>JAWHQI010000072.1:5000000-7500000 GCA_033032865.1 Dactylorhiza incarnata
CTAACAGCCAAACTCCGCTGTTCGGAGAGGCTAAATGCAGACCACCGGGGGCCTCTTGGTAAAAATCCCTTCCTAGACTTTTACTGGGTGAGTCAGCCCACTTCGCGGCCTCCCTCGCGAGTGAAGCTCGCGAGCCTCTGGATCGGCGAGCCCCAGAGTTATCACTGGCACGTTGCATGGCTCGCTCGCCTATACTACCTCGGCGAGCCCCAGGATGACTATCCGCACCCACTCTAGGCGGGCTCACCTAGCGGACCCCTTCCTCGAACGGTTGGGCTCGCCCATAGCGACCCGGCCAAGCCGACTGCCCTCGCGAGCGGAGCTCGCGAGCCTCTGGGTCGGCGAACCCCAGGATGGCTATCCGCACCCCAAAATGGCTAACTGTACCCCAAGAGTGGCTAACTGTACCCCAAGAGTGGCTAACTGTACCCCAAGAGTGGCTAACTGTACCACGAGGTTCCGGGCTCGCCTGGCGAGCTCCTTCCTCAACTGGTCGGGCTCGCATGCACTGCCCTCGCCGAGCCTCGAAGGAGCCGGTTACCTTCCCTTCGCTGGGCTCGCTCGCCTGCGCAGTCTCTTGCGATCAAGGTTCGCCCCTTTTGGCTCGCCTCCTTGAGCGCGAGCTTTGGTTGCTTCCTGGCGAACATTGGGGTTGTACACCATTGTTATATGACTCAATAGTATTTTGGCATTTTTGAAATTACTCCGCTTAAAGTTTTGCAGTAGGGTTAAAAAATTGGTTAATAACTATGCAAAGCTAAATTCAACACAATGAAATATTACTTACAGCAAAATCCGGAGACATATAGAAAACTTTTCATTTTATTTGGAGACCTCCTCCTCCTAGCACTGAGTACTAATGCATACGCATTGAGGTGTGTATCTTCTAGCCATCCTTCACCCAAAAGGGTGTCAACTAAGCCTCTGGTTAGCAAAATATTTCCGCTCTGGAAGATTGTGCAATCACTAAAACATAAATTAATGTTTCAGTCAAACATATTTTTAACATATACTAAACAATATGGACGAATTTTAACATATAGCAATCATTACCTTTCTTTGAAATTAAAGAGGACATAATCAATGACCTCCCGTAATCGGGTAGATATAAGATATTTGCCAGGGTACTCCTTATTAGGGATCCCTAAATTCTTCTTCTTTCGGTTTGCCCTTTTCTTAATGTTTCTGATAATGCTACTTAGCTTTAATTGACTCTCGCCTTCTGAGTCGTTGACCGGAATGGTGGAATCCACCAAAGTTACTTCAATTGGTGATTTCGTTGGTGTGAGTTGGGTGCTCAGAATAAATGTGACGTTGGGCGACGGTTCCTTCTCTCGGGTGTATAGACACAACCCTTCTTCACCTAATTTTCTCAAAGAATTAAAATTACTCATAATTTCCTGTAGTAGTGTGTCAACCTCACTCCGAACTTGCTCTTTGATGTAATCACACAATCTGCTCTCCAAACCTCTCAAACTTTCTTCAAAGTGCAAATACTCAACCTTTCCAAACTCCTCTATCTTGATCTTCCCTTTTTCACTCTCAAGCTCTCTCCTAGCTTTTCTCAACATCTTCTGCTCTAGTTTCCTTAACTTCTTCTTTTCTTTTCTCGCCTCTTCGACATTATAGAATACATTATCAACGTCTGAATCCTCATTACTTAATTTTCTGGGCCTTTTTGAGACTGCCTCAAAATCAGGGTCTTCATCATCCATCCCTAGTAGTAACTTCTCACTTTCTAAAACATTCTCAATTTCAATTTTCACCTACAAAATAATATAAAATATATGTTAAATCTAAAGTGGAGAACTCCGTAGTAAATTGGTTTAACCCACCTATTTTGGAATCCTAAGCTCTCTTTGTAGAGCATAACAATACTTCGCGCTATAACTCAACTTTGCAGTCCAGCGGCAAATTCGAGGCATTGCAACATCGTCACAAACCAGCTGAAATTTGGATTGCTCATACAACCAAACCTACACAATAAGATAAGATATAAAGTGAAGGGTATTTTATAATCAATTTAAATATATAATCAATTTAAATAAATAATCACAACAAGCACCAGTAATATGGTCGAGCATCCTTCCAAGTAACCCAAATGAGAACCTCTTCTTAATGCACTAATTCTACTCAACTCAACCAGCTGCGAGTGCAAGAATTTGTGCAAATACACTGCACGCCTACAACTAAGGTACTGGCTACCGGGCATCTGAATAACCAAAAATAATCAAACATCAGACAAACCATTTGTACAAATACAACTGTAACAACAAAACAGATACAACTGTAATAACAACAAATACAGTTCCAACTGTAACAACAAATACAGTTCCAACTGTAACAACAAATACAGTTCCTACTGTAATAACAACAAATACAGTTCCTACTGTAATAACAACAAATACAGTTCCAGCTGTAACAACAAATATGATTACCATTGTAACAACAAAAACAGTTCCAGCTGTAACAACAAATATGATTACCATTGTAACAACAAAAACAGTTACCACTGTAAGAAGAAAAACAGTTACCACTGTAAGAAGAAAAATAATGTTACCACTATAAGAAGAAAAACAGTTAACATTGTTGATTTAACAAGACATTGCAACAATCAAATGCCCTAAAATAACACATTACTACCAAATGCCCTAAAACAACCAAATGCCCTAAAACACCAACACATTACTACTATAGTAAATCAAGCAAACCTAACAATCTGTACAATCTCAGAAGTAGAAATGGTAAACTACTCATAAAATTTACCTTGTCTGTCCAATAAGTAGAACTGGAATAATCCCTCTTCTTCTACAGCGAACGTTGACGGGAGAGCTATAAACGTCACCTATTCGACCCTGATGGCCGCTTGTGCTCAACGCCGGAGTTGTTTGATGACGCCGGAGCGGTAGGGTTTCGCCGGAGCATCAGTGTTCGGTAGGGTTTCGCCGGAGTTGTCGGATGGCGCCGGAGCGATAGGGTTCAGAGGGTTTCGTCGGGTTCGGGAGGTTCGGCTGTAAAGAACTGACGAAGGGTAAGGGAGGAAATGATGTGGGCCTCAACGAAATTAGGGTGGGCCCGGGTATTTATTCTCGCAGCAATTTTTCCTGCGTTGAGCGCAGAGAAAATTTTGCCTTGATTGTTAACAGAAATGATCATCGCCGACACTGACAGTCCGCCGCAGGGAATCATTACCAGCCGAGAAGAGATTCAGAATTCCTTATGGACATTTCGCAGGCTAAGCGCCAAGCATTTATTTAACCATAACCAAGGGGAAACTAATGCAGCACGGGCAGGGGCGCCCCACACTGGCACTGGAGTCACACCAGACCAGAAGGAGCATGTTCAGGCGCGCACAGCCGGGTTGCAGCCCAAGCACACCCCAACTCATCTCTGCACCTGTTCTCAGCATGGTAGGATGTTGAGGCAGGGTCTCGAACCCAGCCCCCTTGATGAGAACCTCTCATAATAGGCCTCATCACCTGTTCTCCTCTGCACCTGTTCTCATCTGCAGCTCAGTTGGTGATGATGTTGTGCGAAACGATGCGAAAAATAAAATCACACAACCACAACCAATTGAACACGATGCGATTTACGTGGTTCGGCGAGGAGTGCCTACGTCCACGGGGAGGGGATATGCACTATCACCGGTGGGGGAGAAAAAGAAGAGGCCAATACAATATTACAACTCCACACAAATAAGAACCCTAACCTCTTCTATTTATAGGGGAAATTAGGGTAACCCAAAAAGACAAAAATACCCCTCAAACAACAAAGATCAAAACGCCCCTCAAACCAACAATCTCCACTTCATCTCTTATTTGAAATAAAACAAATATGATATGACAAAATAAACTACAACACCAAATCGGGTGCACCAAGGTGGTTGCCTACGTACCCCCCCCCCCCCCCCCTCCCATGGGATCAAGCCGCGCGTAGTTCTTCAAAAGTGCCCCTCAAGGCACTCACCTCTGAGCTCGAACGTTCACAAAACTTTGCAATATGTGAACTTTTAGACAGGAAGCACCTTCGTAAGCATGTCTGTTGGATTCTCCTTGGTATCAATCTTCTTCAAAAGAACCTCGCCTGTCTTGATCAAGTCTCGAACAAAATGGTATCTTACATCGATGTGCTTAGTACGAGCATGATGCACTGGATTTGTTGCCAAGAAAATCGCACTTTGACTATCACAGAAGACAGTTAAAGCCTTATGCTCCACGCCCAGGTCATTCAATAGGCCCTGCATCCAGATGACCTCCTTCATAGCTTCTGTCACTGCCATGTATTCAGTCTCTGTTGTAGATAAAGCCACTGTCGACTGCATAGTCGACCTCCAACTCACTGGACCTCCTGCCAATGTGAATAAATATCAGGTCGTAGACCTGCGCCTATCTATATCACCTGCATAGTCTGAATCGGTGTAGCCTATACACAACCCAACACTGGACTGCAGCCTCTCATATACTAAGCCAACATCAATAGTACCCTTGAGATACCTCAGAATCCACTTAACTGCCTGTCAATAACCCTGGCCTGGATCATGCATGAATCTGCTCACAACGCTAATAGCTTGTGCAATATCTGGCCTTGTACAAACCATGAGATACATCAAACTGCCCACTGCACTGGCATATGGAACTTGCTTCATTCCCTTCCTTTTCTGGTCGTCTTTAGGACACAAGTCAACACTTAATTGAAAATGCGCTGCCAATGGTAGACTCACTGCCTTTGTAGTGTTATCAATCCCAAACCTCTTCAGCACCTTCTCAATGTACGCTCTTTGAGTGAGCCAAACCTTTCCAGCTTCCTTGTCCCTACAGATTTCCATCCCAAGAATTTTGCGAGCCTCACCTAATTCCTTCATCTCAAACTGTTTTGAGAGTTACCTCTTCATTATATCAATCTCCGTCTGACTTGAAGCGGCAATCAGTATATCATCAACATACAATAGAGATAGATGAACTCACCAGTAGCCAATTTCTTGAAATATGCACAATGATCATACTGACTCCTTGTGTACTTCTGTCCCAACATAAACTGATCGAACTTTCTGTACCACTATCTCGGCGACTGCTTCAAACCATAAAGTGACTTGTCCAATTTGCACACCAAGTCACTCTGAGCCCCATATCCAGGTGGTTGCTTCATATAGATCTCCTCCTGCAAACCTCCGTGCAAGAATGCAGTCTTCACATCAAGCTGCTCCAAAATCAGACCATACTGCGCTACTAAGGCCAAGAGAACACGGATCGACGGGTGCTTGACAACTGGGGAAAACACCTCGTCATAATCGATACCTTCACGCTGAGCAAATCCTTTCGCCACCAATCTTGTCTTGTAACGCACATCAACAACACCATGAGATCCTTCTTTCTTTGCATACACCCATTTGCACCCAATTGCTTTTCTGCCAGGAGGTAACTTCACTAATCTCCATGTAGCATTTTTATGAAGAGAAGACATCTGTTCGTCCATCGCCTCCCTCCAAAAAACTGCCTCAGAGCTCTCTATAGCCTCCTTGAAGTGACTAGGGACTTCAGCCTCAGATGCAGTAAGTGCAAATGCAATGTGGTCCCTCAACCAAGCTGGCTTCAGGACATTCTGCCTCCTGGTCTGGCTCCTGGCAATAGAATCCTCAACACGACTTTCTGCCTCAACTTCCTCCACCTCCTGATCATCAGTACCTGGTACCTCATCAGCAGTTTCATTAGATACCTCATCAGGAATGCGGGGAATTGGTGGAACAAATGGAGTCACATCAAACTCCTTCTGAACAGTAGTAGTGATCGACTTGGAACTCTCCACCTGCTCTGAGTCCCGAGGCTTCAACAAACTCGCCTCATCAAAAGCAACATCTCTGCTAATGACATTCTTCCTATCTGTCTGATCATACAGTTTGTAGCCCTTGACTCCACGTCTGAAGCCAATGAAGACCGCCCTCTTTGCCCGAGGTTCCAACTTATCATTTCTCACGTGATAATAAGTTGGACACCCAAACACTTTCATGTGCACATAATATCTAGCAGGATGCCCCGACCACATCTCCTTTGGTGTCTTCTTTCCAATAGCTGCAGAAGGCAGACGGTTCACCAGATAGCTGCAGAAGGCAGACGGCAGACGGTTCACCAGATGGCAAGCATACTCAAGGGCTTCAGCCCAGAAAATCCTGTCTAACCCAGCATTAGACAACATACAACGAACCTTTTCCACCAAAGTCCGGTTCATGCGCTCTGCCACCCCATTCTGTTGTGGTGTCTCCCTGACAGTGAAGTGATGCTCTATACCTGATCTCTGACACTCTTGCAATAACGCATTCGATGTGTATTCACCTCCATTGTATGATCTGATACATCGAATCTTTTTGCCAATCTGATTCTCAATCCACTTCTTCCACGTCACAAATATCTCCAGAACTTTGCTCTTATGTTCGTTTCATGGTGTACACCCAAACATATCTGGAATAATCATCAATGAAGGAGACAAAATATCGTCTCCCGCTAAAAGATGTCGTCTTCGTCGGGCCCCAAACATCTATGTGAACATACTCTAAAATACCCTTCGTACTGTGGACGACAGTCCCAAAAGATACTCGTGTTTTCTTGCCAAGCACGCAATGCTCACAGAAATCCAATTTGCAGCTTCTTGCTCCCTTAATCAATCTTTGCCTTGATAAATCCTGGAGGGAAGACTCTCCAGCATGAGCTAGTCTCATATGCCATAAAGTAGTGGCATCCAAAGAATCATCAGCAACGGCCACAGTCCCAGTAACTATACTCCCCTGAAGATAATATAGGTTGTGGTGACGAACGCCTCTCATGACAACCAAAGTTCTGCGACTAATCTTCAGAACTCCTGCCTCGAACACTACCTTGTAGCCCTTGGCTTCTAAAGCCCCAACAGACAGCAAAGTCTTCCTGATATCCGGAACATGTCTGACCTCGGTCAACTCCCTCACTGCACCGTCATGCATCCGAACACGAATACTCCCAACACCAATAGTGCGACAAGCCTGATCGTTGCCCATTGTAACAGCATCAGTATCCAAAGACTTGTAAGCACAAAACCATTCCCGATTGGGACAAATGTGATATGTAGCACCCGTGTCCATAATCCAACATGAATCATCGGTAAATAAGCACTGAGGAGTAACATAAAGAGAAACATCAGACTCACCACCACTAGTAATCTCCTGAGTAATATGGGCCTTCACCTTTGAGGAACCTCCCTTGTTTTTTCTTTTAACTTGGGGCAATCTTTCTTCCAGTGACCCATCTCCAAATAGAATGCGCACTTATTGCGCCCAAGACTGCGACCACATGACTTGCCACGCTTCTGAGTATCGTTACTACTCTTCTTGTGTCAATTCTTCTTTTTCTCAGATCTGCCCCGATGAGACACAAGTGCTTCGGCCGACTCCGCCTTCGACGACTCTTTATCTCTTCGACGGAACTCGTGATTCAACAATGCTGTAGACACCTCACTGTACTTTAAGACCTCCTTCCCATGAATGAGAGACATAGTGAAGTTCTCATACTCATCTGGAAGCGAATTCAATAGAAGGAGCGCCTTGTCTTCATCGCCAACATCCTCGTCCAAATTTAACAGATCTGACAACAATTTCGTAAACTCATTTAAGTGCTCATCAATCGAGACTCCACGTCTCATCTGAAACCGATACAATTGACGCTTCATGTGGAGACGATTCTCCACGCTCTTCGTGAGATACTTATTCTCCAGCGTCCGCCAAAGCTTTCCTACAGAAGTCTCCAACATAACCCCATATTTGATCTGCTGTGTCAAACAATTTCTGATCAACCCGCATGCACTCCGATTCATCTTCAACCAAGCTTTCTCAGTCATCCCATCAGGACATTCATCACCATCAAGAACGTCCTTCAGATTTAGAGAGCAAAGCGCATCCATCACCTCGCATCGCCACATGCCAAAATTACCCTTCCCGTCGAACTTGGTAACATCAATTTTGACCGGATGTGAACTCGTATGATGGACCGTTGTTTCCACTGCCCCGGAAATAAAGAAAACCCATTTTCCCTTTTTTTCTAATTTATGAATCTCTGCGCCGTGAGAAGAAAAAAAGGAAAAACTTATTTCCTTTTTTTAATTGACACCGCTTCAGGCAAGAAAGGAAAAATCAGAAAAATAAACAACTTTCCTTTTTTTTAAAGGACGCCCGACAATCTCCTCCACCCGCTGCAGAGAAAGGACGCCCAGCTCTCCTCGGTTCTATTCGACGCCGCTGTTTAGATCTGCAACAACTTGGTCGGCCGAGTCTTCCACCAACGCTTACAGAGGCCGCCGCTAGTACCAAGAAATGAAAAATAAAGTCTTCCTCGCGCCTTCTCCCGTTGCCGCCAATGGAGAACGAAAAACCACAAACTAAAAGTTTTAATCGAATACAGCCGCCTTCAAACAAAAATCGCCCGGGAACCTGGCTCTAATACCACTTATTGTGTGAAACGAAGCGGAAAACAAAATCACGCAACCACAACCAATTGAACACGATGCGATTTACGTGGTTCGACGAGGAGCGCCTGTTAAAATTTTTGATTGGACCGTTTAGGAGTAAGCAGGAGTTGTATCAATAAGAGTTATAGCCAAACAACCACAATGCCAAAAACAGCAACACAAGAAATCTTTATTGAAATAATACTGCTTTACAATGCGAGACATACATGGCGAGACATGATTCATAAGAATCACGGAGACGAGAAGAACAAACACACCAAAAAACAGAAACCGGCGGTCTGCCAGAAAGAGACCGCACGGATTACAACAAAGGTTCAGGCCGCCCGGATTGTTCTGCTGTACTCCCAGACCGCTTGCACAGTCAGACCGCAGAAACACCTTGAGACCGCACGAACTGAAGCTTATTCAAATGAACAAAGAACTGAAGCTGTCGCCAGACCGAACTCAAATCGCCTAACCGCTGAAGGTCGCCTGATCGCTGAGTTTACTGCGAACAGCACAAGAACAATAAACCAGTTCGCTGACAAGCCGCAGACGAACTGTTTATTCGAGCCACCGGAAATCACCAAGGAAGGAGACCGAAACCTGCTGACCGCAAACCTGCGAACACAACAAACGGTTAACTCGCAACCAAGCCACGCGAACTCAAACTTGAGACCGCAAGAATCTATCCGGGCTCTTGTTCTTACAGTTCTCGTTATGAATGACGGGCCATGCGCCCCTATTTATAGGCGGGTGGACGGATGTCGTCACCGCACAAACCGGGATACAGTCACCACCCATCAGCTCGCGAACGGTCTCCAAAACTAGACCGCGCGAACACAGCACTTGGACAAAATTCAGTCCAAGACCGAAGTCAGCAGCAAGCCGCGCACAAACCGCACGGACACAGCGATCACCCTTCCTGAGATCGCCAACACAGAGAAGCAACTAGCCGACTTGAACCAAGTCGCCAGAATAGAAACCAAGCCGCCCGGTCTCATCGGTCAACCAAGAACAGACCGACTAGAACAAGACCGGAAACAACCCGCAACAGGTCGCCAGAACCAGCGACCTAAACCAAGAAGCAAGCTGGCCGATCGCACCAGATCGCCAGGAACAAACCGCCAGAGCACCAGCGCAGACCGCGCGGTCTCTGCGGTCTCCAGCCTTCAAACCGGCCGGACTCCTATCCACTTCACTTCAACAATTTCAACACTCCCCCTTGAAGTGGGAAGTGGAAACTAGCCCGAGCAACTCCCTTAACCGAGTAAACGGTCCCTTTGCCAGCGGCTTTGTGAAGATGTCTGCGACATTGTCCGCACTCCGAACATGCTCGACCTTAAGAGATCCTCCCAACACCTTTTCACGAATGAAATGGTGCTCAATCTCTATATGTTTGGTCCTCGCGTGACAAACTGGATTGTTAACCAGCTTGAGAGCACTCTCATTGTCCCCGCGTAGCATAGTGGGACCTCGAACCTCCTGATGAACGTCCTCTACCAACCTCCTGAGCCAAATAGCTTCCTGAGATGCCAAGGCCGAAGCCTTGTATTCTGCTTCCGTGGTAGAAACAGACACCGAGTCTTGCTTTTTGCTGCACCAAGAGATAGCTGTGGGGCCCGTCATAAAGACATAACCCGACGTTGATCTCCGATCATCCACGTCTCCCCCATAATCAGCATCCATGAAACCATGCAACTCCAAGCTTGACCCTCTCCTATATAGGAGACCCAAATCAGAGGTCGACTTCACATACTTCAGTATGCCTTTAGCCGCCAGAAGATGGGTTTTCCGTGGTTCCGCCATGTACCGACTCACCTTGCCAACTGCATAAGCAATATCCGGCCTTGTGATCGTCAAATAGATCAAGCTCCCAACCAGAGCTCGGAACACCAACGGATCAGATAAGATTCTCCCCTCATCCTTCCGAAGCTTATGATGTTGCTCCAAAGGTATAGAGCTGCTCTTCCCTTCCTCCATGCCAAATCGTTTCACGATTCGCTCTGCATATCCATCCTGAGAAATGAGCACTCCGCTCTCCCGTCTCTGGACCTCGAGTCCAAGGAAATGATGAAGCTCCCCTAGATCCTTCATCTCAAACCTGATAGCAAGCTCAGCCCTGAGTCTTGCAACAGCTTCTTTCGAGTTCCCGGTGACAATCATGTCATCCACATACAGCAGCACAATCACCCGAAGCACCCCTTCCTTCTTGATGAACAAGCTAGAATCAGAGTCTGAAGCAACGAATCCACAGAATAAGAGATATTCTGCAATCTTCCCGTACCACGCCCGAGGCGCTTGCTTCAACCCGTACAGGGCCTTCTTCAATTTGCAAACATAGTCTGGATACTCCTTCGAGATGAAGCCTTGCGGTTGAATCATGAAGATATCTTTGTCAATCTCGCCGTATAAGAAAGCATTCTTCACGTCGAGTTGCCAAATCTCCCAACCACTCGAAGCCGCCAAGGCAATAACAAATCGAACCGAAGTCATCTTTGCCACTGGACTAAATGTTTCATCATAATCTTCTCCGTACTGCTGTGAGAACCCACGAGCTACAAGGCGAGCCTTGTAACGCTCGATACTACCGTCAGCTTTTTTCTTCAGCTTGAAGACCCACTTGCAAGTGACAGGAGTAGTGCCCTTGGGCTTGGGCACAAGTGACCAGGTCTCATTCTTCTCGAGAGCTGTCATCTCTTCCTGCATAGCAATGTCCCACTCCTTCACACCTCTGGCCTTCTCAAAGCTCGACGGCTCCCTTTCATCTAAGGGACCAGCAAAGAAACAAGAAACAAAGTTCACCATGTTTCCTCCTGTGTATCGATCTGGTGGTTGAATAGTCCTCTTCGACCTCCTAAGAGGTTGCTCCTGACTAACCACCTCCTCAGCCGCTTCTTCTGTGCAAGCTTCTTTCCCAGATGAACATGGAGCATCGCTCCCCCTGCTTCCAGATCCTGAAGCCTCCATCTCAGAGGTTGACACACCTGGAGCTCCTGGTGAAACAGGCAACTCCACTTGAAGACTTCCTGCAGCTTTTCCTCCTTCATCAACCCTGCCCTCTGGTAGTTCAACTCCTGAACTCCCCTTGTAGGAAGTTACTTCATCGAACACCACATCCCGAGAAACAATTGACCTTCGTGTCTCAGGATCCATGCATCTCCATCCCTTCTTCCGCTCATCATACCCAACAAAGACTAGCTTCCTTGCTTTCGCATCAAGCTTTGTTCGAAGAGCATCAGGAATATGCACATAGCAGGTTGATCCAAACACCCGAAGGTGAGCAACACTCGGCTTCTCCTTGAACATTAGTTCGTGAGGGGTCTTCATGTTGATAGGACTTAGAGGCAATCTGTTGATGACATAAGCTGCGCAAGACATTCCCTCCGCCCAGAAGGACTTTGGAATACTCTTGGCATGAAGCCAGCATTTGCAAGTTTCCGTCAGATGACGGATCTTCCTTTCGGCAACGCCATTCTGTTGTGGAGTATGGGCACAAGTGAGCTCTCTCCGAACGCCGTGTTTCCTGCAAAAACTTGAGAACTCACCAGAGGTGAACTCCCCACCATTGTCAGTTCTCAACTTCTTCACCCGCAGGCCTAAACGACCTTCCACCAGCTCCTTGAACTCCACAAATTTAGCAAAGGCTTCTGACTTCTCTTTCATGAAATACACCCAGACATATCTGGTGTAGTCGTCAATCAACACCAACATGTATCTGTTGCCTCCAAGGCTTGGGGTGGCAGTCGGTCCCATCAAATCACTGTGGATGCATTCCAACGGCACTTTGCACCTTGTTTGCGATTTGTCAAATGGAAGTCGATGAGACTTACCAAACTGACATCCTTCGCAGACATGACCGTCTCCATAGGAAGACAAGCTAGGCAAGCCATTGACAAGGCCCTTTACAGCCATAGCCTTTAATTTGTCCATGCCTACATGCCCCAACCTTTCATGCCAAATGGCCGCGCCATCGTTTGTCCTCATCTTATCAACATAGGTACTTGTCGATAAAACGAACAAGTCCTTCACCCGCTTGCCGACATGAAAAACTTCTCCCTTTATCTCCGGTTGAGTTTTGAGAAACTTCACTTCTGTTGGGCCAAACAGAACGTGATAACCGGCATCGACCGCGTTGGTCACAGAGAAGAGATTTTTCTTCATACCAGGCACGTGATAAACACTCCTCAACGTGAGTGGACCCTTATCACTGCTCAGAGAGACGACTCCTTCGTGCTCTACTGGATGAATAGAATTATCAGCCGTAATGATAGCATTATTACCTGAGTAAGGCGCCAAAGAAGAGAACTTTGATCCATCTCCGGTGAGATGATGTCCACACCCTGAATCAACAATCCAGTCCTCT
The DNA here is from genome assembly GCA_033032865.1 of Dactylorhiza incarnata. Classification (NCBI taxonomy): domain Eukaryota; kingdom Viridiplantae; phylum Streptophyta; class Magnoliopsida; order Asparagales; family Orchidaceae; genus Dactylorhiza; species Dactylorhiza incarnata. The sequence continues at coordinate 5,012,830 of JAWHQI010000072.1, forward strand.
TCATAGTTGATGGAAGCCAAGGCTTTAACGGGCATCGCCGTTATATTAGACACAAAGGCTCCTCCCCATCCAACTTCACCAGACTTTGGCATCTCCTTTTCCACTACATGTCCCGGCTGAAGATTCACTCGACAATCTTTCTTGAAGTGCCCGGTCTTGTTGCATCTAAAGCACTTTGGTCCCTCACCTTTCTTCTTCCCATCAGACTTAGGAGCATAGCCCCTATCTTGCTGACCTGAAGTGGAGGGTCCATCATGACCCGGCTTCTTCTTCTCCCATTTCTTCTTCCTCTTCCCAGAGAACATCACATCACTTTCTCCCCCGGAGATAGAAACCCCCGCCATCTGTCTTGCTAAACTTTCTTGCGAAGCAAGAAGGTTCTCCAGCTCCAACAACGACGGTTGATTTGCCCAACCCTGAACTGAAGTCACAAAGGCAAGATACTCCTTCCGCAACCCGCGAATGATATGCCTCTTCAGTTTTGCCTCAGAGATTGGCTCATCAGGGTCCAAAGCAGAAATTTCTGCCGTGAGATTCTTCATCTTGAGGAAGAAGGTAGAAATAGAAAGATCACCTTGAGAGGCTTTAGCCAACTCATTTTCAAGAAACTGTAGCCTTGCTACATTCTTCTTATTGAACAATCCATTCAAGGATGTCCAGATCTCCGCAGCAGATTTACATCCGATAATATGATCAAACAGCTCTGGTGAGATAGCCCTCTTGAGAGTGAACTCTGCCTTAGCATTCAACCTCCTCCAAAGCCTCACCTCTGCCATATTATCACCTGCTGGAAACACCTCCTGTGTGTCTTCTCCGCCGACTATCTCCCAAAGATCCTCGCCAATCAAATAACTCTCCATACATGACTTCCACTTTTTGAAGTTAGTCGATGTGAGGAGTTCAATACCAAGACCTCTTGCGAAACTGCCTTCCATGACAATCAATGTGGTCTCTTCTTCACAAAGACGATGGCAACTCTAGTTGATCACTGCTTATCCACTCCAGGAACCTCGCTTTGATACCATGTTAAAATTTTTGATTGGACCGTTTAGGAGTAAGCAGGAGTTGTATCAATAAGAGTTATAGCCAAACAACCACAATGCCAAAAACAGCAACACAAGAAATCTTTATTGAAATAAAACTGCTTTACAATGCGAGGTATACATGGCGAGACATGATTCATAAGAATCACGGAGACGAGAAGAACAAACACACCAAAAAACAGAAACCGGCGGTCTGCCAGAAAGAGACCGCACGGATTACAACAAAGGTTCAGGCCGCCCGGATTGTTCTGCTGTACTCCCAGACCGCTTGCACAGTCAGACCGCAGAAACACCTTGAGACCGCACGAACTGAAGCTTATTCAAATGAACAAAGAACTGAAGCTGTCGCCAGACCGAACTCAAATCGCCTAACCGCTGAAGGTCGCCTGATCGCTGAGTTTACTGCGAACAGCACAAGAACAATAAACCAGTTCGCTGACAAGCCGCAGACGAACTGTTTATTCGAGCCACCGGAAATCACCAAGGAAGGAGACCGAAACCTGCTGACCGCAAACCTGCGAACACAACAAACGGTTAACTCGCAACCAAGCCGCGCGAACTCAAACTTGAGACCGCAAGAATCTATCCGGGCTCTTGTTCTTACAGTTCTCGTTATGAATGACGGGCCATGCACCCCTATTTATAGGCGGGTGGACGGATGTCGTCACCGCACAAACCGGGATACAGTCACCACCCATCAGCTCGCGAACGGTCTCCAAAACTAGACCGCGCGAACACAGCACTTGGACAAAATTCAGTCCAAGACCGAAGTCAGCAGCAAGCCGCGCACAAACCGCACGGACACAGCGATCACCCTTCCTGAGATCGCCAACACAGAGAAGCAACTAGCCGACTTGAACCAAGTCGCCAGAATAGAAACCAAGCCGCCCGGTCTCATCGGTCAACCAAGAACAGACCGACTAGAACAAGACCGGAAACAACCCGCAACAGGTCGCCAGAACCAGCGACCTAAACCAAGAAGCAAGCTGGCCGATCGCACCAGATCGCCAGGAACAAACCGCCAGAGCACCAGCGCAGACCGCGCGGTCTCTGCGGTCTCCAGCCTTCAAACCGGCCGGACTCCTATCCACTTCACTTCAACAATTTCAACAGCGCCTACGTCCACGGGGAGGGGCTATGCACTATTACCGGTGGGGGAGAAAAAGAAGAGGCCAATACAATATTACAACTCCACACAAATAAGAACCCTAACCCCTTCTATTTATAGGGGAAATTAGGGCAACCCAAAAAGATAAAAATACCCCTCAAACAACAAAGACCAAAACACCCCTCAAACCAACAGACGAGGCATGTTAGGAGATATTCTCATCAAGGGGCTGGGTTCGAGACCCTGCCTCAACATCCTGCCGCGCTAAGAACAGGTGCGGAGATAAGTTGGGGTGCTTGGGTTGTAGCCCGGCGGTGCGCGTCAGAGCGTGTTCCTTCTGGTCTGGTGTGACTCCAGTGCCAGGGTAGGGCGGCCCTGGGCGCGCTGCATCAAAAAAAGTGCAGCTAAGTTGATGATGAGGCCTGCTAGGAGAGGTTCTCATCAAGGGGCTGGGTTCGAGGCCCTGCCTCAACATCCTGCCGCGCTGAGAGCAGGTGCGGAGATGAGTTGGGGTGCTTGGGTTGTAGGCCGACGGTGCGCGTCAGAACGTGTTCCTTCTGGTCTGGTGTGACTCCTGTGCCAGGGTAGGGCGGCCCTGGGCGTGCTGCATCAAAAAAAGTACAGCTAAGTTGGTGATGAGGCCTGCTAGGAGAGGTACTCATCAAAGTGTTGGGTTCGAGACCCTGCCTCAACATCCTGCCGTGCTGAGAACAGGTGTGGAGAAGGGTTGGTGTGCTTGGGCTGCAGCCCGGCGGTGCGAGCCAGAACGTGCCCCTTCTGGTCTGGTGTGACTCCAATGCCAGGGTAGGGCGGCCCTGGGCGTGCTGCATCAGAAACCGTCGTAGCAAATTGGCTAAGCGCAAACAAATCTTCTCTCTTTGTCATAACAAAAAAATGGAAGGTGGCAGTCAGCGGGGGTTACGAACAAAGTGTGTGCGGCTTGCGCCACAAACAAGAAAATGGGGCTACTAGGCATTTGAAAATTCAACCAAATGCGACAAATGATTCCTATGTAAAATAGTTAATTAACTCTAACTCTCTTCAAGGGAAAAAATTTTGTTCATTAGTCGTTTATGATTTGATGGTGTATGATACATATGTTATTCAATATATTCTTGACATTTCATTTAACTTGTGGAAATTTACTTTTAGAAAGTCATTCTTAAATAATCTTTTTTTATAACTTCTCAAAGATCTCATCTAGAGAAACATTAGAGTTACATCTATGCTTATTTGGCGTCCCTTAATTCCCGCTGATAGAAATCCGTGCGGAGTCAACTGTGACCGTGGTTGCCTCGGCGTTGATGAAATCCGCGGGAACTCACGGAATTTTGTGGGGCGGGGCCGCAACCACGCGGGGTGGTCTGTGCGACCGCGCAGGATCCTCCCTGCCAATCGAGCCCCTAATCACTGTATTTGACTTCATTAGCTGAGTAATTAAAGTAGTGAATAATGGTGAGCATAGTTTCTATAGCTCTTGGCTTCTCTTTGGGATGAATGTTTTGCAGGAAAATGTGGTGTTGAGATTATAGTTGTTAGAAAAGCAGTGGTAAGAAAAGCGGTAGGAAGAGGAGAGGGAGATGTTGGCATATGGGAAGAGAAGCATGAAAACGCGAAAACTCCTTTTAACTTTTCTCAAAGTGAGGGAGTTATAATCATCTTTCAAAAAGTCTTGAAAACCTCCTCTTGACACAACCACTTTTCTCACCACCGGGAAACTAAGGTTCTGTTTGTTTGGGTGTTTTTGCCCCATCTCCATTCCAAACACCAACGCTAACAAATTTTGTTTGGTAGCACTCCAATTCCCACGGCCACAGCTCCAAAACACCATTTTGACCTTTTTTGAGACTGCAGCCACCCCCTCCATTTCAGACAATTTTTCTGTACAAGTATCGTTCCCATCTCTAGGAGCCGGACTCTATTTTTCTCTAGGAATACAGTTGTATCCGAAACTTGTAAAAACACAGTCCCTTTATAAAAATATATTGAAATTGATTTGGAATTTATAAAAGTTGTATTTTCGGATACAACTGTATTCTTGGAGAAAATTACAGTCCCGCTCCTAGAGATGAGAATGACACGCGTACAGAAAAATTGTCCCTCAATTTCTCACCGCTCCATTGTCAACACTCTCACTCCAACTCTCACCGCCAAAACTAACAATAAACACCTCAAAAATAGCGGTGGTAGTAAGAATAAGGGTTCATTTGGCGCGGCGTCTCCGGCCACGTTTGCGGTAAACACTGCCGCAAGGCGGGTAATCAAACGCCCAGCGGCGGCGTTTGCCGCGGCTTCACCCGCCGCGCCTGAGGAAAGCGGCAAAAAGCCGCGGGAGGAACCGCCGCTCCCTCCCTCTAGTTCGACCGCCACGGTTCCTCCCGCCGGCTCTGCCCGCCACCGCCGCGCCAAATAAAGCCTAAATTTTTTTCCAACGCTGGCCGCCGCTGTCTCAAACAAAACCCTAATCTAGTGCCCTGACCTATAAATTTAAACTAATATATCATATTCCTCCCTAGCTAAAAGCCTCTTTTAGGTTTTAGATTGCTCAAATTGCAGGTTCCATTGAGATTAAAATAAGTATAATAATTATCAGCCGATTGACGGTGGAGTTAATTGTTCTAACTAAAATAATAATCAAAGATTATTTTTAGTGCAGGAGCTGATTATGAACACTAAGTTGGACTTTTATAACCTTATCTAATAAAGTATTATGCGCCAAGCGAGCATTCGAAAGACGATCATATTCGTGACTCGCGGACGAGCTCTTCTCAAAAGAGAGTCTGGGAATACGACGGGGGCGAATTTAACGTGGACAACGCCTCGGACGCGACGAAATCCGATGTCTAGGTCCGCGGAGAATCGGGGGAGGGGGCACAAGTCTTCAGCCCACTTTAAGAACGAGCGTCCGCAACTGCCATCCTAACCATCCGATTCGCTTTGAGAAGCGCGCATGGAGAAGCCATTTCCATGTTATCAATTAAAATATGTAGATCCATTGAGCAATTACAAGATTTAATTTAGAAAGTGTGTTTAATATTTAAAGTCATTTAATGTTGTTTATATATAAGTTTTCTTTATAATAATAATGTGCCACAATAGTTTCCCCATTATAGTTCTTATACATGTAAAAGAAGATCACTAAAACATTCCAGCCATGGAAGAAGGCAGCACAACATTTTCACCAATCCAATTAACATATTGAAAGTGTGCGGTCGCGATTTGGAAGCAGCAGAACTGCTCCCAGTCCCCTGCGTCGAGATTAATCGGCGAAGCGTCCCGCCAAAATAGTGTCCTATTTCGTCAAAGGATTGCGCAAGAACATCGGTTTGTGGTTGAGATCCTCGCCAGCTGCTTCTCTACGAGTAGAAAATCGTCATTAGCCAAAGAAAATAGCCACACAAAATTCTGCTTTCAAGGCTGTGTTTGGAAAGAAATTTTCGTCCGCAACTCGGACCTAGAAAACCGTCCGGGACCAATGACATACAGGAGAAAAGCCCTGTATTGTGGGGCCACGGTGCACAGTAAATCTGTGCACCTTGGGCCCGCTATTTTACCTTTTTTTCATTGGCTTCCCGGACGACTCTCTTCGTCCTGAGTGCCGGACGAAAAAATTAATCCCGTGTTTGGGGGGAAATTTTTTTGTGCAAACATCATTCTCTACATGTGTCTATAAATACTTTTTTTTCTTTTTGCGGGACCCACCCCTTTTCGACTTTTTTGAAATATTTTTTCGTTTCTGGACTAGTTTTTTTCTCTGCCGAATGAGACTACCTAGCGCATTTCATGTTTCCGGTCGGATTTCAATTATTTCCAGTCGGATCTTACAAATTCTGATCGGATTTCATTGAATCCGATAGGATTTTCATTGAAATGTAGGATGCGTCGGCGCAGCTGCTAGATGTCGTCCGCTGCTTCTCCGGTGCAACAATTTGAAAGGAAGAAGCTGAGCTTTTCGCAATCCAGATAAGCGCTAGGCCATATCCTTCGGCCGGGACAAAATAAGTCCATGTATAAAAAAGTTTTCAGAAAAGCCGAAAAGCCACCCCCGCAGAAAAAGGTATTTATCAAACAAAGATAACTAACTGCTCAGGGCTGCTAGATACATCAAAGGCCGGCCTACTTCGTGCACCGGTTTAAAAAATGAAAGCCAGCGGTGCATCAGCTTTTTTCGGGACCGTTGAACGCCAGCTCCTGAGCAGCGTGTGCAGCCGTGGCGAACGTCCACCATTCCGAAGACATCGCCCCGAATAGAGCGAGAAAGATTACTGATAATTGGCGGCGTAAAAAATATTTAAGGCGAGGTCAGATAAATCATACCATTGCTTTTGTCGGGAGGCGGCCGCACGACCACATGCATTGTGATTACACTTCCAGGAAGCTCCCCGGCTGGTACCCTGGACTCCTCCAGCGTTTGAGCGTTCTCTAAAACCCTCCCGGCGTTGATGAGCTTCATATCATTTATCGTCTTTGGAGATATTTCTTTGCCTATCAAATGGTACAACTGTAAGACCCAATAGCATTCCAAGGCCGCACGCCAAAATTGTACATCCGATGAGAAATTATTGTGCCTACGGGTGCAGCTCAGGTCGGTTTGGATCGGTTCTGACTTTTGAGAACCGGAACCGACTTATGTATCCAAGATATAGAAACGGATCCGAACCGAAAAGCTCGGTTCGGTTTCGATTCGGTTCTCAGTTCTACCCACGCATTGATTAATTTCTTTTCTCTTCAAATTTAAACCAGAATGGGTAATGAAATTGTAAGCCTTCTTTCTTGTTAATGGACTTGCGATGCATAAAAAGAGACATGTCTCCGCTTATAGTATCATATAGCTAAATGTCATCTCTTATTTTGTCATCAGATTCTCCGTGGAATTCCCTATGGAATTCCCTACTGCCGTGCTCATAGGTTTCTTCACTGTGATCTGAAACCTCGGAATTTGTTGACAGATCGAAGAACTACTGCATAGAACCCGGTTTTGGGTCGGTTCTCGGGTAAGCAAACATAGGAACCGAGAACCGAACCGAACTGCCCGGTTCTAATTTTTGTGGAACCGGATCCGAACCGAGAAACGCGAGAATGGACCCGAACCGCCCTGTTCGGTTCGGTTTCAGTCATGTTCTCGGTTCTTAGATTCTTTTTGCACTCCCCTAATTGTGCCCACTTCTAGGGCGTAAATTTTCTTTTTTTTAAATAGTTTTATGATTGGTTGAGATCTCTCGGGCCTACAAATTTAGGTTGAAGGCGTGGGCGAAATAATTTCTCATACGTGACGGGTGCAAATCCTCTAACCATGGCAGCATTGGAGGTGCGGTTACCCCGGATGAAGATCCTCTCCATTTGGGATCAAATGGAGGGGGTCTATTTCACGGTCCAGATTACATCTTATGTATCTAATGGTGCAAAATATTGTCTTTATGGAAAAAAAAAAGATTACTTAACCCGTAAGAGGAAAGAAGAAACAATCTAGACCATGAAATGTATAGTATCCATTTGTCTTCAAATGGAGAGGATCTTTTTCTGGTTACCCCATCACGATCATCGAATCCACTTTGAATGGCTGGGATTGAACCCAAAAATTGCTTTACAAAATTGTTATGATTTATCTGGATACAATTGCAACCATATGGAAGGCTGGGATGAAGTAACTCCACTTCTACATTTACCATGATTATTATAGAATATAATAGAGGATCTACAATCTTAGGTGGTATCAGGCTTATACTGGAGAGTAAATGCATAATAGATCAAAATTAAACACAGTTTATAGAATAGTGTTACACCCCCGGACGGATCCGAAGGCGACAACGGGGCTGAACCAACTGGTTCAGCCCCCACTCTCTGAAGAACGGCCCTCGGGGGCTGAACCCACGGTTCAGCCCCTATTGGGCCGGCCGACCCCCTTGGTCGGCCGGCCTCGGGTCCGGGTATAAATATACCCGGAACCCCTCCTTGATGGTTAGGCAAGAATTATCAGGTATTCCTCGAACCCTAATTCCTCTCATAGCTCTCTAGATCTAGCTTTCTCCTTCTCTTCCTAGTAGATTCATAACAATTGGTATCAGAGGATTCCTTTCTCCAAATTTTTTTTTTCAAGCATCACTCGACAACAAATTTGTTCTGCCCGACATCGCCGATTCCGCCTGTTCCGACAATAGTGATCCCGCAACGGATCGATCCCGCCTGTTCCGCAACGGATCGATCTCGATCCCGATTTCCTGCGGCTTCCGTCCAGGCCGACTGCTTCCGACGCCTCTTGCGGCTCCCGATCCCGTCAGCGTCGCCGAGCCCGATCCCGCAAGCCGATCCAGCGACGCATCCGGACTGTGCCGCCGATCCCGACTCCAGTCCGCCGCACCCAGCATCTCCTTCGAGCGTCTCCTTCCAGACGCCGCCGCCTGCTGTTCCAGACGCTGCCTCCGCCTGCTCCAGGCCGCCGCCTGCTGTTCCAGAGGCCGCCGCCTGCTCCAGGGCCACCACCGCCTGCTCGCCTGCTCCAGAGGCCGCCGCTTGCTCCTCGGGCTTCTGTGCTCCAGCGCTTCCACCGTCTGGTTCCGCCGACCCCAAATCCATGGTGACTCGCAACCAGGAGGAATCTACTCGGCTAGCAACTCTTGAAGAGAACTACATCGGGCTAGCCGACGCAGTGACAGCCCTTGAAGGGAAGTTACAAGCCTCAGAAAAACGACTGGAGGGCAAATTGGATGATTGCCTGGACGAAATCAAGAATCTGTTGACTCAACACCTTAAGGGCAAAGGTGCTGTGAACGAAACCAGTGCAGCTCCAAATCCCCCGTTGCCCGCAACTGTGGGATACGCAGACGGTGGGGGAAGGGAGAATCATGATCGGGCCTCCAGCGTAAATGGGGGGCTTGGGATCGACATCGAAAGGACAGGAGGCCCACGACGACCGCCCTTCGGGCCCGAGCCAACCGAGATAGGTCGAATTGACGACTTTCTCCCTTATCGGGAGGGGACCCAGGAGGACCGACGACTCAGAGGGGCGGGGTACCCACATCGGGATGGACTCCTTCCCATTCCAGAAGGACCGGGACACACCGAAGGCGGCAGAGGGGGAGGCAGAGGGGGGTTTAGGCCGCCAGTAATGGGAAACCCCTATGGAGAGGGTTGGGTATACCCGAACGTGGCCGCTGACCGACGACGACCGCATGGACACGGGCAAGAGTACGGTGGACCTGGGCAACAACTACCACGAGCTTATATGGCGCCGAAGGTTACCCGCATGAACTACCCCAAGTTGAAAGGCGGAGATGCGCTCGAATGGATCCAAAAAGCTAAGTTGTTCTACAGTTATCAGGAGATTCCAGAGGCACAGTGGGTCAAGTTAGCGTCGTTCCACCTCGACGATGACGCATACCAGTGGACACAATGGTTCCTTCGGGGACGGGATCACGCGCCGTGGCCCGAGTTTGTCGACGGATTCACCGCCCTCTTTGGTCCACTCGAGTATGAGGACGTCGAGGCTCTTCTTCAGAAATTGCGCCAGAAAGGGACGGTGATGGAGTACAGAACAGTGTTTGAGAGATTGGCCAACAGGGTGCAGTGGGGCGAGAGGACATTAACGAGTTGTTTCATTTCCGGACTGAAGGAGGACATCAGAGATGAGGTACATGCCTATATGCCGCGCAGTTTGACACATGCTATCAGCTTGGCCCGAATTCAAGAAGAGCGCCTCCATCGACAGAAGTTCAGGGGGGACACTACGAGAACCGCTACACACCTTCCCGACACCAAAAAGGATCAAGCAACTACAGAACGGGCGACGGTGAAGAAATTAACATGGACAGAGCTGCAAGCACGAAAGGAAAAGGGGTTGTGCTTCAACTGTGATGAGAAGTTCACCCCAGGACACAAATGCCAGATGATTCAGGTCTACATGCTGCAGGACGATCAGATGCCAGATGTAGAAGGAGGAGAACAGGAGCACATGCTGGATACAATCGAGTGCGGGGTATCGACCCTGACCATGGCAGGAGACACCACACCGCCCACTATGACTATTGCGGGGTGGATCGGCCAACAGCGGGTGTCCATTTTGATTGACAGTGGGAGTACACATAACTTCATCAGTCTGACAGTGGCACACAGGCTGGGGCACGCGATCATCCAGGACGCCTCTTCCCAGGTTGTGGTGGCAAGTGGACATGAGCTGCAGTGTGAAGGAGTGCTTCAGGACGTGGGGATCAGTGTGCAGGGCTATGCTGACAAGATGGATATCTATTTATTACCCATCCGGGGGTCCGATGTGATTCTGGGGGCCCACTGGTTGCGACAGCTGGGTAGGGTAACTCTGGATTGGGCCGAGTTGACTCTGGAGTTTTCTAAGGAGGGGAAGGAGTATTGTCTGCATGGAGTCAGACTCTCACCGCTACCAAGGAGCTCTCTTTGTTGCTTGGAGAGGCTGACGGAGCCACCAGATTTCCACCTTGAGGACAAGCTGGGTCTTGAAGGGGTGGGGAATGTTACGCCCCCGGACGGATCCGAAGGCGACAACGGGGCTGAACCAACTGGTTCAGCCCCCACTCTCTGAAGAACGGCCCTCGGGGGCTGAACCCACCCGGTTCAGCCCCTATTGGGCAGGCCGACCCCCTTGGTCGGCCGGCCTCGGGTCCGGGTATAAATATACCCGGAACCCCTCCTTGATGGTTAGGCAAGAATTATCAGGTATTCCTCAAACCCTAATTCCTCTCATAGCTCTCTAGATCTAGCTTTCTCCTTCTCTTCCTAGTAGATTCATAACAATTAGATTATATTCTTTTCAAGGGAAAAAAAGACACTGAAGCATTCTACCAGATGCTCTTCATTAAAAAGCCAAATGTGCTTAAATTAAACTATAACCTTAAGTAAACTCAAACAGCCCCACAATGGACATAGAAATTATGCTTAGAATATCTTATAATACACCATCTAACCTTGGATTTTTTAACCAGCAAGTAATCTACATTCTACATGCACAAGATTTAAGCATCTAGCCTAAAACTTGTTCATGGTAGATGGAGGTCAAAATACATATAAAGTACATGATGTAGGGTAGGCTATGGGGGTGCACTTCCTAGACTCTATATGCGACACAACTGTCGATGACGACAACAATTAATTGAGCAATGAAAATTTAACACCACAAATAGATAATCACAACAAGAGAATAATTTTAATATTGAGCGAACTTAGTTGGCTTTCCTCCGCTCGGAGGGCCAAAGCATAGCGCGCGGCGAATAGCTCCTCCTGCAAGTTAGTACTCAATCGACACAAAATACCACAAGCCAAATCCAAACACAATACTAGATTATCCAATAATAATATCAAGAAATAATACAACTAAATCACGATGAAATAACTCACAACTAGGGGCTGGTTTGGAGCAATGGAGGCAGTGGATTTGGAGGAGTAGATCCGGGCCGGGGATGTGGTTGGCGGCTGTCCACGGTGGAAAACGGGGTGGGAGGGCTGAAAACGGATAGATCCGGGCAAATACGGATAGATCTGGGTTACGAGAGTGGTAGATCCGGCGTTAGGGCTCGGATCCGGGCAACGACGGGGTAAACGGTGGAGGAAATAGCGGATCGGGGAGGGCAAATCTCAGATCTGGGAGGATCTGAAATTTTGGGGAGTTTGGGAAGGTGGATCCACGAAAATATGGAGGTGGGGTTGTTGTTGGAGGGAGGGAAATGAAAGGAGTGGTTGATTTGGTGGTGGGAAGGCGTGGCGGTGGTCGGTCGGTGAGAGGAGGCCGGCTGGAGGTAGAATCAGAAGGGGGGAAATCTGAAAAGTCCGAATTTTACTGTAGCTGCTACAGTAAAATTCGGAATTGTTGCTGCGCTACAGGAAAACAGCGATGGAAATGAGTTTTTGGAGGTAGGGAAATGGATTTTGGAGGTGGGGGAAGATGGCTATGGGTAGTACGAACCTTGGGGAGGGAGGAGAGCACCTAGGAATCACCACCTAGGGTTCCACGGCGTCGGCACCGGGAGGGATCGCAGGAATTCCGAAAATTCTCTCTTCAAAATTCAGCCATCCTCCAAACCAGCCATCTAATCCTATTTATAAGAAAACTAGCATTAGGGCATCCCCATCTACAGCTATGATTGGCCGGTGGGTTTAGCCCTTAAATAAATAAATACATGTCCGAAACAAATACATAAATATAAGATTTTGACTCGCGGCGACGTGCCGGACGCAACCGCGGAGTCGGATCGGCGATCCGATCAAGTCTTCCGGCAGGAGTAAATGAACGTGGGTCCCGCTCCTTCGTGTGCACAATCCGATGGAATCCCATCAACTCCCCCCGACTGAAAAGCATTCATCTCCGAGGAATGGAGACGATCGTACTGGAGTCGAAGTCCGGGGGCAAGTCGATCAAGCTCTGTCGGCAATATCCAAGCGTCATCAGCGTCGGCGCGGCCCCGCCAATGAACCAAGTAGCGAAGACGCGGCCCATCCGTGGTGGGAACAATCTGGTGGGATCTGATCTCTGTGATGCTCTCATCTCTCGACTCTCTCATGGTGGTACCCGGTGCGAGCGGTGATGCCGGCTGTGGAACCATATGCGACGAACTCCCAGGTGGAAGGGTATCAACAATGGGTGGGTGGTGGTGGCTATCTGGCGTGGGTGGGGAGGTGGTGAAGGGCGGCAAGGGGAGAGAGGGGTCGCTCCCACTGCTCGGGTCCCCATAGTCATGAGGCTCGTAATAAGGTGTGAGATCCTCGACATTAAATACTGGATGAATCCCCATACTCGTCGGGATGTCTAGCCTGTAGGCGTTTGTCCCAATCCGATTAATAACCGAGAAAGGACCCATTCGCATGGCGCTTAACTTCTTGGCAGGCCCCGAAGGGAGCCTCTCCGGGCGGACTCGTACCATCACCTGTTCGCCAATATCAAAAGTACGCTCTCGCCTTCTTTTATCTGCGTGGGTTTTATAACTTTCATTGCTCATATTAATACGTCGGCGGACCGATTCATGTAACTCATGCAGATGCCGTGCAAATGACTCAGCAGACTCACTAGGCCGGGACTCTAATGGACTCGGGATAAGGTCAATGGGTTTCCTGGGGTCGTAACCTGACACTATGTGGAATGGACTCAACCCAGTGGTCCTATTGACCGAACTATTATATGCAAACTCTGCGACCGGAAGGTCTAAGTCCCAGCTACTCACATGCTCTCCCACCAGACACCTCAACAAGTTTCCTAAACTCCTATTCACTACCTCCGTCTGTCCATCTGTCTGTGGGTGGTAGGCAGTGGAGAATTTAAGGGTGGTGCCGGTCTTGAGCCACAGGGTCTTCCAGAAGTAGCTCATAAATCTCACGTCGCGGTCCGATATGATGGACTTGGGAAGACCATGTAATCGGAAGACGTCCCTCATGAAAATGGATGCAACGTGGGTCGCGTCCGCCGTCTTGCGGCATGCAATAAAGTGAGCCATCTTCGAAAAGCGATCGACCACCACAAAGATGGAGTCGTGCTTCCGAAGAGTGCGGGGAAGTCCAAGAACGAAATCCATGCTAAGGTCCTCCCAGGGTCGATGTGGGGCCGGTAAGGGTGTATATAGGCCTGCGTTCTGCTTCGTGCCCTTGGCCGTCTGGCAGATGCGGCAGTGGCGGACGACTCTAGTCACATCCCTCCTAAGCGTGGGCCAGTAGAGACGGTCCTCCACTATGGCTATGGACTTATCGCGCCCAAAATGTCCGGCGGCTCCGCCCGCATGCAACTCCCAAATCAGAAAATCACGGTAAGATGTCCGGGGAATGCATAGGCGGGATCCATGGTACAAGTATCCTTGGAAGATCTGATATCCCTCAACGGGGTCTGGGGGAGTATTTATTTATTTAAGGGCTAAACCCACCGGCCAATCATAGCCGTAGATGGGGATGCCCTAATGCTAGTTTTCTTATAAATAGGATTAGATGGCTGGTTTGGAGGATGGCTGAATTTTGAAGAGAGAATTTTCGGAATTCCTGCGATCCCTCCCGGTGCCGACGCCGTGGAACCCTAGGTGGAACCCACGGCGTCGGCACCGGGAGGGATCGCAGGAATTCCGAAAATTCTCTCTTCAAAATTCAGCCATCCTCCAAACCAGCCATCTAATCCTATTTATAAGAAAACTAGCATTAGGGCATCCCCATCTACAGCTATGATTGGCCGGTGGGTTTAGCCCTTAAATAAATAAATACATGTCCATAACAAATACATAAATATAAGATTTTGACTCGCGGGGACGTGCCGGACGCAACCGCGGAGTCGGATCGGCGATCCGATCAAGTCTTCCGGCGGGAGTAAATGAACGTGGGTCCCGCTCCTTCGTGTGCACAATCCGATGGAATCCCATCAGTACATAGGGTTGTATGAGATTCACAATGTGGAATTAAATATCAAACATGTCCCCATACGAAAGAACACGTGGATTATGGGGTGTGTTAATAATATGCCTCGAATCCTAACCCAAAGACGGCGTTGGTGCTGATCTAGGGTTTGGATCATTCTTAAATCCGAAAATCCGTCCATTTTCTGTAAATACCATTGTTCTTCATCTAGTGAAAAACTGATTGTTGCTGCCCGTGGGCGTAGCCTATCTTGAGGTGAACTGCGTAAATTTGTGTCTTCTGTGTTTTGATTTTCTACTCTTGTTGATCTTTCTTTCTACTCACGTTTCCGCAACTGGGTATATGGAAGAGAGAACAGGGTATGCGGGCAAAGCATGCTCTGATGCTATAGTAGAATATAAGCAATGAACCTAAAACCAATTTGTACTAGGTGGAGAGGCCGGAGAATATATGAAGTACACAAGGCAACCTAGGATTCCCAGTGTAGGACTAAAATATGTTGCATGATAATATTAAGGGTATAATAGAAAGATAAAGACTTCAAGCTAGTAATGTTATAATTATTCCAGATGCATCTAAACTATGGGTTGGGCTATTACTTAATCACAAAGATGGTTTCTCTGGCGTCCAAGTGTCCATACAAACCTTGAATAACACATTAAGGGTCCGTTTGGCATTGTGTTTTTACTCCGGTGAGTTTGGAAAAAAAATGTCACCGTCATAAAATGTGTGTGACATGACAACGGTTATAGTTGCCGCCAAGAAAAAAAACTAATTTTGATCGTAGAAGTGGATGGAGTTCCTTAGGTGATGGTTCATAACCACCGCGTTCACAACCATCCCCGACATGCCAAACACCATTGAAGGGCCATTTTGAAATGCGTCGGAAATTTCGAGTTCCACGGGCGTAGGTTGAAACAGCATCGGGTCAAGCGCACCAGACTGAACAGTTGTGTGAAATGGGGCCTAAACTCAATCTCTTAGTTTGGAGGCATTGTTGCTGAACCATTTTTAAATCCTATCAAAGTGAGCTAGCTAGTTAATTTGTGAATATCCCTTTCCAAATCTTGAATTGATGAACTAATCAGCCGGTTGACAAATCAGCATTCCTATGGAGTTTCTACCCATTTAAGCCCATGGAAACTTCAAAATAAATGATGACTGTAAAGCAAATGATGTTTTATCAGATAATCGTGGAGATCAAATACCCTGATAAAACTTCCCATTATTCATCCACATGATTACATATTTCAGATTTTGTCAAATTTGTTGAGCTACCATTAAAAAATAGGAGTTGTTTTAGTCCTCCAACCTAAGATTTTGTCAAATTTCAGATTTTGTCAAATCATGATTTGCTATTGATCTATCTTTGCAAGTGTTTCGTAGTGAGCATGTCCAAGAATCACCTCTGATACAAGATGCACATACTACAATAAGAATTGAGCTAAAATGACAAGTCCAAAGCCACTGCCGTCCGACGATAGCACTTAACGTACGTCAACTTGCACTCAATGGCCTGATATGGACTCAAAAGACTTGCGGTGGACTTAGAGAAATTGGAGGTTGCCATAAATAGCTCAAGAACGAGGCTACCACCGGCGATAGCCCTTATCGCTCTGCGATAGTGGTTCAATGAATATATCATATACAAAGATTGATCTAGCAGTGCAAACAGACAAACCTCTTAGGTTAGCAGCTGGAAGAAATTTCCATGAAAGATGTGTAAACTATGGATCAGGTGACTCTCCAAAACTATAAGACATGTCATGTGTAACACCCCAAAATCTCAATTTAACTCTTCAAAAACTCATTGCGATTAAGGGCATTAGGGGCCTAAGGAAGTCCCACGAAGGTTGGGGACTGTTCGGTGGGGTTTCTGAGGCAATGTGGCAACTGGTCATGCGCTTTAGTCACGCACGGTCGTGCGTGTGTAAAGCCACACGGTCGTGCGAAATGACCGCTTTGGTTGCATGGAAAGGTTCTAATGCTAGAGCACGCTAGCCGGCGCCAAGAATCATGAAGTATTCTCTTTCCCCTTCTCTCTTCCTATTTTTTTTTCCTTTACATATTTTGCCGGCCTGCGAGCCGAGGTAACATAGGAGTTTTTTTATATTTTGATGTATTGGATATCATGGATGTTATGATTATAAGGTCATAAGGCCGATTACTTTTTTGATTACATATTTATAGATGTGGACAATGTTTTAGTTGTGATTCAGGTTCCCATGCGCTAGTTGTTTAGAGTGGTTAGTTTTTGTTCTTATATCAGTTTATAATACTTTAATTGTGATGGTTGTATGCTATGGGGCACGTCCGGACCCATACTATATGGTTGTTGCGGTGGAGGTGTGTTATGGCCTTACTCAGAGGTTGCCGGAGGAGTGGCCGGAGGTGGAGATGGCGGTGGCGGAGATACTACAGAGCCTTGAGCGCGGCTGCCTAAACGGGGTGCGCTCAAGAGAGCGAGAGCTTCCAAGATCTCTTTTAGGGTTTGGGAAAATAGACTTTCAGTCATTCATAAGAACATACAAGCATACTCTCGCCTTTATATAGGCTTACAACAGACTAAAAGACAATCAACAATTATAACACATACTAAAGATAACAATAATTAACTAGGCCCGATGCTCGAGGCTCATAACACAATGATGATAACATCTACTAAATAAGGATAACCATCAATAATTAGATAATAGGCACGCAGCCCATAACATCTCTCCCGGCCTTCAAAACGAGCTTGTCCCCAAGCCCGAACGAGGCTTGTGCTGCTTGATTGTCTGGCTCCTTGATTTCCTGCCAGAACAACTCCTGGTATTGCGTTGCTGTCGCGTAGGCGGCATCAAGCCGCAGGACGTCAAAGGGCTCCCGGATGGCAGAAAAGATGGCGAGGAGTGAATAGGACGAGGGTGCTCGTGTCTGCGAACATTCAAAAATGGCGGTAACTCGGGCAGAAGAAGAGCTGCATCGAGCATAAATGGTGGCACCGACTTGGGGACGGTCGGCGAAAGAAATGAATCTGCAGGGGCCGGCAGGACAGGTGGTCGTGCAAGAAGCGGCGAAGAGGCCGGCAAGGCAGGGGACGACAAGAGAAGTGGTGGAATGACGACCATCGTGAAGAGAGAGGAAGGTTCTGTGGGTGGCGGCGAAGACGATGACTGCGCCTTGGCGGCCCGGAGTTGTTTGTTATAGAGTTCCTCAAACGACATTAGAAGCTCAATGATGCGCGCGCCAAGAGCTTGGAAGCTAATGATGCCTTCCATATTGGAAATAAAAATGAGCTTGGCGATGGAAATGAGTAAATAATTAATCAAATAATTGATTAATTAATGAGCTTGGCGTCGTGGAAGTAGTGACGTGGTGGCTCTTCTGTTTGGAGGCGTCGTGTGCTGTGGAGGTTGCTGATGCATGGGACGGGCCTGCTGGAGACGTCGACCTAATGGGGAAGTGTTGGCGTGCATCGTCGTTGGTTGTTCTGGACGAGGTGGGAGATGCCGGCAGAGGACTGTCGTGAAACTGTGGACGGGAGGAACAACTGCTGCGGTTCTTGAAACTGTCGGTTGTTCGTGAAATGACTTCAACAGTGGTTATTGTGGGGAGGAACGAGTAGCTCTGATACAAGTTGTTATGGGCCTACTCGAAGGTTGTCGGAGGAGTGGCCAGAGGTGGAGATGACGGTGACGGAGATATTACGAAGCCTTGACCGCGGCTGCCTAAAGTTCCGTTTGTTTCGACTGTTGCTGATGGAAAAGGAGCCGATGGAAATGAGGTTTGGAAAAAGAGCTGTTTTGGGGAAATGGAGTTTACAGTAAAAAATTGTTTGCGTAAAATGGAGTTTGTAGAGCTGTTCGAAAATCAGTTCATAAAAAATGTTTGTTAAAAATGGAGTTTTGTAAAAAAAAATGAAAATTATGAATATTTACGAAATAAAACAAGATAAAATTGTAGGTATTTGAATCATCTATCTTCATCCTTCATTTGTTAGTGTAGATAGATAAATATCTTAAGAGCAGCAGTTTTTCAATGCCTAGGATGAAAATGTAGCATTATTATCAGCCTCACTCTCTTTTTGTCATCCTTCAACTGTAGTTGAGCAGCAGTTTTTCAATGCCTTTCCCTAGTAACTAGGCGACAACTGTAGCTAAGTGTGGCGTCCGGGGAGAGAGAGAGAGGGCATCTTCTGCCTTCAATGCCTTTCCCGTCGCCGGTGTGGAGTTCGGGGAGAGAGAGAGAGGACATCTTCATCCTTCAATGCATTTCCCGGCACAGGCATGGAGTCCAGGGAGAGAGAGTGAGAGCCGGGGCATCATCCTTCAATGCATTTCCCGTCGCCGGCGTGGAGTCCGGAGAGAGAGAGAGAGAGGAAATCTTCACGAAAAGTCGATCGGGATGATGATGATAGCCTTCCGCCTTTCGCTCCGCTGCTTCTGGCCGCAAGAAAAAGAGCTGCCCCCTCCGTTCGGATTTTGAGCTAGCGCCTGTTTATTTTTAAAACGGTGATTTTAAAATAAGCTATCGCAAACAGGTACATTTGACGGTCCTCCATTTTCTGGCAGTCGAGACGCACCTCATCCGCCTAAACAAACAAAGCCTAAGCGAGGCGTGCTCAAGAGAGAGAGAGCTTCCAAGATCTCTTTTAGGGTTTAAGAAAATAGGCTTTCATTCATTAATAAGAACATGCAAACACACTCCCGCCTTTATGTAGGTTTACAACGGACTAAAAGACAAACAACAATTATAACAACCACTAAAGATACCAATAATTAACTAGGCGCAGTACTCGAGGCTCATAACACAATAATAATATCTACTAAGTAAGGATAACCATCAATAATTAGATAATGGACACGCAGCTCATAACAATGTGTTACAATTTGATATCAGAGCTAGGTTTAGGGGTTCTAGACCGGTAGATAACGGTTTATTGTATCTAGACAGTTAAGAAAAGTTATCCACATAGGATTGATTGTTGGGACCTTGAGTGTCCATGTGAATGATGCTTGATTATGAAATATAATCTGGCGTGATTTGTTAATGGTGCTAGGGTGTTAATGACAGCGCGGGGACTTCCAGAGTGCGAGAGGACCCTATGAAGAGCAGAGAAGAAATCATTCAATTATTATTATATTCATTTGACTCATATTTGTTGAAAAAAACAATCACATGACTCTCATTTAATATCTTTCGATGGGATTACTTAAACTTCGGTGCAAAATTAATGATGAATATAATTTATAATCAAATTTAAACATATATAATTAATAATGCATACAAAAGTAAAATGAAATAATATTTGGCCCACATACGCCTCAGAAGCCGTAGTATATACCATGTCGCTCATTGACTCTTAACTTGGCGAGACAAATTTTTTAGGGTGGCGATGGGAGGGGTACTGCCACGGTCGTGGCACAATGATCTATGTGCACGACTACTTGTATTATTATAAGTTCACAGAAGACTCAGTTTTACCATTGATTCTAAATCCCCTCCTGCCATAAATGCTTCAATCACTACTTTTGCTTTGCTTGCTTCGATCCCTTCAATGCCTTTGGCTCTCAGCCTTCCTCAAGCTCTCCATCATCATTCCCGTTCCTCCATGGCGCACGTGATCCTCTCATTTCCATCTCGATAGCTCTTCCTCTTCACCCTTCTCAAATAGAATTGAGATTGTCATTGACTAACTGGAGACTTCATGCCCTAAGGCACATAACATAGTGTGCCTTTTCGGCCTTTCCTCTCTCAAAGCAGTGCTTCTCCACCAGTGT
Organism: Dactylorhiza incarnata; assembly: GCA_033032865.1. Lineage (NCBI taxonomy): Eukaryota > Viridiplantae > Streptophyta > Magnoliopsida > Asparagales > Orchidaceae > Dactylorhiza > Dactylorhiza incarnata. The sequence goes on from JAWHQI010000072.1 coordinate 5,033,091, forward strand.
CTGTAATCTTTAACTTCGGTATTCATTAGCCATTACTGATTATTCAACTTTAAATTTGGATATTCTATTGTCCTATGAGTAATTTGCTAATCTTTAACTTAGAGCTTCTTCCAAAAATACTCTCACAACAATCTTATACGAGGTAGTTACGCCGTATCAAAAACTATGAACACGAGCAATAACTTGCATTGCATGAAAATGCTGGATACAACTCAAGAGGCACGCTCCCGCCAAGTACCGGGAGGTCAGGACCTTCAAAGCACTCCTCTCTCCAAAGAGCCCAAAATACTAAGACTCCAAAGATGAAGGACTCACAACCAAAGGGCTACTTATATAGATGGAGCCCATAACTATAGGACAAAATACATAACGACAAATACATAATTAATTGTGAATACGAAATAATCTGTAACGCTTGATGCACCTCTGCTCGCCATACATACATGCATCAACACACCCGACCAGAAAAGTGATCTTGTCCCAAGGTCGAGCTTGTAAGGGTCCCATGAGCGCGTCGTCGAGACTCGGGCGGTTCATGTGAAACATTAGGAGTTAAGATGCGTCGTACCGGGCTGCTGCAGAGAGTTGATAATGTTGTTCGAAACTAGTGTAGAGCTCGTCCTGGCACTGCCTGTTAAGTGAAAAGATGTCTTGTATGATAGTTGCCACAAAATAAATGACTTTTGTAATCTTAGGCGCGAAAATAATTTGCCAGGTTCTTTTGAAACCGGAGGTGTGAAAATAATTTCAGGCAAAAAAGGATAACAATGGTGGAGTGGTGTCATAACAAATGTTGCAAGACAATCTGGGCTGAAGGAAGTGGAATAGAAAATCCACAAGGAGACATGAGGTTTGCATGTGTGTGTCTCACCAGGTCAAAATTTAGGACACATGAAAGTGGAAGTACGGGGGAAGAGAGAATGTGGTTCATTAAATTGAAAGGGAAGATGGGTGTGGATGTAGGTGAATACATGACAAGGCGAAGTAGGGCAACACCTGCCGGTATTACGGGGCGTGGGTCTCGATAAAAGAAATCGAGGGGGGCTGGCGTGTGAATGCAAACAGGGTATTCGCCCTGAGCCGCTTGCAATTCAGAAGGAGACTGGCGAAAGGCGGGCGAAAGGGGCTAGTCGGAAGTGGAAGAGAAGAGGAGGGGACGCCGTCGATGAGAGGTTGCAGCTCGTGGAGGAGAGCAGCGACTGGCAGTGGTGCCCCTTCGGAAGGGTCGGCAGGGGGTAGTGGTCGTGTGAGAGACGCGGGAGGTGGAGGAGGAGGTCCGTTGGAGAGCAGAGAGAAGAATGTGGGTGGTAATCGTGTTGGAGGAAGAAACCGATGACAAAGCGCAAGCGCTATGGCAACTTCAATTCGATCGTATCGAGCGTACACTGAGTCCGTAAGGAGGGTCATGGCGTGAAAGGAGGGCGAGAGCCGACAGAATGCGGCAGGAAGCACTGAAGGACCGCCAGGATGCTGCATGAGGCACTGGAGGGCCACTGAGATGCGGAAGGAGGTGTTGGAAGGCCACTGGGAAGCAGAGGGAGGCGTAGGAGGACCGACGGGATGCTGAAAGAGATGTTGGAGGGCCGTCAGGATGATGCAGGAGGCGTTGGAGGGCCGCTGGGATGTGGAAGTAGGTGTGGAGGGCCACTAGGAAGTAGAGGGAGGCGTAGATGGCCGACTGGATGCTGAAGGAGACACTGGAGGGCCGATGAGATGCTGAGGAAGGCGTTGGAAGGACGATAGGGTTCGAAGAGGCGTGTTGTAGGGAACGCGACCGAAGGATGAAGTGTTGGGATGCATGAGAAAGACGACGTTCGGGTTCGAAGAACGCGCAGAAGACACGTGCGGGACCTACAGTTCTAACCAAGAGCGTCGTATGGCATGGTCAGCTAATCGTGAGAGAGTCCGAGCGACACGACTTGGTTGTGACGGCTGGTAGGGACGAAACCGGCGGAAGATGATGGAATCCGTCGTGCTGGCTAGAAATGGGAAGTAGATCCAATTAAGGTTTCGATGGAAACCCTAAATGAGCGGCATGTCGGACCAATTGATACAAGGTAGCTATGTCGTATTAAGAACTATGAACACGAACAATTACTTGCTTTGCATGAAAATATTAGATACAACCCGGGAGACACACTCCTGTCAAGCACCCAGAGGTTAGGTCCTTCAAAGCACTTCTCTATCCAAAGAGAACTCAAAAGACTAAGACTCCAAAGATGAAAGACTCACAACTTGAGGGCTCTTTATATAGATGGAGCCCCTCACTACAGAACAAAATACATAACGACAAATACATAATTAATTGCGAATACAAGATAATCCGTAACAGTTGTTGCACCTCTGCTCGCCAGGCATACACGTATCACAACCTCACCTCTCTTCCTCAATTCTCTACTAGTCTATTCTATATTATCCCCTCTCTTCTTACTAGATTCTCTACTCTAATACTCTGTAAGTTGGCTTGTTACTTGCACAGTTGCACTTGTTTAGCGATGTTGTGCTGGTGTGGTGCAGAAATGGAATTTGAAAATGTTAAATGTGAACATTTTAAATTATAATCTGTAAATTTTTAATCATATGACATTGCTTTATAAATGTTTTCAATTTATAAGATAATTGTGGAAGTCATGTAAAACTTTTTTATCCATTTCACGCCACCTCAAGGCTCAAACTGATTTCGACTTGATCGAAATCAGTTAGTTTTTGAGTCGGTTCAAATAGACTCGAGCATGTTTGAGCTCCAGCTGATTTCAAGCCAATGCTTCAATTTTCGAGAAAACTTTGAGCAAGGTAAGAGCCCAAATTCTCATATACAGGAGCTCCCTAACACATTTTTTTAATGTGTTCATGTTTCCATGATAGGCAAACAGGAATTTGATAAGTTATTAGGATTTTAGCTGCCAAGATTTTTACACTCTTAGCATAAACGAGAGATAGAGTAACTATAAAATGTTTTAGGTCGGTTTCCCATAGAATTATTAGTTTAGTTTTTCAGATGCAAGCAAACTTCATTGTTCTAATTTGTTAGTGAATTCTTCTCCATGCTCCTGTGAAAATTAGTTGGGATTAAATAGTTAATAAGAGACAATTGTTTCATCAAAAGCAGCAATAAAAAAAATCAATCATAAGTACGCAAAATTTCAAAGCACAAATTACTTGACTTGGGAAATGATTCTAATCATATTTCACAATGCATCAAATATGTGTGCAAGTCCTAAACATTACGGTCATGCATAAAAATCATCATTCAGGCAAAATGTGGACAATGAGGAAAAAAGTATACCCTTGGAAGATCAAAAAACTCATGGTAATAATTATATCAACATCACTTCACATATGAGAAGGCATTTTGACGCAAGACGAATCTATAGACGGCGAATAAACCGTGACCTAACCCTACATGCTATGCAAAGCCCGACGGATTAGTCACAAATTAGATAATAAACAATAGCATCCCACGCAGTTAATTCACAACAATGCAAAATAATTAATTAGGGCGAAACAAGCTAAGGCTTTCCTCCGCATGGAGGGCCAAAGCAAGGGCGCGCGGCGACTAAACCCTGCAAATCACAATAATAATCTAACAAACAACTATCATGCAAGATATTCAAACAAGTACAAGAGTCCAATGCAATATAAAATGCTGAATAAAATATCCCAATACAAGTAAGACTCACAAAGTAGTGGGCTGACCAAGGCACTGAAGAATTCGGAGCCGGAGATGCGTGGACGACGATCCGAGGTGTAACCGAAGGCGTGGGGATGATGGCGGTGGCTGTCCTCGGCAATGGGAGATGAAAACGGACCGGAATTGGATGGATCCGGCCACGTGGGTAGAGATCCGGATGGGGGTGGATAGATCCGATGATTTGATAACGGATCCGGGTTTGGGAATGGTGGGTGGAAGGGGAGAAAGCCGGATCCGGGCGGGATTTGCCTAGACCCGGGCTGTTAGAATGCGGGAGGGACTGCGCGGGTGGATCCACAGGAAAGGGTGGACTGGCGGCTTGGGAGGGAGGCCGTAGAGGGAGGTGGGGTTGTAGACCTGGAGGAAGGAATTGGCGGGAGGGGAATCAGGCTGAGGGGGAGGCGGAGGGCAGGAGGGGAAGAAGTAATTGGCGGAGGATTTCCTGGAGGAATAAAAACGATAGACAATGAATAGTGAATTTCATTAATCTATAGTAGATATAAATAGAAAGGAATTCCTTCTGGGCAGAAGGAGTAGTGGCTGGAATTGGGGGAAAGTTGCTGCTGTTTGGGGGCTGTGGAGGCTGAGAGAGGGGGCGTGGGAGGGGGAAGAAGGAGCTTAAGGTTAGGGCAAACCTTGGGGAGGGAGATACAAGCCTAGGAGTCGTCACCTAGGGTTCCACGGAGTCGGCACCGTGGCGGGATCGCGGGAATCCGGGAATAACTTTCTCCAAATTCTGCAATGCCTCCAATCAACCCACAAACCATCTATTTATAATAAAAGGAGGGTTAGGGCATCCCCCATCAACGACTATGATTAGTCGTAGGTGAGGCTACCCAAATACATCAAAATAAATGCAAACATAGTAAAATAATATATTAAATCGATTCACAACGCGAATCCGGACACATCTGTGGAGTCCGATCGTCGATCCGGGCACGCCATATATGGTAAGTCGCCAAATCAGCCCCGAATGAGCCCAAAACTCGTCCTCGTGTTTGCTTCGCATCAATCTCCCCGGCTTGAAAGAATTCATCTCCCGATGAATTGAGATCGGAATTCTCTCGATGAATGCCAGGTACAACTCGAAGAGGTCCACAAGAGGTCGTCCAAGTGTCGTCGATGGAAGAGTGTCCTCGCCGATCGACTCTCCCCGACTGAAAAGTTGTCATCTCCGGTAAATGGAGACAACCGTACTGAAGTCAAAGTCCAGGGGTGAATCGATCACGCTCTGCCGCAAGTACCCAGGTGTCACCAACGTCTGTAGTAGGAATGCATTGGTGGAATCTCGTCTCCATGAAGCTCTCAACGCTCAATTCACGAGTGGTGGATCACGGTGCGATCGGCGGCGCCGTAGGTAGAACCAAAGAAGACGAGTCCCCAGGTGGGTGGATGTCCGAAGTGGGTGGGTAGTGGTGGCCATCAAACGTGGGTGGGCTATGAGGGTGGTGAGGCAACAGGAGTGGAGGTGTGGGCGTCTGGAAGTCCCCACTGCTTGGGTCCATATACTCGCGAGGCTTGTAGTACGGAGTCATATCTTCAACACTAAATACCAGGAGGATACTCATACTTGCAGGGATATCAAGATCATAGGTGTTTGTTTCGATCCGTCTCATGATTATATAGGGATTCATTCGCCTAACGCTCAAGATTTTAGCAAGCCTCGCACGGAGCCTCACAACGCAAATTCTCACCATCACCTGCTCGCCTTCATGAAGTACCTGCACTTGCCAGTGAACACCCGCATGTGATTTACAAAATTTATTATCAATATGGATTATTCGTCGGACCGACTCATGACACGCATACAAACGATGAACAGACAACGCAATAGACTCATACAAATGATGACGAAACGACTCAACAGACTTATGCAAATGATGTAAATGAGACACGACAGACACAACATACTCGCTATGGGAAGACTAATAACCACTTGAAAATCTACCAAAGGAGGTGGCCTATCAGGAGGCTCTCTCGGAGGAGTGTAGAAAAACTCATCCCGTGTGAGACGAGTGCTTAGATGATCGAGAGAGACAGTTATACTCAAATACGGGCTCGTAAAGATCCAAGTGTCTCTCAGGGAACGTGACACGTCAGGGGGCTCACCAGGGGGTGTGTATGAAAAGCCATCGCGAAGGAGGCGACCACTTGAGTGAAAATCGAGTACACCGACTAGAGGACGTGGCTCTAGGGTGTAGTGAGTGTCTCCGACAAGAAAGAACTCATCGGGTGGGTCAGCGGGTGGTGTGTCCCAAAACTCATCACGAGTGAGATGTGTCATAAAGTAGGTCCTCAAAATATGAGTAAGCTCTAGTGTGCTCAGGGTAGGCCCTACATACGTCTTACTCCGCTCACGACCCAACCTCTGGGGCAAAGCCAGAGATGATAGGGAAAGAGACGCCAATAACTCGAAACTCGTAAACAAGCGTCTCACATGAATCTCATCTTCACCAGGATGTGGTGGATCATCAGGAGGCTCAACTGGGGGCTCGGCATGGAACTCGTCACTAGGTTTAAGGTCCTCCAGATGAGTACCAACATAAGGGGTAGTGTCCCCGTGAATGGATGACATGGCCACTATGAGATCAACACTAGGCTCTGGGCTCTCGTCCGCGATGTGACCCAGGGCCATGATAATGGGAGAGCGACATAGATCTACGCTCAAGAATGGGTCTGTGGGTGCGGTGTCAAGACGTGAGTTCAGGGTAGGGGTTCTAATCAACCCATGACATGTCAGAGGTGGTGGTGTGGGTGAGGGGCACGACATTATAGGCTCAAGAAGTCGCTCAGGCTCACTCTCAGTTGGGTTCACGAGAGACGAGTCAAAAACAAGAGATAGGTCACTCACTGGGCTAAGCACCTCACTGGGGTGAGAGCAATCCGTATCAGGTGTCACTTCTACCATGTCTGACGGAACAATGGTAGGCAGAGTGGTGTCCTCATTGTGGGAGGAGCTCGTACTGCAAAGGTCAAAGTGAGGATCCAACCGACCAGCTCTTGCGGATCTCAAAGACTGTTCGTAACGAAGGGCAAGCCGATACGTCTGCTCGAGGGACTTCGAGCTATGATAAACCACCTTAGTACGAATGTCTGGTCGAAGGCCAGACCGAAATATGCAAGAGGTCATGGATGGGTCCTCTCGGATATCGCTCATCACAACTAACTCATCAAAGCGATCTCTGTACTCAGCGACGGACATGGATCCTTGCTGAAGGGAAAATAATTGGTCGAGCAAGCGAGTTTGATACGACGATGGAAGATACCTCTGACACAATATACGCTCCATGTCCACCCAACTAGTGATACGATGTAGACGGTCTTGCTCACGGGTTCTCTCAACGCTATACCAATATGCCCTCGCCTGATCTAAAAGTCTAAGTTTCGCAAACTTGACGTGACGCTCACCGAATAGCTCAAAATGGTCAAGATAATACTCTATGTCCACGAGCCAATAACTGAAAGACTCGGAACTCGATGATCCGTCAAAAGGAGGGGCAACAGTACGAAACTGACTCTCAAGATCTCTCTCAAAGAGACGATCCTCGTAATAGTTCCCTCTAAGGTAACTGAGTCGAGCTGAAAGATCAACACGATCCGCTCGCGTGCAAGGATATGAACGACGACAATCATTATACTGATCGTCTCTAGTGTAGTGGTCTCGTGTCGGTGGGTCAACACGATCTCTAAAAGTGGTGTGCTGCGATCGAGAATAATCATCGTAGTAACGTGAAGATCTTCCTGAAGGGGCTCTGTGAGTGCGGGTGCTAGAGGACTCGAGACCTCCAAAGTGAGGGGAGGAATAATCGTGACACCTAGACATAATGAAAAACATATAGACTCTACGACTGCGTATCGAAAAGTGCGCGCAACCTAGCTTTGATACCAATTGACGCAAGACGAATCTATAGGCGGCGAATAAACCGTGACCTAACCCTACATGTTATGCAAAGCCCGACGGATTAGTCACAAATTAGATAATAAGCAATGACATCTCACGCAGTTAATTCACAGCAATGCAAAATAATTAATTAGGGTGAAACAAGCTAAGGCTTTCCTCCGCATGGAGGGCCAAAGCAAGGGCGCGCGGCAACTAAACCCTGCAAATCACAATAATAATCTAACAAACAACTACTATGCAAGATATTCAAATAAGTACAAGAGTCTGATCCAATATAAAATGTTGAATAAAATATCCCAATACAAATAAGACTCACAAAGTAGTGGGCTGACCAAGGCACTGAAGAATTCGGAGCCGGAGATGTGTGGACGACGATCCGAGGTGTAACAGAAGGCGTAGAGATGATGGTGGTGGTTGTCCTCGGCGATGGGAGATGAAAACGGACCGGAATTGGATGGATCCGGACACGTGGGTAGAGATCCGGACGGGGGTGGATAGATCCGATGATTTGATAACGGATCCGGGTTAGGGAATGGTGGATGGATGGGGAGAAAGCCGGATCCGGGCGGGATTTGCCTAGACCCGGGCTGTTAGGATGCGGGAGGGGCTGCGTGGGTGGATCCACGGGAAGGGGTGGACTGGCGGCTTGAGAGGGAGGCTATGTTGTTAAAGGCGCGCCTAAGGCTCCAGGCTCAACAGGCTCTGAGGCTTGCGCCTTCGTGCGCCTTTTTTTGCGCCTTCGTGCGCCTTTTTTGCGCCTTCGTGCGCCTTTTTTGCGCCTTTGGAGTATAAAAGCCGCGTCTAGGTGCGATTTCTATTGCAAACTTTTTTTTTCCAAAAGAAAGAAAGAAATAATGTAAAAACTCAATAATTTTTGTATGATTTAGTGTATGTGAAACATAATCGAGTGTTAAGACTTAGATATGATGCAATTGACCACATTAATTCTATTTTTAAAGAGATATAAATGATAGTAATGAATAATTAATGAGTAAAATAGATGAAAAATCTGATCAAAAAGATGAACTGATGTTTGATGCTTATTTTTTAAAATGAATGTGGTTGCGCCTTGCCTTCGTCAGGCGCGCGCCTGCGCCTTGAGCCTCGCGCCTAGGCTCCAAGACCCATTTGCGCCTTGGTGCGCCTTGCGCCTTTAATAACTAAGGAGGGAGGCCGTAGAGGGAGGTGGGGTTGTAGACCTGGAGGAAGGAATTGGCGGGAGGAGAATCAGGCTGAGGGGGAGGCGGAGGGCAGGAGGGGAAGAAGTAATCGGCGGAGGATTTCCTGGAGAAATAAAAACTATAGACAATGAATAGTGAATTTCATTAATCTACGGTAGATATAAATAGAAAGGAATTCCTTCTGGGCAGAAGGAGTAGTGGCTGGAATTGGGGGAAAGTTGTTGTTGTTTGGGGGTTGTGGAGGCTGAGAGAGGGGGCGTGGGAGGGGGAAGAAGGAGCTTAAGGTTAGGGCAAACCTTGGGGAGGGATATACAAGCCTAGGAGTCGTCACCTAGAGTTCCACGGAGTCGGCACCGTGGCGGGATCGCGGGAATCCGGGAATAACTTTCTCCAAATTCTGCAATGCCTCCAATCAACCCACAAACCATCTATTTATAATAAAAGGGGGGTTAGGGCATCCCCCATCAACGGCTATGATTGGCCGGAGGTGAGGCTACCCAAATACATCAAAATAAATGCAAACATAGTAAAATAATATATCAAATCGATTCGCAACGCGAATCCGGACACATCTGTGGAGTCCGATCGTCGATCCGGGCACACCATATATGGTAAGTCGCCAAATCAGACCCGAATGGGCCCAAAACTCGTTCTCGTATTTGCTCCGCATCACATTCTCTCCATCTAAGTTAGAAGAAGATGACAAACACACACAAACATAGCGGAAAGGTAATTGTTGCAATTGTTAAAACATTCATGACTGCTAGGAAAGGATAAAAATCAGTCCCATCCTACAAAAAATAGATAATTTAAAGAATAAGTGTTGACTCGGATGCTAAATCGTGTGTTTTCCATAGCTCTAATTGACTAATAATTACTAAAAATTCAACTTATGCCACTTATCCAGGTAATATCCCAATAATATTTGGTAAGGTATTTTTTTACTGAGTATTGAGTTACCACACCTGGATAAGTAAGGGGTGATCTTTAGTGGAAACACATGAGATGAGCAAGACTTGGTCAGAGGTTCAAGTCGACTAAATTATGTTCAGATTTGAAGAGGTTTGGTTGTATCAAGAGGGGAGTGAGATGCATTTAACAGTTTACTCCTCCATATCAATTGAGTAGATGATAAGCACAAATTTCTTGACACTTGCATGATTCTAATCTCATTTCACAATGCATCAAATATATGTTCAAGTCCTAGACCATACCTTTAGATATGGTGATGTATAATAGTCCTCATTCAGGTAGAATATGGACACTAAGGAAAAATCCTACACTTGGAAAATAAAAAATCTGATAATAATTATATAAGAATCACTTCGCATATAAGAAGGCGTTTATTTTCCATCTCAATTTTAAGAAGATTGAAGTACACGAAAACAGGATGGAAAGATCATTTGTTACGATTGCTAAGAAATTCATAAGTAGTAAGGGAGGATAAAAATCAGCGACACCCTGCAGAAATTAGACAATTTGAGTAAATGCTGAATTCAATGCTTAATCTCTTTTGGGCTAGCTCTAACCTGATGACTGCTAAAAACTCAATTCATGGCACTTATGAATAATATTTATCCCATTAACACACTACGCACTCTTAGTGAGGCAATGGAAAAAAATAATATTTACATCCAAGAATTGGAAAACAAATTTTTGGTTAACTTGTTGATTTGATGTCCATGCTACTGGTATCATGTCAGAAATGATTAGAAACCAAAACATTTGCATCCAAGAAAGTTTCATCAATGGTAGTTCAGTTAATTGGGCCTACAAATGTTGAATTGATCACAAATAAAGATGCAAATGATAGTACAACATTTAGAAGAGGTGGGGAGGGGTGGGTAGGTGAGGGAGGGAAGGGAGGTGGAGAGGGGGGGGGGGGGGAGAACGCACACAGAGACAGATTCACAATTTCTTAAAAGAATTACTAGCTTATCAAGAAGAATGATTGATAGCAAATGACGGGAACTGGAATATTGCATAGCTACCAAGAAAGCCTGTGACATGTTGATAGATTTTGATAGAAAAATGACCAGCATTAGAAATATTTTTGAAGCAGCTACCGAGTATTTACCTTCATAAATTACGGCTCTGTTTGGCAGGGCGGTGAAGGTCGTGAACGCGGTGGTAAAACTGTCATTCGTGAACGGAAACCTAAGAAACTTCATCCACTTTTATGTTCAAGTGGATGAAGTTCCTTAGGTGGGCGTTCATGAATGACGGTTTTACCACCGTGTTCATGACCGCCACCACTGTACCAAACGGAGCCTACATCTACATTAAATATGTATTCTTTATGCTAGCTATGGAGAACCTGACAAAATATATAAAGAAAGTTATCTTGGCCTATACTAAATATCCTTCTAAAGTTAATGAAAATTAGAACAATTGGGAAACTATTTAAAGATGAAGGGCCGTGGTTAGTACCAAGAATGATCGAGTCTAATGCAATTTTAGTTGGAGAAAATAAATATTAATGTAATACCATGTGATGCTTATGTATGATAAGTTTAATTATTTTGAATCCGTTATACAAAGGAATGATAAATGATAATGATATAACTTTTTAAATTAAAATTGGGCGATAAATAAATAAGAGTTGGGATGACTTGCAGATAACAAAACATTACGAGAGGGCTATATAAAAGAGAAGGTTGAAGCAGCATCTATTGAATATAAGATAGTGTAAAATAGACTTAAATGACTTGGGCTCGTAAAATGAAGGGTAAAATTCTAGGCGGGCGGGCAAAATCAATATGCTAGGATTAGAAGGATAAGCAATTGACCAAAGGGATGATGAATCTATACGCCTCATGTAACACTAAGTATCCGTTTGGCACGGTAGCGGCGGTCGTGAACGCGGTGGTTACAAACCGTTGTTCATGAGCGCCCGTCCTCACCTAAGGAACTTCATCCATTTTTATGTTCAAAATTACTTTTTTTTCCTTGGTGGCAGTCATAGTATTTTTGTCCAAATTCACCGGAGCAAAAACGTGCGTCAAACGAATGACGGTTCGTAACCACTGCGTTCATGACCATCACCGTCATGCCAAACTGACCCTAAGTTGAACTATTACGGATTCACGAATCCAACATCAAATAGATGGAATAAAGTTAATGACGACTGAAAGAAATCTAATCAACATTCGCGGAGAAATGATATGCCAAAGAAACAACGAAATCCAAAGTAGTTCGAGAACATCACGTAAAGGATGAATAGCATGCTACTGGTACTAGCAACTATAGATCAGCACGCGTTTTGGACCATCATCATCGTTGTCGTGAATAGCTTTATCCCAACTATTTGGGGTTGACTTTACGAGAAGTGGATCACATGCTAAATCCCAATTATCCAACCCCTAAAAAACAACTTGGAATACTTTAGGGAGAAAGTTTCATGAGATCCTACAAGATGAAGAGGATGAATTGAGGAAATGAAGAACTCATTGAACAAAAAGTAAAGTCAACTAAAATTTCTTTTATGTTAAGAGCCAAAAGTATAAAACAAAACTTCTAACCAATCTGATGAGCTAGCACTTGGAACAACAACAACAACAACTCTGACATAAGGAATTAAAAAAATAATTCAATGAGCCTAATTCCCAGTTCAAATTATATAAAACAAACTCAAAAACCCTTCAATGATAAAAAATATATTAAGAAGGAAACCAGAACTATCAGAGGAGGTGAGAATTCTCCTTTCATGAAACTAAAAGAACAACAAAGTAAGAGACTCACCAACGGGCCATCGAGTCAATATGCTCTCCTTGAGAGCTCCCACAGTTGTAGCAGGGTTATACTTATTGGGTCCGATATCAGTGCCATCAAATAGCCTGAACTTTAGGTCAATCAAATCATCCGCAGACATCTCAGAAAAATCCCCAATTTTTCCCTTATACAATCATGAGATCAACTGCGATCCAGAAGGCGTGGCAGGATACAACTCACTCAACACCAAAACAACAAAATGCAAAATTCCAAGTGAAGCTTTGTTTTCATCGTTGCTGAAGAAGGGGGGAAATAAAATGAAGATCGGGATCAAATCCTTTCCGCCTAAGATAAATCGAGAGAAAGGAGATGAGAGGAATCGGAAGAAACAGTTCAGAAACTAGTGGAAGTTACCGGATTGGTGACTCCGACAAACCGGAAAGAGGAAGGGGAGATCAAGAGGAGTCCTCTCGAATACGAGAGGATCCAGGTAGATTCAAAGAGCGAAAGGAAGGAAACACAGGATGAGAAATGCCGGAGCAATGTCTGGAATTGGGCAAGAAGAGGCGAAGGAAACGGCTGAAGAAGAAGTTGCTCTTTTTCTTCTTCTTATTTCTGAACGTATTCTGACCTCTTCTGTGGACTTTCCCTTTTTATTAATTAGCTAATTTTTTTGGATAAATTAAAATAAAATACTCGCATTATTATCCACTGCTTCCCTCCTTGCTCAATATTTAAGTGCGTTATTAAACGCACCGTACTTTTGATTATCTGCTAAAGTCAAAAAAAAAATATTATTGACACCGCGTTATTTATTAACAGCAAATAACTAGAAAAAATTTCACATATTAGGGCGCGGGGTGGAGGGCGTATGTAAACGCCGCTTTCGAATCGGAGAGGGAGAGGTGGGGGTCGAAACGGAGCGGATCGGGGCCGTTTTCTCCTTGCTGTGGGTGCAAACGGAGCAAACGCCGCCGGCACCCGTTTGTTTACCCGCTGTCCGGCGGCGTTTGCCCCAAACGGAGGCGGCGAAACGCCAAACCAAACGAAGCCTTAATCTCATTTGGCTGTTACCTGTTAGCAAACAAAAAAAAATCACTTTTTATTTTAAATGTTTTTTTTATGTTAGCAAACCCAGTCCTAGAGGAGGATACTGGTTGGCCGAGGTGCATGCACAGATTGTCGTGCGCAGCAGTCTCGAGGGGCGGCTTCAGGAGCCATGAGCGCCACCATGGCGGCAGTCGGATACCACCGGAGGAGGCTCGAGGAGGCCGGAGAGAACGAGTTAAGTCGTATGCGGGCGCGCGGAGGAATATCATAAGCAGCTTAAGCGGAGGAATTCGGGTCCCACGTAGCAAACCAGTTTTTTTACAACCCCAACCTCCGTTGCGCCCGGATTTTAGTGGAGAAGGCGAGTCGGTAGTGGTGGGCGAGACCGTGGAAGGAATGCGGGTCCGATTTGGACGACGACGCGGAGACGGAAGAGCCGCCACCCCTGTCCACTATGTTTCCCTCTTTAAGTCGTTGACCCACTTCAGACTGCTTGTCCGCGGCGGCGGGATTACACTTCTTCTTATTCTCCTCCTCCACCGAGGAAGAAGGGTGTGCGTCAAAAACCGAAACCGATCGAACCGGCCGAACCGACCAAACCGAACCGAATTTCAGACCGAACCGATCGGTTCGGTTCGGTTCGGTTTCGGTTTTCGGGGGTCGAAAACCGACCCCCATTCGGTTCGGTTCGGTTTTCCCCATGGGAAAACCGATTGAACCGAACCAAACCGAGGGAGCAACATTAATTTATGCGGGTTGTTCGCGTGAAATTCACGTGGCTTTTAGTGAGCGAGGTTACATTCGATTTTATGCATTACGTTATTTATTTGTCTTTTGTTATTGTTTTAAATTTTGAGCATTGACTTTTGTTATTGTTTTAAATTTTGAGCATTGACTTTTGTTTCGATTATGAATTTCTATAACTGAAATAGTTTTTATTGTCATGTTGATGCTTTATGAAGCATCATGTGGTTGAGATTATCATCTAAAGTTGTGCAACTAATAACTATAGCTGATTTCGAAATTATGAATAGAGAAATTTTACATTATTAAAAGATAAATTGCTTTTGATTGCTAAAATATTATAGATTTAATTCCTGTAATATTTTAGCTATGAACTATAGTTGATTCTGAGTTTAATTGACTTTGGGTGTAGTGAAATCGTTATCTTTAGAAGTTTCAAAAAGTAGCACGATTTATAGTGGTCATTAGTTATGCTATTTTTATTTTGTATCTTAGCATCAGCATATGTTTGATGTATAATCGCTTATGATGAATAAACCGAACCGATAGGTAAGAAACCGAACCGATAGGTAAGAAACCGAACCGAACCGAACCGATTGGTTTCGGTTCGGTTTCGATTTTGGGTAAGTAAAAACTGAGGTTATTCGGTTCGGTTTCGGTTTTGCATAAAACCGAACCGAACCGACCCACTTGCAGGCCTATTCATTTTCTTCTTGCTAATGCAGAGAGAGCATGGCGGGGAAGTGGCTGAAACCAACGTGTAAATCACGTCCATCGGAACCGGCACTATTCCAGCGTTGCAAAAATCTTGGCTGATTATGCGCGTCGAAGGGGCGGGGAATCTGTATGCTCAACGGCGGTGGAGCGGTGGTGAAATTGGAAGGGGAAAGCTGCTAAGCGGCGTAAAAAATTGGTTTGCTTGTATAAAACGATATGAAAAATGAAAAAGGGCGCTGCTATTAGCACTGCAGTTTTGGCTATCCGCACTCAATTTGTATGAGTTATTACGCGTCTTTTGGAAATACGCCTTGTACATTTATTTTTAGTAAAAGTGTTCAACAAGAAAGTTGTAGATCTCGTCGAGATCTACAACTTTCGTGTTGAACACTTTTTCTAAAAATGCACGCACAAGACGTATTGCCGCTCTGATTGAAATATGGGCATAACTATAGCGAATTTTTAGAAATACAACTTGTACATGCATTTTTTGGAAAATTGTTCACTTTCGTGTTGAACACTTTTCCTAAAAATGAATATTCAAGGCGTATTTCCAAAAGGCGCGTAATAACTCGTACAAATTCAGTGCGGATAGCCAAAACTGTAGTGCTTATAGCAGCACCCATGAAAAACTGGTACTAACAAAAAGGTGATTTTTTTTTTGCTAATAGTCAAATCATTTGTTGCTAACAACGTCCTTAATAAACCACAACATGAATTCATCAAAATCGGTGGGATCCATGGTACACGACATAAATATAGCATGAATTACATCAAAATTGGGAAAACCAACGAACAAAAATAGACATAAATGAACCACAATGGGTCTGTTTGGGAGAGCTGCTGCGGATTGAGAAGTTGCTGATTGAACAGAGCTTTTTAGACAGAGCTCTTTGAGGAGCTGTTATGAAAAGCTCCAGGCTGTTTGGATGGTCTGTGGATAAGCGCTGATTGAACAGAGCTTTTTCAAATAAAACTGTTTGGTAGAACAGTTTTTTGAGAGCTATTTTTTTAAATGAAAATATTAATATATATTGTTCTTAAACAATTAAACACATCAATACAAATAAATATTGTTCTCAAATATAACATGTAATGGTAGGTTCTCCGGTGCGTTCGTTCCACTATATTCAATCTTTATTCGTCACGTGCACAATTAAAAAATTTGATATTACTCATACTTTTGATTAATATGATTTCAAGAGTTTGTTAAAAAGATGATATGAAATTTTACCTG
The DNA here is from genome assembly GCA_033032865.1 of Dactylorhiza incarnata. Taxonomy (NCBI): domain Eukaryota; kingdom Viridiplantae; phylum Streptophyta; class Magnoliopsida; order Asparagales; family Orchidaceae; genus Dactylorhiza; species Dactylorhiza incarnata. Next base: position 5,049,323 of record JAWHQI010000072.1, read on the forward strand.
CGGGTGTTGTACACTTCTTCAGCAATAGTATCTCGTACAGCAGACATATAATCATATCCCCCGTCATCAAACATATCAGTCTCAATATCATCCTCTGTTGTATGATCATCATCCTCTGGTGGTATGAATGAGTCATCAGCATCGCAAGCATTAAATTCTGGGTCCCATCGAGATGGATGTCTACGAATGAAGTTATGCAATGCCATGGTCGCCAGTACAATTGAACGTTGTTTCTTGAAATTGTACTGAGGTTTTTTTTGAAGAATGTGCCACTTTTTCTTCCAAACTCCAAACGTCCGCTCTATCATACTTCGAAGAGATGAATGTGCATTATTGAAATGCTCATGCCTGCCATGGACGGGGCGACTCCCGCGTGCAAAATCTGCCAAATGATATTTTGTTTCTGGATATGGTTTTAAATAGTCCGTCTTTAATGGATATCCAGCATCCACTAAATAATATTTACCTGTAATTACTTGTTATGTTAAACATAATAATATTGTAGCGAATGATTAAAGCATATACAATCATTTATTACACAAATTACCTTGAGGAGGATGCGGAAAATATAGCATATCGTCTGACAGTGCGCGCGCGAAGATACGACTATCATGAGCGGATTCTTCCCACTCAGCTAGTGCAAATGTGAAGCACATATTGAAATCACATACAACCATCACATTTTGCGTTGTTGTGTCATGACGCTCAATATATCTAACTTGATCATCAACAGGTATCCTCGCATCTACATGTGTTCCGTCAATTGCACCAACGCAGTCCTTAAAAAATGGCATGTAACGGGCATCATATCTTATTTCTGCAGGTATTTCTATAAATTGGCGATCAATTGGTTTTATAACATCAACTGACAGTAGAAATAATGATCTGAGTCCTATTGAAAAAAATCTACTTATAGTTTCAGTTGAGTGTTGAAATCGCTCTTTTGTTAATCTAATAGAGCCTCCATGTGCTAGGATGTACAATGTAACTCCTAGGATTTCTCTTGAGGTTGTGCGTTGTGATCCATGAAATTCATGATTGTTTTCTAGCTTTCTAAGCAAATCAATAAATATTTGCTTTGACATTCTAAATGCGTCATGAATTCTATCTGGGTGCCCTTCAAGCAACTCTTTCAACCAAAGCTCCCCTGTTTGAGTAGACGTCATGCATGGTCTCTTCTCCCGTATGCAATCATTTAGCTCACCTATTGCTGCGATAACTCTATTACAGTATTCAATACGTTGTACCCTTTCTGGAGAAAGACAAGGCGAATTCTCGGAATCGTCACTGTTCGAGTCATATGTGTCCATTACCTAAAAGAAGACAACACATAACATGAATTTAGATTAGGATATAAAAACATCATAGTATAAACATTACAGTATAAACATCACAGCAAAAAAAACATCACAGGATAAAAAATACATCACATAAAAGTCTTACTAAAATAGAAACATGACAACACAACATGAATTTCATTACAGAAAAGTTTTAATAATAAACAAACATGATAAAAAAACACCACGCAGTCTTTTGATAAACCAAAAACACATAACACAGCACACAACTGCCTAAAATGGCACGATCACTACATCATGTTCTCAAAAGCACTTTTGATCCACCATACCCTATCCTCCTCCGGTATGTTAATGAAAATTTCTCTATTGTTTTTGTCTTTGATATGGTTCAAAGCAAAGTAATATAAACTCAAATTTTCACGTATCTCTTGCATCTTGCAGATCAAGTCCACTGCCTCCTTGATTGTGACAATTGGTGGTGGCTTATCCGCTAGTACCGATGCACGCAACTCAGTCAAATAGGAAAGAGCCACTCCTTTATTCTTTCTCATTCTTTTTCGTTTACTAGTGGAAGTGGAGGTATTGCCAATATTGGTTGATGAATCAACTCTTTGCACCTCCAAGTTTTCTACTGCATTGTCTTCATCGTCAAAAATGTGCTCCACATGAGGTGGTAGGTTGCCCATTGATGGAGCCCAAGAATCTTCACCTGTAGCAACAACTTGACTGAACATAATATTCAGTTTCTCCTCTAACTCGGGCGCAATACCAGCATATCGAAATTTTTTGGCAGCTGGTACAACCTGAACATAAAAAATTATATTAGAATAAGAAAAAATTTAACCTAAACATATATTTTTGTTAAAATTTAATGTTTTAGGTTACCTTAATTTTATCTTCCCACCACTGATCAGATGCTGCAATGGTTCTCTTTTCCTGGTCCCATCCCAAACCGGTCTCTCCATGTTTTAGTTCTTTCCATAACTTCCAGTCTTTTTTGAGATGGCCCCACTTATTCTTCATTTGCATTCGATCGTAATTTTTTCCAGTACGTTGTTTAAAAGATCTAATCAAATTTTTCCAACCATCCTTGCTAAAGTGGGTGGTAGGCCGATTTCCCAACCCTATCTCTATAATGCAAAGGTCGCAGAAGACCAAAACATCATTTGACTCACATGTTGCTGTGCTTCGTCCGGCTTTTGGATTTCTCATTATACTGTATACCCAAAACACCCTAAATCATTCAAACATACACAAAACAACACTTAAAAAAATAAACATTCACTCAAACAAACACAAAACACCACTTACAAAAATAAACATTTATTCACACACACATAATACACATCCACACACACATACACATCACACACACACAAACAAACATCCATCCACACATACACACACACACTCATCCACGCACACACTCATCCAAACACATATCCATCATAATAAACACACATAATAAACACACACACAAATCCACACACACATAATACACATCACACACACAAACAAACATCACATACACACAAACAAACATACAAAAATTAAAAAAAAACATACAAACAAACATCCAAAAATTAAAAAAAACATACACACACATCCAAATCTACACAAACACTCATAATAAAAAAACATAATCATCCACCCACAAACACACCCATAAACCACCAAATCTTCAATCAATACATCAATGAGATGGAGAATGTGGCTTGGAGAATTATACCTTGAGCAGGAACGGGGCACAACTGGGCAGCAAGCTGGAACGAGGAAAGCCTCTGACTGGAAGCTAGAACTGTGCAGGAACGGGGCAGCAAACTGGAACGAGGAAAATGGAAATCGTTTAAGATGAAAACGAGGCAGGAAAAATAAAAAAGGGACAGGGAAAAGGAAGGATATCTCTAACCTTTCTTCACTTCGATCGGGCAGGAAGGAGATCGGGACAAGCGGCTGCGATCGGGAAGAGGAAAGACAGGGTCGCCTTCAATCGGGAAGAAACCTGCGATCGACAGTACCGGCTGCGATCGACAACAATGGCGGAAGAAGAAGCGGAAGAAGTCTGCGATCGTCAGTAATGCCGGCAGCGAGGGCTTTACGAAGCGGAATAACGGCGAGTCGTCTTCGATCTGGAAGAGGAAGAAGAGTCTCGATCGGGAAGGCGTTGTCGCTTGCGAGGGAAGAAGGGGCTGTCGCCTGCGATGCGATCGGGAAGAAGCCTGCGATCGGGAATGAAAAACCTATCGCGAGAGAGGGAGAGACGCGCTTTTACGGGGAGTGATTCCACGGGAGTGAAATCGGGGAGGGAACAGATTATCCAACCTACCTTAAAACGCCGGTTTTTAGGGAGCGATTTTCTAAAATAAGCCGTTCCAAACAGCCAATTAGCAGCTCTGGCTTTTCCATCCGCCAGAGCTGAGCCAAACAGACCCAATATGATTTCATCCAAAATGGTTAAACCAAAAATGCATTACTTTTTCTCATTTGCTATCATAAGTTTCTCCTCGTTAGTTATTTTGATCTCCATATGTCTTACAAAATAAAATGAGACTAAATATTTGCACAGATTATTCATATAGTAATAAAATAAACATAAATTCTTGATTGTTCATATTTATCCAGAGTACTACAAACCGATAACTGTACTCCATATTCACATCTTTGAAGGTTCCCGGATTCATATGCCTACAAAAATTGAATTAAGTCAAACTATTTACGCTAAAATAGACAATATTGAAATGAAAAAAAATTGATAATTGCTCACCTTAATTAAAAATTAATGCCTACAAAAATCAAATTAACCCAAACTTCGACCAATTTTTCAAGTCCACTCAATTAAGGATTCTCTTGTAACAAATAGTTGATCAGTCTCAAAATGACAACTCACATCCACTTCGTTTTTCTTAGCAGATTCGTCGACAGAGACATTATCAACCTTATGAATATCATCAACACTACATATTAACATTTCACTATACTTTCCTTCATGCTGCAAAAATTCACAAATTTATAACATTTGGATCAAGGAAAAACATTGAAATACGGCAAACTAAGCAGAATCTCAAAGAAAAATTACAATATCTTTGAAATTGTGGTTTGTAGGTGATGGGGTCAAGCTCATTAAATACGAGGTCCCCGCATATGGATATGCCTGAAATTTAAAAACCGAAACCGCAAAAAACCACAACACCGCACCACACCGCACTGTTTTCGAACCGCACCGAATGGTGTGGTTGTGGTGCGGTTTTGATTATTGAAAACCACATAGTTGGCGGTGCGGTTCGATTTTGGCCTTGTCGAAACCGCATAAACCGCACCGCACAGTATTATTATAAATATTATATTTTATATCTTATAAGTTATAAATTTTTTACAAATTAATGTATATATCTAACCATTCTTTCATCTTTGCTGTTCCGTATAGACATTTCTAGCTAAGTTTTTACCTTTTTATAATATTTTACAATCTTATAAAGTTATATTTCGGTTTTTACATTTTTTTATATCTTATAAGTTTCTCATCTCTTATTTCTCCTGACTCTGGTTCTTTACTGTTCTGCAAAAGCTAGGTCACGGACTAACGGAAGCCGAAAGGAGTGTCTTCTCCGACGCATCGGCTCGTGACTCCTACGTTCATGCAAGCGAAGGCGGCTCTACTCCGGCGACATCTCTTCTTCGTCGGGCTCCAAATCTCACGACATCCCTTCTTCAGCGGGCTCCAGATCTCCCGTTCTCTGCCTCCTGGTTATTTTCTCACGGATCATTCATCCTTATTTCTACTATCTTTTGTATATTATTATAAAAAAAATCTACTATTTTACTTCTAGTTTGGGACATAGTCGCATAGATTTGATGACAAAATATTTTATATAATGAAATGATTTATGATTAGATATGGTTCATCGGGGGAACAACAAATATTATTTTGGGAGTTTGGAAGTAACAACAAATATTATATAACCTTCAAGTTTGTCCTCTGCAATTTTCCTCCATAAGAGTAGTCTGATTAGATATGGTTCATTGGGAGTTTGGGATATAGATTTAATTTATTAGTTTCATTTCTCCGGGGACATAGATTATATTTATCTCACTTCTATCTCAAATTGTCTTGTTATGATTATATTTATCAGCTATGTAGATGTAGTCTAAAGTTCCGAAAACCTATTTTAATTTTTAACAATTATAACAAAACATAAGAAAAAAAAAACCGAAACCGCACCACAAAAACCGACTCCAAACCGCACCAATGTCACATCGCACCGCACGGTTTGGATGCGGTGCGGTTTTGTAAAGTCCAAAACCGCCCCTCTTCGGTGCGGTTGCGGTTTGGGCTCAAACCGCACCAAACCGCACTAGTTTCACGCCTACATATGGAAGGTCCAACAAATAAGGAAACACAATATTCATTGAATCCTCCCCGCAAGGAAAGCTCCGCCCCGCGCATGATCGGCGCACCGGATCCTGCAAGCGGGCCGCGATCCCCGCATGGCCCCTCACGCTCGCGGCCGACCACGCAAGGGCCGGCCAAGGCCGCCCGCCCCGGCCAAGGCGCGGCCACCCTAGGCCGCGACCGCCTAGGGCGTCACCGCCCAAGGCGGCGTCGGCCTTGGGCACAGCCACCCAAGGCCGCGTCGGCCCAAGGCCGAGGCCGCCAAAGGGCGCCGCCTCGGCCTAGGGCCCGGTCGCCCTAGGCCGCGGTCGCCTAGGGCGCCGCCGCCCAAGGCCGCGCCGGCCTTGGGCGAGACCGCCCAAGGCCCCCGCCTCGGACGCCCTAGGCCGCGACCGCCTAGGGGCGCGGGGCCTTGGGCGAGACCGCCCTAGGCCGCGACCGCCTAGGGCGCCGCCGCCCAAGGCCGCGCCGGCGCCGGGCAAGGCCGCCCTAGGCCGGCCGGCCGCCCTCCGTGTTGGCCGCCGTCTTGGTCGGCGGCCGTGAGCCGTCTCCTCCTTCCGGCTGTGCCCGTTTAGGGTTTGGGGGTAGGGCCGTCATTTTCGGGAATTTGGCGATCTGCGTGATAAGATCCGAGCGATCATATTGTCCGGTCCAATAATTAGCGGGTGTAATTACCAGACCACCGCTTCAAAAGCTTATAAATAGACCCCTTTATTCACTCATTGGAGGACTTTGGGGTAGAGGGAGGCACTCTCTTTCTCTCTCTTCCTCCTCGCTCTCTTCCCCAACCTCTCTCTCTCTCTAGAGATTGGAGGCTTGGAACTCGCTATTGGCAGACCGCTTGGAACTTATTATTGGCAGACCGCTTGGAGGCTTGGAACTCGCTATTGGCAGACCGTTTGGAGGCTTGGAACTCGTTATTGGCAGACCGCTTGGAGGCTTGGAACTCGCTATTGGCAGACCGCTTGGAGATCACTTGAAGCTCGTTATTTGTAGACCAATCAAGGAGCCGAAGGCCCGCAATGGTACGGACGAAGCTTGGACCCGGGGGGGCCGCCGGGTTCTACTCTGGTATGAGGGGGAAAAAGGGGGGAGGGGGAGGGAAGAGAAAGAAAAAGAGGGGGAGGAGAAAAAAGAGGGGGAGGAGAAAAAAGAGGGGGAAGAGAAGGAAAGGGGGAGAGAGGAAGAGAAAAGAGGGAAAGGAAGAAAAAAATTGAGAGAGGGAGAGAGGAATTGTAACACACCAATTCTGTGAAGCAGTTTTGAGCTGCTAGGCGCGTTCGACGAACGACCAGTGCGTTCGTCGAACGGCCAGCGCGTTCGACGAATGGTAAGGCCAGCCCGTTCGACGAACGGCCAGCCCAGCCCGTTCGACGAACGGCCAGCCCGTTCGACGAACGGGCCAGCGTGTTCGTCGAACGGCCAGCCCGTTCGACGAACGGCCAGGCCATCCCGTTCGACGAACGGCCAGGCCATCCCGTTCGACGAACGGCCAGGCCAGCCCGTTCGACGAACGGGCAGTGCGTTCGACGAACGGCCAGCCCGTTCGATGAACGTTGTTCTGTTCGGCGATAGTTGCGTTACAGCCGTCAAATCCAAGGGTTTTAGATCAAATCCAAGGGTTTTAGATCATAGGGTTTTAGCCAAGCGGGAAATAGCTTGCTGGAGAGAACCTTTTGGATCTCCGCGGAGAACCCTCTGCTCTCTGCGGAGAACCAACGGGATCTCCGCCGATAACCTTCTGGATCTCCGCGGAGAACCTTATGGATTTCCCCGGAGAAGTTTTTTATGCTAGCTCTCCGCGGAGATCCAAATGGATTTCTGCGGAGAACCATTTGCTCTCCGCGGAAAACCTTTAGGATCTCCACGGAGAACCTTCTGGATCTCCGCAGAGAACCTTCTGGATCTTCGCGGAGAACCTTCTGGATCTCCGCGGAGAGCCACTTGGATCTCTACGGAGAGCCTTCTGGATCTCTGAGGAGTTCATTGAAACCTATAATTATGCACCTTTCGACCCATTTGAAAACGTTATTCATCCATGGAACAATTGCTATTATAGACAAACATTTCAAATGTACAAGAATAATGTTTCTTAATTTACATCAATCATCCACAAAATATTTAAAGATTTCTGCACAGATCTGGGCTCTAAACATATGCATTTTTGTCGGTCAGTCTGCGCAACTCTCCCAGCTTATCACCCCTGCCTTCGCTACGTGCTCCATATACTTCATAACGAAGACACCACAATCCACGGAGTTCTCCTGCTGTGGTATACCAGCAGTCAAGTTGAGACTCCACTTGGAAAATCCTGCGTGGACCTTTTTCACGGTCGCCTTTTGGAGCACAGAAACCTGCATTAACACAAATATGATCGTACATTAGTAACTACGTAATGTACACTACTATATTGCATGACAACAAACTGTACTTACAGCTATTTTAGTTGTATCTTTCCACTTGGTGTTACGTAGAGAGTCATGTATGAGCCACTTCTTCTCTTTAACAAGACCCACCAATAAAAAATAGTGTTGACTATAACATACTGGCATTAGAATCATTGGGGTATTGGCGAGATTCTCCTTGGTAACGTCCTTGAGGAATGCACCTACAACTGTAGATTCTGCGTCCTTGGACCATGGGTAGTGCAACTACATAAATTATAACATTTTTTAGCAATGCAGACAGAATTAACAATATACAAAGCACAAATAGAGATCATACCAAAAGGTTAGGGCTGATATACATAAATGAACGATATGCTTCTTCATCCTGCTCTCGACGCAAAGTCAAGATCTTTGCGTAGACATCAATGTGACAATCTTCAATGTATTTGTCCGTTATGAGAGCATCCATGCCATCTCGAATTTTGATTACATTCCATTTATTGAATGCTTGGTCGTTCCTGAAACATTAGAAAATCAGTGTCAATATCAATGTGCATAGATCAAAATTTTGAAAATATAAAAGTGTATAATGTCAAAAGGGCACCTCGATGGAATGACGCTCATACGTCGATGGATGATATCTCTTTCTTCTTCTGTTATTAGCGGTCTCCCCGGATACTCAACGGGGTACACATCAACTACATCCGCCTTTGTAGTTATAAGTTTTTCTTGTTTTACTGGGGAGTCATGAATAAGAGTAATGGCAGTATCGTGAGAGGTGTGGTGGGTGGGAGGTGTAGAGCTACCAGGGCTAAATAATGGCGAGGATCGATGAAGCAGTGTGTCTATATCAGCACTAATTGCATCACGACGGTCACCTACACTGTGACTAAAACTAATTAAATTACTATGTACTCTATCTACTTTATTGTCTAATCTATCTAGCATATTATTAAAGGTTACTACAAAACTATTTATCTTGCTATCTAATAACGCAAATTGATCTAACATCCTATTCTGTAAATCTATCCAAAACTGTACAGGAGGGAGAGATGATGTGTTAGGTGGTGGGGGAGGTGATGATGTGCTGGGTTGTGTGGGAGGTGATGATGATGCGGGAGGTGGCGACGATGGGGGAGGTGGTGATGCAAACTTCACTTTTTTTCCTGCCTTAGAAGCCGGGCTTATTGATTTTCTCTTAGATGGGGGAGGTGGCGGTGTCTTCTGTGTTATCAGCTCTGAACATAACACCTTCTCCTTCGATGTTATTTCTTCGAGGACTTCCAACACCTATAAAGAAGAAATACAACCATTGTATTGGATAGTTCAACATTAGTAGTTAATCGAATAAAGTAAATTATTTACCTGCTCATCCAAGATAGATGAAATAGTGACCCTCAGCTCTTTCAATGTAAATGAGACCTTCTCCGACCATCTTAATAGTCGAGGCATCAATGCCGGATAGTGCGGAGGGATGTTGGTGGTGTGCTCGAGGAACCAAATCTATATGAATCATTGCAATAGTTTAGAACATATGAAATAAATTTCATTTTAAGAATTAAAAATATAGATACTTACAACAAGAACATGGGTGCATCCGTAGATGTATCCCAATGAGGACTCTGGCCTCTGTTGTAGTTGGCCTTCTTCTGAAACTGGTGGCAGCTTCTCCACCATCACCCTGAATGATCTCATTAGAAAGGTATGGATGGCTTCTGGCCAATTGAACTTCTGGAAGTTCTCCAAGCTGGAGACCTCATCAAAGAACCTTGGGAACCTCTCCGCGCTCGAGGGGAAGAAGAAATTGCACAGAAGGTGCAAAACCAATAAATTGGTCGTCACAGGGGATGACCCCTTCTCCATTGCCTGAAGCTCCGCTTTCAATTCGGTCTTCGTGAGCGCTCCAAAAGGCTTGGAAGTCAGGATGACTTCCTCCCCATGGTTGGGTAAACCCAGTATCAACGCCACGTCATTGGGGGAGAAGGTAAGATCCCTTGATCCAATGACGAAGACATCCTTCTCAATGTCGTACCAACTGAGCAGACTGTATAAAAGAGGAGTGTTTTGCGGCACCTTTGGTACATGGAAACTATGCCATATGTTGGCATCCATCAGCAGCTTCTTTTGTGTCTCCTCCATTCGTTCAAGGATGGCCGATGTTTGGCTCACAAACACCGACAAATAGCACCTTGAGCTCAAAACATGAATTTTCTTCTGCCCCATAGATCTGTCACAATTATAAACAATTGTTACAATAAATCATAGATATGTCAGTGTATGAAGATATGAAAATCGACTGTAAAGTTCTCCGCGGAGAGCCAAAAGGTTCTCCGCGGAGATCCATTTGGCTCTCCGCGGAGAGCCAAATGGCTTGGCTCTCCGCGGAGATCCAAATGGATCTCCACCCTTTTCATTTGGCTCTCCGCGGAGAGCCAAATGAATCTCCGCAGAGAACCTTTTGGCTCTCCGCAGAGAGCCATTTAGCTCTCCAAATGGTTCTCCGCAGAGATGAAAATGTGCTACTGGCGTAGTTGAGGTCTCTATTCTCGGATATATATAAACAATAAAAAACATGCCTATCCGGGTTCACATAGACTGTTGCAAGCTCGTTTTCTTGTTATTATCCTTCACCTTTTGCTTGACCTGCACATCGGATCGAACCCGAAACTGGTTCATCCCCAACACCCGTGCGACTCGCGCCCAGTACAAGAAACGCTTGGCCAGGTTCTTCCAAGACGTTTGATCACTAGTCGTCGATTTCACATGGGAGCGCTCTACTTGACTAGTTAGCAAGTAATTGAGCAGCTCCTTCTCCGATTGCGAAAACGGCTCCCCTGTAGATGGGGTGGGGACGATGGCCTCCATTATTTGATTCAAAGTAGGAAATTGTTGATTGACCATGAATGGAGGACGGGAACCAATCTCGCTGACAGCGGACGAGCTGCCCACAGCAGGTTCCTTCATCGTCGTGATGACTGCAGAAGATGATGGTTGAGTTGAATTCTGAGTAGTCGGAGTTTCGGCTGGCAATGGTTGTGTAAGAAGTGGCGACGGTGGAATGTGGATGGAGTCTTGATCACTGAGGTCCTTCTTGGCTTCGGTATGCGACTGCAAACTGTGCTTACGACCTGGTGTTATCGATGAGGAAGATGCACCTTTCCTTTTGAGACGTTCAAGATAGTCCCAACGATTTTGAATCTCCTTGTGGGTCATCTGAACTAGATCTTCACGGCGCACAACAATGCGGACGTAAGCTGGTGCGACCACTTTGGTCCAGTGAATGTTGTTTGCATGCCCAGCATCAATCTCTTTTTGAACAAGTCGATCAATGATATCGTCCGTTGATCCTTCAATTACTTGTTCGAGCACAGATTGCATATCTGTTGCACGAGGTTGACTTGAATAGTGATCGGCGCCAGTTGTCAAGGTGACGGTTCTAGTTATTGTTGTGGTGATAGATTCTTCCAACTGCATAAACCTATCCTCACGGCGCGCCTGCATTGGAGCAATCAATGACGCAACCTGATTCAAGGCAGTAATTGTAACATCCCGACTTTTATTGGGTCACTAGGCCCTAGTGAGCCCAATAAAAGTAGGCCCGTATAGTAGACATAACCCGATGAGGGGTTATGTGCTATGAACCCCGAATTGACTTCTGTCAGTTCCATTAGACTTGTATGAACGATACAAGCGCAACGGAATTCATTGCGCCTCGATCTGAGGTCGTTTGGAGAAAATGAACATTTTGAGTGTCGTAGCGCACCACTACCTCATAATTATGAATAGTGGACATACGAACCCCGAATTGACTTCTGTCAGTTCCATTAGACTCGTATGAACGATACAAGCGCAACGGAATTCGTTGCGCCTCGATCCGAGGTCGTATGGAGAATATGCCATTTTAGGACTATGCTGACCACCTCAGTGCAACGCACGAAATGTGAAGCACACAAACTCGACATCGGCCCCGGCAAATCTTGATGGACCCCGGGACCATGAAGGACCCCGCCCTAAGTTGACCTCGGTCAACCCCCCCCCCCCCCCCCAAGCTTGAAACCTATTGAGAAGAGAAAAGAAAGGGGGGAGAGAGATAAGCCCCTCCCCCCAAGGGAGGGGGCTGCCCATGGATAGGCAGCCCCCTATTGGGGCAAGGGGGCAGGAGAGAGAATGGAAGGAGGGGGGGGGGGGGGAGAAAATATCTCCCCCCACCATCCCTTCCTTTTAGCCCACGTGGGCTAAAAGGAAGGAGAGGGGAGGCCTCCCCCTCCTCTATATAAGGAGGGGCTCAACCCCCTCCCTGAGTGCCACCCCCCCCCCCCCCCCCCCCTCAGCCTCCTCCTCCTCCTTCTCCCCTGCCGGCTAGCTCAACCAGCCCCCCTGCCGGAGCCCTGCCCAACCAAACCGCCACCCTCCTTCCTCTCCATGGCGAGCCACCACCTTCCCTCAACCTCCCGAGCCCCTCCACCTCAGGTAGACGACCTTCCCCTCCTCCTTCCTACTCCCCTGAGCCAGGCCGACCCCCTCCCCGTCGCCAGAGCGCCGCCAGCACCACCCCGAGCCTTGCAAGGCTCGGGTGGAGGCATGGCCGTGGAAGCCAACCCCCCCCCCCCCCCCAGCGCCGGTGGTGGCGCTAGGGAAGCAGGTCCCCTCTCGGGGACCACGGCGCCGACGAAGGGAGGCGGCCGGGCCGCCGGAGGACGCAGCCCCGGCGGCACTCGTGGCCCAGGTTCCCCCTCCCTCCCGTTTCCTGTAAGGGGAAATACCCCACCCCCGGCGGCGGCCGACGGCGCCAGGTCGCCGGACCACCACCGGAGTGGTCGCCGGCCCCCGACGCACCGACCGGGGACGGTACCGGCACCCTCCCAGCGGAGGCGGCGGCGTAGCGAGCCTGCATGGCGCACGCAGGCCGCGCCACCGCCTCCCTCCCCTCTCTGTTCTTTTTCCGGGTGGTAGCCGGCAGCGCCCGGCCGCCGGACTACCACCGGAGGAGTCGCCGGCCCCCGGCGCACCGACCGGGGGCGGCGCCGGCCCAAGCCGACCGCTGCCCGGCGGCGGCAGCAGCCGCCTCCCGTTGATTAACGGGAGCCGCCCGATCCCCCCCCCCCCCCCCCCCCCCCCCCCACAACCTCGTTTCCCGCCTCCCGCCTCAGCATATGTGCCCCCCACAGTGGATCCGCCACAGATCCGCTGTGGGGCCCGCGGGAGGGCGCAGGGTGCAAGACCCCTGTGCCTTCTCCCTGCCTCTAACTGCACCCCACTCTCCCTTCCCCCTCCCCATTTTTCTGAGGAAAAATGGGGCATTTTGGGCAAAAATTTCCTAAATGAAAAATGTGCCCCACTCTGAGGGGCAGCTCCAGTAAATTTTTTGGGATTTTTAGGAGTAATTTTACTATTTTTAAACTCCTTTACAAAGTTTATTTTAAGAAATTTAAAGGCCAAAAGAGTTGGGAAAAATCACCAAAAATTATAGGCTCTACTTTAGGGTATTTTGCAAATACTATCAAAAGTTGAAATGGTAAGCTTTTCTTTTGGTCCTATAAAAGCTTTTACAAGCAAAATAAGCGCCCGAAAGGGGAGCGGAATTAACTGGAATAAATCGGCGTCCTCGCGACGCGTATTTTAGCGGTATAATAAAATTACGCGTATCGATCTAAGGAATCGAATAGGTTTAAAATATCGACGCGAAAATTGGGACAAAATCGCGGAGCGATCCCGTAATGCAGTAATGCCGAGATAATAAAAAGAACGAATCCACGACAAAGGGAAAATACTAAATCTCATGGAACGTAAATAAACTCCTGGGAATGGAGTAGAACCCCTATGAACGGGGAGAAAGAAGAACCTCCTCCTACGAACGGAGTCGACGTTGAAGCCTCCTGTTATGGAGTGATTGGACTACTAACCCTTTATTTATTTACTGCTTTCAGTACTTTCATTTCTCCAGTCCCGCACTGGTCCTTATTTACTGCTTTCAGTACTTTCAATTCTCCAGTCCCGCACTGGTCCTTATTTACTGCTTTCAGTACTTTCAATTCTCCAGTTCCGTACTGGTCCTTATTTACTGCTTTCAGTACTTTCATTTCTCCAGTCTCGCACTGGTCCTTATTTACTGCTTTCAGTACTTTCATTTCTCCAGTCTCGCACTGGTCCCGATTTACTACTTTCAGTGCTTTCATTTCTCCAGTCTCGCACTGGTCCTGATATTATGGCCCCCTGCTTCCGGCCTATTTTACTGCTCATATTGCACTTTTTGTATTTTAGTGTTAACCGCAGTTCTACGCTGGCAAGCGGTGCTTCTCCTCCTTTCTGTGAGGCCTTAGTTGGGGAAGACCCGGAGTTGAGTCCCTCCTCCTGAGTCAGTCCCAAGTAAGGAGCCCTCATACCGCTATGCCTCCCGGTCAAAGGTCGTGTGACCGGTCGAGTAAGTTGCCACGCGTCTTAAAGCGCTTATTCTGTATTTAAAGCAGTTGAAGATTGTTTGGAAATGGCGGGTCGGTCACGCCCGCAGACCGTTCGTACCAGTGCGGGTGGGTTGACGACTCATGGCGACAGGGAGATGTGCACAGCAGGTTATCACCACTCCAAACCTGCAGTTTTGCCTCCGCTGGTCGGCCTAAAAATCGGTTCGCCGGATGTCGCTCACATCCAGTTAGTACACCAAGTTGTACAGGAGGGCCTGAGTGATACGGTATGACTACACTCAGAAGTGGCAAGACTGACCACTGTCACCGATGGCCACATCGGTGAGGCCCGCGGGGTTAGCTCCCCTGCTTGAAATAAAGCGGTCTAAACTGTGTCGACACAGGGTCTTTTGTGTGTGTGCAGGTTTGAATGCCTGGGTGCGTGTATGCGTGAGATAGTGTTGTACAGGTTTGAATACTGGGTGCGAGTATGCGCAAGATAGTGTTGTATGTTCGTGTCACCACGCGAATATTAGGGTTGGAGACCCTATTTAGGACGGACACTGACAGCCCTGCTAGCCACCTTCCAAACGGCCATCCTACGGCCACCTCAGCAGGCCACCTTACCTACTGATTTCTGATGACATTCCGCGGGCTAAGGCCCCCCACCTTCCGAGGTACCGAGTCAGCCATTCAGGTCGAAGAGTGGGTAAAGAGGGTAGAGGAGCTCTTAGTCGGGATGATGTGCCCCTCCGTGGCCGCATTATCCTTGGTGGTGACCCTGCTAGAGGGCTATGCCCGAGATCGGTGGAGGGCAGCCAGCCGCTCTACATTTAGGGGGCGACCACTCAGCACAATCCTCTGGGGGGAATTCTCAGAGGCCTTCCTAGAGCACTTCATCTCGGACGCAGACAGGATTGCACTTCAGGAGCGTTTCTTACAGATCCGACAAGGGGAGAGGATGGTACCAGAGTACCAACGAGAGTTCATTCATCTGGCCCGCTTCGCCGGGACTTTAGCAGTTACGGACTGGGATAGAGCGACTAGATTTTACCGAGGACTACGAGACGATCTCCGTCAGGCTCTGATCATGATTTCTCAGGCATCCTTCCACACGATTGCCTCGCACGTCGTAGCTTTAGATTTAGATCAGAGGATGGTGGCCCAGCAGTGTAGGGGACACGTGGAGGTTCCCCGGGCTCAGGGTCGAGAGAGAGGAGTAGGCCCTCGCAGACAGGATCGGGGTAGGAGACAACGTCAGCGCCACCAGCCATATGGGCAGGCAGCCCAGCCCCGACCAGCACCTCCAGCCCCAGCACCTCAGGCTACCCCAGCCGCACGACGAGATGCCCCCTTTGCAGGGAACTGCTACCTTTGTCAGCAGCCCGGGCACATACGAGCTTTTTGCCCTCAGGCTACAGGGAGACCCGGTTTAGGAGCAGTACAGGGAGCCGCGGAGAGAGGGCGAGGACGAGGTGGACGCAGAGGACGTCCCGCAGGCAGGAGGGAGCCAGCTAGGCAGGGCAGAGCAGCACCGCTCGAGGCATACGTATTAGATCTCCAACACGGTCCTACACCAGATGTAGTGATAGGTATCTACTTTCAGTAGTTACGATATCCTAGGAGGATGTTATAGTCATATATATATGTTGTGACCTTTTGTATAGCATGTATAGTCTCTACTCCTGTATATCTGTAAAAAGCTCATGATCATAGTATATACATATTATCAGATTTACTTTTTTTGTTAGAAGGTCATCCCGCTAAAACGATGTTCGATACCGGTGCCACGCATTCCTTCGTCGCACAGAACTTCATCGCTGACAAGGGAAACACTGTACGATCATCCGGGATGTCAATACAAATACGACTCCCGGATGGATCAGATATGACGTCCACAGAAAAATGTTCCTTCCAAGGAATGCTAGGAGGCATAGAATTCGAAGTCAACGCAACCGTTTTGGTGATAACCGGATTCGACATCATTTTAGGGATGGATTGGTTGGCCGAGCACAGCGCCCAAATCAATTGTTCGACTCGAGAAATCCACCTCCAGAACCCGAATGGGCAATTTATCACACTAGCAGGTATACCCTCTGTCACCCGCATTATCTTAACGTCCGTGCAAACAGTCAAAGCAGTCCGGCGAAAGGACGAGGTGTACCTAATCTACTTCGAGATGGAGGACAAGACGCAAGTACTCGCTAGAGTGCCCGTAATTAGGGACTTCCCATACATCTTTCCAAATCCCTTCCCGGGTTGCCCCCGCAACGGGAAGTGGACTTCCAAATTGAACTTACTCATGGAGCCCGACCCGTATACCGAGCTCCATACCGAATGGCCCCGAGAGAACTAGCCGAGCTCAAGGTTCAACTACAAGAGCTAGTTGACGCAGGTTTCGTTCGCCCAAGTACCTCGCCCTGGGGAGCCCCAGTGCTATTCGTTAAAAAGAAGGATGGATCCCTGCGTCTCTGTATTGACTACAATGAACTGAATAAGCTCACTGTCCGGAATACCTATCCCCTGCCCCGAATAGATGAATTGTTCGATCAATTACAAGGCGCATCCGTCTTTTCCAAGATGGATTTAAGATCCGGCTATTATCAGCTAAGAGTACGAGAAGAAGACATTCCCAAGACCGCTTTCAGCTCCCGCTATGGACTTTACAAATTCATGGTAATGCCGTTTGGATTGACCAATGCCCCGTCCGCCTTCATGGCTTTAATGAATACGGTGTTTAAACCCTTCCTAGATCACTTCGTGATAGTTTTTATAGACGATATACTCATCTACTCAAAGAGCAAAACTGATCATTCCAGGCATCTCCAAATGGTTCTGCTCAAGCTAAGGGAGCACTCGCTCTTCGCGAAGTTTAGCAAATGTGAGTTCTGGATGGAAGAAGTCGGCTTCCTCGGACACACAGTTAACAAGAACGGGGTAGCGGTAGACCAAGCCAAGGTACAAGCAGTACGAGACTTGCCTCCACTTAAGTCAGCAGCAGACATCAGGAGTTTCCTTGGCCTCGCCGGCTACTACCGTAAGTTTGTAGAAGGATTCTCTAAGATTGCGTTACCACTTACCTCCCTCACCAAAAAGGACGTGACTTTCCAGTGGTCTCCCGAATGCGAAGCAGCGTTCATAGAGCTAAAGAACCGACTGATATCGGCCCCGATTCTGACACTCCCCTCAGGTTCTGAGGGCTTCCAGATCTACGTCGATGCCTCACTAAAGGGATTGGGAGCCGTGCTAATGCAACACGGCAAGGTAATCGCCTACGCCTCACGTCAGCTAAAGCCTCACGAACTAAACTACGCCACCCATGATCTAGAACTGGGTGTGGTAGTTTTCGCATTAAAAGTTTGGAGGCACTACCTCTACGGAGTGCGATGCGAGATCTTCTCTGATCATAAAAGCCTCAAATACGTCTTCACCCAGAAAGAGCTAAATCTCCGACATCGCCGATGGCTGGAATTCCTGTGCGATTACGACTTTGCCCTTCAGTACCACCCAGACAAAGCCAATAAGGTTGCAGATGCCCTAAGTCGACAACCCCCGAGGACCGGGAGTTGGCTAGAGATGATACCGGCGGAGCTAGTCGAGTCCTTGGCAGATTTGGATGTTATCCTCATCACCCGCAAAAACCCGATGGATTACCATGCCCAGCTTTACTGGATGGAGATACAGTGCGACATCAGAGACAGAATACGAGAGGCACAGAAGATCGACGTAGAAGCAGCCCCGATCATTCAGGCCTTGCAACACGGTGCACAAGAAGACTACAATTTGTACGATGGCATCCTGCAGTACAGACACCGCATATTCATCCCCGCTGCAGAGGGAATCCGGGAAGAGATACTCCGTGAGGCACGCCAAACGAGGTATTCAATACACCCGGGGGTAGTAAAAATGTATACAGACCTGCGAATGACATTATACTGGCCAGGAATGAAGAAGGACGTTACCAATTATGTAGCGCACTGTCAGACCTGCCAGGTGGTCAAGGCAGAGTCTCGTAGCCCAGGAGGTTTACTACAACCCCTGCCCATACGAGAATGGAAGTTCGAGGATATTTCCATGGACTTTGTCCATGGCTTACCCCGATCTCGTGCAGGGAATGAATCCATATGGGTCATAGTAGATCGCCTCACCAAGGTAGCCCGTTGTATCCCGAACCGGCAAGGCGACGGTGTCAACATATTAGCCCGACTATTTATAGAACAAGTGGTTCGATTTCATGGGATACCCAAATCAATCGTCTCTAACCGCGACGGGCGATTTACATCAAAAGAATGGAGGAGAGTGCAAGCTTATCTAGGAACCAGATTAGCTTTTAGCACCGCCTTCCACCCCCTGACCGACGGGCAAACAGAAAGGACGAACCGGACGATGGAAGACCTCCTCCGATTATGCATAGTGGAACACAATGAGCCTTGGGAGCAGTTACTGCCTTTGGTGGAGTTCTCGTACAATAACAGCTTCCAGGAGAGCATCAAAATGGCACCTTACGAAGCCCTCTACGGAAGACGTTGTTGAACACCACTATCATGGGCACAAGATGAAGACCCCGAAGCTTTAGGAGTCACCTACATAGATGATACCACCGCCGCAATAAGGTTAATTCGAGAACATATGCTGGAGGCACAGAGCCGACAAGCCAAATATTACGATGCGCGTCATTGACTAGTAGAGTTCAAAGTAGGAGACATGGTTTTCTTAAAAATTAAGCCTGTGCATGGGATATCCCGAATAAAGAAGCAAAAAAAGCTAGATCCCCGCTATCTGGGCCCATATCAAGCCATAGAAAGAGTTGGTCTGGTGGCTTATAGGCTAGCTCTGCCAGCAGAGTTGGGAAATCTCCACGACGTGTTTCACGTCTCCTCACTAAGACGTGTACTTCGCCAACCAGAGCAACATCTTCCCGTGCCGCCAGCGTCAGTGCAATCTGACCGATCTGTTCAACTTGAACCAGTGAAGATAGTAGATTCCAAGCTCAAGGAATTACGGAACAAAACCATCACGAGGGTCAAGATATTATGGTCGAACGGGGGACGCGAGGAATTCACCTGGGAACCAGAAGCTCTCATCCGAGAAAGATACCCGACACTATTTCCCCAGGTATGCCTTTCTAACCCCTACTTTAAGCAATTTTCGGGGACGAAAATCCCTTTATTTTTATTAGATTGTAACATCCCGACTTTTATTGGGTCACTAGGCCCTAGTGAGCCCAATAAAAGTAGGCCTGTATAGTAGACATAACCCGATGAGGGGTTATGTGCTATGAACCCCGAATTGACTTCTGTCAGTTCCATTAGACTCGTATGAACGATACAAGTGCAACGGAATTCGTTGCGCCTCGATCCGAGTTCGTTTGGAGAAAACGACCATTTTGAGTGTCGTAGCGCACCACTACCTCATAATTATGAATTGTGGCCATACGAACCCCGAATTGACTTCTGTCAGTTCCATTAGACTCGTATGAACGATACAAGCGCAATGGAATTCGTTGCGCCTCGATCCGAGGTCGTATGGAGAATATGCCATTTTAGGACTATGCAGATCACCTCAGTGCAACACACGAAATGTGAAGCACACAAACTCGGCATCGGCCCCGACAAATCTTGATGGACCCCGGGACCATGAAGGACCCCGCCCTAAGTTGACCTCGGTCAACCCCCCCCCCCCCCCCCCCCAAGCTTGAAACCTATTGAGAAGAGAAAAGAAAGGGGGGGGAGAGAGAGAAGCCCCTCCCCCCAAGGGAGGGGGCTGCCCATGGATAGGCAGCCCCTATTGGGGCAAGGGGGCAGGAGAGAGAAGGGAAGGGGGGAGAAAATATCTCCCCCCACCCATCCCTTCCTTTTAGCCCACGTGGGCTAAAAGGAAGGAGAGGGGAGGCCTCCCCATCCTTTATATAAGGAGGGGCTCAGCCCCCTCCCTGAGTGCCAACCCCCCCCCCCCCCCCCCTCTCAGCCTCCTCCTCCTCCTTCTCCCCTGCCGGCTAGCTCAACCTGCCCCCTGCCGGAGCCCTGCCCAACCAAACCGCCACCCTCCTTCCTCTCCATGGCGAGCCACCACCGTCCATCAACCTCCTGAGCCCCTCCACCTCAGGTAGACGACCTTCCCCTCCTCCTTCCTACTCCCCTGAGCCAGGCCGACCCCTCCCCGTCGTCGGAGCGCCGCCAGCACCACCCCGAGCCTTGCAAGGCTCAAGTGGAGGCATTGTCGTGGAAGCCAACCCCCCCCCCCCCCCAGCGCCGGTGGTGGCGCTGGGGAAGCAGGTCCCCTCTCGGGGACCACGGCGCCGGCGAAGGGAGGCGGCCGGGCCGCCGGAGGACGCAGCCCCGACGACACCCGTGGCCCAGGTTCCCCCTCCCTCCTGTTTCCTGTATGGGGAAATACCCCACCCCCGGCGGCGGCCGGCGGCGCCAGGCCGCCGAACCACCGGAGTGGTCGCCGGCCCCCGGCGCACCGATCGGGGGCGGTACCGGCACCCTCCCAGCGGAGGCGGCGGCGCAGCAAGCCTGCATGGCGCATGCAGGCCGCGCCACCGCCTCCCTCCCCTCTCTGTTATTTTTCCCGGTGGTAGCCGGCGGCGCCCGGCCGCCGGACTACCACCAGAGGAGTCGCCGGCCCCCGACGCACCGACCGGGGGGCGCCACCGCCTCCCTCCCCTCTCAGTACTTTCAATTCTCCAGTCCCGCACTGGTCCTTATTTACTGCTTTCAGTACTTTCATTTCTCCAGTCTCGCACTGGTCCTTATTTACTGCTTTCAGTACTTTCATTTCTTCAGTCTCGCACTGGTCCCGATTTACTGCTTTCAGTGCTTTCATTTCTCCAGTCTCGTACTGGTCCTGATATTATGGCCCCCTGCTTCCGGCCTATTTTACTGCTCATATTGCACGTTTTGTATTTTAGTGCTAATCGCAGTTCTACGCTGGCAAGCAGTGCTTCTCCTCCTTTCTGTGAGGCCTTAGCTGGGGAAGACCCGGAGTTGAGTCCCTCCTCCTGAGTCAGTCCCAAGTAAGGAGCCCTCATACCGCTAAGCCTCCCGGTCAAAGGTCGTGTGACCGGTCGAGTAAGTTGCCACGCGTCTTAAAGCGCTTATTCTGTATTTAAAGCAGTTGAAGATTGTTTGGAAGTGGCGGGTCGGTCACGCCCGCAGACCGTTCGTACCGGTGCGGGTGGGTTGACGACTCATGGCGACATGGAGATGTGCACAGCAGGTTATCACCACTCCGAACCTGCAGTTTTGCCTCCGCGGGTCGGCCTAAAAATCGGTTCGCCGGATGTCGCTCACATCCAGTTAGTACACCAAGTTGTACAGGAGGGCCTGAGTGATACGGTACGACTACACTCAGAAGTGGCAAGACTGGCCACTGTCACCGACGGCCACATCGGTGAGGCCCGCGGGGTTAGCTCCCCTGCTTGAAATAAAGCGGTCTAAACTGTGTCGACACAGGGTCTTTTGTGTGTGTGCAGGTTTGAATACCTGGGTGCGTGTATGCGCGAGATAGTGTTGTACAGGTTTGAATGTAACATCCCGACTTTTATTGGGTCACTAAACCCTAGTGAGCCCAATAAAAGTAGGCCCGAGCAATAGAAAACTACCTTTTAAGTGGTGTTGCGCGCCGCAACTAAGTCGTTGGGGTACAGTGACCAAATGAACCCCGAATTGACTTCTGTTAGTTCCGTTAGACTCGTATGAACAATACGAGCGCAACGGAATTCGTTGCACTTCGATCCGAGGTCGTTTGGAGAAAACGACCATTTCGGGTGTCGCAGCTTCCGAGGTACCGAGTCAGCCATTCAGGCCGAAGAGTGGGTGGAGAGGGTAGAGGAGCTCTTAGTCGGGATGATGTGCCCCGCCATAGCCGCAGTGTCCTTGGTGGTGACCATGCTAGAGGGCTATGCCCGAGATTGGTGGAGGGCCGCCAGCCGCTCTACATTCAGAGGGCGACCACTCAGCACGATCCTCTGGGGGGAGTTCTCAGAGGCCTTTTTAGAGCACTTCATTTCAGATGCGGACCGGATGGCACTCCAGGAGCGGTTCCTGCAGATCCGGTAGGGAGATAGGACGGTTCCAGACTACCAGAGAGAGTTTATCCATTTGGCCCGCTTCGCCGGGACCTTAGCAGGTACGGATAGAGACAGGGCGGCCAGATTTTACCGGGGATTACGAGACGATCTCCATCAGGCCCTGATCATGATTTCTCAGGCATCCTTCCACACGATTGCCTCACATGCCACCGCTCTAGAGATGGATCAGCGGATGGTGGCCCAGCAGCGGAGGGGACACGTGGGTGTCCCCCGGACTCAGGGCCGAGAGAGAGGAGTAGGCCCACGTAGACAGGACCAGGCCAGGAGACAGCGTCAGCGTCACCAACCGTATAGGCAGGCACCCCCGCCTCGACCAGCACCTCCAGCCCCAGCACCACCAGCCCCAGCACCACCAGCCCCAGCACCTCAGCCCGCCCCAGCCGCATGACGAGATGTTCCCTTTGCAGGGAACTGCTACCTCTGCCAGCAGCCCGGGCACATACGAGCCTTTTGCCCTCAGGCAGTAGGTAGGCCCGGCCTAGGAGCCGTGCAGGGAGCCGCAGAGAGAGGGCGAGGACGAGGTAGACGCAGAGGACAGCCTGCAGGCAGGAGAGGCCAGGCTAGGCAAGGCAGAGCAGCACCCCTCGAGGCGTACGCTTTAGACCTCCAGCACGGTCCTGCACCCGATGTAGTGATAGGTATCTACTTTCAGTAGTTACGATATCCTAGGAAGTTGTGATAGATATATATATATAATGTGACCTTTTGTGTAGCATGCATAATCTCGACTCATGTATATTTGTAAAAAAACTCATAATCATGGTATATATATATTATCAGGTTTACTTTTGGTAGAAGCTCATCCCGCTAAAACGCTATTTGATACCGGTGCCACACATTCATTCGTCGCACAGAACTTCATCGCTGACAAGGGAAACACTGTACGATCATCCGGGATGTCAATACGAATACGACTCCCGGATGGATCAGATATGACGTCCACAGAAAAGTGTTCCTTCCAAGCAATGCTAGGAGGAATGGAATTCGAAGTCAACGCGACCGTTTTGGCGATAACCGAATTCGACATCATTCTTGGGATGGACTGGTTGGCCGAGCACAGCGCCCAAATTAACTGTTCGACTCGGGAGATCCACCTCCAGAACCCAAATGGCTGCCCGTCACACTAACAGGTATACCTTCTGTCACTCGCATTATCTTAACATCCGCACAGACAGTGAAAGCAGTCCGACGGAAGGACGAGGTATACCTAATATACTTCGAGATGGAGGACAAGACACAGGTGCTCTCTAGAGTACCAATAATTCGGGACTTCCCGGACATCTTTCCAGAATCCCTTCCCGGGTTGCCCCCGCAACGGGAAGTGGACTTCCAAATTGAACTTACACGTGGGGCCCGACCCGTGTCCCGAGCTCCATACCGAATGGCCCCGAGAGAACTGGCCAAGCTCAAGATTCAACTACAAGAGCTAGTTGATGCCGGTTTCGTTCGCCCAACTACCTCGCCCTGGGGAGCCCCAATGCTATTTGTTAAAAAGAAAGATGGATCTCTGCGTCTCTGTGTGGATTACAGGGAACTGAATAAGCTCACTGTCCGGAATACTTATCCCCTGCCCCGAATAGATGAATTGTTTGACCAATTACAAGGCGCGTCCGTCTTTTCTAAGATGGATTTAAGATCTGGCTACTATCAACTCAGAGTACGAGAAGAAGACATCCCCAAGACCGCTTTCAGCTCCCGCTATGGACTGTACGAATTCATGGTAATGCCGTTTGGATTGACCAATGCTCCATCCGCCTTCATGGCTTTAATGAATACGGTGTTTAAGCCCTTCCTAGATCACTTTGTGATAGTCTTTATAGATGACATACTCATCTACTCAAAGAGCAAAGCCGACCATTCCAGGCATCTCCAAATGGTACTGCTCAAGCTAAGGGAGCACTCGCTCTTCGCAAAGTTCAGCAAATGTGAGTTCTGGATGGAAGAAGTCGGCTTTCTTGGACACACAGTTAACAAGAACGGGGTAGCGGTGGACCAAGCTAAGGTACGAGCAGTACGAGACTGGCCGCCACTTAAGTCGGCAGCAGACATCAGGAGTTTCCTTGGCCTCGCCGGCTACTACCGTAAATTTGTGGAAGGATTCTCTAAGATTGCGCTACCACTTACCGCCCTGACCAAAAAGGACGTGACGTTCTAGTGGTCTCCTGAATGCGAAGCAGCGTTCATAGAGCTAAAGACCCGATTGATATCAGCCCCGATTTTGACACTCCCCTCAGGTACAGAGGGCTTCCAGATCTACACTGATGCCTCACTCAAAGGATTGGGAGCCATGTTGATGCAACACGGCAAAGTGATCGCCTACGCCTCCCGGCAGCTAAAGCCTCACGAACTAAACTACGCCACCCATGATCTAGAACTGGGTGCAGTAGTTTTCGCATTAAAAGTTTGGAGGCACTATCTCTACGGAGTGCGATGCGAGATCTTCTCCGATCATAAAAGCCTCAAATACATCTTCACCCAGAAAGAGCTAAATCTCCGACAGCGCCGATGGCTGGAGTTCCTATGCGATTACGACTTCGCTCTCCAATATCACCCCGGTAAAGCCAATAAGGTTGCAGATGCCTTAAGTCGGCAACCTCCGATGGCCGGCAATTGGCTAGAGATGATACCAAGTGAATTAATCAAATCCTTGGCAGACTTGGATATCATCCTCATTTCCCGTAGGAACCCGATGGAATATCAGGCCCAGCTTTACTGGATGGAGATACAGTGTGACATCAGGGACAGAATACGAGAGGCCCAGAAGATCTACGTTGAAGCAGCCCCGATCATTCAGGCCTTGCAACACGGTGCACAAGAAGACTACAACTTGTATGATGGCATCCTGCAGTACAGACACCGCATATTCATCCCCGCTGCAGAGGGAATCCGGGAGGAGATACTCCGTGAAGCACACCAAACGAGGTATTCAATACACCCGGGGGTAGTAAAAATGTATACGGACCTGCGAAGGACATTATACTGGCCAGGAATGAAGAAGGACGTCACCGATTATGTAGCCCACTGCCAGACCTGTCAAATGGTCAAGGCAGAGTGTCGTAGCCCAGGAGGTTTGCTACAACCCCTGCCAATACCATAATGGAAATTCGAGGATATCTCCATGGACTTCGTCCATGGCTCACCCCGATCTCGTGCAGGGAACGACTCAATATGGGTCGTAGTAGATCGCCTCACCAAAGTGGCTCGCTTCATCCCGAACAGACAAGGCGACGGTGTCGACATATTAGCCCGCCTATTTATAGAGCAGGTGGTCCGATTTCATGGGACACCCAATTCAATCGTGTCTGACCGCGATGGACGCTTTACATCAAAGGAATGGAGGAGAGTGCAAGCTTATCTGGGAACCATATTAGCTTTTAGCACCGCCTTCCATCCCCAGACCGACGGGCAAACAAAAAGGACGAACCGGACGATGGAAGACCTCCTCCGAGTATGCATAGTGGAACACAATGAGCCTTGGGAGCAGTTACTGCCCTTAGTGGAGTTCTCATACAATAACAGCTTCCAGGCGAGCATGAAAATGGCACCTTACGAAGCCCTTTACGGAAGACGTTGTCGAACACCACTATCTTGGACACAAGACGAGGACCCCGAAGCTTTAGGAGTCACCTATATAGATGATACCACGGCAGCTATAAGGTTGATTCAAGAACGTATGCTGGAGGCACAGAGTCGACAAGCCAAATATTATGATGCGCGTCATCGGATGGTAGAATTCAACGTGGGAGACATAGTGTTCTTAAAAATTAAACCGATGCACGGGGTATCTCGAATAAAGAAGCAGAAAAAGCTAGATCCACGATATCTAGGCCCATATCAAGTCACTGAAAGGATTGGCCCCGTCGCTTATAGATTAGCCCTGCCAGCTGAACTGGGAAACCTCCACGACGCACTACAACAAACTGCACCTGTTGTAAGGACTGAAATGCAGTTTGTTACTAAAAGTTATATTTAGTAACAAATTTTTGTTGTTGTTACAAAAAAGTACTTTTTTGTAACGAATATTTTAAATTTTGTTACAATAGTAATTAATTCGTTACTATAACTGTAAGTATTTGTAACAACACTAATGTTACGTTACAAATAGAAAACTTTTCTCACAATAAGTATCAATTGTAACCACATCATGAAAGTTTTTTGTGACAAAAATATTGTCCTTACTAACAGTAATATTTTATTATTAAAGTTTTGTTACAAAAAATATATCATATTTTATTTTCAATTTTTGTACAATTTTATTATCAAAGTTTTGAATTATTATTATTTTTTTTGAAAAAAAAAAAATTTTGTATGCGCGCGACAGTACCCCGCCTCGATAGTGCTCTAACGCGATGACAGTACTCCTACAGCTCGCAAACATCCGTGCGTTGCTGTCGCAGATATGTGGTACTATTGCGACATGTATTTTTGCGCGTACGAGAGTTTTTATAAATCTTTAACTTTTTATAAAAGTTTTTCTGCCTCTCTCCCATGCAGCTCTATCTCTCTCTCACATGAATGAATGAAATATACGGATGAAAATTTCCCTCCATAAAATTTTGAACAAACAAAACTAAAAATTAAAAATATATTAAATGTAAAAATGAATGCAAATTAATATGCCATTAATATTTTAATATAATTTTGGAATTAAAATAAAATCACGCACGAACCCGCGTGCACGCAAATGCACTCTCGCGCGCACGCCAATGCACTCTCGCGCGCACGCAAGTGCACTCTCGCGCGCACGCCAATGCACTCTCGCGCGCACGCCAATGCACTCTCGCGTGCACCCCAATGCACTCTCGCGCGCACGCAAATGCACTCTCTCGCGCACGCAAATGCACTCTCGCGCGCACGCCAATGCACTCTCGCGCGCACGCAAATGCACTCTCGCGCGCACGCCAATGCACTCTCGCGTGCACCCCAATGCACTCTCGCGCGCACACAAATGCACTCTCTCGCGCACGCAAATGCACTCTCGCGCGCACTCAAATGCACTCTCGCGCGCACGCAAATGCACTCTCGTGCGTGTAGTTTTCCTTTTTTTTGCTTGAGATCTAGCGCGTATTGCATGTGTCGGGGCTCAAACACAGACACATGCACACACACAGACACGGACAACCAAACACGCAAACATCCATTTGCGAGCTGTAGCAACGTCTTTCACGTACGGCCGCCGCCGTTGTCTCCCCTCTCTTCAACGGTCGCCGCCGCCGTCACCTCTCTCTTCCACGGACGCCGCCATTGTCGTTCTCTTTCTCGGACGTCGCCGAGCGCCGTTCTCTTCCTCTAGTTTATTAAGTTTTGTCTATTTCTTTTCCTCTCACATTAATGAAATATATGGAGGGAAATTTCCCTCCATAAAATTTTGCACAAAACAAATAAAAAAATTTAAAACATATTAATATAATTTTTGAATAAAAATAACGATCGCGCACTGGCCCCGCATGCACGCATATTTTTTCATTGTGCGCAGGGGTGAAATAATTGTACCCTTCGAGCGCCGAATTTTCGCTAGAGCACGTGCTTGTCACTCAGATGAGCATTTTATTTCCCGAGCACATTTTTTTTCAGTCGCGCGCATTGCACTAGCTCTATCTTTTTTGCTCTGAAGCATAAATAAATTTGTCAGCGCACACGTTTTTTGCTCGGGATCTAGCGTTTTAATGAAAATATATGTCATATATATATATATTGATTGATGGATGACACGTGCTTTAATGAAAATAAATGTGTAATGAAATTCATAAATACATGTCAAATCAATTCATAAATACAACGCGTTGTTCAATAAAATTTACTTTTTAAATAATATTTATGTTTTTTTTTAAGAAGAATTACCCCCGCTCAATTTTGTCTGCTCTCAGGAGCTCGATCAACTGACAGTACACATGAGGCCCATGTTCCCCGCTCGACAATACCTCCGCTCTCAGGCGCTCGATCAACTGAATAAAAAATAATTGAATATTAATTTAATTTTCTCACCGGACACAAACACACACACACACACATATAAACACAGATACGCAAACACAAACACAGTCACAGACATAGATACAGACTGACATAGACACGGGCATAGTCAAATACAAACACAAACACGCATAGACACGCAAGCAAAGACACAAACACGCACAAACACACATAGACACAGACACAGACACACAATTAACACACATAGATACGCAATCACAGACACACACAAGCACAGACAAACATGCATAGATAGACAAACACTCACACACAACCCAAATACACAGTCACAGACAAGCACGTGTACATACATACATAGATACATAGACACAAACACATGGACACAGACACAGACTTGTATAGATACATGCACTACAACATTATTGGCCTTTAGCAACACTTTATTCGGCAACACTCAAAAAATGTTGCGTAAACATTGAATAGAGAACAGTTTATAAATGTTGCCATTAATTAGTAATAGTTTTAGACAACATTTATAACGCAACATGCAATAAATGTTCTCTTATCAATTATTGAGAACAGTTTCGAAATGTTGTTTTTGTCGACGCACTTTAAGCAACAATTATGTGGTGTTGTCTTTTAAAATAATCTTTTGCAACACATTAAAAATATTCCTATAGCTTTTTATGACTATTCTCACACCCAAAATAGCTATTCACAAACCATAAAGTATTATTTAAAATTAAACTTAGTCAATCTTGGGTCTCTAAATAGCCAAATCGGGAAATTTCCACGAATTCTTATTGCACTACAAGAAGAATCATCTATAATCATACATGTTTTAGAAAGCGTGAATATTAATTTTACGACATTTTCTGTAAAACACATGCAACGAAAGATAATATGTTTTACGATATTTTTATTAAATCTCAATGAAAAATAATGTGTTTACGTTTCACTATCACGGAACGAGTTGTTTTTTTTTCTCTCAACTAAATATATTATATTTTTAGGACATTTTTACTAAAACGGAGGGAGTTAGTATTTTTTTCCCTCAAAAAAAAAATCATTTTGGCGCTAGCTAGAGACTCCCGCTCGGTTTCTATTTCCCCCTCCCTTCCATATTCTTTCTCCTCCAATTAGGGCAGGAGCCACGACGCGCTGAGACGAGCGGAGCAGCGGGCGACGGTTCGATTACAGTACTCGCGCTTGCCCTCGTCGTCCATTTTTTGTCCGCTGGGCTTCTGAATCTTCTCCTCCAGGATCCAGTGATTGCATTGATTCCTCTTCCTCTAAGGCATGATTCTCCGGATTTCTTTTCTTTTCTTCTTTCCAGTACTCACGCTTGCCCTCGTCGTCCATTTTTCGTCTGCCCTAAGTCCCGACGGTACCTTCTTTTTCTCTGTCGTGGACACTCCTCACCGTCCTTCTGTATCTCATTCTAGGATTGCAAGGAAGGCATTGCTGGAGCTCAAGGATGGGTGGAATGACACTAAGAGGATGCTTAGAAACTGGAGAGTGGGAGACCCAAACCCATGTGGCTGGGCCGGAGTCACCTGCCATTTCCCCGACCTTCGAGTTAGATCAATGTCGGTGTTTTTAAAACCCTTTTTGCCCTAATTTTCCTTCTCAAGTTTCTATTTGGCTGAACGTTTCTCATTACCGGGCAGAAATCTTCCCTACATATTGTAGTCCTTTTTTTTACTATTCTTGCAGTTTTTTTCAGGGCCCTGCATCAAAACAGCCTGCGTGGACCAATTCCTGCAGAGATTATGAACTGCACCGAACTAAGAGCTTTGTGTGTGATCATTTCCTTCTATATTCAGATAGTTATATATATTTTATTTTATTTTGAATTAGTATCATTATTCAGATGTACCAATGAAGGTGCTTGAGAGCCAATTATCTCCAAGGGAGCATTCCTATTGAGCTGGGAGAACTTAAATAACTCACAATTCTGTATGTGTTCTGAATTTTCCTAATAGTTTATTCTCCATATTTTATTCTTGAAGTATAATAATATATAGCTTCATTAAACGTAGAGATTTATCCATCCATCTTTTAGGTGTTGTTTATGGTTCATGGGTAAAAGCAGCAATTTTATCCCCATGAAGTCCAAACTCTTTCTCAGAATACTTTTATAGAAGGCATTTCTACAAGAATTTCCAAATTTATCACATCAGAGTGATTATATTAAAATTTATCACATCAGAGTGATTGAAAGTTCTACAAAAACAAAAACAAAAAAGATATAGTAAATTAAATTTCCAAATATAAGCTTCTACTTACATGGTCAAGATGTTCTCCTGCTTCAATCAATGATATCTTAAACAGTTCTTGGGTATTAGGGTACAACTTGGACAAATCTTCTTTGACAAAGTCATGCAGCTCTGCAGAAAATTCAACACCAGTTGGACCACCTCCAATTATTACAAAATGAAGATTCCTCTTCTTCTCTTCTTCACTAAGGTTTGGCAAGTTTGCTCTCTCAAAACAATTCACCACGCTTCGACGAATTCTCTGTGCATCTTCTACTTCCTGTCAAACAATCATACTTCTCAGTAAAATAAATTAAAATTTTCAGGGAATCAATCTCTACAAGAATTTAAACTAAGAGTCATTTAGAGGGGCTACCCCGCCAACTTTGCATAATTATAGGAACCTTCCCTCTAGTTTGTAAAATTACCAACCCCTACTCATATTATTAACATGTGCAAAAAAACCCAGATATAAACTTAGAGGGGAGATTTGGATACTTTTAAAAAGTAGAGGAGAAGTCCCTGTAATTATGCAAAGTGATAGTTTTTGTAATTATTCATTTAAATTATTAATAAAAGATTTGTTTCAGATTCTGCACAAATATGAGAGCATTGATTGTATGCATTTATAATCTATCCAGAAGTCCAAGCTCTTTCTCAGGTTGGTATTGACTTTAGGAGCAACAACTAAACTTGATGTGGTTCCAGGTTCAACTCTTGAGGATGCCATTGTAAGAAAGCTTCACTTTGCTTTGCATTATATTTGTCGAATTTATGAGAGAGAAGACTTCTGTCCATATAATAGGGAATATGTTTAACCAATTGTATCAACATTTTCACCATACTTGATGTTTGTGTTGATAGGGAGTCACTAGAACAAATATGGCCTATCGCGGTGTTTTTTTGCGGCGTTTTTTACAACATTGCCGTAAAATTTGGATTTCGTAGCGTTTTATTTAATAAATCGTGGCCAATATTTTGAAACAGTTTCGACGGAGTACAACGATCATATAATGTTTTAGGCTTATGATGCACAACTATGCCAGGTATGCCAGGTATGCACAACTGGTTGCTTGTAGATAGGAAACATGTTTTAGAATTGAAAGTTGTCTCTCTAAAATTTACTTTAAAAATATGCATCTATATAATAGTTATAATTAAAAATGGGCCTCAATATATACCACTTTGATACAAAGCAGGGTACTAAAATTCCCTGGAGATTTGAATTCAATAATAATTAGAGAGGACTTAGCTGATACCCTTACCTCATCAAGGTCCATCAGGGAAACATTGCTTTTGCAAGATTGATCAATACATTTGCTCATGCTTATTTGAGTTTCTTGATGTGGTGGTAAATATTAATTTCACAATTGTGATAAGAATTGCAAACATATTCAACGCAACCAGTGTTATGAAGTGTCGTATATGATACTTCAGCATACACTATGAATTGTTGTATGCATTGTGAAAGTGTTGTATATGGCGCATTAACATACACTGGAAGCTTCATATATGCAAAATCAGCCTACACCACGAAGTGTTGTATATGTCTCTTCAACATACACCGAAGCGTCCTATAGAAAATTTTAAGGACCATATACATTGGG
Organism: Dactylorhiza incarnata; assembly: GCA_033032865.1. Classification (NCBI taxonomy): domain Eukaryota; kingdom Viridiplantae; phylum Streptophyta; class Magnoliopsida; order Asparagales; family Orchidaceae; genus Dactylorhiza; species Dactylorhiza incarnata. The sequence goes on from JAWHQI010000072.1 coordinate 5,081,693, forward strand.
AATTAACACATTCTCGAGTTGTATACACTTAGCACAACCGGTTTTGGATGTGATGGTTGAAACTTATAATTTTTTACCAAACAAAGACTAAGCAATGTCTTTTAGCTGCAGTACAAATTAGATTTAAAGAAGACATTAGAGGAGGAAGCTAGGAGGTGCCAGTGGCTTGTATTGTGGCTTGACTGTGACAGGAAAGGAGAAAACATTGTGTTTGAAGTGGTTGATGTGTTCACGGCTGTAAATAGTCACCTTAACATATGGAGAGCTCAGTTTTCGACATTGATTGACAAGTACTAATACACAGGGATGATGCTTTTTTTAAATCCAGATTGACATTGACTTGCTTACTTTGTATTTTGTAAGTGTATACATTATAGGGAGATACATGCATTAGTTCAAAATCTTGTTCGACCTAACAAATTGTTTTCAGATGCAGTGGATGCTAGGCATGTGATTAAAAAAACCTATCCCTTATTATTTTACAACACTGCATATTCTGGAGTTTATGAGAAACTCTAATGGCCCTTTTTCCGTTCATTCCTTTCAAGTTAACGCGTTTTTTTTACTTCCTTGTTTATTTCTTTAATAAATGAAGCCTTCATTTTGACTTCCAGTTTCATTTATTCCTATAATTTAGAAACTTACAAGGATGCCTATTGCTGGGAACCTTTGACATGAGATTGACCTAAGCATGGGCCCATCACTTACAAGGTTTCAGACACTTAAGATGTGTAAAAACAAACGCACAGAACAACAAAAGCCCTAGGTTTCAACAATGCTAGCAGCATTATTTTCATATTTTTATTTTTCTGTTTGCAATCTTCATCGGTGAATGCCCTTGGTTTAACATCTGAATGTTCTGTATGCTCTTTAATGATTGTATTTATGAGCCCTTAGTGTATACGTATTTAGGATGCTCACATTTGATAACTTTCCTCTTAGAAATATCATTTGGTTTTCATGTTATCCTTCTTTCGGACACTTTTTTTAACTTAGAAATAGATAGGTTTGGACACAGTTTCTTTTTCAAGCTAATAATACACAATGATCCCCAATAAATGAGATTATGTATATCACGTGAAAACACTGATTTCATGTTTACACTTTTACTCAGAATGAATCATCGCAATGTTCTCTGAATTTTTCAAGTTCTATATTTCAATAGTATTTACACTCTTACTCCAACCAGGATTCCAAAACCAATTTCAAAGTCTCTTCACTCATCTTTAACAGATTGACAAGGGGCATTTATAAGGTAATAATTTTAATGGTTATTTGTATGTGGATCAAAATAATTTCCTGGGCGAATGCCTTTTGCCTGCCCACCAAATATCTATCTGGGCTGCGGACAACGGTATGAGGTGTTAGGCAGTGATGGGGTGTGGCAACCACCCCTCACCTAAAAAGTTTCTCAATGGTTTGATTTTGCTCAAGTTTTCAGAGAGGCTTTGTCTAGTTGATACATGACAATGACACTGAATTGTCAATTCTTTGGATATTAGCGGCTGAATTAGGCATCCTTCATTTTTTCACAGGTGCAGTCGATTAGCGCATTAATCTTGATCAACTTTTTGAAATTAGATGTACGCTCGGATCATATTTGAATCATATTCGTGTTTAAAATTAAATTTTTGTTTTTGCTTAATTGATTTATTCTTTGAAGTGAAACTCTCACTACAGCAAGTTTGGTAAATTGAGCATCCAATATAGACTTGGTGGTACACTGTTTGAGTATTACTAGTTGTGGTATAATTTCTTCATGTTCTCTACCTGATATTATCTTGACCTATTGCTGGAAACTGTTTTGATGTCATCTTACTGTTTTGATTCACATCTTACTGCCTATTGCTGGTAATTGTTTTGATGTAGGTTTGAATTTGGGAGATCATAAGGCTGCAATCATTGATATTAACCAACGCACTATCAGATCCATATTTGGTATGTTCATTTGTATATAATATGTATATTTATAATATTTTATATAATTATTGTAAGCTCTTTACTATTCCTTCCTTTGATGTATGCTAGCAGTATAGCTAAAACCATCAAGCTTGAAAAACAAACAATCACTAGCTGATTTTTATGTTGTAGAGGAAAATAATTTTTTGATGTTTTTTGTTGGTATTTAAAATCAGACTAGAAAATGAATGTAGGATAACTTATGCATGATGGTACTGAAGTTAGAATGATACGAACACATAAAAACCTAAATACCATGTGACATGCTAGATGAATTTTGAAGTAAACAAAATCCCTAATTCTACGAAATTAATACGATCTACAATGATGCATGCTCTATACAGTCAACTGAACATTTGATTCCTTTTCATTTTGTATTTGACTATACATTATGTAGATGGAAATATGATTATGAGAGCCATTTTTGGCCTTTTTTAAATTTTATTTTGGTATATATGTTGATATTAGAACTTGAATCTAACACTACGTAAAATGCAAGCATTTGTTCATTTTTATTATTATTATTATATGTATCAACAATCATGATTAAATTATGCATGCCATTCATTTATTATATGTATCTGCTCCTAGTCCCAATCTTTGTGATTATATCCTCAAGGATTGAGACTCCAGAGATGCAGAGGAAACAAAGATCTTGCTTTCCTTCATGAATGGATGACAATGTGTGGCCAAATGGTCTCCGGGGAACACATGGCTTATCCTACTCCTACATGGACCCTAATCCTCCCAACTTTCTATAACTTATTGAATTCATTTGAAATTGTAGAATCTTATTTTATGTAAATTTCCTAGCACAATACTAGAGAGAGTGACAAATTTATTTATTTCCTTCAATTTTTTGAGTTTTGAAGTGCTATGAGGTCTACATACAACAACAACAACACTCAAGCCTTTTATCCCACCATTATGAGGTCTACATGATGGTTGAAAATTACTCGCGATTGAAATGGAACTGTGAAAGATTATTTAACTCCTGTAGTTATCATAATTGTAAGGGCTGGTCATATATTTATTCAATCACTTTTTCTTTATTTTTATGATTAATCCATCGAGAAATCAAATTTCATATGGTGGATTCATTCGAAGCTGAATTGAATTTTCTTTGTGAAAAAGCATTGTATGAATGAATATTCTTTCTGATCAGGTTCACATAAATTTGTGTAATGACTTTTTTATAATCACTCTCACTTTTATTCTTCCAATTTCTATTTTTTAGTCTCAACATTGGTGAAGACGAGCAATTCTTGAAGACAGGAAACTACCCAGCCCTCACAAGTCTCTTGGCCGGCCATGTGATGCTCCCTCATGACCTTAATTTCAGAACATTACAACTAAACAGTGAACTCCCTCATGACCTTAATTTCAGTGTGAACTAAACAACGGGCGACAAGTATGTTTTATTGTACGCTTGTTTAATGGGGTGTGTATGGATTATGTATGTATGGATGTGAGTTTGTATGGATGTTTTTGCTCTCATTTATTTGTAGGGTGATCTTAATTGCTCTCTTGTATTTGTAGGGTGCTCGAGCATTGACCGGCAAGTGATGGACGATTCATTAGTCAGAAAGTGATAGACGGTTCATTTTTCGAAAAATGACGAAAGATTTATTAGAAACATGTTGATCTTGTAATGTAATATTGTATTATTTTAAAAGAGATGATAATAACTTGTACTCTATGTAATACTTTTTGGTGTGAATAAATACATGTTGATCTTGTTACGAAATATTAAATATATGTGTGTTTTCAAGATTATTATTTGTAATAAAATCTCAGGTACACAAAAAATAGAAATGGAATATTTTTGATATATAAATGAATTAGCTGTAGTAAGAAGAATGGAAAACAAATGTAACGATTTTTTCGTTACTATTGTTTAATCTATTGTAACGAAATAATGTTTTTTATACTTTATTGTAACGAAGTTAGTTTATTTTTAGTGAGGAAAAAATAAAACATTTGTAACGAAATATCTTTAATCATAACTGTTTTTTTTGTGAGGAAAAAAAACATTCGTAACGAAATAATATTTATTGTGACCAATTTATTGTGAGGAAGAATCTCTTTTTGGTAAGAAAGTATCATTTGTTACAATTACTTTATTTGTAACGACATGCATACATTCGTTATAATAACCTTTAGCGTCGAGCTTTAGAGGAGGACCGTTACGTAAAGTTTTTTTTGTTACCAAAGAGTTTTTGTAACGAATTTTGGCACTTATTGTAACGAATTAAGTCCTTACTATAAGTGCAGTTTGTTGTAGTGACGTATTTCATGTCTCCTCGCTAAGACGTGTTCTACGCCAACTGGAGCAGCATCTACCCACACCACCAACATCAGTACAATCCGACTGATCCGTCCAACTCGAACCAGTGAAGATAGTGGACTCCAAGATCAAAGAACTGCGAAACAAAACCATTACGATGGTCAAGATCTTGTGGTCAAACTGTGGACGCGAAGAGTTTACTTGGGAACCAGAGACGCTCGTTCGAGAAAAATACCCGGCACTCTTTCCCCAGGTATATCCTTTAAACCCCCTACTTTAGCCAATTTTCGGGGACGAAAATCTCTTTATTTTTATTGGATTGTAACATCCCGACTTTTATTGGGCCACTAAACCCTAGTGAGCCCAATAAAAGTAGGCCCGAGCAATAGAAAACTACCTTTTTAAGTGGTATTGCGCGCCGCAACTAAGTCGTTGGGGTACAGTGACCAAATGAACCCCGAATTGACTTCTGTCAGTTCCGTTAGACTCGTATGAACAATACGAGCGCAACGGAATTCGTTGCACTTCGATCCGAGGTCGTTTGGAGAAAATGACAATTTCGGGTGTCGTAGCGCGCCACTACCTCATTGTTATGAATAGTGACCGTACGAACCCCGAATTGACTTATGTCAGTTCCGTTAGACTCGTATGAACAATACGAGCGCAACAGAATTCGTTGCACTTCGATCCGAGGTCGTTTGGAGAAAACGACCATTTCGGGTGTCGTAGCGCGCCACTACCTCATTATTATGAATAGTGACAGTACGAACCCCGAATTAATTTCTGTCAGCTCCGTTAGACTCGTATGAACAATACGAGCGCAACGGAATTCGTTGCACTTCGATCCGAGGTCGTTTGGAGAAAATGACCATTTCGGGTGTCGTAGCGCGCCACTACCTCATTGTTATGAATAGTGATCGTACGAACCCCGAATTGACTTCTGTCAGTTCCGTTAGACTCGTATGAACAATACGAGCGCAACGGAATTCGTTGCACTTCAATCTGAGGTCGTTTGGAGAAAACGACCATTTCGGGTGGCGTAGCGCGCCACTACCTCATTATTATGAATAGTGACCGTACGAACCCCGAATTGACTTCTGTCAGTTCCATTAGACTCGTATGAACAATACAAGCGCAACGGAATTCGCTGCGCCTCGATTCGAGGCCGCATGGAGGGTATGCCATTTTAGGACTATGCAGACCACCTCAGTGCAACGCACGAAATGTAAAGCGCACGAACCCGGCATCAGCCCCGACAAATCTTAATGGACCCCGGGACCGTGGAAGACCCCGTCCTAGGTTGACATAAAACACATTGGAAAAGAAGAGAAAGAAAAGGGGGGGGGAGAGAGAAGCCTGCCCCCCCAAGGGAAGGGGGCTGCCCATGAATAGGCAGCCCCCTATTTGGGCAAAGAGGGCAGGAGAGAGAGAAGGGAGGGGAGGGGGAGAAAATATCTCCCCCCCCCCACTCACCCTCCCTTAACCCCACGTGGGGAAAGGAGGAGAGGGGGGGGGGGAGGTCTCCCCCCCTTCCCTATAAAAGGGAGGGCTCGGCCCCTCCCTGAAGCACGCCCCCTCTCTCTCTCTCTCAACTCCCTCCCCTGCCGGCAGCCCCGCCACCCTCCTCGCCGGAACCCTACCCAACCAAGCCGCCACTTCTTCTCCATGGCCGGCCACCGCCCCTCCACTTCTCGAGCCCCACCTCCACCACAGGTAGACACACCCCCTCCTCCTTCCTACCTCCTGGAGGCAAGCCGCCCCCTCCCCGTCGCTGGAGCGCCACCAGCGCCACCCCGAGCTTGCTCGGGTGGAGGCGCTGGCTGTGGAAGCCACCCCCCCCCCCCACCCAGCGCCGGTGGTGGCACTGGGGGAGCAGGTCCCCACTCGAGGACCTCAGCGCCGACGAAGGGGAGGCGGCCGGGCCGCCGGAGGACGCCGCCCCGGCGGCGCCCGAGTCCTCCTCCCCCTCCTCTTTTTCCTGTAAGGAAAATCCCGCCAACCCCGGCGGCGGCAGGAGGCTCCAGGCCGCCGGAACCCTGCCGGAGGTCTTCCCCCTCCCCGGCGCCCCGACCAGGGGTGGCAGGGAGGGCCCTCCCAGAGGAGGCGACGGCGCAGCCAGCTTGCATGGCCCATGCAAGCTGTACCGCATGTACAACCTGTATTCGGCGAGTAGAGCCGAGGGCACCTGGCGAGTAGGCCGATGCCTCTCTCGGCGAGTAGAGCCAAAGGCACCTGGCGAGTAGGCCGATGCCTCTCTCGGCGAGTAGAGCCGAAGGCACCTGGCGAGTAGGCCGATGCCTCTCTCGGCAAGTAGAGCCGAAGGCACCTGCGAGTAGACCGGTGCCTCCCTTGGCGAGTAGAGTCAGGAGGCCTGGCGAGTAGACTGGTGCCTCCCTCGGCGAGTAGAGTCAGATTCTGGGGAATAGAATCATCCGGGCACCCCCGGTGGTCTGCCTATAGCCCTTCGGGACAGCGGAGTCTGGCTATCTGCAGACCAATTTGGAGTGCGTTTAGCAAAATAGTAAGGCGGAGTTACGCTATCCGCAGGTCATCCGGACCATTCTACCCCTGGGAAGTCTTTCCCTATAAATAGGACCCATTATGTCTCAGATCAGCATAGATCCACCCCCTTGAGAGAGCCTGTGCTTTCTTCCTTGTGTTGTCTGAGACAGGCTCAGCTTCTGGTTTTCGGGAGGGGAAATCAAGTTAGATTTCCGGGTTAGTGGCGGGACCTCCCCGCTGCAGCTAGTGGGTCATTCTTAGGGAGATACCTAACAACCAGCTAGGGTTGGTTCTTAGTTCGGGACACTTAGTTCTAGGATCCGACGAGGAGAGAAGTAACTCAAGCCACTCCCCAAGTCTCGAACAAGTTGGACCGGTATCCGGGTTCCAACATTTTTGGTGCGGTGAGCGTGGACTGTAGCAAGAGAAGAAAATCTCATCTGACGATCCCATGACTGAACGTGACGAGCTGGGAACCGACCAGGGGAACTCGCCGCCTTTGCGCGAGTTCGTGACCAAGAGTGTCTTCGAGCAGGGGATGAAGGCGATGGAGGATACCATCCGGAGGTTACTCACACCTCGTGCCGAGGTGGGAATATCCCCCCTATCGTAGTCGCCTCGCCCACGGAGGCAGGTCCTAGTCAGCGCCTCGGCAAGGAAGCGCTCCTAGGGGAGGAAGACCAGCCGCTCCGCGCGCGAGTGCTCTTTGCCAGCCCGACGGAGACTCGCCAGTCAGAGGGCGAGTACGACCAAGTTCGTCCCATCCGCCAGCTCGCCCCGCGCAGTCCTTTCTGCGAGTTGGTGCTGTCTGCTCCCATTCCTGCAGGATTCACAGAGACCGCCATGAGTTTCTACTCCGGGAAAGAAGATCCTGTCAAGCATCTGCAGTGGTTTGAAGATATGGTCTCCATCAAGCCGATGACGGATCCCTTCAAATGTCGGTTGTTCGCCATAACCTTCCAAGAAAAGCCAGAGATTGGTTCCACCAGTTACCGGCGGGAAGCGTCTACGGGTTCGATGACCTGCGCAGAAGTTATTTGCTCCGCTTCTCCACGTCCAAGAAGAGGAGGAAGGGTTCAGAAGATCTTTTCCTTATCAAGCAGAGACCCCAGGAGATGCTCGGGTCGTATTTGGATCGCTTTCAGGAGGAGATCCTCCTGGTCCAAGAGGTCCCTGGACATACCCTGATCTTGGCATTCAAGTTGGGGTTGCAGCCAGGGTTTTTCAAGATGGAGATCACTCGCAATCCCCCCTATCGTTCGAGGAGTTAGTCGATCGGGTCGGGAGGCAGATCGCGGGGGAGGCAACCAGCCTAGAGTTCGTGTCCAAGTTAGCCAGATTGGAGGGAGGGGAGAAAGAAGGAGAGGGGAGCGGTCGACGCGAGTCCAAGAAGAGAGGTGAGCCGAGAAGGCGAGAAGAGGAGGGATCCCGGGAAAACAGGGATCAGCGAGAACGGGAAAGGAGGTTCTAGGCTCCGCCTCACCGGCCGGCCTGGAGACCTGCTGGAGGAGGCTACCAAGGGAGACCGGGAGGGAGGTACTCTCCGGAACGGCGAGACCGATGTCGCTCTCCCGAGCGGAGGCAAGGGCAGTGGAGGCAGAACCAAGCGCCGCCCAGAGAAGCTAATGTGATCAGGAGGGGACGAGGACGAGGAAGAGGGGGAAGGCCGCGACAGCCCCGAGGTGAAGAAGAGCGTCGGGCGATGCCCTACTGCGACTTCCATCAGGTAGAGGGCCACGCGACGGCCACATGCCCTGAGTTCTTGGAGTTGAGGAGAGGAGCTGGAGGAGCCCAGGAAGGGCATGAGAGGCGAGAAGGAGACATGTTAAGGATCGAAGGGGGAGGAGCCCCCGCCCCAAGGAGGTGTGAGGATAGGGGGGATCTGGGAGCCCATGGGGGGATAGGGGTCATCCACGGAGGAGCAGGGTTGGAGGCGACCCGGAAGGGGAGCCTCAACGTCGTGTATCGGAAGAGCGTGGCCTCTACCTCCCAGGTTCCGCCACCGTCAGTTGAGATCACTTTCTCGGAGGAAGACATGTTGGCGAACGAAAACCCTTTCTGCGACGCGGTGGTGATCAAGGCCGCGGTGGAGAACTATACGGTCTCTCGCATCCTGGTGGATAACGGGAGCTCCGTCAATGTCGTGTTCAAGAAAGCGTTTGATGCCATGAAGGTGGAAGAGAAGAGGGTTACCTCGACGGAAGGACCGCTCTTTGGGTTCGCGGGAGAAAGAAAAGAAGTAGAGGGAGGTGTGGAGTTGGTGGTGACGTTGGGAGGGACCACCAAGTGTTGTAGGTTTGTCATTGTAGACGCCCCCAGCAGTTACAATGCCATCTTCGGCAGACCACTCATCAGTGCCTACAAGTGTGTGCCCTCCTCCTACCATCAATGCCTGAAGTACAACCAGGGAGGTGTGCAGATCCAGATCCGGAGCGATCCCAAGGTGGCGAGGCAGTGTTATCTTAACGCTGTCAACATGATCAGCTGGAAGGAGGAGGCAGAGGCGGTGGACCTGGTGATGGAGGAGATGGCGAGGCAGGAAGCGGCCGAAGAAGCAGAGGAGACGGCAAGGCTGGAGGCAGCTGAGGAAGTGGAGGAGAAGGAGATCCTAGCAGAAGGCGGAAGGCCGGGAAGGGTGAAGGTCAGCAGGGAGCTGGAAGAGGAAGACAAGGAGAAGATCATGTCCTGCATCCAGAAGAACGCGGACATCTTTGCGTGGAGCGCAGCCGATATGCCAGGTGTCGACGCAGACGTCGCCTGCCATCATCTCAACTTGGATAAAGGAGTCCACGCCATCCAACAGAAGAATAGGGCAACCACCACCACCCTAGCCGAGCCCATCAGGGAGGAGGTCAGGAAGCTGCTGGAAGCAAGGTTTGTGTCGGAGATCCAGTACCCAGGCTGGGTCTCCAATGTTGTAATGGTGAGGAAGGGAGAGGGGAAGTGGCGCATGTGTATCAATTTTTCTATCCTTAATAAAGCTTGCCCCAAGGATTGTTACCCTTTGCCTAGAATCGACGAGCTAGTAGATTCGGCCGTCGGATTCCCTGTCATGAGTTTTTTAGATGCATTTTCTGGTTACCATCAAATCCGCATGCATCCACCCTACGTGAAGCACGTATCCTTCATTACCAACGACGGATGCTATTGTTATAAAATGATGCCATTCGGGCTAAAAAACGCAGGAGCAACCTATCAGCGCATGATGGACAGGGTGTTCAAAGAGCAGAAGGGGCGAAACCTGGAAGTATACGTCGATGATCTCATGGTAAAAAGCAAGAGCGTCGGGGAGCACCTCCATGACTTGGAGGAGACCTTCGCCACGCTGCGAAAGTATAAGATGAGATTAAATCCGGCCAAGTGCGTGTTTGGGGCTGGAAAGGGGAAGTTCTTGGGACACCTCTTGACTCCGGCTGGAGTAGAACCGAACCCGGACAAGGTGAAGGCGATCATGGAGATGGAAGCACCCAGAAACGTCAAGGAAGTTCAGCGCCTGACAGGTCGCCTAGCCGGGCTGAGCAGGTTCCTCTCCAGAGCAGGAGAGAAATGCTCACCTTTCTTCAAAACCCTCCGAGACAATAAAAGTTCGAGTGGTCGGCAGAGTGTCAGGGAGCCTTTGAAAGCCTAAAACTCCAGTTGGCCCAGGTACCCCTGTTACAAGGGCCTAGAGAGGGAGAAGATCTCTTCCTATACATAGGGGTGGGGTCGGAAGCGGTAAGCTCGGTCCTGGTACGCGAGGAGGGGAAGCGCCAACTCCCCATTTACTACGTAAGTCGGGTCCTGCGGAAGGCAGAATTGCGATACCCCATCCTGGAAAAATTGGCGTTCGCCTTGATTGTATCGGCGCGAAGACTCCGACCTTACTTCCAGGCCCACCCGATTAAGGTAGTGACCGACCACCCTCTCCGCAATGTCCTAGAAGGGGTAGAGCATTCTGGCAGGATGGCGAAGTGGTCAGTAGAACTCAGCGAGTTTGACGTCGCCTACGTGCCCCGACTGGCCATGAAGGCCCAAGCGGTGGCAGACTTCCTAGTCGACTATACCGCAGAAGTAGGCAAGGAGGAGATACCCCAGCAGGTGGCATGGGAAGTGTTCGTGGATGGAGCGTCGGGGAGGAACTCATGTGGAGGAGGCATCATCCTGATCAGCCCTCAGGGCACTAGAATTGAGCAAGCAGTCAGCATTCACTTCCCCGTTACCAACAATCAGGCAGAATATGAGGCTGTAATCGCGGGACTGCGCCTAGCCCAGGAGCTGGGAATCCACGACATCAGAGTCCACTCCGACTCACTGGTGGTCACCTCCCAGATCCGAGGAGAGTATGAAGCAAGAGAGCCGGTACTGCAGCGCTATCTGGTGAAGGTCAAAGACCTGGTGGGCGCCTTTAAGTCCTTCTCCATACAACATGTGCCAAGGGAGGAGAACGCCCGAGCAGATCGACTGGCCAAATATGGCCCCCTGGTCGGGGGAACAATCACCGAGTTGTTTCGGCCTTCGATCGAGGAAGGAGAAGTGATGGACATCGACCAACCCGCTTCGTGGATGGACCCCCTGATCACTTTCTTAACCACAGGATGCTTGCCTGCGGAGGTTCAGGACAAGAGGCGGTTCAGGTACAAGTCCGCTTATTATTTACTAACTGACGGGGTGCTCTACAGGAAGACTCTGTCCGGTCCCTTGGCCAGGTGTCTGTCCGAGGAGGATGCCTCCCGGGTCTTGGAGGAGATTCACACAGGCGAGTGCGGCAGTCATTCGGGAAGCAGAACCCTGGATAAGAGGGTACACCGAGCAGGATACTTTTGGCCCACCATCCGGAAAGACGCGGAGGAGTTCGCGAGGAGATGCTCAAAGTGCCAACTCTATGCTCCGCTCCAGTTACAGCCAGCCCAGCGTCTTCGGTCAATCACCACCCCCTGGCCCTTCGCCATTTGGGGAATGGATCTGGTGGGACCATTCCCCCCGGCAAGTGGGCAAAGGAGATATCTCCTGGTGATGATCGATTATTTCTCCAAGTGGATGGAGGTGAAAGCCCTGGCAAAAACGACCTCCCTGGTGGTGAAGAACTTCATTTGGGGGGAGATCGTGTGCAGACATGGCCGGTCTACCCCTCGCCATCGTCACCGACAACGGTCCACAATTCGCAAGCCTTGAGCTCACCGATTTCTGTAGCCAACTTGGCATCGATCTCCGCTTCGCCTCAGTTCACCACCCACGAAGCAACGGCCAGGTTGAAGCAGCCAACAAAGTCATCCTCAACCTGCTCAAGAAGAAGGTGGAGAACCTGAAGGGAAATTGGGTGGAACAGCTCCCCTCGGTCCTCTGGGCCCTGAGGACTACCCCCACCACGGCAACCGGCGAAACACCGTTCAAGCTATCACACGGCTCGGAGGCTCTCATCCCGATAGAGTTTGAGGTCCGGAGTCCCAGGGTGGTGGCGGCAGAAGATGGGGATGAAGGGTGGAGACTCGAGAACGAAGAGGCGCAACGACTCGCTTTGGATTTCGTGGAGGAACTTCGCGACCAGGCCACGATCCGACATGAAGAGATCAAGCGAAGGATGGCGAAGCACTTTGACAAACAGGTCCGAGTCAAGCAGTTCATCAAGGGAGACCTGGTTCTCAAGAAGGTGGATGCCGCAGGAAGATCCGCCACGGTGGGTAAACTCCATCCCAATTGGGAAGGCCCCTACATCGTGTTCGAGGTGTTAAGGACCGGCGGGTACCGCCTGCAGAACGTTGAGGGGGAACTCCTAGGAAACACTTGGAGTGGAGACGACTTGAAGCGTTTCTACTCCTAACCTTAATGTAATACTTAGTTTATTCTTGTTCTACTTAAGATAATAACACTTTCCCTGGCAAACTCGCAATGCTTCACCACCTAAGCTACTTGCCCCCTCGAGTGAGTTCTAAGTCCTCGAGATGTGTTGTTGCCGTAGACCAGGTCACTGCACGAGCTCCTCTCCTGCATACCGGCTACTTGCCCCCTCGAGTGAGTTCTAAGTCCTCGAGATGTGTTGTTGCCGTAGACCAGGTCACTGCACGAGCTCCTCTCCTGCATACCGGCTACTTGCCCCCTCGAGTGAGTTCTAAGTCCTCGAGATGTGTTGTTGCCGTAGACCAGGTCACTGCACGAGCTCTTCTCCTGCATACCGGCTACTTGCCCCCTCGAGTGAGTTCTAAGTCCTCGAGATGTGTTGTTGCCATAGACTAGGTCACTGCACAAGCTCCTCTCCTGCATACCGGCTACTTGCCCCCTCGAGTGAGTTCTAAGTCCTCGAGATGTGTTGTTGTCGTAGACCAGGTCACTGCACGAGCTCCTCTCCTGCATACCGGCTACTTGCCCCCTCGAGTGAGTTCTAAGTCCTCGAGATGTGTTGTTGTCGTAGACCAGGTCACTGCACGAGTTCCTCTCCTGCATACCGGCTACTTGCCCCCTCGAGTGAGTTCTAAATCCTCGAGATGTGTTGTTGACGTAGACCAGGTCACTGCACGAGCTCCTCTCCTGCATACCGGCTACTTGCCCCCTCGAGTGAGTTCTAAGTCCTCGAGATGTGTTGTTGCCGTAGACCAGGTCACTGCACGAGCTCCTCTCCTGCATACCGGCTACTTGCCCCCTCGAGTGAGTTCTAAGTCCTCGAGATGTGTTGTTGCCATAGACCAGGTCACTGCACGAGCTCCTCTCCTGCATACCGGCTACTTGCCCCCTCGAGTGAGTTCTAAGTCCTCGAGATGTGTTGTTGCCGTAGACCAGGTCATTGCACTAGCTCCTCTCCTGCATACCGGCTACTTGCCCCCTCGAGTGAGTTCTAAGTCCTCGAGATGTGTTGTTGTCGTAGACCAGGTCACTGCACGAGCTCCTCTCCTGCATACCGGCTACTTGCCCCCTCGAGTGAGTTCTAAGTCCTCGAGATGTGTTGTTGTCGTAGACCAGGTCACTGCACGAGCACCTCTCCTGCATACCGGCTACTTGCCCCCTCGAGTGAGTTCTAAGTCCTCGAGATGTGTTGTTGTCGTAGACCAGGTCACTGCACGAGCTCCTCTCCTGCATACCGGCTATTTGCCCCCTCGAGTGAGTTCTAAGTCCTCGAGATGTGTTGTTGCCGTAGACCCGGTCACTGCACGAGCTCCTCTCCTGCATACCGGCTATTTGCCCCCTCGAGTGAGTTCTAAGTCCTCGAGATGTGTTGTTGTCGTAGACCGGGTCACTGCACGAGCTCCTCTCCTGCATACCGGCTATTTGCCCCCTCGAGTGAGTTCTAATTCCTCGAGATGTGTTGTTGCCGTAGACCAGGTCACTGCACGAGCTCCTCTCCGGCATACTGGCTACTTGCCCCCTCGGGTGAGCCCCAGACCCCAACGAGGGCCAACTCTAAAAAAGCGATCCCATAGGAGAAGGGGAGGCGAGACGAATATCATAAAAGCCTCCCACACTCATAGATAGCGAAATTACTCATCTATTCGTCAATCATCTCGCGAAAAGCCCTAATAAGGGGAAGGGGAGCGCCCCATCCGCCTTACACGCCGGAAAGGCGTAAGTAAATGGGTGCCCGACCAAGGCGAGGAGAGCTCTCGCGCGAGCCCTCGCCACGGGCGAGTACCCCCAATGCGCGAGTACGCCACATAGGCAAACGCGTCGCAAAAAAAATGTATATCTAAATAATAAACGATCGTAACGAGCACGTTAGACGAGATTTGCGGCGAAGGAATAGAAAAGATCGAGCGGATTAAAATACGTCGAACACGCTCATCCTGTCAGACAGAAAGGGCGGGTACACCGAGAATATTCCCAAGAAAGTATTATTACAGGGATTACAAAAAATAAAAACAAGCTATTCGCCCTCGTCACCCTCTTCCGATTCGCCAGATGAGCCGTCGCTTAGAGTTCTCGCCGGGGTGGGGCTCACCGCCTCGCGATATAGTTCTGGGAGAAGGTCCGCGAGATCAACTGTGGCCCCCTCCGCAGTAAGAAGAAATCGCCGCCGGAGTCGCTCCCGCGTGAACACCGCCGTCTTGATGGCCAGCTGCCTGCGCGTCTCGGCGACCTGGGCCGGGGTGAAGTGAAGGAGCTGCGGAGCTATGGACGACTCCCCTCTGCTAGGATGTCGGAGCTCAGCTATCTCCGATTCCGCCTCGGCAAGGCGAGTCCCTAGGTAGTTGACTTCCCGCTGCGAGGCGGCCAGCTGCACCTCCAGCTCAGAGACCCGCGTCACCAGCGCAATGGTGGACTCCTGCATTAGCAAAGGTCAAACAATAGCGTCGGCCAGCGAGTGGGAGGTAAACGGACAAGGACGCTTACCTCAGGGAGAACGACCTCCTTATCCTTGGACCCGGCAAGCTCCTCCGCCATTGCCGCCAGCTTCTCCTCCAGCTCTTTATAGGTGGCGCCCAGTTCGCGGAGTCGCCTATTCGATTGAAGCCCCCGCCGCGCCGTCTGGTGAGCCAGCTCGGCGGTGCGGAGAGCGGAACGGCTGGTGAGGTTGGCTAGCTCGCGAATGGGAGCCTCCGCGAGAACTTCGGCGTCTTCTCGACCATATAACCCAAAGAGCAGGTTATACGCCTGCTCGCCTACCTCCTCAAAATCCTCCCAGGAGGGGAGGAGCGAACTCACCAGGACCCTGTTCGCATCATGGTCCCATATCAACAACGGATTACCTTTGGAGTCCTCGCTCCTCATCCCCAACCCAAAATTTGTGTGGGATGAGGGTTCAGGAGGCGGGCTCATTGGAGGACGAGTAGATCTCCCAGTCTTCTGCTTCTTTCGCCTTGGCTCACTAGCTGAGGCGGCCTCAGGATCAACCAGACCTTTTCCCTTGTCCGTTGACGGGGGCGTCCCGCTATCCACCGAAACTACCGCCGCTCCAAGGGCCCCCTCGGGATGAGGCTCGCTAGACTGACGCCGCGAGGCGTCGCAAGGAGGACGGGAGGGGATGGCGCGCTCACCTGCAAGAAGGTGAAAATTAATTCAGATCCCTGCCAAGAGCAGAGGATTGGGAGAGAGGGGAGGAAGCGCGGCGAGTATTGCCCAAGACTTACCCGCTCCAGGAGGCACGAAGGCGAGCTGATCCACGCCTCGCCGCAGGAAAACCACGTCCATGACCCTACTCTTCATGTAAGTGTAGAGGGCCAGAGCGTCCCCTTTCAAGCGAGGCGGTCTGTACTCCGTCTCTGCCTTTTGAATGGGGGCGAAGGGAATGTTCCCGAAGTCGCCTCGCACCACGACAAATTTATCGGTCCAATGATGGACCTTGTTTAGTGTCTCGGCTACCTTAACGCACACACTGGTAAAGAACAGGGTGCCGTCTCCAGTCGCCTTCAGGGTCAGGACCTTGCGGAAGACGGAAAGGTCGAATTCGATCTTCTCCTCGCGCAGGTAACAGGCGTATGCGACCAAAACGATGATTGCGTTAGGGTTGACCTGCGCGGGGATCATCCCGAAGTATCGAAGGACCTGGCGCACCTCAGGCCATAGAGGCAGCCTCAACCCCACCTGGAAATGGGCTAGGGGGATGGCGAGTTCACCGTCGAAGAAGGAGTTAAGGAACTCACCAGGGGTTGGCCGCCTCGCTGTGTAGCCCGGTGGCAGGTAACATTTCTCGACGTCCGTCAGCTCCTCGCCCAGGGTCTGCGAGCTGGGGAAGTTATGCGCTCGAAAATTGCGAACACATAAGGCACGCCCGTCTTCGGATGGCTCTTTCCCCATGGCGGGTGGCGAGTAGAGGGGAAGGTCTAACAGGCGGGGTTCGGAGAAAAGCGCTTGGAGGAGAGGGGGGTGTGGGAGCATAACAATCCACTCTAGGAGGCCTGCTATTTATAGACTCCGCCTCATCCGGCCTGATCGCACGCGAACTGGATAACCACCTATGCGAGTACGCCTAAACGAGTAGCTAGTTCAACAACGCGTGGGTAAGAGGCAGCAACCCTAACACACATAAAATACAACGCGGGTACAAAAAACCTTTAACCAAAATTCTCTAAGCGCATGGCGCGAGTACACAAAAGACAAAAACATCGCCCGCACATTACAGGTACCCGAGAGGTCACGAGTGCCTTTACATATCACGCATCAAAGAAAAAATAGCGAAACACATCAAAAGGGAGAATACAGCCTAAGAAGCTCCACCGCGGCGTCGCGGACCGCGACCCAGGCGACGCGTGCGCTGGGGGTGACGAGCTCTCCAAGTAATGCCGCGAGTTGTTCGCAGGTCTTCGCGGGCCTGCCCCAGACTCTCCTCACTTTGCCGGATGTGATCCTCGCCTCGGCGGATGTGTTCTTCCAGTAAAGAGGCCTCGCCCACGGTGCCAGCCACCTGCGAGAAGCGGTGAAGATCATCTTCAGTAGCTTGCTGGCGAGTCTCCACCTCGTACAACCTCGTCTCTAGGTCAGTCACCCTGTCAAAGAGGTCGTCTTCGCCCTGCACCTGCTGTTGAAACTCCTCCACTTCAGAGAGGCGGTCCCCGAGGTCAGCCAACCGCGCGTTCACCTCGGCGGGGGGCGTGGACATCAGAAAGGAATCATGGGCTCGAAGGACGACAATCAAGCAAGCCCACGACCCCTCATTAAAGCCCGGTGGGTCCGCGAGTAGCTCTCTCAAAGGAGTAGACGTCACGGGCGGTGACAACCCCAGCAGTGAATTCGTCGATGGAGGACGACTGGAAGAGGGAGATCCCCGGTTATCTGAAAGGAGATAAAGGACAAGGGTAAGCCACAGAAACGAAGAAGGCGGCGAAGATAAGCAAGGCGAGTACCCCCGTGAGTAGTGTCCCATTCCTGGTGGCGAGGCGGATCTGCCTGCAACCTCCCAGTAGAGGCAGACAAGCAGAGAACCACACCGGTCCCCCCGGATAAAGGCCCTATCGTCGAGGATTTCCCTCCGGCAGTGGGGCGGGTCGGCTGGCCTACCCCAGATTGCCGAGGAGGCGACTGCAAGGGAGGAGGAGGGAGGGCCAAAATCTGCCCTGGGGCCGAGGAGGACGCGGTCCCAAGACCCGTCGACAGCGCGGCGCCAAATTGACCAGACTGAACCAGGTGGCCAGGAAGCGTTGCGGGTAACAAAAGGTCAGTACAAATTCAGCCTAGTGGGGCGAGAAGATAGCGCCCTTACCAGAGGTCACAGTGGGATGAACGGGAGGAAATAGCGGGGCGCCCTGATCCGCTGGAGGCAATCTCGCATCCTCGAGCCCACCTGTTGTAATGCCGACCTCGCCCCCTCCTTGCTGACGAGATGAGCAGCGAGCTCTTCATGAATAGGCGAGGTCGTCACCTTCCCAAGCAAAGGTCCGCACCTCGCCGTAGATTCCGGATCCGTGGAAGATCTCTCGCGTAGCTCCAGGTCAATTCTCTTCGGCTTGGACTTCCTCTTCCTCGCGGAGCCGGGAGGGCGAGGCGTCAAGAACTCTCCAATGATGTCCATGACGGCCGCAGCCTCAGGCTCGTCATCAACGGGCCCCCGGTCGGCGGCTGCGGAAGACCCCCCTTGGAAGACATTCTGGCACATGGGATGAAAGGCATACCCCCACTCTATTTATAGAGGAAGAGCCCGTGGGCTCGCCGTTCCGCCGAATAAGGGATTGGACTCTTCTTTCCGACCTCTAGCGAGCTCGCAAAGAGCGGGGATTGTGTACAACCCGTATTCGGCGAGTAGAGCCGAGGGCACCTGGCGAGTAGGCTGATGCCTCTCTCGGCGAGTAGAGCCAAAGGCACCTGGCGAGTAGGCCGATGCCTCTCTCGGCGAGTAGAGCCGAAGGCACCTGGCGAGTAGGCCGATGCCTCTCTCGGCGAGTAGAGCCGAAGGCACCTGGCGAGTAGACCGGTGCCTCCCTTGGCGAGTAGAGTCAGGAGGCCTGGCGAGTAGACCGGTGCCTCCCTCGGCAAGTAGAGTCATATTCTGGGGAATAGAATCATCCGGGCACCCCCGGTGGTCTGCCTATAGCCCTTCGGGACAGCGGAGTCTGGCTATCTGCAGACCAATTTGGAGCGCGTTTAGCAAAATAGTAAGGCGGAGTTACGCTATCCGCAGGTCATCCGGACCATTCTACCCCTGGGAAGTCTTTCCCTATAAATAGGACCCATTATGTCTCAGATCAGCATAGATCCACCCCCTTGAGAGAGCCTGTGCTTTCTTCCTTGTGCTGTCTGAGACAGGCTCAGCTTCTGGTTTTCGGGAGGGGAAATCAAGTTAGATTTCCGGGTTAGTGGCGGGATCTCCCCGCTGCAGCCAGTGGGTCATTCTTAGGGAGCTACCTAACAACCAGCGAGGGTTGGTTCTTAGTTCGGGACACTTAGTTCTAGGATCCGACGAGGAGAGAAGTAACTCAAGCTACTCCCCAAGTCTCGAACAAGTTGGACCGGTATCCGGGTTCCAACACCGCGCCTTCCCGCCTCCTCCTGCCCTAATTTCCGGTGGGGTCCGGCAGCGCCAGGCCGCTGGACCACCACCGGAGTGGTCGCCGACCCCCGGCGCACCGACCGGGGGCGGCACCAATGCTCTCCCGCGGAGGCGGAGGCGCGGCGAGCATGCAGGGTGCATGCGGGCCACGCCACCGCCTCCCGTTCCCCTTCTGTCTCCATTCCCGGCAGTGGCCGGCGGCGCCAGGCCGTCGGACCACCACCGGAGTGGTCGCCGGCCCCCGGCGCACCGACGTGGGGCGGCGCCAGCCCCAGCCGGCCGCTGCCCGGCGGCGGCAGCGGCCGCCTCCCGATGTTAAATCGGGAGCCGCACGGTTTACCCTCAGGGAATCGTGTGGCTCCCGCCACCTTAATTCCCCCCTACCTCCAACTGTGTGCCCCCACAGCGGATCCGCTGTGGGGATCCAAGGAGGGCGCCCGGTGCGGCGCCCCCAGATCTTCTCCCTTCCTCTAAACGCACACCAACTGCCCTTTTTACCTCCCCATTTTTCTGAGGAAAAATGGGGCAGTTTCAGAAAAATTTTCCTAAATGAAAAATGTGCCCCACACTAAGGGGCACCCCCTGTATTTTTTTGGGAATTTTAGGAGTAGGTTTACTATTTTTAAACCTATCTATAATGTTTATTTTGAGAAAATAAAGGCCCAAACGAGTTCGTAAAAATCCCCAAAAATCATGGGCTCTAATTAAAGGTATTTTTCAACTACTATTAAAGTGGGAAGATGTGACCTCTTATTTTGGTCCTCCAAAAGCATTTTTTCAAGCAAAATAAACGCCCGTAAAGGAGCAAAAAAATTCATCGGAATAAGTCGGCGTCCGCACGACGTATAATTTTTAAACGTTTAATAAAGATTACGCGTAACGATCTAAGGAATCGACTAAGTTAAGAATATCGATGCAAAACTCGGGATGAAATCGCGGTGCGACGTCGCAACCCAATAACGCCGGGATAATTATAAAAGAACGAAACCACGACAAAGGGGAAATTACTAAAAATATCATGAAATGTAAATAAACTCCCGAGACGGAGTAATGAACGGGGAGAAAGCAGAACCTCCTCCTATGAGCGGAGTCGACGTTGAAGCCTCCTCTTATGGAGTGATTGGACCACTAACCATTTACTTATTTACTGTTTTCGGTATTTCTATTTAAATCCAGTCTCGTACTGGTCCTCTGCATTTACTTTCTGTACTTTTCTTTAAATCCAGTCCGTACTGGTCCCCGCATTTACTTTCTGTACTTTTCTTTAAATCCAGTCTCGTACTGGTCCCCTGCCTTTACTTTCGGTACTTTCAATTCTCCAGTCTCGCACTGGTCTTAATACGGCCTCTGCTTTCGGCCTACTTTTTTGCTTAATATGGCTTCTGCTTTCGGCCTACTTTTCTGCTTAATATGGCCTCTGCTTTCGGCCTACTTTTCTGCTTAATATGGACTCTACTTTCGGCCTACTTTTCTGCTTAATATGGCCTCTGCTTTCGGCCTACTTTTCTGCTTAATATGGCCTCTGCTTTCGGCCTATTTTGCTACTGCACTTATTCGTATTGGGGTACTAACTGCAGCCCTGCGCTGGCAAGCGGTGCTTATCCTCCCTCCTGCGAGGCCTTAGTTGGGGGAAACCCGAAGTTGAGTTTCCCCTCCTAAGTTAGCCCCAAATAAGGAGCCCTCATACCGCCCAGCCTCCCGGTCAGAAGTTGCGTGACCGGTCGAGTAAGAATGTCGCGTCAAGTTTTAAAGCGCTCGCTTTAAGTTTTGAAGATTGTTTGAAAGTGGCGAGTCGGTCACGCCCACAGACCGTTCGTACCGGTGTGGGAGGATTGACGACTCATGGCGACAAGGAGATGTGCACAGCGGGTTGTCACCACTCCGAACCTACAGTTTTGCCTCCGCTGGTCGGCCTAAAAATCGGTTCGCCGGATGTCGCTCACATCCAGTTAGTACAACAAGTTGTACAGGAGGGCCTGAGTGATACGGTACGACTACATTCAGAAGTGGCAAGACTGGCCACTGTCACCGACGGCCAGATCGGTGAGGCCTGTGGGGTTAGCTCCCCTGCTTGAAATAAAGCGGTCTAAACTGTGTCGACACAGGGTTTTTGTGTGTGTACAGGTTTGAATACCTGGGTGCGTATACGCGCGAGATAATGTTGTGTATTTACTATTCGGCGCGGTTATGGATAATAGGGCGGAGCCCTTGTATATATATATATGCATACATGTTGCTAACTCTCTTCCTTGCTTCGGCTATTTATTTCTGTCCTTTAGTCGCCCCTGGATATGGATCCGGGGAGGGGATGTATTTTCTACTTAGCTCTGTGACTAACGGTTATTTCTCATAACCAATCATAGGAGATGGGACCGCGCGAAGCCCCCGCACCACAGGATGAGATACCATCCTTGGAGATGGCCCGTTCGATTACCCAGCCTCGCCCCTATCTTCCGCGACGTGAGTCCTAGAATATAGGACTAGACTAGGATCTTTTGTTTCGTCGATGTAGCCCCGAGGCAGTAGTTGTAAACATTAGGCTTCGGCCATGTTTAAATATGTGAATATAAGCTGTGTGCTTGTTTTTCTGTCTTTCGATTGCTTCCGCTATGCGTTCTGATGTGATGTTATGATTCTTGTGCCTGACAAGGAGACCGCTCGGTGCTAAAAAGGGGTGGGACGTTGCCACCCGAAAAGTGCTAAGTGGTCATCCTTGGGCAGTAAGATCCCCCCTCCCTGAACCCGGTTCAGGATTGGGGAGGGGGGGTCCTACATTGAATACCTGGGTGCGAGTATGCGCAAGATAGTGTTGTATGTTCGTGTCACCACGTGAATATTAGGGTTGGAGACCCTATTGATATATATATATGTATATATGTTTACCTGTTGTTAACCCTCTACCTTGCTTCGGCTATTTATTTCTGTCCTTTAGCCCGCCCCCTGGATATGGATCCGGGGAGGGGATGTGTTTTCTACTTAGCTCTGTGACTAACGGTTATTTCTTATAACCAATCACAGGAGATGGGACAGCGCGAAGCCCCCGCACCGCGGGATGAGTTACCACCCTTAGAGATGGCTCGATCGGACACTCCAGCCTCTACCCCTATCTTCCGAGACGTGAGTCCTAGAGTATAGGACTAGCCTAGGGTCTTTGTCATAGTCTATGTAGCCCTCGAGGCAGTGGTTGTAAACAATAGGCTTCGGCCTGCTTTAAATATGTAAATACAAGCTGTGAGCTTGGTTTTGTCTTTTTTGATTGCTTCCGCTGTGCGTTCTGATGTGATGTTGTGATTCTCATGCCTGATAAGGAGACCACTCAGTGCTTGAGAGGGTGGGTTGTTGCCATCCGGGGAGCACTAGTGGCCATCTTTGGGCAGTAAGATCCCCTTCCCTGAACCCGGTTCAGTTTGGGGAGGGGGGTCTTACAGTAATGATGCTGCGTTTGGGCGCTGCTCGTTGAATGGGTAATCTGAATCGAGCCTGGGCAACCATATCCTTCAAGTGTTGTTTAAGAACCTGCTTTGATTTCGGCCGAATGAACCGTTTGAAAGCGAAATTGGTGCTATGCAAAGCCGAGACAAGAACATACCATATTCGTTGCAATTGTGGAATATGCAAGGATTCAATGGGAAAATCTTTCAGATCCAGTAGTTCATCAGGCTGAAGAAATTTGAGAGCAACCATTCAGAGTAAGCGTCGTTCGAAGGGGTTGATCATTGGTGAAGTGCTCATCACAGCTTCCCAGAGATTAAGCCCTTGTAATGCCGATTGACGTTCATTGCCCAATGCGTTGAGGCTGCGAGATTTCTTATGATGATTTGATGAAGAGCTTTGCCCATGCGATGTTGGTCCGGGTTTTCGGCGCTTGCGACTGGACTGAATGGAATGGGGCGTGTTGCTTATATCGACGTCTTCGGTATGATTCAGATCAGTATAGTGCCGCGGTGCAGCTTCGTCTTCTCTAACTATATGATTATCATCGTGAGCCCTCTCCACAGCAGTTGCGACAACATCAAGTGCATCCTTCACAATCGCATCAAATGTATGGCTCGACCAAATTGCATTATCTGCTATTGATTCGGCGATCATTCCAACGGATTCCAGTTGCCCAGCATGAATTTTTGGCAGTTGAGGAAGGGATTGTCCAAACGCTGCCGTCAATCCAAACTCGCAGTCACAATCATCAATCGAGAGAGGCAGCATATGAAACATTGTCGACAGATACGTAGGTGATGGAGTAATGCCATCGGTCGAAAGCAGTGCGAGATACTGAGTGAGAATGATATGCATACCCGAGATTGGCAAATACGCCCAGCGAGGATCAAATTGGAGTTCGCCGCAAAAGTTGATTTGAGCGACCATGGCATGGAGCAGCAAGATCCCTCCATCCAGGGACATAGTCTCCGGGCAAATGGCTCGCCCTTGACGCCATAAGTTTTCGTTCTTCCCTGATCCACGCCGTAGAGTCGAACGAAAGAAGCGATCCACGACGGTGTTCGATGCGCCTGCTGGCAGCGTTAAGCAATTTCTGATGTGCTTTTTCTGCGTCTCGTGGCAAGCTAGAAGTTTGGTAGTCACAATGCGCTTCGAAGGTTGCACATCATTCTCCATTTCCTAATTTTTAATTCGATCCAACAATGCATCCAATTCAGCCTCAATGATGGAGGCTTCCCGCATTGAAGCATGTCCATTGCCAACAATAATTTCGGCCACGACAGCCATAAATTGTTCCTGTCGGGCACGATCTGTGTTGTTCGAATTGTCCTTGTACCTCGTGATGTGGTGATGATTGTCTAGGAGAACAAAGATGTTGTTGATGTACAACCCTCATTCTCCGAGGGTGGACCCCCCCCCCCCCAAGGCCACGTAGACAGAAGTCAAGGTCAAAGGGTCAACACAGAGACCAGCAGTCCAAGATATAAGCAGAAGAGACCCTGGCGAGTATGCAGGCAATACTCGCCAGGTAGGCGAGTATCAACCAGAAGAGCTCGTCGCGCACAGAAGACAGCAGAAGCCCTGGGCGAGTATTGGCCCGGCGTGTGCGAGCAGCACCCAATACTCGCCAGATGGGCGACTATGGCATGGTACTCGCCGAGTAACCCATAGTCGCCGGGTTGGGGGCTGGGCTATAAAAAGCCCCCCCCTACCTTTTGGTTTTCCTATAAATAGGACCCCAGGGGTACTTGGATTGGCACCTGGAATTGAGCTTTTGGACCCCGATTCCCGAACTCTCGAGCCCGTCACCCTTGCTTTCCGCCAAGCCGGTGCCTTCCCTATACCAAGCTCGGCCACTTTGGTTTCGGAGGGGAAGACTCTCTTGAGCTTCTGGGTACGTGGTGGGACCTCCCTGCCACAGCATCTGGGGTCCGGTTCGTTGCTCTTCTAGTTTCGTCGTAGTCGCCAGCCAAGTCATCTCGTTGGACTGCTGGGCGAGTAGCCTCCGGCTGCATCGGTCCGAATTTTGAGGTCAGGATTTTCCTGGCGTCAACAGTTGAAGTCTTGTAGCCATTCCCGATCATCACAGCACTTGTCAAGGTACATGATGAGCAGCGAAGTATCAATACCGTAAGCGTTGCACCGGTTCTGTAAACTCTGACCAACAAATCGCCGCTCTGCATTGCCCGTCGTTGTTGTGAATTGATGGGAAAGAATTTGTTGGCGCTCGTTCATGACGGAGTGTAATCCATCAAGGGAAAATTTCCTGCCATTGAACTCATCCGTCAATTTCATGCGTCCCGACACATTGTGATGATGGTCAGCCGAGAGATGAGTCCCAGTTATGGCGCCTTGGTTGAAGAACGAAAGTTGGCGAGCAATGCAGTCTTGGACTAGGCGTGTCAGCGTTAATTCCACTGGACCGAGAGTGTCGTTGTACCCGTTGCAATGCTGAAAAAATGATGGAAAATCAGGGAACACTGTCGGATCCTGATGTGATGACGTTTGCCTGAGTACGGCATCCCATAAGCGCATATCCAAATACCACGACACGTGACCACGATATAGTGCGGCTTGACGCATGTATCGAGTCGTTCGGGCACAATGAATCACCTTGACGGCATCAGCAATGACGGAACGGGACGTGTACAAGTCGTAAGCCATTTGAACAAGACCGACGTCGTGCGCGCTCTGTTCGAACAGTTGCACATGATAGTTAAGGACGATGGGTGTCGGGATCAACTTCTCAGTTTTGGCCTCGTCCATGACATGGAACATGGAACCACAGCCGACGGAGGTGTTCGACTTCTTGCACAAGTATCGAGCACTGATAGAAAATGCAGTGGTGTCGATACAATCTACAACTCGCGAGACACTGAATTGCTTGCGGGAAAGAACGCCGACTTTGTTGCAAGATGGGCATGCACCTGCTGCCACATTGATGTCGTACTGCCGTTCCAGATCGATCACGAGCAACGGTTTCAACAGATACACATTCATGTCAGGATGCTTATTCCACAGTGGCACGGGCGGATCGATTCAGATAGGAGGGCGCATGCCATCCTCCATCGTTTTCAGTTGTATTTTGATCCAATCCTCCTGAATTTTGTTCAACGTGCCAGATTGCTTGCCACAAATGCACGGCTCACTAGTGGGGCGGTCAAATGCTGACGAATAGAATGGAGGTGTTTGCGTCGGAATCGATTCAGGTGGAATTTCAGGGTAGCGATGAACGAGGGTCTCTACTGATCGTTGTGTTTTCGCAATGTCCCGCAGCAGAAGGTCAATACCATTCATTGCAATCAATGATGAACAAACAAACAATCTAGTAATTATAACCAAAATTAAGATTAGTAGAAAGGATGATAGTATATTAAACGAATCCGGATCCCCTGGAGTTATGTTTTATGTTATGAATAGATATGTCCAGTATAGGTGAATGAGAGCATCATTCATGATTACCAAACATGGTGTCATTTTCCAGAGTTCTTTATAACTGATTTACCAGGTTTTGCAATGAAGAATGATCACTTGAAAAGGAATGAAGATGTAGTTCTTTATACTATGTTTAGGGCATTGAGGATGTTTTCAGGAGACAATCCAAAGCAACCCATAAACCTTTGGATCTCCACGGAGAACTACTGGATCTCCGCGGAGAACCGATGGATCTCCGCGGAGAACCTTTGGATCTCCGCGGAGAACCTTTGGATGTACTCCGCGGAAATCTATTGGGTTCTCCGCAAAGAACCTTTGGATCTCCGAAGAGATCTTTTGGGTTCTCCGCGGTGACCTGGCTCTGCTCCTCGGAAATCCAATGATCTCCGCGGAGAACCCAAGAGATCTCCATGGAGATCCAAAGGTTCTCCGCGGAGATCCAACGGTTCTCCGCAGAGAAGGATTCAGGGTTCTCCGCGGAGATCCAAGGGTTCTCCGCAAAGGAGGTATACACTCTCCCTCCTTGGACAACAATGGCGGAGAAGATGGAAACCCGAAAAAAAGATAATGGTGGAGAACATGTACCAAGCAGAGATGAATCTCGAGCCTAGGATCTCCTGTGCCGTGAGTCGGGGAACACGCGCCGGAGAGTCATTGGAGACTGGTCGGAGTCGATGGGGGAGGCGGCGCCGGAGAGTAATAGCGGGGAGCGCTGCGAGAGAGAGAGAGAGAGAGAGAGAGAGAGAGAGAGAGAGAGAGAGAGAGAGAGTGCGAAAGAGAATGACGGGAAAGAAGATGAATGGGCGCGGGATTGATGGGAGAGGGAGTGGCGGTGTTTTATATTTTTAAATTTTATTATGAATATTTTATTAATATTCAGTCATATTCAGTCAACCAGAGTGAGGCCCGACCGGGGGGGGGGGGTAAGCCCGCATCGGAGCAAGGCAACAGACTCTCTCTCCCCCCCACCCCCATCATTGTAACGAGGCGCAACTTGTCGCACTCGCTCTCTCAAGAACAAATCTGTAGAGAAACTCAAAGCTTAGTGAAGGTTAGGCCGACACAGCTCCGGTTGCGTGGGTTTTCACCCCGATTGTGGGTTTTCCACGTCATCAACTCTTGGACTCGGTCTTCTCGAGAGACTCATTTATCTGTTTGCATGTTCGGGCGCTAGCGGGCTAAGGCGGTCAAATTGCCCGATCTACCGGAGGCCCCGCGCGATCCGCAACAGATTAGCGTCGTCTGTGGGAAAGAGTTCCCCATAATCAGCAGGAGGAGCAGAAGCCAATCAGGGACATGGCAGGAAAAGGCACTCGAACGACCTGAGGATCGGCTCGTAGGTTACCAAACGGCGTTCTTCCATCTCAATCCAACGCGTCAGAGCAGCGCGAGGATACCACACTCCCTGATGACGCACCCGCAGGAGGAGATGTCCCTGGCCAAGGAGCAGACGCCCTAGGTCGCGACCGCCTAGGGCGCCGCCGCCTAAGGCGGCGTCGGCCTTGGGCACAGCCACCCAAGGCCCCACCGGCCTTCGGCTAGGCCGCCCCGGCCTGGGGCTCGGGGGCCCTAGGTCGCGGTCTCCTAGGGTGCCGCCCTGGCCTAGAGCCCAGATGCCCTAGGTCGCGGCCGCCTAGGGGTGCGGGGCCTTGGGCGAGGCCGCCCAAGGCCGCAGCCGCCTAGGGCGCCGCCGCCCAAGGCCGCGCCAGCGCCGAGCAAGGCCGCCCTAGGCCGGGCCGGCCGCCCTCCATCCCGGCCGCCGTCTTGGCCGGCGGTCGCGAGCCGTCTCCTCCTTCTGGCTGTGCCCGTTTAGGGTTTGTGGGTAGGACCGTCATTTTCAAAAAATTGGCGATCCGTGTGATAAGATCCGAGCAATCCTACTGGCCGATCCAATAATTAGCTGGTGTAATTACCAGACCGCCCCTTAAAAAGCTTATAAATAAACCCCTTTATTCACTCATTGGGGGACTTTGGGGTAGAGGGAGGCTCTCTCTTTCTCTCTCTTCCTCCTCTCTCTCTCTTTCCCAACCTCTCTCTTTCGCTCTCTCTAGAGATTGGAGGCTTGGAACTCGTTATTGGGAGACCGCTTGGAGGCTTGGAGCTCGCTATTGGCAGACGCTTGGAGGCTTTGAACTCGCTATTGGCAGACCGCTTGGAGATCACTTGGAGCTCGCTATTGGCAGAACAATCAAGGAGCCGAAGGCCCGCAGTGGTACGGACGAAGCTTGGACCCGGGGGGGGGGGGGGGGGTAAGCCTGCATTGGAGCATGACAACATACTCTCTCTCCCTCTCACCCCCATCATTGTAACGAGGCGCGACCTGTCGCCCTCGCTCTCTCAAGAATGAATTTGTAGAGGAACTCAAAGCTTAGTGAAGGTTAGGCCGGCACAGCTCCGGCCGCGTGGTTTTTCAACCCGATTGTGGGTTTTCCACGTCATCAGCGCTTGGACTCGGACTTCTCGAGAGACCCATTTATCTGTTTGCACGTTCGGGCGCTAGTGTGCTAAGGCGATCAAATTGCCCGATATACCGGAGGCCCCAAGCTATCCGCAACAGATTGACGTCGTCTATGGGAAAGAGTTCCCCGTAATCAGCAGGAGGAGCAGAAGCCATCAGGGATATGGCAGGAAAAGGCACTCAAACAACCCGAGGATCGGCCCGCAGAGAACCAAACGACGTTCTCCTGTCTCAATCCAACACGCCGGAGCAGCGCGAGGATACCACACTCCCTGGAAACACACCTGCATGAGGAGACGCCCATGGGGTAGACATCCAGGTCGAAATGCTCACCCTTCTCAGGCGCATTGCAGGTGGAAACCCCACGCTGGAGAACGTGCCGCCACCCAATGACCGTGGCCATGGTACTGGGGGGCGAGAGGCATAGTCAGAGTCGTCAAGTCGAGCAAGCCTGGAGCGACCGGCTCGCCAGGTTAGGGCAGACGAGATCGTCCTCCCACCACTCCAGGACAGGGGGACAGCAAGGGAGACACTATGAGAACTGATAGTATAAGAGTATGGGCCGCCGGGCCACGCTAACGTGTCGCCCAGACCGAGGAGCTTCACCGCTAGCATCCGAGGTACTGGCATATCCCATCCCGCCAGGGTTCAAGCTCCCGCATATTGAGACATACGACGGGACAGAGGACCCTCTAGAACATGTGAATCACTTCGCAACAATCCTCCATCTCTACCACGCGGCCGACAAACTGCTCTGCCAAGTTTTCCCCGCCACGCTGAAGGTACAGGCACAGACCTGGTACCATTCCCTCCGGGAATGATCCATCCGGAGCTTCCCTCAGCTCACTCAGACGTTATTGGATCAGTTCATTGCCAATCGACGCGTTGCGAAGGACCCTTCCTACCTCTCCGGGATCCGATAGGGTGAGGGGGAAACCCTGAAGGAATTCTTCCGACGCTTCACCTCAGAGGCCAGGCAGATCCCGAGGGTGGATTTGAAGCTCCTCCGCGGAGTTCCTGGGCGGTCTCCGCCCCAGAGGATTCTACTCAGCTCTGATGCGGGAAACAATCCCAAGCTACCCCGACCTGGTGCACCGAGTGGAGGCATAGATAGCGGCTGACGAAGCAATCGATGCTCACAAGAGGCAGTTTGAAGAAAGAGGAAAGAGGAAGCGAGAAGAGTTGACGCCCAAGCACCGGGAAGAGCGAGCACCAAAAGGACCGCCGCGGGAACCGGCACCACCAACAGTATAATGAGTACTCACCGCTCAACACCTCGTGCGCCAATGTGCTTTATGCCATCTGGGATGATCCAGAGCTACAAAGTCCCCGAGAAGTCCCTATCGGGAAGGGAGACAGAATGAAGTACTACGAATTCCACAGGGGCACCGGGCACGCCACCGACGAGTGCCTAAAGCTGAAGGTTGAAATCGAGCGGCTCATCCGTCAGAGAGCACTTGGAAGGTTTGTACAGGACCAGGAGAGGCACCGCTTGGACGAGCGTAGAAAGGGCAAGGCTCTCGAAGCACCAGGAGGGAGGCCAGTCGTAGGAACGGTCGAAACCATAACGGGGACGCCATTCGCCACCGTGAATTTGATTGCGCAAGGCAAATCAGGGCAAGGAGCGTTGGACAAGCTGAAGATCAGTTTCGGGGACGAGGATTTGGAAGGATTGTTATTATCGCACCAAGACCCACTGGTGGTGACCGTAGAGATTGGAGACCCCATCTTCCGCGTTAAGCGAATATTGGTCGACAACGGAAGCTCGTAAATGTACTATTCATGCCAGCCCTCCTGGGTATGCGCATTCCAAAGGAGGAGCTTCGGCCAGCTACCGGCCCGATCTACGACTTCGACGGAGGGCCAGTTGCAGTAGAGGCACGATCACTCTCCCAATCACCCTTGGAGAGTTCCCGAGACAGGCAACCCACCAGGTGCAGTTTGTGGCAGTGGATACAGAGTCACCATACAACGCGATCTTCGGACGCCCCCTCCAGATCACATTCGGGGCAATCCCATCAATTCCTCATCTCGCCATGAAGTTTGCCACGCCTACCGGAGTCAGAGTTGTCAGAGGAAACTAGGGGTAGCCAGGGCATGCTACCTGTAGCAGACGAGCCACCAGCTAGGAGCACCCATGCAAACAGGAAAGGTGGAATCGAGCAGGTCGAAACAGTCATAAAGAGAGAAGCAGCAAAGTGAAGATCACCAGAGCGCCGCACGACGACCATTTATCTTTTATCGTTTTCTCAAACAATCTGCCACTAAAGTCGCGAGCTAGTGCTCGTGCAAGACCGCCACTATAAAGTCGCGAGCTTGTTCTCGTGCCATCCTCCGCTATAAAGTCGCGGGCTCGCACTCGTGCACCATTTCCTATGTATTCCTTTCCATGACACCTTCAAACTCAAACCTTGCAGAGGCATCACAGGCAGGACAACCCTTGCATGACCACTCCACAAGGACTAGCCCTGGGGATGGATCGTGGCGCGCACATCCTGGAGCAAGGATGGACTCCCGCCGTCAAAAACTGCAACATTGCATCCACGAACACGCAACGGCATCCCCCGGTTTACCCGGGTCTCACCCAGACATTCAGCGGCATACCCCGATTTACCCGGGTCACGCCCAGATATTCAGCGACATCCCCAGGATAGAACCCTCAGTCTCTCCCTGGCGGGCAAAGGTTGCCCCCAAGTCCAGGTGATCGAGCACGGAGCAATTCGGGTCTCATCCTTCACGACCTCTCGCTGTCAGGGATCGAAGGTCAGCCCTTCTCCTCAGAGCAAGTCGCAGCACCGTTATGGTCTACCCCCCTCACGGGCGCCTCGGTTCGAAGATTCGCTCTTCACCATCACAAAATCAACGACATCCCCCAGTAATCATGGGTCACGCCATCAACGACATCCCCCAGAATAGCACCATCAGTCTCTCCCTGGCGGGCAAAGGTTGCCCCCAAGACCAGGCGATCGAGCACGGAGCTATCTGGATCTCGTCCTTCACGACCTCTCATTGTCAGGGATCAAAGGTCATCCCTTCCCCGCACAGCAAGTCGTAGCACCGCCAGGGCCTTCCCCCCTCATGGTCGCCTCGGTTCGAAGATTTGCTCTTCACCAGCACAAATCAACGGCATCCCCCAGTAATCCTGGGTCGCGCCATCAACGACATCCCCCAGAATAACACCCTCAGTCTCTCCCTGGCGGGAAAAGGTTGCCCCCAAGTCCAGGCGATCGAGCACGGAGCTATCCGGTTCTCGTCCTTCATGACCTCTCGCTTTCAGGGATCGAAGGTCAGCCCTTCTCCGTACAGCAAGTCAAAGAACCGTCAGGGCCTTCCCCCCTCACGGTCGCCTCGGTTTGAAGATTCACTCTTCACAAGCACAAAATAAATGACATCACCCAGTAATCCTGGGTCGCGCCATCAGCTACACCCCCCGGTACACCCAGGTCTCGTCCAAACTTTGAGCGATGTCCCCCGGTACGCCCAGGTCTCATCCCTAAACAAGACACCCTCCAAGATGGCGTGCATAACATCCACCGACGGGTTCACCATTCGACCTAGGGACTAAACACGAACCCAACTGGGCCTCACCAACCGGCAGAGCAACATCATACTGCCCAAGCGCGAACGCGGTAAGAAAAAGGGGGCCACCAACAACCACAAAGGCGCGAAAAAGAGCAGAATCCATAAAGCTAACAACAAGCAAAGAGCACTATCACGAGATAACAAGTCTCATACAAAGAAAATCAAACCAATGAATGAAAAAGTACAAAGATACCAGGAACAACAAGCCTACTCCTCATCAGACTCCACCAGCTCATCCGTGGAAAGGTCATCAACACCGAGGCCGGAGGTGTCACATCCCCGCTCGCGAATGACCATCCGGAGCGTCTTGGGTACCCCAAGGCGGAAAGCTACGTTGGATCTCAACAAGCTCCGACTCAACCTCCCTCGCCCATACCTGCTCACGAATCTCCTAAGACAGTTGGACGCGATCTACCTGAAAGGCTAAGGAACTCTTGTACTCGGCTACGCTAGCAACCTTCAGCTCGGAGAGATGCTCCTCGGAAGAAAGACGCCCAACCTCGGACTCCAAACGGGCCTTGTCCCCAAGCGTCTTCTCAGTCAAGGAATTCTGGGGACTGGAGCTCCTCCCGGAGGCGCGTCAACAACACCTTGCCCTTCGCCACCGTCAGGTCCAGCTCTCAAAGACGGGCTTGATCATACTCCCTCTTCTTTGCCAGCGCCGCCAGGGAAGCCCCAGACGCCTTCAGCTTCTCCTGCAGGGAGCTGTACCGATCCTTCAACCCGACATAACAATCATTCAAGGAGAGCGCAATCCGGGCCTGAACTCCAATGTTGGGAAAAACTCCTTGGATACTTAACAAATTAACTAAAATGATTTTATCTCTTAAGTTTTATTACCCATTGTATAGTGATGGTAATCTGGTCATTAGATGTCTTAGGATGTCACACCAACTTAGAGTGTCAAGACTAGGTCAGGGCAAGCACAATCTGAGTTGAATCAATACTTGCGTCGAATATAATTCGACGCAACTTTGATTTGCTGTCGACGCAACTCTGACTAGAAGTCCAAGCAACTTAATCTCTCTGTCAAAGCATATCAAGTCGACGCTACGTTGAATAGGAGTCGACGTAGATAAAGGAGCATGTCGAAGTTATTTTAGAAGTCGACGTAACCTCAACTTCAACTCAACGCAGAAGTAAAGATCTGTCGGAGCCATCTGAAGTCGACGCAATGTCGACTACAATTCGACACAGACAATGAAGTTCAAAATGAAGTCTTCAACTCGACGGTTACGTCGATAAGTAATCGACGCAACATCGACATCAGAGTTCAACCAGAGCTAGAAGGAATTCGAAGCTGCTCTTACAAGAACTCGAAGGTGCGTCAATAAGAGAGAAAATGAAGTCGACGCAGCGTCGATTACAGTCTGAAAAAGAAACTTTTTTAGTTGTCCTTTTAGAACACTCTCTGAAGGCCCACAACACTAAAGACCGTTCTACAACGACTTGTTTATTGCCTAGAATGGAGAGGAGCAGTAAAGAAGACAGGAAAAGATTTCTTGGAAAGGATTAAAACAGTTGGCAGACGGGTCGTGAGAAAATAAAGAAAGAAGGATTAATTGTCAAATATTGTGCCTTTTCAGGACAATCCAAAAGAGGAAAAGAATTCAAAAAGTAATCCTGGATAAAAAATAGGAAGAAAAGAGAGAAGAATACAAAGCATTGATCACCATCTGCTTCGGTTTGTCGATTAGAGTTCCACTTCTTCTTCTTACTTCTGGAACCCTAACAGAGGCAAGACAGAGCAACTCTTTAAGAACAGAAAACTAAGATGCTTCTTCATCAACATCTTATAGCAGCCAGATAGCAAGTAAAATAAAGAGAGAAGGATCTGAAGAAAAATAACCCTTACAAATCATCACAATCATATGCAATGCTTCATCATTAGCAGATCCATTAAAGAAAAGAAATAGAAGCAGAAAGATTCTACAGAATTCTGAGAACAGAATTATTCCTCTCCATCCTCGTTCTTCTTTCAACTTCCCAACTGTACAGAGTTTTAAGAATCCCTCTTCAAAGGGTTCAGAGGTTCAAGATCTACTTATCAAAAGATCTTAGTGGTTCAAGATCTCCTTATCAAAAGATCTGATTGGTTCAAAATCTCCTTATCAAAAGATTTGATTGGTTCAAAATCTCCTTATCAAAAGATATTTGGTTCTAAGAGTCTCCTTATCAAAAGACCCAGACACAGGCTGTACATTCCTACCATGTGGTAGAAGAGAGGACTACCCATATTTTGGAGAACCTCTATAAAATCACGTGTCTTCTATGTGTGTTAAATTTCTATGATGTCCCATTTAGATTATAGTTTTACTGCTTTACTTTAACATCATTAGTTTTATTCTGTGTTAGGTATTGTTGAAGCATAACACTTAGTGTATTTATTGTGTGTACAAAAATATGATAGAAATATTTTTAAATCTTTATTCACCCCCCTTTAGAGTATACTTAGAGGCACACAGTGCACCTTCATCCAATATGCAACAAAATAAGAGGTAAGCAAGACCCGCAACAAAGCAAAGCACCCGAAGAAAAAGGAGCTCGCTTACCGCATGGTTCATGGCTACAAGAGATGAAGAAACCCTCTTCCCCTTCGACGAGGGCACCGCAACCCCCCCCCCCCCCCCCTCCCCTTCCGGGATCGGGGGGCAAAGGAGCCAATCACCTCAACATCGGGGACCCTATCAACTCGTGAACCGCGAGGAGAATCACTTGAACCTTCCTTTTGTCTACCCGCCGACGGGTGCGGGTGCGGGGGGGGGGGGGGGGGGGGGGGGGGGGGGGCTGACTCGCCACCATAAAAAAAAACTAGCTTCCTCTTCCGGTCATGCATCAAAGGAACAGCGGCATCACACCCCGGATCAGAGGAGAGTCCGCATAATAATAGGCGCTTCTCGTCCACGAACAAGGAGATACTGTACAGCTGAACCGCCAAGTCTTGAGGACGCGAAAATCCAAGAATAGGAGAGAACTCGCGCTCCCGGCCTTTCGCTCGCCCGCAGCCATCCGAGAGGGAACTCCAGAGCTCAGGCCATCCCCATCAATTACGGACAAACCCATAGAATGTGTTTTCGTGCCGCCTGTCGACCCAATTCTCGAACTACAACCAGTACTTGTTGCTATGAACCTCGACACGGCCGCCGCCATCCGTGCGCACCTCACACCAATCTTTCAACTATCCAGGGAGAAAACCGAGCCGCGCTCGTGGAAGAACGCTATCAGCCCCATCAAGCGCGTCATCGCCAGGGGAACAAATTGAGACACCGGAACGCCGTAATGCTTCAGGATGGCTGTGATCTCGTCACACGGAGAAAAGCAAACTCCCGCTCTCAACGATGATTCGCACAAGGTCGTCCATCCAATCAGAGAACTTTGCACTCGCTGGCGGTCATTAGGCGTCCTGATCTCGATCGCGGCAGAAATATTATATCGCACCCTCCAGGAGGCAACGTTCTCCTCTGTGAGAGTCGACCGCATCCTCATTGGCTTGCCCTTCGCCACGCGTCTTGGAGCCTGCACAAAAAGAACCAAAAACAAAATGGTTAGACAAGGCGTCCACAGCCACAAAGGGCCCGCACGATCGGCACAACCACACGCAAAAAGCACGCGCACGGAACGCACTCGCAGCATGTGCGAACGCAGTGCGCGTGCGCAATACGCGCAAAGCCCGTGCGGACAGCGCGCGCGCATCACGCGTGCAACATGCACGGAACGCACTCGCAGCATGCATGCACGCAGCATGCGTGCACGACACACGACGTGCGCGCGCATCACGTGCGCAGCGCATGCGGACAACGCGCGCATCAAACGTGCAACGCTCACAGACAGCGTGCACGCATCACGTGCGCAGCGCCCACACGCGTCCTCGTGCGCGCGCGCGTCCTCTTGCACACGCGTGCCCCGACACGCATGTGGCACGCTCACCGGCACGTGCTCTGCACGCATGTCCCTTATGCCCCTTATGCATGCCCTCGATCCGTTCACATACCTTGCCGGCCCCCGACGCGCCGCCTCGATCTCCTTCAACACCGTCCGCCATCCTGAGGAAAAGAGAAGAAAGCTCTCGAGACCCTCTTATTCTGACACTCGACTCTGAAAGCTTTGGGGGGAAAATGATGGGGTCAAACCCATTAAATAGGAGGTCCCCGCATATGGAAAGTCCAACAAACAAGAAAACACAATCTTCATTGAATCCTCCCCGCAAGGAAAGCTCTGCACCGTGCGCGATCGGCTCACCGGATCCCACAAGCGGGCCGCGATCCCCGCACGACCCCTCACGCTCGTGGACGGTGACGTAACGACCGGCCTCCCGGCGTCGACCAAGGCTGCCCGCCGCGTCCAAGGAGCGACCGCCCTAGGTCGCGGCCGCCTAGGGCGCCGCCTCCCAAGGCGGCGCCGACCTTGGGCACGACCATAAAAGGCCATCGCCCCGGCCTAGGGCTCGGTCTCCCTAGGCCGCCTAGGGCGCCGCCGACCAAGGCCGTGTCGGCCTTGAGCGAGGCCGCCTAGGGCACCGCCGACCAAGGTCGTTTCGGCCTTGGGCGAGGCCGCCCAAGGCCGTCGCCCCGGCCTAGGGCCCGGTCGCCCTAGGCCGCGGCCGCCTAGAGCGCCGCTGCCCAAGGCCGCACCGGCCCTGGGCGAGGCCGCACAAGGCCGCCGCCCTGGCCTAGGGCCCGGCAGTTGGAGCCTATGTTCCACATCTCTGGGTTTGAGAATAACTAATACCGTGTTGTATTTGATCTTATATTTTGTGTGTTTATAGTATGCAGGTTGTACAGGAACTATAACTACACATCCCTATGAGTAGTATACTGAATGAAAATGTTTGTCTGGAAAGAGAGCTAACGCCCAGGCTTAGTTGTTAACGCTCCGCGTTAACTTCCATTGAGAAGGAATCCGTCGAGAAGAAATGCCATCGAGAACGAATCCGTTGAGAAGCCAGAAACAACGCCAGGCGTTAGTTCTTAACGCTGGGCGCTAAGAGTTCGACGAAATTGCGTTCGACGAAAATATCGTTCGACGAAATGAGAAGGCCGCTCGAAAAATTGGAGTTCGACGAACTGAGCTACTGCACGATAATACTGCGTTCGACGAAAATGTCGTTCGACGAAATGAGAAGGCCGCTCGACGAATTGGAGTTCGACGAACTGAGCTACTGCACGACAATATTGCGTTCGACGAAATGAACTTGCGTTCGACGAATTTGATGCAGTTCAATGAACTTTGAAGGGGAACAAAACTCAACACCATCGTTGACTCTTAACGCCCGCGTTGAATCTACAAACTGCCACGATCTTGACAGTTGCGTAATTTCAGCCACGACAGTGCACATTCACTAACGCCGGCTGTATAACCCGTAATTCGTCGAGATCAGAAATACAGAAGACCTCCCCCACCTGGGCGAGTACAGGAGACCTCCCCCACCTGGGCGAGTACAGGAGACCTCCCCCACCTGGGCGAGTACAGGAGACCTTCCCCCACCTGGGCGAGTACAGGAGACCTCCCCCACCTGGGCGAGTACAGGAGACCTTCCCCCACCTGGGCGAGTACAGGAGACCTCCCCCACCTGGGCGAGTACAGGAGACCTCCCCCACCTGGGCGAGTACAGGAGACCTCCCCCACCTGGGCGAGTATAGATTTTCACCCCGTCAAAAGGCGGCAACGACTATCCGCAACCCATTTCAGAAGGCGAGAGCAGCTAATCGCAGTCCATTTGGATTTGCCTATAAATAGGACCCCAAGGCACAAGTAGAAGGCACCTTCACACCCCCCCTAGGGTGGGAGAGTACACTGCCTGCCTCTCTTGTGCCAAGCTCAGCATTGGCTTTAGGAGGGGAAGTTCCTATAGACTTCCGGGTATGTGGCGGGACCTCCTCGCTGCAGCACACGGGTCTTGTTTATAGGCAGGTTGGAGTGGTTTTGTATGCTGTCTAGTTTCTTATCACCTTGTCTCGCGTGGGTCGATCACTAAACGAGTAGCCTTTGGTCACCCCCAAGTCTCGAACAGTTGGACCGGTATCCGGGTTCCAACATTTTTGGTGCGGTGAGCGTGGACTGTGACCGGAGTAAGAAACTTTAGTGTGAGACCTCACGGTGAGCCTTGATGAGAAGGGAGCGAGGCGAGTACCTGGTCAGGCGAGTTCCAACTGAGGCAAGTACCAGTTCAGGCGATATCCGGCTAGGCGAATTCTGCTCGCAAACGTCCTACTCGCGAGATGCGAGGTGGCCAGGAAAGAGGTATTCTACCCGCAGATATTCTGCGCGCATGAGTCCTACTCGCAGATATTCTGCCAGCAGATGTCCTACTCGCGAGATGCGAGGTGGCCAGGAAAGAGGTGTTCTACTCGCAGATATTCTGCTCTCATGTGTTCAACTCGCAGATATTCTGCCCGCAAGTGTCCTACTCGCAAGATGCGAGGCGGCCATGAGAGAGGTGTGAGGCGACCCAATGCAGGTGATCTCCTCAAGGAAAACTTAAGGCCAGGCGAGAAGAAATCAAGCTCGGTGAGGAGTGATTTCAGGCGAGTTGGAGCATAGAAAATAAAAAAGTTCCTGGGGCGCTGCCGACGGACCCCGCAAGGGGCGCAGAACCCCCGACAACTTTGCGTAGAGGGTCATAAGATCAAAGGGTCATGGTGTTTTCCTCTATATCCTGCGAGTCCGTACTCGCGAGGTCATCACTTCAGCAACTATGGTGTTCTATTAATTCCGCGAGTCAGTACTCGCGAGGTCATCACTTCAGCAACTATGGTGTTCTCTTTAGTTCTAGCTCGAGAGCGGAAACTCAGCGAGTTCATATTTTCATGGTATTCTCTTTCGTTCCGCAAGTTCCTACTCGCGAGGATGTATCCAACTACTCGTCCCTACCAGATCCAGAAGAAACCTATATTCGGCGAATGCTTACTCACGTTGGGTGTTCTTATTTGGGATGATCTTATTCAACAACTCATACTTCCTGATGAAAACTCAAAGGATAATTATTCATAACTCACTTTGGCGAGGAAAAGACATCATGAATCAGGTCACGTAAAACTTATTCCTCTTCTTCTTATTCACTACATATAGCAATATTGATCTTTCTATTGCAAAACTCTTAAAAGTTAGATCGAGAATCCACTCGAAGTAGTATGATATATTCAAAAGCATTTTAGGATGTGTGATCTCACCTCTCCCCTTGAAACTTTTGGTCGAGCAATGAGATGACGTCTCGGGTTCAGTGCGCCATCCTAAGTCCAAGCCTCTGCATTGCCGGCCGAGATCAGCTCCCCCTTTGCATGTTGGCCGATCTGCCCCTCGAGTACCGACTCTCTTTGCCCGTGCACTAGTTACTAAGGGAGAGAATGAAACTATATTCTCAGGTACTCTAAGTAAGTTGAAGTCCTCGAGATGACTTGTTGCCGTAGACCAGGTCACTGCATGAGCTCCCCTCCTGCATACCGGCTACTTGCCCCCTCGAGTGAGTTGAAGTCCTCGAGATGTGTTGTTGTCGTAGACCAGGTCACTGCATGAGCTCCCCTCCTACATACCAGCTACTTGCCCCCTCGAGTGAGTTGAAGTCCTCGAGATGTGTTGTTGTCGTAGACCAGGTCACTGCACGAGCTCCTCTCCTGCATACCGGCTACTTGCCCCCTCGAGTGAGTTGAAATCCTCGAGATGTGTTGTTGCCGTAGACCAGGTCACTGCACGAGCTCCTCTCCTGCATACCGGCTACTTGCCCCCTCGAGTGAGTTGAAATCCTCGAGATGTGTTGTTGCCGTAGACCAGGTCACTGCACGAGCTCCTCTCCTGCATACCTGCTACTTACCCCCTCGAGTGAGTTGAAATCCTCGAGATGTGTTGTTGTCGTAGACCAGGTCACTGCACGAGCTCCTCTCCTGCATACCGGCTACTTGCCCCCTCGAGTGAGTTGAAATCCTCGAGATGTGTTGTTGTCTTAGACCAGGTCACTGCACGAGCTCCTCTCCTGCATACTGGCTACTTGCCCCCTCGAGTGAGTTGAAGTCCTCGAGATGTGTTGTTGTCGTAGACCAGGACGTAGCACTAGGCTCCTCCCCTGCAGGCTGGCTACTTGCCCCCTCGAGTGAGTTCTATGTCCTCGAGAAGAGAGTTGCCACCTAGTCAACGCTAAAAGCCTAAAATGTTTGGCACCTCCACCCCCAGTTGAGCTCGCTTGTTTAGCGAATGGCCTGGAGGGTGTCGAATCTTCTCCACCTCCAGTTGAGCCTCGCTCCTGGATGGTGTTGACTCATCTCCACCCCCAGTTGAGCTCGCTCGTCTAGCGAATGGCCTGGAGGGTGTCGACTCTTCTCCACCCCCAGTTGAGCTCGCTCGCCTAGCGAATGGCCTGAAGGGTGTCGAATCTTCTCCACCTCCAGTTGAGCCTCGCTCCTGGAGGGTGTCGTCTCTTCTCCACCTCCAGTTGAGCTCGCTCGTCTAGCGAATGGCCTGGAGGGTGTCGACTCTTCTCCACCTCCAGTCGAGCTCACTTGTTTAGCGAATGGCCTGGAGGGTGTCGAATCTTCTCCACCTCCAGTTGAGCTCGCTTGTTTAGCGAATGGCCTGGAGGGTGTTTAATCTTCTCCACCTCTAGTTGAGCTCGCTCGTCTAGCGAATGGCCTGGAGGGTGTCGACTCTTCTCCACCTCCAGTTGAGCTCGCTTGTTTAGCGAATGGCCTGGAGGGTGTCGAATCTTCTCCACCTCCAGTTGAGCTCGCTTGTTTAGCGAATGGCCTGGAGGGTGTCTAATCTTCTCCACCTCCAGTTGATCTCGCTTGTTTAGCGAATGGCCTGGAGGGTGTCGAATCTTCTCCACCTCTAGTTGAGCTCGCTTGTTTAGCGAATGGCCTGGAGGGTGTTTAATCTTCTCCACCTCCAGTTGAGCTCGCTTGTCTAGCGAATGGCCTGGAGGGTGTCTAATCTTCTCCACCTCCAGTTGAGCTCGCTCGTCTAGCGAATGGCCTGGAGGGTGTCGACTCTTCTCCACCTCCAGTTGAGCTCGCTTGTTTAGCGAATGGCGTGGAGGGTGTCGAATCTTCTCCACCTCCTGTTGAGCTCGCTTGTGTAGCGAATGGCCTGGAGGGTGTTTAATCTTCTCCACCTCCAGTTGAGCTCGCTCGTCTAGCGAATGGCCTGGAGGGTGTCGACTCTTCTCCACCTCCAGTTGAGCTCGCTTATTTAGCGAATGGCCTGGAGGGTGTCGAATCTTCTCCACCTCCAGTTGAGCTCGCTTGTTTAGCGAATGGCCTGGAGGGTGTCGAATCTTCTCCACCTCCAGTTGAGCTCGCTTGTGTAGCGAATGGCCTGGAGGGTGTTTAATCTTCTCCACCTCCAGTTGAGCTCGCTTGTCTAGCGAATGGCCTGGAGGGTGTCTAATCTTCTCCACCTCCAGTTGAGCTCGCTCGTCTAGCGAATGGCCTGGAAGGTGTCGACTCTTCTCCACCTCCAGTTGAGCTCGCTTGTTTAGCGAATGGCCTGGAGGGTGTCGAATCTTCTCCACCTCCAGTCAAGCCTCGCTTCTGCACGGTATCGACTCTTCTCCACCCCCAGTTGAGCTCGCTCGCCTAGCGAATGGCCTGGAGGGTGTCGAATCTTCTCCACCTCCAGTTGAGCCTCGCTCCTGGAGGGTGTCGTCTCTTCTCCACCTCCAGTTGAGCTCACTCGTCTAGCGAATGGCCTGGAGGGTGTCGACTCTTCTCCACCTCCAGTTGAGCTCGCTTGTTTAGCGAATGGCCTGGAGGGTGTCGAATCTTCTCCACCTCCAGTTGAGCTCGCTTGTTTAGCGAATGGCCTGGAGGGTGTTTAATCTTCTCCACCTCCAGTTGAGCTCGCTCGTCTAGCGAATGGCCTGGAGGGTGTCGACTCTTCTCCACCTCCAGTTGAGCTCGCTTGTTTAGCGAATGGCCTGGAGGGTGTCGAATCTTCTCCACCTCCAGTTGAGCTCGCTTGTCTAGCGAATGGCCTGGAGGGTGTCGAATCTTCTCCACCTCCAGTTGAGCTCGCTTGTTTAGCGAATGGCCTGGAGGGTGTCTAATCTTCTCCACCTCCAGTTGAGCTCGCTTGTTTAGCGAATGGCCTGGAGGGTGTCGAATCTTCTCCACCTCCAGTTGAGCTCGCTTGTTTAGCGAATGGCCTGGAGGGTGTTTAATCTTCTCCACCTCC
Source organism: Dactylorhiza incarnata (assembly GCA_033032865.1). Taxonomy (NCBI): domain Eukaryota; kingdom Viridiplantae; phylum Streptophyta; class Magnoliopsida; order Asparagales; family Orchidaceae; genus Dactylorhiza; species Dactylorhiza incarnata. The sequence continues at coordinate 5,123,897 of JAWHQI010000072.1, forward strand.
AGTTGAGCTCGCTTGTCTAGCGAATGGCCTGAAGGGTGTCTAATCTTCTCCACCTCCAGTTGATCTCGCTCGTCTAGCGAATGGCCTGGAGGGTGTCGACTCTTCTCCACCTCCAGTTGAGATCGCTTGTTTAGCGAATGGCCTGGAGGGTGTCGAATCTTCTCCACCTCCAGTTGAGCTCGCATGTTTAGCGAATGGCCTGGAGGGTGTTTAATCTTCTCCACCTCCAGTTGAGCTCGCTCGTCTAGCGAATGGCCTGGAGGGTGTCGACTCTTCTCCACCTCCAGTTGAGCTCGCTTGTTTAGCGAATGGCCTGGAGGGTGTCGAATCTTCTCCACCTCCAGTTGAGCTCGCTTGTTTAGCGAATGGCCTAGAGGGTGTCGAATCTTCTCCACCTCCAGTTGAGCTCGCTTGTTTAGCGAATGGCCTGGAGGGTGTTTAATCTTCTCCACCTCCAGTTGAGCTCGCTCGTCTAGCGAATGGCCTGGAAGGTGTCTAATCTTCTCCACCTCCAGTTGAGCTCGCTTGTTTTGCGAATGGCCTGGAGGGTGTCGAATCTTCTCCACCTCCAGTCAAGCCTCGCTTCTGCACGGTATCGACTCTTCTCCATCTATTTTAGTTGAACTTGCTCAGCTAGCGAAGGGCTTGAGAGGGATACTGAGTGACATGTCATCCACTGCCCATCTCTCCGAACCACGGGTCCTACATTGTTTTTCCGAGCTCGTATCGAGCTCGAAAAAAGCGGGGATTGTGTATAACCCGTAATTCGTCGAGATCAGAAATATAGAAGACCTCCCCCACCTGGGCGAGTACAGGAGACCTCCCCCACCTGGGCGAGTACAGGAGACCTTCCCCCACCTGGGCGAGTACAGGAGACCTCCCCCACCTGGGCGAGTATAGGAGACCTTCCCCCACCTGGGCGAGTACAGGAGACCTCCCCCACCTGGGCGAGTACAGGAGACCTCCCCCACCTGGGCGAGTACAGGAGACCTCCCCCACCTGGGCGAGTATAGATTTTCACCCCGTCAAAAGGCGGCAACGGCTATCCGCAACCCATTTCAGAAGGCGGGAGCAGCTAATCGCAGTCCATTTGGATTTGCCTATAAATAGGACCCCAAGGCACAAGTAGAAGGCACCTTCACACCCCCCCTAGGGTGGGAGAGTACACTGCCTGCCTCTCTTGTGCCAAGCTCAGCATTGGCTTTAGGAGGGGAAGTTCCTATAGACTTCCGGGTATGTGGCGGGACCTCCTCGCTGCAGCACACGGGTCTTGTTTATAGGCAGGTTGGAGTGGTTTTGTATGCTGTCTAGTTTCTTATCACCTTGTCTCGCGTGGGTCGATCACTAAACGAGTAGCCTTTGGTCACCCCCAAGTCTCGAACAGTTGGACCGGTATCCGGGTTCCAACACCGGCGTTAACTCTTAACGCCATGCGTTAGCTCCCGTGGATATTTAAAGTACAACCCCTCTCATTCTAGATGAGATGCTTCTAGAATTCTGATACTTTGGAGAGAGGTCCGTCTACAGCAATTAAGAGATCTCCCTTGGGCTAACATGAAGATCTAAAGAAGATTTTGAAGGAGAAGGTCTACAACGCATATTTCATACGAAGGACGATCGTTTCAAGAACGCCAACATCTACATCGCCTTCAGAATTTCTTGGGGAGTTTCTCTTTACTTATCTTGTAATCTTTTACTTTTCCTTTTGTAATTTGTGTGGAGAAATCGTTCGGGGAGAACGTCGGATTCCGGGAAGGATTCCGTGGGTAAATTCGCCTTGTGTTGGCGACTAGGTTCTTGTGCGGCTTAGGGGGTAATTCGCCGCCTTGTGCGCGGCGACTAGGTCAAGGGTAGATCTAGGGGGTGGCTAGAGGCCTTATCTGGGGATAGATAGGCTAATAGCCAACCGGTCTTTGGGAGAAGGACCGGTGAAACAACAAAAAATATTTTTACATATTCTCGCCTTGATTTCTAGCGTTATAGAAATTAAACATTTGTGTATTCAATTTATTATGAAATAAAATCATGTCTTTTAATGTTCTATTCAATTGATTTTATTTCCTCTTCAAAAATGTTTTAATTTATTATTCATTAAAGTATTAAAATTAACACTTGTGTAATTATTTTTGAAATACAATAATCGTTTTCATCATCTCTGATTTTTTGGAATTGTATTTCATTTAAGATTTCATTAGTAAAATCACTGCGACAATCTTTTTGTGAGAAGGATTATTTTCTGGAGAGCTAACGCCCAGCGTTAACACTTAACGCCGGCGTTAACAACAGTTAACAAAAAGTTTTGCTCTCTTGTTTAAAAAGGAATCTTCAATATAATCTTTTCTGAGATATCAAAATATATTTTCTTATAAAATATTCCTAAACTTTGATCACAAATTTTGATAAATTTAATTAAGATCTAAAATTCCATAAAGCCCTTATTCACCCCCCCCTCTAAGGGCGTCGTAAGATCCAACACTGGCCGACCTAGGCCGCGACCGCCTAGGGGCGCCGCCGCCCAAGGCCCCACCGGCCTTGGGCAAGGCCGCCCTAGGCCGCTACCGCCTAGGGCGCCGGCGCAGGGCAAGGACAGCCGCCCTCCGTCCCGGCCGGCGGCCGCGAGCCGTCTCCTCCTTCCGGCTGTGCCCATTTAGGGTTTGGGGTAGGGCCATCATTTTCGGGAACTTGGCGATCCGTGTGATAAGATCCGAGCGATCCTATTCGCCGGTCCGATAATTAGCGGGTGTAATTACCAGACTGCCCCTTCAAAAGCCTATAAATAGACCCATTTATTCACTCATTGGGGGACTTTAGGGTAGAGGGAGGCTCTCTCTTTTTCTCTCTTCATCCTCTCTCTCTCTTCCTCTTCTTTCTCTTTCCCAACCTCTCTCTCTCTCTAGAAATTGGAGGCTTGGAACTTGTTATTGGCAGACCGCTTGAAGACTTGGAACTTGCTATCGGCAGACCGCTTCGAGGCTTGAAACTCGCTATTGGCAGACCGCTTGGAGGCTTGGAACTCGCTATTGGCAGACCGCTTGGAGGCTTGAAACTCGCTATTGGTAGACTGCTTAGAGGCTTGGAACTCGCTATTGGCAGACCGCTTGGAGATTACTTGGAGCTCGCTATTGGCAGACCAATCAAGGAGCCGAAGCCCGCAGTGGTACAGACGAAGCTTGGACCCAGGGGGCAAGCCCGCATTGGAGCAAGGCCACAAACTCTCTCTCCCCCTCACCCTCGTCATTTTAACGAGGCGCGACATGTCGCTCTCGCTCTCTCAAGAACGAATCTGTCGAGGAACTCAAAGCTTAGTGAAGGTTAGGCCGGCACAGCTCCGGCCGCGTGGTTTTTCAACCCGATTGCGGGTTTTCCACATCATCAGCCCTTGGACTCGGTCTTCTCGAGAGACTCATTTATCTGTTTGCACGTTCGGGCGCTAGCGGGCAAAGACAGTTAAATTGTCCGATCTACTAGAGGCCCCGAGCGATCCTCAACAGTAGGAATGAAGAGGAATGATCGATGGTAAGCCCTCACAAATGTTTGATCCACCAATAACTAACATTAAAAAGGAGAAGAAAAAATGATTCAAACTTTCCACATTCACAGGAAAAAATCACAGTGACCAGTTTATTTCGATTAATCGTGATGAACAAAGACGAAGTAGTGAATTTAGTTTATATCCACATGGGAAAATCACAGTGAATTTAGTTTATATCGATTAACCATGATTAACAGGGACCAGTTTATATCGATTTTAGTTTATATCGATTTTAGTTTATATCGATTTTGGTTTATATCCACATTCATGTGACACCCACAAATACCAGAAATGAAGGCGGAGAACAGAGTTATACCTGTAATCGGCTCTGAGGAAGGCGGAGAACAAGGACGAAGGAGAATTATCGATTAACCGTGATTTCACAGCGACCAGTCCCTGACTCAAGGGTTTCGAAACCACGACCCCACCATTTATTTTCTTCTTCTACATTCTTTCTTGATCTCCGCTTTGTTCTGAACTTCCATCGATCACATCTACTTCTCTCCGCTCCGAGGAAGGCAGGTAGAGACATAAACAAAGGAGCTAGGGTTTCATTAGGCGGAAGATATGTTGTGCGATTTTTAGAGTGCACATAGTATTTTATTAAACTACCCTAGCCCAAGCACACTTAATTAGTTAATTCCTTCCTAGCTATCTTGTAAAAAAATTAAAATAATCTTATATTAATTTCACTTATCATAATCTTATAATTTGCAATTAGATACCAACAATGACTCATTTTTTTACATTTTTAAAGAAAACAAAGGCTCACTTTTTAAGCTCTCTATAACCAATGTCAAAATCTATGGACTTTATGATCATGGTGAGAGGAGCCCATCTAAGCCGTTGATCACAGATCATACAGTTGTATTTTTCCTAAATACTCCTGTATTTATAAGTAATAATAATGTCAGTATTTTATATACCGTCCGATCTAAGATCATACGGTTGTATTTCTTTCCCACCTAGTTCTAGGTGAGAGTTGCGCACCTAAGTTTCTCTCTTATTTAATACTACTATCTTGCGCTTGCAACTTTTTTAAGTGCAACTTTTTTAGTTCTCTCACAATAGTGCCAATAAATTTGTACTTAGTATGTTTGTGTATTCGCTAGTCAGCCTAGTATTTGACTCAATTCCCGAGTGGAGAATAGAATGCCTAAGGTTTATTAACCCTTAAACATAATTCTTGGTTTTGGGATGAGGTTGAAACCTTTAGCATCCCTTGGATAAGTACCCAGGTCTTAGGGTGTTGTGAATGGAACTCTTGCAGACACTAAGACTTCGTTTGGCGCGGCTTATTTGCTCTGGTGAATTTGGTCAAAAACGCCATTATCATAGAATGTATGTTTGGCAAGACAATGGTTATGACCGCTATAAAGAAAATAAACTAGGTTTGAGCATAAAATGCATGAATTTTTTAGGTGAGGTTGGGCATTCACGAACGACGGTTTGTGACCACTGTGTTCACGACTGCCACCACCGCGCCAAACGAAGCTTTAGTGACATTGAAGTTGTGCTCTTTGTATTTTATTATAAGATTGAGACTTTTGCTTGATATGTTTGCTTAAGCTTTCACGAAGGGTCGAACATTTAGCTTCTATGACAATGACAAATTTGTTGCTATGGGCAAGCCCATCAACAAATTACTTTGAGTGATTAATGATGCATTCATGACTGCCTTTTAAAATTGTCTGTTTGAAACCCACATCTACATGTAATAGTGTGATGCAGTAATAAGATGAACCATTTCAAGTGACAATCATATATTTTGTTGAAAGCTTTATTTGAGCTATGCCCTTTCATTATTGTGCACCATCATTCTACCTTTGCTATCATATATTATTTTAATTAGATCCGAGATGAAGTTTATTATAAGATTAGAAGGTATCACTTTATCTTCATGAATCAAATATAAAAAAAAATGTATCTATGAAGCATATTTTTTAATCCATTTCCAAATCCTCGGAGCTGAAACCAAATCTATGTGGCAAGCACATTTTGATTTAATTGATTATAACACGATTCAGATGCATAATTTGTAATGTAGTAAATGCATTGAGATGATGTTGTAGACTTGTAGTGTTATATTTGTTATTGGATGTGTAAAAACATTGCATGGGGGGACCCATGCGGGCGAGGCTTGTGCGCCCGAGATCAGATGAGCACGTGTATCTCTTCTCATGAAGAGTACTGAATTGTTCTATGTTTCTCTTTTCATATTGTATTTGTATAAATTTGCAAAAGTAATTTAAAAAAAAAAACATATTAACGTCCTCCGACATAATGTGTGATGATCCTATGCTAACTACTTTACCTTCGGATTGTAGAAAAGCCTAGCAATAAAAAATGATGACAAATAATAATTTGTGTTAATAAGAATGAATGAATACTGTTAACATATATATCTAGGAACATATTGTCAAGGCGCGGCGTCTTTAACGCATAGTCCTTCAGTGCAGGATAGATGATCACTGATCAGTGGAGTATTTACATGAATTTGATCCTTTTTTATCTTACTGAGATGCATTTGGTTATTACATGCTACTGCATGCCTGAAGCGACTTGGTATCATATATTAAAGAAGATCCAAGTAATTTTTCTTTTTCTTTTTCCTTAGTAGGATTGCCCATCGAGAATCTTCATTTTATTGCGTTTTCGATAATTACACGATTTTATAAACTTAACACATTTGTTATGTATTAGTAGGCTCAAGTATATACTCCTTGATGGATGATGGAAGGTAGTAACATGCAACTCATGAATCACTAAAGTGATGAATTGTCAGGTTCATTTGATATTCAAATACAGCAGTAAGCTTTTGATTAGTGAAAGTTGCGTTGAAGTGACTCTTTGTTCTTCATCTTATGAAAAAAATCTGGTCGGATCAAAACAAATTCGATCGTAAAAAACATTGAGCTGAACAATAAAAATGCTAAGAGTGAAAATCCGATCAGAACAACACATATCCGATCGTAAAAAAACATTGAACTGAACAAAATAAATGCTAACAGTGAAACATCCGGTGGGATCAACATAAATCCGATTGTAAAAAACATTGCATTGCACAAAAGAAATGTTAACAGTAGAACATCCGGTTAGATCAACACAAATATGACCGTAAAAAAAATATTCCGCTACACAAAAGAAATGCTAACACTACACATATCCGACTGTAAAAAAAACTACACTGCACATATCCGACCGTAAACAAACATGCAACTGCACAAAGGAAAAGCTTAGACGGAACCGGATCAACACATATTCGGTCTTAAAAAATTTTGTACTACAAAATTGTAATTCAACAACATTTAAACGATCTCTGGAGCAAAAACAAATCATACTAGATGGAAAACTTACGACTTCTTCAAGCAACACCTTATTTTTGGCGGATCAGAGAGTGATTCTTTTTCAAGCAACACCTTATCTTCGGCAGAGCAGAGAGCCCAGAATCTTCACGTCTTCACTGCTTCTTCGACTAAGGCTCCGTTTGGCACAGTGGTGGCGGTCGTGAGCGTGATGGCTATGAACCGTCGCTCGTAACTGCCTGACCTCACATAAGCAACTTCATCCAATTTTATGTCCAAACTCACCGGAGCAAAAACACCGCACCAAATGAAGCCTAAATCTTTAGGGGCGCAAATGTAAGACTACAAAACCTTCACGCATTCCTCCCGTTGATCCGACAGGTTCGCTCTGAGCAGTTAGGTCGTCTTTTCGCTCTGGGAGAAGGAGAGATTTCAAAATGTAAGTTGCTGTCTTTCGAAAAGACTTGGATCCTGCAAAAAAGGTATTTATTTCTGCACGACACGGTAAGTACGGTGCATTATACACACCAAAAAAATTTCCCTTCTATAGATACCATAAAATAGAACTCAAATGTGATTGAAATTTTTCCGGTGCTAGAATTTAAATTAAATTTCAATTCTTTTTGACTAAATACTAGACGTGCACAAAAAAAACCGGTCCTAACCGGTCCGGTTGGGACCGGACCGGTTAGGACCGGCTAGGGACCGGTCCCCGATCGGTCCCTAGCAGTCTCCCTTTTTCCCTCAAAGACCGGTCCCGGATCGGTAAAAGACCGGTCTTAGACTGATCTTTTACTGGTCCTGGGATAGGACCGGAACCGAGACTCCCGTTAACAGCTCTTCAAAGTTAAAACAGCTAACAACTTTTTAAAGAGCTGTTAAAACAGCTCTTAAAAGAGCTTTTAACAGCTCTTTAAAGAGTTATTAAAACAGCTCGTTAAAAGAGCTGTTAGAAACAGCTGTTACCTGGCCGACAACAATTAATGTTGCCGGCCTATTGCAGCAGTAGGGCTGCTGCAGCTTGCGCCAGCCTAGGGCATAGGCTGCACAGCCTAGGCCCTAGGCTATTTAAAAAAATAAATTTTTTAAAATTAATAACCGCACAGCCTAGGCCCTAGACTATTTAAAAAAATAATTTTTTTTAAATTAATAACCGCCCCGCCCCCCAACTTCATTTAAATTTTTTTTTTTTTTTATAAACCCCTCTCCTATCATCCGACCCCCTCCCTCTCTCTATCACTCTCTCTCACCCACTATCTCACTCTTTTTTTAAAAAAAGACCGATCTAGGACCGGTTAGGACCGGTCCTCCGGTCCTGGACCGGGACTAGTTTAGATGGGACCGGTTCGGGACCGGTCGGCCAAAAGACCGGTCCCGAATCGGCCCGTCAGCCTTTTTTTTTTACAGGGCTACTGAATACCATCACAAAATTAATCTATTCTAATTTTTATTGCAAAAATTATGCAGTCAAACAACAACATTTCTTTTTTCAAATTCAGTCAAATTATAATTTCTTTCTCAATTCAATTCATGGAGGAAAATGGAGGCCTGCTGATATTTCTTTTGGGCATTGATAATCATACCCCACTTATGGCTATTTGTACCCAATTCTATTCAAAAAAGAGGTATTATTAAAGCCTAAAAAAAATCCTAATTGTACCCACCCCTCACTCACGAATTTTTTTTACCGCAGCCGATCCTCGCCTCCCTCCTGTTCCCGTGCGCCTCCTTCCGCCGTTCGCCTGCCCCCCTTCCGCCGCCCTCCTAGGCGATTTCCGGCCCTAAATCGTGTGGATTTCCTCTCTTTTCCACCATTAGGACTACCTCCTTCCTCTCCGGTGAGTTTTTTTTTTTAATTTTTTCTCAATTTTTTTCTACCCTAAAACCCTAGAATGCTCAAAACTTCATGAAAATTATTTTGTAGGTTTCGAAATCGTCCGCTCAACTCTCTCATAGCCCCATTGTGAGTATTTCTTTATCGTTCCTCTCAACTCTCTCATAATATTTGGTTTCCTAAATGTAAAAATTTATTTGTTAGGTTTTCATCTCTCCGAATCACATATTTGTGCTTGCTATTTTAGTTGGTGTTAATTTTTGAAGGTATTTTCTGAAATCTTCATGGACATTAGTATTTTAGTTGGAGACGACTGCAACAAACGACGACTATTTGATGTTTTGCGTACTTTTCTGTGTACTTTAAGAGATGCAAAGAACATTTATCATGTATCGGACATTTAACTTCCGTTCGGTTTGGAATGAAATATGAATTTTGCGTATTGCAATAGAATGAAATCATGTATCAGACATTTAACAAACTAACTTTTAACTATTTGTTCATTTTTAAAAAAAAAATTGGTTGGGTACAAATATCCACTATGGGTAAACATATCTACTATGGGTACAAATATAAATGGGCTACAAATAGCCATAAATGAGGTATGATTATGAATGCCCTTTTGTTTTTTGTTTCGTTGTGGGCTGTGAGCGGATAGATTGCCAACCCCGCCACAACGACGGAGGAATTAAGGTCCGTCTCCGATACTTCTAATGCCATCGCCTATTAATTTGGTCCAATTGCTTCTCTACCTGCCCTAAACGAACGTGCTGCCTGCTTTGCCTTTAATTCATTGGGTTCACATCCCAATGGCGGAGCCGGAGAAGCCGGTGGTTGTGATCACCGGTTGTTCAGAGGGCGGCATAGGATACGCGCTTGCTCGGGAGTTTGCCTCTAATGGTTGCCTGGTGTCTGCCACTGCTCGATCGCTGGCCTCCATGAGAAGCTTGGAAGGCGACCAGAGGTTCTTCCCGGTCGAGCTCGACATACTCTCCGACGACAACATCCGGAAGGCGGTGGAAGGCGTGATGGAGAGATTTGGTCGGATTGACATACTCGTCAATAACGCCGGCGTCCACAACGTCGCCCCTCTCGTCGAGGTCCCGATGTCCACCGTCGAGCTAATCATGGGGACTAATGTGTACGGTGAGTGTCAGTCTTGATTTACACTCTTTGGAATTGTTGTACTTTTTTGTGCGCTGTGGGGGTGATTCCTGAGTTTACTGATCTGGCATTCTTATATTGACATGCTTGTGAGATCTTTATAGAAATATGATTTCTCTTTATTTGAGCTCTATTTTGTTTTGAGTTCCCAGTGAGGTCAGAACTTAGAACGAATAGGTATAGGGTATAGAGTTGGTTTGATGCTCATATTTAAAGCGCAAAATGCTAGTATTTAGGTATTTGTTATGATCCTTTTCTGGAGAGATTAGGATAGTCGCAAGTAGTGGTAATTTCAAATAAGCATGGTAAAATTGCAATGAACCCGAATCAATTCATCAATTGATTAATGCAAGCAACACAAAGGAATGGAGTTTGATCAATCCTAAGAGGTAGATAAGGTCACCCTTTGAACGGATGATCGCACGCCGAGAGACAGGATCTCGTCTTCCTCGCGGTAGCTTACAAGGAAAGGAACAAGACGACATCTAAAACATAAAAACTCCATCGTACCCTCAACTGCTATTTATAATTATACAATAGCTTGGGTAGTCTATTTCGTTTATTTTTGATTTAGCCACTTCCCGCCAACTTCCGGCGCCAACCACCGATTCAGGTCGCTCCCGGGAACAGCTCGATACATTTGAAATGTATCAATGCCTTCCCCTTCAGCGATTCCTTGTCCTCAAGGAACGAATTGCAGGTAACGATGCCACAGTAGCCATATATCTTCTCAGGCAGCTCTTTCGTTGTCCCATTGCACCATTGCACCATGAACTAAGTGATTACCTTGCCATTTTTCTGAGTGATCCGCCTGTTCATAATCACCAAGAGTTCCACCAACACATTGACCTCCATTGTCATTGTTGTCGTAAGCGGAGTGATTTGAATTGGAAGCTCGCCTCTATGTTCACGAAGTTGAGAAATATGAAATGTGTGATGAATTTTAGCATCCGCCGACAGATCAAGGTGATATGCTGCCACCCCTATCTTCTCGAGGACCCGGAATGGACCAAAAAACTTAGGGGCAAGTTTGTGAAATCCATGCGATCGGAGACTGGTTTGTTTGTAAGGTTGAAGCCTGATATACACCCAAGAGTTAACCTCCAAAATTCTTTCTCTCCGCTTCCTATCTGCGATAACCCGCACGTGATTTTGGGTTTGATGTAAATTGTGCTTTAAAATAAATATCATCTTCTCCCTAGCTTCCATAGAACGGTCCACCTCCTCAACAATGGCAGAGCCATCTATGTAAGGTGAATGTAAAGCGGGTTCCTGTCCATACACCACCTCATAGGGGGGGGGGTCATCTTGATTGCACTCTGGAATGTTGTGTTGTACTTGTACCACCATTCTACCATTGGTAACCAGTTTGCTCACAACTTCCGTTTGACCATCAGTTTGAGGATGGTTGGCTGTGGACATCCTCAACTGTATTTGTAAAAAGTTTAACCTTATTTGGAACCGTGATGGAGCAAGTGAAGTTCCATGATAAGGATCAATTGAATTAAAAGTACCGTGATTGTGAAGTCTATCCTTCATCGATAAAGGCTGGATCGTTATTAACCTAAAACTCACCCTTTTTGGAGAAGTGCTAAGTGAGAGGATTTGAATCCAGGGAGGTACCAAAAGGATTGGAGAAGATGAAATCCACATCATCCCTCCAAAAATTGGAAACAGATAAGGATCTGATTTCCAACGTCGGGAAATTGGATCAATAAGGTCAGAGATAGAGACCATTAGCGAAGGATGTCTCACAGTAAAGATTTTGAAAGTATGAGGGTGAGGCAACCACTTGTCGTGTCAGACCTTAAGGGAAGAATCATAGTCCACTCTCCATCTTGTATTTGAAACAAGGAGATCACAGGACTTCAAAATGCTTGACCAGAGAAATGATAGCCTAGGTCCCTGAATGACCACAAAAAATCATTTTCTTGGAAGTAAGGAGAGATTTAAGAAGCTGACTAAGGAGAGGATTAGGCAAAGTAAGAAGACACTACACCTGCTTTACCGACATAGCCACATTAAAAGTTGAAAGTCGCCAAAGCCTTGGGCTCTGTTTGGGATACCGTTTCCTCTCCGTTTTGGTTCAACCGAAACGGCACGCGACTTTTGTTTGCTACCTTTTTAAACCAGTTGGTTTAAAAACACAGTTTTCCCCTTTTTGGAAAGGACCCGGAGAGCTCCAGCCTCCTTTCCAAAACGACCGACCGGGCATATATTTTTTATTGATTTTATTTTTAAAATTTTATTTTATCAATTGAAGTTGTTTGAAAAATAAAATTATATCTATAAATCTGTAAAAAATTCCGCACATATAATACTTAATTTTGTTTTAAAAAATTCAAAAGTATTTGCATTACATAAATAAAAGTTCTGTTGAGATAATTTTGAATATAATTTAAACCGCTATCGGAGCGGAGGTTACCCAAACGGTTCTCAGTTATAAAAATTCAGTTTATCATCTTCCTTTCACACCGTTCTCTTTTATAACGTCACCGGTATCCTAAACAGAGCCTTAGTCACCCAATTTTGTACTAATAAAAAGTTCCAAGCAACGGGCGAGCTGCCCCACCAGAATGACTCTATAAGGGGCCTCGAACTAGACCAACCTTATAAAGAGTTTACATTTTCCAAATTAGTGTGGTTCCAAGTACTATCCTAATGGAATTAAAAATTACGTCCCTCGACTTCCCCATAACTGATGACAACCCCAGGTACATATCATGTGTCATCTTCCAATGCAACCCCAACTGATGCGTCAAAGCTTTTTTGGCCGGGAGTGGAGCGTTCTAACTAAATATCACTTAGGTTTTGAGGATTGATAATTTGACCGGAAGCTGTGATGTAGATTTGTAAGATCCTAAAAAACTAAAGGCAACCAAGAAATTTGCCTCACATAAAATCAATGTGTCATCCACGAAAAAGACACGAGAGATCAACGGGGTATGCGAGACACCTCATTACCCAAAGTAGATCTCTTTTGCTTAGCTCTCAGGAGGAGGCTTACTTGCGCAGAGAAGGAAGAGAGAAGGCGAAAGGGGTCCCCTTGCTTACCATTAAGCATATATGGATAAGTAACAAAAGACATACAAAACATAACGAGAGAGACAACATGATTATGAAAATCCAATCTTGTAAGAACTTTTTCAAGAAAAGGCAATTTAATGTGATCATATATTCCTTATATCAGGTCTAAAGGTCACGCGATGGTCCTTTTTGTGGTTGGTTTTAAAGAAGTGTCTTCAAAAGTAACATGGAACTTTAGTAATAAGATAACCCATGGTGAAGACAATTTGAGTAGGGGATATGATAATGTCAAGATAATTTTTATTCTGTTAGCTATAGCTTTAGATGCCAATTTGTATAAAACATTTCATAAATATATGGTATGAAATTAGAGACAAACACAAGACATCGTACTTGTGTATTATATAAGTTGAGTATAGTGGAGATCAAGAAAAATCATTTTGTTATTTAAAAAGTCAACTAGTAAAGAACAGAGTAACATCTATATTGATCGATCCAAAAAATTCTGATGAAAAATGGAAGATACTATGCGGACTTGGAGATTTAAGAGTGTTGAATAAAAGATGTAAAAAGACCCAAAATAAGACCCAACTAGAGCCCACTACTTCTTTAGGATTTAGTCCCACTTCTTAGAATAAGATTATTGCTCCTCTCTCTCTTCCTATATAAGTGTACAAATACGTGTATGTAAAATGTATGAATGTGAGAAATTAATAAAATAATTCTTTTATTTCTCTCATTTTTCGTGTTTCCACATGGTATCAGAGCTAAACAGATCCTAATTTTTTCTTTCTTCTCTCTCTGATCGACTTAGGTTTGGAAGTTGGAATATAGGTACGTTAACGGAAAAAGCGATGGAAGTAGTGGATACAATGATTAGGAGAAAGATAAATATTTTATGTCTGCAAGAGACTAAATGAGTGGGTGAGAAAGCTAAATTTCTAGATAATTCAGGTTTTAAATAATGGTACACAGGAAAAAAATAAAACAAGCAATGAAGTAGGTATTATTGTAGATACTACTTGGATGGATGAAGTTGTTGGGGTAAGCAGAAAAGGTGATATAATCTTAGCTCTTAAATTAATCGTAGGAAATGAAACTATTAATGTAATTAGTGTTTATGTGCCACAAGTAGGATTAAGTGAAGCTATTAAAGTACAATTTTGGGAAGACTTAGATATTTTGGTAAGAGAAATCCCACAAAGCAAGAATATTTTCATTGGAGGAGACTTAAATGGACATGTATGTTAGAAAAACACGGATTATGCAGATGTTTATGGAGGATTTGGGTATGGAGAAAGAAATGAAAAAAGAAAAAACATTCTAGACTTTGCCATATCACATGAGCTAATTGTGACAAATCCGTTCTCCATGAAGAAAGAAGAACACTTAATTACGTTCAAGAGCGCACAAAATAAGTCACAAATTGACTATTTTATAACTCGCAAAATGGATAAAAAATTTTGTAAGGATTGCAAAGTCATACCACGAGAAAGTTTGACAACATAACATAGAATAGTTGTGTTGAATGTGCAAATTAAATATAGTAACTTTAAGAGAGTAGCAAAAGTGTTAGCCAAAAATTTGATGATGTAACTTGAAGAAGGAAAAACAGGTTGTTTTTAAGACATCGATTATTGAACAACTAGTTGATGATCCTTATGTTGATCCTAGTGTCACATGAGAAGTTATGTACTCTCATTTAAAGATAAGTGGAAAAAACGTACTTGGAGAGTCAAAAGGTCGTGCGCCCCCTAAAAAAAAACTTTGGTGGTGGGAAAAGAAAGTTCAAGACAAAGTAAGGGCAAATAACGTCTGTTACAAAAAATATTATATGCTTGTAGGAATGATGAAAACTTTACAAAGTATAAAGTCGCTAAGAAAGAAGCTAAAAATGCAGTAAGTAAAGCAAGAAGTCAAGCTTATAAAGAATTTTACAGACGACTAGATACCAAAGATGGAGAGCGTGATACATATAAAATTGCTTGAGCTAGAGAGAGGAAGACAAGAGATTTAAGTCAAGTTAAATGCATAAAATGTGAAACAGATATGGTTTTGACGGATGATGTGTCTATTAAGGAGAGATGGAAAATATACTTTTATCAACTGCAACTATACAATGAAGGAAAAAATAATGAACTGAACTTGAAAGAGTTAAGTAAATCAGAGGAGTATAGAAACATAACTTTTTATCGTAAAATTCAAGCATTAGAGATAGATGACGCTCTGAAGAAAATGAAAAATGGAAAGACGGTTGGACCATACGATATACCCATTGCAGTATGAAAATGCTTAGGGAGGGAAGAAATTTTATGGCTTACGAGTTTTTTCAATAAGATACTGAAGATAAAGAGGATGTCAAACCAATAGAGAGAGTATTTTGGTACCTTTGTATAAGGACAAAGGAGATATACAAAATTGTGTCAATTACAGAGGAATTAAATTAATGAGTCATACTATGAAACTATGAGAACGAGTAATAGAGAGAAGAGTTAGACGAGAGACTAGCATCTCAGAGAATCAATTTGGATTCATGCCAGGGAGGTCAACCATGAAAGTTATACATCTCTTGAGGAGACTCATTGACAACTATCGGGAAAGAGAAAAAGATTTGCATATGCTGTTTATCGATCTGGCGAAGGCTTATGATAAGGTTCCAAGAGAGGTCTTGTGGAGAGTCTTAGAAAAGAAAGGTGTAAATGTATCATACATTGACGTAATCAAAGATATGTATACAAATTCAGTGACCAGGGTGAGGACATCTGGAGGATTAACATAGGAATTCCCTATCGTTGTTGGCTTACATCAAGGGTCAGCTTTAAGCCCTTATCTCTTTACCCTTAGCTTAGATGAGCTCACCGGACATATCCAACAAGCAATACCTTGGTGTTTATTATTTGCAGATAATATTGTTTTGGTCGATGAGACGCGTGAGGGTGTAAACACGAAACTTGAATCTTGGCGAGACACTTTAGAAAAGAAGGGTTTTAGGTTGAGCAGGACAAAGACGGAGTGTATAGAGCTTAAATTTAGTAGTGCAAGAAGGTCGGATCACTCGGTCATTAAATTGGGTGACCAAGATATATCCCGCAGTGAGTGCTTTAAATATCTGGGATCAATAATTCAAAAAGATGGAGGTGTAGATAAAGATGTGATACATAGAATCCAAGCAGGTTGGTTGAAGTGGAGAGGTGCGTCTGGGATCTTATGTGATCGTAAAGTACCATTAAAACTTAAAGGCAAGTTTTATCGTACTGCAATTAGACCAGCAATGCTTTGCGGTTCTGAGTGTTTGGCAGTGAATGGTGTACACGAGCAAAAAATGGGAGTTGCTGAGCTGAGAATGCTTAGGTGGACGTGTGGTCACACATGACTGGATAAAATTAGGAATGAATGTATCAGGGATAAGACGGGAGTGGCGCCAATTGTAGAGAAGATACGAGAAGCTCGTTTAGGATGGTTCAGACATGTACATAGGAGACCATTAGAGGCACATGTTAGGCGTTGTGAGAGTTTAGTCACTAGACATGTTAAACGGGGGAGGGGTAGACCAAAAAAGAGTTGGAGTGAAACTATAAGGAAAGACATGATGTACTTAGGCATTAGTGAGACTATGATTAAAAATAGGGTGCAATGGCGACAGAGGATCCATATAGCCGACCCCACTATGGTGGGATAAAGGCTTGAGTGATGTTGTTGTCTCTCTCCGATCTCCTGTTTGTGCTGTCTGGAGTTCTCAGTCCGCCTCCCCTTTCCAACTCCAATATTCACATCAAAATTCACCTAGTCTTCGATTTTTATAGGCTGTCCCCGCTGCCAACCGGGCCCTACCTGTCTGGCGATTACTGCGACCTCTCCTTCCTAACCGATCTGCTCGCAATTTGCTCTTCCGCGATCCCTCTGTCGCTGAGCTCTCTTCGGTTGCTAGTCTCTGTGATCGCGCTCCTCCTTCTTGTCGCACCTCTGCCCGCTCCGATCCCTTACTCGCCTGGCCGCCTGATCTGTTCGCTCTTCTTGTCGCTGACCTCCCTGTGATCGCGCTCCTCCTTCTGGTCGTGCCTCTGCCCGCTTTGATCCCGTACTCGCTTGGCCGCTCTGATCTGCTCGCTCTTCTTGTCGCTGACCTCTGCTCGCCAACTCTTGCTCGAGTCGCAGAAATCAAGCCGCCAGACGGCTCTAGTCGTAGAGTCTCCTCCGGTCGCAGAGTTCGTACCTCGCCTCTTCTCGACCCATTCTCTCGCTGCTTCTGGTCGTTGCCGAGCTCAGTTTGTTTTCTTAGTTGCCTGGCCGCTCAAGTCGCAGCTCCTCTGTCTGACGGAGCTTAGTCTACTGTTGTTCCAGACCGCCACAGTCGCCAAAATTCAAATCCTCTGTTGTTCGCTTCTGCTCTGTTCCTCGGCGTGACCGCACCTTCAGACCTCCTTCCCGCCAGTTTTGCCGCGCCATCTCTTCCGGCCCGTGTTGCGGCTCCCCTCCCTGAAGTTCGTGATGAATCCCGGATTACCACGATCTCTCTTTGTGGGAAAAAGAACTTTGTTGAGTGGGTGCACTCTGTTCGTCGTGTTCTTCAAACGAAAGGCCTTCTTCATCATCTGACCAAGGCTACTCCTACTGAGCCCACTGAGGAATGGCTCTGTGATGACAGACGTGTCTAATCTTGGATTCTCAACTCGATGGACAGTGAACCATATCGTATGGTCATGTATCATGAGATGGCCAAAGCCATGTGGGAGGAACTTCACTCCCTTTATTCTGGCAAGGACAACTTGCAACACCTGTTTGACATAATCACAAGCCTTCAATCTCTCGACTCGGGGGTGGCTGACGACTTAACCTCTTTTGTTGCGCGATCCAAAACTCTAGTCGAGGCCTGGATTCAGCATCAGCGACCAACCGTAGATCTCGCTGCCCAACGTGCTCAGAAAGAAACGGTTGGCATCGCCATGATGATGGCTCGTGTTCCGCCTCATCTCCACAGCGTCCAGGCTCAGATCTTATCTTCCTCCACCATTCCGTCTCTTTCGGAATCATTTGAGACAAAGCAGAGTAAACCTCTTCAACTGTGTAGGGTCTACAAAGAATCTCTTTCATCTCAGAGGTAATAACAGAATCAAATACAAGAGGAGCAAGATCTAAGCCCAGTTCCAAAGGGAAGTTAAATTGAAACAACTTAAAAAGGTATTGGTGAATCAATTTTTTTATCTCCACCTTATTGGTACACCAACTTCCCACATCAGCCTTAAGCCTTACAAAGTTACAATCCTTTTCTGCACCAAGAACTAGAAGCCGGAGCAGGAAAGAAAGCTGTATTACGACCACTATATGCAAAGTCATTCTGTCTTAGAGCGCAACTCGCTAGAGAAAGCTTGAAAAGTTTTTTTCCCCATCTTCTTACATTTTAATTCTTTAACCAAAAGAAGATGCTCAATTTCAGCCCCTAAGGAATTCTCCAAACATCTAGAAGAGTTAGTAATGGTCCTAAGACCCAAAGAAGCAATTTCACTTGCCAACTGTGCTACTTAATACGGATCTTTGGGTTCCTAAATTTAGATTTGCTTTAGCTAACAAGACCTTTTCGTCATTTGTCAAGGTTCTTAGCCAAGGCTACCAATGGCTCATGCTTGCATTCCAAGCTCTAGTTATCCTTGATAACTTGGGAGCAATCAGGGCTATTCATCCACAAAATTTCAAATTGAAAAGGCCTTTCACATGGAAAAAACCCTCATCAGTAAGTGACATAGAAAAAATGAGCAAATACAAGTGATCTGAGAAGACATATACTAAATGTGAACCTAAGGCTACAGGGAACCCACTATACCAAGTCAGGGTGTCTCATACCCGATCAAGGCTAGCTCTAATAGTATAATGATGAGAGCATCTATTTGACCAGGCAAATATGGGCCCATGATAACCCAATTCATTGAGATTACAATCCTTTAAAATACGCCTGAAGTCCAACTGTACAACCCTGTATTCGCCGAGTGGGCCCCCGGGACCCAAGGGGTCTTTTAAGACATTATTTTTCAGCACGGTCCAGGGCAGGATGAGAGGGGGGCGAGCGGTGGAGGCGGAGGCCTCCCGCTCGCCCAGCTCGTGTAGGAGGCGAGCGGTGGAGGCGGGAGCCTCCCGCTCGCCCAACCAGCAGGGGGCGAGAGGAGGAGGGGCGGCCAGACCCCCTCTCGCCCCCGCCCCAGCAAGGGGGGGCGAGAGGAGGAGGGGAGGCCAGCCCCCCCTCTCGCCCCCGCCCCAGCCAGGGGGGCGAGAGGAGGAGGGGCGGCCTGCCCCCCTCTCGCCCTCGCCCCAGCAAGGGGGCGAGAGGAGGAGGGGCGGCTAGCCCCCATGTCGCCCCCGCCCCAGCCAGGGGGGCGAGAGGAGGGGCGGCCAGCCCCCCTCTCGCCCCCGCCCCAGCAAGGGGGGCGAGAGGAGGAGGGGCAGCCAGCCCCCCTCTCGCCCCCGCCCCAGCAAGGGGGGGGGGGGGGGGCGAGAGGAGGAGGGGCGGCCAACCCCCCTCTCGCCCCCGCCCCAGCAAGGGGGGCGAGAGGAGGAGGGGCGACCAGCCCCCCTCTCGCCCCCGCCCCAGCAAGGGGGGCGAGAGGAGAGGGTGGCCTGCCCCCTCTCGCCCCAGCTCCAGTAAGGGTGGCCTGCCCCCTTTCACCCAGCCCCAAGTGGGGGGGGGGGGGGTCTGCGTTTAGTGCCTCGGAATGGCGGTATTTGGCTATTGGCAGGCCAAACTTGATGGCATTTTCGTAATCTCGTAGGCCAGAATGTGGCTATTGGAAGACTAAGTCCAAAAATCTATGAATAGGACCAATGAGGCACCATTTGGATGATCTCTCTCTCTCTCTCTCTCTCTCTTTTGGCCTCTCTCTCCCCAAGTCTCTTTAGTGGGTGAGGAGAGCCTCCAAAGGTGCCCAAGCTTAGCATTGTCTTGAGAGGGGAAGCGCTCTAAGATCTTCCGGGTGTGTGGTGGGACCTCCTCGCTAAGCCCTTGGTCTCATTCCTAGTTCCTTAGCCTCTTAGCCTAGAGCTCTCCCTTTGGAGAAGTAAGTGTGAGGTCACCCCCAACTTGTTGAGGGCCCGAACTCCACAGAGACCAAAGTCTTGGTTTCAACATTATGGTGCGGTGAGTGTGGAGAGTGTCCAGCACAGAAAATCTCAAGCTGAGCTCCATGGCTGGAGGTGGAGGAGGATCCGACCCAGGCCACTCGCAGCCCCCGGTGGCTGGGGTGACGTTGGAGATGTTTGAAAATTTCAAGCGGGAGGTCCTGCAGACCTTGCAGGTAGCTTTCGCCACGATAAGCGAAGGCAGGAGAGGAGGTGGTCCGGAGGTCCCGCCTCAGCAGGTGGGCGAGAGCACTCCCGGCCAGCAATCCACGAAGGAGGTACCAGTGGTGGGGAGTGGGGAGGCATTCGTCCCCCACTCGCCCGGTCCCCAAGGAGGGGGCGAGTGGGGAGATGCCATACCCCCACTCGCCCAGCCCCAAGGGGGCGAGTGGGGAGGTGCCATACCCCCACTCGCCCAGCCCCAAGGGGGCGAGGGGGGAGGCGGCCAGCCCCCACTCGCCTAGCCCCAAAGGGGGGCGAGCAAGGGAAGTCCTTTTTGTGAGTTGATCCTCTCAGCCCCGGTTCCAGAGGGGTTCAGGGGGCCGGAGATGTCTCACTACTCCGGCAAGGATGACCCAGTCCTGCACCTGCAGTGGTTCGAGGACATAGTCTCTATCAGGCCTATGTCAGATGCCTTCCAGGTCGGCTCTTTGCCACCACTCTGAAGGAGAAGACAAGGAATTGGTTCCCCGAGCTCCCCGTGGGGTTTATCTATGCCTTCGAGGATCTGCGCCGAGGTTTCCTATTGCGCTTCTCGACGTCGAAGAAGAGGAAGAAGGATGCCGAGACACTTTTCAAGATTAGGCAAGAGCCAAGGGAGTCGCTGACTCATTATGTGGACAGGTTCCAGGAAGAGGTCCTGCAAGTCCAGGAGGTGCCAGGGTTCACCCTCCAGCTCGCCTTCATAGTGGGGCTGCGGGAGGGATTCTTCAAGATGAGCTTGAAGCGGAAGCCCCCCTATCCTTCGAGGAATTGATGGAAAGGGCGGCGGATGAAATCGAAAGTGAGGAGGCCAACCCGGAGTTCGCAAGAAGGTTGGCCAAGCTAAGTGAGCCGGAGGCAAGACAGCAGGGGGGGGGAAGGTAGAGGCTCCCAAGAGGAAGTTCGACCAAGAAGAGGACAACTTCCAGGGAGAGAGGCCCGACCCCCCAGGGTGGAGGCAGGGACCGAAGGCACCCCTCCCACCGCCTCAGCAAACCATGACAATTGGGGGAGGAAGAAAGAGGAGAGCCAACAAAGCAGAAAGAAGAGGAAGAAGATGGGATATCGTTGTGTTACCCTACTGTGACTTCCACGAGGAGGAAGGTCACGCGACGTCCGCCTGCCCTGAGTTCTTAGAAATGAGGGAGGCGAGGGGTCCGAGGCAGCAACAACAACAACCGGAAGAGGTCGAGGAAGACCAGGCCTGCGAGTAGGAGACCAAGTCTGGGTTTCCTTACTTAGTTTTTTCTACCCTTAAGTACATGTATTGCGATGTTTTATTTCCATGCTTAGTTTTTCTTGCATGTATTATGATGATTAATATAATGAAAGTTTCTCAAAGTACTTAGCCCCGATGCTGGCCCGCTGACCAGGCTCCCACCTAGCTGGCAGGGCCGGGAACCGCTCGGTGGCCGGAAGTTCTCAAGGTACTTAGCCCCGATGCTGTCCCACTGACCAGACTCCCACCTAGCTGGCAGGGCCGGGAACCGCTCGGTGGCCGGAAGTTCTTAAGGTACTTAGCCCCGATGCTGACCCGCTGATCAGGTTCCCACCTAGCTGGCAGGGTCGGGAACCGCTCGGTGGCTAAAAGTTCTCAAGGTACTTAGCCCCGATGCTGGCCCACTGACCAGGCTCCCACCTAGCTGGCAGGGCCGGGAACCGCTCGGTGGCCGGAAGTTCTCAAGGTACTTAACCCCGATGCTGGCCCGCTGACCAGGCTCCCACCTAGCTGGCAGGGCCGGGAACCGCTCGGTGGCCGGAAGTTCTCAAGGTACTTAGCCCCGATGCTGGCCCGCTGACCAGGCTCCCACCTAGCTGGCAGGGCCGGGAACCGCTCGGTGGCCGGAAGTTCTCAAGGTACTTAGCCCCGATGCTGGTCCGCTGACCAGGCTCCCACTTAGCTGGCAGGGCCGGGAACCGCTCGGTGGCTGGAAGTTCTCAAGGTACTTAGCCCCGATGCTGGCCCGCTGACCAGGCTCCCACCTAGCTGGCAGGGCCGGGAACCGCTCGGTGGCCGGAAGTTCTCAAGGTACTTAGCCCTGATGCTGGCCCGCTGACCAGGCTCCCACCTAGCTGGCAGGGCCGGGAACCGCTCGGTGGCCGGAAGTTCTCAAGGTACTTAGCCCCGATGCTGGCCCGCTGACCAGACTCCCACCTAGCTGGCAGGGCCGGGAACCACTCGGTGGCCGGAAGTTCTCAAAGTACTTAGCCCCGATGCTGGCCCGCTGACCAGGCTCCCACCTAGCTGGCAGGGCCGGGAACCGCTCGGTGGCAGGAAGGAAAGTACTTAGCCCCGATGCTGGTCCGCTGACCAGGCTTCCACCTAGCTGCCAGGGCCGGGAACCGCTCGGTGGCCGGAGGTTTTCAAAGTAATTTTTCCCCGAGGTGGCTTCGCTAGCCGGGCTCTCACTAGCCGGCAGGGTAGGATGACCTCTCGGGGAGGGTAAGTATTTTTCCCCCGAGGTGGCTCCGCTAATCGGGCTCTCACTAGCCGGCATGGTAGGATGGCCTCTCGGGGAGGTTAAGTGTTTTTCCCCCGAGATGGCTCTGCTAGCTGGACTTTCGCTAGCCAGCAGGGTCGGGAGGCCTCTCAGAGAGGCTAAGTGTTTGTCCCCCAAGATGGCTTCGCTAGTCGGGCTTTCACTAGCCGGCAGGGTAGGAAGGCCTCTCGGGGAGGCTAAGTATTTTTCCCCCGAGGTGGCTCCACTAGCCGGGCTCTCACTAGCCGGCAGGGTAGGATGACCTCTCTGGGAGGGTAAGTATTTTTCCCCCGAGGTGGCTCCGCTAGCCGGGCTCTCACTAGCCGGCATGGTAGGATGACCTCTCGGGGAGGGTAAGTATTTTTCCCCCGAGGTGGCTCCGCTAGCCGGGCTCTCACTAGCCGGCAGGGTAGGATGGCCTCTCTGGGAGGCTTGAGTAAATTTTCACCAGGACGATATGGGGTCTTCTCAACTTCATTCAGCGCCACTCGCCGAATATGCAGGGTTGGACTTTTCTTTCCGAGCGTGTACCCCGCTCGAAAAGAGCGGGGATTGTGTACAACCCTGTATTCGCCGAGTGGGCTCCCGGGACCCAAGGGGTCTTTTAAGACATTATTTTTCAGCACGGTCCAGGGCAGGAAGAGAGGGGGGCGAGCGGTGGAGGCTGAGGCCTCCCGCTCGCCCAGCTCGTGTAAGAGGCGAGCGGTGGAGGTGGGAGCCTCCCGCTCGCCCAACTAGCAGGGGGGCGAGAGGAGGAGGAGCGGCCAGCCTCCCTCTCGCCCCCGCCCCAGCAAGGGGGGCGAGAGGAGGAGGGGCGGCCAGCCCCCCTCTCGCCCCCGCCCCAACAAGGGTCGCCCCCGCCCCAGCAAGGGTCGCCCCCGCCCCAGCAAGGGGGCGAGAGGAGGAGGGGCGGCCAGCCCCCCTCTCGCCCCTGCCCCAGCAAGGGGGGCGAGAGGAGGGGTGACCAGCCCCCCGCTCGCCCCCGCTCCAGCAAGGGGGGCGAGAGGAGGAGGGGCGGCCAGCCCCCCTCTCGCCCTCGCCCCAGCCAGGGGGGGGGGGCGAGAGGAGGAGGGGCGGCCAACCCCCTCTTACCCCCGCCCCAGCAAGGGGGGCGAGAGGAGAGGGTGACCTACCCCCTCTCGCCCCTGCTCCAGTAAGAGTGGCCTGCCCCCTTTTGCCCAGCCCCAAGGGGGGGGGGGGGGGGTCTGCGTTTAACGCCTCAGAATGACGGAATTTGGCTATTGACAGGCCAAACTTGAGGGCATTTTCGTAATCTCATAGGCCAGAATGTGGCTATTAGAAGACCAAGTCCAGAAATCTATAAATAGGACCAAGGGGGCACCATTTGGAGGAGCTCTCTCTCTCTTTCGGCCTCTCTCCCCAAGTCTCTTTAGTGGGTGAGGAGAGCCTCCAAAGGTGCCCAAACTTAGCATTGGCTTGGGAGGGGAAGCGCTCTAAGATCTTCCGGGTGTGTGATGGGACCTCCTCGCTAAGCCCTTGGTCTCATTCCTAGTTCCTTAGCCTCTTAGCCTAGAGCTCTCCTTTGGGAGAAGTAAGTGTGAGGTCAGCCCCCAACTTGTTGAGGGCCCGAACTCCACAGAGACCAAAGTCTTGGTTTCAACACCAACAATTCTAGTTCGGCCACAAAGAGATGCCTTGTTTTTTATGTTGGAATAAGATTTTATTGAAATCTCTCACATAAAGCCTATGCCGGTCCCAAACCCGAATGAAAAATGGCGACGGTTGTGTTAGGTAGATGACTAGCGTAAAATTTAGTCACTCTTATGAATATGGATTGTTTGAGAAATTGTGCAAAAACTAAGTTGTTTCCCGTAAGGAACGCGTCGTATGGTCCGAATGCGTCATCTTGTCAAGGACCGCTACATCTCCAGGACTTGGGTGTAATGTTAAATATGCAATAGTCCTCATCGTATGGTTCGAATGCGGTGTCTTGGCAAGGACCGTTGCACCTTCCAGAGGACTTGAGTGTAGTGTTAAATTTGCAAGAGCCTTCACATATCAGACGTCCTAGGAAAGTAAATCGTAGGATTTGTGATCGACTTAGGTTTGGAAGTTGGAATATAGGTATGCTAACGAGAAAAGCGATGGAAGTAGTGGATACGATGATTAGAAGAAGGATACATATTTTATGTCTGCATGAGACTAAATGAGTGTGTGAGAAAACTAAATTTCTAGACAATTCAAGTTTTAAATTATGGTACACAGGAAAAAATAAAACAAATAATGGAGTAGGTATTATTATGGATACTACTTTGAGGGATGAAGTTATTGAGGTAAGTAGAAAAGATGATAGAATCTTACCTCTTAAATTGGTCGTAGGAAAGGAAATTATTGATGTGATTAGTGCTTATGCGCTATAAGTAAGATTAAGTGAAGCTATTAAAGTGTAATTTTGGGAAGACTTAAATGATTTGGTAAGAGAAATCCCACAAAGTGAGAAGATTTTTATGGGGGGAGACTTAAATGTACATATAACAAAGGAAAATACAGATTATACAGACGTTTATGGAGGATTTGGGTATGGAGATTGAAATGATGAAAAACTATTTTAAACTTTGTTATAAGTCTATAACACAAGCTAATTGTGACAAATACATTCTTCATGAAGAAGGGAGAACATTTAATTACGTTTAAGAGCGGACCAAATAAGTTACAAATTGATTATTTTATGACTCGTAAAATGGATAGACAAATTTGTAAGGATTGCAAAGTCATACAAGGAGAAAATTCGACTTTGCCAGAAGGGCTTGCCGGCCGCGCCGAGCCACCGGGGTAGGATGGGTGCAGCAACAGGCGCTCTCTCTTGAGTTTGCAGGGAGGGAGGAATTGCCCGTGTCCGAAATTGTCTGGCGAATGTCCATTACTGTCAGTCTCTAAGAGAGATCGCTTTCATAGCTAGTCGGGAACGCTTTTTCTCACAGACTACGCCAAACTGTTGCGAGTCACTCGACGCACTTCTAGACCGGTCGAATCAAACCGTCTTAGCTCGAGAGTGAGTCGGGCACGCAAACAGTCACAAAGAGAAATAACAGTTGATAAGAAGACGTTTTTATCGTGGAAAACCCGGAAAGGGTGAAAAACCATGCGACCGGATCTGAGCCAGCCAAATTCCAATATATGTGGTGTTGGACGTGCAAATTAAATATAGTAAATTTAAGAGAAGGACAAAAGTGTTGCCAAAAAATTGGTGGTGGAACTTGAATATGGAAAAACAGGTTGCTTTCAAGGCAACTGTTATGGAACAACTAGTTGATGATCCTAGTGTCACATGAGAAGTTATGTCTTCACATTTAAGGATAAGTGGAAAGAACGTACTTTGACAGTCAAAAGATCGTGCGCCCCTACATAAAGAATCTTAGTGGTGAAAAGAGGAATGCAAGACAAAGTGAGGGCAAATATGACTAATTATAAATCACTCGACGCTTGTAGGAATGATGAAAACTTGGCAAGGTATAAAGTCGTCAAGAAAGAAGCTAAAAAACAGTAAGTAAAACAAGAATTTAAGCTTACGTAGAATTTTACAAGCGTTTGGATACCAAAGATGGAGAGCGTGATATATATAAAATTAGTCGAGCTAGAGAGAGGAAG
Organism: Dactylorhiza incarnata; assembly: GCA_033032865.1. Taxonomy (NCBI): domain Eukaryota; kingdom Viridiplantae; phylum Streptophyta; class Magnoliopsida; order Asparagales; family Orchidaceae; genus Dactylorhiza; species Dactylorhiza incarnata. The sequence continues at coordinate 5,150,153 of JAWHQI010000072.1, forward strand.
ACAAGAGATTTAAACCAAGTTTAAATGCATAAATGATGAAACAGATACGATTTTGACGGATTATGTAGTTGTTAAGGAGCGATGAAAAAGATATTTTTATCAACTCTATAATGAAAAAAAGACAATGAACTGAGCTTGGAAGAGTTAAGTAAATCGGAGGAGTATAGGAACATAACTTTTTATCGTAAAATTCAAGCATCAGAGGTAAATGATGCTCTGAAGAAAATGAAAAAGCGGTTGGGCGAGATGATATACCCATCGAAGTATGGAAATGCCTAAGGAAGGAAGGAATTTGGTGGCTTACATGTTTCTTTAATAAAATACTGAAGACAGAGTATGACAAACCAATGGAGAGAAAGTACTTTGGTACCTTTGTATATGAACAAAAAAGATATACAAAATTATGTCAATTACAGAGGAATTAAATTAACGAGTCATACCATGAAATTATGAGAACGAGTAATAGAGAGAAGAGTAAGACGAGAAACTGACATTTTGGAGAATCAATTTGGATTCATGCCAGGGCGGTCGACCATGAAAGCTATATATCTTTTGAGGAGACTCATTGATAACTATCAGGATAAAAACAAATCTGTTTATCGATCTTGAGAAGACTTATGATAAGATTTCAGAGAGGTCTTATGAAGAGTCTTAGAAAAGAAATGTGTAAATGTATCATACATTGACGTAATCAAAGATATGTATACAAATTCAGTGACAAGGGTGAGGACATTTTGAGGATTAATACGGGAATTCCCTATCACTGTTGGCTTACATCAAGTGGTGGAGACCAGCCCCGATCTGGACGTCGCAAAAGCGTCCGACACCGCACCCGACCGGATCTCTACCAGCCCTGAGTTTTGCATATTTTAGTTTGCATTTTGTTATTTGCATTTTATGTAATATTCACATTTTGTTTTATTTAGAAATATAAATATATATACACATATATATATATACACATATATATATGCGTGTGTATATATATGTGTGTGTATATATATGTGTATATATATATATGTGTGTGTGTATATATATATATAAATATAGCTGGTAAACAGGAATTCCCAGTTCAGCCTTTCCACCAGCCAACCCGTGCGGCCAACCCTCTTCCGATTTCTGCGAGTACGAAGAAATAGAGCTCCTTCCCCGCCAAAGGCGCTGCTCCAGGAGAAGTCTCGTACACCCAAATCTGCAGCCGCCTTCCCCGGGTTCGTTGGATTAGGGCTTTTTGTGCGTAGACGTTCTCGATTTCCGCATGAGACTAGGGCCACGACGAACCCCGACGGTTTCCAACAACCGTCCACTTTCGTCCAGGGCCGCAATCACCGGCAGTTTGGCGACCATGATTTATCTCCTGATAAGCCAATGATTTCTGGGATGCTCTATAAAATGGGGGATCGGTAAATGCGTAGGGGATGGCTTAGATTTTGGATTTTTTTTGGAATGCTGTAACATGTCCGTTTAAGTTACCGATCGTTCCTGTATTTCCACTTGGTGAAAGAGGTGATGAACAGTGTGTTTGTAGTCCTGTTGCTGTAATTGTTTGATTGGGAATTCTAGATTTGTTGTTTGCTCTTCCGTTGGAGTCCAGTTTGAGTTCAGAACAGAGATGGAGTTATTGAGTTCTTTTCCCATTTGAGTTCTACTGAGGAAGTGTTGATTATAGAACAGTGACATTCAGATTACGCGGAGCCTCTTTGTGTGAATAATGGGTGAAATTCAGATCTTGTGTTAGAGATTACGTGGAACCACTTAGTGTGAGATTGAGCGAATTTATTCCGAGGTGCCCTTGTGCGATAGCGGCCGACCTCGGAGCGGGAGATTGAAGGTGACGAGGAATTCCTCGCGGGATCGCCGTCGACATCGATTGCGGAAAGACACCTTTTTCCGTGGGTAACTTGTTCCTTTCTCTTCCTTTGCGTGCGTCTAAATTTTCTCTTTAGGTTATTCGACTCATTTTTTGGATTTTTCGCCCGGGTTTTGTCAGCGAACGCTATGTCGAAAACTCCAAACGGAAACGTATTTGGAGTTCACGATTTTTGTTTGCTACAACAAGGGGAACGGAACGAACGTTGCGAGCTTCCTTCCCCGGACTTAGAATCGAATCATTTTTTAAGAAAATTCATTTTAAAACAAAATAGTAATTTTGTGCTTATAAAAAAAATCTAATTGCTTAATTTCTTAAAGTCGTGCGACGCCCGCTCAAATTTTCAAATTTTATTTGCTTGTATTTAGGGTTTCCTAGAAATAGCCGACAGGCGCGCAAACCCTACGCGTCGTCCTGCATCAATTTGGTATCAGAGCTAGGTTCCGAAATTTTTCTAAGTTTCGAAATCCGCCCTGCGTAGAATAGGAACCCCCGCATAGCATTTTAATTTAAAAAAAAAAGTGAAGTTTTTATTTTATTTTTTTCATCCATTTTAATTGTTTGTTTGCATGCATCTGCGTAGTGGTAGGTTAGTGAGTATGAGTTCACCACATCACACTCCACCTGAACAGCCTCAAGAGGTAAACTCTGAGATGCGTCGAGTTGAACGTGGCCAAGCGAGTCGTGTGAACGAAGGGACTAAACCACCCCAGTGGTTTCTACCTTTCGCCCACCAAATGACAGTGTTAACCGAGAGTGTCTATCAAGTGAGAGAAGGGTTTGAAAATCTTAGTGTTAGGATGAATAGTTTAGAAGTACCTCCTCGAGTTTCAATGCCACCTCCAATTCGAGATGAACATTCTGTTCGTCCACAGTACGAAGCTCCTCCACACTATGGAGAGAGGTCTACACTTAGGAGAAATCCTCTATTTGAGGAAGAGGGTCGACACCCGATAGATAGGTTCGAGTTTGCGCGTGATCAGGGTGGGAATTTTCCAAGGAATTTTCCTGAACCCCAACGAGGGCCTATATTAAACATGCGAGAAAATTATCAGGAGAGGCCACATTATGACGTAGCGAGAGAAGAGCGTCCTCGAGATCATCATCGGCCTATACCGGCCATGCATCGTGATGATTGCCCTAGAGATTGGCATTGACCTCCGCCCCCACGACGTCGAGACTATCGTGATCCTTACGATGATGATTACGACTATCCTCCCCGGGATAGGCGACCGGATCTCACACGAGTGGTGAAACTTGATCCATCACTTTATGATGGTTCTATGGATCCCAAGATCTTTTCGGACTGGGTTATCGACATTGAGGCCTACTTTGAGTGGTATCGTATGACAGAGGACCAAAAGGTTCAGTTCGCCAAAATGAGATTGACTGGGCGAGCGAAGATCTTTTGGATAGGTGAAGAGCGTAGTCTAGAGAGGAATGGACGCCCTCCCATTACACTTTGGCTCCACATGAAGGCCATATTAGAGGAGCAGTACATTCCCCAACATTACCAGTCCCGTCTACGAGACGAGCCGACGTCTCTACGTCAAGGGTCAAAATCAGTTTCTGATTACTTAGCTGAGATGAAGGATCTTATGATAAGGTGCAACGTAGTAGAACACTCACGTGACACCTTATCCAAATTTAAGTGTGGACTACGATCTGAGATCCGAGATGAGTTGATTCGATATGACCACTATTCTCTCCCTGAGATCATATCTATTGCCATCGATATCGAGGAGCACCAGAAGAGAACCTCCCGGTTCAAATCTCAACCTAAAACGAATACTTCTTACAAGAAAGAAGAACATAAAGGTAAGGAGAGTGCGTCGAAGCCTACCTCGACCTACACCAGAGATCAGAACAGGAAGTCCCCCATGGGAACCGTGACCCCTTCACAAATACGATGTTATGAGTGCCAGCAGATGGGCCATATTTCGAGAGATTGTGCCAAGAGGAAAGGCACGTTGGTTATTCATGAGGTGACTGAGGAGGATGAGCCTGTAGAAGAAGAGAGAGTCGAGAAGGACTCTCACGTTTTGAACGACGAAATGTACGGTACGCCTAGTGATGAGGACATAGATCCCATCGTTCTAGTGGTGAGATGCATGTTATCTACACCGCAAGAATCAGCCGATTATTGGCGGACGAACATCTTCCAGGCCTATTTTAAGACTGGGGAGAAAGTGTCGTTTAGTAGTGGATAGCGGGAGTTGTATGAATGCGATAGCTGAGACAGCTTTAGCCCACATGAGACTCACTGCTGAGCCACACCCATCCCCATTTCAGGTAGCTTGGGTTACCAAGACTACATTATCGGTGACTAGGAGATGTTTAGTGCTCATCACTATCGTTACGTATTCCGATAAGATTTGGTGTGACGTTATGCCTATAGATGTGTGCCACGTATTACTTGAGCGACCCTGGTTATACGACCGGGATGTCACCATACATGGCAGGTCCAACACTTGCTCCTTTTTACTGGACGGAAAGAGAGTAGTGTTGACCCCGGTGCGACTCAAAGCACCGCCATTCCGCACGAGTAGTAGTGCGAAAGAATCTCTTCCTCCCACTGAAGGAAGAAGACTCTTAGCATGATACGAGGTACTGAGTTCCACCGAGAGAGTTTTGACGGTGGATTTATTTATGCCTTAGTGGTTTTACAGGCATCTGATTTATCAGAGGTATATGAGTCTACTCCTATACCCATTCTTGTCACGGCGTCAAGGCGAACCAAGGCGAGCGCCGGGCGCCTTGACGCCTAGGCGATAAGGCGGACGCCAAGGCGACAACAAGGCGAGCTAGTCGTTACCTAACGACTTGTTATTTTTTTAAAATTATCTGGGACTATACACTGCGGTTTTATCCAAAACCGCAGTGTATACCCAAAAACTAGACTATACACTGCGGTTGTGGATAAAACCGCAGTGTATAGTATGTATAGACTGCGGTTTTGGATAGCTGATTTGAGGAAGATGGTCGGCGAAATCACCAAATCGAAGGGAGAAGGCAGAAGGTTTCGTCAATTGGCCGAGGGTTTTCGCTTAGGAGCAGCGGCTGTAAAAAGTAGAGGTAAAATGTAAGATTTCGGCTCAGACGGGTAATAAAACTGGCATAGACTGCGGTTTATACAAAAATCGCAGTCTAAAGGGTGAATAGACTGCGGTTTTTGTATAAACCGCAGTCTATTCTAACCCTAACGAAGAATATACTGCGGTTATACGACAACCGCAGTCTATTCCCCCTATAGACTGCGGTTTTCATATAAACCGCAGTCTATTCTTCGTTTTATGAATAAAAAAAAGGCGTCAGTCGCCTTGGATCTAGTCTGGCGCCTGGACGCCTAGGCGTCGCCTAGGCGACGCCATGACAGGGATGTCTATACCTGCTAGGAGACTCTTAGAGGAGTTCCAGGATCTACACCCTGATGAGCTTCCGGCTGAGTTACCTCCCATGAGGTGTATTCAGCACGCGATAGACCTTGTTCCTGGAGCTTCCCTCCCTCATTTACCGCATTACCGATTGAATCCTACCGCCCACGAGGAGCTGCAGAAGCAGATTGGAGAGTTATTAGATAGAGACTTTATTCGCCATAGCCTTAGCCTTTGTGCGGTGCCTGCCCTCCTTGCCCCAAAAAAGGATGGTACCTGGCGTATGTGCGTTGACAGTCGTGCTGTCAACAAGATCACAGTGAAATACCGATTCCCGATACCCCGACTGGATGACATGTTGGACATGTTGACTGGGGCTACGATCTTCTCTAAGATCGACCTTCGTAGTGGTTATCATCAGATCCGTATACGCGAAGGAGACGAGTGGAAGACTGCCTTCAAGTCGAAGGATGAACTTTATGAGTGGCTTGTGATGCCCTTTGGGTTGTCCAATGCCCATAGTACTTTCGCTCGGATGATGACCCATGTCTTCAGACCTTACATTGGGAAGTTCGTAGTAGTTTATTTCGACGACATTTTGATCTATAGTCAGAGCGAAAGTGAGCATTTGACTCACCTACGTACCATTTTCGAGCTCCTGCGAGCCGAGCGACTATACATCAATTTGAAGAAATGCATTTTTATGGCCGAGTCTGTTATCTTTCTGGGATATATAGTGAGCTCCGCTAGCATCACTATGGACCCCGAGAAAGTCCGAGCGATTCGTGAGTGGCCTACACCCCAGAGTATTCACGATGTCCGTAGTTTCCATGGGCTAGCCACATTTTATCGTCGTTCATTAAGAACTTCAGTTCTATTATGACGCCAGTTACTGAGTGTACGAAGAAGAGAAATTTCAAGTGGACGTCATCGGCAGCTAGAGCCTTTGAGATCATCAAAGATAAGATGTCCACTGCACCTGTTTTAAGACTCCCTAATTTTAGTCACGTATTCGAGGTATCCTGTGATGCCTCTGGGGTTGGGATAGGAGGTGTACTTAGTCAAGAGGGTCACCCGTTGGATTTTTTAGTGAAAAGCTTTCAGGCCCGAAGCTGAATTATTCCAACTACGAGCGTGAATTTTATGCGATTGTGCAGACATTGCGTCATTGCAGGCATTATCTATTGCCCAAGGAGTTTGTCCTCCACTCTGATCATCAGGCGTTGCGTTATATCAATTCGCAGCAAAAGTTGAACCCTCGACAGGCTAAGTGGGTATCATATTTGCAGGAGTACACCTTTGTTCTCAAGCACTGTAAGGGAACGGAGAATCGGGTTGCCGCCGCCCTTAGTCGAGTCACCCTCGTATTATCACAGATGCGTACTCAGGACATGATTTGAGCGTATTAAAGATGAATATTCTAGTTGTCCCGATTTTAGCGGAATTTATGATGCAATACGCTCTGATCCCTTTCACGATGAGACAGATTACCCCATTCGAGACGGATATTTGTTTCGTGGAACCCGTCTGTGTATTCCCCGCACCTCGTTGCGAAATTTCATTGTATGAGAATTACATGGCGGAGGCTTAGGTGGACACTTTGGACGAGATAAGACGGTAGCCTTAGTAAAGGAGCAATTCTATTGGCCCGGGATGAAGCGGGTTATCGCACAGATAGTCAGTAGCTGCCGCACATGTCAGGTAGCGAAGGGCAATATACAGCCCGCTGGATTATATACACCGTTACCGGTGCCCAATATTCCTTGGGATGATGTTAGCATGGATTTTGTGCTTGGATTACCGCGCACTTTTAGGAAGCACGATTCCATTCTTGTGGTGGTCGATCGGTTTTCTAAAATGCGTATTTCATCCCCTGCAACAAAACCGATGATGCCTCTCATATTGCCCGAATTTATTATAAAGAGGTTGTCGCGCACTGAGGGATACCTAAGACTATCGTTACCGATCGAGATGTCAAGTTCACCAGTTATTTTTGGAAGTCACTCTGGAGACTATTAGGTACTAAACTTCTATTTTCGATCGCCTATCATCCGCAGACTGACGATCAAACTGAGGTTGTTAATAGGAGTTTAGGAAATTTACTGCGATGTTTGGTAGGAGATCATCAGGGGAATTGGGATCTAATTCTTCCACACGCTCAATTGGCCTACAATAATTCGAAGAATAGATCTACGGGTTTATCTCCCAATGAGGTTGTTCATGGTCACACTGCACGAGTGCCGCTAGATTTAGCCCCACTACCACCCACTTTTAGGACTAGCCAGTTTGCACACGACTATGCATTGCATTTGCATGACTTGCATAAAGAAATTGAGCGGAAATTGCATAGCACTTATGATTTATATGCAACTCAAGCTAACAAGCATAAAAGAGCTATTAGTTTCAAAGTGGATGACTTGGTGATGGTTCGGCTAAATTCGGAACGGTTACCTTCGGGTACCGTAAAGAAGTTAGCTGACCGTAGAACTGGACCCTTTAGAGTGGTCAAGCGGATTGGGCAAAATGCGTATGAACTTGAGATGCCTTCCGTTTGTGGAGCAAATCCGGTTTTTAACGTAGCCGATCTGACTTTATTCCACGATTACCCACATGAGTCTTTAGAATTTCCATTGCCTTCTCCTCCATTTGTTGCTTCTGGGTTGGTGAGTGCTAGTGAGGAGCCACATTCTGGACACATCGACACTCATTCAGTTACCGGCACACCATCTGCAGTTCTTCCGTTTTCCACTGATAGTTTTCAGGCTAAGCATGAGACACCAGGTAATTCTTTCATACCAGTTCCCAGAGCCGCTGACAGACTTCCGCGACAGATATTGGTTCCCGAGCAGATATTGGTCCCGAGCAGATATTGGATGACGAGACAGTGACCACTACTGATGGTGGGTTTCAGAGATACTTGGTTTGTTGGCATGACAGACCAGAGACCGAGACTAGCTGGGTCTTGGCCGAGGAGTTACAGCGTATGGATGCCGATCTTCTACAACACTACCGGTCGGAACACTCACCAGAGATGAGTGATTTCGAGAGGGGGAGAGTTGGTGGAGACCAACCCCGATCAGGACGTCGCAAAAGCGTCCGACACCGCACCCGACCGGATCTCTACCGTCCCTGAGTTTTGCATATTTTAGTTTGCATTTTGTTATTTGCATTTTATGTAATATTCACATTTTGTTTTATTTAGAAATATATATATATATACATAAATATATATATATATATATATAGCTGGTAAACAGGAACTCCCGGTTCAGCCTTTCTCCCAGCCAACCCGTGCGGCCAACCCTCTTCCTATTTCTGCAAGTACGAAGAAATAGAGCTCCTTCCCCGCCAATGGCGCTGCTCCAGGAGAAGTCTCGTACACCCAGATCTGCAGCCGCCTTCCTCAGGTTCGTTGGATTAGGGCTTTTCGTGCGTAGACGTTCTCGATTTCCGCATGAGACCAGGGCCACGACGAACCCTGACGGTTTCCAGCAACCGTCCACTTCCGTCCAGGGCCGCAATCACTGGCAGTTTGGTGACCACGATTTATCTCCTGATAAGCCAATGATTTCTGGGATGCTCTATAAAATGGGGGATCGGTAAATGCGTAGGGGATGGCTTGGATTTTGGATTTTTTTGGGAATGTTGTAACATGTCCGTTTAAGTTACCGATCGCTCGTGTATTTCCAGTTGGTGAAAGAGACGATGAACAGTGTGTTTGTAGTCCTGTTGCTGTAATTGTTTGATTGGGAATTCTACATTTATTGTTTGCTCTTCCGTTGGAGTCCAGTTTGAGTTCAGAACAGAGATGGAGTTATTGAGTTCTTTTCCCATTTGAGTTCTACTGAGGAAGTGTTGATTATAGAACAGTGACATTTGGATTACGTGGAGCCTCTTTGTGTGAATAGTGGGTGAAGTTTTGATCTTGTGTTAGAGATTACGTGGAACCACTTAGTGTGAGATTGAGCGAATTTATTCCGAGGTGCCCTTGTGCGATAGCGGTCGACCTCGGAGCGGGAGATCGAAGGTGACGAGGAATTCCTCGCGAGATCGCCGTCGACTTCGTTTGCGGAAAGACGCCTCTTTCCGTGGGTAACTTATTCCTTTCTCTTCCTTTGCGTGCGTCTAAATTTTCTCTTTAGGTTATTCGACTCATTGTTGGATTTTTCGCCCGGGTTTTGTCAGCGAACGCTATGTCGAAAACTCCAAACGGAAACGCATTTGGAGTTCACGATTTCTGTTTGCTACAACAAGGGGAACAGAACGAACGTTGCGAGCTTCTTTCCCCGGACTTAGAATCGAATCATTTTTTAAGAAAATTTATTTTAAAACAAAATAGTAATTTTGTGCTTATAAAAAAAATCTAGTTGCTCAATTTCTTAAAGTCGTGCAACGCCCGCTCAAATTTTCAAATTTTATTCGCATGCATTTAGGGTTTCCTAGAAATAGCCGACAGACGCACAAACCCTACGCGTCGTCCTGCATCACCAAGGGTCAGCTTTAAGCCCCTATCTCTTTACCCTTGTCTTAGATGAGCTCGTCGGACATATCCAACAAGCAATACCTTGGTGTTTATTGTTTGTAGATGATATTGTTTTGGTCAATGAGACGCGCGAGGGTGTAAACGCGAAACTTGAATCCTGGCGAGACAATTTAGAAAAGATGGGTTTTAGGTTGAGCAGGACAAAGACAGAGTATATGGAGCTCAAATTTAACTGTGCAAAAAGGACAGATGACTCAGTTATTAAGTTGGGTGACCAAGATATTTCTCGCAGTGAGTGCTTTAAATATCTGGGATCGATAGTTAAAAAAGATGGAGGTGTAGATAAAGATGTGATACATAGAATCCAAGTAGATTGGTTGAAGTGGAGAGGCACGCCTGGGATCTTATGTGATCGTAAAGTACCATTAAAACTTAAAGGCAAGTTTTATTGTACTGCAATTAGACCTGCGATGCTCTACGGTTCTAAGCGTTGGGCAGTGAATTATGTATATGAGCAAACAAAGGGAGTTACAGAGATGAGAATGCTTAGGTGGATATGTGGACACACGAGACTGGATAAAATTAGGAATGAATGTATCAGGGATAAAATAGGAGTGACACCAATTGTAGAGAAGATGCGAGAAGCTCGATTAAGATGGTTCAGACACGTACAAAGGAGACCATTAAATGCATATGTTAGGCGTTGTGAGAGTTTAGCCACTTGGCATGTTAAACGGGGAAGGGTAGACCAAAAAAGACTTGGAATGAAACTATAAGGAAAGACACGATGTACTTATGCATTAGTGAGATTATGACTAAAGATTGGGCGCAGTGATGACAAAGGATCCATATAGCCGATGTTACGCATACACTTTCACACAAGTGGACCCCCCGGATGGAGATCATCGACGCACGCATATGGAAGCCGCCGCACTTATTTAGTGTTACGCATACACTTTCACGCAAGTGGACCCCCCGGATGGAGATCATCGACGCACGCATATGGAAGCCGCCACACTTATTTGGGGCACGCGCATGGAAGCCGCCATGATTATTCCTTTTTGAAATTAGATGTGTTAATTAATATTATTTAAATGCCTTTTTAATAAAATTAATTAGATTTAATTATTATTAATTGTATTGTCTTATTTTGTGTGCCCTCCCTCATCTATATAAGAGGGAGGGGTAGGAGTTTGTAAGGTATGCTTGAATGTATGGAGAATTTTAGGGTTGCTCCCTAAGTTTCATCTTTATCCTTCCTCCCTTCGTCTCGCTCACCACCGCCAGCCCTTCCCCTTGCCGGATTCTTCCTCTCTCTCCTTATCCATTCGGTAACAATGGTCCGACCTGCCGCTCCGCCCGCCTTAGCGCCGCCGGCTCTCGGCTCTCCTTCCATGGCTCCGAACACGCCTCCACGCTGCCGACATCCGCGCCATGCTCGACCGCCACGATGTCCAGCTCGACAGATTGCAGTTCACCGTCGACGCTGCCCTCGCCGTTCAAGCGCTCATTCTCGCCCGCCTCGACACCCTCGAACGCATCAAGGAGCAATCCGCCCGGCCAGGACACCGCCTGGCCCACGCCGGGGAACCACAGGAGGCTGTCGCCTTCCCTCCCAATGCCGAGCAGCACACCCCATCTTCCCCTGCCCGCATCGAGCAGTCGGCCCCACAGTTCCCTTCCAGCACCGAGCAGCCTACCCCATCCTCCCCTTCCAGCGTCCTGCAACCACCCCCACAGTTCCCTTCCAGCGTTGAGCAGCAGCCACCGCCCCCGCTGCCCCTCCTGCGTCGAGCAGCAGCCGCCGCACCTCCCACACCGCTTCCACCAGCCGCCGCACCTCCCACACTGCTTCCGCCAATCGCAACTCCAGCAACACCTCTGACAGCCCGAGCCAGCACCGCAGCTCTCGCACAAGCCTCGCCAGTCAGCGGCCCCGCTCCAGGAACTGCCTCGCCGCTCGTCTCCCTCCAGCAGTACAAAACAAACTCACGCAGTGATGTCGACTGCCTCGGTTCCTTTCCCCCAGCCATCGAGCCACACGCCTGCTTTCTTTTTGGCAGTTTTTCATCATGTCCTCTTTCCCCTGCCATCTTTAATGCCACTAGGCCCCACACACAGCAGCCTCCATCATTTCCTTGTGTCTCTCCATCCACGCCATCCTCACGGTTTCCGGGCCGCACAACTGAACCCACGCCAAAAACTCCACATTGTTCCTCCCTCCTGCAGCTCCATCACATCGTACATCAATTCTCCTTTCTCTTTCTTGAGCCTCCCCCTACTTGCCAACAATTATCTCCCATACACCCTCAATTTTTTTATTTGTCTTCCATTGTCTTGTCCCATCAATGGGTTTGTCCTTTTCTTCTCTCTCCCCTTCCAAACAAATGCACACCCACCTTTTTCCCTCCTAGCTGCCACCCCCAATTCCACGCCCATCCAGAACTCACTTTCACATTCACAAGCCCACCCACTCTTATTGTCCCCCTTTCTTCTAACCGCACTCCTCTAACACATAAATATTCAGCACAAATTTTTCTTTGTTTGACACATCTGCGTTCTTTCTCCTCTGGGCACTCGCCACCGCCACTAGCAATACACAACTCCTTTCTCGTCAACATTCCTAAAGATTCCGATAAAATCATAACACTCGACCTTGAGGACAAGGTCGATTTTCAAGGGCGGTATAGTGTTACGCATACACTTTCACACAAGTGGACCCCCCGGATGGAGATCATCGACGCACGCATATGGAAGCCGCCACACTTATTTAGTGTTACACATACACTTTCACGCAAGTGGACCCCCCGGATGGAGATCATCGACGCATGCATATGGAAGCCGCCGCACTTATTTGGGGCACGCGCATGGAAGCCGCCATGATTATTCCTTTTTGAAATTAAATGTGTTAATTAATATTATTTAAATGCCTTTTAAATAATATTAATTAGACTTAATTATTATTAATTGTATTGTCTTATTTTGTGTGCCCTCCCTCATCTATATAAGAGGGAGGGATAGGAGTTTGTAAGGTATGCTTGAATGTATGGAGAATTTTAGGGTTGCTCCCTAAGTTTCATCTTTATCCTTCCTCCCTTCGTCTCGCTCACCACCGCCGACTCTTCCCCTTGCCGGATTCTTCCTCTCTCTCCTTATCCATTCGGTAACAGCCGACCCCACTATGGTGGGATAAAGGCTTGAGTGTTGTTGTTGTTCTGAAGCGCCTTAGAATTCTATAAACTACCAAGGGAACCCGTCTCTATCATGAATTACAACTCTATCAATACCTTCCTCACAATGGACCAAACTCACCATTGGATTCCCTCGTATAAGGTAATTGTTATACACATGGGAATTCACTCCTTATGCCAAGATCTTTGGGCCTCTTTGCCTCCTGGATGTCTTCTGGTTCCCCTCCCAGCTCCAGAATCCGACGAACCCCTCTCTTAGGTCCATCCAATTCTTAACGAGACCTACCCCTACACCGCCATTCACATGACCTCTCTCCCCGAGCCCACTCATGCATATCCTCCACCGGCCATCCTCCTACCAACACTCAAAAAACTACCAGACTCCCCATCAGCTTCATCGACCACCCAACAAAGACCGACACCTCTTTTTCCCAAAACTCCCCCAACACCAGCTGCTCTTGTTCCCCACACTCATTAACCTTAATACGACAAGCCCCCATCACCCCTCTTGGCTACACCAACCATGGCCCAAATCAGTCCCTCCGTTCCAAGATGACCAAGACCCGTCACCGACCCCTTTAGACGCCTTCCTCTGTTCCACCCCCCATCCTCACTTCCACATCGACCACAACAATCTATATCTCGTAAAACCAAATTTTAATCCACAGCCCAAGCGGCCTTGTCGCCCCGAGCTTCGTTGCCCCCAACTCCATCCTCAATGATGTTTTCCAATTCCGTTTTCAGTGCCCTTTGTTACCCATGTCCATCAATTGTTGCAACCAAGTTATCAACTCTGTCGTAGCATTTACATCCGCTAACATCTTTAGACCGCAACCTAAGTTTGGTCAAGCAACAAATATGTTGTTCTCCTATGTCTTTGGTTTCGTATCCATCATCTTTTTCCTTCTTCCCTGTCCGCAAGTCCCCTATGTCACTCTGTCCAAACCCATCAAGCCCCCTCATCTATAAATGTCACTCCGCGCTGATACATTTACACATACCCACCCAAATACCTGCAAGTACTCCATGTATAACTGTCAGTACTTGGTCAGTCATACAATGTGTGCTCAATTACACCCACTCCTTAATTAAAACACCAAAACTCGCATTCAACCAACTGCACTTAACTCCAATGACATCTTTTAAACGTTCCCCCACTCTGATGTGCCTTGTGTCGCACATTCATTTATTTTATTTTCTACCTTATGTATTTTTATCGCACATCTCACACACAGCCGTTTCTATGCGCAAACCCACTCACACCCACCTTGACCCACTAAAATATTCACATCGTCCCCATTTTTGCTCTTTTAAGAAAATTATTTATGCGCCTAAAATTACTAACGATCTGACGAACCCATTTTCACATCATGCTCGTGTTTCTTTGTCACTTAGTTCCATTTTTTCAGACCTTCCATTATCCAAAAAAAGCTCCCCTATGGCAATCCCGCTTCACTACCAACAATAACATTTTCCCCGACAACATCCATTGCATTTCAGCCAAATTATCTATGTCGTTGCAATAGTTAAGGATTCAGACGAACATGTTAAGCTCGTCATTACCACCATGACAACTCATAGAGAAACAATACATTTATCTTGCAAGGAGAATATATTGTTACATAGAAGAGTCCAGATGAGCTTCTTTTTATCTATCTTCTAATACTAATATATTAATTAAATTGTTTAGCTTTTGTCTTATCCGGCGTGTCTTCAATCTTCTATATAAGGAAGTCTAGGTGTGGTTGGAGGGATCTCTTATGTTTCAGTATTTGTAGTCGGCCCAGTGCTGGCGAGGGAACCTACCCTTAATTGTATCTTGGCGAGATCATCTCTCGAGTTTTAATGTTATTTTTTTATCTTCTTGTTTTCCGAGTGCCTCTTTCTTCTCATTCATATAAAGTGGCATCCTTGTGACTATTATAATTATAATTGTAGGTCTTCAGTAACTTTATAGAATCTACATGCTTAAAATTGGTGTTGAACCCAGAGCTATCCGCTACAATTTTCAACAAGAGATTACTCAACAACTGAAGTTGATATCGATCTTCTTCCTTAAAGTCCATCCTCCCACCTAAGAATATTTGCATGTGTTACCGAAAAGTCATGACCCGACCTTTAGAGTTTTCAGAATTCCCTCTCTACTATAAGTGGAAAAATGAGATTCTAAATAATTTTCATGTGTTACCCATGCAACTATATTTACATCTAAATACCAACACCCCCTTAAGATGGGCGAAAGATATCAACTAAGTCCATCTTGTCAAACAATCTAGACAAATCAAGTGAGTTGAGTCCCTTAGTGAGACAATCAACCACTTGCTCTTTAGTAACTGCATGTCCCAGCTCTAGTACACCACTATTCAACTTTTCCATGATGAATAACTTGTCGATCTCCACATACTTGGTTCTGTCATGTTGAACAAAGTTGTTTGTAATGCTAATAACTGACTTGTTGTCACACCAAAATGTCATTTCCCCCTTGGTACATCTTGAGCTCTATCAACAGGGCTTTCAACATAACATCTCTCCTACATCCAAGGCCATGACTCTGTCCTCTGTCTCGGCTGTGGATCTCGCAACTATAGTTTTGCTTCTTTCCCTTCCAGGAGACCAAATTGCCCCCCACAAACATGCAATATCCTGATGTGGACCTCATGTCATCGGCGCAACTAGCCCAGTCTGAATCGCAATAGTCCTCAATGTTCAAATGCCCATTCTTCCGGAAGATCAACCCTTCCCTGGTGCACTCTTCAAGTACCTTAGAATCTGGTACACAACATCCATATGACCCTCCCTAGGATCATGCAGATAGTGTGCCATCACACTCGCAACAAAAGATATGCCGAGACGAGTATGACTTAGATAGACCAAGCCACCTACCAACCTCTGGTATCTCTCTCTATCGATTGACACTTTTGCCTCAACACTGAGCTTGGAATTCTGATCAATGAGAGCAACTGCAAGTCTGCACCCTAGCATACCTGTCTATGTCAGCAGATCTAGCACATATTTTTGTTGATATAGAACAATCCCCTCTGCACCACGAGTTATCTTAATCCCAAGGAAATACCTTTACCCAAGTCCTTTACCTCAAATTTCTTGCCCAATCTCATCTTCAGCTGAGCAATTTAACTCTCATCATCACCAATGATAATCATATCATCCACATACATAGCAAATATTGTAGTGTGAACTCCACGTCGCCTAAATAACATTGTATGATCAACAATGGTCTGCCGATACTCCTTACTTACCATAGCTCTCCTAAACCTATCAAACCAGGCTCGAGGAGACTGCTTTAGCCAAAAAGAAACTTCGAGTCTACACACCTTACCAGTTGTTTGTTTCGTGCAAAAACCTGGTGGTACCTTCATGTACACTTCCTCCAACAAATCACCATGAAGAAATGCATTCTTCACGCCGAGATGGTATAGTTTCCATCCCCTATTCGCCGCCAAGGATACTAGTGTCTGCACTGTGCTCATCTTCGTCACGGGTGCAAAAGTCTCATCATAGTCGATTTCATAAGTTTAGCTGTACCTCTTTGCTACCAATCGGGTCTTGTTGCGCTTAACTCTGGATTTTGTTTCACAGTGAAGACCCACTTACGCCCAACTGCCTTCTTATCTGGTGGTAATGATACAAGATCCCATATTTTATTCTTTTCCAGAGCCCCAAGTTCCTCTATCATTGCAGCTTTTCACTTTGGATCCTCCTTAACAACCTGCCAACACTTAGGAATAAAGACAATGTCCAAAGATGCAATGAATGCTCCATGCACAGGTTATATGTGAGAGTTGGGAACAAACTTGACAATATCATGAGGAAAGCCATATCGATCATGTGAGACTCCCGCATTGCTGCGGGAAGTCCTCCTTACCGGTATGGGAGTGGTAGTACAGAGATGAGTCATATCACCTGTGCATTCTGAGTTTGAGATGGATGGTGTAGGTGTCTCTGGAGTCGGAGTAGGTAGAGGCAAGGGTCTTGGCACAATTGGCGCTATAGGCACTGTAAGCATGGTCCCTCATTATATTTTCTTCTCCTCATATACACTCTCAGCTCCCCCTGAGCCTGAGGTCCACCGTTCTCGGATTCATTCCCCTCATGCACCGGCAACGCAGCTGACTCCACACTCGACACAAGAGGACAAGGGATACTCACTATCTTTCTCTCACCACTACTGTCTCCTCCCCCTCTCGCCTCATACTGCCTGTAACGAGTGAGTCCCCAAAGGGCGAGTCAACCTGAGAAGAGTAGTATGACTCAAGCTCTCTAAATGTAACATCCATACTAAAAAACAACCTCTTCTCCGCCTGACTCCAACATGCATACCTCCCTTTGCTACCAAGTGGTAAAATGAGGTTCTAAAAAATTTTCATGTGTTACCCATACAACTATATTTACATCTAAATACCAACACTATATATATGATATATAGTTATAGAAACTGCAATTCTAGTGTTTTCTGGAATAGTTTCCCGTGAGAACTGAGAGGGAGCCGCAAAACCGGAAAAGAAACTCTAAGAGACGAGGCTTGTACTATGTGCGACCCCGTTGGACGGATAGTTTTTGGAGTTCCAGGGCATTCTTGTGGATACTAATAGAATTAATAACAAAAAAATTTCGGGTTTGGTGATCGACATGTATGTCCAAAATGAACTCGGATTAACTGTTTCGATGCAGGTATGATTTCGTTTTTCATGTTCAGTTTATAACGCTTGGATCTTGTGAGTGTTTCAACCTTTCGGCTGCACATTTGATGTCCACGAAACTCCACAGCAGGAGTAGCGACACTAATGATAACCAGTATCTTTCTAACTTTTTTTTTCCAGATCTTCGAACAACTTGCCTCCATGCTTGCATTTGTCGCGATTAAGCTCTGCAAATCCAATTAGTTTCTTAGAGATTGGCCACACTTATCGCATACTAGCGGGTGATCCTTGGGTTGCCCCTGTAGGTGGGGAATGGTTTCCCATGTTTCAATTTTGTTGGATTCGACTCTTAATACTTAATGCTAGTTTGAGTACGGTTTTCAATGGTACTAACACGAGTCTTTGGCTAAGTAATTATTGCTGTCCTCATTATTGCAATCTTCAAGAGCAGAAGTTAAGAATTTGTTTCTCCTTTTAATGATAGCTATATTGATTTTCTCTTTCAGCTTGTGCAATACATTTGAATATATTGTTTGAGCAACTTAATTGCATTTATAAACTGCCAGGCGCCAGCATAGTTTATCTGCCGTTCCTGATTCAAAAATGTTTATTATAACGTGCTGAATAAATAACTTCCCCAGAAACATGTTGATTATTATGAGAAGTATTCTTATTAATTATTTCATGCTTCGTTTGCTCTGTAGGACCTTTGAGATTAATTAAAGCTGTAGTACCCCATATGATACCTAGGAGAAAGGGCAAGATTGTAAATGTGGGCAGTGTATCTGCTTTGGCTCCTGGACCTTGGGCTGGCACTTATACTGCATCCAAAGCTGCTCTTCACGCACTAACTGATACCCTCAGGTTGGTTTTTCTTTTACCTTTCTTCTGTCTTTCTAGGCTTCTAGCCTTGAATTCTCAAACCAGTCCTTATTGCCACGAGTTCAACAATGAATCCAATCATTCTTTTTATTGAAGTAAAACACATGAAAACAAGAGTAATATCACACTCGACAGCGCAAATGTTCCGTCGTTCTGTTAAGATCGACCTTATGTGGGAGGCAGAGAGAGTTTCACTATAATCAGGATGAGAATAAAAATATTGCCACAATCAAGAACAGAGGAACAAAAATAAAAAAAATTGTTTTATCTGTTGCACCTTCAGCAGGAAGAAGAATGTCAAGACAACTTTAGTGTGATGCTTACGAATTCCAATCAGTTTTCAATTAGCTGGATAGAGCCCACAATAGTGCTTTGTTATTTTGGCCGAAGCCCAAAAATCTATTTTTTGATTGGGAGCACAATAGCGCTGCATCGAACTCCGGTCCAAACCTGTTTGGTGTTTCATTTTTGTCTCTTTCTCTGTCGGAGCCAATACCAAGGTCCCAATAGGGTCAGCTTGACTTTTTCTACTTCACAACATATTTGTTAGATGTACTTAGCCCAAGAGGCTCTCAACGTTTGGTTAAGCAATAATTAGTCTTTTTTTAATACTCTTTTGTAACACGCCCGCCTAGTTTAGTAACATTTTAATAGCCCAGCCGCCACTCATGATATGAAGCAAATTATGCAACAGTAATAAAGTTGTCACCGTAACAAAAATAGCTAATGCATACAACAAAAACAAAAGACTGGAGCTATGGTTAATAAAAATATTGTAAAGTCTGAATCACAAAGACAACTAGAAATGTAAGTGTGTGTGCGAGAAATTGAAAATAACTAAATATTTTATTTCCAAAAAAATCTAATTATTACAGAAGAGAACCCCTCTGTATATAGAATAAAGGAGATGAGAGAATGTACAATTGGCAATGTGAGACTAAATACAAACTAACCATACCGAGCGGTCACACAAATAGTCTCTGCTCGGACTATACAAGACAACTAAGAGACAAGCTAATAACAACACTCTGGGCGGCTACACCAAGAGTGTCCGCCCAGACATCAGAGGACCACAACACCGACGGTCACACCAATAGTGTCTCTGATGAAGTGACATTCGACTTTGATATGCTTTGTTCATTCATGGAAGACTGTATTCTTTGATATATAAATTGCGGCTTTCTTATCACAGAACATGGGTCGAGAATAATTATAGACTTCTTCCAAGTCCATCAGAAGTTCTCGTAACCACTTTAACTCACATGCGGTTTGAGCCATACTTCTATACTCAGCTTCAACACTCGATCTGGACACCGCTGCCTGCTTCTTGCTCTTCCAGGTGACAAGATTTCCACCAACGAACGTGTAGAAGCCTGGGGTAGATTTTCGATCTCCTTTGTCATCCACATAGCTGACATCAGAATAAGCTTAAATTCGCAGATGATTATTCTTTTGAAATAATAGACCTTTTCCAATAGACCCTTTGATGTATTCCAAAATTTTCAAAGTTGTCTTCAGATGACACTCTCTGCGAGCTTGCATGAACTGACTGATATTTCCAACAACATAGCAAATGTCAGGTCTTGTCACCGTTATGTAAATGAGTTTACCAACCAACCGTCTATATTGAGTGACAAACTTTGTACTATAATAGCTCAATGAAACACTCTGGGCGGTTGACCAGTTTCATTGAGAAGGTCGGTCGCATACTTGCGTTGGGATAAAACAACAGAGCTGCGTTTTCTTGCAATTTTAATGCCCAGAAAGTACTTTGGAGTACTCATGTCTTTGGTGACAAAGTGGTCGTGCATATGTTTCTTTGTCGTTGTTATCCCAGATGAGTCATCTCCAGTGAGAAGTAGGTCATCGACATATACAACAAGAACCACTATCCCGCAAGTGGTCTTCCGTATAAAAAGGGAATGATGTGGCAACAATTGAATTCATATACTGGGTAAAGTTCTAAGAAAAGAACATAATCTAAAACTGCATAAACCCTCGTGAGTTCACCGTAAGCAAATCTCATGACATATATTCCTTGAAAAGAAGAGACCGTAGATGCGGTCAACCCACTGGTGAGTAAGAAAAACTCTACTTCCCAGTGAGACTAGAATAACAAAGGTAAACATGTATGAAAATTTGCGTATGTAACAACTGAATCTAGGGATCATAATTTCTAACATTGTAACAAAAATATGACACAAACATAAATCATATTTTCCACCGCGACAGTACCACGAAGCGACGAAACTCCGCCGCTCGCATCCCTCCGAGTTCACGAATGCAATCCCCCTGTACAACTGTCCTCGGGGGGCTGCGAGCGGCGGGTGTGTCGTCGCAACGTGGAACTGTCACGGCTGGGGTCCTGTCGCGACCGCACGAGGGAGCTCCTCTGCACCGTCTCTCGTGTGTGTACAGGAACTGTCACGGCTGGGGTCCTGTCGCGACCGCACGAGGGAGCCCCTCTGCACCGTCTCTCGTGTGTGTGTGTACTTTAATCTTTATATTCATTTTAGGCATTTAATTTTAGTTTATATATTATAATATATATTATAATTTTTGTATTCATTTTAGGGATTTAATTTTAATTATACTGTAATTAAACTTTGAATTTTAATTTCATATTTTCTATAAAGTATAAACGTTATAAATATATTATAATATATATTTTTAATATTATAAACATTTTATAGATACATAGAAACATTTATATATAATATATATATATATATATATATAAAATAATCGTTAAATATATAAAAATGTTTGTATATATTATCCGTTTATCTATACTTATATCTTTACAATATTAAAAGAGAAAATTGCAACGTTTAAAGTTGGCAAATATAATTTTATTATTTTAATCTAATGACTTAACATATATTATAATCTATTTCAAAAAAATTAAAATACAATGCTCATTCAAAATAATTACACTCTATCCCCAAATTAAAAGTAACGATGGAAATCTATAAAATCGAAATAGTTTTTAGTAGAGCTCCTATACTGTTACGGTTGCGCATGCCGATGAGACACGCACACGCCAACGAGTCGCCGCAACGAGTCCACACACGGAGGAAGATGATGATGGGTCCGTATGGAGGAGAGACTGAAGACACGCCGCCGACATGATTATCTTATTTGCATTTTGTTATGTTATATTCTGTTATGTGTACGCTTTATTATTCGCAATGCCTTCCGTTATCCGCACCCCGCACCTATAAGGGGTTGTGTTGTACTCTTTTTTTGGATTATGCTTGGATGTATGAAATTTTGGGTTGCTCCCTAGGTTTTCTTCTCGTTCCCTTCTCCTTCCTCTCCCTCACTTCCGCCGACCCTTCCCTTTGCCGGATTCCTCTCCGGGATCGTATCACTTTGGTTCGACCTGCCTCACCGCCCGCCATCAAGCTGCCGGTGATCGCGATTGCACAACTTCCACGACTTCTGTCCCGCGTCTTGCAACGTCCGATTCCTCCTGCAGCGCCTATGCCCGCCTGCCGCGTCCATCGCTTCTGACGTCGGGGCCGCCGATCCGCCCCCTAGCGACTGCGCCATGGAGTTTCACAGCTCCCAGCGTCCGGGCGTCCTCCGATCCGCCATTTTTGAGTCCGATCCGCAAATTTTGAGCCGCCGGTCTCTGTTGCCGCGGAATCCCAGCCCATATCTGCCGGATTTCCGCAAGTGCCGACGCTCTTCCTTCGGTTGCCAACCGATCCCTCCCGTTCTGCCAATTCCAGGCTGCTCCGGCGCACGCGTCCCGTCAGCCGCCGCGCCCCTGGTCTTGCCCGGCCTCCGCTGCTCCCCGTTAGATCTGCTCCCCTCCAGTGTTCACCCGCCAACTCCAGTTCATGGCTCCAAACACTCGCTCCGCCAGTGATCTTCCTCCGGATGCGGCCGCCGAAGCCCTAATCCGTCGCTTGGAGGCTCAAAAGCAACTCGGCATCTCCATGCACGCCTCTCTTCTTGCCCTCCACTCCAAGATCGACTCCCTCCAAGCGTCGACCGCCGCCTCTGGATCCGGCTCGCCCGCGGACGTCGGCTCTCTCCTCGGCGCCGGGCCGCCGCCCATTCCCTCCGGACTCACTCCTCCGCCCATTCCGAGCCGGTCCGCCCTCTCCCTTGATATTCCCTCCTTTGTCAGCGTTGAACTGATGGGTTGGATCGCCAAAGCGGAGCAATATTTTGACCTCAACTATACATCGGAGCATGACACTGTGTCTATGGCTGTGGTTGGCCTGGACGGCTCGGCCCTCCATTGAGCTCGGTGGCTTCGCCAGTCCAACCCGTGCCTCTCCTGGCCTGAGCTCAAGCAGGAGATGATCCGACGGTATGACACCGCTACTCCAGCTCCTCCGAGCGTCTTTGCGGCGTCTGCCAGACAGCCGGCTTGTACGACTATGTTGATGAGTTCATCGCCCTAGTCTCCCACATTCCCGGGCTACCGCCCGACCATTACATGGGCTTCTTCTTGCAGGGTCTACTGCCACATATCCGCTCCCATCTCCGCACGCACCACCCTCACACAGTATCCAACGCTATGGACTTGGCGCGTCTGGTGGAAGCCGACCTCTCCCCCCGACCACCTGCTCCTACGTCTGACCACCACCAGCCTCAGCCGCCTTGGCAACCACCAGCCTCGGCTCCTTCACCGCGGCCGCCGCCTTGGGGAAATCGACAGGGCCGCTCACTGGCCCCTCAGCGCCTCACGAACAGTGATTACAATGAGCTTCGCAGCAATGGTCTCTGTTTTCGGTGCCGCCAACCCTACTCCCCCAACCATGAGTGCTCTGTGAAGGAGTTCCACGCCATCATCAGCGACGTCGACCATGTGGTTACCCTGGCCGACTTTGAGGCCCTGGAACTCTCAGTGGGTGATACACCTCTCGACCCCACCATGGCTACGTTCCACCGCCTGGAGTTATCCTGTGCCTCGACGGGCGGGATCTCCGGCCAGCAGACCATACAGCTCTCGGGCACGCTGTGGGATCGCCCGATCATCATCATGGTGGACAGCGACGCAAGCCACAACCTCATCTCTGAGCGCCTGGTGCAGCAACTCCGTCTTTCATCGGTTCCCTCTCCGGATGTTGCAGTCCGCCTGGGCGATGGGGCCGCCGACCGACTCAGGGCCGTTGCGCGACCGTGTCTTTCTCTGTGGGGTCTTGTTCCGTGACCGCGGACTTCTACGCATTTGGCTTAAGCGGTATCAACGTCATTTTGGGAGTGGCTTGGCTCCGCACGGTCGACGATGTACGCGTCAATTGGGCGACTATGACCATGCAGTTCCTCCACGGGGGCCATCCATGTCGCTTCGACGGTAACTCCGCTCTCTTCCGCTCTCCGGTCCCCCTCTGCACGATCCAACAGACCACGAACGTCGGCCATCCATATCACTTTCTCTTTCTTTCCTCTTTTAATTCTCGGCCCGTCCACCTGGAATGAATATGTTTCCAAGAAACCATTTTGTCTTCTTCTTTATTGCTTCTTTCCAATTCAGGCAATTATTGAGCCGTTAGAGAATGGTCTTGAAAGATGTGGGCCATGATAGAAGCATCAGAAAGACAACTGTAAAGATTGAACTTTCACAGACTGTATTCGACGTAGCGTTGAATTAACTTCCTCACTTATCGACGCTGCTTCGAGTTCTTCTAAGAGCTGCTTCGATTTCTTCTGTGCTTTGACTGAACTCAGCAAGTCGACGTTGCGTCGATTCCTTATTGGCGCACCCGTCGAGTTGAATAACATCCACTCTGACTTTCATCAACTGCGTCGAGATTGAAGTAGAAACTGCGTCGACTTCTCAAGTTCCTTCGACAAGTCTCTGGTCTCTGCGTCGATATCTATTCGACGTAACGTCGACTAGTGTTACTTCGACAGTAGAGTTGAACCACTTGGACTTCTAGTTGGAGTAGCGTCGACATGAACTCGATGTTGCGTCGAATTCCATTCGACGCAATTATTAACTTCTGCCATTTTTGCTTCCCTTGATCTAGTGTTGACACTCTTGGTTGAGTGTGACATCCTAAGACATCTAATGACCAAATTACCCTCACTATACAATGGGTAAATTAAATCATAGTGAATAAAATCACTTTTAATTAATTTGTTAAGTTAAATCAAAGGTTTTTCCCAACAATCTCCCCTATTTATCTTAACAAATTTTACATTTTGTTCTAAGTGATTTTATACAATTTTTTTTATAACCAACAATACATTTCATACAAAATAATGCAGACTAAAAATTATGAATATTTCCATTCAGTTGTCAGGCAATAAGAATTGTATCACACTGTTCTTCCCAGTATATATACTTGTCTTCATAAGAATTAATCACATAATACCTTTTAATTAAGTGTCCTTCTCAAGAGTCATTCTCTTCATTGAGAACACCTTTGGAATTTTTTCTTGAGCTACTGTTAAAGGCTCATCATCATCAGCTACTCCAGCATCCCCTTTCTCTTTTGTCAGCTCCCCCTGATTATCAGCATTCTTGTCAGCTTCTTGGGGAGCTTCTTGAACAGCTGTTGTACTCACAGCTTCCATTTCCTCATCCAGATTCCTCTAAATGTCTGGGGCTGGCTCCCCCTGATTCTGTGCAGTTTGATCCAGCTCCTTTACAACTTCCCGTGCAATCTTTGCTATTTCAATTATCATCTCCTCATCTTGAGGCTGCCTTTGAATACCTGGGAGCTCCCCTTGATCTGCTAACTCCCCCTGGATCTGTGCTCCCTGAAAGGTAGTTACCTTGTCAGGGGCAGGCTCTTTATCAGCATTACCCTGATCCTGTCCACCCAACTCGTGGACATGATCCTCTTCCTCTAGAATATTCTCCCCCTTCTTGACCTTACTGGCCAGTGAGGTTAAGAAATCTTTAGTTACCATTGAGGAAGAGACAAATTCCTTCAACCCCTGAAGGGATCTCTTTGTATCCAGCATCTCAGCCTCTACCTGTGAATATTTCCTATCAAACCTCCTTGCCTGGTTGGCAGCCATATCAGCAAAGGTGGAGGATGCAAGGGCTACAGCCTTAGAGATGATTTGCTCAATGTCAATTGGAGGATGAGCTGGAGGTGGATGTGATGAAGGGAAGTCTTCTAGAATGGTAGAGAGAGGATGGTAGACATCAGGAGAAAAGTATGTTGATGATGATGGTGGTGGAGGTGGAATACATTCAAGATCTGGTATGAGGGTGGATGGCTGAGGAGATGGCTCAGGAATTGAAGTAGATTGGGATTGTTGTTGTTGTTGTTGTTGTTGTTGTTGCTGTTGTGTGTCTTCGTGATGGGTCTCTGGAACTGTGTCCATTTGGGAAGGATCATCCCTTGGGGGATCTGGAATCTCCCTATTTGAATCTATATGAGGAGGAGATGAAGGAGGAGATGCTGTAGCTTGACCAGGCTTCAAGATCTGCCTGGTCCATTTTGAGAATATACCTATATTTATTCTTTTACCAGGAGGAATGGGCACTCCTTTGGATTTGCAGATGTTTGGATAATGTTTGAGGAGCACTTGACTCATTAT
Source organism: Dactylorhiza incarnata (assembly GCA_033032865.1). Classification (NCBI taxonomy): domain Eukaryota; kingdom Viridiplantae; phylum Streptophyta; class Magnoliopsida; order Asparagales; family Orchidaceae; genus Dactylorhiza; species Dactylorhiza incarnata. Next base: position 5,176,132 of record JAWHQI010000072.1, read on the forward strand.
TCTCATATAGGCATTTTCTTTATGGGCATACTTATGCCCAATCATCTTTAGAAACAGTCTTCCCCAGTTCACCTTCTTCTTAAGCACTAGAATTCCCATTACTTGCAGTTGCTGCCTGGGGATATCATCATGAGCTGATATCTTGCACAATAAAACCTTCTCCACTATGTCAGCCAAAAACCTGTGTTCTTCACCAAGGTCCATCTTTTTCAGATTGATAGGCTTATCCTTTTTAATTTGCATCAGTTCCAAGGACCTCTTAAGCTCATCCCCTGTGAGTTCATCTGACTCATCCCATGTCTGAAGATCAATATGTTTGGTTCAGCAGTTCCTCTGTGATCAACACCTCTGTGTCATATATCTTCCCTTTGATAGAACCATCCTCCCCTATCTGAATACTGTCCTTGAACTCAGATAGTTCAGTATCCAGGATTTTGCACCTGGTGGAGATCAGCTTGGTCAAGCCAGCATCTTGGAACAGACCAAGAATGGCCTTGAAGCTTTCTGCGGCAGCACTGAAGGAGTCAATGTCTACATCGAATCCTGAATTCACCTTTGGTGGAGCCATTTGATTGAGATTGTACCTGCAAACACAAAGAGAGCGAGAGATAAGGAGGCACGAGAGAGCAAGAGAGCTGGAGAGCAAGAGAAAGAGTATTCGAAAGCGTAAATGTTTCGACGCAGTAATCACTTAAAAGCAGATGAATCGCCGCTACTTAAGGTTTATGTCGACGCACCATCGAGATTACTTATTATTTGGCGCGCAAATCTGTGTTGAGATTGCTTCTAGATGCAATCCTGCGCGCATTGATATATCGACGTTGCGTCGACTAGTACTCGACGTGACTTCGAGATTATTTAGAAACCCTAAATCGACGTAGTCCTGTCGACGTTACGTCGAGTTCCAATCGACGTGACTTCGAACTTAATCAACAATTGTTAAGTCGACGTATGCGTCGATAATATCTTGACGTTGCGTCGAATTCTATTCGAATTGTCTGCTCTACGTGCTTCTCAACGCTGGCGTCGAGTAGAAGTCAATGGTACGTCGACTTCTATTCGACGCATCTCTCAATAAACAAATCTATTTCTTTTAGAAGATTCTTGCTGTTTTTCCCAGCAATTTTATTTATTTAAAATAGATTATACTATCAGTTTTATAAGCTATATAAACAGATCAAGATAGAGTTTACTCCCTTGGATGAAGTTTGTTCCTTATCTTTGTCCTACATTTTCTTTCCCACTCAATCCTCTCCTGAGTGGGATCCTTCCTACCCCTGCACATGTAATTTAAACATTAGAGGGAACCCAGGTTACCTTGGGTCCTTTGCTTTTACCATTATAGGGTTCAATGAAAGAATAGAAGAGTCTTTCATGATACCCTTTGGGATGATAAGGAATGGATCTCCCAAACCTGTTATGTTGATACTTGAAATGAGAGTAAAATATATCAAAATATAATAAATCAGCAGAATGTTTGATTATCCTATGTTTTGGTTTATTCTTTTGGTTGTAGTTATTTCACCTCTCTAGATGACCCTTGCCTAGGGGTTTGTCCTTGTTATTCAGATTTGTCCTTTTAGGTTTGTCTAACCTGTCTAGATGATTGTTCTCTCCACCCTTGGGTGATGCACTCTTCTCACTAGATTGATATTCACTAGATCTAACAAAAGGCACTGGATTTTTCCAGGCTGGTTTCTTAGATGTTTCTGTGCAAGTGGAGGGCTCTGCTCCTAATCCTAGGTGATTAAATCTCATAGAGAGATTTTCAGTGATATCCTTGAGCTTTTGACTCCCCCCATTGAGTGAGTCCTCAAAGGCCTTTGCCTTTGCTAGCTCCTCTTTTAGTTTTGTATTTTCCTCTCCAAGCTTAATCAACTCTAACTCTTTATCATTAATTTCATTTGTTAAGTTTTGATTAGTTAGATGCATTTCATTTTTCTTAAAGTTCTCTAGTTCAGTTCTAGCTATGCCTAGTTCTTTTTCTACCCTAAGATGCTCAATGCAGAAATCTTTAAAGCATGATTTAAAATCTTTTGAAGTAAAATCAAACTCATCAAAGACAGATGATATACCTAATCATTTTCTTCATCTGATACCATCCCAAGAGCCATCATGCAGGCTGCTATTGCTTCTTCTTCATCCCCACTTTCAGATGATGAGGAGTCTACTTCTGCTTCAGAATCACTCAAGTCTCAGCAATAAAGCCTTTGGCTTTCTTCTTGTCCTTTCCTCTGATGAACTTCTTCTTCTTCTTCTTCTCATCCTTGTTGTTGCTTTTCTCCATTTGCTCTTATGGGCAGTCAGGAGCAATGTGCCATGGTTTATTGCAGGTATAGCAGATAACCTCCTTCTTTGGAGTTTTATCATACCTGGGCCTTGAGTCCCTTTCTCTTCTCCTTGAGTCCTCAGTCTTTACCCACTTCTTGAATCTCTTTGCCAGCAGGCTAAACATTTCATCCTCAGGAGTGGAGGACTCTCCTTCAGCAGCTTTGAGAGCAAGAGACCTTTGAACAGGAGCTGAGGAGGTCTCCCTTTCTTCAACCTCAACCCTGTTTTTCAGAAGCATCTCATAGGACTTAAGCTTTCCTAGCAAAGCTTCAGTTGAGATTTCTCTGTGGCATCTGGATTCTCTAATTGCCCAGATTCTGTAATCCCATGGGCTAGGGAAGCACACGAGGATCTTATCATTAATTTCAGTCAAGGATATCTCCTTGTCTAAGCCTCTGAGCTCATTAATGATCAGACTGAATCTGTCATACATGTTGACAACTGATTCTTCAGCTTTCTTTTGAAAGTTCTCATACTGGGATATGAGAAAGGACTTTTTGACCTTCTCCCTCCACCATTGCAGTGAGTGAATCCCAGATCTCCTTTGCTGATTGGCATTCAACAACCTTCTGAAAGATGCCATCTGACATTATTGACACTAAGATATTCATGTCCTTGACATTACATGCTTTGACCTTCTTTTCAGCTTCTGTCCATTCCTTTATTGGGACATCATCTGCTGTTGAGGATTCTCCTTCCTTTTGTCTAACTGGAGCATGAGGATCTGTGAGAAGAACATCATAGATATCTTCATCAATTAAGTTCATGTAAAGTTTTATTCTGGCCTTCCAGAGTGTGAACTTATTCAGATTACACACTGGAGGTCTTGTAGAAGCATAATCCTTAGAGCTCATTTTCTTTATTAAATATGTTTAAAGAAAAGAAAATAAGAGTAGGAGGTCTTTTTGATCAAGGTGTTAACCTCTTAATGATCAACCTCCCTCTGATACCAATTGAAAGTGCACAGTGTGCCTCTGAGAATCCTCTAGAGGGGGGGGGGGGGGGTGAATAGAGATTTAAATATTTTTCTATCCTAACTGTGTTCAATAATTTATTCTAAGGTATTATGCTTAACAATCCAGCCAGAATAAAGAAAGTGGAAATTAAGGTGCAGAATAAGAGAATGGGACAACACAGAAAATCACAGCACAGACACATAATTTTATAGAGGTTCCCCAAAATGTTGGTAGTCCTCTCTTCTACCACCTGGTAGGAATGCACCACCTGTGCCTGAGTCTTTTGATCAGGAGACTCTTAGAACCAATGATCTTTTGATAAGGAGATCATGAACCACCAGATCTTTTGATAAGGAGATCTTGAACCACTGAATCCTTTGAAGAGGGATTAATAAAACTCTTTTACAGAATGAGAAAGAAGAAAGAAAAAGGTTGAAGGAATTCTGTTCTCAGAATTCTTGTGGTGGCTGTATGTAATTCAGCTTCTTGGTTATTCCAAAGAATCTGCTCTTGATTAGTCTCTGCTTTTGATGAAGATGAACTGCAGAGACTTTGATTGTCAGATTCTCCTTGACTTCTTCTTATTTAGATCTTGCTGCTATATGATGGTGATGAGAAGCAGCTATCAGATCTACTGTTCTCTTAGATGAAGAACAGTTGTATTTCTCTTTTCTCTTTTTCACTTCTTGATTAGGGTTCCTGAGAGAGATGAAGAAGAAGAGGAAGCCCTAGAAACAATGAAGGAGTCGGCTGATTGTGATGAATGCCCCACTGCCTATTTCTTCTGTCTTCTTTTTATTCTCCTCTCTCTGAATTTTAAATCCTTCCCTTTCTGATATCCTTGATAAGGTAACCTCCTTATAACTTTCTCTTTCTTTCCTCTTTTAATTCTCGGCCCGTCCACCTGGAATGAATATGTTTCCAAGAAACCTTTTTGTCTTCTTCTTTAATGCTTCTTTCCAATTCAGGCAATTATTGAGCCGTTAGAGAACGGTCTTGAAAGATGTGGGCCATGATAGAAGCATCAGAAAGACAGCTGTAAAGATTGAACTTTCACAAACTGTATTCGATGTAGCGTTGAATTAACTTCCTCACTTATCGACGCTGCTTCGAGTTCATCTAAGAGCTGCTTCGATTTCTTCTGTGCTTTGACTGAACTCAGCAAGTCGACGTTGCGTCGATTCCTTATCGGCGCACCCGTTGAGTTGAATAACATCCACTCTGACTTCCATTAACTGCGTCGAGATTGAAGTAGAAGCTGCGTCGACTTCTCAAGTTTCTTCGACAAGTCTCTGGTCTCTGCGTCGATATATATTCGACGTAACATCGACTAGTGTTACTTCGACAGTAGAGTTGAACCACTTGGACTTCTAGTTGGAGTAGCGTCGACATGAACTCGATGTTGCGTCGAATTCCATTCGACGCAATTATTAACTTCTGCCATTTTTGCTTCCCTTGATCTAGTGTTGACACTCTTGGTTGAGTGTGACATCCTAAGACATCTAATGACTAAATTACCCTCACTATACAATGGGTAAATTAAATCCTAGTGAATAAAATCACTTTTAATTAATTTGTTAAGTTAAATCAAGGGTTTTTCCCAACACATGTCGCTTCGACGGTGACTACGCTCTCTTCCGCTCTCCGGTCCCCCTTTGCACGATCCAGCGGACCACGAACGTCGGCCTCTCCGCGGGGTTGTGGGCCCTCTCGGGCCCGTCTCATGTGCCTTTCCCTTCCCCGACGGACCACCAAGAGCTTTCTACTGCGCTAGCCGCCGCATCCAACCTCCGACAGGATTGCCACCAGCCCGGCCAACCGACCGCACCAGTTCCCTCCAGCCTAGGACCACAGCAGCTGCGGCGCAACCGTTTCGTTTTGACCATGGGCGGAAGGATGAGCTCGAGCCTCTGATGCGTGGGATGATGATGGCGGGCCTTACCCATTCGGGTGCAAGCCGATTTTCTAGCCCGGTTCTTCTGGTCCGGAAGAAAGACGACAGTTGGCGCCGTACTACCCTGCCAAGCTACTTGATTGCCGCTTCCACTTTCAGCGGGACTCCGGCTCGCCGGAGGTCCCTGTTGCTGGGTCTTACCATTTGGAGTCCGCAGCTCCGTGGCTGCCCCTGGATCACTTCTGCTGCTAGTTTTACGACTACTGCCTTGGGGACAAGACATATTTTTCAGACGGTGGCATTGTTACGGTTGCGCATGCCAACAAGACACGCACACGCCAATGAGACGCCACAACGAGTCCACACGCGGAGGAAGACGATGACGGGTCTGTCTGGAGGAGAAGATACCGAAGACGCGCCGCCGACATGATTATCTTATTTGCGTTTTGTTATGTTATATTATGTTATGTGTACACTTTATTAATCGCACTGCTTTCCATTATCTGCACCCCACACCTATAAGAGGTTGTGTTGTACTCTTTTTTTGGATTATGCTTGGATGTATGGAATTTAGGGTTGCTCCCTAGGTTTTCTTCTCGTTCCCTCCTCCTTCCTCTCCCTCACCTCCACCGGCCCTTCCCTTTGCCGGATTCCTCTCCGGGATCGTATCATATACCTACTATGGTAGACTATCATTAGATATGTCAATGGTATTTTCGAGGAAGGTTGTCATTAGGCATGTCAACAGTATTTTCGAGGAGCTACCATTAAACACATCAACTTTATTAAAATTGATTTGACATGCACGCCATGATGATGATTTTTTAATAAAAATAATAAAATGATGCATAACTACTTTCTGCATTTATTAATTGATAGTGTGTTTATTTTAAGCTGTATTAATTAATTGATAGGGGCGGAGCCCCGTGCCTGTCGTGGTTGGCCGTAGGAGCGGAGCCCCATGCCTCTCACTCGTAGTTATATATGTACAAATGTTTAGAAAGTTGCGCCGCTTTTATAGTTTTTTATGTATACTATTATTTATGGGTGTTGTTATTAACAAACCCCGTATCGCTTTTAGCAAACCAAAAAATACCCAAAAAAATACTACGTTATGTTATTTTTAAGGGAATTGTTATCCGCAGAGCATAAATGGCTATCCGCAGACCAACCTTTTCTAGTTTACAAACTGTTATCCACAGACCAATTTTAGACTTGAGCATTCAATATCTTTGTTCTCCTGAGCAGGGCCCGACAACGAAGGAACATCTCTGACGACCTTCTGAGCACTTCATTGTGTGCACGGATTGTGATTTGTAAAAAAAATGCACGGATAGAGATTGAGTTGAGGAAGAAACACGATTTCTTTGATAGGAAAATAGATTCTGTGTATTCACAATTGAACAAGGCAATACATATACATGAATAATGGAGGGCGATCCTAACACCCGAGGTGACTATATGCTAACACTACTACTCAATGTACAATATATCTAACACCCCCACCACAAACTCATGGGGGATCATACACCGAGAGTTTGGACAGTAGATATGCATGCTGGGTCCTCGTCCGCGGCTTAGTCATCAAATCTGCAATCTGCTGCTCGAAAGGAATAAAGGAAGGGGCAAGAGTGCCCTGACTATAGTGCTCACGCAGGAAGAAGGCATCCACCCCGATATGCTTGGAGAGAGAATGCTTCACCGGGTTTAGAGTAATCTGAATGACACCGGTGTTGTCACAGTAGAGGGGAGTGGGATCTGGAGAAGAGACGCCAAGATCCCCAAGAAGCCAACGGAGCCAAATAATATCCTCAGCGGTGGTAGCCATGGCTCTAAGCTCAGCCTCAGTGCTGGAACGGGAAACACCAGTCTGTTTCTTGAACTTCCATGCAATTAGTGAAGAACCCAAGAACAAACAGAAACCGGTGACAGAATGACGGTCAACATGATCACTAGCCCAGGTGGAATCGGAGTACGCACGTAGCTGTAGAGAACTACTGCTGGAGAAGAATAGACCACGAGAGGTCGTCGCCCGGAGATAGCGTAGGAGCCGCAGCAGATGGCCATAATGCATAGAGGTGGGCGCACTAACAAACTGGCTCAGCACATGAACAACATGGGCAATGTCGGGCCGAGTAATGGTGAGGTAGACGAGACTCCCCACGAGGTGGCGGTATCGAGTAGGATCGGAGAGTGGAACCCCATCATCCGGACGTAGCTGAAGATGAAGCTCCATAGGGGTGTCCACTGTGCGAGAGTCAGAGAGAGCAACCCGAGCAAGAAGATCTGATGTGTAGCGCTGCTGAGAGAGCTGAAACCCGCGATCTGTAGAGCTGACCTCGAGACCCAAGAAGTAGCTCAGCTAACACTACTACTCAATGTACAATATATCTAACATTCTTCACCGCTCATGCGATTTCGGTTTGTTTGGGAAGATTTAGATAGCTAGGGTTTGTTTTGGAAGATTTATATAGCTAGGGTTACTCTCTCCCAAACAAACTGAAATCGCATGAACGGTGAAGAAATCGTCTTTCTTCCTCAACTCGGTCTCTATCCGCGCATTTATTTTACGAATCACGATCCTTGCACACATTGAAGTGCTCAGAAGGTCGTCAGAGATGTTCCTTCGTTGCCAGACCCTGCTCAGGAGAACAAAGATATCGAATGCTCAAGTCTAAAATTGGTCTGCGGATAACAATTTGTAAACTAGAAAAAATTGGTCTGCGGATAACAATTGCCTATTTTAATACTTCTTTATTAGCTTTTAGCAAATCAACACCTGGAGTGACGAGTCTTCGAAACCCTTCCTGTTTGCCTGCCTCCACTCTGAGAGAGAGTTAACTTCCACAACTTAAAACAGATTACCAAAACAGAGCGAGGAAGATGAATGGAGGAAGCGACCAAATCTCTCCCGAATAATTTGCCTTTGGAATCTGTTCTAGCGAGGAAGATGAATAAAAAATGCCAGCTTTGAATAAATATTATAAACAGAACCAACATAACAAAAAGGGAAAATGAAGGGGATCAGCTCTGCAAACGACTGGCGTGACTCACCGGCTAGTAACAAATTTGAGTTCCGAGAGGTTTCCAATGGCTGAGGAGTTCCGAGAGGTTTCCAATCACCCGTGAAATGAGAATCGCATGATTTGTGAAATTTTTTCTAATGGTTTGCTAGTAACAAATTGGTTTTAAAATAGTCATTTTTGAATTTTGTGGTTTGGTAGTAGTAATGGTTTGCGAAAAGCGTAAATGAATTTGCTAGTAACAACACCCTTATTTATTATATGCTGCTTTTATAGTTTAGAAACCTGCGCCAAACCGTGGTACACACACCTCCTCTTTGCAGTTTACTGTAGCCCAGCTAACTATTTTTTAGATAATAGTATGGATATATATAAACATGATTTAATGATATTATTAGTATATAGAATTAATTAGCATAGTTACTAAACAAATAAATATATGAATAAAGCAACTAAAATGTATAAAATTGTAACAGGCTAAGGCATGCAACATAAAAAAAAATGTGATTGTTATGTGTAAACCTATTTTGAATTTGCAGATCATTTTATTAATTAGAAATTAAAAAAAAAAGTTAATTGTCTAAAAATAAACTCTAAAGATGAATAGGGACAAACCAATCCAAAAAAATAAAATAAAACTTCTCAGAATATGATAAAACTTTTCAGAAGTATTCTCCTCATCGTCATGAGTCTATATCTTGAAACGGTTCTGCAATTGGAGCCATAGACCCTAAACACATGCAATTTTTGTTCAAAGTTATAAAATTCGAAATCTTCCATCCCAAAATCTCTATCAATAATTCACCAAAACTTTCTATTAAGGTACCAATCATGTGCATTTTTTAGCCACGAGACCACATCCATTTGAATGAACTGATTTTGGCCCGCACTTACAATTTTTCGGTTTGCACTTAAAATGAGCCTGCACATATCCAAAATAAGTTTGCTACTTTGGCAGGCTAGAACTGCGGCCTTTTGGCATACAAGTTATAAACCTGGTGCCAGGAGCTGTCAGATCAAACCTCGGCAATTCTTCGCTGCTAAACTACGAGCGAATGCCCGAGTGGAAATTCTACAAGCCATTTGAGGCGGTTCTCAGGGCCCGGGCCCGTCTCTCTCAGTCCGCCCGGTCAACTCCGGCGGAAGAGTTTGCGAAGAAGTCCGTGGCGAGTATATTGAAGAAGAACCCCCCAGCTTGGATCTCTTCTGGCCATCTTTCCACAGTCTGCGCCATTCTCTACCATCTCCCACTGTCTGCTAGGGATTACATTTACAGAGCAGCAATGAAGTGCTGATAATCTCATTTATGATCATTTTTCTGATCATAATTGACATTTTTTTGTTGTAAAAGTGGCGATCAAGAAATGATCGTGAATGGTTTCTCGGGCCTAAAATTTAAGTGTCAGAGCTCCCTTGCCTTGGCTGTGAAACATAACTTTTCAATGCTACTGATAACCTGGCCTTATGTGAACTAGACATTTAGGTATTAAATGATTTAAATACATCATTTGATAAAATATTTACCTTTTTGATTACAGTTTTTTTAATAGAGTTAATCCGCGCGTATTTTATTTTAAAAATATGTCAGTATCATTTCAACTTTTATTAAAATTTGAATTTGGTGCACCAAAAAATTGTACATGAACGATGAATGATAGGTGTACTGTCATGCATGGGAACAGGATAATCCCATGCACAACTACTTATGTGTGTGTAAGGTCCTTGGGCCTTTTGAAATAATTTGTCATTCATTTCTTAATAAATAGTGTGATAAGTCAACAAAAAAGGAAAAAAAGTTCATCACTGCTCTTCACTGGTATTTCTTTCTATAAGATTGTGACAAGATGTTTTTGTAGAAAACACATGATATTTTTGCCCATTGAATAATCTCCATTTAGAACCGCTGATCCCCCGAAACATCATTTTATGCATGATTTTTAACTATAGGGAGAGAGCTCCATTCAAGAATACAGTTTATCTTCTTCTCCAACCGCTACTGCCCACCCAAATGAGTTCTAAATCAATTGACACATGATCTCTATTAAGTGTGCATAGCCACGTGAGTTTCTTGAGTTATACCCACAGATTATGCCTTCATTGCATAAAATTGTTTTATAATGAAATATTTTCACTCAAAAATATGCTATTAAAACAATTAAAAAGAAATGATAAAAAAAATTCAATAAGAAAGATTATAGAAATATATAAACCTTTAGCAAGTTCATGTTTTTTTTTTATTATATACCAATAAAACAACACACTTTTGACATATCACTTATCATAGACAGGAGAATGATGGGTCAACATCTCATTACTCTATGGAGATGTTTAATATGCATTCATTTAAGTGGATGTAAAAATATTTTTTCCAAGTATTTTGGAGGAGATTGAAGGAATTTTATTTTTTAATGGGTGCTCTTATTAGCAAATATGTTTGACTTTTAACACATCATTACTATTAGCAAACCCCAAAAAGTTTATTTCGAAACTTTTGACGAGTGTTTATAGTTTTTAAAGTTTCTGATTTCACCGAGTCTGTTCAGTCGGCTCAATTGCCAAATTATAAACTGCTACGCCATATTTTATTGTGTTTAGGCTTTGTTTGGGATGGAGTTATTTTTGCTATGCATTCGGTCGGAACACGCAAAGGTTTGTCAATCGTTTGGCGAGCCCCATTTCCAACATTTTTGTTCGATAGAATGCGGACACAATTTTCACGGCAGCACGAGCGCATGTGAAAACCCAGGTGCTTGCACTCCATGCTGATGCAAAAACTTAATTTTGCTGGAAGGGGAGATTCACGGAAGTCGACCAAACGAAGCCTAATAAACTTTTCACACTAGGGAACGGTCTCACGGATTTGTCATTGATTTACTAATATAAAATATAAGAATTTAAAAGTAATGCAAAATAATAGTTTTTGGGTAGTTTTTAGTTTGCTAAAAGCAAAACATGATATTCTAATAGCAACACCATTTTTAAATTGTGTATAACAATATTTAAAGATGATTGTTAATCGCAACTCGTATTTGGCTATCCATACCACATTTTTTTTTAAAATTAGGTCTTTTTTTTCTTACCGACTTTCTTTAATCACAATACAAAACATATGATTGTGACTTGCGATTAACAGTCGTCGATTTAAATTGTATTATGTTTCAAGAATTTATAAATTTAAACTGACTAAGGCAAGAGAACGCCGACACCAGTAACCGCGCGGAGAATTTTGGCAGTCGTCCCCTTGAAGAGGGATTTGGGCCCCTCTTTCTTCAGAATATGGTTTTGGATTGACTTCCTCGAATGAAGGAAGTTGGAAAAGGAGAAACTGAAGCTACTCTTCAAAGATCTTGAGCGACCTGAGTCATAATTCTTGTATGCGTTGCTCAGCGAGTGCAGATTTCAGGAATTATGTTTCGCTTGCTTTTCTTCCCGATTTCAAATTGGCGATCAACGCAAACTATTCTTAATTAAATATTTCAAAGTTGCTTCAGATTTCATATTTTGATCATTGATGCATAGTTTGTATTGTTTTAGAAAATTTTAAGGTTTGAAAGTCTCTCATTAGATTGATGTGCTATATTCTTGCATGAAATGGATGATCATGTTATCGGAATTAAGATCCCTTCCATCCTTGTTTTGCATAGAGCGATGATACGTCGTTGCTATAAGTAACCTCTTCGAGTGATTTGTTGTACATTCCCCTTGTTCCATTGACAACCGTGTTCATAAACATCCATGCATTTCCTACGCTTCATCCCAATTATCTTTTGTTTTTGAAAGCACATTCAAGTGGGCTCAAATCCCTCAACTTTGTTTTAGAAATGGGAGCAATTATAAAAATCTGTGTTATTTTATAATAGAAGCTTGCATAGAGGTGTATCAACCTAAAAATAAATTTCTTGCAAGTGTTACGGTGGATTACCTCCTCACTAATTATGATTTATCTCAATAATCTACTCATTTTGTATCAAATTGGCTTCATTTGGTATCAATATTGTCAATCATATTTGATGGTAGTATTTGTATCAAATTGACTTCATTTAGTTTTTGCTCTATGAACAATGTGACAGTAAGTGGGCTGAATGTTATTTCAGCCACATCCACACATGACATTTGTGCATCTCTTGTAACAAAACTTGAACATGAGCATCAACATGTACACTAATGCAAATGTATTAAAGTTGTTGAGGGTCTGTTCCTGAGACTACCACACTTTTGGAGCAGAAGTGGGATAAAATACTCTACACAGGTTAATGCAATATATATTACCGCTATACACTTTTTGGAGATACCCATTTATAATATGTAAATAATTTATGCATTTGGATTAGTTTCTCTTATTTTTGAAGCATGGTCTGTTGTAGTTTGTACATGTTGATGTTTGTTTCAAGTCACTGAATTTCTCGTATCTCCTTGATTTATGCTTGCCATATTTTTTTTTGTATATTCTGTTAGAAATATTATTATAAAACATTTAATTTATAATATTTTGGAGCCTTGTTTGGTGTTGAGCTCCTCATACTTGATGAAAAGTTACAAAACCAAATGGAAGGAATCCAAATTATTTGAAGGGAAAACTTTCATAAGAAAAAGGATGAACCTTTAGTCCCACAATCCTTATCACCTCTCATTTTTGTGAGTATATAAAGAAAATCATGATAGGAGTGCTCGAAGCATCCGAGTGAACATCAAGTTTGGAACGAACTACCTGTTGCCCCCAGCGGGGGTATTTATAGGCGTAACCCTAAATCCCCGACGACCCGTTAACGGACCCGTTAGGGTTCCGTTAAATATCCGGTACAATGCTAAATATACCTTAACATTCTCCTCCTATATTGTAGCAATTGTATCACATAACGGGTTAAACAAAACATATAAGTTAGATAACGACAGAATGAGTTTCAGATTAAAACAACAAGAGTTTTAGATCAAACATCTAAACTCAAACAGGTTCCAAACGTGCAAAAGCAAAAACAAAAGCAGGAATTGTAATCTGAAGCAAAAACTCAAAACTGATGACAGAACAGTCTACTCAGACAGCAGATCATCTGCATCCATGTCGAAATTCACTTTCTCTCCTCCAGACTTCAATTGATCTGCATTTAAACATTAGAATGTCATAAGAACAGAACTCAATGAATCCATACATATGCATATCAAAAGTAAAGTGATTAGTTCTTACAATTTAGAACATAATACTCTAACTAGGAAGAAAGACTCACAGGTCCGCATCTCTATCTAATTTACACAAAATTTGAAATTTGGTTTCATAGAACCAAACTATGTTCCTTCGATTATTAAGATTATTACCAAACGTTTCACAATTGTATTATATCATCAAGTTTGGAATGATACAACAAGCTGTGACCTATATCATCAAGTTTGGAATGATATAAGTAATGATCATAATATCAGGACGCATATCAGCAACTTTAGTATTCGTTTTTGGAATGATACCCAATTCAGCTTTTGAAAAGAAATAGTTGTGTAAGTCATCAAGTTTGGAATGACTAGCAACTAAACATTCTCAGGCTTTCATCAAGTAGCATCTGGAACACTTCAGTGTACTCAGTCTAGATGCGTGAATGTAGGCAGATTCGGTTCTAAAATCTTAAACAAACATAGGTATTGAGTCCCACTAAATAGACTTTAATCCCATATTCCCCGATGTTTTAGATGTAAGAACCTTGCATAAGCCCTTGGTAAGGACATCTGCTACATTATCTTTTAATCTCACGTCCAAGAGGGAAATGATCCCTTGACTGGTGAGATAGGTCAACAACTCTGATTCATTCATGAATTTGAACTTAAACTCTGATCTATTTCTTCTTCTTCTTCTTCTTCTTCCTCAATACTCTTCTTCTTCTTCTTCTTCTTCCTTCTTTCTTTCTTTGAAAAGGCTTGATGTTACTGTTCTATTGCTTTTCAGCCATCAAGCTTTTCAAAGAATACTAGGGCATAAGATTTTCCATGTCATTAGGGTTTGTTGACCATCTCTTATGCTTTTATAGCTCTGAGCCATCAAACGGTCGAAACCTTAGACCGGATCAAAGCGCTTAAACAAGTCAACCTGGCTGAGCGAGCAGCGTTCACTCGTTGGTCCCAAAACCGCCCCGAATGGATCCGGCGCACGTGCACCCACGCACGGGCACCAAGCGCGCGCGGGCACATGATCCGGCGCGTGCGAGCGCCCCTTGCGCAGGGGCACACGCGCGCGCGCGCGCTCCCCTCTCACCTTCGGCCACCACCACAACCAGGCAACCTGCCCAAGTCGCCCTAACCGCCCGAGGGACATGTTCGTCGTTTTCACGAAATTGGTGATCTAGATGACCGGAACCGAGCTGCGTCATTCGTCAACTCCAGCTTCAACCTAGCGCAATTACCAGCGTGCCCTTTCAAGAAAGCTATAAAAAGGCCCATAGGCATTTATTTGAAGTCCCACAACCAATATATATATATTTTTTCAAAAAGGCCCATATGCATTTATTTGAAGAATTAGAAAATTTTGGAAATATTGGCAGATTTAGAATCTTTGAATATTTTTCAAGAGTCTAAATATTATAAATAAAGCCTGATCAAGTCTTTTATTAATTTGTATTTTCTAACCTCAAAAATTAAAGAAATGGTAATCCTAAGGGAAAATGATAATGCTAAGGACAAATTTGAAAGAGGCATTCATAAAAAAATGAGGCAAGAAAAATAAGAACAAGTCTTTCTATGCTTTAGAATTCTCACTATAGATAAAGAGCAATGTTAATAGCCCCTCTTATTGTGCTGATAGCATCCATAAATAATATTTAAATTTAATATTTGACAGTTATATTTTACAATAACTACCCTACGATATGAAATTACAATTTTACCCCTATTTACATTGAAAAATTAATAATAGCAAAATAGTGCTCTCCTGGGATTGAACTCACACCCAATTTATGTTACCCAAAGACTTGACGACTCCAATTATCAAGTTATGAAGAACACTTCAAATTTATTTTAAAGAGTCAAACACGTTGAATGGTTGACAACTAGAACTTTTAAAACAATATAATATTTATCTATCCTAATAAATAAAAAAAGTTGTGATTGTGAACGAGGAGCATAACACACGGGGGTTCACGAACGAAAAGAGCGTCATCACGACAGGGCTCTATCGTAGCTGAAGTACTGCAGTTGCAGAAGTAATGTCGCGCAGGGCACGCCCCGCCTCCCCCCGTGCACTGCCACTACGGTCAACCGTGACACTACCTCGATTGTGAAAATACCCCAATCGCGATAGGCACGGGGCTTCACACCCATCAATTATTTAATGCAGTTTAAATTAAAACACTATTAATTGTAAAAAGCGAAAAAGAATTGTACACTAGTTTTCAATTTTTGTTAAAAATGTCATCATTATTGTTTATATATTATTAAATTTTCATTATTAATTTTCCAAATTAAACTTATTGGTTTTTATAATTATTTATTAAATCAACTTTAATAAAGCTGACATGCTTAATAATAACCTATCATAGTTGGTGTTGGAGCTCTACTAAAAACTTTTTAAATTTTATGGATTTTCATCGTTACTTTTAATTTGAGAATATGATGCAATTACTTAATTTGTCATTATATTTCATTTTTTTAATATAATATAATATATGCTTAGTCATTAGATAAAGACAATAATGTTATATTTGACAATTTTGAATGATGCACCAAAGGCACCAGGGCCGGATCTAGGGGGGCGCCGGGGGCCCGGGTCGCCCAAAGAATTTTGTAAAATTATTAGTATATTTGAATTCCTCTCGTCGAGGCAATGAAGTTTGACTACTTACACGTCAAAAATCGGTGCCCAGATGTGAGAGAAATGACTCTGAGAAGATGGAGGCCTTCAAAAAAAATTTAACGAGAGAAAGACGATGTCTGCCCCCTCTTCTACGAAGCTGCTGCCATTTTGATCTGCCCTACTACTTCGGTTCGAGCAAGCGTGCAGCGGCCTATACACCGGTAGACGAGCACAACAACATTTGTGTTGTCTCCGACAAGCACGCCGACGCCTCACAGCCTGGTCGACGCGCCCGTTCCCTGCATCTACCATCTTTAACGCCTCCATGATCTCTATCGGCATCGACGAAGACATACATTTGGTAAACGACACACTTTTCAAGGGGAAGCAACAACGCTCGTCGTTCCGTTTTCATCATGTCGTCGTCCTGTCATCCCCAGTCCTCCATCAATCTCCCCTTTCAGCGCCCTACCAGCAGTGCCTGCTCGCTCCTCACAAGATCCTTTCTAATTGAATCAGCTCAATCACTCGTGTGTGTCGTCCTTGCTGATCGAATCTGCTTAATCACTAGTGTGTGTTGTCCTTGCTGACCGCATGGGGAAGAGCGGCCTTTTTCGATCCCCGAGCCATCTGCCCTTGGCACGCCTACCGTGTATTCTCAAGCTGCCCACTGCTCGTTCCATCGAGCCCAGCCGCGTTTGGGAAATCGTGTGGACCCATCAGTGGCCCATAATTTTCTCGCCCGACCGCACCACCGTCATGACCTGTCATAGCTCCGACCCCTGTTCTACCGGCCATATCGGCCATCTCTCCGCCTTTTTTGCCCGCCCCCTGATTAAAATTTCTGGATCTGCCCCTAGTTCCCACTAAAGCCTTCCGAATCAAATCGGGTTAAATCACACAAATCAGCCAACCCGACCAAGTGAATCGTGCATATGGACTGCGTTCGCTCAAAGAGACCAATGCCACCCAAATAATCATAGGCTCACGCAATAGCTTCACTCCTTGTACTCGCTTGCCCCCCCCCCCCAAGAGGTTGAAAGAGGAGATATCATATTGAGAAGTACTCCAGAGGGGGGGGGGGGGGGGTGAATAGAGTTTCAAAACCCCTTAGGATATTTTCTTGGATCGTATTATCCTTATGTAGATATATATAATTAATCACAATCAGTCATCATGCATGCATGCCACATATAATATAAAATCACAGAGAAAATGAAGCACAAAGAAGAGAAGCATGCAACATAATTGATACCAAGATTTTTATAATAGTTTCCTAATAAATTTCGGTGCATTTATTCTTCTACTCGCAAGCAGGATCCATAAAACTTTATGGGGTTTTTGATAAGTTATCCCTTAGAACTAGGAAGAGATTTCAATTAAGTCTCTCTAAAACTAAGAAGTTGTTGATAAGGTCTCTCCGAACCAATGAGTTTTTGATAAAGTCGCTCTAACTAGAGGAGTTGTTGATTTAGTCTCTCCAAACCAAGATTCTTTTCTAAGGGAGACTCAATGAATCAAAGGCTTTTGATCAGATGTCTTATAACCAAGAGAATTATTTAAAGAGAGATTTAAGAACTTTTCTTCAGGTTGGATCTTAGTTTCCACAATATGTCCCTCAATAAACAAGTTCTGACGGATCTGGTTCTTGCAATATTGTGTGGATTCAGGCAATATCTTTGGTTAATCTTGATTCTAGAAGAGAGGTTGAATCTTGATTCTAGAAGAGAGGTTGAATCTTTAACTTCCATACCAATAACCCTTTAGAGAAATTAGGGTTTCACACTTGAATCTTTAGGAAGGAGAAGAGGGAAGATTCTTCTTGTCTTTTTAGAGTATCTAGAAGAATACTTTTTCAAAAATTGCTTAGATCGATCTGAATAGAATTTTTTAGAATAATTGTTTTATTCCCTTTTGAAATCTTCTTTTATATGTCAACATCCCATTTTTTTCATTCCATAATTATAACATTCAATGCTCTGGGTGTCTTCATTCTATAATTGTTTCCCAGATAATAATCAACTTCTTGAAAATGATTCATAATGACTATTATTAATCCCTTGATTAATGTTGTAACAAACTCCCAATTCGATTGTTTGAATCTGTCATGAGAAGTCGATGTGAGGTTGAGAACTTCTCGACATCACTCTGAATGAGGAGAGAAGAAGACAAAGTTACTTTGAGAATTTGACATCACTATGAAGTCTTGAGGACAATTTGACGTCACTTTGAGAAGTCTTAGTTACTTTGATCTTTTCTACGTGACTCTGAGAAGTATGAGTTACTTTGAATTGTGACTCTGAGAAGTCTTGAGTTACACTGAATACTTCTACGTGACTCTGAGAAGTCTTAAATTACATCGAATATCTCTTCGTGACTCTGAGAAGTTTTCAAGAAGTTAGTGTGTTTATTATCTTTCCTTGTTCATCTCAATCTGTAATAAGTACTCACATATCCTGTATGTTGGGACCATTGCCCACAATGTCCTAGATTTTGAGAAGTCCATTCCTAAATCAAAGATATACCTCACAATGTATTTGATATATTATCTAGAATCATTGTGCAGGAGATTAGGTCAAGCTAAATGAGTTCATCTAAGTCCACAAGCGTCGAGACACTACACATCGCTCGACGTCTGTGACCCAAAAACGTCGACCTATGTTTGCTGTCTCAACGGCAAGGTCACTGACTGAAGATTTGAGATTAATTCAAAAGAAAGCGTCGAACCAAGGAACATCACTCAACGCCGTGGAATAAGAAGCGTTGACTGAGTTACACACTGATCAACGCCCTCTTCCTACAATGCTCTAAGTAAAGGATTATGCTACAGTACATCTACAACAAGCTAAGCCACGTCGAGACGACGACCATGTCCCGACGCCTTGTCAATACTAAATCCGCTAAAGACCGTTGAGGATCTGACGTCATGCTGACATGGAGGAGCGTCTCAGATGGCACATATTGCGGGTTATAAATAGAAGGCATGATCTGTAATTCAGAGATAGTTCTAGCCATTATCTTCTCCATCTTTCAAGGCGCAACTTGAGGAAGTATCCAAGGAAGAATATCCAGGAAATTCATCAAGATCTGCAGCTGGCATTCATTTCCTATTCTAGAGATATTGCCATTGCAATCACTGATACAAAAGAAAGGTTTCCATTGAAGAGAAGAACAGTTTTTATCCTGCAAATCAAAGGCTCTCGAAAGAAGAATCAGAATAAATCTTCTCTTCCTTCAGAATCATTTTGACTTGAAGAAATCATCTCAGCAATCTGTTGCTGACATTTTCTGAAGAAAGAAGGTCAAGGAGGAAGAACTTATCTTCCTAAAGAAGAATAGTTATCACAACCTGTGTGATTCAAGAAGACGATTTTGCTGTTGCTAATCTGTTGAAGTATTCTGTATGATCATTCAGATAGAATAAAAGGCTCTATACATTGAAGAACTAGAGTCTGGTGATATTACAATCAATTTTCAATTCTTGTAGGATCTTTTGAAGATCTAAGCTGTAGGATCTTTTGTGATCTGAGTTGTAGGATCCAAGGGTGGATCTGAGTGTAGGCCTGTTGTTATAAAGGCTGAGGTAGGACTTTGGTAAGTTTGAGACTGTAGGATCTGTTGAGATCTGAGACTGTAGGATCTGTTGAGATCTGAGACTGTAGGATCTGTTGAGATCTGAGACTATAAGATCTGTAGAGATCTGAGCTGCAAGACCTTTTTGTGGTCTGAGATCTGGAGGAGATATAAGCCCTATCTGGCACACTGCTAGAGGGGAGAAGGGGGAAAGTGGATTACCCTAGATAGGGGAACCACTATAAAATTCTGTGTGTTTGAGATTGTTTCTTGAAAGCTCTGATTATAACTCACATACACTTAGGATTTGATCAAGAACTTAAATAGAATTTAAAATAACCTATTCACCCCCCCCTCAAGGTGATTAGCCACCCTTAAATAAAGACTTTCAAGTGGTATCAGAGGGATGTTGTTCAAGAAAAAGTTTAACAGCCTGAACAAGACCTCCTAAGGGTAGATCTGTTAAGTCTTCATGACAAACAATGAAGGGAACAAGGAATTCACATCCATGAAGTTACCAATCTGTAGAAAAGAGAATTTTGGGATTTGGAAGGAAATGGTTAGATTATTCATGGAAGCCTCTGACCCTTGGATATACATCACAGTAGTAGAAGGACCTTTTGTTCCTATGAAGGTCTCATTCACAGATGGAAACATCAAGACTCCCAAAACATGAGATGACTAAAGATAAAGTAACTCTGGCCACCATGGATAAGAGAGCCCGGAACATCATTGTTTGTCCAATTGAGGGTTCAACTTTCCAGAATCTAGTGCACTGCAAAACTGCCAAGGAAATGTGAGATTCACTCATTGACTATATGGAAGGGACTGAAGAGGTCAGAGATGACAGGAAGTCTCTTCTGAATCAGCAATATGAGGCTTTCAGACAAGACAAGAAGGACTCAATAGCAATATGTTATGAGAAATTCTTCAAAATTGTCAATGGTCTGAAAACCTATGGAATAACATTTACAGACTATGAGCTGAATGATAAATTTTTGAGATCCCTTAAAAAAAATGGGACATCAAGATCTGTGCTATCAGGGAAATGGGAAATCTGGGAAACAGTCAGACCCAAAACCTATATGGGAAACTTCTGTCCCATGAACTTCACCTGAACACCAGAAAAGCTGAAGAAGGACACAACAAGGAGAATCTCATTGCTCTGAAGGCAGAAAGTTCCAAGAGAAGCAAGGAGAGGATGTCATCACCCCCAGGATACCATCTGAATCTGAAGAATCATTGACCAACAATTCTGACTCTGAAATATCAGATGGTGAACTGTCACTCTTCACCAAACAGCTTAAAAGGATGCTCAGAAGAAAACAACACTGGAAAACTAGGCCTTCTCAGTCATCCAGATCCAAGAAGTACTCCAACTATTCAGAAGAATTCAGACCAGATTCCAAGAAGGACATGTATAATTCTAAACATAATAAATTTAATTCAGAAGAAACTGTGTGCTTTGGATGCAGGAAACCTGGGCACATGATTGCTGATTGCCCATAAAAAAGAAAGAACAACAAGAAGTCTGATGAGAGGAGGCACAAGTCTGACAAGAAACATGAGAGGAGCCTGATAGCCAAGAAAGGCAAAGTCACTCTCAGTGACAGTGAGTCTCAACCATCTGATTCAGACAGTGAAGAGGCACTCATGGCACTGATGGCTGTCCACAAAAGTGAAGACATTTTGAACCATAGACCTATGATAAGAGCCCCACCATCAAGGTTTGATAGTGAAGAGGATGAAGAAGAAAATATAGGACTCATGGCCCTTAGGTATGAAGAGGATCAGGAGACAATCTCCATTGTGAAGGTACTTGATAGAACTCCTTTATCTGATTCTGAATCTGAACATAAAACCATTTCAAAACCTGAGGCAAATTCATTTTCTTCTGATGAGAGTGACTCAAAATCTAACTTTCATGTAGATGAAATGATTGAGAAATATGAGTCACTTCTTAAAACCCTCAAAAAGAGTAAAAGACATAACAAGAAGCTACATAAAGAAATAACTAAACTAAAGGAGACTAACTCTCAATACTCCGAGGCAGCTGAGAGGCTGAAACAGGTAAGCAAGGAGCTTAGCAAATTGAGAGTTGAGTCCATCATTCAAGTTGAGACTATATGCTTTAGAGAGAAATTAATAAAAGAACTTGAGACAAAGCTCCTAGCTGAAAGGAAGCTTGTGGCAGAATTTTCAAAACCACAAACTGTCCTTCCCATAATAGACACTCTCTGCACTACACAGATGTGGCATAGGATACAAAGGGAAGGCAGAAAATAAATCTAAAGATAATGACAAGGCACCCATCCACCCCATAAAATTCAACAAAGCCATGCTTACCACAAATGAGTATGATCTAGAGGGTGTGCATGGACATTGGAAGAATGAGTGTTCCACTAGCAAAGCTCACTCAATTCAACCAAGTATTAGTGCTTCCAAATCTCTACACAAAGAAAAAGAATTATTTCATCATGGCCCCTTTGTATCTGGAACAAACACCAAATCCAAAGGAGAGGAACTGAGACCAGTAGTGAGGACTACTACTGTCAAGAAATCTGAATATGCAAAATTCACTGAAAAACTTTACAGAAAATCACCTCAGAAAACTCCATTGATTAGGGTAACTAGACAAAATGTGAGTCAACCCAAAGAGGTGAAAAGACCTCAAAGGAGGTATAACAAATATGAATGTTGGTGCTGTGGAAAGGTTGGCCATTTTGCTCTTGATTGCTGGTTCAACCCAACTGTCCCAAGAATTAATTCTGGAAAACTAGTACTCAGACCAATGGCAACACACACAACACAAAGGATCAAACAATAAGTAAATAAACCAGCTTATGCTAACAAAGTTCTAGGACCCATCTTTGTGTGGGTTCCTAGGAAAAAGTAAATTTCTTACGGTAGGTATGTCTAAAGACCAATAAAACTCCTATCTGGTATTTGGACAGTGGGTGTTCCATGCACATGACTGGAACAAGAAGTCTACTGAATGACTATACTTTTGTGAACGATGGACCGAAGGTTATATTTGGAGGATCTGACAGAGGTAAGACTAAAGGATATGGTAAAATCACAAATGAAATTGTCACCATCACCAAAGTTGCTTATGTTGATGGATTGCAACACAATCTCATCAACATAAGTCAATTATGTGATCTTGGGTATGACATTTCATTTCATAAGGATGAGTGCCTAATTATGAAAGAGAATGAGATAATTCTCTCAGGCACTAGGAGTGACAACATTTACTGTTTAAACTTTATATGTTCTGAACAAGATAATCATATATGCTTAGTAGCTGAGAATAAAGCCTCTAGTAGTGTGCAATGGCACAAAAGGTTAGCTCATATAAACTATAAGACTATAAATAAGCTCATTTCAGGAGAACTAGTGAGAGCAGTGCCAAAGTGGAAGTGTATGCAGGAGGGTCCCTGCCATGCTTGTAAAATGGGTAAGCAAAACAAGTCATCCTTCAAACCAATTGATGAGAAGGATTCCACAAGATGTCTATACCTCCTACACATGGACCTGTTTGGCCCAATGCCAATTCACAGTTTAGGAGGAAAGGTTTACACTCTTGTTATTGTTGATGATTACACTAGATTCACATGTGTGTTCTTCCTAAGACACAAGTCAGATACTCTAGAAGTATTCACTAGCTTTGTTAGGTAAGTCCAAAATGAAATAGGAAATACAGTGGTCAAAATCAGAAGTGACCATGGAACTGAATTTCAGTCAGGTGCCATGACCAAGTTTTATAAAAATCTAGGCATCTCACAAGAGTTCTCATCTCCCAGAACTCCCCAACAAAATGGGGTTGCTGAGAGAAGAAATAGAACACTCATTGAAGCCAGTAGGAGTATGCTGAGTGACTCCTCACTTCCTGAGCACTTCTGGGCTGAAATTGTAAACACAACATGTCATGTGCAGAATAGAGCACTTATCAATAAGAAACTGAATAAGACCCCTTATGAGTTGATGAAGGGTAGAAAACCCACTCTAGCCTACTTCAAAATATTTGGAAGTAAGTGCTTTGTGCTAAATAATGGAAAGTACCACCTCACTAAGTTTGCTGAAAAAGCCTATGAGGGAATCTTTGTTGGTTATAGCTCTCAAAGTAGAGCCTATAAAATCTACAACAAAAGCTCTAATAAGATAGAAGAATCTATACATGTTGTATTTGATGAAACCAGCCTTATTTATAAGGATCTGGGAAGTCTCTCTAGTAATGCAGGTCCAACACAGAAATTGAAGGAACTGAATATCAATGAACAGCACATTGAAGATAATGATGAAACTAATGGGACTGTGACTGTGACTAGAGAGGATGTGTCTCAAGAAGAAGACACACTTGAAGAACCAATTGCTGTTGAAGAACCACAACATCCAGAACCTCAAGAACAACCAACTCAAACAGCTGCACCAGAATCACAAAGGGAAAATGAGAGGTGGAGAAATGCAACCAAGCACCTGAAGGATCACCCCAAAGAATAGATTATAGGAAATCCCAATGAAGGTGTGCAAACAAGAAGAGGAAACTCAATAAATGAGGCACTGCATCATAGCTTCCTATCCAAAATAGAACCTAAGAAATTTGAAGAAGCCAATAGGGACCCTTCATGGACATTGGCTATGCAAGAAGAGCTAAATCAATTTGAAAGATGCAAGGTCTGGACATTGGTACCAAGACCAAAGAAACACAAAGTCATAGGGACCAAGTGGGTATTCAGGAATAAATTGGATGAAAATGAAGTGATTATCAAGAACAAAGCAAGGTTGGTTGCCCAAGGATACAGACAGGAGGAAGGCATAGACTTTGATCAAGTGTTTGCTCCTGTGGCAAGACTGGAGGCAATCAGGCTATTCCTGGCCTTTGCAACACATCTTGGATTCATAGTGTATCAAATGGATGTGAAGTCGGCATTCCTTAATGTTGGAGTTGGGGAACACTTCTGGTCAGGGTTCGTCGAACGACGTTCAACGAACGGAGAAGAGTTCGTCGAACTTCGTCTGCGCTTGACGAACGGAGAAGGGTTCGTCGAACGACGTTCGACGAACGGAGTAGGGTTCGTTGAACTCCGCCTGCGTTCGACGAATGGGTCCTTGTCTCAGCGGCTCGTCGAACGAGAGACGCCTGCGTTCGACGCTCGACACCTGCGCTCGATGCCTGCATTCAACGCTCGACGCCTGCGTTCGACGCTCGATACCACGCCTGGTGTTCATGCTGTCTCAGCAGGTTCCGTCTCAGCGGATGTTGTTGAACCGTCTCAGCGATTGTGGTTCTGAGTCCGGTTTGGCGCCCTATTTAAAGGGTGCGTAACCCTGGTTTTAGGGTTAAGGCCTAAGATAGTGCAAAAGTGTTTGCGCGGTTGTTCTTGGCGGTGGTTCCTCTGTTCTTGTTTGAGAGGGTTGTGTGAGGTAGGATCGGTTTTGATCCTTGTAACCTTGTAAGCTGTAATCCGTCTTGGTGATTAGAACAAAGAGAAGAGGAAGGGGAGAGGGGACGTAGCCCGGCTTGGGTGAACCTCTGTATATCTGTGTGTCCTCTGTGATTGATTTGTGATTCTTGGTTTTTGTTTTCTTTCGAATTTCTTATCTCAGCATACCCCATTTCTTTACATTTGGTATCAGAGCTAGGTTCTTGATCCTAGAAATGGGTTCTGGCGGCGTGCGGATCGAGATCGATAAGTTTGACGGAAGTTGATTCGATCTATGGAAGATGAAGATGGAAGATATGTTGATTGATCGAGATCTATGGTCTGCGATCGAGGATGATCCTCCCGTTCCTAAGGTTGCAGAGAAGGATGCAAGCACATCGAAGGGAAAATCTGCAGAGGCGACTGCAGATGTTGCAGCGGAGGCTGTGGCTTGGACGAAAACCGATCGGAAGGCTAAGGGCCTGATTCGGTTATTCCTAGCAGATTCAATCTTGACTAACGTCATGGAGGAGACTTCGACACGAAGTCTGTGGTGTAAGTTGGAATCCCTCTACCAGAGCAAGTCCCTGGTAAATAAATTGCTATTGAGGAAGAAATGGTATAAACTTCGGATGCATGAGGGAGATTCGTTTTTAGAGCACCTGACTCAATTCAATACCATTGTGAGTCAGTTAATCTCTATTGGTGAGAAGATCTCGGATGAGGATAGAGCCATCACCTTGTTGTGCTCACTGCCAGATTCATGGGACAATCTGATTGTCGTGATTGGGGGGAGTGGAGACAAGGAACTGTCATATGATACTGTATGTGCAGCTCTTTTATCTGAGGAGACCAGGAGAGGAGGTTCTGAGGTGTCAAGCAAAGGTGCTTTGAGTGTATCTAGATCCCGTCCTCAACGAAGGGAGAGCAAGCATGGTGGATATCGAGATAAGTCTCGAGGTAGATCCAAGAGCCAGGAGAGGGAGAAGGGTAAGATGCCCGTTCGGTGCTGGAAGTGCAATGAGATTGGTCATGTGAAGTCTCAATGTCCGAACAAGGTCGTTCAGAACAAGGAGACACCGACAACTTCTGGTATGAAGAAGGAAGGCGATGGCGGTGATATGTACATCGTTGCCGCATGCGTTGCTCAGAGAGACTCTAATTTGTGGTATGTATACACAGGAGCATCATACCACATGACCCCTCATAGGCACTGGTTCTGTGAGTATGAGAGGTTTGATGGTGGAGATGTCATGCTGGGTGATGATTCTGCTGTACAGATTATTGGGCGTGGCAAGGTGATGCTGAAGTTGTCTAATGGGACCACAAGGTCTCTTCCAAATGTGATGCACATTCCTGGGAGGAGCAGGAATTTAATCTCGGTGGGTTCCATGGAGGATGCAGGAGTGCACTTCAGCTGTGACAAGCAAACTTGCAAGATGTCAAGGGGGCAATGGTGATTGCTAGTGGAGTGAGACATGGAACACTCTATACTCTGCTTGCTGATACAGTGGTTCCAAGTGGGGCTCTTATCTCTGAGAGCCAGGAGGTTGACCAGGAGGAGGTGTCCAGGCTGTGGCATCATCGGCTTGGGCATATTAGTGAGAAGGGGATGTCGGCCATGGCATCTGGTCAGATGGTGGAAGGGGTGCCGGAGTGCTCCACAAGCCTTGGGTTCTGTGAACATTGTCTGCTTGGCAAATAGACCAGAGTAAGCTTTCGTGGGATGGGCACGAGGGCAACTGAAGTGCTGGAGCTGATACATAGTGATGTGTTTGGGCCAACTCCAGCTCCATCTCTAGGCGGCACAAGGTACTATGTGTCCTTCACTGATGACCTCTCACGTTACTCCTGGATCTATTTTCTCAGGTCCAAGTCAGAGGTTCTGGACATGTTTAAGGAATTTAAGAACCTGGTGGAGAACCAGTTGGAGAGAAAGGTGAAGGTCCTCCGTTCTGACAATGGAGGTGAGTACTGCTCTGATGCTTTTGAGTGGTACTGTACTGAGTAGGGGATTGCACGGCAGAAGACCACACCGTACACTCAAGAGCAGAATGGAGTGTCGGAGAGGCTGAACAGGACCTTGATGGAGAAGGCCAGGTGCATGCTCAGTTGGGCAGGTTTGGGGAAGAAGTTTTGGGCTGAAGCAGTGGCGACTGCAAATTACCTGAAGAACAG
This sequence comes from Dactylorhiza incarnata, assembly GCA_033032865.1. NCBI lineage: Eukaryota > Viridiplantae > Streptophyta > Magnoliopsida > Asparagales > Orchidaceae > Dactylorhiza > Dactylorhiza incarnata. The sequence goes on from JAWHQI010000072.1 coordinate 5,203,278, forward strand.
GTCCCCTACATCTGCTGTGGAGGGATGTACTCCCTTTGAAGCCATCTTCAAGAGAAAGCCAAATTTGGCCTATGCTCGCGTGTTTGGGTGTGATGCATATGTTCACATTCCAAAGGAGAAGAGGGGGAAGCTTGATGTCAAATCTGAGAAGTGCATCTTTGTGGGTTACAAAGATGGCATAAAAGGGTACAAGCTTTGGAACCCTGTGTCCAGGACTGTAACAATCAGCAAGGATGTGGTGTTTCATGAAACTAGTCTGTTGGTGCTGCCAGAATTGCCCCCAGCGTGCGGCGCTATTCAAAGCACTTTTTATCCCTTTGGGACTAACTGGCTGCCCCGTGGATCCGCCCGAGGATCCGTTGATATAAAGAACAGTTGCGCCTTCACCAAACAGTCCGGGCTTTTGGTCGAGTTGGTGGCACTGGGTCCTCTCAATTGGTATTAGAGGGGGTCACGGGTTCGAAACCCGGGGGTCATTTCGGGGGGGGGGGGGGGGGGGGGGGGGATTGTTGGGGATGCCAGAATTACCCCCGGCGTGCGGCGCTATTCGAAGCAGGTTTATCCCTGTGGGCCTAACTAGCTGCCCCGTGGATCCGCCCGAGGATCCGTTGATATAAAGAACAGTTGCGCCTTCACCAAACAGTCTGGCCTTTTCGCCGAGTTGGTGGCGCTGGGTCTTCTCACAGTCCACAGGCTATCACACAAGCTGAGAAGGCTAAAGAAGCAGAGAAAGAGACTAGTGGTGGTGGAAGGAAGCTTTGAGAAAGGAGCTACTACTGTTAGGGATGAATCTGAATCAGATGATTTGGAGGTGGTGAGAAGTGATGATGAGTCAGAAGATGAAGCTGAGGAAATTCCACTTCTGAGGAGATCGACAAGGGAAAGAAAAGCACCAGTGAGATATCCCCCTTTCGAACGTCGAGACCAGTTCTCTGGTTTCAACATTCTGGTGCAAGTCTTATGGCTGGAGGCGATGAGCTGTGGGACTCACCCCTACCAGCGAGTACGTGAAGAAAAGTGACTTCGACGAGTTCAGGAAGTCAATCTTGGAACTTTTGCGGGTCGCACTCCCCCCTCACGGCGAGTGCTCGACACCACCCGCACCCTTGCTCGCCTCGCCATCTTCGATGGAGGCAGAGCAAGCACATCGGCAAGGGAAGGAGCCAACCGCAGGGGAGGGCTCAGGTCTCCAGGCAAGAGTGCTCTTCAACAGCTCTCCTGGGACCGGCTATCCCAGTGGGGAGGTAGAGAGAACGCCTTCGACTCGCCAGGGAGGATGGGTAAGTCCTTTCTGCGAGCTGATCATCTCAGCTCCCGTTCTGGATGGGTTCAGCGAGCCTGACATGTCTTACTACGCAGGGAAGGACGACCCTATTCAGTACCTCCAGTGGTTCGAAGACGTGGCCTCGATCAGGAAAATGTCGGATGCCTTCAAGTGCAGACTCTTCGCCGTCACGTTCAGGGGGAAGGCGAGAGATTGGTTCCACCAACTCCCAATGGGAACCATCTACGACTTCGAGGACCAGCGTCGGAGTTTCTTACTGAGGTTCTCCACTTCGAAGAAGAGGAGGAAGGGGCGAAAGCCCTGTTCTTGGTTCGACAAAGGCCAAGGGAGACGTTGGGGAGTTACATTGGTGAGTTACGTGGATAGATTCCAAGAGGAAGTCCTCCTTGTCATTGAGGTGCCCGGGCACACTCTGCAGCTGGCTTTCACCTTCGGGTTACATCAAGGGCTGTTCATGATGAGCTTGACTCGAGACCCCCTATCTTTCGAAGAGCTGATGGAGTGCGTTGCTCGGGAAATCGAGTGTGAGGCTACAAACCAGGAGTTCATGGCAAGGTTGGCCAGGGGTGAGAAGGAGGAGAGGAAGGAGTATGAAGGAAGAAGGAAGGAGGAAATGAGGAGTCAGGGACACTAGGGATCCCCCCGTTGGGCAAGAACAAGGCTGGAGGTCTCAACCGCCAGCCGCCCGACCAGCCTGGAGGCCGTCAGGAGGACCCTCTCAGGGCCAAGGAAGAGGCCATTTCCATGGAGGAGGAAACTACCAGGGGAGGCATGGATGGTTCAACCCGGCGGGCTGGCAACCAGACCCAAGGCCGTTGCAAGCCTAACCCCTCTAGGCCATGGTGATCAGCCAGAAAAAAGGGGGAAAGAAGAGGGGCCACTGGGAGAAGGAGGCAAAGGGATTGGCGCTACCATATTGTGACTTCCACCAACAGGAAGGTCACGCAACCGCAGGCCTGTCTGGAGTTCCTCGAGATGAGGGAAGGAGGGAGAGTCCCAGCAGAGGGGAAGCAGCTCTGTCTAGAAGGTCCAAGGGGAAGTGAAAGTATCTAGTTGCAACCTAAATCACCTAGAGGTGGGTGAATATGTGGATTTTATGGATTTTTGCGGAATTGAAAAACTTAGAAGATTAAAAGCACACAGAAGAGCAATCACAGCACAACATAAATGATTTATAGTGGTTCCCCGATGTGGGTAGTCCACTTTCCCACCTCACCTATCTAGCACTCCAAGGCTAGATTCAGCTACTTCACCAAACTCAGATTTCTTCAAATCTTACAACTCAGAGTCACCACTCCTACAACTCGGAGACAAAGCTCCTACAAACTCGGAAGAAAATCTTCCTACAAGCTCGGAGATAACTCTCCTATAACTCGGAGTAAAACTCCTACAACTCGGAAGCAAGCTTTCTACTAGCTCGGAGACAAAGCTTCTATAAACTCGGAGTAAAAATCCTACAACTCGGAAGCAAGCTTCCTACAAGATTGAGTAAGGGATATTACAAAAACTTTGGATTATAGAATCCAATCTTCTAGAATCTCCTTTAGATTCTATTTCTTCAGATCTGACTGATAGGTATTCTTCTTCCTTGTGAAATGAATTTCTGAACTTGAGACAGGAAGGGAAGAACCTTGATTCTTGAAAGCTTTTGATATGAATACTTAATCACCCAACAAGATCTAGAGGAGTATCTAATCAGCACAGAGATCTTGTTGAATGAGAACTTATAAAGGAATCGAGCAGGTATCCGATCGGCAACTGTAGATCGTATTCTTCGAGAGCGAGAGCGCACAAGCCGACGAGATTCCTTTTTTGTTTTTGGCGATATGCACGATTAGGGTTATTGGAAATAATCTCTTAGCTATTTATATGCATTCCTCCAACGGCTAGAAGCGGCACTTAATGAAAAACGGCCGCGTGGAAGGAAGCCCTAAATAAACAGACGGACGGCCAAAACGCGCTCTGTCAGCATTCGTCGAGGGACATTAATGATGCGACGAATTCGTCGAGGCAAGGTAGTTGATATGATGAATTCGTCGAGGAACCTGACTCTTCTGACGAAACTACTTAGCTGAAACCCTGTAGAGGATGAGAAGAGAAGAATTAAATGGCTGAACTTCTTCGTCAAGAGGTTTGCTCTTTCTTCGACGAAATCGTCGAACGAGTTATCTTTCTTCGACGAATTCGTCGGAATAATCAAAGACTTATTCGACGAAATCACTTAGACCGCTTTCTTCCAATCCTGAATTCAGCAACCTTTGACTCTTAGCTTTTCCTTAGTGCTTGAAAGTGAAGTACATTCCAAGAGAGAGAGTTCATATGAGTCAACACTTTGGTCTATACAATGAGAGATTACATTGCATAGGCCTGTGTTTACGACTCACTGAAACCTGACCTTAGTTTGTACTTATCAATGAGAATCCTGCAAACACATAACTGGAAGACGGTATCAAATACAAATTCAATTCATCTTAGTTCAAGGGACACTTCTTCAAATCAGGGTAATTGTGGCTACAATACCCAACAATCTCCCCCTATTTGAAGAAGTCAGAACCCTATCTACTAAGGTGAATTGCACAGGCAAGAGTTATATAAAATGAAAGCTTAGCAGGATATAGCAAGATAAGTAAAAAGAAATGAAATATCCAAACATCAAATATATATATGTGAATGTTTTCAGATTTCATCATTCACAACACATGCTAAGGCATTTTAGCCTTTTCTTTCTTGGCCTTCTGATATTGCCTTTCAAAGTATTCTTTAGGTTTTGGGTAATATCTGGGAGGAGGAGGAGGTGCTGCTGGATTGTTGTAACCATACTTTCTGAAATGGATTTTTCTTTTGAGCTTCGCAGCTTTATACATATTATACTCTTCCTGGCTGTAGTACTCATGTGGTTTGATGTTTCCAATATCCAGAAGATTGTAGTTGTCCAAGATAATAGCTTTGGAAGTTGGACTCCAAACTTCTTGACCAACTCTTCTTTCAACTACTGGCTGCTCTCTGATTACTATAGTTGGGTTTCTTCTTGGAGAATGTACTGGTCTGTGAGAAGAAGTACCTTCATCTAGCTTTCACTTCTTAGTAGCAGGCACAGAGGGCTCAACAACATCTTCAGCATCAGACCAGAGCTGAGGATACTGGGAAGGAGGGTTGACGGGGAAGTCTTTAAAAGTACTTATGGGAGGCTGATCCGCAGGAAATTGCTGAGGAACACCAATGAATGTTTCATATAACCAATTCAGACCTTGATGTCTTTCAACATTTGCCTCTGTAAATTTGCTTTCTATCTCCCTGCTTTGATCATGCAACTGATATGTAATTCTCTCCTCCCCCTTTCTGACTTCTTCAGAGACGGATTGGAGAATTTCATCTTTGAAGGCAGAAACAGATTGCAAAACCTCCGATTTGAATCTGGATAGATCGGAGATAATATCATCTCGGATGCTATCACTTTGCTCATAAATCTTTTTCTGGCCCTGCAGCAGATAGTTTGACTTGTCATACGCAGCTCTCAAACCTTCAGTTGTGCAGCGCACTGCGTCCACTCCAGTAGACAAGTGATTGTCTAGATCATTTTTCATTTTCGACATATTGTGCTTAATTTCAGCAAGACCATTGTTCATGTTCTTCTCAACTTCCTTGATTTTCAAAAAGACTTGCTTTAAAGAAAATTCAAATTGCTCAGTCTGAGATTTGAGCAATGCTTCCATAGTTTGGAGCAGCTCACTGTTTGAGGTGGAAGGCACTGGACCAGGCACATTTACAGGAGAGGGAGTTCCAAGGCTTTCGTCATTGAAAATAAATTCATGTGAATTATCTCCCCCTTGATCAGGCAGATCTCTTTCTTGAGGAGCTGGCATTTCTTCATCTTTATGAGTTTCCTCCTCCTTATCTTGTAGGGATGACTCCCCCTCAGAAATTGCAGGGGTTGATCTTCCTGGTAGGGCTTTGAAGGGTGCACTGTCAGGATCTGGAGCATCACCATCATCATCTGGATCATCATCATCTTCCTCATCATCAACACTAACCTTATCCTCAACATCATCTTCCTCTGTACTTAGCTGATAGTCTGGGTCGTCAGTGTCATCGTCATCATCATCATCATCAAGGATCAACACTTCTTGATCTCTGGGAAAAATATTTTCTGAGTACTAGCCAGGAATCAGGTTGAGACTCTTCTCGATACCTGAAACACAGGCAGCAAACTGACTTTGAATATCTGTTTGGACTGATGCTGACGAGAGTGGTCCTTGTGGAGGGAGTACAACTGGTGACAGGATGATTTCCTTCTCGGCTGATGGAATTTCAGGAACTGGCAGTTGTGTAATCTCTAGCTGAGGAGGAGAGGTGATGACTGGAGGTGGAATATGACCTGGTGGAGGAGTGTTTGCTGGAGGTGGAGTAGTATGAACTGGTGGAGGAGTGTTTGCTGGAGGTGGAGATTGTCTGAGTGGGGAAGGTTCTTGTCTTTGCTCGGTATCATCTGGTTCTGGAGCAGCAGGCTTTTTGAGACCAGGCCTGATAATCACCCGTTCCCATCTGTCTAGGATTGAAGAGTCAATCCTCTTGAGATGATGAATTGCAATACCAGTTTTCATATCGAACTGGTCCCCATCCAGTTGATTCAGAAATAAATTGATAATTCTTCCAAAGTTTGGAACTAGCAGGCTGTCTTTTATCCGTTGAAATAACACAAGCCCCCAATCTATCTTCTTCCGACAGATGACAGTTGCAATCAGCTGGAACATGTCAGCTGAGAGGTAGTCGTGAGAACCTACCTTGCAGAGCAGAACCTTTCCCATGATATCTGACAGGAGTTTGCCTTCTCCATTCATATTCTTTCTTCGAACACCTGTTGTTCCTCTTGGTAGACCACAAAACAAATGGGCTCTTTGATGATCCTCATCATATAGGCAATCCTCTTCCTCCACCTCTGGCAATCACAGAAGTTTGGTTAATTTAGATGGCTTCATTTTAATCACAGTCCCTTTGATCTTGGACTTGATAACCTTCCCACTTCGACGGACTTTGGCATTTTTATAGAAGTCGAGCACGTCACTCTCAAGGACTCGACATGGATGCTTGAGCACAAACGATAAGCCGGCCTCTTCCAGGCAGAGTACTACATTCCTGAATTCGTCAGGAGCATCAATGAATCCTGTCCTGACAAGTTCTCCTCCGATTTGAAGCATTCATGATGGTTTGCGAGACACTGCAAGTGAGAGTGGCGAGTGAGAGTATCTGAGTCGAGGGACGAAGTCGGCGGCCTATGAGTGACGAAGTCGGCAGCCTATGAGTGACGAAGTCGGCGGGGAGTGGCGATGGACTTGTCGGAATCGGTGGAGGGATTTGACGGATGACTTGCGGAGGAGACAGTGGAGAACTTTGACGGAGGGCGTGCGAGGAAGTTCAATCGACTGAAGACGAGGTCGGCGAATGCGTGAGCGTGACTTTTGAAATCCGAAATCTCATATATATATAAGTTTTAATTTTTGAAGTGAGGGTAGAGACGCGTACCTTTTAGAAACGATTCTTCGGATGCAAAATGATTTAAGTTGGTTTGCGGTTAGACATTCGACGAATTTAGTGATGAAGAAGTGTTTTCGTCGAAGCATTTGAGCACACTCGACGAATTCATCGAGTTGTATCCAGATTGAATTCTTAAGTATGTTTGCTGATTTATTCGTCGACTTGATCCTGTCCCCTTGTTGAAGATTCCCTGTTCAACATACCACGTTCAAATTTGAAGACGGTGAACTTGGTTTCATTGAGCGGCTTTGTTAAGATGTCTGCAATTGGCTTGTCTGGGGGGGGGGGGGGGGGGACATAATTGAGATAAATGTCCTCAACTTTTCAACTTTCTTTGCCTTTTATCTGTTTATTCCCCCTCACTCTCCCCCCTTAGAACTTCAGAGCCTGGGCTAATTTCCTAAGCATTTCATCAACTTTACCATAGATTTTTGTTTTTGTTCTGGTCGTGTACCACGAACATCCATTGTCCAAATGCCTGATTAGATTTTTGGTTGGCCTTGGACACACCTGCAATTATAGATTAATTACCCTTAGGAACCCAAACTGATTTGGGTCCTAGGTTCCGGTTAGTATAACAATAAATATTTCTACTTACTGCAACTCCAGCAGAAAGGCTCTTCTTTGCATTAGACACACAAGGGTTGTGCCAACAGTCGATGACAAAGTGTCCCACTTTACCACAACACCAACATTCATGGATGTTGTACCTTCTCTTCCGAGCAATTTTTGATTTGCAAGAAGCACCATGATGCTTGTTTTCAGTTGAGAAGGCATCAACATTCTTTCTGTTTTTCACAGCGAGTAGATGATTGGGTACATTAACATACCCATTTTCACTTGATCCTATCTGTTTGACATCAACAGATGATAGCTTGGAAGCAGTTATGGTGTTGATGGCATCAAATATATTCAAGTGAGGGTTGGCTATGGTGTTGCACCCAGTTTGCTTCCTTGCTGGGAAAGATTGAGAGGATGATGCTTCCTTACCCTTGAATGTAGTGGCTGGTGTACGAAACACAAATGGTCCAGGATGGGCCATTTGGATTTCTTCATTTGGAGATTTCGGGGCGCTCATTACCATTCCCTTTCTTCTACCATAGCGGGGAATATTTTCCTTACTACAGTAACTTCCAGTCTTCTGATGATAATGCAAACTATCTTGATCAGACCTGTTAAATGGAGTCAACACCTTTTGAGAGGTGTTATGATGCCGAGCTCTAACAGTGCTCTTCCCTTTATTCCCAAAATTAATTGATTCAGGTTTAGGGAGTTGAGCTACTTGCTTTCTTTCCGTGCGAAGCTTCATCTCTAGAGTCTTGATTGTTCTTTCCTGAGCCTCGGACTTCATCCGAAGTAGAATGAGCTCATTGAATAACCTGATCTCTTCCTTGATTTTCTCATTTACTTGTGCTTCGAAGGGTTTAAGGATTCTGATTTCCTCAGCTTGAGATTTAATCAATTCCTTGCTCTTTTCAAGAACTATTAAGAGAGCATCATACTTATTTGCAGGATTGGATGTGTCATCATTTTCTGATGAGCTTGTCTCTGCTTCAGAGTCTGTGATAGACAGAGGTGCCCTTATGCATACCTGTTCAGAATAGATTTAATCTCGTATGTCCCTTTCTGACTCAGATAGTGATGTCAGTCCGAGAAGTGTTTCCTCTTCTATGTCTGAACAGCTTGAGTCACTATCACTCAAGGTTCTGATCTTTTTCTCAGCTACAGTGTCTCTTTCTTCCGTTGATCCTTCCATAAGAGCTATTAGAGAGTCCCACATTTCCTTTGTCGTTGTGTAGTGACCGAGTTTCTTGAGGGTAGAATCATCAATTTCATTTGCTAGGATGCTCTTAGCTTCCTTGTCCAGGTTGACTAAGGTGATCTCATCTTCAGTCATTTCAGAAATTTTCTTGGGCACAAGCTTGGAAGGACAGCCAATGGAGACTATCATGGGAACACATGGTCCTTCTTCAGTAACTAGAAACAATCTGGGATCTATAGATTCCATGAACATTTCTGCTCTCACCTTCCACATCGGGAAGTTTTCCTTAGTGCAGACGGGCAACTTGACGGAATCCTTGGACTTTTCCATTCCAGACGATCGGCAACTGTAGATCGTCTTCTTCGAGAGCGAGAGCGCACAAGCCGACAGGATTCCTTTTTCATTTTTGGCGATATGCACGATTAGGGTTATTGGAAATAATCTCTTAGCTATTTATATGCATTCCTCCAACAGCTAGAAGCGTCACTTAATGAAAAACGGCCGCGTGGAAGGAAGCCCTAAATAAACAGACGGACGGCCAAAATGCGCTCTGTCAGCATCGTCGAGGGACATTAATGATTCGACGAATTCGTCGAGGCAAGGTAGTTGATATGACGAATTCGTCGAGGAACCTGACTCTTCCGATGAAACTACTTAGCTGAAACCCTGTAGAGGATGGGAAGAGAAGAACTAAATGGCTGAACTTCTTCGTCAAGAGGTTAGCTCTTTCTTCGACGAAATCGTTGAACGAGTTATCTTTCTTCGACGAATTTGTCGGAATAATCAAAAACTTATTCGACGAAATCACTTAGACCGCTTTCTTCCAATCCTGAATTCAGCAACCTTTGACTTTTAGATTTTCCTTAGTGCTTGAAAGTGAAGTACATTCCAAGAGAGAGAGTTCATATGAGTCAACACTTTGGTCTATACAATGAGGGATTATATTGCATAGGCCTGTGTTTACGACTCACTGAAACCTGACCATGGTTTGTACTTATCAATGAGAATCCTGCAAACACATAACTGGAAGACGGTATCAAGTACAAATTCAATTCATCTTAGTTCAAGGGACACTTCTTCAAATCAGGGTAATTGTGGCTACAATACCCAACAAGAAGACAAGAAGGGAAGAAGAAGGAGGAGGATGATCCGTGCGAAGAAAGAGTCGACCTGGGGGACCTAGGAGGGATCGAGGTGATCCACGGAGGAGTAGGCGTAGAGGCCACCCGGAAGGGGAGCCTCCATGCCATATATCGTCGGAGCATCGCGTCGACCTCCCGATCCCCACCCATGGCGAGAAGATTGCCTTCTCGGCCCAAGACATGCTGGCCCACGAGGACCCTTTATGTGATGCACTCGTCATCAAGGCAGCGATTGAGAACTTCATGGTCTCCTGAATCCTCGTCTACAATGGGGGCTCGGTGAACGAAGTGTTCAAGAAAGCATTCGGGGAGATGAAGGTCAAAGCAAAGCGGGTGCTGGCGTCGGATGGGCCGCTCTTCGAATTCTCTGGGGAAAGGAAGGAAGTGGAGGGAGGAGTCAAACTCCTCGTCACTTTGGGGGGAACTTCAAAGAACTGCCGGTTCGTCATCGTAGACGTGCCAAGTAGTTACAACGCTATCTTCGGGTGACCCCTCATCAGCGCGTACAAGTGTGTGCCTTCCTCCTATCACCAGTGCCTGAAATACAACACTAGAGGGGTCCAAGTCTGGGTCAGAGGAGATCCTCGGGAGGCGCGTCAGTGCTACGTCACGACGGTCAATACGATCTGGTGGATGAAGGAGGTGGAAGAAGTGGAGTAGACGATGAAGAAGGTGGTCGGGGAGCATGTGGCCGAGTAAGCGCAGGGGAGCGCATTTTAATGAACTTGTATCGCCTCAAATATGACTGCAAAAGGTTTTTTTTTTCAGGTAACACCTATGGTAAGATCCCCGACTAGAGACCATTCACCGGGCTCCGTGATACCGGTGGATGGGAGGCTCATCGGGTCGACTCGCTACTTGATAACTGGATTGGGAGGGTGTTGAGTTCCTCTGCCTCCAGGTAAGCTAAGCCCCTAGGACGTGGATGGGTACTTCTACCTCCAATTGGATTGGAAAGGTGTTGAGTTCCTCTGCCTCCAAGTAACCAAGGCACCTAGGACGCAGACAGGTACTTCCGCCTCCAATCAGTAAGATCCCCAACTAGAGACCATTCACCGGGCTCAGTCATGCCGGCGGATGGGAGGCTCATCGGGTCGACTCGCTACTTGGTAACTGGATTGGGAGGGTGTTGAGTTCCTCTTCCTCCAGGTAAGCTAAGCCCCTAGGACGTGGATGGGTACTTCCGCCTCCAATTGGATTGGGAAGGTGTTGAGTTCCTCTGCCTCTAGGTAAGCAAGGCACCTAGGACGCAGACGGGTACTTCGCCTCCAATCAGTACGATCCCCGACAAGAGACTATTCACCGGGCTCAGTCATGCCGGTGGATGGGAGGCTCATCGGGTCGACTCGCTACTTGGTAACTGGATTGGGAGGGTGTTGAGTTCCTCTGCCTCCAGGTAAGCTAAGCCCCTAGGACGTGGATGGGTACTTCCGCCTCCAATTGGATTGGGAAGGTGTTGAGTTCCTCTGCCTCCAGGTAAGCAAGGCACCTAGGACGGGGACGGGTACTTCCGCCTCCAATCGGTAAGATCCCCGACCAGAGACCATTCACCGGGATCAATAATGCTGGCAGATGGTAGGCTCAACGAGTTGACTCGCTGCAGGTAAAACCTCAGGAGGGGTAATTAGTTTGGGAGGGTGCTGAGTCCCTCTGTCTCCAGGTGAGGTAAGCACTTAGAGCGCGGGCTGGTCCTCCGCCCCCGGTTGATCTGACAAACAAGTTTAAGACCTGACAAGGTAGTGCGCTCTCTCCACCGCAGGAAGAGACCTTAAAGCGAGCAATCGTTTCGCTCAAGTAGTGAAAAGTTAAACAAGCTAGACGGTTTATAAAATAATTGCTGGCTAAGTAGAAACATATGTTGCGTGGGCAATTGCTTCACCCTTAGTAGCTCATGCAGAAATAAAAAATACAAGAAAGGCATGGTTCCTACAAAAAGCAACAAGCAGAAGAGGTTCCTAGTGACTCCCGCCGTCAGGGGGAATAACCACCGCTGGAGGGAGGCGAGCCGGATTGCGCAGGGGAGGGGTAGAACTCGAAGAGGATGTTGTTCGCAGAGACCCCGCTCCAATTGTCCCGAAGAGCATTCTCCTCGTGAAGAGAGTTCACCAAGGCCTCGACCATTTTCGTCACGAGCCTCCTCCGAGAGCTCTCGGCCTCAGCAGGGGAGGACCGGACGAACGTTGTCGCTTGCAAGGGTTGACCTCTCTCTCCTTCCCGCAGCTGCCTTTGGGCTTCATCGAGCTGAGCCCTTAGGTCCTGTCCCTCTCGTTCTGACTCCTCCCATTGCTTTCTGAGCGAGTCAGCAACATCCGGTCCCTGCAGATAGGTAAGGCGGAGGGGTTAAAATCAACGAAGCAAAAGAAGAAAAAGGTAAAGTAAAAGGGAAAGGTTATCAAGGTAAGTACGAACCAGGCCTCCGGATGACTTCTCCAGGAGCCTCTCGGCTGTGACCAGACGTGCGGCAAGGGCAACGGCCTTCTCCTCGGCAAATTGACTCGACGTACCGTCTTGCCTCAATTTCTTCGAGAGACTAAGACCTCGACGGGTAGTCATATGTGAGAGTTCGGCTGCACGAAGTAAGGCTTGCGAGCTTATGCAAGCAAGGTCACGAGTGGACATCTCCTTATAGGAAGACGCATCCTGAAGACCGTAGAGGCCAAAGGTAAGATTGTATGCAGCATTATCGATGGGTTCGCTCTCTACCCAGGAAGGATGCTGGGAGGAGACCGAGACCCGGTTCAACGCCTCATCCCAGTGAAGGACGGGGTCGCCAATGGAGTCAGTGGCGTCCCCCCCCCCCCCCCCCCCCCCCCCCCCCCCCCCCAACTCAAAGTTGGGATGGTTGGCTAATGCGTGGGGGTCACTCGGCTCCCCCCTCTACCTCGGCGGTGCCCTTGAGCCCCACCTGCGGACAGCTATTGCTCGCCGCATCTTCGGTTCCGTTATCCGGGACGAAGGCATGCCCTCCTCCACCACTTGCTCTTTTTCTCTCCGTTGCCTCAACATAGAGACCTTCGGGGCGGAGGCGCAGGTAGCTGCCACCTCTTTAACAAACCAACGGGCAGACGAAGAGCTCCCCCTTGCGAAGGGAGGATGCCGCGGAAGAGCCCGATCACCTATGAGAATCAAGATAAAATTAAACATCCATAGGTAAAAGTGAAAGGAGATACCAGGACGGTGAGGGTACCTGTCCCAGGCTCAACGTAAGTGAGCCGGTCTATGTTTCTCCGAAGGTGCTCGACCTCGAAGCTCGCACCCTCAAGGTAGCTATGCAACTCAGCGGCCTCCCCACCTAAGCGAGGGGCTTTGCAGGTCTTCTCAAACTTCTGTATGGGTAAGAAGGGGATGTCACCTTGAATGAACACGAATGTGTCGTTCCAATGGTGGTACCTTTTTGGAAGTCTCGCACACCTTCATGTGCGTGCCGGTCAGGAAGCATACCCCGTCGGTAGTCTCCCGAAAGATGAACACCTTGCGAAACACGGTCAAGTCAAACTCGACCCTATCCTCTCGCAGGTAGCAAGCATAGGCCGTTAACATCGAAATCGCATTCGAGTTGACCTGAGCAGGGACTACGCCAAAGTATCCCAGGAACTCCTTAACCTCAGGCCATAAGGGAAGCTGTATCCCAACTTCGAAGTGGGCAAGGGGGAAGGCAAGCCAGTCCCCGTGGAAAGAGTTGATGGCCTCGCCCGACAATGGGCGTCGAGACGAGCACCCCTCGGGAAGGTAGGAGCTCTTGAAGGCCAAGAACTCCTCCTTAGACACCTTTCCCTCAGGAAAGGAGTGTTCGGAAAAGTTGGCCGCGCTCTGCTCTCGACCATTCCTTGCAACAGGGGGGGAGGGGGAGGATGGTGGTTAGGGGCCATCTCGTAGGGAAAGGATGAAAGAATAAAGATGGCTTCAAGAAGAAAGCAAGGTAAGGGAGGAGGGGCGAATGAGATGACAAAGAAGAAGGGGGGGTGGGGGGTATTTATAGGGGGAGGATTAAAAGCAGGGGCAAGTGGACCATGAGGCCCACTCGCCCAGGGCAAGGGAGAGTGGACCACGGGGTCTACTCGCCCAGTGCAAGGGCAAGCAGACCATGAGGTCCACTCGCCCGGTGCATAGGACTGGACCTCATGGTCCACTCGCCCGGAGGAGGTAGGTGGACCTCGCGGTCCGCTCGCCTGGTGCAAGGGTGTGGACCTCGAGGTCCATCCACCCATGCCTTCCCCTGATCCATTTCCCCTACTTCATCCTGAAATCGTTCATTCAAATCCTCTGCCTCTCGTCCGCTGGTTGATTGTCCCGACATCATGTTGCTTACCCCGACATTTAGTTACCGATATCGCAACAATTTAAGCGGGACGTGAATAAGCAAGAGCAATAAAACAATTTAGCAGAAACAAGGCAAGATAAAGCGTTCAGCCGCAAAGTGGATTGAACCACCATACGGGGCTAGTCCTTATTATTACATGGCGAATGAAAGGTCGCTAATAGAAGCCGATCAACGCGCCGTCCATTTCTAGTAGCCTTGATCTCGGGTGCAGGACGTTACCCCATGCGTAGATCTAATGCACGCTCTCGCTGAGGCAACCTCCTCACTCACGATGCGTATGGTAGCCTCCAACCGACGTAGGTGGTCTTCGATCGGCGCAGCCATACCTCCGGACACAAGCCGGACCTCTTCCCTAAGCAGATTGAGTTCTGTTTCCAGCCTTTCCATCTGCTGCTCCAGCGCGCAGACGCGGGCGAGGGGGCCAGGTCCGGCGGACCATCCCCCTTTCGAATGTCGAGACCAGTTCTCTGGTTTCAACAGTGGTATTCCTCCAATGCTAGCCCTAAATAATGGTCTCCCTCGACCACTACGCTCCTTGTCTAAAGTTGAGCAGCACGATCAAGCTATACTGTCTCCTGCCCAAATTATTTCATGTTAAGTAGGGCAAGCCACCACAGACTGAAAGGTGCCAGTTATTTACTTTATTGTAATGCTTGTTAATTGCTTGCGATAAAAATGGCGGGTCGGTCATGCCCGTAGACCGTTCGTACCGGTACAGGAAGGTTGACGACTCTAGGCAACTGGGAGATGTGCACCTCAAGAGCTTGGCCGTATTTTATGCTCCGCTGGGTCCCTCCGCTGGTTGGCCGGAATTACAGTTATCGCCGGATGTCTCTCACATCCAGGAGTACACTTGATGTATGGTGGGGCCTGGGTAGTGCGGTACGACCACACCAAGAAGTAGCAGGACCGTCCACTATCATCGATAGCCACATCGGTGAGGCCCGCAGGGTTCGCTACCCCGCTGCAATTAAAAGGGTCAAACTATGTCGACATAGGGTATTGTTGCAGGTTGTGAACACCTGCGTGATTGCGCACCAGCTAGTAGAGCTTTATAAATGATTGTTTATTACTGCATTTCAGTTTTTATTATTATATATGCTCCTAGCTTATTTACTGTTTATATATATAATGCTGCTAACATTGTTGCTTTGGCTATTGTTGTTCATAAAAGCTCACTCTCGTACCCAAACCTTAGGGATCTTGGGGAGGATATGTGAATCCACTAGTCTTATGACTAACGTGTCGTTGTACACTCTTTTTAGGAGATGGAGCAGCGAGAGGCCAAGCTACAATGTGAGAGAGTACCTGTTATAGAACCCGCTCGAGCTGACGTACCCGTCTCGTCTCCGAAATTTAGAGACGTGAGCCCATAGAACTTAGAAGTAGCGAGAGAGGCTGTAGCTGTATTTTGTTAGTCTTGTCAGGGCCTGATGTTTTAACTCATGGCTACGACCTTTTGGTTATATAAATATTTGATGGCTTTCTGAATTGCTTCTGCATTGCTGATCTGATGTGATGATTGTTCCAAAGCCTGACAAGGCGATCATTTTATGCTTGGAGAGTGGGTCTGTTGGCACTCGAAAAGCGTAGGGTGGCCGTCTTGGGCAGTAAGGCACATCACATCTCCCACTCGACCAGGTTGCAGTTGAGGGAGGGGGCCTTATAAGTGTCGTCTCTTCTCCACCTCCAGTTGACTTTTCTCATAGGAGGTGTCGTCTTTTCTCCACCTCTAATTGAGTTTGCTCTTAGGAGGCGTCATCTCTTCTCCATCTCTAGTTGAGTTTGCTCTTGGGAGGTGTCATTGCTGCTCCACCTCCAGTTGAGTTCGTTCCAAGGATGTGTCGACTCCTCTCCACCTCCAATTATGTTTGCTCCAAGGAGGTGTCGTCTCTTCTCCACCTCCTGTTGAGTTCGCTCCTAGGAGGTATCGAACACTCTCCACCTCCAGTTGAATTTGCTCCCGGGAGGTGTCGTTTCTTCTCCACCTCCAGTTTAGTATGCTCATAGGAGGTGTCGTTGATTCTCCACCTCTTGTTGAGTTCTCTCCTGGGAGATGTCGTTGTTTCTCCACCTTCAACTGAGTTTTCTCTTGGGAGATTTCGACGCTTTTCCACCTCCAGTTGAGTTTGCTCTTGGGAGGTGTTAACTCCTCTCCACCTCCAGTTATGTTCACTCCCGGGAGGTGTCGTCTCTTCTCCACATATAGTTGAGTTCGCTCCTGGGAGGTGTCGTCACTTCTCCACCTCCAGTTGAGTTTGATCATGGGAGGTGTCGACTCTTCTCCACCTCCAATTTAGTTTGCTCCTAGGAGGTGTCAGCTCGTCTCCACCTCTAGTTGAGTTCACTCTTGGGAGGTGTCATAGATTCTCCACCTCTAGTTGAGTTTGCTCCTGGGAGGTGTCGTGGCTTCTCCACCCACAGTTGAGTTTGCTGCTGGGAGGTGTCGTCTCTTCTCCATCTTCAGTTGTGTTTGCTCCTAGGAGGTGTTGACTCTTCACCACCTCCAATTGAGTTCGCTCCTAGGAGGTGTAATATCATGCAAATATATAATCAAAATTAACAATAATTAATATTAATTATGAGTCGATAAAAGTGTTCGTAACAAAAATGTGCAAATATAAAGTTTGGGTGATAAAGTTAGCAAATGGATCTGAATCTTATAAAACAGGGCCCGCCATTAAACTCATAAGGTCAAAAAACCTACGAATAAACATATTATTTGTTGAAATCGGAGTACGTTAGAAAAACTGTGGTTTTCGGTGCAACCGGAAAGAATAAAAAAAAAACAGAGTCCGCCATAAAACTCAGAAGGTTGAAAAACCGGAATCGTCATATTATTTGTTGAAACCGGAGTTTTTTAGAAAAATTACGGTCTCCTGGGCAGGCGCGGGCCATATACCTGCCCGCATAGCGGCCAACGATTGGCCCAAGGCACGTGTTGGCCACGCGCCCGCCCGAATGGGCGCTAGGTGGCGCTTGTACCGACCACGTGACTCCATCCTGCAAACACGATAACGACATTTTCATCTCTCCTAAGTTCTTTGCTATTTCTGGGAGATCAGTAATATATCATGCTAAAAATAATAAATAATAATAATAAAAGGTTTTTAATAATAATAAGGGATTTTGTAATAATAAAAAATAAGAATAATAATTTTTTTTAATAAATTTAATAATAATAATTTTACAAAATAATAAAAGTAAATAACATGGGACTCACAGTCAGAACCGTCAGTGGGGTGATATGATCCTATCGGCACAGAGCCGCCGCCGGGGTGATACGATCCTATCGGCACCGAGCCGCTCCGCCATGGATCCATGGTCGTTCCGAGAACATATTGCTTGGGCCGCAACCCGCACACCCTCAACCCCTCTCCGCATCGGTGGGTTGTTGAGGTCGGGAATCGAACCCGGTCCCTCCTAAATAGGATAGGCTCTTCCGAACTCCTATCACCAACTGAGCCGCCGAGCGACATTGTGCGAAGTCTGTGCGCCCGAGAGCAGATGAGCACAGGCTGGGGTACTGTCGTGGTCGGGGTACTATCACACTGTTGGGCTAGAGAGCACGCAAGCCCGACCAGAACACCTGCAAATTAGTTCGAGCAAGTATCTGCACGACCGCGACAGTGGCGGAAGAGACTGATTACACAAATCCTCTCTAAAATACCTCTTCGAATCCTTGCCCAAGTCTGATCTAGATCCAATCCGTGTAGGTGAAGTATTCCTCATCAACATTGCAGAGACGTCTGAAAGCTCTCCCAAACTAAGACGCTTGCCACAAAGGCCTCTATAGAAACTCTTTCAATGCTTGAGATTGGAGAGAAGTGGATACCTTACCCCTCCTCCTTCATGCCTATTTATAAGGCCAAAACCAAGGGGGTAGAGGTGGTAGATGACATGTGTATGAAGATTCCATGAAGTTTCCCTCGGTCAAAAGAACATGCCATGAAGCTTCCTCTGGACACTTTCCTAGAATCTTCCTTCAAGAGCACATGTTGATTTCATAGTCAAAGACGGCTATCCCTTTTCACACTTGACATGAAACACATGCTTGAAAAGCATGGTCAAAAGATGGTTAGCCGCTTTCACACTTAGGAGAAAATTATCTCATCAAATCTCTCTCTTTTTGACTAAGTGAAGAAACTTGTCATTCTGATAATCTTCCTTCGAATCTCCAGTTTGCCTCCCACTAGAGCCTCTATCAACATGTCTCTCCTTTGGTCAGTAGATTCAGCTCCACCAAATTCGAGTTAGTAGAACTCAAATCCACAGTTTTCTCCACAAAGGACCGGAACTGTACCCAACAATTTATCACATTTGCTCTTATGTGGAAGAGATCGCCATGCCAGTGATCCTCACACAATGCTCAAACTTTCCCCTCAACACAACTTTCGTAAGCATAGCTTCTCCATTTTCATTCGTGTGCACCTTCTACAAATCCAGCTCTCTCTGCTCTAGAGTATCGTGTATCCAATGATACAGCGTGTCAATATGCTTGGATCTCAAGTAGAAGGTGGGGTTTTTTCCAAATGAATCGCACTCTGACTGTCACATAAGAGTGTATAGTGCTCCTTAGTGAAACCCAACTCCTTAATGAAATGCTTCATCCAAAGAAGCTCTTTCCCCGCCTCATTGATTACAATAAACTCTGCCTCCGTAGTCTACAGTGCAATGCACTTTTGCAGTTTCGACTGCCATGAAACAGCTCCCCCCACAAATAGGATCAGGTACCCAGAAGTCGATCTTCTGGAGTCCAAATCTTCAGCCATATCAACATCAGTCTAGGCCAGTAGCTATGGCTCACTATATACAAATCTTAACGTCAAATATGACGTCCCATGTAGGTATCTCAGAATCCACTTCACAACACTCCAATGTTCTCTCCCAGGTTTTGAGAGAAATCTACTCACAGTGCCAACGACATGTGCTATATCAGGGCGGGTTCAAACCATGACATACATGAGACTGCAACTGCAGAAGCATAGGGGACCTTCTGCATCTCCTCTTTCTCCTCGGGTGTGCGCAGACACTGGTCAGCGGTAAGTCTGAAGTGAGCTGCAAGGGGCGTGCTCACCTTCTTCGCCTGATCCATACTAAATCTCTGCAACACCTTCCGGATATATCTTTCCTGCAATAACCAAAGTAACTTGAAGCCTCTATCTCTCCGAATATGCATCCTAAGGATGGTCTTCGCAGCTCCCAAGCCCTTCATAGTAAATGTGGAGCTCAACTGTCGCTTCAGCTCAGCAATGCGCGCAGTGTTCCTCCTGACTATTAACATGTCATCTACATACATGAGTAAGATGATGAAATCCTCTGGAGCATACTGCTTCACAAACACGTAGTGATCAAGTGTGGTCCTCCTGAAGTCGATATCCCCCATAAAAGCATCGAACTTCTTGTACCACTATCGCGGGGCCTGCTTCAGGCCATATAAGCTCTTCTTCAGGAGACATACCAGACACTCCTTCCCTTTGACCTTAAATCCTTTAGGTTGCTCCATATAAAGCTCCTCCTCAAGATCGTCATGCAGAAAGGCGGTCTTGACATCCATCTGCTCAATCTCAAGATCTAGCCTCACAGCAAGGCCAAGAACAACCCGGATAGATGACATCTTCACAACAGGAGAGAAGATCTCACCGAAATCAACTACCTATTTCTGACTGAAACCCTCAACCACTAATCTTTCCTTGTATCTGAGTGGTGTCGAGGGGTCTCCCTGCTTTACTCTGAAAATCCATTGATTCTTCAAAGTCTTCTTGCCCTTAGGCAATCGTACCAGCTCATAAGTATGGTTCTCATGCAGAGACTCCATCTTCTCCTGCATAGCAACCATCCACTCTTTCTTCTCTGAGCTCCGCACTACTTCATTAAAGCACTCAGGCTCTGATGCATTTGTCAACAAAATATACTCAGTAGTGGAGTATCTCAAAGATGGGTGTCTGACTCAATCAGACCTCCGTGGAGCGATCTCAGTTGCTGGTATCAGCACATCATCAGTGTTGTCCTCTATAGGCTCGCCATTAGTAGTGTCATCATGGTATGGAAGTGGCTCAGTGTCTTGCAACAGATTAGGCTATACGACCTCCTCAGTATCATCACTTCTAATCATATGAGACTCTTAATCAGTGCGAGAGTCAACCTTCTCAGTCTATTCAGGATCAACAATAGTCTGATCCTCATAAAATATGGCGTCACAACTGCGTACAAGCTTCTTCTCAATCAGATCAAAGAACCTGTAGCCAAACTTGCCGCTGCGGCCATATCCTAAGAAATGCACTGTCGGGTCTTGGAATCTAACTTCGACCTCTCGTCTCGAGGGACGTGCACAAAGGCTTTGCAGCCGAAGACCCTCAAGTGACTATATGAAGGGTCTTTCCCGTACCAGACCATGTCAGGAACATCCTCCTGTAATGTAGAACTGGGGGATAGGTTGATGATGTGTGCAGCTGTGCATAAAGACACCCCAAAACATGCTAGGTATCTTTGACTTATATATCATGCACCTCACTCTCTCTATCAACGTCCTGTTCATTCTTTCTACTACACCATTCAGTTGCGGCGTCTTTTCATGCCCGATCCCCTGATTTCTGCAATACTCATCAAAAGGGCCAATATACTCTTCCCCATTATCGAACCTGATGAAGTTTAACTTCCTCCCAGACTGTCTTTCCACCTCGGCGTGGAATCTCTGAAAAGTGTCTTAGAACCTCATCTTTGGTCTTGATAGCATAGACTCAAAGCTTCATCGAAAAATCATCAATGAACGTCACAAAGTAGGACGCTCCTCCTCTCATCTGGACCTTCAGTGACCCACAAATATCTGTTTGTATGAGCTCTAGTGGCTCGGATCTCCTGGTGGAATTATGACTCTGGAATGAAACTCGATTCTACTTCCCAGCCATACAGTGATCGCATCGCTCCTACTGATCCTCAGATAGATCAGTAATCATCTTCTTCTTTGAGAGACATCCAAGTCCCTTCTGGCTGATGTGGCATAATCTCCTGTGCCATAAGGAAGTGCATGCTCCATCCCTGATAGTGTTGGCATGAGCAACTTCAGTTTTTCCTTCCATATAGTATAAGTCATTATCTCTCCAACCTCTGGCTACTACAAGCGATCCTCTAATCAGTTTCCAGGAATCTCCACCAAAGACACTGAAGTGTCCCTCATCACCTAGTTTTCCAACCAAAACCAGGTTGAAGCGGATGTCGGGTACGTGACGCACATCCCTTAGAATCAGCAATCCTCTCGTGCTCGTTTTCAAGTGCATGTATCCCCTCTCGATGACTTTTGATGTGTCTCCATTGTCTATCCTAAGTACTCCACAATCATGAGTGGTATAGGTGGCAAACAAATCCCTATTGTGGGAGACATGTGCACAAGCACCTGAATCCACAATCCAACTCTTCTCATTGCACGAGAGTGCCGCAATGACATCATCACCAATAATGATGACATTCTAATCCTCTGTAGAAGCGGTGATTGCCGTGTGAGTCTCCTTCTTCTCATTTGAAGACTCTCCCTTCTTCTTCTAGTCATTTTTCAGAGTATAACAAAACTTCTGAATATGACCCTTCTTGTGTGGCAGTAGTGTCACTCTACATTCTGGTAGCGGGATCTTGACTTTCCTATGCTTTGGATCCTCTCGCTCTTCCTTCATTTATTATTGCTCCTTCCTCTCCCCTGGGCTCGGTGTAAAGGACATCAACTCGTGAAGAAGAGCCTGAATGTCCTTGAGATTTTCTTCGCACCTCCTCGTTCAGGATGCCACTCTTGGCAATCTCCATAGTAATGATGCCACCAGGAGAGGAGTTGTTCAGAGAAACTCTGACCATCTCCCAAGAGTCTGGAAGAGACTTCAATAGCCACAATGCGTTGACCTCATCCTCGAAGGTCACCATCATAACAGTGAGATGGTCAATGATTACCTGGAACTTGTTAACATGATCCAGGATAGGGGATCCCTCTCTGTATCTGAACTCCGCTAGCTTCTTCAGTAGATATAACTTGTTGATGCCAGTACTCTTGGCATATAATGCTTCCAAGGTCTTCCAAAGGATTTTCACATCAACGATACTCGCGACATGATTGTAGAATCCACATAAATTCCAGTGCTCCACCTTCCACTTATTTGGATCCATGTCTAGGTGTAAGATCCCCCTCCACCTTACCGGAGAGTTCCTGGACGTTATGCCCAGAACCACCAGTCTTATGGTGACTCCAACTAACGGGTTAGTTGCCACCGCTCGACGCCGATCCTGCCAGCTAGTTCGATCATATTACAGACCAATTTTGCGAAGAAGGAAATGTTACCAAATATGACAAGTCCACAACCATATATATATACATATATAAGATGCAAACAATCCACAATGAGAATGAATATAAAAGAGAGCAAGGGATTAGGCCCAGTACATATCAAAAAGGGAAATAGAAATACACTCTCTTATACTACACTATGCAGAAGCTAATCAAAATACTATCAATAACCTGTCGCCGTATGGTAGTAGTAATGCGCGACATCTTCTCCTTAGGGTCTGTCGTCGCATCCTGCCTGACATACTGCTGCTCCCGCTCCTCGATCTCCTGGTGTTACGGCCACATTCGATCGTTAGTCAAAAAAGACTTAGCCATTTTGTCCTCGCCTCCCCCCACGACTCCTAGATACCGAGCGGGAGGACGAAGCGAAGGACATCAAGGAGTAAAATAAGTGCATGTGACATGAATTATACTAGCAGCATTTATGAACAATTGAGCAGTATGTACAACAACAAGATATAATAAGTAAGCAGTAAATAAGTAAATGCGGCGCAACTAAAGATAATAAGTAAACTACTACGTTATCATCTAGAGTACCTTAACTTATATGAATGCCTATACAAACTTATAAGTTAAGGTCTCCGGAATTATAACTTATCATATAAAATAACCCATACTAATTTATATGATAAGGGTCTGCCAGTGCATATGCCTATAATATGTATGAATGTTATGCCGTGTTATGCTATGTTAATACAATGCAACTCACACACACGACTCTACGCGCACAGACCCTTTATTGCTGCTTTTCGGAGGTGGCAAGCCTCTCAGGTACTTCTGTCGTGGCTATGGAAACAGTGGATCAGACACTCCACTTCTAGGTGGGTATACACACTACCAGACCTAGACCTTACGTACGCAGCTGTAAACGTCCTTGGTGCACTTCCGTGAGCTCTTGCATATATACTTTTACTAGCAACCCACCAGTCTTTTATGGTCGGGTGTGGGTTATTGGGGATTGTCCTCCAGACCGCAATAAAGTAACCTACTATCCCTCTAACTAACCACACCCCGCCAAAGTCATCATACTGCCATCAGTGTGACAATTGGACCAGTACCGAAGACCCACCGCTAGTTTATGCACATGGAAGGTTTATCTCACCACCCGTGCCTCCAGCTTGCCGGACCAACAACTCCTGAACCATTTTGTCCCATACGTTGAGACGAGGTTTACCTTTCTCAAATTCTCCTATTAAAGTTACTCTTGATTGTTATTTAGTTGATCAAAGTGATTTAAGGTGAATCCAGGACTTCCCGAGGTCTACCCGGTGAAGGTCTTGCAGCAATATTAGAAGGTATTCTGGGGTGACTTCCCAACCTTCCTTTCTCAGAATATTTACTTTTATTGGTAACTACCCAATGCCAAGGCCATTCTCCTGGTTGCTCTTAAATTACCTTACGATGATTTAAAATTCTTTTAGGGAAAGGGGACGACCTATATGCGGTGTGTGGTGCAAACCTTTATGTGTTTATCTATGTGTCCAAAACATATCTTAAAGATGCACCACGATCATATTATCATCCTATATATCATTATAAAAGCCTAAGGTGGAAAGACCCCATATGATTTCAATTGCTCACCGTGTGGCGTGATTCTAGTTTACTAATCATCTATAGGACAAAAGTCCTCCAACAATCTACAAATTATAGGTTCTAATATGATGGATGCCATACGTATGTGTTCCAAATTTCATTCAATTCTTATGTGTTCTGGGTAGTCTAAACCTTACATTAAGTTTTTGCTATTTGCACACCAGCACTAGAATTGAGCTAGTTTGATCTCTATGATGTAAACTTCACTATATCTTGGCCAAATATTCTAAAATTCATACCACAGGTTCATCATGACCAAATTAAGAAATGGTCAGAAATTCATAATTTTCCTAATTAATTTGGCCATGAATAAAAATTATTTAATGTCAAAGCATATATCACTTTACACATGAAGTACCAATTTAAAAGTCAAAGTGCTCCAAATATTTTATCAGTAGTATATAGTGGTGAAATATCATGATTGACAGAGTTTCCTAATTTTCTATAATATTTATGACCATTATTTCAGTACTTAACTATTTAGGTCAATTTGTCACATTACACAGTAAGTACCAATATAACTCATTTAAAAATTCTGGGAAAATTACCAAAGGCTTATTATGGTCTAAAAATAGTCTAGACAAACTTTCCGAATTTTCCAAGTAATATTACCTATGAAAATTGCAATAATACATAAGTGTGACAAAGAATACTTTTTGATAATTTACAGTGTGTATGACTTCCAAAAGTCCAACCAAAATTTCAAGAGATATAGTTTAACCTAAAGTACCATGTGACAGAAAAATGGATTTTTCTTAAGGCATTAGGTTATGTTTATTTCACTCATACATTTATGTGAGATAATAAATTATGATCAAATAACTAGGAATATCAACTCCAGAAATCCTAATAAAATTTCCAGAGGTATAGGTTACCCTAAATCATCACGTGGCAGAAGATCAAAATTATCCTAAGTCATTTGATCACTTTCATTTGATTAATACACTTATGTGACATTAATATAATTAACTAAATACATAGGATTTTTCATTCCAAAAATCCTAACTTTTCTAGGGATGATACCCTTAATCATAATATGTGTATTGCCCAAACATCATGAGCATACAATAAGCCATTTGTGAAAAATTCACAAAATACCAACAAGTGCTATATGCACACCACCTTCCCACACATCTCATTCATATGTTTGTAGAATATATTGTTCTACAGTGGTCCAAATGACCCCAAATTTTTACATGTGGCTTTTTATGACGTAACATACATGTCACCCAAGATTTGGGTCATTTTGAATTTATCTAGCCACATTTATTTCAATAATATGAAAAAACATATTTCTTACAAAACCTTCGAAAATTGATGCCCAAAAGTTCTGATTTTTGGCCAGGGGTGTGTCTATGATATATACCTTTATGTCCAAAGTATTAGGTCTATAAAAATATCTATGTGAAGTAAATCTACAACTTAGTGTCTGGTCCCCTTTTAGGAAACATCTCAGGAGAATGGCCCTACATGGAGTTGTAGGTCACCAAACCTGGTGATTCAAAATCCTATGGACATTAGTCCTCAAGGGATACAAAAGTTGTCTCAGGCACATTTGCCTAAAAAAGTCTCTAAGTGGCCTAAATATGGGGATTAGTCTTCTATATAAAGTGTGACAATTAATTTCATTTAATACATCTGGCCTGCATATAGCCATCAGTCGTGGAAATCAACGACCTTGATTGCGTCTCCTACCTCCAGCCAAGGGACAATATTGTCCAGTCCTGGGCTATTTTCAAAACCGAATTCTAGGCCACCGGGCATTTATTCTTCTACTCGCAAGCAAGATCCATAAAATTTTATGGGGTTTTTTGATAAGTTATCCCTTAGAACTAGGAAGAGATTTCGATTAAGTCTCTCTAAAACTAAGAAGTTGTCGATAAGGTCTCTCCGAACCAATGAGTTTTTGATAAAGTCGCTCTAACTAGTGGAGTTGTTGATTTAGTCTCTCCAAACCAAGATTCTTTTCTAAGGGAGACTCAATGAATCAAAGGATTTTGATCAGATGTCTTATAACCAAGAGAATTATTTAAAGAGAGATTTAAGAACTCTTTCTTCAGGTTGGATCTCAGTTTCCACAATATGTCCCTCAATCAACAAGTTTTGAAGGATCTGGTTCTTGCAATATTGTGTGGATTCATGCAATATCTTTGGTTAATCTTGATTCTAGAAGAGAGGTTGAATCTTGATTCTAGAAGAGAGGTTGAATCTTGATCTTCCATACCAATAACCCTTTAGAGAAATTAGGGTTTCACACTTGAATCTTTAGGAAGGAGAAGAGGGAAGATTCTTCTTGTCTTTTGTAGAGTATCTAGAAGAATACTTTTTCAAAAATTGCTTAGATCGATCTGAATAGAATTTTTTAGAATAGTTGTTTTATTCCCTTTTGAAATCTTCTTTTATATGTCTACATCCCATTTTTTCATTCCATAACTATAACATTCAATGCTCTGGGTGTCTTCATTCTATAATTGTTTCCCAGATAATAATCAACTTCTTGAAAATGATTAATAATGACTATTATTAATCCCTTGATTAATGTTGTAACAAACTCCCAATTCGATTGTTTGAATCTGTCATGAGAAGTCGATGTGAGGTTGAGAAATTCTCGACATCACTCTGAATGAGGAGAGAAGAAGACAAAGTTACATTGAGAATTTGACATCACTATGAAGTCTTGAGGACAATTTGACGTCACTTTGAGAAGTCTGAGTTACTTTGATCTTTTCAACGTGACTCTGAGAAGTCTGAGTTACTTTGAATTGTGACTCTGAGAAGTCTTGAGTTACACTGAATACTTCTACGTGACTATGAGAAGTCTTAAGTTACATTGAATATCTCATCGTGACTCTGAGAAGTTTTCAAGAAGTTAGTGTGTTTCTTATCTTTCCTTGTTCATCTCAATGTGTAATAAGTACTCACATATCCTGTATTATAGCCTTTATGATAATTCTTCTGAATGCTTTGAGAACTCCTTATGGTGTTTCTCTGGGTTTTCTTTTAGGGATGCAAGGAGGGACAGTGTAACTCTCCAGTCTTGAGAGGCACCTGGATATACATTATCTAAGGTAAATTTTCTTCTCTAGATCCCAGGAATCAACTTCTTTATGTGAGGAATAATATTGCCAGCTCTGACTATACTTTTGCCTTTGACGATTGCTCGATGATCCTTGTCCAATAAGGCTTTATATCTCTTGGGAACTTTGTACTATGGTATAACAATTGGGGGCACAGGAGGATTACCATAATAAAGATTAATTTTAGGTCTTAAATCATTTGTAACTTAGAATATTTTACTTAGTGGAATATAGTATTCCTCACTTTCTTCACTTACACTAGAGATTTTAGGATAGGTTGGGACTGTGATGGTTCTGGGACTCTTGCAATAGGGTGGTTTGTTTTCAATGATCTCCCCCTGATTTAGTGCTGTCTCATCAAGAAAGTCCACAATTGTGTCTTCAAATTAATGGAGCTTTCAATGATCATTTCAATGTCTTGAGCAAAATTGACTTCATATGTGGCATCAATCATATTCTCAGCATCACTTTCACCATTTGGTCTATCAATTATATCTGTTAAGATATAATCCATCTTAGCAGAACAAATATTCTCCTCTTCTTAAGATCTTTGAGTAAAGAGATGATTGGTTACAGAAGGATGTATATTTAGAAGTTTAAAAGAGGGAATAAACAAGTTGCAAGAAGTCATTTGGCTCTGAACATAGCCAAATTTGGTTTGCAGTTGAAATTTAAGGTCTCTGAAATTGGAAAGAAAAGGTGGAAGTGTACTTTGGAGTGCTTAATTTATCACTGAAAGTCCAGGGTGTGGTCTAATCACCTAGAGGGGAGGTGAATAGGTGCTTCAAAATGTTTTATTCTTTTTTAGGTTATTGACTATTTTAGCTCAGAGATGTAAAGACTAAAAGCACAACAAAGAAAACACACAACAATTTATAGTGGTTCCCCAGTTAAGATCATATCCACTTTCCCCCTCTACTTATCTAGTAATGTGCTAAACTAGGCCAACTCCTACAAAACTCAGATCAAACTGATCTTACAACTAAGGAACTCAACAAGTCCCCTACACACAGATTCCCTCCTGGAATCCTACCTCAGGTGCCAGTAACAACTATACCTTAGATTGCAAGCACTCCTACAGCTCAGATCCCCAGCAAGGATCCCACAACTCAGATTTCCTCAGAAATCCTACAGCCCAGGTCTTCACAGACCGTACCTCAGACTTCCAGCAAAGTCCTACAACTCAGGCCTTCTTGCAAGCCTTACACTCAGGAAGTTGGCACAACCCTACAACTCAGATCTCAAATAGATCCTACAAGAATAGATTAGAAGATGGTTTATAGATTTAGACTCTGAAAGGTAGAGATTTGAATAGCTTGAGTCTTCTTACGCCTTTCTGAGTAGAAAGCCTTCTTTTGGTCTTTCTGGAGTAGAAAACCATTTCTTTTGCAGCAACACTCGATCTTCAATGGATGAGATTTTGGATAAGGATCAGTGCTGAACTTTTTTGAATGAAGAAGTCTTCTTGCTATCAAGAGTGAGAGCTTTCTTGTTGAATCTTTTCTTCTTCTTCTTCTTTTTCCTTCTTTCTTTCTTTGAAAAGGCTTGATATTACTGTTATATTGCTTTTCAGCCATCAAGCTTTTCAAAGAATACTAGGGCATAAGATTTTCCATGTCATTAGGGTTTGTTGACCATCTCTTATGCTTTTATAGCTCTGAGCCATCAAACGGTCGAAACCTTAGACCGGATCAAAGCGCTTAAACAAGTCAACCTGGCTGAGCGAGCAGCGTTCACTCGTTGGTCCCAAAACCGCCCCGAAAGGATCCGGCGCACGTGCACCCACGCACGGGCACCAAGCGCGCGCGGGCACATGATCCGGCGCGTGCGAGCGCCCCTTGCGCAGGGGCACACGCGCGCGCGCGCTCCCCTCTCACCTTCGGCCACCACCACAACCAGGCAACCTGCCCAAGTCGCCCTAACCGCCCGAGGGACATGTTCGTCGTTTTCACGAAATTGGTGATCTAGATGACCGGAATCGAGCTGCGTCATTCGTCAACTCCAGCTTCAACCTAGCGCAATTACCAGCGTGCCCTTTCAAGAAAGCTATAAAAAGGCCCATAGGCATTTATTTGAAGTCCCACAACCAATATATATATATTTTTTCAAAAAGGCCCATATGCATTTATTTGAAGAATTAGAAAATTTTGGAAATATTGGCAGATTTAGAATCTTTGAATATTTTTCAAGAGTCTAGATATTATAAATAAAGCCTGATCAAGTCTTTTATTAATTTGTATTTTCTAACCTCAAAAATTAAAGAAATGGTAATCCTAAGGGAAAATGATAATGCTAAGGACAAATTTGAAAGAGGCATTCATAAAAAAATGAGGCAAGAAAAATAAGAACAAGTCTTTCTATGCTTTAGAATTCTCACTATAGATAAAGAGCAATGTTAATAGCCCCTCTTATTGTGCTGATAGCATCCATAAATAATATTTAAATTTAATATTTGACAGTTATATTTTACAATAACTACCTACGATATGAAATTACAATTTTACCCCTATTTACATTGAAAAATTAATAATAGCAAAATAGTGCTCTCCTGGGATTGAACTCACACCCAATTTATGTTACCCAAAGACTTGACGACTCCAATTACCAAGTTATGGAGAACACTTCAAATTTATTTTAAAGAGTCAAACACGTTGAATGGTTGACAACTAGAACTTTTAAAACAATATAATATTTATCTATCCTAATAAATAAAAAAAGTTGTGATTGTGAACGAGGAGCATAACACACGGGGGTTCACGAACGAAAAGAGCGTCATCACGACAGGGCTCTATCGTAGCTGAAGTACTGCAGTTGCAGAAGTAATGTCGCGCAGGGCACGCCCCGCCTCCCCCCGTGCACTGCCACTACGGTCAACCGTGACAGTACCTCGATTGTGAAAATACCCCAATCGCGATAGGCACGGGGCTTCACACCCATCAATTATTTAATGCAGTTTAAATTAAAACACTATTAATTGTAAAAAGCGAAAAATAATTATACACTAGTTTTCAATTTTTGTTAAAAATGTCATCATTATTGTTTATATATTATTAAATTTTCATTATTAATTTTCCAAATTAAACTTATTGGTTTTTATAATTATTTATTAAATCAACTTTAATAAAGCTGACATGTCTAATAATAACCTATCATAGTTGGTATAGGAGCTCTACTAAAAACTTTTTAAATTTTATGGATTTTCATCGTTACTTTTAATTTGAGAATATGATGCAATTACTTAATTTGTCATTATATTTCATTTTCTTAATATAATATAATATATGCTAAGTCATTAGATAAAAACAATAATGTTATATTTGACAATTTTGAATGATGCACCAAAGGCACCAGGGGCGGATCTAGGGGGGCGCCGGGGGCCCGGGTCCCCCAAAGAATTTTGTAAAATTATTAGTATATTTGAATTCCTCTCGTCGAGGCAATGAAGTTTGACTACTTACACGTCAAAAATCGGTGCCCAGATGTGGGAGAAATGACTCTGAGAAGATGGTGGCCTTCAAAAAAAATTTAACGAGAGAAAGACGATGTCTGCCCCCTCTTCTACGAAGCTGCTGCCATTTTGATCTGCCCTACTACTTCGGTTCGAGCAAGCGTGCAGCGGCCTATACACCGGTAGACGAGCACAACAACATTTGTGTTGTCTCCGACAAGCACGCCGACGCCTCACAGCCTGGTCGACGCGCCCGTTCCCTGCATCTACCATCTTTAACGCCTCCATGATCTCTATCGGCATCGACGAAGACATACATTTGGTAAACGACACACTTTTCAAGGGGAAGCAACAACGCTCGTCGTTCCGTTTTCATCATGTCGTCGTCCTGTCATCCCCAGTCCTCCATCAATCTCCCCTTTCAGCGCCCTACCAGCAGTGCCTGCTCGCTCCTCACAAGATCCTTTCTAATTGAATCAGCTCAATCACTCGTGTGTGTCGTCCTTGCTGATCGAATCTGCTTAATCACTAGTGTGTGTTGTCCTTGCTGACCGCATGGGGAAGAGCGGCCTTTTTCGATCCCCGAGCCATCTGCCCTCGGCACGCCTACCGTGTATTCTCAAGCTGCCCACTGCTCGTTCCATCGAGCCCAGCCGCGTTTGGGAAATCGTGTGGACCCATCAGTGGCCCATAATTTTCTCGCCCGACCGCACCACCGTCATGACCTGTCATAGCTCCGACCCCTGTTCTACCGGCCATATCGGCCATCTCTCCGCCTTTTTTGCCCGCCCCCTGATTAAAATTTCTGGATCTGCCCCTAGTTCCCACTAAAGCCTTCCGAATCAAATCGGGTTAAATCACACAAATCAGCCAACCCGACCAAGTGAATCGTGCATATGGACTGCGTTCGCTCAAAGAGACCAATGCCACCCAAATAATCATAGGCTCACGCAACAGCTTCACTCCTTGTGCTCGCTTGCCCCCCCCCTCCCCCAAGAGGTTGAAAGAGGAGATATCATATTGAGAAGTACTCCAGAGGGGGGGGGGGGGGGGGGGGTGAATAGAGTTTCAAAACCCCTTAGGATATTTTCTTGGATCGTATTATCCTTATGTAGATATATATAATTAATCACAACCAGTCATCATGCATGCATGCCACATATAATATAAAATCACAGAGAAAATGAAGCACAAAGAAGTGAAGCATGCAACATAATTGATACCAAGATTTTTATAATAGTTTCCTAATAAATTTCGGTGCATTTATTCTTCTACTCGCAAGCAGGATCCATAAAACTTTATGGGGTTTTTGATAAGTTATCCCTTAGAACTAGGAAGAGATTTCAATTAAGTCTCTCTAAAACTAAGAAGTTGTTGATAAGGTCTCTCCGAACCAATGAGTTTTTGATAAAGTCGCTCTAACTAGAGGAGTTGTTGATTTAGTCTCTCCAAACCAAGATTCTTTTCTAAGGGAGACTCAATGAATCAAAGGCTTTTGATCAGATGTCTTAAAACCAAGAGAATTATTTAAAGAGAGATTTAAGAACTTTTTCTTCAGGTTGGATCTTAGTTTCCACAATATGTCCCTCAATAAACAAGTTCTGACGGATCTGGTTCTTGCAATATTGTGTGGATTCAGGCAATATCTTTGGTTAATCTTGATTCTAGAAGAGAGGTTGAATCTTGATTCTAGAAGAGAGGTTGAATCTTTAACTTCCATACCAATAACCCTTTAGAGAAATTAGGGTTTCACACTTGAATCTTTAGGAAGGAGAAGAGGGAAGATTCTTCTTGTCTTTTTAGAGTATCTAGAAGAATACTTTTTCAAAAATTGCTTAGATCGATCTGAATAGAATTTTTTAGAATAATTGTTTTATTCCCTTTTGAAATCTTCTTTTATATGTCAACATCCCATTTTTTTCATTCCATAATTGTAACATTCAATGCTCTGGGTGTCTTCATTCTATAATTGTTTCCCAGATAATAATCAACTTCTTGAAAATGATTAATAATAAATATTATTAATCCCTTGATTAATGTTGTAACAAATTCCCAATTCGATTGTTTGAATCTGTCATAAGAAGTCGATGTGAGGTTGAGAACTTCTCGACATCACTCTGAATGAGGAGAGAAGAAGACAAAGTTACTTTGAGAATTTGACATCACTATGAAGTCTTGAGGACAATTTGACGTCACTTTGAGAAGTCTTAGTTACTTTGATCTTTTCTACGTGACTCTGAGAAGTATGAGTTACTTTGAATTGTGACTCTGAGAAGTCTTGAGTTACACTGAATACTTCTACGTGACTCTGAGAAGTCTTAAATTACATCGAATATCTCTTCGTGACTCTGAGAAGTTTTCAAGAAGTTAGTGTGTTTATTATCTTTCCTTGTTCATCTCAATCTGTAATAAGTACTCACATATCCTGTATGTTGGGACCATTGCCCACAATGTCCTAGATTTCGAGAAGTCCATTCCTAAATCAAAGATATACCTCACAATGTATTTGATATATTATCTAGAATCATTGTGCAGGAGATTAGGTCAAGCTAAATGAGTTCATCTAAGTCCACAAGCGTCGAGACACTACACATCGCTCGACGTCTGTGACCCAAAAACGTCGACCTATGTTTGCTGTCTCAACGGCAAGGTCACTGACTGAAGATTTGAGATTAATTCAAAAGAAAGCGTCGAACCAAGGAACATCACTCAACGCCGTGGAATAAGAAGCGTTGACTGAGTTACACACTGATCAACGCCCTCTTCCTACAATGCTCTAAGTAAAGGATTGTGCTACAGTACATCTACAACAAGCTAAGCCACGTCGAGACGACGACCATGTCCCGACGCCTTGTCAATACTAAAGCCGCTAAAGACCGTTGAGGATCTGACGTCATGCTGACATGGAGGAGCGTCTCAGATGGCACAGATTGTGGGTTATAAATAGAAGGCATGATCTGTAATTCAGAGATAGTTCTAGCCATTATCTTCTCCATCTTTTAAGGCGCAACTTGAGGAAGTATCCAAGGAAGAATATCCAGGAAATTCATCAAGATCTGCAGCTGGCATTCATTTCTTATTCTAGAGATATTGCCATTGCAATCACTGATACAAAAGAAAGGTTTCCATTGAAGAGAAGAACAGTTTTTATCCTGCAAATCAAAGGCTCTCGAAAGAAGAATCAGAATAAATCTTCTCTTCCTTCAGAATCATTTTGACTTGAAGAAATCATCTCAGCAATCTGTTGCTGACATTTTCTGAAGAAAGAAGGTCAAGGAGGAAGAACTTATCTTCCTAAGGAAGAATAGTTATCACAACCTGTGTGATTCAAGAAGACGATTTTGCTGTTGCTAATCTGTTGAAGTATTCTGTATGATCATTCAGATAGAATAAAAGGCTCTATACATTGAAGAACTAGAGTCTGGTGATATTACAATCAATTTTCAATTCTTGTAGGATCTTTTGAAGATCTAAGCTGTAGGATCTTTTGTGATCTGAGTTGTAGGATCCAATGGTGGATCTGAGTGTAGGCCTGTTGTTATAAAGGCTAAGGTAGGACTTTGGTAAGTTTGAGACTATAGGATCTGTTGAGATCTGAGACTGTAGGATCTGTTGAGATCTGAGACTGTAGGATCTGTTGAGATCTGAGACTATAAGATCTGTAGAGATCTGAGCTGCAAGACCTTTTTGTGGTCTGAGATCTGGAGGAGATATAAGCCCTATCTGACACACTGCTAGAGGGGAGAAGGGGGAAAGTGGATTACCCTAGATAGGGGAACCGCTATAAAATTCTGTGTGTTTGAGATTGTTTCTTGAAAGCTCTGATTATAACTCACATACACTTAGGATTTGATCAAGAACTTAAATAGAATTTAAAATAACCTATTCACCCCCCCCCCCCCCTCAAGGTGATTAGCCACCCTTAAATAAAGACTTTCAAGTGGTATCAGAGGGATGTTGTTCAAGAAAAAGTTTAACAGCCTGAACAAGACCTCCTAAGGGTAGATCTGTTAAGTCTTCATGACAAACAATGAAGGGAACAAGGAATTCACATCCATGAAGTTACCAATCTGTAGAAAAGAGAATTTTGGGATTTGGAAGGAAAGGGTTAGATTATTCATGGAAGCCTCTGACCCTTGGATATACATCACAGTACTAGAAGGACCTTTTGTTCCTATGAAGGTCTCATTCACAGATGGAAACATCAAGACTCCCAAAACATATTCTGAGATGACTAAAGATAAAGTAACTCTGGCCACCATGGATAAGAGAGCCCGGAACATCATTGTTAGTCCAATTGAGGATTCAACTTTCCAGAATCTAGTGCACTGCAAAACTGCCAAGGAAATGTGAGATTCACTCATTGACTATATGGAAGGGACTGAAGAGGTCAGAGATGACAGGAAGTCTCTTCTGAATCAGCAATATGAGGCTTTCAGACAAGACAAGAAGGACTCAATAGCAATATGTTATGAGAAATTCTTCAAAATTGTCAATGGTCTGAAAACCTATGGAATAACATTTACAGACTATGAGCTGAATGATAAATTCTTGAGATCCCTTAACACAAAATGGGACATCAAGATCTGTGCTATCAGGGAAATGGGAAATCTGGGAAACAGTCAGACCCAAAACTTATATGGGAAACTTCTGTCCCATGAACTTCACCTGAACACCAGAAAAGCTGAAGAAGGACACAACAAGGAGAATCTCATTGCTCTGAAGGCAGAAAGTTCCAAGAGAAGCAAGGAGAGGATGTCATCACCCCCAGGATACCATCTGAATCTGAAGAATCATTGACCAACAATTCTGACTCTGAAATATCAGATGGTGAACTGTCACTCTTCACCAAACAGCTTAAAAGGATGCTCAGAAGAAAACAACACTGGAAAACTAGGCCTTCTCAGTCATCCAGATCCAAGAAGTACTCCAACTATTCAGAAGAATTCAGACCAGATTCCAAGAAGGACATGTATAATTCTAAACATAATAAATTTAATTCAGAAGAAACTGTGTGCTTTGGATGCAGGAAACCTGGGCACATGATTGCTGATTGCCCATAAAAAAGAAAGAACAACAAGAAGTCTGATGAGAGGAGGCACAAGTCTGACAAGAAACATGAGAGGAGCCTGATAGCCAAGAAAGGCAAAGTCACTCTCAGTGACAGTGAGTCTCAACCATCTGATTCAGACAGTGAAGAGGCACTCATGGCACTGATGGCTGTCCACAAAAGTGAAGACATTTTGAACCATAGACCTATGATAAGAGCCCCACCATCAAGGTTTGATAGTGAAGAGGATGAAGAAGAAAATATAGGACTCATGGCCCTTAGGTATGAAGAGGATCAGGAGACAATCTCCACTGTGAAGGTACTTGATAGAACTCCTTTATCTGATTCTGAATCTGAACATAAAACCATTTCAAAACCTGAGGCAAATTCATTTTCGTCTGATGAGAGTGACTCAAAATCTAACTTTCATGTAGATGAAATGGTTGAGAAATATGAGTCACTTCTTAAAACCCTCAAAAAGAGTAAAAGGCATAACAAGAAGCTACATAAAGAAATAACTAAACTAAAGGAGACTAACTCTCAATACTCTGAGGCAGCTGAGAGGCTGAAACAGGTAAGCAAGGAGCTTAGCAAATTGAGAGTTGAGTCCATCATTCAAGTTGAGACTATATGCTTTAGAGAGAAATTAATAAAAGAACTTGAGACAAAGCTCCTAGCTGAAAGGAAGCTTGTGGCAGAATTTTCAAAACCACAATCTGTCCTTCCCATAATAGACACACTCTCTGCACTACACAGATGTGGCATAGGATACAAAGGGAAGGCAGAAAATAAATCTAAAGATAATGACAAGGCACCCATCCAACCCATAAAATTCAACAAAGCCATGCTTACCACAAATGAGTATGATCTAGAGGGTGTGCATGGACATTGGAAGAATGAGTGTTCCACTAGCAAAGCCCACTCAATTCAACCAAGTATTAGTGCTTCCAAATCTCTACACAAAGAAAAAGAATTATTTCATCATGGCCCCTTTGTATCTGGAACAAACACCAAATCCAAAGGAGAGGAACTGAGACCAGTAGTGAGGACTACTGCTGTCAAGAAATCTGAATATGCAAAATTCACTGAAAAACTTTACAGAAAATCACCTCAGAAAACTCCATTGATTAGGGTAACTAGACAAAATGTGAGTCAACTCAAAGAGGTGAAAAGACCTCAAAGGAGGTATAACAAATATGAATGTTGGTGCTGTGGAAAGGTTGGCCATTTTGCTCTTGATTGCTGGTTCAACCCAACTGTCCCAAGAATTAATTCTGGAAAACTAGTACTCAGACCATTGGCAACACACACAACACAAAGGATCAAACAATAAGTAAATAAACCAGCTTATGCTAACAAAGTTCTAGGACCCATTTTTGTGTTGTTTCCTAGGAAAAAGTAAATTTCTTACGGTAGGTATGTCTAAAGACCAATAAAACTCCTATCTGGTATTTGGACAGTGGGTGTTCCATGCACATGACTGGAACAAGAAGTCTACTGAATGACTATACTTTTGTGAACGATGGACCGAAGGTTATATTTGGAGGATCTGACAGAGGTAAGACTAAAGGATATGGTAAAATCACAAATGGAATTGTCACCATCACCAAAGTTGCTTATGTTGATGGATTGCAACACAATCTCATCAACATAAGTCAATTATGTGATCTTGGGTATGGCATTTCATTTCATAAGGATGAGTGCCTAATTATGAAAGAGAATGAGATAATTCTCTCAGGCACTAGGAGTGGCAACATTTACTGTTTAAACTTTATATGTTCTGAACAAGATAATCATATATGCTTAGTAGCTGAGAATAAAGCCTCTAGTAGTGTGCAATGGCACAAAAGGTTATCTCATATAAACTATAAGACTATAAATAAGCTCATTTCAGGAGAACTAGTGAGAGCAGGGCCAAAGTGGAAGTGTATGCAGGAGGGTCCCTGCCATGCTTGTAAAATGGGTAAGCAAAACAAGTCATCCTTCAAACCAATTGATGAGAAGGATTCCACAAGATGTCTATACCTCCTACACATGGACCTATTTGGCCCAATGCCAATTCACAGTTTAGGAGGAAAGGTTTACACTCTTGTTATTGTTGATGATTACACTAGATTCACATGTGTGTTCTTCCTAAGACACAAGTCAGATACTCTAGAAGTATTCACTAGCTTTGTTAGGTAAGTCCAAAATGAAATAGGAAATACAGTGGTCAAAATCAGAAGTGACCATGGAACTGAATTTCAGTCAGGTGTCATGACCAAGTTTTATAAAAATCTAGGCATCTCACAAGAGTTCTCATCTCCCAGAACTCCCCAACAAAATGGGGTTGCTGAGAGAAGAAATAGAACACTCATTGAAGCCAGTAGGAGTATGCTGAGTGACTCCTCACTTCCTGAGCACTTCTGGGCTGAAACTGTAAACACAACATGTCATGTGCAGAATAGAGCACTTATCAATAAGAAACTGAATAAGACCACTTATGAGTTGATGAAGGGTAGAAAACCCACTCTAGCCTACTTCAAAATATTTGGAAGTAAGTGCTTTGTGCTAAATAATGGAAAGTACCACCTCACTAAGTTTGCTGAAAAAGCCTATGAGGGAATCTTTGTTGGTTATAGCTCTCAAAGTAGAGCCTATAAAATCTACAACAAAAGCTCTAATAAGATAGAAGAATCTATACATGTTGTATTTGATGAAACCAGCCTTATTTATAAGGGTCTGGGAAGTCTCTCTAGTAATGCAGGTCCAACACAGAAATTGAAGGAACTGAATATCAATGAACAACACATTGAAGACAATGATGAAACTAATGGGACTGTGACTGTGACTAGAGAGGATGAGTCTCAAGAAGAAGACACACATGAAGAACCAATTGCTGTTGAAGAACCACAACATCCAGAACCTCAAGAACAACCAACTCAAACAGCTGCACCAGAATCACAAAGGGAAAATGAGAGGTGGAGAAATCCCAATGAAGGTGTGCAAACAAGAAGAGGAAACTCAATAAATGAGGCACTGCATTATAGCTTCCTATCCAAAATAGAACCTAAGAAATTTGAAGAAGCCAATAGGGACCCTTCATGGACATTGGCTATGCAAGAAGAGCTAAATCAATTTGAAAGATGCAAGGTCTGGACATTGGTACCAAGACCAAAGAAACACAAAGTCATAGGGACCAAGTGGGTATTCAGGAATAAATTGGATGAAAATGGAGTGATTATCAAGAACAAAGCAAGGTTGGTTGCCCAAGGATACAAACAAGAGGAAGGCATAGACTTTGATCAAGTGTTTGCTCCTGTGGCAAGACTGGAGGCAATCAGGCTATTCCTGGCCTTTGCAACACATCTTGGATTCATAGTGTATCAAATGGATGTGAAGTCGGCATTCCTTAATGTTGGAGTTGGGGAACACTTCTGGTCAGGGTTCGTCGAACGGCGTTCAACGAACGGAGAAGAGTTCGTCGAACTTCGTCTGCGCTTGACGAACGGAGAAGGGTTCTTCGAACGACGTTCGACGAACGACGTTCGACGAACGGAGTAGGGTTCGTTGAACTCCGCCTGCGTTCGACGAATGGGTCCTTGTCTCAGCGGCTCGTCGAACGGGAGACGCCTGCGTTCGACGCTCGACACCTGCGCTCGATGCCTGCATTCAACGCTCGACGCCTGCGTTCGACGCTCGATGCCTGCGTTCGACACTCGACGCCTGGTGTTCATGCTGTCTCAGCAGGTTCCGTCTCAGCGGATGTTGTTGAACCGTCTCAGCGGTTGTGGTTCTGAGTCCGGTTTGGCGCCCTATCTAAAGGGTGCGTAACCCTGGTTTTAGGGTTAAGGCCTAAGATAGTGCAAAAGTGTTTGCGCGGTTGTTCTTGGCGGTGGTTCCTCTGTTCTTGTTTGAGAGGGTTGTGTGAGGTAGGATCGGTTTTGATCCTTGTAACCTTGTAAGATGTAATCCGTCTTGGTGATTAGAACAAAGAGAAGAGGAAGGGGAGAGGGGACGTAGCCCGGCTTGGGTGAACCTCTGTATATCTGTGTGTCCTCTGTGATTGATCTGTGATTCTTGGTTTTTGTTTTCTTTCGAATTTCTTATCTCAGCATACCCTATTTCTTTACATTTGGTATCAGAGCTAGGTTCTTGATCCTAGAAATGGGTTCTGGAGGCGTGCGGATCGAGATCGATAAGTTTGACGGAAGTTGATTCGATCTATGGAAGATGAAGATGGAAGATATGTTGATTGATCGAGATCTATGGTCTGCGATCGAGGATGATCCTCCCGTTCCTAAGGTTGCAGAGAAGGATGCAAGCACATCGAAGGGAAAATATGCAGAGGCGACTGCAGATGTTGCAGCGGAGGCTGTGGCTTGGACGAAAACCGATCGGAAGGCTAAGGGCCTGATTCGGTTATTCCTAGCAGATTCAATCTTGACTAACGTCATGGAGGAGACTTCGGCACGAAGTCTGTGGTGTAAGTTGGAATCCCTCTACCAGAGCAAGTCCCTGGTAAATAAATTGCTATTGAGGAAGAAATGGTATAAACTTCGGATGCATGAGGGAGATTCGTTTTCAGAGCACCTGACTCAATTCAATACCATTGTGAGTCAGTTAATCTCTATTGGTGAGAAGATCTCGGATGAGGATAGAGCCATCACCTTGTTGTGCTCACTGCCAGATTCATGGGACAATCTGATTGTCGTGATTGGGGGGAGGGGAGACAAGGAACTGTCATATGATACTGTATGTGCAGCTCTTTTATCTGAGGAGACCAGGAGAGGAGGTTCTGAGGCGTCAAGCAAAGGTGCTTTGAGTGTATCTAGATCCCGTCCTCAACGAAGGGAGAGCAAGCATGGTGGATATCGAGATAAGTCTCGAGGTAGATCCAAGAGCCAGGAGAGGGAGAAGGGTAAGATGCCCGTTCGGTGCTGGAAGTGCAATGAGATTGGTCATGTGAAGTCTCAATGTCCGAACAAGGCCGTTCAGAACAAGGAGACACCGACAACTTCTGGTATGAAGAAGGAAGGCGATGGCGGTGATATGTACATCGTTGCCGCATGCGTTGCTCAGAGAGACTCTAATTTGTGGTATGTATACACAGGAGCATCATACCACATGACCCCTCATAGGCACTGGTTCTGTGAGTATGAGAGGTTTGATGGTGGAGATGTCATGTTGGGTGATGATTCTGCTGTGCAGATTATTGGGCGTGGCAAGGTGATGTTGAAGTTGTCTAATGGGACCACAAGGTCTCTTCCAAATGTGATGCACATTCCTGGGAGGAGCAGGAATTTAATCTCGGTGGGTTCCATGGAGGATGCAGGAGTGCACTTCAGCTGTGACAAGCAAACTTGCAAGATGTCAAGGGGGCAACGGTGATTGCCAGTGGAGTGAGACATGGAACACTCTATACTCTGCTTGCTGATACAGTGGTTCCAAGTGGGGCTCTTATCTATGAGAGCCAGGAGGTTGACCAGGAGGAGGTGTCCAGGCTGTAGCATCATCGGCTTGGGCATATTAGTGAGAAGGGGATGTCGGCCATGGCATCTGGTCAGATGGTGGAAGGGGTGCCGGAGTGCTCCACAAGCCTTGGGTTCTGTGAACATTGTCTGCTTGGCAAATAGACCAGAGTAAGCTTTCGTGGGATGGGCACGAGGGCAACTGAAGTGCTGGAGCTGATACATAGTGATGTGTTTGGGCCAACTCCAGCTCCATCTCTAGGCGGCACAAGGTACTATGTGTCCTTCACTGATGACCTCTCACGTTACTCCTGGATCTATTTTCTCAGGTCCAAGTCAGAGGTTCTGGACATGTTTAAGGAATTTAAGAACCTGGTGGAGAACCAGTTGGAGAGAAAGGTGAAGGTCCTCCGTTCTGACAATGGAGGTGAGTACTGCTCTGATGCTTTTGAGTGGTACTGTACTGAGTAGGGGATTGCACGACAGAAGACCACACCGTACACTCAAGAGCAGAATGGAGTGTCGGAGAGGCTGAACAGGACCTTGATGGAGAAGGCCAGGTGCATGCTCAGTTGGGCAGGTTTGGGGAAGGAGTTTTGGGCTGAAGCAGTGGCGACTGCAAATTACCTGAAGAACAGGTCCCCTACATCTGCTGTGGAGGGATGTACTCCCTTTGAAGCCATCTTCAAAAGAAAGCCAAATTTGGCCTATGCTCGCGTGTTTGGGTGTGATGCATATGTTCACATTCCAAAGGAGAAGAGGGGGAAGCTTGATGTCAAATCTGAGAAGTGCATCTTTGTGGGTTACAAAGATGGCATAAAAGGGTACAAGCTTTGGAACCCTGTGTCCAGGACTGTAACATTCAGCAAGGATGTGGTGTTTCATGAAACTAGTCTATTGGTGCTGCCAGAATTGCCCCCAGCGTGCGGCGCTATTCAA
This sequence comes from Dactylorhiza incarnata, assembly GCA_033032865.1. Classification (NCBI taxonomy): domain Eukaryota; kingdom Viridiplantae; phylum Streptophyta; class Magnoliopsida; order Asparagales; family Orchidaceae; genus Dactylorhiza; species Dactylorhiza incarnata. The sequence goes on from JAWHQI010000072.1 coordinate 5,245,203, forward strand.
AGCACTTTTTATCCCTTTGGGCTTAACTGGCTGCCCCGTGGATCCGCCCGAGGATCCGTTGATATAAAGAACAGTTGCGCCTTCACCAAACAGTCCGGGCTTTTGGTCGAGTTGGTGGCACTGGGTCCTCTCAATTGGTATCAGAGGGGGTCACGGGTTCGAAACCCCGGGGTCGTTTCTGGGGGGGGGGGGGGGGGGGGGGGGGATTGTTGGGGATGCCAGAATTACCCCCGGCGTGCGGCGCTATTCGAAGCAGGTTTATCCCTGTGGGCCTAACTGGCTGCCCCGTGGATCCGCCCGAGGATCCGTTGATATAAAGAACAGTTGCGCCTTCACCAAACAGTCTGGCCTTTTGGCCGAGTTGGTGGCGCTGGGTCCTCTCACAGTCCACAGGCTATCACACAAGCTGAGAATGCTAAAGAAGCAGAGAAAGAGACAGTGGTGGTGGAAGGAAGCTTTGAGAAAGGAGCTACTACTGTTAGGGTTGAATCTGATTCTGAATCAGATGATTTGGAGGTGGTGAGAAGTGATGATGAGTCAGAAGATGAAGCTGAGGAAATTCCACTTCTGAGGAGATCGACAAGGGAAAGAAAAGCACCAGTGAGATATCCCCCTTTCGAACGTCGAGACCAGTTCTCTGGTTTCAACATTCTGGTGCGGTGAGCGTGGAAGCAGCTAGTTCGGAAAGCTCTGAGCACGTCTTATGGCTGGAGGCGATGAGCTGTGGTACTCACCCCTACCAGCGAGTACGTGAAGAAAAGTGACTTCGACGAGTTCAGGAAGTCAATCTTGGAACTTTTGCGGGTCGCACTCCCCCCTCACGTCGAGTGCTCGACACCACCCGCACCCTTGCTCGCCTCGCCATCTTCGATGGAGGCAGAGCAAGCACATCGGCAAGGGAAGGAGCCAACCGCAGGGGAGGGCTCAGGTCTCCAGGCAAGAGTGCTCTTCAACAGCTCTCCTGGGACCAGCTATCCCAGTGGGGAGGTAGAGAGAACGCCTTCGACTCGCCAGGGAGGATGGGTAAGTCCTTTCTGCGAGCTGATCATCTCAGCTCCCGTTCTGGATGGGTTCAGCGAGCCTGACATGTCTTACTACGCAGGGAAGGACGACCCTATTCAGTACCTCCAGTGGTTCGAAGACGTGGCCTCGATCAGGAAAATGTTGGATGCCTTCAAGTGCAGACTCTTCGCCGTCACGTTCAGGGGGAAGGCGAGAGATTTGTTCCACCAACTCCCAATGGGAACCATCTACGACTTCGAGGACCAACGTCGGAGTTTCTTGCTGAGGTTCTCCACTTCGAAGAAGAGGAGGAAGGGGCGAAAGCCCTGTTCTTGGTTCAACAAAGGCCAAGGGAGACGTTGGGGAGTTACATTGGTGAGTTACGTGGATAGATTCCAGGAGGAAGTCCTCCTTGTCATTGAGGTGCCCGGGCACACTCTGCAGCTGGCTTTCACCCTCGGGTTACAGCAAGGGCTGTTCATGATGATCTTGACTCGAGACCCCCTATCTTTCGAAGAGCTGATGGAGTGCGTTGCTCGGGAAATCGAGTGTGAGGCTACAAACCAGGAGTTCATGGCAAGGTTGGCCAGGGGTGAGAAGGAGGAGAGGAAGGAGTATGAAGGAAGAAGGAAGGAGGAAATGAGGAGTCAGGGACACTAGGGACCCCCCGTTGGGCAGGAACAAGGCTGGAGGTCTCAACCGCCAGCCACCCGACTAGCCTGGAGGCCGTCAGGAGGACCCTCTCAGGGCCAAGGAAGAGGCCATTTCCATGGAGGAGGAAACTACCAGGGGAGGCATGGATGGTTCAACCCGGCAGGCTGGCAACCAGACCCAAGGCCGTTGCAAGCCTAACCCCTCTAGGCCATGGCAATCGGCCGAAAAAAGGGGGAAAGAAGAGGGGCCACTGGGAGAAGGAGGCAAAGGGATTGGCGCTACCATATTGTGACTTACACCAACAGGAAGGTCACGCAACCGCGACCTGTCTGGAGTTCCTCGAGATGAGGGAAGGAGGGAGAGCCCCAGCAGAGGGGAAGCAGCTCTGTCTAGAAGGTCCAAGGGGAAGTGAAAGTATCTAGTTGCAACCTAAATCACCTAGAGGTGGGTGAATATGTGGATTTTATGGATTTTTGCGGAATTGAAAAACTTAGAAGATTAAAAGCACACAGAAGAGCAATCACAGCACAACATAAAGGATTTATAGTGGTTCCCCGATGTGGGTAGTCCACTTTCCCACCTCACCTATCTAGCACTCCAAGGCTAGATTCAGCTACTTCACCAAACTCAGATTTCTTCAAATCTTACAACTCAGAGTCACCACTCCTACAACTCGGAGACAAAGCTCCTACAAACTCGGAAGAAAATCTTCCTACAAGCTCGGAGATAACTCTCCTACAACTCGGAGTAAAACTCCTACAACTCGGAAGCAAGCTTTCTACTAGCTCGGAGACAAAGCTCCTATAAACTCGGAGTAAAAATCCTACAACTCGGAAGCAAGCTTCCTACAAGATTGAGTAAGGGATATTACAAAATTTTGGATTATAGAATCCAATCTTCTAGAATCTCCTTTAGATTCTATTTCTTCAGATCTGACTGATAGGTATTCTTCTTCCTTGTGAAATGAATTTCTGAACTTGAGACAGGAAGGGAAGAACCTTGATTCTTGAAAGCTTTTGATATGAATACTTAATCACCCAACAAGATCTAGAGGAGTATCTAATCAGCACAGAGATCTTGTTGAATGAGAACTTATAAAGGAATCGAGCAGGTATCCGATCGGCAACTGTAGATCGTCTTCTCCGAGAGCGAGAGCGCACAAGCCGACGAGATTCCTTTTTTGTTTTTGGCGATATGCACGATTAGGGTTATTGGAAATAATCTCTTAGCTATTTATATGCATTCCTCCAACGGCTAGAAGCGGCACTTAATGAAAAACGGCCGCGTGGAAGGAAGCCCTAAATAAACATACGGACGGCCAAAATGCGCTCTGTCAGCATTCGTCGAGGGACATTAATGATTCGACGAATTCGTCGAGGCAAGGTAGTTGATATGATGAATTCGTCGAGGAACCTGACTCTTCTGACAAAACTACTTAGCTGAAACCCTGTAGAGGATGAGAAGAGAAGAATTAAATGGCTGAACTTCTTCGTCAAGAGGTTTGCTCTTTCTTCGACGAAATCGTCGAACGAGTAATCTTTCTTCGACGAATTCGTCGGAATAATCAAAGACTTATTCGACGAAATCACTTAGACCGCTTTCTTCCAATCCTGAATTCAGCAACCTTTGACTCTTAGCTTTTCCTTAGTGCTTGAAAGTGAAGTACATTCCAAGAGAGAGAGTTCATATGAGTCAACACTTTGGTCTATACAATGAGAGATTACATTGCATAGGCCTGTGTTTATGACTCACTGAAACCTGACCTTAGTTTGTACTTATCAATGAGAATCCTGCAAACACATAACTGGAAGACGGTATCAAATACAAATTCAATTCATCTTAGTTCAAGGGACACTTCTTCAAATCAGGGTAATTGTGGCTATAATACCCAACAATCTCCCCCTATTTGAAGAAGTCAGAACCCTATCTACTAAGGTGAATTGCACAGGCAAGAGTTATATAAAATGAAAGTTTAGCAGGATATAGCAAGATAAGTAAAAAGAAATGAAATATCCAAACATCAAATATATATATATATATATGTGAATGTTTTCAGATTTCATCATTCACAACACATGCTAAGGCATTTTAGCCTTTTCTTTCTTGGCCTTCTGATATTGCCTTTCAAAGTATTCTTTAGGTTTTGGGTAATATCTGGGAGGAGGAGGAGGTGCTGCTGGATTGTTGTAACCATACTTTCTGAAATGGATTTTTCTTTTGAGCTTCGCAGCTTTATACATATTATACTCTTCCTGGCTGTAGTACTCATGTGGTTTGATGTTTCCAATATCCAGAAGATTGTAGTTGTCCAAGATAATAGCTTTGGAAGTTGGACTCCAAACTTCTTGACCAGCTCTTCTTTCAACTACTGGCTGCTCTCTGATTACTATAGCTGGGTTTCTTCTTGGAGAATGTACTGGTCTGTGAGAAGAAGTACCTTCATCTAGCTTTCACTTCTTAGTAGCAGGCACAGAGGGCTCAACAACATCTTCAGCATCAGACCAGAGCTGAGGATACTGGGAAGGAGGGTTGACGGGGAAGTCTTTAAAAGTACTTATGGGAGGCTGATCCGCAGGAAATTGCTGAGGAACACCAATGAATGTTTCATATAACCAATTCAGACCTTGATGTCTTTCAACATTTGCCTCTGTAAATTTGCTTTCTATCTCCCTGCTTTGATCATGCAACTGATATGTAATTCTCTCCTCCCCCTTTCTGACTTCTTCAGAGACGGATTGGAGAATTTCATCTTTGAAGGCAGAAACAGATTGCAAAACCTCCGATTTGAATCTGGATAGATCGGAGATGATATCATCTCGGATGCTATCACTTTGCTCATAAATCTTTTTCTGGCCCTGCAGCAGATAGTTTGACTTGTCATACACAGCTCTCAAACCTTCAGTTGTGCAGCGCACTGCGTCCACTCCAGTAGACAAGTGATTGTCTAGATCATTTTTCATTTTCGACATATTGTGCTTAATTTCAGCAAGACCATTGTTCATGTTCTTCTCAACTTCCTTGATTTTCAAAAAGACTTGCTTTAAAGAAAATTCAAATTGCTCAGTCTGAGATTTGAGCAATGCTTCCATAGTTTGGAGCAGATCACTGTTTGAGGTGGAAGGCACTGGAGCAGGCACATTTACAGGAGAGGGAGTTCCAAGGCTTTCGTCATTGAAAATAAATTCATGTGAATTATCTCCCCCTTGATCAGGCAGATCTCTTTCTTGAGGAGCTGGCATTTCTTCATCTTTATGAGTTTCCTCCTCCTTATCTTGTAGGGATGACTCCCCCTCAGAAACTACAGGGGTTGATCTTCCTGGTAGGGCTTTGAAGGGTGCACTGTCAGGATCTGGAGCATCACCATCATCATTTGGATCATCATCATCTTCCTCATCATCAACACTAACCTTATCCTCAACATCATCTTCCTCTGTACTTAGCTGATAGTGTGGGTCTCAGTGTCATCATCATCATCATCAAGGATCAACACTTCTTGATCTCTGGGAAAAATATTTTCTTAGTACTAGCCAGGAATCAGGTTGAGACTCTTCTCGATACCTGAAACACAGGCAGCAAACTGACTTTGAATATCTGTTTGGACTGATGCTGACGAGAGTGGTCCTTGTGGAGGGAGTACAACTGGTGATAGGATGATTTCCTTCTCGGCTGATGGAATTTCAGGAACTGGCAGTTGTGTAATCTCTAGCTGAGGAGGAGAGGTGATGACTGGAGGTGGAATATGACCTGGTGGAGGAGTGTTTGCTGGAGGTGGAGTAGTATGAACTGGTGGAGGAGTGTTTGCTGGAGGTGGAGATTGTCTGAGTGGGGAAGGTTCTTGTCTTTGCTCGGTATCATCTGGTTCTGGAGCAGCAGGCTTTTTGAGACCAGGCCTGATAATCACCCGTTCCCATCTGTCTAGGATTGAAGAGTCAATCCTCTTGAGATGATGAATTGCAATACCAGTTTTCATATCGAACTGGTCCCCATCCAGTTGATTCAGAAATAAACTGATAATTCTTCCAAAGTTTGGAACTAGCAGGCTGTCTTTTATCCGTTGAAATAACACAAGCCCCCAGTCTATCTTCTTCCGACAGATGACAGTTGCAATCAGCTGGAACATGTCAGCTGAGAGGTAGTCGTGAGAACCTATCTTGCAGAGCAGAACCTTTCCCATGATATCTGACAGGAGTTTTCCTTCTCCATTCATATTCTTTCTTCGAACACCTGTTGTTCCTCTTGGTAGACCACAAAACAAATGGGCTCTTTGATGATCCTCATCATATAGGCAATCCTCTTCCTCCACCTCTGGCAATCACAGAAGTTTGGTTAATTTAGATGGCTTCATTTTAATCACAGTCCCTTTGATCTTGGACTTGATAACCTTCCCACTTCGACGGACTTTGGCATTTTTATAGAAGTCGAGCACGTCACTCTCAAGGACTCGACATGGATGCTTGAGCACAAACGATAAGCAGGCCTCTTCCAGGCAGAGTACTACATTCCTGAATTCGTCAGGAGCATCAATGAATCCTGTCCTGACAAGTTCTCCTCCGATTTGAAGCATTCATGATGGTTTGCGAGACACTGCAAGTGAGAGTGGCGAGTGAGAGTATCTGAGTCGAGGGACGAAGTCGGCGGCCTATGAGTGACGAAGTCGGCAGCCTATGAGTGACGAAGTCGGCGGGGAGTGGCGATGGACTTGTCGGAATCGGTGGAGGGATTTGACGGATGACTTGCGGAGGAGACCGTGGAGAACTTTGACGGAGGGCGTGCGAGGAAGTTCAATCGACTGAAGACGAGGTCGGCGAATGCGTGAGCGTGACTTTTGAAATCCGAAATCTCATATATATATAAGTTTTAATTTTTGAAGTGAGGGTAGAGACGCGTACCTTTTAGAAACGATTCTTCGGATGCAAAATGATTTAAGTTGGTTTGCGGTTAGACATTCGACGAATTTAGTGATGAAGAAGTGTTTTCGTCGAAGCATTTGAGCACACTCGACGAATTCGTCGAGTTGTATCCAGATTGAATTCTTAAGTATGTTTGCTGATTTATTCGTCGACTTGATCCTGTCCCCTTGTTGAAGATTCCCTGTTCAACATACCACGTTCAAATTTGAAGACGGTGAACTTGGTTTCATTGAGCGGCTTTGTTAAGATGTCTGCAATTGTCTTGTCGGGGGGGGGGGGGGGGACATAATTGAGATAAATGTCCTCAACTTTTCAACTTTCTTTGCCTTTTATCTGTTTATTCCCCCTCACTCTCCCCCCCCCCCCTTAGAACTTCAGAGCCTGGGCTAATTTCCTAAGCATTTCATCAACTTTACCATAGATTTTTGTTTTTGTTCTGGTCGTGTACCATGAACATCCATTGTCCAAATGCCTGATTAGAGTTTTGGTTGGCCTTGTACACACCTGCAATTATAGATTAATTACCCTTAGGAACCCAAACTGATTTGGGTCCTAGGTTCCGGTTAGTATAACAATAAATATTTCTACTTACTGCAACTCCAGCAGAAAGGCTCTTCTTTGCATTAGACACACAAGGGTTGTGCCAACAGTCGATGGCAAAGTGTCCCACTTTACCACAGCACCAACATTCATGGATGTTGTACCTTCTCTTCCGAGCAATTTTTGATTTGCAAGAAGCACCATGATGCTTGTTTTCAGTTGAGAAGGCATCAACATTCTTTCTGTTTTTCACAGCGAGTAGATGATTGGGTACATTAACATACCCATTTTCACTTGATCCTATCTGTTTGACATCAACAGATGATAGCTTGGAAGCAGTTATGGTGTTGATGGCATCAAATATATTCAAGTGAGGGTTGGCTATGGTGTTGCACCCAGTTTGCTTCCGTGCTGGGAAAGATTGAGAGGATGATGCTTCCTTACCCTTGAATGTAGTGGCTGGTGTACGAAACACAAATGGTCCAGGATGGGCCATTTGGATTTCTTCATTTGGAGATTTCGGGGCGCTCTTTACCATTCCCTTTCTTCTACCATAGTGGGGAATATTTTCCTTACTACAGTAACTTCCAGTCTTCTGATGATAATGCAAACTATCTTGATCAGACCTGTTAAATGGAGTCAACACCTTTTGAGAGGTGTTATGATGCCGAGCTCTAACAGTGCTCTTCCCTTTATTCCCAAAATCAATTGATTCAGGTTTAGGGAGTTGAGCTACTTGCTTTCTTTCCGTGCGAAGCTTCATCTCTAGAGTCTTGATTGTTCTTTCCTGAGCCTCGGACTTCATCCGAAGTAGAATGAGCTCATTGAATAACCTGATCTCTTCCTTGATTTTCTCATTTACTTGTGCTTCGAAGGGTTTAAGGATTCTGATTTCCTCAGCTTGAGATTTAATCAATTCCTTGCTCTTTTCAAGAACTATTAAGAGAGCATCATACTTATTTGCAGGATTGGATGTGTCATCATTTTCTGATGAGCTTGTCTCTGCTTCAGAGTCTGTGATAGACAGAGGTGCCCTTATGCATACCTGTTCAGAATAGATTTAATCTCATATGTCCCTTTCTGACTCAGATAGTGATGTCAGTCCGAGAAGTGTTCCCTCTTCTATGTCTGAACAGCTTGAGTCACTATCACTCAAGGTTCTGATCTTTTTCTCAGCTACAGTGTCTCTTTCTTCCGTTGATCCTTCCATAAGAGCTATTAGAGAGTCCCACATTTCCTTTGTCGTTGTGTAGTGACCGAGTTTCTTGAGGGTAGAATCATCAATTTCATTTGCTAGGATGCTCTTAGCTTCCTTGTCCAGGTTGACTAAGGTGATCTCATCTTCAGTCATTTCAGAAATTTTCTTGGGCACAAGCTTGGAAGGACAGCCAATGGAGACTATCATGGGAACACATGGTCCTTCTTCAGTAACTAGAAACAATCTGGGATCTATAGCTTCCATGAACATTTCTGCTCTCACCTTCCACATCGGGAAGTTTTCCTTAGTGCAGACGGGCAACTTGACGGAATCCTTGGACTTTTCCATTCCAGACGATCGGCAACTGTAGATCGTCTTCTTCGAGAGCGAGAGCGCACAAGCCGACAGGATTCCTTTTTCATTTTTGGCGATATGCACGATTAGGGTTATTGGAAATAATCTCTTAGCTATTTATATGCATTCCTCCAACGGCTAGAAGCGTCACTTAATGAAAAACGGCCGCGTGGAAGGAAGCCCTAAATAAACAGACGGACGACCAAAATGCGCTCTGTCAGCATCGTCGAGGGACATTAATGATTCGACGAATTCGTCGAGGCAAGGTAGTTGATATGACAAATTCGTCGAGGAACCTGACTCTTCCGATGAAACTACTTAGCTGAAACCCTGTAGAGGATGGGAAGAGAAGAACTAAATGGCTGAACTTCTTCGTCAAGAGGTTAGCTCTTTCTTCGACGAAATCGTTGAACGAGTTATCTTTCTTCGACGAATTTGTCGGAATAATCAAAAACTTATTCGACGAAATCACTTAGACCGCTTTCTTCCAATCCTGAATTCAGCAACCTTTGACTCTTAGATTTTCCTTAGTGCTTGAAAGTGAAGTACATTCCAAGAGAGAGAGTTCATATGAGTCAACACTTTGGTCTATACAATGAGGGATTATATTACATAGGCCTGTGTTTACGACTCACTGAAACCTGACCATGGTTTGTACTTATCAATGAGAATCCTGCAAACACATAACTGGAAGACGGTATCAAATACAAATTCAATTCATCTTAGTTCAAGGGACACTTCTTCAAATCAGGGTAATTGTGGCTACAATACCCAACAAGAAGACAAGAAGGGAAGAAGAAGGAGGAGGATGATCCGTGCGAAGAAAGAGTCGACCTGGGGGACCTAGGAGGGATCGGGGTGATCCACAGAGGAGTAGGCGTAGAGGCCACCCGGAAGGGGAGCCTCCATGCCATATATCGTCGGAGCATCGCGTCGACCTCCCGATCCCCACCCATGGCGAGAAGATTGCCTTCTCGGCCCAAGACATGCTGGCCCACGAGGACCCTTTCTGTGATGCACTCGTCATCAAGGCAGCGATTGAGAACTTCATGGTCTCCTGAATCCTCGTCGACAATGGGGGCTTGGTGAACGTAGTGTTCAAGAAATCATTCAGGGAGATGAAGGTCAAAGCAAAGCGGGTGCTGGCGTCGGATGGGCCGCTCTTCGAATTCTCTGGGGAAAGGAAGGAAGTGGAGGGAGGAGTCAAACTCCTCGTCACTTTGGGGGGAACTTCAAAGAACTGCCGGTTCGTCATCGTAGACGTGCCAAGTAGTTACAACGCTATCTTCGGGTGACCCCTCATCAGCGCGTACAAGTGTGTGCCTTCCTCCTATCACCAGTGCCTGAAATAAAACACTAGAGGGGTCCAAGTCTGGGTCAGAGGAGATCCTCGGGAGGCGCGTCAGTGCTACGTCACGACGGTCAATACGATCTGGTGGATGAAGGAGGTGGAAGAAGTGGAGTAGACGATGAAGAAGGTGTTCAGGGAGCATGTGGCCGAGTAAGCGCAGGGGAGCGCATTTTAATGAACTTGTATCGCCTCAAATATGAATGCAAAATGTTTTTTTTTTTCAGGTAACACCTATGGTAAGATCCCCGACTAGAGACCATTCACCGGGCTCCGTGATACCGGTGGATGGGAGGCTCATCGGGTCGACTCGCTACTTGATAACTGGATTGGGAGGGTGTTGAGTTCCTCTGCCTCCAGGTAAGCTAAGCCCCTAGGACGTGGATGGGTACTTCTACCTCCAATTGGATTGGGAAGGTGTTGAGTTCCTCTGCCTCCAAGTAACCAAGGCACCTAGGACGCAGACAGGTACTTCCGCCTCCAATCAGTAAGATCCCCAACTAGAGACCATTCACCGGGCTCAGTCATGCCGACGGATGGGAGGCTCATCGGGTCGACTCGCTACTTGGTAACTGGATTGGGAGGGTGTTGAGTTCCTCTTCCTCCAGGTAAGCTAAGCCCCTAGGACGTGGATGGGTACTTCCGCCTCCAATTGGATAGGGAAGGTGTTGAGTTCCTCTGCCTCTAGATAAGCAAGGCACCTAGGACGCAGACGGGTACTTCGCCTCCAATCAGTAAGATCCCCGACAAGAGACTATTCACCGGGCTCAGTCATGCCGGTGGATGGGAGGCTCATCGGGTCGACTCGCTACTTGGTAACTGGATTGGGAGGGTGTTGAGTTCCTCTGCCTCCAGGTAAGCTAAGCCCCTAGGACGTGGATGGGTACTTCCGCCTCCAATTGGATTGGGAAGGTGTTGAGTTCCTCTGCCTCCAGGTAAGCAAGGCACCTAGGACGGGGACGGGTACTTCCGCCTCCAATCGGTAAGATCCCCGACCAGAGACCATTCACCGGGATCAATAATGCTGGCAGATGGTAGGCTCAACAAGTTGACTCGCTGCAGGTAAAACCTCAGGAGGGGTAATTAGTTTGGGAGGGTGCTGAGTCCCTCTGTCTCCAGGTGAGGTAAGCACTTAGAGCGCAGGCTGGTCCTCCGCCCCCGGTTGATCTGACAAACAAGTTTAAGACCTGACAAGGTAGTGCGCTCTCTCCACCGCAGGAAGAGACCTTAAAGCGAGCAATCGTTTCGCTCAAGTAGTGAAAAGTTAAACAAGCTAGACGGTTTATAAAATAATTGCTGGCTAAGTAGAAACATATGTTGCGTGGGCAATTGCTTCACCCTTAGTAGCTCATGCAGAAATAAAAAATACAAGAAAGGCATGGTTCCTACAAAAAGCAACAAGCAGAAGAGGTTCCTAGTGACTCCCGCCGTCAGGGGGAATAACCACCGCTGGAGGGAGGCGAGCCGGATTGCGCAGGGGAGGGGTAGAACTCGAAGAGGATGTTGTTCGCAGAGACCCCGCTCCAATTGTCCCGAAGAGCATTCTCCTCGTGAAGAGAGTTCACCAAGGCCTCGGCCATTTTCGTCACGAGCCTCCTCCGAGAGCTCTCGGCCTCAGCAGGGGAGGACCGGACGAACGTTGTCGCTTGCAAGGGTTGACCTCTCTCTCCTTCCCGCAGCTGCCTTTGGGCTTCATCGAGCTGAGCCCTTAGGCCCTGTCCCTCTCGTTCTGACTCCTCCCATTGCTTTCTGAGCGAGTTAGCAACATCCGGTCCCTGCAGATAGGTAAGGCGGAGGGGTTAAAATCAACGAAGCAAAAGAAGAAAAAGGTAAAGTAAAAGGGAAAGGTTATCAAGGTAAGTACGAACCAGGCCTCCGGATGACTTCTCCAGGAGCCTCTCGGCTGTGACCAGACGTGCGGCAAGGGCAACGGCCTTCTCCTCGGCAAATTGACTCGACGTACCGTCTTGCCTCAATTTCTTCGAGAGACTAAGACCTCGACGGGTAGTCATATGTGAGAGTTCGGCTGCACGAAGTAAGGCTTGCGAGCTTATGCAAGCAAGGTCACGAGTGGACATCTCCTTATAGGAAGACGCATCCTGAAGACCGTAGAGGCCAAAGGTAAGATTGTATGCAGCATTATCGATGGGTTCGCTCTCTACCCAGGAAGGATGCTGGGAGGAGACCGAGACCCGGTTCAACGCCTCATCCCAGTGAAGGACGGGGTCGCCAATGGAGTCAGTGGCGTCCCCCCCCCCCCATCTCAAAGTTGGGATGGTTGGCTAATGCGTGGGGGTCACTCGGCTCCCCCCTCTACCTCGGCGGTGCCCTTGAGCCCCACCTGCGGACAGCTATTGCTCGCCGCATCTTCGGTTCCGTTATCCGGGACGAAGGCATGCCCTCCTCCACCACTTGCTCTTTTTCTCTCCGTTGCCTCAACATAGAGACCTTCGGGGCGGAGGCGCAGGTAGCTGCCACCTCTTTAACAAACCAACGGGCAGATGAAGAGCTCCCCCTTGCGAAGGGAGGATGCCGCGGAAGAGCCCGATCACCTATGAGAATCAAGATAAAATTAAACATCCATAGGTAAAAGTGAAAGGAGATACCAGGACGGTGAGGGTACCTGTCCCAGGCTCAACGTAAGTGAGCCGGTCTATGTTTCTCCGAAGGTGCTCGACCTCGAAGCTCGCACCCTCAAGGTAGCTATGCAACTCAGCGGCCTCCCCACCTAAGCGAGGGGCTTTGCAGGTCTTCTCAAACTTCTGTATGGGTAAGAAGGGGATGTCACCTTGAACGAACACGAATGTGTCGTTCCAATGGTGGACCTTTTTGGAAGTCTCGCACACCTTCACGTGCGTGCCGGTCAGGAAGCATACCCCGTCGGTAGTCTCCCGAAAGATGAACACCTTGCGAAACACGGTCAAGTCAAACTCGACCCTATCCTCTCGCAGGTAGCAAGCATAGGCCGTTAACATCGAAATCGCATTCGAGTTGACCTGAGCAGGGACTACGCCAAAGTAGCTCAGGAACTCCTTAACCTCAGGCCATAAGGGAAGCTGTATCCACACTTCGAAGTGGGCAAGGGGGAAGGCAAGCCAGTCCCCGTGGAAAGAGTTGATGGCCTCGCCCGGCAATGGGCGTCGAGACGAGCACCCCTCGGGAAGGTTGGAGCTCTTGAAGGCCAAGAACTCCTCCTTAGACACCTTTCCCTCAGGAAAGGAGTGTTCGGAAAAGTTGGCCGCGCTCTGCTCTCGACCATTCCTTGCAACAGGGGGGGGGGGGAGGGGGAGGATGGTGGTTTGGGGCCATCTCGTAGGGAAAGGATGAAAGAATAAAGCTGGCTTCAAGAAGAAAGCAAGGTAAGGGAGGAGGGGCGAATGAGATGACAAAGAAGAAGGGGGGGGTGGGGGGTATTTATAGGGGGAGGATTAAAAGCAGGGGCAAGTGGACCATGAGGCCCACTCGCCCAGGGCAAGGGAGAGTGGACCACGGGGTCTACTCGCCCAGTGCAAGGGCAAGCAGACCATGAGGTCCACTCGCCCGGTGCATAGGACTGGACCTCATGGTCCACTCGCCCGGAGGAGGTAGGTGGACCTCGCGGTCCGCTCGCCTGGTGCAAGGGTGTGGACCTCGAGGTCCATCCACCCATGCCTTCCCCTGATCCATTTCCCCTACTTCATCCTGAAATCGTTCATTCAAATCCTCTGCCTCTCGTCCGCTGGTTGATTGTTCCGGCATCATGTTGCTTACCCCGACATTTAGTTACCGATATCGCAACAATTTAAGCGGGACGTGAATAAGCAAGAGCAATAAAACAATTTAGCAGAAACAAAGCAAGATAAAGCGTTCAGCCGCAAAGTGGATTGAACCACCATACGGGGCTAGTCCTTATTATTACATGGCGAATGAAAGGTCGCTAATAGAAGCCGATCAACGCGCCGTCCATTTCCAGTAGCCTTGATCTCGGGTGCAGGACGTTACCCCATGCGTAGATCTAATGCACGCTCTCGCAGAGGCAACCTCCTCACTCACGATGCATATGGTAGCCTCCACCCGACGTAGGTGGTCTTCGATCGTCGCAGCCATACCTCCGGACACAAGTCGGACCTCTTCCCTAAGCAGATTGAGTTCGGTTTCCAGCCTTTCCATCTGCTGCTCCAGCGCGCAGACGCGGGCGAGGGGGCCAGGTCCGGCGGACCATCTCCCCTCCTGCAGCTCGTGGAGAAGGATCTTCTGCCTCCGTACCGTGTCAGCCAAGTGATCCAGGCGCTCAAGTACATTGGGTCGGTCCTCGACAGGCTCCTCAACCGCGGCAGCGGAGAGGAGTGGCGAGAAGACCTCCCTCCGGCTCAATTGACCTGTCGAGGCCTTGTCCCCTCCTGCAAAAGTACAGCTTTAGATACCAAAGTGTTCAACTCAATAGAGGCTCTCGCAGCAACGTTACCCTGTGAGCTCTCAATTCCTTGACTTTTCGGGGAAGGGTCGTCGTGGGAAGTTGAGAAGGCGGCGGGATCCTGAATGAGAGTGGCAGGGCTTGCTTGAACGCCCACGCTCATCGTTTCCATCATGCTCCGAGTCCCCTCGATGTCGTCCAAAATGAGTTGTTAGTATTTAAGAGACGTATCTCAATCGCCACGTTATAACCACGGAAGAAAAGCAGAGGTAAGAAATGAATTGACATCGTATTTAGCTCCAGGCCCTGGACGAAGTCGGTCATCCCATGAGAGGATGACGACGCCACTTCCTTCACTGGGTCAGGTCGGAGTTTCTTCCGCGGTGATCGCACCGCTGGCCGGGTAGGAGAGAGCGAGGGACCGCCATGGCCCTGAGCTCCGCCAGGTCATTCTGGCTTCTCCCGGAAAGAGCTTTGAAATGGTCAGTGAAATCTCGAGGAGGGTCCATCCTGTTCGATGGGAGGAGAGTAGGGAGAGCCCTCAAGGATGGTGCTCTCCTCACCTCCCCCCTTGGGGGGTTTTTATAGTCATCAAGCGGGGCCCTCCAGAGATTCCCCCAAAGCCCAACGTACTCGTCAAATAGGTGGATTGCACTTTCTTTCCGAGCTTAAGATAAGCTCAAAAATAGCGGGGATTGTGTACAACCCTCGTATTTTCCGAGTCGGTGTGACCTGATGCGGATGAGATTGTGATAGAGAGGGTGACCGTGGCGCAGAAGATCGACCCATCGGAGATCGTCAAGACCAAAAAGAGAAAGCCGGGGGGGGGGGACTTCCTTAGATGAGTGGACCTTGGGTCCACTCGCCCGAGGCCCCAGGCGAGTGGACCATTGGTCCACTCGCCCGAGTGGGGGAGCGAGTGGACCTTGGGTCCACTCGCCCAAGGGTGTAGGCGAGTGGACCCATGGTCCACTCGCCCCATACAGCTGGGCGAGTGGACCAAGGGTCTACTCGCCCGAAGGGTTGAGTGGACCATAAGGTCCACTTGCCCAGTCCGGGTGGTGGACCTTTGGTCCACTCTCCCGACCCCCGGCAAGGGGGGGGGGGGAGTGGACACCTCGTGTCCCACTTGCCCCCCTCTCGCGTTGATCATTTGGGTTCGAGGTTGAGCTACGGATAGTAGAATTTTGGCTATCCGCATCCCAATTTTGGGAAGTCTATAAATAGACCCCCATGGACACCTTGGCAAGGGTTGGTCTTTACCCCCCCCCCCCCCCCCCCCCCCCCCCCCTTATTTTTGTCTTGTGAGCAAGCACTCCCCCCTGTCAGTGAAGGTTGACGGTGAGGTGGTCCTTAGTGCCCTCCAAGGTGCCCATGCTCAGCATTGGCTTGGGAGGTGAAGCTCTCTTCGAACTTCTGGGTGTGTGGTGGGACCTCCACGTTGCAACTTAAGGGGTCTGTTTCTAGACTCAAGTGTTATTCAAGGGAAGGTCTTTCGGTTCTTAGCAACTGGTCAAGGGTTCTAGCTCGGGTCAAGTAAGGGTTAGTTGCATCCCCCTTTCGAATGTCGAGACCAGTTCTCTGGTTTCAACAGTGGTATTCCTCCAATGCTAGCCCTAAATAATGGTCTCCCTCGACCACTACGCTCCTTGTCTAAAGTTGAGCAGCACGATCAAGCTATACTGTCTCCTGCCCAAATTATTTCATGTTAAGTAGGGCAAGCCACCACAGACTGAAAGGTGCCAGTTATTTACTTTATTGTAATGCTTGTTAATTGCTTGCGATAAAAGTGGCGGGTCGGTCATGCCCGTAGACCGTTCGTACCGGTACCGGAAGGTTGACGACTCTAGGCAACTGGGAGATGTGCACCTCAAGAGCTTGGCCGTATTTTATGCTCCGTTGGGTCCCTCCGCTGGTTGGCCGGATTACAGTTATCTCCGGATGTCTCTCACATCCAGGAGTACACTTGATGTATGGTGGGGCCTGGGTAGTGCGGTACGACCACACCAAGAAGTAGCAGGACCGTCCACTATCATCGATAGCCACATCGGTGAGGCCCGCAGGGTTCGCTACCCCGCTGGAATAAAAAGGGTCAAACTATGTCGACATAGGGTATTGTTGCAGGTTGTGAACACCTGCGTGATTGCGCACCAGCTAGTAGAGCTTTATAAATGATTGTTTATTACTGCATTTCAGTTTTTATTATTATATCTGCTCCTAGCTTATTTACTGTTTATATATATAATGCTGCTAACATTGTTGCTTTGGCTATTGTTGTTCATAAAAGCTCACTCTCGTACCCAAACCTTAGGGATCTTGGGGAGGATATGTGAATCCACTAGTCTTATGACTAACGTGTCGTTGTACACTCTTTTTAGGAGATGGAGCAGCGAGAGGCCTAGCTACAATGTGAGAGAGTACCTGTTATAGAACCCGCTCGAGCTGACGTACCCATCTCATCTCCGAAATTTAGAGACGTGAGCCCATAGAACTTAGAAGTAGCGAGAGAGGTGTAGCTGTATTTTTTTAGTCTTGTCAGGGCCTGATGTTTTAACTCATGGCTACGACCTTTTGGTTATATAAATATTTGATGGCTTTCTGAATTGCTTCTGCATTGCTGATCTGATGTGATGATTGTTCCAAAGCCTGACAAGGCGATCATTTTATGCTTGGAGAGTGGGTCTGTTGGCACTCGAAAAGCGTAGGGTGGCCGTCTTGGGCAGTAAGGCACATCTCCCACTCGACCAGGTTGCAGTTGAGGGAGGGGGCCTTATAAGTGTCGTCTCTTCTCCACCTCCAGTTGACTTTTCTCATAGGAGGTGTCGTCTTTTCTCCACCTCTAATTGAGTTTGCTCTTAGGAGGCGTCATCTCTTCTCCATCTCTAGTTGAGTTTGCTCTTGGGAGGTGTCATTGCTGCTCCACCTCCAGTTGAGTTCGTTCCAAGGATGTGTCGACTCCTCTCCACCTCCAATTATGTTTGCTCCAAGGAGGTGTCGTCTCTTCTCCACCTCCTGTTGAGTTCGCTCCTAGGAGGTATCGAACACTCTCCACCTCCAGTTGAATTTGCTCCCGGGAGGTGTCGTTTCTTCTCCACCTCCAGTTTAGTATGCTCATAGGAGGTGTCGTTGATTCTCCACCTCTTGTTGAGTTCTCTCCTGGGAGATGTCGTTGTTTCTCCACCTTCAACTGAGTTTTCTCTTGGGAGATTTCGACGTTTTTCCACCTCCAGTTGAGTTTGCTCTTGGGAGGTGTTAACTCCTCTCCACCTCCAGTTATGTTCACTCCCGGGAGGTGTCGTCTCTTCTCCACATATAGTTGAGTTCGCTCCTGGGAGGTGTCGTCACTTCTCCACCTCCAGTTGAGTTTGATCATGGGAGGTGTCGACTCTTCTCCACCTCCAATTTAGTTTGCTCCTAGGAGGTGTCAGCTCGTCTCCACCTCTAGTTGAGTTCACTCTTGGGAGGTGTCATAGATTCTCCACCTCTAGTTGAGTTTGCTCCTGGGAGGTGTCGTGGCTTCTCCACCCACAGTTGAGTTTGCTGCTGGGAGGTGTCGTCTCTTCTCCATCTTCAGTTGTGTTTGCTCCTAGAAGGTGTTGACTCTTCACCACCTCCAATTGAGTTCGCTCCTAGGAGGTGTAATATCATGCAAATATATAATCAAAATTAACAATAATTAATATTAATTATGAGTCGATAAAAGTGTTCGTAACAAAAATGTGCAAATATAAAGTTTGGGTGATAAAGTTAGCAAATGGATCTGAATCTTATAAAACAGGGCCCGCCATTAAACTCATAAGGTCAAAAAACCTACGAATAAACATATTATTTGTTGAAATCGGAGTACGTTAGAAAAACTGTGGTTTTCGGTGCAACCGGAAAGAATAAAAAAAAAACAGAGTCCGCCATAAAACTCGGAAGGTTGAAAAACCGGAATCGTCATATTATTTGTTGAAACCGGAGTTTGTTAGAAAAATTACGGTTTTTGGATCAACTGACACAATTTTGAGAAACCGAGTCTGTCAATAAACTTGAAACGTCCAAATCTATGAAAATATTATTTTTTAAAAATATGCTGCCACGTGACGACGCCTTCGCCACGTGGCATCCCTAGGTCTCCTGAGCAGGCGCGGGCCATATACCTGCCCGCATAGCGGCCAACGATTGGCCCAAGGCGCGTGTTGGCCACGCGCCCGCCCGAATGGGCGCTAGGTGGCGCTTGTACCGACCACGTGACTCCATCCTGCAAACACGATAACGACATTTTCATCTCTCCTAAGTTCTTTGCTATTTCTGGGAGATCCGTAATATATCATGCTAAAAATAATAAATAATAATAATAAAAGGTTTTTAATAATAATAATAAGGGATTTTGTAATAATAAAAAATAAGAATAATAATTTTTTTTAATAAATTTAATAATAATAATTTTACAAAATAATAAAAGTAAATAACATGGGACTCACAGTCAGAACCGTCAGTGGGGTGATATGATCCTATCGGCACAGAGCCGCCGCCGGGGTGATACGATCCTATCGGCACCGAGCCGCTCCGCCATGGATCCATGGTCGTTCCGAGAACATATTGCTTGGGCCGCAACCCGCACACCCTCAACCCCTCTCCGCATCGGTGGGTTGTTGAGGTCGGGAATCGAACCCGGTCCCTCCTAAATAGGATAGGCTCTTCCGAACTCCTATCACCAACTGAGCCGCCGAGCGACATTGTGCGAAGTCTGTGCGCCCGAGAGCAGATGAGCACAGGCTGGGGTACTGTCGTGGTCGGGGTACTATCACACTGTTGGCTAGAGAGCACGCAAGCCCGACCAGAACACCTGCAAATTAGTTCGAGCAAGTATCTGCACGACCGCGACAGTGGCGGAAGAGACTGATTACACAAATCCTCTCTAAAATACCTCTTCGAATCCTTGCCCAAGTCTGATCTAGATCCAATCCGTGTAGGTGAAGTATTCCTCATCAACATTGCAGAGACGTCTGAAAGCTCTCCCAAACTAAGACGCTTGCCACAAAGGCCTCTATAGAAACTCTTTCAATGCTTGAGATTGGAGAGAAGTGGATACCTTACCCCTCCTCCTTCATGCCTATTTATAAGGCCAAAACCAAGGGGGTAGAGGTGGTAGATGACATGTGTATGAAGATTCCATGAAGTTTCCCTCGGTCAAAAGAACATGCCATGAAGCTTCCTCTGCACACTTTCCTAGAATCTTCCTTCAAGAGCACATGTTGATTTCATAGTCAAAGACGGCTATCCCTTTTCACACTTGACATGAAACACATGCTTGAAAAGCATGGTCAAAAGATGGTTAGCCGCTTTCACACTTAGGAGAAAATTATCTCATCAAATCTCTCTCTTTTTGACTAAGTGAAGAAACTTGTCATTCTGATAATCTTCCTTCG
The DNA here is from genome assembly GCA_033032865.1 of Dactylorhiza incarnata. Taxonomy (NCBI): domain Eukaryota; kingdom Viridiplantae; phylum Streptophyta; class Magnoliopsida; order Asparagales; family Orchidaceae; genus Dactylorhiza; species Dactylorhiza incarnata. The sequence continues at coordinate 5,265,016 of JAWHQI010000072.1, forward strand.
AATCTCCAGTTTGCCTCCCACTAGAGCCTCTATCAACATGTCTCTCCTTTGGTCAGTAGATTCAGCTCCACCAAATTCGAGTTAGTAGAACTCAAATCCACAGTTTTCTCCACAAAGGACCGGAACTGTACCCAACAATTTATCACATTTGCTCTTATGTGGAAGAGATCGCCATGCCAGTGATCCTCACACAATGCTCAAACTTTCCCCTCAACACAACTTTCGTAAGCATAGCTTCTCCATTTTCATTCGTGTGCACCTTCTACAAATCCAGCTCTCTCTGCTCTAGAGTATCGTGTATCCAATGATACAGCGTGTCAATATGCTTGGATCTCAAGTAGAAGGTGGGGTTTTTTCCAAATGAATCGCACTCTAACTGTCACATAAGAGTGTATAGTGCTCCTTAGTGAAACCCAACTCCTTAATGAAATGCTTCATCCAAAGAAGCTCTTTCCCCGCCTCATTGATTACAATAAACTCTGCCTCCGTAGTCTACAGTGCAATGCACTTTTGCAGTTTCGACTGCCATGAAACAGCTCCCCCCACAAATAGGATCAGGTACCCAGAAGTCGATCTTCTGGAGTCCAAATCTTCAGCCATATCAACATCAGTCTAGGCCAGTAGCTATGGCTCACTATATATAAATCTTAACGTCAAATATGACGTCCCATGTAGGTATCTCAGAATCCACTTCACAACACTCCAATGTTCTCTCCCAGGATTTGAGAGAAATCTACTCACAGTGCCAACGACATGTGCTATATCAGGGCGGGTTCAAACCATGACATACATGAGACTGCAACTGCAGAAGCATAGGGGACCTTCTGCATCTCCTCTTTCTCCTCGGGTGTGCGCAGACACTGGTCAGCGGTAAGTCTGAAGTGAGCTGCAAGGGGCGTGCTCACCTTCTTTGCCTGATCCATACTAAATCTCTGCAACACCTTCCGGATATATCTTTCCTGCAATAACCAAAGTAACTTGAAGCCTCTATCTCTCCGAATATGCATCCTAAGGATGGTCTTCGCAGCTCCCAAGCCCTTCATAGTAAATGTGGAGCTCAACTGTCGCTTCAGCTCAGCAATGCGCGCAGTGTTCCTCCTGACTATTAACATGTCATCTGCATACATGAGTAAGATGATGAAATCCTCTGGAGCATACTGCTTCACAAACACGTAGTGATCAAGTGTGGTCCTCCTGAAGTCGATATCCCCCATAAAAGCATCGAACTTCTTGTACCACTATTGCGGGGCCTGCTTCAGGCCATATAAGCTCTTCTTCAGGAGACATACCAGACACTCCTTCCCTTTGACCTTAAATCCTTTAGGTTGCTCCATATAAAGCTCCTCCTCAAGATCGTCATGCAGAAAGGCGGTCTTGACATCCATCTGCTCAATCTCAAGATCTAGCCTCACAGCAAGGCCAAGAACAACCCGGATAGATGACATCTTCACAACAGGAGAGAAGATCTCACCGAAATCAACTACCTATTTCTGACTGAAACCCTCCACCACTAATCTTTCCTTGTATCTGAGTGGTGTCGAGGGGTCTCCCTGCTTTACTCTGAAAATCCATTGATTCTTCAAAGTCTTCTTGCCCTTAGGCAATCGTACCAGCTCATAAGTATGGTTCTCATGCAGAGACTCCATCTTCTCCTGCATAGCAACCATCCACTCTTTCTTCTCTGAGCTCCGCACTACTTCATTAAAGCACTCAGGCTCTGATGCATTTGTCAACAAAATATACTCAGTAGTGGAGTATCTCAAAGATGGGTGTCTGACTCAATCAGACCTCCGTGGAGCGATCTCAGTTGCTGGTATCAGCACATCATCAGTGTTGTCCTCTATAGGCTCGCCATTAGTAGTGTCATCATGGTATGGAAGTGGCTCAGTGTCTTGCAACAGATTAGGCTATACGACCTCCTCAGTATCATCACTTCTAATCATATGAGACTCTTAATCAGTGCGAGAGTCAACCTTCTCAGTCTATTCAGGATCAACAATAGTCTGATCCTCATAAAATATGGCGTCACAACTGCGTACAAGCTTCTTCTCAATCAGATCAAAGAACCTGTAGCCAAACTTGCCGCTGCGGCCATATCCTAAGAAATGCACTGTCGGGTCTTGGAATCTAACTTCGACCTCTCGTCTCGAGGGACGTGCACAAAGGCTTTGCAGCCGAAGACCCTCAAGTGACTATATGAAGGGTCTTTCCCATACCAGACCATGTCAGGAACATCCTCCTGTAATGTAGAACTGGGGGATAGGTTGATGATGTGTGCAGCTGTGCATAAAGACACCCCAAAACATGCTAGGTATCTTTGACTTATATATCATGCACCTCACTCTCTCTATCAACGTCCTGTTCATTCTTTCTACTACACCATTCAGTTGCGGCGTCTTTTCATGCCCGATCCCCTGATTTCTGCAATACTCATCAAAAGGGCCAATATACTCTTCCCCATTATCGAACCTGATGAAGTTTAACTTCCTCCCAGACTGTCTTTCCACATCGGCGTGGAATCTCTGAAAAGTGTCTTAGAACCTCATCTTTGGTCTTGATAGCATAGACTCAAAGCTTCATCGAAAAATCATCAATGAACGTCACAAAGTAGGACGCTCCTCCTCTCATCTGGACCTTCAGTGACCCACAAATATCTGTTTGTATGAGCTCTAGTGGCTCGGATCTCCTGGTGGAATTATGACTCTGGAATGAAACTCGATTCTACTTCCCAGCCATACAGTGATCGCATCGCTCCTACTGATCCTCAGATAGATCAGTAATCATCTTCTTCTTTGAGAGACATCCAAGTCCCTTCTGGCTGATGTGGCATAATCTCCTGTGCCATAAGGAAGTGCATGCTCCATCCCTGATAGTGTTGGCATGAGCAACTTCAGTTTTTCCTTCCATATAGTATAAGTCATTATCTCTCCAACCTCTGGCTACTACAAGCGATCCTCTAATCAGTTTCCAGGAATCTCCACCAAAGACACTGAAGTGTCCCTCATCACCTAGTTTTCCAACCAAAACCAGGTTGAAGCGGATGTCGGGTACGTGACGCACATCCCTTAGAATCAGCAATCCTCTCGTGCTCGTTTTCAAGTGCATGTATCCCCTCTCGATGACTTTTGATGTGTCTCCATTGTCTATCCTAAGTACTCCACAATCATGAGTGGTATAGGTGGCAAACAAATCCCTATTGTGGGAGACATGTGCACAAGCACCTGAATCCACAATCCAACTCTTCTCATTGCACGAGAGTGCCGCAATGACATCATCACCAATAATGATGACATCCTCCTCCTCTGTAGAAGCGGTGATTGCCGTGTGAGTCTCCTTCTTCTCATTTGAAGACTCTCCCTTCTTCTTCTAGTCATTTTTCAGAGTATAACAAAACTTCTGTATATGACCCTTCTTGTGGCAGTAGTGTCACTCTACATTCTGGTAGCGGGATCTTGACTTTCCTATGCTTTGGATCCTCTCGCTCTTCCTTCATTTATTATTGCTCCTTCCTCTCCCCTGGGCTCGGTGTAAAGGACATCAACTCGTGAAGAAGAGCCTGAATGTCCTTGAGATTTTCTTCGCACCTCCTCGTTCAGGATGCCACTCTTGGCAATCTCCATAGTAATGATGCCACCAGGAGAGGAGTTGTTCAGAGAAACTCTGACCATCTCCCAAGAGTCTGGAAGAGACTTCAACAACCACAATGCGTTGACCTCATCCTCGAAGGTCACCATCATAACAGTGAGATGGTCAATGATTACCTGGAACTTGTTAACATGATCCAGGATAGGGGATCCCTCTCTGTATCTGAACTCCGCTAGCTTCTTCAGTAGATATAACTTGTTGATGCCAGTACTCTTGACATATAATGCTTCCAAGGTCTTCCAAAGGATTTTCACATCAACGATACTCGCGACATGATTGTAGAATCCACATAAATTCCAGTGCTCCACCTTCCACTTATTTGGATCCATGTCTAGGTGTAAGATCCCCCTCCACCTTACCGGAGAGTTCCTGGACGTTATGCCCAGAACCACCGTCTTACGGTGACTCCAACTCACGGGTTAGTTGCCACCGCTCGACGCCGATCCTGCCAGCTAGTTCGATCATATTACAGACCAATTTTGCGAAGAAAGAAATGTTACCAAATATGACAAGTCCACAACCATATATATATATATATATATATATATATATATATATATAAGATGCAAACAATCCACAATGAGAATGAATATAAAAGAGAGCAAGGGATTAGGCCCAGTACATATCAAAAAGGGGAAATAGAAATACACTCTCTTATACTACACTATGCAGAAGCTAATCAAAATACTATCAATAACCTGTCGCCGTATGGTAGTAGTAATGCGCGACATCTTCTCCTTAGGGTCTGTCGTCGCGTCCTGCCTGACATACTGCTGCTCCCGCTCCTCGATCTCCTGGTGTTACGGCCACATTCGATCGTTAGTCAAAAAAGACTTAGCCATTTTGTCCTCGCCTCCCCCCACGACTCCTAGGTACCGAGCAGGAGGACGAAGCGAAGGACATCAAGGAGTAAAATAAGTGCATGTGACATGAATTATACTAGCAGCATTTATGAACAATTGAGCAGTATGTACAACAACAAGATATAATAAGTAAGCAGTAAATAAGTAAATGCGGCGCAACTAAAGATAATAAGTAAACTACTACGTTATCATCTAGAGTACCTTAACTTATATGAATGCCTATACAAACTTATAAGTTAAGGTCTCCGGAATTATAACTTATCATATAAAATAACCCATACTAATTTATATGATAAGGGTCTGCCAGTGCATATGCCTATAATATGTATGAATGTTATGTCGTGTTATGCTATGTTAATACAATGCAACTCACACACACGACTCTACGCGCACAGACCCTTTATTCCTGCTTTTCGGAGGTGGCAAGCCTCTCAGGCACTTCTGTCGTGGCTATGGAAACAGTGGATCAGACACTCCACTTCTAGGTGGGTATACACACTACCAGACCTAGACCTTACGTACGCAACTGTAAACGTCCTTGGTGCACTTCCGTGAGCTCTTGCATATATACTTTTACTAGCAACCCACCAATCTTTTATGGTCGGGTGTGGGTTATTGGGGATTGTCCTCCAGACCGCAATAAAGTAACCTACTGTCCCTCTAACTAACCACACCCCGCCAAAGTCATCATACTGCCATCAGTGTGACAATTGAACCAGTACCGAAGACCCACCGCTAGTTTATGCACATGGAAGGTTTATCTCACCACCCGTGCCTCCAGCTTGCCGGACCAACAACTCCTGAACCATTTTGTCCCATACGTTGAGACGAGGTTTACCTTTCTCAAATTCTCCTATTAAAGTTACTCTTGATTGTTATTTAGTTGATCAAAGTGATTTAAGGTGAATCCAGGACTTCCCGAGGTCTACCCGGTGAAGGTCTTGCAGCAATATTAGAAGGTATTCTGGGGTGACTTCCCAACCTTCCTTTCTCAGAATATTTACTTTTATTGGTAACTACCCAATGCCAAGGCCATTCTCCTGGTTGCTCTTAAATTACCTTACGATGATTTAAAATTCTTTTAGGGAAAGGGGACGACCTATATGCGGTGTGTGGTGCAAACCTTTATGTGTTTATCTATGTGTCCAAAACATATCTTAAAGATGCACCACGATCATATTATCATCCTATATATCATTATAAAAGCCTAAGGTGGAAAGACCCCATATGATTTCAATTGCTCACCGTGTGGCGTGATTCTAGTTTACTAATCATCTATAGGACAAAAGTTCTCCAACAATCTACAAATTATAGGTTCTAATATGATGGATGTCATACGTATGTGTTCCAAATTTCATTCAATTCTTATGTGTTCTGGGTAGTCTAAACCTTACATTAAGTTTTTGCTATTTGCACACCAGCACTAGAATTGAGCTAGTTTGATCTCTATGATGTAAACTTCACTATATCTTGGCCAAATATTCTAAAATTCATACCACAGGTTCATCATGACCAAATTAAGAAATGGTCAGAAATTCATAATTTTCCTAATTAATTTGGCCATGAATAAAAATTATTTAATGTCAAAGCATATATCACTTTACACATGAAGTACCAATTTAAAAGTCAAAGTGCTCCAAATATTTTATCAGTAGTATATAGTGGTGAAATATCATGATTGACAGAGTTTCCTAATTTTCTATAATATTTATGACCATTATTTCAGTACTTAACTATTTAGGTCAATTTGTCACATTACACAGTAAGTACCAATATAACTCATTTAAAAATTCTGGGAAAATTACCAAAGGCTTATTATGGTCTAAAAATAGTCTAGACAAACTTTCCGAATTTTCCAAGTAATATTACCTATGAAAATTGCAATAATACATAAGTGTGACAAAGAATATTTTTGATAATTTATAGTGTGTATGACTTCCAAAAGTCCAACCAAAATTTCAAGAGATATAGTTTAACCTAAAGTACCATGTGACAGAAAAATGGATTTTTCTTAAGGCATTAGGTTATGTTTATTTCACTCATACATTTATGTGAGATAATAAATTATGATCAAATAACTAGGAATATCAACTCCAGAAATCCTAATAAAATTTCCAGAGGTATAGGTTACCCTAAATCATCACGTGGCAGAAGATCAAAATTATCCTAAGTCATTTGATCACTTTCATTTGATTAATACACTTATGTGACATTAATATAATTAACTAAATACATAGGATTTTTCATTCCAAAAATCCTAACTTTTCTAGGGATGATACCCTTAATCATAATATGTGTATTGCCCAAACATCATGAGCATACAATAAGCCATTTGTGAAAAATTCACAAAATACCAACAAGTGCTATATGCACACCACCTTCCCACACATCTCATTCATATGTTTGTAGAATATATTGTTCTACAGTGGTCCAAATGACCCCAAATTTTTACATGTGGCTTTTTATGACGTAACATACATGTCACCCAAGATTTGGGTCATTTTGAATTTATCTAGCCACATTTATTTCAATAATATGAAAAAACATATTTCTTACAAAACCTTCGAAAATTGATGCCCAAAAGTTCTGATTTTTGGCCAGGGGTGTGTCTATGATATATACCTTTATGTCCAAAGTATTAGGTCTATAAAAATATCTATGTGAAGTAAATCTACAAATTAGTGTCTGGTCCCCTTTTAGGAAACATCTCAGGAGAATGGCCCTACATGGAGTTGTAGGTCACCAAACCTGGTGATTCAAAATCCTATGGACATTAGAGCTCAAGGGATACAAAAGTTGTCTCAGGCACATTTGCCTAAAAAAGTCTCTAAGTGGCCTAAATATGGGGATTAGTCTTCTGTATAAAGTGTGACAATTAATTTCATTTAATACATCTGGCCTGCATATAGCCATCAGTCGTGGAAATCAACGACCTTGATTGCGTCTCCTACCTCCAGCCAAGGGACAATATTGTCCAGTCCTGGGCTGTTTTCAAAACCGAATTCTAGGCCACCGGGCATTTATTCTTCTACTCGCAAGCAAGATCCATAAAATTTTATGGGGTTTTTTGATAAGTTATCCCTTAGAACTAGGAAGAGATTTCGATTAAGTCTCTCTAAAACTAAGAAGTTGTCGATAAGGTCTCTCCTAACCAATGAGTTTTTGATAAAGTCGCTCTAACTAGTGGAGTTGTTGATTTAGTCTCTCCAAACCAAGATTCTTTTCTAAGGGAGACTCAATGAATCAAAGGATTTTGATCAGATGTCTTATAACCAAGAGAATTATTTAAAGAGAGATTTAAGAACTCTTTCTTCAGGTTGGATCTCAGTTTCCACAATATGTCCCTCAATCAACAAGTTTTGAAGGATCTGGTTCTTGCAATATTGTGTGGATTCAGGCAATATCTTTGGTTAATCTTGATTCTAGAAGAGAGGTTGAATCTTGATTCTAGAAGAGAGGTTGAATCTTGATCTTCCATTCCAATAACCCTTTAGAGAAATTAGGGTTTCACACTTGAATCTTTAGGAAGGAGAAGAGGGAAGATTCTTCTTGTCTTTTGTAGAGTATCTAGAAGAATACTTTTTCAAAAATTGCTTAGATCGATCTGAATAGAATTTTTTAGAATAGTTGTTTTATTCCCTTTTGAAATCTTCTTTTATATGTCTACATCCCATTTTTTCATTCCATAACTATAACATTCAATGCTCTGGGTGTCTTCATTCTATAATTGTTTCCCAGATAATAATCAACTTCTTGAAAATGATTAATAATGACTATTATTAATCCCTTGATTAATGTTGTAACAAACTCCCAATTCGATTGTTTGAATCTGTCATGAGAAGTCGATGTGAGGTTGAGAACTTCTCGACATCACTCTGAATGAGGAGAGAAGAAGACAAAGTTACATTGAGAATTTGACATCACTATGAAGTCTTGAGGACAATTTGACGTCACTTTGAGAAGTCTGAGTTACTTTGATCTTTTCAACGTGACTCTGAGAAGTCTGAGTTACTTTGAATTGTGACTCTGAGAAGTCTTGAGTTACACTGAATACTTCTACGTGACTATGAGAAGTCTTAAGTTACATTGAATATCTCATCGTGACTCTGAGAAGTTTTCAAGAAGTTAGTGTGTTTCTTATCTTTCCTTGTTCATCTCAATGTGTAATAAGTACTCACATATCCTGTATTATAGCCTTTATGATAATTCTTCTGAATGCTTTGAGAACTCCTTATGGTGTTTCTCTGGGTTTTCTTTTAGGGATGCAAGGAGGGACAGTGTAACTCTCCAGTCTTGAGAGGCACCTGGATATACATTATCTAAGGTAAATTTTCTTCTCTAGATCCCAGGAATCAACTTCTTTATGTGAGGAATAATATTGCCAGCTCTGACTATACTTTTGCCTTTGACGATTGCTCGATGATCCTTGTCCAATAAGGCTTTATATCTCTTGGGAACTTTGTACTATGGTATAACAATTGGGGGCACAGGAGGATTACCATAATAAAGATTAATTTTAGGTCTTAAATCATTTGTAACTTAGAATATTTTACTTAGTGGAATATAGTATTCCTCACTTTCTTCACTTACACTAGAGATTTTAGGATAGGTTGGGACTGTGATGGTTCTGGGACTCTTGCAATAGGGTGGTTTGTTTTCAATGATCTCCCCCTGATTTAGTGATGTCTCATCAAGAAAGTCCACAATTGTGTCTTCAAATTAATGGAGCTTTCAATGATCATTTCAATGTCTTGAGCAAAATTGACTTCATATGTGGCATCAATCATATTCTCAGCATCACTTTCACCATTTGGTCTATCAATTATATCTGTTAAGATATAATCCATCTTAGCAGAACAAATATTCTCCTCTTCTTAAGATCTTTGAGTAAAGAGATGATTGGTTACAGAAGGATGTATATTTAGAAGTTTAAAAGAGGGAATAAACAAGTTGCAAGAAGTCATTTGGCTCTGAACATAGCCAAATTTGGTTTGCAGTTGAAATTTAAGGTCTCTGAAATTGGAAAGAAAAGGTGGAAGTGTACTTTGGAGTGCTTAATTTATCACTGAAAGTCCAGGGTGTGGTCTAATCACCTAGAGGGGAGGTGAATAGGTGCTTCAAAATGTTTTATTCTTTTTTAGGTTATTGACTATTTTAGCTCAGAGATGTAAAGACTAAAAGCACAACAAAGAAAACACACAACAATTTATAATGGTTCCCCAGTTAAGATCATATCCACTTTCCCCCTCTACTTATCTAGTAATGTGCTAAACTAGGCCAACTCCTACAAAACTCAGATCAAACTGATCTTACAACTAAGGAACTCAACAAGTCCCCTACACATAGATTCCCTCCTGGAATCCTACCTCAGGTGCCAGTAACAACTATACCTTAGATTGCAAGCACTCCTACAGCTCAGATCCCCAGCAAGGATCACACAACTCAGATTTCCTCAGCAATCCTACAGCTCAGGTCTTCACAGACCGTACCTCAGACTTCCAGCAAAGTCCTACAACTCAGGCCTTCTTGCAAGCCTTACACTCAGGAAGTTGGCACAACCCTACAACTCAGATCTCAAATAGATCCTACAAGAATAGATTAGAAGATGGTTTATAGATTTAGACTCTGAAAGGTAGAAATTTGAATAGCTTGAGTCTTCTTACGCCTTTCTGAGTAGAAAGCCTTCTTTTGGTCTTTCTGGAGTAGAAAACCATTTCTTTTGCAGCAACACTCGATCTTCAATGGATGAGATTTTGGATAAGGATCAGTGCTGAACTTTTTTGAATGAAGAAGTCTTCTTGCTATCAAGAGTGAGAGCTTTCTTGTTGAATCTTTTCTTCTTCTTCTTCTTCTTCCTTCTTTCTTTCTTTGAAAAGGCTTGATATTACTGTTCTATTGCTTTTCAGCCATCAAGCTTTTCAAAGAATACTAGGGCATAAGATTTTCCATGTCATTAGGGTTTGTTGACCATCTCTTATGCTTTTATAGCTCTGAGCCATCAAACGGTCGAAACCTTAGACCGGATCAAAGCGCTTAAACAAGTCAACCTGGCTGAGCGAGCAGCGTTCACTCGTTGGTCCCAAAACCGCCCCGAAAGGATCCGGCGCACGTGCACCCACGCACGGGCACCAAGCGCGCGCGGGCACATGATCCGGCGCGTGCGAGCGCCCCTTGCGCAGGGGCACACGCGCGCGCGCGCTCCCCTCTCACCTTCGGCCACCACCACAACCAGGCAACCTGCCCAAGTCGCCCTAACCGCCCGAGGGACATGTTCGTCGTTTTCACGAAATTGGTGATCTAGATGACCGGAACCGAGCTGCGTCATTCGTCAACTCCAGCTTCAACCTAGCGCAATTACCAGCGTGCCCTTTCAAGAAAGCTATAAAAAGGCCCATAGGCATTTATTTGAAGTCCCACAACCAATATATATATATTTTTTCAAAAAGGCCCATATGCATTTATTTGAAGAATTAGAAAATTTTGGAAATATTGGCAGATTTAGAATCTTTGAATATTTTTCAAGAGTCTAAATATTATAAATAAAGCCTGATCAAGTCTTTTATTAATTTGTATTTTCTAACCTCAAAAATTAAAGAAATGGTAATCCTAAGGGAAAATGATAATGCTAAGGACAAATTTGAAAGAGGCATTCATAAAAAAATGAGGCAAGAAAAATAAGAACAAGTCTTTCTATGCTTTAGAATTCTCACTATAGATAAAGAGCAATGTTAATAGCCCCTCTTATTGTGCTGATAGCATCCATAAATAATATTTAAATTTAATATTTGACAGTTATATTTTACAATAACTACCCTACGATATGAAATTACAATTTTACCCCTATTTACATTGAAAAATTAATAATAGCAAAATAGTGCTCTCCTGGGATTGAACTCACACCCAATTTATGTTACCCAAAGACTTGACGACTCCAATTATCAAGTTATGAAGAACACTTCAAATTTATTTTAAAGAGTCAAACACGTTGAATGGTTGACAACTAGAACTTTTAAAACAATATAATATTTATCTATCCTAATAAATAAAAAAAGTTGTGATTGTGAACGAGGAGCATAACACACGGGGGTTCACGAACGAAAAGAGCGTCATCACGACAGGGCTCTATCGTAGCTGAAGTACTGCAGTTGCAGAAGTAATGTCGCGCAGGGCACGCCCCGCCTCCCCCCGTGCACTGCCACTACGGTCAACCGTGACACTACCTCGATTGTGAAAATACCCCAATCGCGATAGGCACGGGGCTTCACACCCATCAATTATTTAATGCAGTTTAAATTAAAACACTATTAATTGTAAAAAGCGAAAAAGAATTGTACACTAGTTTTCAATTTTTGTTAAAAATGTCATCATTATTGTTTATATATTATTAAATTTTCATTATTAATTTTCCAAATTAAACTTATTGGTTTTTATAATTATTTATTAAATCAACTTTAATAAAGCTGACATGCTTAATAATAACCTATCATAGTTGGTGTTGGAGCTCTACTAAAAACTTTTTAAATTTTATGGATTTTCATCGTTACTTTTAATTTGAGAATATGATGCAATTACTTAATTTGTCATTATATTTCATTTTTTTAATATAATATAATATATGCTTAGTCATTAGATAAAGACAATAATGTTATATTTGACAATTTTGAATGATGCACCAAAGGCACCAGGGCCGGATCTAGGGGGGCGCCGGGGGCCCGGGTCGCCCAAAGAATTTTGTAAAATTATTAGTATATTTGAATTCCTCTCGTCGAGGCAATGAAGTTTGACTACTTACACGTCAAAAATCGGTGCCCAGATGTGAGAGAAATGACTCTGAGAAGATGGAGGCCTTCAAAAAAAATTTAACGAGAGAAAGACGATGTCTGCCCCCTCTTCTACGAAGCCGCTGCCATTTTGATCTGCCCTACTACTTTGGTTCGAGCAAGCGTGCAGCGGCCTATACACCAGTAGACGAGCACAACAACATTTGTGTTGTCTCTAACAAGCACGCCGACGCCTCCCAGCATGGTCGACGCGCCCGTTCCCTGCATCTACCGTCTTTAACGCCTCCATGATCTCTATCGGCGTCGACGAAGACATACATTTGGTAAACGACACACTTTTCAAGGGGAAGCAACAACGCTCGTCGTTCCGTTTTCATCATGTCGTCGTCCTGTCATCCCCAGTCCTCCATCAATCTCCCCTTTCAGCGCCCTACCAGCAGTGCCTGCTCGCTCCTCACAAGATCCTTTCTAATTGAATCAGCTCAATCACTCGTGTGTGTCGTCCTTGCTGATCGAATCTGCTTAATCACTAGTGTGTGTTGTCCTTGCTGACCGCATGGGGAAGAGCGGCCTTTTTCGATCCCCGAGCCATCTGCCCTCGGCACGCCTACCGTGTATTCTCAAGCTGCCCACTGCTCGTTCCATCGAGCCCAGCCGCGTTTGGGAAATCGTGTGGACCCATCAGTGGGCCATAATTTTCTCGCCCGACCGCACCACCGTCATGACCTGTCATAGCTCCGACCCCTGTTCTACCGGCCATATCGGCCATCTCTCCGCCTTTTTTGCCCGCCCCCTGATTAAAATTTCTGGATCTTCCCCTAGTTCCAACTAAAGCCTTCCGAATCAAATCGGGTTAAATCACACAAATCAGCCAACCCGACCAAGTGAATCGTGTATATGGACTGTGTTCGCTCAAAGAGACCAATGCCACCCAAATAATCATAGGCTCACGCAACAGCTTCACTCCTTGTGCTCGCTTGCCCCCCCCCCCCCCCCCCCCCAAGAGGTTGAAAGAGGAGATATCATATTGAGAAGTACTCCAGAGGGGGGGGGGGGGGTGAATAGAGTTTCAAAACCCCTTAGGATATTTTCTTGGATCGTATTATCCTTATGTAGATATATATAATTAATCACAACCAGTCATCATGCATGCATGCCACATATAATATAAAATCACAGAGAAAATGAAGCACAGAGAAGAGAAGCATGCAACATAATTGATACCAAGATTTTTATAATAGTTTCCTAATAAATTTCGGTGCATTTATTCTTCTACTCGCAAGCAGGATCCATAAAACTTTATGGGGTTTTTGATAAGTTATCCCTTAGAACTAGGAAGAGATTTCAATTAAGTCTCTCTAAAACTAAGAAGTTGTTGATAAGGTCTCTCCGAACCAATGAGTTTTTGATAAAGTCGCTCTAACTAGAGGAGTTGTTGATTTAGTCTCTCCAAACCAAGATTCTTTTCTAAGGGAGACTCAATGAATCAAAGGCTTTTGATCAGATGTCTTATAACCAAGAGAATTATTTAAAGAGAGATTTAAGAACTTTTTCTTCAGGTTGGATCTTAGTTTCCACAATATGTCCCTCAATAAACAAGTTCTGACGGATCTGGTTCTTGCAATATTGTGTGGATTCAGGCAATATCTTTGGTTAATCTTGATTCTAGAAGAGAGGTTGAATCTTGATTCTAGAAGAGAGGTTGAATCTTTATCTTCCATACCAATAACCCTTTAGAGAAATTAGGGTTTCACACTTGAATCTTTAGGAAGGAGAAGAGGGAAGATTCTTCTTGTCTTTTTAGAGTATCTAGAAGAATACTTTTTCAAAAATTGCTTAGATCGATCTGAATAGAATTTTTTAGAATAATTGTTTTATTTCCTTTTGAAATCTTCTTTTATATGTCAACATCCCATTTTTTTCATTCCATAATTGTAACATTCAATGCTCTGGGTGTCTTCATTCTATAATTGTTTCCCAAATAATAATCAACTTCTTGAAAATGATTAATAATGACTATTATTAATCCCTTGATTAATGTTGTAACAAACTCCCAATTCGATTGTTTGAATCTGTCATGAGAAGTCGACGTGAGGTTGAGAACTTCTCGACATCACTCTGAATGAGGAGAGAAGAAGACAAAGTTACTTTGAGAATTTGACATCACTATGAAGTCTTGAGGACAATTTGACGTCACTTTGAGAAGTCTTAGTTACTTTGATCTTTTCTACGTGACTCTGAGAAGTATGAGTTACTTTGAATTGTGACTCTGAGAAGTCTTGAGTTACACTGAATACTTCTACGTGACTCTGAGAAGTCTTAAATTACATCGAATATCTCTTCGTGACTCTGAGAAGTTTTCAAGAAGTTAGTGTGTTTATTATCTTTCCTTGTTCATCTCAATCTGTAATAAGTACTCACATATCCTGTATGTTGGGACCATTGCCCATAATGTCCTAGATTTCGAGAAGTTCATTCCTAAATCAAAGATATACCTCACAATGTATTTGATATATTATCTAGAATCATTGTGCAGGAGATTAGGTCAAGCTAAATGAGTTCATCTAAGTCCACAAGCGCCGAGACACTACACATCGCTCGACGTCTGTGACCCAAAAACGTCGGCCTATGTTTGCTGTCTCAACGGCAAGGTCACTGACTGAAGATTTGAGATTAATTCAAAAGAAAGCGTCGAACCAAGGAACATCACTCAACGCCGTGGAATAAGAAACGTTGACTGAGTTACACACTGATCAACGCCCTCTTCCTACAATGCTCTAAGTAAAGGATTGTGCTACATCTACAACAAGCTAAGCCACGTCGAGACGACGACCATGTCCCGACGCCTTGTCAATACTAAAGCTGCTAAAGACCGTTGAGGATCTGACGTCATGCTGACATGGAGGAGCGTCTCAGATGGCACGGATTGCGGGTTATAAATAGAAGGCATGATCTGTAATTCAGAGATAGTTCTAGCCATTATCTTCTCCATCTTTCAAGGCGCAACTTGAGGAAGTATCCAAGGAAGAATATCCAGGAAATTCATCAAGATCTGCAGCTGGCATTCATTTCCTATTCTAGAGATATTGTCATTGCAATCACTGATACAACAGAAAGGTTTCCATTGAAGAGAAGAACAGTTTTTATCCTGCAAATCAAAGGCTCTCGAAAGAAGAATCAGAATAAATCTTCTCTTCCTTCAGAATCATTTTGACTTGAAGAAATCATCTCAGCAATCTGTTGCTGACATTTTCTGAAGAAAGAAGGTCAAGGAGGAAGAACTTATCTTCCTAAAGAAGAATAGTTATCACAGCCTGTGTGATTCAAGAAGACGATTTTGCTGTTGCTAATCTGTTGAAGTATTCTGTATGATCATTCAGATAGAATAAAAGGCTCTATACATTGAAGAACTAGAGTCTGGTGATATTACAATCAATTTTCAATTCTTGTAGGATCTTTTGAAGATCTAAGCTGTAGGATCTTTTGTGATCTGAGTTGTAGGATCCAAGGGTGGATCTGAGTGTAGGCCTGTTGTTATAAAGGCTGAGGTAGGACTTTGGTAAGTCTGAGACTGTAGGATCTGTTGAGATCTGAGACTGTAGGATCTGTTGAGATCTGAGACTGTAGGATCTGTTAAGATCTGAGACTCTAAGATCTGTAGAGATCTGAGCTGCAAGACCTTTTTGTGGTCTGAGATCTGGAGGAGATATAAGCCCTATCTGGCACACTGCTAGAGGGGAGAAGGGGGAAAGTGGATTACCCTAGATAGGGGAACCACTATAAAATTCTGTGTGTTTGAGATTGTTTCTTGAAAGCTCTGATTATAACTCACATACACTTAGGATTTGATCAAGAACTTAAATAGAATTTAAAATAACCTATTCACCCCCCCCCCCCCCCCCCTCAAGGTGATTAGCCACCCTTAAATAAAGACTTTCAAGTGGTATCAGAGGGATGTTGTTCAAGAAAAGGTTTAACAGCCTGAACAAGACCTCCTAAGGGTAGATCTGTTAATTCTTCATGACAAACAGTGAAGGGAACAAGGAATTCACATCCATGAAGTTACCAATCTGTAGAAAAGAGAATTTTGGGATTTGGAAGGAAAGGTTAGATTATTCATGGAAGCCTCTGACCCTTGGATATACATCACAGTACTAGAAGGACCTTTTGTTCCTATGAAGGTCTCATTCACAGATGGAAACATCAAGACTCCCAAAACATATTCTGAGATGACTAAAGATAAAGTAACTCTGGCCACCATGGATAAGAGAGTCCGGAACATCATTGTTAGTCCAATTGAGGATTCAACTTTCCAGAATCTAGTGCACTGCAAAACTGCCAAGGAAATGTGAGATTCACTCATTGACTATATGGAAGGGACTGAAGAGGTCAGAGATGACAGGAAGTCTCTTCTGAATCAGCAATATGAGGCTTTCAGACAAGACAAGAAGGACTCAATAGCAATATGTTATGAGAAATTCTTCAAAATTGTCAATGGTCTGAAAACCTATGGAATAACATTTACAGACTATGAGCTGAATGATAAATTCTTGAGATCCCTTAACACAAAATGGGACATCAAGATCTGTGCTATCAGGGAAATGGGAAATCTGGGAAACAGTCAGACCCAAAACTTATATGGGAAACTTCTGTCCCATGAACTTCACCTGAACACCAGAAAAGCTGAAGAAGGACACAACAAGGAGAATCTCATTGCTCTGAAGGCAGAAAGTTCCAAGAGAAGCAAGGAGAGGATGTCATCACCCCCAGGATACCATCTGAATCTGAAGAATCATTGACCAACAATTCTGACTCTGAAATATCAGATGGTGAACTGTCACTCTTCACCAAACAGCTTAAAAGGATGCTCAGAAGAAAACAACACTGGAAAACTAGGCCTTCTCAGTCATCCAGATCCAAGAAGTACTCCAACTATTCAGAAGAATTCAGACCAGATTCCAAGAAGGACATGTATAATTCTAAACATAATAAATTTAATTCAGAAGAAACTGTGTGCTTTGGATGCAGGAAACCTGGGCACATGATTGCTGATTGCCCATAAAAAAGAAAGAACAACAAGAAGTCTGATGAGAGGAGGCACAAGTCTGACAAGAAACATGAGAGGAGCCTGATAGCCAAGAAAGGCAAAGTCACTCTCAGTGACAGTGAGTCTCAACCATCTGATTCAGATAGTGAAGAGGCACTCATGGCACTGATGGCTGTCCACAAAAGTGAAGACATTTTGAACCATAGACCTATGATAAGAGCCCCACCATCAAGGTTTGATAGTGAAGAGGATGAAGAAGAAAATATAGGACTCATGGCCCTTAGGTATGAAGAGGATCAGGAGACAATCTCCACTGTGAAGGTACTTGATAGAACTCCTTTATCTGATTCTGAATCTGAACATAAAACCATTTCAAAACCCGAGGCAAATTCATTTTCGTCTGATGAGAGTGACTCAAAATCTAACTTTCATGTAGATGAAATGGTTGAGAAATATGAGTCACTTCTTAAAACCCTCAAAAAGAGTAAAAGGCATAACAAGAAGCTACATAAAGAAATAACTAAACTAAAGGAGACTAACTCTCAATACTCTGAGGCAGCTGAGAGGCTGAAATAGGTAAGCAAGGAGCTTAGCAAATTGAGAGTTGAGTCCATCATTCAAGTTGAGACTATATGCTTTAGAGAGAAATTAATAAAAGAACTTGAGACAAAGCTCCTAGCTGAAAGGAAGCTTGTGGCAGAATTTTCAAAACCACAATCTGTCCTTCCCATAATAGACACACTCTCTGCACTACACAGATGTGGCATAGGATACAAAGGGAAGGCAGAAAATAAATCTAAAGATAATGACAAGGCACCCATCCACCCCATAAAATTCAACAAAGCCATGCTTACCACAAATGAGTATGATCTAGAGGGTGTGCATGGACATTGGAAGAATGAGTGTTCCACTAGCAAAGCCCACTCAATTCAACCAAGTATTAGTGCTTCCAAATCTCTACACAAAGAAAAAGAATTATTTCATCATGGCCCCTTTGTATCTGGAACAAACACCAAATCCAAAGGAGAGGAACTGAGACCAGTAGTGAGGACTACTGCTGTCAAGAAATCTGAATATGCAAAATTCACTGAAAAACTTTACAGAAAATCACCTCAGAAAACTCCATTGATTAGGGTAACTAGACAAAATGTGAGTCAACTCAAAGAGGTGAAAAGACCTCAAAGGAGGTATAACAAATATGAATGTTGGTGCTGTAGAAAGGTTGGCCATTTTGCTCTTGATTGCTGGTTCAACCCAACTGTCCCAAGAATTAATTCTGGAAAACTAGTACTCAGACCATTGGCAACACACACAACACAAAGGATCAAACAATAAGTAAATAAACCAGCTTATGCTAACAAAGTTCTAGGACCCATTTTTGTGTGGGTTCCTAGGAAAAAGTAAATTTCTTACGGTAGGTATGTCTAAAGACCAATAAAACTCCTATCTGGTATTTGGACAGTGGGTGTTCCATGCACATGACTGGAACAAGAAGTCTACTGAATGACTATACTTTTGTGAACGATGGACCGAAGGTTATATTTGGAGGATCTGACAGAGGTAAGACTAAAGGATATGGTAAAATCACAAATGGAATTGTCACCATCACCAAAGTTGCTTATGTTGATGGATTGCAACACAATCTCATCAACATAAGTCAATTATGTGATCTTGGGTATGACATTTCATTCCATAAGGATGAGTGCCTAATTATGAAAGAGAATGAGATAATTCTCTCAGGCACTAGGAGTGGCAATATTTACTGTTTAAACTTTATATGTTCTGAACAAGATAATCATATATGCTTAGTAGCTGAGAATAAAGCCTCTAGTAGTGTGCAATGGCACAAAAGGTTAGCTCATATAAACTATAAGACTATAAATAAGCTCATTTCAGGAGAACTAGTGAGAGCAGGGCCAACGTGGAAGTGTATGCAGGAGGGTCCCTGCCATGCTTGTAAAATGGGTAAGCAAAACAAGTCATCCTTCAAACCAATTGATGAGAAGGATTCCACAAGATGTCTATACCTCCTACACATGGACCTGTTTGGCCCAATGCCAATTCACAGTTTAGGAGGAAAGGTTTACACTCTTGTTATTGTTGATGATTACACTAGATTCACATGGGTGTTCTTCCTAAGACACAAGTCAGATACTCTAGAAGTATTCACTAGCTTTGTTAGGTAAGTCCAAAATGAAATAGGAAATACAGTGGTCAAAATCAGAAGTGACCATGGAACTGAATTTCAGTCAGGTGCCATGACCAAGTTTTATGAAAATCTAGGCATCTCACAAGAGTTCTCATCTCCCAGAACTCCCCAACAAAATGGGGTTGCTGAGAGAAGAAATAGAACACTCATTGAAGCCAGTAGGAGTATGCTGAGTGACTCCTCACTTCCTGAGCACTTCTGGGCTGAAACTGTAAACACAGCATGTCATGTGCAGAATAGAGCACTTATCAATAAGAAACTGAATAAGACCCCTTATGAGTTGATGAAGGGTAGAAAACCCACTCTAGCCTACTTCAAAATATTTGGAAGTAAGTGCTTTGTGCTAAATAATGGAAAGTACCACCTCACTAAGTTTGCTGAAAAAGCCTATGAGGGAATCTTTGTTGACTATAACTCTCAAAGTAGAGCCTATAGAATCTACAACAAAAGCTCTAATAAGATAGAAGAATCTATACATGTTGTATTTGATGAAACCAGCCTTATTTATAAGGATCTGGGAAGTCTCTCTAGTAATGCAGGTCCAGCACAGAAATTGAAGGAACTGAATATCAATGAACAGCACATTGAAGACAATGATGAAACTAATGGGACTGTGACTGTGACTAGAGAGGATGAGTCTCAAGAAGAAGACACACATGAAGAACCAATTGCTGTTGAAGAACCACAACATCCAGAACCTCAAGAACAGCCAATTCAAACAGCTGCACCAGAATCACAAAGGGAAAATGAGAGGTGGAGAAATGCAACCAAGCACCTGAAGGATCACCCCAAAGAATAGATTATAGGAAATCCCAATGAAGGTGTGCAAACAAGAAGAGGAAACTCAATAAATGAGGCACTGCATCATAGCTTCCTATCAAAAATAGAACCTAAGAAATTTGAAGAAGCCAATAGGGACCCTTCATGGACATTGGCTATGCAAGAAGAGCTAAATCAATTTGAAAGATGCAAGGTCTGGACATTGGTACCAAGACCAAAGAAACACAAAGTCATAGGGACCAAGTGGGTATTCAGGAATAAATTGGATGAAAATGGAGTGATTATCAAGAACAAAGCAAGGTTGGTTGCCCAAGGATACAGACAGGAGGAAGGCATAGACTTTGATCAAGTGTTTGCTCATGTGGCAAGACTGGAGGCAATCAGGCTATTCCTGGCCTTTGCAACACATCTTGGATTCATAGTGTATCAAATGGATGTGAAGTCGGCATTCCTTAATGTTGGAGTTGGGGAACACTTCTGGTCAGGGTTCGTCGAACGGCATTCGACGAATGGAGAAGAGTTCGTCGAACTCCGTCTGCGCTTGACGAACGGAGAAGGGTTCGTCGAACGACGTTCGACGAACGGAGAAGGGTTCGTTGAACTCTGCCTGTATTCGACGAATGGGTCCTTGTCTCGGTGGCTCGTCGAACGGGAGATGCCTGCGTTCGACGCTCGACACCTGCGCTCGACACCTGCGCTCGATGCCTGCATTCAACGCTCGACGCCTGCGTTCGACGCTCGATGCCTGCGTTCGACGCTCGACGCCTGGTGTTCATGCTGTCTCAGCAGGTTCCGTCTCAGCGGATGTTGTTGAACCGTCTCAACGGTTGAGGTTCTGAGTCCGGTTTGGCGCCCTATTTAAAGGGTGCGTAACCCTGGTTTTAGGGTTAAGGCCTAAGATAGTGCAACAGTGTTTGCGCGGTTGTTCTTGGCGGTGGTTCCTCTATTCTTGTCTGAGAGGGTTGTGTGAGGTAGGATCAGTTTTGATCCTTGTAACCTTGTAAGCTGTAATCCGTCTTGGTGATTAGAACAAAGAGAAGAGGAAGGGGAGAGGGGACGTAGCCCGGCTTGGGTGAACCTCTGTATATCTGTGTGTCTTCTGTGATTGATCTGTGATTCTTGGTTTTTGTTTTCTTTCGAATTTCTTGTCTCAGCATACCCTATTTCTTTACATTTGGTATCAGAGCTAGGTTCTTGATCCTAGAAATAGGTTCTGGCGGCGTGCGGATCGAGATCGATAAGTTTGACGGAAGTTGATTCGATCTATGGAAGATGAAGATGGAAGATATGTTGATTGATCGAGATCTATGATTTGCGATCGAGGATGATCCTCTCGTTCCTAAGGTTGCAGATAAGGATGCGAGCACATCGAAGGGAAAATCTGCAGAGGCGACTTCAGATGTTGCAGCGGAGGCTGCGGCTTGGACCAAAACCGATCGGAAGGCTAAGGGCCTGATTCGGTTATTCCTAGCAGATTCAATCTTGACTAACGTCATGGAGGAGACTTCGGCACAAAGTCTGTGGTGTAAGTTGGAATCCCTCTACCAGAGCAAGTCCCTGGTAAATAAATTGCTATTGAGGAAGAAATGGTATAAACTTCGGATGCATGAGGGAGATTCGTTTTCAGAGCACCTGACTCAATTCAATACCATTGTGAGTCAGTTAATCTCTATTGGTGAGAAGATCTCGGATGAGGATAGAGCCATCACCTTGTTGTGCTCACTGCCAGATTCATGGGACAATCTGATTGTCGTGATTGGGGGGAGTGGAGACAAGGAACTGTCATATGATACTGTATGTACAGCTCTTTTATCTGAGGAGACCAGGAGAGGAGGTTCTGAGGCGTCAAGCAAAGATGCTTTGAGTGTATCTAGATCCCGTCCTCAACGAAGGGAGAGCAAGCATGGTGGATATCGAGATAAGTCTCGAGGTAGATCCAAGAGCCAGGAGAGGGAGAAGGCTAAGACGCCCGTTCGGTGCTGGAAGTGCAATGAGATTGGTCATGTGAAGTCTCAATGTCCGAACAAGGCCGTTCAGAACAAGGAGACACCGACAACTTCTGGTATGAAGAAGGAAGGCGATGACGGTGACATGTACATCGCTGCCGCATGCGTTGCTCAGAGAGACTCTAATTTGTGGTATGTATACACAGGAGCATCATACCACATGACCCCTCATAGGCACTGGTTCTGTGAGTATGAGAAGTTTGATGGTGGAGATATCATGCTGGGTGATGATTCTGCTGTGCAGATTATTGGGCGTGGCAAGGTGATGTTGAAGTTGTCTAATGGGATCACAAGGTCTCTTCCAAATGTGATGAACATTCCTGGGAGGAGCAGGAATTTAATCTCGGTGGGTTCCATGGAGGATGCAGGAGTGCACTTCAGCTGTGACAAGAAAACTTGCAAGATGTCAAGGGGGCAATGGTGATTGCCAGTGGAGTGAGACATGGAACACTGTATACTCTGCTTGCTGATACAGTGGTTCCAAGTGGGGCTCTTATCTCTGAGAGCCAGGAGGTTGACCAGGAGGAGGTGTCCAGGCTGTGGCATCATCGGCTTGGGCATATTAGTGAGAAGGGGATGTCGGCCATGGCATCTGGTCAAATGGTGGAAGGGGTGCCGGAGTGCTCCACAAGCCTTGGGTTCTGTGAACATTGTCTGCTTGGCAAATAGACCAGAGTAAGCTTTCGTGGGATGGGCACGAGGGCAACTGAAGTGCTGGAGCTGATACACAGTGTAGTGTTTGGGCCAACTCCAACTCCATCTCTAGGCGGCACAAGGTACTATGTGTCCTTCACTGATGACCTCTCACGTTACTCCTGGATCTATTTTCTCAGGTCCAAGTCAGAGGTTCTGGACATGTTTAAGGAATTTAAGAACCTGGTGGAGAACCAGTTGGAGAGAAAGGTGAAGGTCCTCCGTTCTGACAATGGAGGTGAGTACTGCTCTGATGATTTTGAGTGGTACTGTACTGAGCAGGGGATTGCACGGCAGAAGACCACACCGTACACTCCAGAGCAGAATGGAGTGTCAAAGAGGCTGAACAGGACCTTGATGGAGAAGGCCAGGTGCATGCTCAGTTGGGCAGGTTTGGGGAAGGAGTTTTGGGCTGAAGCAGTGGCGACTGCAAATTACCTGAAGAACAGGTCCCCTACATCTGCCGTGGAGGGATGTACTCCCTTTGAAGCCATCTTCAAGAGAAAGCCAAATTTGGCCTATGCTCGCGTGTTTGGGTGTGATGCATATGTTCACATTCCAAAGGAGAAGAGGGGGAAGCTTGATGTCAAATCTGAGAAGTGCATCTTTGTGGGTTACAAAGATGGCATAAAAGGGTACAAGCTTTGGAACCCCGTGTCTAGGACTGTAACATTCAACAAAGATGTGGTGTTTCATGAAACTAGTCTATTGGTGCTGCCAGAATTGCCCCCAGCGTGCGGCGCTATTCAAAGCACTTTTTATCCCTTTGGGCCTAACTGGCTGCCCCGTGGATCCGCCTGAGGATCCGTTGATATAAAGAACAGTTGCGCCTTCACCAAACAGTCCGGGCTTTTGGTCGAGTTGGTGGCACTGGGTCCTCTCAATTGGTATCAGAGGGGGTCACGGGTTCGAAACCCCGGGGTCGTTTCTGGGGGGGGGGGGGGGGGGGGGGGGGGGGGGGGGGATTGTTGGGGATGCCAGAATTACCCCCGGCGTGCGACGCTATTCGAAGCAGGTTTATCCCTGTGGGCCTAACTGGCTGCCCCGTGGATCCGCCCGAGGATCCGTTGATATAAAGAACAGTTGCGCCTTCACCAAACAGTCTGGCCTTTTGGTCGAGTTGGTGGCGCTGGGTCCTCTCACAGTCCACATGATATCACACAAGCTGAGAAGGCTAAAGAAGCAGAGAAAGAGACAGTGGTGGTAGAAGGAAGCTTTGAGAAAGGAGCTACTACTGTTAGGGCTGAATCTGATTCTGAATCAGATGATTTGGAGGTGGTGAGAAGTGATGATGAGTCAGAAGATGAAGCTGAAGAAATTCCACTACTGAGGAGATCGACAAGGGAAAGAAAAGCACCAGTGAGATATCCCCAATGTGTAGTGGCTGCACAATGTTGTCTGAGTATGCTTGCTGAAGATCCAATATCTGCCAGAGATGCTAGATCAAGGGCTGATTCAAATCAGTGGGAGCTAGCCATGGTGGACGAAATGGAGTCTCTGAGGAAGAATCAGACTTGGAGTTTGTGAAAGCTTCCAAAGGGGAGGAAGGCCATTGGAAGTAAATGGGTCTTCAAGCAGAAGGTGAAGGGTGATGGCACTATGGAGAAATATAAGGCAAGGTTGGTTGCAAAGGGATTCTCCCAGGTTGAAGGTGTTGATTATGATGAGATCTTCTCACCGGTAGCCAAGATGACGTCGATCAGACTGGTTCTCTCTATTGCGGCAGCGCATGATTTAGAGATCGAGCAAATGGATGAGAAGATGGCGGTTCTTCACGGTGATCTGGAGGAGGAGATATGCATGAAGCAGCCGAAAGGATTCGAAGCCAAGGGCAAGGAGGATCAGGTCTGCAGGCTGAAGAAGTCCCTGTATGGACTAAAGTAATCTCGGAGGATGTGGTACCAGAAATTCGACACCTACATGCTGGAGTTAGGTTTTGAAAGGTCAAATTCGGACCACTGTGTGTACATCCAGAGAAAGGGAGAGCAGTTCATCTTCCTGACACTTTATGTAGATGATATACTACTGGTGAGCAATAGTGTCAGGATGATCCAACAAGTGAAGAAGCTGCTCTCAGCCAAATTCAAGATGAAGGATTTGGGGCCAGCAAGTGTCATCTTGGGAATGCAGATTTCCAGGGATCGAAGTAAGAAGAAGCTTTGGTTGGGGCAGCAGAGGTACGTCGAGGAGATGTTGAAGATGTTCAATATGACGGACTACAAGCTAGTGGGAGCACCAATGCCAGTTGGGTGCAAGTTATCTGCAGAGTTGAGCCCGAAGACACAAGATGAGGTCGAGGACATGGCGAAGGTCCCTTATGCTAGTGTTGTGGGAAGCTTGATGTACGCCATGGTCTGCACTCGCCTGACATTACTCAAGCAGTGGGAGTGTTGAGCCGGTATATGGCTACACAAGGAAAGGAACACTGGAACGCTGTGAAGCGTGTGTTCAGGTATCTCCGAGGCACTTCAAATTACTCCTTATGTTTTGAAGGAGCTGGTGAAGGAGGAGTCCTGGACGTGGTTGGGCATGTGGACTCGGATTGGGGAGGTGATCTGGATAGCAGGAGATCCACCTGTGGGTACGTGTTCACACTATTTGGAGGTGCTATCAGTTGGATGAGTCGGAGGCAATGTGCGGTGGCACTCTCGTCGACGGAGGCAGAGTACATGGCTCTTACTCATGTGAGCAAGGAGGCCATATGGTTGCGGAGGCCATGTTTGGAGCTCGGGTTTGAGCAGGGGCCAGTGAGGCTGTGGTGTGATAGCCAAGGGGCTATTCAACTAGCCAAGAATCCAACCTTCCACGCACGAACCAAACACATTGACATCCAGTATCATTTCATCTGGGAGAGGGTGGAGAAGAAGGTAGTTCAACTGGAGAAGGTGGACACGATGGAGAACAGCTCTGATTTTCTTACCAAGGCGGTTCCTGTTGCCAAATTTCAGTGGTGTGCAACGACCGTAGGGTTGAAGAGGAAGGTTGGAGGAGCAGTTCTCATCGGAGGAAGATGTTCACCAAGTGGGAGAATGTTGGAGTTGGGGAACACTTATGGTAAGGGTTCGTCGAACGACGTTCGATGAATGGAGAAGAGTTCGTCGAACTTCGCCTACGCTTGACGAACGGAGAAGGGTTCGTCGAACGGCGTTCGACGAACGGAGAAGGGTTCGTCGAACTCCGCCTGCGTTCGACGAACGGGTCCTTGTCTCATCGGCTCGTCGAACGGGAGACGCCTGCGTTCGACGCTCGACGCCTGCGTTCAACGCTCGACGCCTATGTTCGACGCTCGACGCCTGGTGTTCATACTGTCTCAGCATGTTCCGTCTCAGCGGATATTGTTGAACCGTCTCAGCGGTTGTGGTTCTGAGTCTGGTTTGGCGCCCTATTTAAAGGGTGCGTAACCCTGGTTTTAGGGTTAAGTCCAAAGATAGTGCAACAGTGTTTGCGCGGTTGTTCTTGGCGGCGGTTCCTCTGTTCTTGTCTGAGAGGATTGTGTGAGGTAGGATCGATTTTGATCCTTGTAACCTTGTAAGCTGTAATCCGTCTTAGTGATTAGAACAAAGAGAAGAGGAAGGGGAGAGGGGACGTAGCCCGGCTTGGGTGAACCTCTGTATATCTGTGTGTCTTCTGTGATTGATCTGTGATTCTTGGTTTTTGTTTTCTTTCGAATTTCTCGTCTCAGCACACCCTGTTTCTTTACACTTAATGGAACAATACTGGAGGAAGTATATGTAGAACAACCCCCGGGTTTTATTGACTCTACTCACCCAAACTATGTTTATCTATTACTAAAAGCCTTGTATGGTCTAAAACAGGCACCTAGAGCCTGGTATGAGACATTGTCTAGGTTTCTCATTGAGAACAAATTCTCAAGGGGAAAAATAGACAAGACATTGTTTCTTAGGGTAGTTAAAGGTCATATACTACTAGTACAAATATATGTAGATGACATAATTTTTGGCTCAACTGATAATAACCTTTGCAAAAGGTTTGCAAGCCTTATGCAAGGGAAATTTGAAATGAGCAGCATGGGAGAGCTCAAATACTTCTTGGGAATCCAAGTAAAACAGTTCGAGGAAGGAATTTTCATTTCTCAGACCAAGTACACCAAGGAGATCATCAAGAAGTTTAGAATGGAAAAATCCACTGTCATGAAAACCCCAATGGCAGCCAACATGTCACTGGACAAGGATGACAAGGGGAAACCTATTGATGAAACCTTGTACAGAGGCATCATTGGCTCATTGCTCTACCTAACTGCTAGTAGGCCAGACATTGTGTTCTCAACATGTGTGTGTGCTAGATACCAAGTGAACCCTAAAGAATCTCACTACACTGCTGTCAAAAGAATCCTGAGATATCTGAAGGGTACTCCCAATCTTGGCCTATGGTACCCTAGGAGCAATGATTTTGAACTGACTGGATTTTCAGATGCAGATTTTGCAGGATGCAAGGAGGACAGGAAAAGCACACCAGGCACCTGTCAATTTCTTGGCAAAAGGCTAATATCTTGGAGTAGCAGGAAGCAGACTAGTGTAGCTATCTCTACAGCAGAATCTGAATACATCTCAGCTGGAAACTACTGTGCTCAGCTACTGTGGATTCAATATCAACTCCAAGACTATAAAATCCAGCTAAGTAAATCCCTTTTATAGTGTGATTCAACTAGTGTCATTGCTATTGCTAATAACCCTGTATCACATAGTAGAACAAAGCACATAGAAATTAGATATCATTTCATTAGGGAACATGTAGAAAATGGGGATATCACAATTGAATATGTCCCCACAGACAAACAAGTAGCTGATATATTCACTAAACCCTTGGATGAAACAAAATTCAATAACTTCAAAGTTGAATTAGGAATGCTAAATATGGAATGAAGTTGTCTTGAAATATACAATAATCCAAAATAAAGCTAGAATAAATAACAATTTTCAAATAGTATAGAAAATGTAATAAATAAATAAAAATAATAATTGAATTAAGTCCAAAAAGGTGAGTAAAATTATATCTGGGGTCAAGCGAGGATAATTGGCGTCAAGCGAGGATAACTGGCGTCACGCGATGATAACTGGTGTCGAGCGAGGATAACTTGCGTCGAGCGGTCTCAGCGCTTTTACAGAAAGAGCAAGGCCGTCTCGAGACAGGGTGAATCTGAACCATTTGATCAATCTTATCAAACAAATCTTGTGCGCGGCTTTTCAACTACCAAGAACTAGAAACTCTATATATAGGGAAGATACTTCGATAGTACCTATGATTTCTTAAACCTAGAATTCCCAGTTCGAAATTCTTTGTCCTAGAAAATCTCATTCTCAAGATCTTCAATCAAAAACCTACAACAACAATGCCTCCCAAGAACAACGATTACCTCTACGAAGGAGGAGAGCTAGTTCAAAATGGTTTCAAAGCCGCACCAAACGAAATCAAGAACACTATCGAGTTAATTCATAAATCAGGGCTAAAATACCTCTTATCTGAATCGACATTAATCTGGAAACGTGAAGTCTTAGAGTTATTCTCTAATGTAGTAGTAGACACCGCCAATTCCAAGCTCAAATCTACCGTAAATGGAAAGAAGGTTAAGATCACACCTAAAAGACTTGCTAAGGCACTACAACTGCCAAAGCACAAGAGTGATGAAGAAGAAGAAGAGGTAAGTTCTGAACAAATCAGGTTTGCTCAAGTTTGGTGTGGGATTGAAACTTCACATGAAATATCTGGAAGCGTGTTGAGGAAAGGAATGAATTCAAGAGGAAAGCTATTATCAGACATAATTGGAAAGGGACTGTTACATAAGACAGGCTCCCATGACAAAATCTCTAGGAAAATGTTCATCCTATTGATCAGAATCATCTATACTCTTAAAACTGACTGGGGACGAGTTGTTTTTAATAGAGTGATAGAATGTATCCAAGCACCCAACATGGGTAGGATACTATCCCTTTACCTTGTAAAGGTGATCCTAGATACATTAAACCACAAACTTGGCTCAAAAATAAACCATATGAAGAAAATGGACATAAAGATGTTGGAACGATGGGAAAGGACTCTGACAACTCAACAACCAACAGAGACATCCTCCAAGAAGAAGAAAATTCAAAAGAAAAAGAAGAAGCAGGTCTCTTCCAGCCCGTTAAGTTCATCATCCTCCAGAAGGAAATCAAAATCCCCCCAATCCACAATCCTGATCTCACAACATCTGAAGATGAAGAAAAGGAACAACCTAGGGATAGTATTCCTGACACAAAAACAGGTACTGATCCAATGTTGGAAGTGGCTGCTAAGATCAACAAGGAATAAGGTGAGAAAGAGCAAGAAGAAGAAGAGAGAGAAGCTCCATCTGGATTCCCTGCTATAGCTGAGGGGAAGTTTCCAATTGAGCGGGAGGCTCAGGATGAGATCCCTGCTCAATATAATACTAAGTTAGACAATGCAGCAATTGAGGGGGAGGCTCGGGATGAGATCCCTGCTCAAGATAATACTAAGTTAGACAATGCAGCAGTTGAGGGGGAGTCTCAGCATGAGATACCTGCTCCAGAGAACCTTGATATTGATACTATGGATATGGGAGAAGAATCTCAAACCAAAAAGAAAAAAGCTGAGCAAATTATCAAAATAGAATCATCCTCCAGTTATGAGCTATAGAAAAGATTCTTTGTTCAAAGAAGACAGCAGTAGCAGTGCAGTGAAGCAAGAGCAAATAATGTGGACCTAAGTTCTATACTACCTCAGCTGGAGGATTTGCTTAACAGTCAAAGAAGATCATTGGAGCAGTATATTGAGGAAAACAATACTAAAATGAAAAATGAAGTAAATTTTCAAATGAGATTAGTAAGGTTTGAAGTCAACCTTCAGATGACTGCATTGAGAGATGAAATGGTCAAGTTTTTCAAAAGAGCTGCTGCTTCTGTGGATTACACAGCTGACCAATTAAATGACATCAAAGAGACTTCAAAGACCATTAAAACAAAACTAGCAAGTATTGAAAAGACTGCAGATGATGTTCAACGTAATCAGGGCATTTTGAGCCACAATATGCAAGTTTTATATAAAGAACAAGTTGCACAAATTTTAACAGGAACTACCAAAATAGAAGCCAAGTTGCAACAACATGATACTGATATGCTAGCTATGATTGATGAGAGCTCCTCTACATTAAGAAATCAAGTAAAAATGACTACAGATACCATTGATGACCACCTTCTCAAGGTCAAGAAAACTATTGAAGGAGGAGTCAATCATCTGGAGGGTCAGGTTAGATTTCATAAAAATGTCCTCAGAGATCATATAATAGAAGAAGTCATAAAGGGGGAGATGTCAATAATTAAAGCCAGCTCCGATCATGCTATTTAGACCTCCAATTGCATCAGAGAAACCTTAGGCCATCCTCCCATAAACTATGATGATCATGTTTCTGAATCCAAGCCTGCATCTCCTACCCAAATTCAAAAGAACATTGCTAAGATGTATAGTCCCGAAGATAAGAACAAGAGTAAGAATATTATTTATGAACAAGTAGAATCCAGCAAGAGGAAATTCAGAGAAGAAATTGAAGCAAGGGATGATTATGAACACTGGTCTCCCTCTTCAAGGGAAATAATTCTGGCAGCATGGAAAGCAGTTAAAACTAATCCAGGAGAAAGAGAGAAGTGGTACTCTGAAGTTGAGTGGAGAAAATACAGGGATCAGGAGGAGCTGATTATAAAGTTCAAAGCTGACAAGCTGGCTGGGAGAGTTCAGGCAAATGCTAAGGAGCCAATCAGATACTTTTCAAAGCCATTTGACTACTTCCAGAGAAGGAAAAGAGTTGCTGAAGCTCAAACCAAGAAAGCCAGGAGAGGACCAGAAATCAAGGAACCAGAACAACAATAGGACTTGAAATTTTCTTTTTAAAAAAATCTCAGACAATATATTGTGTAAATTGGACAATCTTAATGAGCTCCCAGAGCAAACTGATTCTTCTTTGATTATCATCATATATATATGCCTGTGATGTGATCTTTTCACTATATCTACATGATTAATTCTGAACTGCTTGTGATGTAGATCATGTAATCTGTGATTCTGTGCTTCTGTTATAACTCATGCCTGAGATGTTTTCTCTTATTAGATTGATATGGTAATCTGATTTTATGAAAAGTGTTATATTAATCATGTTATGATTTCCTGTGTAGAAAATATTGGTTATCTTTGTAAAAAGGGGTATATCATTGAATAAGGTTATGACTTCTTCAAATAGTGGGAGATTGTTGGGACCATTGCCCACAATGTCCTAGATTTGGAGAAGTCTATTCCTAAATCAAAGATATACCTCACAATGTATTTGATATATTATCTAGAATCATTGTGCAGGAGATCAGGTCAAGCTAAATGAGTTCATCTAAGTCCACAAGCGTCGAGACACTACACATCGCTCGACGCTTGTGACCCAAAAGCGTCGACCTATGTTTGCTGTCTCAATGGCAAGGTCAATGACTGAAGATTTGAGATTAAGTCAAAAGAAAGCGTCAAACCAAGGAACATCACTCGACTCCGTGGAATAAGAAGCGTCGACTGAGTTACACACTATCAACTCCCTCTTCTTACAATGCTCTAAGTAAAGGATTGTGCTACAGTACATCTACATCAAGCTAAGCCACGTCGAGACGATGACCATGTCCCGACGCCTTGTCAATACTAAAGCCGCTAAAGACTGTTGAGGATCTGACGTCATACTGACATGGAGGAGCGTCTCAGATGGCACAGATTGCGGGTTATAAATAGAAGGCATGATCTGTAATTCAGAGATAGTTCTAGCCATTATCTTCTCCATCTTTCAAGGCGCAACTTGAGGAAGTACCCAAGGAAGAATATCCAGGAAATTCATCAAGATCTGCAGCTGGCATTCATTTCCTATTCTAGAAATATTGCCATTGTAATCACAGATACAAAAGAAAGGTTTCCATTGAAGAGAAGAACAATTTTTATCCTGCGAATCAAAGGCTCTCGAAAGAAGAATCAGAAGAAATCTTCTCTTCCTTCAGAATCGTTTTGACTTGAAGAAATCATCTCAGCAATTTGTTGCTGACATTTTCTGAAGAAAGAAGGTCAAGGAGGAAGAACTTATCTTCCTAAAGAACAACAGTTATCACAGCCTGTGCGATTTAAGAAGACGATTTTGTTGTTGCTGATTTGTTGAAGTATTCTGTCTGATCATTCAGATAGAATAAAAGGCTCTATACATTGAAGAACTAGAGTCTGGTGATATTACAATCAATTTTCAATTCCTGTAGGATCTTTTGAAGATCTGAGCTGTAGGGTCTTTTGTGATCTGAGTTGTAGGATCCAAGGGTGGATCTGAGTGTAGGCATGTTGTTATAAAGGCTGAGGTAGGACTTTGGTAAGTCTGAGACTGTAGGATCTATTGAGATCTGAGACTGTAGGATCTGTTGAGATCTGAGACTGTAAGATCTGTAGAGATCTGAGCTGTAAGACCTTTTTGTGGTATGAGATCTGGAGAAGATATAAGCCCTATCTGGCACACTGCTAGAGGGGAGAAGGGGGAAAGTGGATTACCCTAGATAGAGGAACCACTATAAAATTTTGTGTGTTTGAGATTGTTTCTTGAAAGCTCTGATTATAACTCACATACACTTAGGATTTGATCAAGAACTTAAATAGAATTTAAAATAACCTATTCACCCCCCAGCCCCCTCTAGGTGATTAGCTACCCTTAAATAAAGACTTTCACTGTATTATAGCCTTTATGATAATTCTTCTGAATGCTTTGAGAACTCCTTAGGGTGTTTCTCTAGGGTTTTTTAGGGATGCAAGGAGGGACAGTGTAACTCTCCAGTCTTGAGAGGCACCTGGATATACATTCTCTAAGGTAAATTTTCTTCTCTAGATCCCAGGAATCAACTTCTTTATGTGAGGAATAGTATTTCTATCTCTGACTATACTTTTGCCTTTGACGATTGCTCGATGATCCTTGTCCAATAAATCTTTAGATCTTTTGGGAACTTTGTACTATGGTATAACAATTGGGGACACGGGAGGATTACCATAATAAAGATTAATTTTAGGTCTTAAATCATTTGTAACTTTGAATATTTTACTTGGTGGAATATAGTATTCCTCACTTTCATCACTTACACTAGAGATTTTAGGATAAGTTGGGACTGTGATGGCTCTGGGACTCTTGCAATAGGGTAGTTGGTTTTCAATGATCTCCCCCTGATTTAGGGCAGTCTCATCAAGAAGGTCCACAATAGTGTCTTCAAATTAATAGAGCTTTCAATGATCATATCAATGTGTTGGTGTTGCCAGAATTGCCCCCGGCGTTGCGGCGCTAGTCGAAGCGGAAGAGTGTGTCCCCCATGGGCCTAACCGGCTGCCCCGTGGATCCTGCTCGGGTGACCAGCTCTATTAAGGATAGATTGCGCCTTCACCAACAGTCCGGGCTTTTGGTCGAGTTGGTTGCGTCGAGTCCCCAAAAAGTGGTATCAGAGGGGGTCGCGGGTTCGAAACCCCGGGGTCATTTCTGGGGGGGGGGGGGGGGATTGTTGGTGCTTCCAGAATTGCCCCCGGCGTTGCGGCGCTAGTCGAAGCGGAAGGGCGTGTCCCCCGTGGGCCTAACCGGCTGCCCCGTGGATCCTGCTCGGGTGACCAGCTCTATTAAGGATAGATTGCGCCTTCACCAACAGTCCGGGCTTTTGGTCGAGTTGGTTGCGTCGAGTCCCCAAAACAATGTCTTGAGAAAAATTGACTTCATATGTGGCATCAAACATATTCTCATCATCACTTTCACCATTTGTTCTATCAATTATATCTGTCAAGATATAATCCATCTTAGCAGAAGAAATATTCTCCTCTTCTTAAGATCTTTGAGTAAAGAGATTAAGAGATGATTGGTTATAGAAGGATGTACAGTTAGAGGTTTAAAAGAGCGAATAAACAAGTTGAGAGAAGTCATTTGGCTCTGAACAAAGTCAAATTTGGTTTGCAGTTGAAATTTAAGGTCTCTAAAATTGGAAAGAAAAGGTGGAAGTGTACTTTGGACTGCTTAATTTATAATTAAATGTTCAGGGTGTGGCCTAATCACCTAGAGGGGAGGTGAATAGGTGCTTCAAAATGTTTTAGTCTTTTTATGTTATTAACTGTTTTAGCTCAGAGATGTAAAGACTAAAAGCACAACATAGAAAACACAGAGCAATTTATAGTGGTTCTCCAGTTAAGAGCACATCCACCTTCCCCCTCCACTTATCTAGCAATGTGTTAAACTAGGCTAACTCCTCCAAAACTCAGATCAAACTGATCTTACAACTAAGGAACTCACCAAGTCCCCTACACTCAAATTCCCTCCTGGAATCCAACCTCAGGTGCCAGCAACAACCATACCTTAGATTGCAAGCACTCCTACAGCTCAGATCCCCAGCAAGGATCCTACAACTCAGATTTCCTCAGAAATCCTACAGCTCAGGTCTTCACAGACTGTACCTCAAACTTTCAGCAAAGTTCTACAACTCAGGCCATCTTATAAGCCTTACACTCAGGAAGTTAGCACAACCCTACAACTCAGATCTCAAATAGATCCTACAAGAATAGATTAGAATATGGTTTATAGATTTAGACTCTGAAAGATAGAGATTTGAATAGCTTGAGTCTTCTTACGCCTTTCTGAATAGAAAGCCTTCTTTTGGTCTTTCTGGAGTAGAAACCCATTTCTTTGGCAGCAGCGCTCGATCTTCAATGGATGAGATTTTGGATAAGGATCAGTGCTGGGCTTTTTGAATGAAGAAGTATTCTTGCTCTCAAGAGTGAGAGCTTTCTTGTTGAATCTTTTCGTCTTCTTCTTCTTCCTTCTTTTTTTCTTTGAAAAGGCTTGATGTTACTGTTCTATTGCTTTTCAGCCATCAAGCTTTTCAAAGAATAATAGGGCATAGGATTTTCCAAGTCATTAGGGTTTATTTACCCTCTCTTATGCTTTTATAGCTCTGAGCCATCAAACGGTCGAAACATTAGAAAATTGATGTCAGAGTATTTTTAAGAAGTCATTGATTTGACATCAGCCTTTGTCGTCTTCGTCAATTTGAAATTACGCGTTCTGAGCTTGACAGTATTATATCGTTGTGTGAAGATAGTTGACACGGCGATAAATGTCTTATCAAGCTTTCTTGAGTCTTCGCAATGATATCGTTGTGTGATACTTGTTGTCTCGACGATATATGACTTAGCCAACCTTTCTTGAATCTTCACAATGATATCATCCTGTGATACTTGTTATCACAACGATATATTACTTAACTGTCTTTTCTTGAGTCCTCACAATGACATCTGCCTTAGATGACTGTTCTTGAGTTCCCACACTGATATCGTCGTGTGTACATTGTTGTCACGATGATATGTTTCTTAGCAGACTTTCTTTTGAGTTCTCACAATGATATCATTGTGTGATGCTTGTTGTCACGATGATATATGCCTTGGACGATTCTTCTGGAGTCCTTACAACAATATCGTTGTATGTACCTTGTTAACACGACGAGTTATGCCTTAGATGCTTTCTTTGAGTTCTCTCAACGATATCGTCGAGTGTAACTTGTTGACACAATGATATCATCTTGTTCTTCTTATTGTCACGTCGGTATTTGACTTGACATCTTCTTCTGCCTTCTGTGAGTCCTCACAACGATATAGTCATGTGTACCTTGTTGCCCCGATGATATATGCCTTAGACACGACGATATATTCCTTAGAATTTTTTTGCTTTATCTTAAAACATTATACTTAGGATATATGATGTTCTAACCTGCTCATGTCACATCAAATATATATCAAATACAAATTGTATTTATCATTGATATAGTGGCTTCTCCAAATCTGGAATATTGTGGGCAGTGTTCCCAACAATCTCCTCCTATTTGAAGAAATCATAACCCAGTCAATGATAAGGCACAATAATGATAGAAAGAGCAGAGAGAGTAGAACATTCCCTTTGCCTTGTGGATGTGGCAGGAGCAGCACTGACTGGCCTTTATCATTGAACTCCTCTCCCCCTTTAGGGCTTCTTCAGATAGGTCCTTCTCTATTATTTGAGCAGGAAGCTCAGTTTCAAGCTTCCCCTCACTTGCTACATCATCTATATGACTTTTGTCACTCATGCTCCCCCTCACTTGCAGCTTCATTTCTTTACTCTTTTCCTGCCTTCATATAGTAATGTATTAGAATATCGTTGTGTTCATCAAGATGATATCGTTTTGTGGTCAAAACAATATGGTCTTTTCTTATGCACACCTCTTCTGTAAGTCACTTCCAGCTTTCATAATAACACCCGACATGCTTTGTTAGTGATCTAGCATCTATTAGAAGTAAATTTTAACAATAATAACTAAGGGCAACTCAGTAGGAGTTATTCCAAATTGAGCATGGCTAGTTCAATTTCAATATCATTTTGTAGACAAAACAATATTGTCTTGGATTGTTCTTATGCATAGTCAGCACGAGCACATCTTGTGTGTCAGCAACAACATTATTCTTAGCAGTTTGCATGCTTTCATAAGGATGCATTGTCAATTTAATGATACTAGATTATACAGTTAACGCTAGTGATTAATACTTTTATTTAAACCACATTAATTATTATGTGTTGACTATCATTCATAGTGTTTAAGCACAAATAAGTTAATTAGCAATATTTTAACACAGGTAAACCATGTATTAAAGCGCAGAATAAAGAAATGAACAAATGAATAGTTATTTCAGAAACTTCAGCAGGATATTATAAATAGATCAAATGTTTTTAAATAGATTTACAACAACATTTGCTTTCAGCTATCACAGGTTCGGGTATTGTTCTAGTAGGTCTTTTTCTTTCTCGTCTCTTTCTCCTTGCTCTGTAGCTTATACTCTTGTCTTTCAAAGTATGAGAAGGTCTTTGGAATGTACTTACCAGGAATAGGAGGTGCATTCTTTGGTAGTGTTCCTTCCTATTGATGCCTTTTGTAGAGCCTTCTCCTGGCTTTTGTTTTCTTGTGTTTGTCCCATTCATTTGAAGGGTAATGCATGTATATGTCTTTGCCAATGTCTCCAAAGTCTCTCCATGTATTTAATACAATGTATCTTGACTTTGGGCTCAAGGTTTTAAAATTTGGATCATTGGAACACTCTTCATCCCTTCTCCTTTTAAGAGACATTCCTTCATCTAACGGGCTGGGATTCTTATGACTTGATTAAACGAAGTGTCTTGTAAGGTTTTGAGGCTCTGCTGGTTTTGTAGGATTATACACTATGGGAGGGAGTCCCAAGGAGTGATGAAGCTGACTTACAATCCAGACAGCTTGATTACATTCAGTGTGCTTTCTCTTTGTGACTTCCTCAATAATATTTTGTAGAATGTCTTGTGTACTTTCCTCCAACTTGATATTGAGGGTTTCATGAGTAAATTCATTGGAGTTGATATATCTAGTTATGATCATTTTATGACTTTCAGCTATCTTTGCACTGAGCCATCTGACTGCACTTTCCAAATCCTCTTCTCCCTATTGATTTTGTTGAAGAGAGGTGTTTATTCTTTCACCTAAAGACTGGAGAGTATTCATGTTACTGTCTACAGTTGTTCCTACTCTGGTGAACCAACTAGTTATCTGAGCATTGATGTGATCAATGTCTCCCTTTAACTCATTCATCTATGCAGACAAGTCAACTCTGACTTCCTTAACAGCTTTGTCCACATATGCCTGATACTGCTGTCTTTCTTCAGTGAGCAGATTCTTTATTTAAACAATTAAGGTGCTTGGATCTAGCTCATGAGATGTTTGTGTAGATGATCCTGGATGATCTTGTAACATCCTCATTCCTTCTGGACCCCTTAGGTTAGGTTTAGGGTTGGAGTTGTGACTAGAGTTCATGGTATGACCCTAGGTCAACCAGAACTTAGGAAGATTGCTATAAGCACCCCAAAAATGCACAAGTCAACCAATGCCAATCAACTTCAAATTGGACTCACCAACTCAAATTGGACTTACCAATAGTTCTCTAACCCTTAAAGAGGCCCAAGTGACCCAAAAGCCCCATCATAGGGTCACCAAGTTGGTCCAATTTGACGAAAGTCAAACTTAGGTCAACATAAGCCAATCCTTCATCAATAGGTTCAATTGACCCCAAAACATGAAATTGACTTCACCCCTAGTCTTAGAACATCATGGGGGACCCAATAGACCCAAAATCCTTATCACGAGATCATCAATTTGACTAAATTGACAAAGTCAACCTTTCCCCAATTTTGGTCAAAATCACACATATTAGCTAAATTGGCCCAAATAGGGCACCACCATGACCCAATCAACATTGGGTGGTGTCAAGGGACTCAAGACCTACACATGAGACTATTCAGCTCATCAATTGACTAAGTCAACCCCAAAGTCAACATAGGTCAAAATTGGGCTAAAATGGGCATTTGAATAAATTAAGCATAGACATATGGGCTAAGGCCTCAACAGGAGGCCCACCCTGTAGCCCATGACCTAATGACCATGTATGCCCTCATATTTGAGGAGGGATTGACATGCAAGGGGGTAGAATTGGGATTTTTCCCAATTTTGAATGAGACAAGGAGGGATTTATAGAGTTGATACCACATGGCATGTGTATCCTCTCCCCAAAGCCTCCTCTCAGATCCCCCATGCGATTTCCTGCAATTTTGAGTGAGGTGGAAGCCGGGTAGAGGGAGAAATTTAGGTGAGGGAAGGTGTTGGCCGGCCACTTTAATGGCAACCCATTGGGTGAGCTGCCATTGGGCCCAATCTTCTCCCCCTCAGCATTAATGGCAACCTGAATAATACCTTCACTCTCTCTCAATTGAGCTCACCATCCCCTTCAGAAACTCGAGAGAAGGAGAATCCCCATCTTTCGGAGAGGAATCATGCACTGGTGGTGGAGATTGGCAAGGAGCCGAGCAAGGTGGCTGGAAATGGCATCCCAGAGAAACAACCACCATCAAGACCAATACAGGTCCAGTTTCTCCTCCTCTCCCTCTGTGCTAGCCTCTTAGATCATTTAGGAGAGGTATCCAGCTCAACAGAGTCGGATTCAAGTGAGAAAAAGGCCAGTTTTCCATGGTTAAGTTTTGCCCATGCTCGGATCGCTGGAAACAGCCCCTCCGGTGGCCAAGCTGCCGCCAGGAGATAGCCACCACCACCTCAACAGAGGTGACGGTGGCCGGTCAGGGAGGCGGCTCAGCCACTGGGAAATAGCCTTGGAAGGCGGCCCAGGTCGGCTCAATCTGGGTTGTTGGCTAGAGGTAGGAGATGAAATCCTGGCTGTTGATTCTAGATGAGATGATATCTACAGGCCATGTTTTATTAAATGAAATGTCTGTCACACTTTTAATAGCAACTTTTACCTTAAAATTAAGGCCCTTAGATACAGAATTAGGAAAACATTTGAATATCAAAGTTATAGCCCTTTGTCTTAACTTTAATTTGGTTCAGATTTCATATGATTTGGTGCACCAGAGCCCCCTGGGCATCAGTTTTGGTGAGGGGTGTACACAGTGTGTGTGCATGTTTATTTTGTGCGAATAACTGTCAAAATACCTTGCATGCATGTGAAATTTGAAACATAGATGAGACATGAGGAAACACATCACCCTTCCAAAAATTAGAATTTTTAGAGATAATTTCCCTAATGTTTTGTTTAAAATATGATAAATCAAATAAATGAAATTTATGGAGTTGTGTAACTCCAAATGACACCAAATTTGGGTGTCATGCTTATTAGGCCATTATTAGACCATGGTTAAAATTTGAGATCAATTGGACCTCTACTTGTGGGGTAATTCCACATGCATGTCTTTGCCTATAATGTGTTATGGTGTGCCAATAGCCAAAAGAGATATTTTGTGTATTTAGCACAAATGGCTTGGTGTTAGCTTCTGAAATTTTGGCCACACCCTCTTTATGACATAATACATTACCTCAGAAAAAATTAGGATTTTTGGGATCAAAAATCCTAAGTATATGATCTATGATTTATGTCACACTTTTGTATTAGTGAAATATTCATGGCTAATACCTTGTGGAAAATTTTGAAACTCTGGAAAATCATTTATTATACCATTTAGAATCTCTGCAAATTTTTGTAGAAAACTTCAGAGAATAATTTTATAGAAATTATCAAATTTATCATAGGTCACATTTCTGAATAACTGAAATTTCACTGAGCAAAATGTTTGATAAAATTTTGAAACTCTGGAAAATCACTAGGAATATGATTATAAACCTCTGGAATTTTTGGTAGAATTTTGGGATATATTATGCATGGTAAAATTCCATATATTCAGTTTGTCACACTTCTTATTTTATGAAGTATCTAGGGTGAAACAATCCAGGAAAATTATAAAACTTTGGATATGATGTTTTTAGGTTACTACAGTGGTATAGTAATTTTCTCAGATTTTTTGGAAGACATAAACTAGTACTTGATGTGTAAAGTTATATTTTCATCCCTTTTATGTTAAATGGAAATTATGATCATAAATCCTCTGAAAATTTATGGAATTTTGGGAATCATGTTATTATGTCATTTATCATCTCTGAAAATTTTATTAGCAAGATTTAACTTACTGACAAGGTACTTCCTTTGTAATTTAGAAGATGTCAATTGATTAATTGATTTTAAATAGGAGTCAAATTTATTTGAAATATGTCAAAACTCTGGCCAACCCTTAATTTATCCATTATGAACCTATGGTAAAAATTGGAACTCATTTGGACATGATATGCTCAAGATTGCATCATAGGAATCAAATCTAGTTCAATCTCATTTTGGTCCGCGAATAGTAAAAACTTAATGTGGTGATTTGACTATCAAGATCACTTAGAAAATCAGTGAAATTTGGATTATGACTATAATACATCTTTTATATCAGCCCCTAGAAGTTATAGAATTTTCGGAGAACATTCATACATAGATTAGAGAATAATTTAGATTCATGTCGCGCTATGCATAGAGGGGCAGTTATTACCTTATGAGATTGTAATAATTATTCAGCATGGGAAAGTGTTCATGATATACCATTAGGGTATGACTGGAGACAATTGAGAATCATCTAAGACCTACACCACTTAGAGTATAGGAGATCCTAAGTGTTGAGCATCGTTCAAGAGAATGTTTGCTTAGGACTAGGGTGCAGGATGAGTCATACAACATCTAAGTCATAAAGAGTAATAAGGAGAGTGGGACTTTAGAAAAGGGTAGCCACCAATAAAAGGAATTATCTTGGAAAGGGGAATTTGAGTTTCAGCCCATCGTATTCCCTAGTACCGCTGCGAGCCCTTCACCGGGCAAACTTCGGGAAGTCTAAGATTCACCCTAAACTTCTAATGCATAACAATAATTAGTCAAGAGTAGTCTAACTAATTGAATAAGAGATTTGGTGAACTTCGTCCTTAGCTAGAGGATGGGAGACAGAATATTAGGACAGGTTGGTCCTACTAGTTGGAGGCTCAAGAGGTTGTATATCAGGACATGTTGGTCCTGCGGGCTGGAGGCTTGGGAGGTTGTATGTCAGAACAGGTTGGTCCTGCGAGCTGAAGGCTCGGGTGGTGATAACTTGCATGGGCAAAAGAACAATTTAGTGGCGGGTCTTCGGTACTGGACCGGTCGTCACACCGACAGCAGTATGTTGACTTAGGCAGGTGTGAGGGTTTGAGGGACCAGTAGGTTGTTTATACTGTGGTGTGGAGGAATATCCCCAAAGATGCACACCTGACCTCAAAGACTGGTAGATTCCATCAAAGAGTACACAAGACTCTAGAGTGCACCTAGGACGTGTACAGAGGTGTACGAAGGGTCTAGGCCTGGTAGTGTGTATACCCGCCTAGGAAGTGGAGTTGTCTGCTCCACTGCTGTCATAGCCACAACGGTGGTACTAGAGAGTGAAGCTAGCTCCAAAAATTGGGAACTAAAGGTCTGTGATCACAGAGTCGTGTGAGTGAGTTGCACTTGTGTGAATCATATCATAGCATTCATATCATATCATACGTAAACCTTAGAACATAATTTGCAGACCCTTATCATATAAATTAGTATGGTCTCTTTTATATGATAAGTTATAATTCCGGAAATCTTAACTTATAAGTTTGTACGGGCATTCATATAAGTTAAGATACTTATATGATGGTAGTATACTTTACTTGTTTATTGTACTTGCGTGCACTACTTTACTTACTTACTGCTTTACTTACTGCTTGTTTACTACTTCACTTACTCCTCGTATATATCTGCAAGTATAGTTTATCTTGTTATGTAT
This sequence comes from Dactylorhiza incarnata, assembly GCA_033032865.1. Classification (NCBI taxonomy): domain Eukaryota; kingdom Viridiplantae; phylum Streptophyta; class Magnoliopsida; order Asparagales; family Orchidaceae; genus Dactylorhiza; species Dactylorhiza incarnata. The sequence continues at coordinate 5,307,334 of JAWHQI010000072.1, forward strand.
ATACTTGCTAGTATAGATTCCCTTGTCACCTGCATTTGTTATTACACCTTGTTGTCCTTCTCTTCTTCCTCCCGCCCGGTGGTAGAAGTCGCGGGGGGAGGTGGGGACAAAACTGGCTTATTCTTTATGACTAACGGTCGGTTGTGACCGTAGGAGTCTGAGGAGATGGAACACCAGCACCACGAGTCGGATGAGGTTATAGGAACTGAGGAGCAGATGTCGCGCATTACTTCCACTACAGGACAGGTGCTGGATGATGAGAGAGTGTTTAGCTTCCGCATAGAGTTTTTGAGAGAGAGAGAGAGAGTTACTTTATGGTATTTCATTTGGTTATGTATCGGGCATAAGCACTTACTCTCTTTCATTTATTGTACTCATTGATGGACTTGTATACTATTTTGACATATATATATATATGTGTGTGTGTGTGTGTGTGTGTGTGTGTGCGTGTGTGTGTGATTGTGGACTTGGTTTATTTTATCTAGTTTTTCTTTTTATCTCTTGTTGGCCTGGTTGATCGTTCTTGTCGGCAGGATCGACGTCTTGCGGAGGTGGCTAACTTGCGTGTTGGCGTCACCGTAAGGCGGCGGTTCTGGGCTAAGATCTGGGAACTCTCCTGGTGCGGGAGAGGGATCTTACAGATCTTGCTCTTTCTCATTTATCTTCCCTTGCAGTTCTTTATCCACACCAAATATGACCTCATCATGAGGATCATTAGAGGAATCCTGTCTATAATGGGTATTTTCAGTTTCTTGTGTTGCTTCTTTATCTGAAATTAGAATGAATTCTCTGTACAGATTCTCTTGCGCAGTACTTTCCTTCTCAAGGACAATGCTATCAACATCCATTCTATAGCTTCCTAGGTCATTTTCTCAAACATATCCTTGGATATTCTATCATGAGATCCAGGTTTGCATAAAAGTGCTTTGCCTATTATATCGGCCAGAAGTTTCCCTTTAACATTGAAGTTAGCCTTCTCCAAGGTACCATGTGATTGTTCTTTGTGGCTACACCACCTCTTTACTGTTGAAAGATTTTCCTCTGAGATCTCATCCCCTATTTCATCCCCTGAAAGTCTAGGTAAACGCAGTGTCTTGGAGATTCCTAAAGCTGTTATTCTCAAAAGGTTATTTCTGACCCTAGTTTTGATGGCATTTCCAGAAGTACTCTTCTTGGGCTCAGCATAGAACTCCAGAATCTCTCTATGCATGATGGCAGTTGGCTCTGAGAGCACGTATTCTAGCCCCATTACATCAATTAGCCCAATAACTTACTTTATCTCCTCATCGGTGTTGTTGAACCCGCCGCATACCAGCTCGCTTCCAGTATTGCAGGTATCGTCATTCTACATAGGTTCCCTTTCTTTGGGATCGTCGAGTCTGCAGAGTTTCGGCATCGCGAGAACTCAAGAACTCTTCGTGATGTCTTAGAGAAAATGTAGCTTGTACTCTATTTCTAAACATATGACCTATTTATATATGTCTTACCTTAAAATGTGATGAGGCGCATATCTCAGCTGGCAAACATAGAGTATTGATCTCAGAATTAACGGCTGTGATTTAAAGATCCAATATACATGTTGAAGATAAAAAAATCTCTTTAATAGAATGCTTCATAATCTAGACTTATGCCTAGATCATCTATTGTCCAACAACCACATTTGTCTTTGGCTGGCTATTGGACAAACGTGCAAGACAAAGATTAGTATACCTTAGGAACCAAAATGAATTTGGGTCCTAGGTTCTTGTTATCCTTAACTACTAGAAGCTTAACAACAAAGCTACTAGCAGGCCTCTCATTCGTTGCTTTATGCACTGTTGGGTTAAACCAACAATCTATAGCATTGTGTCCAACCTTGCCACAATAGCAACATTCAAATTTATTATACCTCCTTTTCTAAGTCACCTTTTGAATGGGGTGTTGGTGATCAAAGAGCAGACTGCTTTACAACAAACATTTCTTGAGATATTCTTGTGGCTATGCAATGAATTGGAAGTTGGTTGCACTATCACAGACTTCGGTTTAGGAACAGAGTAGTCTTCTGCTTCACCATCAACATTACTCTCATCAGATGATGAGCAATCATCTGATGTACTCTTGGTCTTTTCATTTGACTCAAACACTGAAAGTGTGAGAGGAATGCAAACCTGAGTAGGATGAGAGTCATCCTGATCTTCTTCATCTGATAGGGCTACAAGCCCATGGTAGTTGTCATCTTTAGATTCAATATCTTAGAGAGTGAGGGGTGCTCTTATTCCTCTTCCAGCAGCAGAGTAGTCATCATCTTCAGACTCACTGTCTGAGAGAGTAAGGGGTGCTTTTATTACTCTTGTAATTAGCCCTTTATAGGCTTCTTGTTTAGAGTATGAGGAGCAGCCACTGCTTTCACTTAGAGATTTGAATCTCTTGGCATTAAATCTTCTTTTCTTCTTCATGGAGCTTAACTCTTTGTAGTTTTCTCTAGGAGTCATAGTGATAACTTGACACACTCAATGGTAGATCTGTTCAAGCTGTTAAGCTTTCTTTGAACAACCTCTCTCTGATACCACTTGATAGTACAGGGTGTGGTCTAATCACCTAGAGGGGGGGGGGGGGGGGGGGGGGGGGGGGGGGGGGGGGGGGGGGGGGGGGGGGGGGGGGGGGGGGGGTGAATAGGTGCTTCAAAATGTTTTAGTATTCTTTAGGTTATTGATTGTTTTAGCTCAGAGATGTAAAGACTAAGAGCACAACATAGAAAACACACCTCAATTTATAGTGGTTCCCCAGTTAAGGGTACATTCACTTTCCACCTCCACCTATCTAGCAGTGTGTTAGACTATGCCAACTCCTCCAAAACTCAGATCAAACTGATCTTACAACTCAGGAATTCAACAAGTCCCCTACACTCAGATTCCCTCTTGGAATCCTACCTCAGGTACCAGCAGCAACCCTACCTCAAAGTGCAAGCACTCTTATAGCTCAGATCCCCAGCAAGGATCCTACAACTCAGATTTTCTCAGAAATCCTACAGCTCAGGTCTTCACAGACCCCACCTCAGACTTTTAGCAATGTTCTATAGCTCAGGCCTTCTTACAAGTCTTACACTCAGGCTGTCAGCACAACCCTACAAATCAGATCTCAAGGAGATCCTACAAGAATAGATTAGAAGAAGGTTTACAGATTTAGACTCTGAATGATAGAGCTTTGAATATCATGAGTCTTCTTAGGCCTTTCTGACTAGAAAGCCTTCCTTTGGTCTTTCTGGAGTAGAAAGTCTTTTCATTTGCAGCAGCACTCGGTCTTCAATAGATGATCTTTTGGATCAGGAGCAGTGCTAAGCTTTCTTGAATAAAGAATTGTTCTTGCTCTCAAGAGTGAGATATTTCTTGTTGAAGCTTTTCTTCTTCATCTTCTTTGTTAGTTATGGATGTTGTCAAATCACCTAGAGGGGGGGGGGGGGGGGGGGGGGGGGGTGAATAGGTATTCTAAAATCTTTTGCCCCTCTTACTTCTGAGTCTTTCTCTATGAATATCCTAGTGTATGGATTTAGAAATTAACTGCACAACACATAAAGCACTCAAATATTTATAGTGGTTCCTCAAGACAGAGTGTATTGAGTAGTCCACTGTCACTCTGCGCCTATCTAGAAGTGTGCTAGAGTTGGCAAACTCCGCCAAAAACTCAGGCCTGCAAACCCTATAATCTCAGGCCCTCAAGCCCTACAACTCAGACCCTCAAGTCTTACAATGCTCAGGCCCTCAAGCCCTACACTCAAGCTCTCAAGCCTTCAAATTCAAGCCCTCAAACCCTATAAACTCAGGCCCTCAAGCCCTACAAACTCAGGTCATCAAGCCCTACAAACTCAGGCCATCAAGCCCTACAAACTCAGATCTGAAACAGATCCTACAAGATCAGGCCCGCAAGCCCTATATAAAAGGATTGAGAAAAACTTCTCTAGACGGATGAAGATTGGCTTCTTGGAAAACTTCTTAGCCAGATGAAGATTGGCTTCTTGGTCTTGAAGAGAATGCTTTTGATATTATCTTGGAAAGCACAGATTCCTCTTCAATCCCTTCTTCAATCTGGAACAGTTCTTATAAGCCGATCTTACTGGACTGAGACTAAGAGAACACTTGAAGAAGAAGTTTTGTTCTTTGGTTCTTGTTCCTTCTTTCCGCATCCACTTACTGTTTTATTGATTTCTGCATTTTTTTGCGTTCCTTACATCTCCGAATTAGGGCAGACACTTATCCCTTTTATATCACTAAGGAACCGACTAACGGTCTCCTAGAATGTTCTTTAAGTGTCAGAAGCCCATTCCTTAACGACACGCGTTAATTGGGCCATCATGCGGCGACATTAAATGCAGACAACGCAATTTGAAATGTCTTGATCTATCTCAATGATATTTGCAGCGTCTCAACGACAAAACTTGTCATTACGCCGATCCATCTTGGACTTGAACAAATCTTCAAGTCTTCTTCAATCTTCTTCAGAGAATGATATCTCGACGATACAAGATACCGCGACTGCACTTGCACTTACGATGATATAAAGATGTCGTCATAATCTTGTAGTTGTCTTGCGGTCTTCTCGATGATGTTGTTGAAAACATATTGTCTTATCAACGATATCGTCTTGATCACTCTACCTTCTCGACGATAAGTCATTCTTCCTTTATAAATTGTCTTCACGAGTTCTCCCTTAGCCTTTTCGACGACAAGGCTTATTTACGATGATGTCGTCAACATTGCCAAAAACTTGAACTTAAGTCTTTCTTAGACCTTACAACGATGTCGCTGTGTGATTCAGTCAACACTGCGATACTGAACTTGGTCGATTCTTCTTGTTCTTTACGACGATATCGTCGTGAGTACTTTGATGTCACAATGATATCGTTGAATTGTCCGTATCATTTCGATGATAACTGTCATGAACCTTCTGCTTATCTCTGAGTATACTTTTGATGATAAAGGAGTACTTATTCGACGATATGTCCAGTCCTTCTCGATGATTTTAGACTTATTCCTTGAATTCTACTAAATTGAGCTTCTTGACTTCCTTGGGCTTTGGTGCGCGCAAAATAGAGGTATAAACGCAAGTATACGTGCCGATCAAGTAATAAAGAGTGAGTGAGATCGTTCCCTCGGAGAAGTGATAAAATTAGTGCTTGCAAGTACTAGCTAAACCGTTTCTTTAAATTCAAGCGAATCACAATGAGATTTTTTAAAAAAAATTAAACAATATTAATAAAAATTAGAAAATCTGTATTACTTTTAATAAAAATAAAAATACTTTTTATTTTTAAAATCAGTTGAGGAAAGCAGTCTTGTATTCAGATTTCTGACAATTAATATGATGAACTTTTATGATTTATCTTATGTGAATGTTCTACGAATTATCTTGTAACAATTTTAAACGGAGAAATCCTAATCTCTCGATGTTGGAAATCTCAATATTTCAATTCCCCTAGTTATCTCTAACTTAATTGAATTGAGAAATATTGTGCGAAGCGGCAACCGTAGTCACTTAGCGAAAAGAGGAAATCTCTTTCTCACTTTTCTTCTAAATTAGAATTATGAAACTCACACTTCTCCTCTCTCGATTCTCGAAGCGTTAGTGAAATAAAAGAAACTCAGATTAAGGATTTACACCACTCCTCTCTCGATTCTTGTGATGTAGAAAGTAGAATTTTGCTCAAAAACTGTATCTCATCTCTCGATTCTTGACACGCAAAAAGAATAAAATTCATAAATCTAGAGTTTCAAGAATGAAATCATAACTCGAATAAAATAATTCAAACAACAAACAACAAGATTACCAGAAATTATTCATCACAAAAATTATCATACTCTCATCATACAAGACTTGAAAAATTTAGTTCATAATGGAGAAGAAGAAACCCACAACTAGAAAGATCTTACAATACATATTTAAGGGGATTTCGGAATTTCCTCCTCAATTTTCTGGAATTAGCAAGATATCGCCTCCTTCTCTCTCTCCTGGCCAAAAATCCCTCCTTAATTTCCTCTCCTTTTTTTCGTATCTTTTCCTTCCATCATGGGGGAGAATATATAATAGCTTTCCACCCTGGCGTGCCTTGATTGCTGGTCATAATTGCTGAATAAATGCTTCTTAATAAGAATGTAACAGCCCAAATTTGAATATTTTCGAATTGCTGAAAATCTGTAACTGCCGTTTTTGTTGCAACAAATGTCAGAATTTGTTGCAACAAATTTTATTTCGTGAGTTTTCCTCAAAATTCTTCTTTTGGCAAGTTGAAATCTTCTTGAATCCTCTTCTTAGCCATGATGATAACTTTAACTCCCATGATTAATGAACGTATTCTCCTTTCCTAACATAAAATCACATAAAATGAGAATTATCTTCAAACTTAATTGCAAAATCAAATATTTATCATTTTGCGACTTTTTAATCATGATTATATGAATTATGATCATAAAATAATAAGAATGTGGTACAAAGATAACTTCTTTTGGGAAGTTATCACTCCCCCACACATATTTCTTTGCTAGTCTCTAGCAAAGATGAAGCATTGCGGACAAGAATGATAAGCAAGAAGTTTGATTCACTTTACTCTTGAACTCAATTGAATTCAATCTTACTCAAGGGATTCAAATATAAGGATTAATAGACTAGTCAATCATTAAAATTTCAAATGATAACCAATTCATTAGTTTGATAAAAGATAAAACTCTACTAAGACCTCCAGTGTATTGTGTGGTATTCCTTGAAATTGTTTACTCCTTTATAATTCTTTTCAAAACTTCATTATCAAAAGAAAAGAGTGAGAATAAGCTGAATTTTTGATATGGCCTCCACAAGAGTTTGGTGGGTCAATTGATAGAAAATAATATGGGCATGTACTAGGTTTTGACATTGGCTTGGCTAGGACTTTCATGGTTTAGATTTTGATAGTAGAATTCTTTTCCTAGTTAGAATTCTTAATAATTCTCCAAATCATGGGGTTTAATTCATAACACAACACACATTTTTTTTATGCCCATAGTTGGGATCATTCCAAATAGGTGTACACATATTTAGGCCACATATCACTATGACACTTATCCAATTTTTTTTTGGTTTTTTTGGTTTTTTTTTATGCCCATAGTTGGGATCATTCCAAATAGGTGTACACATATTTAGGCCACATATCACTATGACACTTATCCAATTTCTTTTGTTTTAAACACCCAAAATTTGAAGAGTTTATTAAGAAATAACTAGAGAAAATGAGTAGGAAATTTATGCTTGGTTTATTGTATCCAAATGAAAAGGCTCAAGCTCAAGAGATAGTGGATGATCAAAAGTAGGCTTTTATGGTTCAAAGAGACCCAAAGATGACCCTAATCATTTTATCAATTAGCTGCCCAATCTCAATGTCTTAGCTTAAATCATTGACTCAGTTCTTACTCCCTCTTTCACTCTTAATTTCAGAAGTAAATAAAAAAAAATTTAAAGAAGACAAATTCTTTTAAGGAATAAAGTGCATAAGAGGAATAGAGCTTTAAAGAAAATCTTACTAATTTTAAGGTCATACTCTGAACTTTTAAGATTAGTTAGCCTATCGATCAACTTAAATTGAATATCTAGAGTAGTTTTTAAAACAACGGTTTCTAAAGTAAAGTTCATCAAACTCGAGATTAATAATATGTTCATCATCCATATGGTGGAGGATAACCCCCCCCCCCCCCCCCCCCCCCACACACACACACACATAAAACATTGCTAGACCCTAGCAATAGGTGTTAAATATTTTTATTTTTAACAAAAGATTTTGAAAATAAAAATTTTAGTAAATGGTTAGAAAGGAAATCAAAATTGTAAGCCTCCCCTGATTAAACAGCAGTACTCAATTAGCCTCTCCAGTTTGAAATTCTCTTTTCCCCAAAATGAGGATGAGGAGTTTAATGAAGATGTCCATCTTTTGATCTATCATCTGCAAGGTACTAACCAAACATTTTTCCAATAGCAATAGTGTAAGCAATAATCACCATGCATAACATCATTTGTTAAATTAAACCAAAATATAAGTCTAGCATCAGTAGAGAATTGTTTGATCATAAGCAGATAAAGCATGAAGCTATTAAAGAGTCTTTCAAAAAGATAATGCAAAAAAACTAGAGTGTTTTATAAAAACACTATTCTTCGTCGTCACTGTCCGCGATATCATCCACGTGATCGTCCCCACCTTGGTCTTCGTCGTCCTCGTCGTCATCGTTGAACACATAAGCATCATCAGAATCATCACTGGAATCATCTGCATTAGCTTCAGGTAGTGAAGGATCCGCTCGTTTTCCTCTGGTATTCAGCAAATATCCATTATCATCAAAAGGTCCTAGGAAGGGCAAACTTTGGTTACCTACTGGAAGAAGATTATGTCGAAGAAGCACTTGTTGATTTCGAAGAATGGTTAACAGGCGTGCTTCAACTACCATGTGATGATTCCTTTGATGCTCTTTCATATATTGTAAAGTTGCCAAGACTATGTCTATTCCTGTCGGGTCCTGAGTAGTATTTGCTTGGGTCTTTTGACGCTTGCTTGAGGAAGCACCGACTGCCTGCTTGGGTGGTAGTTTTGGTTCATCCAGCACTTTAATATTTGATTGTACCACAATTTGAGTAATATGGTGTGAAACTGTTGTTATCAGATCGCCATCTCCCATTCTTACTCCCATATGGCGACAAAGCTCAGTAATTAAGGTAGGGAACCATAAGTGATTTCCCTTGTCTGAAGATGCTTTGGCCCGAATCTGCTCACATATTATTCTCCCTATATTGATCGGAATTCCTTGTATTATGCAGTAAATCAACAAAGCTTTATTCGAGGATACGTTGTTTGGGTTCTTAGTTGGTAATAGGCTGGAATTGATGAAAAGCAACCAAACCTTAGCTTCTCTAGTGAAACTGGCGGCCTTGAAGACGTGTTTGACAGGATTTGCCCAAAGATCGTCCTTGTTAACACAAAGGACCGTAGCAATGTCATCCGGGGACAGTGTAGATTTCAACGTGGAGTATTCATCAATGCCCTTAGTTTTCATATCCAGAAATTCATTCAAATATCTGGCTGAAAAATTTACCTTCTTTCCTCTTACCATGGCAATGTCGTTTCGCTGAAATCTTGCATTTGAGTAGAACTCGTATACCCACGGTAAGACCGCCTCTGTTCGGGGACAGCAAAACGATGTCCAGCCCTGGTTGCTTATTTGCGCTTCCAACATTATACTCCATTTTTGCTGTTCGAAGACAAAACCCCTCTCATAAATGGCGGGTTTCTTTTTGATCTTCTCGAACAGAGCTTGAGCTTCATTACTAACAAATCGCAGATTCTTTCTAGCCACCCTCTTCACGTGTTCCTTCTTCGTAGGGGCCATGGGTTCTATATAAAAAAATGGTTTGCTAAAATCTAAACCTAATGTGGAATGGCACGAAATGGAGCACAAAGGAGACAACTTACCAGCGATTGGAGAGTTTGGGACGATGACAAGAGCCTTTGAAGCTCGCCATCGACGCAGTCGGGGCGCCGTGTTGTCCGATGGTTGGGGAAGAGTCGCGAGGTCGCAGAATACAGGAAAGGGAAAGGCGATGTTTTAGGTTGGAATGAGATTTTCGGCTTTCGAATTTGTATACAAAACGGCTAGTGTTGATTAGCCGCTAATTAAGTTTTATCTTAATTACCCGTTTATATTAGATTGGGCGGTAATTTAGGGATTGGCGTGGTTTGTGCGCACAATTAAAGGTTGTCCTATTGGAGAACTGTGCTAGCCCAAGGATGGATTTCTAAACTTGATGTTACCGAATTTGAAATTTTGTTTAGACAAAATTTTTGTGAATAACTAAATATTAAACTACAGAACTACAGAATTTTGAAATATATTTTTAAAGTTAAACTAAATAATAAACTTGGGTTGCCTCCCAAGAAGCGCCTCATTTAAAGTCCCGGTCGGACCCTTGTCCATTTCTTTTTATTTTAATTGAACGGATGACACCAACCTCTCATTGTCGCCATTTCGATAAATTTTTAAACGTTCACCATTTACCTTGAATTCTGAGTTGTCAATTTCATTTACTATGGTGATCGCGCCGTAAGGATATATATACTTCTTTCACTCTAAACGGTCCTGACCAACGTGTTTTTAATTTTCCAGGAAATAGTTTTAAGCGAGAATTGAACAATAGAACTAATTGCCCTGGTTCGAATTGTTTATCACTCAGACGTTGATCGTGCCACTTTTTCGTTTTTTCCTTGTAAATCCTCGAACTCTCATACGCATTCATTCTGATTTCCTCCAATTCATGTAATTGTAATATTCTTTGTTTCCCAGCATCTTGATAATCATAGTTAATCTTTTTGATAGCCCAATGTGCTCGGTGTTCTAGCTCCAAAGGTAAGTGACAAGCTTTCCCGAACACTAATCTATAAGGGGTTAGACCAATCGGCGTCTTATAAGCAGTTCTATATGCCCATAAAGCGTCATTAAGCTTGTGAGCCCAATCTTTACAATTGACACTAACAGTTCTTGCTAAGATATTCTTAATCTCTCTATTAGAAACTTCCGCTAGTCCATTTGTTTTAGGATGATATGCTAAAGCTACTTTATGATTGACCCCATATTTCCTTAGAAGTTTAGTAAATTGATGATTACAAAAGTGGCTTCCTCCGTCACTTATAATTGCTCTAGGGGTCCCAAAACGATTGAAAAAAAAATTCTTTAAGAAATGAAGAACTATCTTCGCATCATTTTTAGTTGTAGCAATTGCCTCAACCCATTTAGAAACATAATCAACAGCTAGAAGAATAAAAAGGTGACCATTCGAATTGACAACAGGTCCCATAAAGTCAATACCCCAAACATCAAATAATTCGGCCTCTAGAATTGTGTTCATCGGTAAAGACCCATTTTTTTGGATATTTTCATGCCTTTGACAATGATCACATTGTTTGACAAATTCTCTAGCATCACGAAATAAATTGGGCCAAAAGAATCCTGACTCTAACACCTTCATGGCTGTTCTATTTCCCATAAAATGCCCTCCGTAAGGTGAGTTGTGACATTTCTCTAAAATAGATTTTATCTCTCCTTCCATAACACACCGTCTTATCATCCCATCAGCACCAATTTTAAATAAGTAAGGATCGTCCCAAACATAAGATTTAACTTGATGCAAAAATTTTTTCTTTTGTTGAAAATTAAAATCAGAAGGAATGATTTTACTTGCTAGGTAATTTACATAATCAGCATACCAAGGTATTGGAAATTCGTGAACAGCTAAAATCCTTTCATCGGGAAATTTTTCATTAATTTCCAATTGTGGTGAAGGGTTTGTAGATTCTATTCTTGATAAGTGATCAGCAACTGGATTATCTACCCCTTTTCTATCCTTGATTTCAAGATCAAATTCTTGTAATAATAAAACCCAACGGATCAACCTTGGTTTAGCATCCTTCTTCTCCATGAGATATCGTATAGCCGCGTGGTCCGTAAATACTATAACATTAGTACAAAGGAGATAAGATCTGAATTTTTCAAAAGCGAACACTACGGCTAATAATTCTTTTTCGGTAGTGGTATAATTTATTTGAGCCTCTACTAAGGTTTTGCTAGCATAGGCTATTGTGTAAAATATCTTCTCTCGAACTTGGCCTAATACAACTCCGACAGCGAAATCGCTAGCATCACACATAAGTGTAAAAGGCTCTCCCCAATCGGGAGCCACTATAATAGGTGCTGTAGTCAATCGAGTTTTAAGTTGATTAAACGCAAATAGACAAATATCATTAAAATCAAACTTAGCATCTTTTTCTAATAAACTGCTTAAGGGTTTAGCGATTTTAGCAAAATCTTTGATAAATCTCCTATAAAAACCTGCATGTCCTAAGAAACTTCGTAAAGTTTTTATATTCTTTGGTGGCGGTAATTTTTCTATTACCTCAATTTTTGCTTTATCAACTTCTAACCCACTTTTCGAAACATGATGTCTAAGAACTATTCCCTCACGCACCATGAAATAACATTTTTCCCAATTTAAAACCAAATTAGTTTCTACGCAACGAGAAAGCACTTTTTCTAAACAACATAAACATTCATCAAAAGTTTTTCCAAAGATAGAAAAATCATCCATAAAAATTTCTATGCCATGGTCCATAAGATCGGAAAATATAGCGATCATGCAACGTTGAAAAGTGGCCGGTGCGTTACATAAACCAAACGACATTCTCCTAAATGCGAGCGTTCCGTAGGGGCATGTAAAGGTAGTTTTTTCTTGATCTTCCGGATCTACGGTGATTTGATTGTATCCGGAATACCCGTCTAAGAAACAAAAGAAATCATTACCAGATAATTTATCAAGAACTTGATCTATGAAGGGTAATGGAAAATGGTCTTTTCTAGTAGCTTTATTACGTTTCCGGTAATCCATACATATTCGCCATCCCGTGATAGTCCTAGTCGAGATTAATTCATTTTTATCATTCTTTATTACCGTCATGCCCCCTTTCTTGGGTACACATTGAACAGGGGAGACCCAAGGGCTATCGGAGATGGGATAGATTATTCCTGCATCTAACCATTTAATTATTTCTTTCTTTACTACCTCCTTCATGGGTGGACTAAGGCGTCGTTGAGGTTCTATGGATCCTTTAAATGATTCTTCTAACAGAATTTTATGCATGCATAACGAAGGACTAATTCCTCTAATATCTGCTATAGTCCAACCTATGGCCAATTTATATTGTTTCAAAAGATTTATTAATTGTTGATGTTGTTCCGGCAATAAGTTGGAGTTAATTATGACCGGCAACGTATCATTCTCTCCTAAATACGCATAAGATAGGTGTTCCGGTAAAGGTTTAAGTTCAAGAACGGGTGGTGTTTTTATTGACGGCTCAGGCGCTCGTGGTCCCTCTCCTATTTCCAATGGTTCCGGATTCTGAGAGAAAACCGCTCGACAAGTTCCTAATTCCAAGCAATCATTGCTTCCTTCCTCATCCTCGGGAATTTCATCAAAATCTGAAAAAAAATTCAATTCCTCTTCATCATTATCAAGTTCATAATTTTTCTTAAATTCATAAAGTGTTAAACTATTTATTTCTTCCATCCGATCTCCCTCTCGCTCAGGAAATTTCATGGCCTTGAGAACATTGAATGTCACTTGTTCATCGTTCACTCTCATGGTGAGTTCTCCTTTATGAACGTCAATCAACGTTCTCCCGGTTGCTAAGAAAGGTCGGCCTACTATGATAGGCACTTCCTTATCTTCTTCCATGTCAAGTACTACAAAATCCGCCGGAAAAATAAACTTTTCTACTTTAACTAAAACATCCTCCACAATACCTTTTGGAAAAGTAAGAGATTTATCGGCTAATTGTAAAGTTAAAGATGTTTTAGTTATCTCTCCTAATCCCAGTTTTTTATAAATTGATAACGGCATTAAATTTATACTTGCGCCTAAGTCACACAAAGCCTTTCCTTCGAATTGATATCCAATGGAGCAAGGAATGGTGAAGCTTCCGGGATCTTTTAACTTAGGTGGTAATTTCTTTTGAAGAATTGCACTACACTCATGTGTAAGTGCTACCGTTTCATTTATACCAAATTTCCTTTTTTTGTTTAAAATGTCCTTCATAAACTTCACGTAGCTTGGCATTTGCTCCAAGGCTTCGGCGAAGGGAATGTTGATTTGAAGCTTCTTGAAGATTTCTAAGAATTTTTGAAATTGTTGATCAAGTTTACTCTTCCTTAATCTTTGAGGGAATGGTGGTGGTGGATAAATGATTTTATTTTCTTTTACATTAGGAGGGTTTGCATTTTTTTTTCTTCATGTTCTCTCCTAAAATTCCTCCTTCATCTTCAATTTTGTTTTCTTCTATGATTATTTCCTCAGTAGACTTATTCGAAGGGTTGATGTTGATATTAGCATTTATGTTATTATTTCCTAACGGATCACTCCTTTTATCGCTCACCAACTCTTTTCCACTACGTAATGTTATTGCTTTACATTGATGGTTATCTCCCTTGGGATTGGGAGTAGTATCCGTGGGTAGTGCGCACGGTGTTCTCATACTTAAAGTTGCAGCTATTTGTCCTAATTGAGACTCAATCATTCTCATGGATCCTTCTAGACTTGTGAAACGTGCTTCATTTTTTTGAATTGATTCCATGATAAAGTCGTCAGTTATTTTCCTAGAAATTCCCGCTTGATTAGGTTGATGGCTTTGGTGAGGGTTAGGATTAGAATTAAATAAATGAGTTGGTGTGGAACCATTACCACTATTTTTCCAAGAGAAATTAGGATGATTTCTCCATTCGGGGTTATAGTGATTTTGATAAGAGTTTGAGTTTTGTTTAAATTGACCTCCTATGTAATTTACTTCTTCGGTCCCACCTACAAGTTGTTCTATTGTTAACGTAGGATTAGAGGAAACCATAGGAGTGGTTAAGCTATTAACTTGAGGGTTCATTTGATTTGGATTTATTGTCATCGCATCTAATCTTTTATTAATCGAATTAAATTGAGACGCCATTTGTGCTGCAAATGACGTAAATTGATCAACTTGGTATAATCCGGCTGTGGTGGAAGGTTGTGCTTGACGTTCAATCGAATGATAATTATTAGAAGATAAGTCTTCCAAAATACCGTAAGCATCCTCCGGATATTTATTCATTAGAGATCCTCCCGCAGCTCCATCTACTTGTATCATTGTAGACGTCTGGAGGCCATTATAGAAGGTCCATACTTGTTGGTGAATGGCCAGCCCATGATGGGGACATCTACGTAACAATTCCTTAAATCGCTCCCACGCATCATATAAGGTTTCTCCATTTACTTGCATGAATGTAGAGATATCCCGCATAAACTTAGCGGTTTTGGATGGGGGGAAATATTTGGCCAAAATTTTTTCAATTAAAATAGCCCAAGTAGTTATAGAACCATGAGGCAGCGAATTCAACCAATCTTTAGCTTTCCCTTCGAGGGAGAAGGGAAATAATCGCAATCTAATGGCTTCTTCAGATGCGCCATTAATCTTGAATGTGTCACATATTTCTATGAACGTTCTTAGATGGGAATTAGGATCTTCATGATTTAAACCCCCGAATTTGTTATTTTGAACAAGTTGCATGGCCATGGAATCAATTTTAAAATTATTAGCCTCTACCGCGGGTCTAGCAATACTGAATTGTACCCCTCCCCGATAAGGCATATTATAGTCACGACAGGTTCTTCTTTGCTCTACGTGTTGCCCATTTTGGTCTACTTGACCTCCTAAATCTTGCCCACCTTGATGAACCTCGTCTTCTAAATTTTGATGGTTTTGATTATTTAAATCCATTATTGGGTGATTTAAATGTTCCAATCTAGAGGTCTTCCTATTACGCCTACAGGTTCGTTCAATTTCTGAGTTTAATGGTACTAAATCTACCAAGCGATACCTGGACATAAACTAACAGATTTCAAAAGAAAAACAAGTTGGAATTAACTTAAATTAAAGCTTGACCTCCAAATACTAAGGGTTACTAATATTGCAAGATAAAACACTAAATCCGTTACACTTCCCCGGCAACGGCGCCAAAAACTTGGTGCGCGCAAAATAGAGCTATAAACGCAAGTATACGTGCCGATCAAGTAATAAAGAGTGAGTGAGATCGTTCCCTCGGAGAAGTGATAAAATTAGTGCTTGCAAGTACTAGCTAAACCGTTTCTTTAAATTCAAGCGAATCACAATGAGATTTTTTTAAAAAAAATTAAACAATATTAATAAAAATTAGAAAATCTGTATTACTTTTAATAAAAATAAAAATACTTTTTATTTTTAAAATCAGTTGAGGAAAGCAGTCTTGTATTCAGATTTCTGACAATTAATATGATGAACTTTTATGATTTATCTTATGTGAATGTTCTACGAATTATCTTGTAACAATTTTAAACGGAGAAATCCTAATCTCTCGATGTTGGAAATCTCAATATTTCAATTCCCCTAGTTATCTCTAACTTAATTGAATTGAGAAATATTGTGCGAAGCGGCAACCGTAGTCACTTAGCGAAAAGAGGAAATCTCTTTCTCACTTTTCTTCTAAATTAGAATTATGAAACTCACACTTCTCCTCTCTCGATTCTCGAAGCGTTAGTGAAATAAAAGAAACTCAGATTAAGGATTTACACCACTCCTCTCTCGATTCTTGTGATGTAGAAAGTAGAATTTTGCTCAAAAACCGTATCTCATCTCTCGATTCTTGACACGCAAAAAGAATAAAATTCATAAATCTAGAGTTTCAAGAATGAAATCATAACTCGAATAAAATAATTCAAACAACAAACAACAAGATTACCAGAAATTATTCATCACAAAAATTGTCATACTCTCATCATACAAGACTTGAAAAATTTAGTTCATAATGGAGAAGAAGAAACCCACAACTAGAAAGATCTTACAATACATATTTAAGGGGATTTCGGAATTTCCTCCTCAATTTTCTGGAATTAGCAAGATATCGCCTCCTTCTCTCTCTCCTGGCCAAAAATCCCTCCTTAATTTCCTCTCCTTTTTTTCGTATCTTTTCCTTCCATCATGGGGGAGAATATATAATAGCTTTCCACCCTGGCGTGCCTTGATTGCTGGTCATAATTGCTGAATAAATGCTTCTTAATAAGAATGTAACAGCCCAAATTTGAATATTTTCGAATTGCTGAAAATCTGTAACTGCCGTTTTTGTTGCAACAAATGTCAGAATTTGTTGCAACAAATTTTATTTCGTGAGTTTTCCTCAAAATTCTTCTTTTGGCAAGTTGAAATCTTCTTGAATCCTCTTCTTAGCCATGATGATAACTTTAACTCCCATGATTAATGAACGTATTCTCCTTTCCTAACATATATTTATCATTTTGCGACTTTTTAATCATGATTATATGAATTATGATCATAAAATAATAAGAATGTGGTACAAAGATAACTTCTTTTGGGAAGTTATCAGGCTTTTCTTCGATTCTTTTGATGCTTTACTTGAATAAGTGACAAGATTGACATGGTCAAGGACTTGTCAGCATGGTGTTATGACAATGAAGGATTACATTGTCATAACTATGGTTGGTGACAATAAGCTTATACACAGGTCATTCTTGCACTTAGCTTTCACTAAAATGATAAACTAGATGTGTAATCAAATACAAAGTGAAGTTCTCTTGAATTGGTGACTTCTTCAAATCAGGAATCATGAGTGCAAGATTCCTAACAATCTTCCCTTATTTGAAGAAGTCAGAACCCCAATTCAAAATTACTTTCACTTAACAATAAATGTAAACTTAAGCATCAATAATAAACATCTAGGTCATATGCATACAAGAGACTTAATGAAATCAATAGATTTACATGTTGTACATAGGCTCTTGTTGATCTCTTGTTCAAAATGACTTTCAAGCACCCCTTGAATAAATATCTCCTTTCTGTAGAGGAATTCTCTTTGAGCTACTTTTCTTTATCTCCCCCTATATTTGACAATTCATTGTCTCCTTTCTTGTTCAAAATGACTTTCAAGCTCCCCCTTGATTAAATATCTATTTTCTGTAGAGGAATTCTCTTTGAACTACTTTTCTTTATCTCCCCCCTATATTTGACAATTCATTGTCTCATTTTGCACTTTAGACTTTTCTATTTCAATATTTGATTTTACCTTTCTGATTCTTTGGGCTCTCCCTTTTTTTACACCACTCTCCCCTAACTGACTTTAATCACCCTTTCTTACACCACTCTCCCCCAACTGGCTTTAATCACTTTCTAGACCACATTTCATTATTGTTGATACAAAAAATGTACCTCCAAGACTCACACTAGAAGAAGAAGAAAGGGACTGTGGAGTGCAGGTTACTTAGGACGGAGAATGACAGAGAAGAGATCTTTGAGGGAAAACTTCTTTGATTGATCTCTAAAAGGATTACAGAGGGGGATCTAAAATAGGCCAGTGTGAGAGGTAGAAAAGCGATAGAATTCGAGATCGCTTACACAAGTTGTAAGCTGGAGGCTCGAAGCAAAAGTCTCTTTTCAGGTACCCCTACCCCTCTATTTATAGACGCGGAGGCTGCCCAAATGGGCAGATCCAAAAATTACGGGCTGCCCGGGAAACAGGAGAACCGGGGCAGAGCAAAGGGGTGCTAATAGCAAAAAGGAAAAATAGGAGGCTAGACCGCGCGATCTGGTGAGCTGGCAAAAGATTGACCGCCTATGCCTTGGGAGAAAACCGGATGAAGGGCAGGCGATCTGGGCGGTCTCGCAATGCTGAGACCGCTGGAAAGGTCTTTCCTGGCTAGAGAAGAGAGGTCGCGGATTTCCGGGCAAACATGATCCCCGCACATTTTCAAGTTGCACTGGAACTTCAGAAATGTTCTCTTTGACCGTTGAGACCGCGACCGCCATAAATGCGCTGGGCTCTATGAATATGGCTTCAGAGCTTCAGAATTCATAACTTCCTGAAAGGAGCGGCGAGCTTAAACCTCAAGTGATCACCTGAAACCATACAAAAAATGATCTTCACAATGGTGTCTGTGTTATCTCGATTGAGTAAAAGATCGACAGGATCGGCTTCCCCAAAGAAAAAGGAGACCGCTAGCCAAAAGAAGAAAATGAATAAGGCTTCTCAGGCTCTGGCTGAGGCGGGCACATCGAAGGAGACCGCTTGATCTTCCCCAAAGAAATAGCCCGACTTGCCGAGAGCACGATTTTGCCGGTCTCTGCCGTTGTTGATTTGTCGAGTAGTTCTTCGGGTCCTCCCGTGCTAAACTTTCCTGATTTGTCTATTTCTTTTGATTGCCAGAAAATCGTTGAGGTTCTTAATTAGACCATTGTGCTATCTGGAGAGATCGCTTCTACCGAAGCTATTCTGGCTGGCATGCATGAGAAGAAGATTGAGGCTGAAAAAATTATGCAGAAGATCGCTGATTCTCAAGAAGCTGCGAAGACAAAAAAGTGAAAGAACTCAAGTTCTTCTGCTAAACCTGCCAAGAAAAAGAAAAATGAAGAAAATAAAGGCGTGACCACTCCGGAGGCGGTCATTCTTCCTGAAAGCAGCGGTCTTAAGCATCCAGAGGATGTCCCTGAGAAGACAAGTAGTGGGGTTGGTCTCCATTTTCCTTCTACGATCTCAGCTTCTTCAAGAGAATCGGACTCCGAGCTGATTGCTTATCTTGATGAAGATTCCTCTAATGACCCCTCTTGTTCGATCTTGCAGGTGCTGGACCCTTTTGAATTTGAACGTCTCCTGGAGGCTGCCGCAGGAAAATAGATCGCCAAAAAAGGAGAAGGAGACCGCTGCAGAGGCGGCCAGATTAAAGGCGAAAGCGGAGAAGGAAGAGAGGGAAAAGAAAGAAAGAGAAGCATGAGCTGCTGAGAAGAAGGAAGAAGAAAAGAGAGCTGCTCTGCTCGCTGCAGAGAGGAAAAAGGAAGAAGAGAAGAAGGCTTCTCTGCTTGCTACCGAGAAGCAGAAGGAAGAGGAGAGAAAGGCCGCTCTGCTTGCTGTAGAGAAGAAGGAAGAGGAGAAGAAGGCCGCTCTGCTCGCCGCAGAGAAAGAAAAGAAAAAAGCTTCTGATGAGGAGAGGGCTCGTCAGATTGAAATGGGAAAAATTGCACTTTCTGGCGGTCTGACGAATCCCTCTGCTGCTCATATTGAAAAAATAAACAAAGCGGCGGCAGATCGTGCATCGACGGTCTCTGCCTTGCATAATGGTAAGACAACGATGGTTGCGAAATCGTTGGAATTCCTTCCCCTGCCTGCTGTTCGACCTAGATCTCGAGAGAGAAGGCACGAGATTGTCATCATTGAAACAGATGACATTCTTGTTAGCAATGCAAATCTAAAAAGGAGGAGAAAAGAGGGAGAGAAATTGCAAAAGAGGGAAATTGGAAAGAATGAACCTTGAGCGTCTAAGGGGATCAGACCGCCTTTTACTGACCGCAGAACCCACGGTCGCAAAAGATATCGAAAGTACCTTGCATGAATGTGGTCTTGATTTCTTTCCAAGTATTCTCTTTTACGCGAAAACTTTTATCTTTGAACTGTTTGTAGTTGAGCTAACTGTTGAACTTTTCTAATCGCAAGTGATGAGGTCGCGGAGGTTCCAGAGGAATGAGTGCTCCTTCC
This sequence comes from Dactylorhiza incarnata, assembly GCA_033032865.1. Lineage (NCBI taxonomy): Eukaryota > Viridiplantae > Streptophyta > Magnoliopsida > Asparagales > Orchidaceae > Dactylorhiza > Dactylorhiza incarnata. The sequence continues at coordinate 5,327,460 of JAWHQI010000072.1, forward strand.
TCAAGAGATGGTGGTTCCAGCTCAACTCGCTGACATCCTCAAGCCAATGTTTGAGGATTTTCGCTCCATGCTGATTCGAGAGCGATCACAAAATGATCAACTTCGTGCTCGAGACGACCAACTCTGGTTTCAGACCGCTGATTATGAAGAAAGGTTGCGGGCTAATGAAAGACGAGTCCGCGAGGAGTGCGACCAGAAGAATGTCGAGCTTGTTCGGGCACTTAGGAAAGCTGAGAAGGATGCTGAATACTACAAGGGAAAAGCCGCAGCTCTGTCCGCTGAGGTCGCCATCCTGAGGGCTGGCCCTGCGAAAATGACAATGAGGTCGGGGACTTCTGGCGATCAGGCGGAGGAGAGACTGGCTTCAGAAATCATGGTCATCCCTATGGAGCAGGTGGACAGAGAGATGTCAAAAATTCATCGAGCTGCGATGTCTGATAATCATAGCCTGACATCTGTTCTGACCGCCGTGAATGAGATGCAGGACATTGCGGCTTTTGTAGGGAGAAAGCATCCGAATAGGTGATAGATTATTTCTTCACGCGGTCTTGTACTCTCGAAAACCTGAACAATTTAAATGTCTTGTAATATATGTGGTGACAATAATTTTCATTTATGCGAGCTCTGTGATCCTTATGATGTCGATCGCCTATTATTGTGTGTTGCTTTTTTTTCTTTTATCCATATGCTGATCATGCTCTGGGATTCTGTGGTCTCTCTTTAATGAGACCGAATGCATAGCGATATTTCTAATCTTATGCAGGTATTCCATCGGTCTGAGCGATTTTACTGGGCGGTCTCAGGAAAAGTCATCATTACGAAAATATCCTTTCATTCCTATAAATAGTTAGCCTTTGAATTTTCATTTCATACTTTTTGAATGCGCCCTAAGCACCGATCTCAGCGAACTCCCATTATGGTGTCCACGCGAGCTTCCTCTGTCGAAGTCTTCTTGGAGGCTGATCATAAACCAAGCCGTCTTTCTAAGGATGAATACCTGTCTTTCCTAGCAAAGCATATGGTCCAAAACCATATCGTGGTGAGACCGCCGAAAGAGGGTGAAGGATTGAATTTTGGAGAGGAGAACAAATTTGTCATTCCCATCGATCACTTCGATCATGGGATGAAACTCCATCTTCCTTGGGAAATTCTTGAGGTAATGGAGTACTAAGGATTTGTGCTCGCTCAGCTGCCTACGAATTTGGTCGGTCTCATCAATGTCTTCATAAATTACTTGAGATCTGAAAGAATTAAATTCACTATGGCACTTTTCCGTGCGACCTTTACTGCAAAAATACGGAAAGAAGGACAAAAGAAAGAAGAGTTCAAGGGGTTAGTTTATTTTTCATGTGAAAGAGTAAAAATTTTGAATCTTCCAAATAAAGTTCCTTTCTGGACGGAAAGGTTCCTTACTTTTGAAGGCGACCTCGGCGGTCTCAGCAGCCGACCATCTCCGAGAGCAGAATGCGTCTTTAGAAAAAACAAGATGATCTCAAAAGAGGAGATGGACATTATGGCCTTTCTAGCGGGCAAGAGATTGGACCTCCTCCATTATCTGGCGATCTGTCCTGAGATCGCTGAGATTCACCCGGAAGAAAGAGAGTATTTTCCCTGCGGTCTCATATGTCCTTTCCATAACTTCTTGATTTTTCTAACTTTTCTTTTTCAGCGACCTTTGCGATCCCTACAGCCGACCCGGTGGCACCAACTAAAGAGGTGCTCACTCAAAGGGAAAGAAGAAAAAGAAGGGAAGAAGAGCGCGAGACCGTTGGGGTCGGTAATACATCTGAGACCACCAGCGATCAGTTTTCTATGGCTAGTTTCATGAAGAAACAAAAGGATATCAAGGGAAAACCCCTTCTCAGATGGGGTGCCAAAGGGAAAGTTGTGAAGGTGTCCACCGATCTCCCTCTTTGGAGCGGAAAATTATCTCGTCATGCCTTTGCGGTCACTTCGGCCTTATATGGGATGAAAAATCTCCAAGAAGCATATAATTTTGAGACCGAAATGATTCCCGACGCCTGCACTCAATCGACCGCCAGGAGCACGGTCCTAAATCACCACATAGGGCAGTCTTTGCTAAGAGCCCTGAAAAAAATCGAGATCATGCATGAGGAGCGAAAAGTAAGAACTTTTACTTGAGATAATTAGCTTCTTTTATGTGATCGCGCGATCTAACAATTTTCTTTTGCAGCAATCAAAAGAAGCAGCGTATGATCCAAAAAATCCTGAATTCCAGAATGCTTTAATGCAACATATAAATGAGACCGCAGAGAAGGTGATCTCAGAACTTCGAGACCGCGGCGGTCTTATTAAAGATTTTAAAGATATCAAATTTGCAGATCTTTTCCCTGACGTCGCGAGAGTAATAGACGAACAGTAGATTACGACTGGCGAGGCCGCTGCTGAGGGAGGAGAAGAGGAAGCAGATGTTGATATTTAAGGAAATATTGATGAGGCGAGTGGAAGCCAATACGTTGCTGGCAATGATACGAGCTCTGCTGCAGACTCTAGCTCGGGATCTAAAGTTCCTGGCGAAAACTCAGAAGAATCTTCAGAGGAGACCGGTTCTTCTTCAGATGATGAGCGGTCTCCCAAAAGATCAAGAAGCAATTAGATCTAGTTGTAATTTTTTACTTCTTGTATTCTATGGATTTTGTGACCGCACGGTCTGATGTAATGAACAATGGAATAGAAAAATAGAAACTTGATATACCTTTGTCTTCTTTGTGAATGGGTATTTTTCTTGTATTTTTCTTTTAAATGTCGATTATACTGTTCACGGTCTTGTTATAATGATAGAAATGGCATTCAATCTCAATGCCCTAAACGTTACCTAGCTCGGTGTAATTACCTTAAACATTTCATATTGAATGATTCAATAAGGGCGACCTCATACTTCTCAGATCGTATTATCGGGAGGAGATCCATTTTAATTAAGCAGGAATGAACTCACGAGTGCCGAAGATAGGCAAGATATGTTATTACTGGCGATCTATGGCTATAAAATACCTATATGAGACCGCTTATTAGATTTGCGGTCTATGGTCGTTAAGATTTTGTCAAGATAACACTGGTTTGTAGATACAACTTCTTAATAACTTTGAGCAAGAAAATAAGATATGATTTATCACGGTTAAGACCGCTCCTTTGAGAAATACAACCCTTTCGTAGTGGATAGTCCGCGATTTTTTAATTCTCCAGGCCATCCCTTGGATATTTGGAAAATATCTTCTTACGACAACCAGCGACCTCCCATACTTATAAGATGAATAGGTTGAATCCACGATCTTTATTTTTCCCGACCGGTTTATATGAAGGTAGATAATAATTTTGTTTAAACAAAAATGAGATCATGAGGTCGCGGAGGATGAACAAGATCGCTTATGCCTGGCGGTCTCTGGCTTTAATTCTTCTTCACGAGGTCGCTTATCACTTTGGCGATCTTTGGCTTTGGATATCTATCAAGAATAAAAGTGACAATTCATTGATGTTGATTCTCAAATAAATAAATATGAGACCCGATCTTCAACATTTCACAGGCTGCCTTTCTTTAAACTGATGATCTTGAATTCATAAGATCTTTGGAGATAAAAGTTAAAATCCATGCGATCCCTGAATAACCTTTAATGCGAACTTGAATGACGATCTTCCAATAATTCAGACCGTCTCTTCCTTAGTTTAGAAACATAAAACATGGTGTAAAACTTTGGCCATTTGAAAATTTTTATAAGGTCCAAAAGCTCTTAGGCGGCGGTCACAATTGCTTCAGACCTTCCCATGCTCAGCACTATCAACATTGAGACCGGCGGTCTTCAAAAACTTCAGACCGCCCCTTTATAATAAGAGCTTGATGGAGATAATCTGTAATGATCTAAAGGGCAGGTGCGGCCATGCCAGCATTGCTTTCCTCAAAAGACCATCACAATTCTAGTATCTTCAGGAAAAGAGAGTGAGGAAAAGTGAAAACCAACTCAAGATGATCAAAAAAGGGGCAGGTGTGGTTATGCCGCGGAGGCCATACTGACATTGCTTTCCCCAAGAGACTTCTTAAGATTACATCATACAACCATCCTCTTCTTGGCTATCCTCATACCAATGAGCATTCGAAGGTCACAAAACAAGATGATCCATAGGGTAGGTGTGGCCATACCACGGAGGTTACACTGACATTGCTTTCCCCGAAAAGATCATCAAGACTGTAACGATGTCCTTCTATAATGCATAACAGAGCTGAACATTCACCTACAACCTCCCTTAACATAAAGGTGCGTCAGATGTCAGCTAGGACCCGACATCCTAAAGTTCCTCCGCACGAGCTTGGCGAGCCACTGCTACACAGATGCGAAATCTCCCCGCTACCTGTGGTCCTGGCAGATTTTACTACTCAAGCTTCAAGTCGAGGGGGAATGAAGTAGGATCCGTCAATACCTCTCTTGGTAGGACCTTAGCCTTTAACAGTTAAGTAATATATGCCAAGGTTTCTTTCTAATATGCACGCGGTAAGAATTTACATCCACATCATCATAATGCTTTTAAAAAAGGAAAAGAAAGAAAGAAGACAGGAAAATATAAGCTTTAAGAAAAGAAACGCTTGAGGTCATCTCCACTCCAAGTATGAGATAAATCTTCCCATTCATAAGATTGGAGACGATATGCTCCATTCTTGAGCGCTTCCTTGATAATGAATCGCCCTGTCCAATTCGGATTAAGCTTCCCAACTGTGCCAGATCTTGCTGCTGCGTCAACTTTCTTGAGGACTAGGTCTCCAACAACAAATTCTTTAACTCTTACATTTTTGTCAAAATATATGGCCATTCTTCTTTTCACTTCTTCTTGCCTGATAGTTGTTGTATCCCTTAGCTCTTCAATAAGATCAAGACTACATTTCAACTCTTCATCATTGTCTTCCATCCAGCTATCTTGATGCTGCTGAGATAATAGAACTCTTAGACTCCTAACTTCAAATTCGACGGGGATGAGAGCTTCTGATCCATGAGATAATTTGAAAGGAGTCTCCCTAGTAGTTGAAGTTTGTGTTGCACTCAAAGCCCATAATACTGAAGGTAACTGTTCCGCCCAATTACCTCTAAGATTTTCCACTTTCTTCTTCAAGAGGTTAATTATGAGTTTGTTAGCAGCTTCTACCTGACCATTATTCCGAGGGTGATGCACAGAGGAAAACCGCAACTCATTGCTGATTTGATCACCGAAGTTTATAAGACTTGAATTGTTGAATTGTGGACCATTATCTGTGATGATTTCCACGGGAATTCCGTGCCTGCAAACTATCTCCCCCCAAATAGAATTCCTTATTTTTTGGGTAGTAGTCTTTGCCAGCGCCTTTGCTTCAATCCACTTGCTGAAATAATAAATCATAACAAGAATGAATCTACGCTGCCCACTTGCCAAAGGAAAAGGTCCAATCAAATCCATTCCCCAAACCGCAAACGGCCATGGGGTGGCTATTGACCTTAGTTGTTGAGCTGGCTGATGCTGAAGAGGGGCAAACTTCTAGCATTGAACACATTTCTTTGCAAATTTTTCTGCATCCTTCCTCATCTGAGGCCAAAAATATCCTTGCCTTAGAATCTTCTTTTCCAAGGTTCTAGCTCCCGAATGACTACCACATTCTCCTGAATGAAGTTCCTGAAGGATAGTTGGGATTTCTTCTTCGGGAACACATCGTGCAGAGGCAAAAGAAAGGTTTTCTTGTAAAGAATTTCTGCAACAAGATAATAATAGGCTGCTTTAAGCTTAAACCTCTTCCTATCTTTTACCGTGGAGTGAAATTCTCCAGTCGAGAGGTAGAGTATAAAAGGGTCCATCCAAGAAGGACGTTGATCTATCTGCATAACCTCTCCCTCCTCGATAGCTGGACGGAATAACTCCGAGGTAGTTCCTCCTGAGAGAAGACCAAATTTTGCTAGATCGCCTGCCTCCTTGTTCTCTTCTCTTGGGATATGTTGGATCGCAAAGCTCTTGAACTTGCTTTTCTCAACTTTTACTAGAGCTTGATACTGTTGGACATGTGTGTCACATCCCTTTGTTTGAGAATAACAAATCCCAAATTGTATTAGATCTTGCTTGTCGTGTGTTTATAGTGTGCAGGAACTATTGGACATGTGTGTCACATCCCTTTATTTGAGAATAACAAATCCCAAATTATATTTGATCTTGCTTGTCGTGTGTTTAGAGTGTGCAGGAACTATAGGCGCAATACTCCACAAGTAGAAAACAGATTGGAGACGACTCTCTGGAATGTGTACAAACGCTCGCGTTAGTTGTTAACGCCCAGCGTTAAGAACTGCTGAGAAGGAAACCGCTGAGAAGGCGCTCGACGAAACCTGAAGGAACCTGCGTTCGACGAACTTGGAGTTTCGCTCGACGAAATTGCGCTCGAAAAGCTGCGTTCGACGAACTTGGAGTTCCGTTCGACGAACTTGGAGTTCCGTTCGACGAACTTGGAGTTCCGTTTGACGAAATGAGCCTACGCTCGACGACATTGCGCCCGACAAACTGCGTTCGACGAACTTGGAGTTCCGTTCGACGAAATGAGCCTGCGCTCGACGAAATTGTGCTTGACAAACTGCATTCGACGAACTATGAGTTTCGTTTGGCAAAATTGATTCTGTTCTACGAACTTGGTTTCTGCCACGATCCTGACGGTTGCAGTTAACGAAATGGGTTTCCATTCGACGAAGGCGCGCTCGACGAAATTAGTTTCGTTCGATGAAATTTGGTTCTGTCACGCTCCCGACGCTATACACGATCTCAGCAATTGCCATACACGTTCTCTAATGCTGCGCGTTAACCTCAACGCCACGCGTTAGCTTCAGTGGTTATTTAAAAACCTGATTTCGTTTTTGCTGATGGCTGGAAGGATTATTGAAGCCTTTATTCCAGAAATCTGAGAGAGCTTCCAGAAAGCATACTTGCGCCAAAATTCCATTATTGTTATGCTGCTGAAGAAGGATCTCCCACAAAAAGCTTAAGGAGAATTCTGGAGGAGGACTACGTCACGCTACATCCGAAGGACGATCGCTTCGACCTCACTCATACTACAACGATCCTTCATCCTCATCTTCAGAGATCTCATATAGGGAGTTTTATTATTGTTATCTTTATTTTCATTCCATACTTTTTGTAATCATTTAGAGAATTTGCCTCGTGTTGGCGACTAGGTCTGGGTAAGACTTGGGGCTGAAATTCACCTCGTGTTGGCGACTAGATCTAGGTTAGGTCTAGGGGGTGCTCGAGGCCATATCCGAGGAAGGATTGGCTAGAGCGGCTTGATGCCATATCCGGGGAAGGATAGGCTAAAGCCAACCGGTTTGTGGGGATACAAGTCGATATAGAAAAGGAAAAATTGTTTTACTTTGTACGCCTCCGATTTCTAGCGATATTGAAATCAAATTTATGTAAACACTTTTTTATATAATATAATCATGTCTCTTTTTGTGTTTACTTGATTTCTCTCATTTGGCATAATCTCTAAATATTGGTTACTAAGTTTTCTATTCTAATTATTTTATCTAAATTGTTTATTTCAATCTCTTTAATCATAAAATAATTTAGTACTTATTTCTAAACTTGAAAATTATGATATTCTCTTAATTTAGCTAAATTGTTATTTTGCCTCTCTCCTATTATAAAACAATTTAGTAATTTTCATAACATTATTATAAAGAATTTTTATTCCCTTATTCACCCCCCCCCCCTCTAAGGGCGCCAATCGATCAAACAAGTGGTATCAGAGGACAGGTTGTTCCAAACGGTCTAAAAACCAGGAATAATGGCGTCTCATGATCTCGCCTCTACTAGTGGGGGAAATTTTCTTATAAATGAAAAATCTTTGGCACCACTTTTATTTGGAGGCAAAAATTATAATGGGTGGAAAATTCTTATGGAAAAATTTCTTAAATCTTTGGATATTAAAGTATGGAATATTACAATTAAAATGCCCCCAAGTATTTTAAATAAAAATGAATTTTTTTTAAATGTCAAATCAATGAATAGTATATATTGTGCATTAGATCAAAATATTTTCAAACTTATTTATACACTTCCTACTGCTTATGAAGTTTGGAAATTTCTTGAGAATTCTTATTTGTCTTCCTTCCACAGATGATGAACAAGAGCAATTCCTTATGGACCCAAGAGAAGAAACTGATGAGGACTTATGCTTGGAGGAAGAAGAATACAACGTCACAATATTGGACTCATTTATTGGCAACACATCAAGCAAAAGAGAAGACGAAAATTCAACTATGGAAGAGGAATGCGAAGAAGATGTCAAAGGATTGGTTCAAATCTTGCCTCATCCCATAGCAATGTAAGAAAATAAAAAACTTCTCTTTTTGTAACAAATTCTATTTCTACATCTCGTATGCTTAAAATGGCTAAACGTAAAATTTTAAAGTTAAAAATTGCTAATTCTAAATTACGTTTAGAAAATAAATCTTTAAAAGCAAACGATAACGTAGAATCAAATATTGATGTGTTAAATTCTCTTTCATGATCTATAGTTAAAATTCTTATTCCTTGTTTTGATTGCAATCTATTAAAAGAAAAATTCAAGGATATTGAAAAAGGGCTCTTAGTTTCTAAAAGGCATAATGAAAAATTGATAATTGAAAATGATACTTTAACTTGCAAGTTAAGACGATTAAAATCTTTTGTTGAAAACGTTCTAATTTCTAGTAATGACTTTCATCATAAAATTTTGAATAAAAATAAATTAACTTACAAAATCATTTCTAAAAAGGACCATTTTCATACATCAACTAAAAAGGAGTTTAGTTTCAAAAAGAATTATGACCCTCACAAAATTCTTAAGAGTCACTATTATAAGTCTCAATATATTTTCAATCATGACTCATATTTAAAAACTCCTTTTCATGGAAATCAAACTATAAAATATTATCCTTCATATAATAAGGGTATGTCTATAAGAAAGAGTGGAAATGAAAATCATCAAAATAAGAATCAATCATTTAAAATTTATTGTAACTCACTCTTTCAACAATCACTTCTAAAGAAAGACAATCACTCTTATAAACTTTCAAAGAATCCATATAATAAAATTCATGATGATTATCAACATCAAGCTATTTTGAAAAATAATTTGAATTAACATAAACCCACAATGAATTATTTTACAAACAACTATTGTACAACCCGGGGTTCGCCCGGCTCCTCCCATTAGAACTCGCAAAGCCAGTCTTCCAGGAAGCATAGGCGAGATTGCCACTTACATGTTCTCAGCAGCTATAAGGAGGCGAGACCAGAGTACCAACATCGGTCTCGCCCGAATCCTTGACGGGAAGCGTGGCGCGTTCCACAGGTTCTGCGAGACCCGCAAGGTCGCAGAGAGGGCAGGTGTTCTCTCTTAAAGCAAGCGAGACCCAGAAACTCGAGTAGTCCCGCAGACCCCCCCCCCTTTTTTTAGGGAGGGTTAGAAGCTAGAATTACCCTCTTGCCCCTGGAGGTCTGCATATAGCCCCTCCAAACAGCAGAGTTTGGCTATTGGCAGGCCAAATTGGGGTGCGTATAGTAAGTTCAAAAGGCGGAGTTCCGCTATTCGCAGACCAGTTCAGAAAAACTATAAATAAGACCCAAAGGGCACCTTTGGAGAGAGGTCCGGTTTGAAGCTTCTCTCTCCTCTGGTTATCCTTGCCGAGACTCCCCTGAGCTCTCCAAGGTGCCCGGGCCTCAGCTTTGGCTTAGGAGGGGAAGCAATCTAAAGATCTTCCGGGTGTGCGGTGGGACCTCCCTGCTGAGTTTAAGGTTCTGTGTTGAGTTCTGGAACCCCGACTTGCTCTCCCCAAGAGACAAGTAAGTGCTAGTCGCCCCTCAACCTGTTGAGGGCCCCTAGCTCCACAAGAGACCAGTTTCTGGTTTCAACATTCTTGGTGCGGTGAGCGTGGAGTGTGACTAGTACAAGAAAGTCTTTAAGAGAAAGCATGGCGGGCGAGGACGAGCGAGATGCAGGATTCGGAGGCTCGCCACCCACAGGGCCACCAGTGACGATGGATATGCTGGCCGAGCTCAAGAGGGATATGATTGGGGCCTTTCAGAACGCCATCGCCTCGGCGCTGGGTGGTTTCGCTACCCCGGCCCCTCAGATGGCTCCCCCCATCTGGGGGCTGCGAGAACGCCCCAGGCCAGCGAGTAGGCAAGGAGGCAGCGGTCCAGGAGTGAAGTGCTGAAGTCGGGAGGTTACCACCTCCGGGATGTGGAAGGGGAGCCTCTCGGCCGAGCCAGGAGTGGGGATGACTTGAAACGTTTCTATCCATGAAGTTCTTGAATATATTGATTCCTATGTATTGGCGTTGTTTTTATACTAATCATGAGTTCCAAGCAACAAGTAATGACGCTGGATTGCCCCGGACGATCCCACTGCCAGGCTCTCATTAGCTGGTAGGGCCGGTTGATCTCGCAGAGAGGCTGGCGAGGTGATAGACTCTTTGTGCTGGATTGCCCCGGACGATCCCGCTGCCAGGCTCTCATTAGCTGGTAGGGTCGGTTGATCTCGCGGAGAGGTTGGCGAGGTGATCGACTCTTTGTGTTGGATTGCCCCGGACGATCCCGCTGCCAGGCTCTCATTAGCTGGTAAGGCCGGTTGATCTCGCGGAGAGGCTGGCGAGTTGATAGACTCTTTGTGCTGGATTGCCCCGGACGATCCCGCTGCCAGGCTCTCATTAGCTGGTAGGGCCGGTTGATCTCGCGGAGAGGCTGGCGAGGTGATCGACTCTTTGTGCTGGATTGCCCCGGACGATCCCGCTGTCAGGCTCTCATTAGCTGGTAGGGCCGGTTGATCTCGCGGAGAGGCTGGCGAGGTGATAGACTCTTTGTGCTGGATTGCCCCGGACGATCCCGCTGCCAGGCTCTCATTAGCTGGTAGGGCCGGTTGATCTCGCGGAGAGGCTGGCGAGGTGATAGACTCTTTGTGCTGGATTGCCCCGGACGATCCCGCTGCCAGGCTCTCATTAGCTGGTAGGGTCGATTGATCTCGCGGAGAGGCTGGCGAGGTGATAGACTCTTTGTGCTGGATTGCCCCGGACGATCCCGCTGACAGGCTCTCATTAGCTGGTAGGGCCGGTTGATCTCGCGGAGAGGCTGGCGAGGTGATCGACTCTTTGTGCTGGATTGCCCTGGACGATCCCGCTGCCAGGCTCTCATTAGCTGGTAGGGCCGGTTGATCTCGCGGAGAGGCTGGCGAGGTGATCGACTCTTTGTGCTGGATTGCCCCGGACGATCCCGCTGCCAGGCTCTCATTAGCTGGTAGGGCCGGTTGATCTCGCGGAGAGGCTGGCGAGGTGATCGACTCTTTGTGCTGGATTGCCCCGGACGATCCCGCTGCCAGGCTCTCATTAGCTGGTAGGGCCGGTTGATCTCGCAGAGAGGCTGGCGAGGTGATCGACTCTTTGTGCTGGATTGCCCCGGACGATCCCGCTGCCAGGCTCTCATTAGCTGTAGGGCCGGTTGATCTCGCGGAGAGGCTGGCGAGGTGATAGACTCTTTGTGCTGGATTTCCCCGGACGATCCCGCTGCCAGGCTCTCATTAACTGGTAGGGCCGGTTGATCTCGCGGAGAGGCTGGCGAGGTGATCGACTCTTTGTGCTGGATTGCCCCGGACGATCCCGCTGCCAGGCTCTCATTAGCTGGTAGGGCCGGTTGATCTCGCGGAGAGGCTGGCGAGGTGATCGACTCTTTGTGCTGGATTGCCCCGGACGATCCCGCTGCCAGGCTCTCATTAGCTGGTAGGGCCGGTTGATCTCGCGGAGAGGCTGACGGGATGGAAGATGTTGGATCTTAAGAAAGAAGGTCCTCGGCACGAGATAATGAAAAGAAAGTGTTGGGTCTCTAAAATATTCCGAAAATAAGGGACGACTTCTCGCTAGACGAGAGGGGGGATCCTCGGCATAAATAACGAGGAAAATGTGTTTGGACTAAAATATTTCAAAAGTGAGGGCGACTTCTCGTCCTAGCGAGGAGGAAAGACCTCGGCACGAGACTAGAGCGAGAACGGGGACTTTCATCCCCAAGACGTATAGACTGAAGCTTAAGGGGGTTTTTCGCTGGACGAGAAGGAAAGTCCTCGGCGCTTATAAAATAAACGGATTCCCCGACACATGCATCAACTGATGTAAAAATAAAAACAGAGAGAATGCGTAGCGAAGTAAGAAAGCATTGCGCAAAAATTCCTTTCCAAAGAAGAAGTTTGTTACAATGGGCGGCGAACTCGCCAACCCCAAAAAAGTTTATATATCAAAAAATAAAATAAAGATCGCCTTCTAGTCCTCGCCAAAGAACCCCTCGTCGTCGTCGCCATCCTTCACCGGCGGGAGCGGCCTGAAGAGCTCCGGGACAATATCCTCGACCGTCACGCTCTCGGCCTCGGCAACCAACAACCCAGCACCTTTCATGGCCTGGAAGACGAAGCGTGCCGCATTCGTGGACTCTACGCGAAGCGCTTCGTCGCGATCTCGCCTCTCTTCCTTTAACCGGCGAGGAGAAGGGGGAACGGCAGCCCGAGCAAGCTCACAGTTGAGTGCCTTCAACGCGGCGACCTCGCCCTCCAAGCTCAGGACCCGAGCATCCGAGAGCCTAGCCATCTCGGCATCCTGTAGACGAACTTAGTATGAGAAGAAGTTAGGAAGTCAGGGATAACATTATAGAACGAACGACTCACCACTCCGGTCTCGGCGGTGGCCAACTTTTCCTTTAGCTCGTCGACCTTCACCTCGGAAACCCTGAGGGATTCGGCCAATCCCGCGCATTCGCGCTCCAGCTCCAGACATTTCCTGCTCGTCATATGGGCAAGTTCCACTGCCCGCAATTGAGATCTCGAGCTCTCGTAGGCGAGACCCCGTGCGGTTGCGTCCTTGTAGGCCGCGGCGTCCTCGCGGCCATACATGACGAAGGAGAAATTGAAGGCGTGGGAAGTCGCTACGCCCCTCCTCTACCCAAGTAGGAAGGAGGGAGGTGATGTCGATCCGGTTGACCTCTTCATTCCAGCGCACCAGGCGCTCGCCGGTTTCATCTCGGGCTCGCATGCCAAGGCCGAAATGCAGATGATTCGACGGAATTGGCGGTGCCGAGGTCCTAGCGATGGCCTCGGCTTGCTCGACCTCCAGATCCTCGGGGAGTGAGGAATCGTCGATCCCAGGACCCGAGGGCTCGGCCGGACGCTTTCCCTTTACGGAGGCGTGCAGGCTCTCGTTTGTCTTGGACCTCTTTGAAGTAGGCTGGCGGGAAGGCTGGCTGCCTGAAGCCCCCGACCTCTTCTTAGAGGTGATAGCAGTTGGGGGGGTACCTTCTCGGCAGGCCGCCGCTCCCATGGTTGCGAGAGAAAGATCGGTGGAGGGTTTAATGTTGCTCGCATAAGGTGGGTGGAGGGGGATATCTCGCTCACCTGTTAAGAGTTGTGTTAGAAAGAATGGCGGAAATCAGAATTAAAGCAAAAAAGGGGGGCGAGATCATTACCTTCCCCGGGAAGAACCGGTGAAAGTTTGTCGACGTTGCGGCGGAGATGGACCACCTCGAAGTTCTTCTTCTGGAAGAATTGGAAGAGGTCGGCATCGTGGCTGCCCAGAGGTGGAGGACGGTAGACGATGTCGTTATACTGGATGGGCGAGATCGGGATGTTGCCGAAATTCCCCTTTACCAGGAGGAACTTCTGGGCCCAGAAGTGGGCCTTGTTGACGGTCTCGATGACCTTGCAGCCCGACCCCACAAAGTAGAACGTGCCCTCGGAGTAGGCGCGAAACGAGAACAGCTTCCGGAAAACCGGAAGGCTGAACTCGATTCGCTCCTCGCGCATGAAGCAGGCGAACCCCGTGATCACCGCCATCGCGTTAGGGGTGAGCTGGCCGAGAACAACTCCATAGTGCCGAAGCACCTAAAAAGCCACGTAAAGAAAATTGAAGCAAGCGAGATCAATCTCGCAAGAATGATGAAGGAGGGAAGGAGGTGTACCTGGCGAACCTCGGGCCAGAGGGGAAGTCGCAGGCCCACGGCGAAGTGCGAGATCGGGATGGCGATCTCATCGGGCCGAAGGGTGTTAATCACCTCGCCCTTCTCGGGCCGGCGGGCGGTGAACCCAGTAGGAATGTAGTCGGCGATGGAGGAGAGATACTCTTCCTCGCTCATATTGCAGTGGAAGAAGTCGTGCTCGCAGTAAGCCCAAGCACACTTCAGCCGGCCTTCCGCCTCAGGAAGCTCTTTCGAGGTCTTCACCATCACGTGTACCTGCGAAAACAAGTGTAGAAGAAGGCGAGAACAAAGCTGACGAGAGCTCTGCAACTAGGAGAAGAGGAAGGCGGTAGGTAAATGATATTAATGGGGAGGCTATTTATAGAAAAATGAAAATGGCGGGAAGAAGCCCAAGTGCCAGGATGCTGTCAGACAAAACGTCACATCACTGGGTCGCACCAAACAAAATTATTTCGCCAATCATTGGCGAGCGAGATCAATCTGCAGGATTAGCTAGAATAAAATGATTTGCGAGCGGAAATATCACAGGCATGCGGGAACAAGGTAAAGGAAAAGCGGCATTATAAAAGCCGCGAGCGATAACATAGTTAATAAGTTGTCCGATGCTCGTGGCGAGCGAGAATCAATAAAGACCATAGCCTAGCGAGATTGTTGCAATAAAAACAGAAGCGAATTGTCCATGAAAGAGGGAACAAAAAATCGCGGGGTCAGTAGGGCAGCCACTGCCATCTACCACCACCTCGCGGCCCCCTCCTCGGCGGCCTCCGGGAATTGTGGAATTCAGCAGCAGCGCGGGCTTCGCGGTCGATCAATTGGGCGTGATCCCTGATCCTCGCTATGAGCGTATCCTGAGAGGCCTCGCATTCATCAGGGTCGTGGGGTATCGCCGCACGGAGTTTGTCACATTCGTCCATCAGGGACGCGTGTCTTTCCTCCGCAGCCAGCCTATCCACTCTCGCCTGGATGTTGAGGTCCTGTAACATCTGGTTTTGCTTTTGGAATAGTTCCGCAATCCGCCGTCTCATCACCTCGGGTTCTCGCGCATCGCCCAGGAAATCTTCCACCCGCTCCGGAAAAGGGGACACCTCGTCGTCCCCGAATTCGGAGTCGGTAAGCTGAATCTCGCCGTCTAACAAAGAAAGGTCGTACGCGAGGTTATGAAAGATAAGTTAGAGTAAAAGGCGGAAAGGCGAGAAGGTCTACCTCTGGGACGGCGAGAAGAACCGGGTGGGGAATCGAAAGAAGTGCCGTAGTAAGGCCGATGAGTTTTTCCCTTTCCAAGGGGATATCTCGCTGCATCAGCAAGAGGAACATTCGGCGGGCGCGAGCCGCCTGAGTCTCGATTGGCGAGAAGGTCAAAGGTTGGTGCCGGGATTGTCACATCCCGGCGTCTGGGGGAAGGAGTTCGCTGACCCTGTTCCCCCGGGCTCGCTGGGGGCGAGGCTGCAATCAAAAGTAAAAGATAAGATGAGAAAGGAGACGCTATCGAATAATATAATTCCAATAAAAGAGGCGAGACCAAATAATGTACCAGGAGGATTCTCGCCAGTAGTATTCGCATTTACCCGAGGGGTAGTGGGCGGTTCGTTCGAGGGCCCGCCAATGTCCTTGACAGTCTCGTTGACCTGCAGAGGCAAAGTTTAGAAGTAGCAGTCGAAGGATCTCGCATGAAGAGTAATAATCCCTACCTTCTCGATGGATTTCTCGCTGGCCGAGGACTCGATGTCGACAGTATCTTCTCCCAATCGGCGAGCGGCTTTTGCTTTTTTCAGTTTCGGCATAGGAGAGGGAGACGAGCGATTCATCCACGTCGGTGGCTTCGTCATCATCGCCATCTCCTGTGCCTTGGAGGCCTTCAGGCGAGCTTCCATTTCCTTGGAGAGAGGCATCGGAGGACAGCTACAGTAAAGAGAAGGATGGGGAGGAGAAGAACAATGAAGACACTTCAGCTCGGGTGGTATTTATAGCCAGGCGATGGGACCCACAGAAAGATTCCTGACAAGACAGCTGTCGCCAGACGAACACCCTAGGGTTGGATGATTCTTTGCGAGCTCAGGTTAAACTCGCAAAGAGCGGGGATTGTGTACAACCCGGGGTTCGCCCGGCTCCTCCCATTAGAACTCGCAAAGCCAGTCTTCCAGGAAGCATAGGCGAGATTGTCACTTACATGTTCTCAGCAGCTATAAGGAGGCGAGACCAGAGTACCAACATCGGTCTCGCCCGAATCCTTGACGGGAAGCGTGGCGCGTTCCACAGGTTCTGTGAGACCCGCGAGGTCGCAGAGAGGGCAGGTGTTCTCGCTTAAAGCAAGCGAGACCCAGAAACTCGAGTAGTCCCGCAGACCCCCCCCCCCCCTTTTTTAGGGAGGGTTAGAAGCTAGAATTACCCTCTTGCCCCTGGAGGTCTGCATATAGCCCCTCCAAACAGCGGAGTTTGGCTATTGGCAGGCCAAATTGGGGTGCGTATAGTAAGTTCAAAAGGCGGAGTTCCGCTATTCGCAGACCAGTTCAGAAAAACTATAAATAAGACCCAAAGGGCACCTTTGGAGAGAGGTCCGGTTTGAAGCTTCTCTCTCCTCTGGTTATCCTTGCCGAGACTCCCCTGAGCTCTCCAAGGTGCCCGGGCCTCAGCTTTGGCTTAGGAGGGGAAGCAATCTAAAGATCTTCCGGGTGTGCGGTGGGACCTCCCTGCTAAGTTTAAGGTTCTGTGTTGAGTTCTGGAACCCCGACTTGCTCTCCCCAAGAGACAAGTAAGTGCTAGTCGCCCCTCAACCTGTTGAGGGCCCCGAGCTCCACAAGAGACCAGTTTCTGGTTTCAACAACTATCATCATATAAAGATGTCACATAATCATTATATGGATTTAAGTGATAAACAACCAACGTATGAATGGAGACCCATAAAGAAAAATGACATATCATCTTTAATTGAAAAAGCCCATTCATCATTATCTTCCCAAAAGCCACCACGATGTATTTGGGTACCCAAAGGAACCATCCCACTTGGTCACATTTGGATACCTAAATCTCTTATTCATTAATATCCATTCATTTGCATGAAGTAGAAACAATTAAAAATGAAATATCAATACTCTACTTCATGATGTGCTTTATTTCCTTTTTCTTTTGTTTATTTTGTATTTTTGATCCAAAATGTTTTTGGTCTCTTTATATTTCATGGGATATGACTTACACATTTTAAGCCTAATATTTAACAAATCAAATTGAATTAAAACTGAACATTAAGTCATGTATTTATCAAAGTGACCTATCTCTAATCTTCTTAGTTCTTTATCCTTTTAAATCCTTTACCCTTAATTGTCTTGAATTATCATGATAAATTGAATATTGAAATTATTATCAAGACTATTGAAACTATTTTAAAGATTGGATTTAAATGGTTTATTAAAGGGCTTAAACTTAAAATTAAAATGCGCAACATTTTTGATTCTTTTCTATTTTAGTTTGCTGCATATGATAGACCTTATAATGAAGAATATTATCTAGAAAAATTGAAAGCAAAAATTCATCTAAACGCATGTTTAATCTTTCAAAAATGCGAGTTTATGATCAAAACTTCAAACAGCCATATCTTTTGATCCGCTCGTCCGATTTTCACGTTTAATATATTTTCGGAAAGCGTACAGAAATCTCCATCCAGCGGCGAACTAGACTTGTCCATTTGAGTTCGTTTGGTGCTGTCAATTTGCCCAATTTCAACTCTGTTTTAAAAGCTATCTTAGTTTGCTTGATTCAGAAATTTCTGTGTTTATGGATTTTTCATCACATGATATCCTTAGTATAATTGTTTCATATATTAATTTAGATATTATGTGTGTGATGTGTGTCACCATTGTTTGCATGCAATTTAGACCTTAGAATCATCTTGTATCATTAAGATCAAATCAAAAGTTTAATCATTTCATTCTAGGTCTTAAGAAAATTAATTTGAAAACTCCTCATATTACATGCAACATTATCTCCATTAGTCCTATGTAATAACATTGCATTTGAACTCATCATCCTAGCATCATTTCTTGGTCTATGCTTATATACTTATGCTGGGTATAACATTTACAATGTTATTCAAATTTCATGATAACTATGTGATTTGAAATCATAAATAGAATACTAAAATTCCAACAAACACATAGTTTATGGTTTGATCATTAGTATATATATCATGAAACTATATATCATCATGCAAAACCAAAGATCAATAAATTTAATTATCCAATGCAATTTTATTATAAATTTCAAAACGTTATATATGTGATCTTTGTCTTTGGTATGATTGGATGATCATCATTTTTCTAGACTTACAAATCATACATGCTCATTCAAAAGAAAATCACCAAATCATATTGTCATAAGTCTAGAAGAATTAGAATTTACATACATCATGATGATCTAACATATATTCTATGCAAAATTCTCTATAATCATAAATCATAATTCATGTTCTATCAAGAAATATCTCAAATCAATAATAGGAATTATGAATCTTATGATAAAAATTATGAATAATGTTTTCCTTACATTATTTGATGTATGAATATGCTTTGCTATTGATTGTGTGTATCTAACATATACACAGACTCTAGAATCAACTTTGTAATAATAAGAATAAATCAAACTTAATCATCACTCTATTCTAGATCTATAATTTGAAACTCTACTTTGGAATACATGCAATATTAATATTAATCTTATGACATGACAATAAACCCAAAACTCATCATACTAGCTTTATCACTTATTGAATATTAGTAATTGAATTGCTAGTTATCTCATATTGTCATCTCATAAAAGTAGAAAAACTATGCGGATTTATATAACTCATCACATTAAACAAAACCCATAGTTTATAAATCAACCCATAGTTTAAAAGCATAGGTTGTCCAAAGATTATTCACCTATGACTTCATATCTCACAATAGCAGGGGCGTAGGATTGGATGCATTAGAGACCTAATCTCTAAGACATGTCTTGTCCTTAACCGGGGAGGGTTCCAGTGGGGCCTTGCGAGGTACTAAGGGGAAAGAGTGCTAGGTTGAGCGTTCTCTAGTGTGTGCATATGGGATTAACACCTCAACCAATGGCATGTGTGTAGCTCCTCATGCCCATCCATCACTTTGTACGGGGTTAGGGTGTAGACATTTAGTTGGGGTAGTTTTTAATCATAAGACATACTTATATTACTCTTTGCATGATCATTTTATTTACTTATCACTTAAATCATGTATATTTTGGGTTGTTTAATAAAAAAATGTCCTCTTGTGTTTGTATAATTTATCTTTTTGAGCTTAAATGTTTTTGCAAAACACATGTATTTGAAAAAGCTAAAGTTTTATGTAAATTTGAGCAATCAAGACATCTCCAAAAATTACAAAACTTCTGCATAAGACTACTCTAAGGACACTTATTAAATATCAAAAATCAGATTTTTCAAATTCTCAAATAAATCGTGTACTATTTCCAGCGTTAGCCCTAACGCCAGCATTAGCGTTGGTGTTGGAATTTTCTGATTTTTAAATTTTCTAAAAATCCTTAAAAATATGTTAGTTTATATTTACTAATTTGTTTTTGAATTTCTGACATTTATTATCTTTGTTTTAATTTATATTTTAGAAAATCAACTACAAAAATTCAAAATTCAAAAATACAAAAATATGTTCTTGAGATTTGTGTTTTATTCATATTATGAAAAATCAACTACAAAAGTTCAAAATTCAAAAATATGTTTTTGAGATTTGTGTTTTATTCATATTATGAAAAATCAACTACAAAAGTTCAAAATTCAAAAATACAAAAATATATTTTTGTGATTTTCTGTTTTTATCTCATTAAAAAAATGATAAAACAACAAAAAAAACTGTATGACCTTTATTGCTAGTATCAAGCATGAATGAATTCTATTATTTAGAATTATTTTCAATGTTAAAATTTATTCCTTCAAATTACTATGAACACTGTTTTGTTTATCATGCTTTGATATATCTATTTAAAGTGCATCAATTGTATTGAAAAATATGTGTAGAACCAAGCTTAGCATGCCTCTAAGTATGAGTAAATGTATTATAATTGATAATGATACCTTTCACTCACTTACTTTGGTAATCAACATGTGTGTTTAAATCTAAAAATGCTTGTTTGTGTATTGTATTTGTACAATAAATTAAAACTTGCATAAGTTTATTACCTACATTAAATTTGAATTGCACTTATGAAATTTTGAAAAGTGGTTAAGTTTCAAAAATTGTGGGTTTGCAAAACAAGTGTGTTCGGAGAATGTTGTCGCACAAATGTGAACAAAAAAAATTATATATGTAGACAACTATAACTCCACCAGGCACCACTTGAATCTCCTGATAAGTCTTCATAAGCATTGTGAGGTTGAGCACCTTGGAAAGAAAAGTGTCATGTGCAACCCTTGATTAATACACCACTTTTTATAAAATAACGTGCATTAAAGTGTGTGAAAGTTAATTTACTTGTGTTTTATTGTGCACTTTACTTTACATATGTCTTGTATTTTGTGATTTAAATCAATTGTTAACATTGCCCAAAATACACTTATGTGCACATCATTATCTTTCATAACACTTCTTCTCATGAGTATTGGATTCTAATGCTTTATCTATACTACTCTTTATATAATAAATGCACCAAATAACCTAGCATGATCTCTACAATGTTTTAGTATCTCTTGAACTTAAAATTAAGTAACATTGTAGTATATTCTTTTTGATATGTTCATTTTCATGCTTGGTATCTTTATGTAAAACCATGAGATTTCAAAAAGGTTAAAACATATTTACATTTTGAACTTAAAACTCATATTTTCACTTATGCTTTTCATGCTTACAAAAAGATGTTTCTTATAATCTTCTGCTTGCTTACAACTCTTATCTTTTTATTTGAAATCTCTTATATATATACTATGCTTAAAATTTGTATCATTATCTATATTACAAAAGCTCGATCATGCTTTATCATTTATAAGAAATGGCTCTTTACTACCCTCACCCTACCATCTTTTGATAATACCAAAAGGGGGAGATTAATTGAAGAAATCTATATGTGAGAAATATAGAAGAATACGGAGAGACTAATTCATGTAATCAATCATTTAGGGGGAGTAAAACATAAATTGTATTTATGTAGGGGGAGCATTAAGATAGGGGGAGTATGCACATTCTCATGATTATCAAATACTATAGTTGCACTATTATCTCGCTTATCATATTCTATAATCTCCTTTAATGATTTCTTGCTAAGAGGATTTGTTATTATCAAAAGGGGGAGATTGTTGGACATGTGTGTCACATCCCTTTGTTTGAGAATAACAAATCCCAAATTGCCTTCGATCTTGCTTGTCGTGTGTTTAGAGTGTGCAGGAACTATAGGTGCAATACTCCACAGGTAGAAAATAGATTGGAGACGACTCTTTGGAATGTGTACTAACGCTCGCGTTAGTTGTTAACGCCCAGCGATAAAAACCGCTGAGAAGGCGCTCGATGAAACCTGAAGGAACCTGCATTCGATGAACTTGGAGTTTCGTTCGATGAAATTGCGCTCGACAAGCTGCGTTCGACGAACTTGGAGTTCCGTTCGACGAAATGATCCTGCGCTCGATGACATTGCGCCCGACAAACTGCGTTCGACGAACTTGGAGTTCCGTTCCACGAAATTAGCCCGCGCTCGACGAAATTGTGCTTGACAAACTGTGTTGGACGAACTATGAGTTCCGTTTGGCAAAATTGATTTTGTTCTACGAACTTGGTTTCTGCCACGATCCTGACGGTTGCAGTTAACAAAATGGGTTTCCGTTTGACGAAGGCGCGCTCGACGAAATTAGTTTCGTTCGACAAAATTTGGTCCTGTCACGCTCCCGACGCTATACACGATCTCAGCAACTACCTTACACATTCTCTAACGCTGCGCGTTAACCTCAATGCCACGCGTTAGCTTCAGTGGTTATTTAAAGACTTGACTTCATTTTTGTTGATGGCTGGAAGGATTATTGAAGCCTTTATTCCAGAAATCAGAGAGAGCTTCCAGAAAGCATACTTGCGCCAAAACTCCATTATTGTTATGCTGCTGAAGAAGGATCTCCCACAAAAAGCTTAAGGAGAATTCTGGAGGAGGACTACGTCACGCTACATCCGAAGGACGATCTCTTCGACCTCGCTCATACTATAGCGATCCTTCATCCTCATCTTCAGAGATCTCATATAGGGAGTTTTATTATTGTTATCTTTATTTTCATTCCATACTTTTTGTAATCATTTAGAGAATTCGCCTCATGTTGGCGACTAGGTCTAGGTAGGACTTAGTGCTGAAATTTGCCTCGTGTTGGCGACTAGATCTAGGTTAGGTCTAGCGGGTGCTCGAGACCTTATCCGGGGAAGGATTGGCTAGAGCGGCTTGAGGCCATATCCGGGGAAGGATAGGCTAAAGCCAACCGGTTTATGGGGATACAAGTCGGTATAGAAAAGGAAAATTTGTTTTACTTTGTACGCCTCCGATTTCTAGCGATACTGAAATCAAATTTATGTAAACACTTTTTTGTATAATATAATCATGTCTCTTTTTGTGTTTACTTGATTTCTCTCATTTGGCATAATCTCTAAATATTGGTTACTAAGTTTCCTATTCTAATTATTTTATCTAAATTGTTTATTTCAATCTCTTTAATCATAAAACAATTTAGTACTTATTTCTAAACTTGAAAATTATGATATTCTCTTAATTTAGCTAAATAGTTATTTTGCCTCTCTCCTATTATAAAATAATTTAGTAATTTTCATAACATTATTATAAAGAATTTGTATTCCCTTATTCACCGCCCTCTAAGGGCGCCAATCGATCCAACAGGAACTATAGGTGCATTTCTCCACAGGAAGAAAGCAGCTTGGAACCAACAAACTGAGTTGAAGCACTACAGCCAGCGTTAGGGGTTAATGGCAGGCGTTAGCGCTACCGACAGAGCTAGTGCTACTGCATGGCGCTAGCTCAAGTTCGTGCACAGTGCCACGCTGCCGACGGTTTTGCAACCGCTCCACACGAACGCTACCACAGGTGCTAGGAGCTACCACAGGCGCTAACGACAAGTTCTATAAATTGATGGACTCTCTCTCATTTTGGTCAGAGCTTCCAGAGTGGTTACTTGTGCCAAATTTCCAGTGCTGCTACTCTGCCAAAAGTTCATCTCCCACTCAAAGCCAAAGAAGATTTCTGGAGAAGGAAGCCCCCACGCTGCATCCGAAGAACGATCGCTTCAACCTCACTTGTGCAACATCGATCCTTCATCCTCAACTTCATAAATCTCATAGAGGGAGTTTTTGTTATTAGCTTTATTTCATTATTGTAATTTTTGTAGTAGAATTCGCCTTGTGTTGGTGACTAGGTCCTTGCGAGGCTTAGGGGGTAATTCGCCATGTGAGTTGACGACTAGGTCTAGGAGATTAGATCTAGGGGGTGCTTGAGACCATATCCAGGGGGAAGGATTGGCTAGAGCGGCTTGAGGCCATATCCGGGGAAGGATTGGCTAAAGCCAACTGGTTCGTGGGGATATGAGCCGGTATAGAAAAGGAAAAATTATTTTACTTTGTACGCCTCCGCTTTCTAGCGATATTGAAATCAAATTTATGTAAACACCTTTAATATAATATAATCATGTCTCTATTTGTGTTTACTTGATTTCTTTCATTTGGCATAAAATTTATTTTTGCAAATTACTTTTGCTAAATTGTTATTTTGCTCTTTCTCACTTAAAACAATTTAGTCATTTTCATACAATTATAAGAAAAATTTTATTCCCTTATTCACCCCCCCCCCCCTTCTAAGGGCGCCAATCGATCCAACAAGTGGTATCAGAGCTGGTTATTCCAAATGGTTTAAAAACCAGGAATAATGGCGTCTTATGATCTCGCTTTTTCCGAGGGTCAGAGAATTAGTAGACCTCCACTATTTAATGGCTCAGATTATAACTATTGGAAAAATAGGATGCGATGTTTTCTTATGACCCTAGATATTGAGGTGTGGAATATGGTAGAAGAGCAATACTCTCCTCCTACATTTGTAGTTGGAGAGGTAATATTAAATAAACCCAAGGATAAATGGGATGATCGGGATAAACTCAAATGTAAAAATAACGAAAAGGCCATGAATGCTTTATTTTGTGCGTTAGATAGAAATGAATTTAATAGAATTTCTACATGTACTATTGCTTATGAAATTTGGAATCATTTGGAAATTACTCGTGAAGGTACATCGCAGGTTAAATATTCCAAGCTTTTCCAACTAGAATCGGAATATGAAAACTTCTGGATGGATGAAAGTGAAGATGTTGATGGAATGTACACGCGCTTCACGAAGATCATCAATGCCTCAAAAGCTCTTGGAAAGACCTTCTCAAATGGCGACTTGGTCTGAAAGATCCTTCATTCCCTTCCTCCAAAATTCAACCCGAAGGTGACGGCCATTTCAGAATCGCACAATCTAAGAACGCTCCAAGTTGAGAGCCTCATTAGGAATCTCAAAACCCATGAGGTAGAACTCAAAATCCAATATGATGAATACAATAAGAAGCCAAAGAATAAGGCGTTGGCACTAAAGTCAAAAAAGGAGTGCCAAGAGGATGAGAATGAAGATGAAGAAAGTCTTTTGGTGAAGAACTTCCGAAAGTTCATGCGAAATCCGGAAAGGAGAAACACTTTCCGGAAATTTATCCAAAAGGATGCAAGATGGAAAGGGTCATCTTCAAAGAAGGAAAAGGAGAGCGACGATGAAAAAGAAAGACCTCCACCGGAATGCTTTCATTGTAGGAAGACCGGGCACATTTGGAGCCAGTGCCCAAAATTCTTGAAGGAGAAGAAGGACAAGCGGCACAAAGGGAAGGAGAAGAGGAAGGTGCTAAAAGCTAGAACATGGGATTACTCCTCCTCCTCCTCCGAAGAATCAAGCGGGTCTTCATCAAGCGAAGATGAGGAAGCAAACATGTGCCTCATGGGACATGGAAACGACGGCGACGACACCAGTGTTCTTAGCGACACTAAGGTAACTCCTCCCACTTATGATGAACTCTTTAATGAATTTCTTGAAACTTGCAAAGCTTTTGATAAGAATATGAAAGATAATATTTTATTGAATCATGAAAATGAATCTCTTATTAAAGAAAATCAAAAGCTTTCCAAAAAATTAATTATTTTAGAAAAGAGAAAGGTTTCTTGCCAAGAGTGTGATCATTCCACTAAATTGGCAAGAGATATTGAAGAGTCTCTTTCTAAAGCCCTCTCTCATGCCAAAACTCTCACAAAAGAGAAGGGGGAATTGGAAAGAAAATTAGAAGCCTCTCTTGTGTAAATCAAAAATAATAAAAAAGGTTTTGAAAATTGGTGTGTCATACTTGTGAAAGAAAATTCTTCACTTAAAGCACAAGTTCATGATCTCACCATGGCCATTAAAAAATTTGGAATAGGCCAAAAATCACTGGAAATGATTTTAGGGAACCAGTGTCATGGTTCTGGAAAATTTGGGCTCGGATATCAAGGTGAGGGCTACCGCCCGACGACGCTAGCCACTAACGTCGGCGCTAGCACCGCATACAAGAAGCCTGAATTTTCTTTTTCAAAATGTTTTTCTTCTGTAAATCCAATTTCTTCCACCAAGAAAATATTCCAAAAAGGGTCTCGACCCCCTTTATTTCATGTGCAAACTGTTATAGGTTAGGTCACACATCTAGTTCTTGCAGGAAAATAAAACAAACTACTTTAAAGCAAATCTGGGTACCTAAGGCTTCCACTTATTCCATGGGTGGTACCACTTGAGTATCCAAATCTTTACTCTCATCTTCTTTCTAGATGTGCAGGCAGGCTAAGGACAATGAAGACGTATGGTACTTGGATTCTGGATGCTCCAAGCACGTGACATGCAATAAAGCAAAGTTCCTTAACCTAGAGAAGAAGAAGGGAGGGATTGTGACGTTTGGTGACAACAGAAAAGTAAGTATCATGGGAATTGGTACATTTGGTAACAAATCCTTTACTATATCTAATGTTCTTTATGTGAAAGGATTAAAACACAATTTAATTTCTATTAGACAATTATGTGATAAAGGATTAGATGTGTTATTTGAATCTTCTACTAATCTATGCCAAATATCTAATCCTACTACAAAAGATATTTTACTAACTGCACCAAGAATACATAATGTCTATATAGTTTCTTTTCATGATCTTTCTAAATCATCTATAAAATGTTTTATCACTAAAAATGATGAATTAGAACTTTGGCATAGAAGGCTAGGGCATGCCAGCACAAAGCTCGTTGTAAAACTTGCCAAAAGTGATTTAATTAGAGGATTGCCTAGGTTAAATGAAACTTTACCTTCACTTTGTTCATCATGTCAAAAAGGTAAATTTTCTAGATCCTTTTTCAAAAGTAAAAATTTCATCTCTTCTACAAGACCCTTGCAAATAATTCATATGGATCTTTTTGGTCCCGTTAGCACTGCAAGTCTTGGTGGTAGATTATATACATATGTTTTAATAGATGATTTTTCAAGATATTGTTGGGCATTATTTCTCTCTTCCAAATCCGATGTGTTTTGCAAATTTGCAAAATTATGTACTCGTATTCAAAATGAAAGTGATTTAAAAATTAAATGCATTTGCTCGGATCATGGAGGAGAATTTGAAAATGAAAAATTTACATCCTTTTGTGATATGTTAGGCATTAAACATGAGTTCTCAGCACCACGCACACCACAACAAAATGGTGTTGTAGAAAGAAAGAATAGAACACTTCAAGAACTAGCACGTACTATGTTATGTGAATATAAATTACCTGTCTTTTTGGGCAGAAGCCGTTAGCACATCATGTTATATTATGAATAGAATCATGCTTTGCCCATCTCTTAATCTCACTCCATATGAACTCTATTTTCAAAAGAAGCCTAATGTATCTTATTTCAAAGTTTTTGGTTGTAAATGTTTTATTTTGAATACAAAAGATAGCTTGGGAAAGTTTGATGAAAAATGTGATGAAGGAACATTTCTTTGGTACTCTTCAACTAGTAAAGCTTATAGAATCTTTAATAAAAGAACTAGTAGAGCTGAAGAGTCAATAAATGTGAAATTTGATGAGTTTGTTCCTTGTGTAGAAAATCTTTCCGCTGGCAACGAGGATGATCTCTTACAACCTTTGGAGCATGGTGATGAGGAACCTTCCAAAGAAGAAGAAGAGGGGGTCAAGGAAGATGAATATGTACCTCCAAGTGCCTTGAAATTCACAAAGGATCATCCACGAGAATTAATAATTGGTGAACCATCCATTGGGGTAAGAACTCGCTCTTCTCTTCATGAATCTTATTCAAATATCTGTTTTGTTTCCGAAATTGAACCAAAAACTATTTCTACCGCTTTAAATGATGAATTTTAGTTTTTGGCTATGAATGAAGAGTTAGAATAATTTGAGCGACATAATGTTTGGAAATTAGTAGAAAGACCATCTAATCACTCAGTCGTAGGTGTAAAATGAATTTTTAAAAATAAATTAGATGGTGAGTCTAGAATATCTAGAAATAAAGCACGCTTAGTAGCACAAGGATATTCTTAAATCGAGGGGATAGATTTTGATGAATCTTTTGCATCCATTGCTAGATTAGAGTCTATAAGAATTTTTCTAGCATTTGCAAGCTTTAAAAGAATAAAACTATTTCAAATGGATGTGAAAAGTGCTTTTCTAAACGGGATTGTAAAAGAAGAAGTTTATGTTGAACAACCCCCCGGTTTTATTAGTGAAAATTTTCCAAATCATGTTTATAAACTAGAAAAAGCACTTTATGGTTTAA
The DNA here is from genome assembly GCA_033032865.1 of Dactylorhiza incarnata. Lineage (NCBI taxonomy): Eukaryota > Viridiplantae > Streptophyta > Magnoliopsida > Asparagales > Orchidaceae > Dactylorhiza > Dactylorhiza incarnata. The sequence goes on from JAWHQI010000072.1 coordinate 5,355,316, forward strand.
AACAAGCACCCTGTGCATGGTATGAAAGACTTACATCATTTTTTATTAAAGCACGGTTATATTATGGGAAGTGCGGATAATACTCTCTTCGTTAAGCACAACAATGATGATATGATTATTTTACAAATATATGTTGATAATATTATTTTTGGATCTACTAATGAAGAGATGTGTAAAGAAGTTATTTTAGTGATGAAAAATGAATTTGAAATGAGTCTTGTAGGAGAACTTTCTTATTTCCTTGGTTTTCAAATATCACAAAGAATTGATGGTATCTTTATATGTCAAACTAAATATGTCAATGATATGCTTAAACATTTTGGATTTGAAAACCTTAAACATGCTTCTACACCAATGAGTGCATCACTAAAATTAGGAAAAGATGAATCGGGAATTTCTATAGATCAAACTCTATATAGAGGTGTGATAGGATCTCTACTTTACCTAAGTGCAACTAGACCCGATATTATGTTTGTCGTATGCTTATGTGCTCGATTTCAAACCAATCCAAAAGAATCTCATTTAAAAGCGGTAAAACAAATTTTTAGATATCTTATTTGGGTCATCTAGATTAGGATTATGGTACCCGCACAATAATTCATTTACACTTCATGGATATTTCGATTCAGACTATGCCAGATGTTCACTTGATCGAAAAAGCACTAGTGGTACTTGTCATTTTCTAGGACCTTCATTAGTTGCATGGTCTAGTAGGAAACAAAATTCGGTTACACTCTCCACCACGGAAGCCGAATACATTGCATTAGGGAGTTGTTTTGCACAAGCACTATGGATGAGCCAAACTTTAGAGGACTTTGGTTTTCATCTAAAACATATAGAATTAAAATGTGACAACAAGAGTGCCATTGATCTTACAAATAATCTGGTACACCATTCTAGATCCAAACATATAGATGTGCGTCATCATTTCATAAGGGATCACATTAAGAAAGAAAATGTTAGAATAAGTTTCATTGGCATAGACTCTCTACTTGCTGATATATTCACTAAACCTCTTCCCGATGCAAGGTTTCAAATGTTAAGGTTAGAATTAGGAGTCTTAGACATCTTAGGATGAATAATATGTAAAACGCTAATGTTTTATGCAATTTGAGCAATCAAGACATCTCTGAAAATTATAAAATTTCTGCATAAGACTACTCTTAAGACCCCTAATCAATATCAAAAATCAGATTTTTAAAATTCTCAAAAAATCGTGTACTGTTTCCAGCGCTAGCGCCGGCGCTAGCGTGAGTGTTTGAATTTTGTGATTTTCAAAATTTCTAAAAATATACAAAAATATTTTAGTTCATATTTACTACTTTAATTATGTACTTCTGATTTTTGTTATCTTTGTTTTATCTATATTTTGAAAAATCAACTACAAAACTTCAAAATTCAAAAATACAAAAATATGTTTTTGTGGTTTTCTGTTTTCTTTCATTAAAAATATTCAAAACAACAAAAAACTGTATGATTTTTATTGCTAATATCAAGCATGAATATGAATTCTATTCTTTAGAATTATTTACAATGTTAAAACTTGTTTCTTCATTTTACTATGAACATTGTTGTGTTTATCATGCTTTGATATATCTAATTAAGTGCATCAATTATATTGAAAAATATGTGTAGATCCAAGCTTAGCATGCCTCTAAGTATGAGTAAATGTATTGTGATTGATAATGATACTTGTACACTCACTTATGTTTGGTAATGTACATGTGTGTTTAAATCTAAAAATGCTTGCTTGTGTATTATAATTGTACAATGAATTAAAATTTGCATATGTTTATTATCTACACTACATTTGAATTGCACTTAAAAATTAAGAAAAGTGGTTGGATTTTAAGAAAAATTGTTGGGTTTGCAAAACAAGTGTATTCGGAGAATGTTGTCTCACAAATGTGAACAAAAAATAAACAAATATAACTCCACCAAGCACTACTTGAACCTCCTGATAAGTCTTCATAAGCAAATTGTGAGGTTGAGCACCTTGGAAAGAATAGTAAAGTGTCTTGTGCAACCCTTGTTTAGTACACCACTTTCTATAAAATAGTGTGCATTAAAGTGTGTGGAAGTTAATATACTTGTGTTTTATTGTGCACTTTACTCTACATATGTCTTGTATTTTGTGATTTAGATCAATTCTTAACATTGCTCAAAATACACTTATGTGCACTTCATTATCTTTCATAGCACTTCTTCTCATGAGTATTGGATTCTAATGCTTTATCTATACTACTCTTTATATAAGGAATGCACTAGATAACCTAGCATGATCTCTACAATATTTTTGGTATCTCTTGAACTTAAAATTAAGTAACATTGTAGTATATTTTTCTTTTTGATATGTTCATTTCATGCTTGATATCTTTATGAAAAACTATAGATTTCAAATAGGTTAATTCATCTTTCAATTTTGAACTAAAACTCATATTTTTACTTATGCTTTTCATGCTTATAAAAAGATGTTTCTTATAATTTTCCGCTTGCTTACAACTCTTATCTTTTTATTTGAAATCTCTTATATATATCTTGCTTAAAATCTTTATCGCTATTACAAAAGCTCGATCATGCTTTATCATTTATAAGGATTGCTTCCTTACTACCCTCACCCCACTTTCTTTTGATAATACCAAAAGGGGGAGATTAATTGAAGAAATCTAGAGGAGATATCTAGAAGATTAAGGGGAGACTAATTCTTGTAATTTAGGGGGAGTAAAACATAAATTGCATTTATGTAGGGGGAGTATTAAGATAGGGGGAGTATGCACATTTCTTATGCTTATCAAATACTATAGTTGCACTTTTATCTTGCTTATCATTTACAATAAACACCTTTGTGTATTTCTTGCTAAGTGGATTTGTTATTATCAAAAGGGGGAGATTGTTGGACATGTGTGTCACATCCCTTTGTTTGAGAATAACAAATCCCAAATTGTATTTGATCTTGCTTGTCGTGTGTTTATAGTGTGCAGGAACTATAGGTGCATTTCTCCACAGGAAGAAAGCAGCTTGGAACCAACAAACTGAGTTGAAGCACTACCGCCAGCATTAGGGGTTAACGTAGGCGCTAGCGCTACTGCCAGCGCTAGCGCTACCGCCAGCGCTAGCGCTACCGCCAGCGCTAGCGCTACCGCCTGGCGCTAGCTCAAGTTCGTGCACAGCGCCATGCCGCCGACGGTTTCGCAATCGCTCCACACGAATGCTACCGCGGGCGCTAGGAGCTACCGCGGGCGCTAGCGACAAGTTCTATAAATTGATGGGCTCTCTCTCGTTTTGGTCAGAGCTTCCAGAGAGATTACTTGTGCCAAATTTCCAGAGTTGCTACTCTGCCGAAAGTTCATCTCCCACTCAAAGCCAAAAAAGGTTTCTGGAGAAGGAAGCACCCACGCTGCATCCGAAGAACGATCACTTCAACCTCGCTTGTGCAATAGCGATCCTTCATCCTCAACTTCAGAAATCTCATAGAGGGAGTTTTTGTTATTAGCATTATTTCATTATTGTAATTTTTGTAGTAGAATTCACCTTGTGTTGGCGACTAGGTCCCTGCGCGGCTTAGGGGGTAATTCGCCGCGTGATTTGGCGACTAGGTCTAGGAGATTAGATCTAGGGGGTGCCTGAGGCCATATCCGGGGAAGTATTGGCTAAAGCCAATCGGTTCGTGGGGATGCGAGTCAGTATAGAAAAGGAAAAATTGTTTTACTTTGTACGCCTCCGATTTCTAGCGATATTGAAATCAAATTTATGTAAACACCTTTTATATAATATAATCATGTCTCTATTTGTGTTTACTTGATTTCTTTCATTTGGCATAAAATTTATTTTTGCAAATTACTTTTGCTAAATTGTTATTTTGCTCTTTCTCACTTAAAACATTTTAGTCATTTTCATAAAATTATAAGAAAAAATTTATTCCCTTATTCACCCCCCCCCCCCCTCTAAGGGCGCCAATCGATCCAACAGATACTGCTTCAAAATATGATCTCTGGTCTCGAAGTTCCCATTTGCTTGAGATGCCATCACCAGAGAATCTGTTTTAACTTGAACATCCTCGATTCCCAATTCTCTTACGAATCTGAGACCAGCGATCAAAGCTTCATATTCTTCTTGATTATTTGTTGTTGGAAAATAAAACTTCATAGCCTGATCCAATCTAACTCCATTTGGATTGATCAAAATAACTCCATCTCCGGAGGAATTTTTCCCGAGGCTCCATCGACGAACCTCGTCTAGGCGAGAGGGGTTTCGAGCTCCTTTTCTGAATTAGCCTCCTTTGCGTCAACCATGAAATCCGCTAGTACCTGAGCTTTGATTGCTACTCTTGGAACATAACAGATATCAAATCCGCTGAGCTCTATTGCCCACTTTGCCAATCTACCTGAATGCTCCGGCTTCTCTAAGACATTCTTTAGCGGAAGATCGGTGACAACTTGAATTGAATGGGCTTGGAAATAAGGTCTCAACCTTCGTGTTGAAGTCACAAGCATCAGGGCTAGTTTCTTGAGGATTGGGTATCGGGTCTCTGCACTCTTCAGAATTTTGCTTACGTAATAAACTGGGAACTTCTTCTTCTTCTCTTCTCTGACTAAAATTAAGCTGATGGCATCGGAGCTGACTCTCAGGTACAGAAAGAGGTCCTCTCCTTCCCTGGGGCCCTGGATCAAGGGAGTTGATGTCAGCTACTTCTTGAGTTGATTGAAGGCATCATCACATTCCTTTGTCCATTCAAACTTGGCCCCTCCATCGAGAGTCTTAAAAAAAGGAGCACTTTTATCTCTGAAGTAGGAGATGAAATGGCTCGAACCTGCCATCCTCCCACCCAGCTGCTGAACTTCCTTAGGGGTCTTGGGAGATGACATTTCCAAGATAGCTTTTACCTTATCAGGATTCGGTTCCAACCTTTCCGAAGTAAGGAGATGACCAAGGAATTTCCCCTTGCTAGCCCCGAAAACGCACTTCAACAGGTTTAATCTCATATTGAAATTTCGGAGGGTTGCAAATGTTTCATTTAAGTCGCTAAGGTGAGTTGAAAAAAGTTTGCTTTTGATTAAGAGATCATCGACATAAGCTTCTAGATTTTTCCCTTTCTGGGTTTTAAACACAGTATCCATCATTTTTTGATAAGTTGCGCCGACATTCTTTAGCCCAAAAGGCATTACGAGATAACAAAAACATCCATCATTCATGATGAATGAGGTATGAGGAATGTCGGGCTTGTGCATTTTTATTTGATGATAGCCGAAAAACGCATCCAAAAAATTCATGCAGGAAAACCCCACCGCCGAATCAACTAAAGAATCTATTCGAGGCAAGGGGTAGCAATCTTTGGGCAAGTTTTATTAAGTTTGGTGAAGTCTACACACATACGCCACTTCCCACCGGCCTTTTTGACCATGACAACATTTGATACCCATGCGGGGTATTGAATCTCCTGAACAAATTTAGCCTTTAACAGCTTCTCCACCTCCTCCCGGATTGGCTGAGCGAGAGTCTCTGCCACTGTTCTTTTCCTTTGCTTGATGGGAGTGAAGTTAGGATCGATGTTGAGGTGGTGGCAGGCAACATCTGGATTAACTCTTGGCATATTATCCACCGACCAGGCGATGATATCCAAGTTCTTCAGGAGGCAGGAGATAAGTTGATCCTTATCAGCTTTGGGCAATTCAGCATTGATCGAAAGCTTCTTGCTTTCATCTTCTTCGCTGATTGGCACGGCTTGAATCGCTTGGGCAGGTTCTAAGCGAGCTCCATCTCTTGCATCTTCTTCTTCCATCTCTTCTGCCACTTGGACTTGATCAGGAATTTGAGGTATTGAGGAGATATCAATTACCTGAAGAGGAGATGATTCGATCACATTAACTGTCGTGACATAACATTCTCTAGACTTCCTCGGATCGCTCCTGATCCGATATTGCTTGCCATTCAAAGCAAACTTCATAGACTGATGATAGGTCAAAATTATTGCTTGATATTCGTTCAGGACAGGCCTTCCAAAAATTATGTTGTAGCTACTCGGGGCTTCAACGACTATGAATTTTACTGATTTTACTATTCCTGTGAGCGTCACGGAGAGGGTGACAAGTCCTTCCACCTCCTTTTTCTCTCCTGAGAAACCATAGAGCGGCCCTTCAGTTGAGAGAAGAACTTTCCCAGTCTTCAACGCCTCGAAAGCAGGCTTAAAGAGGACATTCACAGAACATTCAGTGTCCATTAAGATCTTGTCCACGGTATAATTCTCGATTACTGCCTTTATAACGACTGCGTCGTTGAAAGGATTAGCGGTCGGGAAAAGATCTTCCTTCCCGAAGGTGACTGCTCCTTGAACTGGAGCAGAAGAGGAGGTAGCTTCAACCTCGGATTGATAGACTCTTGCCAGACTAGCCTTCCGAGAAGATTCAAGTCATGCACCTCCATGAATGCAAAAGAGATTACCTAAAGTACCTTCGTCGTTTGCCTCTATGCATTCACCTGGATATCCGATGTTGCCGAGAGAGCCAACATCGTCCACTTCTTCGCATTTCCAGAGCACTTCAGCTACCTCCTTGCACTTGGAGGTTGAGGCTTTGGAAGGATCCTCCTTCTGGAACAAATCTTTGAATTTTCCTTCTCTCAGGAGATTCTCTACCAGCAGGCTGAGAGCTCTGCAATTCTCGGTCATATGGCCTCTTTCCCTATGATGCTCACAATAAAGAGCTGGATTTCTGGTTCTCGGGTCAGAGCTGATCGGAGCAGGCCTTTTGTAAAAGGGCTGCTTTTGAAGAACCTGGACTACCTCACTCTTAGAGATGCCGAGGTTGGTAAAGGATTCTTGAGAATCATTGAAAAGTGGCTGAGTATATTGGATCTGGTGAACTGGTGTGGATTGCTGAATTGGGGCAGCAGGGGTTGGCAGCGAGGACCCTTCAGGCTGGAACTGCTGATTTCCCTGACGAGGGCGATAGTGATGGGAATTCCTTTCTTTCTGATAAGAAGGTTGGGAATCTTGGCGAGGCGGTTTGGACGATGGCGGGGCTGGATAAAAACCCGCCGAACCATTCTGGATGGCTTTGCTCGTCAGATTAGAAACGTAGACAAGGTTGTTGATCTCACCCTCTATGTGGCGGATGGCAATACTAATCAGCTCTTCATACGAGCTGGGCTCCTTAGTCGTAACCTCAAACTTGAGAGGTCCTTCTTGCAAGCCATTGATCAGGGACACCATATAGAGAGAGGGATCTACGTGCCTTATTCCGAGAATTTCCTTCTGAAATCGATCAATAAAGTGAGCTAAAGTCTCGCCTTCTCCCTGCTTGATCTTGAAGAGGCATGCAGGGCCACTCTTCCTCTTCTTAGAGGTTGCAAACCTCAAAATAAGCTCATGCCTCAGGATGGCGAAGCTCGGGATGGATTGGGAAGGCAGCTTATAAAACTACACCCGGGCTTGCCCATCGAAAGAAGTGATCAAGAGCTTACACTTCACGACATCAGATAGAGTCCTTAGAGCCACAACGGACTCGAAAGCTTGAAGATGGGAAATTGGGTCACTCTCCCCCGTAAACATGGGCAGATGGGGTTCCCTGAAGCCGTTGGGAATTGACTCCCAACGAACTCTATCAGTAAAGGGGGAAGGCTTGTTCGCTTCAACAACGTCGAAAGGAGCAGAAAAGGCAACAACAGGGGCTGGAGGATAGGCACAATCCTCTAGAAAATTCAGGACCTGAGCAGGAGGTCCCTGAGCTACTGTTCTGAAGAAATCTCTGCGAGCTGTGAACTCCTCACCTTGAGGTCGCACGGGAGATGCAGGCTGGGAGGTCGCCCGATCGAAAGGGTGACCGTCAGCCAAGCGGTCAAGGGTGGCGGGCTGACTTGGTTGGGGGAGAATCTTTTGAGAGATCGCTACCAGGCTCTGACTCAGAACTTCAAACAGCTTGGCAGACTCTTACTGAGCCTAAGCGGTCTCTCAGCAAGCTCGGGTGGCCTCTCAAAGAGCTTGCTAGACGTGAAGCTCAAAACGGTGCTCCGAATCTTCTAAGGAGGTCGGATGGTTGGAGGGGAGACTGCTGGGAGACCGGTGAGGATGATGTCTGCGATCTAACATCCTGAAAATCCATTGATTTCACCTAAACACTCCAGATCTGAAGGTCGCGTGTTTGTTCTGTTTGTACAAAAAATGTACCTCCAAGGCTCACACTAGAAGAAGAGGAAAGGGACTGCAGAGTGCAGGTTACTTAGGACGGAGAATGCCAGAGAAGAGAACTCTGAGGGAAAACTTCTTTGATTGATCTCTAAAAAGGATTACAGAGGGGGGGTCTAAAATAGGCCAGGGTGAGAGGTAGAAAAGCGACAAAATTCGAGACAGCTTACACAAGTTGTAAGCTGGAGGATCGAAGCAAAAGTCTCTTTTCAGGTACCCCTACCCCTCTATTTATAGACGCGGAGGCTGCCTAAACGGGCAGATCCAAAAATTACGGGTTGCCCGGGGTACAGGAGAACTGGGGCAGAGTAAAGGGGTGCTAATAGCATAAAGGAAAAATAGGAGGCCAGACCACGCGGTCTGGCGAGCTGGCAAAAGATTGACCGCCTATGCCTTGGGAGAAAACTGGATGAAGGGCAGGCAATCTGGGCGGTCTCGCAATGCTGAGACCGCCGGAAAGGTCTTTCCTGGCTGGAGAAGAGAGGTCGTGGATTTCCGGGCAAACAATTTTCTCTCCCCCTTTCTGACTTCTTCAATAAAGTCTTGTTAGAGGGTTGGCACAAGAGGGATTAGGAGTTTAAACATTTATCCCCCTACATTAAATGTCTACAATATATGATAAGGATCAATCGTAATTCTTCATGGGGGATTAATTTATAATCTAATTTAGATCTTCTTGAGAGTGCACAATCAGATTAGACTTCTGTACCAATTGAAAATTCAGAATTTGTTTATTGTGCTTCATATAAGAATTGATAGATATCATGTAATCTCTAGTATGTATATGAACTAGATTACCTGATTACATTGGCAGAAATCCGATTTGTTATTGAAATCTGATCACCTCCAGCAGTTTTTCTGTCTTTTACAAAGATCAGCATTTGCACAGCAGCTAAATAATTTTTCTTGCAAACTTTTCCATGATAGAATCTGCCTTTATGCTGTTAGAAAAATAATCCTACTGTCCTAGCACATAGGCCAGAAATAAACCTAGTCCAAGACCCAGATTTGTTTCTGGTGGGCCCTTGGACTCCCTGCAAAACAAGAGTTACAGACCCTTAGGCACCCAAACAGCTTTGGTTCCTAGGACATTGTTAGCTCAATGATTAGAATGAAACCTGGTTACATTAACAACTAACATCTTACTATTTGTTGTAGGCTTTGTTGGATTGAATCAACAGTCTAAGGCATAGTGGCCAATCTTACCACAACACCAGCAGTTATGGGGATTATATCTCCTCTTCTGAATCATTTTAGGCTTGACTTGGTGATGCCTATGATCAGGAGAGCAGCATCTGAACTGTTGAGCCAAGTTATTCTTGAACTTAAGACTGACTGACTATTTTTGCTGGGGGACATCATGCATAGTCCTAGGCTTTACAATTTGCATAGCAGCCTTGCTCTTACCCTTGGGTGCTTTGGCAAGTGAGCCTACAACAAATGGCCCATGAGGTTTCATTTGAACCTCCTTATATTGTGCTTTAGATGCACTGGTCCCAAAGACTTTGGCATTCCTACTTGCTGGTTCCTTGCAACCAATAGTAGAGAACTCATTTAACAAGTGACCAAATAAACTCTCATGGTCATAAGAATTAGTTGGCAATATAACCTTTAGAAGGACTACTTTTTCTTGAGGGTTTTTCCCACTATCATGCTCTTTAGTGTATCCTACATCACCTCTATAAGGTGCAGAGAAACTGTCTATGATAGGGAGGATAGTTTGTGGCTTGGAGAAATTGGCCACAAGCTTCCTTTCATTGAGGAGTTTAACCTCAAGATCTTTTATAATAAGCTCCTTCTGACTTAATTTAGCAACATAGGCTATCGATATATCCATAAGAGCTTTGATTTCTTTGCTTGCATGAGTCAACGAGAAAGTTTTCTCAACAAGCTCAGATTCAAGACCTCTCAAGACAGCAATTTCATTTTCTTGAGCCTTAACCAGCTTCTTGCTTCTTTTAAGAGCTTCAAAAAGGGCAGCATATTGCTCTACTAAGTCAGGCATGTCATCCTCTTCTGATGAGCTTGCCTCAGATTCAGAATCCGAGCCAGATAGAGGTGCTCTTATGCATACCTGTTCAGGAGAGACCTTATCCTGAATTTCTTCATCCTCAGATTCTAGTAGGTCAGTCAGCCCAAAGTAAGCTTCATCTTCTGAGTCTGAACTGCTTGAGTCACTTATGGTTTTCACATTCTTCTTAGCAATAAAACTCTTCTCAGTTATCTTTCCCTTGTGTGACTTAGATTCAACTTGTCTAGATTCCGTCCTCTTTTCAAAACAGTCAACAACAACATGACATGTTCTAATACAACAATAACACATAATATTAGGTATAATTTGTTTATTATGCTTAGAATGATACATGTCATGTCTAGACTTTGTTCTAGATTGATCCTTGCAGTTTGCTGAATGTTGAGCCATGCTGTGCTCATGCATCATGCAGTGAATTAACTGTCTGAAATTCGTGTAGTAGGAAGACAAATAACTGTCAGAGATATCTGAATCAGTTGAGCACCCAGCTTGATCTTCTAATTCCGAACAGCTAGCATGATGATTAGCATAATCATCATTTCTTCTCCTTGACAACTCAGCCTTGAGAGCAAGGTTCTTGTGAATAGGAGTTGGTCTCCCTTCCTCTTCTTCCTCCTTCCTTGTGTTGAGATGGAGCTCATGGGATAGGAGCTTCCCAAACAGATTTTGGGGTGCAAGCTTTGCTAGATTGCCCATTTCCCTAATGGCACAAATCTTTATATCCCACTCCTTATTCAGAGATCTGAGGAACTTATCATTTAGGTCGTAATTGGAAAACTCCCTTCCATGTGTTCTCAGACTATTGACAATTTTGAAAAACTTCTTATAGTAATCAGAGATTGAGTCTTGCTTGTCATGCTTAAATGCTTCATATTCTTGATTCAGCAAAGACTTCCTATCATATATGACTTCCTCAGTTCCTTCCATAAACACAATGAGGGTGTTCCACATCTCTTGAGCAGTCTTGTAGTGCACTAAATTCTGGAATGTTGAATCATCAAAAGCACTAGCAAGAATATTCGCAGCCCTCTTGTCCATTGTGATCACGAGAATTTCATCTCTTGTCATCTCATCATATGACTTTGTCTCTTGACCTGAAGCATTGCATGTTGAGGCCTTTATAGGAATAAAGGGACCTTCCTTAACAGCAACAAAAATCCTAGGGTCTATGGCTTCCATATATAGCCTAGCCCTCTCCTTCCACATAGCAAAATTTTCTTTAGAACAAATGGCTAGTTCCACAGCCATAGTGACTAGACACCCAAAATTTAGAGTAGGATCTTGTTCAAGTTGTTAGACTTTTTATGAACAATCTGGCTCTGATACCACTTGTTAGTTATGGATGTTGTCAAATCACCTAGAGGGGGGTGAATAGGTATTTTAAATTCTTTTGCCCCTCTTACTGCTGAGTCTTTCTCTATGAATATCCTAGTGTATGGATTTAGAAATTAACTGCACAACACATAAAGCACTCAAAGATTTATAGTGGTTACTCAAGACAGAGTGTCTTGAGTCATCCGCTGTCCATCTGTGCCTAACTAGTAGTATGCTAGAGTTGGCAAACTCCGAAAAAAACTCAGGCCCGCAAGCCCTACAATCTCAGGCCCTCAATCTCTACAACTCAGACCCTCAAGCCCTACAATGCTCAGACCCTCAAGCCCTACAATGCTCAGACCCTCAAGCCCTACACTCAGTCCCTCAAGCCCTACAAACTCAGGCCCTCAAGCCCTACAAACTCAGGCCCTCAAACCCTACAAACTCAGGCCCTCAAGACCTACAAACTCAGGCCCTCAAGCCCTACAAACTCAGATCTGAAACAGATCCTACAAGCTCAGGCCCGCAAGCCCTACATAAAAGGATTGAGAAAAACATCTCTATCCTGATGAAGATTGGCTTATTGGAAAACTTCTTAGCCAGATGAAGATTGGCTTCTTGGTCTTGAAGAAAATGATTTTAATATTATCTTGGACATCACAGATTCCTCCTCAATCCCTTCTACAATCTGGAACTGTTCTTATCAGCCGATGTTGCTGGACTGAGACTTAGAGAGCACTTGATGAAGAAGTTTTGTTCTCTGGTTCTTGTTCCTTCTTTCCGCATTCGCTTACTGTTCTATTGATTTATGCATTTTTCTGCGTTCCTTACGTCTCCCAATTAGGGCAGACACTTATCCCTTTTATATCACTGAGGAGGCAACTAACAGTCTCCCAGAATGTCCTTTAAGTGTTAGAAGCTCATTCCTTAACATCACGCGATGATTGGGCCATCATGCCGCGACATTAAATACAGACGGTGCGATTTGAAATGTCTTGATCTGTCTCGATGATATTTGCAACGTCTCGACGACAAAACTTGTCATTACGCCGATCCATCTTGGACTTGGACATATCTTCAAGTCTTCTCCAATCTTCTTCAGAGAACAATATCTCGACGATACAAGATACCACGGCTGCACTTGCACTTACGATGATATAAAGATGTCGTCGTAATCTTGTAGTTGACTTGCAGTCTTCTCAACAATGTCATTGAAAACATACTGTCTTATCGACGATATCGTCTTGATCACTCTACCTTCTCAACGATAAGCCATTCTTCCTTTATAAACTGTCTTCGCGAGTTCTCCCTTAGCCTTTTCTATGACAAGGATTCTTTACGATGATGTCGTCGACATTGCCGAAAACTTGAACCTAAGTCTTTCTTAGAACTGAATCACACGACGATACTGAACTTGGTCGATTCTTCTTGTTCTTTACGGCGATATCGTCATGAGTACTTTGATGTCACAACGATATCATCGAATTGTCTGTATCATTTCGACGATAACTGGCATGAACCTTCTGCTTATCTCTGAGTATAGCTTCGACGAAAAAAGGAGTACTTATTCAAATTTACAACCCAGTGTTCGTCGACCCGTGGAGAAATCAATCACAAGCGAAGTGAGGAGTACTCGCCGATTCGCGGAGAGTAAGTACCCTGTCAGGGCTAGGCAAAGCGGACCAGGGATCTCGCTCGCGAGTAGCGAGCGGCGACGACATAGCGTGTTTTGAAGGACCGCTCTGGGGTGCATTTAGCCAGAGCAATTTAGGTAAGGTCTCGCAGAGCCAATCCGGCGAGGCGAGTGGGGGCATGCCCCTACTCGCAAGAGGAGGTCTCGCGAGCCCAGCTCGCAAGGAGGTTAGCGAGTGGTGCCTTCATGGACCATTCGCCCAGCAGGGGCTGTAGATGAATTTACCCCAATACCCTTAGTGGACTGCCAATAGCCCTCCAGAACAACAGAGTTTGGCTATTAGCAGACCAATTTGGGGTGCGTATAGCAAAACCAAAAGGTGGAATCTCGCTATTAGCAGGCCAGTTTATAAAGGCTATAAATAGACCCTTTGGGGCACCTTTTGAGAGCATTCTAGATCTTTGCTTCTCCTCAGGAACTCTTTGGTTAGCTCCTTCAGCTCTTCAAGGTGTCGACGAGTCCGGCGAGCGCTGCACCGGCGAGTGCGGCTTCGACGAGCGCCATGCCAACGGGCACCATTCCAGCGAGTGTGGGCCCAGTCAGGGAGCTTGTGGGGCGATTCGAGCAGGCAAGAATGGTGACTGGGGGAAGCCCATTCTGCGAGTTGTTGCTCTCGTCACCACTCCCGAAAGGGTTCAGGGAGCCGGATATGATGTACTACACCGGCAAAGATGACCCCATCCCGCACCTGCAGTGGTTCGAAGATATGGTCTCCCTTAGGCCCCTGTCGGACGCCTTCAATTGCCGACTCTTCGCAACCACTTTGAAGAAGAAGGCTAGGGACTGGTTTCACCACCTCCCGAGGGGATCGATCTATGCTTTCGAGGACCTGCGCCGCAACTTCTTGCTTTGCTTCTCGACCTTAAAGAAGAGGAAGAAGGACCCCGAGGCACTCTTCAATATCAGGCAGAGGCCGGGGGAGTCATTGGCCCACTATGTGGACCGTTTCTAGGAAGAGGTCCTCCTCATCCAGGAGGTGTCGGGATTCACCCTCCATCTTGCCTTCATGGTGGGGCTGCGGGAGGGATTCTTCAAAATGAGCCAGAAGTGAAAAGCCCCCTTGTCCTTCGAGGAGTTGATGGAGAGGGCGGCAGAGCAAATCGAGAGCAAGGCGGCTAACCCGGAGTTCACGAAGAGGCTAGCAAAGCTCAGTGAGCTGGAGGTCAAGAGGCAGGAGGTCCGGTGATGGGAAGAGCCGAGGGCCCCGAAGTTGGGGTGGGGGCAGCAGGGAGGGGGCAACTTCGATGGGGGTCAAGGAAGACCTCATCAGCTCGGGAGGAGGCGGGGTCCGTGTAACATCCCAACTTTTATTGGGTCACTAGACCCTAGTGGACCCAATAAAAGTAACCCCAAAAGGTAGAAAGTGACCCGATTAGGGGATATTATGCTAGGAAACTCCAAATTGACTTCTGTCAGTTCCGTTAGACTCGTATAAGCAATACGAGCGTAATGGAATTTATTGCACATCAATCCGAGGTCGTTTGGAGAAAACGACCGTTTTGAGTATCGTTGTGCATCACAACTAAGTCATTGGGGTATGGTGACTAAACGTACTCCAAATTGACTTATGTCAGTTCCGTTAGACTCGTATAACCAATACGAGCGCAACGGAATTCATTGCTCATCAATCTGAGGTCATTTGGAGAAAATGACCGTTTTGAGTATCGTTGTGCGTCACAACTAAGTCATTGGGGTACGGTGACCAAACATACTCAATATTGACTTCTGTCAGTTTCGTTAGACTCGTATAACCAATACGAGCGCAACGAAATTCGTTGCACATCAATCCGAGGTCGTTTGGAGAAAATGACAGTTTTGAGTATCGTTGTGCGTCACAACTAAGTCGTTGGGGTACGATGACCAAATATACGCCAAATTGACTTATGTCAGTTCCATTAGACTCGTATAACCAATACGAGCGCAGTGGAATTCGTTGCACATCAATCTGAGGTCATATGAGAAATATTCCCGTTTTAGGTTTTGCAGGCCGCCACGACATAGTTTTCGAAATACTAAGCATACGAAGTCGGAATCAACTTCAGTAAATTTCAGTGGACTCCTAAAGTCAAAACAAAACCAATGGAGTTCGTTGTAACCAATTCCAGCATCAAGAACTCAAACCACGATCAAGTCAAGCTTTATCTCACACCGAAAAGCGTGCACACACCCATATTGATTTGACACCCTTATGTTAACCCTTCACCCGACAAGTTGGACCCCTTAGGCCTTGACCCACATGGGGGACCCACCCTAGGGTAAACCTTGGTCAAATCCCCCCCCCCCCCCCCAAGATCATTTCTTTTGGAATTTTTCCTAACGGGGTGCTCTCACCTACCTCCCCACCATGAGAGGGCTGCTCCATGGATGGACAACCCACTATAAGATAGTGGAGGGAGGGGAAGGGGAAGAAATATCTTCCCCCACCCCCTCCCCTTTAGTGCCACATCGGGAAAAGGGGAGGGAGAGCCCCCCTCCCTCCCTATAAAAGGAACCCCCCCCCCCCCCCCCCCACCCCCTCCTCTGAGCACTCACACCCCCCAGCTAGCCGACCTCCTGCATGAACCCCCACCTCGCCTGGAAGCCCTCCCCAAGCCAACCACCACCGCCACCCTCCAATGGCCCATCCTCCAGGCACCTCTCGAGCCCCCCTTCCTCAGGTGGACAGCCTTCCCCTCCTCCTTCCCACTCCCCCAGCACCATGTGCTCCACCTCCCGTCGTCGGATCACCGCCAGCACCACCCGAGCCATGCCCAGGCTCGGGTGGTGTCTCAGGCGCAAGTGCCTCACCCCAGCGCCGGTGGTGGCGCTGGGGATGCAAGGCCCCACTCAGGGACCCTCGCCCTGGCGAAGGGAGGCGGCAGGGCCGCCGGAGAATGCACCGCCAGCGGTGCCTGCAAGCCTCCTCCCCTGCTTCTCCTTCCTGAACCGCTTCGGCGGCCATTTCCGATGGCGTCCGGTGGCGCCTGGCCCCCAGACCACCACCGTAGATATGGCCCACCACCATCGACCCACAGGGGGCAGTGGGAAGCTCATTGGGAGGGATGGGCAGCAGTCCGATCTCCATGATGAGATTGGACGGCCCAGGAAACATAGTCCCCCCTGCATGTTTTTACGCTCCCCCCATAGCGGATCAGCTCAGGATCCGCTGTGGGGATTGAAGGACGGTGCGCCGTCCGGCCTCATCTCCTCCCCCAACTTTCTCTATCCGCACCCCATCCTCCTCTACCATTCCTGAATTTTTTAGGAATATCTAGGCCACAAGGGAAAAAGTTTTGAATATGAAAGTTGTTCCTTATTAAGAGACCTAACTCCTGTAATTTTTTGGGAATTTTTGGAATTACTTTGCTATTTATAAAGGCCTTTGCAAGCTTCAAATGAAGGAATTAAATACCCAAATAACTTTAGAAAATTCATAAAAAAATTACAGGCTCAATTTTAAGGCATCATAGAGGCACTATCAAAGTTGGGGATTTTTACAAAGTGTTTTGATAATTTTAAGAGCCTAAATTGGTTTGTTTCGGGCAAAATAAACCCCCAAAATGGGCCAAAAAATATGGGAATAATTTATGGGCCCCTAACACATTATTGAGAATATACTCTAAAATATGTGGATCATTTGGAGATAAACGGCAGATTCATCAATTTTTCAAGAAAACAATAAGGCATCGTAACACACAATCGGGTCACAATCGTGGGGACGACATTACGAATTAACAACAACTCGATCAATAAAGGTGTAAACTCAAAGCTCACAATGATGTGGAGTTTTATGAAAATATTGAGCTGCATTTAAGAAAATTCTGGGACTATAACTATGATAGACGGAATTGAGAAGAAACTTCTATGAACGGAGAAAGAACAAAACTTTTCTCCTAAGAACAGAGATGGAACTGAAGCCTCCTGATTATGGAGTGATTGGACTACTAACCTGTTTATTTATTCATGTTCTCCAGTCCCGTACTGGTCCCGTAGTTACTATTTATTTATTCTTTTCAATACTCCAGTTTCGCAGTGGTCAGTTATTTACTGTTGTTTATCCTATTCGATATTCCAGTCTCGCACTGGTCAGCTATTTACTGCTTTCTGTTTATTCTTTTCAATACTCAGTTTCGCACTGGTCAGCTATTTACTGCCTTCTGTTTATTCTTTTCAATACTCCAGTTTCGCACTGGTCAGTTATTTACTGTTGTTTATCCTGTTCGATATTCCAATCTCGCACTGGTCAGCTATTTACTGCTTTCTGTTTGCTCTTTTCAATACTCCAGTCCCGCACTGGTCAGCTATTTATTGCTCGCTAATCCAGTCTCGTACGGGTCCAGTTATTCCGGCCCCTTTCTTTCGGCCTTCCTTTACGTGAAATGCTTTATTACTCAGCACCGCAGTTTATTTTGCACCATAATTATCGTACTTATACTCACGGTGCTAACCCAGGTTTGGCTCTAGCAAACGATTTTCCTGCTGGTGAGGCCTTAGTTGGGGATAACCGCGAGTTGAGTATCTTCTCCGGAGTTAGCCCCAAATAATGTGCCCCCACATCCATTTTGTCCCCTGGCCAAAAGTTGTGTAACCGGTCGAGTCAAGAATGTCGCGGCGGACCTGAAGTAGTTGTCCCTTTCTTTAAAATATTTGTGAATTGCTTGCTGTAAAAGTGGCGGGTCGGTCACGCCCACGGACCATTTGTACCAGTGCGGGAGGATTGAAGACTTATGGCGACAGGGAGATGTGCACCGCGGGTTATCACCACTTCGAACCCGTTGATTTGCCTCCACTGGTCGGCCTAAATCTCAGAATCTCCGGATGTTGGTCACATCCAAACAGTACACCAAGTTGTACGGGAGGGCCTGGGTGATACGGAATGACTACGCTCAGAAGTGGCAGGACTGGCCACTGTCACTGATGGACACATCGGTGAGGCCTGC
This sequence comes from Dactylorhiza incarnata, assembly GCA_033032865.1. Taxonomy (NCBI): domain Eukaryota; kingdom Viridiplantae; phylum Streptophyta; class Magnoliopsida; order Asparagales; family Orchidaceae; genus Dactylorhiza; species Dactylorhiza incarnata. Next base: position 5,373,453 of record JAWHQI010000072.1, read on the forward strand.
GGGGTTCGCCACCCTGCTAGAAGGAAAGCGGTCCAAAATGTGTCGACACGGGGTTTTGTGTACGGGTTTGAACACCCGCTGTGCGTGTGTGAGCAAGATTTTATTATTAATATAAACTACGCATCTCCCAATTATAATTGTTAGTTTGAATAGGACGCCTGATATATACATGTCGCTAACCCATCTTTCTTCGGCTATCTATTTTTAGTGCTTAAGCCCGTCCCCAGGATACAGATCCGGGGAGGGGATGTGTTTTACACTTAGCTCTGTGACTAACGGTTGTTTTTATGACCATTCACAGGAGATGGGACAGCGCGAAGCCCCTACACCGATGGATGACTTACCATCTCTCGAGATTGCCCGATCGGATACTCTATCCTCACCCCCTATCTTCCGTGACGTGAGTCCTAGAGTATAGGAATAAATAAGGAGTGTCTATGTTGTATTAGTTACTTTTATCCCACAGGTCTGTTCATGTAAACAGTAGGCTACGGCCTTTTGCTTATACATATCTGTTGCCTTGTTAGACTTCCTTACTTCTGCTTTTGCAATGTGACTCTGATGTGATGTGATGATTCTTGTGCCTGATAAGGCGATCGCTCAGTTCTTAGAAGGGTGGGTCGTTGCCACCCGGGAAGCGCTAAATGGCCTCTTGGGCAGTAAGATCCCCTCCCCCCGACCTGGGTTCAGTTTTGGAGGGGGGGGGTCTTACAAATGGATCAGAGCGATCATGATCCGACCACATGGGGCAGTCTTTAGATCCTTCCTTCCCAAGTTTCATTTCTTGGTTCGGGACGAACCACACAGTGGAAGCCTGGTGGACCCGTAGGTTTAAAGTTTAAGGATTCTAGACTGTGCAGTAGTACACCCACACGCATTACGCTTCCATTTCAGTCAGTTTTTCCAAAATTCCCTTACTTTTGCAAGTACTGATGTTCGTCTGTTACTTCTCCAGATACCGGAGTCCAGTAACGGAAGGTCATCCTCTAGGGACCAGTACCATCCTACTACTCCACCACCAATCCCGACCGCTCCAGCTGCAGTCCCTTTTACTGAGACCGACCTGGGACGGACACTAACAGCACTGCTAGACACCTTTCAGACAGCCATCCTACGGCCACTCCAGCAGCCTACCATGCCCACAAACCTTCTGACGACCTTCCGGGGGCTAAGGCCCCCTATCTTCCGAGGACTTTCTAGAACACTTCATCTCTGATGCTGACCGAGTTGCACTCCAGGAGCGGTTTCTGCACATACGATAGGGAGAGAGGATAGTGCGAGAATACCAGCGCGAGTTCATTCACTTAGCCCGCTTTGCGGGGACTCTGGCAACCACAGATAGAGACAGAGCCGCTAGGTTCTACCGAGGACTACATGATGACCTTCGATAGGCCTTGATTATGATTTCACAGTCTACCTTCTATACGATCGCCACGCACGTCGCAACATTAGAGATGGATCGACGGATGGTAGCCCAGCGACGGAGGGGATAGGTGGAGGTTCCCCGGACCCAGGGTCGAGAGAGAGGGGTGGCCCCTCAAAAACAGGACCGAGATAGGAGGTAGCGTCACCGCCACCAGCCCTACAGACAGGCACCTCCAGCACCAGCACCCCGACCAACTCTAGTACCCCGACCAGCTCCAGCACCTCAGCCCGCACTGGCTTCACGACGAGATGTTCCCTTTGCAGGGAATTACTTCCTTTGCCAGCAGCCTGGGCACATTAGAGCTTTCTTCCCTCAGGCTATAGGTAGGCTAGGCCTAGGAGCAGTGCAGGGAGCAGCAGAGAGATGGCGAGGACGAGGAGGTCACAGAGGATGACCTGCAGGCAGGAGGGACCAGGCCAGACAGGGCAGGGCAGCACCACTTGAGGCGTACGCACTGGACCTTCAGCACGGACCTGCCCCGGACATAGTTATAGGTATATACATTCATTAGTGATAATATACTTGGATGATATGATCTAATAGGAAACACGTGATATAGCCTTTTCTGTAAGCTATGTATTTACTCCATCTGTATATCTGTAAAATCCCTGTGATCATTGTATATATATATACATGTTACCAGGTTTACTTTTGGTAGAAGGTCACCCTGCTAAAACATTATTCGATATCGGTGCCACCCATTCTTTCGTCTCCCGGGATTTCATCGCAAACAAAGAGAACATCGTTCGATCGTCTGGAATGTCAATATGAATACGACTCCCGGACGGGTCAGACATGATATCCACAGAAAAGTGCTCGTTCCAAGCGATGCTGGGAGACATGGAATTCGAAATCTTCGCAACTATTCTAGCAATAACTGGATTCGACATCATCCTAAGGATGGATAGGTTGGCCGAGCAAAATGCCCAAATCAATTGCTCGACCCGAGAAATCAACCTCCAGAACCCAAATGGGCAATATATCACTCTAGCAGGTATACCATCTATCACCCGCATCATTCTAACGTCCGCACAAACTGTCAAATCGGTCCGACGAAAGGATGAAATGTACTTGATCTACTTCAAAATGGAATACAAAACGCAAGTACTCACCAAGGTGCCCGTAATCCGAGACTTTCCAGATGTCTTTCCCCAATCCCTTCCCGGGCTGCCCCCGCAGCGAGAAGTAGATTTCCAGATTGAAGTTGCACACGGAGCTCGACCAATGTCCCGAGCACCCTACAGAATGGCTCCGAAGGAACTAGCCGAGCTTAAGATACAACTACAGGAGCTAATTAATGCAGGTTTCGTTCGTCCAAGTACCTCACCCTGGAGAGCCCCGGTATTATTCGTCAAAAAGAAGGACAGGTCATTACGCCTATGCATCGACTACAGGGAACTAAATAAACTTACCATCTGAAATACCTACCCTCTACCTTGGATAGACGAGTTATTTGATCAACTGCAAGGCACATCCATTTTCTCCAAAATGGATTTGAGGTCTGGCTATTACCATCTTCGGGTACGAGAGGAGGACATCCCCAAAATAGCCTTTAGCTCCCGCTATGGACTCTACGAGTTTATGGTGATGCTGTTTGGACTGACCAACGCCCCGTCCGCCTTCAAGACCCTAATGAATAAGGTGATTGAACCATTATTGGACCACTTTGTGATCATCTTCATAGACGATAAACTTATCTACTCGAAGATCAAGGCCGACCATGCCAGGCATCTCCAAATGGTGCAACTCAAATTACGAGAACACTCACTCTTCGCAAAATTCAGTAAGTGTGAGTTCTGGATGGAGGAAGTCCGGTTCCTCAGACACACGATCAATAAGAATGGGGTAGCAGTAGATCAGGCCAAAGTATAGGCGGTACAAATTGGCCACCACTTAAGTCAGCGGCAGATATCAGAAGCTTCCTTGGTCTCGCTGGATACTACCGTAAGTTCGTGGAGGGTTTTTCCAAAATTGCCTTACCCCTCACAACCCTCACAAAAAGGATACAGTGTTCCAATGGACATCCGAATGTGAAGCAGCGTCCATGGAATTAAAGAATCGCTTAACCTCTGCTCCAATCCTTACGCTCATCTTCGGCACCGAGGGCTTCCAAATCTACACCGACGCATCACTAAAAGGGTTAGGAGATGTATTAATGCAGCATGGCAGAGTAGTCGCTTACGCATCACGATAGTTAAAGCCTCATGAGCTTAACTATGCAACCCATGACTTAGAGTTCGGTGTTGTGGTATTCGCGCTAAAAGTCTGGAGACATTATCTGTACGGAATAAGATGCGAGATCTTCTCCGACCACAAAAGACTTAAGTACATCTTCACCCAAAAGGAGCTGAACCTCCGACAACGCCGGTGGTTAGAATTTCTGTGTGATTATAACTTCGCCCTCAAATACCATCCCGACAAAGCCAACAAGGTTGTGGATGCCTTGAGTCGACAACGCCTTATGACCGGAAGTTGGCTAGAACTGATACCAGGAGAGTTAATCAAGTCCTTGGAAGACTTAGACATCACCCTTATCACCCTCAGAAACCCTATGGACTATCAAGCTCAGTTATATTGGATGGAGATAAAATGTGATATTAGAGACAGGATACGAAAGGCACAAAAGGTCGACCCAGAAGCGGCTCCAATCATCAAAACCCTGCAGCACGATGCTCAAGAGGACTACAATTTATATGATGGTATTCTGCAATACAAACACCGCATATTCATTCCTTCCATCAAAGGAATCCGAGAAGAAATATTTTGTGAAGCACACCATTTGGGATATTCTATTCATCCAGGGGTAGTAAAGATGTATACAGATTTACGGAGGACGTTATATTGGCTGGGTATGAAAAGGGACGTCACCAATTATGTGGCACACTGCCAGACCTGTCAAACGGTCAAGGCAGAATGTCGCAGTCCAGGAGCCTTACTACAACCCCTACCCATACAAGAATGGAAGTTTGAGGATATCTCCATGGATTTTGTGCATGGACTGCCCCGGTCTCGTGCAGGGAATGACTCAATATGGGTCGTGGTTGATCTCCTCACAAAGGTGGCTCGCTTCATCCCAAACCGACAAGGCGACGGTGTCGACATCCTAGCCCGACTTTTTATAGAGCAACTAGTCTGATTCCATGGGATACCCAAATCGATCGTGTCTGACCTCGACGGACGCTTTACTTCGAAGGAATGGAGAAGAGTCCAAGCATATCTGGGAACCAAGTTAGCTTTCAACACCGCTTTCCATCCTCAAACAGACGGGCAAACGGAAAGAACAAATTGGACGATGGAAGACCACCTCCGACAATACATAGTAGAACACAGTGAACCCTGGAGCAGGTGCTGCCCTTGGTGAAATTTTCAAACAACAACAACTTCCAGGCGAGTATCAAGATGGCACCATATAAGGCTCTCTATGGAAGACGCTGTCGAACACCGCTATCATGGGCACAAGATAAGGACCCAAAAGCTTTAGGGGTCACCTACATAGATGACACCACAGAGGCAATAAGGTTAATCCGAGACCGAATGTTAGAAGCACGGAGCCGCCAAGCAAAATATTATGACGCACGCCATCGACCGGTGGAATTCAACGTAGGGGATATGGTATTCCTAAAGATTAAACTGATGCACGGGATCTCCCGGATAAAGAAGAAGAAATAGTTGGATCCTCGCTACCTAGGCCCATATCAGGTCATAGAAAGAATTGGCCATGTTGCATATAGATTAGCCTTGCCAGCTGAGTTGGGAAACCTTCTCGATGTTTTTCACATTTCATCACTAAGACGTGTTCTTGGCCAACCAGATCAGCATCTTTCTGCACCCCTAACATCAATACAATCTGACCAATCCATTCAGCTCAAACCAGTGAAGATAATGGATTCCAAGGTCAAGGAACTACGAAACAAAACTATCTCAATGGTCAAAATCCTATGGTCAAACTGCGGACGCAAGGAGTTTATATGGGAGCCAGAGACACTTGTTCGAGAAAGATACCCGGCACTCTTCCCCCAGGTATGTCACATAACCCCCTACCTTAGGTAATTTTTGAGGACGAAAATCCTTTTATTGGATTGTAACATCCCGACTTTTATTGGATCACTAGGCCCTAGTGGACCCAATAAAAGTAACCCCAAAAGGTAGAAAGTGACCCGATTATGGGATATTGTGCTAGGAAACTCCAAATTGACTTTTGTCAGTTCCGTTAGACTCATATAACCAATACGAGCGCAACGGAATTCGTTGCACATCAATCCGAGGGCGTTTAGATAAAACGACGTTTTAAGTATCATTGTGCGTCACAACTAAGTCGTTGGGGTACGGTGACCAAACATACACCAAATTGACTTATGTCAGTTCCGTTAGACTCGTATAACCAATATGAGCGCAACGGAATTCATTGCATATTAATCCAAGGTCATTTGGAGAAAACGACCGTTTTGAGTATCGTTGTGCGTTACAACTAAGTCATTGGGGTACGGTGACCAAACGTACTCCAAATTGACTTCTGTCAGTTCCGTTAGACTCGTATAACCAATACGAGTGCAACGGAATTTGTTGCACATCAATCCGAGGTAGTTTGGAGAAAATGACCGTTTTGAGTATCGATGTGCGTCACAACTAAGTCGTTGGGGTACGGTGACCAAACATACGCCAAATTGACTTATGACAGTTCCGTTAGACTCGTATAACCAATACGAGCGTAACAAAATTCGTTGCACATCAATCCGAGGTCATACGAGGAATATGTCCATTTTAGGTTTTGTAGGCCGCCACGGCATAATTTTTGAAACACTAAGCATACGAACTCGGAATCAACTTCAGTAAGTCTCAGTGGACTCCTAAAGTCAAAACAAAACCAACGGAGTTCGTTGTAACCAATTCCGGCATCAGGAAGTCAAACCACGATCAAGTCAAGCTATATTTCACACTGAAAAGCGTGCACACACCCATATTGATTTGACACCCTTATGTTAACCCTTCACCCGACAAGTTGAACCCCTTGGGCATTGACCCACATGGGGGACCCACCTTAGGGTTGACCTTAGTCAATTCCCCCCCCCCCCCCCAAGCTCATTTCTTTTGGAATTTTTCCTAAGGGGGGGAGCTCTCACCTACCTCCCCACCATGAGAGGGGTGCCCCATGGGTGGACAGCCCACCATAAGGTAGTGGAGGGAGGGGAGGGGGAAGAAATATCTTCCCCAACCCCCTCCTCTTTAGTCCCACATCGGGAAAAATTGAGGGAGAGCCCCCCTCCCTCCCTATAAAAGGAACCCCCCCCCCCCCTCCTCTGAGCACTCACCCCCCCCCCCCCCCCCGCCCCCTAGCTAGCCCCCTAGCTGCCCAGGCTCGGGTGGTGGATCAGGCGCAAGGGCCTCACCCCAGCACCGGTGGTGGCGTTGGGGGAGCAGGGTCCCACTCGGGGATGCTCGCCCCGGCGAAGGGAGGCAGCAGGGCCGCCGGAGAACGCACCATCGGCAGTGTCCACAAGCCTCTTCCCCTACTTAACCTTCCTGTACCGCTTCGACGGCCATTTCCGGCGGCGGCCGGGGGCGCCTGGCCGTCGGAACATCGCCAGAGATATGCCCCACCCCCGATGACCCAGTCGAGGGCAGTGGGAGGCTCGTTGGGATGGAGGGGTGGCGCGGCACCGGCCAGTATGGCACCTACAGGCCGCTCCACCCGCCCCTCCTCCTCGTTGAAATCTGACGGTGGCCAGCAGCGCCAGGCCGCCGGACCACCGCCGGATTGTTCGTCGGCCCCCTGCGCATCGACCGGGGGAGGTGCCGGCCTGTGGCGGCCGCTACCCGATGGTGACAGTGGATGTCGCTGCATGTAATGCCGGAAGGAGCGGCGGCCGTCCGATCTCCATGATGAGATCGGACGGCCCAGGAAACATAGTCCCCTGCATATTATTACGCGCCCCCACAACGGATCGGCTCGGGATCCGCTGTGGGGATTGAAGGACGGCGCGTCGTCCGGCCTCATCTCCTCCCTCGGCTTTCTCTATCCGCACCCCACCCTCTTCTACCCTTCCTGAATTTTTTTAGGAATATCTAGGCCACAAGGGAAATAGTTTTGAATATGAAAGTTGTTCCTTATTAAGAGGCCTAACTCCTGTAATTTTTTGGGAATTTTCGGAAGTACTTTGTTATTTATAGTCCTTTGCAAGATTCAAATGAAGGAATTAAATACCCAAATAACTTTGGAAAATTCATAAAAAAATTTACAGGCTCAATTTTAAGGCCTCATAGAGGCACTATCAAAGTTGGGGATTTTTACAAAGTGTTTTGATAATTTTAAGAGCCTAAATAGGTTTTCTTCGGGCAAAATAAACCCCCCAAAATGAGCCGAAAAATATGGGAATAATTTATGGGCCCCAAACACATTATTGGGAATATACTCTAAAATATGTGGATCATTTGGAGATAAATTGTAGACTCGTCAATTTTTCAAGAAAACAATAATGCGAATAAACAACAACTCGATCAATAAAAGTGTAAACTCAAAGCTCACAATGATGTGGAGTTTTATGAAAACATTTAGTTGCGTTTAAGAATATTTCTGGACTATAACTACGATAGACGAAATTGAGAAGAAACTCCTATGAACGGAGAAAGAACAGAACTTTCCTCCTAAGAACGGAGATGGAACTGAAGCCTCTTGATTATGGAGTGATTGGACTACTAACCTGTTTATTTATTCATGTTCTCCAGTCTCGAACTGGTCCCATAGTTACTACTTTTGTTTATTCTTTTCAATACTCCAGTTTCGCACTAGTCAGTTATTTACTGTTGTTTATCCTGTTCGATATTACAGTCTCGCACTGGTCAGCTATTTACTGCTTTCTGTTTGTTCTTTTCAATACTCCAGTCTCGCACTGGTCAGCTATTTATTGCTCGCTAATCCAGTCTCGTACTAGTCCAGTTATTCCGGCCCCTTGCTTTCGGCCTTCCTTTATGTGAAATGCTTTATTACTCAGCACCGCAGTTTATTTTGCACCATAATTATCATACTTATACCCACGGTGCTAACCCAGGTTTGGCTCTAGCAGACGGTTTTCCTACTGGTGAGGCCTTAGTTGGGGATAACCGCGAGTTGAGTATCTCCTCCATAGTTTGCCCCAAATAATGTGCCCCCACGTTCGTTGCATCTCCCAGCAAAAGTTGGGTAACCGGTCGAGTCAAGAAAGCCACAGCGGACCTGAAGTAGTTGTCCCTTTCTTTAAAATGTTTGTGAATTGCTTGCTGTAAAAGTGGCGGGTCAGTCACGCCCGCAGACCGTTCGTACCGGTGCGGGAGGGTTGACGACTCGTGGCAACAGGGAGATGTGCACCGCGGGTTATCACCACTTCAAACCCGCTGATTTGCCTCCACTGGTCGGCCTAAATCTCCGAATCGCCGGATGTCGCTCACATCCAAGCAGTACACCAAGTTCTACAGGAGGGCCTGGGTGATATGGTACGACTACGCTCAAAAGTGGTAGGGCTGGCCACTGTCACCGACGGCCACATCGGTGAGGCACGCGGGGTTCGCCACCCTGCTAGAAGGAAATCGGTCAAAACTGTGTCGACGCGGGGTTTTTTGTAGGGTTTGAACACCTGTTGTGTGTGTGTGAGCAAGATTTTATTATTAATATAAATTGCGCATCTCCCAATTATAATTGTTAGTTTGAATAGGAGGACCGATATATACATGTTGCTAACCCTTCTTGTTTCGGCTATCTATTTTTAGTGCTTAAGCCTGTCCCCAGGATACGGATCCGTGGAGGGGATGTGTTTTCCACTTAGCTCTGTGACTAACAGTTGTTTTTATGACCATTCACAGGAGATGGGACAGTGTGAAGCCCCCACACTGCTGGATGACTTACCAGCTCTCGAGATTGCCCGATCGGATACTCCAGCCTCACCCTCTATCTTTTGTGACGTGAGTTCTAGAGTATAGGACTAAATAAGGGGTGTCTATATTGTAGTAGTTACTTTTAGCCCACAAGGTCGTTCATGTAAACAGTAGGCTACATCCTTTTGCTTATACATATCCTTTGCCTTCCTAGACTTCCTTACTTCTGGTTCTGCAATGTGACTCTGATGTGATGTGATGATTCTTGTGCCTGACAAGGCGACCGCTCAGTGCTTAGGAGGGTGGGTTGTTGCCACCCGGGAAGCGCTAAGTGGCCTCCTTGGGCAGTAAGATCCCCTCCCCGGTTCAGTTTGGAGGGGGGGTCTTACAGTCCGGGTCCGTGCCCCCCACCCCACCCCCCCCCCCCCCCCCCGCCTCAGCAGGCTATGGAGATCGGGCGAGGAGGAAGAGGAGCCAGATAGGGAGCAGGAGTGAGAAGAAGGAATCATGGCGCGGAAGCCGAGGGAAGGGGTGGCGTTACCCTATTGTGACTTCCACCAGGAGGAAGGTTTCCACCAGGAGGAAGGTCACGCGAAGGCCACCTGCCCGGAGTTCCTGGAGATGAGGGGGCCAGAATGTCGGCGTAGCAGGAACAGTGGTCGGTGAGGATCGAGGAGGTCTTGCCTCGAGAGGAGGAAGAAGAAAGGTGCGAAGACCGGGTCGATGTGGGGGCCCGAGGGGGATTGGAGTGATCCATGGGGGTGTAGGGATCGAGGCGACCCGAAAGGCGAGCCTCCATGCCATGTACCGTCGGAGCATGGCTTCGACATCTCAAGCCCCACCCCCAGCAAAAAAGATCATCTTCTCCCAGAAGGATATGTCGGGTCATGAGGACCCTTTCTGCGATGCGCTGGTTATTCAGACAGCCATCGAGAACTTCACCGTCTCCTGGATCCTCGTGGATAATGGGAGCTCGGTCAATGTCATCTTCAAGAAGGCATTTGATTAGATGAAGGTGGAGGTGAGGAGAGTGTTGGCCTCGGATGGCTCATTAGATGGGGGGTCAGGTTGATCTCTAGAGAAGCTGGCTAGAGAAGGTTTGTGCTGGAATGCCCCAGATTGATTTTGCTGTCGGGCTCTCATTAGACGGTGGGTCAAGTTGATCTCTGGAGAGGCTGGCTAAGGAAAGTTTGTGCTGGAATGCCCCAGACCGATTCCGCTGCCGGGCTCTCATTAGCCGGTGGGTCAGGTTGATCTCCGGAGAGGCTTGCAAGGTTTCTGGTAGCGCTCAACTTCCCTAGGTCAACTCCGCCGCTGGGCTCACACTAGCCGGGGGGGATTGATTTCTGGATAGGGGAGGCTGGTGAAAATGGATGAGGTGAATCATCTCAAACGGGTCTCCTGACCAGGCTCTCACCTACCTGGAAGGACCGGAAGCGGTTTCGTCGGGAAGAAAAGAAATTCAAGAGGCTCTAGTGGCCAGGATTTGCGAGTGGGCCAACCAAAGCGGGCACTCGCTTGGAAAGAGCACCTGGGCGAGAACTCATCAGTAAGGAGACGGAAAATTATGGAAATACTCGGTTAGCGTATGCAAATGGGTCTACCGGAATGGGCATTCGCCTCGGCGAAGAGCTCGCAGGAGAGAACATATTGGAATGAATGCAAAGGAAAAATTCTGGCAAGTCCCACGAAAAGGAGGGAGTACGCGGGTGCTCGAGCGATACGGAGGTGCGCGTGGGGTGCTTGCTAGAATGCGAATGCGCAAGTATGCGAGTACGTGCGCGCGTGAGTTAGCGAGTACTTGAGAAAGCGCAGGTGTGTGCGTGGTGCGTGTCATCGAGGCGCGAGCACGTAAGCGAATGGCAGTGGGAAAAGTGAAAATTGAAGATGAAAGACTTAGAAAATATTTTTCATTTCATTACAAAAAATGGTTTATATCAGGGGTGGCGATTCTCGCCATACAAAAGAAAATTCAAAATGAAAAGTTTACATCTCAAGACTCGTCCCCTGACTTCCTGCCCTCGCTATCTGCGCTGGGAGGGATCGACTCAAACAGCTCTGGGATGACCTCCTCGACTGTGAGTTCCTCCGCATCGGCAGTGGGAAGCTGGGCCCCCTTCAAGGTATTGAAGATATGTCACGCCGCCAGAATTGCATTGTCTCGCAGCATCTCCTACTCAGCGCGCTTCAGGTTCCTCATGGTCCTAGGGATGTGAGGGGTGGGAGGGAGAAAGGCCCTGACGAGCTCTTGGTTCTGGGCCTTCAACATGGCGACCTCCTTCTCTAGCTTCGTCTTGCGGGCATGGAGGTGGTTCGCAGTCTCGGGGTCCCGCGGAAGGCGAATGGGTTAAGAAGGAACATTGTGAAAGGCAGTAGGCGAGTTCTCAGCTAACTTACCTTCCCATCCTTGAGACTATCGAGGAGGCCCTCGTAGACCACCTATTTTTCCTTTAGATCGGCGAGCTCCTTGGTCGCCTCCAGCAGCTGGTGCTTCAGGTCCTCGGAGTTCCTCTCCGTCGAAAGGTAGCGGCGGCCGGCCATATGGCGAGTTCCTGCCCGCGAAGCTTAGCTCGCGCTCTCTCATACGCGAGCGCTCGGGAGGTGAGGACGTGGAAGTCCACAAGATTCTCCCGCCCATAGAGATTGAAGGACAAGGCAAAGGCCTCTCCTCCGATGTTCTCCATCTCCACCCAGGAGGGGGTAAGGGTGGAGATCGAAACCCTATTGGAGTATGAGTCCCACTCCAACATGGGCTCGTGGCCGCGTCTTGGTGCCTGTTGTCGAGACAGAAGTTTCGGTGGCCCGCCGGTGCGGGTGCGGTCGGCATGCTGGCGCCCACCTCGGTGGTCTCCCCAACTCCCTTGTCGACGGGTAGATCCACAAGGGGCTCAGCCCAGGTCAAGCTTCCAATGGGTTCCTTCCCCTTGGCAAGGATTGAGGGCTGTTTCTTCTTTGGCAGTGGAAGATTAAGGGACGACCCACGGCTCGCGGGTGCGGGCCGCTTCTTGGAGGCTGAGGAAGTACTTGGGATCTCGCGGAAGGCATCGGCGGCGGAGGAAGCGAGCTGGATACCCGGGGTGATAGTCGCGGTCTTCGCGTGAGGGGTGAAGTGGAAGATCTCGCTCCCCAGCGAATGATACAAGACGAGTTAGGAAAAATTTGTTAAAATTTCGGAGATGGATCGAAGAAAACAGCGGAAGACTTCAATTCAATTCAAAATAGTTAACCAGTGACAATGAAGGCAAGAGAACCTCAATTGACTATTATCTTATTACAATGCATTGCATATATTCATGGTGAGACATGATTTATAAGAGAAACACTTAGATGAGAAGAACAAGCAACACAGCAAGCATCCGACGACTAGAAAACTGAGACCCGCCCAGACCGCTCAAACTCAGCAAATCGCCGGCTTCCCTGAGACCGCACGAACAGAACAAGTCGGTGACCTGTACTCTGCCAAACCGCCAATCACAGACTGAACAATCTGCTTCTTATTGAACTGCTGAAAAAACAAAATTGTTCGCACTTCTTGATCGCCCAGACCGCACGGCCTCAAGGTCACAAAAGTAACACGCGGACACAAGATGAAGAACCGCTCACTGCTGCAAGACCGCAACGCAAGACCGTCTGACCTCTTAAGACCGCCTGACCGCTTAAGGTCGCCTGATCAACTGAGTCCGCTGCAAACAGACCAAGAACTTCAAAACAACGTTTGCCCAGACGAGACCGCTGACGAGCTGGTTTATTCAAAGCTGGAAAGAAGGAAGAATGTTGAAGGTATACCGCTGGCTGCTAACCTGCAAACACAACAAACCTGTCAACACTCTCATACTACGCGACCTCAAAGATGAGACTGGCAGAATCAAACCAACTTTAGTTCTTACCGTTCTTGCATTGCTTGTGAATGGCTAACTTGTTCCTCTATTTATAGGCAAACGAACGGATGTCGTCAGCGCCCTAGAGGGATACGATCACCTTCCTTATTGAAGCACGCGGTCTCAAGAACTAGACCGCGCGGTCTCCATAAGACCATATTAGACTTAAGCAACTGTCCAACTAAGACATCATGCTTATTTCAAACCGGCAGACCGCCCGGTCTCTAATAGGAGAAGAACCATATGAGCATCTGACCAGGCAAACCACAACAGTTTGCCAACACCAGAGACGCGCGATCTCAAGCCATATCACCATACAGGAGCTCGCGCGGTCTCTGCGGTCTTCATATTCAGACCGCCCGGACACTTCACTTCCACTTCAAAAATTTATCAAAATTAACAAGGGTATAATGCGATACCGAAAGAGATCGCGAATCAAACCTGTTCCAGGCGGCACGAGGAGTAGAGAGTCCACATGCCTTCGAAGGTAGATGGCCTCGAAGTGGGTGGACCGTTACTGGAAGAGCTCGGCCTCGTGGCCGTCGAGCTTGGGTGGACGGTTGGTAGGCTCGTCCCACTGGACGGGCGAGAAGGTGACGTTGCCAAAGGGCCCCTTGACAAACATGAACTTCTGCATCTAGTAATGGCTCTTGCTCACCGTCTCGTGAACCTTAGTGTGCTGGCTCGCGAAGAAATTCGCCCCGTCCTTATTCGCCCGGGAAGAAAACATCTTGCGGAACACCGGCAAGCTGAACTCGATGCGCTCTTCGCGCAGGTAGCACGTGAACCCCAACATGACCTCAATGGAGCTCGGGGTAATCTGGCCCGGGATGACGCCGTAGTATTTCATCAGCTGAAGGATTTGCGGAAATCAATTAGAAAGAAATCCTAAGCGAATGCGAGAAAGGAATGTGAGAAAGGAACGAGCGAGTACTTGGCTGATCTCCGACCAGAGAGGAAGCCGCAGGCCCACTTCAAAGTGGGCCACCGAGATGGAAAGATCATTCATGTGGAGGTCGTTGATGGGCTCGGTCTACGCAGGGCGGGGAGCAGAGAATTCGGGCGAGATGTAGTTCGCCACAGTAGAATGGTACTCACTCTCGGTAAGCGAGCAGGTGAAAAAGGAGTGGTCGCAGAAGGTGAACGTGCACTTGGCCCAGCCTTCTGTATCGCCATCGCCACTTATGACTGTTAAGAAAGAAGCGAATGTGAGAACGAGAAGATGATTCTGGGAGAACGAAGATGGCAGAGGTTGAGATAGTTGAATGCGGTGGTTGACTATTGATGAAGGCCTATTTATAAGAAACTAAAGGCGGCAGGGAGGAATCGAGGAGTCGTGGGGTGTGATTAGCAGGATCTCCGGGCGGTATGCCTCGGTACTTGAACCAACCCACTCCACGTGCACTCACAGCGAGTCAGCGAGGTGGGTTCACCGCCAGGCGAGACCAGTCCCATGCGAGCCGCAAGAAAAAAGAATTGAACGAAAAAATTAGCGAGTACAATAAACAATAATAACTTCGAGCGAGTAAAGATGAAAAAAGAAGATCCTGTGATTATTCGGGAAGCATCAAATAAATGTCATGGTTCGCAGATTGTCAAGACAACAATAATAAAATAATAAAATAAGACATTATTTGGCGAGTTCGTCCGGCGAGTGCGAGGAGAATCAATATTGGATCCACCTCCATCGGCCTCGTCCTCACACCCCCGAGCGCGGCGGCACGCGCGGATAGTGATACACGCGGACCGCGCGGAGCTCGCGCTGCAGATGCCAGACTTGGTCCTCCGCCCGCGAGAGGTGGACCCTAGGAGAGGTGGCCTCGTGGCGGGCGTCAGTCTGCAGGTTGGCAAGAACTCTCGCTAACTCATCATCAATCGCGGCGAACCGCTCCTCGCAGGCCGCTCTGTCCACGCGCTCCTGGTTGTACAGCTCTCGCAGCATGTACCCTTGCTTCTGGAGCACATCAGCGACTCACCGCTTCATCGCTTCGGGGTCCCGGGGGTCGCCGAGGAAGCCAGCAATACTTTCTGGCGAAGGCATGGGCGACATCTCCTCCTCTCTAAGATCCAACTCGGTGGAGAACTCCTGGACACCTGCGAGGAAAGAATTAGCGAACAGAGCGAGAAGCAATCTATAGATTATAACAGACCAACCTGATGAGGTCGCTACCGCTTTACCAGGTCGTTGGCGGGAGGAGCTCGGTTGCCCCAAGAAAGTCTCAGCGTATCTCAGCGTGATGGATTTTCCCTGGCCCGGGACATGGGGGAGGTTGTTCGCACTCCGGTTGTCGGTGGGAGGCAATCTGTCGGGGCTTCGATGGCCGAGAAGATTGAACTCGGGGACGGAGACTGTCACGTCTGGGGGAGGCAGCGAGTCGAGTGGGGGCTGCGAGCCTAGTGGAGGTTGCGAGCCCGGCGGGGGCGAGGGAGACGGGTTGAGGATTTCCATGTGGGAGACCGAAGAGTTGTTTCCCCCAGGGGAGGGAAGGCGAGTACCGTCCATGGTGAAAGTGAGGTTAGATCTTAAATTAACTCTAGAGGGGGGGGTGAATAGAGTTTAAAACTTTTTCCCTTAGTTTTATTGCGGAATGAAAAATACTGATATATATATATATATATGTAGAGAGTGTTTTATAAAAACTAAATAAAAACAAATAAAGAAATCAGCACAACAACAAAACACAGAAATTCACAGCACATAAGACACAAGGAATTTTATAGTAGTTCCCCAATAACCTGGGTACGTCTACTCTTCTACCACACTTGGTAGGATCCACTAGGAGGTTTGATCAGGTGCCTTCACACCAAGGTGATTTTGTTCAGGTGTCCACAGACCACAGAGCTTTTGATCAGGTGCTCAAAATCAACAGGATTTTTTGATCAGGTGTCTTACCACCAAGGAGGTAAACTTTTGAAGGGAGTTTTAACCCTGTACAGGATGGGATAGAGAGGGCTTTAGATGTTCTTCTCTCTCAAGATGCTGAGAGAAGACTCTAGTGGATGTATGTTGAAAAGCTCCCTATCTGATATGAAGTTGTTTGACAGTAGATTGGCTGGAGCCTTTACTTAAAGAAATAATCTTCCTGTAGCTGATTAATCTGAGAGAAATATTTCTTCAGATTATTGTTGCTCTGTTGAAGATCTGTATTTGCAGTAGATGACTGAGAGATGATGTTGAGGATGTTCTCAGTTGGATGAAGGTGCTTCTTTGAAGAAGAAGAAGACTGAAAAATGTTTTCTCTGTCTGTACTTGTTCTTCTTCTTCTTCTTCTTCTCTAATTATTTTCTTTCTTTTTCTGTTGCAGAAATACTGAGAGAAGGTGTTGAAGATGTTCTCATTATGTAAGAACTACTGGAGGAGGAAGATGAAGATTTGTGCAGCTGTGTTTCTTCTTGTTCTTCCTGTCTATTTCTTTCTTTCTTTTTCTCTGTGTGTTTATTATGTACTGCAAAATTGTAATATATTCTATATTTTATCTGTCGTGTATTCTGTATCAATTATGGAAGTAAATAAATCTGTATATATTCTTCCCTTTCCTTTTGAAAATCTCTAACATATTTTAACTTCAAATCCCTTAAATTAAGGAATGTAATAAATCTGGGGACCATAAATCTGACATGCTGTTTATCTCTTTCCCTTTTTCCACGCAAAGTCAACGACTATAATATTGGAATAATAACAGAAATATATTATTCTTTACTTATCTATTAATAGATCCGTTGATGTAGTCGAGCTGAGTTCAGAGAATGATTTTGAATTAATCCTTCTGAATTCTATGAACTGAAATAACATTTCTTCGCTCTGAATAAAATTCATCGATCTCAATAAATTTCGTCGAACGCAGATTCGTCGATCTCAAGATTTTCGTCGAACACAATATTTACTTCGTCGACCTCAAATGAATCTTGTTGGAATAATTAATTTGTTGAGCTGTAGAGAACTTTCGTCGATCTGAATGTGTTCGTCGAACGCAGACTGGAGTTCGTCGAACGGAAATATTCGTAGACCGCTGAGCCTGGATAAATTCGTCGACCGCTGAGCTTGAGCAAAATATAATTAGTCGAGCGCTGCACTTAGACAAATTCTTCGACCGCTGAGACGGGTTCGTCGACCGCTGAGAACAAGTCTTTTCGTCGATCACAGAGCGCTGTTCGTCGAACACAGATAGTCGTTCGTCGAACGCAGAGAACATGTCGTTCGTTGAACGCAGAGAGCTTGTCGTTCGTCGAACGCAGAGAGCTTGCCGTTCGTCGAACGCAGATAGCCTTTCGTCGAACGCGGTGTGGAGTTCGTCGACCGCAGGATCTGAATGAATTCTCTAGTTCTAACAGCCTAAAACCTTGACCCATAAACTATACATTGGGGTCAACTTTGTCCTTAGTCAACATATAGTGATCCTAGCCCAAATCAGAAATAGGGTTGTTCCAACAATCTCCCCCTATTTGGGTTAGGACACTATTTGACAAAAATTGAAAATAAATAAACACCAATACAGCAAAAACAACAGAGCATGAATGAAAGTGGAAGTTAGATCTTAAATTAACTCTAGAGGAGGGTGAATAGAGTTTAAAATTTTTCCCTTAGTTTTATTTGCGAAATTAAAAGTGGTGTTATATATATGTGTAAACAGAGTGAGTGATAAATAAAAAATAGAATAAATAAAACAAGCAAAAGCACACAGCACAACACAGAAAAGAAATCAAACACATAAGACATAAGGAGCTATAGTAGTTCTCCAATAAACTTGGGTACGTCTACTCTTCTACCACCCTTGGTAGGAATCCACTAGGATTTTTGATCAGGTGCCCTCACACCAATGAGCTTTTGATCAGGTGCCCAAAAACTAACTAGATTTTTTTATCAGGTGTCTTGCCACCAATGGGGTAAACTTTTGAAGGGAGTTTAAACCCTGTACAGGGTGGGATAGAGAGGGGTTATGAAGTTCTTCTCTGTCAATATGCTGAGAGAAGACTCTAGTGGATGTTGATGTAAAGCTCCCCCTGTCTGATAGAAGTATTTGATAGTTGGTAGAGAAGCTTTCTCTTGAATGAAGATCTTAAACACAACACAGACGACACAAGAATTTTATAGTAGTTCCCAACTAAACCTGGGTACGTCTACTCTTCTACCACACTTGGTAGGATTCCACTACAGTTTGTTGATCAGGTGCCCTGCCACCAAGGGGGTTTTGATCAGGTGTTCACACACCAAGTGAGCTTTTGATCAGGTGCTCTAACCAAACTACATGTTTTTGTTCAGGTGCCCTGCCACCAAGGGTGTAACTTTTGAAGGGAGTTATAACCCTTTATACAGTTAAAAGAAAACAAAATATATATTATTCTTCTCCTTCAGAGAAGACTCTAGTAGATCCTTGATAATGTTGAAGAGCTCCCCCTGATTTGATTAGTGTTTGATGATCAGGTGAGGAAGCTTCTTCTCTAGAATGTAGTAACTCCTTTCTTCTTCTTCTGCAGTTGAGATTCTGAGCAAATGATCTAGATTGAGTGTCTCAGGATGAAGATGATCTGCAGAGAAGAGTTAGCAAACAAGATAGATAAAAATATGTTGTTCTCTGTCTCTCTATCTTCTTTGTGCTTTCTCTGTGTATCTATAATCTGGAGAGCTTCTCTCTTATCTTGAATTCTTCTTCTTCTTTTTAGATAAAGGAAAGAGATAAGGTCTCATTTATCATCTGGACTCCTCGAGAAGATAAATTGTCATCTTTAATTTAAGCTGTTCTGCAACGGTTATATCATTAATTGTTCTACAACGGCTATATCATTAATTGTTCTGCAACGGCTATATCATTAATTATTCTGCAACGGCTATATCATTAATGTGAGGCAGTGACAATTCATACAAAAGAAGGGCAGCAATATATAAGTAGAAACTATTCAAAATATTGTTTTATCAGATCTGATAACATATAGATTTTTAGTCGAGCTGAGAAATGAGAATTTATAAAGCTGATAATATTTCGTCGATCTCAGCTTGAAGTACGTCGGGCTGAGCTCGATGTTTGTCGATCTGATCATTGATTAACTGCATAGAGAACTTTCGTCGAGCGCTGCTTGGATTTCGACGAACGCAGCTTCAGAGAACTTTCATCGAGCGCTGCTTGGTTTTCGTCGAACGCAGCTTCAGAGAACTTTCGTCGAGCGCTGCTTGGTTTTCGTCGAACGCAGCTTCAGAGAACTTTCGTCGAGCGCTGCTAGCTTTTCGTCGATCGCAGTTTAACTTATATTATTTTCTCAGGCTTCTGTCTTAATGAGATTTGATCTAGTTTATACAAGATGTGTTATGATAGAAACTTAGACCATAAAGATGGATCCTAACACAAATCAAAACTACGGTTCCAACACGCGCTATAAATTTCTTATTTAGCTCGAGTGTATACTAGAAGTCCGTCGGGGGCGGGCGAAGCCCGTCGTCTCCCGCCGGATACTGTCGTTGTTGGCCGTAGGGGCCGAGCCCCGTGTTAGGGGCGGGCGAAGCCTGTCGGGGGGCAGGCGAAGCCCGCATGGGGGGGGGGGGGTACTGTCGCGCGGGGCAGTAGGGGCGGAGCCCCGTGTCGGGCACTAGTATATATATGTACTAGTATATATAATTGATAATGCATGTGTAGCCCCCGTGCCCCGCGCGAAAGTACCCCGCGTCGACAGTGTCCCCGCGCGACGGCGCTGCCTCTACTCGCGAACCCCTGTGTTGGGTGCTCTCCCCCATCCAGCTTTTGTAGTGCGCACGGGGTTCGCGAGCGGAGGAGCGTCGTCGCGTCGGGACATTGTCAAGGCGGGGTACTTTCGCGCGGGGCACGGGGACTACACATGCATTGTCAATTGACAGAGCGTCCTAGAGCGGGCGAGTTTGGGGGGAGGTACCGCCGATGCTGGGGTACTGTTGAAGCGAAGAGCATCGAGCACGGGCGGTAGCCCGTGTGAAGATGCTCGTATTCCGGTTAGCCCACTTCAAGATGGGGCTTTGCCTTCCTATCTGGCCAGATGTCCGGCAGATTCTCAAATTACTCATATATTAAAGCTTTATTTGGCGCGGCGGTGGCGGGCGGAAAGGGCAGGTGGAGACAGCGGGTTGGGAATGGAGGGGAGGAGGCGGGGCTCGAAACGGAGCTGTTAGCTCCTTTTCTCAGGGCGCGACGGATGCAGACGTGGCAAACGCCACCGCCGGGCATTTGTTTACCCGCCTTGCGGAGGCATTTTCCGCAAACGCTGTCCGCCACCGCCGCGCCAAATGAAGCCTAAATTAAACTCAAAATTAATTTTCTAGAAACAATTTAAACTCAAAACTTGAGTTAACTACTAGGAAAGCTCTACACATTTGAAGATAAATCTATTGTTTTTTAATGCGAATTTATGTTTCCATACAAATGAAAACCTACCGATGAAGTTCGAAATAAAAATTTTAGCTCTCCATCCATTTTCGGTGCATATCAACCAAAATCAAACATCAAAATTATATTCTAGTATTTATTTTGATGTGTATAAATGCCCTCCCAACATAAGAAAAGTTGCGCTGAATCATTGCCACAATTCGCTAGGGTCAATGAATTGAGAAAAAAGATATTTGTTTAATCAATCATGTCTGAGATAGAAAATGACGAAGAAAAGCATAAATGTATCAAAGAAATAGGAAATAGATCATGGTAAACCTTAATACACATACATAAATGCTCTGCTATAGTGTTTATGATTCACTGGAGTAGCAGAAGTCAAAATTCAAAAACAGATTACAAATGGAGCAAAGATATTGGGCATCAATTATCTGTTGCAGCTGAAGCTATTGATGGGAAAAACCCGATAATGTACATAAATTGTAATTGGACATCGAAGTTGAAAAGAGCACATAAATCCAGTGGGCACGGATTTTGGAACTGCATTTGTGGGGAGCGAAGCATTAGAAATTGGCGTGTTATCTTCTTGATACAAAACAGGAGCTGGGGAGACCTATGCAGATACTCATACAGGTCCATCTAAAAAAGAAATAAAAAACGAAATGTAAAATACAAAAACGAATTCAAAATCAGAAATCCGAGATAATTTTGCATGCGGAGACAGATTTTTTGTTTGGACATCGTGAACTTAGGCATTGTCGTCGTATGGCTACTCAAACTTTCTATTTAATTAGTAAGTTATTTTAATTAATCATATACTTGTTGTACACCCGTAAAGGCCTTAGGACGCACCGGAAGAAAGCCCCGGAAAAGAGAGGAGGGGTCGACGGTCAAAGAGCGCGGTAGTGTTGGGAATGAGAGCTAACACTCCCGACCAGAGCACCTGTTGCAAATCGAGCAAGCACCTGTGCGACCGCGTTGAGCGGTATGCAAATTCGCAAAAGAAAATACGATGCAGAAAAATAATAAACACACAGGAAATTTTAACGTGGAAAACCCAATTGGGTGAAAAACCACGGGACGATCGGAGTCCAACCCGGAAAGCCTCCACTAAAAATGTGTGAAAAACACACGCACGGAATACAGGCTTTCCCCCCACCGATCCACAAAGGATCTTCACTCCTCCACCACCACAACCACAAAGGTTTACACTGTCTCCTTTCAAACCACACACAATCACAAGTATTTGAAAGAGATACAAAAATAGGTGAGAAGCGTTACCCGGACGGATTGAACAATCCGTCCCAACGTCGACGATGACGTTCCAAATCCACGAACAAGAACGGCTATGTTCAGCCCCTTTCTCCTTCGTCTTCAACCTCCAAGATCCGAACAAATGCCGCAACAAGTCCGGCCGGCACCAAATCTGGACAGCCCAAAGAAAGCTCCTCCACAGGCGACGGCGGCGGCGCTTTCCAACAAACGGCGGTGGCGCTCCTCCAAAACAGCGGCGATGGCGCTCCCAAAACCTACAGGCAGCAGCCCTTCTCCAACACCTCCAGCCGGCGGCCTCTTCCCCAACAATGGCAGCAGCCACCTCCTCTACAACAGCACCGGCGGCCCCCTTCAACACACCTCAGGCGGGCAAGGGAAAAACGAGAGAGAGGGGGAGAGAGGTACCTTGCGGCTGCTATCAAAAAGAACGGAGAGAAAAAAAATTAGGTCTATTACAGCTTTTTATATTCACAGCCCGACGGTTACGAATCAGAAAAATCGGACCTAAATTCGCGATATGTTGCAACACCCGGTTTTGGTGTTGCAACACCTAGCTGTCCAGGAAATTCAGAGAGTAAAGAGTTGCAACACCCAGTTTTGGTGTTGCAACACCTCTGTCAAAAAATTCAGCAAAAACTGCATATCACATTCCAGATAAAAGCTAGCGCGTGCCCGGTGGTTTTTACCGACTCGGATGGGAACCACACCCAACAAATCTCCCCCTTCACATCGAGGTGGAAGAAACCGCCATCCCGGCGATCCTAACGCAATGCTCGAACTTCCCCCTTGGCACGGACTTGGTCAGCATGTCTGCCCCATTGTCATCAGTGTGCACCTTCTGAAGATCAAGCTCCTTCTGCTCCAGGACATCTCGTATCCAATGATACCGAGTGTCGATGTGCTTCGACCTCGAGTGAAATGTGGGGTTCTTCCCCAAATGGATAGCGCTCTGACTGTCACACAGGAGTGTGTATCGGTCCTGAATGAAACCAAGCTCTTTGATGAACCTCTTCATCCAAAGCAGTTCCTTCCCAGCCTCAGTGACCGCAATGAACTCAGCCTCCGTGGTGGACAGTGCAACGCACTTCTGCAGTCTCGACGCCCACGAGACAGCTCCCCCTGCAAATAGAATCAAGTACCCGGACGTCGACCTCCTGGAATCTACATCTCCAGCCATATCTGCATCAGTGTAGCCCAACAACTCTGGCTCACTGTCTCCAAATCTCAGCGTCAAGTCGGACGTCCCCTGCAGGTATCTCAGTATCCACTTCACTGCGCTCCAATGCTCTCTCCCAGGATTGGAGAGAAATCTACTAACGGTCCCAACCGCATGCGCAATGTCTGGACGAGTACACACCATCGCATACATGAGGCTCCCAACTGCAGATGCATACGGAACCTTCTGCATAGCCTCGATCTCCTCGGGTGTGTTGGGGCACTGATCAGCGGTAAGCCTGAAGTGAGCTGCAAGAGGCACGCTCACCTTCTTCGCCTGATCCATATCAAATCTCTGCAATACCTTGCGGATGTACCGCTCCTGTGATAACCAAAGCAATCTGGCTCCCCTGTCTCTGCGAATATGCATCCCCAAAATGGTCTTCGCAGCACCCAGATCCTTCATCTCAAAAGTAGAACTCAACTGCCGCTTCAACTCAGCAATGCGCGCAGTGTTCCTCCCGACGATCAGCATATCGTCCACGTACAACAATAGGATAATGAAATCCTCCGGAGCGTACTGCTTGACGAACACGCAGTGGTCAAGGGTGGTCCTCCTGAAGTCGATCTCCCCCATGAAAGAATCAAACTTCTTATACCATTGCCGCGGGGCCTGCTTCAGGCCATATAAACTCTTCTGCAAGCGGCACACCAGACCTTCCTTCCCTCTGACACTGAAGCCCTCAGGTTGCTCCATGTATAGCTCCTCGTCAAGATCGCCATGCAGAAAGGCGGTCTTGACGTCCATCTGCTCAATCTCCAAATCAAGCCTCGCAGCGAGGCCAAGGACAACACGAATAGATGACATCTTCACCACTGGTGAGAAGATCTCATCAAAGTCAACGCCCTGTCGCTGTCCAAAACCTTTCACCACCAGCCTGGCCTTGTATCTGGGAGGTGTGGAGGAATCTCCCTGCTTCACCCTGAAAATCCACCGATTCTTCAAGGCCTTCTTGCCCTTAGGCAATCTCACCAGGTCATACGTGTGGTTCTTCTGCAGCGACTGCATCTCCTCCTGTATAGCAGCCATCCACTGGCGCTTCTCAGCACTCTCCATAGCCTCGTCATAGCTCTCAGGCTCCCCCGCATCAGTCAGCAGTATAAAATCTGATGCAGAATATCTGGCGGACGGGTGCCTGGCACGATCTGATCTCCGCAAAGCAGGCTCAGGGGCCGGTGCAGGCACATCATCAGTAATGTCCTCAGCAACTCCTGGTTCACCATCAGTGGTGATATCATGATCTGGAAGGGTATCAGTACCCTGTGCTGGCTCAGGCTCAGTAGCCTCCTCAGTATCATCAGCTCCAACCATAGGTGACTCTGCAGCAGCACGAGAGTCAACCTCCAACTCAACAGTCCCCTCAGGATCACCAACAGTCTGATCCTCACAGAAAACAGCATCTCGGCTACGTACAAGCTTCTTCTCAACTGGATCAAAGAACCTGTACCCAAACTCTCCACTGTAGCCGTACCCCAAGAAAATACACTGCCGGGTCTTCGAATCCAACTTCGATCTCTCGTCCCTGGGGACGTGCACAAAGGCTTTGCAGCCAAATACCCGCAAGTGACTATAAGAGGGGTCTTTCCCGTACCAGACCCTATCTGGGACATCCTCCTGCAAAGCTGAACTCGGTGAGAGGTTGATGACATGCGCTGCAGTAAGAAGAGCCTCGCCCCAAAACATCCCTGGCAGCTTCGACTCAGAT
Organism: Dactylorhiza incarnata; assembly: GCA_033032865.1. NCBI lineage: Eukaryota > Viridiplantae > Streptophyta > Magnoliopsida > Asparagales > Orchidaceae > Dactylorhiza > Dactylorhiza incarnata. Next base: position 5,398,144 of record JAWHQI010000072.1, read on the forward strand.
AGCATGCATCGAATCCTCTCCATCAGTGTCCTGTTCATCCTCTCAGCTACGCCATTCAGCTGCGGAGTCTTCGGCGGGGTCTTCTCATGTCGGATACCATGGTCCCTGCAGTACTCATCAAAGGGACCAATGTACTCTCCCCCGTTGTCGGACCTGATGCTTCTCAGCTTCTTCCCAGACTGTCTCTCCACCTCAGCGTGGAATCTCCTGAAAGTGTCGAGGACCTGATCTTTGGTCTTGATAGCATAGACCCAAAGCTTCCTCGAATGGTCGTCAATGAAAGTGACGAAGTATGATGCTCCTCCTCTAGTCTGGACCTTCAGTGGTCCGCACACATCAGTATGAACAAGCTCCAACGGCTCTGATCTCCTGGTGGACGTGTGGCTGTGGAATGAAACCCTGTTTTGTTTCCCAGCCATACAGTGGTCACACCTCTCCAAGTGAACATCAGACATATCACTAATCAACTTCTTCTTCGCTAGGCATCCCAATCCCTTCTGGCTAATGTGTGCCAGCCTCCTGTGCCATAAAGAGGTGGATGCCTCATCCCTGACGGAGTTGGCCTGAGCAGCTTCAGGCCTCCCCTCCATATAGTACAAGCCAGTATCTCTGTACCCCCTGGCCATCACAAGTGATCCTCTGATCAGCTTCCAGAAGTCTCCTCCAAAGACACTCAGGTGTCCTTCATCTCCAAGTCTGCCAACAGATATCAGATTGAAGCGAATATCTGGCACATGCCGCACATCCCTAAGAACCAGTAGGGCACCAGTACTCGTCTTCAAGTGCATGTCTCCACGCCCAAGCACCTTGGACGTATCCTCATTGCCCATCCTCAACACCCCACAGTCATGAGTGGTGTAAGTGGCAAATAACTCCCTGTTGTGGGAGACATGCGCAGAGGCTCCAGAATCAACAATCCAGCATCGGTCGTCACACGCGAGTGCAGCAGTGACATCGTCGCCAACAATAATGACGTCGTCCTCCTCAGTCGAAACAGTGGCTGCCGTGTGACCCTCATCCTTGCCCTCAGTGGCAATCCCCTTCTTCTTCTGATCGTTCTTCAAGGAGTAACAGAACTTCTTTATGTGTCCCTTCTTGTGGCAGTAGTGGCATTCCACGTTCTGATAACGTGACTTCGACTTGCCCCTACTCTGACTCCTGTCATCCTTCCTGCCTCGGCTCTTGCTCCTTCCTCTCCCCCTGGACTCAGTATAAAGAACGTCAGCTCGTGAAGAAGAGCCTGAAGTCCCCTGAGACTTTCGTCTCACCTCCTCATTCAAGATCCCACTCTTGGCGATCTCCATGGAAACAATCCCCTGGGGGGAAGAATTGATCAGAGAAACTCTGACCATCTCCCACGAGTCTGGAAGTGACTTGAGTAGCCACAAAGCATTCACTTCGTCTTCAAACGTCACCTTCATAGCAGTCAAGCGATCAATAATTCCCTGGAACTCATTGACATGATCCAAAATGGGTGAGCCCTCTCGGTATCTGAACTCTCCAAGCTTCTTCAGCAAATACAGCTTGTTAATGCCCGTGCTCTTGGCATACAACGTCTCGAGAGTCTTCCACAAAGTCTTCGCATCAGTGATGCTAGCCACATGGTTGTAGACGTTCGGCTCCACGAACCGTCTAATGAACCCACACAGCTTCCGATGCTCCACCTTCCATTTCGCCGGATCCGTGTCCTTTGGCATCTCCTCAAAGACAGGAGCATGCCAACCCTTCACATATATCAAGTCTTCCATCAGAAGATGCCACTGGTGGTAATTGGCACCATTCAACTTTACCATCTGCTCTGAACCAGATGTGGACTCCATCCTGCTCTGCCAACTGGCCGGACCGACCACTGATCTTTGAGTCGACTATCTCAAAGCATGCAACCAAAGAGCATAGCCAGAGGACCAATGGTCGTAAACTACCGCACCCAATTGCACACCCGAGATCACAATCAACTCGTCCTGAAACCCAAAAGGTCAGCCCGGTAACTGCTCTGTCACTGAAATGGCTCTGACACTCAACCTGGCTCTGATACCACTTGTTGGGAATGAGAGCTAACACTCCCGACCAGAGCACCTGTTGCAAATCGAGCAAGCACCTGTGCGACCGCGTTGAGCGGTATGCAAATTCGCAAAAGAAAATACGATGCAGAAAAATAATAAACACACAGGAAATTTTAACGTGGAAAACCCAATTGGGTGAAAAACCACGGGACGATCGGAGTCCAACCCGGAAAGCCTCCACTAAAAATGTGTGAAAAACACACGCACGGAATACAGGCTTTCCCCCCACCGATCCACAAAGGATCTTCACTCCTCCACCACCACAACCACAAAGGTTTACACTGTCTCCTTTCAAACCACACACAATCACAAGTATTTGAAAGAGATACAAAAATAGGTGAGAAGCGTTACCCGGACGGATTGAACAATCCGTCCCAACGTCGACGATGACGTTCCAAATCCACGAACAAGAACGGCTATGTTCAGCCCCTTTCTCCTTCGTCTTCAACCTCCAAGATCCGAACAAATGCCGCAACAAGTCCGGCCGGCACCAAATCTGGACAGCCCAAAGAAAGCTCCTCCACAGGCGACGGCGGCGGCGCTTTCCAACAAACGGCGGTGGCGCTCCTCCAAAACAGCGGCGATGGCGCTCCCAAAACCTACAGGCAGCAGCCCTTCTCCAACACCTCCAGCCGGCGGCCTCTTCCCCAACAATGGCAGCAGCCACCTCCTCTACAACAGCACCGGCGGCCCCCTTCAACACACCTCAGGCGGGCAAGGGAAAAACGAGAGAGAGGGGGAGAGAGGTACCTTGCGGCTGCTATCAAAAAGAACGGAGAGAAAAAAAATTAGGTCTATTACAGCCTTTTATATTCACAGCCCGACGGTTACGAATCAGAAAAATCGGACCTAAATTCGCGATATGTTGCAACACCCGGTTTTGGTGTTGCAACACCTAGCTGTCCAGGAAATTCAGAGAGTAAAGAGTTGCAACACCCAGTTTTGGTGTTGCAACACCTCTGTCAAAAAATTCAGCAAAAACTGCATATCACATTCCAGATAAAAGCTAGCGCGTGCCCGGTGGTTTTTACCGACTCGGATGGGAACCACACCCAACAGGTAGCACGCAGGCTGCACCCCCCGACCGCACCGCCCTTGGGGGGATGCGGCTTGGCCGCACCCCCCGACCGCACCGCCCTTGGGGGGATGCGGCTTGGCCGCACCCCAAGGGGGGATGCGGCCAAGTCGCACCCCTTGGGGTGCGGCCAAGCCGCACCCCCCCCCCCCCCCCCTTGGGGGTGCGGCCAAGCCGCGCCCACCCCTCCTCGGGGTGCGGTCTGGCGCCCTCTCCTCGCCAAAGGGTCCCGGTCCCCCCTTTGGGGGGCAACTCCCCGTCCGCCGTCCGCCCGAGGCATCTCCGTGGTTCGCTGCGCGCTTGGAGCACTTCAGCGCTAGCGCGCGCTCAGAACGTTTCTGAGCGCGATCAGGAAGCTTTCTCACTTTTTATCTTTCCGGCTTCTCACTTTTGGGGTTTCCGGCTTCTCACTTTTTGGGTTTCCGGCTTCTCACTTTTTGTCTTTCCGGCTTCTCACTTTTTGTCTTTCCGGCTTCTCACTTTTTGTCTTTCAGGCTTCTCACTTTTCAGGAACAGTCAGTCGCCTTTTTCGCCTCCAACGGAACTGCCCGAACTGCCCGAGCTGCCCAAGCTGCCTGAGGGGCAAGGTGGTCATTTACGAAAAATGGCGATCCGAGGGCCCCGAACCGGAGAATATGATTCGTCCAACGAGCATTTATGGAAACTACCAACGACAAAATTACGGGGTCGCCCCCGTCCAAAGCTATAAAAGGAGCCCTAAGGCTTCATTTGAGAGGACCTTGACTTCTGGACCGGGGAGAGCTCCTTGCAGACTTTGGCGGAATTCTCCTTCGGCGCTTGAAGATCTCCTTCGTGGACTTGAAGATCTTCATCATCCCGAAAGGCGACTAGCCTTCTCACTTCCGAAAGGCGACTAGCATTCTCAGAAGGAAAAGGCGACTAGCCTTCTCACTTCCGAAAGGCGACTAGCATTCTCAGAAGGAAAATGCGACTAGCCTTCTCACTTCCGAAAGGCGACTAGCATTCTCAGAAGGAAAATGCGACTAGCCTTCTCACTTCCGAAAGGCGACTAGCATTCTCAGAAGGAAAAGGCGACTAGCCTTCTCACTTCCGAAAGGCGACTAACATTCTCAGAAGGAAAAGGCGACTAGCCTTCTCACTTCCGAAAGGCGACTAGCTTTCTCACTTCCGAAAGGCGACTAGCATTCTCAGAAGGAAAAGACGACTAGCCTTCTCACTTCCGAAAGGCGACTAGCATGCTCAGAAGAAAAAGGCGACTAGCCTTCTCACTTCCGAAAGGCGACTAGCATCCTTAGAAGAAAAAGGTGACTAGTCTTCTCACTTCCGAAAGGCGACTAGCATCCTCAGAAGGAAAAGACGACTAGCCTTCTCACTTCCGAAAGGCGACTAGCATCCTCAGAAGGAAAAGACGACTAGCCTTCTCACTTCCGAAAGGCGACTAGCATTCTCAGAAGGAAAAGGCGACTAGCCTTCTCACTTCCGAAAGGCGACTAGCATTCTCAGAAGAAAAAGGCAACTAGCCTTCTCACTTCCGAAAGGCGACTAGCATTCTCAGAAGGAAAAGGCGACTAGCCGTCTCACTTCCGAAAGGCGACTAGCATTCTCAGAAGAGAAAAAGACTTAGTTTTTCCGAGAGGTGGCCTGTCACCCTCGGAGCTCGTTCTCTCTCTCTCCAAATATTGTAACGAGCAGCGGCCTGTCGCGCTCAAGTTCTAGTTTCCAAGTTGTAACCCCCAGAAGATAGTGAAGTTTGGTCGGCACAGCTCCGGCCGCGTGGTTTTTTACCCTTTCCGGGTTTTCCACGTTAAAAACTCCTTGTGTACTCAGCAAATCTCTAATTGACTGTTTGCGCGCTTAGTTCGCTCACGAGCTAAGGTGGTTCAAGAGAACCGATCTACCACGAGCCCTAAGCGTTCCGCAACAATACTAATCATGACTAATTTATCATATTATATATTATAAAGTTTATTGTAATATCTGGTTCAACCAATCTTACTAACGCGACAGTAGTTATTTATTAAACAGTTGCCAATCTTAAGCACTTTGGATAGTAGTAATCGTATTAAACAGTTAACAATTCGTAAGCACTTCAAATAATAATCTTCAAATAATGGATAGTGGTAATCAAAGTGGATGCAAAAATCACAAATAAATACTCTAACAAATGGAAATGGAGTTGTCATCAGGCAACTATGCATTTGCAAAAAATATAAGAATTTAATTTTTTATGTCTAATTATTTTGTACCCGATGGAGCTCTTGGGCCCCCTAGACAGCTTCCTTCCCCTTTCCCCTATCCCCCTCCGGCGGCGCCAATGAATTCACCTCCGACGACATGTTCGCCGACGCTTCTTCCAAAACGGTTTACTCTTCACACACAACCGAAACGGTCTCCTCCACCGCCGCCACCTGCGCTCCATCCCGTTGAGCACCTTCGTCGCGTACCAAATGTTCCACCTCCACTATCTCCGGAGAGGGGAAGTCGACCTCGAGGCCGGCGGTTTGGTCTCCAGCTCGCTGAACCCACTCAGTGAGAAGCTGTGGAGAGAGAAGACGAACACGGAGAACCTTCTCGGAGACCTCTCGGCGAGGCTTACGTGGAAGGATTTGACGCTGACGGTGGCGCTAGGAAGCGGCGAGACGCAGCGCGTGCTCGAAGGCCTTACAGGCTACGGGGAGCTTCACACCTCTCATGGGACCATTGGGTTCCGGCAAGTCCACACTTCTCGATGCAGTTTCTAACCGCCTCGCCTCCAACGCTTTCCTCACCTGGATCGCCCTTCTCAATGACCGGAAGACCTCATACACCTACTATGATAGGTTATAATTAGACCTCATAAACCTACTTTAAAATAATTTTTTTTGTTAAAATATAACTATTTTAAAAAAAACAATTATAAAATATTAATTAAAATTTTTGTGCGGTCATTTTGTGTAAACATATGTATATGTTCCGCCAGGGGCGGGCAAAGCCCGCCGTCGCCGGCCGGGTACTGTCGCGCTTGGCAGTAGGGGCAGAGCCCCGTGCCTGTCACTTAAATATATATATAAATATATAAATATATATATATTTATATATATTTATTTATCATACATAAAGAAATATCAAACTCATGAATTTTAAAGTCGTTGAACTGATTGCGGGCTTCGAATCTGACATGATATTTCATCAGTCGTCGGATCAAATCGCTCTCTCTCTCTCACTCCACTTTTTCATAGGTCTCCTAAACCTACTAGGGGGTGACTTAAAACTATGAAGGTGTAGAGTACCATACAATATGAAATTACGATTTTATCCCTAAATTTATTGAAAAATTAAAGGAGGGTCATATGACCCATTTTTTAATATCACAAAAATTATCAATGGTGAGAATTGAACCCAGGTTACGTTTCCACTATGTCAAGCAAAGATAACAACCATCAAACCATATGGTTCTTGTTGAACAAAATTGATTTAAGTTTTATATATACGTATATAAATATAGATCGCCCCGCTGAAAATCGCCGCTTCTGACGAATGTTTCCCCTACCGAATGTCGCCGCCTCTGCCGAATGTCTCCCCCGCCGAATGTCGCCGCCCTTGCTGAATGTCGCCCCCGCTAAATGTCGTCGTGCCCGCCGAAGATCGCCGCCCCTGCAGAATGTCGCAGCCCGCACGTGCCCTGTCACTCGTGTGTGTGTATATATATATATATATATATATATATATATATATATATATATATATATATATCTTTAACTACTATAAAGAAGTTTGAAGTGGTAACAAAAATTCTTAGCCATTCAAAATGAGACAAGCTTTTGATCTTATCCTTACAATGGAGAGAAAGAAAGAACGAGAGAAGAGAAAGGGGAGAGAGGAAGAGGGAATCTTTATAGCCCTCTTATACCTACATGAGAGAGGGATAGGGATAGGGATAGGGATAGGGATAGAGAGAGAGAGGTAGAGAGAAATGATTTTTTAGGTAAAAATGTATATTTTTATACGAAATAAAAATAGGAATATTGATTCATATTTTTTTACGGTCATTTCAAGTACTCATATGTATATGTTTTGAATAAAAGTCAGTGCTTATATGCAGACGCAACTCGCTCATAGGTGGGCGCAGCCCGCTCATATGCGGGCGCAGCCCGCTCATATGCGGGCGCAGCCCGCTCATAGGAGGGTGCAACCCGCTCGAATGCGGTAGAAGCCCGATAAGAATCAACGAGCACGACAAATGTCACCGCCCTCGCGAAATATCGTCGGCCACGGCGTTGCACTCACATAGGGTCGGAGGCCCGTGTCGTTGCACTCACGTAGGGCCGGAGGCTCGTGCCGTTGCACTCATGTAGGGTCGGAGGCCCGGGCCGTTTCACTCGTGTGTATATATATATACTTATATATATATACTTATATATATATATTTATTTATATATACACACGAGTCGAACGGCACGGGCATCCAGCCCTACGTGAGCGCAATCGGCGGGCTTCGCCCGCCCCATGCTCATAATATATATTATATATTAAGATTATATATTATGTTTACTTATGTATTATTATTTTTATTAAGAATTAAAACATTTTTTAAGAATTAAAATAAACATTAAAAAAAATTAAGAATTAAAACAGGTCGCCGCCCTTTTTGGGCTGCCGCCGGTGTGAGCACACCGACAGGTTCGCCAGTCTCCGGCGAACCTGCCAGGGATTGTCCGGCGGTGGCCCTACCGGAGCCCCGCCGGACAACACCCGGCAGGTTCGCCGGAGACCGGCAAACCTGCTGGTATGCTCATGGCGGCGGCAGCCCAAAAGGGCGGCGGGAAAAACGCATGGAGAGGGGTCATGGGTTTTTCCTGGGTGGGAGGGAGCAGGATTCAAGCTATTTGTTTATTCGCAGACCTCTTTGATAAGATCCAACGGAGTAGATTTCTCTGGTGTCTCAATTACCTTGTCATCCATATTTCTTTTTAATAGTATATATATATATATATATTTATATCTTCATTATATAAAACAATAGTGATATTTGGAAGCACACCAAACAACAAATCTGGGCCGTTGAATCACAATGCTTTAAAGATTGGCCGTCGGATTCAAGAGAACGGGCCTGCAAATAGCTATTCCTCCAAAAAAACTAAACTCCCCAAACTCAGAATCCCCCCCTGTTCCGCCAATTTCACTGTTGGCCTTCCCCGCCGTCGCCGGCCTGCCTGCCCCCCACCTGCGTGTACGTCGGGAGTTGTCCGGCGGCGGCCCTGCCCATGAGCCCCAAAATTGGGGCTCACGGGCAGGGCCGCCGCCGGCGGTGGCGCTGCCCGCTCGCCGCCGGACAACTCCCGGCGTGTTCGTCGGTGGCCGGCGAACACGCCGGTGGAGGCCGGGCAGGCCGCCGGCGGCTCCGCCGTTGGCGGGTAGGCCAACAGTGAATCTGGCGGAAGCTGAAGGGGGGAGGTTCACCGGTTCTTATTTTATTTTATTCGTTTTTTTATAATTTAAAAAACAATTAAATAAATTATATTCTTTAAATAATTAATAAAATTATTAAAAATTCTAATAAATAAAATTTTAAATACTTTTAAATTTGAAAATTATAAATAACTGCCGGGGACGAAGCACGTCGGGTCGGGCGAAGCCCGCTTGAATGCCAAGCGGGCGAAACACGTTTGATTGCGGGTGAAGCCCGCAGCGATGCATCGAGAATCGACGAATCCCGTTCAAAGATGCTAGTATATATATATATATTCACACGAGTGACAGTGCACGGGGGTGGGGCCCGTGCCCCGCGCGACAGTACTCCACGCGCACCCGCTGGGCTTCGCCCGAACCCGACGGGGCTTCGTCGTACCCGACGGGCTTCGAGTGACAGTGCACGGGGCCGCCCGTGTCCCGCACGACAGTACTCTGCACGCCCCCGGTAGGCTTCACCCGCCCCCGACACGCACGCCGTTATATATAATTTTAAAATCTGTTTTTAGGTTTAAAAAAAAGTCTAAAATATATATTATATTATATATTAAAGATATGTTATTTGTATTATATATACATATGTATACGAGCATCTTCGCAGGGGCTACGCCCGTGCTCGATGCTTTCGGGCGGCCTTCGGCCGCATTAATGCGGGCTTCACCCGCATAAAGTCCGTGATGCGCTTATCATCAACGTCACGAATTGATGCGGCCGTCCGAGAGCATCGAGCACGGGCGTAGCCCGCGCGAAGATGCTCGTGTATATATAAATTTGTAATAAATATATTTTAAAAATTATTACATTACTCTCTCCCTCTCTCTCTCTCACCGTCTCTCTCTATATATATTATTATATAGGACGCATGAGTCTCTCCTGCTCTCCCTCTCCCCCCCCCCCCCCCCCCTCTCTATAATTATTATATTATACATTTATACTGTGCCCGCGTTCGAGCGGCCTGTGCCCGCGTTCGAGCGGTCTGCGCCCACATACGAGCACTTACCATTTATTCAAAAGACATACATATGAGTACTTACAATGACCATAATGCTCATATGAATAAATATTCTTTTTTTTTGTAAAAAATGAAAAAAAAATTACCTAAGAAAATCAATGCGCACGCATTCGAGCGGGTTGCGCCCGCATATGAGCACTTACCATTTATTCAAAACATATATGTATGAGTACTTAAAATGACCGTAAAAAATATGAATAAATGTTGTTTATTGGGTGTCAACTTATCAACTAGTGGGGGGGGGGGGGGGGGGTGAATAGGTTTTTCAAATTATTTTATCCTCTTTAGGTGTTCTTGATTTCTGTTTATTAGATCTATTAATTATAAAGCACAACACAGAAAAGCACACAATGATTTATAGAGGTTCCTCAAGATCGGGTGTCTTGAGTAGTCCTCTTTCCCTCTGCGCCTACCTAGCAGTGTGCTAGGCTCGACAAACTCTGCCAAATCTTCAGGCCCGCAAGCCTTACACCACGGACCGGCAAGTCCTACAGCCTAGACTCGCAAGTCCCTACTGCACCCAAGCCCGCAAGCTTGACACTCAGGCCCTTAAGCCCTACACAACACAGACCCGCAAGTCCTGTGCCTACAGCCTAAGCCCGCAAGCCCTTGCTGCACCCAAGCCCTCAAGTTCGACAAGATTGGACCCGCAAGTCCACTGCCCCGGCCCTCAAGCCTCACAGCTCTCCAGCCCTCAAGCTAGACGGTGTCGGACCCGCAAGTCCACTGCCCTGGCCCTCAAGCCTCACAGCTCTCCAGCCCTCAAGCTAGACACTTAGGCCATCAAACTTTACAAGAAATTACAGTAATAAAAGTTGTTTCTTCTGCCTGATGAAGATCGACAACTTAGCCTGAGGGAGATTGGCTTCTTGAGGTTGAAGAAGATGTTTCTGATTCAGATCTTGAAAGCACAGTTCTTTGGCAATCTCTTTTCTTAGCCTGATGATGATCGGCTTCTTATCAGTCAATGGAGATGACTGATTCTTCTGAGAACACTTGATTCTTGTTCTCTACTTTTTCTTCTTCTTCTCCGCAGCAACGGCGGGATTCTTTTTCTCTCACCTCCTTTTCTTTTAGGGCAACCTCTTATCTCTTTTATAAGACTGCGAGGCTCCCAACGGTCACATGTAATGTCCTTTAATGTCAGACCCCCATTCCTTAAGAGCACGCGCTGATTGGACAATCAGGCGGCGACATTAATTGCTGACAGTGCGTCCGCAACATTTGAATTCCGTCTCGACGATATTTCCAGCTTCATGCTGATACTGACAGCTTTACGATGATATGGATAATGTCTCGACGACAAGACTCTGTCGATGCCTTAGACCTCGGTAGCTCTTCAAGTCTTCCAGCTTCTGCCTCTGACATTGATATCTCGATGACACAAGAACTTCTGGCGTTTCTGCATATACGATGATATGCTATCTCTGACTGTGTCGTCGTGATCGTCGTCGTAATCACTTTGTTCTTTCGACGACATGAGCGATATCATGTCGACAGACTATGCCTTAGCAACTGCTTGTCTTCAGCTGTCCTTCTTCAGACTTCTCGACGCCACGCCTTCTTTACAACGATGTCTGTTCTTCTCAACGACAAGGCTACTCTGTTGATGTCGACGATACTGCATCTTCTCGACGACATCCCTTCCTTTGATATCTTCATGTCTTCTCTGCGTTCGACGAACTCCATTCTGCGTTTCGACGAACAACATTCTTCGTTCCTTTAACAGCATTCTGCGTTCGACGAACTCGCCAAGTCTTTGCGTTCGACGAACTGCATTCTTCGTTCGACGAACTCCATTCTTCGTTCGACGAACACGCCAAGTCTCAGCGCTTGTTTCTGTCCTGTCTTTGTGTTCGACGAACTTTGTTCTTCGTTCAACGAACTTCATTCTTCGTTCGACGAACTAGCCAAGTCTCAGCTTTTGCTTTGCTCATCATCATGACGACAAGCATACTTAGTCGACGACATCTTCTATTCTTCTCGACGATATAGTACTTAGTGAAATAACTAAAGTACTTGACATATTGTCGATCTCTGCAAGCATGAACTAGATTAAACATTAAATACAACTTGCACTTATCATTAAGCTGAGCACTTCTTCAAATCAGGAACACTGCTGGGCACTGTTCCCAACAATATCCCTCTATTTGAAGAAGTTATAATCCACTTAATGATAAATGCCACTCAAATAAAGGTTTAATATTTTAAGCAAACAAGTATATAATGATGACATTTCAGCTGTAATTGAGTGAACACAAAATTTGACAAATATTACTTCATTTATGAATAGTGCCAAATGTTTTCAAAAGTTTTGACACTTCTACATTTAGCCCCCTAAAGATTTAACCATCTATATCTCTGGTGTCGTCATAGCAGCTTCACCTTTTGCTTTCTTGGCACTGACTTCATGTTCCTTTTCAGCTTGTCTGATGAGGTATTCAAACGGTTTAGGATGATACTTTAGAGGTTTAGGAGTGTCATCTGGGATTCTTCCTGCTTGCTTATCCCTTCTGTATTCTCTCCTTACTTCTTCTTAATCTTCATGCTTAGCCCATTCTTGAGGACTGTATACGTTGTATCTTTCACCTTTATTAGCTTTCACTTGCTCTCATGCTTTTAGAATGATGGTCCTGGATATGGGACTCCATCATTCATAGTCATCCTTTTTCTCCATTTCCTCCATGTACTTTCTCTTTCTCATTTTCATTTCTTCATCCTCCAGTGCTTCCTTTTCTTTACCCTTATCAGTATCAGGAATATCTGTATGTTGCTCTTCAGCATGCTCGTCATAATGTAGAGGAGGGAGATTCATTGCTTCCCTGATGGTGTTTGTGGTCCAGATGGCATGATCACCACTGGGCTTTATCATTGATCTCTCCCCCTTTATGACTTCTTCAGATATCCCCCTTTGGAGATTCTCCTCAGAGGCCAATATCTTGTTTTTGAGCATGTGGATACCTGCTTCCAAGTGATTCTTGGTCTCAAGCAGATGACTGTCTAGATTTTTATTGTGGTGATCAAAATTTTCTTGGAGATCATTCTTGTGTTCAGCCATCCTCTTGGTGGATGCAATATAGGCCTTTTCTATGTTGCTGACAATCAGAGTCTGATTGACCCCTAAATTAGATAGACCCTTGTGAGTAAGGATTGTCTCTTTGGCAGTATGCTCTTGTAGATTCTTCACATCATTTCTCAAGCTCTTTGTTTCAATAGATAGTTCCCTTTTCAGTTCATTGACAGCAGAGGTAACATAACTTTCAATTTTTAATCTTTGCTCTTCCAGGAGCATCTTTATCTGAGACAACAGTGAGAGCTCCACTGCTCTATTCTCTGGAGGTGAACTAGCTTCTTCTTGTTCCTCTTCTTCATATCCTTCCAGTATTGGAGATAGAGGATTTCTGATGGGTGAATGGTTTGGCTCACTTTCTTTTTCAAGACTTTGCTGATCTTTGCTAGTCTCATCAGCAGGGTTCTCGTGATTGTCCTTTTGCATTGCTGGGTCAGAATGACCAGCATCCTCAGCCCCTATGATCTTATTGATCACTTCTTCCACTTGAGCAGGGAGCTCACTGTTCTTCTCCCCCTCAGTTTCAGCATCCTCATGCTTTGTTCCTGCTGTTACCATTGTACCGGATCCCAGACTTAGAGCAGAGGTCTAGAGAGCTATAATCCTTGTTTCCACATGTACCTCAGGGTCAGATGAAGGTGAGCTGTTGCCTGAATCACTTCCTTCAGACGAGCTTTCTCCCTTTATATTCTGCTGTCTTCAACTTCTTGGGAGGCTTAGTTAGAACTTTCTCCCACCTGTCAAGGATCTTGATGTCCATCCTTCTCATGTGATGAATTCTTACTCCATACTTTTTGTTAAAGCTTTCAGGGTAGGATAGCAGAAGGTATAATGACAGAATTCTTCCTAGATTTGGAGCTTGAAAGCTTTCGTGTATCCTCTTGAAAATTTGCTGATCCCAGTTGGTCTTTTTACTTAGGATTATCCTTGCCATTGTCTCGAACATGGGCCTGGATATCTTGCCATGCGACCCTACCTTGCAAAGGAGGTCTTTTCCCACAATGTCTGCCATCAGCTTTCCTTGTTGATTGAAGCTTTTCCTTTCCAGAGACCCATAGGTCTTGCTCGAATGCCCGCGCCAAGCCTGAGCCTTGTCAAGGTCTTCCTAGGTGATCTTTTCATCTTCCTCCCCCTTGGCAAAGGCCGACAACTGAAGAGCCATGTTCAATCTCTTGGGATTCACCTTGACCTGTATCCCGTTGATTATGCTCTTCACAGACGTTCCCTTCGAGCCACCCTTGGCATTTGATTAGAACTCCAGCACTTCTCTTTTTAATATTAATGTCGGCTCAGAGAAGGTGAACTCCAGGCCGATGGCCTCAAGCAGTTTAATGGTGCTCTGGATTTCTTCTGATCCTTCTGAGAACCCATTCCTCACCACTTCACTACCTTCGTACAGAAAATCTTCCTTCTTTGGCGCCATCTTTTGCTTGATCCAGGAGGATTTCAGCACTGTCGACTCGTTCACTCTTAGAAGGCGTGGAGAACACGACGACTTTTTTAGGGCTAATGTAGTGAGTGTTTTAACCTTAAGATATTTGACCTTATTTATAGTGTCCGAGTTGGAAGTTGAAGTGTCATTTGTTAAATGTCTGATTAACTCGAGTTTAGCTGTAATGATTGATTAAGCACAGATTTATTTAAGAGTCTGCTGATGATTGGATATCGTTGTGATGCAGATTCGATGTCGAGGAGTCATTTCGACGATACCAATCATCGTTTCGACGACATGATTTTGGTTCACTCTTTTGTATGACCAGTGCAATGCTTTTAGCAGTGCCATACTTCTGTGCTCCTTAAATGACAACTTTTACATACTTAAGTGAAGACTACTTTTACAAAATGATAGAGACGAGGTTATGTATTGAGCATCAACATAGTTACCTTCACCTTAGCTTTTAAGTCTTCTTGAGCTAATATCTCCCCCTTGATGGGATGTCCACTTATCCTTCCTCTTAGCTCCCCCTTGATCAGTGCACCTTGGCATGTGGTGAGTTTTTCGTAGTCCAGAGTTGAGCCTGGAGCACTTATTGTCCATTAGCCTTGTTTGCCTTTTATTGGCTAAATGGACTATCCTACAAGACAGATTTAATATCCCTAAGGAACCCAAGGTGACTTGGGTCCTAGGTTCTTGTTAGCATAATAGGGAATTCTTCTACTCACCACCGCCCTTCCATGAGGTCTCTACTTTGCATTAGGCATACTAGGGTTGTGCCAACAGTCAATGGCAAAGTGTCCCACTTTGCCACAACACCAATATTCATGGATGCTGTACCTTCTTTTCTGAACATTTTTTGAGGTGGTTGGAGAATCACAATGCTTTTGTTCAGTAGAGAAGGCAGCAACATTCTTCCTATCTCTCTCAGCTAGGGATTGACTGACTGCTCTAGTATAACTGTTTCTTCTTGACTTTATCTGTTTGTCAGCAATAGATGTCAGCTTGGGAGCTGACATGGTGTTGATGGCATCAGATATGATCAAGTGAGAATTGATTATACTGGGGCTACCAGTCAGCTTCTTATCTGGAAGAGATTGGGAAGTTGTTGCTTCCTTACCCTTGAGTGTGGGGGCGGTGGCACCAAACACAAATGGTCTATGATGGGTCATTTGGATTTTCTCATGGGGAGCCTTTAATGCACTCATCCCCATGCCCTTTCTCTTTCCATAGTCAGGGGCATTTCCATGACTAATGGAGCTTCCATTCATCCAGTGACCGTGGACACTGTCCTGATCATACCTATTTGAGGGAAGCACTGTCTTCTGAAAGGTGGTATGAGGCTCAACTTTAGTTTTGCCTCTTTCTCCATTCTCAGCAACTACTGCCCCTTCATTGAAACTCAATCCCCTCCTATTTCCATAGGAGGAGAAGGTGTTAATGATGGGCAGGACAGTTTTGGGCTTAGAGAATTGAGCCACCAAGTTTCTTTCCTTAAGAAGGTCATTCTCAAGTTTCTTGATAAGCTCTTCACTTTGGCTTCTTTCATCATGAAGCTTGTCTATGATTTTCTTGAGCTCACAGGAGTTGGTGCCCTCATTGGGGGACATACCCTTTTCCTGGTTCATCTCAGCCTTGATGAGGTTGAGTGATTCTAGCTCCTTAGCTTGCTTCTTAACAAGCTTCTTGCTCTTTCTCAGAGCACCCAAGAGATCACCAAACTGTTCTATTAGATCAGTATGGTTCTTATTATTGCATGATGAGCAGTTTTCTGCATCATCTTCAGAAGATGAACAATCTTGTGATGCACTCTTGGTTTTCTTAATTGATGTAGATAGTAGAGATGTGTGAGTGATGCATACCTGATCATGATGAGATTCATCATGATTTTCTTCATCTGATAGAGTCATCAACCCACAGACTTCCTCATCCTCAGATTCACAGTCTGTGAGAGTCAAGAGTGCTCTTATTCTTTCTCCTGCTCCAGAGCATTCTTCATCATCTGATTCACTATCTGAAGTAGTCAGTGGTGCTCTGATGCATACCTCTTCATGAGGGGTTTCTTCTTCAAAATCTTCCTCTGACCCTTCCATGAGGACTTCAAAGGAGTCCCACATGTCCTTTGCTGTTGTGCAATGATTCAGTTTCTGGTGTGTTGGCAGATCTACTGCACCAGCTAGAATACTTCTTGCTTCTTTGTCCAAGCTGGCTGGAAGAGCCTCATCTTTTAACATTGTCATGGAGGGTCCTTCTTGAACAATCAAAAACATTCTTGGATCCACTGCCTCCTTGTATATTTTAGCTCTTACTTTCCAAAGGAAAAAGTTCTCTCTAGAACAAACGGCTATCCTTGATTCCATAGCTGTGATGAATGGACACCCACAGGCAGATCTGTTCAAGTTGTTAAGATTTTCTTTGAACAACCTCCCTCTGATACCACTTGTCATTTATTGGGTATCAACTTATCACTTAGAGGGGGGGGGGGGGGGGGGGGGTGAATAGGTTTTTCAAATTATTTTATCCCTTTTAGGTGTTCTTGATTTCTGTTTATTAGATCTATAAATTATAAAGCACAACACAGAAAAGCACACAATGATCTATAGAGGTTCCTCAAGACCGGGTGTCTTGAGTAGTCCTCTTTCCCTCTGCGCCTACCTAGCAGTGTGCTAGGCTCGGCAAACTCCGCCAAATCTTCAGGCCCGCAAGCCTTGCACCACGGACCCGCAAGTCCTAAAACCTAGGCCCGCAAGCCCCTACTGCACCCAAGCCCGCAAGCCCCTACTGCACCCAAGCCCGCAAGCTCGACACTCAGGCCCTCAAGCCCTACACAACACAAACCCGCAAGTCTTGTGCCTACAGCCTAAGCCCACAAGACCTTACTGCACTCAAGCTCTCAAGCTCGACAAGATTGGACCCGCAAGTCCACTGCCCTGGCCCTCAAGCCTCACAACTCTCCAGCCCTCAAGCTAGACACTTAGGCCCTCAAGCCTTACAAGAAATTACAGTAATAAAAGCTGTTTCTTCTGCCTGATGAAGATCGACAACTTAGCCTGATGGAGATTGGCTTCTTGAGGTTGAAGAAGATGTTTTTGATTCAGATCTTTAAAGCACAGTTCTTCTTCAATCTCTTTTCTTAGTCTGATGATGATCGGCTTCTTATCAGTCAATGGAGATGACTGATTCTTCTGAGAACACTTGATTCTTGTTCTCTACTTTTTCTTCTTCTTCTCCGCAACAACGGCGGGATTCTTTTTCTCTCACCTCGTTTTCTTTTAGGGCAACCTCTTATCTCTTTTATAAGACTGTGAGGTTCCCAACGGTCACTTGTAATGTCCTTTAATGTCAGACCCTCATTCCTTAAGAGCACGCGCTGATTGGACAATCAGGCGGCGACATTAATTGCTGACAGCGCGTCCGCAACATTTGAATTCCGTCTCGACGATATTTCAAGCTTCATGCTGATACTGACAGCTTTACGATGATATGGATAATGTCTCGACGACAAGACTTTGTCGATGCCTTAGACCTTGGTAGCTCTTCAAGTCTTCCATCTTCTGCCTCTGACATTGATATCTTGACGACACAAGAACTTCTGGCGTTTCTGCATATACGATGATATGTTATCTCTGACTGTGTCGTCGTGATCTTCTTTCTTGTATTATGTCGTCGTAATCACTTTATTCTTTCGACGACATGAGCGATATCATGTCGACAAACTATGCCTTAGCAACTGCTTGTCTTCAGCTGTCCTTCTTCAGACTTCTCGACGCCACGCCTTCTTTACGACGATGTCTGTTCTTCTCGACGACAAGGCTACTCTGTTGATGTCGACGATACTGCATCTTCTCGACGACATCCCTTCCTTTGATATCTTCATGTCTTCTCTGCGTTCGACGAACTCCATTCTGCGTTTCGACAAATAGCATTCTTCGTTCCTTTAACAGCATTCTGCGTTCGACGAACACGCCAAGTCTTTGCGTTCGACGAACTGCATTCTTCGTTCGACGAACTCCATTCTTCGTTCGACGAACACGCCAAGTCTCAGCGCTTGCTTCTGTCATGTCTTTGCGTTCGACGAACTTCGTTCTTCGTTCGACGAACTTCATTCTTCGTTCGACGAACTAGCCAAGTCTCAGCTTTTGCTTTGCTCATCATCATGACGACAAGCATACTTAGCGACGACATCTTCTATTCTTCTCGACGATATAGTACTTAGTGAAATAACTAAAGTACTTGACATATTGTCGATCTCTGCAAGCATGAATTAGATGGAACATTAAATACAACTTGCACTTATCATTAAGCTGAACACTTCTTCAAATCAGGAACACTGCTGGGCACTGTTCCCAATAATAAATATTCATATTTTTTTGGTAAAAAAAATGTAAAATTTTACCTACAAAAATCAATTTCTCTCTCTCTCCCATTTTCTCTCTTTCTCTCTCTTTCCCTCTCTTTCTTAAGCCCTCTCTGTACAATATATCAATATAATATATGAATATATTGATATATAATCCGCGCCCCCTCCCCGTCGCCCTCTCTCTCTCTCTCTCTCTCTCTCTCTCTCTCTCTATTTCTTTTTCTCCCTCTCTCTTGTCCTTCACCGTGAGTAGCTTTGGGAGGGCTATTAATTTTCATTATTTAATCCGAAAATAATGGACGTCAGAGATGAAAAGTTTAGGCTTTTGGGCTCTCTTGAACAGTCTAGATGCAATCAAAACTATATCTTTATAATAGATAAAGATATATATATATATATATTAATATATCTTTATTATATAAGGGAATATAGCATTCTCCATGCTCTTACCGTGCATTCATTTTCCACCGTTGGATCTATTAATAAAAAATATTGTTTTGAACGAGAGGAGAGAGGGAGAGAGGGGGGGAGAGAGAGAGGGAGAGAATGAGGCGGAGAGGGAGAGAGAGGAGAGAGAGGGAGAGAGAAAAAAATAATCTTTTTAAGTATATATGTATATTTTTTTACAAAATAAATATTGTAATATTGATATATATATTTTTTACGGCCATTTCGAGTGCTCATATATATATGTTGCGGGCGCAGCCCACAGACGCATCGAGCACGGGCAAAGCCCGTACGGAGGCGAGCAAAGCCCGCCTGGATGCAGCCGAAGGCGGCCCGACAACATTGCGTCGGGGGCGGACGAAGCTCGCCGTCGCCGACCGAGTACTGTCGCGCTTGGCCGTAGGGGAGGATCCCCATGTCAGGCACTCGTATATATATATATATATATATATATATATATATATTAATATATATATATATATATACATTTAATATATATATATATGTTATCGTAAATTTTTTTTCTTAAAAAGATCGACGCGTCCGTCGCCCCGTCGTTCCCCTTCCCCGCCACCGCCGCCGGAGCCACCTCTGGCCTGACCGGAGCCCACCGGCGAGGTCGCCGGACCCCGGCGACCCTGCCGGGGGTACTCCGGCGGCGCTCCGTCAGGGCCACCGCCGGCGGTGGCCCTGACGGAGCACCCCCGATAGGTTCGCCAGGGTCCGGCGACCTCGCCGGTGGGCTCCGGTCAGGACGGAGGTAGCTCCGACGACGGCGGGGAAGGGGAACGACGGGGATAAGGTAGGGTTACAGTGATAACCGGGATTTCTGCAGAATTCTGTTTTTGGCTATTCGCATCCCGAGTCAACCAGCTTTTGACTATTTGTAGCCCAAATCTCCATAATCCAATGGTTGAGATTTAATCTGTGATTCTAATTCAGCCTCAAAACGGTCCTGAAAGTTTTTCTTTATATAATTTAAGATATATATATATATCTTTAGCAACTATATACAAGAAGTTGTCTTTGGTGCACCTAACATTCAAAATTGCCAAATATAGCCTCATTCTTTTACTCCAATGACTTTACATATATTATTAAAAATGAGAATTCATAAAATATAATAGTTATTTGTGTAACTACACAATATCCCTATAATAAAAATAATGATGGAAATTCATAAAATCCAAAAGTTTTTTAGTCGACCTCCTACATCTACTATGGTAGGTTATCATTATACCTCCTAGACGGTTAAAGCTACTTTAAAATAATTTTTTTAAATATAAATGTTTTTGAAAAAACAATTATAAAATATTAATTAAAATTTTTGTGCGGTCATTTTGAGTACTCATATGTATATGTTCCGTCGGGGACTGGCGAAGCTCGCCCGCGCAAAGGCCTCCGGGGGAGGGCGAAGCCCGCCGTCGCCGGTCGGGTACTGTCGGGCTTGGCAGTAGGGGCGGAGCCCCGTGCCTGTCACTCGTATATATATTTATTTATATAGACACCCACACACATATATATATACATATATATATACACATCTTTAACTACTATATAGAAGAAGTTGTCTTTGGTGCAACATTCAAAATTGTCAAATATATCCTCATTCTTTTACTCTAATGACTTAACATATATCATAAAAAAATGTAAATTCATAAAATGTAATGACTATTTGTGTAATTACATAATATCGTTATAATAAAAATAATGATAAAAATTCATAAAATTCAAAAGTTTTTAGTAGACCTCATAGACCTACTATGGTAGGTTATCATTAGGCCTACAAAAACAAATTCCGCCTACTTTAAAATGATTTTTCGTTGAAATATAAATATTTTTGAAAAAAATAAACATAAAATATTGATGTATATTTTTTACGGTCATTTTGAGTAATCATATGTATATGTTGCGGGCGAAGCCGGCCGGGGGCGGGCGAAGCCGGCCGGGGGCGGGCGAAGCCCGTCGTCGCCAGTCGGGTACTGTCGAATGCAGGCACATATATATACATATATATATATATATATATACATCTATACTATTTTATAAAGGAAAGCATCCCTTTGGTGCAACATTCATAAAGCCCATTATGCCCCCATTCTTTTTGCTAAAAGACTAACATATACTCAAAAAAAATTCAAATTTTTTTGAAATAAAGGGCTGCTAAGGTAATATACTATTCTCCTGCTAAAATCAAATCACGCCACCCTAAAATCACATCAGGCTGTTTCACATCATTTCGCTCCTTCGTATCATTTCGCTCCATCCCATCATTTCACTCCTTCGTCGAAGCTCTTCATCCCAGCGAGCAAGATCTAGGCGTTCCCTCTCCTGCAGCAACAACGATCCTCCCCTGCCTATTCCTCCAGCGACATCCACGATTCTTCATTCCTACCCCATCCCGCCTCCCATGGTTATCCTCCCACGGCTATCCTTCCGACGCTCCACCGACGACGGCCACGGTTCTTCATTGCTACCGCATCTCGCCGGCCACCATCTCTGACCACAGATCTTCATTCCGACCACATCACGCCGGCAACGTCTCGCGCATATGATAAGCCAGCAATCTCCTCTTTTATGGTTTCCCATTAACGTCGAACCCTACTTCCCTCTCCCTTTAATTGCATCGTGCCAGCCCCCTTTCCACTTCTCCTCTTCTACATTCCGCCGGCGATCCAGTTCAGTGAAACCACCTGCGTGCAAAATTGACCGATGAAATCTCGGTCTCTCGCGCTCAACTTAACGGCGAATCCCATGCCCTAGCTTTCAGGGCTTCTGGTATTTCCTTCAAACCTCAACCTTTCAGGTGCTTTGATCTCAACTCCACTAGATTGTCGGCCTCAAAATTTTCGATTTTCAGGTCTCTGCGCCTCCACCTCTCCTGCTCGACATTCCGAGGATAAGAGGGAATCGACTCCAACAGCACGCCTTCCGGATCGGCCTACATTCTGATAATCCTTCCACCTGTTACAAGATGAAAGAAGATGGTAATCTTCCTTCAGCCTTTTACTAACATTTCTGCTCTCTCCGTCTTTCATTCACACACCTCCTCAATCTCTTCTACTCTTCTTTTAGATAGAAGACCTCTCCCAGACTAATCGTCACAGCAAAAGGGGCATGTTTAGAGTATTCTAATTCTCCTTTTCTTCTTCACTCAAAAAATTGTTTTTGCTCTCAAATTTTGTCTTCATTTGTATTTTCTGTAAATTAGAAAGATCTTACCCTTCTGCAGTTATTTTAATCCGAATTAGCGGCAATGGAAGTTTACTTTCGTGTAAATTACCATTCGGATCGGTCTACATTCTATTCAATTTGATCGATTGAATTTCAAAACATGACAAATAAGACACCAGGCAAGCTCTATCAACTTTGGAAATGAAGCAATGTGTGTTTTGTTCTTCCCTATCCCCCTCTCTCTAGCAGTTTGTTATTATTTTCTCTGGTTAGATTGATCAAGGGGATTGTTCAACCCAAATAATATTTTTTGTAGATTCATTTTAAATCTGAAAATCGTTGAATTAAATTGGAATGCTTATTCTATGTTTGAGGCAAAGGGATTAGCTTTGTTCGTTATTTTCGCTCTATGTGCAACTCGAATCCCAGTCATCCATTAATTCCCTAAACAGTAGGAAACCTCAATCAGCTACAACCCAGTTTGAACTGCACCAAACTGCATTGCAATTAAAACTTCATTAACTAAGTGTAGTTTGTAATGAGCTGCACAGCTAGGAAACCTCAATCCGGCTACAACCCAGTTTGCACTGCACCAAATTTTAAACGTTGCATGTTATTCTTGATTTTGATGCTAATACGGAGGATCAGTGATATTTAGTTGCATGCTGTTCTCTATTTAGTTGTCTATTTAGTTGAAATACAAATGATGGTTATATGAGCTATTATATACATGAAGATATTGTTCAATATATTGAATTAGTTTATGTAGAATGAAATTAAACTACTATATATGCTGAAATTTGTTATTAGACAAATTAAAGTGGTTCTTAGTTTCCACTTCCAAGGAGTTACTACAGTTCACATCCTCATTCTCAATTTGCATGCTTTTTCATTGTGTTTTATGGCTTCTAAATATTTTCTTGCTTTAATCATGCAGATTATCCAGATGCGGAACTTCGCCTCTTCAATCGTTCTTCCGAAGATTGGTATGAACTCCTCATCGCAACATTTTAGATGCCTTTGCACAACCAAAATTTTATTTCCCCCATTTCTTGCAGGCTAGGTAATCGTCTACATAGAATTTCCTGCAGGATTGTGTATATGATTTTGTCTAACCTCATCTCAAGGTTTTCTTCTATTTTTTGTATATTCCTCTGTTACTTCTTCCACTGTTTTCTTTTGCATTTCCCTGTTAATTTGGTTCATATTACCAGAAAAATCATTGTTCCTCTACTACTATCTTGCCATATGGATACTTATTGCAATCGAAATAAAAAAAAATACCAAAAAAATTATGCATGTATTCCATTGTAATTTATTTATAGAGATTTTGCAGACATATTACCACCTCATTTACATCTCAATCGATGGGTTATTAAATTGAGGTTGTGGTTTAGAGATTGTGTATAGGATTTCGCCTAACCTCATCTCATGGTTTTAAATTGAGGTCTTTGTGGTTTAGAAGGGGATCTATGCTGAAATGCTTATTTTTGAATTCCTTTGATTCGGTGATGGATGATGTGCTGAATTTGCACTTATCGGAGTTTTTGAATTCACTGAACCCAGGCAATCTACCACCACACGATGAATGCCGCCCCCACGACGAATGTCGCACCCAAGACCAATATCACTGCCCACGACAGATGCGGGCGCAGCCCGCCCGAATGCGGGCGCAGCCCGCTTGAATGCCAAGCGGGCGAAGCCCGCTTGGTTACGGGCGAAGCCCGCAGCGACGCATCGAGAACAGGCGTAGCCCGTTCGAAGATGCTAGTATCTATATATACATATATATACATATATATATACATATATATATACATATATACATACGAGTGAAACGGCACGGGCCTCTGGCCCTATACATGTGAGTGCAATGATGCGGGCGACGATATTTAGCGAGGGCTGCGATATTTTTCGTGGGCGATGACTCTCTCTCTCTCTCTCTCGTCAGGGGGGGTGACATTTATTGTGCTCGCCGACTCTTAGCGGGCTTAGCCCGCATTCGAGCGGGCTGCACACTCATATGAGCAGGATGCGCCCGCATATGAGCGGGTTGCGCCCGCCTATGAGCAGACTGCGCCCGCATATGAGCACTAATTTTTATTCAAAATATATACATATGAGTACATGAAATAACCGTAAAAAAATATGAATCAATATTCATATTTTTGTTTTGTAAAAAAATTATAATTTTACCTAAAAAGTCAATTTCTCTCTACCTCTCTCTCTCTCCCTATCTCTATTCTTATCCCTCTCTCATGTAGGTATAAGAGGGCTATAAATATTCGCTCTCCCTCTCTCCTCCTCTCTCTTCTTTCTTTCTTTCTCTCTCTCCATTGTAAGGATGAGATCAAAAACTTGTCTCATTTTGAATGACTAAGATTTTTCTTACCCATTCAAACTACTTCCTTATAGTAGTTAAAGACATTGGGAAGGGGCGACAACATTCGGCAAGAGCGGCCACATTCGGCGGAGGAAACATTCGGCATGGGTGGTGACTTTCGGCGAGGGCGATCAATATTTATATACGTATAGTATATATAAAAATTCAATTTTGTTCAAAAAACCATATGGTTTGATGGTTGCCATCTTTGCTGGGCACAGTGGAAGCTTGGGTCAAATCTCACCATTGACAATTTTTGTGAGATTAAAAAATGGGTCATATGACACTTCTTTTTCAATTAATTAGGGGTAAAATCGTAATTTCATGTTGTATGATACTCTACACTTCATAGTTTTAGGTCACCCCTAGTAGGTTTAGGAGACCTATGAAAAAGTGGAGAGAGAGGGAGCGGTTTGATCCGACGTCTGATGAAATATCATGCCAGATTCGACGGCCATAATCATTTCAACGCCTTTAAAATTCATGAGTTTGATACTTCTTTATATTGGTAAAGATATATATATATACATATATATACATATATATACACATATATATGTACATATATATATACATATATATATATCTTTAAAATGAGAAACTTTTGATCTCATCCTTACAATGGATAGAGAGAAAGAAAGTGAGAAAAGTGAGGAGGAGAGAGGGAGAAGGAATCTTTATAGCCCTCATATACCTATATGAGAGAGGGATATGTATAGAGATAGGGAGAGAGAGAGGTAGAGAGAAATTAATTTTTTAGGTAAAAATATAATTTTTTTTACAAAATAAAAATAGAAATATTGATTCATATTTTTACGGTCATTTTAGGTACTCATATGCATATGTTTTGAATAAAAGTCAGTGCTTATATGCGGGCGCATCCTACTCATCATATGAGGGCGTAGTCCGCTCATAGGCGGGCGCAGCCCGCTCAGAAGAGGGTCCAACCCGCTCGAGAGCGGGTGAAGCCCGCTAAGAGTCAGCGAGCACGACAAATGTCACCGCCCCGACGAGAGAGAGAGTCAGCGCCCACGACAAATGTCGATGCCCACGCTAAATGTCGCCGCCCACGCCGTTGCACTCATGACATAGGGCCGGAGGCCCGTGCCGTTTCACTCGTACATATATACATATATATATACATATGGGAACATCTCATATGCGGGCAACCTTAAATGTGGGCATACGGGCAAGCCATTTTGGTGGTAAAGATGATTTCAAATCGAAAAGTGATCAACATGAAAGTTGTAGATCTCGACGAGATCTATAAATTTCATGTTGATCACTTTTCAATTTGAAGCTGTTTTGACCGTCAAATCAAATCCCGAAAAGTGGATTTTTGTAGTTCAACTGTAGCGACTCGCCGCCCCAGATTTCGAGCCGCAAATTGAGGGTCAAAACAACTCCAAATCAAAAAGTGTTCAGCATGAAAGTTGTTTGTCTCAATGTTCAATTTGAAGCTGTTTTGGCCGTTGCCCGTACGCCCGTACGCTCTGCCCCTACTGCCAAGCGGGCCGGCGACGGCGGGCTTCATCTGCCCCGGATGGCTTCGCCCACCCCCGACGGAACATATACATATGAGTACTCAAAATGACCGCACAAATTTTTTAATTAATATTTTATAATTATTTTTTTCAAAAGCATTTATATTTTAACAAAAAATCATTTTAAAGTGGGTCTAATGATAACTTACCATAGTAGGTGTATGAGGTCTACTAATTTTTTATTTTATTTTATGAATTTCGATCATTATTTTTATTATAGGGATGTAGTGTAATTACACAAATAGTCATTATATTGTATGGATTTCCATTTTTTATAAAATTTGTTTAAGTCATTGGAGTAAAAGAATGACGCTATATTTGGCAATTTTGAATGTTGCACCAAAGACAACTTCTTGTATATATATATTGTTGCGGGTCGCTTGGGTGCTCTCGGTAGACCGGTCGACTTTAACCGTCTTAGCTCTGAAGCGAGCCAAGCGCGCTAATAGTCAATTAGAGATTCGTTAAGTACACTGAGACTTTTTAACATGGAAAACCCGGAAAGGGTGAAAAACCACGTGTGCAGAGCTGTGCCGACCAAACATCACTATCTTCTGGGGGTTACAATCAGGTACTTAGAAATTGAGCGCGACAGGTCGCCGCTCATTACAATAATAGGGGGAGAGAAAGAGAACTCTGAGGGTGACTGACCACATCTCGGAAAACTAAGTCTTTTTCCTTCTGAGAACGGTGGAGAACAAAAGTGAGAATGCTCGGGAGAACAAAAGTGAGAATGTCGAGTCGCCTTTCGGGACTCGAAGGAGATCTTCGAAGCACAAAGGAGATCTTCAAGCACCGAAGGAGAATCCGAGGGAAATCTTCCACAGAGCTCTCTCGGGTCCAAAAGGCCAGGTTCCTTAAAATGAAGGCTTGTGGCTCCTTTTATAGCTTTGGCCGGGGGTAGCCCGGTAATTTTGCCGTCATAACCACCATAACCACCTGACGGGCGAATCACGCTGGTCGATTCGGAGCACACGGATCGCCATTTTTTGTAAATGACCGTCTTGCCCTTCGGTCAGTTCGGGGAGTTTGGGCAGTTCGGGCAGCTTCGTTGAAGGTAAGAAAGGCGACAAGCGGGTCCTGTAATCTGAGAAATTAGAAAGACAAAAAGTGAGCGTGCCTGAAATGTGGAAGTGCTCTGAGCGCGCAACGAACGTGGAAACATATTGAGTGCGCAAGGAGGTGTTCTGAGCGCGCAAAGAACACGGGAGCGCTCTGAGCGCGCTAGGAGGCATTTTGAGCGCGCAACGAACACGGGAGCAGTCTGAGCGCGCTAGGAGGCAGTCTGAGCGCGCAACGAACACGTGAGTGTTCTGAGCATGCTAGGAGGCGCTCTGAGCGCGCAACGAACACTGGAGTGTTCTGAGTGACCGGAGAAGAGCTCTGAGTGCGACGAGCAGGCGGGGGGGGGGGGGGGCGGGGAACCGCGCCCCAAAGGGGAAAAAGGGACTCCGCCTGGGGGGGGGGGGGGGACGCCTTCGGCCGCACTCCAAAAGGGGCTTGCGGACTGACCGCACCCCACATGGGGGGTGCGGCCTGGCCGTACCCTACTTGGGGGGTTCGGCCTGGCCGCACCCTGCTTGGGGGGTGCGGCATGGCCGCACCCTGCTTGGGGGGTGCGGCATGGCCGCACCCTGCTTGGGGGGTGCGGCATGGCCGCACCCTGCTTGGGGGGTGCGGCTTGGCCGCACCCCGCTTGGAGGGTGCGGTTGGCCGCACCCCTCGTGGGGTGCGGTTGGGTCGCACCCCTCTTGGGGGGTGCGGTTACGCCGCCCCTCCTAAAGACGGGCTGTACGACGACGCGCGGTGCTGACGCGTGCACAACTGCGTGCGGCTCGCTCCGCGCGCACTCTCGCACTGGCGGTTGGCGGCGAAAATGGCGGGTTCGGTTTGCTCTATCACTTACCCACCACTACATTAATGGGGAGGAGTGGGTTGTGAGAGTAACCGCCACCTGGTCATCCTTTTACAGATGAGAGCCTATGTATGAATTCCTATCATAAGCCCACAAACCTTCGGAGTCCGAACTTCCGTGCGGAGGAGTGCGAAGGTTTTGTCTTGCTTGCAGCGGCTCCGATCAACTTCATCTCTGCGCGGTGCGTCAAACCATGGCAGAGGTAAGTTCTTTCCCCGCTTTGCATGAAAAAGGAGATAAGAGAGGGAGGAGCGCGCGTGCGGGCCGTTCTCCCGCCCCCGTGCGAGCGGCCAATGCCAGACAGAGGACGGTCGGGCCGTGCGACTCGTAAGGACGGTCGGCGCCCGCGTGCCGTGTGCGCGGTCGGCGTCGACCGGGAGAGCGGCCATCCGGAGCCCGCTCGCCCATGCGCGCGGCCGGTGCTGACCGGGGGAGCGGGCGATTGGAGCCTACGCGCCCGCGCATGCGGCCGGTGCCGGCTGGGAGAGTGGTTGGCCGGGCCGCCCTGCTTGCGGGGGCGGCCGGCGCTCGCGCGACCGACCTTGCCATGCTGCCTGCGGGGGAGGCCGGTGCTCGCGCGCCCGCGCGCTCGGCCGGCCGGGTCGTGCGGCCTGTGGGGGCGGCCGGCGCCCGTACGCCCGGGCGTGCGGCCGGTGCCGGCCGGGAGAGTGGCTTTTGAGGGTGGCCGGCGCCCGCGCACGGCTTGTGGGGGAGGCCGGCGGGCCCGTGGCTGGGGCGAGGTCGGTGTCCGCGGAGGTGCTTGGCATGTGGGCGTTCTGGCGGATAGAATTTGTGTAAGACCCCCCTCCCGCACCAGGAGAGTTCCCAGATCTTATGCCCAGAACCGCCGTCTTACGGTGACGCTAACACACGAGTTAGCCGCCTCCGCAATACGCCGATCCTGCCGGTAAGAACGATCAACTAGGACAACAAGAATAAGAAGAAAATAAGTAAACAAGTCCACAATCACACGCATCTGTATATATATATATATCCAAATGTAAACTGTTCATCAATGAGTACAATAAATGCAAGAGTAAAAGGGCTTATGCCCAATACATATCGAAAGTAGAACAAAATCTCACTCTCTCACTCTACATCTATGTGGAAGCTAAACAACTGTCAAATCCTCAAACACATGTCTTGTAGTAGAAGTACTGCGCGACTTCTGCTCCCCAGATCCCGCCATCATGTCCTGATTGGTCATACATGTGCTCAGCTCCTCGAACACCTACGGTCACAACCGACCGTTAGTTATAAAGACTAAACCGATTTTGTGCCCGCCTCCCCCCGCGACTCCTAGGCACCGAACGGGAGGAAGAAGCGGAGGACAACAAAGTGGAGTAAACAAAAGCAGGTGACAGGGAAATCTAAGCTAGCAAGTATATATATAGGCAAGCACTACTATAGCAGTATAACAAGTAAGCAGTAAAGAGCAGTAAAAGAAGTAAGTAGTAAGCAGTGTGCGCAAGTATATCAAACAAGTAAATAATTCTACACTACCATCACATGAGTACCTTTACTTATATGAATGCCCATACAAACTTATAAGTTAAGATTTTCGGAATTGTAACTTATCATATAAAAGAGCTCATACTAATTTATATGATAAGGGTCTGCAAATTATGTTCTAGGTTTACGTATGATATGATATGCATGCCATGATATGATTCATACAAGTGCAACTCACCCACACGACTCTGTGATCACAGACCTTTAGTCCCAGCTTTTCAGAGTTAGCTGCACTCTCTGGTACTACCATTGTGGCTACGGCTGCAGTGGAGCGGGCATCTCCACCCCTAGACGGGTATACACACTACCAGGCCTGACCTCCCATACGCCTATGTACACGTCCTAGGTGCACTCTAGAGTCTTGCGTACTCTTTGCTGGAACCTACCAGTCTTAAAGGTCAAGTGTGCATTTTCGGGGATCATCCTCCAGACCGCAGTATAAACAACCTATTGGCCCCTTAACCTCACACCCGCCTAAGTCAACGCACTGCCGTCGGTGTGACGACTGGCCCGTACCGAAGACCCGCCACTAAATAGTTTCTATGCACATGCAATTTGTCACAACCCGAGCCTTCAGCTCGCAGGACCAACCCGTCCTGAATATAACTATCATCCGAGCCTCCAGCTCGCAGGACCATCTCGTCTTGATATTCAATCTCCCATCACCAACTCGGGATGCAGTATACCATGTCTCTTATTCATTTAGTTAAACTAGTCTTGTCTAAATATTGTACACTTAGAAGTTTATGTTGAGTCCTGGACTTCCCGAGGTTTACCCGGTGAAGGGCTCGCAGCGGTACTAAGGAATGCAATGGGCTGAAACCCAAATCCCCCATTCCAAGACAATTACTTTTATTGGTGGCTACCCCATTCTAAGACCCACTCTACTTATTACTCTTTATAATTTAGGTGTTTTCATGACTTATGTTTCACCCCATTCCTAAGTAACCGTTCTCTTGAATGGTGCTCAACTCTCAAGATTCTTCGTCCTCTAAGTGGTATATACTTGTGTACTGTTATAATCCAATTCTCACTGATTCTCTATGTGGTTTTGCTGATTTAATCATCATATCAAGTTGTCACTATTCGCAGACCACGGTATATAACTAATTTGATTCCTATGATGAAATCTTGGTCAAAACACTTCCAAATGAGTTCTAATTTTTATCATAGGTTCTTACTGGGTAAAATAAGAGTTGACCAGAATTTAAGCATATTTCATATAATTTTGACCTCCATAAAAATTTATAAATCAATTGTCATCATTGAAAATGCAAAGGAACTATCATGCCAATACTTTCAATATTGCTAAATAATTTTCCAGAGATGATAGGTGACAAAATATTATGATTCTCAAAGTTTCACAATTTCCCAGAGGTTCTATGATCATAATTTCCATTTAACAATAATTAGAAGCAAGTATGAATTTGCACAGCAAGTACTAGATTTTGACTTTCTAAAATTCTGGTAAAATTACAGTGGCACTATAATGCTATAAAAACACTAACTTCAAAAGATCATAATTTTCCAACAAATTTAAACCCACAATTTCTATTTATCATAAAAGGGGTGACAAAATGACTTTGTACATCAAGTATCAGATCTTGACTTCCTAAAATTCTGAGAAAATTACAGTGACACTATAATAACATAAAAACACTAATTCCAGACGATCATAATTTTCGAGCAAAGATAAACCCATAATTTCTATTTATCAAAATAAAAGGTGACAAAATGAATAAAGGGCACTTCAACGTGAATAAAGTTTCTAAAAATTCCATCAAAAATCCCAGAGATTTATAATTGTATTCCTAACTATCTTTCATAGTTTCACAATTTTCTAATGCATATAACTCAGGGAAATCCTATTATTCCGATTTGTGACCTAGAGGTAATTTTGTAATTTTCTGAAGGAAAAGCCTCTGAAATTTTCTACAAAAATTTACAGAGGTCCTGCATGTTATAACAATAAATTCTCCAGAGTTCTATAATTTTCTATAAGGTATTTGACATGAAAATTTCATGAATACCAATATGTGACCTAATTCACATTAATCCAAAATATAGGATTTTTGATCCAAAAAATCCTAAGATTCTCTGAGGTGGTGTGTTTTGTCATAAGGGATAAGTCACCAAAATTTCAGAGGCTAACTCCAAGCCATTTCATCTGAATTTACAAATAGACTTTTGTCTATTGGCACACCATTGCCCTTTTTGGGTAGTGGCATGCATAAAGAATTATCCTACAAGTAGAGGTCCAATTGATCTCAAATTTTAACCATGGACTAATAATGCCTAATTAAGGGTGACACCCAAATTTGGGGCTAGTTGGAGCTATACAATTCCAAAAATGTAACTTATTTGATTTTACACATTTTGAATAAAACCTTAGTAAAATCATCTCCTAAAAATCTGATTTTTGGATGCAAGCTAGATGCAGGGCACATGCATGCATGACCAAAATTTCAAGTCCATCAGATCAATATTTTAGAATATATTCACAAAATGATTTCTGGTTTCTATTTTGACCAGCCTCACTAAAGTGAGAACTGTGGGTCCAATAGTGATCCAACTGGTCTGATTCAACTTTCAAATGACAGTAAACATCAAGATCTACAATAGTTATCTCAGGCAGTTTTTCCTAAAAAGGCCTCTAAGGGCCTCAAATTCCAGCATGCATATCCATATGAAAGTGTGACAAATTTGTTTAATTGAATAAATGTGGTCTGCATATAGCAGATCAGCCTAAATCTGATGGCCCTCCTTCATCTTCTACCTTTAGCCAATGGCTGTGATCTGCCCGACCTGGACCACCTTCCATTTCCCGGCCATCCACGGTCCACCACTGCCGGCCACCACCTCCGTTGAGGTGGTTGCTAACGCCAGACGGCGACACGGCCACCGGAGGTGACTCTTCCGGCGATCCCGAGCGGAAGAGAAAACTCGGGATTTCTCCCTCAAGCTCACATGGGATCGGGCTCAATTGAGCCCAATTTCTCTCCTAAATGGACCTAGATACTAGCACAGAGGGAGAGGGGGAGAAACCGGACCTGAAGTAGGGTTGACGGTGAGTATTGTGGCGGTGCGGCATGGTGGCAGCGATTTCCGGCGATCCTGCTCAATTCCTCGATCCTCCAGTAAAAATTCCATCCCAAGTGGTTATTCCGACTTCTTGGAGCTCTCTGAAGCTGATGGTGGACTTGAATGAAGGAGATGAGGGTTCTAAGTGCAAGCCCCACTAAAGCATGGCTCAGCCAAGCTTTGGTTGCTCCTCCCAGCTGCCAAGTGGCACTCAGTCAGCATAAAACGGCTGGGATTTAATGTGGGGGCTCAGGGAAGGCTTTGTGCAAAGGAATGGAGTGCCAAGTGGCCTCCAATCCTCAAATTCATCTAGTTTTCTAATGGAATTTGGGGAAACTTCCATGCTTACCGCTTTGCATGTTGGAAATAGGGGGCAAGGCTGGTTATTAGGTACTTGGACCTCAGAATGGGCTTTGGATCAAGGTTTTAGGCTGTCTAAGTAACTAGAACTTACGGGAAAGGAAAGTTTCTGCGTTTGACGAACTTCTAGTCTACGTTCGACGAACGGCTTGCTCAGCTCGCCCAACCTACGTTCGACGAACGACGTTCTCAGCTCGCCCAGCCTGCGTTCGACGAACGCCTTCCTGGGTTCGGAAAATGACGTTCTCAGCTCGCCCACCCTGCGTTCGACGAACGCCTTCCTGGGTTTGATGAACGGCGTTCTCAGCTCGCCTAGCATGCGTTCGACGAACACCTTCCTAGGTTCGACGAATGGCGTTCTCAGCTCGCCCAGCCTGCGTTCGATGAATGCCTTCCTGGGTTCGATGAACGACGTTCTCAACTCGCCCAGCCTGCATTCGACGAACGCCTTCCTGGGTTCGACGAACAGCTTTCTCAGCTCGCCCAGCCTGCGTTCGACGAACGCCTTCCTGGGTTCGACGAACTCCACGTTCAATTTGACCTAAGTTGACTTGATCAATTGGGTGGGTTGACTGGTCTAGAATGTTGAGCTTGGGTCCCTTAACACCTCCCAATGTTGATTGGGTCATGGTGAAGGCCTAAGTGAGCTAATTTGGCCAATATGTGTGATTTTGACCAAAATTGGGGAAAAGGTTGACTTTGGTCAATTTGGTCAAATTGATGATCTTTTGATGGGGCTTTTGATTCAATTAGGTCCCCCATGATGTTTTAAGACTAGGGGTGAAGTCAATTTGATGTTTTGGGGGTGAATTGAGTCTATTGGGGAAGGATTGGCTTATGTTGACCTAAGTTTGACTTTGGTCAAATTGGACCAATTGGTGACCCCATGATGGGGCTTATGGGTCCATAGCACTCCTTATAAGGTTTACCAACTTGCGGTAGGGTCAATTTGGTCATATGAGTATGAATTGAACCCTATTGAGTTGGATTGGGCTATATTGACCTAGATTTGACTTTGGTCCTCTTGGCTAAATTGATTTACTAATTGATGAGACTTTTGGTTAGTTATGTCTCCTTTAGGTTTAGGGACATGGTGGTGGGGTTAATTCACAAGTGTAAGTTCAATTTGAGCTAATTTGACCTAAGTTGACCTGCCTCATATAGTGGATCACACGTGAGTTCACTCAACTCAGTGCATCCCAAGGTCACCACCAAGCTCAAACTCCCTTAACTCACCACTTGTCTCACCCTAGTTGAAGTTAAGGGGTCTAGTAGGAAATGAGATGTTACAAATTGTTTAATGTATGTGTGCCTTTTTGGACTTTTGTTTCTTCAATGTATGTGCTTA
This sequence comes from Dactylorhiza incarnata, assembly GCA_033032865.1. Classification (NCBI taxonomy): domain Eukaryota; kingdom Viridiplantae; phylum Streptophyta; class Magnoliopsida; order Asparagales; family Orchidaceae; genus Dactylorhiza; species Dactylorhiza incarnata. The sequence goes on from JAWHQI010000072.1 coordinate 5,432,353, forward strand.
TGTACGCATATTTTGCTTTCAGGCTTCAAAACGGAGCATCCAGTCAAGGCCGATGCGTCTACGCTCTACTCTTGACGGCGTTCGGGTCGAAATGTGGCGTAAGCGGTTTCGACTGCCTACTAATGTCGAGGTGAAGATCCCGCGGGCGGAGGAGCGTGCTCAGAACCCGCCGACCTGTTTCGTGACTCTTTCTGAGAGCTGTTTGAAATCCGGGTTTCGACTTCCCCCGTCGGAGGAGGTTATTGAGATACTCCGGTTCTATGGTGTTCCGATTACCCAGTTCACTCCCGCTGGGATGGCGAGAATTATGGGGATGGTTGTATTTTTTTGGGAACATAGCGCGCGCTTTTTCATCGACGTGTTCAAAGATTGGTGCGAGGTCTCTACCGACTCAGGCGGCCGTATTGAGGTCCAGAGTAACAAGAGCTGGTTTCGCTTCGAGGAGAAGAATGATTACAGGCATGGGAATACCCTTTACGGGTATGTCCGGAACCATTGGAAATTTTTGGAGCTATGGAGGGCACCTAACGGGCGCTGCTGCCGGCAGACAGGACAGGAGGATGAGTCCTTCCTATCCCTGGTTTTCCTGGTCGGGAGGGGCTGTCGAAGGCCCTGTTCTGCATTTCCAGTTGCATGGAGGAGAGCCGACTACTCTCGGTGGGGATTTCTTGGGACGCCGAGCGTGCGGCCGCTGTTCCCTGGATCGTGGGAGGAAGAGGAAGATTGTTATCAGTAACGGAGCTTCTAGTTTGGGCTTTATCCCGCCGATGCCCAGGAGTCATGACTGTTGGGAATATTGCCCTCAATGTTCCCTTGATTTGAAGAGGCATCACTTCCAATACTAAGTATATATTGTATTTGATAAAGCTTTGTTTTTGTAAGTTAAACAGGCTTAAGTGACTCAAGAGGAAGGGTTAATCAAGACCTAAAGTTAGGAGAAATCTTCTCCTAAGTAGACAGAAGAAATTGTCTCAGCTGATAAGATTCGTCGAACGCAGAGTGCCGTTCGTCGAATGCAGAATGTCGTTCATCGAACGCAGGACTAAGTTCGTCGACCGCTGAGACGAGATAGAAGAATCAGCTGGGATCTGGCGTGTTCGTCAAACGCAGAGTGTCGTTCGTCGAACGCAGGACTCAGTTCATCGACCGCTGAGACGAGTTAGAAGAAACATCTGATAATTGGCAGATCATCAAATACAGAGTGTTGTTCGTCGAACACAGAGACAAGGCAGATCGTTGAACGCAGAGACAAGGCCGATCGTCGAACGCAGAGTACCATTCGTCGAATGCAGAGACAAGGCAGATCGTCGAACGCAGAGTGTCGTTCGTCGAACGCAGAGACAAGGTAGATCGTCAAACGCAGAGACAAGGGAGATCGTTGAACACAGAGTTTGGCAAGTTCGTCGAACGCAGAGTTTGGCAAGATCATCGAACGCAGGATGCAGCGGGTTCGTCGAACGCAGAGTGAAGCACGTTCGTCGAACGCAGACCTTCTCTACAGATAAGTAGGGCGGCGGGACCTGCGGCTAGGGCAAGTTGCAGAAAAGCTACAGGGGGCCACCAATCTCTCCCATACTTCTTGGGAGATCAAATTAGAGCCGTTGAAGATAAAAGAAGTATAAAAGAAAGAGTTAGGGCATTTTCTAACCCCCGACCGTTTGCTTGCTAAATCTATTTTCGCCATTTACGGCTGCTGCTCTCGTCTTTCTTCCTGCTCACTGAAAGAGAAGAAGAAACTGAGAGACGAAGATAGCTACTCCACCAGAAGGGGCAAGGTGATCTTCCATCGTTCCATTGAAGAGGAAGATCAAGTGGTAGCTGTTATCAACATCTTTGGCTACAGGAAAGCACAGATTGTGCAGGACCTACATGAGAGTATTTCAGCTGTAGATATTTCTAAACCATCTTTTTCTGTAAGGCTTTTTGCCTGAGTTTGTAGGGCATTTGCCTGGGTGTGTAGGTTTATTTGCCTGAGCTTGTAGGGCTGGTTTGCCTGAGATTTTAGGAGCTGGTGATAGCTCTGAGTTGTAAGGCTTGTTGCCTGAGGTAGGACCTGGAGGTGGTCTGAGCTGTAGGAGGTGTTTTCCTCTGAGTTTGTAGGGCAGCAGTGCCTGAGGTAGGAGCTGGTGATAGCTCTGAGTTGTAGGGACCTTTGTCCTGAGGTAGGATCATCCTTGATCTGAGAAGTTCTGAGGAACTTGTGCTGTAAGCTCTTTGAGCCGAGTTTGGAGGAGTTGGCCCTGTCTAACACACTGTTAGAAGGGTGAAGGGGGAAAGTGGACTACCCATAGACAGCCTGTCTTGGGGAACCACTATAAACACTTGTGTGTTTTTCTGTGTTGCTTGATTCTCTGATTAGAATATTTTAACAGGCCATAATAATCAAGTAAAACTCAAAAGACCTATTCACCCACCCCCTTTAGGTGAATTAGTTAGCATACCTATATTCTTTCAAGTGGTATCAGAGCGAGGTTGGTCAAGAAGGACTTAACAGTCTGACCAGTTCCTAAATAGGTTGTGCTGATTCAAAATCAAATGGCCTCCAGTGGAATGAAGAAGGAGTTGAGGTCAATGAAGTTGCCCATATGCTCCAAAGAAAACTTTGGCATATGGAAGCAAAGGGTGAGGTTGTTCATGAATGCCTCAGACCCAAGGATCTATGTAACAGTAAAAAATGGTCCTTATACCTTTGATAAGGCCTCCACTATTGACCCTACTACAAAAGTACTCAAGGTATTTTCTGAGCTGACCAATGATGAAATTGCACTATACACTGTGGACAAAAGTGGCCCAGATGAGTAGACAAATAAGTCATTTAAATGGTATGACAACTGCTCAATTTAGCATTATTTCCCTGAAGAACAAGGTCATCAAAGACTTAGAGGAGAAGCTGGTGAAAGAGAAGAGCCTGGTGGCTCAATTCTCCAAGCCCAAATCTGTGCTTCCCATTATTGACACCTTCTCCTCTCAAACCAATAAGAGAGGACTTGGATTCAATAAGATGGAAGTAGGATAAGGGAGTGAAGGAAAGAGCGAAGAGAAGGCTAAGCCTCAAACCACCTTTCAAAAGGTGCTACTTCCTTCCAACAGGTATGACCATGAAAGCATTTATGGTCACTGGAAGAATGGGAGGTCCTATAGGAAGGAAAATACTCCTTCCCATAGTGAAAGAAAGGGCATGGGATTGAGTGCAATGAAAGCTCCCCATGAGGAAATACAAATGGCCCAATCTGGACCATTTGTGTTTGGTGTCTCAGCACCTTCAGTCAAGAACAAGGAAGCAAGCACTTCCAAATCAGCTTCAGCAAAAAGCAAGACTGCTGTCAAATCTGTTGACAAGGCCTGCTGCCCAGTGTCTGATTCCATCAGATCTTGTATGGCTGCCAAGCCAAAGCAAGCTGAGGCTATCAGGACAAAGAGCAGCAAGATTGTCCACAGATTATCCTTCAGTCAGATTATTGCTGAAAGAAACAGGAAGAATGTTGCAGTCTCTTCTGCTGAACATGTGCACAGTGTTGTACTAATTCAGAAAAATGTTCAGAAAAGGAGATACAATATTCATGATTGTTGGTGTTGTGGCAAGGTGGGACACATTGCCATAGATTGTTGGTACAATCCCAATGTACCTAATGCAAAGAAGAGCTTTCCTGCTAGGAGTGTAGCAAGTGTGAGATTATCTCATCAAACTAACAGGAACCTAGGACCCAAAGCTTTTTGGGCTCCTAAGGATAACTAAATATTTCCTTGCAGGGTAGTTCAAGTACCAGTCTCAACCAAATATGGTACTTGGACAGTGGGTGCTCAAGGCACATGACTGGAACTAGGAGTCTTCTACAGAATTAAAGGCCTGTGAAGAATGGACCCAAAGTTATATTTGGGGGGCTGAAAAAGGAGTCACCAAAGGCTATGGTATGATCTCCAATGGCATAGTTACAATCACGAGGGTAGCTCATGTTGAAGGGTTGCAACACAACCTAGTAAGCATAAGTCAACTATGTGACTTAGGTCAAGTCATTGAATTCCACAATGACAAGTGCTTGATCAAAAAGTTAAATGACTTAGAGACTATTCTCTCAGGCACTAGGAGTGGAAATATTTATTGCTTAGATTTCATTTGCAGTAATTCTCTTACTTCTGTGTGTCTTGTAGCTAATGAGAATGAGTCTCTTTGTGTTCAATGGCACAAGAGACTTGCTCATATTAACTACAAGACAATGTATAGACTTTTCTCTAAAAATCTTGTTAGGAACAGTCCAAATTTAAAATGTATTAAAGATGGTCCCTGTCATGCATGCCAAATGGGTAAGCAAACAAGGGCCACCTTTAAAAGTATTGGCTCCAAAGACACTGATAGATGTCTTTATCTCTTGCATATGGACTTGTTTGGTCCTTTGCCAATTCAGAGCCTAGGTGGGAAGTTGTATACTTTGGTGATTGTTGATGATCACTTAAAATATACATGGGTATTCTTCCCTAAGAAGAAATCTAATACTTTAAATGTCTTTATCAATCATGTCAAGGCAATTCAGAATGATCTACAATGTGTTGTGGTCAGGACTAGGATTGACCATGGCACATAATTTCAATTTGATGCAATGACAAGATTTTGTCAAGAATTTGGTATCACCCAAGAGACAGAATATTTCTGGGCTGAGGCAGTCAATACAGCTTGTCATGTTCTCAATAGAGCTTCTATCAATAAGGTTCATGGGATAACCCCCTATGAAATTCTGAAAGGCAAACAACCTACAATTTCATATTTTAGAATCTTTGGCTCCAAATGCTACATTCTAAATAATGAAAAATCCCAATTAACAAAGTTTGCAGAGAAATACAATGTAGGTGTTCTTGTTGGCTATAGCTCACATAGCAGAGCTTATAGAGTATTCAACAAGAAAACTCTTATTGTAGAGGAGTCTATGCATGTTGTTTTTGATGAGACCAGTCTAATATATAAAGGCTGGTCTAGATCTTCTATTTTGATAGGAAATGAACAGGAATTGGAAAGGATGTCTATACAAGACACTCCCAGCTGCAGCAAAACTATTTCTGATGCTGCCATTCCTGAAGAGGAAGAAGTCAACCTTGATGAAGAAACTGTTGAACCTGTAGAAATAGTACAGCAAGCTGAGAACAGAATGACTGCAGCTACCAGACATCTAAGGGATCATCCCATAGAGCAGATAATAGGGAATGTTCAGCAAGGTGTGACAACTAGGAGCAGGGCTCACAATGTAACGGTACTGTCTAGCCTGACCCGGGCCCCTAGCCCAGTACCGCCGGCACCGACGGCCCAGGCCCGTCAAACGACCTACTGGCACCGCCGGTTCAGCCTGACCACAACTGGTCAACAAGAAGCCTGCAGGCCGTACACCCCAACGCCTCTCTGGCCCTATTTCTCAGGCGCAGCGCGTTGTTGGAGGGGGGTCTCGAACCCACAACCTCCCTTGATAAGAACCTCTTCAAACAGGTCTCATCACCAACTGAGCTGGCGGTGCCGGCGGTACTAGGCTAGGGGCCCGGGTCAGGCTAGACAGTACTGTTACAAAAAGTGCACTTTTGTAACGGTACTGTCTAGCCTGACCCGGGCCCCTAGCCCAGTACCGCCGGCACCGACGGCCCAGGACCGTAACAGACCTACTGGCACCGCCGGTTCAGCCTGACCCCAACAACTGGTCAACCACAAGCCTGCAGGCCGTACACCCCAACGCCTCTCTGGCCCTGTTTCTCAGGCGCAGCGCGTTGTTGGAGGGAGTTCTCGAACCCACAACCTCCCTTGATAAGAACCTCTTCAAACAACTCAGTTGGTGATGAGACCTGTTTGAAGAGGTTCTTATCAAGGGAGGTTGTGGGTTCGAGACCTCCCTCCAACAACGCGATGCGCCTGAGAAACATGGCCAGAGAGGCGTTGGGGTGTACGGCCTGCAGGCTTGTGGTTGACCAGTTGTTGGGGTTAGGCTGAACCGGCGGTGCCAGTAGGTCTGTTGACGGTCCTGGGCCGTCGGTGCTGGCGGTACTGGGCTAGGGGCCCGGGTCAGGCTAGCCAGTACCGTTACAAAAAGTGCACTTTTTGTAACGGTACTGGCTAGCCTGACCCGGGCCCCTAGCCCAGTACCGCCAGCACCGACGGCCCAGGACCGTCAACAGACCTACTGGCACCGCCGGTTCAGCCTAACCCCAACAACTGGTCAACCACAAGCCTGCAGGCCGTACACCCCAATGCCTCTCTGGCCCTGTTTCTCAGGCGCAGCGCGTTGTTGGAGGGGGGTCTCGAACCCACAACCTCCCTTGATAAGAACCTCTTCAAACAGGTCTCATCACCAACTGAGCTGCAGCTCAGTTGGTGATGAGACCTGTTTGAAGAGGTTCTTATCAAGGGAGGTTGTGGGTTCGAGACCCCCTCCAACAACGCGTTGCGCCTGAGAAACAGGGCCAGAGAGGCGTTGGGGTGTACGACCTGCAGGCATGTTGTTGACCAGTTGTGGTCAGGCTGAACCGGCGGTGCCAGTAGGTCGTTTAACGGGCCTGGGCCGTCGGTGCCGGCGGTACTGGGCTAGGGGCCCGGGTCAGGCTAGACAGTACCGCTATGTGCAACCCTCATATTTTTCAAGTCGGTGTGACCCGACGCAAGTGAGGGGGCTTAGTGGAAGACCCGTCAGAGGTCGTGAGCATCGAAAAGAGAAGGCCCGGGGGGGCAAAACCTCCTTGGACGAGTGGACCTTGGGTCCACTCGCCCAAGGACCCCGGGCGAGTGGACCCTTGGTCCACTCGCCCAAGGACCCGGGCGAGTGGACCACTGGTCCACTCGCCCGAGTGGGGGGCGAGTGGACCTTTGGGTCCACTCGCCCAGTGTGGGGGGCGAGTGGACCCAGGGTCCACTCGCCCAGTGTGGGGGGCGAGTGGACCCAGGGTCCACTCGCCCCAAGCCTGCGGGCGAGTGGACCACTGGTCCACTCGCCCGGGGGCGGGGGGACCTTGTGTCCACCCTCCCGGGTGGCTGGGCGAGTGGACCCATGGTCCACTCGCCCGGAAGGATGAGTGGACCGTAAGGTCCGCTCGCCCAGCTCAGGGGGTGGACCTTGGTCCATCCACCCGACCCCCGGCAAAAGGGGGGGAGTGGACGTCTCATCCTCCACTCCCCCCCCCCCCCCCCTCTCGGTTCGGTCGTTCGGGTTCGTAATTGTGCTGCGGATAGCAGAATTTTGGCTATCCGCAACCCAATTTTTGGGAAGTCTATAAATAGACCCCCATGGGCACCTTGGGAAGGGATGTTACTACCCCCCCCCCCCCCCCCCCCCTCCCTCGTGTGTGAGCAAGCACTACCCCTCCCCTCCCCTTGTCATCAAAGGTGGGCGGTGAGGTGATCCTTAGTGCCCTCCAAGGTGCCCAGGCTCAGCATTGGCTTTGGAGGGGAAGCTCTCGTTGAACTTCCGGGTATGTGGTGGGACCTCCACGCTGCAGCTTAAGGGGTCCGTTCGTGGACTTAGGTGTTCTTCAAGGGTGGGGTTCTTCCGCTCTCAGTAACTGGTCAAGGGTCTCGCTCAGGTCAAGTAAGGGTTAGCTGCATCCCCCTTGCGAACGTCGAGACCAGTTCTCTGGTTTCAACATTATGGTGCGGTGAGCGTGGAAGCAGCTAGTTTGGAAAGCTCTGGGCAAGTCTCATGGCTGGAAGCGATGAGCTGGGGGACTCACCCCTGCCGGCGAGTGCGTGAAGGAAGGTGACTGCGATGAGTTCAGAAAGTTAATCCAGAAGGTCTTGCGGTTTGCACTCCCCCTCGGGGCGAGTGCTCGGCATCGCCAACACCTGTGCTCGCCTCGTCATCTTTGATGGGGATAGAGCAAGCAGGTCAGCAAGGGAAGGGGCCAGCCTCGGAGGAAGGCCCAAACCTCCAAGCGCAAGCGCTCTTCAACAACTCCCCCGGGGCCAGCTACCCCGAGTGAGGAGGTAGGGAGGATACCTCTGTCTCACCAGGAAGGAGGCAGAGTCCCTGTGCATGATTCAACAAAAGCACGGGGGAATGCAAGGAAGCTACGCGGATCGGTTCTAGAGGCAGGTCTCCCACCTACAGGTTGACTAGGGAAGCAGGAAGGACCAGAAGAAAGGAAAGGAATGAGAAGGCAGAGAAAGTGGAGGATGTGACGAAAGAGATGGCCGAGATGCATGTGGCCGAGTAGGCGTAAAGAGGTGCGTTGTAATAGATATGTAACCTCCCCATGTTGGATAAAAAGTAGGTAGAGATAGAACCTTAGGTAAATCCTCTGGGAAGGTGTTGGATTCCTCTGCCTCCAGGTGAAGGTAAGCACCTAGGATGTGGATGGGTACTCCGCCCCCTGGTAGATAAATTCCCCGAGTAGAGACCATTCTCTGGGCTCAGTTATGCCGGCAGATGGGAGACTCATCGGGTCGACTGGTTGATAAATTCCCCGAGTAGAGACCATTCTCCGGGCTCAGTTATGCCGGCAGATGGGAGGCTCATCAGGTCGACTTGTTGATAAATTCCCCGAGTAGAGACCATTCTCCGGGCTCAGTTATGCCGGCAGATGGGAGACTCATCGGGTCGACTGGTTGATAAATTCCCCGAGTAGAGACCATTCTCCGGGCTCAGTTATGCCGGCAGATGGGAGACTCATCGGGTCGACTGATTGGTAATATCCCCGACTAGAGACCATTCTCCGGGCTCGGTCATGCCGGCAGATGGGAGACTCATCGGGTCGACTCGCTGCTTGAGTAAGTGACTTGGAGAGATGATGAGCACCTCCAGCTCTGGGTAAGCAAGGCCCCTAGGACGTGGATGGACCTCCCACCCCCAGTTGGTTGGAAAGAGTGATGAGTTCCTCCGCCCACAGGTAAGCTAGGACCCTAGGACGTGGACGGGTACTCCGCCCCCAACTGGATTGGGAAGGTATGGGGTTCCTCCACCTCCAGACAAGCTAGACTCCTAGGGCATGGACGGGTACTCCACCCCCAAGTGGTTGGGAAGAGTGTTGAATTCATCTGCTCCCAGGTAAGCTAGGCCCCTAGGACGTGGATGGGTGTTCCACCGTCAGTTGGCATGAGATGGTGGAGTTCCTCTGCCCCTAGGTGAAGGTAAGCACCTAAGGCGTGGATTGGATCTCTACCTCAGTTGCTTTGATAAGATGGTTGATCCCCTCCCCCTCCAGGTGAGATCAGCTCCATGATAGGTGAGGAGTTCCCGCCTTCCACCTCAGGTCGAGTTTGGCTCGACTAGAGGTGTTGAGTTGCCTTCCACCTCAGGTCGAGCTCGGCTTGACTAAGGGTGTTGAGTTTTTCTTCCACCTCAGGTCAAGTTCAATTCGACCTAAGGTGTTGAACTTTCTCCACCTCCCGCTGAGCTCGGCTCATAGGAGGGATGTTAAGTGGAGAAAGGTTTGCCTTCCACCTCAGGTCGAGCTCGGCTCGACTAAGGGTGTTGAGTTTTTCTTCCACCTCAGGTCAAGTTCAATTCGACCTAAGGTGTTGAACTTTCTCCACCTCCAGCCGAGCTCGGCTCATAGGAGGGGTGTTAAGTGGAGAAAGGTTTGCCTTCCACCTCAGGTCGAGCTCGGCTCGACTAAGGGTGTTGAGTTTTTCTTCCACCTCAGGTCAAGTTCTATTCGACCTAAGGTGTTGAACTTTCTCCACCTCCAGCTGAGCTCGGCTCATAGGAGGGGTGTTAAGTGGAGAAAGGTTTGCCTTCTACCTCAGGTCGAGCTCGGCTCGACTAAGGGTGTTGAGTTTTTCTTCCACCTCAGGTCAAGTTCAATTCGACCTAAGGTGTTGAACTTTCTCCACCTCCAGCTGAGCTCGGCTCATAGGAGGGATGTTAAGTGGAGAAAGGTTTGTCTTCCACCTCAGGTCGAGTTTGGCTCGACTAGAGGTGTTGAGTTGCCTTCCACCTCAAGTCGAGCTCGGCTTGACTAAGGGTGTTTAGTTTTTCTTCCACCTCAGGTCAAGTTCAATTCGACCTAAGGTGTTGAACTTTCTCCACCTCCCGCTGAGCTCGGCTCATAGGAGGGATGTTAAGTGGAGAAAGGTTTGCCTTCCACCTCAGGTCGAGTTCGGCTCGACTAGAGGTGTTGAGTTGCCTTCCACCTCAGGTCGAGTTCGGCTCGACTAGAGGTGTTGAGTTGCCTTCCACCTCAGGTCGAGCTCGGCTTGACTAAGGGTGTTGAGTTTTTCTTCCACCTCAGGTCAAGTTCAATTCGACCTAAGGTGTTGAACTTTCTCCACCTCCAGCTGAGCTCGGCTCATAGGAGGGTTGTTAAGTGGAGAAAGGTTTGCCTTCCACCTCAGGTCGAGTTCGGCTCGACTAGAGGTGTTGAGTTGCCTTCCACCTCAGGTCGAGTTCGGCTCGACTAGAGGTGTTGAGTTGCCTTCCACCTCAGGTCGAGCTCGGCTTGACTAAGGGTGTTGAGTTTTTCTTCCACCTCAGGTCAAGTTCAATTCGACCTAAGGTGTTGAACTTTCTCCACCTCCAGCTGAGCTCGGCTCATAAGAGGGATGTTAAGTGGAGAAAGGTTTGCCTTCCACCTCAAGTCGAGTTCGGCTCGACTAGAGGTGTTGAGTTGCCTTCCACCTCAGGTCGAGTTCGGCTCGACTAGAGGTGTTGAGTTGCCTTCCACCTCAGGTCGAGCTCGGCTTGACTAAGGGTGTTGAGTTTTTCTTCCACCTCAGGTCAAGTTCAATTCGACCTAAGGTGTTGAACTTTCTCCACCTCCAGCTGAGCTCGGCTCATAGGAGGGATGTTAAGTGGAGAAAGGTTTGCCTTCCATCTCAGGTCGAGTTCGGCTCGACTAGAGGTGTTGAGTTGCCTTCCACCTCAGGTCGAGTTCGGCTCGACTAGAGGTGTTGAGTTGCCTTCCACCTCAAATCGAGCTCGGCTTGACTAAGGGTGTTGAGTTTTTCTTCCACCTCAGGTCAAGTTCAATTTGACCTAAGGTGTTGAACTTTCTCCACCTCCAGCTGAGCTCGGCTCATAAGAGGGATGTTAAGTGGGGAAAGGTCCGCCTTCCGCCTCGAGTTAGGTTCAGTTGAAAAACTCGGCAGGAGTATCCCGTTGGCAGAGCCCTTCGTGGATTCCCCTAAGGTCCCACCTCCTCGTCAAATAGGTGGGTTGGACTTTCTTTCCGAGCTTAAGGCAAGCTCGAAAAGAGCGGGGATTGTGTACAACCCTCATATTTTTCAACTCGGTGTGACCCGACGCAAGTGAGGGGGCTCAGTGGAACGACCCGTCAGAGGTCATGAGCATCGAAAAGAGAAGGCCCGGGGGGGGGGGGGGCAAAACCTCCTTGGACGAGTGGACCTTGGGTCCACTCGCCCAAGGCCCCCGGGCGAGTGGACCCTTGGTCCACTCGCCCAAGGACCCGGGCGAGTGGACCTTTGGGTCCACTCGCCCAGTGTGGGGAGCGAGTGGAACCAGGGTCCACTCGCCCCAAGCCTGCGGGCGAGTGGACCACTGGTCCACTCGCCCGGGGGCGGGGGGACCTTGTGTCCACCCGCCCGGAAGGATGAGTGGACCGTAAGGTCCGCTCGCCCAGCTCGGGGGGTGGACCTTGGTCCATCCACCCGACCCCCGGCAAAGGGGGGGAGTGGACGTCTCATCCTCCACTCCCCCCCCCCCTCTCGGTTCGGTCGTTCGGGTTCGTAATTGTGCTGCGGATAGCAGAATTTTGGCTATCCGCAACCCAATTTTTGGGAAGTCTATAAATAGACCCCCTGGGCACCTTGGGAAGGGATGTTACTACCCCCCCCCCCCCCCTCCCTCGTGTGTGAGCAAGCACTACCCCTCCCCTCCCCTTGTCATCAAAGGTGGACGGTGAGGTGATCCTTAGTGCCCTCCAAGGTGCCCAGGCTCAGCATTGGCTTGGGAGGGGAAGCTCTCGTTGAACTTCCGGGTATGTGGTGGGACCTCCACGCTGCAGCTTAAGGGGTCCGTTCGTGGACTTAGGTGTTCTTCAAGGGTGGGGTTCTTCCGCTCTCAGTAACTGGTCAAGGGTCTCGCTCAGGTCAAGTAAGGGTTAGCTGCATCCCCCTTGCGAACGTCGAGACCAGTTCTCTGGTTTCAACATGTTACACACAATGAGGCCTTGTTACTCAGTTTTTTGTCACAGGTAGAGCCTAAAAGGTTTGAAGAGGCCAACTTGGATCCATTCTGAATTCAGGCTATGCAGGAAGAGCTTCTGCAATTCAAAAGATGCAAAATATGGAAGTTGGTACCAAGACCAGAAGGACACAACATCATTGGAACCAAATGGATATTCAGAAGTAAGCTAGATGAGAATGGGACAATCATCAATAACAAAGCAAGGATGGTTGCAAAAGGATATAGGCAAGAGGAAGGAATAGACTTTGACCAATCCTTTGCCCCAGTTGCAAGGTTGGAGGCCATAAGACTATTCCTAGCATATGCTGCTCGCAAGGGCTTCAAAGTCTACCAGATGGATGTCAAATCAGCATTCTTGAATGGAAATCTAAAAGAGGAAGTATATGTAGAGCAGCCATCAGGTTTTGTTCATCCTACTCTTAAATCTCATGTCTATTTTCTTTGGAAAGTCCTGTATGGTCTTAAGCAAGCTCCAGGAGCTTGGTATGAGACTTTGTCCAGCTTTCTCCTCAAGAACAAGTTCATGAGGAGAAAGATTGATAGCACATTGTTTCTTAGGGAAACAAGGGGCAAGTGTCTCTTAGTCCAAATTTATGTTGATGACATAATTTTTGGGTCTACTGATGACAACCTCTGCAAGAGATTTGCTAATCTAATGCAGGGGGAGTTTGAGATGAGCAGTATGGGTGAGCTAAAATATTTCCTTGGGCTCCAGGTGAAACAGTCTGATGATGGAATTTTCATCTCCCAGACCAAGTACACCAAGGAGCTCATCAAGAAATTTGGGATGGAGTCTGCCTCCACCATGAGAACACCCATGGGATCTAATGTATCATTAGACAAGGATGCAAAGGGGAAGGCCTTTGATGAATCCATGTACAGAAGTATCATTGGATCATTGTTGTATTTGACTGCCAGTAGACCAGACATTATGTATTCTACATGTGTTTGTGCTAGGTATCAGACATGTCCTAAGGAATCTCACTACACCTCTGTGAAGAGGATCTTGAGATACCTCAAGGGAAGCCTAAATCTTGGCCTTTGGTACCCTAGGAACAATGATTTTGAACTGATAGGCTATTCGGATGCAGATTTTGCAGGATGCAAATAGGACAGGAAAAGCACAAGTGGCACCTGTCAATTCCTAGGGAGGAGGCTGGTCTCATAGAGCAGCAAAAAGCAAACCAGTGTGGCAATGTCCACAGCTGAGTCAGAGTACATTGCAATAGGTAGCTGTTGTGCTCAAATTCTGTGGATCCAACATCAGTTGGAAGATTACAACATCAAGGTAAGACAATCACCCATGCTATGTGACTCATCCAGTGCAATTTCTATTGCTAAAAATCCTGTTTCCCATGGCAGGACCAAACACATAGAAATTAGGTATCATTTTATTAGAGAGCATGTAGAGTGTGAAGATATCAAACTTGAATATGTCTCTACAGACAATCAAGTAGCTGATATCTTCACTAAGCCACTGGATGAGGCCAAGTTTAATTCTTTTAAAATTGACTTAGGCATGTTGAATTTAGAATAAATACATTTCTGAATATATACTCTATATTAAACTGCTTATACCATATCTGTTCAATTTATCAGAAAATGTAATGTTATGATAAATTAATATCTGAATTGATCTTCCATCAATAGGCATAATCCAATGATAGGGTAGATAATTTTCCTAAGTTGTTAATTGTAGAAAAGATTAAAGTGATCAGCTGGATCAGAAACATCTGGATCAGCTGAAATTCCAGTTTTTCTTTTAATCAGCAGGAAATGTCTGGGTCAATACAGGTGCTCCAATTAAGGGGGAGCATGCTCCTGCTCAAATTGAGGGGGAGTTGGCTATAAGTTGAGGGGGAGATAGCTAATGCTCAGTAGGTCAGAAAGGATGTAGGTAATCCTGAAAAGAGTAGAGGCTGAAGAATCATATTCCCTAATGGGAAAGAGGTTGAAGAATCCAGAAAGGGGGAGATGGCCAATGCTAAGACCAAATTTGGTCTTGCTATATGCAAATAGGAGATGGAATGCTAGTTACTAAGACCTCTAAATTAGTTATCATGATATGCTATTCAATCTGAATTAGAAAGGGGGAGATGCCCTCTAAGCTAGTCAAAGCTTTATATAATCTGTCATGAAGTTGTTAGCTTAAACAATGCTGTATCATGAAGTTGTTAGCTATGTCATCATGATTATCTTATAGATCAGTTACATAATATGTCCTTTAAGTGATATCATGATATGTTTTTGTTGGCTATGTACCTTAGCATTGGGGATGTTCTGCCTTCTTCAAATAGGGGGAGATTGTTGGGAATATTGCCCTCAATGTTCCCTTGATTTGAAGAGGCATCACTTCCAATACTAAGTACATATTGCATTTGATAAAGCTTTGTTTTTCTAAGTTAAATAGGCTTAAGTGACTCAAGAGGAAGGGTTAATCAAGACCTAAAATTAGGAGAAATCTTCTCTTAAGTAGACAGAAGAAATTGTCTCAGCTGATAAGATTCATCGAACGCAGAGTGTCATTCGTCGAACGCAGAATGTCGTTCATCGAACGCAGGACTAAGTTCGTCGACCGCTGAGACGAGATAGAAGAATCAACTAGGATCTGGCGTGTTCGTCGAACGCAGAGTGTCGTTCGTCGAACGCAGGACTCAGTTCGTCGACCGCTGAGACGAGTTAGAAGAAACAGCTGATAATTGGCAGATCGTCGAACGCAGAGTGTCATTCGTCGATGATAACTTCTCAAAAAGAAGTTATTAACTCTATTATTTTAGTGAATATTGAGAAAATATACGAAAGATAACGATCAATTGACTAATAAATATTATATCTTTGACTTTGGACATTTTTATTGTCAAATGTGTAATATATGTGTGCAGGAATCTGAGAAATCCATGAAGAAAATAGGCAAATGTAAGCTGGAATTAAAGTGCTGGGCGGTTTGCAGCAGCTTGGTCATGACCTGGTCATAACATGGCGATTCAAATTAATTTCGCTGAACTAAAACGTACAGATTTTGCAAAACTGAAAGTGGGCCAGCCGTTTCTTTATTAAAGGACGCACCTTTTCAGGGAAAATACGGGAGCATGCAAGCATTAAAAATAGTTTTCTTTGACAGTTTTGGGGTATGAAAGCAGAGACCGAAAAACTTTCTAAAGGTCTGGAGAGAGAAGGAAAAAGGTGAGCAGTGGAGAAGGAAGAAGAAGGCAAATCAAGAGGACTGTTCCTACGCTAATTACTAGACTCTGAATAATGTCTTGTAAGATCTTTCTAGTTTGGTTTTTCATTTCAAGGAACATGAACAAAATCTTCATATCTTGTAGGTTGTGAGTACTAGGGTTCGTTGTGATGTTTAATTTATAATTTCTCCGTATGATTTCTTGGGTTGCTATCTTTATCAATGTTGTGACTTATTTCGAAGGATTTGAATAATGTTTATCTTTAATGTTTCGTGGTGAGATTCGAGAGAGGAATCACGATTTATTTAAGATAATTACTTAATGTTATGCGGCGAGATTCGAGAGATGAGTCGCATAGATATCTAAATTAAATCTTTCACTTCTATATCACGCCGCGAGATTCGAGAGAGGAGCGGTGTGTTTGCATCATAATTTTGATATAATAAAAGAGATAGGAAGAGATTCCATCACCTTATTAGCAAGAGCGATTTGAGCAATTTAATTTACCTTTCATTTTTCTAAGTTAGAGATAACTAGAGAAGTCTAGGTTAAGGGAATTCAAGGATCGAGAGATTATGATTCCTAGTTTTTAATCGTGCAAGATAGTAAAACAAATATAACGCAACGGTATACTTAAGCAAATATCACAACAGATCTTGGAAAGCAATATACAAAGTTCTTTTCTCCCAAACTTGATAAAAGATAACTTAAGTAATTTTAGTTTTAAAGTTAGTTCTAAATTTTCGGTGAATTAGTTTTATCAAACGAATCAGATTACTTAGCTTGGATTTAAAGAAAAGAGTTAGCTAATACTCATAAGCGTTAGAATATTCACTTCCTCGAGGGATGATTTTACTCATTTTACATTACTTGATTCGACACGTGCACTTGCGTTAAAACGTAAATCTATTTTGGGCGTATCAGTCGAACGCAGAGACAAGGTAGATCGTTGAACGCAGAGACAAGGTCGATCGTCGAACGCAGAGTGTCGTTCGTCTAACGCAGAGACAAGGCAGATCGTCGAACGCAGAGTGTCGTTCGTCGAACGCAGAGACAAGGCAGATCGTCGAACGCAGAGACAAGGAAGATCGTTGAACGCAGAGTTTGGCAAGTTCGTCGAACGCAGAGTTTGGCAAGATCGTCGAATGCAGGATGTAGCGGGTTCGTCGAACGCAGAGTGAAGCGCGTTCGTCGAACGCAGACCTTCTCTACAGATAAGTAGGGCGGCGGGACCTGCGGCTAGGGCAAGTTGCAGAAAAAGCTACAGGGGACCACCAATCTCTCCCATACTTCTTGGGATATCAAATTAGAGCCGTTGAAGATAAAAGAAGTATAAAAGAAAGGGTTAGGGCATTTTCTAACCCCCGACCGTTTGCTTGCAAAATCTATTTTCGCCATTTACGGCTGCTGCTCTCGTCTTTCTTCCTGCTCACTGAAAGAGAAGAAGAAACTGAGAGACGAAGATAGCTCCTCCACCAGAAGGGGCAAGGTGATCTTCCATCGTTCCATTGAAGAGGAAGATCAAGTGGTAGATGTTATCAACATCTTCAGCTACAGGAAAGCACAGACTGTGCATGATCTACAGGAGAGTATTTTAGTTGTAGAATATTTCTAAACCATCTTTTTCTGTAAGGCTTTTTGCCTGAGTTTGTAGGGCATTTTCCTGGGTGTGTAGGTTTATTTGCCTGAGCTTGTAGGGCTGGTTTGCCTGAGATTGTAGGAGCTGGTGATAGCTCTGAGTTATAAGGCTTGTTAATTGCCTGAGGTAGGACCTGGAAGTGGTCTGAGCTGTAGGAGGTGTTTTCCTCTGAGTTTGTAGGGCAGCAGTGCCTGAGGTAGGAGCTGGTGATAGCTCTGAGTTGTAGGGACCTTTGTCCTGAGGTAGGATCATCCTTGATCTGAGAAGTTCTGAGGAACTTGTGCTGTAAGATCTTTGAGCCGAGTTTGGAGGAGTTGGCCCTGTCTAACACACTGTTATAAGGGTGAAGGGGGAAAGTGGACTACCCATAGACACCCTGTCTTGGGGAACCACTATAAACACTTGTGTGTTTTTCTGTGTTGCTTGATTCTCTGATTAAAATATTTTAACAGGCCATAATAATCAAGTAAAACTCAAAAGACCTATTCACCCCCCCCCCCCCCCTCTAGGTGAATTAGTTAGCATTCCTATATTCTTTCAATGACCATGAGGCCGGCCCAAGCAGCCGCGAGGTGGAGCCGATTCCGTCCGATCCAGAAATTCAGATTTTTGTGTCTCCCATCGCCGACCGAGTCTCTCGGGGAGACTTGTCGCCGCCTCCACCTTCGCCGCCAATGAGGCAAGCTTCCTCTTCCCTTCAGGCGATGACTTCCACGGTAAGTAAAGTTATTCTTCTCTAGCTTTTGTCCCTTCTTTCCCACTTTCGCTTATGTAGGCTGACCGTTTACCTTTTGTTTGCAGGCGGATGTTTTGACCAGCGTCGCTCTTACATGGAATGATTGTTACGTGGGGCTCACAGATAACTACTTCACCCTTCAGGAGGAGCTGCGTGTAGTGAGGAGTGATTTGTCCATTTTGCAGAAGAAGAGGGATCACGACTTGTCCCATATCAGACAGTTGGAGGCCGACATCTCCTCTTCCCAATCGGAGGTCGAGAAGCTGCGGGCGGAGTATGGTGGTGATAAGGCGCTTGCCCAGGATGCCCTTCGTCAGCTGTCGGAGGCTCAGGGGGAGATGTTCCGCCTGGAGGGGCAGCTGGGCTTTCTGAGGAGCGAGGTGGACCGGTTGTCGTCGGTCGAGCGAAGCCTCGAGGGGGCCAAGGTGGCTGGAGTGACCTAGTACAAAGATTCTCTGGCTTTCGTAGAAGAGCGGTTCTAGATGTCGGAGGAGATTTGCATCGAGGTTATGACGAAAGAGGTCGAGCCATTGATAGCGGACGAGTGCAAAGTTGCCTTTCAGAGAGGCATTCAGAAGACTCTCCGTATGATGGGGAGGAAGTTCGGGTGCGATACCACTGGCCTTGGAGTTGGGGATCTTTCAGGGGATGATTACTCGGATGTAGCCGAGGAGTGATGTTCGTCTTTGCTATCTTTCATCTTCCTGCTTTCGGTATTGTTGTTCGTTTATCATTTCTGTTTGTGTGCAGCGTTGCGCTGATGTGGTTGTATTCCTTTATTGTATATATTGCACTCATTTCCTTGTGTCATTTGTGACTTTGTCGTTCTGGTCGTTGTCAAAGTGTTGATTGGGTGACATGCTTCAGGATGACCCGTGAAGGGTGTTCGCACTTTGGAGATTCTGGTGAGCTTGCGATTTGGCGTTGATACCTGAGTAGCTTGATGGTTTTTCACAAAATACCGGATGAGCCTGCGCGAGTCTTAGCTTGCGGCTTTTTCTTCATAGTAGAGTATTAGTTTGCGCGAGTCTGAGCTCGCGGCTTTGATATAATAGAAGATTAGTTTGGCCGGTGAATAGCAGGCGTATTCAAACCGTGGACGAACGTAAGAGGGGCAGACCCTTACGATGCCAGAACCCAACTGCGGAGGAGAAGGTCGAACCTTCAATCGACGACAGCGCGAAGTCCCTGGGGTAGGGCCCTGAAGTGGCCGGTGAATAGCGGGTGTATTCAAACCGTGGGCGAACGTAAGAGGGGCAGGACCTTACGATGCCGGGACCCGACGGCGGAGGAGAAGGGAGAACCTTCAATCGACGGCGGCGCGAAGTCCCCGAGGTAGGGCCCCGAAGTGGCCAGTGAATAGCGGGTGTATTCAAACCATGGGCGAACATAAGAGGGGAAGGCCCTTACGACGCCAGGACCTGACGGCGGAGGAGAAGGGCCAACCTTCAATCGACGGCGGTGCGAAGTCCCCGGGGCAGGGCCCCGAAGTGGCCGGTGAATAGCGTGTGTATTCAAACCGTGGGCGAACGTAAGAGGGGCAGGCCCTTACGACACCAGGACCCGACGGCGGAGGAGAAGGGCGAACCTTCAATCGATGGCGGTGCGAAGTCCCCGGGGCAGGGCCCCGAAGTGTTCCTGCAGTAGAATAGTTTAGAACAGGTAAAGCATAATTAGAAAATGAACGTTGATACATGCGCAAGTGCAATCTTGCGGCTTTTGAGCTAGTAAGTTTTTGATACAAGTTTGACAAGAGAGAAGGTAACATCGAGCTCCATTTGCGTTGTGCTTGCTCGAGCTCTTTCGGTCGTTCAGCGTGGTAGGCAGTGGTGTTCCGGGTGTTGATCATTCCGGCGACCGACCCTTGGTGGCATCCTTTTGTGCTTCTTTGCGGAAAACCTCAAGGTGTCCTGACTGGACAAGGCGTTCAATTTCTTCTTTCAATCTGGCACAGTGCTCCGTACGGTGCCCTCGGCCTTTGTGGAAATTGCAAAATTGGGATTGGTCTCCCCTGTGCTGGGAGAGCGCCCTGGGCCAGTTGATAATTTTGCTGTTGTAGATTACAGACAGTATATGCTCGCGGGGGCGTTTAGCGGGGTGTAGTCCCGGGAGATTTGATTTGTCGGCCCTCGTGAGCGGGCTGCTCTGCTCTGAATGGGCGGTACAGTCTTCACGAACTGTTGTTGCTGTCTCTTTCTCTTTCGACATGTATCCCTAAGTTGTAGCGGGTCTGGTGATACCAGAAGATTAGCTTTTTCTGCCAATATAGGGGTTGAGCGGCCCTCCTGCGCGCCTTGCTTCTCAGAGTTTGGATTTGGCGATGGGTCGTAGTTGATCTAAAGGAGTCCGGCTACGGCCGTGTCGAGACCACGAATTGAATCCCTGAGGATTTTCCCTTTGTTGGTCATGCGTCCCGACATGGAAACGTCGTGATTCAGGGCGTCGAACAGGAGGCTCCCAAATATTGCGTCGTAGGGGGAGTCTGCCTCTGTGATGACGAACTGAACGTCATACTGGACTGGTTCCGAGTGCATCCATAATTTAAGAGGGAGGGTGACAACTCCTATGGTGGGTACCATAGTTCCGTCTGGGAGCTCTGCGTCGCTGGCTTTGAGCTTGAGGTTCCCGCTTAGGAGTTTGAGCCGCACCACGACTGCCATGAACAGGATATTGAACTATATGCGATGGGTTATCAACGCCCTACTTAGTTCACAGGCTGGATTGCCTATGCTTACGTCTAAGACGAAGTCCAACCATCCACGGGGACGTTCCTGGTGAAAGCTTATGAAGATCCACTCTTGTTGTTTGCTCCTCTCCGCTTCTCCTGGGTGGGGCAACCCGTCTGTCTTGGGCTCTTCTCGCTCTTCTTCTTGGATCCTCTCCGTGCATGCTTCGTGTCATTCAACGAATAGTTGGGACAACTCGGTTAAGTTGTGAATCGCTCCCTTAGGTAGAGAACGATACTAGTGGAGGGCGTCTCAGCGCAGCGTCTCGACGAAGATTTTGCAGCCGATTTGGTCGGGAAGTCCGAATGTCTGCATCCTTATCAAGAAGTGAATAACGTGCCCATACAGGTCCTATGCTCCGTGAAATTCCTTGTAGTGCGGAAGCTTTTGCCATGACGGGACTGGATATGCCAAGATTGACTTCGACAGGGGGGGTTCACCTTTGCTGGTACGTGACATCGTTCGAATCCTATCCCGTCGTGAGAGGGGTCGGCCTGCTGGTTGATCCAAGCCACTGGTGTAGGATGGGTGCAGCGGTGAGCACTCTTTTTGCCGGGCTTTCAGGGATTGAGGAACTGCATGCGTCGGATAGTTCAGGGGAGGTGTCCACTCTTGCTGGTTCCGTGAACTTGGGCGAAGTATGCTCTGCATTCTGAAATCCTTTGCTCGGTAGTTGGGAATCCATTTCCCACAGACGGCGCCAAACTATTGTGGGTCGCTTGGGTGCTCTCAGTAGACCGGTCGACTTGAACTATCTTAGATCTGAAGCGAGCCAAGCGCGCTAACAGTCAATTAGAGATTCGTTAAGTACACTGAGACTTTTTAACGTGGAAAACCCAGAAAGGGTGAAAAACCACGCGGCCGGAGCTGTGCCGACCAAACTTCACTATCTTCTGGGGGTTACAATCAGGTACTTAGAAATCGAGCGCGACAGGCTGCCACTCGTTATAATAATAGGGAGAGAGAAAGAGACCTCTGAGGGCGGCATGCCACTTCTTGGAAAACTAAGTCTTTTTCCTTCTGAGAATGGTGGAGAACAAAAGTGAGAATGCTCGGGAGAACAAAAGTGAGAATGTCGAGTCGCCTTTCGGGATCGAGGCTTCAAAGGAGATCTTCGAAGCACGAAGGAGATCTTCAAGCACCGAAGGAGAATCCGAGGGAAATCTTCCACAGAGCTCTCTCGGGTCCAAAAGGCCAGGTTCCTTAAAATGAAGGCTTGTGGCTCCTTTTATAGCTTTCGCCGGGGGTAGCTCGGTAATTTTGTCGTCGTAACTACCGTAACCACCTGACGGGCGAATCATGCTGGTCGATTCGGAGCGCACAAATCGCCATTTTTTGTAAATGACCGTCTCGCCCTTCGATCAGTTCGGTCAGTTCGGACAGTTTGGGCAGTTCGGGCAGCTTCGTTGAAGGTAAGAAAGGCCACAAGCAGGTCCTATAATCAGAGAAATTAGAAAGACAAAAAGTGAGCGCGCCTGAAATGTGGAAGTGCTCTGAGCGCGTTCAGAAGTGTTCTGAGCGCGCAACGAACGGGGAAACATTCTGAGCGCGCAAGGAAGCATTCTGAGCGCGCAACGTGTAAGACCCCCCTCCCGGAACACAAGACACGGCCGAGGGGAGTCCTATGCCCACGACACACTACAAGATATAGTCTCTACGACAACGTTTTTTTTGCGAGGTTTTTGAAAGCGTCGCTGTTAGTTTTATATTTAGCGACGATTTTTTTTATAAACGTCGTTAATGCAAAAAATAGCATTTGCTACGTTTTTTAGGGAAAATGTCACCATACGTGTTGAGCTCTTGTGACGATTATTTTTAAAACGTCACTAAAGTAATGTTTTTATTGTGACGTTTTTGAAAACGTCGTTCGTTTACATTTAGCGACAATTTTTTTTTAAAACGTCGTCAATATAAAAATTTAGCATTAGCCACGCTTTGCATGAAAACACGTCGGCATACATGTTTATCTTTCGTGACGTTTTTTTTAAAAAAACGTCATCAAAACATATGATTTTCTGTCAAAATTTGTTATCAAACATTTCAGAAGATCTTTTGTTAAAAGGGAAATAAGTGATATAGTTATCATTTATCAAATGATTGAACATGAATCATGTCATGTACTTAGTAAGCATGATGCATGAAATACATCATGAAGTACGTATACGACGCACATTATGCATGTTTAAGTTGATGATATATATCAGCCTTATCTATATGCACACACCCATAACCATACACTTGGTTATGTGCATACTCCAATGTTATGGGTAGTTTGTATGCACACATGCACCCATAATTATGCGCTTGGGGCTATGCGCACCCCATGATGGCCGGATATTATGCTATGCGCACATAACTATATGAATGCACACCCCCATGCATGCGTGTACGATGGGGTATTTCGCTATGCGCTATAACCATATGCTTGGCTATGCACACCACCATGATGGGGTATTTAATTGCTATGAGCACCACCCATAACGTACTACTATGCTTGGCTATGCACACACCGTACCCTCATGATGGGGGTGCATGTTTTGCTATGCGCATACCTATAATCATACGCTTGGCTATGCGCATCGCCATGATAGGGTATTTTGCTATGTGCACACCCATCACCATACACCTGACTATCCGCACTCCCATGGTCGGGAGACGGCTGTGGCAGACGGTGAGCACGGCGTCATCAAAACATACGATCTTCTGTTAAAGTTCTAATATATTGTACTACCCATAATTCGTCGAGATTAGAAAGGCCTAAGGAGACGCTTATTCGCAGACCTAGCTGGGCGAGCAAGGCGCGAGCTGGGCGAGCAAGGCGCGAGCTGGGGGAGCAAGGCGCGAGCTGGGCGAGCAAGGCGCGAGCTGGGCGAGCAAGGCGCGAGCTGGGGGAGCAAGGCGCGAGCTGGGCGAGCAAGGCGCGAGCTGGGCGAGCAAGGCGCGAGCTGGGCGAGCAAGGCGCGAGCTGGGCGAGCAAGGCGCGAGCTGGGCGAGCAAGGCGCGAGCTGGGCGAGCAAGGCGCGAGCTGGGCGAGCAGAGGGCGAGCTGGGCGAGCAGAGGGCGAGTTGGGCGAGCAGAGGCGAGTCTGGGCGAGTATGGCCAGGTAATTACCCCCCCCCCCCCCCAGGATTTGTCTATAAATAGACCCCCGGGGGTACAAGAAAGAGGACCTTTTGGACGAGGTTGACCCCCTCAGGCGAGATACTCGCCAGGTCCCTGCCTTCCTTGTACCAAGCTCGGCCATTTTTTGTTTTGGAGGGGAAGACTCCCTTGAGCTTCCGGGTACGTGGTGGGACCTCCCTGCCGCAGCGCCTGGGGTCCTGTTTGTTGCTCTTCTAGCTTCTTCGTCGTTGCCAGCAAAGCCATCTCTATGGGCTGCTGGGCGAGTAGCCTCCGGCTGCATCGATCCGAATCTTGAGGTCAGGATTTTCCTGGCGTCAACATATATAATGATATTTTTTATGGTAGTGAAGTTATAAATTTTGGAAGCTGGGGTCTAGATGGTGCATCGTCTTGATTGCATGGTCACGGTAAGCAGGAAATACTCCTTTCTAGTAAGCCTTACACTCGGACTTGTGTGTGAACCATGTGCACCCATTATAAATATAACATCCCGACTTTGAAAATGGGTCTAGCCGGTTCAGTTGAACTCTTGGAGGAACCTAGGTCGGGTCATCAGGCAATCACGACCCGACCTTCACCACATAGATGTGATCATTTAGAGAAATGACTATTTTGAGTGCTGTAGCGCGTCACGACGACGCAGTTTTAGAACAGTGAGCATACGTGCTCCGAATCGACTTCCGTCAGTCGCGTTAGACTCGTATAAGTGATACGAGTGCAACAGAATTCGTTTCGTTTCGATCCGAGGTCGTATGAAGAATATGACTATGTTGAGTATCGCATCGCGTCACGACGACGCAGTTTTAGAATAGTGAGCATACGTGCTCCGAATCAATTTCCGTCAGTTGCGCTATACTCGTATAGGTGATACGAGTGCAACAGAATTCGTTTCGTTTCGATCCGAGGTCGTATAAAGAATATGACTATTTTGAGTATCGTAGCGCGTCACGATGACGCAGTTTTAGAATAGTGAGCATGCGTGCTCCGAATTGACTTCCGTCAGTTGTGTTAGACTCGTATAGTTGATACGAGTGCAACGGAACTCGTTTCGTTTCGATCCGAGGTCATATGTAGAATATGACTATTTCGAGTATCGTAGCACGTCACGACGACACAATTTTAGTATAGGGAGCATATGTGCTCCGAATCGACTTCTGTCAGTTGCGTTAGACTCGTATGGTCGATACGAGTGCAACGGAATTCGTTTCGTTCCAATCCGAGGTCATTTGGTAGAAGTGACCGTTTTGAGTACTATAGCGCGTCACGACGACGCGGTGTTAGAATATTGAGCATACGTGCTCCGAATCAACTTCTGTCAGTTGCGTTAGACTCATATGGTCGATACGAGTGCAACGAAATTCGTTTCGTTCCAATCCGAGGTCATTTGGAGAAAGTGACCTTTTTGAGTACAGTAGCGCGTCACGACGACGCAGTTTTAGAGTATTGAGCACACGAGCTCAGAATTGATCCCAGTTACTCGCATCAGACTGGTATAATCAATATGAGCGCAACGCAATTCGTTTCATTCAAATTCGATGAGATTTGCGAAAGGTGGCCGAAATAATCTATTTTGAGTTGCGTACTGGTTTGAGTGAGTAATTATGAATAACGGACTCGGAATCAACTTCAAATAATTTTGTTAACTTCGTGTGATTGTTACGAACACAGCGACACCCTTTGTACATTGTTTTTTTCGCGAGCACTTTGCATACTTTGATATATATACGTGTATAAATATGTGTGTGTGTGTAATGTGTGTATATATATATACATATACATACATAAGCTTATATATATAGAATAAAACAGATAGATGCACTGCTCCTAAACCGAAATCAGCGATGAAACTAGGTGCGGAGAAACTAGGGGCGGAAATCCATGGCACGAGAGCTCGGAGGGGAAGGTATGATCGGGTAGCGATTCCTCGTTCCTGAACAGTTCTCGGGGTGGATCCATCTGCCATGCGATAGAGGCCACTTGTGCTTTTGGATTCGGAAGAGGTGTTGCGCTGGGAGCTTCGGATTGATCTCTCTCTCTCCCTCTATCGTTTATCTCAAACCAATCTCTCCCTCTACAGTTGATCTCAAACCAAGTAGGAGAAAGAAAACCACAATCCTTGTGAAGAACTCTCATTGGCCAGCCATGGCTATAAAGAGAGCTAGGTCGGCATCCTCAAAGGGAGGGGGGAGCTCACGACAAGGTATGGCAGCTTCATCTCTTCCTCCTCCGGCAATGGTAGACTTTAAACCTTCTCTAATTTCGTTTACTCATCATCTTGGGTTATCATGAGAATGGAAAGATTTATGGTGCTCTGGTTTAGATGTTTGGGTTTTCTTCCTCTTCAAGGAAGGATCTCCTCTTCCTCTCACTAACTACACGCTCTCCCTCCTCCTCTCTTCCTCCTCGAAGCTCTGTCATGGCGAGGGTTTCACAGCAAGGCGAGAAAATGGAGTTGAACAACTCCAAGCAAGGGGAGACTAAATCTCTTCTTTCTCTCTCTATCTCACTCCCTCTCTTGACACCTCTAGACTAAACACAGGTTGAGCTTCAGAAATGGCTATTAATGGAGTCACAACCTATAAGTGCTACTAATATATATATCTAAATTATATAGCTTAATATTGGAAATGCTGGAGGAAGTTTTGGGTCCACAAGAAAACTCTTCATCTCTCTCCCCCTTCACCTCCAATCCCTTCTTTTTTTTTGCTGCTTAACTGAGCTTGGTTGATTTGGGGTTGGCATTATGTGGGCCTCTCGGGGGCTGGTGGTTTTCTCTTCCAGGAAGTTAATTTTTTTGGGGGTTATTCTCTTCCTTTATGTTAAATTGGGCTGTTCTTAGTGGCTGGTGGTTTGCTCTCCCAGGAATTTCAATATCTGAATGGTTCCATTCTTTCATGTTGATTCGACTAGGGGCTATGCTTCTTGTTGTTGTCTAATGGTTTATGGGGGTTGCTATACTGAAACTTGCTGTTGTTTCAGCTGGGGCTGCCCTATTGTTTTCTTTCTTTCTTGTGGGGCTGCTGCCGTTTTTTTTGTTGGGGACTGCTTCTATCTTCCCCTTGTCCAATTAAGGCTATTGTTATATTTCTATGGGGGCTGCTCCTTGTCGATTAAGGAATACTTCCTTTTCTTTTTATTATGTAGGGGCTGCTCTTATCCCTGTGCACTTAACCAGTTGGGAGTGTTGATTTCATTCGGGCTGCTATGCTCAAATATTGGGGTTTTGTTTTACCCCTGCTGCCATACTTGTGCTTGGGCTAGACTTACAAATTCATTGGGGTTTGTTTCTCTCTATCCTAGCTGCCATATTCCTGTTGTTGTACATGTGAAATTTGCTAAACTCATTGATTGTTTTTGGGGCTTCCTATTCCTGTTGCTATATCATCTCCTTGGGTTGGACTTAATTCATTTTTGCTGCTATAGACCCCCTTGTTCAACCCCCTGCCGCTATGGGATCTCTGGTTAACCTTGCCGTTCTTTTTGAAATCGGGTCGGATAAACGTTGGTTTGCTATGGGGGCTGCTATACAAATTATGTGGGGGCTCCATTTAGTTCTACCTGAATCTATAATGGGTTGCTGCTGTTTTAAAACCTGCTGTTTTAATTACTTGGGGTTGCTTCCTATATATCTCTAATTGGGGCTGCTATTTTGTATTTTATTTGGGGTGCTGTTATGCATTAAAATTCCAGTTGGGTTTGTCTTAGCTAAATTTCAAGGGAGCTATATGCTATAAAATCTCAGGGGAGCTGCTATATATAAATCTAACCCCGATTTGTTATTTGGGGGCTGATTCTTATCATTGTTCATGGGGGGGGGGGGGGGGGCTGTCTCTTTCCTTGTTTAAATGGGGGGCTGCTGCTATCATTTGATTTGGGGCTGCCCTTTGTTTTCTTTCTTATGGGGCTGCTGCTGCTGCTATCAATTAATTTGGGGCTGCCCTTTGTTTTCTTTCTTTTGGGGCTGCTGCTGTTCCTTTTTTCTGTGTATTTGAGGGGGGTTACCTTATCACACTTTAATGGGGGTTGCTGCTATGTGCACTTGAATTGAGGGCTGTTGATATGCTTTTGGTGGGTGGGCTTTGCTGTTACTACCTCCTTCCCATATTCTCTAACATTTCTTCTCTCTCTACCCCTTAACAAATTCTGATGTTGATTAAAGGTGGAAATACTCCCTCTTCTTTTGATGTGGTACCAATACCAATGGAAATGTTATATAGATGACTTGGGTTTGATCACCAAGCATCCAAATGATTGACGGGAGCATATGAGCCATAGGAGGATGGCTCGATTTAATTGCCAGCCGGGTTAAAATAGTGGTACCTTCTCGGATGGCGATATGCTAAGCTTATATAGAGTTCGTCTCCTCTCCTCCTACAAAACTGCGGGTGGATATATTGTTAAGCTTTAAAAGAGTTTTCTTTTCTCCTCTTATGATGAAATACACGTTTGGGAAATAATTCCTACGGGAATGAAATGTTGCCTTCGGGAAATATTCCTATGGGAATATATTGTGCCTTCAGGAAATATTCCTACGGGAATATATTGTGCCTTCGGGAAATATTCCTACGGGAATATATTGTGCCTTTGAGAAGTAATTTCTACGGGAATGAAATGTTGCCTTCGGGAAATATTCCTACGGGAATATATTATGCCATCGGGAAATATTCCTACGGGAATATATTGTGCCTTCGGGAAATATTCCTACGGGAATATATTGTGCCTTCGAGAATTATTCCTACGGGAATATAAAATGTGTCTTGGGAGAATGTCGGATGGCCTATGAATTTTACTCTAAGGCAACCCGCATGATGGACGGTCTAGGAGGGCAACCCGTGCGAAACTAATAGAACTACGTGGGTCTGAGGCCGTATGCAGGATGATACAGAGTACGTAGGCGGTGGTCGCGGGAAGACTGCCTCGGCCCAATAAGAATTCCAGATATCCCCTCCCTTATAAATGTTATATTATGTTTGTTTGTTAGTAAGGGTTGGATTCTCTTCGTGGTTCTAATAACTTGTCTTTAGAACAAGTGACAGGTGCAGATGAGGGACAACACTCATGGGTGGAGGAGGCCACAGAGCAGGCTACTTCAGGTATACGTTATTAAGTCGCATCTCCCTTTTTGTTGTGCCCTATCTCAGGGTATATATATATATATAATGGCAATGAAGCCTTGATGGATAGGATTTATTGCGGCGGCGAAATCGATATTACTCATAAAGGTTTTGAAATTGTGGTTTCTGTGATATTTAATCTTCCGTTATAAACCATGTCTTCCGCTAAGGGTAACAAAGCGCGCTCTTTAATGATGTCTTCCGCTAAAATACTGCTTCCTTACTCTGTTGGTGTGTAGTGACTTTCGCTTAACACCACCCCTAGGCGTGACATCGGAGTGTTCAAGGAAAAGGGTTGGAGAAGCTAGTGCCTTCACCCCTCGGGGTCGCTTCGGCGTCGTGCTAAAGGGTGGTGTGCGATAAGATCCCCCGGTCGGACCGCCGATTTGGGAGGGGGGGTCTTACAAATGGATCAGAGCGCAACCGATCTTGTCGACCTATTCGTGATCACAGAAACACCTATTGCTCCGCTAATCGCTGTAGCGTGGTTCGGGACGAACCACTGCAGCGGAAGCGGTGGTGGACCTAAAAGGTAAAAGTTGGCAACAAACTTGGCATATATATGAACATTTTCACTCGAACTTATCAAATTCAGTTTTAGTCATGCAAAATGTTTTTTTTATGACTCAGATCGACACTTAAATGTCTTTTACTACATCTGATCTCGAACAATCATCTATCTTATTCCCATAAAACACTCTCTGTAAACCCTACAAATGATCATTTCAAATTTTGAACTCTGGGTTTAAGCCTCTTTGTTTTATTGGGAGTAGATGCTCGTTTTGAAAATTCCATTCGAGGTGAACTAATCAAATGGAATTTTGTGTACAATGTAAGAACTTCATTACTAATTTCTAATCCCAGGTTTAAGCCTCTTTGTTTTATTGGGATTAAAATTCTCGCTTTCAAAATTTCATTTAAGGTAAGCTAACTAAATGAAATTTTGCGTGTATATGAAAAATTGCTCTAACGATTGCAAATATGAAGTATGCTTTGACTTGATCGATTTGACGATATGTTGAAAATAAAGTCGTGCAATCGTAAAAGAACTATGATAAAATGTTAGTCTTTTCAATAACGTTAAAATTTCAGGAAATGATTACTGAGGCGACGTGCTGGATTGAAGTAAATTTGTGGCAAATTTATAAAAGCTTGTATACAAACCATCTTAAAAGTACATTGTTAGCATTCGCGGGACTTGCGATGTTTGCATACTCAGCCAGCCGGGAAGCCTCGTTAAAAAGAGTAAGCCACTGAGGACCCGAAGGTGATGGTTACCTATTTTATTGCTTGCTTGCATTGGGAAAAGTGGCGGGTTGGTCATGCCCGTAGACCGTACGTACCGGTGCGGGAAGGTTGACGACTCTAGGCGACAGGGAGGTGTGCACCCCTGGAGCTCGGTTGTATCTTATATGCCTCGCTGGGTCCCTCCGCTGGTTGGCCAAATTCAGTTATTGCCGGATGTCTCCTACGTCCGAGGGTACATGGGGTTGTACGTTGGGGCCTGGGTAGTGCGGTACATCCACACCCAGAAGTGGCAGGACCGTTCACTGTCACCGACGGCCACATCGGTGAGGCCCGCGGGGTTCGCTACCCTGCTGGAAGAAAAGCGGTCAAAATATGGCAACATCAGGTGCAAACTGGTAAAATAATTGTATGTGATTACAGTTGCGGGTCGGTCATGCCCGTAGACCGTACGCATCGGTGCGGGAGGGTTGACGACTCTAGGCGACAGGGAGATGTGCACCCTGGGAGCTCGGTTGTATATTATATGCCCCGCTGGGTCCCTCCGCTGGTTGGCCAAGTTCAGTTATTGCCAGACGTCTCCTACGTCTGAGAGTACACGAAGTTGTACGTTGGGGCCTGGGTAGTGCGGTACGTCCACACCTAGAAGTGGCAGGACCGGCCACTGTCACCGACGGCCACATCGGTGAGGCCCGCGGGGGTCGCTACCCTGCTGGAAGAAAAGCGGTCAGACGGTATCATCATATGGAGTTGTAACGAGTCATGAGAACTCGTTGTGCATGGCTTGCATACGCATCGTTTGCATCATAACATACATATTCACATGTACCATTAACATATAACCTTCGTATGGGAGTTGGTTATATGTTCATGGATTTACACTGCTTACTTACATTTCTGTTTATCTGTTCCACTAACATATAACCTTCGTATGGGAGTTGGTTATATGTTCATGGGTTTACACTGCTTACTTGAATTTCTTTTCCACTAACACATAACCTCCGTAAGGGAGTTAGTTATAGCTAATGAGCTTTTACTATGTGTCTTTAGAACACGAATCATACATGTTGTGTTTCAAATATGTAAACCTTGGAGGTATTCGATATTGCTAGAAGTACTTACTCGGTATAATTATCTAAGCTGGTAATTCATTTAGCGCACAACCTGCCCGCGCAAAATATTCTCACGAACAATATATATCGGAGTTGTGGCAGAACAAACATGGATACGGTAAAGCTATCCCCTAGTTCTCTTAAGCCACTTATATATTACACGGCAGAAGCAATCAAGGAAGATAAGGCCAGATCTACAGACTCTTAAAAATTTTGGGATCATTCGACCCTTTAGTTGCCTACAAAACGGTCCATGTGAAATCCCCATGACCCACTCGTATTTTCAGGGATGAAAATTTTCTTTGTTTTATTGGATTGTAACATCCCGACTTTGAAAAGGGGTCTAGCCGGTTCAGTTGAACCATTGGAGGAACCTAGGTCGGGTCATCAGGCAATCACGACCCGACCTTCACCACATAGATGTGATCATTTAGAGAAATGACTATTTTGAGTGTCGTAGCGCGTCACGACGACGCAGTTTTAGAACAGTGAGCATACGTGCTCCGAATCGACTTCCGTCAGTCGCGTTAGACTCGTATAAGTGATACGAGTGCAACAGAATTCGTTTCGTTTCGATCCGAGGTCGTATGAAGAATATGACTATGTTGAGTATCGCATCGCGTCACGACGACGCAGTTTTAGAATAGTGAGCATACGTGCTCCGAATCAATTTCCATCAGTTGTGCTAGACTCGTATAGGTGATACGAGTGCAACAGAATTCGTTTCGTTTCGATCCGAGGTCGTATAAAGAATATGACTATTTTGAGTATCGTAGCGCGTCACGACGACGCAGTTTTAGAATAGTGAGCATGCGTGCTCCGAATTGACTTCCGTCAATTGCGTTAGACTCGTATAGTTGATACGAGTGCAACGGAACTCGTTTCGTTTCGATCTGAGGTCATATGTAGAATATGACTATTTCGAGTATCGTAGCACGTCACGACGACACAATTTTTGTATAGGGAGCATATGTGCTCCGAATCGACTTCTGTCAGTTGCGTTAGACTCGTATGGTCGATACGAGTGCAACGGAATTCGTTTCGTTCCAATCTGAGGTCATTTGGTAGAAGTGACTGTTTTGAGTACTGTAGCGCGTCACGACGACGCGGTGTTAGAATATTGAGCATACGTGCTCCGAATCGACTTCTGTCAGTTGCGTTAGACTCATATGGTCGATACGAGTGCAACGAAATTCGTTTCGTTCCAATCCGAGGTCATTTGGAGAAAGTGACCTTTTTGAGTACAGTAGCACGTCACGACGACGCAGTTTTAGAGTATTGAGCACACGAGCTCAGAATTGATCCCAGTTACTCGCATCAGACTGGTATAATCAATATGAGCGCAACGCAATTCGTTTCGTTCAAATTCGATGAGATTTGCGAAAGGTGGCCGAAATAATCTATTTTGAGTTGCGTACTGGTTTGAGTGAGTAATTATGAATAACGGACTCAGAATCAACTTCAAATAATTTTGTTAACTTCGTGTGATTGTTACGAACACAGCGACACCCTTTGTACATTGTTTTTTTCGCGAGCACTTTGCATACTTTGATATATATACGTGTATAAATATGTGTGTGTGTAATGTGTGTATATATATACATATACATACATAAGCTTATATATATAGAATAAAACAGATAGATGCCCTGCTCCTAAACCGAAATCAGCGATGAAACTAGGTGCGGAGAAACTAGGGGCGGAAATCCATGGCACGCGAGCTCGGAGGGGAAGGTATGATCGGGTAGCGATTCCTCGTTCCTGAACAGTTCTCGGGGTGGATCCATCTGCCATACGATAGAGGCCACCTGTGCTTTTGGATTCGGAAGAGGTGTTGCGCTGGGAGCTTCGGATTGATCTCTCTCTCTCCCTCTATCGTTTATCTCAAACCAATCTCTCCCTCTACAGTTGATCTCAAACCAAGTAGGAGAAAGAAAACCACAATCCTTGTGAAGAACTCTCATTGGCCAGCCATGGCTATAAAGAGAGCTAGGTCGGCATCCTCAAAGGGAGGGGGGGGAGCTCACGGCAAGGTATGGCAGCTTCATCTCTCCCTCCTCCGGCAATGGTAGACTCTAAACCTTCTCTAATTTCGTTTACTCATCATCTTGGGTTATCATGAGAATGGAAAGATTTATGGTGCTCTGGTTTAGATGTTTGGGTTTTCTTCCTCTTCAAGGAAGGATCTCCTCTTCCTCTCACTAACTACACGCTCTCCCTCCTCCTCTCTTCCTCCTCGAAGCTCTGTCATGGCGAGGGTTTCACAGCAAGGCGAGAAAATGGAGTTGAACAACTCCAAGCAAGGGGAGACTAAATCTCTTCTTTCTCTCTCTATCTCACTCCCTCTCTTGACACCTCTAAACTAAACACAGGTTGAGCTTCAGAAATGGCTATTAATGGAGTCACAACCTATAAGTGCTACTAATATATATATCTAAATTATATAGCTTAATATTGGAAATGCTGGAGGAAGTTTTGGGTCCACAAGAAAACTCTTCATCTCTCTCCCCCTTCACCTCCAATCCCTTCTTTTTTTTGCTGCTTAACTGAGCTTGGTTGATTTGGGGTTGGCATTATGTGGGCCTCTCGGGGGCTGGTGGTTTACTCTTTCAGGAAGTTAATTTTTTTGGGGTTTATTCTCTTCCTTTATGTTAAATTGGGCTGTTCTTAGTGGCTGGTGGTTTGCTCTCCCAGGAATTTCAATATCTGAATGGTTCCATTCTTTCATGTTGATTCGACTAGGGGCTATGCTTCTTGTTGTTGTCTAATGGTTTATGGGGGCTGCTATACTGAAACTTGATGTTATTTCAGCTGGGGCTGCCCTATTGTTTTCTTTCTTTCTTGTGGGGCTGCTGCCGTTTTTTTTTGTTGGGGACTGCTTCTATCTTCCCCTTGTCCAATTAAGGCTACTGTTATATTTCTATGGGTGCTGCTCCTTGTCGATTAAGGAATACTTCCTTTTCTTTTTATTATGTAGGGGCTGCTCTTATCCCTGTGCACTTAACCAGTTGGGAGTGTTGATTTCATTCGGGCTGCTATGCTCAAATATTGGGGTTTTGTTTTACCCCTGCTGCCATACTTGTGCTTGGGCTAGACTTACAAATTCATTGGGGTTTGTTTCTCTCTATCCTAGCTGCCATATTCCTGCTGCTGTACATGTGAAATTTGCTAAACTCATTGATTGTTTTTGGGGCTTCCTATTCCTGTTGCTATATCATCTCCTTGGGTTGAACTTAATTCATTTTTGCTGCTATAGACCCCCTTGTTCGACCCCCTGCCGCTATGGGATCTCTGGTTAACCTTGTCGTTCTTTTTGAAATCCGGTCGGATAAACGTTGGTTTGCTATGGGGGCTGCTATACAAATTATGTGGGGGCTCCATTTAGTTCTACCTGAATCTATAATGGGTTGCTGCTGTTTTAAAACCTGTTGTTTTAATTACTTGGGGCTGCTTCCTATATATCTCCAATTGGGGCTGCTATTTTGTATTTTTATTTGGGGTGCTGTTATGCATTAAAATTCCAGTTGGGTTTGTCTTAGCTAAATTTCAAGGGAGCTATATGCTATAAAATCTCAGGGGAGCTGCTATATATAAATCTAATCCCGATTTGTTATTTGGGAGCTGATTCTTATCATTGTTCATTGGGGGGGGGGGGGGGGGGGGGGCTGTCTCTTTCCTTGTTTAAATGGGGGGGGGGGGCTGCTGCTATCATTTGATTTGGGGCTGCCCTTTGTTTTCTTTCTTATGGGGTTGTTGCTGCTGCTATCAATTAATTTGGGGCTGCCCTTTGTTTTCTTTCTTTTGGGGCTGCTGCTGTTCCTTTTTTCTGTGTATTTGAGGGGGGTTACCTTATCACACTTTAATGGGGGTTGTTGCTATGTGCATTTGAATTGAGGGCTGTTGATATGCTTTTGGTGGGTGGGCTTTGCTGTTACTACCTCCTTCCCATATTCTCTAACATTTCTTCTCTCTCTACCCCTTAACAAATTCTGATGTTGATTAAAGGTGGAAATACTCCCTCTTCTTTTGATGTGGTACCATTACCAATGGAAATGTTATATAGATGACTTGGGTTTGATCACCAAGCATCCAAATGATTGACGGGAGCCTATGAGCCATATGAGGATGGCTCGATTTAATTGCCAGCCGGGTTAAAATAGTGGTTCCTTCTCGGATGGCGATATGCTAAGCTTATATAGAGTTCGTCTCCTCTCCTCCTACAAAACTGCGGGTGGATATATTGTTAAGCTTTAAAAGAGTTTTCTTTTCTCCTCTTATGATGAAATACACGTTTGGGAAATAATTCCTACGGGAATGAAATGTTGCCTTCGGGAAATATTCCTACGGGAATATATTGTGCCTTCGGGAAATATTCCTACGGGAATATATTGTGCCTTCGGGAAATATTCCTACGCGAATATATTGTGCCTTTGAGAAGTAATTCCTACGGGAATGAAATGTTGCCTTCGGGAAATATTCCTACGGGAATATATTGTGCCTTCGGGAAATATTCCTACGGGAATATATTGTGCCTTCGGGAAATATTCCTACGGGAATATATTGTGCCTTCGAGAATTATTCCTACGGGAATATAAAATGTGTCTTGGGAGAATGTCGGATGGCCTATGAATTTTACTCTAAGGCAACCCGCATGATGGACGGTCTAGGAGGGCAACCCGTGCGAAACTAATAGAACTACGTGGGTCTGAGGCCGTATGCAGGATGATACAGAGTACGTAGGCGGTGGTCGCGGGAAGACTGCCTCGGCCCAATAAGAATTCTAGATATCTCCTCCCTTATAAATGTTATATTATGTTTGTTTGTTAGTAAGGGTTGGATTCTCTTCGTGGTTCTAATAACTTGTCTTTAGCACAAGTGACAGGTGCAGATGAGGGACAACACTCATGGGTGGAAGAGGCCACAGAGCAGGCTACTTCAGGTATACGTTATTAAGTCGCATTTCCCTTTTTGTTGTGCCCTATCTCAGGGTATATATATATAATGGCAATGAAGCCTTCATGGATAGGATTTATTGCGGCGGCGAAATCGATATTACTCATACAGGTTTTGAAATTGTGGTTTATGTGATATTTAATCTTCCGCTATAAACCATGTCTTCCGCTAAGGGTAACAAAGCGCACTCTTTAATGATGTCTTCCGCTAAAATACTGCTTCCTTACTCTGTTGGTGTGTAGTGACTTTCGCTTAACACCACAACTAGGCGTGACATCGGAGTGTTCAAGGAAAAGGGTTGGAGAAGCTAGTGCCTTCACCCCTCGGGGTCGCTTCGGCGTCGTGCTAAAGGGTGGTGTGCGATAAGATCCCCCGGTCGGACCGCCGATTTGGGAGGGGGGTCTTACAATAAACACCTACACATTTCATTGATTACAGCTTATGATATTTCGCGATCAATTATATGCTTTACTCCTGAATCTCTGACATGTCTTCAATCTGAAATTGAATCCTTTTGAATCATGAATCCTTCAATTCATTTCTGTGCTTAGCAATCATTGAAAGGTAGTGTTAAATTGATGTGACGCTTTGAATCGAGTTTCCGCTTACCTTGTAACGGGAACCAATAATGTCATAGCAAGCCCAATTACTTTGATAAACCTTGCATTAGACTCCTGTTAGAATCTCGTGCATTAGAAAGAAACACTTGCACCTTTCAATGATTACAACTAATGACATTACATGACTGAATCTCTTGTTGTGTTGTGCGAATAGCAAATATTTGTGCAAGCGTAGAGAACTTCGCTAAGTCGAATATTATAAATATTGATCTTGAGCAGGTTCATTAGAGCTTTTGTTCTTACTTGCGCCGTTTCGCCGCCGCCGTCAGTTTCAGCCTCATTAAAGGCAAGTAGAGATCCCTCTCTCTTGCAAACATTGAATTTTATTTAGCATGTCCTGTTCTTATGATTTTATGTTTCCCCCTATTCAGATTTTTCTATGATTTATTTATTAGGGTTTGTCTCCAAATCTTGTACAACTTGTGTTCCAGATTTGTGCCCCCTTGCGATCGTCAAACCGTGGATTATTTGTGATTTTCGCCGCCGCTCCTCGTTTCCATTGGTGTCACCTCACAAATCCCCTCTCCGAATTAGGGTTTCACCTAGCCAAGTCTCCATCTCAGCGTGGTGATCTCTTCTCCCCTCACTTTTGAGGGAGGTAAATCTGCTAAAACCATCTTTGTTTATTTTCCGCATCGTAGAATGCTTGTATTAGCGTAGTAATTTGTGCTGCATCGCTTTCATTGTTCCTGAACAGGTTCGAAAACATGATTTCTGATTTTTGCTCACGCTATTTGGCCGCCCCCGTCAGCTTCAGCTTATTTAAGGCAAGTAGAGATCATCCTCTCTTGCAAACATTAAACTTAATTGCCTTGTCTGTTCTTATGTTTATATTAATTCACCCTTGAATGCTGGTTTCATCAAATAAGCTCAGTTCTTGAATGCCTGAATTGATTGTTAGTAGTTTGAGGTTTCACGCGTTTGAAAAGACACGAATTTGTGAACTTGAATGATTTTATTTGGATAGTCACCTAGATGAATGAGTTTCTTAATTGATGAATAATTCGAGGAATGAAAGGTCATTGAGCATGAGTAAGAAGCGTCATGATAATAATAGTAATAATTTCTGGTTAGCAAATAAATGATCGATGTTTTTTTATCATGCTCGTATCGTACACATCTTATTTGGGAGTTAATTGTGCCATAAAATGTCTTAATGTAAATGCGTACTTATCCCAGAATCGATGCTTGTCAACTTACTCTTGTGCATTTTACTTGAATAATCTTCTTGTTAATAAAACCTTCAGCCTCTTGAATCCGCAAGCTTCAAAACTCTCTATCGAGTTCTCTGAGTTATCGAATCTTGTTTCTTATGTCTGTCTGGTTCCAAGACTTGGTTAAATAACGTTCTATAACTTGATTCCTCCTGTTTCATGTTTGTAAAATATACTATCGTATATCTGAATCAAAATTTGGTTACATGTCTTGATATGTTTGAATCACTCAATCAGGAATTACTTCATTAATAACTTAAGTAAACAATGAAAGGTGGTGTTTAATCGATGCAAATCCTCGACTTGGGTTCCCTCTTGAATCCCTAACGGGAACAAAGGACCGGTCATAGCAAGCATGAACTCCCTGGCTCAAGGGTGAGGGTTCGAAAGAGCCGTCCCTTAGAGGTTACGGGTAGAAATCCTGAATTTCCGATAAGACTTGCATCTGAATCTGAATCTGAATCTGAATCTGTCTGAATCACGAATCCTGTGCATCAACCAAAAACACTCACACTTTCACTTGTTACAACTTAAGTTATTACTTAATCATCTAT
Organism: Dactylorhiza incarnata; assembly: GCA_033032865.1. Lineage (NCBI taxonomy): Eukaryota > Viridiplantae > Streptophyta > Magnoliopsida > Asparagales > Orchidaceae > Dactylorhiza > Dactylorhiza incarnata. Next base: position 5,470,675 of record JAWHQI010000072.1, read on the forward strand.
GTATGCTATATTTCAGAGTAGTCTAATAACTCTAAATATTTCTGCTTGTCTCACTTGCTTGCCTGTCTTGTTAGCTTTGCTTCATGAAAAACGGCACTCAAATATTCTGTTTTCTCCTGCTCGTACTTTTATTTGACCTTACTCCTGTATATTTCAATGTTCTGAGGCTTTTCCTTCTTGTTTTGGATTTGCATTAGTGTTTGTTCCTGCGCCGCCTGCTCTTTGAGGCCGATCTGCGTCAAGCTTCAGGTTCGGAAGTTAGCCAGAACTCGCACTTCAAGAACTTGGCATACAGTTGGTTCCTCCTCAGAACCTCCAAGACTACTCGCAGGTGATCGCCGTGCTCCTCCTCGGACTGAGAGTAGACCAGTATGTCATCAAGGAAGATGACCACAAACCGGTCGAGGTACTCTCGAAAAGTTCGGTGCATCAAGTCCATAAACACCGAAGGTGCATTAGACAGCCCAAACGACATCACGGTGAACTCATACTGCCCGTACCTTGTACTGAAGGCAGTCTTCGAGATGTCGCACTCCCTGATCCGCACCTGATAATAGTCGGACTTCAAGTCCAGCTTCGAGTATACTGTCGAACCAACGAGCTGGTCGAACAAGTCGTCTATCCTCGGAAGAGGATACTTGTTCTTCTCGGTCAGCTTGTTCAGCTCCCGATAATCGATGCAAAGCCGCAGGCTACCGTCCTTCTTTTTGACAAAGAGGACCGGTGCACTCCAAGGTGAGGAACTCGGACGCACGTAGCCCTGCTCAAGCAGCTCCTGCAACTGCATCTTCAACTCCGCCAACTCCTTCGGAGCCATACGATACGGCGAGCGGGCCACAGGCTTAGCGCCTGGCACCAACTCAATCGTGAAATCTATCTCCCGTTGTGGTGGAGCACCGGGGAGATCGCTCGGGAACACATCGGGGAACTCTGAAACTACCGGAACATTCACTAGGCTGGGCCTCAGCGTAGAAGCCTCCACTAGAGCAAAGAATAACTCTGCTCCCTGACGCACTTCCTTGGACACCTGAAGAGCAGACATCAGCATCTTGCTCGATCCACGCATGCCCGCAAAGACCATCTTATGATCGGCACACTGCCCAAACCTCACCTCCTTGGTGGTGCAATCGATGCACGCACACTGTTCCGACAGCCAGTCCATGCCGAAGATTACATCGAACTCAACCAGGGGGAGTAACGATGCTTTCAGGTCATACTCCTGACTTCCAACTAGGACTTTCACGCAGCAACTCCTCTCCACACGCATCGAATATCCATTCGGCAGTAGGACCTCCAGTCCATCTGCAGAAGCAATCGACGGCGCACCAATACGTTGGACGAAGTCTGACGACAAGAAGGAGTGTGAAGCTCCAGTATCGAAAAGCGCTCTCGCAGGAATGCCTAAAACATTTACAAAGCCTACGCCGCCAAACAAGGTTAGCATGAACATCAAAACAGGTATATAAAACAGTAAGGACTGTATCTTAAATTATACCTGTCACGACGTTCTTGGCTTTGATAGCGTCCTGCTAACCAAGACTGGAGACTCTGGGCTGCGGGGGAGCCATACGGGAGGCAGTGGACTCAGCCACCTTCCTCTTCTCAGAAAAAGATGGCCCAGTCTTCTTCTCTGACCTTGGAAGCCCACTGCGGCAATCCCGAGAGAAATGGCCAGGCTTGCCACAAGTAAAACAAATAAGAGGGCCACGTCCAGACGACGCGCCCGAAGCAGAGGGAGCCGGCCCAGATAATCGAGCCTTCTTCCAGCGATTCAACCTCCGCAACTTTGCCGCACTCGGCGCCTTGCCCTCCGGCACTGCCTCGACCACTGCCACCTTGCCCTTCCCCTGAGCATGTCCTGCTCAAGCGCTCGGGCTGAACTAACGAGAGTCGTGAAACCCTGCGTCAACGGCCCTGTCAGAAGGTACCGCAACTCACTACGCAAGCCTCCGTAGAACCTGTTCACTCTTCTCCCCTCGTCGTCGAAAGAAGTTCCAGCGTAACGCCTGAGGTGGGTGAACTCATACAGGTAGTCATCAACCAGTCTATCACCCTGCATCAGAGCCAGGAACTGGTTCTCCATCGCGATCTGCTGCGACAGAGGCACATACCTTGCCAGGAAGATTCTCGAGAACTCTTCCATCGGCACGTCAACCAGTCGCCTTCCCGCAAACTAGCGCTCTCTACCTCATCCCACCACCGCTTGGCTTCCTTTTCCAATAAGAAAGTAGCGAAGGTCACTTTCTGCGCTTCATCCGACTGTGTCGCTGTCAGAATTCGCTCCACATGCGACAGCCAGTCCTCGGCCTCAGCTGGGGATTCAACCCCGGTAAACGGAGGAGGTCGAAATCCCAGGAAGTGCTTCAGTTGCTGCTCAGCAGCACGCCTCACGGAGACCTGCTCCACTCTTAGTGGCTCTGGGGCCACTTCCTGCACCGGCGGTTGACCTTGCCTTCCAGGCTGGCCATTCAACGCAGTTAGGACGGGTTCTGTAACTAGCCGAACCATCTCAGCAGACGGAGGTGTAGGAGCCTCAGCAGACCCGCAACTCTCAACCACGTCACGGGGACGCGACGGTCCCGCTGCACTTCGAGTGCCCTACACGAGTGCAACACGCAGTTAGGCGACAACACAGTCGCAATTAACAACAAAAGGAACACTCAGGTTCCAAAATCATGCAATAATTATTGGTTTGTTGTTACATTTTATTCCTAAGTGGACATTTTGGGTTTATTTTACGTCTCGACGGTAGCGCACACACGTGCTCACCACCCCTTAAAAGAATTCGTCCACGAATTCCTTAGAAGGATACGGAACCTTAGAAGCTGATACCAATTTGTAACACCCCCATCCGTTCGGGAGCATATAACAGAGGGTCCGGCCGGGGCCCCACGCCATATACTACAAAACAAATGGGAACGTCGCTTAATTGAAATATCGAACGACACTATACAACGATGCCTAACTCAGAGCATTCTATGCGGAAGCTGAAAAGAGACAAGATAAACCCCAAAACCCGTACCCGGGTATGTCCACTTTTACTAAAATAGGAATAAATGTTTTACAACACAAAATTTAGGCACGACGGCCTTACAATTTACCAACATCGGCGTGCAGGCCGGCCATACATGAAAAGCAAAAGGAACATCAAAAAGGCCTTCAAGGGCCGCAGCAGCACAAGGGCTTCAGCCCGCTATGAGCCCGCTATGTTCCCGCTCGGTCCAGCACCTGTACAACAAGCCCACCAAAAACGGTGGCAAAACAGGGCAACGGTCAGCTAAAGCTGACCAAATTATAACGACTCCACCCCTTCGAGGGGGTGGCAGTTCTAATCATCCCTGCAAAACAACCTCAGCAGCATATATATATATATATATATATAAGAGTGCGACTAGCAAAGCCCACAACAGTTCATACATATGCAACAATCACAAACGTGGGAATGGCCTCCACGTCTCGTGCTCTCAGGCACTCTTTGGTGTACTCCGCCTTCCACCACCATCCACTCTTGATGGCTTCTGCCCTTCGAGGCTAAAGTCAGTGGCCCGAATACCAGGGCTCCCCCGTACTTTAATTGTGAACATCCCGTAGTCTGAAGACTCTTTCTCATTGCTTCCCGACATGCTGTACGAGACTCACTAATCAGGTGCTGCAATGGTGCGGTTTCAGGTTCGCCAAATGCCCGTTATTCACAGCTCTCGTTGTACAACACGAAGAGCGGGTATGGCGTCCCCTCAGCCCAGGTATTCTCAATTAGTCGGCTCTACGGGCCGCTAAGTCATCCACCAAGACACCTTCACAGGTCGGGTACACAGGCCTCAGGTCCTCTCAACAGGTGGGCACGACAACATCACCAGAACCAAGTATGGGAGCTGTCGCCTGGCGATATCCAATATCGCCAACGACAGTGAACAGAACTCCATTTTGGCTTCTAGCTGTGGGTGCTTCCCGGGGCACACCCCCAGGCATTGTTGCACATGCAGTAGCACTCTCACTGCCTCAGAACGCACAAAATCACCAGAACCAAGTCTAGGAGCTGTCGCCTGGCGATAGTCAATATCGCCAGCGACAGTGAACAGAACTCCTTTTCTGCTTCTAACTTCGGGTGCTTCCTGGGGCACATCCCCAGGCGTTGCTGCGCATGCAGTAGCACTCTCTAGTCCTACGAAGCAGGATATCAACACGGAGTTTTTCCCCGGCACGCACAATATCAAAAAGCATCACCAATCCGGACGAACCGTCTCGGATGGGCTTCACACAGCGCGCCTACGTCCATTTCACGCATGGACTCTACATGTATGCAAGATTTGATGGGGATAACACAAATCGACCCGTCTGAGGCCACGACCTCACCCTTTTGGGTAGGGGCCTCAACGATCCATGGAACGGACTAGAACATGTCCAAATGAGGGTAAAGAGGATCGTTACCCTTAGACGCCGCTTCGAATCCATGGCTTGGTTTTTGGCACGGTTGGAAAGGAGCGTCTTGCCCTCCTCTACGCGTAGCCACCAACGTCGAGGGAATCGGAGTAGTGTAGCTCCACCAAATCCAAGCTCTAGGCTAGGGTTTACTATTGGATCTCCTTCTCCAAGCTCTCCCTCTCTCTCTCTCTTAATTAAAACCCTTAGTGAATAAAGGGTTTCAAGTGATTTTCGGCCTTTCTATGCCAGCCACCGAGCCTCCCTGTCCAAAACAAAGCCCCAAAGTCAATGTGCCATCAATGGCCTCGATTTCGGCTGCAAAGTACAATTTGGAGCTGTCGCCCGGCGATAGCCGCTGTCACCTGGCGACAGCGGTAAAGAACCGACTTCGACCAGTCAACGCCACCGCTGCGAACAGTGCATGACACGTGTCACGGTGTCGCCAGCGTTAGACTTGCCACCGCGCGATAGCCTCTCGACAGAGGCCTTCACGCCAGACCGCTGTCGTCGGGCGATAGCCGATATCGCCAGCGACAGCGCTGGATTCCAGAAATCCAACTTTCTGAAATGGGGTCTTACAGGCTTCCTCCTTGTTTTTCTTAGGGGCCTTGCAATCATCCGCCCAATGTCCCCACTTACCACAGTTGTGGCACTTGCCCCTCTTCTTCTTTTTGAAAGAGGGCTTTTTAGGCTCTAACTGGGTAGAGGCATCACTTCTGGGCGTTGGTGGATTCCTACGAGGCTTGCTGGGCCGAGACACAAAGTTGACAGTCTGAGAGGACTGCCCACCTTGTTCATGTCTCTTCCCTGCAATATTTTGATCCTCGATATGGATGAACCTTTTAAGTTCATCGAGAGCGATCTTTTCCTTCAGCCTGTGCATTTCAGTCTTAAAGGTCGACCACTCAGGAGGTAGCTTGCTTAAAATAGAACACACAAATAGATTATCAGAGATACCGGACTTATCGTCCTCCAACTTCTGACGCAGGGCTTCCAGTTCAATTATTTGGGAGGTGATTGTCGAGTTCAGATTAAATTTCATATTAAAGAATCTCTCTCCGAGGAGAGTCCTAGACAATCCCTCTTCCTTTTGGAAGTTCGCATTTAAGCGTCCCAAATCTCCTTTGCGGTTTTATAACCACTGTAGGTCAAGGCGAGTCTAGGGTTGAGTGAATTAAGGAGGTAGTCTCTACAGAAATCTTCGTCTTTTCTCCACTGATAATCGTCCACGTCCTCTTCGGTTGTGTCGAAATCACTTAACACAGTGCAGAAGATCTCTCGTTCCTTCATTCCAAGCTGGACGTGCAGTCTCCAAGCATGGAAGTCGGAGAGATTGAAAGACTGGAGCTTGACGATGTCGTAGGATGTAACCTTCGGCATCTCGCTAAAGCTAAAGACCGAAAACTGAAAAAATATCACCTGAGCTGCGCGGAGACGAGTCGCGGTCTTCAGATCCAATCCAGTAAAAAGTTTTGATTGCTCCTCCACTCCGATAATGCTTAGTCGATGGTCCTTTTCTCAAGATCTCCGGGCAAGGGAGAGGTGCGATTGGAGAGCAAAAAAGTCCTTCAGCCACAGCAAATCTTCAACCACAGCAAACCTTCTTCTCCGACAAACCACAGACGGGATCCTTCTACTACGATCGGCTCGATCTATCTTCAGATCTGCGACAGAAAGACACAGATCGGCGGCGGCTCCAGCAAAAAGAGATCTGGATCTTTAGCCGAAATCGCAGAAAAATAACAGCGAGTTGCTTGAATCGCCTGAAGCTTGGAGAGACGAGATCGGGGGGGGGGGGCTTCTTCGCGATCGTAAAACAAGATCCAAAACAAAAAGAATCTCGATCTCCTTTGAAGGGCCTGTCGGTGATCCTTGATGCTCTGCACTTTGTCCAAATCACCGAATGGGAGGAAGGAGGAGGCCCTCTTCCCCAGATCTGCGACGAAACGCAACAGCGGTGGCGTCGAAGCTGCGGAGAAAGAACGGCACCCAAAACGAGAACTTCGACAGGGAAGAAGATCCTTCTTCACAACCGGCAACAGTGGCGGTAACAGGAGTCGCGCGATCCAGGCTGCCCTAGATCCAAACAACAGGGAAGAAGATCTCCTTCGCGCGATCTGGAGAGGAGAGGCAGATCCGCGATCTTCCTCACAGGGAGGTCGCGCAGAGCGGCGATCTTCCTCACGACACCGAGAAAACGGAAGCGGTGCAGAGCGGCCGAATAGATCGCGAGAGCAGAACGACGCAAGGATAGGCGCAGGCTTCACGATTCCTTCCAGAGAACGAACAGAGAGGCTGAAAATCGCGATCGGAAGAAGTTTCTAGCGGCGGAATACACGAGCGCAAAACGGAAACCCTAGCCGGATACTTTGAGAGTGTTAGGGTTAGAGAGAGCTCAAAGTATTCTACCTACTCCATCAGATTTGGAATGGGGTATAAGTAGTACCTCCAGCATAGGACCGGGTCCTAGAGTGACACGAATCCGTTAGGTTATCCGAGTCGGTCTTGACACGACAGGACATATACAAAATACATTAACAATATATACATACACTACGATGAAAAAGACACATTACTATTCCCCACATTCAGTGTAAAATGAGTGATAATCTGTCACCCTCATTGGAGCCGCATCTCTGTACTCAAAACCTTAGAAAGAGATTTTTTAGAATTGGGACAAGCCTCGTGATTTTTACCCTTTTGAATTTTTTACGTTAAAACTCTACTATCGATTATATTTTGACTGTGAACGCATTCCATTAATTCTTGTGCTAAGACAAAACTAATCTGCCGAAAAAAAATCATTAAGTCTTGGAGTATCATTTGGTAAATGAATCTTAATTATTATATTGCTCAATTAATATGTTGACTTTTTAATTTAACCTATACCAAAAGAGCAGATGAACAAAACATATAGTACAATTTGAATTTCTATGGTAATTATATTTGTTAAATCATTTGTATATTGATTAAATGAAATAATAAAATATTTATATATTAAAGTTATGTGGATTCTAAGCAACTGGCAGCCGCTTTTAATGGGTTCATAGTCCCTTATTAAAGCAAAAGAATGTATTGTAGTTGAGAAATCATTACTGAAATGAACTTACATTCGAGTTGTTGATTGAGTAGGGCTTTGTTTTTAGGTTGTTTGGATGGTGTGCTTTTTAAAAAGAGATTTTTCAAAAATGATGTTTTGAGATTTTTGTGAGCAACCGTCCAACGGGACTTTCTAAAAATCATTTTCTTCGCTGTCAACCTTTTCTCTTTTATTCGAGGGTTTACGAAAATCATTATTTACGAAAATCATACTTCGAACATTCATAAACTGCCTTGCTTCCTTCTTGTCGTTGCAAATAAATAAATAAATAAATATATATATATGAAAAATTGATGAAAATATAAATGGCATGCACTCAAATTTAGAGAAAGCATATAATCTTTTTTTATGCAAGGAATCGTAGGGTTAATTACTATTGTAATGAAGAACAATAATTATTATATTTGGAAAAACAATCTTGATTTAATAATTGCAATAATTGTGCATGAACAATAATTATTATACTTGGAAAAACAATCTTAATGAAAAAATATATGCGTTATCCTTCATTCAAAGCCAACATTTATGATCAATTTACACATATTTAAAAATAACAAAGTATTTGGATAAATTGAGGAGATTTCTAAAAAAAAAAAAAGTTAGAAAAGTGAAGAAACTTGTGAAGAAAAACCTAACTAATCTCGTGGAAGAATGAATTGCCCTTTTCACATTCATATTCAAGAGAGTTGTGATGTTTGAGCATTGGCGGCGCAAAATTGTGGTCGAATTTGGGCGTTGGCGGTGCGCCTGTATCCGAAACATTTGGCACAATTTCGATCCCAAAACTTTAATCTTGAGACATTTGCGACCGCTAATGCCCTAGACTCATGATGATATTTTGGCTCAAAACACAATTGTAAGAATGTGACATGTGATCGTAGATGTTGCCTAAACAAATTGCACCACTTTTAGACAAAGATTTTTCATTGATTTTCACTTATTCAAGGTCTATATCTACATCCTTGATGTGTGCGGACAACGAAAAAATATAGAGCGTCCGAGCTTCCGTGAATGGAGCGAATTGAGAACAAAATTGGAAGAGAAGGATCTTGAGAGCGGAAAAGAAACTTTCCAGCTGTAATAAATCAATATGCTAAAGTCAATGAAAAATATCTCATATATAATTATAGGTGCATTTACCGGGACCTTCCCTCTAAGTTTGCAAAATTACAGATTGCACCTCTCTTATTACTGAAATTACAAAAACCTCCCCTCAATGTTACAAAACATAACATTTACATCCCCTGAAGTTCACATTTCATAACATTCATGCACAAAAATACCCCCATTCGGAGTACATTTTTAGGGGGATATTTTATGCATTGATGTTATGGAATATGAACTTCATGAGAGGTAAATGTTATGTTTTACAGGGAAAGTTTTTGTAATTTCAATAATAAGAGGGGTGCAATCTGTAATTATGCTATCTTCCGGGGAAGTTTTACAGTAGATATTAATCTATTTAAATGATATTTTTCTACTCGGTAGGCAGTGCCCGGCAACATAAAATGATAAAACTATTTTTTAACAAAATAAACAATTCAATTCAATAGCTCATTACGCACGGCCACACGTGTGTTTCATAGTTTATCTTTATGTCGTACTCAACATAACGAAGGAGTTCAATAAAAGTTACAAACACTTTAAAATTGTTCTCTCCAAGCAATGAGAGACTAAGTGCCTGTTTGAGAGGGTTTTTCAGAAAGGAGGAGTGGTGGCAAAATAATAGTAGGAAAATGTGTTTTTCGAAAATGTCTATTGCAAAATGAGATCTGTTTGGGTGAACTCATTTGGCAAATATTTTCAAAAATAAGAAGCACTTTATAAATTGTTTTACAAATCTCCGTTGCGGTGATTTTTTTTATTAAAAATGCGCGCCCGGGAAAAAATGAGCCCCCGAGCGCGAATTTAATACCTGGCCGTGCAATTTTCGCCCAGGCGAGCATATTACGCCCGGGCGCGCATATTTCGCACGTGCGCGCATTTTTTGCCTCGGGCGCGTATTTTTCGCCCTGGGCGCACATTTTTCGCCCGTGCTCTCATTTTTCGCCGGTGCGCGCATTTTTCGTCCGGGCCTGCATTTTTCGTCCAGGCGCACATTTTTCGCCCGAACGCCCATTTTTGGTCCGTGCTTGCATTTTTTCGCCCGGACGCGCATTTTTTGCCCGGGCGCACATTTTTCGCCCGGGAGAAAAATACGCGCCCGGGCGAAAACTTCTCGCCCAGACGAAAAATGCGCGCCCGTGCGAAAAATGCGCATCAAGGTAAAAAATGCACGCCCGGACGAAAAAATGCGCTCCCGGGCGAAAATGTGCGCCCGGGCGAAAAAATGCGAGCTCGGGCGAAAAATGTGCGTCCGGGCTAAAAAATGCGAGCCCGGGCGAAAAATGCGCGCCCGGGCGAAAAAATGCGAACCCGTGCAAAAAAGGGGCTTTCGGGCGAAAAATGGGCGTTCGGGAAAAAAATGCGCGCCCGTGGAGAAAAATGCGCGCACCGGCAAAAAATGCGAATCCGGCCCAAAAATGCGCGCTGGGGCAAAAAAATGTGCGCCCGGGCGAAAAATGTGGGCCCGCACAAAAAATGTGCTCTCGCGCGAAAAATGCGCGCCTGTGCAAACAATGCGAGCCCGGGCGAAGAATGTGCGACCGGTAAAAAAATACGCGACCGTGCAAAAAATTCACGTCCGGGCCTAAAATGCGCCCTTGGGCGAAGAAATGCTCGCCCGAGCAGAACAATGTTCGCACGGGAGACAAATTTGCGCTCGGGCGGAAAATGCGCTAACCTTGTATCGGGATGATGAAGTGTTTTTCGAAAAAGATGAAAAGTAGTGGACAAGTGACTTTTCAAAAAGAGGAGAAAATGAGTTTTCCGCGGTAGCTTTTCCCACCAGTAGACAATCCAAACGATTTGTTAGGTGCGGTGGCATTTTTCAGAAAACAGAAAAGAGCTAAAAAGTCCTCCCAAACAGGCCCTAAGGCTCTGTTTGACACGGCGGTGGCGGTCGTGAACGTGATGATTATGAATCACCGTTCGTGAACGTCCAACCTCACTTAATGAACTTCATTCATTTTACGTTTAAAACTAACTTTAATTTCTTGGTGACGGTCACAACCGTTGTCATGTCAAACATGCATTCTATGATGGTGGCGTTTTTGTTCAAACTCACCGGAGTAAAAACGCCGCACGAAACGAAGCCCAAGGCCACGTTTGGCGTGACTTTTTTTTGCTACGGTGAGTTTGGACAAAAACACCACCATCATAGAATGCATGTTTGGCAAGACAATGGTCATGACGGCCACCAAGAAAAGAGATCTAGGCTCCCCTTTTGGCGCTGCGTTTTCGCTCCGATGAGTTTGGACAAAAATTCCACCATCATAGAATGCATTTTTGGCATGACACGCCATCAAGAAAATAAAGCTAGTTTTGAGAACAAAAAAGTGAATGAAGTTCATTAAGTGCGGTCAGGCGAACAACTTTTCATAACCACGACGTTTACGACCGCTTCCGCCATACCAATCGGAGCCCTAGTTTTGAACATAAAAGTGGATAAAGTTCATTAGGTGGGGTCGGACATTCACGAACTACAGTTCGATCATAACCACGACGTTCACGACCGCTACCGCCATGCCAATCGGAGCCCTAGTTTTGAACAGAAAAGTGGCTGAAGTTCATTAGGCGGACGTTCACGAACGACGGTTCATAACCGCGGAGCCTAAACAAATACATTATTTGAACGATGGTGCTCACATGATGACTAAGGGAATTTCGTGCGAGGCGGAGCTCATGTGAATTGAAGCTGCATTTCAAAAATAATAAATAATATTTAAAATAATATTTCAATTTTCACATGATGATTAAGTAATAAATTCATTTATTATTAACTAATGCAAGACACCTGTATTCCAGATCATGTTGCCGAGCCAAAATTGTGGGCCGGCTATTAACTATAAAAAATTCTGTTTGGCTCCACGTTTTGAGAGTGCTGTGCCGCAGATTTTCTGTCATTCCTATCAAACAGGAGAAATGAACATAACGGTGGGAGTATCCACCGCTGCTTAACCGTCAAAATCATGCGTTTTTGAGACGTAATTAATTAGCAGGGTTATTAGTGTTACGGTGCTCGAAGCATCCCGTGTGACCGTCTAGTTTTGAACGATCTACACGTTGCCCACAACAGAAGTATTTATAGGACGAAACCCTAAATTCCCGACGACCCGCTATGAATCTTATACCATATACATAAATATAAGTTAACAATTAGTTCCTCATTGAACTTTTTTCTTTGACAAATGAAGAGTATTTTTACAGTGGCTTACTAATCCCAATCCACATATAAATTTTATCACCATTTGGTTCGAAATAATATGAATGCGACCGGTATGTTATGAATCCACATATGAGTCGGCGAAGCAGGCCGCGCGGCGGCGATATCGGGATCACGATAAGATTCCAGAGACAAACAAATCCTATCGACAACAGATATGCACGATTCCACCATCTGATGTCTCCCGGGACGCCGATAGGGACCCGTGCAGAAGCCGATAGTTCCCTGCTGCGGCGCTGATAGAAAACCAAGACTCCGTCCTCTAAGAATCGTTAGGCATGGCGGCGGCGGTTGCGAACACATTGGTTATCAACAAACATTCTAAATGCCGGGCGTCACTTAGTAATTCCATCCATTTTTTCAAAACTAGTTTTTTTTTGCGGTCATAACTTTCGTATGTCAAACACATATTTTATGACAGTGTCGTTTTGGTCTAAACTCACCGGAGCAAAAAAACCCGCGCTAAACAAACTCAAAATAATTAATTAATTCTATTGTATTTAGCCTTATTGTTGAAATACTCGCCGCCGCCCCGACTAAGACGTATAGCTCTTTTATTGAAAAAAAATTTAGGTGAGTATCTCGCACCGCGATCAAGGTGAGAGGAGTGCATCTCAGCCATTGATAGCTCTAAATATTGCAGTATTTATGAATAATAGATAATGTCAGTATTTTCTCTATCGTCGGATCAAAGATCATACGGCTGTATTTTTCCCTCACCTATTTCTAGGTGAGAGTTGCGCGCCTAAGTATAGCTCTTTTATTTTAGAAGATACTTCCTGAAAAGTTTCTTCTTTATTTTTCTTCTTTATTTGTGCTCTAAGTCATAGTTTTTCCACACAAAAAAAATTATGTGAGGTAAATTATGACAATTTTACAATTATTTTAATCACTAATTTATCCATATTATAGAAATATCTGAAAAATCGATCAGATTATTTTTTTGGGATAAAAAAAATCACCCAAATATGAAAAAAAATTGATACTTAAAATTATTATAAAAATGCTACAATACATATTTGATATTTTGTACATTTTTTTTGCAATTTTTTTTGTTGAACGCTTAAGAATAGGAATTAGAGCCAGAAAGAAATCTAACACGCGTAAAGGATGATGTGTTACACGCACCAAAAAACTAGTCCAACCCTCGGCACAGCGCAGAAGTCTGTGCACCCCATTGGTCCCGGATTCCAGCTGTCGTCGGGGACACGCGGACCCATTAAACGCCCCAAGATGAAACATCACCTATTATAAATTAGAATGTAGTTGCTATTTTCCCCTAAATTAGGGGAGAAAAAAAGGTTTCCAAGGTTGACGGCGTCAACTCTCTCTCTCTCTCTCTCTCTCTCTCTCTCTCCATAACAGACAAATTCTGTCATCTCTGCCTCTCTTTCCTCAGGAAAGGAAATTCTAAATATATTAAAACAGAGTTTAAACTCAGCTGAAAAAATTACCGTGAATTTGGACTAAAACGCCCCCATGATATTTGGCATGACACCGATTATTACCGTCACCAAGAAAATAAAACTAGTTTTGAACATAAAAGTTGATGAGGTTACATGGGTGAGGTCGGACGCTCACGAGCGACGGTTCATAACCACGGCGGTCACGACCCACCACCGCAAAAAACGGAGGGTAAAGCAACAATAAGATTCTCCTAAAAAAGGGAAGCACGGTGCACAAGGCATCCCTGCACAGCAAGGGTCCGGAGAAGGGTCCCATCAAAAGGGTGAAATGTAGGCAAATCTTAACATGCATTTTTGCAAGAGGCTGCTTCCAGGATTCGAACTCGTGACCTCAAGTTCACACGGCAATGCCCCAACAACAATATTCTCATGATAAAAAAAAAAGAGGATTGATATTAGCAATACACAAATGGCTATCCGCAGTCCATTATTATTCGCAGTCCAAAATTATATAAGCAGTCCATTGTTCATCATGCTCAATATCGGTTGAGAGAATGCGTACCGCCGGACGTTTGTTTACCCGCCTTGCGGCGGCGTTTGCCGCAAACGCCGCCCGCCACCGCCACGCCAAATGAAGCCTAAAAAAAGCCATCCCCAACAATGGCGACACATGTGTTCTCAATTTACCATGCACAAATCCCGATGCCAGTGCCGGCAAACTGCTCGCCGAAAATTTCTCGGCCAGCCAGCGAAGCATCGGGCGTCACCGCAATATGCGCACTCGAATCTCCGCACGACAGCTCCGAGAGAATGTTGGGTACGCCATCTTCCGAGATTGATTTGTCGAGGGCACCTCCAATGGCGCCAGCCCCGAAGGCGGTTCAAATGTTTAGGTTGTTAGTGCGCTCGAAGCATCCCGCGTGGCCGTCAAGTTTGGAGCAGTCTTCACGTTGCCTTCAGCAAGAGTATTTATAGGTGAAACACTAAATCCCCGACGACGGGTTAATGGATGCCTAACGGATCCAAATCAACCCGTTAAGACCTCTTAACCTATTATAACAATATACCTCAACATAGTCGACGGGAGGAAAGAGGCGGAGATGATTTCTTACAATTTTTTTGGACTGCGAATATAACGAGATGGTGCAAATATAATGAGATTTTTTTACCATTTTTTGGACTGCAAATAGCGAGAATGAGTCGACATCAATAATCAAATTAGAATCTGGACATATTCGCGATATTTTACAAAATATTAGCAGCGTTTTACTATCCGCCCGCTAGCTTTTAGGCTTATGTGACAGCAGGCCATTGAAGAGGTCAAACTAAACGCTTTATCAAACAACAGGGGAGACGTTTAATGTGACAAATTGGAAAGATTAGAGTAATTATTCAAATACAAATGAGTAAGATTTGATTAATTCTCGTGAAAAATATTTTTTTTTTAAACCGACTATTATACGCAAGGTTACGGAGAATTAATAAAATCTCAATTTACCAAAACCCAGCCCAAATTATTCAAAAATTAAAGATGGTTGTTATTCGCAGATTAGGTTTGTCTATTCATAGATTTTTACTATTCGCAGCTCAAATGGATCTCGGATTTACTATTCGCAGATCCGAGACATTGTGAAACTCTAGCTTCTCCGGAATGTCCCCGATTAAGGCTTTCTTCTCCACGACATTGCGAAACCCTAGCAATGACTTTCTTCTCCTTTGTATTTCTATGGCCTAAGAATAGACAAACATAATATATGTGAGCACAGAGACAGCGACGGATCCAGAAAATTATAAATGGGGGTGCACACAAAATTTCTAAACACATATGCTAACGGGGTGAGTAGGAGGGTCGTGAGTCACATGTTGGAAATTAATTTTTGGGGTGCACATAACTGAACTTGGTATGTGAATAGCCAAATTTGATCTGCGAATAGCCAACAATGGTCCGGGAATAGCCAATAATATTTGTTCCAAAACAAACTAGTTACGTGACGTTATCGGGGCTGTTTCTCCGTAACCTGGTCACCATTTTTGACATATAAGTAATCAAAATTCATTGTCTTGACGAGAGGAAATCAAATCTACTAACAATTTTGAAAAATATTGGGGGTGTCAATGTCTCTCCCCCCCCCCCTGGAACCTCGGATGGTGGACAGAGAAAACGCCAAATAATATATGTGAGCATATTACAATGGTCTGCGAATAGACAAACATAAACTCAAATGAATGGACAAAATTTCGATTTGCGAATAGGCAAACATGATCTGCGAATAACAATCGCCAAATGAAAATATGCCGAATGTAATGTGGTTATAACTTGAATTCAAAACTCTAATGAATATGAAATCAATGTAGAGATATGTAGTAGTAAGTACTTGGAGAAGCTAGAATGATGCATGTGAATACTTCTAAGAATCAATAATCCTCAAAACTAGAAGGGCTCAACCCCTACTGCATACCCTACAAGATTACATACCCTCTATCAAGAGTTACATGGGAGAATCGCCACAACCCCACCAAAATAGGGAGGTTTGTTATGAGGTCAAATTCATTATTCAAACATGCAAGAAATTGATAGCATGCATGCACAAAAATACCCTACAAGAGTATGAGTATGTTATGAACTGCAAAACTTATTGTAATTTCAAAAGATAGAAAGGTGCAATCTATGATTTAATATGCAATTTAGTAAACTTACATGGGTAGTCACGGTAAGCGTGTTGTACTATTTTATTTATATTCTGAAATAATGTATATTTTTCATTTTGAAAATGCAGTAAATGATAATAATAACAAGATTATAAAACATATTTGTAAACAGTAGATAAAAAATATATATAGTTTTAGAATCGAGTCTTGGCAAGACGCGTGATTATTGCCCTAAAGAAGTTGCACCACCTTCCAACAGAGCTTTCAACTGATGCTCACTCCTCCAAGGTGCAACAACCGGCTAGATCTCAAAAACTCTAATGTGCGCGGACATCGAAAAAGCACATAGCACCTGAACTCCCACTTGATGAAACAAACGTCAAGAAAGCAGAATCACAAAAGAGCGAAAGCACAAATAAAAAAGATTGAGAAAAAGCATACAATTAGTTCTCAGAAAACCTCCTATATTGGAGTCCCCAAAAACGGCATGAATAACTCAGATAATAAATTCCAACGGTTATAATAAGTAAATTTTTCAAACGTATATATTAATGTTGAGAAAACGCGTAAAGAAGGCGCGCAAAATTTTTACTTGCGTGGTTTGCGAGTAACATAGAAGTCGACGTAGGTAGAAGTCGATATAGGAGAGAAATCGACATGGTGTGCGAATATCAGATAAGTCAACGCAGGTGGAAGTCAACGTGGGCTGCAAATAGTAGAGAATCGACGAAGACTGCGAATAGCATAGAATCGACGAAGATTGTGAATAACAGAGAAGTCAACGCAGGCAGGAAATAGTATTTGACACAACTATGCACATAATAGTATTCGACGCAACTTCAAAATAACAACTATTTTGTACAAAAAATACAATTCAATTATGCCCCAGATCCTGGATCTGATGCGCGCGCCCGTGTGTGATTCATAATTTCTCCTTATGCTCATTTGAACAAATAATGTGTGAATTTTTTTACATACCCACTAAAGGAAGTGGAGATAAAAATGGTGGGACTAAAAATTCCATGCCTTTCACGAAGAGATTTTTCTCTCCATAATTTTGAAGTTCTCTTCATTTGGTTTTAGAACTTTTCATCAAACATGAGGAGCCATACACCAAACAAGGCTCAATTAAAACATTATAAAATAAATGTTTTAAATTTTCTAACAAAACGACCTCTCGAAACTCGACCATCTTCACTCCATAATGCTAGTTCCTGCTCATATCTCTGCTGCAGATGATACGCAAAAGAAGATTTTCGTAGCCGCTCTTCCTGCAATCACAGTATATCAAAATATATAATAAGTTCGAATCCATGTTTAGGGTGATAACCCAAACATGAGCACAAGGCTGACTTTCAATCACCATTATCAACTTCAGCAGCGGTATCAGCAATAAAAGAAACATGATGAGAAAAAATTTAATCAAAAGCAGCCCCTCCAAATTATCATTACCACCTATGGTCCAAGCTCAGGGACCGATCCGGAGGCATAAGCTTCCGCAACAAACAACCTGTTTTTACTCAAAAGTATCTATTTTTAAACTATTATTTTGTATCTCTGCTTGCGCCTTAGCAGGCATGGTTTTCCTTCCGCCCATGCTTGTGGCATCACGGCCCGCCCGAAGCGCGCTTTGACTCTTGTCGAGACAAGTCAATTGTTTCCATTCTTAAAAATAGCACAATCGCTTATAATAATGCTAGACATAATTTAAAAATTAAGAATGATGAATTAAAAACAAAAATCAACTTGCTTATGAAATTTATAAATAAAAATTCACAATATCAAGAAATACCTAAAAGCGTGTTGAATATGAATATTTTAACTAAGTTTAAAAATGGGAGTAAGGAACATAAAGGATTTGTAAATCAAAATCAAAATCACCATTATTTACAAAATCATGTTTCTCCCAACCTAAAATTAACTGCAAATAAATTTCCTTCAAATTATAAATTCAAAAACCTTTTCGATCCAAATATTCAAGTAAATGATTATGAAAATTTGAAAACGAAAAATAATGTTAAACCAAGATTTGAATGGAGACCCAAAGCTAAAGATGAAACACAAACTCAAATCAAAAGAGCTCATTCAATCATATCTCCCCAAAAGCAAACACGATATATTTGGGTACCCAAAGGAACCGCCACACCCAGTCCTCTTTGGATACCTAAATCTCTCATTCATTAGTATCCAATTATTTGCATGAAGTAGAAATCAACTAAAAATAAAATATCAATTCTCTACTTCATGATTTGCATAATCTATTTTTTTTTTGTTCTTTTGCTTTTATTTCTTTAAGCCATAGTTGATAAATTGTTTTTCATAAGATAAATATTAGAACACACCGCAGAAACAGTTCACAGAATAGATAAAAACAAAAATAAAAGGAAAAGCATGATAACATCTAACGCTGGGCGCAAGCAGTAACGCCTGGAGTTAGATAATATTGTCCAAATACTAAGCAATGTTATTACAGAACTGAAAAACCACCTTAAAATTGTCTACTTTCACTAAGTGAGTCTGATTCTCCTGTAGTTGAACTGCCTCGTTCCCTTGACCTTCGAGTACCGCGAGTCGAGCGACGTGGCGGATCCTCCACGGGAACCTCCCAATCCCTTTCTTCTGCCGGTGTCGGTTTCAACTTCAAGGCCCTGATCATGTATCGCATCATTTTCTCGATCCGTGACATTCTTCGTGTCGCATTCTCTTTGAATTCTTCAAACGACTCCTGATGCTCCCGATTCGTCTCTCGGTGTGAAACACCTCGTCGTAGGGGTGGCCGTGAAGATGATGGTATATCTCGTGGTCGAGGGACTCGAAGGGTTGAAGTAGAATAAAGCTCAGGGACAAGATCATTAATATAATTAGTTCGAGTTATATATGCATACTTTGCCATCACCACCCGTTGTATAAGTCCTTCTAGGGGAAGAGTGTTGAGTCGAGACCGTCTTGGATCCTTCAACTTAAAAGTATAACGAATCTGAGAAAGGATGAGATCAGCCACATCAAAAAGTACTTCCTGCATTATATGATGTGTCACTATGCTCAATTGTGCAGTGATCTTCTTTGTGTATCCAGACTTCAACATAATTGTATGTCGTAAAATATCTTGAATAAAAAATGCTTCCTCCCTAAGTGAAGAAACATCTGTAATCTGATCTTTTGTCTCCTTCCCGTGCAATACCAGATTTACTGGTGTCCAATCCCGCTCAGCTCTATACTTTTCTACCACATCTAAACGATAATCATTCTCTATTAACCCAAACTCATTTCGAAGATCGTCATGTGTGACTTGAATAACGTCAGACTGGATCATTGACATCACTCCTCCATGAAGCTCCGTTTCTGATGGATCAAACAGATTATTGTAAAACTCCCTAACAAAATCCGTTGAGAAGCAATCATCAAAAATCACTGACAACACTCCTGATGCTGCTAGGAGATTCTGAATATGTGCATGACGTGGAAGATATATGTGCAACACCATGCCTACACCAACAGTCGCCTTTTCAATCCCCACAAATGATTGATAAGACTCTTGCGGAGGACGGGACGAAGACTTTTTGGCACGAACACCATGCATACTGGAAGAAGCCATAACCTGCATGAACTTTCAACACAATAACAATCAGCACAAAAATGATTTTGTTTAACGTCAGGCGTTAGAATTAACGCCCGGCGCATGCTCTAGAATATTCTATCACTGCCAGTACACAATGCCAACCATCTGTAACACTTGTAACTTACAAAATTGTTGAAAAACAAAAGGATAAATGAAAAGTCATAAATAAAAATCAAACTAACTAAAGAAGGTAAAAGCAAAGACTCATCTTTAAGAAGAATCTCAAAACCTCATTCTCAACTCAAAAACTTGCAAACCCTAGATCTCAAAAATCCTAAAATCTATCACATACCATAATAATACACTTCAATACTTCAAAGGATTTCAATTTAGGGGTAGAGAAATGATTTAATCAAAAAATATGAGAAGAAAAACATCAATTTTACCTAGATCTGAGAGTGTTGGCGGCGAAACCTGGAGAAGACACGACCTGAAATGATGAGAAAAGAAAAGAACTCGGATTTAGGGCTTTTTATATAAAGCGAACTCAACGCTAGCGTTGACTTCAACGCCGACGTTATCCTCTTTTCTTATATTATTGTATGTTTCTCTGCTGGTTATCTATCTATGTACCATTATGACTACACCTTATTTACTCCTTCATGAAAAGAAAAATAAAAAATATTATATAGTATAAAATATAAAAATATTTAAAAACTATCAAAATATGCTTAATTTAGCTTTCAAAACATATCAACTTTCTCTGAAATTTCTACCCTACGAAGGTCTATGTACATATTATCTATGCCAAAGAATTATTTTTCAAAAACCTCAAAAATCGAGTACTGTTTGGGCGTTAACTAGTTAACGGCAGGCGTTAACTGGAATTGGCCAAATTGAATTTCTGATTTTTCCAAAATATTTCTAAGGGTCCGTTCGTTTGGACGGAATTGGCTTTCTGGAATTGGCATTCGCGGGTAGAAATCCAATTCTAATGTTCGGCGTAACGAAATTTACGAGGATATTGGCTTTTATATGAAAACTCATGGCTTTGACTTTGAACTAAAAAATCAAATAGCCAATTCTTACCTCCACACATGAGTTTTCCGCATAATCGAGTGTTTTTTCCAGAGTTTTTCGGCCTACGCTTTTTTCCCTGCCGGGAGTGGGTTTTTGGCACTCCTCTTCCGAAGATAGTATTTCTTCTTCTCTTTCACTTGATGTGCACTTCATGGATTCGTCATGAGAGGAGCTTTCTTGAAAATTTGTGCAAGCTTGTATGTTCTCCAATTTTTGTGTTTGTTCTATACCTGTAAGAGGAAAATCATACATTTCTTCAAGAAATTTCCATACTTTGTAAGCACTAGAAAAATAATATATTAATTTGAAGATATCTTTAGATAAAGCACAGAAAATATAATCCATAGCTTTTGCATTTAGGTGACGCTCTTGTTTATTTGATTCGTCCGTTGGTCTTGTTATTGCTAAATCTCAAGCGTTGATATCTAATGTTTTAATAAACCTTTCCATTAACAATTTCCACCCGGCCTTTATAATTTCTTCCTTCGAATAAAGGTGGTGCAAGAGATTTTTCTTCTTCATAAAAATTTCCCCCATTAACAGAAGCGAGATCATGAGTCGCCATTATTCCCAGTTGTTAAGCCGATTTGGAATAACCTCGCCCTGATACCACTTGTTGAATTTGTAGGCGCCCTTAGAGGGGGGTGAATAAGGGTTTTAAAAACTTTAGACTTTAATAGAAAACTTTTGATATTTTATTTGAATAAGAGTGAATATAAAACAAAGAGTAGCAAATCAATTTTATTAAATAGAAAAAGACATGATTATCATTAATAAACTTGAATACAAAATTTGATCTCTATGTCGCTAGAGATCAAGGCGACAAATATGAAAACTCCCTTTTGTTTTCTATACCGACTCGTATCCCCACGAACCGGTTGGCTTTAGCCGATCTCTCCTCAGATACGGCCTCAAGCCGCTCTAGCCAATCTATCACCAGAAAGGCCTCGAGCACCCCCTAGATCTACTCCCTAGACCCAGTCGCCAACACGAGGCGAATTCCTCCCTAAGTCCTACCTAGACCTAGTCGCCAACACGAGACGAATTCACGAACCGATTACAAAGATGAAATAAAGGACAAAATTCAAAATACAAATATCAAACTCCCTATGAGGTAATCTGAAGGAGACGCCGAAGAATCGCCGAAGATCGTAGAAGTCCAAGCGTGCGTTCTTCGCGTTGAGTCAGCGTGTTGATCCAAGCCTCCTTTGATTCCTTCTTTTGAAATATAAGTGGGAGATGTGTTTGTCTGGAAATACGGCCCTCACAACGTTTCTGAAGTGCTGGAATAGAGCTCTTGACAATCAGTAGTCGGAGAGGTCGAAATCTTCCAATTTATAGACTTTGAGCTAACGCCGGCGTTAAGTGCTAACGCTTGACGTTGACCATGTATAACAATATATTAATGGCTCAGATCATCAGAAGAGGAAAGAGATTCTGCACTTTAGGAATGTTTTATTTTAGGCAATATCAACGATGGCGTTAAGGCTAACGCGGCGCGTTGGACAAATCATTCCTAATGTTTCTCCTGCAATCACGGCTGCTTTCTCCTTGCCAAATTCGTCGACCACATAACGCTCAGCGTTGACAGTAACGCCTGGCGTTGACTTTCTTTCTTCGCCCTATTTCGTCGGACGACAACTTTGTCGAACGGTCTTCACATTTCGTCGAACTCCTTTTCGTCGAACGGAATTCATCTTTCGTCGAACACAATTTTGTCGAACGTCGTTTTCGTCTAGCGCTAACACCCAGCGTTAAGCTTAACGCCCGGCGTTAAATAGCTTTCAATCCTTCAGCTTGTGGTTAGTGCTAGACCATTGTTTTTGCAACCTGGTGTCATAACTGTCCAAACCTGCATGCTAAAAACACAATGGCAACAAGATCAAATACAAGTAGTATTTGTTATTCTCAAATCAAAGGGATGCGGAAAACCATGTTCCAACAGTGTTCTCTCTAGAACTTGGTGGCAACAGACAATCTTCTATTTCTTTTAAGTATTGTTTCTTCTTTAGGATGAATGGCTTCTACTTCAGGATTTGTGTCTTATTCTTCATCCACTTCTTCAACACTGATAGGATCAGATGAGATCACTTCATATACTTATTCAGTGTCATCTATCTTTAAATCCTTAAGCTTGAAGCTTGTACCTGCAACTGGACATCTAGGAAAATCCCCAAGCAACATGTTAGATTCATCAAAGACAACATGTATTGATTCTTCAACCAATTTAGTTTTATGAATATAGATTATATAACTTTGTTATGATGTTTGTATACAACAAAGATGATTTCATAGGATTTCTCAGCAAATTTGGTTAGATAGTGTTTTCCATTGTTTAACACATAGCACTTCCAAAATTTTTTAAGTAAGCCAAGGTTGGTTTTCTGCCTTTCCGAAGCTCATATGGTGTCTTATTGTGATTTTTGCTGACCAAGGCTCTATTTTGCACATGACATACTGTGTTGACTGGCTCAGCCAAAGATAGCAACGTTTATCCGCACGAGCGTGGCCACACGTAGCAACATTTTATTTATAAATGCGGTGAGTAATAGCCGCGTTTTTTATCCATAAAAGCCGCCAATGTCTAACGCTATCTTTAGCCGCGCCTATGTAGAAAATGTCAAGCGACGTCTTTGCGGAATTTATAAAATCGTAGCCAAAACATTGGAGGAGTTTGGAAAATGTTGCCATAGCATATTAAAAACGTCGCCAAACACGAGTTATCTTGTAGTGTGTGTGTGTGTGCTCGCGCTCGGGCGGGCATAATACATATTTCATTGTGTTTTAAGGCACTTCAATTCATCAGTAAGGGCGTCTGTTTAAATAATTTGTTGTTATGTCAAAATTAAGACTCAAAAATTACAATGTATTAAAATTAATCAAAATATAGGAGCTGAATTGTACCCGGATTTGCAAGATTGCCCGAATGCTGGAGAAAATGATAGGGGTTAATAAAGTTCTATACATTTTGATTCTCCGATCTCTAGAAAAAATTATTTATATTTATATTTTTGTAACTTGTTTTACAAAATGTTGGCCCAGAATTATAATGTCATCTTCATTCATTGGAAGACAGAGATATGCATCAACGTTATATATGAAGATGCAACGATGATTGTTCAAAATTTTTGCAGATCTCCAAATTAACATATTTCTTACTATGGCATGTAACTAGTCACGGTTCTGGTTCTATTAAGCCCGTGAACCGAACCGCTAAAGTAATGGTTCTGTAAATTAGAATCAACACCTTATTTGGTATAACCGATTCTGGTTATGGTTCCAACATAATTTTTGGAACCATCGTGTCAACGATTCCGGTTCAACAAGAGCTGCAAGATGAACTTTACCCAACCAATAATTTAAGTACTTATTATCACATCAGTTTAAGTTTTCTATACGAAAATGCATATATAATTAACAGAAAATTAGGTGCTGAAAAGTAAACAATTAATATAATTGAAAATCACTCCATGTGATTATGATAAAACTAGAGTGAGCGAAGAGAGAATGGTGATGAGGAGAAAACCAATTATTCATTCATGTTCATCCCTAATTAATAGATACAAGATACATTATATATAAGCAAAATTATTTCTGGCAAAGATCAGATTTGTCTTCAATGCCGATATTCACGCCTTATCATTTTCTTTCCTATAGGACATGCTTGCTACTAATGCAGGATTCCTACAGCCTGATTTCTAAACCAGAATTTGCCTTTTAAAATCATGATATCCGCAAAACAGTTTTTGATAAAATGATATCCGCAAAGCAAAATTTTAAAAAATACTTACATAGTCAATCTTGTTCTCAAATATTCCAAAAGTCCATAACATCATTTAGAGTCAGCAAAATTTAATATTTTAGAGAACATAAAAATAAACAGTAAGCAAAATTTTGAGAACACGGAAGTAAATAGTAAGCAAAATTTTGTGATCTCTAGATCAAAAGTTGTCGTTGTTGTCTTCAATGGACTGCAAGCTTCACTTCAACCTTTCAACGCGAAAGCGAGAACCGTAGGGGGGCGGAAGTGCTAGCGAGTGATTTGTGATTATCTATTTGTGGAGGAAAATAAAAGATCTAATTTCAAGTGCTAATAGTCAAATCTGAAGTACTGATAACAATTCCCTTAATATAAGCCTACATATTCATCATCATGATTATTGTGACAACAAAAAAGACTGAAGTCGGAAGAGAACACATGCATGGACGCATATATAGAAGGTCTGCGTAAACAGGCAAGCAGTAGAAGTTATGCTTGTTTTATTCAAACTGTCACACACACACACACACATATATATATATATATATATATATATATATATATATATATATATATTAAAGATCACCGGCAGAATGCTTATAGGGGTGATGAAGAGATGGCCAGCATACGGCATTAGGTGCCTGAGCAGGCTGCGAGAGAGGACATATCCAACACCAGCATTGCTCATGGTTCACTGTGCATCCATCATGTCTCAACCAGCAATTTACTCTATATTCTTCGACTTGTTTTATGCAATAATCCGAACAATGTTCAGGGTCACATGGCACACCTTTGCTTCGGCGAAAATATAGATGCAAGCAACCTTCAGCGTCACCAAATTGTATCAGGTTTTTTGTGTTGGGACCTTTCGGCGGATCGGGGGTCTTTTTTGGACTACTGGGCTTCTTTTTTTTGCTAGAAGAAGAAGCTCCCGAAGAATGAATTTGTGCAGTTACTTCAAACAATCACACCAACACGTCATTATTATTAGTATTAGTTCATTTGCCAAAATTAAATGGAAGGCATGCAATAATTGAAATATAGAAAAAAAAATTTACTAATACATTTGAAAATTTTAATTATCAAATATAGAAAAAAAATAATATTTATAGTACATCATTAATGTCAACTTTTTGTACATTATTTTCATAATAATTTAAATGATTTTTGTATATAATTTATGTAAATATAGAGAAAGTGTGTCTATATTTTTTTACATTATTAATGTCTTTTTCGCCTTCTTTACCATAGGGAGAGGATAACTCTAGATATCTTATTCTTCCCGAACAAACTCTAGCTATCTAAAATCGCATGAACAACGAAGAAATCGTCTTTCTTCCTCAACTTGGTCTCTATCCGTGCATTTATTTTATGAATCACGATCCGTGCACACATTGAAGTGCTCAAAAGGTCGTCATAGATCTTCGTTGTCGAGCCCTGCTCGGGCGAACAAATATATCATCTGCTCAAATTAAAAATTGCTCTGCGGGTAATAATTTGTAAATTCAAATAAAAAGAGAAAAAATTGGGCTCCGGATAGACATTTATGATCTGCGAATAACAATCGCCTTATTCTATTATATAAAGCTACCATTCATTACGAGCTAACCAGCTACATATCTGTTATACCACCCATAAAGGCCTTGGGGTACGTCTAAAGGAAACCCCGCTTAAGAAAGGTGGGGGCAACGGACAACGCATAATCGCTTGAGTTGAAAAGACCGAGCCCGCCATTCCCGCCGCCATCCGCTAAAGTCAAGGCGCGCCCGGAGCAAACCGCAGATGCATGCACCACCGCGTGCACGGTAGCACACGGGCAGCACCCCCCATCGCGGGGAAGCGGCCCGGCCGCGCACCGACTGCACCCCTCAAGGGGGCGCAGCTCCAGCCGCACCCCTTGGGGGGTGCGGCCCGAGCCGCACCCCCCTTAGGGGTGCGGCCCAGCCGCACCCCTCAAGGGGTGCGGCCCCAGCCGCACCCCTTGGGGAGTGCGGCCCAAGCCGCACCCCCCTTGAGGGGTGCGGCCAAACCGCACCCCCTTGGGGTGCGGCCTAGCCGCGTCCCCCCGGGATGCGGCCCAACCGCGCCGCCCTTAGGGTGCGGCCAGGCCTCCTCCCCGCGCTTTCTCCACAAGGGGGCTCGTAAGGGACACCGCCGTATTCACGCCCCCTCGTCGGGCGCGTCGGATCCCAATTCCCCTTTGGGGGACAACTTCCCGTTCCACCGTTTGCTCGGAACGCCTCCGCGCTCACGCGCGCTCAGAGCGCTTCCATGTTCGTTGCGCGCTCGGAGCACTTTAGCGCTCAAGCGCGCTCAGAACGCTCCCGAACGCGTTCGGGAGCGTTCTCACTTTTTGTCTTTCAGGCGTCTCACTTTTTGTCTTTCAGGCGTCTCGCTTTTTGTCTTTCAGGCGTCTCGCTTTTTGTCTTTCAGGCGTCTCACTTTTTGTCTTTCAGGCTTCTCACTTTTTGGGTTTCAGGCTTCTCACTTTTCAGGAACAGTTAGTCGCCTTTTTCGCCTCCAACGGAACTGCCCGAACTGCCCGAGCTGCCCAAGCTGCCCGAGGGCAAGGTGGTCATTTACGAAAAATGGCGATCCGAGGGCCCCAAACCGGAGAATATGATTCGTCCACCAAACATTTATGGAAACTGCAAACGGCGAGATTACCGGACTACCCCCGGCCAAAGCTATAAAAAGGGCACCGGGGCTTCATTTGAAGGGACCTTGACTTCTGGACCCAGGAGAGCTCCTTGCAGACTTTTGCGGAATTCTCCTTCGGCACTTGAAGATCTCCTTCGGGACTTGAAGATCTCCTTCGGGACTTGAAGATCTTCATCTTCCAGAAAGGCGACCAGCGTTCTCAGAAGAGAAAGGCGACTGGCCTTCTCACTTCCAGAAAGGCGACCAGCGTTCTCAGAAGAGAAAGGCGACTGGCCTTCTCACTTCCAGAAAAAGGCGACCAGCGTTCTCAGAAGAGAAAGGCGACTGGCCTTCTCACTTCCAGAAAGGCGACCAGCGTTCTCAGAAGAGAAAGGCGACTGGCCTTCCCGCTTCCAAAAGGCGACCAGCATTTCTCAGAAGGGAAAGGCGACTGGCCTTCCCGCTTCCGAAAGGCGACTAGCAGTCCCAGAAGGAAAAAGGACTTAGTTTTTCCGAGAGGTGGTCTGTCACCCTCGAAGCTCTCTTTCTCCAAGTATTGTAACGAGCAGCGGCCTGTCGCGCTCGAGTTCTAGCTTCCAAGTTGTAACTCCTCCAGAAGATAGTGAAGTTTGGTCGGCACAGCTCCGGCCGCGTGGTTTTTTACCCTTTCCGGGTTTTCCACGTTAAAAAGTCTCTGCGTACTCATCGAACCTCTCATTGACTGTTTGCGCGCTTAGCTCGCTCACGAGCTGAGGCGGTTCAAGTGAACCGGTCTACCAAGAGCCCTAAGCGTTCCGCAACAGTTTGGCACCGTCTGTGGGAAAGTTCCCAAAAACTCTTCAAAAGCCAACTGCCATGGCAAGGAAGAGTGCTCGCACTACTGAAGGATCGACGCCGGAAGGACGCGTCGACCCGGCTCCCTCCCACTCGCTTATCGATGCACCTCCCGCAGAGGAGGCACTACCGGCACCCACGGCGGGTTTGGAGGTGCGCGTGCGGCAGATCGAAGAACATCAAGCTGAGATGTTGGCTCTCGTAAGGAATCTTGGGGCTCCTCCAGCTCCGATTCAGCCACCAGCTCTGAACGCACCACCACCCCCAATTCTGAATCATGCCCCGAACGGGGAGGCCACCCAGGAAGACGAAGCCTCGGAAGGATTCTCCAATGCGGCAAGTTCCGCTCACCTTGCCCCACCAGCTGGAGGCCCAGAAGCTAACCACCGCCACCACCACGGAAGAGCTGCCCCTGAGCAAGCAGTGGAAAGAGCTACGCGAGAAGAAATACACAACATGATAGAGGAGGAGTATGCCCAAGCAGGGCGACGCGCAGCTCTCGCCCGCCATCCCGCGCGCCACGGCTCCCCACTATCACCTCAAGTCCTGGACCATCCAATTCCAAACGGTTTCAAGCTTCCCAACATTGAAACGTTCGACGGGACGGACGACCCGCTGGAACACGTCAATCACTTCACCACCATCATGGGGATTTACAGCGCCCCCGACCAACTCCTCTGTCGAGTGTTCCCGACAACTTTGAAAGGACAAGCGCGCACTTGGTTCCACTCCCTGCGAGATGGGGCCATCAACAACTTCGCAGAAATGGCGCGGCAGTTCGTGGACCAGTTCATCGCCAATCGTAGGATTGTCCGAGATCCTTCCCATCTCTCGGGAATCCGCCAGAACGACGGAGAAACTCTGAAGGATTTTTTCCGACGCTTCACCTCTGAGGCGCGACAGATCCCGGGAGTCGACCCCGAGCTTTTGCGAGGATTTTTCCTTGGAGGACTCCGCCCAAGTGGCTTCTACTCAGCTCTAATGAGAGAAACCGTACAAAGCTATCCTGACCTCGTTCAGCGAGTCGAGGCCCAGATAGCAGCAGATGAGGCAATTGAAGCGCACCGCCAGCAGTTCGAGGGGAGCTCGAAGAGGAAGAAAGAGGGGTCACTGCCACAGGCAGTTCCCAATAAGAACAGCAAGCATCACGACAACCCCAGCCGAGACCGAGGATCTCGCCAACGTCAGGACTACACTCCCCTGAACACTACCAGGACTAACGTTCTCCTCGCCATCCATGATAGCGACGCGCTTCGCAGGCCCGAGCCGCTTGCACCGAACAGAGGAAATCAGTCGCAGTATTGTGACTTTCATCGCGGGCGCGGACACAGGACTGAAGGCTGCAACAAATTGAAGGAGGAAATCGAGCGCCTTGTCCAACAAGGCCTTCTCGGAAGGTTTTTACTAAACCAGGTCCCAAACCAACACGAACCACGGGCTGACACTCCAGTAGAGGACAACGCTGTACCCCGACACGGATGAACCAGAGATACCGGGCAGGGAAACTTTCCTCGTAGTAGAGCACGCACAAACCGCATTTCATTTGTCGTCGATTTCTGTTTTCCGCTCCTTCCAGTTTTCTGCTTTTAAAAACAGTAAGCCGCAAGATTATACTTGCGCGCATGTATCCATTATGTATTTGAAATTACTACATTTGCTCTCTGTCTCAATCAGCGGTACTAATCTTCTAAAGTGAGGCACCGAAAAGTTAAAGTCACATACGACCCTCAGCATTATTATCAAACGACAAACTCGCCAACATAGGAAAAAGAAGGGGCCTCTCACAAGTGGAGGACATACGTCGAGTCCAACAATCTAAACCAAGTCCGTAAAAAGGACAACACAGCTCCCACGCTGCAGAGCATCATGCTCCCGCGTTGCAGGGCACACAGCTCCCACGCTGCAGAGCATCATGCTCCCGCGTTGCAGGGCACACAGCTCCCACGCTGCAGAGCATCATGCTCCCGCGTTGCAGGGCACACAGCTCCCACGCTGCAGAGCATCATGCTCCCGCGTTGCAGGGCACGCAGCTCCCACGCTGCAGAGCATCATGCTCCCGCGTTGCAGGGCACACAGCTCCCACGCTGCAGAGCACCATGCTCCCGCATTGCAGGGCACACAGCTCCCACGCTGCAGAGCATCATGCTCCCGCGTTGCAGGGCACACAGCTCCCACGCTGCAGAGCATCATGCTCCCGCTATTCACCGGCCAAGTCTACATCATGTAAAAGTCGCGAGCAAAGGCACGTGCACCAAAGCCGCGGGCACAGAACCGTGCAAAAGTCGCGAGCACAGACTCGTGCACCAAAGCCGCGGGCACAGAACCGCGCAAAAAGTCGCGAGCAAAGGCACGTGCACCAAAGCCGCGGGCACAGAACAGTGCAAAAAAGTCGCGAGCAAAGACTCGTGCACCAAAGCCGCGAGCACAGACTCGTGCACCAAAGCCCCGAGCACAGACTCGTGCAAAAAAAGCCGCAAGTACAGACTTGCGCAAACTAATTTTCTATTGTGTAAAAGCCGCGGGCTCAGAACCGCGCAAGCTAATCTGTCATTTTGCATAAACCCCTCAGCCCATGCGGATATCAGAGCCGGGCAGCAAGCCCACAACGACCTCGGAAAACCAACACCCTCCGACATCAGCTCCTACCAGAAAAGCGCCGCACAGTGGACAATGGGTGAAGCCGCCACAGAAAAATTAAAACCTCCGAACTCCTCGCATCGAAACTCGGACTCCGAAGGTTTTGGGGGGCTTATGTTATACCACCCATAAAGTCCTTGGGGTACGTCTAAAGGAAACCCCGCTTAAGAAAGGTGGGGGCAACGGACAACGCATAATCGCTTGAGTTGAAAAGACCGAGCCCGCCATTCCTGTCGCCATCCGCCAAAGTCAAGGCGCGCCCGGAGCAAACCGCAGATGCATGCACCACCGCGTGCACGGTAGAACACGGGCAGCACCCCCCATCGCGGGGAAGCGGCCCGGCCGCGCACCGACTGCACCCCTCAAGGGGGCGCAGCTCCAGCCGCACCCCTTAGGGGGTGCGTCCCGAGCCGCACCCCCCTTAGGGGTGCGGCCCAGCCGCACCCCTCAAGGGGTGCGGCCCCAGCCGCACCCCATGAGAGGTGCGGCCCGAGCCGCACCTCCCTTGAGGGGTGCGGCCCAAACCGCACCCCTTAGGGGGTGCGGCCCTAGCCGCACCCCCCTTGAGGGGTGCGGCCCGGCCGCACCCCTCCAGGGGTGCGACCCTAGCCGCACCCCTTGGGGAGTGCGGCCCAAGCCGCACCCCCCTTGAGGGGTGCGGCCAAACCGCACCCCCTTGGGGTGCGGCCTAGCCGAGTCCCCCCGGGATGCGGCCCAACCGCGCCGCCCTTAGGGTGCGGCCAAGCCTCCTCCCCGCGCTTTCTCCACAAGGGGGCTCGTAAGGGACACCGTCGTATTCACGCCCCCTCGTCGGGCGCGTCGGATCCCAATTCCCCTTTGGGGGACAACTTCCCGTTCCACCGTTTGCTCGGAACGCCTCCGCGCTCACGCGCGCTCAGAACACTACTAAGCGCGCTCAGAGCGCTTCCATGTTCGTTGCGCGCTCGGAGCACTTTAGCGCTCACGCGCGCTCAGAACGCTCCCGAACGCGTTCGGGAGCGTTCTCACTTTTTGTCTTTCAGGCGTCTCACTTTTTATCTTTCAGGCGTCTCACTTTTTGTCTTTCAGGCGTCTCACTTTTTGTCTTTCAGGCGTCTCACTTTTTGTCTTTCAGGCTTCTCACTTTTTGGGTTTCAGGCTTCTCACTTTTTGGGTTTCAGGCTTCTCACTTTTCAGGAACAGTTAGTCGCCTTTTTCGCCTCCAACGGAACTGCCCGAACTGCCCGAGCTGCCCAAGCTGCCCGAGGGGCAAGGTGGTCATTTACGAAAAATGGCGATCCGAGGGCCCCAAACCGGAGAATATGATTCGTCCACCAAACATTTATGGAAACTGCAAACGGCGAGATTACCGGACTACCCCCGGCCAAAGCTATAAAAAGGGCCCCGGGGCTTCATTTGAAGGGACCTTGACTTCTGGACCCAGGAGAGCTCCTTGCAGACTTTTGCGGAATTCTCCTTCGGCACTTGAAGATCTCCTTCGGGACTTGAAGATCTCCTTCGGGACTTGAAGATCTTCATCTTCCAGAAAGGCGACCAGCGTTCTCAGAAGAGAAAGGCGACTGGCCTTCTCACTTCCAGAAAGGCGACCATCGTTCTCAGAAGAGAAAGGCGACTGGCCTTCTCACTTCCAGAAAAAGGCGACCAGCGTTCTCAGAAGAGAAAGGCGACTGGCCTTCTCACTTCCAGAAAGGCGACCAGCGTTCTCAGAAGAGAAAGGCGACTGGCCTTCCCGCTTCCAAAAGGCGACCAGCATTTCTCAGAAGGGAAAGGCGACTGGCCTTCCCGCTTCCGAAAGGCGACTAGTAGTCCCAGAAGGAAAAAGGACTTAGTTTTTCCGAGAGGTGGCCTGTCACCTTCGAAGCTCTCTTTCTCCAAGTATTGTAACGAGCAGCGGCCTGTCGCGCTCGAGTTCTAGCTTCCAAGTTGTAACTCCTCCAGAAGATAGTGAAGTTTGGTCGGCACAGCTCCGGCCGCGTGGTTTTTTACCCTTTCCGGGTTTTCCACGTTAAAAAGTCTCTGCATACTCATCGAACCTCTCATTGACTGTTTGCGCGCTTAGCTCGCTCACGAGCTGAGGCGGTTCAAGTGAACCGGTCTACCAAGAGCCCTAAGCGTTCCGCAACAATATCAATTCTTGTGTTCCTATATCTATTTGTATTACTTAGTTCTTTTTTTTATTAATGTTTATTATATACAAAAACGATTAAAATATTATAATATATTTTTATTTTATAAATAATAAGTTAGGCGGATGAGCTGTGGAGCGGTCAACTGTTCCCTAGTAAATTTTTGTTTACGTTTATTACAGATATAAGCAATAATGTATATTACTATATTTACATTTTATAATCAGATATTATATAATGATATATAAAATGATATATATATATGTATGTATATAAATATATATATATATATATATATATATTGTATGCCCTAAGAAGTATTTTTTAATGCCACCGATCCATCTTGGTTTTTGACGAACAGCAATCTTACCAGGTTTTCGGTGAGGGGATGGCCGGAGGAGTGCAGGCGAGGGAAATCGGAAGCGCCGATTGCATGAGAAATCAGAGGCGGTGCAGGCGAGCGAAAGCAGAGGCTGATCTTCGCACCTCGTGATGCGCAGGAAGAGAAAGCCCCTAGGGAACGGGGGAGGAAACTACAAGGAGGAAGAGAGTACGTGATTTTAATCCACCGCCCCTCTCTCTCTCTCTCTCTCTTCCCCTATTCCCTCGCCTTGAGATTTTATGGACAAGTTACTGTAGCACGGCGGACGAACTTTTGTTTATATATATATATGAGCAGCTCTGCACGGGCTTCGCCCGTGCTCACTGACTCTTAGCGGGCTGCGTCCGCATTCGAGCGGGTTGCGCCCGCATATGAGCAGTAACCTTTTATTCAGAACACATACATATGAGTACTTAAAATGACCGTAAAAAATATGAATCAATATTACTATTTTTATTTTGTAAGAAAATGTAAATTTTTACCTAAAAAATCAATTTCTCTCGGGCAATATATATATATAGAGAGAGTATATATATATATATATATATATAGAGAGAGAGAGAGAGAGAGAGAGAGCACGGGGGCGTCGTACGACCGAAATAGTACACCGAACATGATTGTGCCCAAACATGACGACACTCCTGCCGCTCATAGCCCCCTAGAGCACATTAGAAAATTAAGTGACTACCGAATTACAACGTTTGCGGGTATGCGAGCACTTGGAGTGTCGTGCACTGTCGTGATCGAGATACTATCGCGGTCACATGGGGGCCTTGATGTGTGTGTTTGTGTGTTGAAGCCATGAAATCACCAAAGTATCCTAGAAAGAAAGAGAGAGACTGATCACCTAAGCTCACGAGAAGTATTAAGAGTATTGCAACAACCACCATTCGTCGGGAGAACTCTGTTGCGGCTTCTCAACGCCCTCGGTAGACCGGTTTCAACTCGGTCCGTCTTAGCCCGGGCGGTCGAGCGCGCACACAGTCAGAATGTTGTAGAGAGTAAATGCTGAAAATGATACACACAGAACTTTAGCGTGGAAAACCCTCCAAAGGGTAAAAAAACCACGTGGCCAGGGCGGGGCTGGCCGAAATCCACTATCTCAGGCTGTTACAATGCTTTCTTGGAGAATGTGAGGGCGACAGGCCGCGCCTCGTTACAATTGTGAGAGAGAGAGAGAAAGAACTCTGTGGGTGACAGGCCACCACTTAGGAGTTGACTGCCTTGCTGCGTGTCCGATGCGGCTGCGCGCTTGCTGGGAGAGAATGAGCACTTCGCGGAGAACTTTGACTTTTGTTGTTTGGGTTTGGGGTGCTCGCCTTGAATGGCGCAGCACTTCTAAGTGAGCGGCGTTCACAGTAGGGGTGTAAACGAGTCGAGCTCGAGTCGAGCTTGGCAAAAATCTCAAACTCGAGCTCGAGCTCGAGCTAAATATTTCGAGCTCGAGCTCGAGCTCGAGCTCGTCGAGCTCACCCTGCTTGGCTCGAGCTCGAGCTCGAGACTAGTATATTGAGCTCGAGCTCGAGCTTTCGAGCTCGCGAGCTCGAGTCGAGCTCGAGCTGCTCGCGAGCTTTTTGCTCATGAACCCATTTTTATTTTTATTTATATATATTTTAAAAAAAATACCCAAAAAAAAAGCTCGCGAGCCGGCTCGCGAGCTCATGAACAAGAGTAATCGAGCTCGAGCTCGGCTCGAAATCGAGCTCGAGCTCGTCGAGCTCGAGCTCGAGCTCAACTGGTTCGAGCTCGAGTCGAGCTTTTTTCGAGCCAGCTCATCGAGCTCACGAGCCGGCTCGACTCAACTTACAGGGCTAGTTCACAGGAGGAACCTGTCAGTTAGTAAAAGGGGGATGGCGGAGCGTAGAGAGAGAAACTCTGAGGAGAAGGGAAAAGAAGAGAGAGAGTCCGGGCGAGAATGAGAGAATCGATCCAAATGGAGACCCTTGGGGGTCTATTTATAGGCTTGGAAGGTGGAAGTTACGGTGGTTACGCGGGTAACCACCAAATGGAGGGCCGAGATCGTTGGCGACGATTGAAGGGTCGTGATCGCGCGAGGCGATCGGAGGGCCACCAGGGCCTCGGTGAGATCCGACGGTGGAGGGTGAAGGGCGGCGACGGCGGTGGCCGGCCGTGGGTGGCCGGCCACGGCCGCCGGCCACAAAAGGGGGGGGGGCGGCGGCCGGCGGCGGCCGGCGGCGGCCGGCGGCGGCCGTCCGGCGGCGGCCGACCGGTGGTTGGCGGCCGGCCGGCGGCGGCGGCCGGCCGGCGGTTGGCGGCCGGCCGGCGGTTGGCGGCCGGTCGGCGGTTGGCGGCCCGCCGGACGGCGGCGGCCCGCCGGCAGTTGGCGGCGGCCGGCAGGTGGCGGCCGGCCGGCGGTGGGCGGCGGCCGGCCGGTGGTGGCCGGCCGGCAGTGGCGGTCGGCCGGTGGTGGCCGGCCGGTGGTCGGCCGGTGGTCGGCCGGTGGCGGCCGGCCGGCGGCGGTTGGTGGTGGTTGCGATCCCGCGCGGGGCGGTTGGGATCCCGCGCGAGGTGGTTTGGATCGGTGCGCGGCAGTTTGGATCCGCCGCGCGGAAGTGGGATCCGGTGTGCGAAGGTGGGATTCGGCGTGTGGTGGTTTCGGGATCCGCCGCGCCGTAATGGGATTTGATGTGCGGGAATGTGATCCCGTGTGTGGTGGTTACGGATTTTTCCATATATAGAGGGGGAACCCATCATTTGCCCCCCAAATCCATTTGTTTGGAGCGTACGGAGAGCAATTGGATTTCCCCCTGAAACCCGTATTTGTGAGCGATGGCCGGGGTGAATTCTAGCGTGGAGGTTGGCGGCGGTGACGGTGACGGTGGTGCCAAGGTGAGTACGGTGTCCAAAAGTTTTAATTCCCAAAAAGGCGGGCGGACGGCGTGCTAGAGGTGCGGGGAGTCGCACAGAGGGGAAGGGCGGCACTTGCGCGCGTCGGGTCGCCGCGTGTGCGCGCGGAGAGCTGTGCGCGGGTCACGCCCGCGTGGGCTCGCGCGATCGGGCATGCGCCCGCGTGGTAGGGCGCGCGCGTGGCAGGGTGCGCGCCCGCGCGCGCGCGCGCGGCAGGGTGCGCGCCCGCGCGCGCGCGCGCGCGGCAGGGTGCGCGCCCGCGCGTGTCTGCGCGCGTGGTAAGACGTGCGCTCGCGCGCGCCTGTGTGTGCGTGCCCGCGCTTGTGCGCGCATGCTCGCGCGTGCTCGTGTGCGGCAGAGCGTGCGCGCGCCTGTGCGCGCTTGCGCGAGGCTAAGCGCGAGCGTGATCGCGCGGCAGGGCGCGTGCATCCTCGCGCGCGCTCGCGCGCGGCAGGGCGCGCGCGCTCGCGCGCGGCAGGGCGCGCGCGCTCGCGCGCGGCAGGGCGCGCGCGGCCGGGCGCGCGCGTGTTCGCGCGCGACAAGGTGCGCGCGTGCCCGCGCGGCTGGGCACGCGCGGCTGGGCACGCGCGTCCACGCATGCTCGCGCGCGATCAGGCGTGCGCACCTGCGTGCTTGCGTGTGTTGTTCTCAGGGCTTACCTGTGTGCGAGGTTTGCCTGGCGGTTAGTCTTGCGGGCGGATTTCTCTTATGTTCGTCCGCGATTTGTACTGACGCTTTTTCCTTTTCTTTCAGGCTTCTCGGCGTGGTGGGCAAAGTCGCCCAATGCGACTGGCCTCGAGTCTTACTCTCGATCATGTTGCCATATGGAGGAGGCGTTTCAACCTGCCCCCCGGGTTGGAGGTTCGGATTCCAGGTCCTGAGGAGCGAGTGCAGAATCCGCCTCGGGGTTGGATGACCCTTTGCGAGTCATCGCTTCGGAGCGGCTTTCGCCTTCCGGCGTGCGAGGAGGTGGCCGAGATCCTGAAATTTTGCGGCGTTCCAGTGTCACAGTTTAAGCCTCAGGGGACGGTGCGGATAATGGGGCTGATTGCTTTCTTCCGAGAGCACGGTGCGAAGTTCTCCTTGGGCCTTTTCAAGGAATGGTGTGAAGTGCGGGTTGATCTCGGTGGTCGTATTGACGTCTTCAGCAACAAGAGATGGCTGGAGTTCGAGACCCGGGTGGACCGCCGTCACGGAAATACTTTATTTGGCTATGTCAGGAACCCGGAGGGACTACCGGAGGTATGGAATTCTTTACCCGATCGCTGCCGGCGCCTCAAAGGGCGTGAGCGGGAGTTTTCTCCTGTTCTTGGATTTTCAGATGCTCGAGAGCTGGGGAATATTCTGCACAGTATTTCTCTGTTCGTAGACGAGAAGCGCCTGCTTTTATGCGGGCTGTCTGTTGATGCTGGTCGTGCCGCTGCTGTTCCTCTCGTTCGAGATAGAAAGAGGAAGTTGGTTTTTAAAGGTCTTGAGGAGCCCAGTCCTGCTCCTCCGCCGGTACAGGATGCTCTTCAGGAGGAGGCGGCTTCTTGTGTATCTGGAGCCGATGGCGAGCCGGCTGATGAGGAGGTCGAGGTCCTGAGATCTACTGCCCCCCAGGCTTCTCCGGAGCGAGGCACAGCTCGAAAGGTGTCGGAAGGGAAGAGGGTCTCTTCCTCTCTGGAGGCCATGAGCCAAGCGGTAAGCAGGATTTCTACTTCCTCTTGTGTAGCGTCATTCTGTGGTTGTGGCTCTGACTTATAACTTTTCTTTTGCAGATGGAGACTCAGGCATCGATTGCGCATGTATGGAATAATCATTACGTGAGCCTGAAGGACGGGTTTATGACCATCCAGGGTGAGCTTCGGGAGGCGAGGAGCGCCCTTGTGGAGGCGGAGAGACGGCGAGATCGCGACATCTCGCGCTTCAGGCGGATTGGCTCAGAGATGCAGGAAGAGCTGGAGAGGACCAAGTCCGGTCTCGGTGCGGAGAAGGCGGCGTTGGAGGAGGCCTTGCGATCCCTAGAGGCAGCCCGTGGTGACGTAGTGTGTCGGGAGACAGAGCTGGAGCAGTGCCGAGCTGAGATAGCGCGCCTCTCTTCCGTGGAGCGGGAGACCGAGCTGAAGGCGGCTGGCCTGGCTGAGTACCTGGAGTCGATTGACTACTTGCGGGACCGCTCCTTGATTTCCGAGGAAGTCCGGGACATGATCTGGACTCAGGAGGTGGAGCCTCATCTGGAGGATTCACGAGAGCTGGCCCTTCGCCAGGGAGTGTCGAAGGCTCTTAGGATGGTATCCCGGAAGCGGGGCTATGATGTTAGTGGCCTCGGGTTTGATGACCTGTCAGAGGAGGAGGACCTTAGCCTTGATGAGGAGTGATTTCTTTAGCTGCTTGTAGCCGTGTTTGCCGGATATGGTTGTATCTCTTTGATTGTATTTATCGTATTTGTCATCTGCACGATCTTGCTAGTCTGGTTGTTAGCACCTGCATAATTTGATTATTTTCAAAGTTACAGATGAGTTTGCGCGGGCTTGAGCTCGCAGTTTTTATAGAATAGGTGCGCGGATCTGGCACGCTGATTTTTTTGCATGAGTTTGTCTCGCAGCTAAAATAGGTGCACGAGGCTGGCTCGCGGCTTTAATAGGTGCACGAGGCTGGCTCGCGGCTTTTTTGCACGAGTCTGGCTCGCGGATTGGCCGGTGAATGTTTATATTCGAACCGGGGGTAAACGTAAGGGGGGCAGGCCCCTACGGTGCACGAGTCTGGCTCGCGGCTTGGCCGGTGAATGTTCATATTCGAACCGGGGGTAAACGTAAGGGGGGCAGGCCCCTACGGTGCACGAGTCTGGCTCGCGGCTTTTTGCACGAGTCTGGCTCGCGGCTTTGCTGTAAGGGGGGCATGCCCCTACGGTGCCCAAGCAACGTTGAGGCAATGTGCCCAAGCAACGCTGAGGCGAGGTGCCCAAGCAACGTTGAGGCCATGTGCCCAAGCAACGCTGAGGCGAGGTGCCCAAGCAACGTTGAGGCCATGTGCCCAAGCAACGCTGAGGCGAGGTTCCCAAGCAACGTTGAGGCCATGTGCCCAAGCAACGCTGAGGCGAGGTGCCCAAGCAACGTTGAGGCCATGTGCCCAAGCAACGCTGAGGCGAGGTGCCCAAGCAACGTTGAGGCCATGTGCCCAAGCAACGCTGAGGCGAGGTGCCCAAGCAACGTTGAGGCCATGTGCCCAAGCAATGCTGAGGCGAGGTGCCCAAGCAACGTTGAGGCGAGGTGCCCAAGCAACGTTGAGGCCATGTGCCCAAGCAACGCTGAGGCGAGGTGCCCAAGCAACGTTGAGGCGAGGTGCCCAAGCAACGTTGAGGCCATGTGCCCAAGCAACGCTGAGGCGAGGTGCCCA
Organism: Dactylorhiza incarnata; assembly: GCA_033032865.1. Taxonomy (NCBI): domain Eukaryota; kingdom Viridiplantae; phylum Streptophyta; class Magnoliopsida; order Asparagales; family Orchidaceae; genus Dactylorhiza; species Dactylorhiza incarnata. The sequence continues at coordinate 5,509,840 of JAWHQI010000072.1, forward strand.
AGCAACGCTGAGGCCATGTGCCCAAGCAACGCTGAGGCGAGGTGCCCAAGCAACGCTGAGGCCATGTGCCCAAGCAACGCTGAGGCGAGGTGCCCAAGCAACGTTGAGGCCATGTGCCCAAGCAACGCTGAGGCGAGGTGGTCTTTTGAGCTGCATGTGATTACCAACTCACTTCGCTGCCTGCACATGGAATTGTAGTAAAATAGCTTGCGCCCATCTTGTACATAAGAGGGTGGTAGGATAGTTTGCGCGAGTCTAGGCTCGCGACTTTTACATGATAAAATGAGCTAAAATCACTGATAAAAGGGGCGCAGATTCTGCGCGTTCCAGGTGCGTGGGAGCGTCTTTCCTTCCGCCGTTCTGAGCTTGAAGGTTCCTGGTTTCACGGTTGCGGTGACCACATAAGGTCCTTCCCATGCTGGTGAGAGTTTGTCTTTCTGTGGACCTTTCCTGGCTGCTTCAATGCTGCGTAAGACAAGATCTCCGACGTTGATTGGTCGGGGCTTCACCCTTCTGTCGTAGAGCCGGGCCACACGCCTTTGGTAGATGGCGATGCGCTGGGCGGCGTGGTCTCGAGTTTCGGAGATTAAGTCGAGATTTTGGCGGAGTAGTTCGTCATTTCTGCTGGGATCGAAAGTCAGCACCCGGATGCTTGGTACTCCGATGTCGACGGGAATGACGGCTTCGGTCCCGTAGCAGAGGTTGTATGGGGTCTCTCCTGTTGGAGTCCTTTCCGTCGTGCGGTATGCCCACAGTACATTTGGGAGCGCATCTACCCATTGCCCCCCGGCTTCTTCAAGACGCGTCTTTAGCCCTTTGAGGATGGTGCGGTTGGTGACTTCTACCTGCCCATTTGTCTGTGGATGTGCTACGACGGTGTGGCGAAGATTGATCTTTAGGTCATCGCACATTTTGGTGAATGATTTCCCGGTAAACTGGGTGCCATTGTCGGCGATGATAGCTGCTGGGATTCCAAAGTGGCAGATAATGTTCTTCCAGACGAACTGCTTAGCATTCTCCTCCGTGATCTTTGCCAGGGGCTCAGCTTCCACCCACTTGGTGAAGTAGTCGATTGCTAGGATGATGAATTTTCTCTGCCCCGATGCCAGTGGTAGAGGGCCGAGGAGATCAATCCCCCACTGTGCGAAGGGCCATGCACTCTGGAGCGCGGTGAGCGCAACTGGGGGCTGGTGAGGTACATTTGCATGGAGCTGACAGCTCCTGCACTTTTGAACGAGCTCCGCCGCGTCCTTCTTCATTGTTGGCCAATAGAAACCTTGGCGCAAGATTTTCTGGGCCAGGGCCTTTCCTCCCAGGTGCTCTCCGCAGACCCCTTCGTGTACTTCTCTTAAGGCGTAGTCCGCTTCGCTGGCCGGTAAGCACTTTAGGTAGGGCCCTGAGAATGCCCGCTTGTAGAGTTCCCCGTCTATGATGGTGAACGATGCTGCTCGCATTCGTAATCTGCGTGCCTCCAGGCGATCCTCGGGGAGGTGTCCCTGCTCGAGGTAAGCTCGTAGAGGGGTCATCCAAGAAGGTTCTTCCTCATTGATGGCTGCAATCTCCCACGGCCCTGGGATACTTGGGGCCATGATCTCTTCCACGCGACGTCTTCGCGACTGATAGCTGGATGGTGATGTTGCTAACTTGGAGAGCGCGTCCGCTCTAGAATTCTGCTCCCGGGGCACGTGCAAGATTTGGTATGACGGGATCCTCTGAAGGAGTGACTTTACGCATGTGAGGTAATGCGACATCTGGTCATTCTTGGCCTCATAATCTCCTTCAGCCTGCGAGACTACAAGCTGGGAGTCGGCGTGAATTGTCAGGCTCTCTACCTTACAATCGATGGCGAGCCGGAGGCCGGCGATCAAAGCCTCGTACTCCGCGACGTTGTTGGTTGCTGGGAACTTCAGTCTGAGGCCATATTCCAGAGTAATTTCATCGGGGCTTATGAGGAGGAGCCCTGCTCCAGCTCCTGAGGCGCCGTCGACGTAGAGAGTCCAACGGGATGTGGCGACATCTTTGGCAGGAGTTGCTTCCGGTGGGATGGTGTATTCTACAACAGAATCAGCGAGCACTTGTGATTTGATATCCGGCCGGGGCAAGAATTGGATGTCGAATTCGCCGAGTTCTACTGCCCACTTCACAAGTCTCCCCGAGACTTCTGGCTTTTGGAGGATCGCTCGCAGCGGGAGCTGAGTTAGTACTTTCACTGTGTGTGCCTGGAAATAGGGTCGAAGCTTTCGCGCCGAGAAGACGAGCGCTAAGGCCGTTTTTTCTGCCGCCGGATACCTGGTTTCGGTATCGGTGAGGACCTTGCTGAGGTAGTAGATTGGCCGTTGCACTCCTCCTTCATCCTTCACAAGAACTGAACTGAGGGCCGTAAGGGAAACTGCGAGGTACAAGAACAGGGCTTCCCCGGGGATTGGCTTTGAGAGAAGCGGCGGCGAGGCCAGGTACTGTTTGAGGAGTTCGAAAGCCGTCTGGCACTCGTCCGTCCACTGGAACCCAGTGTGGCGCGCTCCCCGGAGAACTTTGAAGAAAGGGAGGTATTTGTCCCCCGTCCTTGACAGGAAGCGGGACAGTGCGGCGATCCTCCCATTCAGGCGTTGCACTTCCTTGACTGAGCGAGGCGGCGACATGTCCTCCAACGCCTTGATCTTCTCAGGGTTGGCCTCGATTCCTCGATGGGTTACCATGAAACCCAAGAACTTCCCCGCCGTCACACCAAACGCGCATTTGCTGGGGTTGAGCCGCATCTGGAAGCGACGAAGGAGCTGAAAGCACTTTCCCAAGTCTTTCAAATGGTCGCGACGGTGGACGCTCTTCACTAGCATATCATCCACATATACCTCCATCGTCTCCCCGATGAGGTCTTTGAAGATTTTATTCATCAGTCTTTGGTATGTTGCTCCGGCGTTTTTAAGGCCGAACGGCATCACTTTGTAGCAGTAGACTCCTTTATCGGTGCGGAAGGCGTGTGCTCCTCGTCCGCGGGATTCATTCTTATTTGGTTGTAGCCTGAGTATGCATCCATGAAGCTGAGCAGCTCGTGGCCGGCTGTCGCGTCGACAAGCTGGTCAATCCTCGGAAGAGGAAAACTGTCTTTCGGGCACGCCTGGTTCAGGTTGCTGTAGTCGACGCACATCCGCCACTTTCCGGACGCCTTTTTTACCATCACCACGTTTGCGAGCCACGTGGGATAATCCACCTCGCGGATGAACCGCGCCTCCAGGAACTTTGTTACTTCTTCTTCGATTGCCTTTGCTCGCTCAGGGGCGAAGTTCCTCTTCTTTTGAATTACGGGCCTGCAGGCGGGGTTAATGTTTAATGAGTGAAAAATGATTTCAGGATCTACCCCAGGCATGTCCTCCGGGCTCCAGGCGAAAATGTCCTCGTTCTCTCGCAGGAAGGTTGTAATCTTTTCTCGTTCTTCTGGCGTCAAAAGGGACCCGACCTGGACAGTCCGGGTTTGATCCTGCTGGGAGAGCGGCACTCTCACTACTCCTTCAACGGGTGCTCCTCGCTGAAGAGTGGCTTCATCTCGTAGGTCGAAGTTGTCGATGTTGAGAGCCGTCGCCCTCGTCGGTTGAGCTTGCCTCAGGTAACAGGTCCTAGCTGCCTCCTGGTTTCCACGAACGACCCCGATCCCGGCGGTGGTCGGAAACTTCATGGCTAAATGCGGGATTGATGGGATGGCTTTGAAGATGGATTGGAGCGGTCTCCCGAAGATCGCGTTGTAGGCGGAGCTTGACTCCACGACAACGAACTGGATGTTGTGGGTTACCTGTCTTGGGAACTCGCCCAGCGTTACCGGAAGGGTGATCATGCCTTGGACCGGGACGGGGCGATTGTCAAAACCGTAGACGGGCCCTGCTGCTGGGCTAAGGTGTTCCTTGGTGAGGTTCATGCTTTGCAGAGTGGAGAGGAACAAGACGTCAACTGAGCTTCCGTTGTCGACCAGTACCCTTTTGACGTTGAAACAGGGATCCCCGATCCCGGCGCTGATCACGAGCGGGTCTTGGTGTGGCAGCCGTAGCCCCTCGAGGTCTTCATCTCCGAAGACGATGGCGGCGTCTTGCTTCAACTTTTTATCTTCATGGCCTCTCTCTGGCCTAGCGATGGAGAGAATTTGCGCGGCGAGGTTAGGGGACCCGGCTATAGTCTCGACCTGCCCTACCATCGGCATTCCAGTCGCTGTGCCGCGAGGTGCAGGAGGCTGATCTCTGGGCTCCCTGGGTTGTTGCGGTTGATTCGGCAGCTGACCTTGCAGGAACCTTCCAAGGAGTCCTTGCCTGACGAGGCGTTCAATTTCCTCCTTTAACCTTGCGCATTCTTCGGTTGTGTGCCCAGCTCCCCTATGGAACTCACAATACTTTGAATGGTCGGTTCTTTCATTCTGGTTTAGCGGTCTCGGCCTACGGAATGCCGGATTTTCTTGAATGGCGTAAAGCACATTGGTTCGCGATGTGTTGAGGGGAGTGTAATTCAGCGGTGGTCGGGGACCCTGGTCCCTTCGGAGATCCCGACCACGATTAGGGTTCCGGCGCTCTTCCGTACGCCGTTCTTCCTACCTTCTGGGCGCTTGCTCCGATCCTTTCCTCCTCTTCAGACTTCCCTCGAACTGCTGGCGATGCGCTTCGATAGCTTCATCCGCTGCTATCTGTGCCTCCACTCGGTGCACGAGGTCCGGATAATTGGGAACTGTCTCCCTCATTAGAGCGGAATAGAAGCCACCCGGGCGGAGCCCTCCCAGGAAGACACCGCGCAGAAGCTCGGGGTCGACCCCTGGAATTTGCCGTGCCTCAGTGGTGAAGCGACGGAAGAATTCTTTAAGGGTCTCACCTTCGTTCTGGCGGATCCCCGAGAGATGAGAGGGATCTCGGACGATTCTTCGGTTGGCGACGAACTGATCTGTGAACCGTCGGGCCAGCTCGGTGAAGTTGTTGATGGATCCTTCTCGCAGGGAGTGAAACCAGGTGCGAGCTTGCCCCTTGAGCGTTGCTGGGAACACCTGACACAGGAGTTGATCGGCAACGTTGTAGATCCTCATGATGGTGGTGAAATGATTGATGTGCTCCAGCGGATCCTCCGTTCCGTCAAACGATTCGATGCTAGGAAGCTTGAAACCACGTGGAACCGGATGAACTAGGAGCTGCTGCGTCAGGGGGGAGCCGTGATGTGGAGGACGGCGGGCGAAGATGCCCCGGCGTCCGACTTGTCCATATTCCTCAGCAATTACGTCGCGGATCTCCTCGCGAGTGGGCCCTCTTATGGCTTGATTGACCCCTGCTCCTTGCTGATGGTGTAGGGGTTCTCTCCTAGCTCCCGTGCCAGGACGGGCTGGATGCGCAGAGCTGGCTGCGTCCGAGTAGTCTTCTTCGTATACTTCGTCCACCTGAACGGCTTCTTCTAAGGGAGCGCGATTAGGGACCATGGGAGGTGTGATGACCGGAGCGGCTGGCGGAGCAGGTGCTTCAAGGTTTCTGAGAAGAGACAGCATTTCGGCTTGCTGTTCCTCTATCTGACGCATGCGTCCTTCTAGTGTGATGACAGGTGCCAAAGGGACCTCTTCGACGGGAGGTGCGTTGATAAGTGAATGGGATGGAGCGGGCTCAACGCGTCCTTCAGGAATGGAGCCATTAGTGGTGCGAGCACTTCTTCTTGCCATTGTTGCCGGGCACGAGTATTGCCGCGAGGCGAATACTGTCTTCAGAGAACTTTTGGGGAACACGTGTTCCCACAGACGGCGCCAAACTGTTGCGGCTTCTCAACGCCCTCGGTAGACCGGTTTCAACTCGGTCCGTCTTAGCCCGGGCGGTCGAGCGCGCACACAGTCAGAATGTTGTAGAGAGTAAATGCTGAAAATGGTACACACAGAACTTTAGCGTGGAAAACCCTCCAAAGGGTAAAAAAACCACGTGGCCAGGGCGGGGCTGGCCGAAATCCACTATCTCAGGCTGTTACAATGCTTTCTTGGAGAATGCGAGGGCGACAGGCCGCGCCTCGTTACAATTGTGTGAGAGAGAGAAAGAACTCCGTGGGTGACAGGCCACCACTTAGGAGTTGACTGCCTTGCTGCGTGTCCGATGCGGCTGCGCGCTTGCTGGGAGAGAAGGAGCACTTCGCGGAGAACTTTGACTTTTGCTGTTTGGGTTTGGGGTGCTCGCCTTGAATGGCGCAGCACTTCTAAGTGAGCGGCGTTCACAGGAGGAACCTGTCAGTTAGTAAAAGGGGGATGGCGGAGCGTAGAGAGAGAAACTCTGAGGAGAAGGGAAAAGAAGAGAGAGAGAGTCCGGGCGAGAATGAGAGAATCGATCCAAATGGAGACCCTTGGGGGTCTATTTATAGGCTTGGAAGGTGGAAGTTACGGTGGTTACGCGGGTAACCACCAAATGGAGGGCCGAGATCGTTGGCGACGATTGAAGGGTCGTGATCGCGCGAGGCGATCGGAGGGCCACCAGGGCCTCGGTGAGATCCGACGGTGGAGGGTGAAGGGCGGCGACGGCGGTGGCCGGCCGTGGGTGGTCGGCCACGGCCGCCGGCCACAAAAGGGGGGGGCGGCGGCCGGCGGCGGCGGGCGGCTGCGGCCGGCCGGCGGCGGCCGGCCGGCGGTTGGCGGCCGGCCGGCGGTTGGCGGCCGGCCGGCGGCGGCGGTTGGCGGCCGGCCGGCGGCGGCGGCCGGCCGGCGGCGGCCGGCCGGCGACGGGCGGCGGCCGGCCGGCGACGGGCGGCGGCCGGCCGGCGGTTGGCGGTTGGCAGCCGGCCGGCGGTTGGCGACCCGCCGGCCGGCGGTTGACGGCGGCCGGCCGGCGGTGGCCGGCCGGCGGTTGGCGGCGGCCGGCCGGCGGTGGGCGGCGGCCGACCGGTGGTGGCCGGCCGGCAGTGGCGGTCGGCCGGTGGTGGCCGGCCGGTGGTCGGCCGGTGGCGGCCGGCCGGCGGCGGTTGGTGGTGGTTGCGATCCCGCGCGGGGCGGTTGGGATCCCGCGCGAGGTGGTTTGGATCGGTGCGCGGCGGTTTGGATCCGCCGCGCGGGAGTGGGATCCGGTGTGCGAAGGTGGGATTCGGCGTGTGGTGGTTTCGGGATCCGCCGCGCCGTAATGGGATTTGATGTGCGGGAATGTGATCCCGTGTGTGGTGGTTACGGATTTTTCCATATATAGAGGGGGAACCCATCAAACTCCATGACTAAATGTAATCGAGATGTAAAACTAGAGCCTAGAAATTGTGTTCTTGAAGAAGCACAATGATGGATGTTGGCTCTTATCATTCTAACTTCATTTATATATAGGTGGAATTCTAAAGATAGAAAGACTTGTCCTTAATTACTTCCCTTTTTTTTATTGAACGCTTCTTTCAAATTTGTCCTTAGCATTATCATTTTCCATTTCTTTAATATTTGCTAGCGGATAGAAAATACAAAATAAATAAAAAAGACTTGATCAAACTTTATTTAAAATATTCAGACTCTTGAAAAACTCTTTAACAATTCTAATTATGTCCACAATTCACACACACACACACACATATATCTATACATCTATACATATATAGATATTTTGAATTTCAACAGTGTCTTTTATATGTAGCAATTAAAGACCTCACAGTATATATCTTTAACTACTAAATGCAAGAAGTTGCCTTTGGTGCAACATTCAAATTTGCCAAATATAACCTCATCTGTAAAAGGATGATTAGGTGGAGGTTACTCACACAACCCACTCCCCCCACTAAGGTAGTGTGGGGTGAGTGGTAGAGCAAACCGAACCCGCCATTTTCTCCGCCAACCGTCAGTGCGAGAGTGCGCGCGGAGCGAGCCGCACGCAGTCGTACACGAGCCATCACCGCGCGCGGTAGCGCCACCCCCCCCCCCCCCCCCCCCCCTGTAGGAGGGGCGGCGTAACCGCACCCCCCAAGAAGGGTGCGGCCAAACCGCACCCCATGGGGGGTGCGGCCGAGCCGCAGCCCTCGAGGGGTGCGGCCAAGACGCACCCCCCTTTTGGGGTGCGGCCGAAGGCGTCCCCCCCCCCCCCATCGGGACCAGGCGGAGTCCCTTTTTCCCCTTTGGGGCGCGATTCCCCACCCCCGCGCTCGTGGCACTCAGAGCGCTTCTCCGGTCACTCAGAACACTCTTGTGTTCGTTGCGCGCTCAGAGCGCCTCCTAGCGTGCTCAGGACAGTCTCGTGTTCGTTGCGCACTCAGAACATCTCCTAGCGCGCTCAGAACACTCCCGTGTTCGTTGCGCGCTCAGAACGCTTTCTAGCGTGCTCAGAGCGCTCCTGTGTTCGTTGTGTAACATCCCAGTTCGAACTAGACCCCTCGAGTGACACGAGTCACTTAGATATGCTTGGGCTAGGCGGGAGTCTTGAGGTCCTATGGTGCCATGAAGGTGCCCTGATGTACAGTAGTGGGTGTAACCATCACCCCCTTGAAGTGGGAAAGCCAATGGCAAAGAATTGGGAAAAGGGAGCTAACGCCGGCGTTAGCTTTGCTACCGCCGGCGGTAGCGGCCGAATCTGTACCCGTGACCTTTCCATGGTGGGTGGCCTAAAGTACCTAAATCAAAGTCAAAGGTGGAAATTAAGAGTCATTAAATTGCTGGCACAAGTCTTGGAACTTGGAGATTTCATTAAATGTTTATTAATGCTCTCTCTCTCTCTCTCTCTCTCTCTCTCTCTCTCTCTCCTTTCTCTCTCTTCTTTCTCTCTTAAGCCCATCTTATTCTTCTTCTCCTTCTTCCTTTTCTTCATCTTCTTCTTCATCCCTTAAGGGGGTTAATTTAGGGTTCTTGGAAGAGCAAGGTTGGAGAAATATTGGAGCTTGGCCGACCACCACCATGCCGCCATGAAGATGAGCTCCAACCATGGCCGAAAAATAAGGTGACTTCCGACCCCTCTCCCTTGGTGCTAGATCGTAGAGAAAATTAGGAGGTGTTGAGCTCAAAAGATCTTGGCTTGTGAGCTACTGGAGATTCTTAGGAAAAGACCAAACCGGATCTTTCAACTTAGGGCACCGATTGCCGCGAAAGCTCCCTCAATCATTTCTTCTCTCCGAAAGGAAGAGATAGGATTTGATTTCATGAAAATTCATGATCATATGAGGCAGTATTGGAGGAGAGAAGATGAAAACCCTAATTTTCCTAATTGGGGAAGATGATGATTAGTCCATGTTAAAAAGGGCTTTAATTTTTATAAGATAGCAAATACTTAATTTGATTTATATCAGAAATTTAGAAGGGAAACTATAATTTGGCTACCTATATATATTTTCTTAGCTAAGGCGGTGGCTGAAATTATCCTCAGCCGCTTAAGGAATTCAACGTACTGCGTTTGTCGAACTCTTTGAAGTTGTGTTCGACGAACGGCCTGAAGGATGCGTTCGACCAATGGCCTGAAGGCTGCGTTCGACGAACGGCCTGAAGGCTGCGTTCGACGAACGGCCTGAAGGCTGCGTTCGACGAACGGACTGAAGGCTGCGTTCGACGAACGGCCTGGCGTTCGTCGAACGGCCCGATCTGGCGTTCGTCGAACGGCGTTCGACAAATGGCCTTGCCCTTAATTTCCTTCTGTTTGGATTTGCCTTAGGGTTCGTTACCGCGCCGTCTGCTCCCTGATTTTTCCTCGTTCAACTGCAGTTTTGCTTAGAGGTTTTTTTTATTACTGTGCCAGCAGGTTCTGTGTATTTTGTTTCTATTACTGTTGGATTTACTTTTCATGTATTAGTTATTGTCAGTCATTTTCTCTTGTATTGTGGACAACTTCTAGGGTGTTTTGTTGTATCAGATCATTTTGTTTATGACTTTTTGCTATTGTGACTTATAGCATGATCACCGTTTCAGCATTGTGTGTAGCATTAGATTTTATTATAACTGCATGAGCATTAACCTTTCATTTCGGCGTCCGCATATTTATAAAATACACTAAATTCTTTTCAAAGCAAAAAATTCATATATATTGTAGTATTTCTGTTTTCGCCTCAGCAGGCAAGGTTTCCTGTTCGCTCATGCCTGTGGCATCACGGCCCGCCCGAAGTACGCTCTGACCCTTGTCGAGACGGGTCGTGACACCCCCCCTTAAGGTCGCCTTAAGATCCAATAGGTCTTGCCTTTAACTTCCCTTAGGAAACGTGTCTTATCTTTCTTTCCCCTTGAAAAATTATTTTCAATGAGAAAGGTAGATGGAGTCGCATACAAAGCTCTAGGAGCTTGCTTAAGACCATATAATGCTTTCTTGAGAAAGTAAACATGGTTGGGATAAGTTGAGTTTACAAAATCTGAGGGTTGTTCTACATATACTTTCTATTTCAAATCTCCATTGAGGAAGGCAGATTTCACATTCAATTGATATACCTTCAAGCCTTTGTGAGTTGCATATGCCAGAAACAACCTGATGGCCTCCAATCTTGCTACTGGTGCAAAAGTCTGGTCAAAGTCTATGTCTTCTTCTTGTCTATATCCCTTTGCAACCAGCCTTGCTTTATTCTTGATAAGCACTCCTTGTTCATCCATTTTATTTCTGAACACCCATTTTGCTCCAATTATGTTATGGTCTTGGGGTCTGGGAACCAAATTCCAAACTTTGCATCTTTTGAATTTGTTCAATTCATCTTCCATAGCCAATTGACCCAAAATGGATCTGAGTTGGCTTCTTCAAACTTCTTTGGCTCCACCTGTGAGAGGAAGCTTAAATAGATGTCTCATTCATTGTGCCACTCCTTGCTTGAATTCCTTGGTTGATGTCCCCAATGATTTGATCTTATGGGTGGTTGTTGGATCTGTAGGCGCCCTTAGAGGGGGGGTGAATAAGGGTTTTAAAAACCTTAGACTTTAATAGAAAACTTTTGATATTTTATTTGAATAAGAGTGAATATAAAACAAAGAGTAGCAAATCAATTTTATTAAATAGAAAAAGACATGATTATCATTAATAAACTTGAATACAAAATTTGATCTCTATGTCGCTAGAGATCGAGGCGACAAATATGAAAACTCCTTTTTGTTTTCTATACCGACTCGTATCCCCACGAACCGGTTGGCTTTAGCCGATCTCTCCCCAGATACGGCCTCAAGCCGCTCTAGCCAATCTATCACCAGAAAGGCCTCGAGCACCCCCTAGATCTACTCCCTAGACTCAGTCGCCAACACGAGGCGAATTCCTCCCTAAGTCCTACCTAGACCTAGTCGCCAACACGAGGCGAATTCACGAACCGATTACAAAGATGAAATAAATGACAAAATACAAAATACAAATATCAAACTCCCTATGAGGTAATCTGAAGGAGACGCCGAAGAATCACTGAAGATCATAGAAGTCCAAGCGTGCGTTCTTCGCGTTGAGTTAGCATGTTGATCCAAGCCTCCTTTGATTCCTCCTTTTAAAATATAAGTGGGAGATGTGTTTGTCTGGAAATACGGCACTCACAAAGTTTCTGAAGTGCTGGAATAGAGCTCTTGATAATCAGTAGTCGGATACATCGAAATCTTCCAATTTATAGACTTTGAGCTAACGCCGGCGTTAAGTGCTAACGCCTGGCGTTGACCATGTATAGCAATATATTAATGGCTCGAATCATCAGAAGAGGAAAGAGATTCTGCACTTTAGGAATGTTTTATTTTAGGCAAAATCAACGCTGGCGTTAAGGCTAACACGGCGCATTGGGCAAATCATTCCTAATGTTCCTCCTGCAATCACGGTTGCTTTCTCCTTGCCAAATTCGTCAACCACATAACGCTCAGCGTTGACAGTAACGTCTGGCGTTGACTTTCTTTCTTCACCCTATTTCGTCGGACGACAACTTCGTCGAACGGTCTTCACATTTCGTCGAACTCCTTTTCGTCGAACGGAATTCTTCTTTTGTCGAATATAATTTCGTCGAACGTCGTTTTCGTCTAGCGCTAACGCCCAGCGTTAAGCTTAACGCCCGGCGATTAATAGCTTTCAATCCTTCAGCTTGTGGTTAGTGTTAGACCATTGTTTTTGCAACCTAGTGTCATAACTGTCCAAACATGCATGCTAAAAACACAATGACAACAAGATCAAATACAAGTAGGATTTGTTATTCTCAAATCAAAGGGATGCGGAAAACCATGTTCCAACAATCTCCCCCTTTTGATTATAACAAATGCAATAGAGATAAATCAGATTCATATATAAATAATTTATGTTCTTATAAAGTTATATAACACCCAGTAATTATAAGATAATGATAGGAATTATAGTTCATTGAACATTGTGCTCCCCTTAAAAAATGCTCCCCTTAGTGTATACTCCCATAAACTAGATACATGCTCCCCCTTAATCTAGTGAATCCTACTCCGTTAATCAATATGATTTAGCATTTTATTCTCCCCCTTTGTTATTAGCAAAAGAGGGTGGAGTGAAACAAAACTAGAATAAAGAAGACAAACATTGAGACATAACTAAGAGAGGATTAAGAGTTTTGTGTAAACATAAAGTAAGTCATGATCGAGCTAAGGGAGAGAGTAGCACAGCGGAAAAATATATGATAAGCGTGAAAGAACATTAATGAAAATAATCACTTGCCCTTTTTAAATTAATTTTAAGAGTAATTCTACTTGTTAAGATAGATGCAAGTTTGTTTGAACAAGAACAAGTGAAAGAAAAATCCTTAGAAATAAGCATGAGAACACGAAGTACATGATCAAAAGAGAAATGTGGAAAACAAAAACAAATAAGAGTAGTATTTTTGTTATAGTTTGACCATTCCAACAATATGTTTAGACTTTTCAAGTTTGAGCATTTTAACTTTGAAAATTTTCATAATGAAAAGGCAAGCATGAATTATCCTATTCAAAAGGATAATAACTACAATGTAACCAATTCGTATTTCAAGTAAAGAAAACATTGTAGAAATCATGCATTGCAATCTAGTGCTTTTACTTGATTTTTAAAGAATTATGTAATTTTGCATTAGGATCCAATTCTCATGAGTAGAAGCTTTATGAAAAACAATGATGTGTGCATAAGGTGTTTTGATAAAAGTATACAAGTGAAATAATCAAAACACATGACATATGTAATGAAATAGTAACAACAATATTAAGATTGTAATCATATAATTACTTTCACACATCACATCAAGATTAAAATTTCAAAGCACATAAAATACGTACAACTACCAAGGTGCTTTGCCCACACAATGCTCATTCAGACTTATCAGGGAGCGGAGTATTGCTTGGGGGATCACATAAGCATTTTTTTATCAAAATTATATTTGTAGTGATCTGGTGTACAAATAGAAGTGATAAAACGAAATATGTTTGCACAAGACACTTTACAATTCTTTCCAAGGTGATCAACCTCACAATGCTCATTAAGACTTATCAGGAGGGTGAGTAGTGCTTGGTGGAGTTATCTTTGGCTTTTTATTTCAGATTTTTATTTTGGGTCAAAGGTCTCTGAATTCACTTGTTGTTGCAAACATCTATATTATTAAAACAACACTTCTATATTGTGCATGAAATTTATTTTTAAAGGATGGTGTAGGTAATATGGGCATACAACTTGTTGCGGGTCGCTCAACGTTCTTCCAGACCGGGCGAATCGAACCGTTTTAGCCCGAGAGTGAACCGAGCGCGCAAACAGTCAGAGAAAACAGACAGATGGCAAGAGCACATTTTTACCGTGGAAAACCCGGAAAGGGTGAAAAACCACGTGGCCGGATCAGCGCCGACCAAATTTCACTAACTACTCGGGGGTTACAAGTGGAGCTATGAATGTCGAGAGCGACAGGCCGCTCCCGCTACAATTGCAAGTGAACGAAAATCTCTGAGGGTGACAGGGCACCGCTCAGAAAAACTAAGTGCTTGTCGGTTCGGGAAGTCTTCGAAGTCTGCGGGAGATCTTCAAGCGGCGAAGGAGATCTTCGAGTCGCGAAGGAGACCTTCAAGCTCCGAAGGAGATTTTCGAACGTCGAGGGAGATCTTCGAGGGATTTCTTCAGAGAGCTCTCTCGGGTCCAAAATTCCAGATCCCCCTAAATGAGGATTTAGGGGCCTTTTTATAGACTTGGCCGGGGGCGGCCCGGTAATTTTGTCGGCGTAACCACCGTAACCACCTGACAGGCCGATCTCGACCGTTGATCGTGAGCACACGGATCGCCACTTTTTGAATATGACAGCTTCGCCCTTCGGGCAGTTCGGGCAGTTCGGACAATTCGGGCAGTTAGCGTTCCAGATTGCAATGTATGAAACCTGCAATCTTTAAGAGAGGAAGTGAAGTTAGCAGTTGCGCGCGCCCCGGACATCGCAACGTTCAAATGTGCGCGGAGTGAAAAAGGGACATGCACTTAGCGGCGTCAAGCGTGCGTTGAACATCGAGTGGGAAAGCCGCGAAAACACGACCAGAGTCGCGCGAGGACGACGCGAAGGAGCGGCAGGCCGTGCGCGAGCGCTAGTGCGCGGGTGTGCTAGCGTGCAGGTCGTGTACGCGCGCTAGCGTGCGGCTGCACTAGCGCGCGTACGCGCTAGCGCATGGCTGCGCTAGCGCGTGGCTGCGCTAGCGCGTGGCCGCGCTAGCGTGCATACGCACTAGCGCGCGGGGGACGGGGTCGCGCGGGGGACGGGGTCGCGCGGGGTCGCGCGGTGCCGCGCGGGGCCGCGCGGGGGACGGGGTCGCGCGGGGCCGCGCGGTGCCGCGCGGGGCCGCGCGGGGCCGCGTTGTGCCGCGCGGCCACGCGGCCGGGCGGTGCCGCGCGGGGCCGCGCGGGGCCGCGTTGTGCCGCGCGGCCACGCGGCCGGGCGGTGCAGCGCGGGGCCGCGCGAGGCCGGGCGGTGCCGCGCGGGGCCGCGCTGTGCCGCGCGGCCTCGCGGTCGGGCGGTCCCGCGTAGGGCCGCGCGGTGCCGCGCAGGGCCGCGCAGCCTTGCGGCCAGGCGGTGCCGTGCGGGGCCGGGCGGTGCCGCGCCGTCTTGCGCCCGGGCAGTGCCGCGCGGCCGCACAGGGCCGTGCGGCCGTGAGGTGCGCGCGGCCGCGCAGGGCCGTGCGGCCGCGAGGTGCGCGCGGCCGTGCGGCCGCGAGGTGCGCGCGGCCGTGCGGCCGCGAGGTGCGCGCGGCCGTGCGGCCGCGAGGTGCGCGCGGCCGTGCGGCCGCGAGGTGCGCGCGGCCGTGCGGCCGCGAGGTGCGCGCGGCCGTGCGGCCGCGAGGTGCGCGCGGCCGTGCGGCCGCGAGGTGCGCGCGGCCGTGCGGCCGCGAGGTGCGCGCGGCCGTGCGGCCGCGAGGTGCGCGCGGCCGTGCGGCCGCGAGGTGCGCGCGGCCGTGCGGCCGCGAGGTGCGCGCGGCCGTGCGGCCGCGAGGTGCGCGTGGCCGCGAGGTGCGCGCGGCCTTGTGGCCGCGCACGGCGCGGTGCATCCGCGCGTGGGGCCGTGCGGCGGCACGGTGCGCGCGCGCCGTGCCGTGCGGTTTCGCGCCGCCGTGCGCGCTTGCGTGCGGCGGTTGCGGTGGTTGTGGTTGCGGTTTTGGGCGGTTTTCTCCATGCTTCCACTATCTTAGTGGGGAGTTGGGTTCTTGACTAACTGCAGCCCGATTTTCTCTAAAAAGGATGAGGAGGGCCTATCATTTGCCTCCCAAATCCTCGGAGTTCGCCCGTCTTGCTTAGAGAAGTACGAGGATTTTATTTTTTTCTTGGCGCGGTCCAGACGTTGCTGCGGAACTATGGCAGAGGTATTTTGTGATTTTTCTTCCCCTTATTGTGTCGTTATCGCTCTGCCTTTTGTAACACCCGTCGCTATTTTTCCTATCCTATATTATACTTTGTATTTTTCTATTTCCTTTTTTCATACGTCGAGGAGCTGAGCTCAACGTGCAAAATCCATGTGGATGCGTTCTACGCTCAATACCGAGCGCGTCGAGGCTTGGCTTAAGCGGTTTAGGCTCCCATCGTCTCTAGAAGTGAAGATCCCATATCCGGAGGCGCGGGCTCAGAATCCACCGACCGGTTTTATTACCATTTCCGAGAGTTGTCTAAAGTCGGGGTTCCGCTTCCCCCCCTCGGAGGAGGCGATCGAGATTTTTAGGTTCTGTGGCGTGCCCATTTCACAATTTACACCCGCCGGTATGACGAGAATTATGGGGTTAATCGCATTTTTTTGGGAGCACGGTTCGCGGTTTTCTTTGGAGATCTTCAAGGATTGGTGTGAGGTTTTCACAGACCCGGGAGGTCGGATTGATGTTTGCAGCAACAAGAGGTGGTTCCGCTTTGGAGAGAAAAACGATTATCGTCATGGGAACACCCTGTATGGATATGTTCGCAATCGCTGGGACTTGCTAGAGGTTTGGAGGAATCTTCCGGGTCGCTGCCGCCGTCAAGTGGGGCGAGAGAGCGAATTTCAGCCCCTTCCTGGTTTTCCGGATCGTGACGATTTATCGAAGGCTCTTTATGGCGTGGCTATTTATGCGGAGGAGAAGAGATTACTGTTAGTCGGGCTTTCATCGGATGTTGAGCATGATGCCGCCGTTCCTTTACCGCGTGATGGGAAGAGGAAGCTTGTCATTAGGTGCGGGGGCTCAGAGACGATACCTCCCCCGCCTCCACCGAAGCGCCGCTCCGACGGGGCCGGTCCTAGCGGAGTTGTACCCGACGTAACCCCTATTGATGTTGATGTCGAAGTTGTGGGTTCTCTTGTGGCGGATGCGCCCGCTCGGGATGACCCTCCCCATCCTTCATTGATGACGGCGAAGAGAGTATCATCCTCATTGCGGGCGATGACTTCAGCGGTTAGCCATATCTATTTATCGTTTATTTTTTATGTATTTTCTTTTTCCAAATTTCTTGACATGCTCTTTCTTCGCAGACCAACGCCATGAATAGCGTTGCTCATACTTGGAATGACTGCTATGTTGAGCTGAAGGACGGGTTTTTCGTTCTTCAAGAGGAGCTAAGCGCGGCCAAAAATTCTTTGGAGGATTCCAAAAAGGAGTGGGAGCGCGAGGTATCTCGTGGGCTGGGCTCCAATTGGAGTCTGACCTTGCCCATGCTCATTCTGAGATAGAGCTTCTTCAGGGAGAGCTCAGTGCAGCGAACGTCACCGCCAACGATGCCTCCCAACTGGTCAAGGATATGCAGGGGGATAGGTTTCGTCAGGATGGCGAGTTGGGATTTCTGAGAGGCGAGGTGGAGAGACTTTCTTCCCTTGAGCCGGATACCAAGGCAATTAAGGCCGAGGGGGTTGCGGAGTACAAGAATTCCCTGGAATTTGTGGAGGAGCGCTCCAGAATATCTGAAGAGCTTCGGGCCGAGATTATGACTAAGGAGGTGGATCCCTTATTGGAAGTTGAATGCGAGATCTCTTTCAAGAGGGGGATTGGGAAGACCCTCCGTATGATGGAGAGAAAGTTCGGATGTAGCACTACCGGACTTGGTGTTGGCGACCTTTCCGAGGATGACCGTTCTGATGTCGATATTGAAGACTGATTGTTTTCTTTTTACCTTTACTTGTTTGCTTGCTTCGCTTTCCTTCGTTATGTATCGTACTTTATCGTTTCTGTACTTGTATCTCTTACAGTCGAGTTGTGTGACTATTTGCTTTGTGATATTGATTGATGGTTGTTCCTTTGTCCATTACCTATTTTGACTCTGTTCTTCTTACTTTTGTTGTAAGGTTAGTGGGGAACTGGCCCCGAGTATCGGTGAAGGGCGGACGCTTCGAACCGTGGGCGACCGTGAGGGGAGCAGGCCCTGGTGGTGTCGTGATCTTTCTACCGGGGAAGGCGGACGCTTCGACCGGGTAGTGTGAGATCACTGGGGAACTGGCCCCGAGTAGCGGTGAAGGGTGGGCGCTTCGAACCGTGGGCGACCGTGAGGGGGGCAGGCCCTGACGGTGCTGTGATCTTACTACCGGGGAAGGGCGGACGCTTCGAACCGGGTAGTGTGAGATCAGCGGGGAACTGGCCCCGAGTAGCGGTGATGGGCGGGCGCTTCGAACCGTGGGCGACCGTGAGGGGGGCAGGCCCTGGCGGTGCCGTGATCTTACTACCGGGGAAGGGCGGACGCTTCGAACCGGGTAGTGTGAGATCACTGGGGAACTGGCCCCGAGTAGCGGTGAAGGGCGGGCGCTTAGAACCGTGGGCGACCGTGAGGGGGGCAGGCCCTGGCGGTGTCGTGATCTTACTACCGGGGAAGGGCGGACGCTTCGAACCAGGTAGCTGATAACTTCTCTAAATGAAGTTATCTAGGCCCTATTTTGACTTATCATTAGCTAAAAATGTTGAAATAGTGTTTAAATAATATTAAAATGAAAGTAAAATTTATATTTATGATTGTATGACTCATTTGGTCCTTTTGCAATGTATTTTTGCTAGATTCATCAAAGGAATTCATTGGAGGATGGAAAACTGCTGAAAATATTGATCTAGACAAAAAAGTATCAGAAGTCAGAAAAAGAGGTTGCAACCTTTTTCTGGGCGAATTTAAAAACGTAAATTTTAAATTAGTGCCTTTTCAAAAATGAAAAGACACCTTTAAGGGAGGCGGTTATGCTCGTTTTTGGAGAAGGTTTAAGAGGAGTTTTCAGACAAGAAGAGGAGGAGACTAAGGAGGAAAAAGAAGAACTTTAGAGAACTCATCTTGGAGAAGGACCAGGGCTGTTTTTTCGGATCTTGAAGAAGGGTGGCTTCGGAAGCGTGCGAAGTTCAAATTTCTGCATTTACTGAACTTTGATCATCATGTGCTGTAAGATCTACCTTATTATGTGGTTTTCTCCCATTATCATGGGCTAACTTCTCTATATCTTGTGTTGTGAAAGTACCTAATCTTGTGTGATGATAAATTCTTAAGACTATTCTTGGTGATTTTGTAGTGAATCTCTTTTATCGATTTCATGATCCTTATTATGTGAATCTCGGTTCTTCATCTTTTTGTTGCGTTTCATAATTCGAGAGAGGAGCTACGTAATAAGTTTATGAAGATTTTACTTTCATGCTTCATAATTCGAGAGAGGAGTTGCATGAATATTTCACCGAGATTTTTATATTTTTACTGCGCTTCATAATTCGAGAGAGGAGTTGCGCAAGTATATCGTGATTTCGTTATGGCATTTGAAGGGAGACGATGATCTTTCCTTGATGTTAGCAACTTAGGTTTTCGTTCTTCAAGCGGTTCTCTATCTCACCGTCTGGGGGATAAAAGAATTAGGGACTTCCGTTATCGAGAGATATGGATTTCTTTTCATAAAATCGTTGCAAGGATTTTCACTTCATTCGTTTCACAAAGACACTTTCATATTGTCATCGCACTAGATTTGGGAAATCATGACACGAGATTATTTCTCCAATTTGTGATTTTAATAAAAGTTTTTCTCCAAGCATTCGTAGTTTATTCTAATTAGATTTCTTCTATAGTTATCTTTACATATCACAACCTTTATAAAGACTCACTTGGATTTAAAGAGAAAGAATAACTAGTATTTGCAAGCACTAAATCACCCACCTCTCCGTGGAAACGATCTTAACTCTCACTTTATTACTTGACACGGCACGTGCACTTGCGGTTAAATTATACACCGGTTACGGGCGTATCAAGTTTTTGGCGCCGTTGTCGGGGAGGTGCGACGTATTTAGTGTTTATTTCTTGCAATATTAGTGAAACTTTAGTAATTAAAGCTCAAGTTTTATTTTATTTTTGTTATTTACTCAGCTTTCATTTATGCTGTGATGCTTGATTGTTTTGTTTATTTACTGTTATTATTGTGTTATTTTGCTGTCTTGCTTAGTGTATGTCCAGACATCGAACACCAGAACTTTTGTCATTGAACCTCGAGATCGAACGAACGTGTAGACAGAATAGAAGAGCGAGTCGATTAGAAAATATTAACGTAGCAACCATGAATCAAAATAATGAAAACGCTCACAATGAAAATGATCAGGATGGTTTAGGACAAGAGGGTCAGGTAGAACATAATGGTCAACCTGCTGAGATTAGGAGAACTTGTAGAGAGTACAATATGCCCTTTAGAGGAGGTCTACACTATAGTATCATTAAGCCGGCCATTGAAGCTGTAACACCCCCATCCGTTAAGAAGCATATGACAGAAGGTCCGGCCGGGGCCCCACGCCATATACTACCAAACAAACGGGAACGTCACTTAATTGAAATACCAAAAGACACTAAACAATGAACCTAACTCAGAGCATTCTATGCGGAAGCAAAAGAGAGAGACAAGATAAACCCCAAAACCCGTACCCGGGTATGTCCACTTCTAATAATAGGAATAAAAGATTTTACACAACAAAAGAGGCACGACGGCCTTACAGTTTACCAACATCGGCGCGCAGGCCGGCCATACATGAAAAATAAAAGAACATCAAAGGGCCTTCAAGGGCCGCAGCAGCACAAGGGCTTCAGGTCGCTAAGAGCCCGGTATGTTCCCGCTCGGTCCAGCACCTATACAACAAGCCCACCAAAAACAGTGGCAAAACAGGGCAACGGTCAGCTAAAGCTGACCAAATTATACCGACCCCACCCCTTCGAGGGGGTGGCAGTTCTAACCATCCCTGCAAAACAGTCTCCGCAGCATATATATATATATATATATATATATAAGAGTGCGACTAGCAAAGCCCACAGCAGTTCATACATATGCATCAATCACAAACGTGGGAATGACCCCCACGTCCCGTGCTCTCAGGCACCCTTTGGTGTACTCCGCCTTCTGATGGCGCAAATCTCACGCACCGCTATAGGCGGTAGCTCGACTGCGACACGAAACGGCAGTGTACCGATCGTTCAAGTAATATAAAACGAGGAGTAATCCCCGAGTATCGAATCTCTCAAGGAACACAGTAAGGTGGAGTTAGGTTTCGAGGAAGGACTTGAGATTGAAGTCCTAAAATCGGATGGGATGCGGGGGAGTTGGGTTGGCTTTTGGAAAATAAAATAAAAGCTATTAACTACTCCTATGCAATGCCGCTATGCAAAGCTTCGCTTGGCGGGATGGAAACTAGGCAGGCCTTGAGCGCGCTGCGTCGCAAGGGCGGATGGACGAGAAGGCTAATGGAATCAAACTATGCAGGCCTTGAGCGCGCTGCTTCGTTAGGCGAATGGATTACGGGCCGCGATGCCACGCTTCGGTAGGCGAATGGGCGAGTAGGCTAGTGGAATGAGGGTCGCAAGCACCTCTTCGACAAGCACGCCACTAGCAATTGCTAGTGCGGCACCGGACAACCAACAAACCACACCACAAGGCGCACCTCAATAATATAAACAAAAATACTCAATCACATAGACATAATCAAGTAAAAATGCTGTTTAATCAAAATACACTTCATCATAATGTTAGATCTAGTTGCAAATACATCAATAAAAGGAGAACAAGGCAAGAAATCGACCGAATCCGAAGGCTCGTTGAAGATTCACGGTTGGAATCGCCGGGTTGTCAATCCGCGTCCAAGCTCGGTCCACAACTACGTCCGGGGTAGAGAGAGCTGTCACTACTCTCCAATGGACCCGTCTTCTTCGTGTCACGATCCGGTAGAGGTTGCAAACTTCCTCTTGCTCGATGGAGATAGCGGCTAGGTCTTCCTTTGGAGCTCTTGGATGAAGGAGGAGGCCGAGAGGAAACTCCGGCTCAAGATTGGCGTGAAGAGCAAGCCCGGAGCACCTCTATATGGTGGGCGACGGTGGAGGAGCGAAATCGGGCGGAACCGGGCGGAAAACGGCGCTGAAAATCGGGATGATGACCTAAAATCGCGAGCAGGGAATTTATAGGCGCTGGAATTAAACAGTGCGCACGATCAGTGGCGCACGACCATTGGTCGTGCGCACTGGAATCCTGTGATCGTGCGCTCTGCCTGGACAGAACCTGCAAAGACAGAAATTACAAAATAACATGTTCGCACGACCAGTGGCGCACGACCGATGGTCGTGCGCACTAGCGTCAGTGGTCGTGCGCAATAGATGAAACAGAACTTAAAAATTAATGGTCAGTGCGCACGAGCAGTGGCGCACGACCGGTGGTCGTGCGCGCTGGAGTTGATGATCGTGCGCATTACACCAAACAGAACTTATGAAAAAAGCGTTAAGTGCACACGATCAGTGGCGCACGACCAGTGGTCGTGCGCAATAGAACCAGTGATCGTGCGCAGTGTTCCTGTGCAGAATTGCACCGGAAACACCTGCACGACTCCTGTTCTAGCGTACAACCACCAATCCGGCCACTAAAAGTGGCACCGAACAATGCATGAAAACTACTAATGAAAATCAACATGAAATCACACCAAAATGGGCCAAAAGGTGCACCTAGCATGGGATATCAAATATGAACTAAAACAGGGCTAAAGTGCAGTGAAATGACTAACTAAACGGCCCAGATGAGTCCATAAAAGTGTATATGATGAGGACTCATCACACCCCCAGACTTAACTGTTTGCGCGTCCCGAGCAAACAAATTCTAAGTGAACGGGGAAAGAAAAGTAGATGGCTTAAAACTACAATATAGAGTAACATGCGAAGTCGCATGCTCACGTGCATAAGAAAAGTAGTAGAGAAGATTTCTGATTATATAAACAGTCTATATATTTCTAAAAGAGTAAAAGCATATTACAACTACTCAAAATGGTGAACAACGGTGAATCATTCGGTCGTGCATACGGAGAAAGTAAACTGAACGCTGAGACGAGCATTGCTCAAGATCGGGATGCGGGAAAAACTCCACTGAAATCCATCAGTGTCGGTGACCATAGGCTTGCCCGGTCACATTCTCTCCACGGCACTGGTTTGACTCAAATGCGTGAATCAATAGGACTTTAGGTTTTAAATGGGGCTTGGGTTTAGGTGAGGTATACAATGATAAAGACGATGGTTCAAATACTAAACCCAAATGAGCAAATGCATAACATTATCCAAGTGGCCACAAAACACGCGGATGCACCACACCCCCAGACTTAGACTTAGACGCATGGGTGTGTGCACCGCCTACTCCCAAATATAAATCTCAAACAGATTTTTTTCAATTAAACTTTTCATTCTTTTTTTTTTCTTTTCAAATCTTTTTCTTCTTTTCTTTATCTTTCTTTAACAATTTCAGCAACTTTTCAAAGATGCACAACCACATTTTCACAATGTACTACCACAATCAACACCACCAATTTGAAATTGAAACAAAATGCTTGCTTTTTGGGTGTGCGACTAGGATTGGAGTTTAGGCTTTGGTGAACAATAGTGGGGCAGAACCAAAAGAATGGGGTAGGCACAATTGGGCTAGCGAGGAAATGATGATAGGAATGGCACAAAGGCTCAACCGGGCCAAGATGATGGCCTATATCACATTCACGCAATTGACTAACCGTATACCCATGCTTCAAGAATCGCTTGGGGCAAGTTCTAGCCACCGAGAAAGATTCTCCTTTCTCCCGACTCAAGCAATACGAATCTAGCGATCGTTTACACACATCCCTATGCTACCGTTTGATTCCACCGAATTCACCATTTGAGTAGAGTAAACAACATTTACACTAATAAGAAAAATATAAAACCATAATATAAAGAGAAGTCTAATCTACACAAATTTTTATGCAACCGAGCACTCGACTAGGAGCACTACTAGAGTCAACATTTTACTCTGCTACATAATCCTAAGCCATCACCTAGATTTTCCCAAATAAGCAGAAGAATTAAATTCACTACAGAGCACGCATACAGACGAGTACGCGCTCAAGTGGGTGCTGTGGTGTGCAATGAAAATAAACAAAACGTTTTAAAAGAAATCTTCTAGTATGCAGTGCAATAGTGCACGTGAGCGGGTAAACAAAACTACTCTCCCCCAGACTTAAACTAAATAATCCGCATAATATATGACATGACAAACAGAAAAGGCTAGGGGAAGAGAGTACCCAATGCTCAGCAAGTGAGCATACCAGAAGATTGGCGTTTAAACCCAGACTAAGCTGCAGCATCCGCCATCCAGAGAAGATACCTGCAGGGATCAGCTCCGCAAAAACAAAAGAAACAGAAAAAGATAAACTACAATAAACTATAGCTAACTAAACAGGATGGATTAAAATAAAATGCATGAAAAGTAAGATAACTACTGGGGTTATTGTCATCCCAGCACGACTTATTTGAAAACATAAAAGTTCTAGCTAATGGGCCTATGGAAGGAGAAGTGGACAGGTAACTGGCCTAATATCTGTGTCGGTAGCGGGTACCTATACGGAGAAAGAACAGTCACGCCTCTACCTGAATAAAGATAAAACCTGCCCATCACAGGTAAAGGGAAAAGGAAGTAAGAAGAGGAGGAGGCCTGGTCCTCACTCATCCCACCAAAACTACCCTTGCCCAGCAAGGTATCGTCCACAGCAGGTCCGCAGGAGGAGAAGGCAATGAGTGGAGCTTCCTCTACGGAGGGGGAATGAACCTCCTCACATGAGAGGATGCTCTCATCATTGACTTGAGCAAAAAGCTCCAAGTCCTCCTGGGGTACCTGTAAAGACTCAACCTGCACAGGCTCGGAAGAAAAAGGGGGGTCCAGAAATAAAGAAGACGAAGAACATAAATAAACATCAATCGGGGGAGTGATCCCGGTCTCACTCCCATCAGGTTGGGGAAGTAAAATAATGTTAGCATTGTCATCAATGCTGCAAGAGTCGGCGGGATCAACGGTGGCCATGCTAAGGATTTGGGCTTCCTCCACCGGTGCTGAGGAAAACTCCTCCTCACCTAGAAGGTTGTCCTCCTCCATAGGAATAGGCACAACACTAAGATCAACAACCTCATCCTGCGACACATCATCGACAATGTCGTCAGAAACGAATGTAGAATGCACAATAGGGGAAAGAATCGAATCCACTAGAAGTGGTGGAGGCACATGGAGAATTGGCTCAGCAATGTCGGTGCATAGATCAGCCGCACATCCGGTGACCGTATCCATGCCATACCCTTCAAAATGTGAAGGTGACAAAGACACATAGCCGGATGTTGAAGGTGTGCCGCCAGAGCTAGGAGTTGGGACGATCTGAATATCCGGCTCGTCATCCTCATCCAATTGGCGATGAAAAGCAGCACAATCCTTCAGGGCGTGATCTGTGCTCCGACAAAACTGGCACTGCCTAGCAGGCTTCTTTGGCACAGCGGGAGCTGGAGCCGAAAAGAAGTATGACGGTAATGGCTCAGCAGAGTAGCCATAAGACTTACGCGCACCATATGGAGTATCAGACGGAGTCGATGCTCTATATGCTGGGCGAGAAGAATTATGCCTACTATTCTCCGTAGGGCATTCATCACTAGAGTGGGAGGTAGCTCCACACCAACGGCAACGGAAATTGAGATGTGCCCACATAGTGCGAAGATAATACGATTCAGAATAAAAGTGCTATTGTGCAAAATACTACACCTGACAAAAATTACTAAAGCAACCTAATTAAAACAGGAAAAAGGAATAAAAAGACAGAAATAAAAAATAAAAGATGCAATTTACAAATGAAAAGGGCTTCTCTCTCAGATTCTCCCTCTCCAGAAAACTCACACGACTTTGTTCCCCGGCAACGGCGCCAAAAACTTGATGGCGCAAATCTCACGCACCGCTATAGGCGGTAGCTCGACTGCGACACGAAACGGCAGTGTACCGATCGTTCAAGTAATATAAAACGAGGAGTAATCCCCGAGTATCGAATCTCTCAAGGAACACAGTAAGGTGGAGTTAGGTTTCGAGGAAGGACTTGAGATTGAAGTCCTAAAATCGGATGGGATGCGGGGGAGTTGGGTTGGCTTTTGGAAAATAAAATAAAAGCTATTAACTACTCCTATGCAATGCCGCTATGCAAAGCTTCGCTTGGCGGGATGGAAACTAGGCAGGCCTTGAGCGCGCTGCGTCGCAAGGGCGGATGGACGAGAAGGCTAATGGAATCAAACTATGCAGGCCTTGAGCGCGCTGCTTCGTTAGGCGAATGGATTACGGGCCGCGATGCCACGCTTCGGTAGGCGAATGGGCGAGTAGGCTAGTGGAATGAGGGTCGCAAGCACCTCTTCGACAAGCACGCCACTAGCAATTGCTAGTGCGGCACCGGACAACCAACAAACCACACCACAAGGCGCACCTCAATAATATAAACAAAAATACTCAATCACATAGACATAATCAAGTAAAAATGCTGTTTAATCAAAATACACTTCATCATAATGTTAGATCTAGTTGCAAATACATCAATAAAAGGAGAACAAGGCAAGAAATCGACCGAATCCGAAGGCTCGTTGAAGATTCACGGTTGGAATCGCCGGGTTGTCAATCCGCGTCCAAGCTCGGTCCACAACTACGTCCGGGGTAGAGAGAGCTGTCACTACTCTCCAATGGACCCGTCTTCTTCGTGTCACGATCCGGTAGAGGTTGCAAACTTCCTCTTGCTCGATGGAGATAGCGGCTAGGTCTTCCTTTGGAGCTCTTGGATGAAGGAGGAGGCCGAGAGGAAACTCCGGCTCAAGATTGGCGTGAAGAGCAAGCCCGGAGCACCTCTATATGGTGGGCGACGGTGGAGGAGCGAAATCGGGCGGAACCGGGCGGAAAACGGCGCTGAAAATCGGGATGATGACCTAAAATCGCGAGCAGGGAATTTATAGGCGCTGGAATTAAACAGTGCGCACGGTCAGTGGCGCACGACCATTGGTCGTGCGCACTGGAATCCTGTGATCGTGCGCTCTGCCTGGACAGAACCTGCAAAGACAGAAATTACAAAATAACATGTTCGCACGACCAGTGGCGCACGACCGATGGTCGTCCCGATCCGGTTCCTCCACCACCGCGAACCCCGGTGCGCACTAGCGTCAGTGGTCGTGCGCAATAGATGAAACAGAACTTAAAAATTAATGGTCAGTGCGCACGAGCAGTGGCGCACGACCGGTGGTCGTGCGCGCTGGAGTTGATGATCGTGCGCATTACACCAAACAGAACTTATGAAAAAAGCGTTAAGTGCACACGATCAGTGGCGCACGACCAGTGGTCGTGCGCAATAGAACCAGTGATCGTGCGCAGTGTTCCTGTGCAGAATTGCACCGGAAACACCTGCACGACTCCTGTTCTAGCGTACAACCACCAATCCGGCCACTAAAAGTGGCACCGAACAATGCATGAAAACTACTAATGAAAATCAACATGAAATCACACCAAAATGGGCCAAAAGGTGCACCTAGCATGGGATATCAAATATGAACTAAAACAGGGCTAAAGTGCAGTGAAATGACTAACTAAACGGCCCAGATGAGTCCATAAAAGTGTATATGATGAGGACTCATCACCTTCCACCACCATCCACTCTTGATGGCTTTGCCCTTAGAGGCTAAAGTCGGTGGCCCGAATACCAGGGCACCCCCGTACTTTAATTGTGAACATACCGTAGTCTGAAGACTCTTTCCCATTGCCTCCCGACGTGTTGTACGAGCCTTACTAGTCAGGTGCTGCAATGGTGCGGTTTCAGGTTCGCCAAATTCCTGTTGTTCACAGCTCTCGTTGTACAACACGAAGAGCGGGTATGGCGTTCCCTCAGCCCAGGTATTCTCAATTAGCCGGCCCTATGGGCCGCTAAGTCATCCACCAGGACACCCTCACGGGTCGGGAACAAAGGCCTCAAGTCCTCTCAACAGGTGGGCACAACAACATTACCAGAACCAAGTCTGGGAGCTGTCGCCTGGCGATATTCAATATCGCCAACGACAGTAAACAGAACTCCTTTTCCGCTTCTAACTTCGGGTGCTTCCCGGGGCACACCCCCAAGCGTTGTTGCGCATGCAGTAGCACTCTCTAGTACTACGAAACAGGATATCAACATGGAGTTTTCCCCCGGCACGCACAATACCAAAAAGCATCACCAATCCGGACGAACCGTCTCGGATGGGCTTCACACAGCGCGCCTACGTCCATTTCACGCATGGACTCTACATGAATGCAAGATTTGACGGGGATAACACAAATCGACCCGTCGGAGGCCACGATCTCACCCTTTTGGGTAGGGGCCTCAACGATGCACGGAACGGACTAGAACATGTCCAAATGAGGGTAAAGAGAATCGTTACCCTTAGACGTCGCTTCTGAACCATGGAGCACGTGAGTTCTTCCTCGCATTTCGCCGGCCGAGCTCAAGCACCACGGCTACACCCAACCCAAGGGTCGACCTTCTCCTAATCGACGACAGCCGGAACAAAGAGAGGAGGAGAGGGGCTCGACTCCTCCTTGTCGACGGGAGAAAAGGAGAGGAAGGGGGATCTGAGTCCTCCTTGCCCTAGGCGGCGACGGGAAGGGAAGAAGAGGGTCGGGCTTCCCTGCTCCAAGCGACGACGAGAGAGAGGGAGAAAGGGCTCGGGGATTTCGCTTCCCTGCTCCGGGCCGACGGCGAGAGAGGAGATCGGGAGATCGATCTTGCAGCTGCTCCAAAAGAACGACAAAGAGGGATCGAGAGAGAGAGAGAGATCGAGAATGAGAGGGAGAGGGGAGGTATTAGGGGTTTTATTAAAACCCTAGCCCCCCTGCTATCCGCACACCAACCCCCCCCCCCCCCCCCCCCCCCCTTATTCGCACCCCAATAATCTCCTTCTCCGCTTAAATTCGCGGAGCAGAATAAACAGGGCACACGAGCATCGGCGCACGGTCAGTGGTCGTGCGCGAAGCACCTCCACTGATCGTGCGCGCTTACCGCAACAGCACTCTGTTTTCTTGCGAATTAACGCACGATCGCTGGTCGTGCGCGAAGAGGAACAATGGTCGTGCGCGAAGAGCTGCTATGACATTTCCAACCTATTCCGAGTGCAGCACCACCTCTCCGCCTAACTCGCTGAACTACGACTTCTTGGGGTGTTACAACTCCACCCCCCTTAAAAGAATTTCGTCCCGAAATTTGCAAAAACAGACATATAGATATATATATCCAAAAAGGTCTTTACATAAAGGGGAAAAAGAGAGATAAACGTCACTGAAACAGCTCGGGGAACTCCTCAATCATGGTCTGCTCACGCTCCCATGAGAGTTCCTCGCGGCCGCAGTTGTCCCAACGGACCTTTACCATACGGATCGCCCTGTTCCGCAACTGACGCACCTCAGCATCCTCGATGCTAACGGGCCTGACCGCCGTCTTAAGCCCACTATCTACGGGCACCTGACCCGCCGCGACCATATGCGTAGGCTCTTGCACCGCCTTCCGCAACACGGAGATGTGGAAAACATCGTGTAGCCCACTCAGTTCCGCCGATAGTGCAAGCCTATAAGCCGCCTCGCCGACGCGCTCGATGATCTCAAACGGTCCAAGGTATCTCGGACTCAGCTTTTTCAAGCGCCGAATCCTGGATACACCCTTGAACGGCCTGATCTTCAAGTAAACCCAATCGCCAACGGC
Source organism: Dactylorhiza incarnata (assembly GCA_033032865.1). Taxonomy (NCBI): domain Eukaryota; kingdom Viridiplantae; phylum Streptophyta; class Magnoliopsida; order Asparagales; family Orchidaceae; genus Dactylorhiza; species Dactylorhiza incarnata. The sequence continues at coordinate 5,539,157 of JAWHQI010000072.1, forward strand.
GAACTGGACGTCGCGGTGCTTCGCATTATAGTACTTCGCCTGCCTATCTTGCGCAACTAAAAGCCTCTCCTGGATCATACGTACCGTCGAAGTCGCCTCTTCGACGTCTTTCCTCTTGAAGAGCTTCGCCTCGCCCGTTTCCGCCCAAGTTAAGGGAGTGCGGCACTTCCTGCCATAGAGGGCCTCGAAAGGCGCCATCTGAATACTCGTCTGGTAGCTGTTGTTGTATGCGAACTCAACAAGGAAGAGGTGATCTTCCCACCCCTTGCCGAAATCCAGGACGCACATCCGGAGCATGTCCTCCATCGTCCTGTTGGTACGCTCAGTTTGGCCATCCGTCTGAGGATGAAAAGCCGTGCTAAACTACAGCTTCATACCCAATAGACGGTTGACTAGCCCCCAGTCGTTCGAAGTAAAGCGTCCATCTCGATCACTGACGATGCTACGGGGCACACCGTGCAGTCGTACTATCGTATCAACATACAGCTTCGCCAATTTTTCCACCGAGTCATCCCTCCGGTTGGGGATAAAGTGTGCCACCTTCGTCAGCCGGTCTACGACTAACCAGATGGCATCGTTCCCGCTCTGCGATCTCGGCAGCCCATGCACGAAATCCATGGAAACATCATCGAATTTCCACTCTGGAACCGGTAATGACTTCAAAAAGCCACCGGGCAACCCGTCACGCACCTGAAATTGGGCATCCGGCCCACCACCAGCCTCCTCCGCGTAGCGCTTTAAACTCGGATCGAGTTCTAAAGCCTGGCGGACTCTATCTGCGAGGTCGTACTGTAACTCAGTCCAACTCAAATAGGCACCGGCACTGCTCCTCTTCTCTACACAAGAAATACCCAAGGCCTCCAGGTCACGTATCAGGTGTTCATCATGCATCTGAATACAGTTGGCCTGCGCTGGAGCCCTACGACTGAGTGCATCTGCGACAACATTTCCCTTCCCGGGAGTGTAGTGGATCTCGAAGGTGTAGTCCCCAAGGAACTCCATCCACCTCTGCTGCCGCATATTCAGCCCTTTCTGCGTCAGAAGGTACTTCAGGCTCTTATGGTCCGTGAAGATGTCGATCTTCAGGCCATACACATAATGCCGCCAGAGCTTCAGGGCAAATATCACGGTCGCCAACTCCAAGTCGTGGACCGGATAGTTCCGCTCGTGCACCTTCAGCTGGCGAGAGTCATACGCTATAACCTTGCCATGCTGCTGCAGAACACAGCCAAGGCCGCTCCCAGAAGCGTCGGTGTAGATCTCGTAGCCCTCTGTGCCGCAAGGCAAACATAAGATCGGCATCGTGGTAAGCCGCCGCTTCAACTCCTCGAAAGCCTGCGCACACGCGGGCGTCCAAATAAACTCCTGCATCTTCCGTGTCAGCGTCGTAAGAGGCAGCGCGATCCGTGAGAAGTTCTCCACGAAGCGCCTGTAATAGCTGGCCAGCCCGAGAAAGCTACGGACTTCCGCTACAGTCGAAAGAACAGGCCACTCTCTGATGGCCGCAACCTTCACCGGATCTACCGCCACACCCGCTCCACTAACCACATGGCCTAAGAACGCCACGGAAGGTAGCCAGAACTCGCACTTCGAGAACTTGGCATACAGCTGGTTCCTCCTCAGAACCTCCAAGACTACTCGCAGGTGATCACCGTGCTCCTCCTCGGACTGAGAGTAGTAGACCAGTATGTCGTCAAGGAAGACGACCACAAACCGGTCGAGGTACTCTCGGAAAGTCCGGTGCATCAAGTCCATAAACACCGAAGGCGCATTAGACAGCCCAAACGGCATCACGGTGAACTCATACTGCCCGTACCTTGTACTGAAGGCAGTCTTCGGGATGTCGCACTCCCTGATACGTACCTGATAATAGCCAGACTTCAAGTCCAGCTTCGAGTATACTGTCGAACCAACGAGCTGGTCGAACAAGTCGTCTATCCTCGGAAGAGGATACTTGTTCTTCTCGGTCAGCTTGTTCAGCTCCCGATAATTGATGCAAAACCGCAGGCTACCGTCCTTCTTTTTGACAAAGAGGACCGGTGCACTCCAAGGTGAGGAACTCGGACGCACATAGCCCTGCTCAAGCAGCTCCTGCAACTGCATCTTCAACTCCGCCAACTCCTTCGGAGCCATACGATACGGCGAGCGGGCCACAGGCTTAGCGCCCGGCACCAACTCAATCGTGAAATCTATCTCCCGCTGCGGTGGAGCACCGGGGAGATCGCTCGGGAACACATCGGGGAACTCTGAAACTACCGGAACATCCGCTAGGCTGGGCCTCGGCGTTGGAGCCTCCACTAGAGCAAAGAACAACTCTGCTCCCTGACGCACTGCCTTGGACACCTGGAGAGCAGACATCAGCATCTTGCTCGATCCACGCATGCCCGCAAAGACCGTCTCACGATCGGCACACTGCCCAAACCTCACCTCCTAGGTGGTGCAATCGATGCACGCACGCTGTTCCGACAGCCAGTCCATGCCAAAGATTACATCGAACTCAACCAGGGGGAGTAACGTTGCTTTCAGGTCATACTCCTGACTTCCAACTAGAACCTTCACGCGACAACTCCTCTCCACACGCATCGAATATCCATTCGGCAGTAGGACCTCCAGTCCATCTGCAGAAGCAATCGACGGCGCACCAATACGTTGGACAAAGTCCGATGATAAGAAGGAGTGCGAAGCTCCAGTATCGAAAAGCGCTCTCGCCGGAACGCCTAAAACATTTACAAAGCCTACGCCGCTAAACAAGGTTAGCATGAATACTAAAACAGGTATATAAAACAGTAAGGGTTGTATCTTAAATTATACCTGTCACGACGTCCTTGGCTTTGATAGCCTCCTGCTGACCAAGATTGAAGACTCTGGGCTGCGAGGGAGCCATACGGGAGGCAGTGGACTCAGCCGCCTTCGCCTTCTCAGAATAAGATGACCCAGTCTTCTTCTCTGACCTTGGAAGTCCACTGCGACAATCTCGAGAGAAATGGCCAGTCTTTCCACAAGTGAAACAAGTAAGAGGGCCACGTCCAGACGACGCGCCCGAAGCAGAGGGAGCTGGCCCAGATAATCGAGCCTTCTTCCAGCGATTCAACTTCCGCAACTTCACCACACTCGGCGCCTTGCTCTCCGGCACTGTCTCAGTCACAGCCACCTTGCCCTTCTCCCTGAGCATGTCCTGCTCAAGTGCTCGGGCTGAACCAACGAGGGTCGTGAAACCCTGCGTCAACGGCCCTGTCAGAAGGTACCACAACTCACTACGCAAGCCACCGTAGAACCTGTTTACCCTTCTCCCCTCGTCATCGAAAGAAGTCCCAGCGTAACGCCCGAGGCAGGTGAACTCGTACAGGTAGTCGTCAACCAGTCTATCACCCTGCGTCAGAGCCAAGAACTGGTTCTCCATCGCGATCTGCTGCGACGGAGGCACATACCTTGCCAGGAAGATTCTCGAGAACTCTTCCATTGGCACATCAACCAGTCGCCTTCCCGCAAACTGGCGCTTCTCTACCTCATCCCACCACCGCCTGGCTTCCTTTTCCAACAAGAAAGTAGCCAAGGTCACTTTCTGCGCTTCATCCGACTGTGTCGCTGTCAGAATTCGCTCCACATGCGACAGCCAGTCCTCGGCCTCAGCTGGGGATTCAACCCCGGTAAATGGAGGAGGTCGAAATCCCAGGAAGTGCTGCAGTTGCTGGTCAGCAGCACGCCTCGCGGGGACCTGCTCCGCTCTTAGTGGCTCTGGGGCCACTTCCTGCACCAGCGGTTGACCTTGCCTTCCAGGCTGGCCATTCAACGCAGCTAGAACGGCTTCTGTAACTAGCCGAACCATCTCATCAGACGGAGGTGTAGGAGCCTCAGCAGACCCGCTACTCTCTGCCAAGTCACGGGAACGCGACGGTCCCGCTGCACTTCGAGTGCCCTACACAAGTGCAACACACAGTTAAGCGACAACACAGTCGCAACTAACAACAAAAGGAACACTCAGATTCCAAAATCATGCAATAATTGTTGGTTTGTTGTTACATTTTATTCCTAAGTGGACATTTTTGGGTTTATTTTACGTCTCGACGGTAGCGCACACACGTGCTCACCACCCCTTAAAAGAATTCGTCCACGAATTCCTTAGAAGGATACGGAAACCTTAGAATCTGATACCAATTTGTAACACCCTCATCCGTTAAGAAGCATATGACAGAAGGTCCGGCCGGGGCCCCACGCCATATACTACCAAACAAACGGGAACGTCACTTAATTGAAATACCAAAAGACACTAAACAATGAACTTAACTCAAAGCATTCTATGCGGAAGCAAAAGAGAGAGACAAGATAAACCCCAAAACCGGTACCCGAGTATGTCCACTTCTAATAATAGGAATAAAAGGTTTTACACAACAAAAGAGGCATGACGGCCTTACAGTTTACCAACATCGGCGCGCAGGCCGGCCATACATGAAAAGTAAAAGAACATCAAAAGGCCTTCAAGGGCCGCAGCAGCACAAGGGCTTCAGGTCGCTAAGAGCCCGCTATGTTCCCGCTCGGTCCAGCACCTGTACAACAAGCCCACCAAAAACAGTGGCAAAACAGGGCAACGGTCAGCTAAAGCTGACCAAATTATACCGACCCCACCCCTTCGAGGGGGTGGCAGTTCTAACCATCCCTGCAAAACAGTCTCCGCAGCATATATATATAAGAGTGCGACTAGCAAAGCCCACAGCAGTTCATACATATGCAACAATCACAGTGGGAATGGCCCCCACGTCCCTTGCTCTCAGGCACCCTTTGGTGTACTCCGCCTTCCACCACCATCCACTCTTGATGGCTTTGCCCTTCGAGGCTAAAGTCGGTGGTCCGAATACCAGGGCACCCCCGTACTTTAATTGTGAACATACCGTAGTCAGAAGACTCTTTCACATTGCCTCCCGACGTGTTGTATGAGCCTTACTAGTCAGGTGCTGCAATGGTGCGGTTTCAGGTTCGCCAAATGCCCGTTGTTCACAGCTCTCGTTGTACAACACGAAGAGCGGGTATGGCGTTCCCTCAGCCCAGGTATTCTCAACTAGCCGGCCCTACGGGCCGCTAAGTCATCCACCAGGACACCCTCACGGGTCGGGCACAAAGGCCTCAGGTCCTCTCAACAGGTGGGCACAACAACATCACCAGAACCAAGTCTGGGAGCTGTCGCCTGGCGATATTCAATATCGCCAGCGACAGTAAACATAACTCCTTTTCCTCTTCTAACTTCAGGTGCTTCCCGGGGCACACCCCCAGGCATTGTTGCGCATGCAGTAGCACTCTCTAGTCCTACGAAACAGGATATCAATACAGAGTTTTCCCCCGGCACGCACAATACCAAAAAGCATCACCAATCCGGACGAACCGTCTCGGATGGGCTTCACACAGCGCGCCTACGTCCATTTCACGCATGCACTCTACATGAATGCAAGATTTGACGGGGATAACACAAATCGACCCGTCGGAGGCCACGACCTCACCCTTTTGGGTAGGGGCCTCAACGATGCACGGAACGGACTAGAACAAGTCCAAATGAGGGTAAAGAGAATCGTTACCCTTAGACGTTGCTTCTGAACCATGGAGCACGTGAGTTCTTCCTCGCACTTCGTCGGCCGAGCTCAAGCACCACGGCTACACCCAACCCAAGGGTCGACCTTCTCCTAACCGACGGCGGCCGGAACAAAGAGAGGAGGAGAGGGGATCGACTCCTCCTTGTCGACGGGAGAAAAGGAGAGCAAGGGGGATCTGAGTCCTCCTTGCCCTAGGCGGCGATGGGAAGGGAAGAAGAGGGTCGGGCTTCCCTGCTCCAAGCGACGACGAGAGAGAGGGAGAAGGGGCTCGGGGATTTTGCTTCCCTGCTCCGGGCCGACGGCGAGAGAGGAGATCGGGAGATCGATCTTGCAGCTGCTCCAAAAGAACGAGAAAGAGGGATCGAGAGAGAGAGAGAGAGAGAGAGAGAGAGAGAGAGAGAGAGAGAGAGAGAGAGATCGGGAATGGGAGGGAGAGGGGAGGTATTAGGGGTTTTATTAAAACCCTAGTCCCCCTGCTATCCGCACACCAACCCCCCCCCCCCCCCCTTATTCGCACCCCAATAATCTCCTTCTCCGCTCAAATTTGCGGAGCAGAATAAACAGGGCGCACGAGCATCGGCGCATGGTCAGTGGTCGTGCGCGAAGCACCTCCACTGATCGTGCGCGCTTACCGCAACAACACTCTGTTTTCTTGCGAATTAACGCACGATCGCTGGCGCACGATCACTGGTCGTGCGCGAAGAGGAACAATGGTCGTGCGCGAAGAGCTGCTATGACATTTCCAGCCTATTCCGAGCGCAGCACCACCTCTCCGCCTAACTCGCTGAACTACGACTTCTTGGGGTGTTACAGAAGCGAATAATTTCAAAATTGACTCCATGGCAATGAACTTAGTGCAACAAAAATAATTTAGTGGACTAAATCATGAGGACCCAAACTCTCATTTACGGACTTTCAAGGATGTGTGTGACCCCTTTAAGATAAATGGCGCGTCGGATGAAGCGATTAGACTTCGCTTATTTCCATTCTCTCTGTCGGGCAGAGCGAAGGAATGGCTTGACTCCCAAAATGGTCTCACCACTTGGCAGCAAGTGGTTGATTTATTCTTAGCTAAGTACTTCCCACCTGCTAAAACGGCTAAACTGATGCGAGATATTAGTACATTCACGCAAGGGAATGGGGAGACATTGTACGACGCTTGGGAGAGGTTCAAGGAACTTCTACGCAAGTGTCCGCACCACGGTTTATTGATGCACCAACAAGTATGGACATTTTATAATGGCCTCCAGACTTCTACAATGATCCAAGTAGATGGAGCTGCAGGAGGATCCCTCATGAACAAGTATCCCGAGGATGCATATGCTATCCTTGAAGATCTATCGTCAAACAATTATCAATCGTTTGATCGACATGTTCCTTCTTCTTCGGTAGGTGGTCTTCACCAAGTAGATCAATTAACCTCGTTCGCTGCGCAAATCACAGCCCAATTTAACACTATGAACAAAAGGTTAGATGCGCTGACATTAAATCATAATCAAATGAACCCACAGGTGAATACCATAATCGCAACCCCTACTATGAATCCATCATTCAATATGGAACAACTTGTCGATCACTCCATTCCTAGCTATAATGAAGAAATTAATTATATCGGAGGGCAACCTAGATATAATAATAATAATAATTTAATTCCAAATTATTATAATCCTGAGTTGCGTAACCACCCTAACTTTTCATGGAAGAACAACGCCGGTGCGACACACCCACCAGGTTTCAACTCAAACCCACGTCCAACTCAAAATGTTAATTACAATCAACAAGGACCTTCTAGAAAGTTAACCGATGAGATTCTTATCGAATCTATGCAAAAGAACGATACACGCATTACTAGTTTGGAGGGTTCACTATGTGTAATTGAGTCTCAATTGGGGCAAATTGCGGGTGCATTGAACCTTATACCTCAAGGGACACTCCCAACAGACACCACACCAAATCCGAAGGGAATCAACATTGTAAGGCAGTCACTCTACGAAGTGGTAAGGAGTTGGGTAGTGAGCCGATGAAAGAACAAGTTTAGGGTAATAATGAAAGAGAGTTAGAGGAGTTACCTCCTTGTATCCCAAATGATGAGGCAATACAAGAGGATAATAGCAAGGAAGGAGAAGTAGAGGTGTTAGGAGAGAGGAAGAAAGAACCAAGCGCTGAACTTAAGAAGAAAAAAAGAAGATACCATAATTTATCCACCACCACCGTTTCCACAACGGTTAAGAAAAAGTAAACTCGACCAACATTTCCAAAAGTTTGTGGAAATATTTAAGAAATTACAAATCAACATCTCATTCGGCGAGGATTTAGAGCAAATGCCTAGCTACGTAAAATTTATGAAAGATATCCTCTCCAAAAAGAGAAAATTTGGAACGAACGAGACGGTAGCACTCACTCAGGAGTGTAGCGCTATTCTTCAAAAAAGACTCCCACCAAAGTTAAAAGATCCCGGGAGCTTTACGATACCGTGTTCCATAGGATACAAATTTGAAGGCAAAGCGTTATGCGATTTAGGGGCGAGTATCAATCTAATGCCATTGTCAATATTTAGGAAGTTAGGTTTGGGGGAGATTTCCAAGACTTCCATAACCTTGCAATTGGCCGATCGGACCCTAGCATACCCAAAAGGGATCGTTGAAGACGTGTTAGTAAAGGTGGATAAGTTCATATTTCCTGCGGACTTTGTGGTCCTAGACATGGAAGAGGATATAGAAGTGCCGATTATTGTGGGGAGACCATTCTTAGCGACGGGAAGGACTTTGATTGATGTGCAGAAGGGAGAGTTAACGATGCGAGTAAATGATGAACAAATCACATTTAATGTACTCAAAGCGTTAAAATTTACCCACCGAGAGGAAGATAATATGGAAGCGGTCAATCAAGTGTCTATATGCGATTATATGCCAAGTTCATTTTCCGACGACCAAGATGATTTATTGAATTGTTTATTGACGGAGGATGAACAATCCGAAGAAGAAGAAGTGATTCAAGAATGCTTACAAGCATTCGAGAAGCAAATTGCGTGGTTTCGTAAGCCAGAACCGTTAGAGATGCCCGGTAAATCCATGTCAGTTAAACCTTCCATTGTAGAACCGCCATTACTAGAGTTAAAACCTCTACCCGATCATCTTACTTATGCGTATTTAGGGGACGACGATACATTGCCGGTTATCATTAATTCTAATTTATTATCGAATCAACGAGAAAGATTAATAGAATTACTTAAGCAATTTAAAATGGCCATAGGATGGACCATCGCTGATATCCGGGGAATAAGCCCCTCATTATGTATGCACAAGATTCTTTTAGAAGAATCATTTAAGGGGTCGATAGAGCCTCAACGTCGCTTAAGTCCGCCAATGAAGGAAGTGGTTAAGAAGGAGATTATTAAGTGGTTAGATGCGGGTCTTGTATACCCTATCTCGGATAGCCCATGGGTATCACCTGTTCATTGTGTACCCAAGAAGGGAGGTATGACGGTCGTAAAGAATGAGAAGGATGAGTTAGTATCTACTAGGACGATTACGGGGTGGAGAATCTGTATAGACTATAGAAAGTTAAACAAAGCCACCAGAAAAGATCATTTCCCTCTTCCTTTCCTCGACCAAGTCCTAGATAAATTGGCAGGGAATGATTTTTTCTGTTTTCTTGATGGTTATTCAGGTTATAACCAAATTATAGTCGACCCCGCTGATCAAGAAAAGACAACTTTTAGTTGTCCATATGGTACTTTCTCATTTAGGAGAATGCCCTTTGGTCTTTGCAACGCACCTGCCACATTCCAGCGTTGCATGATTGCTATTTTCTCTGACATTATGGACCAAGGCATTGAGATTTTTATGGATGATTTTTCGATTTTTGGTAAATCATTTGACGAATGTTTAGGATGTTTGGAAAAGGTACTTACACGTTGTGTAGAGACGAACCTAGTATTGAATTGGGAGAAGTGTCACTTCATGGTTCGAGAAGGAATAGTTTTGGGTCATCATGTTTATAGGAATGGACTAGGGGTGGACAAAGCTAAGTTAGATGTGATTGAAAAATTACCTCCACCCACAAATGTGAAAATGCTGCGAAGTTTCCTAGGACACGCCGGTTTCTATTGAAGATTCATCAAAGAATTCGCGAGAATAGCTAAACCATTGAGTGGACTTCTAGAGAAAGACGGAAAATTTTATTTTAGTGATGAATGCTTGAAGGCGTTCAACGAACTTAAAAATCGTTTAACCACCGCACCTATTGTAGTGCACCTGATTGGGAAGAGCCATTTGTTATGATGTGTGACGCAAGCGATTATGCGGTAGGAGTTGTTTTGGGACAAGTGCGGGGTAAGATATTTCACACTATTGCTTATGCTAGTAAGACCCTAATCGATGCCCAAATCAACTACACTACCACCGAGAAGGAACTATTGGCGGTGGTTTTCGCATTCGAAAAATTTCGCTCGTATCTCTTATGCACAAAGGTTATAGTGTACACCGATCACGCTGCGATCCGTTATCTCATGGATAAGAGAGACGCAAAGCCTCGGTTGATTCGATGGGTGCTTCTTTTGCAAGAGTTTGATGTTGAGATTAAGGATAGGAAAGGAACGGACAATCCGGTAGCGGATCACCTATCTAGGATTGAAAGTACACATCCTTCGTTGAATTCTGAAGTGGATGAAAGATTTCCCGATGAGTGGCTTCTTGCAATATCTGAGAGCGATGTACCATGGTACGCTGATTTTGTGAATTACCTAGTGAGCAACATCATGCTTTCTGAGTTTACATATCCGCAACGAAAACGATTCTTACATCAGGTGCGTTCATACTTTTGGGACGATCCTTATTTGTTTAAGCTTGGAGCCGATGGAGTTTTGAGACGTTGTGTTCCCGAAGGGGAAATGAGAGTGATCCTGGAGAAATGTCATAATTCACCGTATGGAGGTCATTTCATGGGCAATAGGACGGCCATGAAAGTATTAGAGGCCGGATTCTTTTGGCCTAACTTATTTCGGGACTCACATTCTTTTGTTCGACAATGCGATAGATGCCAAAGGATGGGGAACATACGAAAGAATGATGCAATGCCTATGAACATCATGTTAGAAGTTGAGTTATTTGATGTGTGGGGTATAGACTTCATGGGGTCGTTTGTGAACTCAAGCGGAAATGTTTATATTTTGTTAGCAGTCGATTATGTTTCTAAATGGGTAGAAGCGATCGCCACATCCAAAAATGATGCCAAGGTAGTCTTAAATTTTCTTAAAAATTATATATTCAATAGATTTGGAGTACCGAGGGCAGTTATTAGCGATGGAGGAAGTCACTTCTGCAATTCACAGTTCGCCTCTTTGCTAAGAAAATATGGGGTGGCGCATAAGGTTGCATTAGCTTACCACCCTCAAACAAATGGTCTAGCGGAAGTATCGAATAGAGAGATTAAGAACATTCTAGAAAAAATGGTGAGTGTCAACCGTAGAGATTGGTCTCAAAAGCTGAATGACGCATTGTGGGCATACCGCACGGCATTCAAAACACCAATCGGCCTAACCCCTTATAGGCTAGTTTATGGGAAATCATGTCATTTAACCCTAGAGCTAGAGCATCGTGCCTTTTGGGCGATAAAAAAAATTAACTACGATTTTCTAGAAGCAGGGAAGAAGAGGTTACTACAACTGAATGAATTGGAAGAGATTAGGATGCAAGCCTATGAAAATTCGAGAATCTATAAGGAGCGTACTAAGAGATGGCACGACCAACGGTTGAAAGAAAAACACTTCGAGCCGGGCCAATTAGTTTTATTGTTTAATTCACGTTTACGACTATTTCCCGGAAAGCTTAAATCACGTTGGTCGGGACCATTTATGGTTAAAGAAGTGCACCCGTATGGAGCGGTGACTATGCTGAACAAAAATGATGGCACCGAGTTTAAGGTGAATGGAGAAAGATTAAAAATATATCTGAGAGAGGATGACAACCGAGTGGTGTCGTGCTTGACGTTTCTGTGACTTAGTACTGTCCTGCCGGGACGGTAAATTAGGCACTTGATGGGAGGCAACTCATCGGTAAATTAGCCTTTAAATATTTACTAATGTTATCTAAGTAATTTGTTAATTGATTTTTTTTGTTAAAAAGTTTGTATCTAGAAGAAACGGTGGGAAAAGAGGTCTTAGAAGTAAACTTTTGGATGTTGCAACCTCATAAATTTGAGGTAGCAACCATGTTATTGCTGCACTTTTGTGAAGAAAAAAATAAACCGGAATAGTACGGCGGTTCATTTCAATGGATCAAAAAGCTTGGGTTGCAACTTCGAAAATTTGAGGTTGCAACCTGATTACTGCTGCACTTTTGTGAAGAAAAAAATTAAACCGGAACAGTACCCCGGTTCATCCTATTCCTTCTTTTAAACAAAAGCCGGTTCAGCTTTTCTTCTAAATGCCTATTCAGCAACCGGTTCACGCGGTTCGCCTGGTTCAGCTTCTGCAGTTCACGGTTTAAACCCTCCAGCCCGACTTAAACCCCTCCCGATTTTCCATCTTCCCATCATTGCGTTCGCGATTTAGGGCACGGGCGGAAGTAAAGCGCGGAAGATGACGAAGCGCGACCGGCACGATTCGACATCCGGCGATCCGCAGCCTCCTCTCCGTGTCCAGGCGAACTCTCTGCTACCGGCATCCTCTCACATTTCTGTCGGCGTTCGCTGCTACTACCCAGAACAGCGTCAACCTCGCTAGCAAGTCCGACGGCCGGCAACCCTAACCTCACCCTTCTCTCCAAGTTCTGCATATTGAAAGGTAATACCCTTCACCCTAGACTTCATTTTCCAGTCCTGTTAGCAGCTGTGATTTCGGGTATTGAGAGTTTGGGGTTTTCCCCATTTCTGTAGTTGTGATGTCTTCGAAACGGAAAGGGAAGGGGAAAACCAAAGAGGTGGCAAGGCAGGATATGAGATTTGTGAACAACGATGCTTTGGTGAGATTCGAAACTCTCAAGTCTTCCTCTCTCCTATTTGAGAGAGGTTTCAAAATAGAAGTTCGTGCATGGAGTCGTGAGTATGCCATACGAATCCAGGAATTCCAGTGGGAGACGCTCTGCCATCCGCGACCTGAAGCTATTCTGCCATGGGTTTTCGAGTTTTACGCGAATGCTTTAAGCATTGAGGAGGAGAAGGTTAAGGTCCGGGGAAAACACATTGACATATCTGCAAGAGCTATAAATGATTTCTTTGAGTTGGACAATGAGAGACATTACGCTCGGTTAGACGCTATTATTGATCCGACTGAACTAGTGTCCGTAGTTTGCAATTCTCTTGAGCAAAAGGGGTCAAGGGCTCCCATGAAGGCGCTAAAGTCGACTTCATTAAGGCGGGAAGCCAAGGTCTGGCTCCTTTTATTAATGCTAGTCTAATGCCGACTCGCCATCTTAACAATGTCACATATAATCGCCTTGTTCTAATATATTACATACTGAAACGGATTAAGTTTAATGTGGGTGAGGTAATCAGTAAGCACATTAAGATGCGAGCTCGGGATGATAAACCAAAGCCACTTTGGTTTCCAACGTTGATAACGGAACTTTGTCGGAGGTTTGGAGTAGTACCAGGAGAGGGGGATTTGATCACACCGGTTACGAAGCATATCACAGAACATGTGATAAAAGTCAACATTAAGGTGGCCGATGAGTTTGATGGCGGAAAGGCAAAGTCGGGAGAGAGGAGTAAACCAAGGAAGGTGAATATTCCATCGGGCAAGGATGCGACTTTGGAGGATGTGATGGATAGTGTTGAGTTCATAAAGGCATATCAAAGGTGTCAACATTTATATTCCAAATCCCGCCTGGATCATATGGAGAAAAAGGTGGATCTTCTATTACGGAAAGCGAAGATACCTGCAGAATCCACTGTCTTTGAGTTTCAGTCACAGTTCGACGATGAGGGGAATCTCTTAGATGAAGAAGGACACAACCTGGACCCCAACCGAGTACATTGAATCCGACTCAAACAATGACGAAGAGGCAGATGATGCAGACGAGGAAGAAGCTGATGATGATTAGTGGCACTGTACTATGATCACTTATTTTGTTATCGTTTACATTTAGATGCGAACATCTTATTTTGTTATCTGGGAGGATGTGCATGCTCTTATGACATGGCTTGCTGCTACTATATTTTGGTTTGTTGCTCCACTCTTTTTAATGCTGAATGCTACATCTATTATTCATAATTTCTGACTGGTGCTGTTGGTTGAAAGCACGACGCTTTATGATATTAATCTTTCATACATGTTGTTTCATTGATTGCACATATCATAATGTCATGTATTCTATTTTTTCAAAAATCTGTGAAACATCTTGATTGAACTTTTGGTGAAATGCTAGACTTTATGAATCTACTAGATATTTCCTGATGTAGTTCTCTTTTCATTTCCTCCTATTTTAATGATGGATGTTGGTTCATTGATGATATTGAGGCTTATGACATGGTGCAACCACAACTTGCACTCAATTTTGTTAGAACACATATGGGTTTGCAGATTGTAATACTTGGGACAGATTTCGGATGAGCCATCTCAGGACGGTGCTCACTGGATACATCAACAAAATAATTTTGGTCCTTACTTCCGTCCTTCGGATTTCAGGTGAGTATTTAAATTTCAAATCTTCTGCATTCCGTAGATTTATTGTGTTCGTTTCAAGTTCCCACATTCTAATTTCCTGAGTAAAAAAAAAACAAAAGTCGCTTTGCTAGGGACTAGCAAAGGTCATAAGTATGGGGGTGGGGGTAGTTGATCCCTACCAATTGAGTGAGGTTGATTTTATTTATCTGATTTTATTTAACGATCCTAATTTTTTTTTATTATCCTATTCTAGAGTACTTGATAAATACAACTTATGAGGATAGTCACTCCTAAGGGTTCACACCATTTTGATTTAATGTTAGCAAGATGGGTTAAATCTCTTTTAAAGATTTCATTCTTCCACATTATTCTTTAAAATAGTTTTCTTCCTAAAAATAGACCTGTATGGACTTCTAAAAACAATAATGAAAGGGGAGTGATGACAGAGTTAGAGATGTAAATCAAAGCATTGATGATAAATAGTTATGATGATTAGTACGTCTCTTTGATCATTTCACATCATATTTCTTCAATTCTATCATCATATACCCTTTGAGATTGAACTCTGAATTTCTATGCGTAAATTTCCTAGGCTTCTATTTGATATTTCTTAGTATGCTCTTCAATTATGATTGGTTGTTTAAAAAAAGAAAAATGTATGAGTCGTAGTGATATGTGGCCTAAGTGTGTGTACACCTACTTAGAATGATCCCAACTATAGACTCTATCAAAAAGAAAAAGAAAAATGTATGAGTCATAGTGATATGCGGCCTAGGTATGTGCATTCATATCTGGAATGATCCCAACTATGATTCTAATTTTTGACTCAAATAAAAGAAAAAGAGTTGTAGTGATATGTGGTCTAAGTGTGTGTACACCTACTTAGAATGATCCCAACTACGGACCCAAATTCCCTTCATAGTTTGGAGAGATACTAAGAATTTTTCATCTAGGGAGACACATTCCATCATCCATACGTATTCTAACCAAACCAATGTCATCCTCGGCACCAAACTTCATGTTGTCTTTTCATTCATAACTACTAAATCTTGCGGAGGTTAAGTCGAAGACTAGGCCTATGCTTCCCCTTTCTTAATCATTATAAGAAGTTCAACGGAAAGTTGGCGGGAAGTAATTTATTTTAAAGGATTGCACACACCACACTAGAAATTTTTAATTGAGATTTTTCTTCCATCAAGTTAATGAATTCTTGAATGTTTTGAATTTTTAGTGATTGACTTATCCTAAAGTAGTTTTATTGGTACTCTTGGCTATGTTTACTCTTAAACTTCTTTGAGAAAAAGGATCTTGGACATTTTTAACTTTTGATGTATATTACCTCACTCAATTTGATGATTGGAATTGTCTTTGCTAGGGACTAGCAAAGGTTTAAGTATGGGGGTGTGATAACTTCTCTAAATGAAGTTATCTAGGCCCTATTTTGACTTATCATTAGCTAAAAATGTTGAAATAATGTTTAAATAATATTAAAATGAAAGTAAAATTTATATTTATGATTGTATGACTCATTTGGTCCTTTTGCAATGTATTTTTGCTAGATTCATCAAAGGAATTCATTGGAGGATGGAAAACTGCTGAAAATATTGATCTAGACAAAAAAGTATCAGAAGTCAGAAAAAGAGGTTGCAACCTTTTTCTGGGCGAATTTAAAAACGTAAATTTTTAAATTAGTGCCTTTTCAAAAATGAATAGACACCTTTAAGGGAGGCGATTATGCTCGTTTTTGGAGGAGGTTTAAGGGGAGTTTTCAGACAAGAAGAGGAGGAGACTAAGGAGGAAAAAGAAGAACTTTAGAGAACTCATCTTGGAGAAGGACTAGGGCTGTTTTTCCGGATCTTGAAGAATGGCGGCTTCGGAAGCGTGCGGAGTTCAAATTTCTGCATTTACTGAACTTTGATCATCATGTGCTGTAAGATCTACCTTATTATGTGGTTTTCTCCCATTATCATGGGCTAACTTCTCTAGATCTTGTGTTGTGAAAGTACCTAATCTTGTGTGATGATAAATTCTTAAGACTATTCTTGGTGATTTTGTAGTGAATCTCTTTTATCGATTTCATGATCCTTATTATGTGAATCTCGGTTCTTCATCTTTTTGTTGCGTTTCATAATTCGAGAGAGGAGCTACGTAACAAGTTTATGAAGATTTTACTTTCATGCTTCATAATTCGATAGAGGAGTTGCATGAATATTTCACTGAGATTTTTATATTTTTACTGCGCTTCATAATTCGAGAGAGGAGTTGCGCAAGTATATCGTGATTTCGTTATGGCATTTGAAGGGAGACGATGATCTTTCCTTGATGTTAGCAACTTAGGATTTTGTTCTTCAAGCGGTTCTCTATCTCACCGTCTGGGGGATAAAAGAATTAGGGACTTCCGTTATCGAGAGATTTTCACTTCATTCGTTTCACAAAGACACTTCCATATTGTCATCGCACTAGATTTGGGAAATCATGACACGAGATTATTTCTCCAATTTGTGATTTTAATAAAAGTTTTTCTCCAAGCATTCGTAGTTTATTCTAATTAGATTTCTTCTATAGTTATCTTTACATATCACAACCTTTATAAAGACTCACTTGGATTTAAAGAAAAAGAATAACTAGTATTTGCAAGCACTAAATCACCCACCTCTCCGTGGAAACGATCTTAACTCTCACTTTATTACTTGACACGACACGTGCACTTGCGGTTAAATTATACACCGGTTACAGGCGTATCAGTAGCGCGAGATCACTGGGGAACTGGCCCCGAGTAGCAATCGCTGGGGGATAGCTTGCGCGAGTCGGGGCTCGCGGCTTTTACATAGCATAATAATATTAAAAAGATAGCTTGAGCGAGTCGCAGCTCGCGGCTTTTGAATTTGTAATGATTGCAGATGAGTAATTTATGCGAATTGAGGCTTGCGGCTTGCATATAGAACTGTAGTAAGATAGTTTGCGCGAGTCGAGGCTCGCGGCTTGTACACAAAACAGTAGTAAGATAGTTCGCGCGAGTCGAGGCTCGTGACTTTTACATAACAAGATAAGAAAAATCATTGGTAAAAGCGGCGCAGGTTCCGCGCATTCCAAGTGCGCGGGAGGGTCTTTCCTTCCGCCGTTCTGAGCTTGAATGTTCCAGGCTTTACCACTGTGGTGACCACATAAGGTCCTTCCCATGCTGGTGAGAGTTTGTCTTTCTGCGGGCCTTTCCCGGCTGCTTCAACGTTGCGTAAGACGAGGTCTCCGACGTTGATTGGTCTGGGATTCACCCTTCTATCGTAGAGTCGGGCCACACACCTTTGGTAGGTAGCAACGCGCTGAGTGGCGTTGTCTCGAGTTTCAGAGATTAAATCAAGATTTTCGCGGAGCAGTTCATCATTCTTGCTGGGATCGAAAGTCAGCACCCGGATGCTTGGTACTCCGATGTCGACAGGGATGACGGCTTCGGTCCCGTAGCAGAGGTTACATGGCGTCTCTCCTGTTGGGGTACTCTCCGTTGTGCAGTATGCCCATAACACATTTGAGAGCGCATCCACCCACTGCCCCCCTGCCTCTTCAAGACGCGTCTTCAGCCCTTTGAGGATGGTGCAGTTGGTGACTTCCACCTGCCCATTCGTCTGTGGATGTGCTACGGCGGTGTGGCGGAGATTGATCTTCAGGTCTTCGCACATCTTGGTGAATGATTTGCCGGTAAACTGGGTGCCGTTGTAGACGATGATCGTTGCTGGGATTCCGAAGCGGCAGATAATGTTCTTCCAGACGAACTGCTTAGCATTTTCCTCCGTGATTTTGGTCAGGGGCTCAGCTTCCACCCACTTGGTGAAGTAATCGATGGCTAGGATGATGAATTTTCTCTGTCCGGATGCCAAAGGCAGGGGGCCGAGGAGATCTATCCCCCACTGTGCGAAGGGCCACGCACTCTGGAGCGCAGTGAGCGCGACTGGGGGCTGGTGAGGTATGTTCGAGTGAAGCTGACAGCTCCTCCATTTCTGGACAAGCTCGGTGGCGTCTTTCTTCATCGTTGGCCAATAGAAACCTTGGCGCAAGATTTTCTGGGCCAGCGCTTTTCCTCCCAGATGCTCCCCGCAGACCCCTCTGTGCACCTCTCTTAGGGCGTAGTCTGCTTCGCCGACCGACAAACATTTTAGGTAGGGCCCTGAGAATGCCCGCTTGTAGATGTCCCCGTCTATGATGGTGAAAGATGTCGCTCGCATTCGTAATTTGCGCGCTTCCAGGCGGTCCTCGGGGTGGCGCCCCTGCTTAAGGTAGGCCCGTAGGGGGGTCATCCAAGATGGCTCCTCTTCATTAATGGTTGCAATCTCCCATGGCCCTGGGATGCTTGGGGTCATGATTTCTTCTACTCGGCGTCTTCGTGATTGATAGCTGGTGGGTGAAGTCGCCAATTTAGAGAGCGCGTCCGCTCTAGAATTTTGCTCCCGGGGGATGTGTAGGATTTGGTATGACGGAATCTTCTGAAGGAGCGATTTTACGCATGTGAGGTACTGCGCCATCTGGTCATTCTTGGCCTCGTAATCTCCCTCAACTTGCGAGACTACAAGTTGGGAGTCGGCGTGAATCGTCAGGCTCTCAACCTTGCAATCGATGGCGAGTCGTAGGCCAGCGATCAAAGCCTCGTACTTCGCGATATTGTTGGTTGCTGGGAACTTCAGTCTGAGGCCATATTCCAAGGTAATCTCGTCGGGGCTTATGAGAAGCAACCCTGCTCCGGCTCCTTCCGCTCCTGACGCACCGTCGACGTAGAGAGTCCAACGGGGGGTGATGGTATCTTTGATAGGAGTCGCCTCTGGTGGAATGGTGTACTCTACAACAAAGTCGGCGAGCACTTGCGACTTGATGTCTGGTCGGGGCAAGAATTAGATGTCGAATTCGCCAAGCTCCACCGACCACTTCAAAAGTCTCCCCGAGACTTCCGGTTTTTGGAGGATTGCTCGCAGTGGGAGCTGAGTTAATACTTTTATTGTGTGTGCCTGGAAGTCGGCCGAAGTTTTCTTGCCGAGAAGACGAGTGCTAAGGCCGTTTTTTTCCGCTGCCGGATACCGGGTTTCGGTATCGGTGAGGACTTTGTTGAGGTAGTAGATCGGCCGCTGCACTCCTCCTTCGTCCTTCGCAAGCACTGAACTGAGGGTCGTAGGCGAAACTACAAGGTACAAGAACAAGGTTTCCCCGGGGATTGGCTTGGATAGGAGTGGTGGCGAGGCCAGGTATCGTTTGAGAAGTTTGAAAGCCGTCTGGCACTCGTCCGTCCACTGGAACCCGGTGTGGCGCGCTCCCCGAAGAATCTTGAAGAAAGGGAGGTACTTGTCCCCAGTCCGTGACAGGAAGCGGGACAACGCGGCGATCCTCCCATTCAGGCGTTGTACTTCTTTGATTGAGCGAGGCGGCGACATATCCTCTAACGCCTTGATCTTCTCGGGGTTGGCTTCGATTCCCCGATGGGTTACCATGAAACCCAGGAACTTCCCCGCTGTCACACCAAAAGCGCATTTGTTGCGGTTGAGCCGCATCTGGAAGCGACGAAGAAGCTGAAAGCACTTTCCCATGTCTTTCAAATGGTCGCGACGGTGGACGCTCTTCACTAGCATGTCGTCCACGTATACCTCCATCGTCTCCCCGATGAGGTCCTTGAAGACTTTGTTCATCAATCTTTGGTATGTCGCTTCGGCATTTTTAAGGCCGAACGACATCACCTTATAGCAGTAGACTCCTTTATCGGTGCGGAAGGCGGTGTGCTCCTCGTCCGCGGGATTCATTTTTATTTGGTTGTAGCCTGAGTACGCGTCCATGAAGCTGAGCAACTCGTGACCGGCCGTTGCATCGACGAGCTGGTCGATCCTTGGAAGAGGGAAACTGTCTTTCGGGCAGGCCTGGTTCAGGTTGCTGTAGTCGACGCACATCCGCCACTTCCCGGAGGCCTTCTTCACCATCACCACGTTAGCGAGCCACGTGGGATAATCTACCTCACGGATGAACCGCGCCTCCAGAAGCTTAGCCACTTCTTCTTCGATTGCCTTCACTTGCTCGGGGGCGAAGTTCCTCTTCTTTTGAATCACGGGCCTGCAGGCAGGGTTAACATTTAATGAGTGAAAATGACTTCAGATCTACCCCAGGCATGTCCTCCGGGCTCCAAGCGAAAATGTCATCGTTCTCTTGCAGGAAGGTTGCAAATTCTTCTCGTTCTTCTGGAGACAAGAGGGATCCGACCTGGACAGTCCGGGTCAAATCCCGCTGGGAGAGCGGCACTTCCACCAATCCTTCAACTGGTGCCCCCCGCTGCAGAGTAGCTTCATCTCGCAGGTCGAAGTTGTCGATGTTGAGGGCCGTCGCCTTTGTGGGTTGAGCTTGCTTCAGATAGCAGGTCCTGGCTGCCTCTTGATTCCCGCGAACGACTCCTACTCCAGCAGCAGTCAGAAACTTCATGGCTAAGTGTGGGATTGATGGGATGGCTTTGAAGACAAACTGGAGTGGTCTCCCGAAGATTGTGTTGTAGGCGGAGTTTGATTTCACGACTACGAACTGAATGTTGTGGCTTGTCTATCTTGGAAACTCGCCGAGTGTTACCGGATGGGTGATCATTCCCTGGACCGGGACGGGGCGATTATCAAAACCGTATACGGGCCCTGCTGCCGGGCTGAGGTGCTCCTTGGTGAGATTCATGCTCTGCAGAGTGGAGAGGAACAGGACGTCGACTGAGCTCCCGTTATCGACTAGTATTCTCTTGACGTTGAAACAGGGATCCCCGATCCCAGCATTGATCACGAGCGGGTCTTGGTGTGGCAGTCGTAACCCCTCCAGGTCTTCATCTCCGAAGGCAATGATGGTGTCTTGCTTTAACTTCTTATCTTTGTGCTCTCTCTCTCTGGCCTAGCGATGGAAAGAATTTGCGCGACGAGGTTAGGAGACCCGGCTATAGTTTCGACTTCTCCTACCATCGGCCTTCCTGCTGATGCACCGTGAGGTGCAGGGGGCTGATCTCTGGGCTACCTGGGTTGTTGCTGTTGGTTCGGTAGCTGACCTTGCAGGAACCTTCCGAGGAGCCCTTGCCTGACAAGGCGCTCAATTTCCTCCTTCAACCTGGTACACTCTTCAGTCGTGTGCCCAGCCCCTCTATGGAATTCACAGTACTTTGATTGGTCGGTTCTTTCATTTGGGATTGGCGGCCTCGGCCTACGGAATGCCGGGTTTTCCTGAATGGCATAAAGCACGTTGGTTCGTGACGTGTTGAGGGGAGTGTAATTTTGTTATGGTCGGGGTCCTTGATCCCTTCGTAGATCCCGACCATGATCATGATTCCGGCGTTCTTCCATTCGCCGCTCTTCTTGCCTCCTGGGAGCATGTTCCGGCCCTTTCCTTTTCTTCTGAATTCCTTCAAACTGCTGGCGATGCGCCTCGATAGCCTCATCCGCCGCTATCTGCGCTTCCACTCGGTGCACGAGGTCTGGGTAATTTGGAACTGTTTCCCTCATTAGAGCGGAGCAGAAGCCGCTTGGGCGAAGCCCTCCCAGGAAAACGCCGCGCAGAAGTTCGGGATCAACCCCTGGGATTTGTCGCGCCTCAGCGGTGAAGCGGCGGAAAAAGTCCTTCAGGGTTTCTCCTTCGTTCTGGCGGATCCCTGAAAGATGAGAGGGGTCTCAAACGATTCTTCGGTTAGCAACGAACTGATCTGCAAACAGTCGGGCCAACTCGGTGAAGTTTTTGATGGACCCTTCCCGCAGAGAGTGAAACCAGGTGCGTGCCTGTCCCTTAAGCGTTGCCGGGAACACTTGGCAAAGGAGCTGATCGGCAGCATTGTAGATTCTCATGATGGTGGTGAAATGGTTGATGTGCTCTAGTGGATCATCCGTCCCATCAAATATTTCGATGCTAGGAAGCTTGAAACCGTTCGGAACTGGATGGACTAGGATTTGGCGCGCCAGGGGGAGCCGTGATGTAAAGGACGGCGGGCGAGGATGCCCCGACGTCCGACCTGTCCGTACTCTTCAGCAATCACATCGCGGATTTCTTCGCGAGTGGGCCCTCTCATGGCTTGATTGGCTCCTTCTCCTCCTTGCTGATGGTGAGGGGGCAATTCCCTGGCGGCCCTACCGGGGGGGCTGGATGCGCGGAACTGGCAGCATCCGAGTATTCTTCTTCGTATGTTTCTCCTCCTTGAGCAGCTTCTCCCAATGGAGCGTGATCAGGGACCAAGGGAGGCGGTACGATTGGAGCGGCAGGTGGAACTGGACCTTGCGGGGCTCCGAGGTTTCTGAGAAGAACCAGCATTTCAGTTTGTTGCTCTTCCATCTGGCGCATGTGCCCTTCTAGCGCGGCAACGGGCGCTAAAGGGACTTCTTCGGCGGGAGGTGCATTGATGAGTGAATGGGATGGAGCGGGATCGATGCGTCCTTCAGGGATGGAACCATCAGTGGTGCGAGCACTTCTTCTTGCCATTGTTGTCAGTTACGAGTATTGCCACGAGGCGAATACTGTCTTCGAAAAGCTTTTGCAGAGTTTGGGGAATACGTTCCCACAGACGGCGCCAAACTGTTGCGGGTCGCTCAACGTTCTTCCAGACCGGGCGAATCGAACCGTCTTAGCCCGAGAGTGAACCGAGCGCGCAAACAGACAGAGAGAACAGACAGATGGCAAAAGCACATTTTTACCGTGGAAAACCCGGAAAGGGTGAAAAACCACGTGGCCGGATCAGCGCCGACCAAATTTCACTAAGTACTCGGCGGTTACATGTGGAGCTATGAATGCCGAGAGCGACAAGCCGCTCCCACTACAATTGCAAGTGAACGAAAATCTCTGAGGGTGACAGGCCACCGCTCAGAAAAACTAAGTGCTTGTCGGTTCGGGAAGTCTTCGAAGTCTGCGGGAGATCTTCAAGCGGCGAAGGAGATCTTCGAGTCGCGAAGGAGATCTTCAAGCTCCGAAGGAGATCTTCGAACGTCGAGGGAGATCTTCGAGGGATTTCTTCAGAGAGCTCTCTCGGGTCCAAAATTCCAGATCCCCCTAAATGAGGATTTATGAGCCTTTTTATAGACTTGGCCGGGGGCGGCCCGGTAATTTTGCAGTCGTAACCACCTTAACCACCTGACAGGCCGATCTCGACCGTTGATCGTGAGCACACGGATCGCCACTTTTTGAATATGACGGCTTCGCCCTTCGGGCAGTTCGGGCAGTTAGCGTTCCAGATTGCAATGTACGAAACCTGCAATCTTTAAGAGAGGAAGTGAAGTTAGCAGTTGCGCGCGCCGCGGACTTCGCAACGTTCAAATGTGCGCGGAGTGAAAAAGGGACATGCACTTAGCGGCGTCAAGCGTGCGTTGAACATCGAGTGGGAAAGCCGCGAAAACACGACCGGAGTCGCGCGAGGACGACGCGAAGGAGCGGCAGGCCGTGCGCGCGCGCTAGCGCGCGGGTGTGCTAGCGTGAAGGTCGTGTACGCGCGCTAGCATGCGACCGCACTAGCGCGTGTACGCGCTAGCGGGTGGCCGCGCTAGCGTGTGTACACACTAGCGCGCGGGGGGCGGGGCCGCGCGGGGCCGCGCTAGCGTGCGTACGCACTAGCGCGCGGGGGGCGGGGCCGCGCGGGGCCGCGCTGTGCCGCGCGGCCTCGCGACCGGGCGGTGCCGCGCAGTGCCGCGCGGTGCTGCACGGCCCTGCGGTCGGGCGGTGCCATGCGGGGCCGGGCGGTGCCGCGCGGGGCCGCGCGGTCTTGCGGCCGGGCGGTGCCGCGCGGTTGCGCGGCCTCGCGGTCGCGCGCTGTCGCGCGTCCGCGCAGGTCCGTGCGGCCGCGAGGTGCGCGCGGCCTTGTGGCCGCGCACGGCGGTGCGTCCGCGCGTGGGGCCGTGCGGCGGCACGGTGCGCGCGCGCCGTGCCGTGCGGTTTCGCGCCACCGTGCGCGCTTGCGTGCGACGGTTGCGGTGGTTGTGGTTGCGGTTTTGGGCAATTTTCTCCATGCTTCCACTATCTTAGTGGGGAGTTGGGTTCTTGGCTAACTGCAGCCCGGTTTTCTCTAAAAAGGATGAGGAGGGCCTATCACAACTTATTATGTTAAAATATTACACTACACAATCATCCAAGACTAAAATTATGAGCACATGTAGATTACCAAAATAGTGAGTGTATAATTCATTAAATTAACATAAAGCATTACTCATACTTAGAGGCATGCTAGGCAATCATACACAATTATCTATAGACTATTTCATTGCACATACTCAGATTAAAGTCAAGGCATGAAGATAAAAACAATGTTTAGGAAATTTGAAATTAAAATTAGAGTATGCCAAAAACAATTTTGACCTTTTTGAAACAACAATAACTAAGATGTTTGCTCTTGTGAAGTTGTATAATCAAACCATAATTTTGTAAGGAGTTAAAGCAAAACAAATAACAAAAACATATTTTTGATCAGTTTGAATTATTTGAATTTTTTTGTATTTTGGAATAAAACAACCAAATTAATAATACAATACTTTCAAGTATGAGAAAATAAACAGAGGAAAAATCATAAGAAAAATATTAGGGTCCGTTCGTTTGAACGGAATTGGCTTTTGGAATTGGCTTTTTGACGAAAACCAATATCTACATGAATTAGCTTTGTACAGAATTCCAATTTTGTTGTTCGGCTGTAAGATTGAATTCAGTCAACAGAATTGGAATTGAGGCACAAAAGTTGTTCGGCTGAATAATGGAATTGGTATTGGAATTGAAATGATAAAATAATTAAAAAAACTCAAAATAGGCGTTAGCGCCAAACGCTATTTTTTCTCTCGGGCGCGTTTTTTTCGCGTGGGCGCGATTTTTTCGCCCGGGCGGGATTTCTTTGCCCGGGCGCGTTTTTTTCGCCCGGGCGCGATTTTTTCGCCCGGGCGCATTTTTTCGCCGGGGCGCGTTTTTTTATCCGGTGAGAGTTTTTTTCGCCTGGGCGCGTTTTTTTCGCCCGGGCGCTTTTTTCGCCGGGGTGCATTTTTTCGCCCGGCCGCATTTTTGTCGTCTGGTCACGTTTTTTACCCGGGGCGCGTTTTTTCGCCCGGGCGTAATTTTTTCCGCTCTGGCGTGATTTTTTCGCTCGGGCGTGATTTTTTCGCCCGGGCGCATTTTTTTCGCCCAATCGTGTTTTTTTCGCCTGGGCGAAGAAAAAAACGCGACCGAGGGAAAAAATCTCGCTCGGTCGGAAAATATTACGCCCGGGCGAAAAAATCGCGCCTGAGTGAAAAAAATGTGCTCGGGAGAAATAATCACGTCCGGCAAAAAATATCGCGTCCGGGCAAAATATATCGCACCCGACCAGAAAATTCGCTTCCGACTGGAAAAATCGCGTTCGACCGAAAAAACCGCACTCGGCCGAAAAATTCGCATTCGGGCGAAAAAAGCGCATGGGCGAAAAAAGTGCGCCCGAGCAAAACAAACGCGTGCCCGGGTGAAAATTGCCCGGACGGCCGAAAAAACCCACGGCCGACCGAAAAACCCACGGTCGACTGAAAAACGCGCTCCCGGGCGAAAAACGCCAGCCTGGGCAAAAAATGAATGTCCGACCGAAAAACACGCGCGACCGAAAAACACGCACCCGGTGGAAAAACCCACTCCCGGCAGGGAAAAAAACGTAGGCCGAAAAACTCTGGCAAAAACACTCGATTATGCGGAAAACTCATGTGTGGAGGTAAGATTTGGCTATTTGATTTTTAGTTCAAAGTCAAAGCCATGAGTTTTCATATAAAAGCCAATATCCTCGTAAATTTCGTTACGCCGAACATTAGAATTGGTTTTCTACCCGCGAATGTCAATTCCAGAAAGCCAATTCCGTCCAAACGAACGGACCCTTAGAAATATTTTGGAAAAATCAGAAATTCAATTTGGCTTAAATAGCTAACGCCTGCCGTTAACTAGTTAACGCCCAAACAGTACTCGATTTTTGAGGTTTTTGAAAAAAAATTCTTTGGCATAGATAATATGTACATAGACCTTCTTAGGGTAGAAATTTCAGAGAAAGTTGATATGTTTTGAAAGCTAAATTAAGCATATTTTGATAGTTTTAAAATATTTTTATATTTTATACTATATAATATTTTTGATTTTTCTTTTCATGAAGGAGTAAATAAGGTGTAGTCATAATGGTACATAGATAGATAACCAGCAGAGAAACATACAATAATATAAGAAAAGAGGATAACGTCGGCGTTGAAGTCAACGCTAGCGTTGAGTTCGCTTTATATAAAAAGCCTTATATCCGAGTTCTTTTCTTTTCTCATCATTTCAGGTCGTGTCTTCTCCAGGTTTCGCCGCCAGCACTCTCAGATCTAGGTAAAATTGATGTTTTTCTTCTCATATTTTTGATTAAATCATTTCTCTACCCCTAAATTGAAATCCTTTGAAGTATTGAAGTGTATTATTATGGTATGTGATAGATTTTAGGATTTTTGAGATCTAGGGTTTGCAAGTTTTTGAGTTGAGAATGGGGTTTTGAGATTCTTCTTAAAGATGAGTCTTTGCTTTTACCTTCTTTAGTTAGTTTGATTTTTATTGATGGTCCATGTGAATTAGTTGCAATGGTCTTGAGGTGGATACTTCAATTTTACTTTTAAACGATATTTTTGAAAATTTTCCTTTTTGGCATGGTGAGCATAAGGAAGAGAGGTTTCCATTTAGGATTGGCAATCCTCTAACAATTTTATTTTTTGATAATTTTAAAATCAACTTGGTGCTAGAGTGACCAAGTCGCTTATGCCATAATTCAAGTTCTTCATTTTTAGATATAAGACATTTAAGAGATGCACGTGATAGATCATGAAACGCAATTAAATAAACGTTATGAATTCTTGGTGTAGTGAGTACAATATTATTAGACTTAGGATCAATGATTTTGCACAGATTAGTAGAAGACTCAAATAACACATTAAGGTCTTTATCGCATAATTGACTAATAGAGATTAAGTTATGTTTTAAGCCTTCTACAAACAAGACATTAGTAAGAGAGAAAGAGTCGTTACCCACTGTACTGGTGCCCAGTATTCTTCCTTTTCCATTGTCACCAAAAGTCACGGTTCCTCCTTTCTTCTTAGTGAGGCTAAGGAACTTTGCTTTATCGCCCGTCATGTGCTTGGAGCAACCTGAGTCCAAGTACCACATGTCTTCTTTGTCCTTAGCCTGCCAGCATACCTAAGAGGAAAATGTCAGTGAAGATCAGGATACCCATGAGGTTCCTCCCATAACATAAGTGGAGACCTTAGGTACCCAGATTTGCTTTACAGTACGCTTTACCATCTTCCTGCAAGAATCAGTGGTGTGGCCAAAAAATAAACAATTGGCACAAGCAACAAAAGGGGTTGAGACCTTTTTCAGAGAATGTTGTTGACCCTTACTGGTGGATGCAGAGTTAGAGGGAGTGAAGGTATTATTTTTAAGAAAAGAGTTTTGATTTCTGGAAGAAGATCTAACGCCAGCGTTAGTAGTCAACGCTGGGAGGTAGGCTTCCGAAACATAACCCAGCCCAAACTTTGCAGATCCATGGCACTGGCTGCCCAAAATCATGTCCAGTGATTTTTGGCCAACCCCAAATTTTTTTATTGCCATATTAAGATCATTTATTTGTGCTTTTAAGGCAAAGTTTTCGCTTACTAAATTTTCACATCTCTTTGCGAAATTTTTCTTTTCATTTTCAATTTGAGAAAGAGATATTTTCAACCTTCTTTCTAAGTCTCCCTTTTCTTTTATGAGTGATTCGATATTCGAGAGAGCCTTAGAAAGATCGCATTCAAGTTCCTTTGCCTTTGCCAAATGGTTGTCATTCTTTTAGTAAGACACCAATTCTTTATCAAATGTATTTAGTTCTTTATTTAATTTTTTATTTTGTTTTAAAAGGATTTTATTTTCAATTTTGAGGAGATCAAGATCTTTTAAGTTTCTTCCAAACGATTTGCACGTTTTTAAATATTCAACATAAAGATCATCATAAGTACAGGGAATTACCTCAATGTCGCATTGGACACTGCACTCGTCATCAGTAGATTCTTGGTTCTTCCCCATGAGGCACAAGTTTGCCTCACCATCCTCACTTGAACTTGACTCGCTTGAGCATCCAGATGAAGAATCATCCCATGTTGCCGCCTTCAAGACCTTCTTCTTCTCCTTTCCTTTATGTTGCTTTTCTTTTTGTTCCTTCAGGTATTTTGGACATTGGCTTCTTATATGCCCGGTCTTCCTGCAGTGGAAGCACTCAGGAGGAGGTCGCTCTTCATCTTCGTCGCTTGATTTTTCCTTTTTCTCCTTTTTGGAAGATGCTCCTTTTCGAAAGTACTTACGGAATGTATTTCTTCTCTCTGGATTCTTCATGAACTTTGTGAAATTTTCACAAAGAGACTCTCCTCGTCATCTTCCTCATCGTCATCCTCTTTTCTTGACTTTAGTGCCAAGGCTTTCTTCTTTGGCTCCTTATTGTATTCTTCATCTTGAATGTTGAGTTCGACCTCATGGGTTTTGAGGTTCCCAATGAGGCTCTCGATCTGGAGCCGCCTTAGATCATGCGATTCGGAGATAGCAGTCACCTTCGGATTGAACTTTGGAAGAAGAGACCGAAGGATCTTTCGCACCAAGTCACCGTTTGAGAAAGTTTTTCCGAGAATCTTTGAAGCGTTGACAATCTTGGTGAAGCGAGTATACATTGAGTCGACGTCCTCATTTGGATCCATCCTGAATCTTTCAAATTCTGATTCCAGTTGGAATAACTTAGAGTCTTTGACCTGCGAGGTACCTTCATGAGTTATTTCAAGCAAATTCCAGATGTCATAAGCAGATTCACAGGCACAAACTCTATTAAATTCAGTCATGTCTAATGCGCAAAATAAGGCATTCATAGCTTTCGCATTATTTTTGCATTTATTTTTATCCTCATCATCCCACCTATCTCTAGGTTTGTCCATGGTAACTTCTCCAACAATATACGTTGGAGTCGTATATGGAGTTTCAACATTCGCCCAGACATCTAGATCTAAATTAATTAGAAAACAATGCATTCGTGTTCTCCAATAGTTGTAGTCAGTTCCGGTGAAAAGTGGAGGTCTACTTATTCCTTGCCCCTCATAAAAAGCGAGATCACGAGACGCTATTATTCCCGGTTGTTAGACCGATTTGGAATAACCTCGCTTTGATACCACTTGTTGGATCTTGAGGCGCCCTTAGAGGGGGGTGAACAAGGGTTTTAAAAATCTTAAGCTTTAATAGAAAATTTTTGATATTTTATTTGAATAAGAGTGAATATAAAACAAAGAGTAGCAAATCAATTTTATTAAATAGAAAAAGACATGATTATCATTAATAAACTTGAATATAAAATTTGATCTCTATGTCGCTAGAGATCGAGGCGACAAATATGAAAACTCTTTTTTTTCTATACCGACTCGTATCCCCACGAACCGGTTGGATTTAGCCGATCTCCCCCCAGATACGGCCTCAAGCCGCTCTAGCCAATTTATCACCAGAAAGGCCTCGAGCATCCCCTAGATCTACTCCCTAGACCCAGTCGCCAACACGAGGCGAATTCACGAAGTGATTACACAGATAAAAATAAAAGACAAATATTAAATTCAAATAAAAACTCCCTAGAAGAATTCTGGAGATGGCGAAGGCACGCTGAATATTCTTGAAGTCGAAGCGTGCGTTATTCACGTTGTGTAAGCGTTGATCCGGTCCTCCTTGAATTCTTTGCTCGAATATGTGTGGGAGATGATGGTCTGGAAAATACGTCCTTGACAAGATTTCTGAAGTGCTGGAATAGGGTTCTTGACAATCAGTAGTCGAAGATGTCGAAATCTTCCAATTTATAGACTTTGAGCTAACGCCGGTGTTAAGTGCTAATGCCTGGCGTTGACCATGTATAACAATATATTAATGGCTCGGATCTTCAGAAGTGGAAAGAGATTCTGCACTTTAGGAATGTTTTATTTTAGGCAATATCAACGTTGGCATTAAGGCTAATGCGACGCGTTGGGCATATCATTCCTAATGTTCCTCCTGCAATCACGGCTGCTTTCTCCTTGCCAAATTCGTCGAACGGATAGCGCCCAGCGTTAAGGCTAACGCCTGGTGTTGAAATTCTTTCTTTAATCAGACGGCATGCCATCTTCTCCGAACAGCATCTTCGTCGAACGCCATTTTCGTCGAACGGATAGCGCCCGGCGTTATGATCTAACGCATGGCGTTGAGTTTCATTTTTAATCAGCTGGCACCCCAATTCGTCGAACAGACAATTTCGTCGAACACATTTCGTCGAACTGGCTTCATCTTTCGTCGACCGCAATTTCGTCGAACGGAGTTCGTCGAACGGGCTTCTTCTTTCGTCGACCGCAATTTCGTCGAACGCAGCTTTTCATTTAGCGCTAACGCCCAGCGTTAAGCTTAACGCCTGGCGTTAAGCAGCTTTCAATCCTTCAGCTTGTGGTTAGTGCAGACCATTGTTGCAGCTACCTGGTGTCAAAACTGTCCATACCTACATGCTAAAAACACAATGGTAAACAAGATCAAATACAAGTAGGATTTGTTATTCTCAAATTAAAGGGATGCGGAAAACCATGTTCCAACAATGTTGCCACCTATGGTGGATCCATATACAAACACATATTATGCATCTCATACTACATAATATGCCTCGTATACTTCTTATCATGCTATGAGTGTACTGTTCATGCTTCAGCCAAGACGTACTGATGATACATCGGTGTGTGTATGCAATAAAACCAAACAACTATACTATATCAGAATTAGTCGATCGACCAACTTGTCGAACTAACCTGGCTCTGATACCAACTGTCACAACCCGCATTTTCTCCGAATTTAGGAATATCAGAGTTAGAGAAAATATGCGTCATGATGTCACATCATGTAGGAGACAACTGCAGACGCTCAGGAGGGAACCTATTACTTATTTAAATCAAACATGATTACATGATAATTCATCATTTGAAATCATTTATTAGGGTTTGGAGTAAGAACTGTGTCTCTCAGTTCGTGGATCAACTAGTCCACAGAGAAAATATATGAAATTTGCAGCGGAAAAAAATACTTGATTTTGTTCACTTAAGGTCCTATATGCACGTGATGACAGGACATAAAGTAAATGATATGTATATATCTAAGCATAGTATAAGTATAGAAAATACCTTTATGTGACTTTAAAACTAAGGATTTCAGTTAAAAGAATGCGATGAGGATGAAAGAAAAATCTTTTTATAACTATGATTCACCTAGACATAAATCATTCCCAGAGAGCAAGATACCTCAGATCTAAAAGCAGTGGCATTAGCCGGCAAGTAAACTATAAAGTATCAAAAAGAGGCACAACGAGCGTCAACAACCTGACACTAACCCATTGGCTCTAAACTAGCATGTCTGAACACAAGAAGAAAACTAACAACAATTACCTCGCAGCAGCGAGGTAAAATAGCAACTAAAACTCCCGAAGACTCCGGACTATACCACTAGCCATTACGGCTCAGAACCTGAGGCATTCAATAAAACAAAGAACGCCTCAGCAAGGAAAACACAAGTGGCAGAAGAACATAAAAGTTTTACGAAACAAGAAAAAATAAAAGGCATAAGGGGTACGAACTCAAGCCAAACTTACAGAAAAAGAAGCTCCAAAACATAGGGCCTAACAATGAACCCAGTGCACCAAATCCCTTTTAGAGATACAAGTAAAGTTCATTTATCTGGTTAATTCTATTTATGGGATTGATCAGCTCAAATTAAAAGTGGGGGCAGTCCTTTATCCTCTGCCACCCAAAGCCAAACAACAGGTGGGGGTTTCTCTGTCCCCAAGCACCCAAACACGGCCCTCGGGACCACAGGTCAAGCCTGTGGTTCACCTCTAAAATGGCCACCGTGCAAGGCTACAACAAATCCCCACTGCCCCCCAAACACGGCCCACCGTGCAAGGCTAAAGGCAATGGTTCATTTTAATTAATTTCTTTAATTATGGCACGGGACGAAGCCCGAGAAAACAATCACCAGGATACCCTAAGGATAGGGTCACAATGAAGTAAACACCGCTCAAGACGATTCATAAGGGTCCAGGGTCCTCACACAAACATATACTCATAAAGAAGTAAGCACGAGAGAATCAAAAATACGATATACCGCCAAAAGAACATAGGTAGCAACACGAGCATTTCTTGAGAATAGGAGAGCAGACTACTAGGTTTTCTCGAGAATTCAAAAGCCAAGAACAAGAATTTCTCGAGAAGTCAAGGCTACGCACAAGGGTTTCTCGAGAAGTCCTAAGCAAGGAACAAGCGCTTCTCGAGAAATTTAAGGAGACCAAAGGGGATTTCTCGAGAAAATCAAGGGAACATACAATTGTTTCTCGAGAAGCCGGAGGAAGTCATTTGAGTTTTCTCGGGAGAGCGGAAGGAAAGATCATGGATTTCCCGAGAGATCGAAGGGAAGGCTCAAGGATTTCTTGAGAGGTCCAGGGGAAAGTTCAAGGATTTCTCGAGAGATCGAAGGGAAGGCTCATGGATTTCTCGAGAGGTCCAGGGGAAAGTTCAAGGATTTCTCGAGAGATCGATGGGAAGGCTCATGGATTTCTCGAGAGGTCCAGGGGAAGGTTCAAGGATTTCTCGAGAGATCGAAGGGAAGGCTCGTGGATTTCTCGAGAGGTCCAGGGGAAGGTTCAAGGATTTCTCAAGAGATCGAAGGGAAGGCTCGTGGATTTCTCGAGAAATTCAAGGGAATACACTAGCATTTTCTCGAGAAACTCAACAAGCAGCAGGAGGGAACAAATGCGCTAGGCAACCATCGCTCAAAGACACATGCCAAAAGCACAACAAGAACTCGTAAACAAGGGAAAAGAACAGTGTTTCAAGAAACAAGAGGGAAAGAGGAGATGCCACTTGCCTCAAACTTGCGAAACCCGAATTCCTTGCTCCAAATCTATGGATAGGCCAAGGAATCACTCGAGCACGATATCCTGAAACTTTACGGATCAAAAGGAGGAGTTAGGTCACAACCTTGACTCCAAAAATCCCAAGAAACAGGAAAGTCTTACCACTAGAACGAAGACCTCACCGAGAGCTTTCCGAATCCACTCTCCAAACACGATTCCGACTACTACAGCCTTCGAATCGTCGGCTGGACGCTACACGACACGCCGCTCTCGCTCTCTCACCCGATAGAACTCTTGGTCGGCCGAATGGGGAAGAAGAAGGAATAGGGTTTCTTTGAAATTTTAGGTATTTATATAAAACCCTAATTTCTTGATTAATTAATAAATAATTCATCCATTCAGATAAAACTTCGAGGGCGACCAAAACACCTCGGATTTTTATGAAAATTGCACCTAAACTGAAAATCGGAGCTACGAAACCAACGGCGAAGTCAGAATTCAATTCCGACGAGCCAAACTCGGGATAAAGCTTCCTGAAGCTAAAATCTTGATAACTACTTTAAAATAATCTCTTTAACTCGAAACGTCGCAAAATTTTGAACGCTCGATATAAATTACATACTTTAACTAAGCTAAGGCCCAAAACTAAACCTGACGAGCTGACGTAACACCCTTACACCAAAATTACGTCACAGCAGCTATGCAAAATAATTAACGAAATCAGGGGCGTTATAATAGGTCACAGCGTTGCCAGGGCCTGCCCCCCTCGCGCTCGCCAGCGGCTCAAATCGTTTGTCATTCACCGTCGCTCCAGGGCCACGCCCCCGTAACCTCACTGTCCCGGATCGAACGGTTACATCCCTTCTCCCCCGCGGTAGGTCACAACGTCGTCGGGGCATGCCCCCTCGCGCATGCCACCGGTTCGAATCGTTTTCCGTTCACCGTCTCTCCGGGGCCACGCCCTCGTGACCTCACTGCCCCGGATCGAACGGTTGCATCCCTTCTCCCCTGCGGTATGTCACAGCGTCGCCAGGGCCTGCCCTCCCCCCTCGCGCTCACTAGCTGCAAATGCGGCGAAGGAGGCTGTGTGGATTAGGAAATTCATCAGCGAGCTTGGTGTAGTTCCTAGCATTGTTGATCCCGTAGTTCTCTACTGTGACAACAATGGTGCTATTGCACAAGCTAAGGAACCTAGATCTCATCAGCGCTCCAAGCACATACTTCGGCGGTTCCATCTTATTCGAGAGATTATCGATCGAGGAGATGTGAACATTTGTAGAGTACCGACTGAAGAGAACATAACGGATCCACTGACAAAGCCTCTTGTGCAAAAGAAGCATGATGTTCATGTAAGATCAATGGGTATTAGATACCTGAATGATCGTCTTTAGTGGGAGCCTTGTGGAATGTATGTTTGTTGGTTGTTTATTCATTTGATGAATTGTGATATGTAC
Organism: Dactylorhiza incarnata; assembly: GCA_033032865.1. Lineage (NCBI taxonomy): Eukaryota > Viridiplantae > Streptophyta > Magnoliopsida > Asparagales > Orchidaceae > Dactylorhiza > Dactylorhiza incarnata. The sequence goes on from JAWHQI010000072.1 coordinate 5,573,681, forward strand.
TGTGTTTTTCATTTTACATTTATGACAAGTTCTTATTGTTATGTCAATAGTTTCTATTTGATAGATTAATTAACATAATAAACGCCCTTAGAATGTTGAATTCCATAGGAATTCAAGTACGTGACTTGAATGTGAGGGCCTATGTATAACAAGAAGCTTCATTCTTAAATGGTCCCTAGTCAGAGTATCATCTTAGAAGTTGAAGGGCAATGATGATACGTTAAGACTAGCATGTGCGTTGACTGATGACCGGTTCTCACAGGTCATGATATTGTGATATCAAGTCATCACATGGGTACTTGTTAGTGAATAAGTTGTACTGGAAAGACCCACCTTGAGACTATTTTGTGGATTATTATATGAACGTGCCACAAGTAGGTCTCAACTAACAATGGTGTTTGCAGTTCTTTGACCTGAAGTCACAGCATTCATCAAGTGAGGAAGAGCGTACTTTGATACCATCTAAAGTCTTCCTTGAGAAAGGTTGATGATAAGGGTGGTTATTGGGTATATTAAGATTCATTTGGGTGTTTGTGTGTGGGCAGATATGGGATTTGCCCCCCTATATGACAGGAGTTACATCAATGGGCCCCTTGATGGAATGAGACTGAGAAATGCATACCCATGCTTGGTTGAGTCAATATGTGATATTGAGCTCACCAATTTCAGACAGTCTATTCTAGATCAAGGAATTAGGATTGAACAATTACGAGGGTGACACGGTCCATGCCTCTAGTTCTATCTGGATCTAAGGGATAAAGGGACATGACAACACTGATATATTGGTCAAGACAGGCTTGTTGAGTTATGAACTCTTATTGCTTGGGTAGCAATGATGCATTGCTAGATGTCGTTCATTGTTTGTGAGACTTTTATTTGATACGTTCAAGATCAAGTGGGAGACTGTTGGTGTTTCCATGGTGATCTAGAAGTGGTCAAGTATCTAGTCTCACTGCCAACGCGATATGAGCATATGGGGTCACACACAAGAGTGTTTGGAGAAGTTGGAGAAAGAATTATGTTGGCCTTACTCATATTGGATATGAGTGAAGGACCAATCCTACGACTTATTGGAATCGGGTCGAGTCAACTGAATGCTCCACAGGTATTGTGAATATTGTATGGAGCGTGTTGACAAGTGTTCGAATCAAAGCGCGTTCGACGAACTCAAAGCGCGTTCGACGAATGGCCAGCCCGTTCGATGAACGGCTAGTGCGTCGACGAACGACCAACGCGTTCGACGAACGACGAGTGCGTTCGACGAACGGCCAGCCCGTTCGACGAACGGCCAGCCCATTCGACGAACGGCCAGCGCGTTCGACGAGTGGCCATTCGACGAACGACAAGCGCGTTCGACGAATGGCCAATGCGTTCGACGAATGCTAGCCAGTTCGTCGAACGCAGTATTCGACGAATTAATGTCATAGCTGTGCAGATAGCTTCTCTTTCTTTCGCCTGGGTATAAAAAGAATGTGATTCATTTGACCTAACAATGCGATCTGTTTTGCGATAGAGAGAGCGACAGAAGAGTTCCGCAAAAGCTTCTGACGGAAGAGTTCCGTCCGACCGCCGCCGCCTCTTCCTATAGTCGGACCTAGCAGTCCGTGGAAGACGCTGAGGGCACTCCTTTCTTCGACCTAGATCTTGTATGACAAGGTGCTAGGGTTCTTCGTCGCTCGTGTGGACTTCTATAGAGGTGTGGACTTACTTTTACACTCACTCCTCCGACGAGCAGTCCCTTCTTGAGAGAGCCGAAGGAAATACGAGGACTCGGAATAGGATTCTGATTTCAAGAAGATTTTTCTTGGATCATCCGGTTGAGTATTGTCTCAATCCCTTTTCAGGTACATTGCAATGTGTTGCTTTATTTTATTTCTTGAATCATGAAATCGCAAGATCCTTTTTACTCTTTGGGTTGTTCTAGTAATTTCTTCCGCTGCGCACATTTTGATGTGTTCATATCATTATGAATGGCAAATCTCTTCCCGACGATCGACAAGACGGGATGCCGATCGAAGGGACAGTTTTTCGATTTTACTTCTTGTCGGCTCTTCCCGTCGATCGACGAGACGCCCTGTCGATCGACGGGACGCTCTCTTCCCGCTGATCGACGAGACGCCCTACCGATCAATGGGACGGGCTCTTCCCTGCTATTCCATCCGTTTTTGGATCAAGTTCTCCTCCACCAAGCAAGTTTTCTGGATTGGATCCGAAGGTTTCCTCGTCTCCTCACGCTCCAAGTGATCACTTTCTAGTTTTCCACTCGTGATTTAGTTTTGCTAGTAGAACTCTGATGTTTGGAAAGAGCCACAATGTCGAAGGGAATACTCTCATTCCGATGATAAAGATGGAGAAATTCTCCAACTCCGAGTTCAGTGCCTGGAAGCGGAACACGCAATTTGGCATGAAGTACCTGAACGTGTTTTACACTGTTCAGTCTGTTCACGCTGAAGTTGTTGGGACTGATGGCGAGGCCCAGTGGGTTGAGGATGAGGATTTCTGTCGCGACTACCTGCTAAATTGTCTCTCCAACAGGCTTGTCAAGACGTACAGCAAGTTGAAGACAGCCAAGGAAATCTGGGACGCTCTGGAGGAGCAGTTCAAGGAAGAGGAGAACATGTCCATGACGCATCTGGTGGACAAGTTCATGACTTTCACCTTCACTAAGGAAAGATAAATCCTTCCACAGGTAGCTGACTTTGAAAATTTGGTGGACAAGCTGAATAGTGAGAACATCCCACTGCCAGATGGGTTCGTTGCAGGAGCAATCATTTTTAAGCTCCCGTCGGCGTGGTATTCGTTCAAGACAGAAATGTATCGGAAGAAAATGCAGGTCAGTCTAAAAGACCTCAAGCGCCGCATCTGCATTGAGGATGAGAACCGGACTAGACACGCTATGGAGACAGTTAGCAAGCAGTCCTCTGCTGCCAATATGGTCTCACATCCTAAGCGTAAATTTAAGCCTGAAAAGACTATGCCATCGCCCGGTGCACCCGCAGTTGTGGACACCAGCAAAAAGGCTAAGAAATTCAAAGGCAAGTGCTACAACTATAACAAGTGGGTTCACTGCGCTTCCGAGTGTAAGCAACCCAAGAGAGGTGACTTTAGCACACCAAAGACTGATAACAGGGCCAATATGGTTCATCAGACTGCACCTACCGACTTTGTTGCCATGGTTGGTAATGGAAAGGCTAGTACCGAGTGGTGGCTAAACTCAGGTGCTACATGTCACGTCTGCAATAATTCTGAGCTTCTGGAGGATGTCACTGCAGTCAGAGAGACTGTCACTGTTGCAGATGGAGGAGTAGCTGACGTTCTGAAGGTCGACAATGCTACCTTGACGCTCTCCTCAGGTAAAACTCTTACTCTTAAAAATGTTAAATGTATACCTTCATTACCTGCTAATTTAATTTCAATTAGCTTGTTATGCGATGCTGGTATGTCATTTAATATTAGTGGTGGTCGAGTAACGTTGATGTTCACTCGCATTATTTTTGTTGTGCGTATGTCGTAAATGGAATGTATAGGTTGAGTGTAGCAAATGAAGTAGTCAATCAAGTTAGCTCAAATTTGATAAATCCTAAGACTTTACATGCAAGACTAGAACACGTTAATTATAGAAAACAACTCATTCTAGCTAGAACTCACGGCATCCCCTTAGACACAACCACCAAATTCGACAAATGTGAAATTTGTGCTCAAACTAAGATAATTAGAACACCTTTTAGTCAGGTTTCTAGGAGCACACAATTGCTAGAGTTAATACATTCCAACATATGTGACTACAAAAGTTTTGTCATACGAGGAGGTCGGAAGTATCTGATAACCTTTATCGACGACTACTCTAGATTCAGTCACATTTACCTCCTTAAAACTAAAGATGAAGATTTGAAAAATTTTGTAAATTCAAAAATAAGGTTGAGAATCAGCTTGACATGAAAATTAAAAGGCTAAGGAATGATAGAGGAGGAGAATACATCTCGGGGGAGTTCAGAGATCTCCTTGCCAGTAATGATATAATCCCTGAAACAACTGCCCCTTATTCCCCCCAATCCAACGGTATCACTGATAGGAAAAATAGAACTTTAACAGAGATGTTGAATTCTATGTTGTTGACTGCTGGCATGCCTGCGACCTATTGGGGTGAAGTTGTCCTCACGTCAAATCACATTCTTAATAAAGTTTCTCATGCAAAGTTGACTAAGACACCCTATGAGCGTTGGTTTAAGAGACCTCCTAGATTTGATAATCTTAAGACCTAGGGCTGTATCGCTTATGCTAGAATACCTGACCTTAGACGAGCTAAGATTGGACCTAAGATAAATACGTGTTTATCTTGGATATGCAGAGGATAGTGCTGCAGACAGTTTCTAGACCTCTCAACGAACTCTGTAATATAATCTAGAGACGCTGTCTTCTTTGAGGATAAGTTCCTTAAGGATAAGAATCTGACGCTTCCAGGTTTACCAACAACTAGTCTTGAGCCTCTAGTTGAGCCAAGCCAATGTAACTCTGACACTGAGCCTGTAGACACGAGTGGTTTAGATATCAGAAGGCTATCTAGTAGAAAAAATGCCTAAAAGCTTCGGTACAGACTTCATGACTTACCAAGTTAAAGCCAATCCATCCACCTATAAGGAAGCGAAGCGATCTCGAGACTCTTTATTATGGAAAGAAGCCATAGATGAAGAGTTGAACTCTCTCATGCAGAACAATACGTGGACATTGGTTGACTTGCCCAAAGGGGCTAAGACCATTGGAAATAAGTGAGTTCTGAAGAAGAAGCTTAATCCTGATGGGAGTATTGCAAAATATAAATCACTTCTAGTTGCAAAAGGCTTCACTCAAGTGAGTGGTATAGACTACTTTGATATATACTCACATGTTTGTCACTATGCGGCGATTAGGATACTTCTCGCGATAATATCTATTGACACTTTACAGTTCATCAAATGGATGTCAAGACTGCATTTCTTAATGGAGATCTGACCGAGGAGATCTATATGCACCAACTTGAAGGGGTTGTCGTAGAAAGTCTAGAAAGTAAGGTCTGTAAGTTGATTAAGTCACTATACTGATTGAAACACGCACCAAAATTGTGGTACAAAAAATGTGACACTTGTGTTAAAGCTATGAGTTTCAAATCCAACTTATTAGATAAATGTCTGTACGTAAGAACAAGTTCAAATAAAGTTGCAATTATATGCTTGTACGTTGATGACATGCTAATTCTGGGTTTTGATCAGTCTGAGGTGGAAGACGTGAAAGTTGCCTTGACGACACTATTTAGCATGACTGACTTAGGTATGGTGAAAACCATCCTAGGAATGGAAGTGAACTTCACTAAACAGGATATTACCCTGAGTCAGAGTCACTACATTAGAAATCTACTAGAAAAGTGGGGTTACGTTAATAGCAAAAAGATTGAGACTCCATACGATTATAACAATAGACTGAAACCGAATGAAGGTTCATCTATTAGACAGTTGGATTACTTCAAACTCATAGGAAGTCTCATGTATGTTACTATCTGCACTAGACCTGACATAGCTTTTACGGTTGGCATGTTGAGTAGATCCACGAGTAACCCTGGGAAGGACCACTGGGATGCCTTAGAAAGGCTAATGTGATACTTAAAGTACACTGAGAAGTATGCTTTATGTTACAGTGGACATCCTCCTGTGCTTGAGGGGTATTCTGACGTCTCCTGATGCTCAGAAATTGCTGATAGTAGATCCACTAACGGTTTTGTGTTTACCCTAGGAGGAGCTGCAGTAACTTGGAAGTCAAAGAGGCAGACACACCTTGCATTATCCTCTATGGAATCAGAATTCTATGCTCTCGCTTCAGCAGGAGAAGAAGCGGAGTGGATAAGAGATCTGATAATGGACATTCTAATGACGAGTCTGAAAATGCACTTTATTTCGTTATATTGTGACAATCAAGCCACAAAGACCATTGCAACAAATACGCTGTTCAATGGAAAGCGAAGGCAACTAAGGATGAAACAGGCCTGGTTGACCTATCTTACTAGTCAAGAGATAATCTCCCTATTGGACGTGAGATCAAAAGATAATGTAGCAGATGTCCTTACCAAAGGCTTATGTAAGGTTCTAACATCTAAAACATCGGGGGAGATGTGATTAAAGTCCATTTAGTAAGGACTTAATACTTTGCTTATGTTTTAAATTTCAAGAACCAAAGTCTGCTTACATTCAAGCATCTAGAATGAGCACATTGAAGTATTTCAGATGATATCTGATGAAGGTCAGAGATGAATAGTTGTCAGTCATTCTAAACTTGATGACTTACGCAATTATTTTATTCAAAGGATGATTTGGGTATCATTCCAAAAAGGAATACTGAAGTTGCTGATATGTGTCCTGATATTATGATCATTACTTAGATCATTCCAAACTTGATGATATATTGGTCACAACTTGTTGTATCATTCCAAACTTGATGGTATAACCAACATTTTAAGAACCAGACCGGAACAGCCAGTTCGACCGGTCGGACCAGCCGGTTCGACCGGTCGGACCGCCGACCGGTCCCCCGGGCGGTCCGGTCAGGTTCTTAAAACCGACTCCTCCAAAAACCGGCTAGGAACCGGTGAACCGGTCGGTTGGATCGGTGAACTGGAAACCGGGTCGGTTATTAGGTAACCGGACGGTTTGAATTGTAAACCTTGATACTTGATCGGACACTGCAGATTTGTTAGGCTTTAGGGTTTAACTTTCTAAATTTCGGTTCTTTTAACTTTAGAGCTCGGCAAGGAAACATATTGTCAGCGCTCGACATTAAACTGTGTGCACACCGAGCTCGACATTAAACATCTTGACATTGCATATTTACTTGGAAAGTGTGTACACGCCTCAAATTTAGCGCCTAAAGAAGGCCTTCTCAACTATAATTGCAACGAGCCTTTTCAGCAGTCCATTCATTCCTCAGGTTCAAATTTGAACATAGATCGCCCCAATACTAAAGAAAACCTTTACTTTTTTGATGGTGGGACCACATCATAAATGCTTCCCGCACTATCCCAAGACATATTAAGGCAGATTCAGACAGTGACAGAGATGACGTCTATTCCAAGCAAGAAAACATCAACGCAATTTGAAACAAATATTATGAGACATTGCATTTTGTAAGACCGTGTTATTTGATGTATTTGTGTGTGATATTCTTGAATTATGAAGATATAATATTAGTTGAATTAAATATATAGTTCTGTTAGTGTTATCACGGTTCAACCCCGGTTGAACCGGTTGAACCTTGAACCTTTCAGTCCACCGGTTCAACGTCCGGTCCGGTTCTTAAAACCTTGGGTATAACACAATTGTGAAACGTTTAGTAATAGTCCTAATAATCGAAGGAACATGGTTTGATTCTATGAAATCAATTTTCTATTTTTTTGTAAATTAGATAGAGATGTTGATATGTGATTCATTCTTCCTTGTTAGAGTGTTACGTTCTTTTACTGCTAGAACTAATCACTTTACTTTTGATTAACAAATGTTAGAATTCATATAGATTTGTCTCATGACATTCTTATTGTGTCTGTTTGCAGATCACATGGAGACTGGAGGAGAGAAAGTTGAATTCGACCCGGATGACGATGATTTGCTATTTGCATAGATCAGTGACCAGTTATCTGTTTTGAGTTTTTCCAGTTTTGTTTACTGTTTTTTGTTTGGAGCCATGTGTTTGAGTTTAGATATTCTGTATTCTAAAACTCATATTTATGTTCTCTGAAAAACTCATATTTTGCCGTTATTAACTCTTGTTTTAAGTAATCTGTTATGTGATACCTTTATATACAATATATGAGGAGATTATTGAGGTATATTGATATATAGGTTAACAGATACTTAATGGGTTTGGTGTGGATCCGGTAGGCATCCAATAACCCGTCGGGGATTTAGGGTTACGCCAATAAATACCCCTGCTGGGGGGCAACGTGGAGGTCGTTCAAAACTTGACGGTCACACGGGATGCTTCGAGCGCACTAACAGATTCCACCATGCACACATGTTTCGCCCTGCGCACATTCTGCCCCGCGCACATTCCACCATGCACACGTGTTTCGCCCTGCGCACATTCCGCCCCGCCCACATTCCACCATGCACACGTGTTTCGCCTTGCGCACGTTCCGCCCCGCGCACATTCCATCCCGTACACGTTCCGCCCCGCGCACATTCCATCCCGCACACGTTCCGCCCCGTGCACACTCCGCCCTGCGCGCACTTCTCCACAAACAGCGCCCTCCTCTCAACAAGTATACCACTCCAGACTCCTCCACACACAGCAAAAGGCAAGCCGAAGACCCCGACGCACAACTCAAGCCTCCAAGCGTCGGCAGAAGGCCCAAGAGCACCAAAAACACAGCGCTCCCCATTATAACTAAGAAGAAATACTTTGCTCCACGAGCGGTGACCTATCACCCTTGGAGCCCTTCTCTCTCTCTTCCCCAACAATTGTAACGAGAGACGGTCTGTCGCCCTTGAGTTCTCTAAAAAGCCCTGCAACAACACAAGAATATATTGGCAGTTTGGTCGGCACAGTCCCGACCACGTGATATTTTTGCCTTTTTCGGGGTTTTTCACGTCAAAAAAAGTCTCCTTGTCAGCCGTCTCAATCACTTTTTCATTGACTGTTTGCGCGCTCGACCGTTCCCCGGGCTAAGACGGTCCACTTTTTCATAGACCGCCGAGTTTGGCCGTAACACTGTGCATAACAATTCGCTCACGAATTTATAAATTTAAACCGACTAAGCAGGGGTAATTGGAAATGCCTCATCGCGGGTTCATTGCGGTCGAAAACCATGGTGTCTAAACGGAGAGATATTTAAGTATGACTGTACGGGTAGCGCACAATGTTTATAATAGATCACAGTGCGAGAGAAAGTATGTATGATCCATGATTTTAATGGTGTAGATTGTTTATGAGAAAATATACGGCACTTCAGATTGTTACACACACCCACTTTTGAGTTGTAGGAACGAGCGTTCATTCATCTTCCCTAAAAACTCATGCGGGGAAGCTCTCTAAGGGCCTGTTTGGGAAGGTTTTTTAGCTTATTTTCGTTTTCTAAAAAGCGCCACCGCACCTACAAAACCGTTTGGATTGTCTACCGGTGGGAAAAGCTACCGCGGGAAACTCCTTTTTCTCCTCTTTTTGAAAAGTCACTTGTCCCCTACTTTTCATCCTTTTCGAAAAACACTTTCTCATCCCGATACAAGGTTAGCGCATTTTCCGCCCGGGCGAGTATTTCTTCGCCGAAGGGCGCCTTTTAGGCCCGGACGTGAATTTTCGCTCGGTCGCGTATTTTTTCCCAGTCGCACATTCTTCGCCCGGGCGCGCATTTTTTGCTCGAGCGCGCATTTTTCGCTCGAGCGCACATTTTTCTCGCGGGCATGCATTTTTCGCCCGGGCGCACATTTTTCGCCCCGACGCGCATTTTTCGCCCGGTCTCGCATTTTTTCGCCGGGGCGTGCATTTTTCGCCGGGCTGAGAATTTTTCGCGCGGGCGCACATTTTTCGCGCGGGCACGCATTTTTCGCCGGACGCGCATTTTTTGCCCCGGACGCGCATTTTTTGCCCGTGCTCTCATTTTTCGCCGGTGCGCGCATTTTTCTTTCGGGCACGCTTTTTTCGCCTGAACGCGCATTTTTGCCCTACGACCCATTTTTTCGCCCGGGCGCTCATTTTTCAGCCGGACGAGTATTTTTCGCCCGGGCGCGCATTTTTCTCACAGACGCCCTTTTTTCGCCCGGACGCGCAGTTTTCACCCGGGCTCGCAATTTTCCCCCCGGACTCACATTTTTCGCCCGGACTCGCAGTTTTCGCCTGAACGCCCAATTTTCGCCCGGGCTCGCATATTTTTCGCCCCGGCGCACATTTTTCGCCCGGACGGACATTTTTCGCCCGAGCTCGCATTTTTTCGCCCGGGAGGGCATTTTTTGCCCGGGCGCATATTTTTTCGTCCGGGCGGAGCATTTTTTGACCGGACGCGTATTTTTTGCATGAGTGCGCATTTTTCATCCGGGCGAGAAGTTTTCGCCCCGGCGCGCATTTTTTCGCCCGGGCGCTCTTTTTTCTCCCGAGCGCGCATTTTTCTCCCGGGAGAAAAAAGCGCGTTCGGGTGAAAATGCGCCCGGGGGAAAAATGCGCGCCCGAGCGAAAAAATGCAAGCCCGTGAGAACAATGGACGTTCATGTGAAAAATGCGCGCCTGGGCGAAAAATGCGCGCCCGAGCGAAAAAAGCGCGACCGGCAAAAAATGAGAGCACATACTAAACATGCGCGCTCAGGGCGAAAAATGCGCGCCCGGGACAATAATGCGTACCCTAGAGAAAAATGCGCGCCGGGAGAAAAATGCTCGCCCGAGCGAAATATGCGCGCCCGGGCGTAATATGCTCGCCCGAGCGAAAATTGCACGTCCGGGTAAAAAATTCGCGCTCGGGCGCTCATTTTCTCCCGAGCTCGCATTTTTTTGTCCGGTCGCGCATTTTTAATAAAAAAGTCACCGCAACGAAGATTTGTCACAGTTTATAAAGTGATTTTCATTTTTGAAAATCTCTGCAAAAAAAGTTCACCCAAACAATTGTTCTTTTGCAGCAGATATAAAAAAAAAAGTACATTTTCCTCCGGTTCATTTGCCGCAACTCTGTCTCCTTTCTCTAGGACTGCGGAGGGAATCCTGCGGAGGGTGGGTGGAGGTATCAAGCAACGGAACAAAAAAGCGGAAAGAGTTTTTCCATTATTCTCGCCGGAATTCGGATCCAGTTTAGTGTCTGCCACAATGATTCGAAGGTTTCTTCTTCCCTTCCTTGTACTTTCTCCTGATCCCTTTACCTCGCTTACCATTTCATCTTTCTTTTCCCGTTCTCCCTGGTCATTTGCGCTGAACTCTTTTCTCGTTTTATCTAGGGTTTTTGGCTTTGGCCCTGTTTCTTCGATTCTGTAATTTGGTAGCTCGCCCGTTGAAAATTTTGGAAGTTGTCACTATTATATGTGTTTGGCGTAGTTATTGTGCTTCCCTTTTTTGATTACTTTGATAAAAATGTCATGTAGGTGCATTTGGAAGCTGTCATCCGGTCAAGGTATTGGGAGGAGGCAGGGAACAACCGGGACGCAGGCATTTCTCTTTCCCTTCGAGATTCATTTCGTGCATTTTACTAGTTTGATTTTCTCTTTTAACATCCCATTTAGAGGAGGAAGAAGTGTTAGCTGGTACTTATTAGGAATGGTAAGCAAAAAGTGTAGGGCTCAGGGAAAATTATTCTAAACCGGTGTCGGGATTTCCCTTATGTGAGTAGGTGTTCTTGATTTCTATGTTATAGTAGTAGAGTGTATACTTGACTAGGTAGAAGCCATAATAGTTGCTTGCAGTTCATGTACCATGGAGTCATGTACCACCATTGTTTGTCTCAAACATGGATCAACAAGTATAAGAGTTTGAACAAGCATGAAACCAGTTTTATGAATTAATAGCTATTTTTTTGCTTTGCGATTAAGTTCCTATTGATTACGTTCTTGCAATTTTTAGTTATCGTGAAATTACAAGAACGATGTAAGTCTAATGCATATACTTGATCTTTAGTATTATGGTATGTTATTGAATAATTGTTATTTGTTAATGACTATTCGAATGTGAAAGTACCTATCATGAGCGAAATATGATGCACACAAAATAGAATGCATAAGAGATCAAGCAGACCAGATAAGCATGTTAATTAAAGAGATCCAGAGAAGAGATGGCTTGATCTATTGAAATATAGAACCATAAGTAGTGAGCAAAGTAAGGGATACTAACCTGCTCTTCTCAAAACTGGAGTATATTCAGCACTCAAAATGAAAAATCCATAAAAATGAGTTGGTTTCACTTCAGTCTTGATGATGTCTTGTTGTTGAAAACAATCACCAATGCACAATAGATCAAAATCGGCTCAACAATCGAGTCGTTGACTCCCTCGTTAACGTTGGCGGTCTCATCTCAGCTATTATCCATCCTTTAAAGTTTTCGTTGGAAACTGCACTTCGACCTGACATTTGATCATGAGCACATTTGATCATGAGCACTGCCAAAATCACTAACTTATTGTTCCATGTGAGTCGATCCAAACTTTTTCAAGCTGAGTTTGCTACTGATAGAGATTGTAAACACCGGAGTTGTCGACATCTTTCCTGCAGTCACTTGAGTTGTCGATAGCCGTCCTAACCCCTATACAACTTGTCGACCTCTCTATTACTATTGAGGAAAAGGATGTTACTTAAGCAATGATGAAAAATAAAAGATATGAAGACATTACTTAAAGCAAACTACAAAAAGAACATAGAAACATGATTTATGTGGTTTCGTGAAAGGCACCTATGTTCACGACTACATGTTCTTTGTTTTATACCTGATTGGAAATAAATATATGATACAATACTACAAACACAAAAAGTCATCTTGCTTACTCTACGCGTCTTACTATTTTTCTACCTTAGTTTCTCACTCTCACATATTTACTCAGTACTCCAAACCTTTAAACAACGACCAACCTATCTACATGTCATGCCATCTACATGTCATGCCAGTTGTAGTGAGAAAAATATTTAAGTGTGTTAGATGGGTTTAGAAGATTTGATACCTCAATAGAGGTCCAAGGGTTTATTTATATAGTAGGAGAAAAACATACATACTGAATTACATGATATGAGATTAATATATCTAATACTCCCCCTCAAGTTGGGTCGTAGGAACTACCCAAACCTAACTTGCTACATATAAATTTCATTAAAATACCCGTAACTCTCTTAGTAAGAATATATGCAACTTGATCTCCAGTTTTCACATGAATTCAATGTGTTTTGTGCGTTCATGAAACACTTGATTAGTATTTATCTGTATCGTAGCTTGATTATCGCACCATAGAGGAGTGAGATCTTGAACTGGATACCTGATTTCACTAAGAGTCTGTCTAATCCACATATGACCCGATATTCCACTTTGTACTAGATCTGACAACCGTGGTTTGTTTTTTGCTCTTCCAGGAGACAAGATTTCCACCCATAAAGATAGTGAACCCTGTGGTTGACTTCCGAGCGGCTAAGCAGCCTGCCCAGTCAGAGTCACAATACGTTTCTATATTAGAATGACCTCGATTCTTGTACGATATCCCGAGTCCAAGATCTTTCTTTATGTATCTGACTATTCAGAGTACAGATTCTCACTGAGAGATAGTTGGAGCAGCCATGAACTGACTGACCTTACCTACTGCACAGACAATGTCAGGACTAGTCGTGGTAAGGTAGTTTAGTTTTCCAACTACTCTTCGACACTTTTTCGGTGAATCAAATAGTTTGCTTTCAACATGAAGACTCTTTTCCCCTGGTTCAAGTAGAGAGTTCATAGGAGCACAGTTAGACATCCCAAGATCAGATAGAAGACCGAGACCATATTTGCGTTGACAAATAATTATGGTGTTAGCATAATCGACAACTTCAATGCCTAGGAAGTACCGCAATGAGCCCAGATCCTTGGTTTGGAAGTTGAAGTGTAAAAATGCTTTGAGAATTATTATCCCTTTAGAATCACTGCCTGTAATAATAATATCATTGACATATACCACTAATCGGACAATACCTGCCGGAGAGTTCTGATAAAAGAGAGCCAAGTATTTCGCACTCTTCGTAAGACCGAACCGAGGGACTACAGATCGAAAATGAGTAAACCATGCTCGGGTGGTTTACTTCAATCAATATAACGACTTCTTGAGGTGTCACACCTTGTTTCTCTCCCCCTCAGCAACGAATCCAGGTGGTTGTTCCATGTACACCTCTTCGGCCAAGGACCCATGAAGAAAGACATTCTTGATGTCCAATTGTTGCAGGGGCCACTGGTGAGAGGTTGCAAGTGAGAGCAGGATACGAATGGAGGACATTTTGGTGACTGGGGCAAAAGTTTCATCATAATCCACTCAAAAAGTCTGAGCATAACCTTTGGCAACCAAGCGAGCCTTCAAGTGATCAAGGGAACCATCCACATTTACCTTGATGGTGTAAATCCATTTGCATCCAATAACCCGCTTGCCTGTGGGCAAAGGGACCAAGTCCCACGTGTGATTAAGTTGAAGGGCCTTCAACTCATCTCGCATAGCAGTCGCCCAACCAGGATGTGCTTTGGCATCATCGACGGTAGATGTAAGATGGTATTAATCCAGAGTGGAGTGCAGTGTAGTATGAGAAGCCGATAATCCCTGGTAAGAATTAACAAATAGAGGTTTGTTCCGACAAACCCGACTTCCTTTTCGTAATGTAATGGTTAGTTCCTGGATGATTGTAAAGGGATCCACATGCATACTAGCAGAGTCTTTCTGAGGAATAGTCGTTGGACTACTGAGGGAAGAGGGAGGCTGAGGTGGTTGCACTAATGTACTATCAAAAGGGCGACGAGTGTAAACCTGTCCCCAAAGAGGACTCAGGAGGTCATCTAGAGAGAGTATAACAAGTTCGGGACGAGGAACCAAGATTGAATCAAGTGAAGGGTTAGGAGGTGTGGATCCACGAGGAAGGTAAGAGTCAGATTCAAGGAAGACAACATCCGCCGATATAATGTATCTGTGAGGGTCAGGAGTAACATCGATATCCCTTAGTAGTACGTGAATACCTGAGGAATATACATTTCAAGGAGTGAGGATCAAGTTTGGAGACAGAGGGACGAGGATCCAGAACGTAGCAAATACACCCAAAGGCTCATAAAGGTAGGAAGAGACCAGAGTGGTCTGGATAAAGGGTATGGTAGGGTGTTTCCCCCTGAAGTATATGAGTGGGAAGACGATTAATAAGATGTGCAACAGTAAGTACTGCATCACCCTATAAGTGTTTGGGTACATGTTTATGATGAAGAATGCCCCGTGTGACCTCAAGGAGGTGACGATTTTTCCTTTTGGCAACACCGTTTTGTTGGGGGGTATCACGACAATTTGTTTGATACAGAATGCCTTTGTCAGAGAGAAAGTTAGACATAAACTGCGATAAGTATTCTCTACCATTATCAGTACGAAGCCACTTAAGACGAACAAAGAATTGAGTAAATATTTCATTCAACAAGTTTTGAAAAATAGAAGGTAGCTCAGAACGATTTTTCATTAAGTACACCCAAATCATACGAGCGAAATCATCAATAAATGTAACATAATATTTTTGTCATAACAACGTAGGGATATGACATGGTCCCCAAACATCAGAATGAAGTAAATCATCGGTGCAGTAGTACATCATCAAGACGAGGGACATAACTAATTATGTAAAGTTTAACAAAATGACAAGACTCACAGTTGAGATGGGAAACCTTCCCAAACTTAGGATACAAACGACGCATAATATGCACAGACGGGTTAGTTCCAAAAACTTTGTGGAGGTAACAGAACAAGCAAGAGGTGAGAATTCATCCAGGATATACACGCCACCACTCAACTTCCCTCTACCAATAATACGGCTCGTCGACTATTCCTGAAAAATACAACCTGAAGATGTGAAAGTAGTAATACAATTTAAATCACCAGTAAGCTTACTAATCGACATTAAGTTGTGTCACGACCCGTCTCGACAAAAGTCAGAGTGCGCTTCGGGGCGAGTCGTGATGCCACAGACATGGGGGAAAGAATCTCCATGTCTGTTAGGCGGAAGCTGAGATACTGATAATTAGTTTTAAAAGAATTTCTTTTGATTAAAACAGATTATTTTATTGCGGAAGCGTTAAAATCTGACAGTGAGATTATTAGATCCACATGCATTTTTAATAAAACTCATGATACAAGTTCAGATACAGATTTTTAGATCATCTATGTACCGTTTTTCATGAAGCAAAGCTAACAAGACAGGCAAGCTAGTGAGACAGACAGAAATATCAAAAATTATTAGACTACTCCGAAATATAACATACATAGATGATCATGTAATAACAAAAGTTGTAACAAGTGAAAGTGTAGGTGTTTTTGTTTGACGCACATGATTCATGATTCAGACAGATTCAAATTCAGATGCAAGTCTTACCAGAGATTCAAGATTTCTACCCGTGATCTCTAAGGGGAGGCTCTTTCAAACCCTCACCCTTGAGCCAGGGAGTTTATGCTAGCTATGATCGGTCCTTTGTTCCCGTTAGGGATTCAAGAAAGAACCTAAGTCGAGGAGTTGCATCAATTAAACACCACCTTTCATTGTTCGCTTACGTTATTAATAGAATTAAATGATTCATAATTTGGCGATTTCAAGCGTATCAAGATATGTTATCAATTACTGATTCAGATATACAAGTGTAGAGTTTACAAACATGAAACGAGGGGGAATCAAGTTATAGAACATTATTTAACCAAGTCTTGCATCCAAGCGTATCTAAGAAGCGAAAAGGAGCTGATGACACCCCAAATTAGATAGAGAGTTTTGAACCTTGTGAATTCGAGAAGCTAAGGATTTTATTAACAAGAAGATTATTCAAGTAAAAATGCAGGGGTAAGCTTGACATGCAACGATTCTGGGATAACTGGTACTCAGTACAATAAACCATTCTTTTGACACAAATATCTTCCAGTAACATATGTGGTTGATACAAGCATGACATCAAACACCAATCATTTAATCGCTAGCAAGGAATCTTAACAGTTATCTTTCAAATTAATTAATGATCGTGCTCGAAAACCTACTTGTCTTCTAATTATCCATCGAATGAGAAAATTCATCTACGTGAATATCCAAATAACCATCATTCACATTCACAACTTGTGTTATTTCAAACGCGTGAAACCTCAATCCATTAACCAGTCAATTTAGGCATTCAAGGTCTAAATTTATTTGACGAAACATGTATTCAAAAGCGAAGTCATAAATTCATAAGAACAGACAAGGTAATCTAAGATCAATGTTTGCAAGAGAGAGATCTCTACTTGCCTTAAATGAGACTGAAACTGACGTCGGCGGCGAAGCGACGCAAACAAAAATAGAAACCCTCTTTAAAACTGTTAAAGAACAACCAAAATGATAATTGACAAAGCAAGATCTTGAATGCACGAGAGGGTTAGCGATTTACCTCCCTCAAAAGTGAGGTGAGAGGAGATACCACGCAAAAACGGAGACTTGGCGGCGCTTAGGCTTGGGGAAACCCTAAATCGGAGAGGTCTTGAAGAGATCCTATCACTTGAATCGAGGAGTGGTGCCGGAGATCACAAATAAATCGGGATTAGATGGTTACAAGATGACACAAATACGGATCACAATAAGTACAAAATTTGAGGCACAATGAAATCCAAAATAAATATAAGGAAAATCTGAAAAAGAGAGGGGAAAGAGGAAATTCTTACCCAAGGAGGCCAAATTCGAGCCCAAGGAGGAGAGGGGAGAAAACCCTAGCTGTTCCTCTTTCAAAACCCCAACCAAATAGAAGAAGAATCGGAGAAATAAGGGTTTCCGAAGGAAGCAAAGCGGCTGCCGGTCTTGAGGAAGAGGAGGCTGCCTGCCCTTGGAGGAGGAACGACTGTTGTAGGGAATAGGGTTGCTGTCGACTAGAGCAGGAGGAGGGAGTGTTGGAGGGCTGTCGGCCTTGAAATAGGAGGAGACTAGCTGCTGCTGCTGCCGGCTGTTGGAGGAGGAAGCTGCTGCTGTCCTTGAGGAGAGAAGGAGGTTGCCGAGAAGGAGAAGGAGGAGGCGCCGACGGGAGGATCCGGAGGCGGCGCCGGCAGGAAGGGTAGGAAAAGCAGGAGCGGCAGGCGGTGGCGGCGCTGTGAGCGGGAGACGGGAGCAAGAGCGGGATCGCGAGACGGGAGCGGGAGTGCGGCTTGCGCGAAAACGGGAGTCCTAGACCGTGAGTTTAAATCGAGGGGGGCTGGGTTGCGGCTAGACAAAATAAGAAAAAATACGGATTGTTACATTCTCCCATACTTAGAAAGTTTCGTCCCGAAACTTTCTGAGGATTCCCTGAATGTGACCTCTCATGACGATGATTAAGATGCCATTTATTCCAATCAAGATTTGCAGATCAAGACATGGAAGCTAACTATGAATATGCTGAAACAGAATGGAAAACAAGCGCGGAGACTTACCAAGATCAAGAGAAAATTTGTGGATACTTGCTTCGCATATTAGATTCAAGTTCTCAAGTATACTCTTCAGACTTGTCATGCGTCCAAAACACTATGACCAAATGGATGGTTTGCTTTCGTAGCTTGCGTACTTGATACTACACGATCTTAGCGAGTTTGACCGGATACGAGAGATTGGCTTCAGGGGGACACATGAATTTCTTCAAATAGCTTCAAATTGAGAGACAAGACTCGAGAATTCATGAGCGGAAAATATCTCTGCACGAAAGGAAGATAGAACACCAAAAGGGAAAAAGAAGCTGATTGATGATTGAGTAACGACAAAAGTGAGTCATACTGGTGATGGAAGAGCACAAAACAACGCCGAAGTAATTCAGTAGAGCAATTTACAAAGAGACTCTCATTTCTCGTTGACACTTAGGAGCTAACTAGAAGGGGATACATACGGACCGAATGAGATTGATCGACAAGCGGAACATGAAGCACTGATTACAACAACCGGGGTCTTGAAACTAGAGATTCTAACACCTTCCACACTGTCAGATACATAAATCATGTAATAATTACAACATTTCATTGGACAAATCTAGGTAATGATCATGCAATTGCAAAATTGAAATCATGTGCGATGTCAAGCAAATAGTAAATCCATGCGTGTGCAATCAGTATTGTTGTTCTTAACTTCACACTTGTGCAATGATTTATGATATGAATACAAATGAATGCATACCCATGTCATGTTAAGTGCCTATTTCACTTAATATGTCATGCATATTATGATATAATGTCATCGCACTTGAAAATATTAAACTGCCCATAACCATTTAATATTCGCAAGCGGTGTATATCCTAGTGAAATTCATATGCACAAAAATGTTAAGTTTGCCCATAAGGGAAAAACTTAGGAGCTAACTAGAAGGGGATACAGGAGGGCCGAATGAGATTGATCGACAAACGGAACAGGAAACACTGATTACGAAAACTGGGGTCTTGAAACTAGAGATTCTAACACATTCCACACTGTCAGATACATAAATCATGTAATAATTACAACATTTTCATTGGACAACTATAAGTAATGATCATGCAATTGTAAAATTGAAATCATGTGCGATGTCAAGCAAATAGTAAATTCATGCGTGTGCAATCAATATTGTTGTTCTTAGCTTCACACTTGTGCAATGATTTATGATATGAATGCAAATGAATGGATACGCATGTCATGTTAAGTGCCCATTTCACTTAACATGTCATGCATATTATGAACTAATGTCATCGCACTTGAAAATATTAAACTTCCCATAACCATTTATATTCGCAAGCGGTGTATATCCTAGTGGAATTCATATGCACAAAATGTTAAGTTTGCCCATAACCCCTTAACATTCGTGTGCATACTACTCATGCTTATGAGTGTAGTGTGTGCATGTTTCAGCCGTGAACAACAGATAATGACGAGGTGTGTGGAAAAATGATGCATATATATATTTATATAATAAGATTCAAAATATGTAATAGTTATAAAATATTTTATCTTTAGAGCCTAACCTGGCTCTGATACCAACTATCTGTCATGACCCGTCTCGACAAAAGTCAGAGTGCGTTTCAGGGCGAGTCGTGATGCCACAGACATGGGGGAAAGAATCTCCATGTTTGTTAGGCGGAAGCTGAGATACTGATAATTAGTTTTAAAACAATTTTTTTTTAGTAAAACAGATTGTTTTATTGCGGAAGCGTTAAAATATGACAGTGAGATTATTAGATCCACATGTATTTTTTAATAAAACTCATGATACAAGTTTTGATACATATTTTTATACAATGACAAATTCAGAGAAATGAATATGCAAACCACGTCAAATTATAGTACATACTATATCCTAGCAGTTGTCAGTGATAACCGAGAAAATGACTGATTATAATTATTACATAAAAGAAATATCCGACAGTAAAAGAAATGAAACATAAACATAGAACCTGAAACTTGACGCAGATCGGCTTAGGAAGCAGACGGCGCAGGCACGAACGCTAATGCAAATTCCAAAACAAGAAGGACAAACCTCAGAATATTGAAATAAACAGGAGAAAAACAAAATAAAATACGAGCAGAGGAAACATAATATTTGAGTACCGTTTTTATGAAGCAAAGCTAACAAGACAGACATGCAAGTGAGACAGACAGAAATATCAAAAATTATTAGACTACTCCGAAGTATAACATACATAGATGATCATGTAATAACAAAAGTTGTAACAAGTGAAAATGTATGTGTTTTTATTTGACGCACATGATTCATGATTCAGATAGATTCAAATTCAGATGCAAGTCTTACCAGAGATTCATGATTTCTGTCCGTGATCTCTAAGGGGCGGCTCTTTCGAACCCTCACCCTTGAGCCAGGGAGTTCATGCTAGCTATGATCGGTCATGTGTTCTTGTTAGGGATTCAAGAGGGAACCCAAGTCGAGGAGTTGCATCAATTAAACACCACCTTTCATTGTTCGCTTATGTTATTAATATAATTAAATGATTCATAATTTAGCTATTTCAAGCGTATCAAGATATGTTACCAATTACTGATTCAGATATACAAGACTAGAGTTTACAAACATGAAACGGGGGAGGGAGATAATCAAGTTATAGAACATTATTTAACCAAGTCTTGCATCCAAGCGTACCTAAGAAGCGAAAAGGAGTTGATGACACCCCAAACTAGATAGAGAGTTTTGAACCTTGCAAGTTCGAGAAGCTAAAAATTTTATTAACAAGAAGATTATTCAAGTAAAAATGCAGGGGTATGCTTGACATGCAACGATTCTGGGATAACTGATACTCATTACAATAAACCATTCTTTTGACACAAATATCTTCCAAATAACATATGTGGTCGATACGAGCATGACATCAAACACCATTCATTTAATCGCTAGCAAGGAATCTTAACAGTATCTTTCAAATTAATTAGTGATCGTGCTCGAAAACCTACTTGTCTTCTAATTATCCATCGAATGAGACAAAATTCATCTACGTGAATATCCAAATAACCATCATTCACATTCACAACTTGTGCTATTTCAAGATCTAAATTTATTTGACGAAACATGTATTCAAAAGCGAAGTCATAAATTCATAAGAACAGACAAGGTAATCTAAGAGCAATGTTTGCAAGAGAGAGATCTCTACTTGCCTTAAATGTGACTGAAACTGACGGCGGCGGCGCAAGTAAAAACAGAAACCCTATTTAAACCTATTAAAGAACAACCAAAATGATAATTGACAAAGCAAGATTCACAACGCTAGCACAGACAATTATTTTACAAGGCCAAAAGCACGAGAGGGTTAGCGATTTACCTCTCTCAAAAGTGAGGGGAGAGGAGATACCACGCAGAAACGGAGACTTGGCGGCGGTTAGGCTTGAGGAAACCCTAAATCTGAGAGGACTTGAAGAGATCCTATCACTTAAATCAAGGAGTGGCGCCGGAGATCACAAATAAATCCGGATTAGATGATTACAAGATGACACAAATACGGATCACAATAAATACGAAATTTGAGACACAGTGAAATCCAAAATAAATATAAGGAAAATCTTAAAAAGAGAGGGGAAAGAGGAAATCCTTACCCAAGGAGGCCAAATCCGAGCCCAAAGAGGAGAGGGGAGAAAACCCTAGCTGTTCCTCTTTCAAAACCCCAACCAAATCGAAGAAAAATCGTAGAAATAAGGGTTGTCGGAGGAAGCAAAGCGGCTGCCGGTCTTGAGGAAGAGGAGGCTGCCTGCCCTTGGAGGAGTAAGGGCTGCTGTAGGGAATATGGTTGCTGTCGGCCAGAGCAGGAGGAGGAGGGATTGCTGGAGGGCTATCGGACTTGAAACTGGAGGAGACTAGCTGCTGCTGCTGCCGACTGTTGGAGGAGGAAGCTGCTGCTATCCTTGAGGAGAGAAGGAGGTTGCCGGGAAGGAGAAGGAGGCGGCGCCGACGGGATGAGTCGGAGGCGGCGCCAATAGGAGGAGCAGGAGCGGCAGGCGGCGGCGGCGGCGCTGCGAGCGGGAGATGGGAGCGAGAGCGGGATCGCGAGACGGGAGCGGGAGTGCGGCTTGCGGGAAAACGGGAGCCCTGGACCGTGAGTTTAAATCGAGGGGGGCTGGGCTGCGGCTAGACAAAATAAGGAAAAATACGGGTTGTTACAACTTGTAAGCAGATTGGGGAACATGAGCAACCGAGGACATAGTCATGTCTGGTGTCACATCACAACTACCAAACCCAACAATGGGTACTGTCGATCCATCTACAACTGTAATTGAAGACCCATTATGAGGTTTGTATGAGTGTAAGAGACCCGAGGTACTAGTAAGATGATCAGAAGCGCTTGAATCTGCCAGCCACCGAACAGGACGCTATGAAATGCATACTGGCTGAACGGTTTGTGTCATAGCAGCACTATGAGTCGGAGAATCAATCTGAAGAGCCTGTAGGCGACGATACTCCTCAGATATTTCAACTGTTCTCGAAATACTAAATATAGAAGTGGAGTTAGTAAGGTGCGCAAAGCGAGATGATGGAGGAGGTTTGGAGGCCCAGTCAGGCTTCCCATGAACAACCCAACAAGTATCCTTCGTATGGGCCCGACGCTCGCAATGGGTGCAATGTCTCGTGTCGGTGTCACGCACGGCCAGAGCGGCCTCCACGGTTACTCTCCTTTCCACCACGAGAAGCAAGTGCCATCTACTCTCCGGAGGAAATATGTAGAGAAGATGAGGCAGGGGTACTGGAAGTTCTAACTTTGGTCAAACAATGGTACACACTAGAGTCTTCAGAATAGAGGGACTCACTAGCATTTCAGTCTTTGTTATCGAGAAGTTTGGATCAAGGCCATTCAGTAGCCACAATAATACAAGGTGCTCACGTTGAGCCTGATGCTCCTCCCTGGTAGAAGGGATCTCCCAAAGATCCAAGATCTCATCAGCAAAGACCTTCCATCAGCTAAGTACTCAGTGATTGAATGTGCCCCTTGTCTTAGTTCACCCATCTTGGGAAAGAGTTCACCAAGACGAGTTAGGTTGTTCTCCTGGGAGAACATCATATGTAAGGCATCTCATAGTTTCTTAGTGATGTCACCATTCTTGGACATTTGTTGAATGGAGGGGTCCATGGAGCTCAGTAGGAGAGCAAAAATGTGGCAGTCATCACTGTACCAATCCTCATATTCTGAACTGCCCACATCATGAGTTGGGAGTTGAGTAAGGTGGTGCATACGTTGTATACCCGATAGGGACATAATGACCCCCTTTTTCCACAATTGGAAGTTGGAGGAGGTAAGGAGAGTAGTAACAAGCCTCGCATTAGGAGGAAATGTGGAATCCCCTGGGGGTACGGTTGTCAGAGTGGTGCTCGTAATTGAGGAACCCATGACCTAGTTGTAAGGCACCAAGACGACAAAGAGGAAGGCTGCTGCATTCAGGCAAACGACATCAAATGGGAGAATACTCTGGCAGGGAGCACTTCATGGCAGAGCGACGGGACATCAGTAACAGGAGAGCTGTTGCGTACAAGCAGAGAGGCAGAGGAAAAGAGAAGCAACAACGTCACCAATAACAGGAGAAATTCATGGCAGCATCACCGCATGGAGCGGGAAAGAGCGGGGACACGCCCCCTTTAGGTCACGACATCTTCAAGCGCGCTAAGGAGCGTCGTCGTCTTCAAGCAAGGGAAGCGGCGTCGATCAGAGAGGCGTCGTCGTCGATCATAGAAGCGGCGTTGTACGTCGTTGACGATTTCAAGCAAAGGCTTCGATCGACAGTGGCGATGTCGAGCAACAGTGGTGAGAGTTGCGGGAGACGGAAGCGGCGTACGAGAGGCACGGGAGGAGTTACGCCCTAACCGTGCTCTGATACCATGTTAGATGAGTTTAGAAGATTTGATACCTCAATAGAGGCCCAAGGGTTTATTTATATAGCAGGAGAAAAACTTACATACTGAATTACATGATTGGGGACTAATATATCTAACAAAGTGAAAGAATTCAAGTGAGATAAAATTCTTGTTAATTAGATTTCTAAATAGAAAGATACAATAAGATTTTTAGGGCGAGAATATCGATAGAGGTAAATTTTTTGGAGAGAGTATTTATTTAGTATAATAGTAGGAGTGTATTATTTGAGTGAGAGAAACATAATGGAATAATTATTTTGAGAAATATATATCTAAAGTGAATTCTAATGACATTTCTAGGGAGAGAAACTGACGCAGGACGAATCTATAGGCGGCGGAAAATCCGTGACCTAACCCTACATGTTATGCAAAGCCCGACGAATTAGTCACGAATTATATAATAAATTAAACATCCCACGCAGTTAATTCACAACAAGATACAATAATTAATTAGGGCGAAGCAAGCTTAGGCTTTCCTCTGCGAGGAGGGCCAAAGCAAGAGCGCGCGGCGAATAGTTCCTTCCTGCAGTTGGAGATTTTTCCAGGCACAAATAACTAGAATAAAATGAACTTCCAAACAAGTATATGATTACCACAATGCAACAATGTTTTAATACCTTTAACCAATACAAAGCATATCACCAATCTGAAATAAACTAGGGCTGCAGCGATTTAGAACAAATCTGAAGTTTGGAGGCGAAATGGGGTCTTTCCGGGTGGTGGAAGACTAGATCGGGCAAGGGGAAGGTGGCTCCACGGAAGGGGAGGAGTTGGCTGCGGGTATGGGGGGGTTTAGGGGCTGGACCGGAGCTCGGGACTGGATCTGGACAGATCTGGCTGGCGGTGAACAGGGAAGGGGCTGGGACTGTGGGCGGCAGGGGCTGCTGTTTGGGGCAGGCGGCGTATGGATTTGAGGAGCAGGGAGGGGGGCAGTTGGGGCTAACAGGGAAGGGGAGGGAGGGCTGGCGGTAGGACTTCCGCTGGAGGGCTTGGAGGCTGACGGTGAACAGGCAGGGAAGGGGGGGGGGGGGGAACTATAGAATTGAATAGTGAATTTCATTAAGCAACAGTAGAGATAAGAAGAGGAATTTCTTCTAGGCATAGTGAGCAGTGGCTGGACGTTGGGGGGGAGGGAAACGGCTGCTGTAGAAAACAGAAAAGGGAGGAGCGGCTAGAGGATTGGAGGGGAGAAAATACAAAGATAAAGTTACCTTCCCAAGGAGTCGTCACCAAGGGGGATCCACGGAGTCGACACCGCGGATGGATCACCGGAAACAAGGAAGAAAGTCTCTCCAAATTTCAGCAATCCGAATTCCTGCAGCCCTAAAGATCTATTTATAAGAAAACAATATTAGGGCAACCGAAATCGACGGCTATGATTGGCCGGCGGTTCCGATGCCATAACTACATGAAATAAAACTCAAAATACATAATGTTATATATGAAATCGACTCGCAACACGAATCCGAACGCATCCACGGAGTTGGATCGTCGATCCGGGCACGCCATATATGGTATGTCGCCAAATCAGCCCCGAAAGGGCCCAAAGCTCGTCCTCGCCTATGCTCCGCATCAATCTCCCCGACTTGAAAAAATTCATCTCCCGATGAATAGTGGTCGGAATTCTCTCGCCGCAAGCCAGGTAAAACTCGAAGGGGCCCGCCAGAGATCGTCCAAGTGTCGACGCTGAAAAGTGGCCTCGCCAATCAACTCCTCCGGACTGAAAAATTTCCATCCCCGATGAGTGGAGACGGACGTACTGAAGTCGAAGTCCGGGGGCGAATCGATCATGCTCATCTCTCAACACATTAGTAGAAGGATCCGGTGGGATCGGAGGTGCTAATGGTGAAGCCGTTGTGGACAACATCTCGGGTAAGTACGGGTCAGAGGTGAGCTGAGAGCGGGGCAATGAATGTGATGGCAATGGCTCGGGGGTAGACTGAGTGATGAGTGGTAAAAACGGTGGTAAAGGCTCGGGAGGGCCGCCAAGACGTGGGCCCGAATACTCGTGAGGTGCAAAGGATGGCGTCAGGTCCCCAACATTGAACATAGTATGGGTACCCATGCTCGCGGGGATGTCCAACTCATAAGCATTTGTCCAGATGCTTCTCAGGACTAAGTAGGGACCCATTCGCCTAACGCTTAAGCTTTTAGCAAGCCTCGCACGGAGCCTCACAACGCAGATTCTCACCATCACCTGTTCGCCTTCATGAAGTACCTGCACTTGCCAGTGAACATCCACATGTGATTTACAAAATTTATTATCATTATGGATTCTTCGTCGGACCGACTCATGACACACAAGCAAACGATGAACAGACATCTCAACAGACTCATGCAAATGATGACGAAACAACTCAACAGACTCATGCAAATGATGACGAAACGACTCAACGGACTCATATAAATGACGCAAATGAAACATGACCGACACAACATGCTTTCTATGGGAAAATCTAATAATGACATGAAAATCTACTAAAGGAGATGGCCTATCAGGAGGCTCTCTCGGGAAGTGTAGAAAAACTCATCCCGTGTACGACGAGTGTTCAGATGATCTCGTGAGACATCTATACTCAAATACGAGCTCGTAAAGATCCAAGTGTCTCTCAGGGAACGTGACACGTCACGGGGCTCACCAGGGTGTGTGTATGAAAAGCCATCGCGAAGGAGGCGACCACATGAGTGAAAATCGAGTATACCGACTAGAGGACGTGGCTCTAAGGTGTGGTGAGTGTCTCCGTCAAGAAAGAACTCATCGGGTGGGTAAGCGGGTGGTGTGTCCCAAAACTCATCACGAGTGAGATGTGTCATAAAGTAGGTCCTCAAAATATGAGTAGGCTCTAGTGTGCTCAAGGTAGGCCCTACATACGCCTTACTCCGCTCACGACCCAACCTCTGGGGCAAGGCCAGAGATGATAGGGAAAGAGACGTCAATAACTTGAAACTCGTAAACAAGTGTCTCACTTGAATCTCATCTTCACCAGGATGTGGTGGATCATCAGGAGGCTCAACTGGGGGATCATCATGAAACTCGCCACTAGGTTTAAGGTCCTCCAGATGAGTACCAACATAAGGGGTAGTGTCCCCGTGAACGGATGACATGGCCACTACGAGATCAACACTAGGCTCTGGGCTCTCGGTCGCGATGTGACTCAGGGACATGATAATGGGAGAGCAACATAGACCTAGACTCAAGAATGGATCCGTAGGTGCGGTGTCAGGAAGTGAGTCTACGGTTGGGGTGCTAACTAGCCCGGTGGATGGCAGAGGAAGAGGTGTGGGTGAGGGACACAACACTACAGACTCAATAGGTCGCTCAGGCTCATTCTCAGCTGGGGACACAAGAGACGGGTCAGGCACAAGAGATAGGTCAATCGCTGGACTAAGCACCTCACTGGGGTGAGAGCAATCCGTATCAGGTATCACTTCTGTCATGTCCGACGGAACAATGGTAGGCAGAGTGGTGTCCTCGGTGTGGGAGGAGCTCGTACTGCAGAGGTCAAAGTGAGGATCCAACCGACTAGCTCTTGCGGATCTCAAAGACTGTTCGTAATGAAGGGCAAGCTGATACGTCTGCTCGAGGGACTTCGAGCTATGATAAACCACCTCAGTACGAATGTCTGATCGAATGCCAGACCGAAATCTGCAAGAGGTCATGGCTGGGTCCTCTCGGATATCGCCCCTCACAACTAACTCATCAAAGCGATCCCTGTACTCAGCGACGGACATGGATCCTTGCTGAAGGGAAAATAATTGGTCGAGCAAGCGACTCCGATACGACGAAGGCAGATACCTCTGCCACAATGTACGCTTCATGTCCACCCAACTAGTGACGCGATGTAGACGGTCTCGCTCGCGTGTCCTCTCAACGCTAGCCCAATATGCCCTCGCCTGATCTAAAAGCCTAAGTTTCGCAAACTTGACGCGGCGCTCACCGAATACCTCAAAGTGGTCAAGATAATACTCCATGTCCACGAGCCAATAACTGAAAGACTCGGGACTCGATGAGCCGTCAAAGGAAGGGGCAGCAGCACGAAACTGACTCTCAAGATCTCTCTCGGAACGACGATCCTCATAATAATCATCTCTAAGGTAACCGAGTCGAGCCGAAGGATCAACACGATCCGCTCGCGTGCAAGGATATGAACGACGACAATCATTATACTGATCGTCTCTAGTGTAGTGGTCTCGTGTCGGTGGGTCAACACGATCTCTAAAAGTGGTGTGCTGCGATCGAGAATAATCGTCGTAGTAACGTGAAGATCTCCCTGACGGGGCTCTGTGAGAGCGGGTGCTAGTGGACTCGAGACCTCCAAAGTGAGGGGAAGAATAATAGTGACACTTAGACATAATGAAAAAATCCTATAGACTCTACGACTGCGTATCAAAAAGAGCGCGTAACCTGCTTTGATACCAATTGACGCAGGACGAATCTATAGGCGGCGGAAAATCCGTGACCTAACCCTACATGTTATGCAAAGCCCGACGGATTAGTCACAAATTAGATAATAAATTAAACATCCCACGCAGTTAATTCACAACAAGATACAATAATTAATTAGGGCGAAGCAAGCTTAGGCTTTCCTCCGCGAGGAGGGCCAAAGCAAGAGCGCGCGTTCCTTCCTGCAGTTAGAGATTTTTCCAGGCACAAATAACTAGAATAAAATGAACTTCCAAACAAACATAAGATTACCACAATGCAACAATGTTTTAATACCTTTAACCAATACAAAGCATATCACCAATCTGAAATAAACTAGGGCTGCAGCGATTTAGAACAAATCTGAAGTTTGGAGGCGAAATGGGGTCTTTCCGGGTGGTGGAAGACTAGATCGGGCAAGGGAAAGGTGGCTCCACGGAAGGGGAGGAGTTGGCTGCGGGTAGGGGGGGGGGGGGTTAGGGGCTGGACAGGAGCTCGGGACTGGATCTGTCCAGATCTGTCCAGATCTGGACAGATCTGGCCGGCGGTGAACAGGGAAGGGGGCTGGGACTGTGGGCGGCAGGGGCTGCTGTTTGGGGCAGGCGGCGTATGGCTTTGAGGAGCAGGGAGGGGCGGCAGTTGGGGCTAACAGGGAAGGGGAGGGAGGGCTGGCGGCGGGACTTCCGCAGAGGGCTTGGAGGCTGACTGTGACCAGGCAGGGAAGGGGGGGGGGGGGGAACTATAGAATTGAATAGTGAATTTCATTAATCAACAGTAGAGATAAGAAGAGGAATTTCTTCTAGGCATAGTGAGCAGTGGCTGGACGTTGGGGGGGGAGGGAAACGGCTGCTGTAGAAAACAAAAAAGGGAGGAGCGACTAGAGGATTGGAGGGGAGAAAATACAAAGATAAAGTTACCTTCCCAAGGAGTCGTCACCAAGGGGGATCCACGGAGTCGGCACTGCGGATGGATCACTGGAAACAAGGAAGAAAGTCTCTCCAAATTTCAGCAATCCGAATTCCTGCAGCCCTAAAGATCTATTTATAAGAAAACAATATTAGGGCAACCGAAATCGACGGCTATGATTGGCCGGCGGTTCCGATGCCATAACTACATGAAATAAAACTCAAAATACATAATGTTATATATGAAATCGACTCGCAACACGAATCCGAACGCATCCACGGAGTCGGATCGTCGATCCGGGCACGCCATATATGGTAAGTCGCCAAATCAGCCCCGAAAGGGCCCAAAGCTCGTCCTCGTCTATGCTCCGCATCAGAAACTTTCTAGAGATAAAATTTCCAAAGAGAGAAAAAGGAGATGCTTGGGTGGACAAGTGATCAAGTATAAATTATGCCATTAATTTATCTTTAGGTGTTTAATTAGTAGAGATGATTTTAGTAGATATAATATGAGTAACGTTTGGTACTAATATATATTAGTATTAGTAAAGTTTGTGATTGCTGTAACTTAATTGTTTCTTGTAATTGAACAACAAAATTGACTAAGGCTTTATTTGGCGCGGCGGTGGCGGGCAAGAACCGGCGGGTGCAATGGCGATTTTCGAACCGGAGGGCGGAGGCGGGGGATCGAAACGGAGCTTTTGCTCCGTTTCTCAATGGCGAGGCAGGTGCAAACGCGGCAAACGCCGCCGCCCGCCATTTAGTTACGCGCCTTGCGGTTACCCTAATTCTATTTCTGCATACTCAATTTTATTGTTTGACCGAACATTATAATTAGAATTTAGACCAATTGAATTGTAACAAGAATGATATTCACCAACATTTGTGAGACATGCTTTACCAAATATGGAGAATGGAGTTTGGATCAAATTTATAAGTGTCATCATGAGAATGACATCATCTATATTGCATCATGAAGTGTGTTAACCTTGTGATGGGCTATGGAACCAACCCTCCAGGTGTATTTTGGAAAGCCTATCTCATATATCTCAAGTTCTAGTGCAACTTTCTTCTTTCAAGTAATTTATCATGTGTTCTCCCCACCTCTCCTTGTTGCTGAACAATTGGTCCTACCCGTCGTTCCCTCTCACCAAACTCTACCGGCCACCTGGATTCTAACCGATACCTACTTTTCACTAAACAATGCTATCTCCTCCTCGCCAGATTCCCTTGCATGAATTGACTTCCATACACATGACACTTGCTCCCTATACCAAGTGCTTTCGTCCTCCATTGTGGCCAAGGAATCCACATCGTCAGATGTCACCCTATCTACGCCCATTGGATCCCTGCTCCATTTCACCTTCTATCACCACCGACGTCCCTTCCAACACCTTTCCCTCCACTTTCCCATCAAAACATTCTTAGCACACTAGATCATGTCCCTCTTCCCCAAGCTCGCTTCTTCTCCGCATTCCTAGGCGACACCTTTCTCAGGCATACGTACCACTGCACCACTACCCACACCAAAATCCCTTCACACGTCGACTGCCGAGACAATAACTCCTCTCTACTAATTGCATACACATGCTCCAACTACCACCATATCTAAAAATGGCGAATCCAGGTGCTGTGCGCTCCTACACTTCATCCACACCCACGTCAACATAAACCCCTTTCCTATGGCTTTTTCCCTTGTTACCCCAACAAACCACACTGCCTTCTTCTCTTTACTGATTTCTCAGCCAAGCACCCCTGAGTTTTCTCTCTTTCCCGTGTCACGTTTCTCCTAAAATGATCGTCCAATACATCTTTTTGCACTCTGCTAGATATTCGGTTACATACACCAAACTCTACCCACTTTTTCATTAACTCCAACATCCCCGCCCAACATCCACCCCTCCTTTTCATTATATTCAACTTAGATTGCTACACTCACTTAACTCCAACCCCACTGCACAAACATCAACACCTACAAATCCAATTGGAACTTCACACCACAATAATCAAATTGTCCCAGCTTTAAATAATTGCAATCCACTCTTTAGGCCACACAACTCCCCAATTGCATCACCTCTCCCTATTATACTGGTCCATGAACCCATCTTCATCGCAAATACACCACACACATATCATCTATTTACCGACATGGCCTCCACACTCGCCCTGCAAGGACTTTCCATACTGGTGTCGTTTTCAACTCTCTCTATTAACACTGCTCAGGAGTTCCTATGGCCGCAACATCATCCTACACGAGCACCAATCATCCACTGCAAACCTTCCCTAGGGTGCCCCAATCTACTACTGACATTAACATTCACCCCGATAATATCCAATGGTCATCATCAGATTGTTGGACCGTAGATATTCAATTTGTTCCAATCGTTGTGCGACTAAGACTATTCACGACATTCAAGCTCATTTTCCCTACTCATTCTTGGGGATTGTCGATTTAAAGATATGTATACTATTGCGTATATGCACGCCCATGATGCTCTAATTAAACACACATTCGAGGTTGATAGTGGTCAACGAATTGTTTATAGCAAAAGCGATTTATGAATTATGACAGAGTCCTGGAAGCAGCCTCTTGCAAAAATGCAGGGTAAGGTTTACCTACATTTCACCCTTGAGGTGGGACTCTCCCCGGACCCTCGCTGCGCGGGGATGCTTTGTGCACCGGGCTGCCCTTTCTGTGCTCTTCCATTGATTAGTTGAAGACACTTTCTTATGTGAGCCCACGACGCTACAGCTATGCTCAATGCTAATCTTATAAATTGTCTCTTTCTTTAACTAATTACGATCTTTAGTTGGTGAAACTCGAAAGACATAATGCAGTTCACAAAAGAATATTCCGGGTGACTTGCATGTATAGAAAGAAAATGTATGCTTCCTCTTTTAATGATTAATTACAGACAATGTAACAATTTGAGTTCATTTATAAACCTGAACTGAGCTAATGTCTCATTTATGAAGGAGTATCTTGTAAAAATATCCATAACATATTGTTACATACTATATCATACAACTGATCTCAACTCTTTTCGTAATCTGACATGGGCAGGAAGCCTGATCATATGTACTAGTTTCATTCTTACATGTTGAACACTTAATAATTTACAACTATGCCTCTTCAATTTTATATGTTTCTCATATTGACATAGTGCGTGAGGCTTCTCCATGGCACATCTTTTTGAAGATATCGATACATGTAGCTTTGCATTAGTAGTTAAGTTCTAGGATTCGAATTTATGTTTTCTAGGGGTGCAACTCGGGTCGATTTGGATCCGTTTCACTCAGAACCAGGAACCAATCCATATAGATCTTGTTCCAACATAAACCAAAACTGACCCATGACTCAAAACCTAGAACCATATCCAAATCGAAAAATTCACTT
The DNA here is from genome assembly GCA_033032865.1 of Dactylorhiza incarnata. Classification (NCBI taxonomy): domain Eukaryota; kingdom Viridiplantae; phylum Streptophyta; class Magnoliopsida; order Asparagales; family Orchidaceae; genus Dactylorhiza; species Dactylorhiza incarnata. Next base: position 5,606,415 of record JAWHQI010000072.1, read on the forward strand.
CAATTTCAGTTCGGTTCTACCCGATACTTTACGTTGCATTTATCATTACTCATATTACGTAGAGTGATCGAGTAAATTGCAAGTAAATAATATTAATCTAAATCTCAGCGTTTTGAATTTGATTTTTTTCTTTACATTAAACATATAAACAACATAATTTTCATATCATAATGAAAATTAGTATTCAATATTGTTAATTTGAATAGCATTTAACATCATATTATCTTTTGATGATTCAAATATTTTCGAAGTCCATAAAATGATAAATATTAAACAATATCTATTAAGTTTTTACTAACAATTATTAACAATAGATATATATTAAATATTAAATGCTAGCTAATTACTAATCAAAATTCTTTACAATTTGGTTCTTGGGTAAGTTCTCGGGTACCTGATCCCAAGAACCGACCCAAAGGATTGGTTCCAAGTTCTTTTGGAGTCAGAACTGAACTGAGAATCGACCCAAATTGATTGGTTTAGTGTCGGTTCTCCGGTTCTTTTTGCACGCCCCTAATGTTTTCATTGTTTCGAATGCATAACCTAACCGTTGCACTTAGGTGCTCCCTCTTTCTATGGTTTTCCGTAGAGTTCTTAGTTTGTATTTCCTGCTTTTCTTACTTGTAGTCTTCAGTCATATGCAACTTAGAAGTTGCTTTTATGCTTTGATATGATTACATACTAAGATGAGGTGATGGACACGAAATCCAAATATCTATTTTAGCATGTCATTGTACATAACATCTTTCTTCTTAGGTTCACAAAAAAAGAAAAAAGATATATAAGGGTCCTTGTGTGCTTAACATTGTCTATTGATGCATAATCAGTCTGGCCCTCTTTCATGGAAGAAGGAAATGGTTGATATGTTTCTATTACTTATTGAAGTTAAACGTGCAGATTATTATCTTATAGCTCATATTTTTTAGGTTGTACATTTATCTATCACTTAATAAATTTACCTGCTAAGTGCTACTACATCATGTGGACATAGGCTTACTTATCCTTTGTTTTTCTTTTTTGAACAGTCCCCCTTTTACCTTTCATCAAGACGTGAATTCTCAGCGTCATCTCCAAAACAACCAACCCAGAAGCCTGCACCCAAAGATGAAGCTCCCAAATCAACAAATAACTCATCAAAACTCATCCTTGGAAGTGTAGTTATCGGAGCTGCGGTTGTAGCAGCATATCAAACCGGCTACTTTAAACTTCATCTTAAAGATGATAATTCATCACTTAGAACCATGGACCTTGCGCCTATCAAATCTACTACAGATTCTAAGCATCCAGCTGACAAAGAAAGCTATATAAGTAATGTGATTCAAAGTGAAGTGACGCCAAATGCAGAAAATGTTGAGACAAGTGAAAGCAGTAGTGTTTATGATTTAAAGATCAACAAAGAAATTTCCGAGGCAGTGCCCATTAAGGAGAAACCCGTCCCCATTGAGGAGGAACCAGTACCTTACAAAGAAGAAGAAATATCAATCTCTGTTGAAAATTCTACAAGATCTGGTGAGAATGCAGAGAGTTCTGAAGTGTCATCTGTGCAAATTCAGAGCAAGGATGATAGTATATCCTATATTATTCCCAACCAAGTGGAGGATAGGAAAACTGAAGGTTCCTTGAAAGAAAAGGAAGATTTGGTAGACACATCACTTCATCATTCCAAAGAAGCTGAATTAAATGTTTCTGATTCTCATAAAGATATTTTGGCCCAAGTGCAGAAGGTATAATTATTTTGAGTTGTTTATTCTTCATGATTTCCTTTCACGTCTCTTTTGTATTTCTAGTTGATATACACTAGTTTGTTTTTGTTCCATTGTATTTTTCATTTATCAGTTTAGCAAAATCGTGTTTTTTGAATCAAAGTGCTGGCACCTAAAGTTAATTATAGTGTAAATATGCTCCCTCTGTTAGAAGAGGAGAATGCACCTTTAGGTTTCTCCCGTTCTAACGATTTAGGATATGGAAACCCTATTTATTCTTTTTCAGCCACCGCTTGGGTTACAATCATCACCCGGTGAGCAGTGATAGCTTGCCTTTTGACACCCCCTCAAGCTAACATGATAAGAATTCATCATTCCAAGCCTGCGAGAGTATGTTTGGAGAGATTTACCAGAAACAGCCTTGGTGAGTATATCAACAAGTTGATCACCAGATGACACAAACACTGTAGTAATTGTTTGATCCTGAATTTTGTCCCGCACAAAGTGGTAATCAATTTCAACGTGTTTCGTTCTTTCATGGAAGGCGGGGTTGTTGGCAATATGGATAACAACTTGATTATCACAGTGTAAGGACATGACCTCTAGAATTGGAAAACCCATTTCTCCCAAGATAGATTTCACCCAAACCAATTCACACGTGGTGACGACAATAGCACGATATTCTGCTTCAGTAGATGAACGAGCAACCACATTTTGTTTCTTACTTCTCCAGGAAACAAGATTGCCGCCAACAAAGATAGAGTGCCCACTTGTAGATCTTCTGGCAGAGGAACCAGCCCGATCTGTATCTGTTACGCCCCCGCTACGTTTCACGGGGCGTCATTACGTACGGAGGAGCAAAGGCGCGCCAAACAACGGGGCTGAACCTTCCGGTTCAGCCCCCATGCGGTGAACCGGCCGGCCGAGGGCTGAACCAGGCGGGTTCAGCCCTCTTTGGAGGGGCCGGCCGGCCCCCTCCTTGCCCGGGTATTTATATACCCGGGCAGCCCCCCTTTTGGGGTTATGCAAGGATTATTCACGGTTAGTTTTCTCCCTCTTTAGACCTAATTTCCCCTCTTCCTCTAGATCTCTTTCTCTCTCAATCTCTCTAGTAGTTGTGCCCTAACATTTGGTATCAGAGGAGTTCATCTCTCCGACATGGTGACCACTCGCAATCAAGAAGAGTCCTCACGGATTGAAGCCCTAGAGGAGAACGTGGTTGGCCTTACCGACTCTATGACGGCCATGGAAGGACGGATGGACGCCCGGATGGAGGAATTGAAGGCCTTGCTGAAAGGGAAGGCATTGGTGAGTGAGGATTCGGCCGGATCGGGCGCCAATATGGGCGCTGCGGACGCACGAGTCGCGGAAGACGATCGGCGGCGTGCGACGATCGCGCAAGGGGCTGATCCCGTGCGACTAATGGACGACGATCGCGCAAGGGGCGGGGGGTTTCCGCCTGGCACGGGCTGGCAGGGGAGCTCGTCGGCCTATGGCGTGGCAGGGGGTGGCTCGGCAGCGGTTTTTGGGGGTACAGCAGGGCCGATCCCGCCTGGAGCAGCAGCGGCGGGGTTCGCCGACCCCGGAACGGCCCGGGGACAGGGCCGGCAGGGCTGGGCGGAGCCGGTAGGGCTTCGTCGAGGCTGGGAGGAGCCGGTTGGGCTCCGGAGACCTCCCGATCCAGCGGGATACCAAAGGGGGGGGCTTCTTCCTCCTCCCCGTGGGTTTGGGCCGCCGAGCATGGCCGGATTTGGCCAAGTGTGGGCCGGACAGCAGCAACCTCGTCCTTGGGGTAACATTCCGCATCAAGGCTACGTCGGATTCGAGCAGGGTGAGCCTGCAAGACGGGAAGAAGGTTATGGGGTACAACGCTTGACTCCCGGATTATCTCGCATGTACTTTCCGGAGTTCGAAGGAGGCGACGCATTGGAATGGGTTCAAAAGGCTGAACTTTTCTTCCAGTACCAGGAGGTGCCAGAAGGTCAGTGGGTGCGGCTAGCGTCCTTCCACTTGAAGGAGGACGCTTTCCAGTGGACGCAGTGGTTCCTACGGGGACGGGAGCACGTTCCATGGGGCGAATTTGTGGATGGATTTACGGCCAGATTTGGGCCATTAGAGTATGAGAACTTTGAGGCCCTCCTTCAGAAGCTTTGTCAGAAAGGCTCGGTGCTGGAGTATCGCACTGAGTTTGAAAAGTTGGCAAATCGGGTTCAGTGGCCGAAGCGGACACTCTACAGCTGTTTCATATCTGGCCTCAAGGAGCACATTCGTGACGAGGTACAGGCACTCATGCCTCGGTCATTGAACCACGCCATTACTTTGGCGCACATTCAGGAGGAGCGGTTCAACAGGCAGCGAGCACGGATCACGAGTTGACCGCCTGCGGCCCCTACCACAGCAGCACGACGGGAGCAGCCAACGGGTAGCAAACCGACGGTGACCCAGTTATCGTGGAGTGAGTTGGCCGCTCGGAAGGAGAAGGGGCTGTGCTTTAATTGCGACGAGAAGTTTGTACCTGACCATAAATGCCAGAAGATACAGGTCTTCATGTTGCATCAGGATGTGGACGACGAGCCGGCTCCAGATGAGGAGTTGGAGGTGGACTTGGACGAGACGGAGTTCGGGGTTTTTCTTCATGCTCTTGAGGGTTGCGCTCCCCCGCTTACTATGCGGCTGGCGGGCCGGATCGCCCAAGAGAAGGTTACTATTCTGGTGGACAGTGGGAGCACCCACAACTTCATACATCCCGACGTGGCACGGCGAGTTGGGCACGTGGTTGACAAGGGGGCTGCCTTTCATGTTATGGTGGCGGATGACAGCAAGCTTCGATGCGAAGGGGTACTGAAGGGCGTGGAGCTGCGGCTACACGACTATGTGGGACGGACTGACGTCTACCTGTTGCCTATTCGGGGCTCAGACATGGTGCTGGGAGTTCAGTGGCTGCGCCAGTTGCAGCGGGTGACTTTCGACTGGGAGCACATGACGATGGAGTTTGTGCATGGCGACAGGCAGTTTTGCTTGCAGGGTCTCATGTCCTCTCCTATTAAGGAGGTTTCTCTTCGCAGCATGCAGCGGTTGAGCGGGGGTGGTCAGATGATGGCCGTCCTGCGGGAGGTCCCGACCGGCGAGCCGACGCCTTCAGAGGTACCGGTTCAGTTACAGTTACTTCTGACAGATTATGCTGATGTTTTTCAGGAACCACGCACTCTGCCTCCGCCGAGGTTCCGTGATCACCGCATTCCGCTCAAGGCGGGTGCTGAGCCCACGAATGTTTGTCCGTACCGCTACCCACACGTTCAGAAGGCGGAGATCGAGCGCAGTGTCCGCGAGATGCTGGAGGCCGGCATCATTCGGCCAAGTACAAGCTCCTTCTCGGCTCCCATTATTCTGGTCAAGAAAAAGGACGGGTCCTGGTGTTTCTGTGTGGACTATCGGGCCTTGAACGGCGTTACGGTCAAGGATAACTTCCCGATTCCCCATATCGAAGAGTTGTTAGACGAGTTGCATGGGGCCCAGCGGTTCACCAAGCTGGATCTTCGCTCCGGCTATTACCAGATCTTGATGGCACAGGAGGACATCCATAAGACGGCTTTCCGGACTCATGACGGCCACTATGAGTTCTTGGTTATGGCCAATGGGCTGACCGGAGGGCCCTCTACTTTCCAGGCCAACATGAACGAGATGTTTAGAGATTTCCTGCGGGTGTTTGTGTTGATCTTCTTCGATGATATACTCATCTACAGCGCGAACTGGGAGGACCACGTGGGCCACGTGGAGCAGGTCCTTGCCAGACTACGTCAGCACAACCTTTATGCCAACCATTCCAAGTGCTCCTTCGGTCAGGAGGAGGTGGAGTATTTGGGCCACTTGGTTTCCGGTCAGGGCGTCAAGGCCGACCCACGGAAGATTCAGAGTATGCAGTCTTGGCCGCGACCGGTTCCAGTCCGCGCCTTGCGGGGTTTTCTGGGGCTCACGGGGTATTACCGGCGGTTTGTCCAGGACTATGGCAAGATAGCTCGGCCACTGACACAGCTACTGCAGAAGGACTCCTTTTCTTGGAATGAGGAGGCGGAGGAGGCATTTCAGGCCCTCAAACGGGCCATGACCACTACGCCAGTCTTGGCTTTACCGGCTTTCACACAGGAGTTCGTTCTGGAGACGGATGCCTCAGGTGTCGGCATCGGGGCGGTTTTGATGCAGGCAGGACGGCCGATCGCCTTTTATAGCAAGGCCTTGGCCCCTCGTACTTTGGGCCTCTCGGCCTACGAGAAGGAGATGTTGGCAATTATTCACGCCGTGGCTGTTTGGCGGCCATATCTCTTGGGTCGACACTTTAAGATCCGGACGGATCACCAGAGCTTGAAGCATTTCCTGGACCAACGGGTCTCCTCACCGCTACAACAGAAGTGGGTGACTAAGCTTCTCGGTTACGACTACGAGATTGTGTATCGCCGTGGCAAAGAGAATGTTGTCGCCGATGCCCTCTCTCGTCTTCCGGAGGCTGCTATCGCTCATATTTCGGGGCCGTTGGTCGATTCAGTGGAGGATATTCAGGAAGAGGTCCGGCGATCAGACACGCTGCGTCCGTTGGTGGAGGCTTTACAGCGGGGAGAGACCGTCGCAGCTGGCTATCACTTGTGTAATGGCCGGCTTTACTATCGGGGGCGGGTGGTCGTGCCTGCCGATTCGGCTTGGAAGACTGTGTTGATGCATGAGTTCCATTCTTCGCCTACAGGAGGGCATGCAGGGGTGCTCCAGACACTTCAGAGGGCACGAGCCAACGTGTTTTGGACAGGCATGCGCCGGGACATTCAGCAGTTCGTTCGCCACTGTGAGATCTGCCAGCGGCAGAAATATGAGACCTCTTCTCCGGCAGGGCTGCTTGTACCGTTGGAGATTCCGCAGCAGATTTGGGTGTCCATGGACTTCATTGATGGGCTGCCAAAGTCTAAAGGGAAGTCTGTGATCCTTGTGGTGGTGGACAAGCTGTCCAAATATGGCCATTTTCTGGCGCTCAGCCATCCCTACACCGGCGAGTCTGTGGCCGCCCTCTTTGCTAGAGAGATCGTTCGCCTGCATGGCCTCCCCCGCGCCATTATCTCTGATCGGGACCCTACCTTCGTCAGTGGGTTCTGGAAGGAGCTGTTCCGGCTGCAGGGCACCCGCTTACATTTCAGCACGGCTAACCACCCGCAGTCGGATGGTCAGATGGAGGTGCTTAATCGTGGGGTCGAGACTTATTTGCGTTGCTTTGTGATGGATGAGCCGCGGAGCTGGCCGGACTGGTTACATTGGGCCGAATACTGTTACAACACGGCCTACCACTCCGCCAGCAGGATGACACCATTTGAGGTGGTGTATGGCCGGCCTCCTCCTACTTTGGGCAGCTATGAGCCCGGGAGCACCGCTCTTCCGGCGGTGGATCGTGCTCTGCTGGATCGTGATCGCATGTTGGTCACACTTCGGGAGAATCTCCGTCTAGCCCAGGATCGCATGAAGGCCCAGGCGGACAAGCACCGCACTGAGCGGGAGTTCGCTGTTGGTGACGAGGTGTTCCTCAAGCTCCAGCCGTACCAGCAGTTGTCCGTTGCTCGTCGTGGCAACCAGAAACTGTCCCCCCGCTACTACGGTCCCTTTCAGATTGTCAGCAGGGTGGGACCGATGGCTTATACCCTGGCATTACCGGAGGGTTCGCGCATCCATCCTACATTCCATGTCTCTTTGCTAAAGCGGAAGATAGGGCCGCACGTCCAGCCGAGCACTTTGTTACCTGAGGTCACTTCGGCAGGTGAGCTGCGGCCACTTCCTGAAGATATTTTGATGCTCAAGTGGAAGAAACGGGGCGCGGAATACCGGCCCGAGCTCTTGGTCAAATGGAAGAACCTGACTCCGGCACATAATTCTTGGGTGGACTTCTTCAACTTCAAGGAGCTCTACCCCGACTACCACCTTGAGGACAAGTTGGTTCTTGATGGGGAGGGGAATGTTACGCCCCCGCTACGTTTCACGGGGCGTCATTACGTACGGAGGAGCAAAGGCGCGCCAAACAACGGGGCTGAACCTTCCGGTTCAGCCCCCATGCGGTGAACCGGCCGGCCGAGGGCTGAACCAGGCAGGTTCAGCCCTCTTTGGAGGGGCCGGCCGGCCCCCTCCTTGCCCGGGTATTTATATACCCGGGCAGCCCCCCTTTTGGGGTTATGCAAGGATTATTCACGGTTAGTTTTCTCCCTCTTTAGACCTAATTTCCCCTCTCTTCCTCTAGATCTCTTTCTCTCTCAATCTCTCTAGTAGTTGTGCCCTAACAGTATCACAGTACCCGTGAACCTTAAGGTGACCATAGTCATGATAGATGATCCCTTTTTCGGGGTCCCTTTTTAAGTACTAAAGTATTCAAAGTACATCCTGATAATGATGAACTTTAGGACAATGCATGAATTGGCTAACTAAACCAACTGCAAATGAGATTTCAGGTCTGGTATTAGTCAGATAGATCAATCTTCCCACAATGCCCTGAAAGTCCAACTTTTTTTCAAGATCTGGGGAATTCCCCTTATGAATATCGTAATTAGGATCAACGGGACAATCCACAGGTTTAACTCCCAAATATCCAATTTCATGGAGAAGATCTAATACATATTTCCGCTGTGAGATCATAATTTTTCTGGCAGATCGAGCGATTTCAATTTCAAGAAAATATCGAAAAAGACCCAAATCTTTAATTTCAAAGGCGGAAGCCAGTTCCCTCTTTAAAAGAGTAATGTGTTGATCATCAGTCCCCGTGATTATTGTTTTAAATGTCCTCCGACATGTCTCCCGACATGTCATTTTGTAGGGCAAAACGATATATTTTTCTAAAAAAAATAGACTATCCTTTTGTAAAATATTGGCCGACTTGTCCGATTTTTTCCGATATATCGGCCGACACAACTTTTAAATATATCGCCCACTATTTTATTTTATGTTATATTAGTAGACTAGCAACATATGTTTAAATTGCCTATGAATATTATATTATGTATGTTTACATTGATTAGACTTATTGTTTCAATTTTTTTAACATTTTATTCTTAGAACCAATTTTGTATAATTGTTTCACAATTTTTTAATTTCATATTACAAAAAATATGAAAATATTTAATACATTTATTACAAAAAATATGGAAATATTTAAATCTTCTTTATTTGCAATAAACTTATTGTTATCAAAATAAAATTATTGTATACTATTAAATACATTTTACAATGTATCATTTTGTATTTGTTAATAATATTTTATCTTAAATACTATTCGATTTTATTTTGTAATATAAATGACTCGTTTTTTATCTATTTGTTATATTATTTTTTTATTTTTATAAGATATAATTATAGTTAGTATACATAAAAATAAAATTTTATTTATAAGACATGGAAATTCGATATTTTAAAATATCCCTGACATGTCTCCGACTTCCGACATTTAAAAACTCAATCTGATATGTCGCCGACATCCGATATTTAAAACATTGCCTGTGATAATGATGTCATCAACAGATACAATTAGAATAGTGGTAACGTTCTATTTCTTGTAAACAAAGACGGAGTGATCAAAAGTACAACGAGAAAAATCTAAACCATGGAGTTTGTCACTTAGCTTTCCAAACCAAACCTGGGGTGACTGTTTGAGGCCATACAAAGCCTTCTTAAGCAGACACCATATCCTTTAGGAACATTCATGCCCGGTGGAGGAGTCATGTAGATTTCCTCCTTCAATTCACCATGGAGAAAAACATTTTTTACGTCAAGCTGGTACAGGGGCCACGAATGATGGGCCGCAATAGATAACAAGATTCTAACAGAGTTCAGTTTAGTAACGAGAGCAAACGTCTCTTGGAAGTCAATTCCATCAATCTGAGTAAAGCCTTTATCAACCAATCTTGCTTTGTATCTATCAAGAGTGTCATCTTGAAGATATTTAATATTGTATATCCATTTGCACCCGACAACATGACGCTCATCCGGAATAGGGATAATTTCCCAAATCTTTTGACGTTGAAGAGCATCCATCTCTTCCTTCATACCTGTCCTCCAGTGGGGATTTAAACTAGCTTCTGAAAAATTGTTAGGAATATGAATGGAAGAAACTGAAGCAAGATAAGATTTTAGTGAAGGAGAGATAGATTGATACCCAACATATTTATCAATGGGGTACCTAGTACGACCACTATGGAGTTGGAGAGGAGATGCGGTCTTAGTGTTTGGATCTGACGGAGTGGTGGTGGTTGGCGTAGCATGTCCACCGCGTCCCCTGTCCGCAATAACTCTTGCGATTCGTGGCTTCTTCATCACCTCACTCAGGATAAGCCTGCCAAGCCCACCGAGCATTGGCTTTGGGACGATAACCGCGTTCAATCTTGGATCTTGAATTCCATGGATATTGAATCATATCAAATGGCAATGTATCACACCACCGCCAAAGCAATGTGAGATAAGCCCCACTCCCTCTAATCTGGGAAAGATAACCTCTTTCACTTATTTGCTATTTTCATGGCTCTTCAGAATACTGACCAGGGTGCAGATGGTGACCTCACGTCCTTTGTTGCCCAGTCCAAGACTTTTGTCGAGGTCTGGATTCAACTCCAGTCCCCAATACCGGATCTAGCCGTTCAACGGGCTCAGAAAGAAGTTGTTGGTATTGCATTAATGATAACCCGTGTTCCCCCGCACCTCTATAGTGTCTGGGTACATATCCTTTCCTCTCCTACTATTCCATCTCTGTTTGATGTCTGTTCCATGTTATTAAAGGTAACGCCACCTCCTGAACTCCCGGTGTCCTCTCCTCTGGTTCTCCTCCACCGTGGTTCTGAAAACAGACCTCTACCTTCTCCTGCTCGTGGAGGCCGTTCTGGCTCTCGAGGTGGTGGGTGCGATGGTCGCCATCGCTTTAGGGAACAACCCCCTCACCTATGTACTCATTGTGGCAGGACCAATCACACTAAGGCTATTTGCTTTCGGAAACATGGCTTCCCACCGCCAACTTCTTCTCTGCCGCATGCTTCCCCTGTTGTTGATGGTCCTTCCTCCTCCCGTGCCGACATTGACACCTTACGTGAGGAACTCCAGAGTCTTCGCACAATGATCTCTCTCCCTTCCAACTCTGTTGCCTCTGTCTCCAACGAAGGTACCTCATGTTTGTCCCATAGTCCCTCTTGGATTGTGGACTCGGGTGCCACCAATCACATTACTCCGACAATGCCTTTTTAGTACTTGGACTCTCTGTGTCCTAAGCTCATTACGGTGGCGAATGACTATACCACTCCAGCTGCTGGCTATGGCGATGTGTTGTTATCCCCCCTCTCTTCGCTCCATTCTTCTTGTTCCTGTAATTTACTTTAATCTACTTTCTGTTAGCCGCCTTACTCAAGATCATGACTGCTTAATCACTTTCTCTTCTTCTTCCTTTGTTGTGTAGGATTGACACATGCTGACTATCATTGGTAGAGGGCGACTCTCAAACGGGTTTTACACTCTGGATCTTCCCCCAACCGTTCTCTCTTCCGTCAGTTTTGTTGATTGGCACCATCATTTTTGCCATGCTCATCTTCCCATCCTCCAGAAGGCTCTTCCAGATTTTCCTTTATCTAGTTTTGATTGCGTTTCATGTATTTATGGGAAACAACATCATTCCGTTTTCTCTTCTCATTGTACTCGGAGCTCTATTCCTTTTAATTTAGTTCATTCTGACATCTAGGGTCCTTATAAAACAGCTAGTGCATCTGGATATCATTATTTTCTTACGTTTATTGATGATCATTCAGGCATGACATCGTTATACCCGATGCGCGACCCCGCTAAGCTTCTGGCTCTATTTCGCTCCTTTACAACTAAGACCATAAAGCAATTTTTCGGCTCTATCAAAATTCTCCGCACTGATAATGTGTGCGAATACACTGAGCATGCATTTCATGAAACTTTTGGGTATCCTCCACCAAACCTCATGTGCTTACAAACCATAACAAAATGGTGTTGCCGTGTTGGTGAGCAGAAGAATCGTCATCTTCTCGAAGTTGCACGTTCTCTCATGTTCCAGATGCACGTCCCTACCGCCTATTAGCACTTCGTCGTCTCTACTGCCTGTTATCTCACCAACTGCATGCCCTTATCTGTGCTCAACTTCGCCATGCCTTTCTCTATCTTATATCCCGGCGAACGTTCCTTCTCCTTGACTCCTCGAGTCTTTGGTTGCGTCTGTTTTGTCCACCACCTGGAACCCCCATGGACAAGTTGGCCCATCGTGCTACTTGATATATGTTTGTTGGGTATTCACGTACTTAAAGGGGTGTGTCTGTTACTCCCCTTCTACTCGGAAGCTCGTTACGTCTGCTGATGTGACATTTTTTGAGAACAAACATTTCCATCTCCCCTCCACACCGGCTATGTCGATCCCTGCTCTACCACGTCCCTTTGTTCCTACCCACTCTCCTCTTCCTCCTCTACTTCTGACACCACCACACACCTCGGTCCCTCCTCTTTGTGTCTACACATTGCCCTCCTAAATTCGGAGTACAGAACCCCTTCCCGCCTACTGTTGATGGTTCGCGCGCTGCTGATTCGACACCATCCTCTACTGCTCATCCACTTTCTAATTATGTCTCCCTGCATCGTCTCTCCTCTGACCAACGCAGGTTTGCGGCTTCTTTGTCTTCTATTTACACCCCCTCTTCTGTGCATGAGGCCCTTCAACATCCGGGGTGGCGGGTGACAATGGATGAAGAAATGGATGCGCTTTGGGCCAACCATACTTGAGATCTCGTTCCTCGGCTTCCTAATCAGTCTGTGGTAAGTTGTAAGTGGGACGATTGATCGCCTCAAGACCCGTCTTGTTATCAGAGGCTTTACTCAACAACACGGTCTTGATTATGAGGAGACCTTTTCTCTAGTTATGAAACTCAACCCGTCCGGATCTTAATTTCTCTTGCCGTCCATCGACACTGGCCGCTGCATCAACTTGACATCAATAATGCCTTCCTTAATGATGATCTTATGGATACTGTGTACATGCAACAACCTCCTGGTTATGCAACCACGAGGGAGTCACTACTCTGCCATCTGAAGAAATCTTTATGAACTCCAACAGTCTCCTTGGGCGTAGTTTCATAAGTTTAGCCAGGTGGTTCGTAATTGTGGCTTAACCCACAGCTCGACAAACTTCTCCCTGTTTGTTCGCCGACGTCCATCAGACACAATGATTCTTCTGGTCTATGTTGATGATATTCTTGTCACGGGTGATGATCTTCCTGGCATTACTCAAATCAAGAAACACCCAGCCTCTCAATTCAAGTAAAGATTTGGGCCGACTCTAATACTTCTTGCGGATTGAGGTAGCCCGACGACCTGATGGGCTTGTCCTGTCTTAGCGAAAATATTGCCTCGATCTACTTCATGATGACAGCTACTCTGGGCGTAAGCCTGTGGGTACACTATGGATGTCAATCACCAGCTTTGTGCTCATGGTTCGGACTCTGATCAACTTCTCCCTAATCCGGAGTATTATCGTCGCCTCGTTGGCAAGTTTATCTATCTTACTGTCACACGACCCGATATATCCTTTGCGGTTGGTGTGGTCAGTCACTTCATGCATGCTCCACAGACCTCCAACCTTCAAGCAGTCGAACGTATTCTTAGATATTTGAAGAATGCTCTGGTTCAAAGACATATGTACAAGCCTTCCACTTCTCTGTCTCTCGTTGCATACAATGATGCTGATTATGTTGAGCTTCTCGATGTTCGTCAGTCTACAAGTGGTTACCACACATTTTGGCAGAAATTTGGTTACCTGGCGAAGCAAGAAGCAGACTGTGATTATATTTGCTCCTCTGCTGAAGCAGAGTATCGTTTCATGTCCATCGCTGTTTCAGAACTCGCATGGTTAGAAAGTCTCCTTATTGATTTAGGAGTCAAACTTTCATCACCGGCCGTTTTCTTCTGCGATAGCCAAGCTGCTATCCATATAGTTAAAAATCAAATGTTTCATGAGCGCACAAAACACGTCGAAATTGACCGTCATTTTTTCCGAGAAAAGGTTCAACTTCGAAGATTGATTCTGCGACATGTGTTGACTGTTGATCAAGTTTCAAATATTATCACCAAGGTCTTTTCTCTCCAAACTTGGCGCCTACGATTTGTATGCTCCAACTTACGGGGGAGTGTTGGAGAAGACCCATAAATAGTTTATTCATATGCATTGTACTTAGCCCATGTATAATGGCCCATTGGGCCCATTCTTCTCTTTGGCTCTTTTAGTCCCACATCTTGGATTCATTCTTAGCTCCTCATTCTCTTTATATAACGAGCATCTTGTACACGTGTTAATTAATTAATTCAAGTAAAATAATTTATATTTGTCTCTTTGTTTATTCTCTAAATTCTCATCGGACGGTGCCAATTCTTTCCTTACATGCATTACCAATACATAGATCTACTTCCTCTTGGGTTCTTTCTCTAGCCCAATCTCTGAAAGCTCAAGAATATGAATCTCCATAAACCAGAAAGACCTTATTTTCTAGTGAATTCAAAGTTCTTCCGCACCATTTGTTTTAATTAGTCAATGATGGTAATATGATTGTTACATCTTTGTTAGTCTAGTCTGAAGTACTTTTCTTGCAACATAGTTTTCAAATGATGATAATTTTACTGCATATAGTTGACCTGATTGAAGTTTTTTTTGGCTTAACTTATCGTTTACTCACTAGGGCTATCATTTTTAGGGTAGATAGTGTGCTATAGCAATTGGCACTTGATCGAACTGGACATCTGGCACAAAACAAGCATATAAATCATTCAATTTTTTCCAGTCATTCATCCATGAAACCGTTAAGTAAAAGTGAAAATTTGATTGATTTCTAACCCGTTCGACCAATCATTCAGGAAAACAATGGTATCTGTGATATATTGATACTACTCCTATAATTCAACGCCGCTCGCATCCCTCGTGCGTAATAGGATATGAGCGTCGGCCGAGAGTACAAACGTCACCACACCATGCACGGGGAGTGCAAGCGGCGTGCGGGTCCCCCATGCCAAATTGCTCGTGTGTGTGTGTGTGTATATATATATTTCTATCTATTTAAATTTTAACGATGACCGATGAACCCGCATGCCACCTAAAGGAGGTGCTCTACGTAGAAGGCACAGTTTGCCGATGGCCTCACCTGAGAGCTTTGATTATATCGCAGATATTCATGTTCATGGCAGAAGACAGCTCGGCATGAACTGTGCACATATACATAAATGTGAACATTGCACGGGGGCCCCTCGTGCCGCCGTGAGAGTACCCCAACCACGATAGTGCCGCGGCGGGACAGCGCTCGCAGCCCCCGAAGCGCATTAGAAAATTGAGCTACAACTGGAGTACTGCGCTCCCCTCCGGGGGGGGGGGGGGGGGGGTGAGAGGCGATATCTCCGTTGCGCCGCAGCACTGTCATGGTCGGGGTGCTGTCTTGGCGGCATGGGGGGCTCCCTCATTCACCGTCTCTCGTGTGTATATATTTAGTTAATTTATTAATAAAGTCAGGCATGTTTTACCATCAGACCTATGCTTATAAATGCATTTTAATTACCCTCAAATCTCATCTGAATTAGATATTTTCTATGATACCGTCCTTTAGGTTTCAGCAGATAGTGAAAGGAGGGAAAGAAAGCCACTTGAAGATTCTTATTCACTGACAATTGATGAGGGGAGTTCAAAAGATTATTCAAAAAGTGATGAAGTAGATGCTCTAGTGAGTTCGAAAGATTGTACAAAGAGAGATGAAGTAAATGCTGTTGGGGCGTTCTTTAAAGATAACGAGGTTATTTCATGGCAAGAACGTTTACCATTCCTAACCATCATGTCTTTTGAACTTCATATCATTGTTTTGTTTATTTTCTAATTTAATGATAAAGAGCTTATTTCATGGAAAGAAAGTTTACTACTCCAACTCCTCATCTTTATCAAACTTCTTATAACACATTGTTTTACTTCTTTGCTAAATTATCGAATCATTTGTTTTTTTAAATGAAGGAGGCAATGGCTAATTCTGATAATAAAATACATGATACAAAATTAGTGCTTGACTTCATTGAAGCTATTCATGCTGCTGAGAGAAAGCAAGCTGAGTCAGATGCCTACATTTTCACTGAAGAGAAACGGAAGATGAAGGTATATTATTTTGTAAATTGGCATCCTTTTAGGGTGAAATTGTTATGTTTTTAGATTGGTAGGTGCAAATTTTTTACTGCTTTAAAGAGTTAAGGCACTTAAAAATGCATTGGAAGATGATCAATTCAATTAATTTGTAATAGTCAACCTGATTTTCTTGATAAACCACGTGTTACTCTATTTGTTTGTTACAAATATTCACATTTTTAAACATGTTATTCTTGTGGAGTGTCGTGTCAAGGAGTCTGTGATGGGCAAACCCGTAAAATGTCAATAATTGTTAGAAGAGTGGCTAGAGGTGGAGATGCTGGGGATACTATGGAGCCGGAATCTCGGCTGCCTAAGCAGGGTGTGCTCGGGAGAGAGAGAGAGAACTACCACAATCTCATAACAAGACGAGAAATAGACTTAATTATTGGATCCTTTCATCCCAACATTACGTGCTTTTAAATAGGCTTACAAGACTCTTAATGACAACCAATAACTACCAAACTAATAATGACTCGAATATTAGTAATAATAAAACAACTTGACTTAAATTAAAAATAACTAGGCAGGAAGCCCCAAACGATATGTAGACTCGATACATGTAAAAAGACGCGATACACCATTAATAAAATAACATATAGGTGCTTAACATATGCCCATAACATACCATGCCTTCATCTCTTCGAGCTTGCCCTCAAGCTCGGAACCAAGGTAAGAGACTGGTCATCTGGTTCCTTAAATTCGTGCCCAAACAATGTCGCGTTGTATTGTCCTGTTGAAAAAATATCTTCGATGTATCAGTTGAAGGGCGGCGAATAATCCGCAAATGTTTGGTGACTGCTCAGCACCATATCAATTTTTGTTCGTGTGTGAGGAGAATCATCGACAATCTTCGCACTGTCGATGTATGGCAGCGCAATGTCCTTCTGAATGAGAAAATTAATATGCGACCGTGCCGGGGGACTGTTGGTCTGGTCGTTATATCAATGACTTTTACCTGGTCGGGAAAGATTGTCGGTCTTGTGATGAGCCGTTGTGTACTTCTGTGTGTAGACATAGACCATCAAGTTCGGCATGGGCAATGCCATAAATTGCCAGTGTCGCCTTGTGAGCAATTTCCCTATTTGTCGCATTTTCGTTCCATTCTATCATGGTCTCCATTTTTAGAAATAAATTTAATTATTAATTACTAAATAATCAATCAATTAATTAATTTGGATCAATTAATTACTAAATAAGATGGGTGTATGGGCTCAAAAAAAGAGAGTGTGCTCTGGGTTCGCAGGCGGGAAAGTGGCGCAGGGCTTGAAAATGGGACGATCTACTACTCTGGCAGATCGCGTGGTACTCTAAAGGGATGGACGGTCGAGCTTGAAGACGATGGCATGTTGGTCGGAGGAATGGATTTGTGTGGTTCCGGGAGCTGCTCTTGTCGAATGAACAAAGGCGAAGCTCTATGTCGATGCAAGGAAGACGATAATGATTGAGGAAACACAGCTAGGGAGGGAACATGCGCGTTGTTGTGCTTGACGAGTCCTTCGGTTTTGATGGGGGAGATCGTGCTTCAGTGCGGTCGATCGTCGAGTGAGTTGCTGGGTTCGGCAGGGATGAGTCATTATAGTGAAAGCTAGGAGGATGCGTCGGGATGATGAAGACGCAAGATCTACCATGATGAAGAAGTTGACACTGCAGTATCAAAGAGATCAACATTAGAGAGAGACGTTTGGTCGAGTTGGAGCTGCTATTGTCGTATTCGTCGATGGAGGCAAGAGAAAATCGTATAGGTGATCGTCGACACTAGCGGAGAGGGATCCATGGATGGAGTGACTCGTTGGGAACACATACGACTGCGGAAAGGAGGGGATCAGAGTCTCTGATACCAAGTTGTTACATGCAACATTGCAAATGTTGAATGCCGGGACATGTTGGTTTTAGTTTTTCATGTCAGTTATAATATTGGGGGATATATCAGGGATATTTCATATATCAGATTTCAATATTTAATTATTTATATACATAGTTATATATAAATATAACTTTTAATTTATATATTAATATTTTAACAATTTAAAATTGATTGAACTTCTAAATCTACCAAACTAGTATAAATATTTATGTTACACAAGTAATAATGATATAACACAATGAAGAAAGCCATAGGAAGTAGGAAGTCCGGAACTCGTCGACGATGATGGAAGTTAAGGAACCTTCAGACCAAAATTCGAAGGCCAAGCCGAAGCAAAATCAATGACGAACGGACCCATGGAAGAAAGCGAAAGGAAACATGAAGACATTCGAGAGCTAGCTGCTAGGGCACAGAACAATTCTGATAACGAAATGATTTTGTTTTGTTGTCTATTAAACTATAGACGCTAAATAAATTAAATTAAAAGAATCCTACTGATATACCATCGGGATATATCGGCTGATATATTCTAAAAGAATATTTTGAAAATAAATACCGGAAATTTATCGTTTTGTTCATGAAACTTTTATGTCGGCCAACATGTCGGCATTGTCGGACAATATTCACAACAATAATTACAAGCTAACCCATGGAACGTCGGTAATCGTCGGAGGAGTGGCTAGAGGTCGAGATGCAGGGGAGAGCTGATGCTATGGAGTCGGAACCGCGACGATGCAGGGGAGAGCTGATGCAGGGGAGAGTGACAATAGCGGCTATAAATACTATGGAGTCGGAACCGCGACTGCCTAAAGCTCTGTTTAGGAGAGCTGATGCTAATCGAAAGGGAGCAGTGAGAAATGAAGTTTAAAAAAAGAGCTGTCTGTGAGAAATTGAGTTTGCAGATAAACCTGTTTGGACGAAACTTTGTTTGCAGAGCTGTTTATAATGTAATAATAAACTGTTTGGTAAAAAAGACTTTTGGTTGTTATTTTTTTCAATTATCACCATATAATATCATTTATTCCTCCAATGATTTATCATCTGTCAAATATAGTTGTTTTTGGTAGCGAAAACCCCACCAAAATCATCTATTTTTGACCTAGCCCTAGCCCTAGCTTATTTTTATGAGAGCCACATTATCAAAAAATTTGTATCTATCGACGATCATCCATGAATCAAAGAATTCAACTTCAAAGTCAACTCTGAAACTCCCACAAAAAATGCAAAAAGATTTTCATGTCTTGAATGCACCATTTCCTAGCACCTCACGATACTGCAAGAGAAACGAAAATTGGTGCCATTAAAATTTTAAAAACAATGGAGGGTCCGAGAAGGAATCGAATAAACAATAAAGATTCGATTTTTTAATCGCAGGCATCAATCGAAATCCTTCTCGTCCCACTCCTACTCCGGCGACGAATCCCTGGTCATTTCCTCCTGGATACGATGCGAGAAAATGGAAGACGACAAAGAATGAATGTTGGCAATGGAGAGAGAGAGAGATTGTTGTTGAACGCGCTGTTGAGGAATAATGAGACGAGGAAAGATGAGGAGGGCTTGTTGCTGCGCGTTGTCGAGGAAGAACGAGAGCGAGAAGCAGACACACCATTCCAAATGGAGCTCCCCCCTCTTTCTGGATTTTGTCCTAGCCCTGTCTTATTTTAAACCGTGGTTTTCCAAATCGTCTCTCCCAATCACTACAAGACAAGAGAAATAGACTTAATTCTTGGATCCCTTCATTCTCACAACAAGACAAGAGAAATAGACTTAATTCTTGGATCCCTTCATTCCAACACTACTTGCCTTTAAATAGGCTTACATGACACTTAATGACAACCAATAACTACTAACTGCTAACAATTAATAATGACTTGAACATTAATAATTAAAGACAACTGACTTAAAAAGTAAAGATAATTGTGCACGATGCCCCACACGATAACTCGATTAATATAAAAGATGCAATACAACATTATTAAAATAACCTATATGGTGCTTAGCCTATGCCCATAGCATAGTCTAATATAAGGAGCGAGTTGTAAGGATTTAAAGCATCTCATATTTTGTATTTTTTGCTTCAATTTAGAGTTTGGCAAGAGGAGTTCATCTCTCTAGGGTGTATTCAATTTCGGCTATGCGGGAACATGTATCTCGATTGTTATCTTTCCTTCTCCGAATCTTTCATATCTTTTATCCTTTTTTTTACTTGTAAGTTAAAAAAATGCAATGGCCTCCAGGAATTCCAATTTTTATCGCATTGACACTGTAACGCCCCGATCTACTGTGGGTGCGCTACAGGTCTGCAGACCAGTGACGCCAACCCATCTCTACGGATCTGATCGTCTGCAGCCGCTAATTCCAGTGGCGAGTTGTTGAGGTTGGGGCTTGAACTCCAGACCTCCTAGATAAGGGAGCTCTAAACCGGTCCTCATCACCAACTGAGCGCAGGTGGTGATGAGGACTAGTTTAGAGCTCCCTTATCTAGGAGGTCTGAGGTTCAAGCCCCGACCTCAACAACCTGCCACTGGAATTAGCGGCTATGGCCATGCAGATCCGTGTAGATGGTTGGGGTCACTAGTCTGCAGACATGCAGCTTACCCACAGTAGACTGGGGTGTTACAAAAAAAGTGCACTTTTTATGTAACCCACCTATCTACTGTGGGTGCGCTATAGGTCTGCAGACCAGTGTCCCCAACCCATCTCCACGGATCTGATCGGCCGCAACTGCTAATTCTAGTGGCGGGTTGTTGATGTCGGGGCTTGAACCCCAGACCTCCTGGATAAGGGAGCTCTAAACTGGAGTTCAATTGGCGATGAGGACCAGTTTAGAGCTCCCTTATCCAGGAGGTCTGAAGTTCAAGCCCCGACCTCAACAACCCGCCACTGGAATTAGCGGCTACGACCGATCAGATCCGTGGAGATGGGTTAGGGTCACTGGTCTGCAAACCTGTAGTGCACCCACAGTAGTTAAGGTTGTTACATAAAAAGTACACTTCTTTGTAACTCCCCGGTCTACTGTGGGTAAGCTACATGTCTGCAAACCAGTGACCCTAACCCATCTCCACGGATCTGCATGGCAGTGACCGCTAATTTCAGTGGTGGGTTGTTGAGGTCGGGGCTTGAACCCCAAACCTCCTAGATAAGGGAACTCTAAACAGGTCATCATCACCAATTGAACTCCAGTTTAGAGCTCCCTTATCCAGGAGGTCTGGGGTTCAAGCCCCGGCCTCAACAACCCGCCACTGGATGACTGGAATTAGCGGCTGCGGCCGATCAGATCCGTGGAGATGGGTTGGGGTCACTGGTCTGCAGACCTGTAGTGCACCCATAGTAGATCGGGGCGTTACAGACACTACCTTACCAACACACTCACAATAGCCCTCAAGTTTACTGCCCAACTCCTACCTCCCAGTGTCATGCCTAACCTCACTCGTCTAGTCATAAGACTCATAACCATGACAACTACTTCTCCAGCTCTACTCAATCCATCACTCTCCACCATTGGAGCACCCAACTTCGTCCTTAGTCACAGTACCCCATAAATTAAACTCAAGTGTCACCTCAAACTTTAATCCTGACACCCCTCCAACTTTAATCACGACGCCCCTTTTTGCCTTATCCCATCCCGCTATGCCGACACCTCTCCTGTCTTTATCAGCAGCCAATTACGTCATTTCCGTCTTCCTGGACCGCAACCATCATGCATACACCAACAATGAGGACACTTCACCTCCCTTCTGTCATCAACAACACTACTTAATATGCTGTTTCCGTTTTTCCCCCACACACTTACACACCAGAGTCGACCTCCACTTCCATATACGCTAATGCCTTCTTCCCCAAATCCGCAGAGAACACTCGTCCTTCATCGTGTCCCGAGCTTTTGTTGACTTCACTCCATAGTAGCTTTTGCCGACATACACAATTGGTCATATGACCCTGATAGAAGATCCTGTTTCCTTTTAGTGCCAATCCATTAAGGCTCTGCAAAAAATCCGCTCCATGCCATCCCATCTATCTCTCATGCCGCTCCACGTGACCCTTTCTTTTTTGCACGTAGATTAACCAGTGCCCACCGTCCAGTCCAGCCCCAACTAAAACTTTCTTCAAAAAATCAATTCACTCATACCCAACACGACCCACTGACACAAACTAACCATCCCAACTCCGGCGCGCTCAAACCCAACCACGGTTAATCGCCTGCCTACTACCTCCAAATCCGCTCTTTTTAGGTAATTATTCTCTTTCCTAAAACTACTAACTTTTTGGACAAATTCACTCAACCTCCATTACAATTGAGATGATGATTCCTGGCATATCAATGCCATCATTTGCTTTCTTCAGCTGCAGTGTCTATTGCTTCAAGCACAGTTTTCATCGCTCAAACTTGAGATCATGTTGAATTTTCAAGAGTGATATGTAATTACAGACACACTTATATTAATTAAATTTGTTATTCTCCTTATGTAGGGGTTGTCCTTTGAGTCTATATAAGGAGTGTGTTCGATATAGAACATGATAAAATTATGCTCTGATTTTTATTTTCATTTCTTGTCAATTAATTTGGTTTCAGGAGAAATTTGAGAAAGAACTTAAGGATGCAAGAGCAAGGGAGATCATGTATGCAGAAGAGGCAGCAATTTTGGAGAAGGTTTTGAGATTTACCAAAGCATTTTCATTTATAAATATTGCCTTTTTTACTTGTCATGTCAATTGATATTTACCTTTTTTAAGATTCAATCGCATTCATGTTGATTATGTGGGGATTTATAGGTATTAAATAACTGGTCGAAATGAGAGCTTCTTACTCTATTTGGTAAAATTTCTTGATGTAGGGTAAGCTACGTGGTTGAGCGACGAACATGCAACCCTAGGTGAAGTGTAGGAGAGTAGTTCTCCTAAATGTAGCAATAAAAATTTAAATTGCAAGAGATAGTTTTAACAAGACCAAAATAATTCTTTTAGGCAAATCAATGTTTGACTTTCCTCTGCGTGGAGGGTCAAAGAGAAAGCGTGCGGTGAATAGATCTTGCAAATCACGAGAGTAATCCAAAGCAAACACCCACAATTCAAGACATCCAAGCAAACATGAAGATCACAATACCATATATTAATATTGAAGAAAAAAAATCATACAACAATAAAATAACACTCACGAAGTAAGGGGAGGTTGCTGTGCAATAGAGGTCTGGTGACTCGCGGTGGTTGGTGGCTGCCCGGCGAAAAAGGAACGTTGTATGAAGGCTAGAATCAAGGCTCGTATGGTGGGGAAGGCTGGATCTGGAATCTATCTGGACTGCAGGGCTGTAACAGGATGTGAATCGGAGGGGAGAGGTTGGAGTTTTGCTGGAATAGGTAGGGCCGATGCTTCCTGGGAGGGCCTTGGCTGAGAGGTTTTAGGGCTGGATTCAAGGACTGGTTTAGAGGGGCTGGACGTGGGCTTCCTGGAGGAAATCTGTGGGTTTTGTGGCTGGCTGGAGTGTGGGATGTGGAAAGTTGGCTGAGGGTTTTCAGTGGGGCCTGATGCGTGGATATCAAAAGGAGAAAAACAGAGGGTTTTCAATGGGTTGGTTGATGGTTTTGAGTGGGATTTTGAAATAAACAAAGGGCAGCGGAAAGAGGCGTTACAAATGGATACAAGAACATACCTAGGAGTCGTCACCGCGAGTGGAACGCCGGATTCCGATAATTCTTCTTCTCCAAAATCTACAATGAACCAAATGGCATCTCCCTACTCCTATTTATAATAAAAGAACATTAGTGCACCATGACATCAACGGCTTTGATTGTCCGAGTGTCAGGTGCCCGATTACACTAAATAATGACTGGAATTACAGAAGTTATGCATGAAAAAACATGTAAAGAAAATTCCGGACACATCCGCGGGGTCGGATCATCGATCCGGAGATGCCATATATGGTAGGTAGCCAATCGGCCCCGAACGGACCCAAAACTCGTTCTCCGCTGTAGGTCCGCATCTCCGTTTCGTATCATTCTCCCCGGCTTGAAAGAATTCATCTCCTGATGAATAGAGATCGAAATCCTCTTGGTGTATGTCAGGTAAGACTCGATGAGGTCTACCAGAGGTCGTCCAAGTATCGTCGATGACAGAGCATCCTCGCCAATGGTACTCCTGTCTGGCTGTCTGGCGCGGCTATGCATGCGTGAGCCACGATTACAATAATGCTCTCAATAATCCATTGATGTGCTGGAAGCCCCGGTGCGATCGCTGGTGTAGACGGTGAAGTCATAGACGACTGACCTAAAGTCAGGCGGGGCTCAGAAGTGAACTGGGTGCAAGACTGAGGATGTGGAGGTGTGGGCTAAAAAGGATGTGGAGGTGTAGGCTCAAAAGAGTGTGGAGGTGTAGGCTCAAGAGGATCTCCATGAAATGCGTCCACATACTTGTGAGGCTTGTAGTATAGCATCAGGTCCTCAACATTAAATATGGGATGTATACTCATGCTCGTAGGGATATCAAGTTCATATGTATTTGCTCTGATCCTTATCATGATTGTGTAGGGATCCATTCAACTAACACTCAAACTTTTAGCAGGCCTCCCAAGGAGCCTTACAACGCGGATTTTCACCATCATCCGTCCGCTTTCATAAAATACATGCTCTTGCCAATGAACATCTGCATGCGATTTATAATATTTATTACCAGTATTGATCCTCCGTTGGATCGACTCATGAAACACATGCAAACGATGAACAAACGACTCGATAGATACATGCATATGATGCAAATGAAACGCGACAGACAAGACACGTTCTCGTGGGGGTAGTTTGACAATGACTTGCAAATATCTAAGACGTGGCGGTTTATCAGGAAGCTCTTTCGGTGGAATGTAGAAAAACTCATCGAGCGCGCTACGAGTATCCAAATGACTGCATGAGACATCATCACTCAAATACGAGCTCATAAAGAGCCAAATGTCTCTCAGGAAACGTGACGCATCACGGGGCTCACTAGGAGGTGTGTATGAAAATTCATCGCGAATGCTACGACCACTGGAGTGAAAACCATGCACATCGACTAGAAGACGTGATTTTAGAGTGTGGCGAGTGCCCCTCAAAAGAAAGAACTCATCTGGTGGGTCAGCAGGTGGTGTGTCCCAAAGCTTATCAAGAGTGCGATGTGTCATAAGGTAGGTCCTCGAAATATCAGGATTATGCTCAAGTGTAATTAAGGAAAACCCTAAATACTTGATGCTCCACTCAAGATTCATTCTTTGGGGCAAGACCAGGGACAATAACGAAAGAGACGCTAATAACTCGATACTCATAAACGAGTGGCTCACTTGATTCTCATCCTCACCAGGACGTGGTGGCTCATCGGGAGGCTCAACAGGGGGGGGGGGGGGGGGCTCATCAAAGAACCCGTCAACAGGGTCATGATCCTCTAGATGAGTACCAACGTAAGGGTGTCCCCATAAACAGGTGAGGCAGCCACTATGAGATCAACATCAGGCTCTTGGTTATTAGTCGTGATGTGGCTCGGGACAATGGCAGAGGGAGAGTGAAAAAGACATACTCTCAAGAATGGGTCCATAGGTATGATGTCAATAAGTGGGTCTATTGTAGGAAAAATAATCAAGTCAACACAGGAGGTGGGGTAAGAGCACATCACTATAGGATCGCTAGGTCGCTCAGACTCACTCTCAGTCGAGATCACAGGAAATGAGTAAGAATCAAAGGATGTACCACTCGTCGGACTAAGTACCTCACTGGGGTGAGAGAAATCAGACTCGGGTAACACTTCTGTCGTTTCCGACAGGACAATGACAGACAAAGTGGTGACCTCAGCACGGGAGGGACTCATATTGGGGCGGTCAAAGTGTGAATCCACTCGGCTAACTCTAGCGGATCTCAAGGACTGTTCATGATGAAGGGAGAGCTGATATGTCTGTTCAAGGGACTCCGAGTGGTGATAAGCCAATTCAGTGTGTATGTCAGATTGCAGTCCAGACCGAAATCGGGAAGTGATCATGGCTGGGTCCTCTCGGATGTCACTCTTCACTACTAGCTCATCAAAACGATCTCTGTACTCAAAGAAGAATAAGGATCTTTGCTGAAGGGTAAATTACTGATCGAACAATCTGCTCTGATACGATGCAAATAAATACCTATGACAAAACCTACGCTTCATCTCCACCCAACTAGTGATGCGGTGAAGACGATCTCACTCACGGGTCCTTTCAATACTAGACCAATACGCTCTCGCCTGATCTAGAAGCCTAAGTTTCGCAAATTTTATGCGACGCTCACCGAATAATTCCAAATAATCAAGAAAATATTTCATATCCACAAGCCAATAAATGAAAGACTCGGGACTCGATGAACCGTAAAAAGGTGGGGCAACAACACGAAACCTACACTCAAGATCTCTTTCAGAATGATGATCCTTGTAATAAGCATCCCTAAAATAATTGAGTCGTGTCGGAGGGTCGGCACGATCTGCTCGTGCATGGGAATGAGGACGACGATAATCATCATAGTAATCATCTCTAGCACAGACGCACAGTGGAATCGCATCGAGGGGCCGACACGATCTCTGGAAGTGGTGTGCGGCAAACGGTAATAATCATCATAATAACATGAGGATTTCTCTAAAGGAGCTCTATGGGATCGAGTATAGGTAGACTCGGGATCCACAAATAGAGGAAAGGAATGTCGATGATAACTAGTCAAAGATGAACCTAAAGACTCTATATGACTTACCACTACGTATATAAATGTGGCCTAAACCTTGGGCTATGATACCAACTAATGTAGGGTAGGCTACGTGGTTAAACGACGATCATGCAACCCTAGGTGAAGTGTAGGAAAGTAGCTCTCCTAAATGTAGCATGCAAACAGGACACGACGGAGAGAACAAATCATAGCAATACAAATTTAAATTGCAAGAGAGTTTAAAAAAGACAAAAATAAATCTTTCAGGCAAAGCGAGGTTTGGCTTTCCTCCGCGTGGAGGGCCAAAGCGAAAGCGTGCGGTGAATAGATCGTAATCACGAGAGTATTCCAATGCAAACACCCACAATTCAAGACATCCAAGCAAAGCATGAAGATCACAATAACATATATTAATATTGAAGAAAAAATTCATACAACAATAAAATAACACTCATGAAGTAAGGGGAGGTTACCGTACAATAGAGATCTGGTGACTCACGGTGGTTGGTGGCTGCCCAGCGAAAAAGGAACGTTGTATGAAGGCTGGAATCAAGGCTTGTACGGTGGTGAAGGCTGGATCTGGAAGCTATCTGGATTGCAGGGCTGTAACATGATGTGAATCGGAGGGGATAGGTTGGAGTTTTGCTGAAATAGGTAGGGCCGAATGCTTCCTGGGAGGGCCTTGGCTAAGAAGTTTTAGGGATGGATTCAAGGACTGGTTTAGAGGAGGAAATCTGTGGGTTTTGTGGAGGTCCGGAGCGTGGGATGTGGAAAGTTGGCGGAGGGTTTTCAGTGGGGGTTGATGCGTGGATATCAAAAGGAGAAAAACATAGGGTTTTCAATGGGTTGGTTGATGGTTTTGAGTGGGATTTTGAAATAAACAAAGGGCAGCGACAAGAGGAGGATGCAAATGGATACAAGAACAAACGTAGGAGTCGTCACCGCGAGTGGATCTTCGGATTCCTGGAATTCTTCTTCTCCAAAATCTACAATGAACCAAATGGCAGCCCCCTACTCCTATTTATAATAAAAGAACATTAGAGCACCCTGACATCAACGGTTATGATTGGCCGAGAGTGTCAGGTGCCCGATTACACTAAATAATGATTGAAATTACAAAAGTTATACATGAAAAAACATGTAAAGAAAATTCTGGACGCATCCGTGGAGTTGGATCATCGATCCGGAGATGCTATATATTGTAGGTAGCAAATCGACCCCGAACGGGCCCAAAACTCGTCTTCCGCTGCGGGTCCACATCTCCGTTCCACATCATTCTCCTCGGCTTGAAAGAATTCATCTCCTGATGAATAAAGATCGGAATGCTCTCTGTGTATGCCAGTTAAGACTCGATGAGGTCCGCCAGAGGTCATCCAAGTATTGTCGATGTCAGAGCATCCTCACCAATGGTACTCCTGTGTCTGGCTGCCTATCGCGGTTATGCATACGTGAGCCACGATATCAATAATGCTCTCAATAATCCACTGATGTGCTGGAAGCCCCGGTGCGATCGCTGGTGTAGACGATGAAGCCGTAGACGACTGACCTAAAGACAGGAGGGGCTCAGAAGTGAACTGGGTGCAAGACTAAGGATGTGGAGGTATGGGCTCAAAAGGATGTGGAGGTGTATGCTCAAAAGAATGTGGAGGTGTAGGATCAAGAGGATTTCCATGAAATAGGTCCACATACTTGTGAGGCTTGTAGTATAGCATCAGGTTCTCAATATTAAATATGGGATGTATACACATGCTCGTAGGGATATCAAGATCATATGTATTTGCTCTGATCCTTCTCATGATTGTGTAGGGATCCATTCACCTAACGCTCAAACTTTTAGTAGGTTTCCCAAGGAGCCTCACAACACGGATTTTCACCATCACCTGCCCGGTTTCATGAAATACATGCTCTTGCCAATGAACATCTGCATGCGATTTATAATATTTATTACCAGTATTGATCCTCCGCCGGAACGACTCATGAAACACATGCAAACGATGAGCAAACAACTCAATAGACACATGTAAATGCTGAACAAATGACTCAACAGACTCATGCAAATGATGCAAATGAAACGCGACAGACATGACACGTTCTCGAGGGGGCAGTTTGACAATGACCTGCAAATATCTAAGACGGGGCGGCCTATCAGGAGGCTATTTCGGTGGAATGTTGAAAATCTCATCGAGCGCGCAACGAGTATCTAAATGACTGCATGAGACATCAACACTCAAATACGAGCTCATAAAGAGCCAAATGACTCTCAGGAAATGTGACGCATCAGGGGGCTCACCAGGATGTGTGTATGAAAATTCATCGCGAATGCTACGACCACCAGAGTGAAAACCATATACATCGACTAGAAGACGTGATTCTAGAGTGTGGCGAGTGCCCCTCAAAAGAAAGAACTCATCTGGTGGGTCAGCAGGTGGTGTGTCCCAAAGCTTATCAAGAGTGCGATGTGTCATAAGGTAGGTCCTCGAAATATCGGGAGTATGTTCAAGTGTACTTAAGGAATGCCCTAAATACTTGATGCTCCACTCAAGATTCATTCTTTGGGGCAAGACCAGGAACAATAACGAAAGAGACGACAATAACTCGATACTCATAAACAAGTGGCTCACCTGAATCTCATCTCACCAGGACGTGGTGGCTCATCAGGAGGCTCAACAGGGGCTCATCAAAGAACCCGTCAACAGGGTCATGATCCTCCTGATGAGTACCAACGTAAGGGGTAGTGTCCCCATAAACAGGTGAGGCAGCCACTATGAGATCAACATCAGGCTCTTGGCTATTAGTCGTGATGTGGCTCAGGATAATGGCAGAGGGAGAGTGAAAAAGACATGTCATGACCCGTCTAAAAGCAAAAGACAGAGCGCGCTTCATGCGGATCGTGATGCCACAGACATGATGGGATGAAATACAATGTTTGTTAGGCGGGGGCTGAATTAGTATTATTAGGTTTAAAATAATTAATTTGAAGAAAATATGTTTTATAAATATGTTGTAGCTTTAGAGTACAACAGTGAAGAAAAATACAAGTGTTTATATTAAAACTCAGATTTCAAAATACTGATACAGATTCATGTAATGAAGATCTCAAAAGGATGAACATGCAATAATATGAAATTTCAGTACATAATATAGTCTGGCAGTTGTCCTTGATACAAAAGAAAATGTCTGATCATAATCATTACATAATAAGCATTAACTGACAGTAAAGGAAAAACAACGTAGAACCTGATACAGCAAATACTAGAATAGACCTCCAGGAACGTAGAAATTGGGTGTAGAGCGAGTTCAGGTACCAGACGGCGCAGTCACGGATGCTAAGACAAATTACAAAACAAACAAGGAAAAAGTTTCAGTACATTGATACAGTTAATTAAATAAAAGTAAATAACATAACTAGCAAGACAAGCAAGTAAAAGAGTCGCGTAGAAACAAAACTGAATTATTAACTTACTTCGGAGTATAGCATACATAGATGATCATGTACTAACATAAGTTGTAACAAGTGAAAATGTAGGTGTTTTTGTTTGACGCATATGATTCATGATTCAGACAGATTCAAGTTCAGATTCAAAACTTATCAGAGATTCAAAAATTTTGCCCGTGATCTATAAGGGGAGGCTCTTGCGAACCTTCGCCCTTGAACCAGGTAGTTCACGCTTGCTGTGACCTGTCCTTTATTCCCGCTAGGGATTCAAGAGGGAACCCAAGTCAAAGGGTTGCGTCAATTAAAGCCCTATCTTTCAATTGTTTACTTGTGTTATTAATGAAATAATTCATGATTGTGATGCAACCCCCGCCGCATCCGAGGACGCGTGACTCCATCACGCGCCTTTTATTTATTTATTTCGTGCAGTTATTTACTTTCGTTCATTTCCTTTGCAGCTATTTATTTCATGTATTCCCCTTTCCATGAATCCGTTATTAGTTTCGGCTCATCGGTGTGACCGGCCGGTGGGATCTTAAATAAAGAGGTCCGATAATTAGAGTAGTTAGAACGTAAGGGGCAAGCCTAATTTATTTAGGGAAACGCATAAAATTAATCCCAAATAAAATACATCAAAATACTTTGGAAAATAATTTGGCATAAAATCTGACACTGTTCATGGACTACCAATTGTGTACCTTTGTTGAAAGGAATAAAGCCTAAGTTTGGAAAAAAATAGCAGCAATTATTTTGGAAATATGAGGAAACAAAAAAGGAAATAGCTAAATATTCTAAGGCTATGAATTGGGCGTTCATCCCAGAGAAAAGGATCCGGAGAATTAGAGGAAAACGAAATCTTTCGTTTCCCTCTGATAGCCGGCCCTGCGACTTGCCCGACAACCTCCAGTTCAGCCAGCGGCGACACCAAATCCAGCGCCAGCAACGTCAGCCCCGAACTTCCCCCTCCAGCCCGCCTCCGTCGAACGCCCCCTCAGTCCAGGCGAGCCCTGCCGAAGTCTTCTCCGCTGGTTGACGTCGACGACGACACGCCTCTCCGTCGACCAGCGTCCATTCCTGTTCATGCCCTGCGCCTACGCGAGTTGGACGGAGCCTCGAACCCTGATTTCAACCTGAAGCTCTCAGATCCAGGCGTGGCCACATCAACTTTACGTTTCCACCGCAGAATTTGGAACGGCCTTTTCTTTTGTTTGGGTAACATTCACTCCTTCCCTGCTTCCAAAATATCAAATTAGTTTTATGCGTCTCAATTAAATACTGCTAAGCTTGCCTCGAACGTTCGAATCATTCCTATTACCGTTATTTCATAAATTGTTATTGTAATTCTGTTTGTGGATGAATAAATCTCGCCACGATTCAACTCATAAACGCTCAAAGAAATTTCTCTCAAATAACGATTACGGATTTGCGAACATCAACGTTGGAAAGTGATTTGCGCGCGTCAAATTCGATTTGGCCGCTCGGCCTATTTTCAAATTTTAAAGATAAAATCAACTCATGTTTTCAAATTTTATTTTATAATAATCAAAATCGTTCGCTTGAAAAAATAATTAACCTTTAAACCCTAATTCCGGTTTACATCAGATTGAGTGAAAAGACAAATTATCATATTTAATGATTCAAGTATCCAAAAATACAATTTGTGAAACTAGGAGAATGTGAAGCAAGCTAAGATCAATAATTTGCAAGCGAGAGGTTCCTCTACTTGCCTTAAAAAACGTTGAATCTGGCAGTGACGGCTAAGCGGCGCAAGCAAAATTTCAAGAACCTTATTTTAAACCTGATCAAGCGCAATTATGAATGACATTGCTAAACAAAAATCTCTATCTTAGCACATGCAATTAACATGACAACAACTTAAACAAAGAGGGTTTAGCCAATTACCTTCCTCAAAAGTGAGGGGAGAGAAGACTACTACGTGGGAACGGGGATTTGGAGGCGCTTAGGTTAGGGAAACCCTAAATCGGAGAGGGCTTTGCGTGATCCCATCAATTGAATCGAGGAGCGGCACCACAAATCAAGAACAAATCACGATTAGGCGATTAAAATAGAGCAAGAATCTTGAATCACAAGTTGAACGCAAAATTGGAGGCAAAATTTCCAAGATAAAAATAGGGAAATCTAAATAAATTGAAAAAGAGGAGTTTCTTACCCAAGGAGACCAATTTCGGTCTCAAAAATCTGAGTAAAGGAGATTTCGAGCAAAACCCTAGGAGTCCCCTTCGCAAAAATCGGCCAAAACGGACACAAGGAGGGCTGCCAGAGGAGTAAGTTGCGGCTGCCGGCCTTGAGGGGTGGGAAGAAGCCAATGCCGGCCTCCAGAAATGGAGAGGAGGTTACCGGCCCCCTTGGAGGAGAGGGGAACTCGTTAGCTCAAAGAGGAGTCGGCGGCGCACGGGGAGGAGAGGTTGGAGGCGGAACCAGAAGCATAAGGAGGTGGCGGCGCCTGGAGCAGGAGGTGGCGCCGGCAGGAGGAGCAAGAGGAGCAGAAGGCGGCGGCTTGCGTGCGGGATCAGGAGGCGTTGCGTGCGGGATACGACTAGCAATTAAGAAAGAGATATTTGTTTTAATATCTCTCCTTTTTTTGAGTTGTTACATTTTCCCCCACTGAGGAAGTTGTCCCGAAACTTCTGAGGATTTTCTGGATGGAGCATTTATGACGAAGATTCATATGTCATTCATTCCAACAGGATTTTCAAACCAAGGCTAGAAGCTAACTATGCATATAATGAAATAGAAAGTAGAATAAGTTTAGAGACTAACCAAGATCAGGAGATTAAATGTGGATACTTGTTATGCATGTCAGATTCAAGTTCCCAGGTGTACTCCTTAAACTTGTCATGCGTCCAAAGTTCTTTTACCATAGGAATGGTTCTTTTTCGAAGCTTGCGTTCTTGATAATCCACGATCTTAGCAGGCTCGATCGGATACGAAAGATTGGCTTCAGGAACCGCATGAATTTCTTCAATGATGCGGTTAGGATCATGAATGTACTTCTGCAGCTGGCTAACATGGAAAATATTGTGAACACCAACAAAAGAAGCAGGTAACTCATGGCGATAAGCAGATTCCCCAACACGCTCTGAGATAGAATATGGTCCCATGAACCTCGGGCTAAGCTTGTGATGGCGACCAAATCGTTTCACCCTGGGAGAAGGGGAAACCTTCAGGAACACTTGATCACCCACAACAAATTCTAACGGACGGCGGCGTAGGTTTGCATACTTTCTCTGCCTTTCGATAGCACGACTGAGCTGAAGTCGAGTCTTCTTTATGGCTTCTTCCATTTCCTGGAGCAACTCAGGTCCCAAAACAACCTTTTCACCAACTTCTGACCAATAGAAAGGGGTCCTACAACGTCGCCCATATAGTGCTTCGAAGGGGGTCATTTTGAGGCTCTCTTGATAGCTATTATTGTAGGCGAATTCAACCAATGGTAGGTGCTCATCCCAAGCTCCCTTGTAATTCAGAATGTAACATCGCAACATGTCTTCAAGTATCTGATTAACCCTTTCGGTCTGATCATCGGTCGTCGGATGATAAGCAGTGCTCAGGTTGAGTTCGGTGCCCAAAGCTTGCTGGAAGCCTTTCCAAAAATGAGAAACAAATCTCGAGTCACGATCTGATACAATCCGCAAAGGAATCCCGTGAAGTCTAATGATCTCCGACACATAGATTCGAGTCATCTTCTCAGTAGAGTGACCTTACCTATAAGGGATGAAGTGGGCTATCTTGGTCAAACGATACACTATGACCCAAATCGCATCATGCCCTCTCGAAGTGCGAGAAAAACCTGTGATAAAATCCATAGATATGTCCTCCCACTTCTATTCAGGGATGGGCAGAGGCTGCAAAAGACCACCAGGGCGCTGACGCTGAGCTTTCACCTTCTGACACGTTAAACATCGGGAAACGAAGCGAGTTATATAATTCTTCATACCAGACTACCAAACAATCTGCTTCAAGTCCTGATACATCTTATTATTGCTCAGATGACCAGATGTGCGAGATTCATGAGCTTTACTACCTGGATCTAATACTAACTGTCACGACTCGTCTAAAAGCAAAAGACAGAGCGCGCTTCGGGCGGATCGTGATGCCACAGACATGAGGGGATGAAACACAATGTCTGTTAGGCGGGGGCTGAATTAGTATTATTAGGTTTAAAATAATTAATTTGAAGAAAATATGTTTATAAATATGCGGAAGCTTTAGAGTACAACAGCGAAAAGAAAAATACAGGTGTCAGTGGGGGCTGGTGCGTGGATATCAAAAGCAGCAAAATAGAGGGTTTTCAATGGGTTGGTTGATGGTTTTGAGTGGGATTTTGAAATAAACAAAGGGCAGCGACAAGAGGACGGTGCAAAAGGATACAAAAACAAACCTAGGAGTCGTTACCTAGGGCCTCACAGAGTCGTCACCGCGAGTGGATCGCCGGATTCCGGGAATTCTTCTTCTCCAAAATCTACAATGAACTAAATGGCAGCACCCATACTCCTATTTATAATAAAAGAACATTAGGGCACCCTGACATCAACGACTATGATTGGCCGAGAGTGTCAGGTGCCCGATTACACTAAATAATGACTGAAAGTACAAAAGTTATATATGAAAAAACATGTAAAGAAAATTCTAGACGCATCCGCGGAGTCGGATCATCGATACGGAGATGCATATATGGTAGGTAGCCAATCGGCCCCGAACGGGCCCAAAACTCGTCCAAAAGTCAGAGTGCGCTTCGGGGCGAGCCGTGATGCCACATGCATGGGCGGAAGGAGAATCAATGTCTGTTAGGCGGGAGCGGAGATACTGATAATCCATTTTAACAGAGTACTTTTAAGTAAAAATATGTTGTTTTTATGCGGAAGCTTTGGAGTTGAAATGATGTCACTTTTCATGCAATGAAGATCTCAAGAAATGAACATGCAAATAATATCAGATTTAAGTATATAATTTATTTTGCATAACAGTTGTCTATGATTACAGAGAAAATGACTGATCATAACTATTACATAAAAAGAATTTTCGACAATAAAAGAAATGAATATAAACATAAAACCTGACGCGACAAGAAACTACATATTTGGAAGCTAGAGCTTGACGCGGATCAGGCTCAGGAAGCAGGCGGCGCAAGCACGAATGCTAAGACAAATTCTAAAACAAGAAGAAAAAGCCTCAGAACATTGAAATAAATAGGAGCAAAATAAAATAAAATACGAGCAGGGAAAACATAATATTTGTGTACCGTTTATCATGAAGTAAAGCTAACAAGACAGACAAGTAAATGAGTCAAGCAGAAATGTCTAGAATTATTAGACTACTCCGGGGTAAAGCAGGTGCTCAATTATGTAATGACCTAAGATGGAACAAATGAAAGGTGAAAGTGTCTTTAGTTGATGTATAGGATTCAGGATTCAGAAGGATTCAAATTCAGATTCAAGACTTGTCAGAGATTCAGAATTTTTGCCCGTGATCTCTAAGGGACGACTCTTTCGAACCCTCACTCTTGAGCCAGGGAGTTCATGCTAGCTATGACCGGTCTTTTGTTCCCGTTAGAGATTCAAGAGTGAACCCAAGTCGAGGAGTTGCATCAATTAAACACCATCTTTTCTTGTTCGCTTATGTTATTAATGAATTAGATGATTCATAATTTGGTGATTTCTAGCGTATCAAGATATGTTACAAATTACTGATTCAGACATATAAGAGTAGAATTTACAAACATGAAACAGAGGGGAGGATCAAGTCATGTAACAATAATTACACAAGTCTTAGAGTCAGACAGACATAAGAATCAAGATTCGATAACCTAGGAGGAACTAGATAGAGAGTTTTGAAACTTGCGGGTTCACTAGTATTCACGAGTGATAAGATTACTATGCAACATTTTCTAGATACCAAATATTCATTCGGATTAATCTATTCCAAGACACGATTATCTTCTAAGTAAACATGTGTATGATTCAAGCATTTTACATAAAACGCAGTTCATTTATTCGCTAGCAAGAAATCTTAACATTTGTCGTTATACTTATTAATGCTCGTGCTAAAAAAGAACAACTAGTCTTCCAATTATCCATCAAATTAGACGCAATTCATCTAAGTGGAAATCCAATTAAAATCATCATTCACATTCACAACTCGTGTTATTCTAAACGCGTGAAACCTCACTACTAGCAAGTCAATTTAGGCATTCAAAATCTAAACTTATATGACGAAACATGTATTCA
The DNA here is from genome assembly GCA_033032865.1 of Dactylorhiza incarnata. Classification (NCBI taxonomy): domain Eukaryota; kingdom Viridiplantae; phylum Streptophyta; class Magnoliopsida; order Asparagales; family Orchidaceae; genus Dactylorhiza; species Dactylorhiza incarnata. Next base: position 5,642,551 of record JAWHQI010000072.1, read on the forward strand.
AAAGTGAAGCATAAAATTATAAGAACATGCAAGGTAATTAAGTTCAATGTTTGCAAGAGAGATGGATCTCTACTTGCCTTAAATGAGGTTGAATCTGACGGCGACGGCTAAGCGGCGCAAGCAAAAGCAACAATCATATTTTGAACCCGTATAAGCACAACGAAAGCGATGTAGCATAATTTACTACGCTAACACATGCATTCTACGACGCGGAATTTAAACAACGAGTGTCTAACAGATTTATCTCCCTCAAAGGTGAGGGGAGAAGAGCCTACCACGCGGAAAAAGAGACTCGGCGGCGCTTAGGCTTGTGGAAACCCTAAATCGGAGAAAACTTGGAGAGATTCCGCTGGGAGATTCGACGAACGATGCCAGAAATCACAAACAAACCACGGTTAGACGATCGCAAGGGGGCAAAAATCTGAAACACAAGTTGAACGCAAAATTGGAGACAAAATTTCCAAGATAAAAATTAGGGAAATCTGACTAAAGAGGAAAACCGAAAAATCCTTACCCAAGGAGACCCAATCCGGGCTAAAAATCTGAGTGGAAGAGGTTTCGAGCAAGACCCTAGGCATCCCTCTTGCAATCACCGACCAAGACGACGAGGAGACGGGAAAAAAAGGGTTGCCGCCTTGCTGATTTGGAGGTTGAGGAGAAGGTTGCTGCCGATGAGGAAGAAGAGGCACCCGACCGGCCCCTTGAAGGAGAAAGGAGAGGGAGGTGGATGTTGGATCTGTAGGCGCCCTTAGAGGGGAGAGGGTGAAGAAGGGTTTTAAAACTTTTTATTATATTTTAAAAGACTTGAAAAGTTAAGAGATCAAAATAATGAAAAACCAAACAAATCAAGTGAAATAAAATGGAGACATGATTTTATTAACTTTGAAATATAAGATTACAAAACTTGATTTCTTATGACGCTAGAAATCGAAGGCGAATTTTAAAAAGTCTTTTCGTTTTCTATCCCGACTCATATCCCACGAACCAGTGGCTTTAGCCTATCCTCCCCTGGATACGGCTTCAAGCCGCTCTAGCCAATCCTCCCTCGGATACGACCTCGAGCACCCCCTAGATCTACACCGTAGACCTAGTCGCGAACACGAGACAAATTTCTGCCCTAAGTTCTACCCAGACCTAGTCGCCAACACGAGGCAAATTTACTGCACGAGTACGAAAGAGTAAAGAAATGAAACAACAACAATATAAAAACTCCCTATGTGGATCTCTTGAAGAAGTAGCCGAAGTCCCGCAGAGTATGATCGTAGTCGATGCGGTCTTTCGTCATGATGATGAAGCTTGTTGAAATCTTTTCCACGGATCTTCTTAAGCCTTCATGGATTTGTGGGAGTATCTCTCTAAAACTTCCTCTATATGATGTGGCACGAAGCTCTGGAATTTAGGGGTGTGAGGTGATGAAGAAGACGGAGCCAAAGGGTCTTTTTTATAGCATTGGAGCTAGCGCCCGCGCTATCGCTACCGCCGACGCTATCTTGAATTAGGAAGTATTCTCCGCATGGGCATCTTTCATTCCAAGGAAACCTTGCCGAAATTTCTCTTGTGCGTCGCACTACCGCCTGCGCTAGCCGCTACTGCTGGCGCTAGCGCCTTCTATAACTGTTTCCCGAAATTGCCTAATCAGGGCTAGCTCCTGCGCTAGTGGCTAGCGCCGGCGCTAGGGATAGCTTCCGCGCTAGTGGCTACCGCCGGTGTTAGTGGGCATGCTGGAATTGTGGCTTCAAACTTGGGGGCAACCTTCTTATGTTATCCTTGAGTCATATGACATTGTTTCCTGAAGACACTTAAACACACAAGATCAAATACACATAAGATTTGTTATTCTCAAATGCGGAAGACAATGTTCTCCCCCTTTTGATAATAACAAATCCATTAATGATAAATTATAGAATTAATAAATAAAGCATGACGAATCCTACTTGTGTGTGTGAGAGAGATGACTTAGGATAATTGTCGATTTTGGTATTTAGAATTGCTCCCCCTAGATGCGTGCTCCCCCTATGTGAATGCTCCCCTTATATGTGGGATATCTTCTTAATCATTAATCATGTTAGTTTTTCCCTTTTGATAGCGTTTATTATTTATCATGTTAGTTCTCCTCTTTTGTTATTAACAAAAGTGGGTTAAGGTAGCAAGAGACATAGAAAGACGTTTTTGATAAAAAAAGATAACGCATGATCGAGCCTTTTAGAGGAAATGAAATGATAAGGAGTTTTTAGCATAAAAAATTTCATAGAAATAAATCAGAGTTCTTAGCATAAAAATAATATTCATGTTTAGAATAACCACTATAAATTTTACCAAGCAAGTCTACCACTTGTTGAAGGAAAGGAATTTTGAGATTCAAGTGATGATACACACAAAAGAAAAGACTTTAAATAGACATGAAAGCGCAAGGTAAAAAATTATATGGTAATGATGCGGAAGACTTATATAAATACAAGAAACATCTTTTTGTAATCATGATGATTCATAAAAAGAAATCTGAGTTAAATTCCAAAATGAGAAGATGTTTTTGTAAATCATGTTTCTTTTAAGTTTTACAATAAAGTAACCAAACATGAAAGAAAGATATCAAAAAGAGACTATGTTACGCGCACGCGCCATCTCGTTTATTATTACTGTTTTTCTTTTAAATGTATTAGGTTTGATGTGAGCCCCCCTGCCTATATAAGGAGGTGGTTTTGGGAGTTAGGGTATCTTTTGATTATTAGGGATTTGGGCTCTCATTTGAGAGAGGGATCATTGGAGGACCCAGCCTCCTTGATCTTGGCCGGATTTCGATCCGGATTGTATCCTTGTTTCTTCTTCGATTAATGCAACTTGCTTCCAGTTCGTATTAATTGGTCCGACCTGTCTCACCGCCCGCTGCACAGGTCGTCGGTGCTTCGTCCCCCGTCGTCAAGCTCGCGTGAACCCGCATACTCCGCATTCAGCGCCTGCTCTTCCGTCGTCAAGCTCGCGTGAACCGATCGATAGCCAGCGTTGGATCGTTCGACGGAACTGCTCGATATCCCGCTGCACGATATCGCTCGACGGAACTGCTCGATCTTCCGCTGCACTCGCCGATCGATAGCCTCATCGCCAACGTCTGGATCCGCAAGCATCCACACCCGCACCGCTCAGCCAGCGTCTGGATTGATCCGTCAGCGTCGATCCGCTAACCTCCGGTTCCTTCCGCAGCGCCTGCTCTTCCGCCGCCGCCTGCTCTTCCGCAACGCCTGCTCTTCCGCCGCCGCCTGCCCTTCCGCAGCGATCGTCCGCTGCTAGCGCCCCTTCCCAGGCTCCGACACTCTCCTGCCGACCTCCAGCTCGGCGTGGTCGTCCTCACATGCCAAAGGGCCGGATGGAATCCCGCGTGGAAGCCCTCGAACACTCCCTCGCCACCATCAACGCGCGTCTCGAAGCACAGACCGAGTAGTTCGCCTCGATTCTGACCATGCTCCAGAACTTACAGCCCAGCCAGCACTCCGGGCCTCCTACCGCCTCTGCTGTGGGATCCCCAGCACTACGATCCCCGATACACCCGCAGTGGTGGAATTACCTACTCCACCGTACCGTGGACTTGACATCCCCACATTCAACGGGACTGACCCCCTTGGGTGGATTGCCCGCGCCGAACAATTCTTCGACATTCACCAGACCGGGCCGACACAACGGGTCTCCACCGCAATCATCGGCATGGAAGGGTCGGCCCTCCATTGGGTCCGTTGGCTCCGCCAGACCTCTCCCGACCTCAGCTGGCCAACTCTCTCTGAGGCCCTCATTCAGCGGTATGACGCCCGCTACTCCGGCCCCATGATCGAGCGACTTTGCGGGGTCCGTCACACCGGCTCCATTGACTCGTACATTGATGCCTTCGTGGAATTAGTCACCCATGTCCCCGGTCTTCCCCCAGACCATTACTTGGGGTTCTTCATGAACGGCTTGCAACCCCACTTCCGCTCCCGTCTCCGCACTCTCCAACCGTTAACGGTTCACCACGCCATTGACCTCGCCCCCCTGGTGGAGGCAGAATTTCTCGCGACGTCCATCCCCATCACCTCCCTCTCGACATGCTTCCTACACATATTTCTCGACCCATCTGAAACCTACACCTCCGCCACCTCCTCTGCCCCGGCCACCAATGATGGGTCCTCGCAACAACCGGCCTGTCCCTACCCACCGCCTGTCCCTACCCACCGCCTGTCCAACCAGGAGTACAACGACTTACGAAGCAAGGGTCTGTGCTTCCGCTGCAAGCACCCCTACTCTCCTGGTCATGAGTGCTCGATGAAGGAGTGTCGAGTCCTCGTCGGCGACGACGTGGCCGCGCTCTCCGCCGCCGACTTTGACGCCCTGCTGCTCTCGTACGGACTACCGGACGACGCCCCGGGCACCTCGACGACATCCCACTACTGACCGGCGGGCGGCGCTCCGACCTTGGGGTCAAGGTCGCTTTTCTGACGGGATGTATTGTTACGCGCACGCGTCAACTCGTTTATTATTACTGTTTTTCTTTTAAACGTATTAGGTTTGATGTGAGCCCCCCTCCCTATATAAGGAGGTGGTTTTGGGAGTTATGGTATCTTTTGATTATTAGGGATTTGGGCTCTCATTTGAGAGAGGGATCATTGGAGGACCCAGCCTCCTTGATCTTGGCCGGATTTCGATCCGGATTGTATCCTTGTTTCTTCTTCGATTAATGCAACTTGCTTCCAGTTCGTATTAGACTACAACAATGTTATTTTAATTCACAAATTCAAGATATACCAAACATTTTTGAGAGCATGCTAGGTTATCTAGTGCATTTATACATAAAGAGTCGTATAAAATTTTGCATTAGGATCTAATACTCATGAGAATAAGTGTTATAGAAGATAATGATGTGCATATAAGTGTATTTTGAAGAGTGTAAACAAATGATTTAATAAAAAATACAAGACATATGTAGAGTAAAGTGCACAATAAAACGCAAATAATTTTACTTCCACACACTTCAATGCACATAGAAAAGATATACAACTACCAAGTTGCTTTGCACACACAATGCTCCTTTAAGACTTATCAGGGTGCAAAGTAGTGTTTGAGGGATCACACACTTTTATTTTTCAATATTGATTCTTTTTTGATCCAGTGTACTTAAGAATAAGTGATAAAAAAACTTATGGTTTGCACAAGACACTTTACTATTCTTTCCAAGATGCTCAACCTCACAATGCTTATTAAGGCTTATCAGGAGGTTCAAATAGTGCTTGATGGAGTTATTTTTGTCAATTTATTTCATGATTATTTTTTTTACAAAGTTCTCCGAATACACTTGTTTTGCAAACCAATGTAATTTTGAAAGCACAACCACTTTTCTTAATTTTTAAGAGTGCAAATAAAAGTAGTGTAGGTAAGATACTTGTGCAAATTTAATTCGTTGTACAATTACAATACATAAGCAAGCATTCTTAGATTAAAAGCACATGTAGACTTTGCCAAAACAAGTGAGTGAGTAAATATCATTATCAACCATAAAACATTTACTCATACTTAGAGGCATGCTAAGCTTGGTTCTACACAACTTTTATTATACAATTGATGCACATGTGATTAGATATATCAAAGCATGATAAAAACAATGTCAAAGTAGTTTGAAAAGATGAATTGCAACATTGTAGACGGTCTAAATGATAGATTAAACCATGTTTGATATTAACAATAAAGTCCATACAGTTTTTTTTTTATATTGAAAAAGAATTTTGTAAATAAATTTTGAACTCTTATAATTGATCTTGGACTTCCCGAGGTCTACCTTGTGAGGGGTTCACACCGGTACTAGGAGATGTGATGGGGTGATATCCCAAATCTCTCTTTCGCAAGATACATGTAAATAGGAAAAGTTAAGTTCAAAAATAAATTTTTTGTATATTTTTTTGTTTTATAATTTTATATTTGATTTTTTTTTTGCATATTGAGATAGAGATCAAACAAATAAATAAGGAAGAGAATAAAATATTTTTTGTAATTTGGCTTTTGTAATTTTTATTTTTATTTTTGAACTAAGACAAATAAGAAACAATTCAAATCTGAGAAAATAATCAGAGAAAATGCATGAGAAAAATACCATAAATATTTTAGAAAACATAGAATGAACAGTCGGCCAAAGGGGTTAACGCCTGACGTTAACTTCTTAACGCCTAAACAGAACACTGTTTTCTGTTTTTTTTTTATTTTTATTTCTTTGGATTAGAGTTTATGTATATAGACCTTCTTAGTGTAGAAATTTCAGAGAATTTGGAGATGTTTAGAAGGCTATTTAAGCATGTTTTATGTTTATTAAAAATAATTTTTATATCTTTTTGGGTTTTCAAATACTTGTGTTTTACAAGGTCATTAAAAATGATAAAATATACAAAATACAAGATAAGCATGTTCAATCAACCCAAGACCGCATGAATAATATAATCATAAAGAGCGCATGCAAAATATGATATAAGTATGTCCTAGATTATAATACCCTAACCATATGCCTTCACATTAGCCTCGTACTAAGTGACAGATGAGCATGAGGAGTTGCACACATGCCGTAGGTTGGGCTGTTAATCTCATATGCACACAATAGAGAACGCTCAACCTAACACTCTTTCCCCCCAGTGCCTCACAAGGCCCCACTAGAACCCTCCTCGGTTAAGGACAAGATATGACTTAGAGGTTATGTCTCTAATGCACGCAATCCTACGCTCCCGCTATTGTGAGACACATAATGTGAGTGAATGATCATGGACATTCTAAGCGTTTAGACCTAAATACCATTTTATAGACTATGACTTTATTTTTGTTATATAAGGATATGTGATTTTAAATGTATATATTTTTTGTTACACAGCTAAGGACTTTATCTTTTGTTTCTTGACACGTGATTTGAGAAATATGAGTCCAAGGATTGCATGCCATCATTTGTACTTAGCCGGTCAATATGCCTAAAATGATGTAGGATGACAAGATCCAGATACCCAAGTGGCTCCTCCCATAGAATATGTGGAAATATTAGGTATCCAGATTTGCTTGATGTCGCATCTACCCTTCTTCCTACAAGAGCCCATGATGTGTCCAAGGTGAGAACACTTGGTAAAGACACAAAAGGAGTTGAGACCTTTTTCAGATTTTTCTTTGGACTATTGTTGAAGGGTAGGAGAGTAGTAGAGAAGGGTGTAGATTTAATAGAACACGAGTTATTTGTTCTGTTACTACCGCCAGCGGTAACAGTTACTGCTGAGCGGTAACTTCCAGGGTCATATCCTAGCCCATATTTAACACTTACATGTCTTTGGTTGGCCAAAATCATGTCAAGGGTCTTCTGGCCAACACTGAATTTTTCTATAACCAAGTTTAAGTCTTGGATTCGGGCTTTTAAATGAGTGTTTTCATCTTTGAGCATAACACACCGTTTTTCTAACGTTTTCTTTTTATTATTAATTTGAGAATGTGAGGTTATTAATTTTCTTTCTAAGGCTCCCTTTTTGTTAGTTAGAGTTTTGACATCAGAATGAGCCTTGGAAAGTGTTTCTTCAAATTTCTTAATATTTACCATGGAGTGAGTGCACTCTTAGCAAGAACCCTTCTCTTTCCCTAATGTTTTATTTTCTTTTAATAACGTCTTATTTTCTGATTTAAGCATTTCAAATTTATTCAGATTTTTCTCAGAGTGTTTGCACAATTTCATATATTCAGAAAATAACTCATCTTACGAGGGAGGAAGTACCCCAGTGTCGCTTTGGACACTGCAATCATCGTTCGATGGTTCGTGGCTTCTTCCCATGAGGCACATGTTTGCCTCCTCATCGTCGTTTGAGGTTGTTGCGCTTGACTCCTCGGAAGACATATACTTTTTCTTAGGTCCTTTTTGTGCCTCTTCTCCTTCTCCTTCTCTAGAATTTTTGGACACTCACTTCGGACGTGTCCGATCTTCCTGCAGTTGAAGCACTCTGGAAGAGATTTCTCCACATCATCATGGATCGCCTTGTTCTTCCATGACCCTTGCTTGTTGGACGTGAACCCTTTGGTGAGGTATTTGTGAAAAGTTTTTCTTCTTTCGGGATCCCACATGAATCTTTTGAAGTTCTTCACCAAAAGACCTTCTTCATTATCGTCTTCTTCGTCGTCGGCCTCAATTTTTAATTTCAGCACTAATGCTTTCGTTTTCGGCTCCATATTGTACTTTTCATGTTGAATCTGGAGTTCTACCTCATGGGTTTTGAGATTCCTAATGAGGTTCTCAATCTGGAGCGTTCTCAGGTTGTGTGACTCCGAGATGACCGTCACCTTTGGATTGAACCTCGGAGGTAGAGAGCGAAGAATCTTTCTGACCAAGTCGCAGTCGGAGTAGATCTTTCCAAGGGCTTTTGAAGCGTTGACGATCTTGGTGAAGCGTGTGCACATCGAGTTGATGTCTTCTTCAGCATCCATCCTGAACTTTTCATATTCCGACTCCAGTTGGAATAGCTTCGCATCTTTCACCTGCGATGTACCTTCATGAGTAACTTCCAATTGGTTCTAAATATCATAAGCAGTTACACATGCAGAAATTTTATTAAATTCAGTTCTATTTAACGCACAATATAAAACATTCATTTCCTTAGCATTATTTTTGCATTTGAGTTTATCATTATCATCTCATCTATCCTTAGGTTTTTCTACCGTAACCTCTCCTACTACCACTGTAGGAGGAGAGTACCGAACTTCTACCATATTCCATACTTCTATATTCATGGTCATCAGAAAACACATCATCCTAGATTTCCAGTAGTTGAAATCTGACCCAGTAAAAAGAGGTGGTCTACTAATACCCTGGCCCTCGGGAAAAGCGAGATCATAAGACGCCATTATTCCCGGTTGTTAGACCGATTTGGAATAAACCTCGCTCTGATACCACTTGTTGGATCTGTAGGCCCTTTGAGGGGGGGGGGGGGGGGGGGGGAGGGGGGTGAAGAAGGGTTTTAAAACTTTTTATTATATTTTAAAAGACTTGAAAAGTTAAGAGGTCAAAATAGTGAAAAACCAAACAAATCATGTGAAATAAAATGGATACATGATTTTATTAACTTTGAAATATAAGATTACAAAACTTGATTTCTTACGAAGCTAGAAGTCGAAGGCGAATAGTAAACAGTCTTTTCGTTTTCTATCCCGACTTGTATCCCCACGAACCTGTGGCTTTAGCCAATCCTCCCCCGGATACGGCCTCAAGCCGTTCTAGCCAATCCTCCCCCAGATACGGCCTCGAACACCCCCTAGATCTACACCCTAGACCTAGTCGCCAACACGAGGCGAATTTCTGCCCTAAGTCCTACTCAGACCTATTCGCCAATACGAGGCGAATTTACTGCACGAGTACGAAAGAGTAAAGAAATGAAACAACAACAATATAAAAACTCCATATGTGGATCTCTTAAAAAAGTAGACGAAGTCCCACAGAGTATGATCGTAGTCGATGCGGTCTTTCGCCATGATGATGAAGCGCGTTGAAATCTTCTCCACGGATCTCCTTAAGCCTTCATGGATTTGTGGGAGTATCTCTCTAAAACTTCCTCTATATGATGTGGCACGAAGCTCTGGAATTTAGGGGTGTGAGGTGATGAAGAAGACGGAGCCAAGGAGTCCTTTTTATAGCCTTGGAGCTAGCGCCTGCGCTATCGCTACCGCCGATACTATCTTGAATTAGGAAATATTCTCCGCGTGTGCATCTTTCTTCCAAGGAAACCTTGCCGAAATTCCTCTTGTACGTCGCGCTACCGCCTGCCTTAGCCTCTACCGTCGGCGCTAGCGCCTTCTATAACTGCCTCCCGAAATTGCCTAATCAGGGCTAGCGCCTGCGTTAGTGGCTACCGCCGGCGCTAGTGGGCATGCTGGAATTTTGGCTTCAAACTTGCGGGCAACCTTCTTTTGTTATCCTTGAGTCATATGACATTGTTTCCTTCACACTTTAACACACAAGATCAAATACACATATGATTTGTTATTCTCAAACCTAGGAGATTCGGAAGACCATGTTCCAACAGTGGTTGTTGCCGTCCCCCTAGGAGGAGGAAGAGGGCTTCTTGGATGATCTCTGGAGGGGATGGGGTCACCGACCAAAGGAATGAGCCGACGATGCTTGGAGCAGGAGGAGGCGACAAGCGACGACGGCTGGCAGGAGGGAGGCGTCGTCGGCCACTGCAGGAGGAGGCACCGCCGACTGGAAGCAGAAACGGGAGCAGGAGGGGCGGGCTGCGCACTTGCGGGAGCTAGGGGCGCGTGGGAGATGGGGCTGGAGCGGGATCGAGAGATCAGGCGGGGGTGCGGCTTGCGGGAAAATGCAGGGAGCGGGAGCGGCTGCGGGAAAAATAAAGAAGGGGGGGGCTCGGTTTAGGCTAGATAAAACCTAATTCCTATAATATTACAAAATTGCCCTTATTCTTTATTAAAAACTTGGGTTGTTACATTCTCCCATACTTAGGAAATTTCGTCCCGAAACTTCTGAGGATTCCCTAAATGGGACCTCTCATGGCGAAGATTCAGATGTCATTTATTCCAAACAAGATTTGCAGATCAAGACATGGAAGCTAACTATGAATATGCTGAAACAGAAAGGAAAACAAGCGCGGAGACGTACCAAGATCAAGAGAAAATTTGCGGATACTTGCTTCGCATATCAGATTCAAATTCTCAAATGTACTCCTCAGACTTGTCATGCGTCCAAAACACTCTGACCAAAGGGATGGTTCTCTTTCGTAGCCTGCGTACTTGATACTCCACGATCTTAGCGGGTTCGACTGGATACGAGAGATTGGCTTCAGGGGGACACATGAATTTCATCAAATATCTCAAAATTGAGAGGCAAGACTCGAGAATTCATGAGTGGAAAAGATCTTTGCACGAAACGAAGATACAAGAGGACCGAATAAGATTTGATAGATAAGCGAAACAGAAAGGATTGATTACAAATACCGAGAGACTTGAACTAAGGATTTTAACACCTTCCATACCGTCGGGTTTATAATTCATGTAATAGTTACAACATTTTCATTGGGCAACTCTAGGTAATGATCATGCAATTGCAAAATTGAAATCATGTGCGATGTCAAGCAAATAGTAAATCCATGCGTGTGCAATCATTATTGTTGTTCTTAGTTTCACACTTGTGCAATGATTTATGATATGAATGCAAATGAATGGATACACATGTCATGTTAAGTGCCCATTTCACTTAAACATGTCATGTATTTTATGATCTAATGTCATCGCACTTGAAAATATTAAACTGCCAATAACCATTTAATATTCGCAAGCGGTGTATATCCTAGTGGAATTCATATGCAATGTTAAGTTTGCCCATAACCCCTTAACATTCATGTGCATACTACTCATGCTTATGAGAGTAGTGTGTGTCTGTTTCAGCTGTGAACAGCAGATAATGACGAGGTGTGTGAAGAAATGATGCATGTATATATATTTATATATTGAAATTCAAAATATTTGATAATCATAAATATTTTATCTTTAGAGCCTAACCTAGCTCTGATACCAACTGTCACGGCCCGTCCCGAAGCGCACTCTGACTTTTGTCGAGACGGGTCGTGACAGTAGATTGACCTTACCTCTAAGGGATGAAGTGGGCTACCTTGGTCAAACGATACACTATGACCCAAATCGCATCATGCCCTCTCGGAGTGCGAGACAAACCTGTGATGAAATCCATAGATATGTCCTCCCACTTCTATTCAGGGATGTGCAGAGGCTGCAAAAGACCACCAGGACGCTGACGCTGAGCTTTCACCTTCTGGCACGTCAAACATCGGGAAACGAAGCGAGCTATATAATTCTTCATACCAAACTACCAAACAATCTGCTTCAAGTCCTGATACATCTTATTATTGCTCAGATGACCAGATGTGCGGGATTCATGAGCTTCACTACCTGGATCTAATACCAACTGTCACGACTCGTCTAAAAGCAAAAGACAGAGCCCGATTCGGGCAGATCGTGATGCCACAGACACGAGGGGATGAAACACAATGTCTGTTAGGCGGGGGCTGAATTAGTATTATTAGGTTTAAAATAATTAATTTGAAGAAACTATGTTTTATAAATATGCGGAAGCTTTAGAGTACGACAATGAAAAGAAAAATACAGGTGTTCAGTGGGGGCTGATGCGTGGATATCAAAAGGAGAAAAACAGAGGGTTTTCAATGGGTTGGTTGATGGTTTTGAGTGGGATTTTGAAATAAACAAAGGGCAGCGGCAAGAGGAGGGTACAAATGGATACAAGAACCAACCTAGGAGTCGTTACCTAGGGCCTCACGGAGTCGTCACCGCGAGTGGATCGCCAGATTCCGGGAATTCTTCTTCTCCAAAATCTACAATGAACTAAATGGCAGCCCCCGTACTCCTATTTATAATAAAAGAACATTAGGGCACCCTGACATCTACGACTATGATTGGCCGAGAGTGTCAGGTGCCCGATTACACTAAATAATGACTGAAAGTACAAAAGTTATATATGAAAAAACATGTAAAGAAAATTCTGGACGCATCCGCGGAGTCGGATCATCGATCCGGAGATGTCATATATGGTAGGTAGCCAATCGGCCACGAACGGGCCCAAAACTCGTCCTCCATTGCGGGTCCGCGTCTCCGTTCTGCAACATTTCTCCTATATTGTACCCTTGGTACATGTTAAAAAAATTTGTTGCTAGGTTTTAGCTTTGTCTTTATGGTCTTTTGACGGGGATCACGGATTGGGGAGAGCCGACACTTACCGGATCCGCATGAGTCTACATACGCATGAGGCGGAGATAGGATCGCCGTATAGCCGATCCAAGCCGGTAGTCATTTTCAGAGCGACGATGACATATTTTATGTATTTTTGTTTTTTTATTTCATGTAAAATTAGTGGATTTATTTTGCGAACGATCTTAACTGTTCGTAATAGGTTCTAAGTTTATTAATAGGAGTCTAGAGGGCTGATTATCAGAGATCACAGATTTTTGGACAAAATTCCGGGCTCTCGTGGTCATCCCACGGTGCTGATAATGTGAACCATTGGTGTCGAAAACAAGGTAACTACCTTTCCTCATCATCCCACTAATCATAAATGTCTTCCCATTCCATAAAACCACCATAATTCCCTCCACCACTCAATAATTACCAAATAACCACCCAAAATTATCCATAACCACTGCAGTCCTCTCAAAACAACCATAAATCCATCCCACTACTCACAACTACCATATAACTGCCCTGTAACCACGCTCCCACTAAGTAACCACCCACTTCCCCAGCAAAAACTACTAATAACTGCCTCCAATCCTCTATTCCGCAACAACCAGCCACTAATCTGCGTCCTCCAGTCTAGTCACCCCTCCCAGCATTTTCCCACTCACGGTAGCAGCAGATTAGTGCCAGGAAACCCCTAAAACTCTTATTCAGATCTGAAATCATCCTTCCCTGCTGTAATATCATGCCCCTCAACCCTTCACAGCACACTCCATGACCATATGAGTCCTGAAATTTGCACGAGATCATGACCAGTTTGCTGTCCGGTCCCAAATCAGCCACAGTTCTTGTATTCCGGGTCCCTATTTTTTGTGTAAGTTCATATTCAAAGTATTTTAATCTTTGCTACTTATCTAGTGAAGAACATATGATTGCGGATATTATTTCGTATGCCCCATGAATTGTTCTATTTGCAGGATTTATTCGACTAACATTTAATTGAAGCACTCTTGATCACAATTCAACTTGAAATTGCGAATTTATCTAATATTCTAATCTCGATCATGATACTCTTTATAAAATTCATAATTTATTGTGATTAGTCATTGGACAATTGCATGCGCATCACATCATTGTAGATTGCTCCGTTACACTTCACTATTATCATTGCACCAGTATTTTCTTTGGTTACACTTCGTACATCCGTCTCATTATGATGATTATTAGGAGTCACATCAGGGATGGCACCATATAGAGGAGGATCTTAAGTATAGTCTTCGGAGAGCTGCCCCAGTTTTTGATGGCTTACTGAGTCCCGAATTTTTTAGTTATTGACTAGTAGATATGGAATACTACAGGGATAGATAAAAGATATTAGGTGAGTTAGATTTGCGAAGATTAGACTCATTGATCAGACTATAACATATTGGAGTAGGATAAAGTGGACTCTTAAGAGCGACTGTCTTCGCCCCGTTACTAGTTGGGTTGATATAAAGTGGAAATTATACCAGAAGTATCTTCCAGCTTCTTGTAAGATTCGTCTCCTCGAGTAGTTGTTTTCTCTACAACGATTCAATGGGAAAGGGCATTAAATTAATATCATTAGAAAATAACTACTATAAATAGAGATGTAATGAACTCAATAGATATGCCGGTGAATAATAAACTGATAGCAGTTGTAAGTAAATTCTTCTTAGCAAATAGTGCACCAGTAAACTGAGAATTGTATACCACCAAATTTATTAAACATTAGAAATAAGAAGTGCCAAGCTCTTTGGCATCATTCCTTCCTTCTCTTTGGCCCCTAAACCCTAGATCAGTTATTATAAAAGGGCATGAAAATAACCTAAACCGAATACCATAAATTAACATAAAAATCATGCTTCCAATCCACCTGTTATAAATTAGGGTTCCAATGTTTTTTATCTCATTGGCTTAAATGAATCGATATAATGAGAAAATATATGAGAGGATTAAGCAAATGAAATTCCATTTTAAGTAACATCTTTAATAAAAAAAACTTCCTGGAACTCCAAGTATTGCAAAAGGGTAAGAAAAATAAGGAGCACCAGGGGTTATAGAAAAACGAACGGGAGAAGGGGGGAGATCCGCTTAAGTGAAGTCATGAGTCGAGAGGCTATAGAATCGCAGGAGACCTCGCCGTCGACTAAGAAGATCCTCAGCTCGTCGTCCCGGGATGCCATGTCGACAACTCTTTTGTCGCAGGTGGACAAAGTTCTCGCCGTGACGCTCCTCTGACTGAAAGCTAGCATCGCCTCCATCCGTGCTTGGAACTTGGAGGTGGCGGGTAGAGGAAACAGAGGGAAATCCGATCTTCTCCGGTGAGAGAAAATATGGTGCGAGTTCAAGCAAGTGAGAAACGAGCCCGCCACCATGGGACGATGACAATCACGAGCGGGTATGTTGCGAGGTTCTGGAGCCAGACACATACGCCGCCTACGGACTGGAGGAATTCCCCGTTGTTGGAAAATAGCCTATATGCGGCTTATTTTAGAAACGGCGTTTTATTCCTGCGCGTAAACAAATGCCACTTTTGGTCAAAATTCCATTTTGGACCCGCCGCACCGGAGCCCATCAACTCTCCCAAACGCTATCTAAGAGACACTCAGCATACTATACTGTCATTTCTAAATTGTTGATGTCACGAGTGATTATTTGGGTGGTCATTGCACTCGTGATGGAATTTCCTATACCCCACTACCCGAGCCTCTTTGACCATGTGCCCCTCTTGAGAGCCCCCCGTAGCACAATTGTCTCAGAGTAAGAAGTTGGTCATGTCTATTGTTCATCATCCACATTTGTTGTATGATCACCTGCATATATTTCATGACTCACCAGTGGTGTATCTTTCACATTTCTTGTATGTTTTGTATCATTTGCATGAACTGCATGAATTTTTCCGACGTAAACATGATGAAAATTATAAATTCTGCGAAGTCATTCACCGGAGAAAGTAAAGCATTATAGAAGGTGGGCAAGTGATGATTAGAATTATGGCTGAGAGATTCCTTCAGGGAGCATCGACAAAATTAAATGTTAGATGAACAATAATATGAAAATTTGAGTTAAATGCCTACGAACAAAATATCTCTAAGAGTATGTGAATTCATAATGCATTCAACATTGAGGATTTGGCTCTATGCTATGAGCTCCATGAGTATGCGAGATCATTCCCTGACACTACCTCTGAGCCTCGGCCACCACTTTTTCATCATGTATTTAACATTGAGGATTTAACTCCATGCTATGAGCTCCATGAGTATGCGAGATCATTCCCTGACACCACCTCTGAGCCTCGGCCACCACCTTTCATTAGACACTCAGTTTCAACTTTAGCTTATTGCCTAGTCATCACAATTCTTATTTTTGCACCCTTTCCTATTTCGCCTCCTAAGAGCCTACACTCTTCCACCGAGAGCATCGCAGACATTGTGATCCATGAGATATTGGAGAGGGCAGTTTAATATTGATGATACTTGGATACCTCTAGAGGAGCTGAACTTACTTACCCATGGGCTTCATAGGGAGTATGATTGTTATGCCCCCGAACGCGCTGTGATCACGGGGCATCATTATGCTTGGCGACCAAAGGAGGCTACTAGGAGCAACGTGGCTGAACCATCCGGTTCAGCCCCCAATCACTAAAAGGAAGCCTGCGGGGCTGAACCATACGGTTCATACGGTTCAGCCCCTATTGGGGTGGGGTGGGGTGGGGTGGGGGGGGGGGGGGGGGGGCGGTCGGCCCCCTCTAGTCCCGGGGTATTTATAACCCCGGGACTCTCTTGGATGGGCTATGAAAATTATTATTCAGGTATTCTCCCTCCTTCCCTCTCAACCCTAACCATAATCTCTCCTTTTCTAGATCTTCTTCATTCTCTCTCTCCCCCTTCTGCGTTCATAACATTTGGTATCAAAGCTTCTTCCTCCGACCATGGTGAACACCCGATTGCACGAAGAGGTCGGCCGATTGGCAACCCTAGAAGAGAACTACGTCAGCTTGACGGACACGGTAGCGGCCATCGAAGAATGGATGAAAACCTCGACCCAACAATTGAAGGAGCGAATGGACGCCCGAATGGAGGAGATCAAATCCCTCCTAGCACAAAATCTGAAGGGCAAAGCTTCGGCCAACGAAGGATCGGAGGCGGAAGCATTGGATCCTCTTCCGCCGCACCATCCGCCCCCGTGGTCGAGCGGAATCCACCCGCAGCATCTGTGCGGGGGAACGCAAGCGACATCCACGACGGGAGGAACCGACGGGAATCAGCGTCATGCGTTCGACCTGGGCGTGCCGCCGACGGCTTGGAGCGAACCCGCAGCAAGCCGCACGGCTCTCTGACGACAATTGGAGCCAGCGGCGGGGTCGTTCGTCCTGGGCGACCCATCAACGGGCTGGAGCGAGGTCGGGGAAGGCCGTACGGCCAATGGGCGCCCTGCGGAGCACGCAGCGGGACAATTTCGACCTACGGGGAATTCGGGCACGTCGATTGGAGTTGTCGGACTTTTACCCCTTCCACGAGCCGCCGGACAGCCTACGGGCTACGGGAATGACGACCAATGGCACACGCAGCCCCCACCGACCGGTGTCTACGGAGGAGGCCAACACATGGGTGGCGGACAAGGAAGGGAACGATTTTTTCCAGCCGTAGCCCAAGGGGGAATGCATTTTCCCAGACCTCAAGGACCGCACCCCCCTATGGAGCAGCAGAGAGCAGCGGGGTACGGACAGGAACCAGGGGTACGGGCAGGCGAACCAGAGGACCTACATGCTTCCGAAGAGGACTCACATGAATTTCCCCAAATTCAGAGGAGGTGCGTTAGAGTGGGTGCAGAAGGCGGAACTGTTTTCAATTATCAGAAAATTCCCGAGGAGCAATGAGTGCAGCTGGCATCTTTCCACCTAGAGGATGACGCCTACCAGTGGACGCAATGGTTCTTGAGGGGCCGTGATTACACGCCATGGACGGAGTTCGTAGAGGAATTTTCGGCTCGATTTGGCCCTCTAGAGTATGAGGACGTTGAGGCCATGCTACAGAAGCTTCGACAGAAGGGAACAGTGATGGAGTACCGCACCGAGTTTGAGAGGTTGGCCAACAGGGTCCGATGGGAAGAGAAAACACTGCCGAGTTGTTTCGTCTCAGGTGTGAAGGATCATCTGAGGGACGAGGTCCATACCTATATGCCCCGTAGCTTGAGTCACGTCATCAGTCTTGCACGGATACAGGAGGAGCGTTTCAACAGACAAAAACCGCACCATGGGTAGATCCGCCACAGCTACCACGCCTGCCAGGAGAGATCCGCCGGCGGTCGGCCGCCCGACGGTGACTAAACTGACCTGGCCTGAGCTGCAGGCGAGGAAGGAGAAAGGCTTGTGCTAAACTGTGATGAAAAGTACGGGCCCGACCACAAGTGCCAGAAGATCCAGGTTTCATGCTGCGAGAGGAGGGAGAGGAAGAAGAAAGCACTGCGTTGGAACTAGAGGAGGAATTGGATCTGACGGAATTCGAGGTGTCCATACAGGCAATGGAGGGGTATAGGACCCCCATCACTATGCGCATAGCGGGGAAAGTGACCCAGGAGCAGGTTACAATTCTGATCGATAGTGGGAGCACCCACAATTTCATCAACCCTGTCGTGGCACTGAAGGTGGGACACACAGTAGACCGTGGCGCCGCTTTCCAGGTCATGGTAACAGATGGGAGCAAACTAAGGTGTGAAGGGGTGATGAGGGGAGTCGAACTGCGGATGCAGGGGTACACTTGCCGCACCGACGTCTACCTTCTACCCATCCGGGGATCTGATATGGTACTAGGAGTCCATTGGCTGAGACAGTTGAAGAGAGTCACCTTTGACTAGGACCAGATGACCATGGAGTTCACACAGCTCTGTCAGGATTACTGCCTTCACGGCCTCAAATCATCTCCGCTGAAGGAGATCTCTGTCAGGAATTTGGAACGTCTGGGCGAGCAGGGCAGCTCGATGGCGATGATCATGTGGCTAACATCGGCCACTCATATTCCATCAGAGATTCCGGAGCAGATGCGACCCGTGTTGACCCAGTACGAAGATGTCTTTCAAGAGCCGCACGCACTTCCTCCGCCGAGGTTCAGAGACCACGCAATTCAGCTCAAGGTGGGGTCGGAACCCACCAATACCAGACCGTACCGCTACCCGCACATACAAAAGACAGAGATCGAGCGTAGCGTTAGAGAGATGCTTGCTACCGGGATCATCCGTCCCAATACAAGTTCCTTCTCTTCGCCCATCATTCTAGTTAAGAAGAAAGACGGCTAATGGAGGTTCTGCGTTGATTACCGAGGCCTGAATAGTTCTACAGTCAAAGACAAATTTCCCATACCCATGATTGAGGAGCTGCTAGACGAGCTACATGGAGTGTGCCTATTCACCAAGCTGGACCTGCGTTCCGGCTACCATCAGATTCGAATGCGGGAGAGGGACATCCATAAGACTGCTTTCAGGACCCATGACGGACATTACGAGTTTCTCGTGATGCCTTTCGGGCTAACCAACGCCCCGTCCACATTTCAGGCCGTGATGAACAAGATCTTTCGGCCGCTTCTGCGTCGTTCAGTGTTGATCTTCTTCGACAACATCCTGATCTACAGTAGCAGTTGGAAGGAGCATCTGGATCATGTGAAGCAAGTCCTCGCCATTCTGCGCCAGCATCAACTATATGCCAAGCAGTCCAAGTGCTCTTTCGACCAAGCGGAGGTCGAGTATCTGGTCCATTTAGTTACGACACAGGGCGTTCGGGCCGACCCACACAAAATCGCGAGCATGATAACTTGGGCCCGCCCTACGACGATCCGGGCTTTGCGGGGATTCCTCGGGCTCACGAGCTACTACCGTCGGTTCGTGAAGGACTACGACAAGATCGCGAGACCGCTCACTCAGCTATTACAAAAGGATGCCTTCGTGTGGCAGGAGGACACCGAGGCGGCTTTTCAGGCTCTTTAATGGGCCATGAAGACTACGTCGCTCCTGGCTCTTCCGGATTTCAGCAAGGAGTTTGTGTTGGTGACCGACGCATCCGGGGTAGGAATTGGCGCGGTGTTGATGCAGGAAGGGAGACCCCTGGCCTATTTCAGCAATGCACTGGCTTCGAGGACCCTAGGGTTATCCACCTATGAGAAGGAGATGCTAGTCATCATACACGCGATGCCCTTATGGAGGTCGTACTTGCTGGGACACCACTTCAAGGTTCGCACAGACCATCAGAGTTTGCAACACTTCCTGGAGCAACGAGTAGCCTCCCCTCTTCAGCAGAAATGGGTGACCAAGTTGTTGGGCTATGATTATGAGATCGTCTGCAAGCAAGGGAAGGAGAACGTGGCCGCCGATGCTCTATCACGACTCCCGGAGAGCTCACTCTCCCATATTTTGGGTCCCCTGATCGACTCCCTCAGCGACATACAGGAAGAGGTACAACAAGATCCCGAGCTCCAGATCATCGTGGATGCACTACGACAGAGGGACAAACGACCACATCGGGGTACTAGTTACAGGGAGGGCACCTATATTACCAGGGACGAGTCGTTCTTCCACCTACCTCGCCTGGAAGACAGTTATGTTGCATGAGTTACATTCTTCTCCGATGGGGGGACATGCAGGCGTGCTCCGAACTCTCTAACGGCTGAGGTGGAATGTCTTTTGGAAAGGTTTACATCAGGACGTACAGCAGTTTGTGCAGCAGTGTGAGGTTTGCCAATGACAGAAATATGAAACAACCTCCCCAGCGGGCTTGCTCACTCCGCTGGAAATTCCGCACCATATCTGGGACACGATCTCCATGGACTTCATAGACGGCCTACCCAAATCTCAGGGCAAGTCCGTCATCTTGGTCGTGGTCGACAAACTCTCGAAGTACGGACACTTCCTCTCCATGAGCCATTCCTACACCGGGGAATCGGTAGCCAATCTTTTTGCCCGAGAGTTCGTTCGACTGCATGGCGTACCCTGGTCTATCATTTCGGATCGCGATCCGGTGTTCGTCGACAACTTCTGGTGGGAGCTTTTTCGGTTACAAGGTACGCGGTTGCGCCTGAGCACGACCAACCATCCCCTGACGGACGGACAAACGGAGGTTCTCAATCGGAGGGGGGGGGGGGGGGGGGTGGACTACAACACCTCCTATCATACAGCCAGCAAGCTTACCACGTTCGAGGTCGTCTATGGCCGCCCTCCGCCATCCTTGGGTTCTTACGAGCCAGGCAGCACAACTCTTCCAGCTGTCGACCACACATTGTGCGACCGGGATCGCGTCTTGGCCCTCATACAGGACAACCTCCGAGCAAGGTTTTAAGAACCGAACCGAAGATCTAACTGGTGCGATCAAAGGTTCAAGGTCCGACCGGTTGGACCGGTCTGACCGGGGTTGAACCGTGATGCTATAATAAATAATAAAAGCATATACTAAATATTATAATTATCTAAAGAAATATTATATTTGTATCTTATTATGTATAAAAAAATATCATATATGTATACAGAAATATTATATTTATATCTTATTATATATAAAAGCTATACTTTCTTGTATGGGAGGTCGACACTTTGATCCCAGGAGGCCGCATCCTTTAAAATTTTTATAATTTTTAAATTAAAAAAACATTTTAAACCCCGCCCAAGACCCGCCCGATTGGCCAAAACCCGCTCCGGTTAGCGGTTCTATGGGCGGACCGGCCGGTTCACCGGTTCTTGACCGGTTCTGGGCGGGGGTGGTTTTTGAACCAAGACCGGACCGCCTGGTGCACCGGTCGGCGGTCCGACCGGTTGAACCGGCCGGTCCGGTCCAGTTTTCAAAACGTTGCCTCTGAGTGACTCAGGACAGGATGAAATCACAGGAAGACAAACATCGTACAGAGCGGGAGTTCGCAGTCGGAGACGAAGTCTTCCTCAAACTCCAACCTTACCGACAGCTCTCCGTCTCCCGCAGGGCAAATCAGAAATTGGCACCACGGTACTACAGACCGTTCCGCATTACTCATCGGGTAGGACCGGTGAACCACACCTTAGCGCTTCCTGAAGGTTCCCGTATTCACCCAACCTTTCATGTCTCTCTTCTCAAAAAGAAGATTGGCGACGCAGTTCAGGAGAACCCTCTATTACCTGAAGCTACTACGACAGGGGAACTGCGGCCCTCACCGGAGGAAATCTTGCTGACCAAGTGGAAGAAGCGGGGCACTGAATACCGTCCCAAGATCCTGGTTAATTGGAAGAACTTGACAACTGCACAGAACACCTGAGTTGATCTGCTAGAGTTCCGTGACTTGTTTCCAAACTTCCACCTTGGGACAAGTTGGTGCTTGATGGGGAGGGGAATGTTATGCCCCCGAACGCGCTGCGATTCACTGGGCATCATTATGCTCAACGACTAAAGGAGGCCACAAGGAGCAACGGGGATGAATCATCCGGTTCAGCCCCCAATCACTAAAAGGAAGCATGCGGGGCTGAACCAAACGGTTCAGCCCCTATTGGGGGGGGGGGGGGGGGGGGCTCTAGTCCCGGGGTATTTATAACCTCGGGACTCTCTTGGATGGGCTATGAAGATTATTATTCAGGTATTCTCCCTCCTTCCCTCTCAACCCTAACTCTAATCTCTCCTTCTCTATGATCGTCCGAGTGGGATTTATGTTATTTTATTTCTATGAGCTGATTTTGAGAGATCACGGATTTTTGGGCCGAATTTCGGGCTCTTGTGATCTTTCCACGGTACTGATTCCGTGGACTCTTGTTGAAAAACCAAGATAGCCTCATCATCCCACTAACCATAATTACCCTCCGATTCCATGAAACCACCATAACTTTCCCCATCACTCAATAACTACAAAGTAACAACCTGAAACTACCCATAGCCGCTGGTGCTCCTCTCCCAAAATGACCATAACTCCCTTTCACCACTCACAACTGCCATATAACTACCCCATAACTACTCTCCTAACCGCCCACTTGCCTAGTAAAAACTGCTCATAACCTCCTCTAATTCTCCATTCCAGCATCAATCACCCACTAATTTGCCTCTTCCAGCATGGTCGAACCCCTTCCAGCCTGGTCCAATCCCTCCCAGCATTTTCCCACTCAAGGTAGTGGCAGATTTCCAAAACCAGATTGTATCCCTTGTCTTCAGCCTGCAGTGCAGCACTTGCAGCCCAGTTTTCTCAGCAATTCAGTGCCAGAAAACCCTCAAAACTCCTATTCTGGTCTGAGAATCCTTCCCTGCTGATATCATATCCCTCAACCTCACACATCCCACTCCAAGGCCCTACAAATCCTGAAATTTGCACAGGATCATGGCCAAGTTGCTGTCCATTCCCAAATCTGCCACCGTTCTTGCCTTTCGGGACCATATTTCTTGTGTAAGTTCATACTTAAAAATCAATTTTACTGTTTATTGCTTATTCAGTGAAGGACATATGATTGTGAATATTATTTCATTTGCATTTGCTCATGAGTTGTTCTATTTGCGGGATTTATTTGACGAACATTTAATTGAAGAACTCTTAATCATAATTCACCGGAGATATCCAACAAACGTAAAATTTAGTCACCCTTATGTGATGAGGGTGAGGACATTTGGAGGTTTAACACAGGAATTCCCTATCACTGTTGGCTTACATCAACGTTCAGCTTTAAGCCCTTATCTCTTTACCATTATCTTAGATGAGCTCACCGGACATATCCAACAAGCAATACCTTGGTGTTTATTGTTTGCGGATGATATCATTTTGGTCGATGAGACTTGCGAGGGTGTAAACGCGAAACTTGAATCTTGGCGAGATACTTTAGATGGAGTATATGGAGCTTAAATTTAGCAGTGCAAGAAGGACGGATGACTTCGTTATTAAGTTGAGTGAGATATTTCCCACAGTGAGTGCTTTAAATATCTTGGATCGATAGTTCAAAAAGGTGGAGGTGTTGATAAAGATGTGATACATAGAATCCAAGCAGGTTGGTTGAAGTGGAGACGCGCGTCACGGATCTTATGTGATCGTAAAGTACTATTAAAACTTAAAGGCAAGTTTTACCGTACTGCAATTAGACCAGCGATGCTCTATGGTTCTGAGTGTTGGGCAGTGAATTGTGTACATGAGCAAAAAATGGGAGTTGCAGAGATGAGAATGCTTAGGTGGATGTGTGGACACGAGACTTTATAAAATTAGGAATGAATGTACGAGGGATAAGACAGGAGTGGCACCAATTGCAAAGAAGATGTGAGAAGCTCGATTAAGATGGTTTGGACACGTACAAAGGAGACCATTAGAGGCACATGTTAGGCGTTGTGAGAGTTTAGTCACTAGGCATGTTAAACGGGGGAGGGGTGGATCAATGAAGACTTGGAATGAGACTATAAGGAAAGACATGATGTACTTAGGCATTAGTGAGATTATGACTAAAGATAGGGCACAATGGCGACAAATGATCCATATAGCCGACCCCACTATAGTGGGATAAAGGCTTGAGTGTTGTTGTGCTCTTAATCATAATTCAAATTGAAATTGTTAATTTATCTAACGTCTAATCTGGATCTTGTTAGTTTGTGATTGTCGTTATAAAATTCGAAATTTATTGTGATTAATCGTAGGAAAATTACATGCACATCACATCATATTATAGCCCCTTGTTACACTTCACTACCAATCTTTGCACTAGTGTTTCCTTGGGTTACAATTCTTTTATCTGTTCTGCGTCATCTTCTAGTCTGCAGTTCTAAATATCATTTGTATAAATAATATTATGCATGCATGTATCTTTCTATTTTATTCTGCACTCGTGCATGTGATGCACTGTTATGGGCATAGTCTAGTCGTCTTAAGTGTTATCTTATTAATGTCATACCGTGTTGCTATATATGTATCGAATCTAGCTGTCTTTTGGGGCGTCGTGCCAATTATCTTTTATTTAAGTTCAGTCGTCTTTAGGTATTAAATGTCTGAGTCGTTAAGTTGTTGTTAGTTAAGAGTTAGCGATTATCATTATGGGTCTTGTAGCCTATTTAAAAGCAAGTGTTGCGTGGAATGAAGACAAGTTATCTATACCTCGTCCTCTTAATGAGATTGTGGTAGCTCTCTCCTCCCAAGCACACCCCGCTTTCGCAGTCGTGGTTCCGGTTCATTGTATCCTTCGCCGTCGTCATGCCCGCCTTCGACCATGTAACATCCGTAACTTAATTCGTAGATTATTTACTTTCAGGATTCGATCACGGGCAGGAGTAATCGAGCCAACTTCTAATCGAGGTATGTGTTTATCGTGGTTAACCGTTGCTTACAAGTAAATGATTTATCTTTAAGAAATCATTTCGACGCGTTTTAGAGGTCCACAAGCCCTTTTACACTCATAACTATAATGATATAATGTCCAATGGCGTTCTAGTAAATAAACTCCAAGTCTTTTTCTTCCCCCTCCCCTGTTCATCAATTTCCATTTAGAAAGGGGCGCAGATTCTGGGGTTACCTTAACCGCAACCCTCTTAAATCCTATTTTCCGTAACCGACGCAGCCGCACGCGCCTGTTCTTTTTCGTTAAAGGGGTGCGTAGGTTTTTCCTCTCTCCCAGTCGCTCGTAAGAAGAGAAACCGCCGACTTCTCCGCTTCTTTCTGCCGCTCCCAGCCGCGCGGGTCGAAGGAGAAGCTCTCGGCGAACGATCGAGCATCGTTTCGAAGCCCTCCAGAGAACGGCGATCCATCCCTGCTCTGTCGACGCTCCTTCTTCTCTGTTTAGAAACCCTGAGCGCCGACTCCTCCCTGTGCTCCTCTCGACGGAAGCGGGAGTTTAGCCGCAGGTCCCTCCTCCCTCCTTCTGTTCTGTCTCGGTCGACTGCACGCACATCGGCAAGTTTTCTCGTGTGGCGCCATCGATCTCTCCTCCCGTTTCAGTAAGTGATATTCTACCCTAGACTTTTCCTTCCCTCTCAAATAATTTTTGGGGTTTGGTTTGCGATCTTGTGCATTACAGAAGCTGTAAATCTGAACTTCACCAATTGATTCATCACCAGTGTAGTAGTGGCCATCGTTTGGAAGAGGTAAAGGCCTCTTTGATCTTTCTCTGTCGAACCACCATTCCTTTTGTTATGATAGCACAAACTTTATTGTGTTGTAGTTGGGGGAAATCCAAAAAGGGATTTTTTTTTATTGATCAAGGGGCTTGGTTTTTCAGAGTTAGGTCGCGTTTGGATATATAACTAAGAAGGTCGCCTTCGTCAAGCGATCTAGGAGGAATCATGCCGCCGCGTCAAGTGTACGAGCGTCATAATCTCAATGTAAGAAACTCTATTTCTTTTGGCTAGACATATCACATAGTAACGCATAAATATTTCTTATGTAGATGAGAAATTGATTAGTATTATGCTCTTATGTTATGTTTTTAATAATTGATAGTATGAACAAAAATGTTTTTTTTAGACATTCAAGTACTTCAGTAGAGCATGAAGATGATGTTCTCTTATAAGTTAGATTCTTAGGAAAATGGTGGATCTACGCAGAATATCTAGCAGAACATTTTATTAAAATCCAATTAATAACGGAAATCGTTTAGGAGGCACGAATGATGATATCGCTCGTGATAGATTGAGGCGCACAATCTTACTCATAGGGCGTAGTAGTCCCTAGGAGCCTCAACTTTTGGGGAGAGAATACATCCTCTAATAGATTAGTAGATGCGAGTCTAAGTCCTTGAGACATAGAACGTGATGCGTTCGTTAGTAAAGACTCGAATCGTTAGAATGCGCTTGAGATACAACTCCAAAATTTAAGCGTACGTCGCAGTTTAGAAACCCCTTAAAATTATTAATATTTTAGTGTCACTGGGAGAAATGGTTTTTCTTACTCTCCAATTTGGCTGACCCATTTTTGGGCCTATTATTACAGGGGTCACAGGTGGGGTGTTGCGCCTAGGATGAGCGCGGTTGCCGATGTTCCTCGTTTAGTTTGTTTTCATTTAGTAGTTTATCCTTCCAGTATTGTTTTGTAATATTGGACAAGTTTCAGAATTTGCCTAATGTTTCTTTGTATCAGACTATGTTTAAGATTTCAGTATTTCCAGTGTTTTTGACTCTTTCAATTTTAGTGGCTCTGTGAAACCAGATTATAAGGTACACTTTTACCCTTAGTTTCTTTTATTACTTCCGCTGTAAGTACTCTTTTAGCAGTTTTCATTTATGTCTGCTATGTATCAATTTAAATATTGTTACTTAGTTTACTTCTTATCACGGGGCCCGACCGGACTGCTGATTTGTTGATAAACTAAGTTGGGGTGTTGCAGACCATCTTCCGGGTGTTGGCACCAAAAATGGTACCTCCAAAATTCACACTAAAGAGGGATGGGAGGAAACTGCGGAGTGTAGGTTACTGAAGACAAAAGATGCTGAGAAAGAGATGAGGCAGAAAAACGATCACAGAAAATCGAGACCGCTTACACAAGATGTAAGCTGGAGGCTCGAGGCAAAAGTCCTTTTTCCGGTACCCCTACCCCTCTATTTATAGACGAGGGGGCTACCCAAACGGGCAGATCTGAAAACTACGGGCTGCCCGGGGTACAGGAGAGCCGGGGCAGGGAAAAGGGGGTACAAATAACAAAAACGAGGAGGAAGAACCAGACCGCGCGGTCTGGCGATCTGAAAGAGTCCTGACCGCCTGGGACTTAGGCTCTCCGGCTGTAGACAATTCACGGTCTGAGCGATCACGAAAACTGGAGACCGCTGAGACCGGCGCTTTTGACCTGTAAGGGGAGGTCGCGGACTTTTCAGTCAAACACCGGGGACGCTATTACTGTTACGGTAGAAGCCTATAACAACATGGTATCAGAACCTTCGATCTTCTTCCTCTCTTCTGCCCGATTACTCAACCTTCCCGGCCAAAGGAGGCATCCTCATCTTCATCACGGAAGCCACGATTTCAAGCCACCTATGCAGTTTTAGTTCAGCCCCAATGGAATCCTCTGCTGGCTACCTCCTACGACATCTGACCCGACATCGTCGTTAAGACCCTGCTGATTACCTCGGACGACATCCAACTCGACTTCATCATTTACCCGCCAATCTCTTTTTTCGCATCCAAAGCACACCACATCCCTCGCGGGCTTCCAGAATGGAAGAAAGGGTGCAACCCTCGTTGACCTCCTCGTCGGCCGTCTTCGGCGTCGACGCCACGAGCCATCGACAACGCACGACATGGAGATCCTTGGGCCGCACTACTATCGCATCCTTGTCCGAGCCCTTACTTCTTCCCAACGAACATACCTCCCCACCTCTCCGACCACCTGCAGTTACGCTCGCATGCCTCCTTTCCGCCGACTCCTTTCCGCGGAACGAAGCGCTCGACGGTCATCCAACTCTCTTTATTATCCTCAGTCCAGCAACCGCATGCCTTTTTCTTGAGACACACAGTCGCTACTGTTACCTACAAATCCTGGCGACACTGTTACCTATAGACGCACGGACTTCATCGAGAGTGACACCATCCAGCCGCAGAACAATCCTCCTCTGCCTACTATCAGTTTATTTATTTTTAATTAATTGCATACGTGTTAATTAATTAATTACTTATAAATGCAACATGGGTGATTTCTCCGTCGATCTGATTAAACTTCAGGATCAGATGCGCAGTATTATGGCGTCCCATACTGCCGCTAATGCCCGATACCAAGAAGCGCAATCCCAACATCAGGTCGTCCTTGCTGCAATCGCCCACTCATCATCTATTGTGGCTCCGCCCTTTCGTTATCCGATCTCTGCGCAGCCACCGAGCTCGATGACTGTCCAAATGACATCTGAGGCGACCAGACAAAATGATTTGGAGGCCATGATGCTCGCTCACAAGTCGAAACTTCTCTACACCGACATCATCCCCCAACTCGATGACATGCTCGTTGCACAAAAAAGTAAACAATTGCTCATCGCACGATCGACGCCCTAACCCGACTAGGCACAAGTTGATATTTCGGCCAACCCAACATCCTCCATTAATCGTCATCTATTGTTATTCTCATTCAGAAGGACACTCCCTCGTCATACATCGATTGCTCGAAGATAGTCGGTGACTCTCCTTTTGCTCGTATGCACATCGATATGGTTATGCATAGTCATCAAGCATCTGCGGATTATTCGCCGCTCATCATCAGAAACATTGACGACATCATTTCGACAAGGCACTGCAACACGATATTGTTTTGGCGAGAGTTTCAGGCACCCACTGCCCAGTCACAACTTCCTGCCTAGAGTCTTTACCATGGTTCCGAGTTTGAGGACAAGCTCTCAGAAAAGGAGGGATGGTATATTATGGGCATAGGCTAGTCTCCTTTAGTGCTATCTTATTAATGTCGTGTCACGTCTTGTTATATGTATCGAGTCTAGTTGTCATTTGGGGCGTCATGCTAGTTATCTTTTATTTAAGTTCTGTCGTCTTTAAGTATTAAATGTCAAGTCATTAAGTTGTTGTTATTAGTTAAGAGTTAGTGGTTATCATTATGACTTTTGTAGCCTATTAAAGGCATGTGTTGTGTGGAATGAAGGCGAACAAGTAGTCATCTACTCCTCGTCCCCTTAATGAGATTGGGTAGTTGTCTCTTCCCGAGCACACCCCGGTTAGGCGGCCGCAGTTCCGACTCCACTGTATCCTTCGCCGTCATCATCCCCGCCTCCGGCCATCTTCCGGCGACCCTACCGTTGTTATGGGAGAAGCCTATAACATGTACTTATTTATGTATTGATACATGTATTTATTTAGTTCTTATCCCTTCACACTCAGGTGTATATGTATATGTATCTGCATTCCTGTTTGTGTGCTTCTTTGAGTTGTTTCTGTATGTTTAATTACCAAATGTGGCACAAACCAGAAACCGTTGCTTGATCAAGCCAGGTTGACTAGTGTGATGGCAGATTTGTAAATGTTTGTGAAAGTTATTTGAAATCAATATAATTGAAAGAATAAGCAAGTGGGCTGTGGAAATAGGAGAAGAAGCAATATCAGAAAGGAAGAGCAGGGGGGAGGGAGAATATTATATAATTCTATGTCATGGGCACGTTTATCGGACACCAATATGGCAGGAAATGAGAAGACCACGAGGCATAGTTACCCTAGGATATTTCTAATTGTCGCATTTTTGTTATTTTGACTAAGATTGCATTTATCTACGGGCACTGGTTGGCCTGGATTGCATACATCTAGTTATTCTGAGACTTGTATTTATACTCGAGTTTGTGTTTAGTACCGGACTTGCATGATAAGAATTTTATTTGAGCATCAAGTGGTTTAGGGCTTCCCCTCTCTGACACCCGCCGACTCCCCCTTCCTCCCCACACGAAGTGGCAACCGGCCACCCATCCCTACCAGCTCAGGCTCCAACAGCCCCGCAAGCGCCGCTGCTGCAGCAGTGCACAAGCAAAGTTGGAGGCCTCCTATCCCTCTTGGCTTTTGTTCCTAGCAACCACCGTTGGTGACCTCTTCTCATGCGGGACTTCGGCTTCCTTCCTTCGCTTCACTCCTTGAATTCCCTACTTCAAACGTTGTGGAAAAGCTCCATACTTTGACTCTATCATAGGTCATCATCGAGGATTTCAGTGGTGATTGCTGGGAACAGTGGAAACGGATGATCGAATAATCGGTTTGCCCTAAACCGGGCATACATATAAATATAGCGACAAGAGAAATAAAAATAACATCATAATTAATTTCAACTCTCCCCCTCAAGTTGGGAATATATATTGATCATTCCCAACTTGTTTGTGTTGTCCTTGAAGTTGTCGCTGTATAAACCCTTGGTAAAGACGTCCGCAAGCTGATCGGATGAGTTCACAAAAGGAGTGCAGATATTCCCTTTGTCTAGATGATCCTTGATGAAATGTCTATCAACTTCCACATGTTTGGTTCTATCATGTTGCACTGGATTGTGCGCAATACTGATGGCGGCTTTGTTGTCGCAGTAGATCATGATAGGATTGTTCCCCTGAAAGCCAATGTCCCGAAGGAGAGTCCTCAACCACAATCCTTCACAAACACCTTGTGCCATTGCCCTATACTCTGCCTCTGCACTTGATCGAGCTACCACATTTTGCTTCTTGCTCCTCCACGAAACGAGGTTGCCTCCCACAAAAGTGCAGTACCCAGTAGTTGATTTTCTGTCATCTTGGCTACCAGCCCAATCAGCATCGGTAAACACTTCAACTTCTAAAGATTTGCCGTTCTTGAAAAGGACCCCACGGCCGGGTGCCTTTTTGAGATACCGTAGCACTCTAAAGGCCGCCTGCTGATGACGAATGGAAGGAGAATGCATATACCTACTGAGGACCCCCACAGCATACGTAATGTCAGGGCGAGTATGGGACAGGTATATGAGTCGTCCAACCAAACGTTGGTATTTTGAGGCATCTACCTTTTCTCCATTAGTATCTGCATCAATTTTGTGATTAGCCTCAATGGGGGTGTCCACGGGTGCGCACCCAAGCATCCCAGTCTCTTCAAGAAGATCTAGAGTATACTTCCTTTGGGAGATGAAGATCCCTTGTTGAGACCTTGCCACTTCAATTCCCAAGAAATATTTCAGCTTTCCCAGGTCTTTAACTTCAAATTCCTTGCCCAGTTGTTCCTTCAAGTAAATGATCTCCTCCATGTGATCCCCGATAATGATGATGTCGTCCACATACACAATCAGAATAGAGACCAGGGCATCTTTTCTCTTAATAAAGAGCGTGTGATCAGCATGACTTTGAGTGTACCCAAGTTGAAGCATGAACTTGTAAAAACGCCCAAACCACGCTCTCGGAGACTGTTTCAAGCCGTACAGAGATTTTAGAACTCGGCACACCTTCCCCTTGGACCCTTTGATAACAGAGCCCGGTGGAGTATCCATGTATACCTCCTCCTCCAGATCACCATTCAAAAAGGCATTCTTGACATCTAGCTGAAGTAGTTCCCATCTACGACTTGCAGCAATAGAAAAAAGGACACGGATCGAATTCATCTTAGCAACAGGAGCAAAGGTTTCCTGGTAGTCAATGCCCTGGGCCTGGGTATATCCCTGAGCCACCAAACGAGCTTTATACCGCTCCACAACACCATCTTGGTTTTGTTTAACTGTGAACACCCAACGGGATCCGACCGTTCGCTTCCCTGGAGGAAGGCTCACCAGCTGCCATGTTTTATTCTTGTCCAGGGCACGCAATTCCTCCTCCATTGCCGCTTTCCATTCAGGTATCTGAGCAGCCTCCTGCCATGTCTTAGGAATAACAATAGATGAGAGAGAAGAAACAAAGGCTTGATGTGCCTGAGAAAGGTGAGAGGTGTGGACAATGTGTTTTTGTTCTAGGCGAGAGAGAGGCGTAGCAAACGAGAGAGCACGGGACGGAAGGCGGTTAATGAGATGGGCGGCTGTAAGAACAGCATCCCCCCAATAGGATTTAGGGAGGTGCATAGAAAGAAGTAAGCACCGGGCCACCTCCAGCAACTGCCAATTCTTCCGTTCGGCCACCCCATTTTGAGTGGAGGTGTGGACACATGTAGTTTGATGAATTATACCATGGTCCGCAAGATAAGCCCCAAAGACACCGCGATCGTCATATTCCCCACCATTATCACTACGTAACACACGGATTGTGCCTCTGAATTGTTGGACCACCATCTTATGAAAAATTTGAAAGCAAGAAAGAACGTCACTTTTCTTTTTAAGCATATAAAGCCAAGTAGTGCGAGAGTAGCAATCAATAAACGTCACAAACCATCTGAATCCAGATAAAGAGAGAACAGGGGATGGACCCCAAACATCAGAGTGAATAACATCAAATGGATACAGACTAGGGACAGACAAATGAGTAGAACGACACCGTACATGTTTAGATTGCTCACAAGCATCACAAGAAAAAACGGAAGTAAATGATGAAAAACAGGAAACAATTTAGTAAGATATAAAGGAGAAGGGTGGCCAAGGCGCTGATGCCATCGTCGAAGGTCCTCAAGATTCGGAGATCTGGTGGAAGATAGGGCACTGGGAGAAGGCTGGTTCAGCAATTACAGGCCGCCGACATTCCTACCACTGCCAAGTGTCCGCCTCGTAGCCAGATCCTGAAAAACACAAACATCAGGAAAGAATGTCACAGAACAGTGTAAGGAATTAGTCAAGTGACTAATAGAGAGTAAATTTCTGGGAAAAGAAGGAACATGTAAGACAGAGGAAAGTGATAGGTCAGGAGAACACGAAACTGTCCCTTTACCGGCAATGGAAGAGAAGGAGCCATTGGCAGCAATAACCTTATCACGACCAGAAAGGGGAGTATAGGAGGTAAAACCTGAGGCAGAGCCAGTCATGTGGTCGGTCGCACCTGAGTCGATTATCCATTCGGAGGGTGTGGAAGACACGGCATGAGCACTGGACAGACCTGAAGTGGCAACAGCAGCATGGGAGGAAGCAGGAGTAGAAGACTGAGAGCGCAACAGGCGACGGAAGGCCTCTAACTTAGCGGTAGACAGGCCTCCAGAAGTATCATCCAGAACGGCAGTAGAGTGAGCAGAAGACTGAGAGCGTCCATCAGAAGAGCGACCACCACCACCACCACGGTACCCTCCTCTACCACGGGTACTAGAGCCCCGACCACTTGGAGCAAGGTGCGGGTGCAAACGAAAACAAGAGCTTTTGACATGGCCTGTCTTCCCGCAATGACTACAAACAGGAGAAGGACCACGAGTCATACTTGCCAGCGCAGAGTGATCGGTAGCAGAACCAAGAGTGCGACGGCGATTCTCATCGCTGAGGAGAATGCTGAATGCCTCCCGAAGGGAGGGAAGAGGCTCACGATGGAGGATGTGCAGACGAACAGCATCAAATTCCATGCTAAGGCCCATAAGGAAGACATGAACACGGAAACGGTCTTTATCCTTCTGAAGGGCCACCGCATCAACCGTACAAGCAGCAGTAAAGGTACTAAAGAAGTCCAACTCCTGATAAAGACGCTCAAACTCAGAGTAGTAGGCGGCAACGGTCAAAGTCCCCTGTCGCAATTCCAGAACACGGCGAGTGAGCTCATAAACCTGCATCGAACTGCTTGCCTGGGAGTAAGTATCACGGGCTCTCGTCCAAATATCATATGCGGAGTCCAACAGCATATAGCTGCGATACACCTGAGGGGACATCGAATGAAGCAGCCACGAGACGACCAAAGAGTTGTCCGCATCCCATTTGCGCCATGAGGGATTGGAACGTGATGGCTCAACAATAGTACCATCTATAAGACCATACAACTGATGGCTGCGAATCGCATGTTGAGCCGCCCTAGACCATTCCAGGTAATTTGTGCCATCCAAGACGACTGTAGTAATCTTCAAAGACTGGCCATGACTCCGAGGAGGATCACCCGAGGAACGATGCAAAGCATCAACCGGAAGAGCCGAGGATGGAGGGGCCGAAGATCCGGGAAGAGCACCGGATTGAGACGAGGGAGAATGTGTGGACGGATCCGGGCTGGAATGATCTCCCATAGAGAATAAAAACTGAAAATCTCAAGAGGAAAGAGAGAACATTCACCGGGTGCAAACTAAATCTGAAAAACGAAGAGAGCACCCGAGGATGGAAGAGGGGCGTCTCCGGCAGCCCCCATGGAGGACAAAACGGCAAGCCGAAGGAGACGGCGGAGCAGGAGAAGACGCGTCGGCCGACAGGAGAGAGCGCCGGCTAACGCATCCAGGGACGGGAGGGAGATCGGCGAGAGGAGGCGGGGCGAGCGGCGCGGAGACGCGGCGAGCGGCGCGGAGACGCGGCGAGCGGGGCGGGGACGCGAGAGGCGAGCGACGCGGGGACGCGAGAGGCGAGCGGCGCGCGCAGGCGAGCAGTCGAGCGCGCTGAGCAGGCGAGCAGGCGGGAGGACGCGAGAGGCGAGCGGCGGAAGATTTCCTTTTCCTCTGATACCAAGTGGAAACGGATGATCGAATAATCGGTTTGCCCTAAACCGGGCATACATATAAATATAGCGACAAGAGAAATAAAAATAACATCATAATTAATTTCAACTGGAACAACACCCAAGAGGGACGCGCGGCGGAAGCACTTGTGGGGCTGTCGTCATGGTGTCGGGCGGCTGGCTGCTTCTAGGTCACGCCCTGTTTGGGGCATGTGCTGGTAGGGGATGGTTGGTCGGTTGCCATCTGGTGTGGGGAGGGAGGGGGAGTCAGCGAGTGTGAGAGAGGGAGCCCCACACCTCTTGATGCTCAAATAAAATTCGTATTCATGCATCTCCGGTTCTAACACGAACTAGGGTATAAATATAAGTCTCCAGAATAACTAGATGGGTGGGGGTCCGGAGCAACCCGTACTCGTAATAAATGTGATCTTAATGAAAATAATAAAAATGCGACAATTAGAAACAAATGTGAAATAAAAGCAATTTCAGACTTAACTTCTCCCCATCACC
This sequence comes from Dactylorhiza incarnata, assembly GCA_033032865.1. NCBI lineage: Eukaryota > Viridiplantae > Streptophyta > Magnoliopsida > Asparagales > Orchidaceae > Dactylorhiza > Dactylorhiza incarnata. The sequence continues at coordinate 5,677,715 of JAWHQI010000072.1, forward strand.
ATGCCTCTTCTGCCATATTGTCTATGCCTTCCAGAAATGCTCCAGTGTCTCACAAGTCTCCTTTCGCATAGAATGAGAACCTTGCAAGTCCCTTGATTTATGTGGGACCGAATGACCTTCAGTGTCTGTGGTACTAATCGCCCATTGAACACTGATGGTAATTCTGAAATGGTCGCCGAGGCCTCTCCCGTGAATGTATTCAGTCATGAGACATGGAAGACATTGTATTTTTGACCCGACCGATAGTGCCAAGCAATAAGCCACCATGCCAATCCTCTGCAACACTTGGAAGTTCGAGGGCGCATTGGTGAGCCCGAATGCCATCACCAAGAACTCAAAGTGGTCGTGATGGGCTCGGAAGGCCGTCTTGTCCAGGTCATTGCCATGCATTCGAATTTGGTGATAGTCGCGGCGCAGGTCCATGTTGGAGAACAGGCGAGTGCCATATAGCTCTATGAGGAGCTCGTCGACCACTGGGATCGGGAATTTGTCTTTGATGGTTTTGACATTCATCTCCTGATAACCCACGCAGAATATATCTATATCTATATATATATAGAGAGAGAGAGAGGAATATACTAATAACTGGTATTTTGTTTCATTGATGACAATTCTCCATTTTAAACTTGTATGACTGTTTTTAGGAACTGAACAGAGAGAAGGCAAAGGCAGCAGCTAAATTCAAATCAATCCAAGAACAAGCTGAGCAGAAACTTAGGGAGGAATTGCAACGAAAGGTGATTCATGTGAACATTTTATGTTGCTATAGAATAATTACCATTTATAGACCTAAGTGGTTAGGATAAAGCTAATGATGATGATTAACACTTGTCGATGGAGCATAATCTCAGAGATATTACTATTGCAGGAAGAGGAAGCTGATGTTCAGCTTAGAAAAGCTCAGGACTTGTTCAAAGCTGAATTAGCTGCAGCTATTGCGAAAGAGAAGTCATCCCATATGGAAAGAATTGCTGAAGCAAACCTTCATGTATGGATTCTCCAAGCTTTTTATTTGAACATTTATAATTTTGATATGTTTTTAAGATCTACTAGTTTCTATGCATGTGGCCCTCATCTGCTCTCTTTTTTGGTTTCTCCTCCCCTCTCTCTCTTTCTCTACTTCTCTAAAAAGATAACAATAGGGCTAAGTGGTAAAAAGAGAGTCTAATGTTACACCAAAAAGGGGCCTACCTTTTATATAGTAATAGATTAAATTTTATACCTAGAGTTCATTCCATTAACTTTATTACCATATTTGACCCTGATAGCTTGTGCTACTTTGCTTTAGATAAATTCTCTATGCATGGCCTTCTATGCAAGATCTGAAGAAGCTCGACAGGCTTATTCTGTTCACAAACTTGCTCTGGTAATGTGGCCTTTTCTTTTCATCTTTGTTCATTTGTGTCTTGAACTGTTCCTTCTTTTTTCTATGTACAGTATATTTTTTATTTTTTTGTAAATGGAGTGTACACATGTTAACCTTGCAGGGGACACTTGCCTTGGAAGATGCGCTGTCTAAAGGATTGCCGATTCGTACAGAGGTTGATGTATTATACAAGTCGCTTGAAGGAATCGATCGAGGTTCTCTTCTTGCTTTGGCACTTTCATCCCTCCCGGATGACACAGTAAACAAAGGAATAGATACTCCGTTTCAATTGAGTAAAAAGGCAAGTTGATTTCTAATATGCACCAGCTAATTATATGCAGCTATGATTTATGGTATAGACAATTCTGATTGATAATAGTGCAAAGAAATGATTGAAATTACATTTTCATTCTTATTTTGTTGTAAGATCCAACTTTGAAAAATAGAGGCTAAAATGTAATTCCAACTATTTCGGCTTTGTTGATGGTCAAATTTGTAGATTCTTTTTTATCATAGTTGAAAAATACAGAAGAAAAGAGATGCATAGAAGCCCAATACAAAGACCGTCTTACAATGGCCCATTAGTAGTCTTTTTTATCTTGTATAGATTAGTCTCACATTGTAAATAGGAGTTGTGCACATTTTCTTGTATGTTCCTCAAATGAAGTAATAAAATATGTACACACTTTCAGTGATTTCTCACATGGTATTAGAGATGGGTTCCGATTCTTGAAGGCTCGTCTCGCACTCTATTTTGGTCGCACGAATGATTGAGCTCCGGCTCTCGCGTTGCTTGATCTTGCATACTCTGAATTTGTGCTGCCTGAACTCGCCGACCAAAACTCGCTTTGTCTGTACTCGCTCAAATCTTAGCTGATCTCTGCCCGCTCAGATCTCGTCGACCAGACCTCTGCTCACTCGCTCAATAACCCTCCATCGTTGCTTGAGCTCACCGATTCTATAGCCTGCCATAAATCCCCGCTTTCGTTGCACTTACAAATACTCGTCATCGAGCTCTCGCTCATGTCGTCTTACTTGAGTTCCGCACAAACGCTCACGGCTTTCCTACAGATCTCACATCTTGCGACATTTCTACAGAGCTCGCGTACTGTCGTCTTGCTTAAGCTTGCTTGAGCTCGCATAGCTTGCGCCTTGTTCCCGCTTGAGCTCGTCGATTTCACATAATTTGTTTCTCGCTTGTGCTCGCGTCCTGCTCCACTTGAGCTCGCAGATCTCCCTGCTTGTAGAACTTCATGCTCTCGTAGAACTCCCTGACCCTGCTCATAGAAGCTCGCAAGGATCCTTCTTTGATCTCACATGAGCTTGTTGAAGCTTGTATGTAATCTTTAGAAGTTCGCAAAACTCGTCACCCATTATACAATGGACGCAAATGCTTCTTTAGTGTCGACCACCACTCCGGTCTCCCCCATTCCCGTTCCTATATATGAAGTTAAAGATAAGCTGAAGATCACCACTATTTCCTTTACTGGGAAGAACTTTGTTGGGTGGGATCACTCAGTTCACCAAGTACTCTAGGCTAAAGGTCTCATTCATCATATGACTCGAGACCCCCCGACTGAGCATGCTGAGTAATGTCTCCAGATGATGGTCGAGTTCAGTCCTAGATACTGAACTCTAAAGAAAGTGAGCCATATCAAATGACTGTGCACCACAAAACTGCAAAAGCTATGTAGGATGAACTTAAGTCCCTCTTGATGTAGGGTAGGGTGTGAACTGAACTCCTAGAATGCACGCTAGTGGTGAGTGAGGTTAACTCTCAATTACCTAATGACTTGATGCATGCAATGATTGTAATCATGCGCCACAATTAATAAAGGCAATTGAACAACATAAGGGACATACCATCAATCCATAAACGAAGCAAATTAATTTTTCTTAAGGCTTAAAATGATGGCTTTCCTCCGCACGGAGGGCCAGAGCAAGCGCGCGGCGATTCAAAGCGGCTGCCGGTCTTGAGGAAGAGGAGCAGGAGGAACTTCTGTTGTCGGCCCCTTTAAGGAAGAAGATGGACTAGGGTTGCCTGCTACCGATCCTTGGAGGAGAAGGGGTTGTTGTTGTCCTTGAGGAAGCAAGGGGGGCTGTCGGCCCCTGGAGAGGAAGGAGCGACTAGACTCGAGGGAGAAGAGGCTGCTGGAGGAGGACACGACGGCCTGAGGGAGAGCAGGAGGAGAAGGAGTCAGGGAGCAGGGAGACGAGCGGGAGCGGCGCTGCGTGCGGGAGAAGGGAGCTGGATTGCGAACCCTAGCCGCACGCGAGAAGTATCGGGAGAGGGGGCTTGGCTGAGGAAATAAAGGGGAGATGGGTTGCGGTTAGCAATTAGAGAATTAGGATTATTATTATTCTTATTTGTGTGGGGGGGGGGGGGGGGGGTGTTACAGTTCGTCCAACGAACTCGGGTTGGAAGATGATCGTCCTCCTTCGTCTCCAAGAAATACTAGTTTCCTTTTTGGAGAGGAAGTGGCTGCGGGTTTTCAGTTGTCGTAAGTCTCACTCATAAGACGTATATCCTGAAAACCCTAAAATATGTTATATATAGTTGTTTCACAAACTGCCTATTTGTGCGTCGTGAGAGGGAGTGAACAGAGTTATCTGTGCGTTGACTTCTATTTTACTAGTCAATGTACGTCATTTCTCAAGCCAACATATGTCGACGTACGTTGACTTCCCAAGCGAACACATGTCGACGTACGTTGATTTCGCAAGTCAATCATACGTTGAGTACTGTCATAGTATATAAGTTTTACTAAGCGCACACCAACTCAATGTACGTCGACTTCATATGTCTTCGTGCGTTGAGTTCAATCTGGAAACTCACAACTCAACATACGTCGACTTCACAAGTCAACGTATGTTGACTACTATTCATAAAAGCTTGTATTTATGTTAAACGCACATCAAGTCAACGTACGCCGACTTCTCAAGTCAACATACGTTGAGTAGTGGTTTTACATTTCTATTTCGAATCCAAATCGATATACATTTACTCTCAATAATATCTATGAATTTTAGTTTCTACTTATTTTTCTGACTTGTATTTTCATGTATTTGAGGGTTATCATGATCGGAGAATCATGACCGTTCATGGTGGACCCTTAGTCTATAAATAGGTATAGAAGACTCATTTAGAAGACATTGAAAGATTGAGTGAAGAACAAAATCTTCCTTTTGATCACCCGGTGCCGAAGCTTGGAAATTATCCCCTTCCTCCCCTCTCCATCTCGCCGGCCATCTCTTCCCCCTTTTCTTCCATTTGGCCAACCTTCTCCACTCCCTCCTACACCAAAGGAGCCAGCCAGGCCTCTCCCACCCCATAACTCCTCCACATACTCCTCCAAAATCGGCCACCAACACCCTCTCATTTCCTTCCACTTTCAGTTTTTCGACGATCGCCGGAAACCGCCTCTGGCAACCTCCCTCAAGCCACCACCTCAAAACTCCTCACCGGGGTCCTCTCATTTGCTGCCAGGAACCTACAGCAGTATGCCAGAGAGTCTCCCAGCACAGTCCCTGCAGTCCAGAGCCCTCCAGTTCCCTGATGACCTCCTCTACCAACCTCCATTCATACCAGCAGCAGCAACCACCTTCTTCCATCCATTAGGAAGTTCAAATCCTGCATTATTTGGTGTTGTCCAGCATTTTACACTACCACCAGAGGCCTAGATCCAACTCCGGGCCACACTTCCGGCCTCCCAAATTCCTCTGGATAGTCATCCAGCACCCCTACTTCTGAATTGTGTAAGCTTTCTAATTTGGTGTCACTTATTTTGTGTTGAATTACATGTTAGTTCTCTACTGAAGGTATATCCATTTGTAATATTTGTTACATGTTAATTAAACCAGCAATTAATAAAACAATTGGCCGAAATTAAACCAATCTAAATTGAACAGCTCTTATATGAATTTAAATTCAAATTTAAATGCGAGGTAATGAGGTATACTCTTTATATCTCAGCGTTCTTCCACTCGAAGAATGACTACCGATTTTTCTAAGAATCATTTCACCCTTCTCACTTATTCATAGAAGATGGCTGAGGTTTCCTATTACCTTAATTCATAAGTGATAAATTTATCAAATCAGTTATCATGACCCTTTCTTTATAATCTTGCTCATTCTTGATCAAGCAATCTTGTTGACTTTCCTTCAACACCTTCACATCCCTTAGTTGCTCCAACAGGGCAAAACAATCCTGCATTGCAAATTTGCAACATCGTATTCACATGCGCTGTGTCAATAATAAATAAAACATGACTGAAGGACAAATCTGTTTCAATCTCCTCTAAACTTGATTGCTGAGTGAGAGGCCTGAGCTTTACTTGGGTTGGTTCGGCAAAAAAAAACCAATTAATGACATTGGTCCAAGTAGGAATAGCACTGCATATGATCTTGCATTTTAAGTTAGGCCCGAGTTCACGACGACCCATTGTTAAATAAATAATCATTACTCAGATTGTCTCATCCATATTAAAAATATATTCAATACCTAAGCCTGAAATCTGAAATTGAGTCCAGTAATTGAGTCCTAAATCCTAATTCATAAAATAATTTATTTCTTTATTTTCTCTCCTCTAATCATCACTTTCTTAATTTCTATTTCCTTACCACGCTTGTCTCTAACTCATTAGTCCATAACCTCTGCTTTCATTTTGCATGCTCTCAGCTTTAGCTATCGTGGAGTTCATTGCAAGTAGCGGCAAAATTTGTTTGATTTCAAGCAAACTTTTCGGTAGAGATGATAAAAAGCTCAATGATTGAACTTCTTCATCAAAGTGAATATCAACCGAACTCAATAGAATTGTGATGAGATTGAAAAAAGTATTGCGTGTTATTGGTGAAGCACATTCGACCATATGTAATTTAAATTACTCTTTAGTAGAAATACCTTGTTAGCCTTTGATTGCTTCTCGTATGATGGGGATCACGTCACACAACCCATATGGGATCTATACACGCCAACCAAGGAACCCGCAATGACGATCAAGATCATTCATTTCAAGTGGATCATTGATCTAGGAATTTTAGAATTTTATTTGTATTTTTCTGGTTTTTATTTAGTATGGCCGAAGCCAAAAATTCTATCTGTGAAGCTTGGAAATATCTTCCCCCTTCCCCCTTTGGTTGGCTCCTCCCATCTCCCCTTTACCATAGCTGACCAATACCGCCACCCCCACCCTTTACCTCCGGCCACCACCCAAGCCACCGGACACCACCTAAGGCATCGTTTGGCGCGGTGGTGGCGGTCGTGAACGCCGTGGTCATGAACCGTCGTTCGTGAACGCCCGGCCTCACCTAAAAAAATTCATGCATTTTATGCTCCAAACTAGTTTATTTTCTTTATAGCAGTCATAATCTTTGTCTTGCCAAACATACATTCTATAATAATGACGTTTTTGACCAAACTCACCGGAGCAAATAAGCCGCGCCAAACGAAGCCCTAGGTCAGCCCCCGCTCATCCCCACCACCACCACTCCACTATCTCATTTCCTATAACTACCCAATAACCATCTCCCACCATCATTAACTTCTTAACTTCCACTCACGCCAATTTACTTATTTTCTCCTTGCCAGGCACAATCCAGACCACCCACGTTTTCAAGCAGTTACGTTCCTAGTGACCCCCGCGTTCCTTACCGCTCCCAAACCATTCAACTGAACCTTACATCCACCCCGGGATTCTCATTTCTGCGGCCGTATCCACGGATCACCCTTTGGATCAGTCCAGACTCATCTGGAATTACTTCCAGCCACCTGAAAAGCCCATTTTGAAATCATTCCCTGTTCTCGAACCTGTCCAGCGCCTGGGCACCTTCATTGCTGCAGGCCTTCCTTCACCCCCACTCTATCACTCTTTCCTCTATTCTGAAATCCGCTGAAAATTCTCATCCGAGACTCACCAATTAATTGGCCCACTACTCATAGGCGGTTAATCACCCTCTGCCACGTCTCCATACCATCCTGCGACCCTTATACAGCCCAACTTCCAGCCTTCCCCGCTACATTTTCCCCAAACCGAAATATTCTCTAACACTTACCACGCAGTTAACCTCTTATTACTCCCTTCCTTGCCAGAACTGGGGACGGGCACCATTCCTGGGCTGGGAAACATCTATCCAGCACCCCGGATTCCTATTTCCTGCTGCACAACCTCTGTCTACCATCAAATTTACCTCCCACTCCCAGTCCAGTCAACGCCCTTCACTCCACAGTCAGCACCATTCAGCAACTCTACGACCCGTGCAGCCCTCCGGATCCTCACCGGAAGTCTACATTCAGCCCTTATCTATCCGGCCTCCCGCATCTCTGCCCCGACACCCTCTGTGTCGTCTACCTCGTAAGCATTGTACGTTTATTGATTCGTTGTGATATTTTAGTGTCCAGTGGCGTATTTATTCCCTGTTTTTGAAATATTTGTTTGTGATCTTTGTGAGCAAGTCTCTTGACTTGTTAGGACTTATTTACTTGTAGTTATTTTCCCGACCTCTTGTATATATACTGCATTATTTGTTTCCTTTGAGGTTCAACCTGCTTGCGGTTTAGATTTATACATGTCATTGTTGGAACTCTTCTTGTGATGTTCGTCATCACGTCTCGATTTTCTGTGATCTGATGAGGAGGATTGACCTCTTCTCTGCCTTCTCTTGATCAACAATCTCTTGAATTGCTTGGAGAGTAGGGAGAACTCTCCATCAGACATATCTAAGCTTGAGGAGAAAACCACAAACTCGTCATCCTCCTCTGATGACTGTGTCCTTACCGGTACCATGACCTTGCTTTTCTTTGACCCTTCGGCCTTCAGAGCTACGGACTTTTTCTTTCCAGATGTCATGTTGCCTTCTTCAAAGCACTGGCAATTATATTCTTTGCCTTCTTGTCCAAGGCGACAAGAGCAATCTCGTCCTTCGTCAAGTCAAGCATCTTCTTGGGAACTTGTACAATAGGGTTGATTGTAGATGCCTTCATTGGAACATGAGGACCTTCCTCAACTATCTGAAAGATTCTTGGGTCGGCGGCTTCCATATAAAATTTGACTCTTTCCTTCCATATAAAAATTGCAATCATTTGCCCATTCCATTCTTAGACAAAACATTCTTTAGAAGTAGCTTTCAACCTCTGCTGCTGCTGCCTTTGCCTTTCCTCTTCTACGTTTCATAGAAATGGATGGTCTTGGGAATCTTCTTTGGATAGGGAGGTGAACCATGAGGGAATGCCAGCTTGTGATTCCTCCTTTTCTCCATTTGCTTGAGATGAAGATTCCAGTTAGCTGAGTAGTATACTCTCTCAAAGCTTTCATGAGGATATCCAAACTCTATCCAATTTTCTGAGATAATATCCCTGGAGGTAGGACTCCACTTGCCTACTTGTGGATCCTGCTCAATTTTCCTCAGTCTCTTCAGTCTGTACTTCCTGCTCTGAATTTTCTTCCTTTTCTTTGAAGTTGCTGACTCTCCAAATTCAGCACCATATTCTTCTGAATCTGTGCTTACAGATGGTTTTGTTAATTCATAACCTGAGGGAGGCTTCTGCAAGGCTTGCTTGACTTGATTTGAAGTCCGCATAACTTGATGTGAGCCTGCATTTATGATTGCCTTCTCCCCCTTTAGGACTTCTTCAATTAGACGATCATCAAGGGTTTCTTGCACCGAAATGAGTCTTTCATGTATTTTTTGTTCAGTTACATCCAAGTTATTTTGAACTTCCAGCAGATGTGCATCCAAGGTCTGAGCATTCACATTTACTCTATTCAGAATATGAATGGTTGTTTCTATCTGCCCGAAGGCACGCTCCACGTTGTCTGAGAAAGTTACATTATTCTTCATGTCATTATTGCAAAGATAATTACTGTATTATTGTTAGCACATATAGCCCACCCATTTACCTCCTTGGATTAGCACTCAAACCGAGTTTGCCGAGCTTGTTCGTGCAGACTTGGATGACATGTTGTAGCTTTGTTTTCCTTTTTTTATTTTTATTTCATGCTATATGCACTTTTCAAAAAAAAAAAAATTTACCTCCTTGGTTCCATTTAGAGCCTATCCTACGTCATCGTGCATGTTTGATAGAACTCTCTAAATTCAGTTGTGATTTTATCACAGACGGCTGTGGCAGCAAAAAAGCAGCGGTGGGAAACCAGTGGTCGGATAAGAGCTGTCAGAAGAAATAGTGGTAGTAAAATCAATAAGAGGAAAATGAAGATGTAGAGCTACAAGAAGATAAACATGAAATACGGAAAGCTCATTTTAGCTTTTCTGAAAGTGGGAGGGTTCTAAGTTTTCCAAAAAGACCTGAAATTACCTTTTTTACACGAGCATTTTTCCCACCACCGGGAAACCAAATGCCTACAAAACAGCGGTGGCATTGGGAATAGAACTTTTTCAACCTCCACCACCATCCCAAACATAGCCAATGTGTTGAAAACAACTTTTTTTTATGAAATTAGCATACGATTCTAACATCCATCTATCAATCAGATTTTAGTCATCCTGAATCTTGATCATAGGATTCTTCCAAAGCAAGGTAGATTTATTTTCTTTTGGATACATGCAATTCTTGATTTACACCTTTCTATCGATCAAATTTTGATTTTACCAATGCTCCAAACTCTTTTTAGAACACCGAAGCCCATGTTGTGATACCAATTGTTGAAGAATCTTGTCGCTCTAGAAATGACTGACAAGGAATAATATGAAGAAAATAAATGCAAAACAATGCATCAGTCCATATGATAAATTTACGTAATTTCGTGAGAAGCAATGCGCTTCTGCATGCCCATTTCGTCAATTCGAGGCCCGACACACTTAGGCTCGGTTTGGGGGGACTTATTTTCACCGGTCAAGCGGTTACGACCGCATGAATCGGACCTAAATTAAGGTCCGGTTCATGCGGTCGTAACCGCTTGACCGATGAAAATAAGTCCCCCCAAACGGAGCGTTAGTTTGCAATATCAATTTATTGTCTTATTTTCTTGACTTGTGCTTGAACTTTGCGACAGAATCGACGCCTAACATTTTCCACGCGTATTTGTTACGTTCCACTGATTTGTTTCGCTGTTTTTAACCGCAGTTTGATTGTTTGAAAGGAACTTTACGCCATTTCAGCCTCATTCCGTCCGGTGGCGGTGGACTGCTGGCCCATGCTGTAGCTCACATAGCATCCTCCATCAAGGTGAAACTTTCATCTCAATCTTTCCAATATTATAGTAGCTGATTCATTTATCCATGCCTTTTAACTTGTAAATGTTGGGCTGCAAACGAGTCAAACTCGATCTCAACGAGCTCATACAAACATATTGTATGGCTGCAGCTCGACAACTATAACATTGAGCTCGAGCTCGTGAGCTCAAGTCAAACTCGAGTTACTCATGGGCTCTGCTTCGCATGAGCCATATTTCCTATATATTTATTAAAAGGGCCATTTACCGGGACCTCCCCTCTAACTTTGCTAAATTACTGAGAGCACCCCTCTTAGTTTCGAAATTACAAAAACCTCCTCTTAAGTTTTCATTTCATTACAAAAACCTCCCCGAAGTTTTCATTTCATAACATCCATGCACAAAAATACCCCCCTCGGTGAACAGTGTCCACGGGGGTATTTTTGTTCATGGATGTAATGCAATGAAAACTTAAGGGGAGGTTTTTGTAATGCAATGAAAACTTAATGGGAGATTTTTGTAATTTCGAAACTAAGAGGGGTGCTCTCAGTAATTATGCTAACTTACAGGGGAGGTTTGGGTAATTATTTCTTTATTAAAATTTAAAGAAACAGTTTAGAAAGGCTCGTGGGGCAGCTCGAGAGCTAATGGACAGAGACAAATTTAGCTCGAGCTTTCAGTTCACAAAAGAGCTCGAGTTGAGTTTTTTTTTAAGTCAGCTCTTAGAGCTCACGAGCATGCTCAACTCAACTTGCATCCATATGAATCTCTAATGGGGAAAAAATGCTAGAGTTTATCAATCATATATCGTCGCGTCCGATTCACGAACAATTAAATTTTCCACTCGCCGTCTTTACAGATGATAGAAGATGGATCCGGCGACACCGTAGAGTCCCTCATCAGTAGAATCGAGGGCTTCATATCGGAGAAGAAGTATGTGGAGGCAGCAGATGCGCTGGAAGAAGGGGTCCGTGGGACCGAAGCGGAGTCGGTTGCCATCGAGTGGTCGATTCAGGCGAGAAAACGAGCTGTGGTGGAGCAAGCTCTCTCTCTCCTTCAATCGTACGCCTTATCTATTACCTTTGAGTGAGTATATTTGATAAACCGACGCCTCACGAATTTTGCCCATTCTCCGATCCATTTGACTCCAGTTTTGATATTTGACAAAACCGAGTAAACAAAAGCTAAGTTAAAGGAAAAGAAAAAGGTTGAAGAAGCTCCAATCAGTAGTTGGAGATTTAATACACATTTCCTTCATCTTGTATAAGCCAGGACTTGAGGGTATGTTTACCTAGCAACTTATATTTTGGATAAAGTCCAATATTTATGGCATCTTTGAGCAGAACAAAATTCTCTAACTATTTAAGGCTTTGTTTGGATGGGCGGCGGGAATCCGGCAGGGTTGGAGACGTCCGGCAGGGTTGGAGACGTCCGGGCGTCCGGCAGGGTTGGAGACGGAGGTGGGGAGGCCGGATTGGAGACGGGACTTATTGCGCCGTTTTGTGAAGGCTGCGGGAGCAAACGCCGCCCGCACGCGGCACACGTTTGTTTTTCCTCCTTGCGGCGGCAGCGGCTCCCGCACCGGCGCGAAAACGCCCAAAGCCTTAATTTCTAACCAAATAATTTGAACAAAAAGTTATGCGAGCTTTCCATTTCTCTTTTTGTTGAAATTTGTCTTATTTCAATTCCTCGCGTACTTACAAAGAGTTTTGATTGAAATTACTTTATTTATTTTAATATTTTATGTGCGCATAATAATTAATCTTTTATGTTAAAAACTTCTAAGTAAACGTATACACTAAATAATTGGATTAAAAAATTATTATTTTTTGCTAAGATAGAGTACTTATAATTGTAGGAATGAATGTTTTTTATTTATTTATTTTCTGCAATGATTTGCCGTCAGTAAAAATATTTGTGTATAATAATTTTTGTTCTCTTTAGAGTTGTGAATAGTAAAAATATGATAAATGATTCCGCGCCGCATATAATAATTCCCTAAAATATTTGTTTCTCTTTAGTTCTTTTCAAAAAATAGATTTGCATGGATTAATAATACAAGCAAAAATATTATTAACTGTTGCGGGTCGCTCGAGTGCTTTGGTAGACCGGTCGAATTGAACCACCTTAGCTCGGAAGCGAACCGAGCGCGCAAATAGTTAATTTGAGATTCGTTGAGTACACTGAGACTTTTTAACGTGGAAAACCCGGAAAGGGTAAAAAATTATGCGGCCGGAGCTGTGCTGATCAAACTTCATTATCTTCTGAGAGTTTACATTTAGGTACTTAGAAATCGAGCGCGATAGGCCGCCGCTCGTTATAATAATAGAGAGAGAGGGAGTTCCGAAGGTGACAGGCCACCTCTCGGAACACTAAGTCTTTTTCCTTCTGAGAACGGTGGAGAACAAAAGTGAGAATGCTGAGTCGCTTTTCGGGAGAACGAAAGTGAGAATGCTGAGTCGCCTTTCGGGAGAAAGGAAATCTTCAAGTCCACGAAAGAGATCTTCAAGCGTCGAAGGAGAATTCTGTGAAAATCTTCAAGGAGCTCTCCCGGGTGCAGAAGGCAAGATCCTCTCAAATGAAGGCTCTGGACTCCTTTTATAGCTTTGGTCGGGGGTAGCCCGGTAATTTTGCCGTTGTAATCACCGTAACCACCTGGCGGACGAATCACACTGGTCGGTTTGGAGCACACAGATCGCCATTTTTCGTAAATGACCGTCTCGCCCCTCGGGCAGTTCGGGCAGCTTTGTTGAAGGCGAAAAAGGCGACAAGTCGTTCCTGAAATCTGAGAAATAAGAAAGACAAAAAGTGAGTGTGCCCGGAATGGGGAAGTGTTCTGAGCGCACAATGAACATGAGAGTGTTCTGAGCGCGCAACGAACGTGAGAGCGTTCTGAGCGCGCTAGGAGGCGTTCTGAGCGCGCAACGAACACGAGAGCGTTCTGAGCGCGCAACGAGCGCGGGAGCGCTCGGAGCGCGCAACGAGCGCGGGAGCGCTCTGAGCGCGCAACGAGCGCGGGAGCGCTCTGAGCGCGCAACGAACACGAGAGCGTTCTAAGTGAACGGAGAGTCGTTTTGAGCGCGCAACGAGCGCGGGTGTGAGGACCCTGACCACAGCCTGGTGCACCAGCACTGCCTTTCGTTCCAGGCCCCCACATGGGACGCAACCCATGACACCCCAACCCCTCTCCGCGCCTATTCGGCCACGGTGGGTTGTTGGAGACTGCAGCCTCCCTTTGACGAGAAGTGATCCAGTTAAGCGCCTCTACGTGGACTTCCCAGGAGGTCACCCATCCCAGAATTGCTCTCATCTGAGCACGCTTAACTATAGAGTTCTTTCACTTCTCATCACCAGTTGAGCTGCAGCTCAACTGGTGATGAGAAGTGAAAGAACTCTATAGTTAAGCGTGCTCAGATGGGAGCAATTCTGGGATGGGTGACCTCCTGGGAAGTCCACGTAGAGGCGCTTAACTGGATCACTTCTCGTCAAAGGGAGGCTGTGGTCAGGGTCCTCACATTAAAAGTGCACTTTTAATGTGAGGACCCTGACCACAGCCTGGCGCACCAGCGCTGCCTTTCGTCCCAGGCCCCCACATGGGCTACAGCCCATGCCACCCCAACCCCTCTCCGCGCCTATTTGGCCACGGCGGGTTGTTGGAGACTGCATCCTCCCTTTGACAAGAAGTGATCTAGTTAAGCGCCTCTACGTGGACTTCCCAGGAGGTCACCCATCCCAGAATTGCTCCCATCTGAGCACGCTTAACTATAGAATTCTTTCACTTCTCATCACCAGTTGAGCCGCACAACCCGTCGTGGCCGAAAAGGCGCGGAGAGGGGTTGGGGTGGCATGGGCTGCGGCCCATGTGGGGGCCTGGGACGAAAGGCAGCGCTGGTGCGCCAGGCTGTGGTCAGGGTCCTCACATTAAAAAGTGTGTGAGGACCCTGACCACAGCCTGGCGCACCAGCGCTGCCTTTCGTCCCAGGCCCCCACATGGGCCGCAGCCCATGCCACCCCAACCCCTCTCCGCGCCTTTTCGGCCACGACGGGTTGTTGGAGACCGCAGCCTCCCTTTGACGAGAAGTGATCCAGTTAAGTGCCTCTACGTGGACTTCCCAGGAGGTCACCCATCCCAGAATTGCTCCCATCTGATGAGAAGTGGAAGAACTCTATAGTTAAGTGTGCTCAGATGGGAGCAATTTTGGGATGGGTGACCTCCTGGAAGTCCACGTAGAGGCGCTTAACTGGATCACTTCTCGTCAAAGGGAGGCTGCGGTCTCCAACAACCCGTCGTGGCCGAATAGGCGCGGAGAGGGGTTGGGGTGGCATGGGCTGCGGCCCATGTGGGGGCCTGGGACGAAAGGCATCGCTGGTGCGCCAGGCTGTGGTCAGGGTCCTCACAACGGGAGCTCTGAGCGCGCAACGAACATGAGAGCGTTCTGAGCGAACGGAGAAGACGTTTTAAGCGCGCAACGAGCACGGGAGCTCTGAGCGCGCAACGAACACGAGAGCGTTCTGAGCGAACGGAGAGGCGTTCTGAGCGCGCAACGAGCGCGGGAGCTCTGAGCGCGCAATGAACACGAGAGCGTTCTGAGCGAACGGAGAGGCGTTCTGAGCGCGCAACGAGCGCAGGAGCTCTGAGCGCGCAACGAACACGAGAGCGTTCTGAGAGAACGGAGAAGGCGTTCTGAGCGCGCAACGAGCACTAGAGCTCTGAGCGCGCAACGAACACGAGAGCGTTCTGAGCGAATGGAGAGGCGTTCTGAGCGCGCAACGAGCGCGGGAGCTCTGAGCGTGCAACGAGCGCGGGAGCTCTGAGCGCGCAACGAACACGAGAGCGTTCTGAGCCAACGGAGAAGGTGTTCTGAGCGCGCAACGAGCACGGGAGCTCTGAGCGCGCAACGAATACGTGAGCGTTTTGAGAGAACGGAGAGGCGTTCTGAGCGCGCAATGAGCCGGGAGCTCTGAGCGCGCAACGAACATGAGAGCGTTCTGAGCGAACAGAGAAGGCGTTCTAAGCGCGCAACGAGCACGAGAGCTCTGAGCGCGCAACGAACACGAGAGCGTTCTGAGCGAACGGAGAGGCGTTCTGAGCGTGCAACGAGTGCGGGAGCTCTGAGCGCGCAATGAACACGAGAGCGTTCTGAGCGAACTGAGAGGCGTTCTGAGCGCGTAACGATCGCGGGAGCTCTGAGCGCGCAACGAACACGAGAGCGTTCTGAGCGAACGGAGAAGGCGTTCTGAGCGCGCAACGAGCACGAGAGCTCTGGGCGCGCAACGAACACGAGAGCGTTCTGAGCGAACGGAGAGACGTTCTGAGCGCGCAACGAGCGCGGGAGCTCTGAGCGCGCAACGAACACGAGGGCGTTCTGAGCGAACGGAGAAGGCGTTCTGAACGCGCAACGAGCACGGGAGCTCGGAGCGCGCAACGAGCACAGGAGCTCGGAGCGCGCAACGAGCACGGGAGCTCGGAGCGCGCAACGAACACGAGAGCGTTCTGAGCGAACGGAGAGGCGTTCTGAGCGCGCAACGAGCGCGGGAGCTCTGAGTGCAACGAACACGAGAGCGTTCTGAGCGAACGGAGAAGACGTTCTGAGCGCGTAACGAGCACGGGAGCTCTGAGCGCGCAACGAACACGAGAGCGTTCTGAGCGCGCAACGAGTGCGGGAGCTCTGAGCGTGCAACGAACACGAGAGCGTTCTGAGCGAACGGAGAGGCGTTCTGAGCATGCTGAGCGCGGTAGCATCCTGCAGCGAACGGGGAAATGAGAAGTCGCGCCCCAAGGGGGAACTGGGTTCCGGCCGAGCGCTCCGCGGGACCCCCTGCAGGAGAGGTGGCGGTCTGGTCGCATCCACACGGGGCGTGGTCTTACCCCAAGGGGGGTGCGGCTGGGCCGCACCCGAGGAGGGGTGCGGCTGGGCCGCACCCGAGGAGGGGTGCGGCTGAGTCGCACACCAAGAGGGGTGCGGCTTGGCCGCACACCAAGATGGGTGCGGCTGGGCCGCACCCCTAGAGGGGTGTGGTTTGGCCGCACCCCTTGAGGAGGGGTTCGGCGCTACCGCGCATGCTAGTGCGCGGTAGCGCCGCACGGTACCGCCACGCGCCTCGTGGCGGTAGCGCTCCCGTTACCGCGCGCGGTAGTTCCTGCAGTTGCGCGCGGCATTATCGCCCGCGGTGCTGGCGCGCATGGTTGAGTGCAGCCCTGCGGCGCATTCTGCGTGCGTCTTTGCACGGGCGGTTGGCTGTGGACTGGACGACGGTTTCTTCAACTCCCGCGATCATGCGTTGACCCCGTTGACCCCCACCTCTCTTTAGTGGAGTTTTCTCTAGGCGCACCCCAAGGCCTTTATGGATCTATAACATAAGCCCCACAAACCTTCGGAGTCCGAATTACTGTGCGGAGGAGTTCGGAGGTTTTGATTCTTTATTTGTGGCAACTTTGATCATTGTTATCTTCGTGGTGCCTTGGGTAGTAATTGCTGTCGAAGGATGAGTGTGCGGTTGCTTTCGTTTTCTTGCTCCGTTTAGGCGTTTCTCGCCCTGCACAGTGTTGTGGTAGCACTCTCGTGGCTCCGCTGTCCTAGTTATCGTCAAAGTGTCGATTGAGGGAAGATGCTCCAAGATGGCCGGCGAAGGGTGTTCGTTCTTTGGGGATTGTTGAGGGCTTGCTATTTCGCATTGATACCTGAATAGCTTGATGTTATTTCACAAAATACCGGATGAGTCTGTGCAGGTCTGAGCTCGCGGCTTTTACATAATAGAAAATTAGTTTGCACGAGTCTGAGCTCGCAACTTTTACATAATAGGAACTTAGTTTGCGCGAATCTGAGTTCGCGACTTTTACATAATTGAAAATTAGTTTGCGCGAGTCTGAGCTCGCGGCTTTTACATAATAGAAAATTAGTTTGCGCGGGTCTGAGCTCGCGGCTTTTACATAATAGGGAATTAGTTTGCGCGAGTCTAAGCTCGCGGCTTTTACATAATAGAAAATTAGTTTGCGCGAGTCTGAGCTCGCGGCTTTTACATAATAGAAAATTAGTTTGCGCGAGTCTGAGCTCGCGGCTTTTACAATATAGATTTGACCGGTGAATAGCGGGTGTATTCAAACCAGGGGCGAACGTAAGAGCGGCAGGCCCTTACGATGTCGGGACTCGATGGCGGAGGAGAAGGGCGAACCTTCAATCGACGACGGTGCAATGTCCCCGGGGCAGGGCCCCGAAGTGGCCGGTGAATAGCTGGTGTATTCAAACTGAGGGCGAACGCAAGGGGGGGCAGGCCCCTACGACGCCAGGACTCGACGGCGGAGGAGAAGGGCGAACCTTCAATCGACGACGGTGCAAAGTCCCCGTGGCAGGGCCCCGAAGTGGCCGGTGAATAGCTGGTGTATTCAAACCGGGGGCGAACAAAAGGGGGGCAGACCCCTACGACGCAGGGACTCGACGGAGGAGGAGAAGGGCGAACCTTCAATCGACGGCGGTGCAAAGTCCCCGGGGCAGGGCCCCAAAGTGGTCGGTGAATAGCGGGTGTATTCAAACATGGGGCGAACATAAGGGGGGCAGGCCCCTACGACGCCGGGACTCGACGACGGATGAGAAGGGCGAACCTTCAATCGACGGCGGTGCAAAGTTCCCGGGGGAGGGCCCCAAAGTGGCCAGTGAATAACAGGTGTATTCAAACCGGGGGCGAACATAAGGGGGGCAGGCCCATACGACGCCGGGACTCGACGGCGGAGGAGAAGGGCGAACCTTCAATCGACGGCGGTGCAAAGTCCCCGGGGCAGGGCCCCAAAGTGGGTTCCTGCAGTAGAATAGTTTAGGACAGGTAAAACATAATTAGAAAATGAACATTGATACATGCGCAAGTGCAATCTTGCGGCTTCTGAGTCAATAAGTTTCTGATTCAAGTTTGACAAGAGAGAATGTAACATCGAGCTCCCCTTGTGCTGCGCTTGCTCGAGCTCTCTCGGTCGTTCAGCGTGGTGGGTGGTGGTGACCCGGCGACCGACCCTCGGTGGCATCCTTCTGTGCTTCTTCGCGGAAAGCTTCAAGGTGCCCTGACTGGACAAGGCGCTCAATTTCTTCTTTCAACCTGGCACAGTGCTCCGTACGGTGCCCTCGACCTTTGTGGAAATTGCAGAACGGGGATTGATCTCCCCTACGCTTGGGGAGCGGTCTGGTCCAGTTGATGACTTTGCTGTTGTAGATCACGGACAATATATGCTCGCGGAGGGCATTTAACGAGGTGTAGATCCGGGAGCTTTGATTTGCTAGCCCTCGGGAGCGGTCTGCTTGGTTCTGAATGGGCGGTACGACCTTCTCGAACTGTTGTTGCTGTCCCTTTCTCTTGCGACACGCATCCCCAAGTTGTAGTGGGTTTGTCGGTGCCGGAAGATTAGTTTTTTCTGCCAATGTGGGGTTGCGCGGCCCTCTCGCATGCCTTGCTTCTCAGAATTTGGTTTTGGCGACGGGTCATAGTTGATCCAAGGGAGCTCGGCTGCGGCCGTGTCGAAATCACGAATTGCATCCCTGAGGATTCTCCCTTTGTTGGTCATGCGTCCAGACATGGAAACGTCGTGGTTCAGGGAGTCGAGTAGGAGGCTCTCAAATATTGCGTCGTAGGGGGAGTCTGCCTCTGCGATGACGAACTGAACGTCATACTGGACTGGTTCCGAGTGCATCCCTACTTGAACGGGGAGGGTGACGACTCCTATGGTGGGTACCATAGTTCCGTCTGGTAGCTCTGCGTCGCTGGCCCTGAGCTTGAGGTTCCCGCTTAGGAGTTTGAGTCGTACCACAGCTGCCATGAACAGGATATTGAACGAGATGCGGTGGGTTATCAACGCCCTCCTTAGTTCACAGGATGGATTGCCTATGCTTGCGTCTAAGGCGAAGTCCAACCATCCACGGGGACGCTCCTGGCGAAAGCTTGTGTAGATATTTTCTTGCTGCTTGCTCCGCTCCGCTTCCCCTAGGTGGGGCGGCTCGTCCTTCTCGGGCTCTTCTCGCTCTTCTTCTTGGATCCTCGACGCGTGCGCTTCGTGCCATTCAACGAACAGTTGGGAAAACTCGGTGAAGTTGTGAATCGCTCCGTTTGGCAGAGATTGATACCAGCGGAGGGCGTCTCCGCGCAGTGTCTTGGTGAAGATTTTGCAGCTGATTTGGTCCGGAAGTCCAAACATTCGCATCCTTATCAAGAAGTGATTAACGTGCTCGTACGGGTCCTCTGCTCCGTGGAACTCCTTGTAGTGCGGGAGATTTAGCCATGACGGAACTGGGTATGCCAAAATTGACTTTGACAGGGGGGATCGCCTTTGCTGGTACGTGACATTGTTCGGATCCTGCCCAGCCGCGAGAGGAGCCGGATTGCTAGTTGACCCCAACCACTGGGGCAGGATGAGTGCAGCGATGAGCGCTCTTTTCGCCGGTTTTCAGGGATTGAGGAACTGCATGCGTCGGATAGTTCGGGGGAGGTGTCCACTCTTGCTGGTTCCGTGAACTCAGGCGAAGCGTGCGCTGCGTTCGGAAATCCTTTGCTCGGTATTTGGGAATCCATTCCCACAGACGGCGCCAAACTGTTGCGGGTCGCTCGGGTGATTTAGTAGACCGGTCGAATTGAACCACCTTAGCTCGGAAACGAACCGAGCGTGCAAAGTTAATTTGAGATGCGTTGAGTACACTGAGATTTTTTAACGTGGAAAACCCGGAAAGGGTAAAAAACCACGCGGTCGGAGCTGTGCCGACCAAACTTCACTATCTTCTGAGAGTTTACAGTTAGGTACTTAGAAATCGAGCGCGACAGGCCGCCGCTCATTACAATAATAGAGAGAGAGAGAGAGAGAGAGAGAGAGAGAGAGAGAGGGAGTTCCGAAGGTGACATGCCACCTCTCGAAACACTAAATCTTTTTCCTTCTGAAAACGGTGGAGAACAAAAGTGAGAATACTGAGTCGCCTTTCGGGAGAACGAAAGTGAGAATGCTGAGTCGCCTTTCGGGAGAAAGGAAATCTTCAAGTCCACGAAGGAGATCTTCAAGCGCCGAAGGAGAATTCCGTGAAAATCTTCAAGGAGCTCTCCCGGGTGCAGAAGGCAAGATCCTCTCAAATGAAGGCTCTGAGCTCCTTTTATAGCTTTGGCCAGGGGTAGCCCGGTAATTTCGCCGTTGTAACCACCGTAACCACCTGGCGGACGAATCACGTTGGTCGGTTTGGAGCACACGGATCGCCATTTTTCGTAAATGACCGTCTCGCCCCTCGTGGAGTTCGGGCAGTTCGGGCAGCTTCGTTGAAGGCGAAAAAGGCGACAGGTCGTTCCTGAAATCTGAGAAATAAGAAAGACAAAAAGTGAGCGTGCCCGGAATGTGGAAGTGTTCTGAGCGCGCAATGAACATGAGAGCGTTCTGAGCGCGCAACGAACATGAGAGCGTTCTAAGCGCGCTAGGAGGCGTTCTGAGCGCGCAACGAACACGAGGGCGTTCTGAGCGAACGGAGAGGCGTTCTGAGCGCGCAACGAGCGCGCGAGAGCTCTGAGCGCACAACGAACACGAGAGCATTCTGAGCGAACGGAGAGGCGTTTTGAGCGCGCAACGAGCGCGGGAGCTCTGAGCGCGCAACGAACAGGAGAGCGTTCTGAGCGAACGAAGAAGGCGTCCTAAGCGCGCAACGAGCACGAGAGCTCTGAGCGCGCAACGAACACGAGAGCGTTCTGAGAAAACAGAGAGGCGTTCTGAGCGCGCAAAGAGCGCGAGAGCTCTTAGCGTGCAATGAACACGAGAGCGTTCTGAGCGAACGGAGAGGCGTTCTGAGCGCGCAGCGAGCGCAGGAGATCTGAGCGCGCAACGAACACGAGAGCGTTCTAGCGTTCTGAGCGAACGGAGAAGGCGTTCTGAGTGCGCAACGAGCACGAGAGCTCTGAGCGCGCAACGAACACGAGAGCGTTCTGAGCGAACGGAGAGGCGTTCTGAGCGCGCAACGAGCGCGGGAGCTCTGAGCGCGCAACGAACACGAGAGCGTTCTGAGCGAACGGAGAGGCGTTCTGAGCGCGCAACGAGCGCGGGAGCTCTGAGCGCGCAACGAACACGAGAGCGTTCTGAGCCAACGGAGAAGGCGTTCTGAGCGCGCAACGAGCACGGGAGCTCTGAGCGCGCAACGAACACGAGAGCGTTCTGAGCGAACGGAGAGGCGTTCTGAGCACGCAATGAGCCCGGGAGCTCTGAGCGCGCAACGAACATGAGAGCGTTCTGAGCGAACGGAGAAGGCGTTCTGAGCCCGCAACGAGCACGGAAGCTCTGAGCGCGCAACGAACAGGAGAGCGTTCTGAGCGAACGGAGAGGCGTTTTGAGCGCGCAACAAGCGTGGGAGCTCTGAGCGCGCAACGAACACGAGAGCGTTCTGAGCGAACGGAGAGGCGTTCTGAGCGCGCAACGAGCGTGGGAGCTCTGAGCGCGCAACGAACACGAGAGCGTTCTTGGCGAACGGAGAAGGCGTTCTGAGCGCGCAACGAGCACGAGAGCTCTGAGCGCGCAACGAACACGAGAGCGTTCTGAGCGAACGGAGAGGCGTTCTGAGCGCGCAACGAGCGCGGGAGCTCTGAGCGCGCAACGAACACGAGAGCGTTCTGAGCGAACGGAGAAGGCGTTCTGAGCGCGCAACGAGCACGGGAGCTCTGAGCACGCAACGAACACGAGAGCGGTCTGAGCGAACGGAGAGGCATTCTGAGCGCGCAACGAGCGTGGGAGCTCTGAGCGCGCAACGAACATGAGAGCCTTCTGAGCGAACGGAGAGGCGTTCTGAGCGCGCAACGAACGCGGGAGCTCTGAGCGCAACGAACACGAGAGCGTTCTTAGCGAACGGAAAAGTCGTTCTGAGCGCGCAACGAGCACGGGAGCTCTGAGCGCGCAACGAACACGAGAGCAGTCTGAGCGAACGGAGTGGCGTTCTGAGCGCGCAACGAGCGCGGGAGCTGTGAGCGCGCAACGAACACGAGAGTGTTCTGAGCGAACGGAGAGGCGTTCTGAGCGTGCTGAGCGCGGGAGCATCCTGCAGCGAACGGGGAAATGAGAAGTCACGCCCCAAGGGGGAACTGGGTTCCGGCCGGGCGCTCCGCAGGACCCCCTGTAGGAGAGGGGGCGGTCTGGCCGCATCCGCACGGGGCGTGACCGTATCCCAAGGGGGGTGCGGCTCGGCCGCACCCCTAGAGGGGTGCGGCGGCTTGGCCGCACCCGAGGAGGGGTGCGGCTGCACCGCACCCCAAGAGAGGTGCGGCTTGGCCGCACCCCAAGATGGGTGCGGCTGGGCCGCACCCCTAGAGGGGTGCGGTTAGGCCGCACCCCTTGAGGAGGGGTTCGGCGCTACCGCGCATGCTAGCGCGCGGTAGCGCCGCACGGTACCGCCACGCGCATCGTGGCGGTAGCGCGCCCGTTACCGCGCGTGGAGCTCGCGCGGTAGTTCCTGCAGCGGCGCGCGGCATTGCCGCGCGCGGTGCTGGCGCCCATGGTCGAGTGCGGCCCTGCGACGCGTTCTGCGTGCGTCTTTGCACGGGCGGTTGGCTGTGGACTGGACGGCGGTTTCTTCATCTCCCGCGATCATGCGTTGACCCCGTTGACCCCCACCTCTCTTTAGTGGAGTTTTCTCTAGGCGCACCCTAAGGCCTTTATGGATGTATAACATTAATAATAATTTTCAATTGTTGTTATTGACTAAATAATGTGTACATGTTATATCATTTGAATAGTTTTAATCAATGTGTTGAAAAATGGATCGGATTGGTCTGTTCAACCGGTTGGGCCGTGGACCGATGCAGTAGGCGGTCCGATTTAGATTTGAAAATCGCTCCCGCTCGGAACCGGTCAACAATCAGTGAACTGGCTGGTTCGCCCATATTTAAAACCGCTAATCAGAGCGGGTTTAGCTCAATCAGGTGGGTTTTCGACGAGGATTAAACTATGTTTTTTTAATTTAAAAATTCTAAAATTAGTGGATGCTGCCCGGGATCAATCTTGGGTTTATAGGGATTAACTTTGGCACATACCAAATACTTTTTGTTCTAACTTATATGTACAATTTTTATAAATATACTTAATATTAGTATTGTTAGTTTGTTACAATACATACTGCTATACATTCATAAAGTCCTTGGAGTGCGTCTAGAGAAAACTCCACTAAATGGAGGTGGGGTCAACGGTCAACGCATGATCTCCGCATCCGAACGCTACAGCACCGCGCAAAGCAGGATCGCGCGCGGTAGCGCCGAGCCTCCATTGAGGGGTGCGGCCTAACCGCACCCCTCTTGGGGTGCGGCCAGGCCGCACCCCCCTCTTGGGGTGCGGCCAGGCCGCACCCCTCTTGGGGTGCGGCCAGGCCGCACCCCCCTCTTGGGGTGCGGCCAGCCCGCACCCCTCTTGGGGTGCGGCCAGCCCGCACCCCCTCTTGGGGTGCGGCCAGGTCGCACCCCCTCTTGGGGTGCGGTCAGCCCGCACCCCTCTTGGGGTGCGGCCGGGCCGCACCGCGGCCGGGCCGCACCCCCTTCTTGGGGTGCGGGCTGCAGCCAGGCCGCACCCCCCTCTTAGGGTGCGGCCAGGCCGCATCCCCCTCTTGGGGTGCGGCCAGCCCGCACCCCTCTTGGGGTGCGGCCAGGCCGCACCCCCCTCTTGGGGTGCGGCCAGGCCGCATCCCCCTCTTGGGGTGCGGCCAGCCCGCACCCCTCTTGGGGTGCGGCCAGGCCGCACCCCCCTCTTGGGGTGCGGCCAGGCCGCACCCCCCTCTTGGGGTGCGGCCAGCCCGCACCCCCTCTTGGGGTGCGGCCAGGCCGCACCCCCTCTTGGGGTGCGGTCAGCCCGCACCCCTCTTGGGGTGCAGCCGGGCCGCACCGCGGCCGGGCCGCACCCCCTTCTTGGGGTGCGGGCTGTAGCCAGGCCGCACCCCCCTCTTAGGGTGCGGCCGGGCCGCACCCCCTTCTTGGGGTGCGGGCTGCAGCCAGGCCGCACCCCCCTCTTAGGGTGCGGCCAGGCCGCATCCCTCTTGGGGTACGGCACGGGAACACCCCCCCCCCCCTTTGGGGTGCGGTCGAGCCACCTCCCCCATGGTGGGGTTCAGACGTATCCTCTTCAAGCTCGTCGTGCGCTCCTCGGGTTTCGGATTCCGCCCAGAACGCTCTCGTGTTCGTTGCACGCTCAGAGCGCTTCCACGCTCGTAACGTGGTCAGAACGCCTCTAAGCGCGTTCGGAGCACTTCCGTGGTCGTTTCACGCTCTGAACGCCTCACAAAACGACCAGGACGTTTTCTCCGATCGTTGCGCTCTCAGATCGCTTCCCCAGTTGTCTAGATTGCTTCTCCGTTCGGTGAGCGCTCAGAACGCTTCTGAGCGCACTCAGCTCACTTTTTGTCTTTTCTGACTTCTCACATTTTGTCTTTCTAGCATGCTCACTTTTTGTCTTTCCAGTTTCTCAGATTTCAGGAACATCTTGTCGCCTTTTTCGCCTCCAACAAAACTGCCCGAACTGCCTGAACTGCCCGAGGGGCAAGGTGGTCAATTACGAAAAATGGCGATCTGTGTGCTCTGAACCAGAAAATATGATGCGTCCGCCAGATGGTTACGGTGGTTACAACGGCGAAATTACCGGGCTACCCCCGGCCAAAGCTATAAAAGGAGCCCCAAGGCTTCTTTTCAAAAGATCTTGCCTTCTGGACCCGGGAGAGCTTCTTGCAGACTTTCGCGGAATTCTCCTTCGTGGACTTGAAGATTTCCTTCATCCCGAAAGGCGACTCAG
This sequence comes from Dactylorhiza incarnata, assembly GCA_033032865.1. Lineage (NCBI taxonomy): Eukaryota > Viridiplantae > Streptophyta > Magnoliopsida > Asparagales > Orchidaceae > Dactylorhiza > Dactylorhiza incarnata. The sequence goes on from JAWHQI010000072.1 coordinate 5,703,007, forward strand.
CATTCTCACTTTTGTTCTCCGGAGCATCTCACTTTTGTTCTCCCGGAAGGCGACTCAGTATTCTCACTTTTGTTCTCCACAGTTCTCAGAAGGAAAATACTTAGTTTTTCTGGAGGTGGTCTGTCACCTTCGGAACTCTCCCCCCCCCCCCCCCCCCCTCTCTCTCTCTCTCTCTATTATTGTAACGAGCTGCGGTCTGTCGCGCTCGACTTCTAAGTCTCTAATTGTAACCCCCCAGAAGATAGTGGAAGTTTGATCGGCCCAGCTCCGGCCACGTGGTTTTTTACCCTTTCCGGGTTTTCAACGCTAAAAAGTCTCAGTGTAATCAACGAATCTCAAATTGACTGTTTGCGCGCTCGGTTCGCTTCCGAGCTAAGGTGGTTTAATTCGACCGGTATACCAAAGCACCGGAGCGACCCGCAACACATACTACCCGCAACACATACTATGATACATATTAAAAAACTGAACTTATATATATATATGTATATATATATACGGATATATGTATATATATATATATATTCGTTGTCAATATGATACATGCATTTAAAGAATTTTTTGAATTATATTTTATTTTCAAATTAACTTAAAATTATTTTACTTTTAAAATAGGACGTTGTTAATAGCAAACCTTGAACGGATATTATCAAACCATCAAAACTGACGAGATCTACAACTTTGATGTTAAACATTTTTCCTAAAAATACATCTATAAGACGTATTTTCAAAAAGCACGTATTTTCTTAAGTTTTGATGGTTTGCTAATATCCGTTCAAGGTTTGCTATTAACAACATCCTTAAAATATTAGTATATTATTTTTATGCAAATATTTGGCATAACGTTGATTATTTATTAAGTTGCTATGATTCTACTCCATTTGATTTAATGTTTAAAACAAATGTTGTCACTAATTTTAATAATTTTTGTTGTTAAATATCTTATATAATCTTATCAGGCATCTACTTATCTTAACTTTTTTTGCATAACTATATATCTCAGATATGTAGTTAGACGGTTAGACCCAGTTAAACCGGGTTCAACTTTTGGTCCGGATCTAAAAGAAATTTTCATTGTATATTTTTTATGTAGAGAGAAAGAGATAAATAAAAAAATTGATTTGATTTTTTATATATTTTTAATATATTTGTTACGTAGTTTTATATTAAAAATATTTAATCATATATTTTAAGACAATATGAGCTGTTAATTATAATATATCATCGGCAAAGAAAGTCTAATAAATTTTTTTAATTAGCTTAATTTTTTAGAGATATTTTTGCTAAAAATTTTTAAATAGTAATTAAAAATTGGGCTATTTAAATTGACCAAAAAAAACTTAAGTAGAACCAACACACATTTACGTCGGTTTGGCTCTAAACCTATTCAAATCTGGAAAAAAAAATTGTACACGTTTTTTTTTTTCTGCCAGAATATTATTTTACCGATTTTTATGATCATTTTAAGTTCTCATATGTATATATGTTACAGTCTGAAAATATACGTGTTAAAAAGTGGTTTTTTTTTAAATATAGTTACAGTTGTAAATTACATACGTTTTTACGACTGTAAATATAACTATGAATACAGTTGATGGGTTGTCATCTATTATGAAAAGAAATTCGGGTTGCGTTTAGCCGAAAACCACACTCTCACTAAGATAGTGGAGGCATGGGCAAGGAGGAGAAAAACCGCCCAAAATCGCTGCAGAACCGCTCGAGAACCACCACGCGCGCAGCAGCTCCGTGCGCTATCGCGCGCGGTACCGCCACGCGGTAGCGCTCGCCCGCGCGCGCGCAACCCCGCGGTACCGCGCGCGCGCAAGCGCGCGGTACCGCGCGCGCGCAACCGCGCGTTATCGCGCGCCCGCAACCGCGCACAGTACCCCTCTCCTGCCGTGCGCGACACCCGGCACGCGGTCGCACGCCTGCGTCCGGGCATGTGTCCGGCGCCGGCCGCTCCCCCTCGCCTCGTGCCGCCCGTTGCGCTCTTTGCTTAATCCTTGTGAAACCCCGATCGCGCTAGTGCTGCTAAGTCCTTAGCATACTCTTGATCGACGCGCACTTGAACATTGCAAAGTTCATTGCACGTGCCGATTGCTAACTTCATTTCCTCTCTTAAGATTACAGGATTTACGCATTGCAATCAGGAACGTCAACTGCCCGAACTGCCTGAACTACCTGAACTGACCGAAGGGCGAAGCCGTCATATCCAGAAAGTGGCAATCCGTGTGCTCTCAACCAACGGATAAGATCGGCCCGTCAGGTGGTTACGGCGGTTACGACGGCGAAATTACCGGGTCCCCCCCCCCCCCGCCAAGTCTATAAAAGGGACTCTAAATCCTCATTTGAAGGGAGCTGACTTTTGGCATCCGAGAGAGCTCCTTGAAGATTTCTTTCGAAGATCTCTTTCGCGTTCGAAGATCTTCTTCGTGATTCGAAGATCTCCTTCGTCACTTGAAGATATTCTTCGGACCTTGAAGATCTCCTGCAACACCAAGACACTTAGTTTTTCTGAGAGGTGGCCTGTCACCCTCGAAGAATTTTCTTCAACTGCAATTGTAACGAGAAGTGGCCCGTCGCTCTCTGATCTTGTAACTTCGCTTATAACACTCTAACACTTAGTGAAATTTGGCTGGCACCGATCCGGACACGTGGTTTTTCACCCTTTTTGGGTTTTCCACGCTAAAAACGTTCTCTTGTCATTTGTCTGTTCTCTCTGTGACTGTTTGCGCATTCGGCTCATTCTCGGGCTAAGACGGTTCAATTCGCCCGGTCTGGAAGAGCGTCGAGTGACCCGCAACAACAGTTACAGTCATAATTTCAACTAAAAATACTTTCCCGCACCATCTCATCAAACGCTAAGCGTAGAGAAAATTCTCTCCTCAAACCTAACCATTTTATACCTTCAATAAAGTAGTACTGCTCACATCCTATTGGGTGTCCACATTTGCTTGAAGGGGGCAAAACTAGAATTTGAGCATTTCTACTGCAGCACCGACGCGGTGGGCCCATTAATTTCACTGCAGAGTGCAGATACGCACACGTGCTGGCATTGGTTTGGTAATAAATAACCATCTGTCATGTGGACAGATCTTGGCCCACGTGGACAGGTTTAGCCGCTTTCTTTTATGGTTGGGCTGATTTTAGTGATTATTATTAGCACTACGAATTTGGCTATTCACACTCATTTTAGATCTTTTTAGAGCCTCTCAAAAAATCTAACCGTACTCACACTCTCAGCCGCCGGTACTCGTGTGTCATTTGCAATTATTGTACTTTCCACCTCTGTTCCGCTTAACCCTCGTCGGACATCCTAGCCGCCGGAGTTTGCTCCCTCGCCATTGGTGGTCTTTCCTCCATTTTTCTCGCCCTCGCCGGAGATCCCGGACGCCGAAGTTTTTGCCCTCCCTGTTCTCCATTGGTGGGCTTTCCGCCTCCATACTGCCATCATGAGCGTTTTTGATGGAGTTCTGCCTCCGTGCTGCTCGATTCCGCCATATGATATTTTCTTAGGTTTGAATGCCCGCACTTTTGATTTTCCTCCTTGTTCCCTATGGTCATATCCTCTGTTTGTTTGGAGGGAGGGCTAAACCCCAAAAGAATCATGTCGGATATGCCGAATTACCTCATAATTTACTTATTTTTGTGAATGTGCTTTTTTGAAATTGTTATTTACTATTTCTTTGGTTTGTCTACGAAACGTCTCTCATCTCATTTTGAGTACACATTAATGGAAGAAAGCGTTGTTGAAATTTAAAAAAAAAAAACAAAGAATAAAGTAGTCGATTCGCAAGAATACGAATTTTCTTGTAAAGGTTCGTCATAATTTTACATCATTTTGGTCTACACATATTGTTGATGCCTACGACGTTGTTGGTGATGATCATTGTCGATACCGAGTAATTAGTGATGCATTGAATGTAATGGTTGATTGACAACACACTACAACAAAATTGGTATACGGTGACATTTTTTTATGTCATCAGTGACGATTTTTAAGCGCCGCGATAGTTTTCGTGACATTTATAAAAACGTCACAAAATCATCGTGATTGCGCATGTCGCCGTAGCTCTCTGCGACGCTTTCACAGAAAAGCGTCACGATGATGATTATTTTATCGTGACGCTTTTACAGAAAAGCGTCACGATTGATGATTGTTTTATCGTGATGCTTTTACAGAAAAGCATCACGATTGATGATTATTTTATCGTGACACTTTTTAAGAAAAACGTCAAGATAGATAATTGATCTATCGTGACACTTTTTAAAAAAACGTCATGATAGATAATTGATCTATCGCGACACTTTCTAAAAAAACGTCGAGAAAAATATTAACTCTACCACTATTTTTTTTTGTAAAATATTACCGTAGTTAGAACTCTACAATAACATTTTTCGAAAAAAATGTCACAACTTTTTTGCATTTTAAGCTCGCACACCAACCCACTCGAACATTCAAAACCAAGTAGAAATGTAACACGACCAAAATTATATTCACTCGAAACAACAAACTATATACATATATTAAGACTTTCATTTCATATCACATTAATAGATAACAATTTAATAAAACAAACATTTCATTTAGATAATGGTGCACACTACATCACTAAATAAAACAAACCATCATTTGTCATCATATTGCAGGATGTTCTTTCCAACTTTCTTCTAATATATCAAAGTCTACCAAAATACATTGAAATAACTAACATCACAGACTACAAAAGAAGATACATATAAATCAACTTAAACATCAAAATGATCTTCATGGTCAATTGTCATCATATCACAGCTCCTCTTTTATCTCACCAACATTGAGATCTTTCTGCACAAAATATACAAATATATAAATATAATACATCAAGATCAGTATATAATTAATAAGTTATAGACGTTTTGTTTTTATGTTAGAAGTAGGTAAGAGCATCTAAACCTCCATCTGATCACACTAAACTAGAAACACATGGCATTGACCTGAAAATTAAATATCTTAAATCCTAAGGAATTTTTTTTTTGCAATTATTCTAATCTCCAACGGGCTCGTGAATCTATTCGAATGTCGCACTAAAGAACATCGTGTCCAGCTATGGTAAACAAGTTAAATGCAATACACAAATATGAACTTTCAGGTCACTTACCTAACTTGTCAGAAGCTTGGGCTGGTTAGGATTAAGAGTATGCTTATCTACGTTGGAAGAATCAGAAAGCTTGGGCTGGTTAGGATTAAGAGAGAATATTAGGATAAAGACTCCCAAGTTCAAACTTTTAATATGTTGGAAATTTAAAGAAGTGTTAAATAATTAGGTTCCTTCAATGACAATCTTCTATCAACAACTAAAGTATAATATGGAATGAGGTTGATGGTTTATTTACCTTCTATTGCTCCAATCTTTTGACACCAACATCATGCCCAACATAACTCAAACATGACTATGAGCGGCAAAGGTGATGATCATGGTGGGTCTAAGAAGCATATGGTTCTTGTGTTTCCTCAAAATTATTGTGAGCGGCATATCGAACCTGTAGAATGCACAAAGCTATAACGATTTGTCATAACATATGAGCTAACATCATAAAACTTTACACCAAAATTCAATACGCGGATGTATGAATGAATCAATATAAGTGTTTCTTAGAAATCACCCCAACTAAATCACTTGTTCTCATATGCTCTTTATGTAAATAGATACCCCCAAAAAATAAAAAATGTTCTCGATGGTCATACTGCTGAATAGGTTTGACTATCAGTGATTTATGGATAGGGAATAGCCAAATGGGTGGAGATCTAGAATTCTTGATGGTCATCTTACATTTAAAAAGCTTATTTATATCATTCATGGTATATTTAAAACCACTGCTATGATTTTTCTCATTACTGTTGACTGTTATCTTCCTAAACGATACTTTTACTATTTTAAATTATATATATGTGTGTGTGTGTGTGCCCGGAATAAAAATATATCATTCATGGTATATTTAAAACCCCCGAAAACTTTGCGTATAGGCCGCATTTGATGCGAGGTTGGGTAATGGAAACCTCGAAAACTCAATGTATGGGCCACATCTGTTACGATGCTGGGATCTCTCATCTTAGACTATTCACCTGCTAATCGGCTCATCGACGTAGACAACTTCGTCGATATCGCGAGTCATGCTCTTATCTTAGAACATTTGCTTAGTGTGCCTTATCAACGTAGTTTTTTCTCGCTACAAAAAGAAATGTTCGATATGATCGTAGGGTATTCATGCAATAGTAACAATTTGATGAGATCATTGGGGTGGGGGTATCAGAGTGAAGAGTCGGCTGCCTTGAGGAAATAAATGAAATAAATTTGGGTTAGGGGGGAATTTTTAATTTCCCTCCATAATTTTCAGATTTTTTATTAGTAATTTTTTTGGCATGATCATAAATGATGAGTTAGTATACAAAAAGAAATTGGTCGAGGACGCTGCCCCCTTGACCCCCATCCGCTGATCATCACCGGGCAGTGGAACCCCCAAAAACTTTGCGTATGGGCATTTGATACGAGATTAGGTAGTGGAAACCTCGAAAACGCTATGTATATATGGGGCATCTGATACGATGTTGGTATCTCTCATCTTAGACCATATATTCACTTAATCGTCTCATCGGCGTACGTATGTAGACAACTTCGTCGTTATCGCGAGTAGTCATGCTCTTATCTTGGAACATTTGCCTAGTGTGTGTTACCTACGTAGCTTCTTCTCCCTACGAAAAGAAGTGTTCGATATGATCATAAGGCCGGTATTCCATAGTAACAATTTGATGAGATCATTAAGCTGCAACCCGAAGAATGATTACATGATGTATGTGTACCAACACTAACATTTAAGTTTGTGGAGATTCAATGATGTCGCTCTCACCGTCTGCCGCAGCCGTCTCCCGATCATGGGAGTGCGGATAGTCAGGTGTATGGTGATGGGTGTGCGCATTGCAAAATACCCTATCATGGCGATGCGCAAAGCCAAGCGTATGATTATATTTATGCGCATAGCAAAACACCCCCATCTTGAGGGTACGGTGCGCATATATAGCCAAGCGTAGTTATGGGTGGTGCTCATAGTAATTAAATACCCCATCTTGGGGGTGTGCATAGCCAAGCATATGGTTATAGCGCATAGCGAAATACCCCATCGTACATGCATGGGTGTGTACATATAGTTATGTGTGCATAACAAAATATCCGGCCATCATGGGTACCGGTGCGCATAGCCCCAAGTAGTGCATGATTATGGGTGCATGTGTACATAGCAAACTACCCATATCATTGGAGTACGCACATAACCAAGTGTATGGTAATGGGTGTGTACGTGCATATAGATAAGACTGATATATATCATCAACTTAAACATGCATAATGTGTGTCGTATACGTACTTCAAGTATTTCATGCATCATGCTCACTAAGTACATGACGTGATTCATGTTCAATCATTTGATAAATGATAACTATATCACTCATATCCCTTTTAACAAAAGATCTTCTGAAATGTTAGATAACAAATTTTGACAAAAGATCATGTGTTTTGATGTCGTTTTTGAAAAAATCGTCACGAAAGATAAACATGTATGCTGACGTGTTTTCATGCAAAGCGTGGCTAATGCTAAATTTTTATATTGGCGACGTTTTAAAAAAAAATTGTCGCTAAATGTAAACTAACGACGACGTTTTCAAAAACGTCACAATAAAAACATTACTTTAGTGACGTTTTAAAAACAATCGTCACAAGAGCTAAACACGTATGGTGACGTTTTCCTTAAAAAACGTAGCAAATCCTATTTTTTTGCATTAGCGACGTTTATGGAAAAAATCGTCGTTAAATATAAAACTAACAGCGACGCTTTCAAAAGCGTCGCAAAAAAAAAACGTCGTCGTTGAGACTATATCTTGTAGTGACAAGTACAAAAAGATTTATATTGGGAGCTTGAAACTCGATGTGTTTTGTATGATAATATATACTGTAGCAAACGACGATTAGAGTTATTGGACTCTCTACAGTGCATAGAAACTCCAGCTCCATTAGATAAATGAATGACACTACCGAATATATGACTAGTTATATCTTCAGGCAACAACATAGCATTGGTTCAACTATCAAAGGTGCAAAGCTTGACATTTTTTTCATTTCATTCATCAATGTCGGAGGTACTAACACTTATTTATATTGGATTTTTAAATAATAATCACTTCATTCTGCTACATTGAGTATTTGCTCTCTGATACCACACATTGTTCATTTATGGATGAGATATCATGAACGAGTGGCGAAAAATTGGGGAGTACATTACATCCAACGGTTGCAAGGACCACCACCGGCAATGGGACCAAGTATATTACTGAACTTGGATAATTGAAAATGATAAGAGGTACGTAAAAGTTATTTTATTAAATTTTTCTATAAGTTTATTTCAATTAGAATGTGTTCACTATTAATATTATTTTCTTCTTCGTATTTGCAGGCTAGAGAATGGCATGCCGTGATGCCGCAATGTCAAACTTGAAGCAATTATGGTTTGTTTTGAATGTTATTTTCTTTTCCTATGGACTCTAAAACAATTGAAACTAATTATATTTTGTTATCCACAATCATGGCTTGTTTTGGGAAGTTTATTTATATCAATGTATTTGTGGTGATATTATTTACAATCATTTAGATTTTCATTTCTCAAAAAAATTTATTTGCGGATAACGATTATGTTTGTGGATAGCCATTTTCAAAAATAGATGTTTGTGGTTATCAATTAGTTGCGGATAGCCAAAAATATGGTGCTAATAACAACCACCATGTTTTTTAGAGCGATATTATATGCAAAAACTAGTATAGCACACTTCAAACCAATAAAATGAAAACAAAATATAAACTCAATCATAGTCGGACATATCACAAGGAATCGCTCTCCAAAAGTGACGACGACTTGGGCTCGGAGTTGAAGGGCTTCGGCGACGGGGGCGGATCCAGAAATTTCAACATGGAGGTCATCGTCTTTCTCCGGCCAAAAAGGCATATGAACTGCTCCACCTTATCAAAGTCGTTTCTCCCTCATTCGGTCACCATTTTTGACGTATAAGTAGTCAAAATTCATTGCCTCAGCGAGAGGAATCCAATTCACTATTCATTTTGTAAAATTCTCGAGGGAGCCTGAACAGAAGATGTTGAGTTATTCATTTTTAATATTTTTATTATTGTTGTGAGAACTTGGAAATATCTTAACAGAAATTAACAAAGACACGTAACAATTGAAAATAACTGAATATTTTATTTCCAAAAAATCTGAATATTACAAAGGTACGACCTTATTTATATAGAATGGAGTAGGTGAGAAAGATTACAAATTGGAGATGTGGGACTAATATTATACAAAATTATACATGCGGTCACAGCGGTCACAACGGTCACAGATATCCTGACCACGGAAGCTATATGGTTAGACAAACTAACTGAGTAGACCGCAAGGTGCGGTCACAGGATTAGACCGCGCGATCACATCCCACTGGTCTTCATCACACAACAGGCGGCCAGTCAAAGGCTAAATAATCAGATCGCAATGTGCGGTCACAGGCAGACCGTGTGATCACATTCATTTCCTAACACTCTCCCTCAAGCTGGAGCATATATGTCAATCATGCCCAGCATGGAACAGATGTCAGAAAACGAGGACGATACTTGTTTGGTAAAGACATATGCTAGCTCATTAGCGGAGGTGACGAACAGAGTGTAGATTTGTTCCTTCAATATTTCTTCTCTGATGAAGTGACAATCAACTTCAATATGTTTTGTCCTCTCATAAAATACTAGATTTCTTGATATGTATATGACAGCTTTGTTGTCACTGAATATTGGTAACAGATAGTCATAGACTTCTCCCAAGTCATGCATAATGGCTCGTAACCACTTTAATTCACAGGTGGTTGAAGTCATACTTCTGTATTCAACCTCAACACTTGATCTGGATACAACTTGTCTCTTGCTTTTCCAGCTAACTAGATTTCCTCCTACAAACGTGCAAAAACCTGATGTGTACTTCCGATCTTCTTTGTCATCAGCATAGCTAACATCAGAGTAGACTTCAATCCTCAAATGGTTATTCTTCTAAAACAGAGAAGTTCTTCCCCGGAGATCTTCTCACGTATTTCAGAATTTTTAGAGCTGATTGAAGATAACACTCTCTAGGGTTTTGCATGAATTGACTTACCCTGCCTACAGCTTAACAAATGCCCGATCTTGTTATGGTCAGATAGATAAGCTTGCTCACTAGTCGTCTGTACCTAGTGATGTCTAAAAGAAGTGGCGAGTCCTCATTCCAAGATTTGTCTTCACCAACAGTCATCGGACATCGAGCCGGTTTAACTCCAAGCAGACATGTTTCTTTTAAAAGATCAGTGGCATATTTTCATTGTGAGAGCACCACTGAGTTGCGTCTTTGTGAGATTTCTATTCCCAGAAATTACTTATGAGGTCTCATATCTTTTGTAACGAAGTTTTGTTGAAGATATTTCTTTATTAGAGCAATTCCATCATTATCATCGCCAGTAAGGAGAATATCATCTACATAGACAGCAAGAACAACCAGCTCGTGAGAAGTTCTTCGTATAAAGTGAGAGTGATCTGTAGAACTTCGAGCAAAACCAATGACGGAGACCACTTGACTGAACTTATTGAACCAGACCCGAGGGCTTTACTTGAGGCCATAGATTGCCTTACGCAGCTTGCATACCTGAGACTCCCCCTGAGAAACTTACCCAGGAGGTTGCTCCATATATACCTCTTCTTGGAGGTATTCATAGAGGAAGACATTCTTTATATCCAACTGGGACATTTGCCAATCTTTATTGATAACTACAGAAAAGAGAACCCGAATTGTGCTAATGCGAGCAACTGGGGAGATAGTGTCAAAGAAATACACACTATATGTCTGAGTGAAGCCCTTGGCAACCAACTGAGCCTTATAACGATCCACAGTGCCATCAGGATGAAACTTTACCACAAACACCCATCGACATCCGACCACATCTGTTGTAGGAGGAGTAGGGACAAGAATCCAAGTACCCCTTTCATTCAAGGTAGTTATTTCTTCATCCATGGCAGCTTTCCAATGTGGTATAGTAAGAGCTTCTTGGTAAGTGGTCGGAATGATAGTGGTCGAGAGGGCTAGAGCAAAATCCCTGTAAGAAGGAGTCAGCTGAGCATACGAGACTACATCATGAATGGAATGTTGAGTACACATTCGAACTCCCTTATGAAGAGCAATGGAAAGATCAAGGTCCGACCTGTCATCTATATTAGACCCGTCCGATGAAGAGAGTGTTGGCCCAGGAACTGGCAAAGACAACCCCGAAGGTGGAGAAGAGGTGGCGGGAGATGGAGAGGAAAAGGGTGGTGTGGGAAGAGAACGTTGAGCGAGTTCGGGAGGAGGGGCAGAAACAATGGGTACAGTGGGGTTATTATCAGTTGGTGAGATTGTAGGGTCTTGCGAAAAGTAAGGAGTATTTTCAAATAATGTGACGTCAGTGGAGACATATTATTTTCGGAGAAGAGGGTCATAACATCGATATCCTTTTTGAGTGTGAGAGTATCCAAGAAAAATGCATTTAATGGAGCGAGGAGAGAGTTTATCACGATCAGCTGAAGGAGAGTGAACAAATGTCATGCAGCCGAAGACTCGGGGGTTAAAGGAAATGGCGTGACACCTGGTATTGGATGGAGAAGGGTGTCTGGCCTTGGAGGACTGAAGAGGGAATACAGTTGATGAGATAGCAAGAGAGGAGGATGGCATGACACAGTACGCGCGAGGGACATTCATCTAAGTGAGAAGAGTACGGGCAACATCAAGGAGATGTCGATTCTTGCGTTCCACCACCCCATTTTATTGGGAAGTATACAAACAGCTTGTCTGATGGATACTGTCATGATGCATACAAAAAGTTGAAAATTGATTACTAAGATACTCTTTAGCATTATCAGTACAAAGAACTTTAATAGACACACCAAATTGTGTGCTAATTTCATTATAAAAAGAGGTGAATACAGAGAATAGATCAGAACGTTCTTTTAAAACATACGTCTAGGAACATCGAGAGAAGTCATCAATAAAAGTAATAAAATACAGACTACCCCTACCAACAAATTTTGTAGGAGAGGGACCCCGGATGTCTGAGTGAATAAGTTCAAAGGGATGAGAAGAGCCATGTCCTTGTTTTGCTACATAAGAGAAGCGATGGTGTTTTCCGAGTTAGCAGGCTTCACAATTGAGAGAGGAGTCTTCCTTTGACAGATATGAGAGGAGCTGGTAGAAAAGGCGAGGAGGAGGAAGACCAAGGCGAAGATGTCATTGTAGAAGAGAGGTGGATGTAGAGATGGTAGATACAGTATCCAGGAAGAAGAGACCTCCGCTTTCAATCCCAGTATCAATCATCTCCTTGGAGTGTGGATCCTGAAAAGAGCAACTAGTAGAGGTAAATGTTACTGAGTAATATAGTTGTTTGCATAGAGAGGTAACCGAGAGTAAATTGCATGGAAAAGTTGGCACGTAGAGAGTGTCTTTTAGTTGAAGAGACAGAGTGACTTGGACTATACCAGTCCCGCATACATAAGATGGAGAACCATCTGCAATCAAAATCGGAGGTGACCGACTATGTTTGTCCAAATGAGAGAAAAGAAGAGGATTTCCTGTCATACAATTTGTAACACCAGAGTCAACGAGTCACTTACCCCTGGTGACCATGTGGGCACTACCTAAAGAGATGGCAAGAGAGGCTGACTTCTTGTTGACCGAAAAATTACTTCACTTGCTGGAGGGCAAAGATGAGGATGCTTGGCCCAGCAACGATCCACAGAATGTCCTGTCTTGCCACAATGAGAGCAGAGGTATCAAGACAGACCTCGCCTAGAGTGACCTCCACGACCACTAGTGTTGCTTCGAAGAGCCGGATGAGCAAAGGTGTCAGAGGCGCCGGCGGTGGGGAGGCAAGCAGAGGTCGCTGAAGAAGAGTGGTGACAACAGAGATGCAAGCAGTGGTAGCAACAAGGGTGGGAGAGTCAGCTTCTCCTAGAATTTGTTGCCGGATCATATCATAAGACTCTGGGAGGCGAAGAAGGTAACACACCACCAGGAGTTTCTGGAAGTGTTTGTGTTACTCGGCAAGATCAACGGAGAAAGGGTGATGCTGAAGAAGTTCAGCACCAAGAGCTTATACATCTTGATAAGCAGCTGCAGGAGACATGAAGGGGCGAGCAAAGAGATCAACATATAACGTGTATATGCGAGAAGTCTGAGCCCCCTTAGAATAGAGAGCAGCAAGATGAGTCCATGCAGCCTTAACAGTCTCATCATGACGAATGATGGGCAGACATTCATCAGATAGACTCTTCACAATCCATGTTCGAACTAGAGCATCGTTGACATCCCAATCATCAAAGGTAGCAGAACCTCTTGGAGGAGGGTCATCAGTGAGGTGATGACATTTGTGCTGGAATCTTAACAGAAATGTGAAGGAGACACTCCAGTCTGGATAGTTTGGTCCTGTCAGCTTTGAGGTGGTACCTAGATTTCCTGAAGCAGTGGAGGCTGGGGGCGGTCAGAATAGGTGGAGCGATCAGGGTAGTAGAAGAAGAGTTATCCGGAGTACCCATTGAGAGGAAAGATGATGTGTGGTCAGGGTGAGGAGACTGCTCAAGCTGCAGAGATCGCAAGAGAGCAGGATGACGGTCAGAGAGAGGAGACTGCGCAAGTTGTAGAGACCAGAAGAGACCACTCAGGCTGAGACCGGTGAAGAAGGCTGAGACCGCTCAGGCTGAGATTGGTGAAGAAAGCTGAGACCGCTCAGGCTGCTAAGAAAATAGGAAGAGGAAAGTGAGCGGTTAGGAAACCAAAATCCGCTTAATTAAGAGGAGAACCGGGCGACGAAACGAAGAGTTCACAACCGAAGGATCGGTGTTATATTTGATACCATGTGAGAACTTGGAAACATCTTAACAGAAATTAACAAAGACACGTGACAATTAAAAATAACTAAATATTTTATTTCTAAAAAATCTGAATATTACAAAGGTATGACTTCATTTATATAGAATAGAGGAGGTGAGAGAGATTACAAATTGGAAATGTGGGCTAATATTATACAAAGCTATACATGCGGTCACAACGGTCACAGATATCCTGACCGCAGAAGCAGTGCGGTTAGACAAGCTAACTGAGCAGACCGCAAGGTGCGGTCACAGGATTAGACCACGCGATCACTTCCCGACGGTCTTCATCACACAACAGATGTTCAGTCAAAGGCTAAACGATCAGACCGCAAGGTGTGATCACAGACAGAGACCGCACGATCACATTCATTTTCTAACCGTTCCATTAGTGTTATCATATTTACTTATTTGGATGTATATATAAGGGACTTGGTTCCTATTGTAAAGGCAGGGCATCAGATCAGGGGGTAGCGAAATATTTCATCCCTGTTGCTTCTTCTTTAACCGTCGACCCATCTGCTTCGCCTGATTTCTAGATCTCGCTCACCACCCATCTCTCTTGGCATAACACTGCCGCCCTGATCAGTCATTGATCTTGGATTGTGTACTTCGTTGTAGTTCTTCCGCTGGTAAATAGGTGTTGTCTCCTCTTCTTTTTGTTGTTTGTTGGCTGCTCTTTGTTCCATTTGTGATTGATGCTGCGAAGAAAACTATCGATGCTTCATCTTCCTTCTATTTGTCTCCCTACGATAACCCAGAAGCCACGATCACATCTTGCCTCAATGGCGATAACTTCGATATGTTGGCTAAAGCCATGGCCAATGCCCTCAAGGCTAAAAATAACTTGATTAATGGAACACTAACAAAACCAGATGTCGGAACTCCGGAGGCCGAGTATTCGGAAACTTGCAACTCTATGCTCATCTCCTGGACTATGAATTCCATCAACAAGGAGATTCAACCATTTGAGACCGCAAAAGCCATTTGAGACGATTTGAGGGAGAGATTTGCTATCAGGAATGTTCCGAAGGTTTATGAATTAAATAATGAAATTGCATCGTTTCGACAACAAGGCATGGATTTCATGACCTACTTACTACACCAAGTTAAAAGGACTGCGGGATGAATTAGACCGGTTCCAACTAAAGTCTGCCAGGCTTGCCTCATGAACAAATGCAGAAACTTCTAAGCCGCCTTAATCGCATGAGTGACAATTCCGAAAAACTCTCTAGTAAGGCCTTCATCACCTCTCATTGGATACTTGGGCTTCGTTTGGCGGGGCGGATCCGCGCCGGTCACGCGCATGAATCCACCCCGCCACGGTTTCCGCCTGTTTGGCGGGCCGCGGTCGGACGGTGGGGCCCACCGTGCGAAACCACGGGTTTCCCGTGAAAATCATCCACGCTGCGGGAACCACTGTAGCGGTCCAGAGGCGCGAAAATCATCCGCGCCACGAAAACCACGGTAGCGGTCTATGCAGAGGCGCGGATAATTTCTGCGGAAATCATCTGCCCTGCCAAACGAAGCCATGATAGTGTTGCTTCCAACCACATGGCGGGACAGAAGGATATATTGCAAGAACTCAAAGAAATAACACATGTGCCGGTTTACTTGCCGAATGGGTCCAAAAATTATGGCAATGATGGTCGGACGTGTGAAATTAAGTGAAGAATTGCACTTAGTCAGCGTCCTTTATATATGTTCCAACTTAACTTGCAATTTAATTTTCATTCGACAACTTGCATTTGCGTCAAATTTCCACATCATGTTTGTTGATGCGCTTTGTGTGATACATAATCGTACCTCGAGGACGCTGATTGGAGTGCGTGAGATTTGGGGGGGGGGGGGGGGGGGCTATTGCTATGCACGAATCAAGCCACATACAACTTTCAAGGTTGCGCAGTTTGACTCCCACGCGGTTTGGCACAGACGACTTGGACACCAATCTAATCAATATCTTTCCTTTATCTCAAAGATTCGTATTCACTTTGATTTAAATAACAATAGTTTTATTATGCTTGTTATCGAGCCAAACAGACACAGTATCCTTTCTCTTTAAGTTCACCACTACTAGTGAATGTTTTGCTTTGGTTCATTGCGATTTTTGGGGCCCATATCACAAACCGTCATCTTGTGATTCTTTTTTATTTTATTACTTCGGTGGATGATTATAGCCGTGGTGTTTGGGTTTACACCATGCGGGATAAGAGTGAAGCTAGCCAATTATTAATGAACTTCTGCCAATTTGTCAAAACGCTATTTGGAAAACTAGTCAAAACAATTCACAGTGACAATGGTTTAGAATTTCTGGGGACCATGCGAGAGTTTTATCGGACCAATGTCATAATTCATGAAACTAGTTGCACCGTTACGCCCCAACAGATCAATAGGTGTTAGCAATTAAACTCTTTCATTCCACCATTCAGAATGCATATAAATATTATTATGTGAGTTCAAATTGATTTCTATGAGAAGATAATGACACCATAAGTGCCCATAATATCACATTTCATTCATGCATTTATTTCTTTATGCTTGTTTGTTCTGTAAACACGAAGACTCGACGAATTTGTGATCGCATCCATTTGTGTGATGTAATTAGTACTCATGATTCACATCATTTTCTTTTCTATTCTCCTTCAACCCATTCATACGAAAATTTAACTTGTGCTAATGCCTCTTATTTTGTATTACATATCCATGCTATTAAATAAAAGTCATCTTTAGTTTCTACCGACCTTTCAGAATCTGCTTCAGATTCTGTAGATTCTTAATTCTCCAACTTCGTCTACTATCTAAGAATATGTATTATTAAGTATTGAAGTAGTCGTCTCGTTTGTAGGGGGAGGGGGAATAGTTAGACGAATCGAGAATGAAAAAGAACGACTTGTGCAACTCAACTTTAAATCAAACATGATACTCGAAATCATTGCATCGTAGATATCATTGCATCATAGATATCATTGGGAAATAATACTTAAATAGTGAACCTGCACAATATACTTTACAAAGTGTTGGAAACAATTTGAGTAAGGAGTTGTTGATGTGCTTTGACATTGAAGCATATCTAATTTTGGGAATAAGAAAGGCAAATGCGTATCAACAACATGAATTTATATTAGAATATTATAATACTTTAATATTATATACTATTAGTATACTACTTTAGTATATACTCTAATATATTATAGTGTATATAGTAATATAGTATAATTATATACTAGTATTAGTATATACTTTACTAATAGTTCTGTATAATATTAGACTAGTGCTATAGTACTATAGTATATACTTTGCTAGTATTGTATACAATAATAATATAAATACTATATATTACTATACTATTCTAGTATAATTACTATGGACTAGTATATAGTATAGTATAATATTAAAGTCTATATACAACTACACTATACTATATAGACTACTATACCCTATACTAGTATAATAATATAGCCTATATTATATAATTATATAATTAATGTTGGATCTTAGGCGCCCTTAGAGGGTGGTGAATAAAGGCTTTATGAAATTTAAAATTTAAATAAGAATATCATAATTTATTAATGAAATTTCAGAATATTTTATAGAAAAGTATATTTTAATATTTCAGAGAAGATTATATTGAAGATTACTTTTAAATATTCCTTTACTACCGCCAACGATAAGTGTTACCGCTAGCCACTAGCAGAAATGATGGATTTTGTAGGTAGAGAAATGAAAGAGTTAGGTAGCATGTCTCATAGGTAGGGTCTATATCATAAGCAAGTAGTGATATGAACCTTGAACAATGGTAATGGCGGGCAATGAAAGGCGCCTGATAAGACTTTAATGCATGGTACTTCATCAAATTTTGAAGAAAATACTTTAAGTGAATGCATAAACAAACTAACACAGTAAATGGAGAATGAAACACTAATCTGAAAAGACACCAAAATCATGCAGTAAGTTGCATGGAGAGCGAAACATTGACCTGAAAAAACACCAAATAGACTTGATTTACCAAACACTAACCCGAAAAAAGACATCAAATAGATTATTGAACATCTCGATTTACCTATAATGCATGAACAACTCTTCTGCACTACTCAAACATCA
Organism: Dactylorhiza incarnata; assembly: GCA_033032865.1. Lineage (NCBI taxonomy): Eukaryota > Viridiplantae > Streptophyta > Magnoliopsida > Asparagales > Orchidaceae > Dactylorhiza > Dactylorhiza incarnata. Next base: position 5,721,096 of record JAWHQI010000072.1, read on the forward strand.
GTATTAATCCCTAAAATCACTTTGAAAACCAAGAAATCTTAAGCATTAAATCTGGAATCTCAGGAAATCTCAAAATCCTTAAATACAATCATGCTATAAATGGAGATTCACAAAAATGGAACGTCCCAAATGGCCAAGATTAACACTGTAGGGGAATCGAATAAAATTCTCACTTCGCATGCCATCAATTCATCAAACACAACTTTAAGGCCATTTAGGATTAACAAAACCAAAGCGGGCACGCTTATACAAGCAAATGGGAACAAAAAAAAGACGAGAAAAAGATTCTAATTAACGACATTCTCAAATTTAACAATGACTTTAGAGAGAACCAAGTGGAAGTCATGAAATCTTGTTCATAGAAAGTTCTCAAATTTAACCATGACTTTAGAGAGAACTAAGTGGAAGTTATGAAATCATCGCACCGTGCTTATGATCCTATGAGCGTATAGAAAATTTTCCCCTTTCTAAGCGCATGTCAGGTTACTATATATGAAGGTTTCTCTGATTTGAATGTAAATATTGGAATACTATTAATATTGAATATTGCTTAAATATCATTTTTTTTGCAGCAATTGTGCATTGGCGCCCTTAAAATATGTCTAAATATTTAGTGAAACACATTACAAGGGCAATCCTTCAAGCTATTTATCTAATTATATTACTTATAAATCATAATTTCTCATTGGAGCCAGCTTATTCGATGCCTCAAATAATCTCAATATATGCATTATGATCCCTTGTCAAATGCATGGAGTAGAAGTTAGAGATGCACTAAGCACAAACTATTTTGTTACTTCACCCCGGCCAGTCTGTAACAGTCCAAGTCAGTCAAATAGCTATAATTGTGGAGAGAATTTTTATATACGCTCATGATCGCACAATGAGCATGATGCGCGGACCTATTTTTTCTGCAAAAATACAGTTGTAATGTAACTAATAGTTGTAATGAGTTGTATTTTTACACTTATTTTGGCAGCAAAATTACAATTGAAAAAACTAAGTTTTTTAATACAACTATATTTTTATACATTTTTATTTCAATATATACATATAAGTACTTAAAATGACCATAAGAATACATGAATTTATATTCTGTTAATTATTTTATCAAAAAAATATAAATTTGAACAAATAAATTCATTTTTGAAAAAAAGAATATATGCCCAACGCACCATGCTCAATGACGTATATAAAATTTTTCCATAACTGTGGGGTGTACATTATTGAATATTTTGAAGAGTTGATCAAATGTTCAGAGCTGGTCAATTGGGCTGAGTTGGATCAAGGGCTGAGATGCATTGATGCTGAAATTTATAGCCGGGATTGTTTTCAATTTTCTTTTTTGATCTAGATGACTAGAAATGATGAACACGTGTATATTATGATACTGGATGTATTTACATCCATTTATGGTTACTTACGTTCATTTATGGCCATTTACGTCAACTTTACGACCATTTGCGTTCAGTTGCGTACACGATACGTCTTCGAAGTGAAAAAAACATATAGTAAATATCATATTTGCGATGAGCGATGAGCGGCAATTTTTTGTCCGAGCTCAGTGATTTTTTTTTTACGATTGTTAGTCATGTTAGGATATTTGCACTTCAAAATTTTAAAAAACATATCTTTTTTGTGGTTAACCGCAAACCAAAATTGAAACTCAAGAATTTCTCGTGGTATTTCGTCTCTGTTGTCGTCGCCGCCGCGAAGAATTACCCCTTCCCCTTTCTCCCCCGGCGTCTCCGTTTCGCAAGCACCGCAGCTCCAACCCACTACGGCGTCGCCATCATCAACGCTCACTCATTGCTTCCCACTGTTAGAAATTTTGTAATTAAAACATTTGATTTATAATGTTTTATTGGAGTCTAGTATGATGTTTGGTGTTTGACTCCTCATAATTGATGAAAAACTCCAAAACCAAATAGAGGGAATTCAAATGTTTGGAGGGAACCTTTCATGAAGAAATTGATGAACTCATTAGTCTAACCATACCAATTTCCAATCCAGTTAGTAAGTATATAAATGAATTCACTCTTTCTTATTTGTTCAAAGGAACATAAGAAAAAACTGTGAACCACACGCACGCGCGCGCACGGACCAGACCGGATTTTGGATTTCGGATTTGGGGTTTGAGAAATAATTGAATTGTATTTAGTGAATTATAAGAAGCGTCGACATGCATCAAATAGAACTCGACGCACCTGACTTGCGTCGACTGGAGTTGCATCGATAAGAACTCGAAACAACCACCTTGCGTCGATAAGTTCTCGACGCTTGCATCGACAAGCAGTCCGTCGGCTTGACCTGCGTCGATAAGAACTCGACGTTGTAAGTGTATATTTGGATAAATAACTGGTTCAGAGGCTTAACGGGTCTTATACGAATACTAGGATATCCGTTACCCGTTCCAACCCTAGGTTTTCCTATTTATAGCTAGTTAGGGGCAACGGGTAGTTCATTTCACCTTGATGCGCACCCGGATGCTTCGAGCAACCACTCACAATCTCAAAGTTAAGCCCTAGAGGTTGCTCTCCCCTCTCACACACCCATGCCTAGGATAACCGCCCGAAACCGCCGCACCTCCTCCGTCTGGTTTCCTCTCTCCCGTGCGCCACCGCCGCCGCCACTATCGTGAAGGGGCTCGATCGCCCGGTTGTTGTCGCTAGACTCTCCCGCAACCGACCGTGTGACGCCTCAGCCGCCGGTCTTCTCACCCGCGTGCGCCTCCGCCAGTCACAGCATCGCGCGCCTCCTCTCGCCGGATCGGTAGCCCTCGCACCGTCGTGATCTAGGAGCGCCGCCTCCCGCTACTGCCTCTGTCGCCAACCTCGCAGCAGCCCGGCGATCTAGTCACCCGACCGGATCCAGACCCGCTGCACTAGATCCCGCACCGCCCAGATCCCGCGCCGACGCCGTCCAAGATCATCGTTGCCACCCTATTCCCGCTACCGCCCGACGCTAGCTAGTGGTTGCCGCCCTATTCCTTCTACCGCCCGGCGCTAGTGGCTGCAGCCCCAAACCCGCAACCGCCCCGGCTACCGCCCCGACTACCGCCGACGCTAGCGATAGAGATCTTATCTCTATGGTTTTGTGTCCGGATCTCAGTTGATGGGCGCACAATGATGAAGGAGAACAATCTCTCGTCCCCCGTTCCGATGATCAAGTTGGAGAAGTTCACGACGACTGAGTTCAACGACTGGAAGTTGAATACTCAGTTTGGGATGAAGTATCTGAATGTGTTTTACACAGTTCAGTCTGATCGTGTTGGGGTCGTTGGGACTGATGACGAAGCTCAGTGGGTTGCTGATGAGGACTTTTATCGCGACTACTTGTTGAACTGTCTTTCCTCCAGTCTGGCAAAGACCTACCTGAAGATGAAGACTGCTAAGGAGATTTGGGAGGCACTGAAGGAGCACTTCAGGCAGGAGGAGGATCTGTCAAAGGCTCACTTGGTGGCCAAATTCCATTCTTTCACTTTCGACGAGGAGAAAGTCATTCTCCCTCAGGTATCGGAATTTGAAAATTTAGTAGATTTTTTGCATAGTGAGAATATTTTATTACCAGATAGTTTTGTTGCTGGCACAATAGTTTTTTAAATTTCCTTCCACGTGCTACAACTTCAAAACTGAAATGTATCGCAAGAAGATGCAGGTTGGTCTAAACGACCTCAAACGTTTTATACGCATTGAGGATGAAAATAGAACACGACATGCTTTAGAAGTTGTTAGCAAACAAAAAGTTACTGCTAGCATGATTTCTAACTCTAAACGTATGTCGAACCCTAAGAAGACCAAACCCACTCTTAGTAGATCCCAGGTTGCAGGCCCTAGGGAAAGTATCAATAAGTTTAAGGGAAAGTGTTTCAACTGCAACAAGTGGGGACATAGTGCATCTGATTGCAGGCTTCCTCGGAAGGAAAAGAGCAAAGCAGCACAAGAAGGAAACCATGCCAATATGGTTAGTCTTACTGAGCCATCCAACTTTGTCGCCATGGTTGGAAATGAAAAGCTAGTACTTAGTGTGGTACCTTGACTCCGGGGCAACATTCCACGTTTGCAACAGTGCTAATCTGATGACAGGGCTCACTGATGCAAGAGAATCGGTGACCGTTACGAACGGTGATACAACTGACGTTCTGAAGGTGGGGAATGCGACGCTACTGCTCTCCTCAGGTAAAAACTTAACTCTTAAAATGTTAAGTTTATTCCTTCACTAGTTGCTAACTTAGTGTTTATTAACTTACTTTGTGATGCTGGTATGTCTTTCACTTTCTGTAGCGGTAAAGTAACACTGTCAGTTAACTCACACTACTTTGGATGTGTCTATGTCCAAAATAGAATGTACCGACTAAGTCTAGCAAACGAGATAGTTCAACAAGTTCAAACAAACTTAGTTAACTCTAAGACTCTACATGAGAGACTAGGACACGCCAACAATAGGAAAATGTTCCAAATTGCTAGAACTCACCAGATCGCTTTAGACACTACAGACAAAACAAATAAATGTAAAGTGTGTGCTCAGACTAAGATCATTAGGAAATATTTTATTGCGGTTACTATGAGCACAACACCCTTAGAACTAATACATATGTGGCTTCAAATGTTTCGTCACTAGAGGTGGCAAGAAGTATTTGATCACCTTTATAGATGACTGCTCAAGGTTTTGTCACATTTATCTTCTCAAAACTAAAGAGGAAGCGTTTGAAAAGTTTTGTATTTTCAAAACCAAGGTAGAAAACCAACTAGACATGAAAATAAAACGGTTTAGAAGTGATAGAGGAGGAAAATATATGTCCAGTGAGTTCAAGTGTTTCCTTGCCCAACATGGAATCATAGCAAAAACCCCTGCTCCTTACTCACTCCAATCTAGTGGCATAGCTGATCATAAAAATCGGACGTTAACAGAAATGTTAAACTCTATGTTCTTGACTGCAGGCAAGCCTTCTGCCTATTGGGGAGTAGTCTTAATTGCAAACCACATTCTAAATAAGGTTCCTCATGCTAAGTTAGATGTGACACCCTACGAGCTTTGGTTTAAGAGACCCCCCAACTTTTACTAGACTAAAGACCTGAGATTGTATAGCCTATGTCAGGGTTCCTGACCCCAGACTGTCTAAGATTGGACCTAGGACCAATATCTGTGTCTACCTAGGTTGTGCTGAAGATAGTGTTGCAGACAGATTCTTAGATATTTCTAATAGTGTTGTTATAGAATCTAGGGATGCAATGTTCTTTGAAGATAAATTCCTTAAAGATAAGAACATGTCACTCCCAGGTATGCAAGTAACTGTTACTGGAGAAGATCTTGAATCAGTACCGAGTGTGAAGAAAATGGGTGTGCCGAGACGAGAAAATTCGACCGAAAAACGGAACAACAAAGCACAGAAAATCACAGAAGACATAGATATACAGAGGTTCACCAAAAGCCGGGCTACGTCCCCTCTCCCCCTTCCTCTTCACTTGCTCTTTAATCACCAAGACGGATTACAACTTACAAGGTTACAAGGATCAGATCCGATCCTACCTCACACAACCCTCTCAGATAAGAACAGAGGAACCGCCGCCAAGGAACACCGCGCAAAAACTATTGCACTCTCTTGGACTTAATCTCTCTATCTTCTCACTTAACCCTAAACCAGGGTTACGCACCCTTTAAATAGGGAGCCAGACCGGGCTCAGATCAGCAAACCGCTGAAACGGTCCAATAACATCCGCTGAGACGGAACCATCTGAGACAGCATGTACATCAGGCATCGAGCGATGAACGCAGGCGTCGAGCGCAAGCATCGAGCGCAGGCGTCGAGCATCGAACGCGGGCATCGACCTCAAGCGTCGAGCGCAGGTGTCGAGCGTCGAGCGCAGGCATCGAGCGTCGAACGCAGGCCTCTCCCGTTCCACGAACCGCTAAGGAAAGGACCCGTTCGTCGAACACCGTTCGACGAACCCTTCTTCAAGCGCAGGCGGAGTTCGACGAACTCTTCTCCGTTCGTCGAACGTCGTTCGACGAACCCTGACCAGAAGTGTTCCCCAACTCCAACATTCTCCCACTTGGTGAACATCTTCCTCCGATGAGAGCTGCTCCTCCAACCTTCTTCTTCAACCCTACGGCCGTTGCACACCACTGAAATTTGGCAACAGGAACCGCCTTGGTAAGAAAATCTGAGCTGTTCTCCATCGTGTCAACCTTCTCCAGTTGAACTACCTTCTTCTCCACCCTCTCCCGGATGAAATGGTACTGGATTTCAATGTTCTTGGTACGTGCTTGGAAGCCAGGATTCTTGGCTAGCTGAATAGCCCCTTGACTATCACACCACAGCTTCACTGGCCCCTGCTCGCACCCGAGCTCCAAACATAGCCGCCGCATCCATATGGCCTCCTTGCTCGCATGAGTAAGAGCCATGTACTCTGCCTCCGTCGATGAGAGTGCCACCACGCATTGCCTCCGACTCATCCAATTGATAGCTCCCCCAAACAGTGTAAACATGTATCCACTGGTGGATCTCCTGCTATCCAGATCACCTCCCCAATCTGAGCCCACGTGCCCAACCACGTCCAGGACTCCTTCACCAGCTCCTTCAAAACATATGGAGTAATTTGAAGTGCCTCGGAGATACCTGAACACACGCTTCACCGCGTTCCAGTGTTCCTTTCCTGAAGTAGCCATATACCGGCTCAACACTCCCACTGTTTGAGAAATGCTAGGGCGAGTGCAGACCATGGCGTACATCAAGCTTCCCACAACACTAGCATAAGGGACCTTCGCCATGTCCTCGACCTCATCTTGTGTCTTTGGGCTCAACTCTGCAGATAACTTGCACCCAATTGCCATTGGTGCTCCCACTGGCTTGCAGTCCATCATGCTAAACTTCTTCAACATCTCCTCGACGTACCTCTGCTGCACCAACCAAAGCTTCTTCTTGCTTCGATCCCTGGAAATCTGCATTCCCAAGATGACACTTGCTGGCCCCAAATCCTTCATCTCGAATTTGGCTGAGAGTAGTTTCTTCACATGTTGGATCATCCTAACACTATTGCCCACCAGTAGCATATCATCTACATAGAGTGTCAGGAAGATGAACTGCTCTCTCTTTCTCTGGATGTACATACAGTGGTCCGAATTCGACCTTTCAAAACCTAACTCCAGCATGTAGGTGTCGAATTTCTGGTACCACGTCCTCGGAGATTGCTTTAGTCCATACAGGGACTTCTTCAATCTGCAGACCTGATCCTCCTTGCCCTTGGCTTCGAATCCTTCTGGATGCTTCATGTATATCTCCTCCTCCAGATCACCATGAAGAAAAGTCGTCTTCACATCCATTTGCTCAATCTCTAGATCATGCGCTGCCGCAATAGAGAGAACCAATCTGATCGACGTCATCTTGGCTACAGGTGAGAAGATCTCATCATAGTCAACACCTTCTACCTGGGAGAATCCTTTTGCAACTAACCTTGCCTTGTATTTCTCCACAGTGCCATCACCCTTCACCTTCTGCTTAAAGACCCATTTACTTCCAATGGCCTTCCTCCCCTTTGGAAGCTTACACAGGCTCCAAGTCTGATTATTCTTCCTCAGAGATTCCATTTCATCGCCATGTCTAGCTCCCACTAATTTGAATCAGCCCTTGATCTAGCAACTCTGGCAAAGATTGGATCTTCACCAAGCATACTCAGGCAACATTGTGCAGCCACTGCACATTGGGGATATCTCACTGGTGCCTTTCTTTCCCTTGTCGACCTCCTCAGAAGTGGAATTTCTTCAGCCTCATCTTCTGACTCATCATCACTTCTCACCACCTCCAAATCATCTGATTCAGAATCAGATTCAGCCCCAACAGTAGTAGCTTCTTTCTCAAAGCTTTCTTCCACCACCACTGTCCCTTTCTTTGCTTCTTTGGCCTTCTCAGCTTGTGTGACTGCCTGAGGACTGGTTTCATGAAACACCACATCCTTGCTGAATGTAACAGTCCTGGTCACAGGGTTCCAAAGCTTGTAGCATTTAATGCCATCTTTGTAACCCACAAAGATGCACTTCTCAGACTTGACATCAAGCTTCCCCCTCTTCTCCTTTGGAATGTGAACATATGCATCACACCCAAACACACGAGCATAGGCCAAGTTTGGCTTTCTTTTGAAGATGACTTCAAAGGGAGTACATCCCTCCACAGCAGATGCAGGAGACCTATTCTTCAGGTAATTTGCAGTCGCCACTGCTTCAGCCCAGAACTCCTTCCCCAAACCTGCCCAACTGAGCATGCACATGGCCTTCTCCATCAAGGTCCTGTTCAGCCTCTCCGACACTCCATTCTGCTCTGGAGTATACGGTGTGGTCCTCTGTCGTGCAATCCCCTGCTCAGTACAGTACTGCTCAAAGGCATCAGAGCAGTACTCCCCTCCATTATCAGAACGGAGGACCTTCACCTTTCTCTCCAACTGGTTCTCCACCAGGATCTTAAACTCCTTGAACCTGTCCAGAACTTCTGACTTGGACCTGAGAAAATAGATCTAGGAATACCGTGAGAGGTCATCAGTAAAGGACACATAATATCTTGTGCCGCCTAGAGATGGAGCTGGAGTTGGCCCAAACACATCACTGTGTATTAGCTCCAGCACTTCAGTTGCCCTCGTGCCCGTCCCACGAAAACTTACCCTGGTCTGTTTGCCAAGCAGGCAATGTTCACAGAACCCAAGGCTTGTGGATCACTCCGGCACGCCTTCCACCATCTGACCAGATGCCATAGCCGACATCCCCTTCTCACTGATATGCCCAAGCCGATGATGCCACAACTTGGACACCTCCTCCTGGTCAACCTCCTGGCTCTCAGAGATAAGAGCCCCACTTGGAACCACTATATCAGCAAGCAAAGTATACAGTGTTCCATGTCTTACTCCATTGGCAATCACCATTGCCCCCCTTGACATCTTGCAGGTTTGCTTGTCACAGCTGAAGTGCACTCCTGCACCCGCCATGGAGCCCACCGAGATTAAGTTCCTTCTCATCCCAGGAATGTGCATCACATTTGGAAGAGACCTTGTGGTCCCATTAGACAGCTTCAACATCACTTTGCCACGCCCAATGATCTGCATAGCAAAATCATCACCCAACATGACATCTTCACCGTCAAACCTCTCATACTCACAGAACCAGTGCCTATGAGGGGTCATGTGGTATGATGCTCCTGTGTCTACATAGCACAAATCAGAATCTCTCTGAGCCACGCACGCAGCAGCGATGTACATATCACCGTCATCGCCCTCCTTCTTCATACCAGAAGTTGTCTGTGTCTCCTTGTTCTGAACGGCCTTGTTTGGACATTGAGACTTCACATGACCAGTCTCATTGCACTTCCAGCACCGAACGGGCTTCTTGCTCTTCTCCCTCTCCTGGCTCTTGGATCTACCTCGAGACTTATCTCGATATCCACCCTGCTTGCTCTCCCTTCGCTGAGGACGGGATCTAGACACACTCAAAGCACCTTTGCTTGTCGCCTCAAAACCTCCTCTCCTGGTCTCCTCAGATAAAAGAGCTGCACATACAGTATCGTATGACAGTTCCTTGTCTCCACTCCCTCCAATCACGACAATCAGATTGTCCCATGAATCTGGCAGTGAGCACAACAAGGTGATGGCTTTATCCTCATCTGAGATCTTCTCATCAATAGAGATTAGCTGACTCACAATGGCGTTGAATTGAGTCAGGTGATCTGAAAATGAATCACCCTCACGCATCCGAAGTTTATACCACTTCTTCCTCAAGAGCAATTTGTTTACCAGGGACTTGCTCTGGTAGAGGGATTCCAACTTACGCCACAGACTTCGTGCAGAAGTCTCCTCCATGACGTTAGTCAAGATTGAATCTGCAAGGAATAACCGGATCAGGCCCTTAGCCATCCGATCGGTTTTCGTCTAGGCTGCCGCCTCCGCTGCACCATCTGCAGTCGCGTCTGCAGATTTTCCCTTCGATGCGCTCGCATCTTTCTCTGTTACCTTAGGAACGGGAGGATCATCTTCGATCGCAGACCATAGATCTCGATCAATCAACATATCTTCCATCTTCATCTTCCATAGATCGAATCGACTTCCGTCAAACTTTTCGATCTCAATCCGCACGCCGCCAGAACCCATCTACAGGATCAAGAACCTACCTCTGATACCAAATGTAAAGAAAATGGGTGTGCCGAGACGAGAAAATTCGACAGAAAAATGAAACAACAAAGCACAAAAAATCACAGAAGACACAGATATACAAAGGTTCACCCAAAGCCGGGCTACGTCCCCTCTCCCCCATCCTCTTCACTTGCTCTTTAATCACCAAGACGGATTACAGCTTACAAGGTTACAAGGATCAGATCTGATCCTACCTCACACAACCCTCTCAGATAAGAACAGAGGAACCGCCGCCAAAGAATACCGCGCAAAAACTATTGCACTCTCTTGGACTTAATCTCTCTCTCTCTTCTTACTTAACCTTAAACCAGGGTTACGCACCCTTTAAATAGGGCGCCTGACCGGGCTCAGATCAACCAACCGCTGAGACGGTCCAATAACATCCGCTGAGACGGAACCAGCTGAGACAGCATGTACATCAGGCGTCGAGCGATGAACGCAGGCGTCGAGCGCAGGCATCGAGCGCAGGCGTCGAGCATCATACGCGGGCGTCGACCGCAAGCGTCGAGCGCAGGCGTCGAGTGTCGAGCGCAGGCATCGAGCGTCGAACGCAGGCCTCTCCCGTTCCACGAACCGCTGAGGCAAGGACCCGTTCGTCGAACACCGTTCGACGAAACCTTCTTCAAGCGCAGGCCGAGTTCGACGAACTCTTCTCCGTTCGTCGAACGACGTTCAACGAACCCTGACCAGAAGTGTTCCCCAACTCCAACACCGAGCACCTCCTATTCAATTCATGTAGACAACTCTGGTTTAGAGTCTAAGAGAACTTCTGTAAGAAAGAGAACTCCCAGAACCTTTGGTAGTGATTTTGTCACTTGCCACATTGAGGCTGATCCATCCACCTTTAAGGAAGCGATGAGATCCAGGGATTCACTACTCTGGAAAGAAGCAATTGATGAAGAGATGAACTCTCTATTTCAGAATAACACTTAGACGTTGGTTGACAAGCCAAAAAGGGCTAAAACTGTAAGGTGTAAGTGGATTCTGAAAAAGAAATTGAATCATGATGGTAGCGTAGCTAAGTACAAAGCACGCCTGGTGGCTAAAGGTTTCACTCAAGTAAGCAGAGTAGACTACTTTGATGTCTATTCACCCGTGTCTCACATAGCAACTATTAGGACCCTCCTTGCTATTGCGTCTATTGAGAACTTTATTGTTCATCAAATGGATGTTAAGACAGTGTTCCTAAACGGATATCTGACTAAAGAGATCTACATGAATCAACCTGAAGGTTTCATTGTAGAAGGTCAAGAAACGAAGGTCTGTAAATTACTTAAATCTTTATACGGACTAAAACAAGCACCGAAACTATGGCATGAGAAGTTTGACTATAGTGTAAAGAACATGGGATTCATGTCGAGTCTCTCAGATAAATATATTTGCATACGTCATAGGTCAAATAAAGTCATTATAATATGCTTATTCTAGGGTCTGATCAATCCGAGGTGGATGACGTTAAGTCATACTTAATAAAATAATTCAGCATTAAAGACCTAGGTGTAGTTGACACTATACTAGACATGCAAGTGAGCTTTGTGAAGAATGACATCTCCCTATAAGTCAAAGCCACTACATAAAGTCCATGTTGGATACTTGGGGATACAGTGACAGTAAAGCATTTTAGACACCATATGACTACAACAACCGTTTCAAGCCAAATGAATGAGCTACGGTAAGACAGTTAGATTACTCTAAACTGATTGGTAGCCTCATGTATGATATGGTCTGCACTAGACCTGACATAGCCTTTACAGTCGGCATGTTATGCAGATTCACTAGTAATCATGGCCAAGACCATTGGAACGTCTTAGATAGGCTAATGAGATATTTAAAGCACACCTAAATGTATGCTTTAAATTACAGTGGTCATCCTTCGGTTCTTGAAGAATATTTCGATGCATCATGATCCTCTGAATTAAATGACAGTAAGTCCACTAGTGAGTTTGTATTCACATTAGGAGGAGAAGTTGTAGCCTGGAAGCCCAAGAGGCAATCATGTATTGCTCTCTCTTCTATGGAATCCGAACTCTACGCTCTAGCTTCAGCAGGAGAAGAAGCAGAGTGGTTAAGAGATCTGGTGATGGACATTCCACTGATGAGTCTGAAATTGAGTTCTGTTGCAGTTTACTGTGGCAATCAGGATACTAAAATGACTGCTACGAACACTTTGTTCAACGACAAAAGAAGGCAACTAAGGATGAAACAATCTTGGTTGACCTCACTCATAAGTCAAGAGATTATGACCCTGATTGATGTGAGATCAAAAGATAATGTAGCAGACGTTTTGACAAAAGGCCTGAATAGAGCTCTCACAATAAAATCATCGAGGGAGATGAGACTAAAATTCATAGAAATATGAAACTTTCCTCATTTGTTTATGTTTTGATAGTGAGAACCTATAGTCGCAACATTCAAGCATCTAATAAACAGACTGAAAACCCCAAATAATCTCTTGATGTAAACCCAAGATGGTTAGATGTTAGTCATTCCACTTTTGATGGCTTAACAACTTTCTCATTGCAAGTTAATTCAAGGATTATTCAACTGGGAATAGAAAATCGTTTGTAAAAGGTTAATCTGACATTAATGATCATAGCACATTATTCTTCACCTAATAAGGTTGCAAATGTTGTTGTGTCAAATCATTCCACATTTGATAATGAGGTACATAATGACCATTAATGAGTAAAATAACAATATTTGATTTACAAACTCAACACTTGACTGGTCCTCGCTAGACTAGGTAGAGATGCTGACAATGTTACTTCACTACTACTACAAGTACTAAGCTCATTCAGGTCGAGCTAGCTTACTTTAAACGTCACTGCATATGTTTTATGAATTCACAGAGTTTTAACTCATGAAATTCCTTGCAGGCTATAGTGGAGTTGAATGAGAGAAAGTAGTCTATGACTTGAATGTTGATGATCTACTAGATGAGTAGAATTGTTATATGTTTATCCATTACTACTGTGTACTTCAGACTTTTATCCTTAGTATTGCACTTTATGTTGGGATGTTTGCTTTCTGTATAAGCAAAACTCCTTTTATGTTTTCAAATGTGTTTTCTTTCTGAGGAAATGTGTTAAGTCTGAACTTTGGTTGTTACAGCTTTCTTACACTCTGAAATGTGTACGTTATTTATCACAAATATAGGAGGAGATTGTAAGTGTATATTTGGATAAATAACGGGTTCAGGGGCTTAACGAGTATTATACGAATACTGGAATATCTGTTACCCGTTCCATTCCTAGGTTTTCCTTTTTATACCTAGCTAGGGGCCGAGTAGTTCATTCCACTTTGATGCGCACCCGGATGCTTCGAGCAACCACTCACAGACGTAACGTCGAATAGTGTCGATATGATTTCGAAGCGTCGACAAGGTCTCGATGCAACGTCGAGTAGCCTCGATTCAATCTCGACGCAACGTCAATATGAATTCGACGCATCCTTTGTCGTTTTGTGTTTTTCTTCGTAGTTATTACGCGTAATTTTCTAACCGTTTCTTTTACGCGTTTTCTCGCTATTACTCCTTTACGTTGGAAATCTCCAACGTTTCTTTGCACGATTAACACTTACCAATTATAGACGTTGTAATTTATTACGTGTTAATTTCTTACCGTTTTACATGACTCCTATATAGAAGATTTTCTGAATCGTTTTATAGACATGCTCTCGGAAAACTACTTTGGCTCTCTCTTGTTATTGCGACCATTTTCGTGAATCGGCATTCTTTACATTTGCTTAATCAAGTCAGAGTTCGGGTGCTTTGTGCTTCTTCGGTGTCGGCGAACATCAGAGTTTTCGGGGATCAAGCCGGGTGTTGAACTTTGGAGGAGTGAGCATCAGTGGAAAACCCTGTCGGAGAGTGGTGCAACTTCTTTAGGGCAGTGACCACACGTCTTACCTAGGCTCGATTCTAAACCATATATATATATATTTGTAAAAAACTTGTTTTTACAAATCTGAAATTTTTCATTAGAATCATGTTATTCAAGATCTGTAATTATTTTATAAGAGTTTTTCAAAATCCGAAAAATATATATTAATATAAGAGTATATGAAAAATATTCCAACAATCTAAAAAAGTTGTAGATCCACATCACATAATCTCTTGCAAAAGGACCGTGTTGGGTTATCATCCCACAAATCGCCTATTACCAGTGAGAGTCCATCATTGTGTGTTCTTTGGGAAGTCCAAGAATAACAAGATAAATAAAATCAAATAATCAAAATAATTTTCTCTGTTTTTATTTTCATATGTACTGAGATTTATTTTATGTATTTTAAATTCCAGAAATCTGTAATGACATCTAGATCTGATGATTCTACTGGGATCAAACCCGGGAAATTTAATGGAAATAATTTTCGCGTTGGCAAGCTCAAGTAGAATATTGATTGAATATCTTAGGTCTTTTGTCTGCGATATTTAACGCTCCTTCTGCAGAAACTGAAAACACCAGCGTTGCAACTGTAGTCGTCTCCTCCCTTCCTTTGTCTTCATCTTCCAATGCAAATACCACTAGAACTTATATTACACGTATTCCCTATAGAGATCCAGTAGATATAGAATATCATTGTCGCAACCGAATCCTTAGTGCCTTGTCTGACAGCCTCTACGATGTCTTCCTTCAATATCGTACGACTAAGGATTTGCGGTATGCTCTTGAAGCACGCTATAACCTCGACAATGCGGGTATAACGTTATAATGTTTCTAACCTCCACAAATTCAAGATTGATGTCTCCAAGCTTATCAATCCTCAACTCCATCAACTTGATGAGATGTTGTCCAAGATCCGAGCCAATGACTCAATCTTATCTGAAAATTATTTGGTGTCATGTCTTATTGATGCTCTTCCTGATTCTTGGCCCGGCTTTAGTACTAGACTAAGGCATGGCCAATCCAACCTTACTTATGTTCAAATCCAAAATGCTATCCGCATAGAGGAGGAACATAAGTCTAAAAATTCAAGGACCCCCAAAGACCATGCATCTAAAGTAAATCTCACTGAATCTCATGACAACCATTCCTCTCACCGTCACTTCAAAGGCAAGGGCAAGATCCATAAGAAACCTTTCCGTCCAGGTTCCCACAATCAAAAATTTAATCATTTCAAGCTACTGGATCAACCAATCTTCAGGTTAGATTATTCTCTTAATCTTCTTCTCACTTGTTCATCAGATTGGTAACTTGATTCCGGAGCAAATGTTCATACATATTTTAATCGTTCTTGCTTTGCCACCTTTCAGGACATCAGTGGAGAAAGCGTGATCCTAGAAGATGCTTCTTCGGCACAAATTCTTGGCCGCGGGCGAGTGGATCTTAGGTTGACATCCGGGAAGTCACTAGCATTGCACGATGTGCTTTATGTGCCGAGTTAGGAAGAATCTAGTGAACAGATTCTTGTTGGTTAAGAAGGGTTATAAAAATGTTCTAGAGTCAAATAAAGTTGTAATAACATTAAATGTTATATTTGTGATGATTTATTTAAATTAAATATTGCTCATTTAGAAGTAAATCAAATTTCATCTTCTTTTATTCCGAGTTCATCTTCTGATTTTTGGCACGCTAGATTAGGACATGTGAATTCAGATTGTATGGAAATAATGATGTCTTTAAATTTAATTCATAAATTTAATATTGCATCAAGTGTTAAATGTAAAATATGTGTGCAATCTAAGTTTTCTTGAAAACCTTTCAAATCAGTTGAAAGAACTTCAAAATCTTTAGAGTTAATTCATTCAGATGTGCTGTGTGACTTGAACCGTCAACCTACTAGAGGTAGAAATAAATATTTTGTAACTTTTATTGATGATTTCACTAAATATTGTTACATATATTTATTAAAAACTAAAGATAAATGAAGTATTTCATAATTTAAGATTTTTAAAGCTGAAGCAGAAAATCAATTAGGATCATCAATTAAAATTCTTAGATCCGACCTAGGTGGGGAATACACTTCGAATGAACTAACCCAGTTTTGCCAAGAATATGAGATTATTCATCAAATGACTGCTCCATATTCTCCTCAATCAAATGGTGTAGCTGAACGCAAAAAATGGACCTTGTTGAACATGATCAATGTCATGTTAGCCGAGTTTGGTGCTTCAAAAAATCTTTGGGGAGAAGCATTGCTCACCTCCTCTTTCATCCTAAATAGAATTTCTTCAAAACATGATGATAAAACTCCTTTTGAATTATTTAAATTAAGGAAACATAATCTCCAAAGTCTTCGAGTGTGAGGGTGTTTGTCTAAGGTAGCAATCATTGAACCTAAAAAAAATTGGACCTAAAATATTAGACTCCATTTTATAGGTTATGCTCTGATAGTAATACTAATAGATTTCTTATTACCAATTCTGTAATTAGTGAAATATCAAATAACACTATTATAGAAGCTAGAGATGTCGTTTATTTTGAAGATAAATTTCCATATAAATTAAACAACTCATCTCAACCATCTTCTAGCTCAATTCAACCTTCATCTGATATAAATCCATTACAAATTGATGAACCTAGAAGAAGCAAAATAGTTAGAACCGAAAGAACTTTTGGAGAAGACTACTTCACATATCTAGTTGAAGGAGATTCTAATTCATATGAGGAAGCTATGACCTCATCTGATTGTCCCTTTTGGAAAGAAGCTATAAATTCAGAAATTAATTCTATTCTAGAAAATAAAACTTGGATTTTAATCGATCTTCCTTCTAGTGCAAAATTCATAGGTTGTTGATGGATTTTTAGGAAAGTAAATCTGGATGAGTCCATAGAAAAATATAAGACTCATCTTGTTGCTAAAGGCTATGTGCAAAAAATAAGGGATAGATTATTTGGACACCTATGCTCCCGTAGGTAGGATTACATCCCTTCGCGTTCTAGTAGCCTTAGCTTCGATCCATAAATTAATTATTCATCAAATGGACGTTAATACCTCTTTCTTATATGGAGACTTAGATGAAGTCTATATGACTCAACCTGAAGGTTTTATAGTTAAAGATAAATAAATCAAAGTATGTAAACTAATTAAATCTCTTTATGGATTAAAACAAGTCCCTAAACAATGACACTAAAAATTTGATTTTGTAGTGTTATCTTTTGGTTTTATATTTAATGAATATGATAAATTCATTTACGCAAAACAAGAAGGAAATGAATCAGATATATATGTCTCTATGTAGATGATATTTTAATTTTTGGAAATTTAATTAAATTTATTAATAATATTAAAAATAATTTATCATTCAAATTTGATATGAAAGATTTGGGAGAAGATAATGTCATTTTAAGAATGAAGCTAGCTAAAATCGATTCAAGTGTGTCATTGTCTCTTTCCCATTCGATCGAGAAAATGCTGCATAAATTCAATTTATATGATTCCGCACATGCATCTACTCCTTATGACGCTAACATAAAACTTTTTAAATTTTTTGGAGATTATGTTGACCAACATAGGTATGCATAAATGACAGGGTCATTCCTATATATTGTTAATCACACTAGACCCGATATTTTATACATTGTAGGCAAGCTTAGTAGATATATTAGTAATTGAAGTGATGATCATTGGATAGCATTAACTAAAAAATTTAAATACCTTCGCGAAACTTTAGATTATAACCTAGTATATACGGGTTTTCCCGAAGTACTTGAAGGTTATTCAGATATTAATTGGGTAATTGATTCCTTAGATGTTAAATCAACAACCGATTGTGTATTCCTCCTTGGAGGAGTCGCCATTTCATGAGCTTCTACAAAATAAACTATGATTTCAAGAAGCACCATGAAATCAAAGCTTATAGTTGTAGACACTACATGTGTCGATGCCGAATGACTTAAAATTTTAGTTTCTGAAATTTCTTTAGTTGGAAAACCAATAGCTTATATTTCTTTGCATTGTGATAATAAATCTGTGAATAATTTAACTGGTTCAAATAGTACTAATGCTAAAATGAACAAGTTCATAAGAATCAAATATAAGTATGTGGAGCAAAGAAGAAAAGAAATGATATCACTCAATTATGTAAAGCCGGAATTGAATCTGACTGATAATCTTACCAATGCATTGTCCCAAAGGGAGATTTTGTTGTCATCGAGGGGAATGAGGCTTAAGCCCGCATGATTTGCTATCAACGATGGATACCCAACTCATGTGATTGGAGATCCCATGAATTAGTTTCAATGTGGTAGAAACAAAGTCGTTGATGTAGCGTAATTGAGAGCACAAATTTAAAAGTTGAGAAAACCTTCCCTCCATTCCTATGATATTGTGCTCAACATAACAGTTTAGGATGAACTTAAAGTTCTTAATAGTTATCAAAGACATATATCTTTGCGAGATATTAGTTACAAAATATCTCTTGAGGCACCACATATGTGGGGATAGTCATAAAGCCGTAACTTTGGGATCCAGGCTGAACCTTAATAACTCACATGAAAAATCAAGGAATGTGCATGACCATTAACACGGCCACGCCATAACTCAATGAACAACCAATCTTTTTGTTAACAATCGCTTTTTTTTCAAGTTTTAATTCTAAAGCCAATATTACTTCATTAGTGTATCTGAAAAAAAAACTACTTATGAGACATGGGAGGGAGAGTCCCCTGTTTTTATATGTACTATTAATAAAAAAAATTAAATTGTGAATTGTGATGTGTCTGTCACTAACAAACGATGTTTTTTTTATCTCTCTTTGAGTAATTGGATCTCTTTGTCTAGCCCAAACTTCCCACCGCTTAGAACGTCAAGCGCTTTCAAATTTTCATAAAACCACATGAGCCAGTAACGCTTTCGTCTTTCATGTCTTGGGCCCTCTCCTCCGTCGCAATCCTCATCATAATTAATCACTAATATTGTGTCCGTCGTCTGGCGCGTGGGCGACTGCCCTTACAACTTATACTTCGCGCTATTCTCCTACATAGGCGTGCATATTTAGCTCGGGCCCAGTTGCCCGGCCCGGGTCTGGGCCCGATTAGGCCCGGCCCGGGTCTGGGCACGATTAGGCCCGGACCGGACCCAGGTCAGACCTAGGGGGCCTTATAAGACCCTCATATTGGTCGCCAGCCCGGCCTGCAGCCCGGTTCGGGCGAGGCCCAGACATAGGGTCAGGCGCCGCCCGGGAAAGGCCCGACCTTAGGCCCACATTAGGCTTGGCCCAATAAAAATGGCCAACATCACATGTGCGAGTAATATTGAACCCGAATGACCAACACAAGAGGGGGGCGAGTGGAGGATGAGGCGTCCACTCCCGCCCCCCTTCCCGGGGGTCAAACGAGTAGACCGAGATCCACCGCCCTAACTGAGCGAGTGGACCTTACGGTCCACTCAACCCACCGGGCGAGTGCAGCTGCTCGGGGCGAGTGGACCACAGGTCCACTCGCCCATACCCTTGGGCGAGTGGACCCATGGTCCACTGCCCCCCCCCCCCCCCCCCCCCACACTCGGGCGAGTGGACTAATGGTCCACTCGCCCGGGTCCTTGGGCGAGTGGACCAAGGGTCCACTCGCCCGGGGCCTTGGACGAGTGGACCCAAGGTCCACTCGTTCAAGGAGGTCTCCCCCCCCCCCCCACCCCCGAGCCTTCTCTTTCTGGTCTTGCCGACCTCCATCGGTTCGGTCTACTGCGTCACGAAACCTTTCCTATAACTTTCATCCGCGTCGGGTCACACCGACATGGAAAATATGAGGGTTGTACAGTCACGCGGAGCCTGTGCGCCCAAAAGCACACGAGCGGATATTCCGTTGTGGCTAAAAGTGATTAATAATAATTAATAATAATATTATTATTACATAAATTGTATTAATAATAATAATAATAATTGATGAGGTTTCACAAAAGCAATTTGGTCGAGCCTGAGGTTTTTGTCACACCCTCGACCGGCTTGTCAAGATGAGTCCAACAAGCTTTTCCTCGCATAATTCTGAGTTCGTTTGGTTCCTCAAACGGACGCAGGAGCACTCGGTGAGCACGCCCGCAAAAGCTTCACACACGCCGGGCACGCACTCGCAATTAAGACGGGCGCGCAAGCCGCGCATGTGCGTGGGTCGCGCAAGCCGCCCATTTTCATAAAATATCCCAGCACGTCACAGCCTTCTGTCGCCGCCAGGCGAACCTACCCGGACCGCCCAGGGGTATCAACGTTATTTTCAGAAAATTGGTGATTCCAGTGACCCGAATCACGCATTCTCATTCATTAGTTCAAATTTCAAGAGGGTGCAATTACCGACGCACCTCCCAAAAAACTATAAAAAGGCTCATAGGCCTTCATCAGATAATCAAGCAGAGAAGAAAAAGCTCTGAAATTTTTCGGCGAAGACTTGGAACTCTGTTTGCTCTCCTGCTCAAGTGTTCACTCTGCTCACTCTCTCGCACAAGGGTTCACTACGCTCTCCACAGTGCCTGCTCCAGTGACAGCTCCTGAAGTCGTTCCTGCAAGCACCAAAGAAGTCTTTCTTTTTTCTCTTTCAAGTATTTGTAAGTTGAGCGATGACCTGTCACCCCCCATGAGGATTCTAATACTTGTAACCTCAAACAAATTAGTGGATTTAGTCGGCACCGAACCGACCCCGTGATTTTTTCTCTTTCCGGGTTTTTTCACGTAAAAAATCTTGTCATTTTTGCGGTTGGTTCACTTTTAACTGTTTGTGCGCTTGACTCACTCTCGAGCTAAGACAGTTCGGTTCTTCCAGATCGAGAGAGCGCTAAGCGACCCGCAATAATAATATTATTATTATACAATTACTGTTCATCTTTTTGAAAGTAACCTAGTTTTTTTTGCCTTGGAAGCATAACGTGCAACCAAAAATATTTAGGCCTTGATTTGAGCTCAGCAGAAGACGAGATTATTAGGTCCGAAGGAGAGAATATTAGGGCCTATAATGATGTGTTATATGCATAGTGCTTTTTAGATGAATGATTTGAATTTATCGGGCACCATTCCTGGTATATATCAAGGCCCGAAAATAAAATAAAATAAGTGAATTGATATTGGTACTCTTTTAATGGCTATTTGTACCCCTCAAACACCTTATTATTTAATAATATTCTAATCCATTAAAAACCCTAAACGTACCCAGCCCCCCCCCCCCCCCTCAGTCCACGATCGGCTCCCCCTCATTTCGCAAAAAACCGCCGCAATCTCTCCCTCCCTCACTCCGACCGGTGTTCCGGCCATCTCCAGCCATATTTCGACCGCCGGCGTGCAACCCTAGGGATTCCGACCAGCCGGCGACCCCTGTTGTGAGCTATGGATTCAAAAAATCTCCCACCGGCGATCCCTCTTCAATTTCCTGTTTCGGCCGGCCATCTTCCTCCTGCCGGCGACCCCCATTGTGAGTCCTTTTTATCTCTTAAAATCTAATTTTAATTAGTTTGTTTTGTTTTTGTAGGCTTGATCAGATTTTGTACAATGGATCAGATTTTGTGAAATTACATGAGATCGTCAATCCGGAAGTGAGTCAAACTATGGAGCATGCAATGCCAACAAAAACAAGAGGTCGTCCAAAGGGAAGTACAAAAAAAATTTGATGAGTATAAATCTACAAAGAGGGAACCCTCCCATTTTGAGCATGTACTTCTACTAGAGCAACAAAATTTGAAAAAGATGAGAAATGCATTCACTAGAAGGGGATTTTTAGAAAGTGTTCGCACTCAAATATCTTTTTATATACGGACACATATATTAGACGTCATCAATGTTATGGGAGATGGCCATTGTGGATTCAGTGTTATTAATATTGCAATGGGTATGAACGATGATTGGATGCAAGCTCGTACAGATTTAATTAGTGAAATTAAAAAAAAAACAAGTTACTCTACATTGCAATTTATGGAGAGTCCAGATTATTGGAGATAGTTGATGCTCTTGAATGTTGGGTTGTTCCAGACCCACTACATAACTGGATGAAAATGCCCGACATGGGGTTATTGGTGGCTTCATGTTATAATATCCAGTTAGTGCACATTTCATTACAACAGTCATTCACATTTTTGCCGCTATATTCAGCTCCCACTGCTATCCGAAAGATTATTCATATGTGATACATAAATGAGAGTCACTATACTTTGTTGCGGATGAAAAATGAATGTACAATGTCGCCTATATTTCTGGTCTGGTATCATGAAGAACAAGCAAAAGAATGAGATTTTATCATATATCACAAGACTCTTCTAAGCATAAGATAAAGTAACAATAAAATAATCATTTAATTACATTTTTATTTATATTATTTGACAAAAATTGCTCTTTTTTTTTTATCAGGTATTAGAGATTTGTGCATATTTATATGCTGAAGTGGACGATACTTTTTTATAGGTGATCACTAATTCATTGTATTTTTATGTTAAACAATTGATATTATTTTGTACTCACGATTTCCTAATATTTGTTCTTTTTTCTTGTTTAGGATTTTTTGGGATTCGACTACATTAAGAGACGCCTACAAAAAAAATTTGATGTTTGGAATGAAATATTTGTTTTGCGTACATTAAGAGACGCGAATGTATTTCATACTTTTTGCGTATTAATATTAAAAAAAGGTTTCAAATAGACATTTAACAAATTAACTTTTAACTCTTAGTTCATATTTTAAAAAAAAAATTGGGTACAAATATCCACTATGTGCACAAATATCCTATATTGAGTACAAATATAAGTGGGCTATAAATAGCCATTTAAGAGGTACCTAAAATAAATGTTGAGGAGATAAATAATAAAGTAATAAATTTAATTACCAAGTGATTGGGGCTGTACATGCGGCGTGGCAATGAAGGGAAGCATCGACTTTGTTAAAGAGCACATTTAAAGTTTACCTAAAATGTGACCCACACTTTGACCCAGACATTTTTGTCCTCACAACCCAAGAATGGAGAAGCAGGACCCACCCAGTCATTCTGGACCCTTGGGTGAATTTTCCATGCAATTAATAAAGGCGATTGTTAACCGCAACCCGATTTTGGCTTGTCGCACCCCAATGTTAACCGCAACCCGAAAATTGTAATAATGTTAACCGCAACCTGATATTTTTTCGCGCCGCACCCCAAAATATTAAGTACTTAGTTTTTATGCATAAACTCAAAACCATACATATATGTGCTATATAAACTCAAAACCATACATATTTCTGCTATATAAACTCAAAACCATACATATATCTGCTAAATAAACTCAAAATCCAAAATAGTACATAAAATTTTCTGATAAGGACCACAAGCATTCCATTAAACTAGCATTCCTTGATCGACCATCAGGCCTAGTATTGTTTCGATTGGGACCAGCTCCATGCCTGACAAGTAAAAGCACAATAATATAATTAGACATGTACTTCACTGGCATGATGTAAACATGTTATAGAAAAAAAATATTAATATCAAACAAATATGAGTTTGTTGTTACGAATTACCGTACCAAAAATAATGCTATGCGAGCATACAACCATCGGCCTTGATATCGATATTGGCAAAAACATCTCAATATGTTACATTAAACTGTCAAAAACAAGTTAGTCAATATATTGTCACAAATCAGAAATTTTAGTCAATATATATTAAATTTGTCTTACCTTTGGAGGAAGAGTCATCCAAATGTATGAATGCAGTGGAACGTCCAATATTGCTTTCCTTCATTACCAACTTTGCCGCAAATTTACTTTCCCATGTTTGTGCTATTTCTCCACAATACCTTCTCCAAAGAGGGAAAATCAACGGTAACGGACATCCATCCCGCATATGAAGTTCAATGAAATGATTACCATCGATAAATCCAATGTAGACAATTTTTGGTTCTTCCGGTGGAGGTGAATGTAACGGGAGAAATGTGAACGATTGAACTTTAGATAGTTGGACTTGTACAACCCTGTATTCGCCGAGTAAGTCCTCGGGACGCAAGAGGTATTTTGGAGCACCGTCTTTTAATATAGACCAGAGCAGGGAGAGAGGAGGGCGAGCGGTAGAGGTAGAGACCCCCCACTCGCCCCACCCATGAAGGAGGCGAGCAAGAGGGGGGCGGGAGACCAGCCAGGGGGCCGACCATGGCTAGGTCTCGCCCCCGCCCCAGCAGTGGGGGGCGAGACCAGCAGGGGGCGACCCTGGCTGGGTCTCGCCCAGCCCCAGCAGGGGGGCGAGGGAAGGAGGCCTCCGGCCCCCCTCGCCCCCGCCAAAGCAGAGGGGCGAGACCAGCAGGGGGCCGACCCTGGCTGGGTCTCGCCCAGCCCCAGTAGGGGGGGCGAGACTAGCAGGGGGCCGACCCTGGCTGGGTCTCGCCCAGCCCCAACAGGGGGGGGAGACCAACAGGGGGCCGACCCTAGCTGGGTCTCGCCCGACCCCAGCAGGGGGGGCGAGACCAACAGGGGGCCGACCCTGGCTGGGTCTCGCCCCGTCCCAGCAGAGGGGCGAGACCAGCAGAGGGCCGAGACCAGTAGGGGGCCGACCCCCGGGTCTCGCCCCACCCCAGTTAGTGGGCTCGCCGAGCCCCGCGCCTCTCGCCCAGTTCCGGGGGGAGGGTTTGGTAACTTCAGGGGCCAGTTTGTGGTTATTTGCAGCCCAAATCCTGAAATCCTATAAATAGGACCAAGGGGGCACCATTTGGAGGGAAGCTCATCCGGGGCTAGCTCTCTCCCTCTCTCTCTCACACCAAATCTCTCTAGGGGTGAGGAGAGTCTCCAGTGGTGCCCAAGCTTAGTAGTGGCTTGGGAGGGGAAGTTCCTACGGGACTTCCGGGTATGTGGCGGGACCTCCCCACTAAGCCCTTGGTCTAGTCCTTAGTTCCTCAATCTTCAACCTAGAGCTCTCCCTTGGGGAGAGTAAGGGTTGGTCGCCCCTCAGCTTGCTGAGGGCCCCGAACTCCACAGAGACCGAGGCTTGTTCATCAAGTTGCCGGTTTCAACATTTTGGTGCGGTGAGCGTGGAGTGTGACCGATCCAAGAAAGCCTCAAGCTGAGCTCCATGGACGGAGGTGGAGGAAGTTCCGACCCAAGTCACTCGCACCCCCCGGTGGCTGGAGTGGCGTTGGAGATGTTTGAAAATCTCAAGTGGGAGGTCATGCAGACCTTGCAGGTAGCTTTCGCCTCGATAAGCGAAAGCAGGAGAGAAAGTGGACAGGAGGTCTCTCCTCAGCAGGTTGGCGAGAGCACCCTCGGGCAGCCATCCAGGAAGGAGGTGCCGGGAGGGGGCGAGTGGGGAGGTCCCAGACCCCCACTCGCCGAGACCCAAGGGGGTGAGTGGGGAGGCGCCAGGCCCCCACTCGACCAGCCCCAAGGCGGCGAGTGGGGAGGCGCCAGGCCCCCACTCGCCCAGCCCCAAGGGGGCGAGTGGGAAGGCATCCAGCACCCACTCGCCCAGCTCCAAAGGGGGGCGAGCACGGGAGGTCCCTTTTGTGAGCTGATCCTCTCGGCCCCGATTCCGGAGGGGTTCAAGGGGGCGGAGATGTCTCACTACTTCGGCAAAGATGACCCCGTCTTACACATGCAGTGGTTTGAAGACATGGTCTCCATCATGCCCATGTCGGACGCTTTCAAATGTCGACTCTTCGCGACAACTCTGAAGGAGAAGGCTAGAGATTGGTTCCACCAGCTCCCTGCGGGATCCATCTATGCCTTTGAAGACTTGCGTCGAGGCTTCCTGCTACGCTTCTCAACGTCAAGGAAGAGGAAGAAAGATGCCGAAGCATTTTTCAAGATCAAGCAAGAGCCAAAGGAGTCGCTGGCTCACTATCTGGAACGGTTCAGGGAGGAGGTTCTCCTCGTCCAAGAAGTGCCCGGGTACACCCTCAAGCTCGCCTTCACGGTGGGGCTGAGGGAGGGCTTCTTCAAGATGGACCTCAAGAGAAGAGCTCTTTTGTCCTTTGAGGAGTTGATGGAAAGGGTGGCAGAAGAAGTTGAAAGTGAGGAGGCCAACCCGGAGTTCACAAGAAGGCTGGCCAAGCTGAGTGAGCCAGAGGCAAGGTAGCATGGGAGGAAGGTAGAGGCTCCCAAGAGGAAGTTCGACCAAGAGGAGGACAGCTTTCAGGAAGAGGGGGCCGACCTCCTGAGGTGGAGGCAGGGGCCGAAAACACCCCTCCACCGCCCCAGCAAACCATGTCAATCGGCCAAAGAAGAAGAAGGAACCGCGCAGGAGGAAGAGGGGGCGTCCGAATGGAGTTACCTTACTGTGACTTCCATCAGGAGGAAGGCCACGCGACATCCGCCTGCCCCGAGTTCTTGGAAATGAGGGAGGCAAGGGGCCCGAAGACGCAGCGTCAACAACCAGAGGAGGTCGAGGAGGACCATGCCTGGGAGTAGAAGTCCGAGTCCCGATCTCCGTGCTTAGTTATTTCTTTGAGTCCATGTAGTATGATGGAGTGTTTCCATACTTAGTTTTCTTGCATGTAACCGAATGACTAATGTAATAAAAGTTCTTTTTCAAAATATTGTTTCCCCTCGGATGGTTCCGCTGACCGGGCTCTCGCTAGCCGGCAGGCTAGGTTGACCTCCCAGGGAGGGTAATTGATGTTCCCCTCGGATGGTTCCGCTGACCGGGCTCTCACTAGCCGGAAGGCCAGGTTGACCTCCCAGGGAGGGTAAGTGATGTTCCCCTCGGATGGTTCCGCTGACCGGGCTCTCACTAGACGGCAGGACAGGTTGACCTCCTAGGGAGGTAAGTGTTTTTCCCCTCGGATGGTTCCGCTGACCGGGCTCTCACTAGACGGCAGGACAGGTTAACCTCCTAGGGAGGTAAGTGATGTTCCCCTTGGATGGTTCCGCTGACCGGGCTCTCACTAGCCGACAGGCCAGGTTGACCTCCCAGGGAGGTAAGTGTTTTTCCCCTCGGATGGTTCCGCTGACCGGGCTCTCACTAGCCGGCAGGCCAGGTTGACCTCCCAGGGATGGTAAGTGATGTTCCCCTTGGATGGTTCCGCTGACCGGGCTCTCACTAGCCGGCAGGCCAGGTTGACCTCCTAGGGAGGTAAGTGTTTTTCCCCTCGGATGGTTCCGCTGACCGGGCTCTCACTAGCCGGCAGGCCAGGTTGACCTCCCAGGGAGGGTAAGTGATGTTCCCCTTGGATGGTTCCGCTGACCGGGCTCTCGCTAGCCGGCAGGACAGGTTGACCTCCCAGGGAGGGTAATTGATGTTCCCCTCAGAGGGTTCCGCTGACCGGGCTCTCACTAGCCGGCAGGCCAGGTTGACCTCCCAGGGAGGGTAAGTTATGTTCCCCTTGGATGGTTCCGCTGACCGGGCTCTCGCTAGCCGGCAGGACAGGTTGACCTCCCAGGGAGGGTAATTGATGTTCCCCTCTGATGGTTCCGCTGACCGGGCTCTCACTAGCCGGCAGGCCAGGTTGACCTCCCAGGGAGGGTAAGTGATGTTCCCCTCGGATGGTTCCGCTGACCGAGCTCTCACTAGACGGCAGGACAGGTTGACCTCCTAGGGAGGTAAGTGTTTTTCCCCTTGGATGGTTCCGCTGACCGGGATCTCACTAGCCGGCAGGCCAAGTTGACCTCCCAGGGAGGGTAAGCGATGTTCCCCTCGGATGGTTCCGCTGACCGGGCTCTCACTAGCCCGCAGGCCAGGTTGACCTCCCAGGGAGGGTAAGTGGTGTTCCCCTTGGATGGTTCCGCTGACCGGGCTCTCACTAGCCGGCAGGCCAGGTTGACCTCCCAGGGAGGTAAGTGTTTTTCCCCTCGGATAGTTCCGCTGACCGGGCTCTCACTAGCCGGCAGGTCAGGTTGACCTCCCAGGGAGGGTAAGTGATGTTCCCCTTGGATGGTTCCGCTGACCGGGCTCTCGCTAGCCGGCAGGACAGGTTGACCTCCCAGGGAGGGTAATTGATGTTCCCCTCGGATGGTTCCGCTGACTGGGCTCCCACTAGCCGGCAGGCCAGGTTGACCTCCCAGGGAGGGTAAGTGATGTTCCCCTCGGATGGTTCCACTAACTGGGCTCTCACTAGACGGCAGGACAGGTTGACCTCCTAGGGAGGTAAGTGTTGTTCCCCTCGGATGGTTCCACTGACCGGGCTCTCACTAGCCGGCAGGCCAGGTTGACCTCCCAGGGAGGTAAGTGTTTTTCCCCTCGGATGGTTCCGCTGACCGGGCTCTCACTAGCCGGCAGGTCAGGTTGACCTCCCAGGGAGGGTAAGTGATGTTTCCCTTGGATGGTTCCGCTGACCGGGCTCTCGCTAGCCGGCAGGACAGGTTGACCTCCTAGGGAGGGTAATTGATGTTCCCCTCGAATGGTTCCGCTGACCGGGCTCTCACTAGCCGGCAGGCCAGGTTGACCTCCCAGGGAGGGTAAGTGATGTTCCCCTCGGATGGTTCCGCTGACCGGGCTCTCACTAGATGGCAGGACATGTTGACCTCCTAGGGAGGTAAGTGTTGTTCCCCTCGGATGGTTCCGCTGACCGGGCTCTCACTAGCCCGCAGGCCAGGTTAACCTCCCAGGGAGGGTAAGTGATGTTCCCCTTGGATGGTTCCGCTGACCGGGCTCTCGCTAGCCGGCAGGACAGGTTGACCTCTCAGGGAGGGTAAGTGATGTTCCCCTAGGATGGTTCCGCTGACCGGTCTCTCGCTAGCCAGCAGGACAGGTTGACCTCCCAGGGAGGGTAATTGATGTTCCCCTCGGATGGTTCCGCTGACCAGGCTCTCACTAGCCGGCAGGCCAGGTTGACCTCCCAGGGAGGGTAAGTGATGTTCCCCTCGAATGGTTCCGCTGACCGGGCTCTCACTAGCCGGCAGGACAGGTTGAACTCCTAGGGAAGTAAGTGTTGTTCCCCTCGGATGGTTCCGCTGACCGGGCTCTCACTAGCCGGCAGGCCAGGTTGACCTCTTAGGGAGGTTAAGTGATGTTCCCCTTGGATGGTTCCGCTGACCGGGCTCTCGCTAGCCGGCAGGACAGGTTGACCTCCCAGGGAGGGTAATTGATGTTCCCCTCAGATGGTTCCGCTGACCGGGCTCTCACTAGCCGGCAGGTCAGGTTGACCTCCCAGGGAGGGTAAGTGATGTTTTCCTCGGATTGTTCCGCTGACCGGGCTCTCACTAGACGGCAGGACAGGTTGACCTCCTAGGGAGGTAAGTGTTTTTCCCCTTGGATGGTTCCGCTGACCGGGCTCTCACTAGCCGGCAGGCCAGGTTGACCTCCCAGGGAGGGTAAGTGATGTTCCCCTTAGATGGTTCCGCTGACCGGGCTTTCACTAGCCGGCAGGCCAGGTTGACCTCCCAGGGAGGGTAAGTGATGTTCCCCTTGGATGGTTCCGCTGACCGGACTCTCACTAGCCGGCAGGCCAGGTTGACCTCCCAGGGAGGTAAGTGTTTTTCCTCTCAGATGGTCCAGCTGACCGGGCTCTCACTAGCCGGCAGGCCAGGTTGACCTCCCGGGGAGGGTAAGTGATTTTCTCCTCGGATGGTTCCACTGACCGGGCTCTCACTAGCCGGCAGGCCAGGTTGAACCCAAGCAGACCCACTGTCCAGGCTGTCATCTAGCTGGCAGGTCCGAATGCTCACTCGGTAGTAGGTTCCAAAAGTTTCAAAGGTTAGCCCCGATAATGGCCCGCTGACCAGACTCCCACCTAGCTGGCAGGGCCGGGAACTGCTCGGGGCAGGAAGGAAGATACTCCACCTCTAGCTGAGTTTGGCTCCTAGAGTGTGTCGACCTTGAATTCACCTCTGGTTGAGCTCGACTCCTAGAGTGTGTCGACCTTATCCCCAATGCTGGCCCGCTAGCCGGGCTCTCGCTAGCCAGCAGGGTTGGAGGACCTCTCGAGGAGGTTGTATGTTTTTTCGCGAAGTAGCTCCGTTAGCCGGGCTCCCGCTAGCCGGCATGGTTGGAGGACCTCTCGAAGGGGCTTTATGTTCTTTCTCGAGGAAGCTCCGTTAGTCGGGTTTCCAGCAACACTCGTCAAATATACAAGGTTGGACATTTCTTTCCGAGCGTGTACCTCGCTCGAAAAGAGCGGGGATTGTATACAACCCTGTATTCGCCGAGTAAGTCCTCGGGACGCAAGAGGTATTTTGGAGCACCGTCTTTTAATATAGACCAGAGCAGGGAGAGAGGAGGGCGAGCGGTAGAGGTAGAGACCCCCCACTCGCCCCACCCATGAAGGAGGCGAGCAAGAGGGGGGCGGGAGACCAGCCAGGGGGCCGACCATGGCTAGGTCTCGCCCCCTCCCCAGCAGTGGGGGGCGAGACCAGCAGGGAGCGACCCTGGCTGGGTCTCGCCCAGCCCCAGCAGGGGGGAGAGGGAAGGAGGCCTCCGGCCCCCTCGCCCCCGCCACAGCAGAAGGGCGAGACCAGCAGGGGGCCGACCCTGGCTGGGTCTCGCCCAGCCCCAGTAGGGGGGGCGAGACCAGCAGGGGGCCGACCCTGGCTGGGTCTCGCCCAGCCCCAGCAGGGGGGGCGAGACCAACAGGGCGCCGACCCTGGCTGGGTCTCGCCCGGCCCCAGCAGGGGGGCGAGACCAACAGGGGGCCGACCCTGGCTGGGTCTCGCCCAGCCCCAGCAGGGGGGCGAGACCAGCAGGGGGCCGACCCCCGGGTCTCTCCCCACCCCAGTTAGTGGGCTCGCCGATCCCCGCGCCTCTCGCCCAGTTCCGGGGGGAGGGTTTGGTAACTTCAGGGGCCAGTTTGTGGTTATTTGCAGCCCAAATCCTGAAATCCTATAAATAGGACCAAGGGGACACCATTTGGATGGAAGCTCATCCGGGGCTAGCTCTCTCCCTCTCTCTCTCTCCCCAAATCTCTCTAGGGGGTGAGGAGAGTCTCCAGTGGTGCCCAAGCTTAGTAGTGGCTTGGGAGGGGAAGTTCCTACGGGACTTCCGGGTATGTGGCGGGACCTCCCCACTAAGCCCTTGGTCTAGTCCTTAGTTCCTCAATCTTCAACCTAGAGCTCTCCCTTGGGGAGAGTAAGGGTTGGTCGCCCCTCAGCTTGCTGGGGGCCCCGAACTCCACAGAGACCGAGGCTTGTTCATCAAGTTGCCGGTTTCAACAATACTACTACTATATTGTAGCATGAAGCGATAACGAGTCCCATATCCGGCATGGACATCCATTTGTCCAAAGTTGCTGGAGTTGTATTGCATTCAAGAGAACCTAATAATTCTTCTCTTCTTGTTTTGCCAAACATGATATCATACAATGTCAATTTTGTTTCAAGTTCTTCATGTAAATCGAACCTTACTTGTTCCCAACCGCCCGCAATCTTTAATTCTTGGCCAATTACTCTATATCCGCAATGCCCATCGCCAAGCACATCGATAACCTCCATAATGTCATGTGATAAATAAGATGGCATTTGCTCACGAACGTCATCCAACAACTTCTTTGTAAGCAAGGGATTAACATTTTTATAAATTGTCCGCTTGCGTGCATTCAACTTTGGAAGAGCCTTCAATTTTTTAAGTTCAAGTGTCTTTTCCTCCATCAAGACGTACTCAAAATGGGATGGATCATGCTTTGTAGATTTTGAGTTATCTCTAAATTTCTTGCAACTCCCTTTTGGCCTTCCCTTTAAATGCAATTTAACTAATGGCTCAGTAGTTTGGGTTATTGATGGATCAATGAGTTCGCACAACTTTCGTTTTAACTCCTTCTTTTGTATGTCATTTGCATCATTGAACTTCCGAATAATTGCTTCTAGTTCATGGTTTATGTCGTTCGGCCCGTCAATATCAACTTTCTCCTCCGGCCCGTCAATATCAGCTTTTTCCTCGTCAGTAATTAAGACTAAGCGTTTCCAATGTCCATGTACCAACCATAATGGAATTGCTCTAGATTGAGCAACATAAGACACCAACTCATGTGCACAGGGCAAACCCATAGTACATCTCTTTTTATGTGTACATTTATCTGCCTTACAACTTTCCATTCCACTCTTCACCATGTCAACCTCCTCTTTTATGCATTGTAGAGCTTTGAGAGAAACACGACCTAGAAGGTCGGAATACAAAGAACCTGCAAAATCTTTATTTACTTGAATGCAACTACTACCAAATGATCTCTTAATATCTGTGTGTTGAATGTTGATCATTTGATCAAAGGTCCTCCAAATAGGTGATAAATTACCAATAGAAACCTCCAAAAATTTCTTAAGTTGACTATGTGCACCTTCAACACGATTGGTTGTTGAATTACCCAAATGAAGACATTTATTGATCCACCTAGAAACAAAAAATGTTTTGTATGGATTTATCCAAGTTGTCATGATGTATGTGACAACTCCGCAATACTTTGTAGAGTAATCAACCACAAGCCTGTTTAAGCACATACTAAAATCAGTTTCTGTACGAGCATCTACCATTTTTTGCCATGCACCCATAAAACTTTCGAATGCCTTTCCCTCATCAAAGTACTTCTTGCAATTTGCTAAAATGTTTCTATTAATATGCACTTGACATAAAATATTTTTTGATTGCGGAAATACAACCTTTATAGCATTCATCAAAGCTTGCTCTCTATCCATCACAAACACAATCGGTTGGGAATGTTGATGGAGAATGGATTTAAAACATTCTAGAGCCCATTTGTAACTTGATTCCGTTTCATTTGACATAAAAGTGAAACACGAAAAAAATGTCTGATTTGTAGATGTAACTCCAACAATGCATAGTAATGGCATACGATAACGATTTGTCTTGTATGTGCAGTCTAACTGAAAAATTGTTTGAAACATATTACTTAGCTTTATCGAAACCGGATGTGCAAAAAATAACCTTTCCAATTGGTTATTGGCAGCGCAAACTTGGTTAAAAGAAACGTAACCTGCATCGTTCAAACACTTGTATAAATATTGTATAGGCGTTCCTCCATCCAACTCTTTCTTTAGTAACCTCACCCGCTCATTGTAAATTGTCCTAATAACCGTGGTATTTCCACTATTTTCCTTCTTCACCGCGGCTAATATTTTGCGTGCCTTGACTCCTGAACTGTACATTTGTTCTACCAATTTTTTCTCTTCCTCATCTAATCTTCCTCTATAAGCATGTGCCTCAAGATGGACTCTCTCATGATTGTGTATCCCGCATAATATGTGAATCCTCCATTTTTCAGTAATTAACTCTCTTTGCCCTTTAATTGAAAATGAGCAACCACAGCGCTTTGAAGAGGATCTACGCATTCCTTTATTCACCCAACTTTTCTTGTTCTGATTTTCTCGATATTTACCCCCTCTATCGCAACCAAGAAATACACGGGGTTTTGATCGCTCATTTAGCTTATCAGAAGATTTTATGGTTACTACATAACCCAAGTTGTTACCAACACCACGAGCCCATTCGATTAACTCTTCTTTAGAATCGAATAATATATCTGTGTCATAGTGGCAACCAACATCCACTTCCACCTTTTCAAAGGTTTCTTCCTTCTCATTATTAAAAGCTAGAGACATGAAAAACATTATGAGAATCCTATAAAAACAAACATTTTATTGAAAGCAAATACAAAAAAATTTACACCTACTAGTCATAGGTAAAGACGAATTTACACCACACTCCAACATTTTGATGATATCACTTGAAAACTCCATATAAGAATAACCTACCAATAGAGCAAAATAAATGGATATGATTTAATGAGAGTGAGCTACAAAAATTCTAAATCCAACAAGAATTATAAACATTTCTTATAGATGTTGCCACAACTCAAAACTCTAGCCAATAAAAGAAGAACACTAAACTTCATAGCAATCAAAAAAAATGCAGGAGAACATTATGGTTTCAAAAGCTTGAAATCAAAAAAATGCAGGAGAACTTAACATTAGGGTTTCAAAATCTTGAAATCAAAAAATGCAGGCCACAACATTCCTTTAGCACTTTGGTTTTCGAAGGAGAAGAGATGTACCAGATCACGAGAGGAGGGAGGCCTGAAATTAATATGCAGGAGAACTTTCGAATGCCTTCGTCGACGATGGAGATCACGAGCCAGTCTGCGGCGGAGACCTACGAGAGGAATACGAGAGGCGGCCTCCGTCGCGAACCCTAAAATACGAGAGAAAGGCCTTCGTCGACGATGGCGAGGAGAGCAGGGAGGCCTCCGTCGCATGGGGAAGAAGGCTACGCGAGAACCAGTCTGCGGCGGGCGGAAAGGGTTTTAGTTTTAGGGTTGTGATTAAAGTTTGGGGAAGGGAGGGGTTTTAAGAAATCTGGGGTGCGGATAGCCAAACGAGGGCTGCGGTTAACAATCGCCTTAATAAATTTGACCTCTAATGCAATGCCAGCTAAGAGTCTAAAGATCGGTAGGATGGAATATACACCGGCTCGGCTAAGGAACGATCCAATCGAGAAGTCTTCCTCTTCTCGGGCGTGTAATGTATAATATTTTTTGATGTCAGCGTTGTAGTCGCTGCACACTGGAGAAGGCGGTTGACGCGATTACTGTCGTGCTGGGCACGGTAAGTTGTGCACCGATTGCCATCCAGGGCTTGACAGTCGGCGATCACCGATCGGGAATAACAGTGTGATACCTGAGGATTTGCAGTCGATGATCTCCGTTCGTCGACCGGGAGTAGAGATGTCTGATAGCCGACCTCGATGAGCGGTCGCTAATCACCCAACAGGAAGCAGCACACGACATTTCTGGTTGCATGCACAAAATAACCCGTCGAGGGAAGCGCTATGTGATATTTTTGTATATGCATGTTATGAAATATAAACTTACACATGAGACCATAGCGCCCGATCGCATATCATTGATACGCGATAAATGTATATATACGCAAGTGCACGCGTCAGTTCAAGTAATAAAGTATAAGTAAAGATCGTTTCCACGAGGAAGTGTAAAATCTAACGTTTGCAAATACTAGCTTAACCTTTTCTTTAAATTCAAGTTGATTAATTAACGAGATAATTGGTTTTGAAAACTACTTATAATAACTTCTAAAGATTACAACTACGATTATCTAAAAATACTTTTGATAACAATTTAGAGAAAAAGTCTTGTACGTTGATTTTCTTTGCTTATTGTGATGGTTACTTGAAGTGATTCGATATGGATGCTAAAATAACTAACATGCAACAATTTGAAAGTAGAAAACATGATCTCTCGATCTATAAAATCCGTTTACCCATATTTCCCTAGTTATCTCTAACTTAGGTAACAATAAAGAATAACATCAAGTACACAAATCAATGTTGCTACCGAGAAGACAAAATCTCTCTCCCTTCTTCAATATATTAAATTTATGATGCACTTACGCCACTCCTCTCTCGAATCTTGCAGCGCAGTATAAAGGCGAAAACTTTGGTGACAAATTTACGCAACTCCTCTCTCGAATCTTGCCGCGCAATATAAAACACTCATCTAGTCTGACTCCTCTCTCGAATCTTGTCAAGCAAATTTAAAGATGAAACTTAAGCCAAAAATTTTATGAACAAAATCATAAATTCAATAAAGATAGTATTTCAAATATCCACAAGAAAATTAAAATCAAAACATCACAACAAACAAAGTACTTTCAACATACAAGACAAAGGAAATTAGTTCATGATAAATGAGAGATCACACGCAAATTGGAAGTTCTTATTAGACATAGTTAGAGAAGATGAAGAAATGCAGAATTTCTTCTCCGAATGGTGTAAAAAACGGTCCTCTTCTTCCTCTTGACGGTGTGCCCTAATCTCTTCTCCAAAGCCCTCTCCTTCTCTCTCCCTTTTCGCATGATGGTAGTTACCCCATGTTCTCCCCTTCTTATTTTCAAAAATCATCTGAAAAGTCGCACCTTCCCATGTAAAATAACCGCCTCCTTTTTTAATTTCGGAATTAAAAACGGAATTTTCGGACTGCAGATTTGTTGTAACAATTAAAAAAGTTGTTGCAACAACTTTTACTTAGACAAAAAATCTGATTTTTCTTCGCTTCTTCAAATTGGATTTTTCTTCGACATTTCTACAAAGAAAACCACATACACAATAATAATAGCCCAAATTTATATAAATGATATATTTAGTCATATTCCGAACATTTAATACAAATTTATGTATTTTAGGGTGTGTAAAGATAAATTAATTAGGTAAAAATAACTTTTTCGTAAGAAGTTATCAATCATAATAAAGTATTTTATCACATAAGCTACGTTTGGCAAGGCGTGGACGTGCAGACCATAACACCCGATCACGACCACGACCCGTTTAGCTGGGCCACAGACAGACTACGAGGATCCGCCCTAGCCTCCTATGATTTTCACGAATTTTCCATGAAAATCAACCCACGCATAAGCCAAAACGCGAAGCCAAACCCGCCCAAGAAGTTTTAGAAGTGTTCTAATTAGCAAATTGATCTTCTTATCTATCATTGCATCTTATAAATTATTTCTTATATATATTATTAAACACCTAGTTTGATCATCTTGGCAAATTTAATCAATCATATGACCTATTTATCGCCAATGTTTATTTCATTTGTAATATTTATTGTAAAGTTTAAAAAAGTTTATAGTTTATTTTAATAACCTGTAACAAAATGCATCTGTTCACTTTTTGTAATCAAGCCTTTCAATATTATTTTAATAAAATAAAGTTATCCCATTTATATTAATTATTGCGTACGTACTTTGCAAATGTTTAATTTAGAGCAATATTAATAGGCCCCCATATACTGCTAATAGCCGTCATTTTATAATAGCACTTCATAAAATTATATTTTCACACCATGAAGTTATTAGCACCCCATTCAGAAAACCAAAAAAATATAATTTTATTCATTCTTTTCAAAGCACAAAATACTAAATCTACCATAGCAAAACATTAATAGTCTCCAAATTTTTTGTAAGCCTACAATACGACAATAACAATTGATATGCACCAATATATTCGTAGGAGTCTTGGGGTGCGTTTAGAGAAAACTTCACTAAAGAGAAATGAGGTTAGTGGGGACAAAGGTCCAACCCAAATGAAGACTCCGCCGCGCACACGTTTCGCACTGTAGGCAGCACCGTGCAAAGCCAAAAGCCGCACCCCACTACTGGGGTGCGGTTAGTCCGCGCCCCACTAAGTGGTGTGCGGATAGCCCACACCCCACCTTGGTGGGGTGCGGCTAAACACCCCCCCCCCCCATAGAGGGGTGCGACCAAACCGCACCCCCCCCCATGGCGGGTGCGGCCAAGCCGCACCTGGCCCCTCCATGGGGGGGGGGGGGGGGGGGGGGGGGGCGGCCAAACCGCACCCCCCCCCCCCCCCCCCCATGAGGGGGGTGCGGCCAAACCGCATCCCCCCTTGATGGGGTTCGGCCGAGCCCCCTCCCCCCCCACCTCCCCGCGGGGGATGCGGCCGAAACCGCATCCTATCGGCGGGTAAGGTCGGATCTCGCTTTCCCCTTAAGGGACGCGGCTTTCCTTTTCCCGTGTTCGTTGCGCGCTCGGAACGCTTCTGAGCGCGCTCGGAACTTTTCTAAGCGCGCTCAGAACACTTCCGCATTCCAGGCACTCTCACATTTTTTCTTTCCTAATTTCTCAGATTACAGGACTCGCTTGTCGCCTTTTTCACCTTCAACAGAACTGCCCGAAGGGCGAGACAGTCATTTACGAAAAATGACGATCCATGTACTCCAAATTGACCAGCGTGATTCGCCCGTCAGGTGGTTACAGTGGTTACGACGACAAAATTACCAGGCTACCCCCGGCCAAAGCTATAAAAGGAGCTCAGAGCATTCATTTCAAGGGGCCTTGCCTTCTGCACCCGAGAGAGCTCTGGCGAAGATTTCCCTTGAGTTCTCCTTCGGTGCTTGAAGATCTCCTTCGCGCTTCGAAGATCTCCTTCGTGGACTTGGAGAATTCCGTCGTTCCGGAAGTCCGTTTTCCTAAGCAATCTGCGAAGCCATCGGATCCCGAAAAGCGACTCGACATTCTCACTCCTGCTCTCAGAAGAAAAAGTACTTAGTTTTCCTAGAAAATGACCTGTCACCTTCGGAGTTCTCTCTCTCTCTATTATTGAAACGAGCGGCGGCCTGTCGCGCTCGAATTCTAAGTATCTGACTGTAACCCCGGAGAAGATAGTGAAGTTTGGTCGGTACAGCTCCGACCGCGTGGTTTTTTACCCTTTCAGGGTTTTCCACGTTAAAAAGTTCCAGTGTACTTAACGATTTTCTGATTGGCTGTTAGCGCGCTTGGTTCACTTCAGAGCTAAGGTGGTTCAAGTCGACCGATCTACCGAAATCACCCAAGCGACCCGCAACAGTTTGGCATCGTCTGTGGGAAATGTGTTCCCAAATCCTCTACAAAAGCTTCCTAAAGACAACACCCGCTTCGCCAAAGTACTCAGGACCGGCAGGAATGGATATCCCTCAGACAATTTCGGATGCGTGCAGTTCCTCACTTCCTGCAGGTTTGGGAGAAAAAGGCACCCATCCTGCCCCAGTGACTTGGCTTAGCCAGCAAGCCGGCCCCTCTCGCAGCGAAGCAAGATTCAAATGATGTCACGGACCAGCAAAGGCGATCCCCCCTGTCAAAGTCAATCTTGGCATATCCAATCCCGTCATGGCTAAAGCTCCCACACTACAAGGAGTTCCATGGAGCAGAGGACCCGTACAGGCACGTTAATCACTTCTTGAAAGCGATGCAGACGTTCGGACTTCCCGACCAAATCAGCTGCGAAATTTTCACAGAGACACTGCGCGGAGACGCTCTCCGCTGGTATCGATCTATGCCCAAGGGAGCAATCCACAACTTCACCGAGCTGTCCCAGCTGTTCGTTGAATGACACGAAGCACGTACGCGGAGGATCCAAGAAGAGGAATGGGAAGAGCCCGAGACGGGCAGGTCCCCCCGCCCGGGGGAAGCGGAGCATGGCAAACAACAAGAAAAGATCTTCATAAGCTTCCTCCAGGAGCGTCCCCTCGGAGGGTTGGACTTCGACTTAGACGCAAGAATATGCAACCCAGCCTGTGAACTAAGGAGGGCGTTGATAACCCATCGCATCTCGTTCAACATCCTGTTCATGGCAGCCGTGGTGCAGCTCAAACTCCTAGGTGGGAACCTCAAGCTCAGAGACGGCGACGCAGAACTCCCGGACGGAACGGTGGTACCCACCATAGGAGTCGCCATCCTCCCCGTTCAAGTAGGAATGCTCTCGGAACCGGTCCAGTATGACGTTCAGTTCACGATCGCAAAAGCAGACTCGCCCTACGACGCGATATTTGGGAGTCTCTTGCTCGACGCCCTGCATCATGACATTTCCATGTCCGGACGCATGGCCAACAAAGGAAAAATCCTCAGGGATTCGATTCGTGGTCTCGACGTGGACACAACCGGGCTTCCTTAGATCAACTATGACCTGTCGCCAAATTCGAACTCTGAGAAACGCGGCGCACAGGAGGGTCGCACAACCCCTACATTGACGAAAAAAGAAAATCTTTTGGGATCATCAAACCCGCAACAACTTAAAGATACTTGTTGAAAGAGAAAGGGACATCAACAATAGTTCGTGAAGGCCGGACGACCCATCTATAGCCACACAGTCTGCTCCCGAGGGTCGGCAAATCAAAGCTCCCGGGTCTATACCCCGTTAAACGCCCCCCGTGAGCATATCCTGTCTGTAATCTACAACAACAAAATCATCAACTGGCCCAGAGCGCTCTCTCAACGTATGGGAGACCCATCCCAGTTTTGCAATTTCCCTAAAGGCCTAGGGCACCGTACAGAGCAATGTGCCAGGTTGAAAGAAGAAATTGAACACCTTGAGGTTTTTCGCAAAGAAGCACAGAAGGAGGCCACCAAGGGTCGGTCGCCGGAATGATTAACACCTGGATCACTACTGCCTGTTGGACATGTGTGTCAAATCCCTTTGTTTGAGAATAACAAATCTCATATTGTATTTGATATTGCTTGTAGTGTGTTTATAATGTGCAGGAACTATAAGTGCAATACTACATAGGTAGAAGGCAGCATAGAATCAAACTTTCTGAATGGAGCACTACCGCCAGCGCTAGAGGTTAACGCAGGCGCTAGCGCTACCGCCAGCGCTAGCGCTATCGCCAGGCGCTAGCTCAAGATCATCTCAGTGGTTTTGTCTCAGCGGTTAACGCTACCGCTGGCGCTAGCGATACTGCAGGCGCTATCTCAAGTTCGTGCACAGAGCCACGCAGCCGACGGTTCCGCAACCGCTCAACACGACCGCTTCCGCAGGCGCTATCAGCTACCGCAAGCGCTAGCTCCAAGATCTATAAAATGATGTGTTCTCTCTCGTTTTGGGTTAGAACTTCCAGAGACATTACTTGTGCCCAAACTCTCATGATGCTACTCTGCTGAAACATCATCTCCCACTCAAAGCCAAAGAAGAAATTCTGGAGAAGGAAGCCATCACGCTGCATTCGAAGAACGATCGCTTCGACCTCGCTCGTGCTTCAGCGATCCTTCATCCTCATCTCCAGAAATCTCAAGAGGGAGTTTGCTTGTTATTTACTTCACTTCTTTATTTGTATCTTGTAGTGAAATCGCCTTGTTTTTCGCGACTAGGTCCTTGCGCGACTTAGGGGGAATTCGCCGCGTGAGTTGGCGACTAGGTCTTGGGGATTAGATCTAGGGGGTGCTCGAGGCCATATCCGAGTTTGGGTTGGCTAGAGCGGCTTGAGGCTTTATCCGGGGAAGGATAGGCTAAAGCCAACCAGTTTGTGGGGATACAAGTCGGTATAGAAAAGGAAAAGAAATTCACTTTTGTACGCCTCCGATTTCTAGTGATATTGAAATCAAATTTTGTAAACACCCTTTTTATATAATGCAATCATGATTATATTTGTGTTTATTTGATTTCTCTCAATTGGCGTAAAATTTCTTTATTGCAAAATTATTATTACTAAATTGTCATCTTATTTCCTATTAACCAAAAACAACTTAGTAATTATCTTGAAAATTATAAAAAGAATTTTATTCTCTTATTTACCCCCCCCCCCCCCTCTAAGGGCGTCATAAGATCCAACAAGTGGTATCAGAGCACAGGTTATTCCAAACGGGTTAAAAACCAGGAATAATGGCGTCTTATGATCTCGCTTTTTCCGAGGGTCAGGGAATTAGTAGACCTCCACTATTTACTGGGTCAGATTATAATTATTGGAAAAATAGGATGCGTTGTTTTCTTATGACCCTAGATATTGAGGTTTGGAACATGGTAGAAGAAGAATACACTCCTCCTACATTTGTAGTTGGAGAGGTTATGT
The DNA here is from genome assembly GCA_033032865.1 of Dactylorhiza incarnata. Taxonomy (NCBI): domain Eukaryota; kingdom Viridiplantae; phylum Streptophyta; class Magnoliopsida; order Asparagales; family Orchidaceae; genus Dactylorhiza; species Dactylorhiza incarnata. The sequence continues at coordinate 5,762,367 of JAWHQI010000072.1, forward strand.
TAGAAAAACCTAAAGATAAATGGGATGATCGGGATAAACTCAAATGTAAAAATAACGCAAAAGCCATGAATGCTCTATTTTGTGCGTTAGATAGAAATGAATTTAATATAATTTTTGCATGTACTACTGCTTATGAAATTTGGAATCATTTGGAAGTTACTCATGAAGGTACATCGCAGGTTAAAGATTCCAAGCTTTTTCAACTGGAGTCGGAATATGAAAAATTCCGAATGGATGAAAGCGAAGATGTTGATGGTATGTACACGCGCTTCACCAAGATCGTCAATGCCTCAAAAGCTCTTGGAAAGACTTTCTCAAATGGCGACTTGGTCCGTAAGATCCTTCGTTCTCTTCCTCCAAAATTCAACCCGAAGGTGACGGCTATTTCTGAGTCGCACAACTTAAGGACGCTCCAAGTTGAGAGCCTCATTGGGAATCTCAAAACCCATGAGGTAGAACTCAAAATTCAACATGATGAATACAACAAGGAGCCAAAGAAGAAGGCGTTGGCACTAAAATCAAAGAAAGAGTGCCAAGAGGATGAGGATAAAGATGAAAAAAGTCTTTTGGTGAAGAACTTCCGAAAGTTCATGCGAAATCCGGAAAGGCGAAACACTTTCCGGAAATTTGTCCAAAAAGGTGGAAGATGGAAAGGGTCATCTTCAAAGAAGGAAAAAGAGAGCGACAATGAAGAAGAGAGACCTCCACCGGAACGCTATCATTGTAGGAAGACGGGGCACATAAGGAGCCAATGCCCAAAATTCTTGAAGGAGAAAAAGGAGAAACAGCACAAAGGGAAAGAAAAGAGGAAGGTGCTAAAGACAAAGACATGGGATAACTCCTCTTCCTCCTCCTCCGAAGAATTAAGCGGGTCTTCATCAAGCGAAGACGAGGAAGCAAACATGTGCCTCATGGGACATGGAAATGACGGCGACGACACCAGTGTTCATAGCGACACTGAGGTAACTCCTCCCACTTATGATGAACTCTTTAATGAATTCATTGAAATTTGCAAAGCTTTTGATAAAAATATGAATGATAGTATTTTATTGAATCATGAAAATGAATCTCTTATCAAAGAAAATCAAAAGCTTTCCAAAAAATTAGTTGTTTTAGAAAAGACAAAGGTTTCTTGCCAAGAGTGTGATCACTCCACTAAATTGGCAAAAGATATAGAAGAGCCACTTTCTAAAGCCCTCTCTCATGCCAAAACTCTAACAAAAGAGAAGGGGGAATTAGAAAGGAAATTAGAAGCCTCTCTTTTGCAAATAAAAAATAATAAAAAAGGTTTTGAAAATAGGTGTGTCATGCTTGTGAAAGAAAATTCTTTACTTAAAGCACAAGTTCATGATCTCACCATGGCCATTAAAAAATTTGGAATAAGCCAAAAATCACTGGACATGATTTTAGGGAACCAGTGCCATGGTTCTGGAAAATTTGGGCTCGGATATCGAGTAGAGGGCTACCGCCCGGTGCTAGCCACTAACGCCGGCGCTAGCACCTCATACCAGAAACCTGAAATCTCTTTTTCAAAATGCTTTCCTTCTGTAAATCAAATTTATTCCAGCAAGAAAATTTTCCAGAAAAGGGTCTCAACCCCCTTTATTTCGTGTGCAAACTGTTATAGGTTGGGTCACACAACTAGTTCTTGCAGGAAAATAAAACAAAATACTTTAAAGTAAATCTGGGTACCTAAGGCTTCCACTTACTCTATGGGAGGTTCTACTTGGGTATCCGGATCTTTACTCTCATCTTCTTTCTAGATGTGCAGGCAGGCTAAGGACAATGAAGACGTGTGGTACTTGGATTCAGGATGCTCCAAGCACATGACGGGCAATAAAGCTAAGTTCCTTAGCCTAGAAAAGAAGAAGGGAGGGATCGTGATGTTTGGTGACAACGGAAAAGGAAGGATCATGGGAATTGGTACAGTTGGTAACGAATCCTTCACTATATCAAACGTTCTTTATGTAAAAAGGCTAAAACATAATCTTATTTCAATTAGCCAATTATGTGATAAAGGATTAGATGTTTTATTTGAATCTTCTACTAATCTATGTAAAATATCTAATCCGATTACAAACAATATTTTACTAACTGCACCAAGAATACACAATGTTTATGTAGTTTCATTTCATGATCTTTCAAAATCATCTTTAAAATATTTTATTACCAAAAATGATGAACTTGAACTTTGGCATAGAAGGCTAGTACATGCTAGCACAAAGCTTATTGTAAGACTTGCCAAAAGAGATTTAATTAGAGGATTGCCTAGATTAAATGGAAATTTACCTTCACTTTGTTCACCATGTCAAAAAGGTAAAATTACTAGATCCTCTTTCAAAAGTAAAAATGTTATTTCTACTACAAGACCTTTGCAATTAATTCATATGGATTTTTTGGTCCCGTTAGCACCGCAAGTCTTGGTGGTAGATTATATACATATGTTTTAATAGATGATTTTTCTAGATATTGTTGGACACTATTTCTATCATCCAAATCCGAAGCGTTCTGTGAATTTTCAAAATTATGTACTCGTATTCAAAATGAAAGTGATTTAAAAATTAAATGCATTCGCTCGGATCATGGAGGAGAATTTGAAAATGAAAAATTTACATCTTATTGTGATATGTTAGGCATAAAACATGAGTTCTCCGCACCACGTACACCACAACAAAATGGTGTTGTAGAAAGAAAGAATAGGACACTTCAAGAGCTAGCACGCACTATGTTATGTGAATATAAATTACCTAAGTCCTTTTGGGTCGAAGCCGTAAACACATCATGTTATGTTATAAATAGAATCATGCTTCGCCCATCTTTGAATCTCACACCATATGAATTTTATTTTCAAAAGAAGCCTAATGTATCTTACTTCAAAGTTTTCGGTTGTAAATGCTTTATTTTAAATACAAAAGATAGCTTGGGAAAGTTTGATGAAAAATGTGATAAAGGAACATTTCTTGGATACTCTTCAACTAGTAAAGCTTATAGAGTTTTTAATAAAAGAACTAGAAAAGTTGAAGAGTCAATTAATGTGAAATTTGATGAGCTTGTTCCTTGTATAGAAAGACTTTCCGCAGGCAAAGAGGATGGTCTATTACCTCCTTTGGAGCATGGTGATGAAGAACCTTCCAAAGAAGAAGAAGAGGAGGCCAAGAAAGATGAATATGTAGTTCCAAGCGTCTTAAAATTCACAAAGGATCATCCACGGGAACTTATAATTGGTGAACCATCCATCGGGGCAAGAACTCGCTCTTCTCTTCATGAATCTTATTCAAATGTTTGTTTTGTTTCCGAAATAGAACAAAAAAATGTTTCTACTACTTTAAATGATGAATTTTGGTTTTTGGCTATGAATGAAGAGTTAGAACAATTTGAGCGACATAATGTTTGGAAATTAGTAGAAAGACCATCTAATCACCCGGTTGTAGGCGTAAAATGGATTTTCAAAAATAAATTAGATGGTGAGTCTAGAATATATAGAAATAAAGCACGCTTAGTAGCATAAGGATATTCACAAATCGAGGGGATAGATTTTGATGAATCTTTTGCACCCGTTGCTAGATTGGAGTCTATAAGAATTTTTCTAGCATTTGCAAGCTTTAAAAGAATAAAACTATTTCAAATGGATGTGAACAGTGCGTTTCTAAACGGGTATGTAAAAGAAGAAGTTTATGTTGAACAACCCCCCGGCTTTATTAATGAAAAAATTCCAAATCATGTTTATAAACTAGAAAAGGCGCTTTATGGTTTAAAACAAACGCCCCGTGCATGATTTGAAAGACTTACATCATTTTTATTAAAGCACGGTTATATTATGGGAAGTGTGGATAATACTCTCTTCATTAAGCACAACAATGATGATATAATTATTTTACAAATATATGTTGATGATATTATTTTTGGATCTACTAATGAAGAGATGTGTAAATAAGTTATTTTAGTGATGAAAAATGAATTCGAAATGAGTCTTAGGAGAACTTTCTTATTTCCTTGGGTTTCAAATATCTCAAAGAATTGATGGTATCTTTGTATGTCAAACAAAATATGTCCATGATATGCTTAAATGTTTTGGATTTGAAAACCTTAAACATGCTTCTACACCAATGAGTGCGTCACTTAAATTAGGAAAAGTTGAATCGAGAATTTCAATTGATCAAACCTTATATAGAGGTATGATAGGATCCCTACTTTATCTTAGTGCAACTAGACCCGATATTATGTTTGTCGTATGCTTATGTGCTCGATTTCAAGCCAATCCAAAAGAATCTCATTTAAAAGCGGTAAAACGAATTTTTAGATATCTCATTGGGTCATCAAGATTAGGATTATGGTACCCACATAATGATTCATTTACATTGCATGGCTATTCCGATTCGGATTATGCCGGTTGTTCACTTGATAGAAAAAGCACTAGTGGTACTTGTCATTTTCTAGGACCTTCATTAGTTGCATGGTCTAGTAGGAAACAAAATTCGGTTGCACTCTCCACCACGGAGGCCGAATACATTGCATTAGGGAGTTGTTGTGCACAAGCATTATGGATGAGCCAAACTTTAGAGGATTTTGGTTTTCATCTATAAAATATTGAACTAAAATGTGACAACAAAAGTGCCATTGATCTCACAAACAATCCGGTACACCACTCTAGATCCAAACATATAGATGTGCGTCATCATTTCATAAGGGATCACATTAAAAAGGTAAATGTAAGGATTAGTTTCATTGGCACGGACTCTCAACTTGCTGATATATTTACTAAACCTCTTCCCGATGCAAGGTTTCAAATGTTAAGATTCGAATTAGGAGTCTTAGACAACTTAGGATGAATAACATGTAAAACGCTAATGTTTTATGCAATTTGAGCAATCAAAACATTTCTGAATATTATACAATTTCTTCATAAGACTACACTTAAGACCCCTAATCAATATCAAAAATAAAAAATTTAAAATTCCTAAAAAATCGTGTACTGTTTGACGCGCTATCACTAGCGCCGACGCTATTGGGGTGTACTTCATATACTCATAACTGAAGGTTTTCAAGTTTGAGGAGTGGAGCAGGTTTTCAGAAGAAAAGAAATTTTTGCTAAGTCAATTCGTCGAGATGTCTCGTGAAGTTCCGATGAATCTCGACGAATCCAGACAGAAGCCAAATTTCTAGTTTAAAGAAGAAATTTCTGCGGCTAAGTATATTCGTCGAATGTTCTCATGAACTCCCGACGAATATCGACGAACGCAGACAGAAGTCAAAAAGGCAGACTTGTGAAGGAAATTGTGCGGCTAAGTCAATTCGTCGAATATTCTCGAGAACTCCCGACGAATTCCGACGAATGAAAACAGAAGATAGTTTTCAAGCTTTGGTCAGTATTTTTCAATGACTAAGTCAATTCGTCGAATGTTCACGTAAAGTCTCGACGAATGACGGACAGACGTTTTCAAATTTATGTTTCAAGGAATTCATCATGCTTATCATATTCAAAACAAAAAAACAGTATGATCTTTATTGCCAATATCAAGCATGTATGATTTCTATTATTTAGAATTATTTACAATGTTAAAACATATTCTTTCAAATTACTATGAACATTGTTTTGCTTATCATGCTTAGATATATCTATTTAAAGTGCATCAATTGTATTGAAAAATGTGTAGAACCAAGCTTAGCATGCCTCTAAGTATGACTAAATGTTTTATGATTGATAATGATACATTTCACTCACTTATTTTGGTAATCAACATGTGTGTCTAAATCTAAAAATGCTTGCTTGTGTATTGTATTTGTACAATGAATTACAACTTGCATAAGTTTATTGCCTACACTACATTTGAATTGCACTTATGAAATTTAGAAAAGTGGTTAAGTTAAAATTTTTTTTTGCAAAACAAGTGTATTCGGAGAATGTTGTCTCACAAATATGAACAAAAAATTATATATGTAGACAAATATAACTCCACCAAGCACTACTTGAACCTCCTGATAAGTCTTCATAAGCATTGTGAGGCTGAGCACCTTGGAAAGAATAGTAAAATGTCTTGTGCAAACTTTGATTATTACACCACTTTGTTAAAAATTATGTGCATTAAAAGTGTGTGAAAGTAATTTACTTGTGTTTTATTGTGCACTTTACTTTACATATGTCTTGTATTTTGATGATTTAAATCCATTGTTAACATTGCCCAAAATACACTTATGTGCACATCATTATCTTTCATAACACTTCTTCTCATGAGTATTGGATTCTAATGCTTTATTTATACTACTCTTTATATAAGAAATGCACTAGATAACCTAGCATGATCTCTATAATGTTTTGGTATGTCTTGAATTTAAAATTAAGTAACATTATAGTATAATCTCTCTTTGATATGTTCATTTCATGTTTGGTATTTTTATGAAAAACTTTGAGATTTCAAAAAGGTTAAAACATCTTTCAATTTTGAACTAAAACTCATATTTTTACTTATGCTTTTCATGCCTACAAAAAGATGTTTATTATAATCTTCCGCTTGCTTGCAACTCTTATCTTTATATTTGAAATCTTTTATATATGTTATGCTTAAACTTTTTATCATTTCATATATTATAAAAGCTCGATCATGATTTATAACTAGCCTAAAGAATGACTCCTTACTACCCTCACCCCACCTTCTTTTGATAATACAAAAAGGGGGAGATTAATTAAAGAAATCTATATAGGAGAAATATAGAAGATTAAGGGGAGAATAATTCATGTAATCTATCATTTAGGGGGAGTAGAACATAAAATTGCATTTATGTAGGGGGGAACATTAAGATATGGGGAGTATGCACAATTTCAGCATGCTTATCATATACTATAGTTGCACTTTTATCTTGCTTATCTTATCTATAAACACTATTATTGATTTCTTGCTTAGAGAATTTGTTATTATCAAAAGGGGGAGATTGTTGGACATGTGTGTCACATCCCTTTGTTTGAGAATAATAAATCTCATATTGTATTTGATATTGCTTGTAGTGTGTTTATAGTGTGCATGAACTATAGGTGCAATACTCCATAGGTAGAAGGCAGCATGGAATCAAACTTTCTGAATGGAGCACTACCGTCAGCGCTAGAGGTTAACGCAGGTGCTAGCGCTACCGCCAGCGCTAGCTCAAGATCATCTCAGCGGTTTTGTCTCAGCGGTTAACGCTACCGCCGGCGCTAGCGATACCGCAGGCGCTATCTCAAGTTCGTGCACAGAGCCACGCAACCGACGGTTCCGCAACCGCTCAACACGACCGTTACCGCAGGCGCTAGCTCCAAGATTTATAAAACGATGTGTTCTCTCTCATTTTGGGTTAGAACTTCCAGAGGCATTACTTGTGCCCAAACTCTCGTGCTGCTACTCTGCTGAAACATCATCTCCCACTCAATGCCAAAGAATAAATTCTAGAGAAGGAAGCCATCACGCTGCATCCGAAGAACGATCGCTTCGACCTCGCTCGTGCTTCAGCGATCCTTCATCCTCATCTCCAGAAATCTCAAGAGGGAGTTTGCTTGTTATTTACTTCACTTCTTTATTTGTATCTTGTAGTGAAATTGCCTTGTTTTTGGCGACTAGGTCCTTGCGCGGCTTAGGGGGAATTCGCCGCGTGAGTTGGCGACTAGGTCTTGGGGATTAGATCTAGGGGGTGCTCGAGGCCATATCCGAGTTTGGGTTGGCTAGAGCGGCTTGAGGCTTTATCCGGGGAAGGATATGCTAAAGCCAACCGGTTTGTGGGGATACAAGTCGGTATAGAAAAGGAAAAGAAATTTACTTTTGTACGCCTCCGATTTCTAGCGATATTGAAATCAAATTTTGTAAACACCCTTTTTATATAATGCAATCATGATTATATTTGTGTTTATTTGATTTCTCTCAATTGGCGTAAAATTTCTTTATTGCAAAATTGTTATTACTAAATTGTAATCTTATTTCCTATTAATCAAAAACAACTTAGTAATTATCTTGAAAATTATAAAAAGAATTTTATTCTCATATTCACCCCCCTCTAAGGGCGCTATAAGATCCAACACTGTCTACCACGCTGAACGACCAGAAGAGCTCGTGCAGGCACAGCGCAAAGGGAGCTCGACATTACCTTCTCTCTCGTCAAATTTGTATCAAAAACTTACTAACTCAAAAGCCGCAAGATTGCACTTGCGCATGTATCAACGTTTATTTTTTGATATGCTTTACCTGTTCTACACTATTCTACTACAAGAACACTTCGGGGCCCCGGCCCCGGGGACTTCGCACTGCCGTCGATTGAAGATTCTCCCTTCTCCTCTGCGGTCAGGTCCCGACGTCGTAAGAGCCTGCCCCTCTTACGTTCGTCCACGATTTGAATACCCCTGTTATTCACCGGCCACTTCGGGGCCCTGCCCCGGGGACTTTGCATTGCCGTCGATTGAAGGTTAGCCCTTCTCCTCCGCGGTCAGGTCCCGACGTCGTAAGGGCCTGCCCCTCTTACGTTCGTCTACGGTTTGAATACCCCTGCTATTCACCGGCCACTTCGGGGCCCTGCCCCGGGGACTTTGCACTACCGTTGATTGAAGGTTCGACCATCTCCTCAGCGGTCAGGTCCCGACGTCGTAAGGACCTCCCCCTCTTACGTTCGTCCACAGTTTGAATACCCCTGCTATTCACCGGCCACTTCGGGGCCCTGCCACGGGGACTTTGCACTGTCGTCGATTGAAGGTTCTCCCTTCTCCTCCGCGGTCAGGTCCCGACGTCGTAAGGGTCTGCCCCTCTTACGTTCATCCACAGTTTGAATACCCATACTATTCACCGGCCACTTCGGGGCCCTGCCCCGGGGAATTTGCACTGCCGTCGATTAAAGGTTCGCCCTTCTCCTCCGCGGTCAGGTCCCGACGTCGTAAGGGTCTGCCCCTCTTACGTGCATCCACGGTTTGAAATACCCCTGCTATTCACCGGCCACTTCGAGGCCCTGCCCCGGGGTCTTTGCACTAGGGCAAACCGTAGGAAGCACCGAGCAAAGCCAAAACCCGTACCCCCTCCAGGGGGGGCAAACCGTAGGAAGCACCGAGCAAAGCCAAAAACCGGACCCCCTCCATGGGGGGGGGGGGGGGGGGGGGGGGGGTGAGGCCAAACCGCACCCTGCTGGTGGGGTACGACCGAGCCCCCCCCCCCGGATGCGGCCAAAACCGCATCCCCTCGGAGTGTAAGATCGGAGCTCGCTTTCCCCTTAAGGGGCGTGACTTTCCTTTTCCCATGTTCGTTGCGCGCTCGGAACACTTCTGAGTGCGCTCAGAACGCTTCTAAGCGCGCTCAGAACACTTCCGCATTCCGGGCACGCTCACATTTTGTCTTTCCTAATTTCTCAGATTACAGGACTCGCTTGTCGCCCTTTTCACCTTCAACAGAACTGCCCTGCCCGAAGGGCGAGACGGTCATTTACGAAAATGGCGATCCATGTGCTCCAAATCGACCAGCGTGATTCACCCGTCAGGTGGTTACGGTGGTTACGACGACAAAATTACCGGGCTACCCTCAACCAAAGCTATAAAAGGAGCCCAGAGTCTTCATTTCAAGGGACCTTGCCTTCTGCACCCGAGAGAGCTCTGTCGAAGATTTCGCTTGAGTTCTCCTTCGGTTCTTGAAGATCTCCTTCGCGCTTCGAAGATCTCCTTCGTGGACTTGGAGAATTTTGTCGTTCCGGAAGTCCGTTTTCCTAAGCAATCTGGGAAGCCATCGGATCCCGAAAGGCGACTCGGCATTCTCACTTTTGTTCTCACTCCTGCTCTCATAAGAAAAAATACTTAGTTTTCCGAGAGGTGGTCTGTCACCTTCAGAGTTCTCTCTCTCTCTATATTATTGTAACGAGCGGTGGCCCGCCGCGTTCGAATTCTAAGTATCTGACTGTAACCCCCCAGAAGATAGTGAAGTTTGGTCGGCACAACTTCGACCGCGTGGTTTTTTACCCTTTCCGGGTTTTCCACGTTAAAAAGTCACAGTATACTTAACGATTCTCAGATTGACTGTTAGCGCGCTTGGTTCGCTTCAGAGCTAAGGTGGTTCAAGTCGACCGGTCTACGAAAAGCACCCAAACGACCCGCAACAACAATAAATCAAAAACCACTCAAAATTGTCTCAAGCGTCGTTGTTTTAGCCACCTGAAAGCACAAAATAAATATGTTAGTCTTTACAAAAATATCAATTAAAAATGGAAAACTATATTGAAATTGAATGTGTTATACCTTAACTAGCGTTAGACTTTTTGTTACATACGTTTTCTAACTTTTTAAAGCTCCATATTATATGATTGTACCTGATTTGACAAAAAGCGTGTTTAGATCAGTTGTGAGGCATACGATAAATTGACGTTAGAATTGCATTACCTTTGGTCATGGATCAGATAAATTGACTATTTCCTCCATTGTATTCTTGGTTTCACAATCTCTAACACGTGAGATATATGACAAGTCTCCTGTTTCCGCCAACGCACTATGATATCTTCTCAAACAGTAATAATTGGGGGAAGCAGGCAATCCTTGTGCATAACTAATCGGATGAAATAGTTACCATTCAAAAATCCAAAGACATACAAATTTTGCGTCATCAGGGCGTGCAGAACGTGAAGGAAATAAAGTAAATGACTTATATCTCGAGAAATAAACCACTGCAATGTTGTAGTACGATGCAATGACTAAGTCCATGTCCGACATTGACATCCATTTTTCCAGTGAAGTAGGAACTACCTTACAGTCAAGAGAGTTCATTAACTCTATGAGTCTTGCATTCCCAAATATGGTTGTATATTGATCAATATTGCATGTTATTTCCTTTCTGAGGTCAAGGCGGACCCGAAACCAATCTTCACCCATATTCAAAGCACCAATGATAACTCTGTAACCACAATGACCATCCCCTGACACATTAATAGCATCAACAATGTGGTTTGCTATGTATGGAGGCATCTCCTTACGGACTTTAGAGAATTTTTGTTCGGAATGCAATTTTTTGGATCATTTATTTACGTTGTAGTTGTTCTTTGTGTTGCTCACCCATAATTATATGTTCAAAATGAGATGAATCTCTCTTTGTTGATCTATACTCCTCTTTAACCTTATTTGCACTTCCTTTTGGTCGCACTTTTAATTTCTTAGGCCAAACCAAGAAAGGCTTTAGGTCTCACTCTTTCTGTAATTTTATCCATTCTTTGAATTGTCACTGCAAAACTCAAACCTTTACCAGCACGTTGAGTCCATTCAATTAATTCATCTTTATTTGGAAAAAATATTTCACCAAGAAAATGTGCCGAGACATCTACTTCGAATTTTTTCGGTTACACACCCATTGTGAGCATTCATTATACCCTACATGCCATAACTAACACACAATGTAATTCATGCACATTACACATTCAACAATCTGATTTAAACAATAACCTAAAAAAACAAGGCAAAGATTATACCCGCACAAGTGGTAGATCTGAAACCAAGATCTCAATGTGTTGAGTAGTTGCAATGCGCACAAGTGCTGGGCATGGCAAAAAGCTTGTGGGTGGGGACAGTCGCCGACGATGTACTCAAGGTTGGAGGAGGGAGGCAAAATGCCGGCGAGTTACGGCGAGGCCCCGCTAGGGTGTAGGAGCCGTCTTCAGAGACGAAGGAGGGCTAATGAAGAAGAGATCCGACCGCCGGGGTGGTTGTCGTTGATGCTAGATGGTGGCGCGCCGCCAGCTGAGAGATTTGCGAGTGAAGAGGAAGAGGAATCTAGAGGCGCTGGGTCGCGATTCAGAGAAACGACAGAGTCGCGGAAGAAAGAATCGTGAATGACGGAAGGAAATTTCGGCTAGGTCAGGGGTGCGACTATACCAGAGAGCAGATTATTTAGAGGTGTTATTTTGTCATTTTTGGGTGGCTATTAGCCACACATTGTGGGCTATTAACAATGCTCTTAATTTACTTTCATTGTATCTATAAATTATTGTTTTGGGTCTAGTCTTAAGATGCTTAGATTTGGACAAGGCTTGCCCTTAAGTACTTATAGTTACAACTTAAATTATAATTAATTAATTTTAATAATTATATATTTGTTGCGGATCCTTCGGCGCTCTCATAGTTTGGTCGAAGTGAATCGTCTCAGCTTGAGAGTGAGCCAAACGCACAAACAGTTACAGAAAGAATCGACAGTGGACACCAGCGTTTGACGTGAAAAAACTCAGAAATGGAAAAAATTACGGGGCCGGATCGGTGCCGACCAATATCCACTAGCTTTCATAGTGTTACAAATAGCCGTTTCTCGAGTGTAACATGTCACCGCTCGTTACAATGAGATTTCATGTCCACCAAAGTTTCCGGACGTGGAGCGCAAAAAAGCGTGCTCTGAAGTAGCATGTGATGATGAATGCAACAACGGGAGTTCTGGACTCTGAGTAAGAAGCCGAAAAAGATATTCAAGTCGTATATGAAGGGATCTTCGAAGGCCGAAAGAGATCTTCGAGCTGTCTTCCAAGGCCGAAGGGAATCTTCGAGCTGTCTTTAATAGCCAAATAAGATCTTCGAGCTCTGAAGATCTTCGAGGGAATCATCGAAGAAGCTCTCCCAGGTGTAGAATGCCCTCCTCTATAAGTGAGGATTTAACTAATTTTTATAGCTTCTGAGGGGGCGTCTTGGTAATTATGTCATTAGTGGGCGCAGTTATTCGCACCCCCATGATGAGAGATTTTACTATTCACACCCCCATGATGAGGGTTTTACTAGTCGCACCCCCATAATATGAGATTTTACTATTCCCACCACATGATGGGGAATTTTACTGTTCGCACCCCCATGATGCGAGATTTTACTCTTCGCGCCCTCATGATGCGAGATTTTACTAAACTCACCCACATGATAGGGGATTTTACAATCCTCACCCATATGGGGATTTTACTATTCACATCCCAATGATGAGGTATTTTACTATCTGCACCCTCATGATGGGGGATTTCACTAACTGCACCCCCCATAATGAGGGATTTTACTATCTGCACCCCCCATAATGGGTAGATTTTACTATCCGCACCCCAAGATGGAGGGTTTTACTATCTGCACCCCCATGGTCGGAGGCGACGAGGACGGGCGATGAGCATGGCTCTGCGCGGTAGGTGTCGCGCAACCTGCGCTGCAAGCGCGGCCTCCGGTCATGCAGAGGCCGGGCGCCGGCACGACCTCGGGACATGCCGACAGCGCGTAGGCCACACTCCTGTCCGTCCTCCGATAGCGCGAAGGCCGTCTCCTCGTTCATGGGGTGCGATTACCCGCACCCCCATGATGGGGGTGCCGATACCCGCTTCCTCATGATTGTGGGAGAGGGTGGCTTGCGTGTATGTGTGCACGTGCGCTTCGGTGTCCGTTTGGGAGACCAAATAGACTCAGAATTGTGCGAGAACGAGTCCGTTAAAATTGTATTGGCGTGGTTGCGACAAAAAAAAAATCTCCGGTTCGACTGAATTGTTTTTTTTGGAACCCCATCAATATTTATCTTAGTCTATGAGTGAGATAATGCTAATCTTAACCTGTAACGAAGATTATGACTTCGTTTGGCGCGGCGGTGGCGGTCGTGAACACGGGATTCAAAACATGTAAAAATCTTAAACTGTCGTTTGTGACCGCCCAACCTCACCTAAGGAACTTCATCCACTTTTATGTTCAAATCTAGTTTTCTTTTCTTGGTGGCGGCCATAACTTTTGTCATGTCAAACATACATTATGTGATATTTTTGTCCAACTCATCAGAGTAAAAAAATCGCGGCAAACAGGGCCTAAGTTTTATTAAAGACATAATTTTTTTTAATATTAATCTACAAGTAAGATTATATTTAATCTAATCCACATGAGTAGAACTAAATTTAATGCTTAAATTCTCCTTTTATCTCAGTGAAATCATGAATAATAAATTTGAATCAATTAGTTTACCCATCTACCTTAAATAAAGGGTAATGTTATAAGCACACCAGTTTTGACTATTCGCACACCAATTTCTATGAGTTATTACACGCATTTTGAAAATAAGCTTTGTACATGCATTTTTAGGAAAAGTGTTCAACACGAAAGTTGTAGATCTCGAGATCTACAACTTTCGTGTTGAACACTTTTCCTAAAAATGCATGTACAAGATGTATTTTCAAAAAATTCGATATAGTTATGATCAGGGAGACAATACGTCTTGTGTGTGCATTTTTAGGAAAAGTGTTCAACACGAAAGTTGTAGATCTCGATGAGATCTACAATTTTCGTGTTGAACACTTTTCCTAAAAATGCATGCATAGAGCATATTTTCAAAAGACGCGTAATAACTCATAGAAATTGGTATGCGAATAGCCAAAACTGGTGTGCTTATAACATTGCCCTAAATAAATAAAGAAGACTATGCTCTAGCTTGAAAAAGATCAAATTATCTGTCTTAGCTCGAGAGTCACGAAGAACAAGAGCTCGCAATGTGTTTTACATGTTAAAATCCTGTTTAATTGTAAATTTGCACACGAGATACTAATGATCTCACAACAACTTTCGCCCGTTTAATCGGCAAGAAAAATACGAAGAAAGGAATAAGGCAAAAAAGACGAAAATTTGAGTAAGTACGGGGGCTTGTCCTTTAACACGAGAGACGTCAATGTTCCTCCAGCGCAGGGGCGGATCCAGGAATTTTGACTGGGGGGGGTGGGGGGGTGGAATCAAAAGGTGAAGAATTTTTTTTTAATATAGTGTATTAAATATAAAATCAAAGCGGGTTGGTTGAAGTGGAGATGCGCGCCAGGGATCTTATGTGATCGTAAAGTACCATTAAAAAGGCAAGTTTTACCGTACTGCAATTAGACCAGCGATGCTCTATGGTTCTGAGTGTTGGGCAATGAATTGTGTACATGAGCAAAAAATGGGAGTTGCGGAGATGAGGCTTAGGTGTATGTGTGGACACACGAGACTGGTTAAAATTAGGAATGAATGTGTCGTTTACCAAATAGATGTCTTCGTCGATGACGATAAGAATCGTTGAGGCGTAGGAGATGACAGATGCAGGGAACGATCACGTCGGCCATGCTGGGAGGCGTCGGCATTCTTGCTGTAGACGACGCAAATGTTTTTGTGCTCGCCTACTGGCGTAGAGGCCGATGCACGCTTGCGGGAATCGAAGCAGGGCGGATCAAAATGGCAACGGCTTCGTAGAAGGGGGGTCAAGCATCGTTTTTCTCTCGTAAAAAAAATGAAAATCTTCATCTTCTCAGAGACATTTCTCTCTCATTCGGACACCGTTTTTGACGTGTAAGTAGTCAAAATTCATTGGCTCGACGAGAGAAATCCAAATCTCCTAATATTTTTGCACAATTCTTGGGGGGGGGGGGGGGGGGGGGGCCCGGGCCCCCGCCGGGCCCCCCTTAGATCCGCCCCTGCTCCAGCCGAACACCAATGTTATAATTACAACTCGAAGATTAAGGACCACAACCATTGTTTTGAATTATTCATCCTTTTGATTTTGTAAGTATTTATACTAAAATTTCGTAGGTTTGTGAATCACGTTGTAATAAGTCAATTCTGCTTATCATTGGCTAAGAAAGACGTGAGGATGTTGTGCTACCGTCGTAAAATATATGTTTGGCATAAGAACGCTTATGAAGGCAACCGAGAAAAGAAACTAGTTTTGAACATAAAAGTGGATGAAGTTCCTTAGGTGAGGTCGGGCGTTCACGAACGACGATTCCTAACCACTGCTGTTAGGTCTACAAGCGGTTCTGTTCGGTTTTAAGTAAAATCGAAACTGAACCGAATAGGCTCAGTTTTTACACACCCAAAACCGAAACAGAACCGAAATGGATCGGTTCGGTTCGGTTTGGTTCGGTTTTTTAACATCGGTTCGGTTTTCAGTAAACCTAAAACATATTATCCCTCAAAATAATGTTTAATGTTTGCACAAGTGTTTTTCTAACATTGAAGGAAAATTCAAAATACACAATAATATTTAGATTAACTAGTACAATTAATACAATAAGTTCAAGTATTAGTTTAAAACAAAAATAAATAAGTACAACATATTTAATTTACTCGTTCACGCTCGGGTAATTTTTATAAACTTATGATAAAATAAGATAAGAGATATTACATATTCTCGTTATTTCGGGTTCAACTTCAAACTCAATGCTCACAATCTCATGCTTTCATCCGACGGGACAAACTCCAAGCCCAAACTTATAATCGGTTCTGTTTTCTCGGTTTACCGACCCTATAAACCGAAACTGAACCGAATAGGCTCGGTTTTCAGACCGCCTAAACCGAAACCGAACCGAACCGATCGGTTCGGTCCAAATTCGGTTCGGTTTGGGTCGGTTCGGGTCGGTTTGGTCAATTTCGGTTTTCTGTGCACACCCCTAACTGCTGTGTTGATGACAGCCACCACCGTGCGTGCCAAACGGAGCCCTATCCGGTTTTGCTCGTCTGTTGGACCGGTTCAGATTGGTTCAGCTGGGGAAGACGAACTTTTTTGGAGATGAATTAAAATCGAAACAATTAATAAACGAATTTCAAGCCATTTTTTCCAGCTTGAAAAAAATGGGTCGGCTCCCGGCGAAAGCGGAGAGCCGCCACCACTTCAGCATCTGCTGCTGCACTTCGCGGCTTAAAATGTCGGCGGGGCCACTTGCTCTCATTATTCATCACAGCAATTAGAAAATTGAAGAAAACCTCGCTGATAGCCGTATATTACCTACCATTAATATATTTATTGTTATAGTTTTCTGTAAATTCTTCTTTTTTACGACAATCGCACGAAGAGTTGTCAAGGACTTCAGTGCCATTCACACTTTCACAGAGCAAAAATCTCCGGAGGCGAAAACCACCGGGGAGAGAGAGAGAGAGAGAGAGAGAGAGAGAGAGAGAGAGAGAGAGAGAGAGAGAGAGAGCACCCGCCTCCGTCAACCGAAAGATCTACAATCTCTCACCTCCGTTGTGTCTGCCGGATTATCTTCCATTGATAGGCACAGTCAAGGCGAGTCTTCTTCACTCATCTCCATACTTACACCATTTCCCCCTAACTTTATGGTCATTAGTGTGATAATCAAGCCATTCGGGAACAAATTTGCGCTATTCGGTGGGCTTCCGTGTGTTTGTTACTCTGCTTTCTGAACGAGAGATTTGGGGATGAGGGGATTGCTTAATTTGTTTAAGGGGATCTGGATCTGATGCTGATGATTTTTTCACACTTCTGGAACAGATGCGACTGGATATAAGATTGATTTCTCATGAGTGGGGTCTCCCTGGATTTTGTGCCGTTTAGGATACATTGGTGGCAGTAGTAACAATTTTGCATTTCTTATTTGATTTAATTGATTTTCTGTTTTGCTCCTGCTTCCTTATATTGGAGATGTCACCATGCGCCAAATTGTTTGGATCTAACTACTGAGTGATTGGCTGCAGAGTGAAAATGCCGGGCGTTTTGATAGGATTTGTTGCTTTTTGATGGGTTCAGGTTGTTAGCGGACGAGGTTTTTTGCTTTGCTGAAGTAGGGGATTATTCATTAAGCAAAGCTGGCGGCCACACTTGGTTGGAGATACACCGGTAGTAATGGCTCCAATCATGGAGCTCTGGATCTGGTATGTTGCAAGAATGCATAAATCGTTACTGCAGTTATATGCTATATTTGACTCTAATTGGTGATGTTTTTTCTCGAAAATCTGTATGTTTTGAAAAAGATGTTGTTAGCACCTAATTTTTTATTTTATTTTTTCAATCTTATTTGGAATACTATGGATTTTAGTTGTTGATAACTTGTTGAGTATTAAAGGAGGTTTCTGTATGTGTGGGCTGGTGAACTAGGAATTGTCTGGGAGAAGGGATGGAAACATGTTTAGGTTCTTAGTTCAGTCCCTTTGATTCATTTATTGTTTAATTTTCGCTCTCTGCAATTATGAGCATTTTAGGTCCTATGTCCCGGCCTTTGAACACTGTATTTCTTTATATGTTTGTGTTCCCAAATAGTTGAAATAAGGCTGTTAATGATGATGCTGATATGGCATGAATAAATATGTTACTTGAGCTTAACACACTATATGACTAATTGATATTTTAGATTGTGTTGTACTCCAAATAAGTATTTAAATTTGTTGCGGTGTTCACTTAATCTAGTTGGGTGAGATCTCAAGCAACCAAGAAGCAATCTTCTCTTTCTGATATTGTTCAATCTTTCAACTATGAATCAAATTATTACATTAATTGAGAATGTTGGGTTGAGTTTGTTTGTGCAAAAATTTAAATGTATAAAAAACAACTTATATTCGCATTGTTGAGTCATTTGGAATAAAATGCGAGTAAAATTCACAATCGGGCGTCAAGTGATCGGATAATGAGAGTCGGGTTGAGAGGGGAGATCACAGATGTTAATTTTCTGTAAAGGAATTTTAATAACCAATGCTGAACTTGGAAAGATGGATAAATATATAGCTTTTCTATATTTACTAATAATTTGTATGCTCATGATCTTGAGTTTCTTTAAGCTATTTGTTGCATTGCCATTTCCTTCACAAAGCGAAGCGTTTGCATCATATATTATTCATTGTTCACTATCCCATATGCCTCTTTCCACACAAGCAAATGCTTACCCCCACCTCATTTATTAACTTGGTTCATTGTTTCTTATGCACCTACTCTTTTATGTATGCCAATCACAGGAAAGAAACATGGACGGTAAAGCTCAAGAATGGGACTCGTCCACTCCACATGCCATATTGAAAATGAATGCAAGGTGAATTTCACCTGTATATATTATTATTTTTAGTTTTATTTTCAAATCACTAGTTTTAATCCTGTTATGTTTGCTATTAAATACATGCTTTTTGAATTTTCTTTTATTTTGCATGAACACAATTAAACTATTTTTTATACCATGTAAAAACTCGAAAGGTGATTTTTGCACATATACTCTTATTGATTATTGTAGGGATGCAATTAAAATGTATGCTTGTTAACTATGAATTTCATTTACGGTGAAAATACCAATAATCTTTTGATGGAGGAATCCAATTGGATAAGGCTTATGATGTTGATAGAGAACCATCAAAATTTTGTAGACTCCCTTGCAAAGCTATACCCAATATCAGGAGCCTGCTCACAAGGCTCCCTCAGAGTTGTTTTGTGATTTCTACTGTTCCTATAGGCCAAATGAGGAGTTTTGAGGGTGTTCTCAATTTTCTTACCACAACTGTTGTCTTGGGGTTTATTCTTTAGGAGCTAAATGGGAAGCCAAGAATTGCTATGGAGTTTTCTATCGCATTTTGATTTTACTTATCCAAGACAACAAAAATAAGCATATTAGTGCCCTCTGCCTGCTAAAATGTTCAAGACGGATTAAATCATATTTCCTTGGTATTTATGCTTTCTATTCTGCCCAATTATTTTCTGGTACTCTTGTCCCAGTCTTTATGTCTTCACCTTTTCTTCTTCTTCTTCCCCTTCCTTCTCCATTGCCCAACTATTAATTAGTGTATGATTAGAATCGTCCAAAGAAAGAAGATATTATTCCTATGGCGAAAGCCCTGTATATATACACATTACAAAAGTAGTTAAAAATCGTATACCCTTCTAATATAATTACAACTTATACCCTATTCGCATCTAATACTCCCCCTCAAGTTGATAGGTATATGTTATCAAAACCCAACTTGGTCATGATATATGTTAGTTGATTGTTTGAGTGCACAAACTCGATGTTAATCTCCTTGGACTCCATCTTCTGTCCAACAAAATGATAATTAATTTCAATGTGTTTGGTTCTTTCGTGGAATATAAGCTTTGATGCAATTTGCATCGTATCCTGATTATTACATAAAAGCTTCATTGACCCATTAGCAACTATTTCAACTATATTAGTTCACATGTGGCGACAATCATAGCACGGTATTCGGCTTCTGCACTTGACCTTGCCATTACTGATTGTTTTTTACTTTTTTAGGAAATCAGATTCCCTCAAAGTAAGATGCAATATCCTAATGTGGAACATTTGTCTGAAGAGGATCCTGCCCAATCTGCATCAATATATTCCGAAACCTGTTGATGACCTCGGTTCCGAAACAACAAACCTTGCTATGGTCCAGCAATGCCCCCGGTGTTAGGAGGTACGGCGCGGACGCTATGACCCACACTAGTCGAACAGAAGGGCGTGTCCCCTGGGTCTAACTGGCCGCCCCGTGGATCCTGCCTAGGGTAGGCAGTTCTATAAAGGAACGGTAGCGCCTTCCCCAAATAGTCCGGGCTTTTTGGAGAGTTGGTAGCGCCGAGTCCCTACAAGTGGTATCAGAGGAGGTCACAGGTTCGAAACCCCGGGGTCGTTTCTGTGGGGGGGGGGGATTGTTGGGAGGTACGACGCGTGGCGCTATGGTCCAACAATGCCCCGGTGTTGGGGGGTACGACGCGGGAGCTATGACCCACACTAGTCGAACAGGGGCGTGTCCCTGGGCCTAACTGGTTGCCCCGTGGATCCTGCCTAGGATAGCCAGCTCTATAAAGGAGCGGTAGCACCTTCCCCAAATATTCCGGGCTTTTGGGAGAGTTGGTAGCGCCGAGTCCCTACATGCGCCTTTCAAATACCGAAGAATCCGGACCACTGCTCCCAATGTTTCTCGCAAGTTGTGTTGAGAAACTGAAACTGACTGGCCACATTAACCGTAACTTAGATAGATCGTGTGACTATGAAATTGTTTAGTTTCCCATCTAGTTGTCGATATTGTCTTGGATCTCTCCATAAGGCTCCCCTGACCAAGTACAAGATTGTGGTTGGATCTATATGTGCATCCAATGGCTTCAACCCAAGCATGCCTGCTTCTTTCGGAGTATCCAGAACGTATTTCCTCTGAGATATGAAGATATTTCATTGTGTCCTAGCTACCTAAATCCCAAGGAAATGTCTTAGCTTTCCCAGGTCCTTGATTTGAAATTGCCGATGAAGATGAACCATGAGCCGATAGATACCATCATTATCATCTCCAATAACAATGATATCAACATATACAATAAGTATAATCATCTTTCCTGACAAAAGTGAAATCAAAGACTAAGTGCTCTGAACTGCACCTTAACATACCAAACTTTAGAAGAGTTGAACCTATTGAACCTAGCTTGTGGTGATTCTTTCAAACCATACATATATTATTTGAGGTGACAAACTAGTCTAGACTCTCCTTGAGCTACAAAACTAGGTGATTGCTTTATGTAAACCTCCTCTTCCAAGTCACTATGGAGAACAAACAATCTTGATATTCAGCTGACGAAGAAGCCAATCATTAACTGCAACGAGACTCAAGAAAATACAGACAGATAATCTTAGCATCCAGTGAAAAAGTATCCATATAGTCAATCCCATACACCTAAGTGTACCCCTTTGCCACCAACCAAGCCTTTAATTGATCTACAGTGCCATTAAGAGAACATTTTATTGTACAAATCTATTGGCACCCTACTATAAACTATCCAACTGGAAGGCCGCATCCCAAATACCATTTGAGTTCAAAGATTTCATTTCCTCAGTCATGGCATCTCTCCACCTAATGTGAGATAAAGCACTAGATAATTTTGTCGGTATAGCACTTGGGGATAAAGAGGTGACAACCTACTCCGCTGAGAACACGCATAGGGAGATGGGTTGGGGTGTGCGGTCCGCGCCCCTGTTGTGGGAATAACAGATGCTGGCTCATAACAAATAGCCATGTCATACGAGAACAATGATCAATAAAATAAACAAAATACTGTAGATCAAATTTTGACGCGACTCTCTTGGATCCTCATACATCATAAAAACTACAACAAAGGGTGTAGAAGCACATTTATGAACACTAGGAAAAGACACTATGATGTTTACCCAACCGACATGATCCATACCCAAGAATTCTAAGGGTAGGATCCATTCGTTGCAGATTTGGTAATCCGGGATGTCTCAACTGATAATGTGTTACCTTCTATGGAAGATGAGAGGAGGAGGAGGAGAAGGGGAGGCCAGGGTTAGGGAGGAGAAAGGAGGGATCAACCCTCTTCTTAATCAACTTGATCCAAAGATGATGAAAACACATAAGGTGATCCTCTTTATAGGGAGGGATCCACCACACTCAACAATAAGGAAATACAATATTAAAATAAAGATACAACGATAACGCCATCCGATACCGGCTGCCCGATACCGCGGTCGGTCTTCTACAACGCCGCCCGAGGCCGCCCGATATCGCCCAGCGATAGAGCCGCCCGATAACGCTGCCGGTCCACTATTCCGCAGCACCCGAACCGCCTGGTTCGGTCCGTCCTTCGCCCTTTTGCCCGGTTTGCTGTCCCGCGTCCCGCGTCACGCGTTCGCCTCGAATACATTTGCCACGGCGGGTCTTCCGCGTGCATGTCAGTAACAATACCGCCATCTGAAAATTAGCCTTGTCCTCAAGGCAGTAGTATGGAAATTGACACCAAAAATCATCCCGCAGTAGCCATGTCGCGGCGGAGGCCGGGCGGTTGCGCCAAGCGACCCGGATCTCCTCCGGAGTGGGATCTCCCGGCGTATGAGGGCGTCGATCAAGGATGGCTTCCGGGTAGAGAGGTTCAGACTCGGAGTAGTCGAGGTCGGCTGGTATGGTCGGTGACGGGGTGGTCGCCGATAACGCGCCGGAGTTGAGAAACATGAAAAACCGGGTGAATGCGGCTGCTGTCCGGGAGGCGGAGCGGGTAGGCCACAACCCCGATTCGACTGATGATTTCAAAGGGCCCATAGAAACGAGGTGCCAATTTGGGGCAAGGGCGGCGAGCCACCGTAAGCTTTCGGTATGGATGAAGTTTGAGGAATACCCGCTCGCCCACTTGGAAGGAAAGGTCCTGGCGCTTTCGGTTGGCAAAAGAGAGCATCTTGGCTTGTGCACGCCGGAGGTGATGCTTCAAACTGTCCAAAATAACGTCCCGGTCATGCAAATGGTCGGCCAATCAAGCTACGGGACATTCCCCCAGGAGATATCGGAGCACGAAGGGGGGTGGTCGGCCATAGACGGTCTCGAACGGTGAGGTATTTGTGGCGTGATGGTACGCCGTATTATAGGAGTATTCCGCCCAGCATAACCATTTTGCCCAAGTGTCGGGCCTCTCGCCAATGAAGCACCGCAAATACGTTTCTAGCCACAAATTCAGCACCTCAGATTGCCCATCCGACTGTGGGTGGTATGTCGTACTCATCCGGAGACGCGTGCCTTTGAGACGAAACAGCGAAGTCCAAAAAATGCTGAGGAAGAGCGGGTCGTGGTCGCTCACTATGGAGCGGGGAAAACCATGAAGCCGCCACGTATGCCTTCATGAGGCGGTCGACGACCATGAGAATGGAATCGAACCCATTCGAACGAGGCAGGCAGGTGATGAAATCCATCGCATTGTCCTCCCAGACGCGCTCGAGAATCGGCAGGGGCTGCAGTAGGCCGCTAGGGAACATCGTCTCATATTTCGCCTTCTGACAAGGCAAACATGCCGCCACGTATGCCTTCACCTGGCAGAGCATGTGAGGCCAGTACAACGATGCAGTTAAATGCCGATACGTACGGAAGGCCCCTGCGTGGCCCCCCGAGGGTGTGGAGTAGAACTCGACTAACAGCTGCGGAATGCGGGAGGAGGTTGCCGATAGCACCAGGCGGCCCAGATGGAAGAGCCGGCCCCCAATGAGGGAATAGGGCGGTCGTGCAGCCGAGTCTGCTAGTAAGGCCGCCCGAATGTCGTTCAAGTGTGGGTCGTGATCCACCTCTTGCTGGAGGACGGCGGCGTCCTCCCAAACCGGTCTCGAAATGGCGGCCAATTCCGGGGCGTGAGGGTGACGAGAGATGGCATCGACCGCCCGGTTGGTCTTGCCGGGACGGAACTCGATCGTGAAGTCATAACCAAGGAGCTTGACCACCCAAATTTGTTGCGTTGGCGTGGCAATTTTCTGCTGGAGTAAGTAGCGGAGACTATGATGATCGGTGCGGATCACGAAAGGGCGGCCCAAGAGGTATGGCCGCCAATGCTGCACTGCTAAAACAAGGTCCATGAGCTCATTTTCGTATGCCGAGCGGCTGCGCACCGCAGAAGAAAACGCCCGACTGGAATACGCTATAGGCCGGCCGGCCTGCATCAATACGGCCCCCACGCTGGCACTTGAGGCGTCGCACTCCACGATGAATGGTTACCGAAAATCCGGCATGGCCAGCACCGGGCCTTGCACCAAAGCCGCCTTAAGAGCCGGCGGTCACACAAAAGGACCTTCTTCTGAAGCTTTCAGCAAATGGGTGAGAGGGCGGGCTAACCCACCATAGTCCTTGATGAAGCGCCGATATTCGGTGACGCCGAGGAACGCCCGAACGTCCCGAAGAGAGGAAGGAGTCGCCCACCGGATAACCGCTTGAATTTTATCCTCGTCATGGCCACGCCGTTGGCGGAGATGGTATGCCCCAAGTAGCTCACCGTGGTGGCCCCAAAAGTACATTTCTTCCGGTTGACGGTGAGGTGGTGGTGCCGGAGGGTGGTGAAGGTCTCCCGCATGTGACAGAGGTGGTCCTGCCAAGAGCCACTAAACACGACAATGTCATTCAAAAAAAACAAGAACATGCTTACGGAGGACCGGTCGGAAGATGTCATTCATGGTTGCTTGGAATGTGGCGGGGACGTTGGTGAGCCCAAACGGCATGACCAAAAATTCGAAGTGACCGTCATGCGTCCGGAGAGCCGTCTTTGGCACGTCGTCCGGTCGGACCCGGATTTGGTGATATCCGGCGCGAAGGTCCAACTTGGTGAAGAAAGCAGCGCCATGGAGCTCATCCAAGAGTTCCTGAATGATTGGGATCGGGTATTTGTCGGGCACCGTAGCTTTGTTAAGCTCCCGGTAATCCACACAAAACCACCAACTTCCGTCCTTCTTGCGGACCAATAGAACCGGATTGGAGAATGGGCTAGCGCTAGGCCGGATGAGGCCCCCCAACAACATCTCCCTTACGAGCCGCTCGATCTCGTCCTTCTGGGCATGTCCATAGCGGTGGGGCCGAACGGATACCGCCGCCGCTCCCGGTTGGAGCACAATCGCATGGTCGGTCGGCCGAGTGGGTAGAAGGCACGGCGGGGTGGCAAAGATATCTGAGAAGGCCTCAAGCACGTCCTAAAGTTCGGTCGCGAGAGGGTCGGGCGTAGACGGCGGGGCCGACTGGAGAGGCCATAGCCACGCTGAGAAATCGACATCGGTGACGCGTGTCATAGCCCGGAACGAGATCGACGATCAGAGGAGGGTAGAGTCGCCCACTAAGCGACACGGTTGGCCCTGGTGCTGAAAGGACAGTCATGGAGGCCCAGTTCACCCGAACGTCCCCCAAGGTTTGCAGCCACGCCACGCCCAAAATGGCGTCGAGGTCGCCTTGTTCAAACATGTAGAAGTCTGCTATGACCGTGCAAGGTCCTAAAGAGAGGGTAACATCCAAACATTTCCCCAAGGTGGGGCGGCGGCGACCATCGCCTAGACAAACGGAGAATTCCGGGGAGGGGGAGTATGGTAAATCGATGTCGCGGGCGAGTTGAACCGACATAAAGTTGTGACTGGCTCCACTATCGATCATAACGATCGCCGGACGATTATTGATCATAGCCGTGAGCTTCATTGTCCGGGGACCGGTAAGACCGCCCACAGAATAGAAAGGTAACTCCAACACATTAAGGGGTGCCCCCTCCGGCTCGGACGGGGGGGGGGGGGGGGGGGGGGGGGGGGGGAGGGGGGGTGTCCGATGGTATCCCTGACAGCGCCGAGTCCTCAGATGAGCAGTCACCGTCCCCGTCACCAATAATCGCGTGAAACTCCTTGACCGGGCACACATGTTGCGGCGAGTAGGGTTGGCGACACCTAAAGCATAACCCGCGGCGGCGCAGGTCGTTGTAGTCGTTGTTGGAGACGCGGTGCAGAGCGTCTGGACGGGTTGGATGGCCGGCCCCCATTGGGGGCGGTCGAGGGCCTACATCGCCCTGCAGCGGTTGGCGGATGGTGGGTGCGCCAGTGCGGGGTCCGATGTCTGCTTCCACCGCCCGGGCAAGTTCCAGGGCTTCCGACACGGTGCGGGGTTGGTGGGTCTTGATGCGGGAGCGGATGTTGGGAAGGAGGCCTTGCAGAAAGAATCCCAGGTAATGGTCGGGTGGAAGGCCCGGAACTTGCGTGACGAGTGCAACAAACTCGTCAATATAAGCGTCCACTGTTGTCGACTGGCGGGCTGAGCAGCGCCGTTCAATGGCGGAACCGGTGTAGCGAGAATCGTAGCGACTGATCATCTCTTGCTTGAACTCGTGCCATGGGATGAGGGGTTGGATCTGGCGTAGCCAGCGCGCCCAATGGAGGGCCGAACCGTCAAGGCCGACCATGGCAGTGCCGACGCGATCCGCCGGGGGGGGGCGGTACCATTGAGGTCGAAGTATTGCTCCGCGCGGGTAATCCACCCCATTGGGTCCATTCCGGAGAACGAGGGCACGTCCAATGCTAGGGATGGTCGGCCGGCTGCGGGCGGTAACACCGCTGGGGCTGGCGGAAGCGGGACCGGCGCGCGAACGGTCGGCGCTAGCGGGGGCGGTGGCGTCCCGAGCAGCGAGGTCCTGTCGGCCGAGGATGTCGTCTCCGGAGGAGGCGGGGGCGTGGTTGGCGTCGGCGTCAAGTCCTCGAGGCGAGTGAGGATCGCGGATTGGCTCGCCAGGATCGCATCCACGGACGACTGGAGGCTCGCGAGGTGGCTGCCGTGTTGCGCGAGGCAGTCGGCGACCGTCTCGGAACCCTCGGCGGTGGAGTCGGCGGCCGCATTAGGGCGGGTGTTCTTGTTCGGTGCCATGAGGAACTCCGGCGGCTTGGTGTAGGCGGGTGGAGCGGCAGGTCGGACCAAATGTTACCTTCTATGGAAGATGAGAGGAGGAGGAGGAGGAGGAGGAGAAGGGGAGGCTAGGGTTAGGGAAGAGAAAGGAGGGATCAGCCCTCTTCTTAATTAACTTGATCCAAAGATGATGAAAACACATAAGGTGATCCTCTTTATAGGGAGGGATCCACCACACTCAACAATAAGGAAATACAATATTAAAATAAAGATACAGCGATAACGCCGTCTGATACCGCCGCCTGATAGGGCCGCCCGATACCACGGTCGGTCTTCTACTTCGCCGCCCGATATCGCCCAGCGATAGGGCCGCCCGATAACGCTGCCGGTTCACTATTCTGCAGCACCCGAACCGCCTGGTTCGGTCCGTCCTTCGCCCTTTTGCCCGGTTTGCAGTCCCGCGTCACGCATTCGCCTCGAATACACTTGCCACGGTGGGTCTTCCGCGTGCATGTCGGTAACATAATGAGTCTGAGTCTAGTTCCAGTAGAAGTTAGGATAGTTGTTGGAGAAGAGCTTGTAATAAGATAATAGATGCCTTTGTATTCATGTCCTTTGCCAATCACCTCTCCGGTCTACAAATCAGAGTAGAGATATAAAATGAGATTATATTAAAAAGCAGGAACAAACAAAGCAGATTAGAGAGATAAAATGTGAGTGAGTTTGATAATGCGGATTCTTTGAACAATGGAAATAGATCCACCGGAAATGACGACATGATTTGCAGAAGCAGATTGGTGCATTTGATGAAATAAAATAGCATTATTAGACATGATCTGAGGTTCCTGAGTTAATGATCCACGTGGGTTAAGTCGAGGACTGAGTCATGAAAGCAGAGGGAACTGATGCTAGCTATGTAACATGAGTAGTCTGTGTCTGAAATCCTTGAAATTGTAGGAAACTCTAAGATAATCTTCGGCCGAAATAATGGCCGGAGAGCCAACATGTGCTGAAGCGACTTATGCATGAGCCGAATGGCGAGGTTGTGGATAACAGGTGCCGAAAACCCATGAAGATTGTAGTAGGTCTAATTACTATGCCCCATTCTGCCACAATGGTACACTTAGGAGGACCTCAACCACCTTCTTTTCCTTGACCTGAATTGCTTCCATGACTGCGTCCTCCGACCTGAGCAAAAATGGTTGCTAGAGGCGAATGATTGGCTAGTTGGACTAGAGTTGGTGTCATCGGGGAGGCTTTGTTAACTCATGAGTATACATCTGCAAGAATGATGGTGGCACCGCCTAAAAATACGAGATTTTACAAAATCAAAATCATGTTTAGAAACTGGTTGACAAGAGTTTATCCCTTTGCTCTTCCTGGACCTCGGCATCTGGAGAGGAGGGTAGAAGATTTAAAATATATGTTGCGAAGGCTTGAAATTTTCTGACATGGGTAGAGATATCAGAGTTAGATTGCTTCCATTGGAAGAGGTTGTCAATAATGTTATATGCCCGAGTGATGTCACCCCAGTAAAGGTTCTCTGCCTGAGTCCAGGTGCCATGATACTCACGGAAATTCCTGAAAATAACATAAGAGATGTCTCAATTGATTGCCAAAGTAAGGAAACTAATTGAACATTCATTTTCTCCCAAGCAGGTTGATCAATTTTGGGGACCTGATCAACCGCTTTTATGAGATGCTTCCTTTTGGCCATGTTCTATAAACCAAATTTGAATGACAGCAGACCAGGAGATGTAGTTCTTGCCATTTAGCTTTTCTATAGTAATGACATGATGGCTTGACAGAGCAGGAAGCCTTGACAAGGACTCAGTCACAGTTATCGACGTACCATGTGAATCTGTAGATATATTGACTGGGTTCACGTGATAATGGCGTGATGATGATTGGCTGTCGACAGAGGACTGAATGAAAACGGATCAGAAGGTCGTAGTAGATCGGCGAAGCCTCTGAGGGAGCTGTTGAAAGCCTTCAGATGCTTTGGATATCATAGGATTGCTGTAACAAAGGAATCCGAATAGATTCAGATGTCTAGAAGCAGATCTGGAGAAGATGAAGCTGAAGGATTCATGCAGAACCCGAGTCGATCATCAGAAAGGCCTGGAGTAGGATACTAGGAATGCGTTAGAATGATTGGTCGAGGACATGGGTTGTAGTCGGAATGCTTCGTCATGGACGTGGGAAGTGTCGTCGAGTTCCTGTGGTGCGTCGAAATGAGCGGTAAGGTGAACGAAACTATCACCAAGTGGTCGATAGCCTCTAGCTTGACTGCAGATGGCTCAAAATGCTTCATCGAGCTCCTGGAAGAAGACGTAAGATCCCGTAGAGCGCTTGGAATGAGTTGTTGAGCTTCGTCGAGGGCCTGGATGTGTCGTCAAGCTTCGTGAGCAAAGAATCATAAGGGACAAGTGGCCAGCTGCCTTGACCTAGTGCTCTGATACTATTTAAGATTAGAATCGTTGGAAGAAAGAATATATTATTCCTAGAGCAAAAGCCCTATACATACACACATTACAAAAATAGGAATGACTTTATACCCTTGTAATATAGTTACAACTTATACCCTATTTATATCTAACTAGTTTTAGAGGAGTAAAACATGATTTAATGAAAAAAAATAAACATTTCCCGCTCCTCAGAGTTTATTTTATATGCGCCACCATGTTGATCTATATTGCACTTTTTAAATATCACCTTACTGCACTCATTTTAAGTTTTAACACAGGAAAATCAATTTAGGCACTTTTGGTTTTTGACTTGTAAATTGTTTGGTCGAGATTCTCGTTTGGATGCTCCAACTTCCATAAAAAATTAATGGATGCATTCTCCTTCTCATGTTTAATATTGTTTTAGGAGATTTATGCATTGCTACTTGGCCATTAAGCTCAAGAATTTCTTTTTTGTATATTTGAGGTTGTAGAATTTATATATTTTTAAAAAAAATTGTCGACATAAACTTTGATTCATCTTGATCTTTGTACAAAAAAAAATTCTTGTTTCATATCAAAAAAATTGTTGCCAAACAAAATGTACTATTTATGACACAACTTGCCTTAAAATACAGACTTACAGTTGCTATCCATGCTTTACATCATCAGCTGCAAGTAACAGACATACGGTTGGATTTTATTTGGAAAACCTTACACCATGAGGGAAGAAGAAATAATTTTAGGAAATTACAACCACAAGACCAATGTCCAATTATATAACTTAACACGTGGCAAAAGAACTGTATCATGTGATGCAGGGTAGGTTGACATGGGATGGACACTCTAAATACTATCCTACATGCAAAGAGATGTGATGCCAATGCAAGTGGTGATCCACTTAAAAATTGCAACAGTAATTGATTATTATAAAGTTAACAGAAGTACAAGCGTTCACAAATATTAAGTAGGGAAAAAGAAAACAAGTTCAGTCAACAAACGATCGAGGCGTTAATGCTTTTCAAGCGCGCGGAATCGACCCTGTAAAGCACACGATGCCCAATAGTAATAGCAAAAAGAAAACCTCCACTGAAATATGGTATCAAGTACACACAAATAGTAAATAAAGACTCCAAACTACAACTTACACATGCAGGCGGCCAGCGGCTGTGGGGGTGGGATATGATGACGATCCAATGGCGGGTGACGTTGTCAAGGGCTGCAGACGGCTGGACAGTGGCTAGCACAAGCTCATGAAGAGGTTTGAGGCTGGGTAATGGTCGGTTTGGGGTGTGGGGGACGAAATCAAGTGGGGTTGGGGTAGTCGGCGCCTGTGGAGGGTTTAGGAAGGGGGGCGAGCTCCAGATCTAGGAAGGGGTGGGGATTTTGTCAGTGATTGGGTGGTGAGGGAGTGTAGGCGGCTTTGGGGTGGGGGTAATAAGGGATTTGCGGGTAGGAGGCAGCTAGTGTCGGTAGAGAGGAGCTTGGGTGCTGGAAGGGGGAGTCCGGCGGTAGGGGGAGGCTGGAAGGAGGAGGAAGGACTTACGTGGCTTGGACGGGGGTGGGGAAGGAGGTAGGGGCGTCGGCCTTGTAGTCGCACCAAGGGGTCCTCGTCGGCGTCGCACCGGATCAACGGTTCCACGTTTTGGAAACTAAACCATCGATGCCTCCCCCAACCGAACCCTGCAAGTATAAATACTCATAACTAAATTAGGGCACCCGAGTCGGACGGCTCCTATCGTTCGATCCGATCGAGTGTCAAATACAACTCAAAATACATAAAGTAATATATCAAAACGACTTAGAACGACCATCCAAACGCATCTGTGGACTCAGATCGTTTGAACGGGTGGCGGGTCACAACGATCTCCATAAATCTCCCCGGCTTGAAAGAACTCATCTCCGATGAGCGAAGATGGTCATGCTTTCGGCGTAGCCTGGGGGTATGTATCACCATCTCATCTGGGGAAATCCAAGCAGCATCTGGGAATGGGTGGCAGCTCCAGCGAACAAGATATATCAACATATCTTGTCGGCCCATAGCAGTGAAGTCATATGCAACAATCTGAAATATGTCGCCAGCGGTAGCTGGAGGATCTAACTAAAACGTATCTCTGTCTAGAAGCTTAACTGGTGGAACCGCCGATGGTGCATGATGACCCACATGGCGCGACTCCTCAGGCGGAAACATGCATGGAATGATAGGGACCAGCGGAGGCCGTGGCTCAGGTATGGGTGTGGAGAAAGGAGCCACATACACATGCTCCTCGTAGTAAGGAGTCAAATCCTCTACGTTGAATACTCGGTTAATGCCCATACTTTGAGGGATGTTAGTTTCATAACATTTGTGTCGATCCGCCACATGACTCTATATGGGCCCATTCAGCGAGCGCTTAATTTCATTGTTGGTCTTTGCAGGACTATCTCAGATCGTATGCGAACCATCACTTGCTCTCCATCACTTGCTCTCCATCCTCAAAGGTTTGTTCTCTCATGTGCTGATCTGCTCGTTCTTTATAATAATCATTACTAGATGCAATTTTTTACGGACCGACTCATGTAACACATGCAAATGATAAAAAAATGACTCAATAGACTTATGAAAATGATGCGAATGATGCGAATGAAGCAAGACATACTCGACACACTTCTTAGGGGAAAGCTTGACATTGACTTGGATATCAATAACATGGGGCGGCCTATCAGAGACTCTTTCGGTGGAGAGTAGAAAAACTCATCGCGGGGGGGGGGGGGGGGGGGGGGGGGGGGGAGTGCCCAAATGACCGCGTGAGACATCAACACTCAAATATGAGCTCATAAAGTGTCAAATACGTCTTGGGGAACGTGATGCAATAGGGGGCTCAAAAGGAGGTACGTATGAAAATTCATCGCGGATGCGACGATCACCAGAGTGGATACTAGAGACACTGGCGATAAGATGTGACTCAAGAGTGTGGTGAGTGTCCCTAAAAAGAAAGAACACATCATGTGGATTAGCAGACAGTGTGTCCCAAAACTCATCAAGAGTGCGATGGTTCATAATATAGGCTCTCGAAATATCGGGAGTATGCTCTAGTGTACTTAAGGAAAACCCTACATACTTGATGCTCCACTCAAGATCCATTCTTTGGGGCAAAATCAGGGACGATAATGGAAGAGACGTCAATAACTCGATACTCATAAATGAGCGGCTCACATGAATCTCATCCTCACCAGGATGTGGTGAATCTCATCCTCACCAGGACGTGGTGGCTCATCAGGAGGTTTTTCAGGAGGCTAGTCAATGAATCCTTCCCTAGGATCATGTTCCTCCAGATACGTCCTATCGTACGTAGTAGTATCCCCAATAAATGAGTAAGGTAGTCACTATGAGGGCAACCCTAAGGTCTCGGATCACGCCCATGTTGAAACTTGGGACGACGAGGGAAGAGTGAAAAATAACTATTCTCAAGAATGGGTCTATAGGTAAGGTGTCAATAAATGGGTCTATGGTAGGGGGCTAACTAACCCCGGGCAGGGTGGAAGGAGAGGGTAGGTGAGGGACACATCAATATAGGATCAATAGGTCGCTCAGACTCACTCTCAGTCGAGATCACATGTAATGAGTCAAAATCAAAGGATGAACCACTCATCGGACTAAGTACCTCACTGGGGTGAGAGATTAAACTCAGGTAACACTTCTATCGTGTCCGACTGGGCAAGAGTAGTCAAAGTAGGGACCTCAGAATGGGAGGGACTCATACTGGGGTGGTCAAAGTGTGAATCCACTTGGCTAACTCTAGCGGATCTTAAGGACTGTTCAAGATGAAGGGCGAGCTGATATGTCTGCTCAAGGGACTCTGAGGGGTGATAAACTAACTCAATACGTATGTCATATCGAAATCCAGACCGAAATAAGGAAGTGGTCATAGTTGCCTCCTTTCGGATGTCACTCCTCACTACCAGCTCATCAAAATGATTTCTATACTCAGAGACAGATAAGGATCCTTGCCAAAAGGTAAATAACTGATCGAGCAAGCAGCTCTGATACGCCGCATGCAAATACCTTTGACACAACCTACACTTCATCTCCACCCAACTAGTGATGCGGTGAAGATGATCTCGCTCACGGGTCCTCTCAATGCTAGACCATATGCTCTCTCCTGATCTAGATGCCCAAGTTTCGCAAATTTTATGCGACGATCATCGAATAATTCAAAATAATCAAGATAATATTCCATATTCACAAGCCAATAACTGAAAGACTCGGGACTCGATGAACCGTCAAAAGGTGGGACAACAGCAGGAAACCTACACTCAAGGTCTCTCTCAAAATGACGATCCCCGTAATAGTCATACCTAAAATAATCGAGTCGTGTCGAAGGGTTGGCACGATCTGATCATGCATGGGGATGAGGACAATGATAATCATTATAGTAATCATCTCTAGCACAGTGGAATCGCATCGATGGGTCGACATCATCTATGAAAGTGGTGTTTAGCGAACGATAATAATCATCATAATAACATGAGGATTTCTTTGAAGGGGCTCTATGGGATCGAGTATAGGTAGACTCGGGATCCCGAAATAGAGGAGACGAATGACGATGATAACTAGCCATAGATGAACCTAAAGACTCTATATGACCTACCACTACGTATGTAAATGTGGCTCAAACCTTGGACTCTGATACCAATTTGATGCAAGGTAGCTTGACACGGGATGTACACTCTAAATGCAATCCTACATGCAACGAGATGTGATGCCAATGCAAGTGGTGATCCGCTTAAAAATTGCAGCAGTAATTGATTATTATAAAATTAACAGAGGCACAAGCGTTCGCAAATATTAAGGAAAAAGAAAACAAGTTCAGTCAACAAACGACCGAGGCGCTAATACTTTCATGCACGTGTGGAATAGACCCTGCAAATCACACGATACCCAATACTAATAACAAATAAAAACATCCACTGAAATATGCTGTTAAGTACACAACAATAGTAAATAAAGAATCCAAACTACAACTTACACATGCAGACGGCAGTGGGGGTGGGATATGATGACGATTCAATGGAGGGTGACTCCGTCAAAGGCTACAGACTAGACAGCGGCTAGCACAGGCTCAGGAAGATGTTTGAGGCTGGGTAGTGGTCGGTTTGGGGTGTGAGGGACGGAATTAAGTGAGGCTGGGGTAGTCGGTGGCTGTGAAGGGTTTATGAAGGGGTCGGGCTCCAGATCTGGGAAGGGGAGGGGATTTTGTCGGTGACTGGGTGGTGAGGGAGTGTAGGCGTCTTTGGGTGGGGGTAATAAGGGATTTGCAGGTAGGAGGAGGAAGTTGGTGGTCGGTAGAGGGGAGCTTGGGTGCTGGAAGGGGGAATCGGAGGTTGACGGGTTGTTGGGGTTTTTGGTGAGAAGGCTGCTGACAGTAGGGGGAGGAGGGAAGGAGAAGGAAGGACTTACGGGGCATGGACGGGGCATGGGATGGAGGTAGGGACGTCGGCCTTGGAGTCGCACCAAGGGATCCTCGTCGGCGTCGCACCAGGAGTGGAGGGGATCGACGGTTCCACGTTTTGGAAACTAAACCATCGATGCCTCCCCCAACCGAACCCTGCATGTATAAATACTCATAACTAAATTAGGGCACCCGACAGCTCATATCGTTCGATCCGATTGGGTGTCAAATACAACTCAAAATACATAAAGTAATATATCAAAATGACTCGGAACGACCATCCAGACACATCCGTGGACTTGGATCGTCTGACCGGGTGGTGGGTCACGACGATCTCCATCATCATGTCTCTGAAGAATAAGAGAAAGTTGACTCTGCTGATATTTCTAAGATAGTGTTGATGACATACATTCATTGAGATGGAATTGAATAAAGAATTATAGAGTAAGAAACTATCATTGCAATGTCGTGGCTTTAATTTATCATTTGTTTGTAATAAATGGACTATAGAGGAAGTTCAAATTTTTTTTTTACTTTGGAAACATCTAAACTACTTAAAAAAGTTGTGGTCACTAGTAGAGGTTTCTTATGAAATCTCTTCAAACATTATTGATTTCACATGATGACGTTGCCCTTTTCCCTGACATTTTGTAGACAATTATTGATTCTGAGTTGTGGATAACAGTATTGCTCAGAAGCTGTTCGTTATTATCATTTGCTTTTTATTTTTAAGTTGCACTAGTTCTGAATTCCCTTTGGTAATCCTATTTTGTTAGTTGCCAAAGTTTTAGTATGTGTATCCCACCTTATGACGTTGCTTGATATGAAATATTTGCACGCGTTCAGCAAGCTTTATGTGGAAACTGTAGTAGGACAACCTTTGTTTGGACAAATTTGCATGTAGCCTCCTGAATCGAAACAATGGGCACAACAAATTTACCCTGATCTCTATTAATTATTGTGGCGCAAAGAATCTGGACAATGGGCAGTGGACATTGTTAGAGTATGGTGATGGCGTCGGCGGTGAAGTGGGGCTGCCATATTGTGGATGATGACGGGTCTTAAAATAGGACGAAGTGACAGAGCAGAAACATGAACTTGGTGGTAGTAGTCGAGGATGCATTGTTGGAGTGTTATGCCTATGAATGTTGCTGATGCAATCACATTTGGTACTTGGCTGCGAGGGTCGTAGGAACAATAAATGGAACCAGGCGTGGACATCAGTGCCCCTCTCCCCTGATGAGAGTCAAAGAATTGTTCCCCTTCACAGATTGTAACGTCCATGATATAGAAGAAGCATCGAGAGAGGGTGGTAGCAACGACATCCTTTCGTAGTAGAGTATCCAACAAAAATACACTTGTGAGAACGCGCATCAAGTTTATCACGATTGAGTTGATAAACATGAAAAAAAACAGACACATCCAAACACATTAGAAGAGAGATAAGATGCGTGGAAGACACATTTGGTGGACAAACGAGAGACAGGGGAGACATATTAGAGTACTGGACGGAGTTGGTTAATGAGGTAAGCTGCAGTGAGGACAACTTTACTCAATAAGATTTGGGAAGATTCATTGTAATAAGCAGCTAGGAAGTGTTTGTTCTTGTGTTCAACAATAACATTTTAGGTGAAGGTATATACGCACGTGGTTTGATGATATATATCACGATCAATAAGATATATCTCAAAAACATCACGGTCGTTGTACTCCCCCATTATCACTTTGAAGGATACGAATAATACTGCCCAACTGATTGACCACCATTTTGTGAAATAATTTAAAACAATCAATAACGCCACTCTTCCATTTTAATAAGTAAATCCAAGTAGAGAGAAAAATAGTTAATAAATGTCACAAACCAATGGTGGCCAGATAAAGAAATTACAAGATAAGGTCCTCGAACATCCATATGAATAACATCAAATGAGAGCATACTAAGAGATGAAATATGAGTCAGACTATGACGTATCTATTTTGAGAGTTCACAAGTATCACAAACAAAATTGCTTATAAAACTGGAAAACAGAGGAAACATCTTGAGAGAGAACTTGCGGGGTTCCAAGATGTTGATGTGATCGCTGCACATCCGTAGAAGAGGGAGTAGGAGCCTTGGAGATAGCTTGGTGAGCTTGTTGGTCCAAGATGTACAAACCCCTGCCAAAATCCTGAAAGACACAACCATCAGGGAGAATGTTACAAAGCAGTTTAAGGATGTGGTCAAACAACTATTTGATAGCAAATTTCGAGTAAATGCAGGATCATGCCAAACAAATGAGGGGCATGACGAAGGAACATAAGACGGTCCCTTTGCCAGCAACGAAAGAAAAAGAACTATTGGCGGTGATAACTTTATCGCAACTCGAGAGAGATGTGTAAGGTAAAACCTGATTGGTGCCCCGGTCATGTGATTAGTCGTACCAAAATCAATAATCCACTTAGATTGAATTGCAGAAGCAGACCGCTTGGAGTACCTGAGGTCAAAGACAATGGTGGAAGAGTTGCTCTTAGAATGTATTTGACGCTGCATGGCATCAAGTTCTTTAGTAGAAAAACCACCGGAGGATAGCTTACTAGTAGTGGTTTCATGAGCTTCAATGACATGAGCAACATAAGTATGAGAGGGCTGGTGATGATTACCATGTCCACTGCTACCATTACCCTTCCGCGAAGGGGCAAGGTGAGGATATCGACGAAAGCACGAGTCCCGAACATGATTTTATTTTCCATTGTGATCGCAGAACCAAAAAGGTGGATCTAAAGGAGGAATACCTCAGCCAATGTCAACATCTGTGCAACGATCATACAACCTGTCATAATTAAGAGAATGCCGACGATCCTCGTCAACCAAGACAATAATGAATGCTTCCTGAAGAGATGGAAGAGGTTGGCGGTTCAGGAAATGCGTGCGGATCGTGTCAAAGTCCATAGTGAGGCCCATAAGGAAGACATATAAACGGCATCGGTTCTCCTTTGTCGTTAATGCATGGTCGTCGACAGTGCAAGTTGGAATGAAGTCGTCAAAGTAGTCAAGTTCTTGATAGAGCCGCTGAACTCAGAGAGGTAGCGACAACACTAGAGGAGCCTTGTTTGAGTTAGAGAAGACGCCGAGTGAGCTCATACACTTGGGTGGAGCTACCAATTCGAGAATAAGTCACTCAATCCTGAATCCATGTAACCCATCTATCTATTTTAACAACAATCCAAAGCTCGACCGACACTTATGATATGAAGTAAACTAAACAATAGTAATAAAATGGTACATATCAGGAAAATAACTAAAGTACACAACGGAAAGAAAAGACTGAAGCTAATGTTAAAAAATATCTCAAATGCTAATTCATAGAGTCAACTAGAATAGTAAAATACATAAATTCTGATAAACTGAAACTTTTGAAGAGTCTGATTTATTTAAGTCCACAGTAAGAGTACATCAAATTGAAAGGGAAACTATAAGCTAAATTTGAAGTAACTCTTGGAAACTTATCCTAAGCAAATCTCCCGACTTGTGGCCCCTGTAAAAAAAGTGTCTGAAGACAGGGTCGGCCCACCAGGTGAGTAAGAAAAACTCTTCCTCTCAGCGACACTAAAATAACATAAGGAATATATGCATGCATACTTTAAAATAATATTTTATACTAAGGAAAAGTATACTATGGTTCTATGCATACTTTTCTATAAAAGTATTTTTTGAACATAAATCATCTTTTCTATGTTTTGATGTTTTACTAAATTTTTTATAAGTTCAGAATCATTGAAGTGTAGGGATTCTAGGTTCCGACTTTGTATTTAAAATTGAAGTTACTTATATTTCCTTACTTCTTATTCTTAATTGTGTAAATTTTTTGCACATTCTAAAGATTTGAGTCCCTAATGGAGAACATAAGTGCTCTAGTATGTCTAGGTCACAGACACAGACTCACATCTTATAATCTTCCATGGGGTGTCGAATCCCCCATTTAAGGCTCATACGGTCTACTACGCTCAATGAGTATAATAGTGTGCATCCATCAATCACGAGAGAAAATACTCGATTGCGCCCCTATTAATCTTCATATAGTAGTTGACATGGTCAACATAAAGGAGCATCCGCATAAAACTACTATTCTTAAGTTATGTGTTCCATTATTCTTTTATTTTCATATTGGTGGTCGACATGATTAATCTTAAGGGAACACCCGCATAAGACCATTATCTTAAGTTACGTAGTGTTAGTGATGTTAACATGATGAATTAACTATATTATGATTTCTATATACGAAATACCTAATTTCATGCATTCATAGAATTCATACATTTTTACATGTATGAAATTGCGTAAAGAATTTCTTGCATTTTTACCTACGCTGTTCGTATTTTTTGTGACAAAACGACTAGGTTATAATTTTCCATTCCCATGTATACATAAGGTATGAAATACTAATTTCGCATTCTTAACATGCTTCTATATAACTGTATATAATATATATAACATTAATTGAACTACGTGATATGTCTAACCAAAATGAATCTAATTTCTTACATCGACATTATAACGTTCGTAAATGCCGCGAGACGGCATGATTCACAAAGTTTAAATGGGAAAAAGAATGGCTTCTTCGATCCACACTCCAAAATCCCTTCTTCTAATGCACTGCTAGGGTTTCTCCGAACCTAAACAAAGAACCACATGCTAAAATCAATGGAATCCAGAAATTTCCTACCCATAGGATTAAGCAAAACCCATCAACAATATTCCCTACAAAAGGCAACAAAGTAGTGCTTTTGGAGGAGAGGAAAAGTGAAGGGCAACCTCATAAAATCATCTAGAGCTTATGAGAGAAAGAAAACGAAGGGAAGAAATGCTTACCCTCTCCCTCGAAATGAAAAACCCAAGATGAGAGGGACCGGCTAATGCAGGAGACAAAGATTGATCGACCTTACTGTGCCAAACAGCCGACAGAATTGGCTACAAGCGACGAGGTTGTAACGTCCCAAGGCCCTGGACTTATCATCGGGACAACGTCCACCGACTGCCTCGCCTGACGATCGTTACCGGGCTGCAACCCAAGCACCCCAACCCATCTCCAGCCCACATGCGGGTTGTTGGTGGCCACAACCTCCCTTTGGTGAGAAGTGATCCAGTTAAACGCCTCTACGGGGCCTTCCCAGGAGGTCACCCATCCCAGTACTACTCCAGCCCGAGCACGCTTAACTATATAGTTCTTTCACTTCTCATCATCAATTGGTGATGAGAAGTGAAAGAACTATATAGTTAAGCGTGCTCGGGCTGGAGTAGTACTGGGATGGGTGACCTCCTGGGAAGGCCCCGTAGAGGCGCTTAACTGGATCACTTCTCACCAAAGGGAGGTTGTGGCCACCAACAACCCGCATGTGGGCTGGAGATGGGTTGGGGTGCTTGGGCTGCAGCCCGGTAACGATCGCCAGGCGAGGCAGTCGGTGGACGTTGTCCCGATGATAAGTCCAGGGCCTTGGGACGTTACAAAAAAAGTGCACTTTTTATTGTAACGACCCAGGCCCGACTCCAATCGGGACAACGTCCACCGAGCGCT
Source organism: Dactylorhiza incarnata (assembly GCA_033032865.1). Taxonomy (NCBI): domain Eukaryota; kingdom Viridiplantae; phylum Streptophyta; class Magnoliopsida; order Asparagales; family Orchidaceae; genus Dactylorhiza; species Dactylorhiza incarnata. Next base: position 5,802,610 of record JAWHQI010000072.1, read on the forward strand.
CCATCGGGACCCAGCCTGGCGATCGTTACCGGGCTGCAGCCCAAGCACCCCAACCCTCTCCAGCCCACAGGCGGGTTGTTGGTGGCCACAACCTCCCTTTGGTGAGAAGTGATCCAATTAAGCGCCTCTACGGGGCGTCGGGGCCTTCCCAGGAGGTCACCCATCCCAGTACTACTCCAGCCCGAGCACGCTTAACTATATAGTTCTTTCACTTCTCATCACCAATTGAGCAGTGAAAGAACTATATAGTTAAGCGTGCTCGGGCTGGAGTAGTACTGGGATGGGTGACCTCCTGGGAAGGCCCCGTAGAGGCGCTTAATTGGATCACTTCTCACCAAAGGGAGGCTGTGGCCACCAACAACCCGCCTGTGGGCTGGAGAGGGGTTGGGGTGCTTGGGCTGCAGCCCGATAACGATCGCCAAGCGAGGCAGTCGGTGGACGTTGTCCCGATGGTAAGTCCAGGGCCTTGGGACGTTACAGAGGCTTCTGGCAACGAAGTTTCTGACGACAAGAGATTTTAGCGACGAGAAAGGAGGGATCAACGTCTCCAATCGACAGGAAGAAACAACCCCAAACTACGGTTGTCGCGATGTCGTGTGTTCTCTATTCCAGACGACGAAAATGAAAAAGTGCCCTAGTTGCGGTTATGAGAATGAGGCGCTATGAGGGGGGTGGGGTGGGGGATTCGTGGCTCTCGGTTTTTAATTGAAGGGAAGTCACAAGTTATTAAAACCACAAATCTTACATATACGATAACATATAGTTGGTTTTAAATTAAATTTCAAAATTTTCATTGCTTATTAGAAGCTTCAAATTGATTAAGTTAAAATCTCTTGTGAACTCCTAACTTTCGCTTACGAAATTCTAGTAAAATTCCATGCGAGTGAAATAATTAAGTCATTACGTCACAAGCATGAATATGGATAGCAAGAATAAATACATCGTTCAAAAGACATCGACAACACTAATCACGCTCGGTCCCTGAAATGAGATTATAAAAATACTTATAATTTTTGGATGTTACAAATCTTCCCTCCTAATAAAATTATCGTCTTCGAAAGTTACAATCATACTTGGATCAAAGAGGAAGACGCATTCATCATTACTTCGAAGCTCATTTTCTCTTTCAATACTCTGGTTGACCACAATTCATCCAAAAAAGCTTTACAAAACAAAATTTTATGTTTCTTTACTTCTGAAATCTCGAGTCCATAATCCTGACTGACTTAACACTGATACTAAGATTTTGATTTGACTGATGCATCTTCAATATTGATCACCTGACTAGGGTATCTGACTGCTCTCCTCAAATAGAAAATGTGGAATACATCATGTAGACCACTCATCTCCTCAGGTAAGGACAACTTGTATGCAGCCTCACCGATGTGTTCGAGTACTTCGAATGGACCAACGAACCTTGGACTTAACTTATTCATTCGCTTTAGTCTAGAGACACCCTTAATTGGTCTAACTTTATGATAAACAAGATCTCCAACATTGAATTCTACTGTTATGTGCCTCTGTTCATAATATTTAGCTTGTCTATCCTAATCTATCTTTATACGCTCCTGAATGAGCTTGACGTGAGCTGTGATCTTGTCAATCCATGATTCTTTATTGACAATTCTCTCTTCACTTTCAGTCCAACATGAAGGTATCCGACAACATCTGCCATAAAATGTCTCGAAAGGTGTCGTACCAATACTTGTCTGAAAATTATTATTGTAGGAGAATTCTACCGAGGTGGCATATTTCTTCCACTTACCTCCAAAGTCTAGAATACACATTTGTAACATATCTTTCATAATTCTATTAGTGCGCTCTGTTTGTCCATCACTCTGAGATGAAAAGACGTGCTAAACTTCAACTTAGTACGAGCTACTGAACATATTTCTAATCTTTAGAGGTAAATCTACCATCTCTGTCTGAGATGATAGACTTCGGAACACCATAAAGTCGAACTATCTCATCCATTATCTGAGCCAATCTCGGACCCTGATCAATCCTTTTGTTAGGAATGAAATGAGCAACCCTAGTAAGACAGTCCGCGATGACCCATAGAGAATCATTCCCACTTCGATAACTTGGAATACCATGCATATAAGCGACATGTCTTCAAAATTTCATTCTGGAATAGGAAGCGGATGTAACTTGCCCCCTGGTCTCTGACATTCAGCTTTGACTAACTTGCAAGTCTTACATTTCCCCACACACTCTGCAGCACCAACGTCACCCTTCATTTTTGGCTACCAAACTAGCATTTTAAGATTTGCATACATCTTCGTACTACCAGGATGTATAGAGTACTTGAAGGTTCGAGTCTCAACGAGTATACCTTCGCGAAGGTGACCGACATCTGGGATGCAAACTCTCTTTATTTAGAAGTAAGCTCTCCTGAATCACAAAATCTTTTTTCTGACTTGTACGAGTCAACTCCTAAATTTCTGTCATCTTCGAGTCTAAAGGTAGAAAATGTCTGATTCTATCATTTATGTTACACGTGATTTCAATCCAACTCAAGGATGCAGAACTCTTACTGGTATGCTGTATCACACTGATCTCTAGTCTCTCCAGAGGTCGCACCAAATGCTCCTGATAAGTAATGAGGGAATAACTCGAATTTCCTCTACTAAGAACATCTTCTACCATATTTGCTTTCCCGAGATGATACTGAATATTCACATCATAATTTGACAGAAACTCCAACCATCTACGCTGCCTCATATTGAGTTCCCGCTGTCAAAGATTGAGGCTTTTATGACATGTAAAGACTTCACATCACGCCCTATAAAGATATTACCTCAAAATTTTCAGCGCATGAATGTCTGTCGCTAACTCTAAGTCGTGAACATGATAATTTTTCTTATGATCTTTTAACTATCTGAATGCGAAGGCTATGACTTTCCCATACTACATAAGAACACAACCTTAACCCGAAGCATCGCTATAGATCTGAAAGGCATCAATACCTGATGGCGGACATAATATTGGTGTAGTCATTAGTCTGATTTTCATCTCCTCAAAAGCAAACTCATATTCAACTATCCAACTAAAACCTTTTCTTTTTCTGGTAAGCGAACTCATTAGTAAAACTATCTTTGAGAAGTCTTTAATAAATTTCCTGTAATGACCCGCTAAGCCAGGAAAGCTGCAAACTTCAGTATTTGCCTTCAGTCTTGGCCAATCTCTGATTGTTTCTATTTTCTTCGGATCCATTGCGAGACCTCTCTGCCTGATAACATGTCTCAAAAAGGCAACCTCTAAAAACCAAAACTCACACTCAGAAAATTTTGCATATAACTAGTTCTCTCTGAGAGTACTTAAAACAATCCCGAGGTGTGCAACATGCTTTTCTTTACTCTTTGAATACATCAGGATATCGTCAATGAAGACGATAACAAAATGATCCAGAAATTCCCGAAACACTTTATTCATCAGGTCCATAAAGGTAGACAAAACATTAGTTAAACGAACGACATGACTACAAACTTGTAGTGCCTGTCTCTCGTTCTGAATGTTATCTTCTGAACATCTCCATCACGGATCCTTAATTGGTGATATCCCGATCTCAAGTCTAATTTAATGAATGCGCAAAATCCCCCGAGCTGATCAAATAAATCATTATCCTCAGGAGAGGATATTTATTCTTAAGTGTGAGCTTGTTCAACTCACGGTAATCTATGCACAATCTCAAATTGCCATCCTTTTTTACAAAGAAAATCGGTGCACTCCAAAGCGATGTGTTGGGTTTGATAAAACCCAAATTTAGTAACTCCTGCAACTTGATGTTTAATTCGGCTAATTCTCTTGGAACTATGCGGTAAGGGCCCTTAGCTATTGGTGTGGATCCAGGTATAAGGTTGATTTGAAAATTAACCTCTCTAGTAGAAGGGGCGCCAAATAGCTCTTCTGGGAAGACATCATAAAACTTATGAACTCGATACTTCCTGCAGACCACTTTTGGCTTTTCCATGCATCAGTACTAGAAAAACAATAAAACCCTTATTGATGTTTCTGTCTGCCTTGACTAAAGAGATAATTAGTCTAAAAAGTTCTTTCATGCCTCGAAAAATGATGGTGGACTGGTCGGGTCCTTCTAACTGAATCTCCTAGCTTATGCAGTTTATTTTAGCATTTACATCCCATTCCCTACCCATAATTAATTCGAACTTAACAGTAGGTAGATAGGATGCTTTTACAATAACTTCAACTTCTCCGATCAATACAAGAACTCTACACTTGCGGCTAGTTTGCATAAATGAACCATTAGACATCATGACCTCTAATGGCATTGTCTCTGAAAGGATTTTTAAGCCCACCCTATGCATAAAAGATTCTGCTATGAATGAGTGTGAAACACACGTGTCAAAGAGAACCTTGGAGGGTACATTTTGAATCATAAGAATACCTACATGCATGAATGCAACATGGGTAATGAAGTGCTACTATGGAGGAATACTAATAATTAAATATTACATATCCTTACCTGTGATCACATCCTGCTATTCCTTGGCCTCCTACTGGTCAAGTCCATAAGATTTGGTCTGCACCAAACCTTGTCTTGGGGCTGGCTTTGCATTCACTTCCACCACCATTTTTCCTTTGTCGATCTTACTAGGGCCACCAACCTCAAACTTCGACTATAACATATGCCTCATTAATGGCTATTAGACTACGAAAAGAAGAATTAAATCTACGTGGCACAAAATTTAAGATTGATTACCTGATTATTAGGAGGTCCTTGGCAGAGACGAGTTAGGTGCCCCGATGGTTGACATTTGTAACACACTTTCGAAGCAGCCAAACATTCACCCAGATGGTGACAATTGCACTTAGGGCAGAGTGGAAAATCCTTGATCTTTGCCCCGGGCTGATGTCCTTGCTTATCACCCGTCCTCTGCATCTTGTTCCGATGTTGCCCTTGATGATTATTGTTACGTGGTTGCTGCAACGTGCATTGTGATTGCTTGTTCTTGTAGTTGATGCGCCTCTGCACCCTATCTTGGTCTGCCTCTAGCTTCTTAGCGGTATCCACCAACCTTCTATAACCAGCAATGTCCATCATCAACAAAGGTTGTCTCAAAGAGTCACGGAGGCCTTCCCTGAAGCGGTATCACTTATCTTCTTCATTTCCTAACTGTAAGCCCGCATAACGAGACATATGAGTAAACTCCCGCTCGTAAGTCACGACTATCTTATCTCCTTATATCAGTCTGAAGTACTTTTGTTGTAGGGTACGACGCTCTGAAGGAGGCACGAACCAGTTTGATAGTGCTGTGGAAAATTCGTTCAATATAAACATGTCCACAATACGACCTGTAATAAGGAGGGATCCCATTATCATGACGTCAGAAAAGGAAATGTATTTGAAGGGTGAGAATCCAAACTTAAATTCATATCTGCAGGATCATCGACTAAGTGTCTACTCCACCATTGATTGGCTTCGCCCTCAAGAAGGAAAGCCGCTAGAGACACTTTCTTATTAACCGGACACTGCATCACATTCAATAAGTCCCTGATCTTAAACATTTAATCCTCTGTTTCTATGGGATTTTCCTCTCTATTGAAGTTAGATGGGCAGAGTTCTCTGAAGTTTCTCAAGTAGTTGTCCATTCCGATCTCTACAACAGCAGGTGCGGGAGCTGGGATTGGAGCTGTTGCAAGTAAGGTATTCTTGAATTCCATCAGTGCTAGAGTTATTGCCCTAGCAGTCTCAGCTGCAATCCCTGTAGGTGTTGGTTCTGCTGGTGGATTAACATCTTCCATAACAATCCCAGGCGTTTTATTTTGCCGCGAAGGTTCGCCCGTATTACTACTACGTGGTGCCTGCAAGATGTAAAGAGAAATCGTCGTCATTGAAAATTTTATGCGGAAGAAATAGCTATGAAAAATATCTAACATCCACGTGCAAATCCTAAGAACAATATTAATTTTAACGACTCTAACGCCGAAGGAGTGATTCAGATGTAATACCCTTATTTAGTTTAACAACAATTCATAAGCCCGACCGACACTCATGATATGAAGTAAATTAAGCAACAATAATAAAAATTGGTATATAACATGAAAATATATTATATTCAATATAAAGAATAAATATTACACTGCACCTCTATATATACACAAAGAAAAGTGACTAAATCCATATTTGAGGTGTGAGACAAAAAAGGAGAAATAATATTGGCCTTTATAGTGGGCTTTTATACAATTCAAATGAAATTACTTGTCTACTTTAGAGAAGGAAAAGTACAGTGTTACCATAAAGCTCAACACCCACCCCAATCTTCCGATGATTTCCGATTACATAAACTTATACACTCCCGCGCTCAACACCAAATTTCTGATGTTATATCCTATATCTATGTCCACCTTCACGTCATGTGGTGTTTTGTTTCTATATCTTTCCATGGCAGGAAGCCTTGCAAGATCCCAAGTGGTAAAGAACAATTCTCAAGACATAAATATTATGCATTTGCTATATTATGTCTTTTCTCAGTCTAACTTTTATATGGTTGTTATGACTACTTTTGTTTGTTATTATACTTGTTTGCTTCTAAAACGTTTTAGACTAAAAATTCAAATGAAAGCTTATTTTTGCAAAAAAAAATTCATCTTGCCTTATGTCTCCCCCCCCCCCCCCCCCCCCCTACTGAACTTCTTGGGTCTGCCCCTATTGCTATCTAATCTGAGTAAACTCAAGGTTGGTTTTTAGATGCTTGTGATATTCGTATGGTCAGGGTTCCTGAATGTAATGTATCTGCAGGGATCGGGGGAGCATGGAAGATACAGATGGTACTTTGTCTAGTGTTGCACAATGCATTGAGAAATTACGGCACAATAATTCAATACCATTAGAAAAAGAGAATTCTCTGAAGCAGTTGCTTGACCTTATTCAAACTCGTGAAAAAGCTTTTGGAGCTGTTGGATCTCATTCACAAGCAGTTCCAATACTTGTTTCTCTTCTCAGATCTGGTTCTCTTGGGGTAAAGATGATGGCGGCAGCTGTTTTAGGATCTTTATGCTCAGAAGAAGAATTAAGGATGAAGGTACTGCTAGGTGGTTGTATACCCCCACTTCTTACTCTTCTCAAGTCTAACTTACCTGAAGGCCAAATGGCAGCTGCAAAGACTATATATGCTGTTTCTCAAGGCAGTACAAGGGATCATGTGGGGTCCAAGATCTTCTCAACTGAAGGGGTTGTTGTTGTTTTGTGGGAACAATTAAAAAATGGACTTAGTAACGAAAGTGTGGTTGATATTTTACTCACAGGAGCATTGAAAAACTTATCGAAGAGTAAAGAGGGCTTCTGGTCAGCAACAGCAGAGTCAGGTGGAGTTGAAATACTACTTAATATTCTAGCAAATGGACAAACAAGTAGTATAGCTAATGCATGCTATCTCCTTGGATGTATGATAATGGAAGACTCAACTGTTTGTTCCAGGATCATAGCTTCAGATACCACCAAACAACTCCTCAAATTGCTAGGACCTAGCAATGAAACATCAGTAAGATCTGAAGCTGCTGGTGCTCTGAAATCTCTGTCTGCACAGTGTAAGGAAGCCAGGCATGAGATAGCCAATTTCAATGGTATCCCAGCTCTTGTAAATGCTACGATAGCTCCATCGAAAGAATTTATGCATGGGGAAGCTGCTCAAGCACTGCAGGAAAATGCAATGTGTGCACTGGCAAATATTTCTGGAGGCTTGTCGTATGTCATTTCAAGTCTCGGTGAGAGTCTTGAATCATGCACTTCACCAGCACAAGTTTCTGACACACTTGGGGCTCTGGCTTCCGCCCTAATGATATATGATTCAGACGCAGAATCTGTCAAAGTATCAGACCCTTTTACCATTGAGAAAATATTGGTTAAACAGTTCAGACCGACGGCGTCATTCCTTGTACAGGAACGCACCATAGAAGCCTTGGCCAGCTTGTATGGAAATGCCATACTATCTAGGGCGCTCAACAGTGCTGATGCAAAGCATTTGTTGGTTGGTTTGATCACCATGGCAGCTGGTGAAGTACAGCACGAGCTTATCAAGTCTCTCCTTGTACTCTGCAACCAAGGAGGCAGCTTATGGCATGCATTGCAAGGTCGCCAGGGTGTTCAGCTATTGATCTCCCTACTCGGCCTCTCTTCAGAGCAACAACAGGAGTGCGCAGTTTCACTACTTTGCCTTTTATCTGATGAAAATAATGAAAGCAAATGGGCAATAACTGCTGCTGGAGGCATTCCTCCTCTAGTTCAGATTCTGGAGACGGGATCTTCAAAGGCTAAGGAGGATTCCGCTATGATCCTTGGGAATCTTTGTAACCACAGCGAGGATATTCGAGCATGTGTTCAGAGTGCTGATGCTGTTTCTGCTTTATTATGGTTGCTGAAAAATGGAAGTGAACATGGAAAAGAAATTGCTGCAAAGACGTTAAACCATCTAATCCATAAGTCGGACACAGGGACCATCAGCCAACTCTCCGCTTTACTAATAAGTGAACAACCGGAATCGAAAGTACATGTTCTAGATGCTCTGAAAAGCTTGCTTTCTGTGTCACCACTCAGTGATATACTGCATGAAGGCAGTGCTGCAAATGACGCCATTCAAACAATGATAAAAATATTGAACTCAGCAAAGGAGGAGACTCAATCTAAATCAGCATCAGTTCTTGCCGAACTCTTTCATCTTCGTAAAGACTTGAGAGAAAGCCATATATCTCTTAATGCCCTTTTCTCAGTCATGAAGCTGCTAAATGCAGAGACAGAAAAAGTTCTGGTGGAGGCCTGTCGTTGTCTTGCTGCTATTTTCCTCTCAATCAAGGAAAACAAGGAAGTTGCTTCTGTTGCTCGAGACGTGTTTCCTCAGTTTGTTATTCTTTCTAGCTCTTCCATTCTAAAAGTGGCTGAACAGGCAACATGTGCTTTGGCTAACCTTCTACTGGATGATGAAATTTTAGCTCTGGTGCATCCTGAAAAGATTATTTCCTCCGTCACTCGAGTTCTGAGAGATGGTAGTACTGATGGGAGAGCTCATGCTGCTGCGGCTGTTGCGTGTCTCCTGCAATGTCCCTCTGCTGATAAGGCACTGTTTGATAGTATTAATAGGGGTGGAACAGTTCTAGCTCTTGCTGCTCTTCTGGAATCATTAAATATTGAATCTGCTGCTGCTTCAGAGGTTCTTAATGCACTGGCTTTACTTTCTGGAGCAAGTGAAGCTTCTGATTGTGTAAAATCTCCATTGTCTGTTCTTGCTGACTATCCTCATACTATCATCCCTTTGGTCTCATGCGCTGCTGATGGATCACCCTCACAACAAGATAAATCTATAGAAGTTTTGTCTAGATTGTGTTGTGATCAGCCTAGTATTTTAGGTTCTTTAGTGTCAACAAAGTATGGGTGTGTTGCATCAATTGCGAGACGAGTGATTGGATCTAACCACATAAAAGTTAAAGTAGGAGGGACAGCTTTACTAATCTGTGCTGCCAAAGAAAGCAGTCAGGGAATGATAGAATCTCTGACAGAGTCAAGTTTATGCACTAACTTGATTCATGCACTTGTGAGTATGCTCCAAATTACAAATTTATCTTCTGATCATGGAGATGTAGACATTTATATCTACAGGTATCCTAAAGAACAACATAGAAATGCTGAAAGTAAATCCAGCACAGCCATAATTTTTGGCAATATGGTTGCCATCTGGCTACTTTGTTTGCTCGCTTGTCATGATAAAAAAAGCAAGGCAGTTATCATGGAGTTTGGAGCACTTGAGTTTCTTAATGAGAAGATTTCACAGTATTATTTAGCTTCACAGGTACTTGCTACACCAAAAACTAGTATCAAATCATACTGCTTTCTGTGAGCGTTAATTTTAGGTGATTGTTAACCGCTACCCGTATTTGGTTTGTTGCACCCCAATGTTAACCGCAACCCGATATTTGACTTGTCGCACCCCGTTATTAACCTGTGCATCAACCTTTTTTACGATGATGTTGACTCTAGCGGCATGTTTGTTTGCGCGCTGTACAGGACGAATAAGTGTTTTCTTCTGGTTCTCACTTTGTAGCGGCGACTTCTTGAGCGTGCGAATGTTTGCGTTTGTTTTGGTGGAGATTGAAGTATTGATTTGGTATTTTAGTCGCTGATTCGCCACTGCCGCGTTCGTTGGTGAGGGAGGAAGAAGGGGTCAAGTAAGTCCATCACTAAGCTGTCCATAACAATGGTGTAGCAGACGACGTCGGGCTTTAGGTTGAAGTCTTTCATCTCCTGCAAAAACCTGAGGACGATCAACCTGCCAGGCCTGTTTGAATTCTTTCATGAGTTTGTTGTACTCGAATCTGTGGGGATGGGAAGGCCTTGCGCCAAGCTCTGGAGAATGTATAGTTTTCCGCTTCGAGAATTGTTTTATAGTTTCAGAGAATCGAAGTACGAGTTGTTGGAATTCCTAGCTGCAGAGTTGTTTTCTTCTTGATTTCCTGAAAATGGTTGGCTGACACGAACGCAAGCAGACCCTCAGACGCTTGATTCTCATATCATCGGAACCGGAGGCGGTGGTGGCGTTGGCAGCCGTGGAGTGGGAGGAAGGAGGCGTCGGGTTGCGGTTAACCACATAAAAAAATAGGTGTTTTTGAAAATTTGGGGTGCGGATAGCCAGACGGGCTGTGGTTAACAATCACCTAATTTTATCTCTTTTTGAAATATGACAATTTTGAATTTTCAGATTTGCTCTCCTGAATGTTACATGAAATTACTGCATGAAATTTTTCTGCCTTTACTTCCTTTTAGCGATTTCTGCTGTGTCAAGGCTTTCTTTGACTTCTCTGAATTTCTGTCCCCAGAGTGATTCAAAAGAAGATAATATTGCATGGGTTTGTGCGTTGCTGCTTGCCCTGCTTTTTGAAGACAGAGAAATCATTCGCTCGAATACTACAATGCATTCCATTCCAATTCTGGCAAATTTATTGAGATCGGAGGAATTGGCAAACAGATATTTTGCTGCACAGGCCCTGACAAGTTTGGTTTGTAATGGTAGCAGAGGTACTCTGTTAGCTGTTGCAAATTCTGGCGCTGCTGCTGGGCTGATCTCGCTGCTTGGTTGTGCCGATACAGATGTATCTGACTTCCTGGAATTGTCAAAGGAGTTTGTTCTGGTACGAAATCCGGAGCAAATTTCTCTTGAGAAACTGTTCAGAGTTGATGATATTAGGGCGGGTGCTACTTCTCGAAAAGTCATTCCTGCACTTGTTGATCTACTCAAACCAATGCCAGATCGTCCAGGTGCACCTTTTCTTGCATTGGGCCTTCTGACTCAACTTGCTGCAGATTCCCCCTCAAACAAGCTTCTAATGGTAGAAGCTGGGGCTCTCGAGGCACTTACCAAATACCTTTCACTGGGCCCACAAGATGCTACAGAAGAGGCTGCAACAGACTTACTGGGGATTCTATTCAACTGTTCTGAGATAAGACGACATGAGTCTGCATTCGGGGCTGTTAATCAACTAGTGGCAGTTTTGCGTCTCGGAGGAAGAAATTCCAGATACAGTGCGGCAAAAGCATTGGAGAACTTGTTTTCCTCGGATCATATCAGAAATGGCGATTCCGCACGACAGGCTGTTCAGCCATTAGTAGAGATACTCAATACAGGCATAGAAAGAGAGCAACATGCTTGCATCGCTGCACTTGTTCGACTGGTCGGTGACAATCCATCTAGGGCCCTGGCTGTCGGCGATGCAGAGATGAACGCTGTCGATGTTCTTTGCAGAATTCTTTCCTCTAATTGTTCCGTGGAGCTTAAGGCAAATGCCGCAGAGCTGTGTGGTGTTCTGTTTGGAAATACAAGGGTTCGTTCTACTATGGCTGCAGCACGCTGCATAGAGCCTCTGGTGGCGCTCCTTGTTACCGACTTCATTCATGCTCAGCATTCGGCAGTCCGTGCTTTGGAAAAGCTTTTGGACGATGAACAGCTGGCTGAGGTAATTATTACTCATGGAGCTGTTACTCCTTTGATCAGTCTTCTGGCTGGTCATAATTACATTCTCCACGAGGCAGTGTCTAGGGCTTTGGTAAAGTTAGGAAGAGATCGTCCATCATGTAAAATGGAAATGGTGAAATCTGGAGTTATTGAAAGCATACTGAGCATCCTGGAGGAATCCCCTGATTTTCTTAGTGCTGCGTTTGCAGAATTGCTTCGAATTCTTACTAACAATGCAGACATTGCGAAGGGCCCCTCAGCAACCAAAGTTGTGGTACCGCTTTTTTCACTGTTGACAAGGCCAGAGATCGGTCACGATGGACAACATAGTGTGCTACAAGCACTTGTAAATATTTTGGAGCAACCTCAACGTCGAGCAGATTTTAATCTTACTCCCAATCAAGCAATTGAACCTATGATAACTTTACTGGATTCACCAAGTCTACTGGTACAGCAATGGGCTGCAGATCTCTTGTCCCATCTTCTGTTGGAGGAACACTTGCAAAAGGATCCGGTCACAGAACAAGCAGTTGGTCCCCTGATTCAAATTCTTGGATCAGGCATTCATGTTTTACAACAGAAAGCCATAAAATCTCTTGTTAATATTTCACTAACTTGGCCTAACACAATTGCGAAAGAGGGTGGTGTATATGAGTTGTCCAAAGTTATTTTACAGGCTGATCCTCCCTTACCTCATGTTTTGTGGGAATCTGCTGCTTCTGTTTTGTCCAGCATTCTTCAGTATAGTTCAGAATTTTTCTTGGAAGTTCCGGTTGCTGTACTGGTACAGTTGCTTCAATCTGAAACTGAAAGTACAGTTATTGGTGCATTAAATGCCTTGCTTGTTCTGGAAAGTGATGATTCAACCAGTGCAGAAGCAATGGTTGAGAGTGGTGCTGTTGAAGCACTTTTGAAGCTTCTTAAAAATCATCAGTGTGAGGAAACTGCTGCAAGATTGCTGGAGACTTTACTAAACAATATAAAGATAAGAGAAACAAAAGCTGCAAAGTCTGCAATCTCTCCATTATCCATGTATCTTCTAGATCCTCAAACACAATCCCAACAAGGAAGGTTGCTTGCAGCGCTTGCTCTTGGTGATCTTTTCCAGAATGAGAGTCTTACAAGAACAACAGATGCTGTTTCAGCCTGTCGAGCACTTGTAAATCTTCTTGAAGAGCAGCCAACTGAAGAAATGAAAGTGGTGGCCATCTGTGCCCTACAGAGCCTTGTAATGAACAGTCGGGCCAATAAAAGAGCTGTTGCTGAAGCTGGTGGTGTTCAGGTCATATTGGACCTTATTAGTTCTGACACTGCAGAAACGTCTGTTCAGGCAGCTATGTTTATTAAACTTCTGTTCTCTACTCATACTATCCAAGAGTATGCTTCCAGTGAATCAGTTAGATCCATAACTAGTGAGTTTTTGTTGATAGTTTTTGAGTTTTTTCCACAGATTCCTACTTCGTTTAATGTTCATATTTATTTATCAGCCTTAACTTTTTATGAAGTTAAGTATTGATTGAAAGCATTTCCTATATTTTTAATATTTTTATATCAGTGATATTAAATTCTACCACCTTATTTTCTTACTGGATACTATATGCCATCTTCACGTCAACCTTCCTCCTTTGGAGGTTTATGCCTTCTCTTGGGATGGTCAAAGCCTTTTGAACCTATCTCGTCATAGGACTCATTCCTCACTTTGTCCCTAGAGCTACTTGGAGCGTCCACCATCAATTTGCGCATTTAGCTCCTCAAATTCCCTTTAGAGGATCTGAAGCTCGGCTTGCTCCATTGTGGCATTCAAAGGAACTGTCATCAAGAAGAAATATGACCATCAAGATGGAGTTGGTTGATAGTGGCAAAGGTATTGGAGGGAGCTCATGGTTTTTATGGAGTTAGCTCAAAAAAGTTAACTCAAGACCCTTTTAACCCTAATATGGAGATTTGATCCAATTGATGGATTCCAGGTCGCTAAGAGAAGGGAAAGAGTACTAAAAACTGACCAAAGTAATATTAGTTTCAACAAATATATTTCAAGAACAGAGAATTTCAGAATTAGGTTAAAATATTCCTTGATAAATCAACATAGATCCAAAATACATGCATTCATGAGATGAAATCGGTAACATCCCAAAATTCTGACTCGACCAATTGAACCACCTAGGGGACTTAGCTGGTTCAATCGATCTCTTTTGATGAGCCTATTTGGGGCCAGTGAGACATTGTTGGCCCGGTGACCCGACTACAACTTGATTTACACCAGAATTGAACTACAGTGATGCAAACATGTTTTTTGAGTAAATGAATTCAAAATGGATTCTAGTCAGTGGCGTTGCGCTCGTAAGGTCAATACGAACTCAACGACGTTCGTTTTGTTGCATATTTATGAAGTTGGTCTGATTAGGTCATTTTGAGATATGTGATGACCCAAAATGACTTTTTGGGTAACCTGACTCAGAATCGACCCCGGTCAGTTGCATTGAACTCGTATGACCCATACGAACTTAACGATGCTCGTTTCGTTCCATTCCGATAAGAATCATAGAGGTTGACTAAAATGAGTCGCGTCGAGTTACGTGGCGCCTCAAATATGTCTTTTTGAGCAGATGACCTCATAATCGATCTTAGTTTATTTTGTTAGACTCGTAAAGTCAATACGAGTCCAACATAATCGTCCGTGCTCAATTCCGATGAGTATCGAAAAATTTGACGTGCGGATGCAGTTTTTAAGTAACATGTTTACCCAAAAAAGGTGAAACTGAGCAAATGACCTCATAATTGACCCAAGTTGGTGTCGTTAGACTCGTAATGTAAATACGAGTTCAACAGAATCGTCCGCGCTCAATTCCGATGAATATAAGAGAATTTGATGTTCGGCCACGGTTTTTAAGTATCGTAATTATTCGAAAAGGTGAAATTGAGCAAACAACCTCAGAATTAACCTCGGTCAGTTTCGTTAGACTCATAATGACAATACAAATTCAACAAAGTTGTTTGCATGCGATTCTGACATCGTTAGAGTGATTTTCAATGCTTAAGTTAAATCGGGCCGCAAACATTCTGTGAAGCGTAAAATGAGCAAAAGAACTCAGAATTGAGCTCAGATCATTCCGGTGGCTGTGTATCGACGAGACGGTAGTAACGAGCTCATTCGACATAAATTCTGAGTCCCCTAGAGTAATTTACGAGCATTTGAATGAAATGAGAAATGGGCCTCCTAAACTTAATATTTATTATATAATATATCTTATAATTTTAGGTTAGAATCTCATCCTTCACCTGCTGTCACTCTCCTTGCAGCAGCTCGATGAAAATGACGGAACAACACTAGCTTCAATCCTTCCCCTCCTCCGACCGGCTTCTCCTCTTTCTCCGGTGAATCCAACACCGACGAGCTCCAAGCTCCATTCCGGCGAGCTCCTCTTCCCTCTCCGGCGGCAACTACCTCAAACCGCCACCCCTCTCTGTTTTTCTGATGAGCAGCCTCCTCCAGCCCGAGCCTTCTCCTCCCTAGCTCCAACCGACGAAAACCTCCACCTCCCTCTCCAAAATTGAGAGCCGCTCCTCCATCTTCTACATGTCACTTCCGCCCGAGCTTCTCCACCTCTTCCTACAACTACTCGAAAACCCAACACCTACAAGATTCATCTCCTCTCCCTCCAAACAACAGGTCCACCACTTCCAATGCTCAAACCGATTGCAAGCTCTGAGAAACTGTGTCATCTTGGTAACAATGAAATATGAGTGGCCGTGAAAGCCGGATTATCTATGTGGGCAATCTTCTTGGTGATATTCATGAGAGGGAAATTGAGGATTTGTTTTACAAGTATGGACATATTGTTGATGTTGATCTGAAGATTCCTCCAAGGTCGTCGGGTTATGTTATTTGGGATCGTGATGGTGATAGACTGTGTAGAACTGGCACATGGCGGAAGAGGTTACTCTTCATCGTATGATCGCCATTGCAGTTACAGTGGTAGTCGTGGTGTTTCGTGGCGTTCAGACTGTCGAGTTGATGAATTGCAGAAGAAAAGGCTTGTCCTAGTTACAATACTGGACAACGGCTTGGGTATTACAAACCAAACTCCACCTCCTCCAGTCCAAGTCGAACATGACCACCTCAACCACATCAAACCTGACATGTTCAATCAGATCAAGCCATGGATGGGAGCGACTCGAAAATGCTGCCTCCGCGGCTATTGGATAGCATGCATGAACTTTGGTGAGTTCCTTCCCTCGACCATTTGAACCTTAGATTGTAGGTTCTTAATTATTAGAGGATTTCCCATAAATGTCTCATTTTTCCGGCGACCCACGGACACCCGAGCTTAGGGGTGGCCGTGAATCACATAGAGTGGGCCTTTATGACCCCTCTTCGCGAGTCTCGAGGCGCGACACACGCTCATAAATAATATTGAATCGCGCGATCAAAATAATGACGACTACGTGACTGTAAGTAATGTTGAACCACACGATCGAAATAACGACGGTCGTGCAACGATAAATAATATTGAAGCGCGTGATTGAAATAACGTCGATCACGCGGCGGTAAATAATATTGAAGTGCGCAATCAAAATAACGACGATTGCGCGGTAGTAAATAATATTGAATCACACGATCGAAATAACAACGATCGTGCGACGGAAAATAATATCTTATCGCGCGACGAAAAATAAAGTCAAATTGTGCGACGAAAACCAACGGTGGATCGTGTGGTGGAGATCGACGATAAATCGTGCCGTAGAAATCAACGGTCGTGCGATGAAAATCAACAGTGAAGCTTGTTGTGGAGACTTACGATGAAGATGAAATCAAGTATGATGTTTGCATAGTTCAGACTTATGGTAGAATCGTCGAACCAAGCTCCAGAAGCATCATTGATTGCAATGGCGTTTAATCAACGACATGATGTCTTACAAGGACATTGCCAATCCCGCCAAAAATTGGTGCATATGAGGCGGATAGTTTCAAATCCTTGTTTAGATTTGGGGATATTAACCCTTGAAGTGTTTAGGCGATGACCAAAACAAATTTAATGAACTTAGATTTTGGATAATTTGTAGGTTTAGGCGATTATGGTGAAACCAGGATCGAGTACGAATTGATGATTGCAGTCTCGAGGTTAGGATTTATTTGATGACTTCGACGAATTTAAAATAGAGTATGATTAATGTGATTACCGATTGAGGTTGGATTGAGGAACTTGAGTGGATCAATTTAGAGATATATAAATGTTTGCAGTCTAACTGATCCGTCTCTTCCTAAATCATAAAATCAGTTTGATAGTTTAGTTCAATCTTTTATGATACCGAATCTAGATTGAAATAGTATGTGTTTTACCATACTTAAATCTAGTTGTACATATGTAACAAATAACATGATTATGGATTGACATATGTGGAGATGATTAATTCTCTTGAGAGGGTATAGAGTAGCTGGTTGATCGCCTCCCCTAGTTGGTAATAAATTATAGTGTACTCTGCCTGTTTGAAATAATAATGCATGTGAATGTATGTGGCGGTTTGACTAGCCCTGTCGGCGGCACACTCCGGAGAGTTTGGACAGTGACTCATGGATAGCGTCATGGTCGAACGACAACGTGTGCACAAGCCTTGTTGTTGTTTGTTTGATCGCCTCTCCTAGTTGGTAATACATTATAGTGTTGATGCAACCCGAGTCGCCTCTTTTATTATTTTATTGTACCTGTCTTTTCATTTTGTAGCGCCTGCTTTCGCGCCTTTTGTTTTTTGCTTCGTATGTGTTGAATTGTATCGCGCATGTTATGAGCGCATCTGTGTTATTTTGTATTGCGCCTGTTATTCACGCATGTTTGTTCATCTTGTTGGCGTGACCGACCAACGAGACCCTGAATGCAAAGGTCCTTTAATTTAGGAGATAAGTTAATAATGGCAAGCTTAATAATAATTAACAATCAATTTATAAAATGCTAAATTTTAGTAGTTACTTTTAATTTGCCAAGATATTTTTTCAGCCTTTGTTAAATCCCCACTTTAGCAAACCCTAACCCATCCTATATAAAGCAAATCCTCCCTTCCTATTAAGGCAGCTGGGAAAAGAATTGAACGAGACTCTTTAGTCATCGTTCGGTTCCATCTAGCGCCGCTAGCTCCCTTTAACGACATCCAACGCCAGCCCGACGGTTTCATCTAGCGTCGCCAGCCCCCTTGCAGCCACATCCTGCCAGCCTGACGGTTCCATCCAGCGCCGCCAGCCCCCTTGCGTCGATTCCTTCCAGCGCCACTCCCGTCAGCCCCGTCGATTCCTTCCAGCTCCCCTGGAGTCCCCGCCAGAGTCCGACGACCACTCCTGCGACTTCTACCGCCGGCTCCGGCGTTTCCACATCCCCTCCCCTCCTTCCAGCTACACAACGCCCTCTCCCCGGACCTCGCCGCTGCTTCCAGAGCTTCCTTCTGTCCACGGCGACCCCTCCTCTGCCAGCCTCCAGCATTTCGGGTGACCTCCTGCCAATTCCGATTCCTGGCAGACCCATTCTTGGGGGATTCATGCACAACTGTTGCCACCTCTTCCCTATGGTATACCTCTTGATCTCCTCGCCCGCGAACATTAGTATTTTTTGTGCATAAATTACAAATGAATAATTAATTATCAAGAGCTTGCCTAGATTAATCTCATCTCCGGATTATCGTCAATTTCAAACACATAAATGCCACCACCTGATTTCTCTGCCTGTGGAGTTGCGAATCATGACATTGTTACGCTCGTGCGGTAGTCTTACGTTCGTTTGCAACGCCTAGGTCGTTTTATTCGTTTAAAATAATTCGTGGAGTTCTTCGCGCCTAATTAATTTAAGAGATCGCGAATTTTTATCTTTTAAAATTACAACCCTAGTTTCAGTCTACATCAGTTAGGTGTGGCTGCTGGGATATCTCACTCCTATTGTGGGATAACCGAGCGGCAAACGCTTTCGAATTTTTTAAAGTTTGGAGAATTTCAAAATTTAATCCATGGAGACGAGAGTCGAACAGCTCGAGGGGGGGGGGGGGTGATGACATGGGTAGGAGTATGGAAGAATTTTTGACCGCTATCACCGCACTCACCGTCTCCATGAGGGATACGAACCAAGTCATGTTAGGGATGCACACTTCTGTCAATAACCTAGAAGCCCAATTTCACTTAGAGGGATTCCCTGCACAACACCCTACACCTCCATCACATGAACCCCAACCATTGCATCAAGAGAATAGGAATCTACCTACGTGGGACGCGGGTATAAAATTAGATGTTGGGGATTTTGAGGGCACACTTGAGCCTGAGGTATGTCTAGATTGGTGTGACCGATTAGAGCGGTTTCTCACCTGGAAGCGCACACCTGCCCACCAACAGGTGGAATATGCTACCTTAAAGCTGAAGGGACCCGCACTTACATGGTGGGGACAGGCCGAGCGGATGCGTTACATGATGGGACAACCACCTATCACTACTTGGGTTGAGTTCAAAACTCAACTCAAGAGGAGGTATGTTCCCGCTGATTTTATGCAGACCTGATATCGTAGGTATCACAACCTACGACAGGAAAAACAGACCATCGACGAGTACACAAACGAATGTCTTGTACTCCAGTCGCGTTTAGATCTGAGGGAGGAAGACCACATGGTTGTGGCCCGTTATCTTAATGGGCTACGATATGCGATACGAGACCAGTTAGAGCTTCATGACTTTCGGGACCTAGGTCTCCAGTTGAACACGCCGGGTGGAGGCCCTCCAGAAGAGGAAATCTTTTCAGAGGCCTACTGATGGGCCTAGGTCTACTGATAGACCTACTGCGAGTCCCACCACCACTGCACCCATATCTAGTATTTCTGATTCCCCTCACCTTCATGTCACTACTGGGGTCCCGACTCCTCACCTTGGCTACTCCCGGGTAAGGAGCCCATGGGATCCAAGCCCAACACTGGAGTCTTCCGATGCTTCAAGTGTATGGAGCCTGGGCACAAATCTTCTGAGTGACTGCGACGCCACTTCGCAATTACTGATTCCACCAATGGACATGAACCTGAGTATGGAGTCTTCCTTAGTGACTCCCAACTTGGGCCCCAACCCGAGTCTGATAGTGTTATCGAGGTCGAAGTAGAGCAAGCAAAGCACTTAGTTTGTGTCCTTCGCTATAGCTTGGTTTCCCCTAGCGAGATCATCGAGCATGATTTTTCGAGAAATGAAATTTTCCGCACTACTGCGCGCATTCAGGAACATTTTTGTTCCATTATTATTGATAGCGGTAGTATGGAGAACTTTGTTTCTCAGCGTATGGTAGAAACGTTAAGACTTGAGACACACCCGGACTCGGGAGCATTTCCACCGACCTCCTGCCAATTTCGATTCCTGGCAGACCCATTCTTGGGGGATTCGTGCACCTCTTTCCCTTGGTATACCTCTTGATTTCCTCACCCGCGAACATTAGTATTTTTGTGTGCTTAAATTACAAACGAATAGTTAATTATCAAGAGCTTGCCTAGATTAATCTCATCTCCGGATTATCGTCAATTTCAAACACGTGAATGCCACCACCTGATTTCTCTGCCTGTGGAGTTGCGATCATGACGTTGTTACGCTCTTGCGGTAGTCTTACGTTCGTTTGCAACGTCTATGTCGTTTTATTCGTGTAAAATAATTCGTGGAGTTCTTCGCGCCATAATTAATTTAAGAGATCACGAATTTTTATCTTTTAAAACTACAACCCTAGTTTCAGTCTACATGGACAGTGACTCATGGATAACGTTATGGTCGAACGACAACGTGTGCCCAAGCCTTGTTGTTGTTTGTTTGATCGCCTCTCCTAGTTGGTAATACATTATAGTGTACTCTTCCTATATGAAATAATAATACATGTGAATGTATATGGCTGGTCGACTGGCCCTGCCGGTGGTATACTCCGGAGGGTTAGGACTGTGTCTCATATATAACGTCATGGTCGAACGACAGCGTGTGCCCTAGCCTTGTTGTTGTTTGTTTAAGTGTTAGCCACCTAGAGTTTGACATGAGCTATACCTCGGTTTTTTTGGTTATATCGCCAATATGAGCGAAGAACGAGTACGTGCTCGGACAACCGTACGTAAGGCCTAAGGATGATTGTGCTTAAATACCCTAGAAGTGGAAAGGATGGGTCACTGCCACCGTTTGACCACAACGGTGGTGCTTGTGGGACAAGCTACCCTACGAATAAAAGATCTCAGTCGTTAGTTTGCACTCGATTACGATTGGGTGTCGGCATCTCGACACCGTGCATGATGAATCTATGTCGACATAGTGTGTGTGTGTGTGTGTGTATTTATGTGCATGCTTGGATGTGATGATATTGATGTCTATTTATATAGTGTGACTCTGATGAGTCGTGTTGGTTATGGATTATGACACCCCTCTGACGAGGATATGCTTGCTTAACTTGCATTGGTTGTGATGATAGATCATAATTGCGTTTATACCTGATAGTGTAATTTAGATTGTGCAAGACCTCAATCATATAAATTCGTATGAGCCTTTTTATATGATTGATTACTTTATGTTGTGTTCTTAATTATAGCATGTAATGCGCTACGAGAGTGGATGTGTTATGGACACAGCTAGGATAGAAACAATGATTTGTCTACTTACTGTCATTATTTATTACCGCACTCTTTTATACTATGTTACTGCACTTCTTTAAATATGCAATTCTTCGTATTGTTTCATATCGTGTGTGTGTGTAATATATATGTTGCGAATTATACTATGTTACTGCAAGATAGTTTACCGCCTCCCTTGAGCACGTTATGGGCTCAGGGGGAGAGGCGGAACCACTTAGCAAATACGTATAGTATTGCTAACCCTCACCATCGGTTGACACCCCCAGGTGTTTCAGGAGCTATGACGTGGACTTGATGTGAAGATAGAAGACTTACAGAGGATTGTTGTTACCCTTAGCAACATCATTAGTCTTATAGTTAGCTCAGTAGGTTTATATATTTACAGTATTTTGTATATTAGTATTTATCCGGCTTGACATGTTTACTTGTGAGCCCCCTAGACTAACTATAGACCATTGTACTTAGACCGTGGGGTCATCGCGCCGTTGTTGTGATTGTTTTCTGTCTTCTCCTATTACTCATATGTTTCTGTGATCTACTATGTGGTTGTTAGTTTTCCGCTAGTACATCTTCCTCTGCTGCTTATAACGTACTCAATATGTGGTGTGATGATTATTCTCTTAGCATCATCGTCGGTTCGTAATGTTATGTGAGAATTACGGGAGAGGGTTTAGACGTTCATACCTCTACTCTTTTGTTATTTCCTTCTTTGTTGCGAATTGACGGTAGTGTGCAATAAGATCCTCTTGTGGTGCCTAAAATTAACACCAGAAATGTCAAAAAAGGTAAACCCGAAACAAAAAAAGGAAGATAAAGATACAAAATTCACTACCAACGGAATAAAGTTAAGAAGCCTCCCTCGGATATGAATATCTAGTCTTCCCACGCTCGAAGGATCAAACAATAGCAAAAAGGATTCCTGGAGGAGTCCTCGACAGGAGCACAGGTTGTTGGTTTTCTTCACAGAGAGTACAAAATGTCAAACCCTAGAGGCTATGCTTACTCTAAGTAATACTTCAAACACTTATGGTTTGCTTCACGTGGAGTGCAACATGTCAAGCCCTAGAGGCTATGTTTACCTTAAATAATACTTAACACTAATACTTTGTGGAGTGCAACATATCAATCCCTAGAGGCTATGTTTACTCTAAATAATACTTAACACGTATATATATAAGTCCCAACAAAAGTAGCCAAACCCTGAAGTGAATAAAAGGCATTTAAACCACCTGGTCCAACGCTGGAAAGTGGAGAAGGACTAGCCATGGATGACAATTATAGGTGGGTGGGCTGTCGGGGACTTCAACTCGGTGACATGACTCCAGATGCACGACGATGAGCCACTTAGGACTCCTTGATTAGAGAAATTGGATGGTACATGGCTGAGGATCAATAACAATGAGGGAGAGAAGCTACACTTTTATCTTTTTCCTTCAAGAACCTTGTAATGCATCATATGAAGTAGTGGAAAATAGAGCTAGGTATTTTGTTAGGGAGTAGAGTTTGAGGATGGAAGACGAGGGAGAGAAGAAGAGGGGAGGTTAGAGAAAGAGATTCAGCCTCTAGGGATCCCCTAAATTCGATCTTAATTTCAAGATATTCAAAATAAGAGTCGCACCTAGGCTTACATAGTGCCTACCTTAGGAATACACAAGTGGCAAAGTTAAATAACCACAAGTCCAGTAATACATCTACGATAATAAAACATAGAGCTGACTAGTGTGTGATGCTCGTGCACACTATTGGCCAATGCCTGCCGCCACGTTGGGATTCGTGTCCTCGTCTCCTCGGTTTCGACGTCGATATACACGCAGTGTCTTCGTCTCCTCACCCCTCGTCCTCGCCCCTCGTCCTCGTCCCTCGCCATCACCCTCACCCCTCGTCCTTGCCCCTCGCCCCTCTTCCTCGTCTCCTCTCCCCTCGTCCTCGCCCCTCGTCCTCACCCCTCGCCCTCGTCTCCTCGCCTCTCGTCCTCGCCCCTCGTCCTCGCCCCTCGTCCTTGTCTCCTCGCCTCTCGTCCTCGCCCCTCGTCCTCGCCCCTCGTCCCCTTGCCTCTCATCCTCGCCCCTCGTCCTCTCCCCTCCCCCCTCGTCCCTTCCCCTCGTCCCTTCCCCTCGTCCCTCGCCCCTCCCCCCTCGTCCCTTCCCCTCATCCCTCGCCCCTCTCCCCTCGCCCTCATCCCGCCCTCGTCCCTCGTCCCGCGCCCTCGTCTCTCGTCCCTCGCCCTCGTCCCCCACCGCCGCTCCCCGCCCGCGCCATCCCCTCGCCCCTCGCCCTCGCCCCTCTCCCTTGTCACACAATCCGCCCGCTGGAAATTTTAACTTGTCCTCAAGGCAGAAGGTTGAAAATTATGTGCAGGAGGTGCCGCGGTCCACACATGAGGCCTCCGATGGGGGCCGACCAACCCACAACACCAAGACCAGGTCCATGGAAAGATCCTCTTGGGGCAAACTGCGTGTCTCCTGGACGAGCGAGGGGAAGTAGTTTGGTGGGGGGATGCCTGATAGGGTCAAGGGTAGTGTCGTCTCCACTAGCGCATAGGTGGAAGATGGGTGGCATCGAGAAAGACTCTTGGGAAAATGTCCACAAACTGCAGCTGGAGTGGTGGAGGGGCGGCAGGGCGGGTCAAGCTCAACCCACAAGTACGTGACAAAATGTACTACCACTATTTACCAAGGACAATGGAAGGCCTACGCCTAATGGTTGAGGGATGCCTCCCCACCAAAAGTAAAGGAACTCCCGCTTGATGAAAGCGCATCGTCATGCGATCCCAGTTGACATACATGTCATCGAGGGTATAAAGCCATGCGACGCCCAATATGATGCCAATACCACTAGCCTCAAAAGAGTAGACATTTGCTCGGAGAGTGTAGATACCCATAACTGTGGAAGAGAGGACTACCCAAACATGTATTGGTGATGTATGACAACTGAAGGCCAATGTTTGGCGCTACACTAGCAGCACAGGAACAACCAGCAGAATCGCGGATCGCGAGCTAACCATCAGACGAGATGTGATGACTTGAACGGTTCGCGGAAGGCTAGCTAGCGAGCAGTCGAGCAAATGGAAATGCAATTGACACGGAGAAACAAGGCGGACACCGGTTTGCTGAACTGAGCTTGGTCTGCGAGGCAAAGGGAGAGGCATGGGGTCAATCTTTAGGTGAAGGAAAAGGCGGCCTAAAGAGGGCAGGTTGGACCAAATGTTAAGAGGGAGTAGGGTTTGAAGAAGGAAGAGGGGAGAGAACAATAAGGAGAAGAAGAAGGAGGAGGAGGTTAGAGAAAGAGATTCAACCCCTAGGGCTCCTCAAAATTCTATCTTACTTCCAAGATAATCAAAATTAGAGTCATACCTAGGCTTACACAGTGCCTAGCTTAGGAACACACAAGGGGCAAGCGGTAAATAACCACACGGCCCGAAATACATGTGCAATATTAAAACATAGAGCTGACGGGTGCGCGATGCCCGTGGGTACTGGCCAATGTCCTCCGTCATGTTGGGATCCATGTCCTCGTCTCCTCGGTCCCGACGTTGATATACGCACTGTGTCCTTGTCTCCTCGTCCCCCCTCCCTCTTATGTA
The DNA here is from genome assembly GCA_033032865.1 of Dactylorhiza incarnata. NCBI lineage: Eukaryota > Viridiplantae > Streptophyta > Magnoliopsida > Asparagales > Orchidaceae > Dactylorhiza > Dactylorhiza incarnata. The sequence continues at coordinate 5,827,756 of JAWHQI010000072.1, forward strand.
TTCATAACATATTTTGTGAATGTACAATGAGCGGTAGAAGATGCATCACTAAGATGGATTGAAAAAAATAATATAAGGGTTAGCAAGAAAAATGGGTAGACCAAAGGATGATGTTGTTTCATAATTCCGACTCTAAATGATTGGGACAAAACTAATGATAATAATGACAACGATGATATTATCGCATGTTTATTGTGCTTTTATACACCAGCCATATTTCTAAATCTATAAATTTTTATTTCTGCAGCTGCTATTGAAAAGGATTTGTGGGCTAGTGGAGCTGTGAATGAGGAATATTTAAAGGCACTAAATGCACTACTTAGCAATTTCCCTCGCTTACGAGCCACTGAGCCGACGACCCTCAGTATTCCGCATCTCGTTACATCTCTCAAAACTGGTTCTGAAGCAACACAGGAAGCAGCACTAGATTCACTTTTTCTTCTTCGACAGGCATGGTCTGCCTGCCCAATTGAAGTATTTAAAGCTCAATCAGTCGCTGCATCAGAGGCTATTACGGTGCTCCAATATTTGATTCAATCAGGTCCACCTCGGTTCCAGGAAAAAGCTGAACTGCTGTTGCAGTGCTTGCCTGGTACACTTACTGTTGTGATGAAGCGAGCAACTAACTTGAGGCAATCTGTTGGAAATCCTAGCGTATACTGCAAGCTAACACTGGGAAGCAGTCCACCACGACAAACCAAGGTAATTTGTGATGATTGATCCATAAGACTTTATGTTTATATGTTGTAAGGTTTATTTCATCTCGTTTTACACCTTTAAACTATTTCATTTATAAAAGATCGTTAACTAATAGGTCTTCATGAAGCACTTTCTTTTACTGAATAATGCTTGTCTAATATGTATGTTGAGTAGAAAGAAAAGAGCACAAAATATTATTAGCTTGTCAATTACTCATACATATACATGAGTGGAGGAAAAATTCTCATATGACCAAATTACCCTTACCGAGTATTACATTTATAAGACATAAAAATGCGACTTGATAATATCCTACATAACATAACGTCAACTCTCCCCATCAAGTTGGATGAAAGATGTCAATCATCCCTAATTGTGTATATCATCAACGAACATATTGCAACCATATTCCCTTTGGTGAAGACATCAACTAGTTGGTCTTTGGAATGAACAAATGGAGTGACCACATTCCCTTTGATCAAGTCGTCTTTGCTGAAGTGTCAATCGACTTCAACATGCTTTGTCCTATCATGTTGACTGGGTTGTGAGCTATACTAATAACGACCTTATTATCACAGTATAAGGAAAGAGAGATATGCTCCCGGAATCCTAGATCCTGTAAAATAGATTGCAACCACTCTTTCACAGAGACCTTGGGACATCGCCATGTACTCAACCTCCGCATTAGATTTGGCTACTACATTCTATTTCTCGCTTCGCCAGGTTACCAAATTCCCCCCAACAAATATGAAATACCCTGTAATTGACTTCCTGTCATCATGAGTTCCAACCTAATCTGCGTCCGTGAAGATTTTAACCCTTAAGTGCTTAGAGAACATGAGTCCTTGACCGGATGCCTTCTTCAGGTATCTCAACACTCGATGCACAATCTCTTGATGTCTGATTCTGAAAGCATGCATACATGTAACACCCTGCCTATGTGAATCATATAATAGGGGTCTGTCTGAGCCCCATAACATACTCAGTTCACACACACACACGGTGTTATAATTTGATACAAAACATCCTCGCAGTATATATCAGTGAAAAGCTAAAATAGAGTGGACGCTTATTCATTAAGGAATGAGTGTCCACACTAAAACATGATGAGGAGGAGTTCATACATCAATTCATCATCCAAAAGTAGGCCTTATGGTCTTTACATCAATACATCAGAAGATTTAAAGAAATAAGCTCAGCACGTAGGTCCGCAAATGAAACAAAATGAAGTTTAGCAATGCACTTCATGAATAACAAGTGTATGCAGTAAATAAGTTAATCTACACATGTAGTGTTCCAGTCATCATACACTTTTATGTTGAGTATATAAAGAAAAGGGGACCTACTATGCATTATGAATGATAGTCGGGTTCGTGTGGAGACTCCAGGAACCCCTAACACAACATTGTATGAATCTAACACATGATTCACACATCATCAAGAGGATTGTGGGTACTCATGGCCTCACAATTGCACGCTTTCATAGCGTGTACACAATACACCTGCAGGACGCGTAAGGCATACCCCATTCTGGAGCTCTCAACACGTGTCGTGACGAATCTTGACGGAAGGAATACCCAATCGAGTTCTCTTCACGTCGAATCCTCATAATGGAAGGTATACCCAAACAGGTTTTTTCGTGCCAAATCTCATGACGGAAGGTATAAGGTCATCTTCACGTCGGATCTCATGACGAAAAGTATAGGATCATCTTCACGTCGAAATCTCACAACATGTAAAGCCTAAATGGCTATGATATATCACAATCACTTGGAAATCTCTATCTTCCACAACGACAATTTCTATGCCCTAGGTAAGCTTGCCTTTTCCATAATCTCATCTCTGGGATTACACAAAGGATGTCAAAACCCACCTTATGACTATGGTCCCACATATATTATGACGATTAATCGGAATGTTCTTTGATAATGCAAACTAGGCCAAACCCTAAATGCAATCGTCAATCAGCATCGCTGATTCGGGCCTATGACCACAAATAAGCTTCACACACCATGCCTAATATGGAATCAAATATCATATTTCTACTGCAAAGCATGCCGAAGACGCAATCCCACGCCTCAGGGTTCTAGCAATCCAAAGATGATTGTTCCTCCACTAATTAGTGAGAGGGCAACTCAACAAATGCACTAAAAAGAAGCATGGAAACACAAATCGGTTCTAAGACCTGAGGAAAGAGTCGTTACCCTTGAATTCCTTCGCGGAGCCATGTTAAGAGCGAAATAATTTGTGGAGAATGATCTGAGGGGCGAGCTCTAGTCTTCTACGGTCTCAGATCGTTGATTGGGGCTCCAGATCTCCGCCAATGGTGGTTTCTTTCTCCTCAAGCCCTAGTATCATCTCCTTTCTTCTTCTCTCCTCTCAAAAGCAAACATGTAGAAAATAAATCCTATAACCCTTTCTCCCAACCTAATAAGGTCAAGGAAGAGTTCCAGTTGTCAGATGCCTTGATTGGGTGAGTCACGACCGTGGTTTAACATTGTTCCGTTAAGTTTCCGTCGCACGCATGGTCATGCTCTTTAAGGTGCACGGTCGTGCGTGCCATCTAGACAGTAATATGTTATAGGCGCACTATCACCTGGAAGGCGTGCATGGTGGTTCGTGGGCCGCACAGACAAACGACGGGGCACTCAAAAATGTTATTGTCAGCTCACAGACACGCACAGTCAGGCGCACGACGATCAAAAGGCATTATGCATGGAATCGACATGTAGCCACTGCAGGGGCGCACGATCATGCATCTCGAGGCGTACGGTCGTGCATGTGGATGATTTCAGACATATCAAGGATTCGAAGCATTGACCTTCTATCACAGTACTCTACACATACAACAATGTTCACGAATACCAAGGTGCGAAAACAAAGCGTTACGATTCTTCCCACATTGAAAGAATTTCGTCTCGAAATTAAATGAATGTTATACAACAATACATCATACATGAGTGAACAGTGTGAAGTACTCCTCGCACATGTAGAGTTCTCTCTCCCAAGATAACTCCTCGCGACCACAATTGTCCTAACGATTTTTCACCATCTTGATTTCCTTGTTCCGCAATCGACGAATTTCCGTGGTCTCAATGCACATGTCTGACTTTTGTCGATAGCTCATTGTCACATTGTCGACCTCAATCACTTGCACAGGTTCCTGTGCAACCTTTCTCAAAACAGATATGTGGAATACATCGTGCAGGATACCGAGTTCATTAAATAATGCAAGGCGGTAAGCATCATTGCCTATATGCTTTGTCACTTCAAACGGTCCCAAGTATCTTGGACTCAACTTCTTCTGTTGTTGGATCCTGGATACCCCTTTGAACAGTTTAATCTTCAAATATATTCAATCACCCACGATGAACTCCACATTCTGGTGGTAGGCATTGTAGTACTTGGAATGCCTATTTTGGGCAATCAATAACCTTTCACGAACAGTTCATATTATTGCATTGGCCTCATCCATGTCTTTATGCTTTAGCAATTTCATGTCACCTGCCTTCGCCCAAGCTATTGGCGTGCGACATTTTCCACCGTAGAGCGCCTCAAATGATGTTATTTGGATGCTCGCTTGGTAACTGTTATTGTAGGCGAATTCAATCATAAAGGGATGATCCTCCCACTTCTTACCAAAGTCTAGGACACACATCCGCAAAATGTCTTTCATCGTCTGATCTGCTCTCTCAGTTTGCTCATTTGTTTGCGGATGAAAAGTTGTACTGAACTTCGACTTCGTGCCAAATAGGTGATGGACATTCCTCCACTCGTTAGAGGTGAAGCACCCGTCTCGGTCGTCAACGATGTTACAAGAGACACCATGCAATCATACAATGTTCTTGATGTATAAATCACCAAGTTTCTCCACTGAGTCATCCTTCCTGTTTGGAATGAAGTGTGCTACCTTGGTTAAACGATCGACGATCACCCAGATAACGTTGTTGTCCTGCTCTGACCTCGGTAATCCATGCACAAAATTCATCGATATGTCATCAAATTTCAATTCCGGGATCGGTAGAGACTTCAGAAATCCACCGGGCCTCTGACATTTAGCTTTTACTAAGGCGCATGTCTGATATTTAGCCACAAACAAGACAATGTCCATCTTCATGACTGGCCACCAGAACAACTTCTTCATGTCCATTTACATCTTGGTACTCCTTGGTGAATTGAGTATTTGAAATAGTGTGCCTTGTACATTAGTTCATCACCGAGCTTACCAAAATGTAGGATGCACAGACGATCATCCTTTTGTATAAGTCCATCCTCCTATGAAAATTCATCATCGGAACCTTTCATTTCCTCTATCACATACTGTTGCATGCTCAAATCAAGTTCTAAGGCGCACCACCTGGAGTCACCACCTGGAGTCTATGTTGTTAAAGGCACGCCTCAGGCACGCCTAAGGCTCAAGGCTCACCAGGCTCAGAGATTTGCGCATTCATGCGCCTTTTTTGCGTTTTTGAGCATAAAAGGCACGCATGAAAGCGATTTATGTTGCAAAACTTTTTTTCAAAATAAAGAAAGAAATAATGTAAGAACTTAATAATTTTTGCATGATTTAGTGTTTATGAAACATAATCGAGCGTGGAGACTTAGATATGATGCAAGTGACCACATTGATTCTATTTTTAATGAGATATAAATGATAATAATTAATGATTAATGAGTAAAATAGATCAATGATCAGATCGATAAGATGAAATGATGTTTGATGCTGATTATTTAAAGTGAATATGGTTGCGCCTTGCGTTCGTCGGGCGCTCTCCTGCTCCTTGAGCCTTGCGACTAGGCTCCAAGGCCCCTTTACGCCTTGGTGTGCCTTGCGCCTTTAATAACTAAGCCTGGAGTGCGGATATCATGGTCTTGCTTAAACCTCTCAGTCCTGTGAACCGGGGTGCACCCGTTGTTCCTCTCCCCAAAGTAACTTCCTTAAATCTGCAGTTTATGCACACATCTTGTATTGAAAACCAATTCATCCCAAAATCACATCAAACTCGGAGAGCGGTGGCAAAGATACTTCCAAATCAAAGTCTCTATCCCCAATCTAAATCAATACTCGGCACATCCAACTTATCACTCGCCAAAACTTACGGTACTCCGATCCTCATTATGAATTCCTCCGACAAAAAAGATTGTGAAACACCGGTATCGAACAAGGCTCTTGCGGGATGATTAAAGACAGGCGAATTCTAAGCATGAAACATATAAAGTGTAGGCATACAATTTAGATAATGAATGTCGTAAAAACCAAGCATTAACATATACTTGTCACTACGTCGTTCTGACGTGTGGCCTCTAACTGGGCAATGACAAAAACTTTTGATTGGATTGGGGTATACTGGGAGGCGGATGACTTCACCGCCTTCCTTTATTAGCAATTTAGCATAGCTCGGACCCGTCACTTATGTAACATCGATCGTTCGAGCATCACTCTTCGACGGAACACTCTGTTATGAACTAGCTAGGGAAGAAGAGAGAAAGAGAGCTACGGCTACAAGAGATTAGGGTTTAGGAAGAAGATGAACCTGAATAATACTTCATGTGATGCCTTCTCCAAAGAGGGTCTGGTATTATATAGCACCCGGACCCATGGGGGCCGACCGGCCCCCATAGGGGCTGAACCGGTGCGGTTCAGCCCCACTGCTCCTTATTTAATATTGGCGGGCTGAACCAGATGGTTCAGCCCGGTCTTCCTCCGCCTTCTCCTTTGGTCGACGTGCACAGTAATCTTCGGAGAATCTGGTAATGACGCCAGGCGTAACATTCCCTCCCCCATCAAGGGTCAGCTTGTCCTCAAGCTGGAGGCGGAGAGCGCGCGGCTCCTGGAATAAGTCGAAATACTGATCCAACCTGGCTTGCATCGGCGACGAAAGCTCTATTGGAGCCGTAGGCTCCGCTCTAATCTCCCTGGCGATGGTCATCGTACTATCCGGTGCCCCTAGTCGTTCCAAGCTGCGGAGTGAGATCTCCTTCTCCTGAGACGACTTGAGGCCTTCCAAGCAATACTCCTTTCCGTTCTGGCTAAACTCCATAGCCATCTGGTCCCAATCAAGAGTCACCCGCCGAAGTTGCTGCAGCCACGGTACGCCTAACACCATGTCAGAACCCCGGATTGGCAATAAGTAAACATCAATATGTCCCGTGTAACCCTGTATCAGGAGCTCCACCCCTTTCAGCACTCCCTCGCACTGCAGTGTACTTCCATCCGCTACCCTGACGTGGAAAGATGCGTCGCGATCTATGGCATACCCCGCCTTCTGGGCCACAACGGGCTGGATGAAGTTGTGAGTGCTTCCGCTGTCCATCAAGATCGTCACCGTCTCCCTGCCGACTCTCCCGGCTATGCGTAAGGTCGGAGATGGGGTACCCCCTTCCATGGCTTGGATGGAGACTCCAAAGTCTGCTATAGCCAACTCTCCCTCCTCCTCTGTGCTGGGAACACCTTCCGCTTCCTCCCTCAGCATGAATACATGGACCTTCTGGCATGCGTGTCCCCGGGTGTACTTCTCATCATAGTTGAATCATAACCCTTTTTCCCTCCTGGTCTGAAGTTCCGCCATGTCAGTTTGGTCACTGTCGGTCGGTCCTCTGCCGGTGGATCCCCCCGAGGAGGATGTATAACCATAGGAGCTCTCACCGCTGTACGGGTCCTCTGCCGGTTGAATCTCTCCTCCTGTATCATTGTCAAACTGATTGCATGGCCCAGACTGCGCGGCATATAGGCGTGGACCTCATCCCGCAAATCATCCCGCAACCCTGATATGAAGCAACTGAGGAGAGTCTTCTCCTCCCAACTGACCCGGTTGGCCAGCTTCTCGAACTCAGTGCGATATTCCATCAGTGTGCCTTTCTGACGGAGCTTCTGTAACGTTGCTTCCACGTCCTTATAGTTCAAGGGCCCGAAACGTGCGGAAAATGCCTCGACGAACTCCGCCCAAGGGGCGTAGGTACGACCCCTTAGGAACCACTTGGTCCACTGGTAGGCGTCATCTTCCAGATGGAAGGCCGCCAATTGCACCCACTGATTCTCGGGGATCTCCTGATAGTTGAAAAACAACTCCACCTTTTGTACCCATTCCAGAGCATCACCGCCCTTGAACTTCGGAAAGTTCATGCGGGTTTGCTTGGGCTGCATGTATGGCCGCTGGTTGGCCACTCCGTACCCTCCTGGATCATGGCCGGCTGGCCAACGTTGCTCTCCCATATGGTTGGGTGGCCCTGGTTGAGCTGCTACGTACCCTGCCGCTTGCCCCATTGGATGAAGTCGTCCTCGTTCCGGTCCGTTGCCCAATTGCTGTCCGCCGCCCCATGGGTTGGCCATGGGAGGCCTTTCTTGCCACAGGTTGCCGTTCCCGCACCCTGTAGGAGGAGCCAAAGATGGTGGGGGCGGGAAAATTCCGGCCATGTCTCCAATCGGCGCGCCCTGCGCTCCCGTAGGTCGAAGAAGTCCCGTGCCTAGACCCGTCGGCCTCCAACCGTGCCCCGGCTGCTGTCCGGCTCCATTCCAGGCCGATTGGTAGGGTGCGAGACCCGCTAGCCCGGTCGTCGTGTCTGCCGATCTCCAGACTCCTGGTCGGCTGCTGCCTCCCTCCATGCAGCCTCCTGGAAGAACCCCAGGCTCGGCGTGATATGTTGGAAGCCCCTCCATCGAACGGCCCTGAAGGTCGACGACTCTGGACGGGTCGGAATCAACTCTCGCACCCGTCGACGGCCCCGATCCGATGTTTCCCTGCGCATGCGGAGTCCAGCCTTGCGTCTGTCGCAGAACATCGGCCATTCCGCCCCCGATGTGTAGTGCGGGCGGTTGATAGGATGCTTCGGCCTCCGATCCTTCAGCGACAGTGGCTTTTCCTTTCAAATTTTGCACGAGGATGGCTTTGATCTCCTCCATACGAGCATTCAAGCGTTCCTCCAGAATTTTTTGGGACGTTTTCACTTGTTCTTCGATAGCCGCTACGGTGTCCGTTAAGCACACATAGTTTTCCTCCAAGGTTTCCAAACGGGTGATCTCCTCTTGCGTGCGAGTGGTGACCATCGTCGGAGGATGACGCCTCTGATACCAAATGTTATGAACTAGCTAGGGAAGAAGAGAAAAAGAGAGCTACGGCTACAAGAGATTAGGGCTTAGGAAGAAGATGAACCTGAATAATACTTCATGTGATGCCTTCTCCAAAGAGGGTCCGGTATTATATAGCACCCGGACCCATGGGGGCCGGCCGGCCCCCATGGGGGCCGGCCGGCCCCCATAGGGGCTGAATCGGTGCGGTTCAGCCCCACTGCTCCTTATTTAATATTGGCGGGCTGAACCAGATGGTTCAGCCCGGTCTTCCTCCCCCTTCTCCTTTGGTCGACGTGCACAGTAATCTTCGGAGAATCTGGTAATGACGCCAGGCGTAACACACTCCTACACGAATGCGCCAAGAGGCCCACCTTATCGCATATGAAACATGACAGGGGGATTCTAGCAGTAAAAGCTCCCGAAATGGTGGAGGGAGCGTCCTCCGAAGGACGAGGCTTCTTCCGGTGCTTCCCACCTTCAGTCTTGCCCTGCTTCCCACCTTCAGTCTTGCCCCGTGAAGGTGGCGCTTTGAACTGCACCCTTTGAGGAATGACCCTTCCTACGTTGAACCTTCTCTAGGTCCTTCTCCAAAGCTCTAGCTGTCTCCACCAAAGTGCGGAACCCAAGGGATTTGGTTCTCATAAGTCTCAGTCTAAGGTCATTACGCAGACCTTCATAAAATCTATAAATCTTTGTTTCCTCGTCATCGATCAGCTTCCATGTATAGCGACTCAGTCGGGTGAACTCATGTAGGTATTCATCTACCTTCATATCCCTTTGAATTAGGCATAGAAACTAACCCTGCAACGTCAGACGCATTGCAACAAGCATTTACCTATTGAGGAAACACTCAGAGAATTCCTCCATCGAAATCTGGGTTAAGCGTCGTCCAGTAAAATGACGTTCTGCTTTTTCCTCCCACTAGAGCCTAGCCTCCCCATTCAGTAGGAAGGTGACTAAGGTCACCATCTTTTCCTCCTCAGTGTCGGTGGCAGACAAGATTTCTACAAACGCAAAGGAGGGAGAGGACGTCCACCAGTGTGGCGAGTATACCAGCACCGCGAAAGGCACGCCAATGACACGTCGGAGGAAGAAGGTCATTAAGATGCGCATATCTTTTGGAAACACAATGTATATTTCCTTTTATTGCAGTTGAGCCGAGGGTGTTATATAGACTTTCCATGCCTTGTAATTTGATCTTGATTGTATCTTGAATTTGGGAACCCTAGGGGTTATTTATTTTTTCCTTCCTCTTTCCCTCCCTCCCTTTCTAATCCTAACAGCTCGCTAGGGAAATCGATTTCTCCTTCCTGACTATGCAGGCGATTTCCGTAACCCGTCAGCCGATCGTGATCCGTGTCGATCTCTACAGCTGCGACTTCACCCCTAGCCAACAACACCGATCCCATAGTGACGACCTTGCTTCCTTCCCGACAACGCCTTCCTCGACCCAGACCTCGTCGATCCTGCAGGCGACGTCTGCTTTGCTGGTTCCAACAACGCCCACTCGCGATCTCTGCACTGCGGCGACCTATCTCACGCGTGCATTCCCCTTCAACTCTGATCCATGGCGCACTCTGACACCCTCGTGCCTCACCCTCCTATGGATCCGACCATTTCCCGCCGCCTCGATTCTCATGAGTCCATCACCTCGCTCCTAGCCCTCATGCTCCTGATGCTGATGTCGACGCCGCGACATTGCATCGCCTGGACCTTCCACTCTTTACCGTCGGAGGGATTTTTGGCCCCAGACGATGAAGCTTCCCGGACCAGGGGACCCCAGTGGTCGTCATGATTGATAGTGGTGAGAGTCACAATTTCATATCGCAGCTGGTGCGAACCCTAACCTTAGCTTAAGAAGATTAGAGGTGAAGGAGAGAGGGGAAAATTAAGTTTCATTCATGATGCTCATCTAAGCTAAGCCTCAACATATATAGTGAGAGGGAAAGGTTTCACAAAATTACAAAAATGCCTTTCACCCAGGCTACATGATGTGTTAGTAATTGAAATACGCAAAAAGGTAACAAATGCGGAAAGTAAAGATACAATTTAAAAAGAAGAGAACAAATGCGGGCCCATAAAGAATGCGCTCTTAATGATGTCTTAAAAGAAGAGATCTATACGAATGCTCTGCCGGGATTTACTTTGAATGCGTTCTGCTCAGACAATCATTGATAGGTGATTGACTGTTAGATCTTACTCATTCAACGGAGAGAATCGTTTAATCTGGAGGAGTAAGAAACATAACTTGTTGTCTGCCCTGGTGCATATACTGAGTTTTGATCTACGGATCGAGGTACATGTGAGTGCTTATGGTTAAGAATTCCTATGAAAGACTAGAGGCTTATGAATGCTGAATATATACTATTATATTGTGACAACGCTCACAATCCTGTTTTGTACAATCACACCAAATAAATTGAAAGTTGACATGAATTTTATTCAAGATAAAATTGAAGAATGTATCATTTTGCACCCCCCCCCCCCCCCCCCCCCCACCACTCAGTCACATGGCCTTCTTGTACACTCTTTCTAACTATTGCTTTCTCACTGAAATTCTTGTTCACTAGTAACATGGCCTTGTTTGCTATGGTTTGTTTCCTTTGCGCTCCGTATGTTTGCATTGGTGTAAGGGCGATCCATTCCATATGTCGATTCCTTGTACTGACAAGGGAGATACTTTTTCATTGAGGGCACGAAGCATAATTGTCATACCTTTCACATTACTGTGGATGGTATGATATACTTCTTCCACTTCAAACTCATCGATATAGTATCCAATAGGTTCAACATAGAACTGACAATGTGTACGAGGAGTTGTAGGTCGGGAGTCCATGTCCCATCACCTTCCTTAGGTGCACACATTGAGCCTTGTTAGGTTCTTAGAGAGATCCTAGCCTTTTTCTCCCGTGGAAACTAAGCTAGTGTTAATTTCTCTAAAAAGTGTGTTGATTGTTGAGGTTGAGGTCCTCTTATTGTGGAGGAGCAAAAGTTTTACCCCATTTACGATCTCCACCACGATAAGGCTGACTACTACCAGTAGTTATAGGTAGTTTATAAATGATTGAGGAGATGGTTTTAACTAAATTAAAACCTAGGATAAGGGTTTGGATAAATGTGTTATGGGCTTCGTGCCCAGTCATTATGTTGTGTATTTATGTGGTGTGTAGGGGTTTATTATGAGTCTGTTAGGTTTATTGTATTTTTATCTTAGCATCGGAGATTTACATTTAAGCCCTTGTATCTCTCATTTAATAATGAGCAAGCAAGAATTATCCTCTTCTCTTGTCTTTTGTTTATGAGATTTTGGTTGCTCTCTCCTCCTGAGCACATCCCGCCTAGGCAGCCGCGATTCTGGCTCCGTCGTATCCTCCGCCTCCAGCTATACTCCGGCGAGCCCATAACAAACTTGGTATCATAGCAAGGTTGATCCTCATCTCTTTCACATCCAGACGTTGAGTTTCGTCCATAGCAGTCGCCGCATACCCGCCTCGCTTGTACGCAACGGAAACCACACAGGCTCGACTCCTGCGTATATCCTTGTTCGTCGGTCCGCCCTTGTCCCAGTTAGGGCGTGAAGCCCGACATCTGTTTACTTGATGTCGCACGCCGACATCATCTTCCTCGCGATCAGCCAGCCCAAGCCGTGAGCCCTGCACCACTGGAACTGCCGTCTCCAACATGCGTCGTACCCGTCGACTCGTCTCCAACATGCGTCGTACCCTCGACTCGTCTCCAACTTGTGTTTTCAATCGTGAGCTTCCAGGTGCTCGAATCGATCGACAGGCTCCGTCGAATTCGTCGATTTTTCTGCCGCTGGATCCGTCTCCCAGACAACCTCCTAGAGCCAGCCATAATTCCATTTTTGCGCGATTTTCCCATCTGCATGCTAGCATGGTATCGTCGTGATTACATTTCGACTGCCTATTTTTGAAATTTGTGCGACTTTTTCGAGCATGCGCCCTATTTTTCGAGCCCACCAACAGCCAATAGGCGTGCACTGTTCAATTGCACCTCCATCCTAATTTATATATGTATATATTAAAAAAAGGTGTTTATTTTTGGAATCACCATAGGGAAACGTCGCAGCTCTCGCGACAACTCACAACCAGCCGTCTTAGAGGAATCCAACCGTCCAGCCACTCGCTCTTTATCTCGTGTTACTTCCAATTTATCTCCGAGAGTAGTACGCACTATGGGGGACTCACTCATTCTAATGGATACTATCAGGGACTTAATGCAAACATTCATGACATCCATAAAAGTACGCCTTCGGGATGCCGAAGCACGTCATCGGGAAGACATGGCCGCCATTCTGGTCATTACTACCCCACCTACTGATCACGCTTGCTGCAGTCAAGCGCCTCCACCGCTGCTTCTTCGACCTGATCCCTCGGCCTTGGTACCACCTGAAGGCAACATCATACCCCGTTACACCAAGTTGGCATTCCGAACTTATGATAGGAAGGACAATCCCTTAGGCTGAATCATCAAATGCAAACATTTTGTAGTCATCAACAGACACCGGTGACAGAATGGATTAGTCTATCCTCCTACCACATGCTTGACATTGCTCAGTTATGGTTCACCCATTTGCATGCGTGCAATCCCGGAATGATCTGACACGACTTAAAGCTGGTCAATTGATGGATATCTAGAATAATTTCATATTCTTCTAGCTCACGTCACGATCCCACCTGAGATGCAGGTCGCGATCTTTACAACCGGGCTTCGCGATCTACTACGCTTGGATGTTTAATTCGAGGCCCCGGGACTTGGTGACTGCTATGAGTTAGCCAGATTGTGCGACCGTCACTTCAACTGGCGTAGGAGTCCTACATCACCACCGACACAGGGACTCCGGAGGGACGTGCCGAGGGCACCCAAACCCTGCAGATCCATCGACTGTCTCGTACAGAAATGTCTGGCCGGCACGTACAAGAGTTATATTATAACTGCGATGAGCAGTATAATCGCGGTCATCGATGCAAAAGACTTTTTTATCTGCACGTGAAGGACTCTGAGGATGAGGGAGTCAGATGAAGTTGCCACCGTCGTTGATCTCTCTCGTGCTTGAGGTCAAACACTTTTTTGCACGGCGAGAAAGATGTTATGGGCTTCATGCCCAACTATTATGTTGTGTCTCTATTTGGTGTGTAGGGGTTTATTATGAGTCCATTAAGTTTTATCGTATTTTTATCTTAGTGTCACGGATTTACATTTAGACCCTTGTATCTCTCTTATTTAAGGGACCCCTTGAGTCTTGTAGCAAGCAAGAATTATTCTCTTATCCTTGTCTTTTGTTTATGAGATTTTGGTAGTCCTCTCCTCCCAAGCAAACCCGACTAGACAGTCACGGTTCCGGCTCCACCATATCCTCCGCCTCCGGCCGTACTCTGGCGTCCCCATAACAAAGTGAAAGTGCAAGTTTTAGAAAATATATCTACCATGGATATTATTTTGATTGTTGTAGATTGTGATGCAAATAAGAAAATATGATCAATATGTACTAATTTCCAAATTTAGACCTGTAACCAAAAACTTTTTGCTGAAACAAGCAAAAAAAGACTGAAGACAACAAAATATTTAAATACTTCTAGAGCAACTAGACGCTAAGGCTTCGTTTGGCGCAGCTTATTTACTCCGGTGAGTTTGGTCAAAAACGCAATTATCATAGAATATATGTGTGGCATGACAAAGGTTATGACCGCTACAAGAAAATAAACTAGTTTTGTACATAAAATGCATGAAATTTTTTAGGTGAGGTCGGGCGTTCACGAACGACGGTTCATGACCACTGCGTTCACGACCGCCACCACCGCTCCAAACGAAGCCCGGCTTCGTTTGGCGCGGCTTATTTGCTCCGGTGAGTTGTGTCAAAAACGTCATTATCATAGATTGTATGTTTGGCAATACAAAGGTTATGACCGCTACCAAGAAAATAAACTAGTTTTGAGCATAAAATGCATGAATTTTTTTAGGTGAGGTCGGGCGTTCACGAACGACGGTTCATGACCACCGCGTTCACAACCGCCACCACCGCGCCAAACGAAGCATAAAGTCTAGATTAATTTATTAAAAATTTCACATCAATTGAATATGTTTTGATATTTAACCTAATCTAGATTTCTCTTGAGAATTTGTATCTATACATGATCTCCAGGTTGTATCCACTGGCCCTGAACCCGAATGGGACGAAGCCCTCGCCTGGGCCTTCGACAGCCCGCCCAAAGGACAAAAGCTCCACATTTCCTGCAAGAACAAGAGCAAAATTGGAAAGGTTAATAATACGCACAAAATATACGAACAACTGCTTTCTCCGGCATTCTCTCATTTCTAAATTTTCATTCGATTTATATCGCAGAGCTCCTTCGGGAAAGTCACGATACAAATCGATCGGGTGGTGATGCTGGGATCCATAGGCGGCGAGTATCCATTACTTCCGGTGAGCAAGAGCGGGCCCCCTCGAAATCTAGAAATCGATTTCCATTGGTCGAGTAAATGACACGCGTGCTGCGCTACACCGGCCTTGCCTACAATGCTTTTTTTTTTGAGGAAAACTCAAAGTTCCAGTGGTCTTTGATTCTTGTTTTTGGTGTTTTAACTGTATATAGTCAGCTGAGAGTTCTGCTGTCGGGTTCTTGAGAAGGATTGTATTTGAGAATTGTGTGTTGTTTCATATGAAATTATTATTTAATGTTGTTTCATATTTAATTATTATTTAGTTTTTTTTCTTAGGGTTTTATCTTGGGGGATTGAGATTTATTTGGTTTGGATCTATTAAGATTATATATATCTATATTATATTAAAAAAAAATATCAAATTGGGTTCCATGGCGAACAATATAAGACATCTATGCAATCGCAGCCGTCCAAATAGGTGATCGGCGTTTCCCTAAATACTTATCCCGACCTTCAACTCTCCCGATCACAGCCATTACTCCCGAGCTTCTATTCTCCCCGCTGCAACTGCGCCCTACGCTCCCCTCGCGATTTCCACGCCTCTCGCCCTAAATCCAACCGGAAACCACCCGCTCCGCCTCCGATATAACTTCACCGGGACTTCCGTTGCCGCTCCGCCTCCGATCAAGCATCAAACTCAACCGACGCTTCCGTTTTCGCTCCGCCTCCGATCAAGGATCTCAACCACCAAGACTTCCGACGCCGTTCGAACGACAAACCGACACAGAGTATGCTTTCTCTCTTCTACTCTACTCTTCTCTTCATCTTCATTGTGTTTATTTCCAACCGGGTCGCCCTTACCGCTGCGTAGGGTAGCTTCCTCATCTGCTCCAGCCAAACCTAATCAGCTCCCGTTCTCATTTCCAACGCATCGGGGAAGCAGATGCACATGGCAGGTATATTTATATGCTTCGTTAGGCTTTCTGCGGCTTACACTTACAAAAGAATTCTATTTGAATTATGCGTCTTGAAGTTTATCCTCATCCTCTTTCTCTCTTAAGTTATTTTTTGTTTTGCTTCCCTTTGGATGCCTTGGTGCACATCTTTGTTCCACTATGTTTACCTACCTAAATATAATTAATATATGTTTGTATACTAAGTGTAGTCTTCTGATCTTACTTTTGTTTAAGCACATCTATATATGATCCTTCCATTTATGTTTTCTCAAAATGGATTCCAAGTTTAGTATTTCTAAAATCCCTTTTGTTCCGATCATGAAGATGTTCGTTGATGCGCATTTGTGAACTGCCTCTGAGATCACAGGTTCCTACGCAGGTAATTATCAATGTTGTTGGTTGATAATCTGTAACCATTATATTTAGTTGTTATTTGAAAACTACGATATAACATCATCCACAAATTTAATCTGTTCTATAATTTTTTTATGGCTATCTCACAAATTTTACTCACAACTCATGTAATTTTTCATTCTTATAGGTCCATATATTGTTCTCTACAAACACATCACAACAACTTCAAAACTATTTAAAGGTAACAACAACTGAATCCAGGTGATATATTACAATTTAGGTTTTTGCTTCCATTTTCATATTTTCTTAGGGGTGTTTTGTGGGCATTAGTCAATTAGTGGCTAAGCAAAGCATAATAGTTTCTGTAATGACTGCTTATAGGGCTGCTTCGTAGTATCGGCCGCTAGAGGGTCGAGCGGAGCAGATAGTTTTCTTAAAATATTTTGACAGGAACATTTCATATATAGTTGCTCTCATTACATACTTTGCGCCCACGATGAATTTTGGTCCCACGATGAATTTTGGTCTCATGATGAATGATGCTCTGCCGACAAATGTTGTAACCACGACGAATGTCGCCACCACGCCGAATGTCACCCCCACGACGAATGTCGCCCCACGACGAATGTCGCCCCATGACAAATGTCGCCCCCAGGACGAATGTCGCCCCCACGACGAATGTCGCCCCCACGACGAATGTCGCCCCCACGACGAATGTCGCCTTGGATAGGGCCGGAGGCCCGTGCCTGTCACTCGTATATTATATATATATATATATATAAATTGGTCTGCCTGGTCTTTTTTTCTTGGAACCGCCTGGGAGGATTTCATTTCTACCGTAAGAAATAAAATCATTGTGTGGCTGCTTTTGGTATTTTGGATGGCGTGGATTTCTTTGGAGAAACTGCCTCGGCAGAATAAAACGCCTGTAGCATTTGTTAAAAAACAAAAAATAAACGCCGCTGGGAGCATTCAGTTGGCCTGGGAGAAAAAGAAACAGCCGCTGGGAGCATTTCACAAGCAGCCTGGGAGAAAACCATCCACCGTCCAGCCCTCTTTCTCTCTCTCCCGTTCTCTCTCTCTCTCTCTCTCTCTCTCTCTCTCTCTCTCTCTCTCTCTCTCTCTCTCTCTCTCTCTCTTGTGCGACGGGGAGGCCGCCGCCGGCCTTGGTGTTTCGCTGTTGGAGAGAGTAGTGTCGCCGGTCTTGGAGGTGAGCCGCCGGCGTTGATAAGGAGTCGTCGTCGGGCTTGGTGGAGATCGCCGTTGACGTTGGAGGCTTGCGTGTGTGCAGTTAGCCTTGACGGCGTTTGATCTCGGTGGTGACGTTTGTCTCCGGTGGCGGCGTTGGTCTCCGGTGGTGGTTGCGGTTGAACGTCGGACTTCGACGTTGAAGGTTCCGGTGAACCTTGTGCGTCCGCTAGGCGGATTGCAGTCCAGATCTTCTACTCGCCCGCGGATCGTGCGCGTCCGGCGCATCTGCGGTGTTCCACCGGACGGTCTATTTTTCTCTTGTTATTTCCTTGTTATTGCATTTATATATTGTTAAATTTAATATATATTTGTGATTGTGCGCCGGCCTGGTTTTGCCGGGCGCAGTTTTTGCCTATACTGTGTTCTTATTTCCTGCAATTTTTATAGCGGTGCCCTGCGGTTTGCACCTGATTTCCCAACAGAGTCCTATAAACTCTTGAAAATATTTTGAAGGTAAAATTTCCTGTTGCTGCTTTGTTTGAGAGATTGAAATTTTGGGAAGGCAGGAAAAGTTCTCTCTCACTCACACGCGCCGGCACATGCACAGGCACGAGGCTCTGCCCCTACGGCCAACCGCAACTAGGGGTGTGCAAAAATAACCGAAGAACCGAGAACCGGAACCGGAACCGAACCAAACCGAATGATTTGGGTCGGTTCCAAATAGGTCCGGTTCGGGTCCGGTTCTCATAATACCAGAACCGACAATTCGGTTCGGTTCCTGGTTCCAATGGTCGGGTGCTCAGAACCGACCCGAGAACCGACTATCAATGCTAAAGAAAATTATTTTGAGACAACGGTTATAGTCGTACTGCTTAAAATGCGAAAATAATTGAGAATATAGTCGAATTGCTAAAGAAAATAGTTGTTGTACTTGTGTAGTTCTATGACTTCAATATTATAAAGAGTCATTATTCAATTATTTTGAGACATTGATAATGTATTACAAAGAATCATGAGTTTGAAGAGCTATTTTTTAATTATTTTGAGACATAGGTAGAACCGAGAACCGAACCAGAACCGAACCGAGAAAGACGGTTCGGATCTGGTTCTATATTTTAGGACCATGGGTCGATTCCGGTTCCAAAAGTTTAGAATGGAACCTATATGAGTCGGTTCATGGTTTTGGGTGGAACCGATCTGAATTGCACCCATAACCGCCAATTTTATCATGGCGTCGCCTAGGCGTCACCTAGGCGACGCCTAGGCGTCCATTCGGCCGATTGAAAACAAGGCGAATGCCGCCTTATTTTTTTTTAAAATTAGGGGTATAGACAGCTGTAACGCCCCAGGTTTTCTTATAATTATTTTAAGAGGGCGTTACCGTCCCGCGAGCGTCGTTGTTCGTCAAGTTGTGAAGATCAATATATAAATGTAAATTTAAAACTTTATAAGCATAGCATTAGTCAGGAGGTACATAAAGTAATAGGTATTAATTAGTATGAACTAGTCATATGTATATAAATTTAAGATTTTTATAGGTATTAGTTAGTATAAAGATTTTTTTCTATGCATCTAAATTTAAGGTTTTATACGCATATATGCTGAGAGAGAGAAAAAAAAGAATCCCATTTCCTCATTTCTTTTTCTTCCCCTCCCGTGCAAGCCTAGGGCGATCTGGGAGGCGAGAGTAGGGTTGCGCCGGAAGCGCCGGGCGTCGGAGGCGTAGGCCGTCGGACGAGTTTTGGGTGGGGTTGCCGGAGCTTGTCTTCGTTGCCGGGGCTTAGAATCGGGCGACTCTCGTCCTGCTCGTCGCGATCCGGCGGGTCGCTGAGTGAATCGAGGCAAGGAAATACTTCTTCCTCTTCTCCTCCATCTCCTTCTTTTTGCCTAACCGAACTTGGCCATGATTATTGAGTTATGCATGCCCTATCTGATATTTGGATTCTCCCAGGTTTTATGCTAAAGTGTCCTAGTTTATATGCTAATAAAATCTTCAGGTTATGTATGCCCTACTTGGTATTTGGATTCTCCCAGGTTTTATGCTAAAGTGTCCTAGTTTTTATGCTAATAAAATCTTCAGGTTGTGTATTCCCTACTTGGTATTCGGATTCTCCCAGGTTTATGTGCACAAAGATTCTAGTTATATGCATGTGCGCACCAAAAAAAAAATTCTAGTTATATGTATGTTTCATTTTAGCTAGTTCCTGATATAAATTTTCTTGGGAGTTATATGCTAAAACTTCCTGATCAAATGGCTAATGTATGCTTAGCCTGTTGCATATACATTGGGTATTATATGCTAGAAATTTCTGATTTATTGGGTATCTTATGCCTTAAGAAACCTGTTGGGAGGGGGCTGCTATATGTTTATATAATTTGCCATATTAAGGGCCGCTGCATTTGGCTCCAGTTGAATTATTTTGGGGCGGCTGCATTTGGAGCTATCAAAAATGATTTGTTTTCCTTTCCTTGGGGGCTGCCTCACATCTTTGAGTTCATTGGGGGCTGCTCTATGCACAAATGGCTCCAATAGCTTCATACTTAAAGTGTTCTACTTGCTATGTGGCAGTTAAACGCCTTGGTTATACGGCCATGGGTATAGGAAATTACGATGGTCAAGTTCGGCAATCGGTTAAATGTTGGCTAAATTTCAAAACCATTCATAGCCTCTCTAGTAGTTTAATTGTTGAGCTCTTTAATTGTTTCTGTACTAAACCACATTGCGGCTTCAAATGAGTTGGGTTAGTTTTGTTGGCTTCAACTCTGATGGTTTGGAGGTAGTTACCCTAAATTCCCCAGAAATTTCGCGTCCTAACTCCCGACAGCCTAGGGAATTAGGTGCTAAATTTCTTAGGAATTTCCCCTGCTAGTTCTCGATGACCCATCGAGGCTAACAGTTGATCGAGAAGATTATGTGTATGGGTTTATTGTGTCTTCCTTTCAACATGTTTGGAACTTAAGTCTCCATTCTCCTATAGTAAGCATAAGAACTACCTCGAGCGTCAAACCCCGCATGCTGCTAGCAAGTCTCGTAGGATTTGGTTTGAACTGGAGTGTGGGTGGACACAGGGGCCCCCGGCACAGTGGGTTTGGACTGGAGTGTGGGTGGACATAGGGGCCCCCAGCACAGAGGTTTGGTTGTTTGGAGTGTGGGTGGACACATGGGCCCCCAACCCAGTGGTTTTGGACCAGTGTGTGGGTGGACGTAGAAGCCCCCACCACGGTGGTTATTCTTTTGACTGGAGTGTGGGTGGACGTAGGGGCCCCCAACACAACAGTGGTTGTTTGGAGTGTGGGTGGACGTAGGGGCCCCCACCCCAGTTCCTTGACTTGTTGTGCAGCAGTTGGGTTTGACTCGTGCTTTCCTTCTGTTTACTTTTCAGTTTCTCTTTTACTTCTGCTGTTTCCTTGCACCCTTTGGGCTGAGGCATTCTTTTCTTATGAATGCCTCAGGTTCAGGTTTGTAGCTGCCACCGGAGTTCGAGTGGGGCCGTTCTGTTCGCTGTCGAGGCCTTCCCTCTCTAGTGGGTAAGGATGTTGTTGGTTCAGTTTCTGTTGTGTAGCTTTTCTTTTGGACTGTTGACCTTTTCCTGCGGGTTCGTGTCAGTTGTTGACGCCCGTATGGTTTTTGTTTAGCTTACTTGCTTATGCTGTTGCTAGTTCTTTTTTTCCTGCTTATTATTTTGTTCTCATTAACTCTGGGAAAAAGCTTATTTTGCTATATATTAGCGCAGTTCCTTAGCTTTATAAAAAGTTATTTCTATAGCCGTTGTCACATTTACTATTAAGTATCACCTATTTGCGAAACGTAAACCAAAGTAAAAAAATGATATTTATTTATTATGTACTAAATTTAGACTGGCGATCGCCCTGAGGACGTCTCTAGTCTCCAGCGCCGTTAGGAATAAAATGAACATACTTTCTTCCGTTGTATACGCATGTTTTTATAAAACACGGCTTAGTAAACCGCAGGGCCGAGGGACACGGTCTCCTAACCCAAATTAAATAAACCTTAAAAGACAATCCTTTTATTAATTTGTACCTTTTTGTAAAAGAAAAAGCTCGTGTAAGTGCTTGCCTGAACGTCTGTAGTCGTTCCCTACAGGACGTGGCATCATGACGCGTGTTTTTCCCTTCGCTCTGATAATATAAATTATTTCGGGAAATACGGGTTGTGACAACAGCGGTTTATATATAAACCGCTGTCTATACTCTCATAGACAGCGGTTTATATATAAACCGCTGTCTATTGTAACATTTCGTGTACAATAGACAACGGTCGTGAAAATCTAAATTTTATGCCCATTACATAAAGGATGTTGATTTGGAGCATCGTTACAATGTTCCAGTCAAGTATAATTTTATACCTCTTGAAGATTGGAAAATTTTTGTTGACAATCGCACCACTCCGGAAGCTATGGTTATGTGTTTTTATTTCTTAAAAAACTTAATGTTTTATTGCATCTACTAACTTTGTAAGCATTATACTCTAAGTATTAACAAATATTTATTTGTGTAGGAGAAAAGTAAACTTAACACAGAGAGAGCAAAAACACAGAAGTCGTTTCATACTACTTCCAGAATGGGTTATTCTGGATTAGAAAAAGGATGGTATTAGTATTTACTATTTAGTTCTCTACTTCTCTCTTGTATATTTTGTTTTTAAAATGTGTTTTTTCAATAATTTAAATGATAATTTATTTGCATTTTATTGTCAAGATTGAACAAGGTGCAAATGCACTAATTTCACGTGCGGAGCTATGGAAAGTCGGTCACAAAAAAAAGACTGGTGAATACATTAGTCAGGATGCAGCTGATTTGGCAGCTAAAATTGTATGTTTAAATTATCATTTCATCATTTGTAAATTTTCATTTCATCAATCATCGTTTGCATTAATATTTATTGATTTCATTTAGGATGAGGTCTCGAGCCAAGAGTCTGCTGCAAGTGCAACAGAGTCACAGGTAAGAGATGACATCCTTGCATCTGTTTTAGGCAAGGAACATCCGGGCAGAGTAAGAGCTGGTGGCAAGTTTTCCACCATTACTAGTTTTTTCAAGAATGATAAGCGGAAGGAGAGAACAATAGCTCATATTGAAGATGTGGAATCTATTGTTCGAGAAAGATTGAGCCAACAACAAGAGTTATGGAGGCAAGAACAACAAAACAACATGAGCAGGCCTTTCAGAGCCAACTCTATCAACAACAACAAGCGCATCAAGCAGAGATGACTAGCATGAAAAATCAAATCGATGAACTTATGCGCATGTTTGGTGCTAGAACCGAAACATCTCAAAACATGTCTCAGGTATTATTATGTATTTATGTTTAATTATTTATACTTTTATGAAATATCATGTTATCTTTATACTTTTATGAAATATCATGTTATCTTTATACTTTTATGAAATATCATGTTATCTTTATACTTTTATTTATAGTTAACTTTTATTTTTGTTTTGTCAGCAGACACTTGTATTAGCCTCACAAGGGCCTGAAACATCACATCAACCCGAAACGTCACATGTGTGTTTACCGTCTTCGGTATTATAAATTTATAATTAATATTTTTTATTTTTATAATTAGTATTTCGTTTTGGGTGTCCGAAATACTAAATACTAATTATTTTTAATTCCACAGAATGCCAATGATGTCATTGTCCTGTTACCCAATTTCATTTCTACGATGGAGAAACAAGACAAAATAATAACTATGGTATTAGATCCAAATGTATTTGGAACTAAATAATCAACACGTACATACTTTGAAGCTTTCGAGTTGTTTGATTTTCTTAAAATGGAACAAATTGAAGTTAACATCATATTATCATGTATTGGGTGAGTAATGATTATCAAATATTACAAACCTAAGATTTTTAGTTAATATATATATTGATTATGAATTTACATGTTTTTTTACAGGTACATGGATTCACAACTAAAGAAGTTTAGATACACAAGAAATGTATATTTTCATAATCCGACATCTATTTTTGCTTTTAATGATAAGTTTGTCAAGGAGCGTATTAAATCACGAGGACAAGCTAAAAAATAGGCTTGCTCAACTTCAACCAGATTCTTTATTATTTGTGACATATCATAGAGAGTAAGTATCAATAATTATTGCTATTTTTATTGTTATTCAAGTTATTACTTATTAATGGTTTATTGATTTTATTTGTTAATTGTTACACAGAGTATATTGGATGTTGACCATTATTGAAAAATATAACAATATAATTTATTGGCTTGATCCTTTAAATAAGGACATTCGTGACGATATAAAAAATGTCATTGCACTGTAAGTTTATTAATTAGTATTTTTCCTATTTGAAATTTAGATTCTGCTGTAAACTATTTTTTTTTTATATTTTATGAAGTGCATTGAAGGATTTGGCAAATGACCGGAAAGACAAATTTCATAAACCAAAGGTTTTACAATGGAAACCGGTAAGCTATTACCTATATATATGACTATATGAGTATATGTTAAATAATTATTTTCATATTTACAATTCTAAATTCTAATGTTTACTATTTGTTTATTTATTTAGTGCCCTAAACAACCGGATAGTATTCAATGTGGGTATTATATCATGTGCTGCATGATTGACATAGTTGATGCTCTTAGAAGTACGACAATGCCATCAAGGGTAAGTTAACTGCATATAGTTTCATACATGATAAATGATAATAAATGTGTTGAATTTATTTTAACAAATATTTTTGTTTTTATTGCAGATCTATGATGGAGTTGATAAATTTTCGCCTGAGAAAATAGATAATATGCGAAATAAGATTTGTGATTATATAATCACTACATGTGCGACATGAAAAACGATTGAAAGTTAGAAAGTAGAAACATATATTATTTTATTGCTAAACAAATGTAATTGTGTAATTGTGTATGTGTTAGTGTGTTGCTTTATACTTATGTAGAAAACTAGAAATAGAACTGTATGAAAATTGTAATTGTAATTGTTTATGGAAATTGATGTATGCACTATTTGTGTAACTCTGAATTTTATAGCTCTTGTTTCAGTTGTTTGTGAAAGATGGAAGACCAAAACATCAACAATCTTGCTCCATCCGTTGATAGCAATGAGCTTGACCCAAAAACTGATCCTAAAAGAAAAGCAAATTCAAAGGATCCTTGATGGAAGTATGGACATTGGCCTGACATAAATGATAAAAATACTGTTAAATGTAATTTGTGTGATAAAGTATATAAAGGTGGGATCAAAAGATTGAAACAGCACTTATGTGGCGGATATGGAGATGTGCCAAAGTGTTTTAAGACTACTTCAGAAATAGCAACTGAGATGTATGCAGCTTTAAATGATAAAAAAGGACAAGGTGGATTTGACAGCTGATGATGATAATGTAAGTGAACAAGAAATAGAGCGAGCAGGTTCTCAAAATGTATCTCCGGCATTATCTACAGTTAAAAGTTCATTTGTCCCAAGTTCTGGGACAAGTGCCAAAAAGAGAAAAGTACTCCACCTTCCACAAAAACGGGGCTCTATGGATGCTCATGTAAGACGTGCTCCCGAAGATGTAGTTGATGAAAGACGTGCTAAAGGTCCTGCACAAACTACTATTGAGAGATGTTTTAGATCTCCTGAAGAGAAAAAGAGAGTTGATGGCTATGTTGCAGATTGGTTCTATGAATGTGGAATTTCTTTCAATGCTGCAAAGGCACGAAGTTTTGAAGTAATGCTTGAAGCAGTTGGACAGTATGGGCCTGGTTATAAAGGCCTTAGTTATCATGATTTACGAGTCCTTTTGTTAAAAAATACAAAAGAGAAAGTTAAGGAGATGAAAATAAAGTATCAAGCGTATTGGAGGAGATATAGTTGCACTCTTATGTCAGATGGTTGGATGGACAGGAGAGGGAGACATTTGATCAATTTCCTAGTTAACTGTCCAGAAGGAACTTATTTTATGGGTTCCGTAGATGCATCCGGTCATATTAAAGATGCCACAATGCTATCATAGTTGCTTGATAGTAAAATAACCGAGATAGGAGCAGATTGCGTTGTTCAGGTAACTTTTTTGGTTATTTTAATTTTCATATTTCATGTTTAATAGTCTACAAGACTACAACTATAGAACTTAAAAAGTTATGTTGTATGCAGGTAGTGACTGACAATGCCTCCAATTATAAGGCAACTGGTAAAATTTTAATGGAGAGAAGGCCCACATTAATTTGGACTCCTTGTGCAGCTCATTGCATTGATCTCATGCTAGAAGATATAGGCAAGCTGCAACAAAACAAAATGGTGATAAGAAAGGCAAGGATGATTACAAATTTCATCTATAGGCACACTCGTTTACTTGATGCAGTAAAGACTACTATTGGTGGTGATCTAGTCCGACATTCAGTGACTAGATTTGCAACATCATTTCTTACTCTACAAAGTGTGCTTAAGCATGAGGAGAAGTTGAAATTATTCTTTGTGTCGCCTTCATGGAATGCTGCTAATCTGGCAAAAACCGAAGCCGGAAAACAAGTTGTTGAAGCAATACTTTCAAGTGTTTTTTGGAATGGAGTAAGAAATTGCCTAAAAGGAGGAAAGCCACTAATAGCCGTGTTGCGATTAGTAGATGGTGATGAAAGGCCAGTTATGCCTGAAGTATATGTGGCAATGGAAGAAGCCAAACAAAAGATCAAAGATCATTTTGATAATAAAGAAAGATTATATAAAAAAATTATTGACATTGTTCAAAATAGGTGGATAAATCAAATGGAGCAACATTTGTATAGGGCGGCTTTGTTTCTAAATCCAAACAAATATTTTGAATATGAGGAAAAATATCCCGATGATACTTGGAAATTTCAAGATGCTTTCAATGATGTTATTGCAAAACTAGTGTCCGATCAACAATTGCAAGACAAGATTGCAGAGCAAGGCACTAACTATAAAGCATCTCGAAATAGTTTTGGAAAGCCTATGACTATTAGGCAACGAACCACCTTAAATCCAAGTGAGTATTGATTACGTTTTTATTTTTTCTTAAACTACTTATATGTTATACTAATTTATTTTTGTCTTAAATAAATAGTGGATTGGTGGGGTGCACATGGAGGACCGAATGTTGACCTTACAAAGGTAGCATTGCGCATACTTGGCTTATGTTGTTCTTCTTCTAGTTGTGAGCGCAACTGGAGTACTTTTGAGTTTGTAAGTATACAAAAATTTAATTTAAAATTGAACTTGTTTTATCCACTAACAAATAACAAGTTTGCAACTATCTTGATTCAGATTCACACAAGAAAAGAAATAGATTGGAGCATCAAATGCTTAATGATCTTGTATACATCTAATACTATCGTCGTCTACAAGCACGATTCCAAGAAAGACGTGAAAAAGGAAGAAATTACAACCCTTTAGTGCTTGATGAGCTAGATTGGAGTAGTGAGTGGATGATGAACAAATTAGAGGAAGCTTTAGTTTATGATGATGATGATCTCACATGGGAAGCTGTAGAGAGAACTATTGGGACTGGGGCTCGAAATTTACGAAGTGGTGCTCAAGCTAATCTTGAACAAATATTTGAAGGGGATGAAGATCTAGATCATTTTAGCGTTCCAAATGATGATGAAGATCTTGTTGATAATTACGGGCAAATGCCGAGTACCTCAAACCAACTAAGCTCATGCAATGTCAATGACGATTTACTAGATGATGATTCTATTTGATCTAAAAAATTATTAATGCTACATTGCTACTGTGTATCAGTGTATGATGTTGATGATAACATTTTGGTATTGAGTGAAATGGTTGTGAATCTTGTGATTGTCAATTTGACATTATATATATATATATATTGATTCTAAAATCTGAATGTTATTTCTATTTGATTCTGAATGTTATAATGCTGAATGAAAAAAAACTGTGTATCTGAATGCTGAATGACTTCTAGAGTTCTGGCTTCTGGGAGTGTTGAAAATTCTATTTTAGTCTTTAAAAAAATGGGACTATAGACAGCGGTTATTTCAATAACCGCTGTCTATAGTCCCCTGGCATTAACTATAGACAGCGGTTATTGAAATAACCGCTGTCTATATTCACTGTCAAGTGAATATAGACAGCGGTTATTTCAATAACCGCTGTCTATAGTCCCCTGCCAGGGACTATAGACAGCGGTTATTGAAATAACCGCTGTCTATATTTTTCATTTGTTTTAAGAAAAAATTTAAATGTTGCATAGCATTTGCTCGCCTTATTGTCGCCTAAGCGTCAAGGCGGTCGGGGCTCGCCTTGGTACGCCTTGACGCCATGAAAAGAATGATAACCGCTGTTGCGGAACGCTTAGGGCTCGTGGTAGACCGGTTCACTTGAACCACCTTAGCTCGTGAGCGAACTAAGCGCGCAAACAGTCAATTAGAGATTTGCTGAGTACACAGGGACTTTTTAACGTGGAAAACCCGGAAAGGGTAAAAAACCACGCGGTCGGAGCTGTGCCGACTAAACTTCACTATCTTCTATTGGTTACAACTTGGAAACTAGAACTTGAGCGCGACAGGCCGCTGCTCGTTACAATATTTGGAGAGAGAGAGAACGAGCTCCGAGGGTGACAGGCCACCTCTCGGAAAAACTAAGTCTTTTTCCCTTCTGAGAATGCTAGTCGCCTTTCGGAAGTGAGGCGGTTAGTCGCCTTTTCCTTCTGAGAATGTTAGTCGCCTTTCGGAAGTGAGAAGGCTAGTCGCCTTTTTCTTCTGAGAATGCTAGTCGCCTTTCGGAAGTGAGAAGGCTAGTCGCCTTTCGGGATGATGAAGATCTTCAAGTCCACGAAGGAGATCTTCAAGCGCCGAAGGAGAATTCCGCAAAAGTCTGCAAGGAGCTCTCCCGGGTCCAGAAGTCAAGGTCCTCTCAAATGAAGCCTTGGGGGTCCTTTTATAGCTTTGGCCGGGGGCGGTCCAGTAATTTTGTCGTTTGCAGTTTCCATAAATGCTCGGTGGACGAATCATATTTTCTGATTCGGGGCACACGGATCGCCATTTTTCGTAAATGACCACCTTGCCCTTCGGGCAGCTTGGGCGGCTCGGGCAGTTCGGGCAATTCGGGCAGTTCTGTTGGAGGCGAAAAAGGCGACTGGCCGTTCCTGAAAAGTGAGAAGCCTGAAAGACAAAAAATGAGAACGCCTGAAAGACAAAAAGTTAGACGCCTGAAAGACAAAAAATGAGACGCCTGAAAGACAAAAAGTGAGAACGCTCCCGAACGTGTTCGGAAGCGTTCTGAGCGCGCGTGAGAGCTAAAGTGCTCCGAGCGTGTAATGAACATGGAAGTGCTTTGAACGCGCTTAGAGGCGTTCTGAGCGCTCGTGAGCGCGGAGGCGTTCTGAGCGCGCAACGAACATGGAAGCGCTCTGAGCGCGCTTAGCAGTGTTCTGAGCGCGCGTAAGCGCGGAGGCATTCCGAACGCGCTTGGAGGCGTTTTGAGGGCGCGTGAGCGCGGAGGCGTTCTGAGCGAACGGTGGAACGGGAAGTTGTCCACCAAAGGGGAATTGGGGTCTGACGCGCCCGACGAGGGGGCGTGAATACGGTGGGGTCCCCTACGAGCTTCCCCCTGTGGAGAAAGTGCGGGGAGGAGGCCTGACCGCACCCTAAGGGCAGCGCGGTTGGGCCGCACCCCGGGGGGATGCGGCTAGGCCGCACCCCAAGGGGGTGCGGTTTGGCCGCACCCCTCAAGGGGGGTGCGGCTTGGGCCGCACTCCCCAAGGGGTGCGGCTAGGGCCGCACCCCTTGAGGGGTGCGGCTGGGCCGCAGCACTAAAGGGGGGGGGGGGGGGGGGGGGGGCGGCTAGGGCCGCACCCCCCAAGGGGTGCGGCTGGGGCCGCACCCCTCAAGGGAGGTGCGGCTGGGGCCGCACCCCTCAAGGGAGGTGCGGCTGGGGCCGCACCTCTTGAGGGGTGCGGCTGGGCCGCACCCCTCAAGGGGGGTGCGGGTTGGGCCGCACCCCCCAAGGGGTGCGGCTGGATCCGCGCCCCTTGAGGGGTGCAGTCGGGGCGCGGCCGGGCCGCTTCCCCGCGATGGGGGGTGATGCCCGCGTGCTACTGCGTGCTACCGTGCACGCGGTGGTGCATGCACCTGCGGTTTGCTCCTTGCGCGCCTTGACTCTGGCGGATGGCGGCGGGAATGGCGGGCTCGGTCTTTTCAACTCAAGCGATTGTGCGTTGTTCGTTGCCCCCACCTTTCTTAAGCGGGGTTTCCTTTAGACGCACCCCAAGGCCTTTACGGGTGGTATAACATAAGCCCCTCAAACCTTCGGAGTCCGAGTTTCGGTGCGAGGAGTTCGGAGGTTTTAATTTTTCTGTGGCGGCTTTGATCAATTCTCTCTTTGTGGTGCCTTGGGTAGGAGTTGCCGTCGGGGGTAAGTGTGGTTGACTTTGTTTCTTTGTCCTGGTCAGGCGTTTCTCGCCCTGTGCTGGGTCGTGATAGCCCTCTGATGGTCATGCTACCCTGGTTGCTGACAGAGCGTTGACTGAGGGAAGACATTTTAAGATGGCCAGCGAAGGGCGTCGGCTTTCTGAGATTGTTGCTTGGCCTTCTGCCTAGCATTGATGTCTGTCTAGGTTGAGTGTTTTCTGCAAAATAATAGATGAATTTCCGCGGTTCTGAGCCCGCGGCTTTTATATAATAGAAAATTAGCTTGCGCAAGTCTGTGCTTGCGGCTTTTTTGCGCGAGTCTGTGCTCGCGACTTTTTGCACGAGTCTGTGCTCGCGGCTTTTTGCATGAGTCTGTGCTCGCGGCATGGCCGGTGAATAGCGGGTGTATTCAAACCGTGGGTGAATGCAAGGGGGGCAGGCCCCTACGTCACCGGGACTCGACGGCGGAGGAGAAGGGCGAACCTTCAATCGACGGCGGTGCAAAGCCCCCGGGGCAGGGCCCCGTTAGTTAGCGCACTACCTGGAGGCAGTTGCTATTCTTTAACGCACTGCCCGGAGGCAGGTGCTGTTCATTAGCGCACTGCCTTGAGGCAGGTGCTGTTCATTAGCGCACTGCCTGAAGGCAGGTGTTGTTCATTAGCGCACTGCCTCGAGGCAGGTGCTGTTCATTAGCGCACTGCCTCGAGGCAGGTGCTGTTCATTAGCGCACTGCCTCGAGGCAGGTGCTGTTCATTAGCGCACTGCCTCGAGGCAGGTGCTGTTCATTAGCGCACTGCCTCGAGGCAGGTGCTGTTCATTAGCGCACTGCCTCGAGGCAGGTGCTGTTCATTAGCGCACTGCCTCGAGGCAGGTGCTGTTCATTAGCGCACTGCCTCGAGGCAGGTGCTGTTCATTAGCGCACTGCCTCGAGGCAGGTGCTGTTCATTAGCGCACTGCCTCGAGGCAGGTGCTGTTCATTAGCGCACTGCCTCGAGGCAGGTGCTGTTCATTAGCGCACTGCCTCGAGGCAGGTGCTGTTCATTAGCGCACTGCCTCGAGGCAGGTGCTGTTCATTAGCGCACTGCCTTGAGGCAGGTGTTGTTCATTAGCGAGTGGACGTTTTTACGTAGTTTCGATGGCGCAAGATAAGACATGCGTGAAATAGAACTTTAAAAACTCTTAGTCGTAGTGGTAATTTACGCAAAGTTTTTATAGAAACAAAGTTGATAGAACATTTCAGTGGCGCGGGTAGAGCCCCGCTAATAGGTGTGAAGCATTCTCCCGAGATGACTGACTCAAGGGTTGCCTCCAAGTACTTCTTGACAAGCCGCTAGCTGATCTCCTGCTAGCCGAATAGTCGCCTAGTCTCGTAGGAATTTCCCCAGTAGGCCTTGTTTGACGAGTTGCTCGATTTCATCCTTAAGCTTGGAGCAATTTTCCGTGTCATGTCCTTGTCCGCGATGGAACTCACAATATTTTGTCTGGTCCCCTGAGTTTTTAGCGAGGGGTCTGGGCTTGCGGAGCGTCTGGTTGTCTTTGATTGCGTACAGTACGTTAGTCCTGGTAGTGTTCAGGGGAGTGTAGTCCTGATGTTGGCGAGATCCTCGGTCTCGGCTGGAGTTGTCGTAATGCTTGCTTTTCTTATTGGGAGTTGTCTGCGGCAGCGACTTCTCTTTCTTCCTCTTCGAGCTCCCCTCGAACTGCTGGCGGTGCGCTTCAATTGCCTCATCTGCTGCTATCTGGGCCTCGACTCGCTGAACGAGGTCAGGGTAGCTTGGTACGGTCTCTCTCATTAGAGCTGAGTAAAAGCCACTTGGGCGGAGTCCTCCAAGGAAGACTCCCCGTAAGAGCTCGGGATCGACTCCTGGGATCTGTCGAGCCTCCGTAGTGAAGCGTCGGAAGAAATCTTTGAGTGTTTCTCCGTCGTTTTGGCGGATCCCTGAGAGATGGGAGGGATCTCGGACAATTCTGCGGTTGGCGATGAATTGGTCCACGAACTGCTGCGCCATTTCTGCGAAGTTGTTGATAGCCCCATTCGGCAGGGAGTGGAACCAAGTGCGCGCTTGCCCCTTCAAGGTTGCCGGGAACACCTGACAGAGGAGCTGATCAGGGGCGCTGTAAATCCTCATGATGGTGGTGAAGTAATTGACATGTTCCAATGGGTCGTCCGTCCCGTCGAACGTCTCGATGTTGGGAAGCTTGAAGCCATTAGGAATTGGATGGGCTAAGACTTGAGGTGATAGCGGGGAGTCATGATGCGCGGGACGGCGGGCGAGAGCGGCGCGTCGTCCTGCTTGGGCATACTCTTCCTCTATCATGTTGTGTATCTCTTCCCGCGTAGCTCTTTCCACTGCTTGCTCAGGGGCAGCTCTTCCGTGGTGGTGGCGGCGGTGATCAGCTTCTGGGCCTCCAGCTGGTGGGCCAAGGTGAGCGGTACTTGTCGCATTGGAGAATCCTTCTGAAGCTTCGTCTTCTTGGACAGTCTCCCCGTTCGGGGCATGATTCAGAGCCGGGGGCGGCGGTGCGTTCAAAGCTGGCGGTTGGTTCGGAACTTGAGGAGCCCCAAGATTCCTCACGAGGGCCAACATCTCAGCTTGATGTTCTTCGATCTGCTGCATGCGCACCTCCAAACCTGCTGCAGGTGCAGGCAGCGCCTCCTCCGCGGGAGGTGCATTAATAAGTGAGTGGGAGGGAGCTGGGTCGACGCGTCCTTCCGGCATCGATCCTTCAGTAGTGCGAGCACTCTTTCTTGCCATCGCAGTTGGCCTTCAAAGAGTTTTGGGAATGTTCCCACAGACGGAGCCAAACTGTTGCGGAACGTTAGGGCTCGTGGTAGACCGGTTCACTTGAACCACCTTAGCTCGTGAGCGAACTAAGCGCGCAAACAGTCAATTAGAGATTTGCTGAGTACACATGGACTTTTTAACGTGGAAAACCCGAAAAGGGTAAAAAAACCACGCGGCCGAAGCTGTGCCGACTGAACTTCACTATCTTCTGGGGGTTACAACTTGGAAACTAGAACTTGAGCGCGACAGGCCGCTGCTCGTTACAATATTTGGAGAGAGAGAGAACGAGCTCCGAGGGTGACAGGCCACCTCTCTGAAAAACTAAGTATTTTTCCCTTCTGAGAATGCTAGTCGCCTTTCGGAAGTGAGGCGGCTAGTCGTCTTTTCCTTCTGAGAATGTTAGTCGCCTTTCGGAAGTGAGAAGGCTAGTCGCCTTTTTCTTCTGAGAATGCTAGTCGCCTTTCGGAAGTGAGAAGGCTAGTCGCCTTTCGGGATGATGAAGATCTTCAAGTCCACGAAAGAGATCTTCAAGCGCCGAAGGAGAATTCCGCAAAAGTCTGCAAGGAGCTCTCTCAGGTCCAGAAGTCAAGGTCCTCTCAAATGAAGCCTTGGGGGTCCTTTTATAGCTTTGGCCGGGGGCGGTCCGGTAATTTTGTCGTTTGCAGTTTCCATAAATGCTCGGTGGACGAATCATATTTTCTGATTCGGGGCACACGGATCGCCATTTTTCGTAAATGACCACCTTGCCCTTCGGGCAGCTTGGGCGGCTGGGGCAGTTCGGGCAGTTCTGTTGGAGGCGAAAAAGACGACTGGCCGTTCCTGAAAAGTGAGAAGCCTGAAAGACAAAAAGTGAGAACGCCTGAAAGACAAAAAGTGAGACGCCTGAAAGACAAAAAGTGAGACGCCTGAAAGACAAAAAGTGAGAACGCTCCCGAACGTGTTCGGAAGCGTTCTGAGCGCGCGTGAGAGCTAAAGTGCTCCGAGCGTGTAACGAACATGGAAGTGCTTTGAACGCGCTTAGAGGCGTTCTGAGCGCTCGTGAGCGCGGAGGCGGTCTGAGCGCGCTCAGAAGCGTTCTGAGCGCGCAACGAACATGGAAGCGCTCTGAGCGCGCTTAGCAGTGTTCTGAGCGCGCGTAAGCGCGGAGGCGTTCCGAACGCGCTTGGAGGCGTTCTGAGGGCGCGTGAGCGCGGAGGCGTTCTGAGCGAACGGTGGAACGGGAAGTTGTCCCCCAAAGGGGAATTGGGGTCTGACGCGCCCAACGAGGGGGCGTGAATACGGAGGGGTCCCCTACGAGCCTCCCCCTGTGGAGAAAGTGCGGGGAGGAGGCCTGACCGCACCCTAAGGGCGGCGCGGTTGGGCCGCACCCCGGGGGGATACGGCTAGGCCGCACCCCAAGGGGGTGCGGTTTGGCCGCACCCCTCAAGGGGGGTGCGGCTTGGGCCGCACCCCTAAAGGGGGGGTGCGGCTAGGGCCGCACCCCCCAAGGGGTGCGGCTGGGGCCGCACCCCTCAAGGGAGGTGCGGCTCGGGCCGCACCTCTCAAGGGGTGCGGCTGGGCCGCACCCCTTGAGGGGTGCGGCACCCCTTGAGGGGTGCGGCTGGGCCGCACCCCTCAAGGGGGGTGCGGCTTGGGCCGCACCCCTCAAGGGGGGTGCGGCTTGGGCCGCACCCCCCAAGGGGTGCGGCTGGAGCCGCGCCCCTTGAGGGGTGCAGTCGGGGCGCGGTCGGGCCGCTTCCCCGCGATGGGGGGTGATGCCCGCGTGCTAGCCGCACCCCTCAAGGGGGGTGCGGCTTGGGCCGCACCCCCCAAGGGGTGCGGCTGGAGCCGCGCCCCTTGAGGGGTGCAGTCGGGGCGCGGTCGGGCCGCTTCCCCGCGATGGGGGGTGATGCCCGCGTGCTACTGTGTGCTACCGTGCACGCGGTGGTGCATGCACCTGCGGTTTGCTCCGTGCGCGCCTTGACTCTGGCGGATGGCGGCGGGAATGGCGGGCTCGGTCTTTTCAACTCAAGCGATTGTGCGTTGTCCGTTGCCCCCACCTTTCTTAAGCGGGGTTTCTTTTAGACGCACTCCAAGACCTTTACGGGTGGTATAACAACCGCAACAGTACTCTAATCGTGATAGGCACGGGGCTCCGCCCCTATCAATTAATTAAGGGTGTTGTTATAAGCAAACCCTTTTTGGTTGCTAGCAAACCAATTTCTATGAGTTATTACGCGCCTTTTGAAAATACGCCTTGTACATGCATTTTTAGGAAAAGTGTTCAACACGAAAATTGTAGATCTCGTCGAGATCTACAACTTTCATGTTGAACACTTTTTCTAAAAATGCATGGACAAGGCGTATTTTCTTGTTATTTTCAAAAAGTCACTATAGTTACAATCAGGGCGATTTTAGGACCTTGTGCGTGCATTTTTAGGAAAAGTGTTCAACACGAAAGTTGTAGATCTCGACGAGATCTACAATTTTCGTGTTGAACACTTTTCCTAAAAATGCATGTACAAACCGTATTTTCAAAAGGCGCCTAATAACTCATAGAAATTGGTTTGCTAGCAACCAAAAAGAGTTTGCTTATAACAGCACCATTAATTAATGCAGCTTAAAATAAACACGATATCAAATAATTAATGTGGAAATTAGTTATATATCACTTTTCATTTTTTGTTAAAGAAATTTCTCATCCTGATGCATATATCATCGTGTATGTCAAATCAACTTAAATAAAGTTGATGAGTTTAATGATAATTTCTCGAAAGTATCGTTGGCATGCTTAATGATTGTCTTTCTCAAAAATATCGCTGGCATGCCTAATAACAACCTATCATAATAGATATAGGAGCTCTACTTAAATTTTTTCGATTTTATGTATTTTTGTAGTTACTTTTAATTTTGGGGATATGTTGTACTTAGTTGAATAAAGATTGTACTTTAATTTTTTTTAATTAGATTATAGTAATTTTGAATGTTTCACGAGAGAGAGAGAGAGGTGTTAAGAGCACACCTAAAATAGCTATATGCACACCAACTTTAAGAAGAAAAAAAAACACCGAATATTTCCTCTAACAGTTATCGCTAAAGGCAGGCCGTAAAACCGACTTTCAGTTTTCGTTCCCTCCCAAAACCCTGGCGCCGCTTTTGCCTCTCATCATTTCCGGTCTCGCCGATTCCCCAATTTCGTCGTCCACATAGGAGAGATCATCGGTAAGGTATTCCCTCGCATATATGAAATAATTATCAATAAGTCAGAACCAAATAATATTTATCCACCATTTAATTCAAAAAATACGTGAAAATGTATTTAAGAAATCACAAAATAAAAAAAAATGTCTTTAATATGTTTTTTTTTAATAATTTGATAACACGACTTTAAGTTAAAACTTGCATTTGGAAATTAAGAACAATCTGTAAAATTGTTTTTTGAAATTATTTAAAATGTCAAAACAAAAGAACTTCTTTAGTTGGTATTTTGTGATGCTTTAGCAAATGATCCCACTCCAACCAAATTGCCTCCTTCCACTTCTTCCATTTTTTTTTGAATGGCTTAAGAATTTCTATTTATTTTGGCAAAACTATATGACAACGAGCTTAAAATTTGGTTTTATATATGAAAAAATATATTTTGTGGTTGGTAGTTTTGTTATGGGAAACAAATCGCTCAAAATTTCATTGTGTTTCCAAACAACTTCTCCAAAACTTCATTTTACAAACTTCATTTCATCCAAACAGTTTTTTAACAAAACTGCGTTTTTCAGAATAAGCACTTTTCCTATCCACAGCTTTCCATCAGCAGCAGCTCAACCAAACAAAGCCTAAGATATTTATCTTCTACATTTGAAGCCTCTAAAGCCCAAAAAAATGTGCAGCTGATGAACATGGGGTTTTACTACATTTTTGCACAGCTAAAAAAATTTAATGCATAAAATTGATTTTATTTTATTTTATTCTCCTTTAAAGGAGGGAGTATTTCAGATTAATTTTTGGGTACGTCTAGTGTTGAAACCGAGACTTGCGAACAAGACTTAGACTCTGTGGAGTTCGGGGTCCTCAGCTAGCCGAGGGGCGACCAATCCTTACTCCTCCCAAGGGAGAGCTCTAGGTTGAAGGTGTTGGAACTAGGGACTGAACCAAGGGCTTAGTGGGGAGGTCCCGCCACATACCCGGAAGCCCCTCAGGAACTTCCCCTCCCAAGCCACTACTAAGCTTGGGCACCACTGGAGGCTCTCCTCACCCCCCTAGAGAGACTTGGGGAGTGAGAGAGAGGGAGAGAGCTAGCCTAGAATGAGATCCCTCCAAATGGTGCCCCCTTGGTCCTATTTATAGGATTTATGAAGTTGGGCTGCAAATAGCCGAAAACTGGTCTGCCAGATTACCAAAATACCCTTGAACTGGGCTGCAGATAGCCAAATCCCGCTGCTCTTGGACTGCGAATAACCAAAACTGGACTGCGAATAGCCAAATCCCGCTACTCTTGGGCGCTAAACGCAGACCGCCTACCCGGCAAGGTTCTGGGCGAGCCGGAGGCCTCCCGACCCTCCCGGCTCGCCCCCACAAGGGTGTGGGCGAGCCGGAGGCCCCCCGGCCCTCCCAGTTCGCCCCCACAAGGGTGTGGGCGAGCCGGAGGCCTCCCGGCCCTCCCGGTTCGCCCCCACAAGGGTGTGGGCGAGCCGGAGGCCTCCCGGCCCTCCCGGCTCGCCCCCACAAGGGTCTGGGCGAGCCGGAGGCCTCCCGGCCCTCCCGGCTCGCCCCCACAAGGGTGTGGGCGAGCCGGAGGCCTCCAGGCCCTCCCGGCTCGCCCCCACAAGAGTGTGGGCGAGTCGGAGGCCTCCCGGCCCTCCCAGCTCGCCCCCACAAGGGTGTGGGCGAGCCGGAGGCCTCCCGGCCCTCCCGGCTCGCCCCCACAAGGGTCTGGGCGAGCCAGAGGCCTCCCGGCCCTCCCGGCTCGCCCCCACAAGAGTGTGGGCGAGCCGGAGGCCCCCCGGCCCTCCCAGCTCGCCCCCACAAGGGTGTGGGCGAGCCAGAGGCCTCCCGGCCCTCCCGGCTCGCCCCCACAAGGGTCTGGGCGAGCCGGAGGCCTCCCGGCCCTCCCGGCTCGCCCCCACAAGGGTATGGGCGAGCCGGAGGCCTCCCGGCCCTCCCGGCACTCCCGGCTCGCCCCCACAAGGGTGTGGGCGAGCCGGAGGCCCCCCGGCCCTCCCGGCTCGCCCCCACAAGGGTGTGGGCGAGCCGGAGGCCTCCCGGCCCTCCCGGCTCGCCCCCACAAGGGTCTGGGCGAGCCGGAGGCCTCCCGGCCCTCCCCGGCTCGCCCTCACAAGGCTCTGGGCGAGTCGGAGGCCTCCCGGCCCTCCCCGGCTCGCCCTCACAAGGGAACAGTCCTGGGATGCGCCCCTCAGACTCGACTCCCTCCAAATGCTCACCCCTCCTCCTCCCGGGGTCGCGTCATTTGAAAATATTGGGCCTAAAAATATCTTGGGCCTTGGGGGCCCACTCGGCGAATACAGGGTTGTACACAATCCCCGCTCTTTTCGAGCGTGGCTCACGCTCGGAAAGAAATGTCCAACCCTGCATATTCGACGAGTGTCGCTGGGAATCCGGTTATTGGTAATATCTTGGAAAAGCCACAGCGCCTCCCCGAGAGGTTCCCCAACCTTGCCGGCTAGCGAGAGCCCGGCTAGCTGAGCCACCTCGCTGGAAATACTTAAGAGAATTTTCGGCCACTGAGCGGTTCCTGACCCTGCCAGCTAGGTGAGAGCCTGGTCAGCGGGTCAGCATCGATGCTAAGTACTTTCCTTCTTGCCCCCGAGCGGTTCCCGGCCCTGCCAGCTAGATGGGAGCCTGGTCAGCGGACCAGCATCGGGACTAAATACTTCTAGGAGCGAGCTCTACTAGTGGTGGACATAGGGTCGACACACTTCTAGGAGCGAGCTCTACTAGTGGTGGACATAGGGTCGACACACTTCTAGGAGCGAGCTCTACTAGTGGTGGACATAGGGTCGACACACTTCTAGGAGCGAGCTCTACTAGTGGTGGACATAGGGTCGACACACTTCTAGGAGCGAGCTCTACCAGT
Source organism: Dactylorhiza incarnata (assembly GCA_033032865.1). NCBI lineage: Eukaryota > Viridiplantae > Streptophyta > Magnoliopsida > Asparagales > Orchidaceae > Dactylorhiza > Dactylorhiza incarnata. The sequence goes on from JAWHQI010000072.1 coordinate 5,866,653, forward strand.
GGTGGACATAGGGTCGACACACTTCTAGGAGCGAGCTCTACCAGTGGTGGACATAGGGTCGACACACTTCTAGGAGCGAGCTCTACCAGTGGTGGACATAGGGTCGACACACTTCTAGGAGCGAGCTCTACCAGTGGTGGACATAGGGTCGCCACACTTCTAGGAGCGAGCTCTACCAGTGGTGGACATAGGGTCGACACACTTCTAGGAGCGAGCTCTACCAGTGGTGGACATAGGGTCGACACACTTCTAGGAGCGAGCTCTACCAGTGGTGGACATAGGGTCGACACACTTCTAGGAGCGAGCTCTACCAGTGGTGGACATAGGGTCGACACACTTCTAGGAGCGAGCTCTACCAGTGGTGGACATAGGGTCGACACACTTCTAGGAGCGAGCTCTACTAGTGGTGGACATAGGGTCGACACACTTCTAGGAGCGAGCTCTACTAGTGGTGGACATAGGGTCGACACACTTCTAGGAGCGAGCTCTACTAGTGGTGGACATAGGGTCGACACACTTCTAGGAGCGAGCTCTACTAGTGGTGGACATAGGGTCGACACACTTCTAGGAGCGAGCTCTACTAGTGGTGGACATAGGGTCGACACACTTCTAGGAGCGAGCTCTACTAGTGGTGGACATAGGGTCGACACACTTCTAGGAGCGAGCTCTACTAGTGGTGGACCTTTTCCTCCCTGTCCCGAGCGGTTCCCGGCCCTGCCAGCTAGGTGGGAGCCTGGTCCGCGGGCCAGCATCAGGACTAAATACTTGTGACTTCCTTGTCCCCGAGCGATCCTCGGACCTGCCAGCTTGATGGGAGTCTGGTCAGCGGGCCAGCATCGGGACTAAATACTTTCTTCCCTGCCCTCGAGCGGTTCCCGGCCCTGCCAGCTAGGTGGGAGCCTGGTCAGCGGGCCAGCATCGAGGCTAAGCATTCTCTTCCCCGCCCTCGAGCGGTTCCCGGCCCTGCCAGCTAGGTGGGAGCCTGGTCAGCGGGCCAGCATCGGGGCTAAGTATTTTTGAAAAACTTTCATTATATTAAACCATCCTAGTACATGTTGGAAAAACTAGACATGGAAACGGAACATAGCATTACACGAACTTAAGGCTAGAAAATGAAACTTAAGTATGGAAGCCGAACTGAGCCTCCCACTCCCAGTCTTGGTCTTCCTCGACTTCTTCTGGTAGTTGTTGTTGTTGTTGCCCTGGACCCCTCGCATCCTTCATCTCTGAGAACTCAGGGTAAGTGAACGTCGCGTGACCCTCCTCCTGGTGGAAGTCGCAGTAGGGTGACTCCACCCTACCCCTTCCTTTCCTTCTTCTTCCTGCTTTTCTGATTCTCCTCCGTCTACCCCCACCAATCTCCATGGTTTGCTGAGGTGGTGGAGGGGGTGTGTTTGGTCCCGGCCTCCACCTCGGGCGGTTGGATCTTTTTCTTTTGAAGTCCTTACTTCCTTGCTCTCGCGGAGTCGAATTGTTGACCTCTGCGCTCGCCGGGCTATTGGATAGCCTCCACCCGAGGTGGTCTCGACCATCAACATTCACTTGGTTTCTTTTGGGGTGGAGCGAGTGGGGGTCGGATGCCTCCCCGCTCGCCCCCTTTTGGGACTGGGCTGGAAGAGACGGGGCGAGTTGGGACGGTGCCTTCCTCCTGAGCTCGCCCCCTTGAGGGGCTGGGGCGAGCTGGGAGGGCGCCCCCCTCCTGAGCTCGCCCCCTTGAGGGGCTGGGGCGAGCTGGGAGGGCGCCCCCCTCCTGAGCTCGCCCCCTTGAGGGTGGGCGAGTGGGGGTATGGCACCTCCCCACTCCCCCCTCACCGGTATCTCCTTTCTGAACTGCTGGCCGAGAGTTCCCTCCTCCACCTGTTGGGGCGGGACCTCCGAACCATCTCCTCTTCTGCCTACGGCCGTCGTGGCGAAGGCGATCTGCAAGGTCTGCATGACCTCTCGCTTGAAGCTTTCAAACATCTCCAACGTCACTCCAGCCACCGGGGGCTGCGAATGACCTGGGTCGGAACTTCCTCCACCTCCGTCCATGGAGCTCATCTCGAGAGTTTCGTGAATCGGTCACACTCCACGCTCACCGCACCATGTGTTGAAACCGAGACTTGCGAACAAGACTTAGTCTCTGTGGAGTTCGGGGCACTCAGCTAGCCGAGGGGCGACCAATCCTTACTCCTCCCAAGGGAGAGCTCTAGGTTGAAGGTGTTGGAACTAGGGATTGGACCAAGGGCTTAGTGGGGAGGTCCCGCCACATACCCGGAAGCCCCTCAGGAACTTCCCATCCCAAGCCACTACTAAGCTTGGGCACCACTGGAGGCTCTCCTCACCCCCCCTAGAGAGACTTGGGGAGGGAGAGAGAGGGAGAGAGCTAGCCTAGAATGAGATCCCTCCAAATGGTGCCCCCTTGGTCCTATTTATAGGATTTCTGAAGTTGGGCTGCAAATAGCCGAAAACTGGTCTGCCAGATTACCAAAATACCCTTGAACTGGGCTGCAGATAGCCAAATCCCGCTGCTCTTGGACTGCGAATAACCAAAACTGGACTGCGAATAGCCAAATCCCGCTACTCTTGGGCGCTAAACGCAGACCGCCTACCCGGCAAGGTTCTGGGCGAGCCGGAGGCCTCCCGGCCCTCCCGGCTCGCCCCCACAAGGGTGTGGGCGAGCCGGAGGCCCCCCGGCCCTCCCAGTTCGCCCCCACAAGGGTGTGGGCGAGCCGGAGGCCTCCCGGCCCTCCCGGTTCGCCCCCACAAGGGTGTGGGCGAGCCGGAGGCCTCCCGGCCCTCCCGGCTCGCCCCCACAAGGGTCTGGGCGAGCCGGAGGCCTCCCGGCCCTCCCGGCTCGCCCCCACAAGAGTGTGGGCGAGCCGGAGGCCTCCCGGCCCTCCCAGCTCGCCCCCACAAGGGTGTGGCCGAGCCGGAGGCCTCCAGGCCCTCCCAGCTCGCCCCCACAAGGGTGTGGGCGAGCCGGAGGCCCCCCGGCCCTCCCGGCTCGCCCCCACAAGGGTGTGGGCGAGCCGGAGGCCTCCAGGCCCTCCCGGCTCGCCCCCACAAGGGTCTGGGCGAGCCGGAGGCCTCCCGGCCCTCCCGGCTCGCCCCCACAAGAGTGTGGGCGAGCCGGAGGCCCCCCGACCCTCCCAGCTCGCCCCCACAAGGGTGTGGGCGAGCCGGAGGCCCCCCGGCCCTCCCAACTCGCCCCCACAAGGGTGTGGGCGAGCCAGAGGCCTCCCGGCCCTCCCGGCTCGCCCCCACAAGGGTGTGGGCGAGCCGGAGGCCTCCCGGCCCTCCCGGCTCGCCCCCACAAGGGTGTGGGCGAGCCGGAGGCCCCCCGGCCCTCCCGGCTCGCCCCCAAAAGGGTGTGGGCGAGCCGGAGGCCTCCCGGCTCGCCCCCACAAGGGTGTGGGCGAGCCGGAGGCCTCCCGGCCCTCCCGGCTCGCCCCCACAAGGGTGTGGGCGAGCCGGAGGCCTCCCGGCCCTCCCGGCTCGCCCCCACAAGGGTGTGGGCGAGCCGGAGGCCTCCCGGCCCTCCCAGCTCGCCCCCACAAGGGTGTGGGCGAGCCGGAGGCCTCCCGGCCCTCCCAGCTCGCCCCCACAAGGGTCTGGGCGAGCCGGAGGCCTCCCGGCCCTCCCGGCTCGCCCCCACAAGGCTCTGGGCGAGCCGGAGGCCTCCCGGCCCTCCCCGGCTCGCCCTCACAAGGCTCTGGGCGAGTCGGAGGCCTCCCGGCCCTCCCCGGCTCGCCCTCACAAGGGAACAGTCCTGGGATGCGCCCCTCAGACTCGACTCCCTCCAAATGCTCACCCCTCCTCCTCCCAGGGTCGCGTCATTTGAAAATATTGGGCCTAAAAATATCTTGGGCCTTGGGGGCCCACTCGGCGAATACAGGGTTGTACATCTAGGTTGATGTGCGCTTGCACTTCCAGCCGCCCAAAATTACATTAAAAATAGTGTGGCTAATTTGATGTTTATTTGGGCGGCTGGATGTGCACGCGCACGGGCACTGTTCACATGCGCAAGATATACCTAAAAATCTCTAAGTAACATGCCGCTTAAAACCAGGCGACGAAGGAAAGAATTCTCAAATGAAATAAAATATATATTAATGTAAAAAAATATATATCCATCCTCATTTTCTCCACCTCCATTGTCATTTCAAGCTTCTTCCGCTCCGTACTCAAGAGCATATTTCCAAGCACTCCAAGCGCCGCCGCCCGCCGCCAAATCCCCATCCACGCATCTCTCTTCCTCTTCTCCTCCACTCTCTGCCTCATCTCCTCAAGCCCTCTCTTCATTGCCCCGCCAAAAGTCGGTCGGGGATATGCAGATTTGGTCGGCACTCTATTCATGGCATCACCCATCTTTCGAAGGTAGGGCCAAGACAAAATGGATCAATGCTTTTCAGATCTTGGGGGAGGATGGAGAGCGGCAGAGGCGGGCAAGATCGCCGGCAATTTCAGCCCATTGGTGTGCGCGGAGATTGCCTCTTTCAGCAGTGAGCCTAGTATTTTTTTAGGAGAGAATTTTGGATCTAAATTTTTATGGATTTGATGTGCACATGGCCAAAAGCGTAGAGCTTTTAACAAGTTTAAACTATTAATCTTATGGTCATACATATCATCTAATTTTGAATACCTCTGAATTCCGATCCTTAATCAAAACACAGAACCAAATAGAGCTTAGTCTATGCCTGATTTCATAATTTATTCAATTTTTCTGTATGATTCAAGTCAAGACAGATAAGTTATTTGGCGCCCCGCTGAGCTTCGCTGTGGCGGACGACAGAGGCGGGACAAACATCTCCCGCGTTGATGGTAAAACCTCCGTTCCACTCCATTGTTCCAGCTAGAGCTCGGGAGGTTCAACCATGTTTTCATTCCGCAGACCGCGGGAGACGGGTACCCAAACAGGCCCTAAATCTTACAACTATAACAGTTGGCTACCAAGACTGGAAATATTATAAATTTCCCTAAGATGAAAAATTGTGTTACTCGTTCTGCTGCATAAAATTGAGCATAAGTGAGCGTAAATAAGTATGCGACTAGTGAATGTAAAACTGCAACATAAATTAGCCTAAAACTGACTGAGCCTAAACAAACGTTGAGTTGATCATAAAAAATCAACATAAATGAGCTGCGAGTGCAAGACTGCAAGTGAGGATAAGTTGGCCTAAACCAGAGTGTAAGTGAGCTTGGGCCTAATACTGTAAGTAAACTCAAAATTGAGTATAAGTGCGCCTACAACTAGGGGCGGATCTAAGAGGAGCAGGTTGGGGCCCGGGACCCCAAGAATTTTGCAGAAATGGATAGTGGATTTGGATTCCTCTCCTCGAGGCAATGAGTTTTGATTACTTACAAGTAAAAAAAAAACGGTGGCCACATGAAGGAGAAACAACTCCGACAAGGTAGAGACATTCAAAATTCATTTTAGATCGGAGAAAAATGATGTCTGACCTCCCTTGTTGAAATTCCTGAATCCACCTCTGTCTATAACTAAGCGCATGTGAGCATAAGTGAGAGTAAGCGAGCCTAAAGCTGAAAACAGGTGAGCATAAGTGAACATAAACCTGAGCCCGAGCATAAATGAGTATAGCACTTATCATCAAGTTAGCCTAAAACTTAGTATAAGTGACCATAAATTAGCCTACAATTGAGTATAAGTCAGCATTAGGAAACCTAACCGTTCCCACGGGCGCAACTATAATCACAAGGTCAAGCAAGAATACACAAACATCACAGATCAAATACATGTGGAAAAATACAATGATACCTCGAACACGCTAAAGAATAGAAAAAACTTAAAGCAATCCGTAAAACGGACTGACAAAGTTTGCAAGCAAATCTTCGTTGTCGACGGACGGCCAACCACCACCATTACTGGAGGACTCCAAACAGGGATGGCTTTACCACGGTGCGCACAGTCTCCATCCCACGCTTGCGCCCACTGGATTACCGTGCTACCACTTGTCCCGATGCCCGTGTGTTATGGCCCCCACCCGAAATTGCTATGAACTCCTGTCGCCGCCACCTGTAGGGGCTCCCCACCAATTGCAAGGGGTTCGGCACTTCTCCTCGTTCTCTCGGTCTGGGGATGTTGCTCCAGTTTTAGTGGAATAGATGTAACGGTTTTTTTTTGATGTAATCCTGCGGCTAGGTTCGAACCAAAACACTCATGGTGTTGTTAACCTCTTAATGGATCGAACCAAAACACTCATGGTGTTGTTAACCTCTTTAACGGATTGAATCCGTACCAGACCCAGATCCGAACCAATAAGTATAACATAAGAGCAAGGGAACCTAAAACAAAGCGTGGGTGTATTTCAACATAAAAGAGAACATAAGTGAGCGTATTTGAGTATAAGTCGATCCAGAAACAGCGAAATAATAAAACTTGTGGGATCAAAGGATCATAACGATTAACGCAATGGTGCCTTGGGATGACTAACACAAATTTCTTTCCTCGATCAAGGGCTAAATGAATCAGATTATTTTCATTATTATAATATAATACGCATTACATTCGGTGGTAATAAAATTTCAAACAGCAGAATGCATACATATTTTACCTGAATGTTATGAACGTGACATATATGAAGGGAGTATGAAGGGAAGATAAAATACCTAAACCAAAACTTTTATGCACAAAAAAGAACTGCAGCATCCAATTACGCTGTCTTGAGATTTATGTCTGACCCAGCTCAACTCCTCCAGATGCATCCATAGAAACAGTTGCTGCAGAAAATCAATCTAAAAAGGAGACATTTGAAATTTCCACCTTAGAAATATCGAAAAGTTGTTCGTTGTTAGAGGAAGAACTAAAATTGTCACCTTGTTTGTTTTCGCCTTTTCGGTGCTGGTACTCGTCAATGGCTAGAGTTTCCCCATCGTCGGAGCTCATTTGTAAATTCCAACAAAGAAAATTTCATAAAGCAGAGTAGCATTGCCAGGAATGTTGCAATCGCCTACAGTCATCGAGGAATGAAGAGAGGGAGGAAATTTATTTCAGCCTTCAAGAGCTATTACAGATACTAGGGCCAGTACATTATAAACTCCCATCTGTTTATATAAATTCAAATTCTTGAAATTAAGAAAATATATTTGATGATTGGTTGGATGTAATTTGACACTGACTTCGAATTCAAACTCCAAAACCTAACTCTCGTGAAATCACGATTTTAATTTCAGCATGTAGAATGAGCGAAAACAAAATTATCATTTTTTAAAGCAAATTTATATATACAGCCAACCAAATGAGTCATAGATTATTATCTTTGAACCTGAATTTTATATCTTCCTTCCATCCATCCACCCGCTTCCCCCACTATCTAGTAGCCAATGACAAGGTGTCCACCACAGCAACACATTTTCAGATGTTGTATATGTGATATATGTTGCTTCTATTTCTCCAAATCTAGTCCTCTGCATGGCAGTACACCTATGCAATTGGCTTGACCTTTCTAAGCTGAGAGAGAATGAAATGACCATAATAAAGATGCGTGCTGCCTATTGCCAGAGACCCCATGAGGGATCGTATTACAGGGCGGGATGCGATGGAGTCAGGTGTCTAGGTCGGTTGTTGCTCCTGAATCTCCTCGGCCAGCCTACAGTGGAACAAGGGGTTGAAGCACGGTGTCCTAAGAAGGGGGGTGTCGGTGCGGAGAAGTGGAATGAACGGAAGCACAGAGACAACTACGAGTCTGAATTAATCCCTGCGGCTGCGGTAGAATCCGCGACGGAGAAATGAATATTGGCACATGCAAGCCACGGTCAGTTGTCTGCTGCCTGGCTGAGACGCGCCGATTGGCATGTGGAACTATAGGGGGGGAGATGCGAGATATCTTCCCAGCGGTTGCTGGAAGGGTTGCAGGTAAAGGAAACCCCATGCCTAGGGCTAGGCAGGAAACATTTGTATGTAAGTGTAGGTGATGCGTTCCAAAGAATTCCTTGAGTGGAAAAACTGAAATGAAGTGGGAGTTTAATTCATTTTTATTTGCTGGGGTACTTTTGTAATACCACAGCTATACACCTCTATTAATAGCTAATGGTAGGTTATTTTTCACCTGTGCTGAATGTGTCTTGTTGTTCTGTTCTTCCGTTTTTACCGTGTCGACGATCTCATTCCTCCGCCTAGGGTTTTCCGTTCAGAGCTTGGCTCTTAGGGTGAACTTGTTATCTTGTATTCTTATTATTCCAGGTTAAAATCGTTCCTATCAATATTAGCTGTCTTGTTCTCCTTTATGATCCAATTTCCTGATTGATTTTGCAATTCACCTTGGACGGAGTTTGGTTCGTAACAATGGTATCGGAGGGGATTTTACTCCCCTAGCCGCATGTCACCACGCCGATGCATTTTCCCTTCCCGTCGACTGCATTTGCAACTTCATCGTTGACGTCACCAACCACCGCAACCGCTTCCCACCCGTCTTCAATACCACCCCCAACAGACACCCTCTTCCAGTCCCCGTCACCCCAGCGACGTAATACCCTCTCCGCACATCGACCCCAACCGCGCCGCTAGCGTCATACACATCGTCTTCCCGCTCGGCTTCCGATTCTCCAATCCAGAGCCGCTGGCACACCTCCCTTAATCTTCTGTGGTGTCTCGACGACGAACCATCGCTGAGCCTAGCTTTATCACTCGCCATCATCGACCTCCAGTGCCATCCCTGTACCTCGTCGACTCCACAATGCGCCGCAACCATCTCGTGCCGCAACCATCTCGTGCCGCATCCATCTCCCTAACCGCTCGACACACCTCCTGCTTCATCGACACACGGGCATCCATCGAGCCCTCTCCGTCGACGCTCGACTTCCTCTTCGTTGACGCCAGCCCCACGCCATCCCTGCGTTGAAGTCCTGACCTCGAGCCCCAGACTGCAGGCTATCTCATCCTTCTCGAGCAGCCCAACCTCTTCGTCGAGCCAAAAGACTGCAGGCCTGCGCCTTTTCCTCGAACCCCAGCCACGCACGCGTTCTTTATCTTTTATTTTACATTTTTTTTTTAGCCCATCGCCAATTCACATCTGCCCAGCCACACAGGCGTTCTTTATCTTTTATTTTATATTAATTAATTCATTCATTAATTATACAATTAATTAGTAAATTAATTATTACCTACTTCATTATGCTGTTTAGCGCCGCCACCGTCAGATGCGCTGCTCGCACGACTCGACGCGCTCCGAGCATCCTCTGTTGTCGAGCACGCCGCGATCATGGCGCCCATGGACGCCAAGTACGCCGATTGCACCGCGAGTCTGTCTGTGTGTCGTGAGGGCCCGTTTCCTCCAATTTCTCCTCCGTCCGCCGACACGTCGCCGCCAACCCCGGAGGTCGTTGTTTTGCCTCCTCTGAACATAGCTGAGCCCACCTCTCAACGGTGGTTGCCACTCCTCCATCTCCAACTATGGTGCCCACTCCGCAGTGTCCACCGCCGCCATCCGTGGATGTTTCACCCTCTCCACGATGGTCGTCGTGCCACTGCCTCCACCGCTGATGCCGACATCCGACACCTGCTCCGACCCCTACCTTATCGAACCTTGCACTGTCACTACCTTCGACTACTCTAGCACCGCTTTTGTCGGTTGTGACCTCTCCGGCCTCCGTGTTGTCGCCCACCACCGCTCCGCCAACACCACCAAACCCATTCCTACCGTCGGACATTGTTCTTTCGATCTTCTTCCTGATGCTGCCCTCCACCGCTTCGCCAGCACCGCCGGACCCATTCCTGTCGTCGGACATTATTCCTCTGGCCAGCGGCTGCTCAACACCACTCCACTGGTCCCACCGACGCCACTGTTATCCACCTTCCCGGATCACTTCAGTGATTTCAATCTACGACCATCTCATTATCGTTCTCTCTGGACAACTGCAATTGCATGGCTACTTAAAGTAGTACTCAACACGAGAATCATCAAGCATCATCATATTGCCTCCAAACACAACAAATTCATCACTCAAGTAATTTTCGTTGGCTTCAACGGAACGGTGGTTGCGGGGACTTGTGCTGGTTTGTGAACCCTCCACCAATGTTACTATCATCTTGTTTATTGGGGACAAGGAACCTTTGGAGGAGGAAGTATTGATGCGTTCCAAAGAATTCCTTGAGTGGGAAAACTGAAATGAAATTGGAGTTTAATTCATTTTTATTTGCAGGGGTACTTTTGTAATACCACAGCTATACACCTATATTAATAGCTAATGGTTGGTAGGTCATTTTTCATCTATGCTAAATTTGTGTCTTGTTATTCTGTTCTTCCGTTTTACTGTGTCAAAGATCTCATTCCTCCGCCTAGGGTTTGTCCGTTCAAAGTTCGGCTCTCAGGGAAAACTTGTTATCATGTATTCTTGTTATTCCATGTTATAATCGTTCCTATCAATATTAGCTGTCTTCTTCTCCTTTACGATCCAATTTCCTGATTGATTTTGCATTCCGCCTTGGACGGAATTTGGATCGTGACAGTAGGATGGGAGAAACGGTGGAAAGAGAGAGCACTAATGCCTCTTAGATGCCAAAATGATGTAATTAGATTTCAGCATACCCAATTCCCAAACCTAGCCGAGTGTTAATACAAGAGTTCAAATTGAAGAAATAACACAGTCCAAACCAACCGAACAATAACAAAAATGCGTTGAATTAAATAAATACGAAATAAAAATAGATCTCGGCGTGTCTATGCCACACCATCATGTTGCTTCTTACCATAATATGGTCTTATAAAGGCGTTTGTGACATCACTTCCCTTCTTCAAATCAAGTTTTATCCTCAAGCTCAAAGTTATGATATGTTTTGAAATATTTAATGTTTCTGAAGATTCATCATGTAGTTGTTGTCCCACTGAATAAGAACTTCACATGTGGCACAATAGGGGCGGGATCAAATGGCCTTTAATGGCCTCGACAAGAGACTTCCGTTGAATAGTGAGGGTAAAATTTTAGAATTGTGGTCAGGGGCTCTCCCACATATGTCTTCAAGTGAGGGACGTGAAAGACATCGTGTATCCTTGTAGGAAGTGCAAGGCAGTAAGCCGCTGAGCCAATCCTTTCAAGTACTTGGAATGGCCCAAGATAACGAGGCAAGAGCTTATTGCTGAGGCGCCTCATAATCATCAATTGTCTATGGATTAGTAGCTTCAACCGCACTCACACCTCGAAATCCATTAGTGTGTGCTTGTTATCATAATACTTCTTGCTTCTCCCCTAAGCTGAGCCGGGAAGAGGTGCTCCTATGATGCGGCTAAAATGTTGTCTATGCTCTAGAAAAGCACAACTCCACCCTCAACCCCCCCCCCCCCCCCCCCCCCCCCCACACACACACACACACACATGGTGTGCATGGTAAAATATGGGGTGACTGACCATAAATCACCATGAGATGTGTCGTATGCAACGAAGGGTAGGAGGTGTTGTAACAATACTCGGCCCATGCTGGGTGGGCCACCCAATATTTGGGGTTGTCCCACACAAGGCATCTTAAGTAAATCTAAATGATTTTGTGGACAACCTAAGTCCGGCCGTCAATCTGCAGGTGGTATAAAGAAGAAAAAGTCAGCTTGGTCCTCCTGAGGCGGAACAACTCGCACAAAACCTTCCTATGAAAATTGCATCTCTGTCAGACAAGATCCTCTCAAGAATCCTGTGGAGGCGGACTATCTGCTCGAAGAAATGTATGCCACACTGATAGTTGCATAGCGGTGGCTCATGGGAATGAAGTGGGCCTTTTCGATAAGTGATACACCACCACCAAAAGGACAGACTTGTTTTGCGAACGTGACAACCCCGCAATAAAATCAATGTAGATTTCGGCCTAAATCTACGTATGAATGTCCAACGGTTGCAGTATCTTGTAGCCTTGGGGATGTGTTTGTAGCTTGTTATGCTGGAAAAAGAAGTCTGGCTGCACTCTCTGTAGATTCTTTTCCACGTTCTAATGTGTTGGGTTGTGGATTGTGTTGATGATGAGCAAAATTAATGGATGTCGGTAGGAGATAGACTTCTACACAACTCCAATGGGTGGATACCTCTCTAGCGGTCTAGCCTTTATGTGATCCAATATTTGTGTCAAGATGAGGTTCAAGAGCCCCTCCTTCAGAATGACCTCGAGCAACGCCAAGCGTGGCTGTGAAATGGCCAGCAAGGCATATTCCTCCTCATCGCAATGGGAAAGAGTGTATGTTGCATTGTTCAGCTTCCCAACCCATACTACAGTGAAGTCAATCCTCATGAGCCTATTGATCCAATGTTGCTAGGGAGAGGTCGTCAACTTCTTCTGCAAGAGGTAGTGATCCAGATGATGAAATGACAGCCCCACAAGTAGATCTCCAGTGTCGCACTGCCTTGACGAGACCGGTCATTTCTCCCACTCATAATCAGGCAGATTCATGTGTTGTGCCGCCAATTTGCAATTGGAGAAGGCAATGGGGTGCTCGTGTTGCTGAAGTTCGACGCCAATCCCTCATTCTAATGCATCACACTCCACCTAAAAAATTTGTGTGAAGTCGGGGTGTTCTGAGACTGAGACGACTGTGAGGGACACTTTCAAAGCTAGGAACGTCTGTGTCACCTCAGGTGTCCATTGGAACTCATTCTTCTTGAGTACATTTGTCAGGGGTTCACACCATAATTTTAAATGAACCTATGGTACTACCGAGACAAACCTAGGAATACCCACAATGCCTTTGTGGCCCATGGCTCGGTCCAGCTCTCTCGTGTGTCTAACTTGCCAAAAATATGGCCCAGCTCGACCATATGTTCGCCGCCAAAAGTACACTTGGAGCGCTTGAGTAACAATTTATTGTTGCAGAGAGCTTCGAAGACCAGGTAGGGGTGGTGGAGCTGCTCGATCCAAGTAGAGTTGTATATCAAAATATCGTCGAAGAAGCACGAACTTGCGAAGAAAAGATCTGAGTACCTCATTCATCAATGCCTAGAAATTCAATAGTACATTGGTTAGCCCTGATGATATAACCAAGAACTCGATGTGGTAGTGGCGGGTTCAAAGACTGTCTTAGCCACGTCGTCAATGTGCATGCGGATCTAGGGATAGCCAGAATCCCTAGTCCAGCTTCGAAAATAGATGGGCTCCATGGAGCTCATCTAGGAGGGATCAAAAGCTTTCCTTGATGGTCCTGGAGTTCATCTCCTTATAATCCAAGAAAAATCGACTGGGCCCATCTCGTTTTTAACCAGGAGCATTGGTGAGGAAAAGGGGGACTGGATGGGCCGTATGATCCCCCGCTGCAACATCTTTGTGCATTGTCACTCTATCTCATCCTTCTGAAGAAAAATATACTGGTAAGGTCAAACTACAACTTGTATTGTGTCTGGGAAGAGAAAAATGTAGCGGTCCTAGGACCTGGGCGGGGGTAGGCCCATGGATCCTCAAACAGTGCAACATACACCACCAAGACCCTTTGCAAGAACTGATGTTGAAAGGTAATGACCTGGAATGTGGTGATGAGCGGGCCCTCTTCCGCTCCTCGCCATACTAGTACAAATTGCGAGACTGTAACCAAAATATCATGCTGAGCGAGCAAAGTTAACACAATTGGTCCCATAGTGCGAAGCCAGTGGATTCTCAATATGATGTTGAACCCTATCAATGGAATGAGGTACATACTGATAGAATCAATGTGAATCTCCAACTGTGTGTCTATGCATATGCATGCGCTAGGGAGCCGCTCGCCATTGGCGGTGACTACGTGCATGCCCTCCTTGTGCCTGATGAGGATCCTCATAGATCGCGTGACGAACTCCCCAATGAAGTTGTGTTATGCCTAAATCCACCGGCACACAAATGGCATGGTCAGACATCTGTGCATGTAACTGCATAATCTACACTATACAGGTTTCAGACTCTTATCATGGCATGGTGAAAGACCTTGGCTTGTCATCCTCCGTAACAGAGTCGTCCTTGCATTCTCTACCTCTAGCCCAAACAACTGATTGCTCTGATGTCCAGGTGCATAAGCCTCGTTGCAGTTGAAACAAATCCCCTTGGTGTAGCGCTCTTCCATCTCTGTCGAAGATAGATGGTGGATGAAATTGGGTGGGGCCGCAGCTGGCTACCCATCTCCCATGTCGTTCCAGGGGTTGGTGCCTAGTAGGAGGTGGTAGTCATGGTGTGTCGCCAGATTGGTCGAGCTGAAGGTGGGATCACAAATCTGAGCTAGGCAGTGAAAAGGTCTGAAAAGCCTTCAAACTCAACATCCAAATGTAAGCGCTCCTGAAGCTCAACGATGAAGATGGAGGCCTGCTTCCCAGGGCGGATGTTTGGCTCCTCGAACTCTTTTGTCTCTTCAATGTCCACTTTCTCCCCATCAATGCTCGGGGTAGGATCGCCACCTTCGGTCTTCGAACTGTCTGCGGCCTCCTCAGACTCCTCCGAGCTCTCGCTAGCAGAATCAGAAACTTGCAAGTCTGCATATTGTGGGAACCAAAAGGCTTAGTCAGAGTTTGTAAACTCTGACTTAAAGCCGTCTTTTTCCTTGATGCCCTTATGGTGTCCTCCGCGGACAATCGACTGTATTTGAAATCCACCTTGGGAAAGGCTGAGTTATGAGGACTATAAGCCTCCTGCAAAATAAGAAGACAATGTTACTTCGCGCGGACATGCAACTCATGACCGCAACAATTAATACAAGCTACACTCACATCGCGTTGTTTTTGCAGGTCTTCGATTTGTTTCTTCTGCAGATCGATCTGGTCAAGCGAGTTGTTGAGCTCGAAGCTGGTGCGGTGGTTGAGGGCAGTACTCCGCAACATGGCTTGGGCGGCCAAGAAAGAGATGTCTGCGGGAACTTTCTCCACTCAGCACAGACCCTGCCGCACGTATAGCATTGTGCCAACCACAAAGGCATAGGTGGTAATGCGGTCACTCTCCATCCAGCTGGGAAGAGAAGTGTTGAGCGACGCGCTCCTGCCTTCGCGATCTCACTCTATCAAGGGTCCTAGCACGACATCCTTCAACCCCTCGCCATAGCCGATGAAGGGAAATCCTTCACCGCAGGTGACCGCGCGGACTTCTTGAGGGAAGAAGAAGAGCCCGCACCAGTCCCAGCGTCTTCTTCCTTCTTTTCCCTCTCTCGTATCTTTCTCTTCTCGTGAGCAGTAGGAACATATACTGCGGGATCAAGCGGCCGGTTCTTGGGTACCATCGAGACCACTGCAAAAAGAACAAATCAGGTCAGATAGTAAGAGCAGATCAGTTCATACGGTCATCAATAAAGTGTCATTGCCCTTACTCTTTTCCTCGGCCACAACCATAACTTCTTGTGCCCGCAGAAGGTAGTGATCTATGTCCAAGCCCGCACCCTGCAGGAACACGACTATTTCGGCTTCAATCCCTTTCTGCGTGGGAGTCCTGAACATGTTTTCGTTTCTGGGCTCCGGTTGCATCAATAGACTGTCGAAGTTCCCTTTGAAAAAGGTGAAGCGGTCAATCCAGTTGTGAACCTTGTTCGGCAAGTTCAGGACCCTCAGCTTTGTTGTCCCGAAGTACCAAAAGCCCACAAAGTGGATGCCCTCTCTGTCAGTTCTCTCTGCCTAAGACCGAACGAAGAAAAGACTCTGAAAGACATCAAGGAAGAAGCGGGCTCGTGTTCGCTCAAGGTGTTTAACTTCTCTCCCTTTGGTGGCCGCACTGCGTACGGGCTCCCCAGCGGAAAGCGCGACAAGAAGTTGGTGAAATCCAACTGAGTCATTTGTGGCTTGGAAGGTTTGGCGGTTAAGAAAGATACAGCAGCAGAGGCGCGCCCGGACACCATCTCGAGTGTTCGGTCGGACTTCCGTATCAGTCGCATCCAAATGAAATGTTTTCTTCGGCTCTTCGCTAAGGGACTCTCCTATTTATAGATTTCCCTAGTGGAGGTCCAAAAGGCAAAATATCCGGTGACCGCTCAGCCTGCTCTAGTGTCCTCGTCATCCAGCCTTCATTTCCTGCAATCAACAATCAGTAACAAACAGTGTTCGCAAACAGTCTTTCAGTGTCTGTGCGAGCTTGTCCTTTTTTTCGCAAATATCAAGCAAAAGCAGGTAGTGGGAGTGGACAGTTTATCTGTGCCTGTCCAAAGCAACGAAAATCTCAAAATATCCAAAGTGTTTCTAACTTCAGACATTCAGAGAGCATATCGAACAGAAAGAACAAATTAACATCACATAAGTCAAACACATGAGATGTCTGCAACAACTATAAGCGAGCAGTCAAGAAATTATAAAGTTCAGAAATTACAACATCCACATTAAAAGAAATATTCACTTTTGCGGCTTTGACTTCTCCTCTCCATTGTGAGCAAGACTGACGAGTACACTTGAGACAGTCCCTAGTTGATATGGTAAACAACCTGGTGTAACTGCTCAACGTCACTCTTCACGCAAGCTCCATATGCTTCCACTCCAACTTCGACCGGACCTGCTTCAACGCGAACAGTAGGCGTGTCCGCAGTCGCAGGGACTTTCCTCCTCAAGTACCTAATCTCCGTGGACATTGCGGAAATCTTGTCTGCAAAATATTTGTTGTACTTTTCGAGATGGCGAATCCTTTCAGCGAATGACCACACGTCTTCAGAGAAACCTCTCTCCATGTCCTCCATCCGCTCCTTCATCAGCAGTAACCCCTTCTCAAGTATTATGGAAGACGCGGTCACTGCACATGTAACCGCAAAATTAATCTGTCAGAATTATCAGAAGCAACCAGCAGTGATAAAGGTAATGCGTATATGCATTCTGTGTCCGCCACATGTATATTCTCTAATGACTGTGATGGCTCTTCAATATATCGAGTATCCGTGGCAACTATCGATTTAGCACGAAAGATATGACGTTTTCTCCGCTTAGTGTCAATGAGCATGAGTTTGTGCTTCCGCACCAACTCTCCTCTTTTTCGTTGCCGCTTCAACTCTTCGTGACTCAAAGGAGGCTCACCTTCAGTAGGAATGATGACAATTTCTGGCCATTTAAGAGGTGGTGTGGGCTTGAATGAAGACGTCGGCCTCTGTGGTTCCAAGCTTGTGGTCGTGTCTGCCATACCTTTGCCCTTTCACAAGGCGTCCGCCTTGTCCACAACCTCTTTATCCGCAGCCGCCTTGATCGTCGCCGCCTTGTCTTTTTCGGCCTTTTGACTGACCTCGAGCCTTCAGTCCTTCTTCATCTTGAGCGAACACTCCAACATTATCCACTTCAGTCCCTTGATCCCACGCTCCGACATTGATCGCTTCTTGAGACCGCACGTGCTCACCCTCCTTAGCTGGAGTGGCATCAACATTTTCGGCACCATCGGTGTTCGTGGGGGCCCTCTTCCCAACGGCCTTCGAGACCGTCTTCAGTTTCTTCTTATTGCCTTTAACGTCATTTTTCTTGGAAAGTTTTCTCTTCACAGCCGCCGCAACCTTCTTCGGATCCTTGGAAATATCGGATCTGATCACCTCAGTTCGTGTGGGCAGGGAGGGAGCATCTTTCCTGTTCGCAGGGTCTTTAGCATCTGGGGTCCCAAAGGCCTCCTCTATCACCTTCGCGGTTTCGTCAGCGTGGACCTCAATATTGCCCATCCTCAGATCTGGCTGAGGAGAGTTTGGGGTGTCGACAACAATGACAATAGCCTCCGGAGAAGGAGTTTCGACGGGCTTTGAAGTGATCTTGTTAACCCCTTGATCAGCCCTCAACTTCTTGTGGGCAACAGTCTTCTTCGTTTTGTGACTGTCAGAGCCCTCCGCTTCCGACTTCTTCTGAGGGGAGCTGCGAACTTTCTTCTCCTTCTTCATCAGATCGAGCATGAAGATGTTTGCACTGCTTTCCATGGCCTTCTTCAAGACAATGACCGCAATCGCTGAGGATCGATCCGTTGGAAAATGGTATTTCAAATCTCCAGCCTCCAGCAGTATTTATAGAGTTCTCAAGCATTAAAGGCCCACCATAGTATCCGCGGTTAAAGTTTAATTTTTTCGAAGTTTGCACAAACTTGAAAGTGTGCGGGAATCATGTTTACCCGGGACCCTGCGATCAGAAGAATAAGCAGAATTTCCATTAGGTCAATCCGGGTGGTCATGAAATTGGTGTCCTCCCGGGCCTTCATTCAACAGTTTGAGCGGGCAGACACTCCATGTCCGCTTGTCCTCTCGCTCTTGGTTACCTACAAGATAAGAGGCTCTCTTCTCAGTGGTTCAGGCTATCAACCACTCTGTGATCGCTCGACCTCGGATCAAAGTTATCTGCGAACCAAATAGTTCTCTTCAGTAGTCTGCGCGGTCATGATCTCGTAGTCCACTCGGCCTAGCAGCTGGAGGCATTTGCATGCAAGGTGACCTCCTTTTCGATAGCTCGAGCGGTCAAGCCACAACCATGTCCGCTCCGCCTATCAAGCCTGCTCAATTCAATTCAAGACAGTTCAGCGCCTGAAGTCCGTGCGGTCATTCCCTTTGGTGACTGTGCGCCCTAGAATTGTAGGTTATTTGCACATCATGTAACTTCTCATCCTTGTTTGGCTCTCCTGTAACCCGGGCAACCCAACTTTACTTAGAATTGCCCGTTCGAGCAACCCCCACTAGTATAAATAGGGGTGAACAGTACCCAGAAAGGATCTGCATTCTTATCTGAATCCAGCCAGAGCTTGCGACAGTTCGCTGCGAACATGGAACCTCCTAGGTGTTGCGAGCTCTACCTATACGAACACTCAATTTGCAACCATTTTGACTAATCAATAAAATCATCCGCAACGAGTTGCAGTTGTTGGATGTCTTGGCCTCGCCGTCCAAGACATCCTTCTCCTTCCCACTCACCCATATGGATTGCGAAGTAACCGGACGCTTTTAGTTTACTCCTTTCTCTCTTAGCAGAGCGTGATATTCGTGGAGTGCAATTTCAGCACCAACAACAGAAGACCGGAAATGGAAGGTTGAGAGGGGAGAGGGGGTTGTTTTGGTTGAGCTTTGGGAAGGGGAATGTTGGTGGCCAGACGGTGGTTGGAGGGCTGATATGGGATGTCGGAGGGTGGTGGTGGTGGGAGAGGAATGGGGTTGTCGGTTGTGGGAGGTATGGTTGGATAGAGGGACGGTTGGAGGGGAGGGGCTCGGTTTGGAGGGGAAAAGAGGGGGGATGTGGTCGGAGGCCAAGGGAGAGAGGGAGGTCCAAGCGTCGCACTTGGGGGGTTTCGACTTCAGCATCGGTTGATCAAAAGCAAGGCTTCTTGGCTTCAACTTTCAGTGCCTTCAAAATGAACCCTCTATCCATATTTATAGACTACGGGGCATCATGGACAGTCATGATTCTCCAATCACGATGACCCTCAAAATACATGAAATAAAATTCAAAAAATACAGAAAAATAACAAAAAATCTCGGTTCGTCGATCCGCATAAAATGAATGGCTCCGATCGTTGTGTAGGCCGATGTATGTCTCCCTATCAATTCCCCCCGCCTTGAAAGCATTCATCTCTGTGAATGAAGATGATCGTGCTCTCGTCTGAAGGCGAGGTGAATCTCTATAGCTCTGATGGTGTCCTGAACTCGTTGTGGGGGTTTCGGCTTCAGCACCGGTGAATCTCTCTAGCTCTGATGATCGTGCTCTCGTGCTGACGATGGAACCGAGGATGGTACTGCTGAAGGTGGTGTTGTTGTTATAGGAGATGGAGTCGAAGATGCCAAGTTAGTAGTGGCCATCAATGCTGAAGAAGGTACTGACGATGGTACTGCTGCAGTCGTTGACGTCGAGGACAATATGGTACTGCTATGGAAGAAGCCAAGATGATGCATGCGTCGGAGAATGTGATACTGCTGTGGAAGAAGCCAGATGATGTATGTGTCGGAGAATGTGGTACTACTGTGGAAGAAGCCAAATGATTAATCAGTGTTGAAGACTGGAGATGTAGTGTAGTAGGCGAGGTCTGGGGTTGTACTAAGGTAGCGGGTGAAAGTTAGGTTGTAGTGAGGTAGTAGGCAAGACTAGGGTTGTACTGAAATGGTAGGAGAAAGTTGTGGCTGAGGAGCTGAAGTGGAGGGAGGAGAATGGTACATGTAGTCGTGTGGCTCGAAGAATGGAGTCAAATATTCTATGTTGAATACGAGTGAAATTCTCATACTCTGCGGAATATCTAGTTCGTAAGCATTTGTTCCAATTCTTTTGATAACTGTGTAAGGACCCATTTGCCTGGCATTTAATTTTCGAGCAGTTCTCATGAGGAACCTCTCAACACATATACAGATCAACGCATGTTCTCCTTATTTGAAGCTTTGCAATCTCTTGTGGCTATCAACATAAGATTTATAAATAATTTTATTACAAGTACTCTTACGTCGGATAGACTCATGCATACTACGCAATGACAATGAATGATGGTCGACAGACATAATAGATCTCCTATGCAGAGGCTCTACAACCCTCCAGGTTTCATTCTAGAGAGGCATATAGTCACAGGTTTCAATGAGTGGGGTGTAAAAAAAATCATCGCAGGTGCGATGATCATTTAAATAAACACCCGAAGTGTCAGCACAAACAACGATGGAATATATCCCCAGACTATTGAAAGCGCTCTCACTCTCTCTCTCTCTCGACTGACTCATAGATGTAGACGTAGCTAAGGAGTGGTGGTTTATCTGGGAACTCTCTTGGTGGAGTGTATAACTACTCGTCGAGTGTGAGATAAATACCCAGAAGACTGTGTGAGACTTTGGCATTGAGATGTCACTCTATGATGTGTAAATGCCTCCATAAAGCAAAAACTCATCAGGTGGCTCACCGAAAGGGGTATAATAAAATTCATCGCAAATGCGATGGGTACTTAAATAGGTTCCCTGTATAGCGAGAGTGTCATTAGAAGTAGGTGAGACAGACACTACAAGGTCAACGCCAAGCCCTCAATTTTTACTACAGACATAACTCATCACTACTACGTCGTGAAACTCTGATGACCAAGTGCCCAAGAGTGAGTTGATGTTCAAAGTAGTATCTAAGTCAACAGATTGGGTAGGTAAGGAGATATAGGATCACCAGGTCGCCTGAACTCACTCTCGGTCGGGTTCACATAAACTACTCAAGTGGCGGACTACTCAACAGACACCGAACCTCACTCAAGATATCAGGTGTCTGTGTCCATAAGGACACGGGTGGGCATGGGTGTGGCCTCAGGATGGGTAGGACTCCTCGAGATGGGTCAGTCGGGATGTGAGTATACTCGACAAACCTTAGCGGATCACAAGGACTGCTCCTAAAATTGCTCGACAGAAACTAATTGATGATGGGTCGTTGATATGTAGATAACAAACCGAAATCTGGAACAAAATTTGGCAGTAGCTGCGACTGGCTCCTCATGAATGTCGCTTCTCGCTGTTAACTCGTCAAAGTAAGCTTCATACTCAACAAGAAACACGGATCCTTGCTGGAGAGAGAATACTTGTTCGAGGAGACGACTTTTATATGACGTCGATAAATACATGTGAGTCTGTGACACAATTTCCACATCTCCACCCAACTAATGATGGGGCGAAGATGATCTCTCGTTCAAGGGTCCGCTAAATGTCATCTCAATAATGTTTCGCCTGACCTAACAACCTAAGTCTCGCAAACCTGACGCGATGCTCACTGAATAACTCAAAGTGATCTAGATAAAATCACATGTCCACGAGCCAATAACTAAAGGCCTTGAGACTCGACAAACCATTAAACGATGGGGCGACTCTACGTAATCTATACTCGATACTCTCCTCAAAATGACGTTCATTGTAGTAACTCTTCCTATGATAATTGGGTCGTGTCGAAGGGTCAACATAACCTGTATGAGTGACGGGTCGGGGACGAGGATAATCATAATAGTATAAAAAGCTTCCCAAAAGAACTCTATGTGCGTGAACATAGGTGGACTCCGGTTCCTCAAATAGAGGATTAGAGTAGCAATTACTACTATGATATGACATGGGTGAAACATATAGGTTCTAGTCCCGCGTGTTTTAAACTAAGCTCGAACCCGGGCTCTGATACCAATCTGACGCAGGACGGTCCTATTAAGACTATGGGTAATTTCTATATGCACACACACTTCCGACAATTGTTTTACTTGCAATAAATTTCTTTTATAAATCAATATACGAGGATATGCCACAGTAGTTAAAAGCGTTCAAACAAAGAGTCAAGTGAGGTGGTACACAAGCAAGAGTGCTTGAAATCAAATATCTAAGAAAATGAAAACATGCAATACTTCAAAACTTCGAAACAAAGACTACAGACTAGTATTCTTCAAATAAGAAATTAACACACGATTCAATCATAAAATAAAAGACCTCAAACTTAGAAACTTACACAACTAGGATATAGGGGCTTGGTGGGTCTCTGACAAGCTGGATGTGCTGGAGTTGGAATGCTTCAAGGCTGGATGTGCTGGAGTTGGAATGCTTCAAGGCTGGATGCCCTGGACAGCAGCGGGTTGAGCTGATGAGGGCTGTTTCAAGATGCCGGGCAGCTGTATAGCAACTGAATGGGCGCTGTCTTTACTTCCGGTGGCTGATCCCAGAGCTAGATGAATTTCTGGAGGGCAGAGAGCACGGGGCAGCAGCTTTCCGGTGGCTGGAACAAAGTTCCAAGTCTTGCTTTGGAAGGGGTTCTGGACAAAGTAAGGCTGCAAGGTGGAGGAACTTAACTGAAATGGTGAGTGAGCATTCACTGGATAACAGTCCAGGTAGCAGTTCTAGCTGAAATTGGGCATGCAGGGGAAGAAAACAGCTGTCTGGAATTTAATTCCAGCAACAGGAGGCAATACCGACCTTCCTAGATAGGAACTGGGCCGCTGGATGCGGGCTGGTGGTTGGCAGGGAGCAGGGATCAGCTGACTGCTTGGAGAAGAAAGAGGGGGGGTCTTAGTTTTGGAAATGGCTCCACGTGCGGACTGTTGGTGGGGAAAATAATGTGGTCGGATGAATAGGGACGTGTGGAGCTCGGTTGAAGAGTTGAGGGGAGGTTCCAGGTGAGGGGAATTATGAGTTTATGAAGTGGGGAAAAGGGGATGGAGAGTAATTTTAGGAGTGGGGAGTTATGGAGGTAGTGGGGGAGGCACTTAAGGTAGTTATGGGGTAGTGGGGTGGTAGCTAGCCGGAGGTGGTCGCCGCAGAGGTGGTCGGTGGTGGTGATGACCGGAGTTATTTTCCGGCAATCGCCGGAAAAATGAAAATGAAGGAAACTTGGAGGGTGATGGTGGGAGATCGCCGGGGTGGTTGGGGAAGGTTTTCCGGTGATCACCGGAGTCCAGAAATGGAGGGAATTTGAGAGGCGAGAGGGGGCTGTTTTAGTGGAGTTTGGGGGAGGGGAATGTTGGTGGCCGGCCGGTGATTGGAGGGCTGATTTTGGGCTGCCGGAGGGTGGTGGTGGTGGTGGGAGGGGAAGGGGGTTGTCGGCTGTGGGAGGTATGGTTGGATAGGGGGCGGTTGGAGGTGAGGTGAGGGGCTCGGTTTGGAGGGGAGAAGGGGGGGGGGGATGTGGCTGGCAACCAAGGGAGAGGGGGAGGTCCAAGCGTCGCACTTGGGGGGGTTCCAGCTTCAGTGCCGGATGATCAAAAGCAAGGTTTCTTGACTTCAACTTTCAATGCCTTCAAAATGTACTCTCTATCCCTATTTATAGACTACGAGGCCATCATGAACGATCATGATTCTCTGATCATGATGACCCTCAAAATACATGAAATAAAATTCAAAAAATTCAAAAAATCTCGGTTTGTCGATCCACATAAAATAAACAACTTCGATCGTCATGTAGATCGATGTATGTCACGATCCCTATCAAAATCAACTTGCAGACTTGTTCACAAAGAATGAGTGAAACATTCTACATGAAAAATGTACACAAGTATGATTAACTCTAATGCTCAACTTGAAGGGGAGTATAAAGTGAGCCCAATTTGGGTCTATTGTGGTGAAATCAATAAGGTTTCCTCATTCATATAAAAGGTTTGGAAGGTTAAGGATAAATATTCAATAAAGGGCTATGGGCGCAATAGAGACTCGTGGGTACTTTGCACGAAGATGAGACAAGGTGAATGATTGTGAACAAAGATCTAAAGATTGTATATTTGCATACTTACCTGAGAAACATCCTGCTGGTTCAGGTCCATATGCTAATTTGGGCGGTATAAAAAGCTTTCTCTTACCACCTGAAACATTTGGAAAGCATGATTTAATTATACAAAAAAATACATGCATCTCCAGCCTAATTTGAAAGTTGGAGGGCTTCGTTAATGGAATTTTACCAACATGCATT
The DNA here is from genome assembly GCA_033032865.1 of Dactylorhiza incarnata. Lineage (NCBI taxonomy): Eukaryota > Viridiplantae > Streptophyta > Magnoliopsida > Asparagales > Orchidaceae > Dactylorhiza > Dactylorhiza incarnata. The sequence continues at coordinate 5,890,866 of JAWHQI010000072.1, forward strand.
GTAGGGACACCACCACCACCTAAGATCCCCTGATCTAGTCCTGGTAAAACCTGCAAATAATTAAATAAGAAATAGAACCAATGAATTACTTAAACTTGCGCTAATTTCATCCATCTCATAAAACAACAATATGATGAAGATGCAAATTTACCAATGATTTACCATGCATTAAATAGAGTTGAGGAGGCATTAATTTTTTTACCAATCAGTTGCATAATTTAATCAAATAACTCTTTTCTTCTGTTTCTTTCCAAAGTAAGTTGCTTCGTTGCTTCTACATGCTCATATAGTAGTTGAATGATGCAGTCACATAACTTTAGTTAAACTACTATCATCAGTAAACCTAGTGGCAATTTGACATGCTATTTTTGTTCCATAGCATACCCTACACCAATGAGAAAACTGGTTTTTAAAGCATATATCATATGGGCAGCCCGGTGCACAAAGCATCCCCGCGCAGCGGGGGGCCGGCGAAGGGTCCCACCACAAGGGTGAAATGTAGGCAAATCTTATCCTGCATTTTTGCAAGAGGGTTCTAGGACTCGAACTCGTGATCTCAAAGTCACACGACAACACCTCAACCAGTGCGCCAAGGCTCCCCTTCATGACTATAGAAAGCATATATGAACAAAAATATTGCAGGTGCTTTTAAGTAAACCCAAAGGGTTTTTTTGGGTAAAAACTGTAAAATTAGTTTAAAAAATCTACGACAATGTTAAATTATATAATTCGATGTTATTGAATTTCTGTGAGATATTAAAATGTCTAAGAAGAACATGGTTTCGTGAGTGCAATATGGATTGATAGTGGTTAGTTTGCACTGCATAAATGAGGCTGGTTGGAAGGAGAAAACTGTGTTGTTTCTTATTCAGCGGCGAACCTTATTTATTGTTGAGAAACAACTATATTGGTCTACCGTACAATCACACAATCATATACAATAGATCAAATATGACATTTTTCTAATATGATATTTTAAAAAAATACCCCTCAAATAGGAGCATATTACATATAGATCACTTAGCTCCAGCTTCTAACATAATCGAGAAAAATGTACAGAACCCAGAGCTTTTATGTCGGGAGTTTTATCCCATGGGGTATGTTTTACTTTATAGAGTAAATGGAAGACATTGCTAAGATCTAAGACAACGCCAAGAGCAGTCCAAGCAAGAGACAAAATTCCACATACAAGCTAATTATTTTAGAGGTGAATCTTAGATATACAAACTCTTATCTACTTCACTAACAAATAGCATACAAACTTCAGCTATTCCACGTTTTGGATCTCAGTCATACTAGCATGATGGCAGTTGATAGAATATAAAAAACAAAGTATGACAGATAGGGCACTTGAACCCTAAGGAGGGACATATCCCCACCCCACCCCACCCCACCCCACCCCACACACACACACACAAAACAAGAAGGGTAGGAAAAGAAGCTCAAGCCAGGGACTCAGCTCCTATTTTTATAAATGTCTATGCAAAGTTCAGTGAACATTGTAGATCATTAGGACGCATACAAAATTGTTGAAACTTCACCTAAAACTCTTCCCTGAGAAGTAAAAAATGGACGCAAGATGAACAAGTGTGGTTGTCGTTGTATAACACTTCCTGGGTCTTGTAGATAAAGTGAATCCTTCTCAATTTTTGATGGCAATGCCAAAGGGATAGGGTTGGAGTTGCTGACTAAGTTGGGACCTAAGGAGATGTAATTCATTGTGGGGATGCAGGTCAAGCAAAAGACTGACAGATATTCAATATGGGCAGTCAAAAGAATCACACATCTGCCATTCTAGTGAAAAAATTGGGGGTTAGAGACAGCAACACCCTAGCCCATATGTGCTGGGATAGATTCATAAAGGGCTAGAGTTTAGAGATGACAATAAGTAAATGGTGCTAGCTCCTGTTGGTCATAAAGATAGACTACATCGACTTCTTTGTAAGATAATACCACTTGAAATTTGTCAAGTGATATTTGACAACCCCTATATGTATGTTAGGTTTCATCATTTTGCACCGGTGATCGTACTACTGTCAGCTAACCAAGAACAGAAGGTCCTATGCTCTGAAGAAGGAATGTCGAGTACCGCCAACCAAGTTAGCGACTGCATAGTAGGTCTGAAGATCATCAACAATGGCCAAGGGTACTTGCTCTTACTCACCCGTCTAATGCAGAAAAAAAAGAGTGTTCCCTCTTTGAAGTGGGCAAAGGTGGAGATGAAAAAATACCAAAGCATGAGGATACTTCCTCTAACTTATGAGAAAAATTAGTGAGGCACTTGTGCTAGCCTTGCCTAATTTACAGAAGCCTTTCAAGTTGGAGGCTTATGTTAATGTATATTTCATAGGAGTTGTGTTGATGCAGGAAGAAATATTGGTGGCATACTACTCAAAGGTGTTCTAAGAACACATCAACGAGAAGGATAGTGGAAGACAATCGCTAGAGAAGGGATTATTCCTTTAGCATGTTTAGGCACACTTTGAATTACCCAATTTCATTGTGTTTGACACATTTCTCAATCATTCTGGGAGATCTTATGGTTCTAAATAGAAACACGGCCAAATAATAGCATCGCAGTTCATCCTCAGATAAACGGTCGGGGGAAGGTGGTTAACAGGACCAGAGTTGTTATGAGAGTACAACTGTAAGCACCCCAAGTATTTTAGATGGCATATTGTTATGCTTGCAGCTTGCCTTAAACCTAGTTGTCCGCTCCTCAACGCTAAAGACATCATTCGAGGTCTTTTTTGGGCAACCTTCAACAAAGTCCATTCAGCCTCCACTTTTCCATCACCTTCATCATTGATGGTGGAGCTAAGGTTGAGCAGGGGAAAACACGATGGTTTTTGGAGGGCATTAAGGAGATCCACTTGTTGATTGAGCAACAGAGCAAAGAAGTCAGCAGGAGCCAGGCATATGACGCATGGCGAGAGCTTGTTGCAAATCCCGAAGGAGAAGCTGCGACAGTGTAACGGTCGTAAGTGATAGAGTGTGGGTGAGTTTATCGTATCAACAGGGAACACAACGCATAAATGCCCAAGATTACAATATCGTTAAGTTATTTAGGCGATTGATTGATTTGGGTTCATTTAAAATAAAGTGTAAGAAATAGAATCTATAATAATAAAAGAGCATTCAATAAATCATAACCACACCATATGAAACATAGACACACATCTTCACTAGCATTAAAAGGACATGAAAATGTATGCATACAAGCACAATAAGAGGCATGATCAAAAACAAATGAACACAAGGGGAAAATTTGTAAACAACCAAGGTTTTGAGAAGAGGAGAAGAAAATACAGAGGGAGAATAGAGACTTCTCCTCGGAAATGAATAAAAGAATCGCGGGTTATCAATCTGGCTTCACTTCAACCCTTGGCCTCGTCCAGGGTGGAGTAGGGGTTGTCACCACAACTCCTAATGTGTCTGTCTTCTCTCCGCAGCTCTCACCTTCATGTTTCCTTCCTTGCTCTTCCTTGCCTCCTTGATGTCCTTGGAAACTCTCCTTGAAATCCTAAGAACTCCTTGAATTCCTCTGAAATGGTTGGAGAAAGGAAAAAAAAGCTTCTCTAAAACAGATGAAGTTAAGCATATATAGGCCCAGAAAAATGATCGCGCACGGTAGGGGAGCACGGTCGTGCTGCTGGTCGTGTGCGGCTACTAAAATAATAGTCAGAAACTAAAGTAGGAAAGAGAGGAACTACGGCAGGGTGTCAGAATAGGGTGCAAGGTCGTGCGGTTATATGCACACCACCAGCCATATGATATTGTTATCTTCACATCGCTTGTGCGCAAGCGCACGGTCGTGTACGAAGAGGGGCACAACCAAAAGACAAATTTGAGGAAAATGGACAAAATGAGAAATTGTTCACGCACGGTCATGCACGATGAGGCGCACGGTTATGTGCAACATGGAAAATTATGCAAATCCTCATGCTATCAAGATCGAAGGGGCGCATGGTCGTGCTCATGAAAACACATGCCCGAGTGCAGTTGCAGAAGAAGACTAACAATTAATTGAAAGCTATAAGGATAGAGGGAGTGACGTAGAACGAATCTATAGGTGGCGGACTTGTGATGCTCTAACCATAAATGTCATACAAGTGAGCACGCGATGTATGTAATGGGTCGACGACGAACTCTAAAATAAAGAAGCGGATGAAATCATGCACGTAACTTGATGAACTTATGACGGCTAGCCCAAAATTCTAATGCAAATGCTCATGAATCACCATAAGAATTATTCTAACGTCCAAGTAATTAAATAATAGCATTTAACTCACGCATTTAATCGCAATTAATATTTTTTGTTCAAATTAAGCAAGAGATAATTGCCAAATAATTGAAAGTACTAAAAATAGGTGTAGATCAAAAGGGGTCACACAATACAGGGATTAAAAAAATTCAAATATTTAAAGAAAAATTCATTAATAATACATACATATTCATGTGTGCGAGAACTGAAACAAGTAAAGAAACTCACCCATATATCGGCATCAGTCGCGAAGGGAGGCGACTGTGTGGAGGTTGCACGATGTCGAGGCCGGCTGCAGGGGAAGGTTGTTGGATGGGTAGGGCAGCAAGAAACATTGGTTGGAGGGCTTGAGTGCAAGTGGAGTTGGCTAGGAGGGGGTTTCGGAAGGTCCTGTTGTCTAGGGAAAGGACCTCCAGGGGATGGTTGAGATGGGAGAAGTCTGGATGGAGCCGGTTTAGATGTCGAAGGGGCTGGATAGAGGATTTTGACAGCGGGGAGGGGTTGGACAACGGGGAGGGGCTGGGTGGTAGGATTTTGGAGTGGGGGAGGGGCTGGAATTTGTGGCGAGGATACAAGGGCGCACTACCGTGCTCAGTGAAGAGCACGACCGTGCACCATATTCATAATCTTGAATCATCTCCAAATAGTTCACAAATGCGTGAAATATCATCTCTTTTGCTCCCAAAGATGCTCATGGACCAAAGTAGGAGAAACATACATAATATCAGAGGATTATGGGATAAGTAGGGGCAAAACAAGGTATAAACTGAACTAAAGGTAAGCATAAAGTACTATATAAAAAGTACTTATCGACGTACAAGGAGAGACATGATTTTCACCATGTCGAGGCAAACTTCAAAGAGGGAGAACTTGTGCGGGTGAACCTAAGCAAGGACTACCTAGATGAACAAGAAAAGAAGTTGAAGTTGATGCAATATGGCTCGTTTCAGATTGTGAAGAAGCTTGGAGATAAAGCATGTTGGCTAGATCTTCCTCTACACATGGATATGTACTCAGTCCTTAATGTGGAGAACTTCAAATTGTTCAGGCCCTCAATATTATATGGTGATTGCGAAGAGGTTTTAACATTATTGGTGACTTGTTGGAGTACTAAGTACCATTTGATGTTGACCTTCTATAGAAAAAGGATACTATACTGCGCAATGGCAGGAGGAGGCTTATAGCATTGGTAAAAAGGGTTGGTGTTCTATCATAGAAACGTGTTTCAATAGAGAGGAAAGGAAAAAAATAATATTTCTCCGTCACAGCTATGATTTTTCAGGAGCAAAAATCCTCAAAAACAGGGACCACTTAGCCCGTGCATTAATTATGTCCACATATCAGACATGATCACAAATATTATCAATGGTCATAATTTTCATGTCACTGTTGTTGAGAATGAAAAGTAGATGATCAAGAGCCCATAAGAGAAATCTGATCTAAAATTGGACACCAGATGATAGGGATCATGGAAGTTATGGCCGTTTTACTGTCCTTGTTGTGACCAACCAAGTGAGTAGAGATGAAGGGGATTTTTGGCCTTTTTGCATTCATAATTCAAATAAAAAGAGATATTGTCTTCTTGTCTTCTCTTTTTATTTGAATGCAAAAAGGCCAAAAATCCCCTTCATCTCTACTCACTTGGTCGGTCACATGAAGGAGAGTAAAACGGCCATAACTTTCTTTGTGCACGGGGCTGCCCCTTTATTGTCTTCTTGTATTAACAAAAAAAGGAAATGATGTAGTATATAAGATTATAACTTCACATGTGTGAAAAGTTTAAGTATCTTAGATATATGATACAAAAAAGAGGAAATAGTTAAGTATACAAGTTCCAGAAGTAAATTGGTTGATTAAAATTAATACATGACTCAGTAATAATATTATCTAAGAGAATATATAAAACTTCAACAGATTAGGGTTGACAATCAATTTAAATATGCAGAGATAGAGCATTTTTTTAGATAGGTATAGAATAAAATAGGAGGTATAAAGTAAGAAATGATCAGGTTTGAGAAACAATGGCCTATTGAAGATAAGGTGGTTACAAAGTAGATTTCGGTGCTTTTGTAGTATGTATATATATGTTGAAGATAAAAAAAACGCACTAATAAGAATATTGGATAAAATTAGTGTGAAATATCTAAAAAGAAAAGAGTAAGCCAGAGGTAATTTGACTATGCTAATGCAAAAAAGTGTTATTAATCCTTATAACGGACGGTTCGCGGGACAGACATATCAAAGACGGCGAAAGGATGCGGTATCAAGCGGGGCTGAACTATCAGGTTCAACCCTACCTAATTAAAACAAGAAGGCGGTTGGGGGCTGAACCGGGCGGGTTCAGCCTTTATGATGGAGGGGGGCGGCCACTCCTCAACCCGAGGGGTATAAATACACCTAGGGTTTCCTGGCGGTGGACAAGTAAGTATTCTAAGGTATTTCTTTCTCCCTCTCTCAAAAGCCTGGCTTTTTCTTTTCTCTCCCAACTCCTTTCTCGTTCCTAGCATTTGGTATCAGAGGATCTTTCCTCCCAATCCAGTTGTTGCTTCCTTCCCACGAGACCAGAGCCGACCTCATCGAGTCGCCTCGTTGAATCGAACAGCCCGCATCGAATCGAACAACGTCGACAGCAAGGCTTCGGATTCCGACCCGATCGTCGACGTCGACTTCCGTCCCGATCGTCGACTTCGACCTCCGCCCCGTTCGACGCAGCAACTCCGCCTCGATCGTCGACTTCATTGATTGTCTTCGACCGCTTCGTCGACGGCTTCGAACGCATCAGCTCTTCGACTGCATCCTCTCTGCTTCGACTGCTTCAAACACAAATTCCTCCGTCGACTGCGTCGGACTGCCTGCTGTCTTTCTCTAAACCCTCAAGTTCCGCCATGGTGACTCGCTCACAGGAAGAGTCTGCGAGGCTAGCAACTCTAGAGGAGAACTACACCGGGCTGTCAGATACGGTGACAGTCATCGAGGAAAAATTAAGGGCGTCAGAGAAACGTCTGGAAGAGCGACTGGATGCTCGCATTGAGGAGATCAAGAGCTTGTTGTCTCAAAGTATCAAGGGAAAAGCAACTGTGAACGAAGAATCTAGCACTCACCGGGGGTTGATCCAGTCGCTAGGGGGTCTCGGCAGGGGACGAGAGGACCTTATTGAACAACGGCCTAGGGATACAATCTACCCTCCTTGGGATGCGCTTCTGCCTAACCCTAAGGGATCGGGGCACGCCAGCAGCAGCAGAATAGGCGGCAGCTGGGAGTGCAGACCCCCTACGGCGGCTACAAGGCACGGATATCAACACAGAGAGGAAGGAGGATACCCGAATTGGCCGATAGAGCGTCGACGGCCTCTTGGCCTCGGCCAGGAGTATGGAGCAAACGACCAGCAGAACCCGAGAGTATACATGTCACCAAAAAGGACCCGCATGAATTACCCAAAATTCAAAGGGGACGACACGTTGGAATGGGTTCAAAAGGCGGAGTTATTTTACAACTACCAGGAGATTCCAGAAGAGCAGTGGGTGCAACTGGCGTCCTTTCACCTTGAAGATGATGCATTCCAGTGGACCCAGTGGTTCCTTTGAGGGTGTGACTATGCCCCTTGGGCCGATTTTGTTGATCATTTCACAACCAAATTTGGTCCCCTCGAATATGAAGATTTCGAGGCTCTTCTTCAAAAACTGAGGCAGAAAGGACGGTGATAAAATACCGAGCAAAGTTCGAAAGATTAGCCAACCGGGTGCAGTGGGAAGAGAAGACATTAATGAGTTGCTTCATTTCGGGATTGAAGGAGCACATCAAGGATGAGGTGCATGCCTACATGCCACACCGTTTGACCCATGCTATTAGCCTGGTCCGGATTCAAGAGGAGTGATTCAACCAACAAAAGTCCAGATGGGGAAATACGAAGAACACTACAAATCCACCGGCCAAGAAAGATCAGGGAGCTACTAGGAGAGCGACTGTGAAGAAATTGCATGGTCAGAGCTACGGGCAAGAAAGGAGAAGGGAATGTGCTTCAACTGTGATGAGAAATTCACCCAGATCACTAATCAGACGATCCAGGCGTACATGTTGCGGGAGGAAGACGAGATGCCGGATGAAGAAGAAGGGGAACAGAAGCACATCTCGGACATACCCGAGTTTGGGGTATCCATTCAGGACATGGAGGGAAGGTCTACACCGCTCACGATGCGGATTGCAGGGCGGATCTGCCAACAGAAGGTGACTATTTTGGTTGACAGCGGGAGTACTCATAAGTCATAACTTCATCAACTCCGTTGTGGCACAGAAGCTGGGGCAAGAGATCACCAAGGATGCCTCTTTCCAGGTCATGGTGGCAGACGGAAATAAGCTGCAGTGCGAAGGAGTGCTAAAGGGAGTGGGGTTCAGTGTGCAAGGATACACAGGTAGGATGGATGTCTACTTGTTGGCCATCCGGGGATCGGATATGGTTCTGGGAGTCCAATGGTTGTGACAGCTGGGTAAAGTAACCCTGGATAGGGATAGTTTGACCATGGAGTTTGCGCAGAGTGGGAGCGAGTACTGCTTGCAAAAGATCAGAACCTCACCGGTGAAGGAGATCTCTCTTTGCTTCATAGAGAGACTGTGGGAACAAGAGAATGACATGGCTGTGATTATGGAAATTGAGCCTCCAGCTACGCCCACGCAAGAAGTCCCAGAGCAAATGAAGTCATTACTTCTCCAGTATCTGGATGTCTTCCAGGAGCCCCGGTCGTTATCGCCTCGGCGATTCCGAGATCACCAGATCAGCTTGAAGGAAGGGACTGAGCCGACCAACATTCGACCCTACCGTTACCCGTACATACAGAAGGTCGAGATAGAACGGAGCGTGAAGGAGATGCTAGCCGCATGGATCATTAGACCCAACACCAGTTCATTTTCCTCACTTATCATCCTGGTGAAGAAAAAGGACGGGTCGTGGAGATTTTGTGTCAACTACCGCGCTCTGAACAGCTCTACTATAAAAGACAAGTTCCATATTCCCATGATTGAGGAACTGCTGGACGAACTACACGGAGCCCGCCTATTTACCAAGCAGGATTTGCAGTCGGGATACCACCAAATCAGGATGAAGGATGAGGATGTCTTCGAAACAGCCTTCCGGACACATGATGGTCACTACGAGTTTGTCGTGATGTCGTTCGGACTCTCCAACGCACTTTCGACATTTCAGGCAGTGTTGTATTAATTTTTTTTGATGACATTCTAATCTATAGTGCCAACTGGGAAGAGCATCTCCAACATATGGAACAAGTGCTCGTGATACTACGACAACACCAGCTCTATGTCAAGCGCTCAAAATGCTCATTTGGTCAAGAAGAGGTGGAATATCTGGGTCATATTGTCTCGGCACAAGGAGTCCAGGCCGACCCCCCGGAAGGTGGAGAGCATGCAGACGTGACCTAGGTCGCGCACGGTCCGGGCACTCTGGGAGTTCCTCGGGCTGACGGGCTACTACTGGTGATTCGTGAAATATTATGGGAAGATAACTCGGTCGTTGACCCAGCTGCTACACAAGGATGCCTTCTGCTGGCAAGAGGAGGCGGAGGCTGCTTTCCAAGCTCTCAAGACGGCCATGACTACGACACCAGTGTTGGCTTTTCCCGACTTCACCAAGGAATTCATACTGGAGATTGATGCATCAGGCGTCAGGATTGGGGTCGTGCTCATGCAAGTAGGTCGGCCGATAGCGTTTTTCAGCAAGGCGTTGGCCCCACGAACGCTGGGCTTATCGACGTACGAGAAGGAAATGATGGTCATCATACATGTCGTGGCCTTGTGGCGGCCCTACCTCCTGGGAAGACACTTTAAGGTCCGGACCGATCACCAGAGTTTAAAACATTTTTTGGAGCAACGGGTGACTTCTCCTCTACAACAAAAATAGGTGACGAGGTTGCTTGTCTACGACTACGAGATAATCTATAAGCAGGGGAAAGAGAACGTCGCAGCTGACGCACTATCCCGCATACCATAGGGAGCACTCCAACACATCTCAGGGCCCCTAATCAGCGCCTTGGACAATATACAGAAGGAGGTCCTACAAGACCCTGAGCTGCGCCCTATCGTGGAGGCACTTCAGCAGGGGCACGAGGCCCCTCCCGAGTTTCGACTGCAAAATGGGCACTTATACTTTCACGACCGGGTGGTCATACCCTCGTTGTCGCCATGGAAGAACACTATACTACAGGAGTTCCACTCCTCACCAGTGGGTGGTATGCAGGAGTTCTACGTGCCTTACAGAGGGTTCGAGCAAATGTTTTCTAGAATGGCCAACGAAGGGATGTCCAGAGGTTTGTGCAACAGTGCGACATATGTCAACGTCAAAAATACGAAACCACCTCCCCAGCGGGCCTTCTAACTCCTCTGGAGATACAACGACAGATTTGGGACACAATGTCTTTGGATTTCATCGACGGGCTGCCGAAGTCCCAAGGGAAGACAGTCATCTTGGTAGTGGTGGATAAGTTATCCAAGTACGGACACTTCCTGGCCCTGAGCCATCCTTACACAGGTGAATCAGTAGCAGACTTGTTCGTGCGGGAGATAGTCAGGCTTCACGGGATCCCATGGTCCATCAACTCTGATCGGGATCCAATATTTGTGGGCAACTTCTGGAAGGAACTATTAACTGGCAGTCCTAAGTTTCCTTTCCGTTTCTCAAGTGTGAGTTGTGAAGGTGCAATTTTTGCATCAACAGAACGAACACGCGACCTTCAGATAGGATTTGCTGGTGAAGTGCGGCGGTCTAAGATCTCAAATCGGGAGTTGCGGAGTCAGTTCGGTGCGGGTCATCCAGATGCAGGTCGCGCGACCTCAGAGGATCTGGAAACACGCTTCGAACGGGCACTCAAGCAGACTCGTCAGAAGTTCACTCGAGCTCAGCGCGAGACCGCCCAGCAGATGGAAGCAATGGGAAAAGCTCTAGAAGTGATTTCCCAACGGCTAGCTCCTCAAGCCGTTGAGGTCACTACGCCAGTAGCTGTCCAGCCTGCATGCGGTCAGGTTTCTGACCGCGCAGACCCCGAGCCCGCAGCACCTTTGCGGTCTCAAGGGGTCGAATTCGCTGCTCGACAGGAATTCTACCAGGCTGCTACCCGGGGAAGTCCTGCCCGAGCTCTGAGTTTTCAGGAGGGCGCTGCTGCTCTCCCTGTTGACTTGTGGGAGGAGCCTTCCCCGTTCGTGGAACAAGTTAGGTGGGAACCTATTCCCACGGACTTCCGAAATCCCCGGCTTCCAGTGTATACTGGGAGGGATGATCCGATCTCTCACCTGCAAGCTTTTGAAGCTGCAGTGTCGATGAGGACCTTGTCTGAGGCTCTCCGTTGTAAGCTGTTTGTAACCTCCCTTGGAGGTGAAGCCAGGGAGTGGTTCTTTAGCCTCCCTGCCAGGTCTGTTACTTGTTTTGCGGACCTGAGGAGAGAGTTTCTCTTGAGGTTTGCAACTTCAAGGAAACGGAAGAGTGGCCCTTGCGGCCTTTTTCAAGATCAGGCAAGGTGAAAGTGCGACTATATCCCACTTTGTCGCCCATTTTCAGGAGGAAATCCTGAGCATCTGTGATGTCGGCCCCGTCCTCCACCAAGTTGCATTCATCAACGCCCTCCGAGAGGGCCCTCTGAAGTTGAAGGTTACTACCAAGGAGCCTCGTTCTTACCAGGAGTTAATTTCAATTGTGAACAGGTTCATCGAGGGTGAGATCTGCAATCCAGAGTATGTCTCATACCTCTCCAACATGGCATATCAGGGTGGCAACAACTCCTCTTCTTTAGCTCCTCAACATCATCAGAAGCTAGCTCGTCAAGAGTATCAACCTCAGGCTCCCAGAGGCAGAAATTTTCGCCATCATCGCCCAGTCGCTAACCACCAGCAACTCACTCAATGGCAGCAGCCTGCTCAGGCTCAGCCGTTAGCTTGTCTTCCTCTCCTACCTCTTCCCGCTGCCCAACCTAGGCAGCCTTTTAACAACTCACAAGAGTGTTTTGCAGATCTGACTCTACCTATCTCAGAGATTTTGGAAATTATCGAAAAACAACCCTTCTTCAAGAGGCCAGCTCTGATGAAGTCTGATGTCAAATTCAGAAATCCAAGTCTCTATTGCGAATTCCACAAAGAGAGGGGGCATCAAACTGAAAATTGCCGAGCACTCAGGTTCCTGATTGAGAAGCTCCTCAAGGAAGGCAAACTCCAAGACCTGATCAATAAGAAGGTTGAAGACCAATCAAAGAAGGCAAAGAACATCGCTGAGGTCGGTTGGGAGTGCGAGGAGGTGGAGGATGGCAGCCTCTTTGGCAGCCTCCACATCGGTTATGAGTGCGTGGAGGGGATAATGAGGGGGAAAATGGTTTGCTCTTTTGCATCCATGGAGGTGCTGGACTCGAGTCTTCTAAGAAGTCCAGTATGGCCAGAGTCTTCAGGGATGAAGTCTTTGTTGGCTCCACCTCAGCCCCTATTCCGGAGGTGGTTGTCTTCAGCAAAAAAGACCTTCCACCCCACGGGAATCCCTTTAATGATGCTCTTGTCATTAAGGTTGTGATAGAGAATTTCACAGTCGAGAGGATTCTAGTGGATACCGGAAGCTCGGTAAATTTATTGTTCAAGCCTACCTTCGAAGCCTTGAAGACTGGGAAGCAAATGCTTTCTACCGAAGGGCCCTTCTATGGCTTCTGGGGAGAGAAGAAGGAGATCGAAGGGAAAGTATCTCTAACTGTAATGATGGGCGGGATCATCAAGCAGGCCGAATTCGTAGTGGTAGATGCTCCCAGCAGCTACTACACGATTTTTGGTAGACCTATCCTCAACCAGTATAGATCCGTGGTCTCTACGTTCCATCTTGCCCTCAAATTATCTGCTCAAGGGAAGCAGTTTAGGGTTAGGAGCGACCCTAGGCTGGCCCGGGAGTGCTATGTCAAGACTGTTAGCTTTGTCGACATAGGCTCCCAGTTGGGGGTCGAAGATGAAGTACTGGTACCTCTGAATTCTGAATGAGGAGATCTCAGTACCTGAGTTTGAGTTCGTTTCTAGTTGCTAGCTATCCTTTTGTTTTTTAGCTATTAAGCTTCTCTGAGCCTCTTCGATGCTGTTGCTCGTAAATGACTTTGTTTCAATAAAATTTGTCTTTTCTTCATCTCTTTTTTAAGTTGTTTTTATCTCACTCTATTTAAACTGTTTTCTGGTTATTTATCTTCTACTTTATTGGCCACCCTTCTTAGGCCACCTTTCTGTTCTCTTCAGCTTATTTTTGAGATCGACGTGCTCAGGTCGAAAAATGGAAGCCTTGAGAGAATCTGTTTTAGAAGATCAGGAGGTTGAGATTGAAAGTAGAGCTGAGGGAACTCACTTAGAACCTGCTCAGGGTATCCAGGTTGTTCTGGTTGAGGGAGATGAGGGCAAGGTGCTTTCAATTAACGCAGGTTCTAAGTGAGTTCCCTCAGGTTGAAAGCTCTACTTTCAATCTCAACCTCCTGATCTTCTAAAACAACCTGGATACCCTGAGCAGGTTGCCATCATCTCCCTTAACCGGAACAAGCCTTGTTCTAGTTGCCCTCATCTCCCTCAACCGGAACAACCTGGATACCCTGAACAGGTTCTAAGTGAGTTCCCTCAGCTCTACTTTCAATCTCAACCTCCTGATCTTCTAAAACAGATTCTCTCAAGGCTTCCATTTTTCGACCTGAGCACGTCGATCTCAAAAATAAGCTGAAGAGAACAGAAAATGGCCTAAGAAGGGTGGCCAATAAAGTAGAAGATAAATAACCAGAAAACAGTTTAAATAGAGTGAGATAAAAACAGCTGAAAAAAGAGATATATAAAAGGCAAATTTTATTGAAACAAAGTCATTTACGACGTACGAGCAACAGCCTCGAAGAGGCTTAGAGAAGCTTAATAGCTAAAAAACAAAAGGATAGCTAGCAGCTGGAAATGAACTCAAACTCAGGTACTGAGATCTCCTCATTCAGAATTCAGAGGTACCAGTACTTCATCTTCGACCCCCAACTGGGAGCCTATGTCGACAAAGCTAACAGCCTTGACATAACACTCCCGGGCCAGCCTAGGGTCGCTCCTAACCCTAAATTGCTTCCCTTGAGCAGAGAATTTGAGGGCAAGATGGAACGTAGAGACCACGACTCTATACTGGTTGAGGATGGGTCTACCAAAAATCGCATAGTAGCTGTTGGGAGCATCTACCACTACGAATTCGGCCTGCTTGATGATCCCGCCCATCATTACAGTTAGAGAAACTTTCTCTTCGACCTCCTTCTTCTCTCCCGAGAAGCCATAGAGGGGCCCTTCGGTGGAAAGCATTTGATTCCCAGTCTTCAGGGCTTCAAAGGTAGGCTAGAATAATAAATTTACCGAGCTTTCGGTATCCACTAGAATCCTCTCGACTGTGAAATTATATCACAGCCTTAATGACAAGAGCATCATTAAAGGGATTCCCGTGGGGTGGAAGGTCTTCTTTGCTGAAGACAACCACCTCCAAAATAGGGGCTGAGGTAGAGGCAACAGAGACTTCATCCCTGAAGACTCTAGCCATACTGGACTTCTTAGAAGACTCGAGTCCAGCACCTCCATGGATGCAAAAGAGCAAACCATTTTCCCCTTCATTGTCCACCTCCACGCACTTATAACCGATGTGGAGGCTGCCAAAGAGGCCGACATCCTCCACCTCCTCGCACTCCCAACAGACCTCAGCTACGGTCTTTGCCTTCTTTGATTGGTCTT
Source organism: Dactylorhiza incarnata (assembly GCA_033032865.1). NCBI lineage: Eukaryota > Viridiplantae > Streptophyta > Magnoliopsida > Asparagales > Orchidaceae > Dactylorhiza > Dactylorhiza incarnata. Next base: position 5,905,873 of record JAWHQI010000072.1, read on the forward strand.
CAACCTTCTTATTGATCAGGTCTTGAAGTTTGCCTTCCTTGAGGAGCTTCTCAATCAGGAACCTTAGTGCTCGGCAATTTTCAGTCTGATGTCCCCTCTCTTTGTGGAATTCGCAATAGAGACTTGGATTTCTGAATTTGACATCAGACTTCATCGGAGCTGGCCTCTTGAAGAAGGGCTGTTTTTCGATAATTTCCAAAATCTCTGAGATAAGTAGAGGCAGATCTGCAAAACACTCTTGTGAGTTGTTAAAAGGCTGCCTAGGCTGGGCAGCAGGAAGAGGTAGGAGAGGAAGACAAGCTAATGGCTGAGCCTGAGAAGGCTGCTGCCATTGAGTGAGTTGCTTGTGGTTAGCGATTGGGCGATGATGGCGAAAATTTCTGCCTCTGGGAGCCTGAGGTTGATACTCTTGACGAGCTAGCTTCTGATGATGTTGAGGAGCTGAAGAAGAGGAGTTGTTGCCACCCTGATATGCCATGTTGGAGAGGTATGAGACATACTCTGGATTGCAGATCTCACCCTCGATGAACTTGTTCACAATTGAAATTAGCTCCTGGTAAGAACGAGGCTCCTTGGTACTAACCTTCAGCTTCAGAGGGCCCTCTCGGAGGGCGTTGATGAATGCAACTTGGTGGAGGACGGGGCCGACATCACGGATGCTCAGGATTTCCTCCTGAAAACGGGCGACAAAGTGGGCTATAGTCTCACTTTCACCTTGCCTGATCTTGAAAAGGGCCGCAGGGCCACTCTTCCGTTTCCTTGAAGTTGCAAACCTCAAGAGAAACTCTCTTCTCAGGTCCGCAAAGCAAGTAACAGACCTGGCAGGGAGGCTAAAGAACCACTCTCTGGCTTCACCTCCAAGGGAGGTTACAAACAGCTTACAACGGAGAGCCTCAGACAAGGTCCTCATCGACACTGCAGCTTCGAAAGCTTGCAGGTGAGAGATCGGATCATCCCTCCCAGTATACACTGGAAGTCGGGGCTCTCGGAAGCCTGTGGGAACAGGTTCTCACCTAACTTGATCCACGAACGGGGAAGGCTCCTCCCACAAGTCAACAGGGAGAGGAGCAGCGCCCTCCTGAAAACTCAGAGCTCGGGCAGGACTTCCCCGGGCAGCAGCCTGGTAGAACTCCTGTCGAGTAGCAAACTTGACCCCTTGAGACCGCAAAGGTGCGGCGGGCTCGGGGTCTGCGCGGTCAGAAACCTGACCGCAGGCAGGCTGAACAGCTACTGGCGTAGTGACCTCAACGGCTTGAGGAGCTAGCCGCTGGGAAATCACTTCTAGAGCTTTTCTCATTGCTTCCATTTGCTGGGCGGTCTCGCGCTGAGCTCGAGTGAACTCCTGGCGAGTCTGCTCGAGTGCCCGCTCGAAGCGTGTTTCCAGATCCTCTGAGGTCGCGCGACCTGTATCTGGATGACTCGCACCGAACTGACTCCGCAACTCCCGATCTGACATCTTAGACCGCCGCACTTCACCAGCAAATCCTATCTGAAGGTCGCGTGTTCGTTTTGTTGATGCAAAAATTGCACCTTCATAACTCACACTTGAGAAACGAAAAGGAAACTTAGGACTGCCAGTTACTAGGTCGCTGAGAGTGTCAAACAGGGTGTCGCTGAGCGACAAGAAAAGATCGTCGTTCTGATAACTCTTAGCTGTGAAAAGATCTTACAAGAAAAGGCTAGAGGCTAGAGGTTATAGGAGGCTCGAAGCAGACCGGACTGGGGAGAAAGAAACGAGTTGAAATCAAGACCGCTTGGCTCCACAATTACCTCAAGGCTCGATCCAAAAGTCCCTTTCTGGGGACCCCTACCCCTCTATTTATAGACGCGGAGGCTGCCCAAACGGGTAGCTTCTGAAATTACGGGCTGCCCGGGATTCAGGAGAAGCTGGGCAGGGGTGAGAGGTTACCTGGCATGCTATTGTCAAAAATAGAAAAGAGATACAGACCGCGAGAACTCGGGGGTGGCTGGCAACCCGAACTGACGAGATCGCTGCTAGAGATGAGATGGTTGAGCTGGGCGGTCTCGCAAATGAGACCGTGCGATCAATCAGATGGAAACGATCTGATGGCCGAAGCCGCATGAACTCCCTTGCATAACAGGGATAGCGATCTTCCGGGCGAACAGGTCAGATCGAGGTACTCAATCGGGGAGTTGAGACATACTTACGGTGTTTAGTTATGGATGAGCCCCGCACATGGACATGATGGCTGCACTGGGCAGAGTACTATTATAATACCTCCTACCACACGGCCAGTAAGTTTACTCCTTTTGAAATTCTTTATGGGCGCTCCGCCCCGAGTCTGGGCACATATGTGCCAGGGGGAACGGCGTTACCGGTTGTTGATCGTGAGTTGCGCGACCGCGACCGTACCCTCGCTATATTATGAGAAAACCTCCTTAACGCCCAAAACAGGATGAAAATACAAGCAGATAAACACCGGTCTGAACGTCAATTTGCAATCTGTGATGAAGTCTTCATAAAACTCCAGCCCTACAGACAAACCTCAGTGTCTTCGAGGACAAATCAGAAGCTGACACCTCGCTATTATGGTCCCTTCAAAATCATTTAGCGGGTGGGACCGGTTACTTACACCTTGGACCTTCCCACGGGCTCACAAACCCAAACTCTAGTGTTATATTATTTTCAGTTGAGGGTGTTGATGAGATGTAAAATTGTGAAAATGTGGATGTGCTCCCTTTGAATAGTTGCTGAAATTGATTTGAAAAGAAAAAAAAAGAGCCTAATTGAAAATCTAGTTGAAATAAGTATTTTGAAGTAGGCAGTGCACACACCCATGCGTTCAAGTGCAAGTCTGGGGGTGTGGTGCATCCGCGTGTATTGTGGTTGCTTGGATAGTTTTTGTGCATTAGCTCAATTGGGTTTAGTGTGTAAGCCTTCTTGTTTATCCTTGTATACCCCACCTAAACCCAAGCCTAAATCTTAACCTAATTTCCTACTGACTCACGCAATGAACCAAACGAGTGTCATAGAGAGAGTGTGTGTTAGCATTATTAGCGAATTTTTTATCCTTTTTTTATTTCTGGTGTGCTATTAGCATGTATGTACCTTTTATTCCTCCTCTATATATAGAGGAGCCTCTTATTGAATGAATTTAATTTGGCTTGTAACCATTCAACATGGTATCAAAGCCGAGAAATCCCGTGACCTAAATCTATCGCGCCTGCGCTTCCGCCTCGCTTCCGCCTCGCCCCCGTCTCGCCCGACAGCGCCGTCTCGACCAGCGCTCCTCTCCGTTTTCCGCCAGCGACCAGCGCTCCTCTCCGCCTTCCGCCAGCGACCAGCGCCCTCTCCGCTTTCCGCCAGCGACCCAGCGACCAGCGCTCCTCCCCGCCTTTCCGCCAGCGCTCCTCTCCGCTCGACAGTGCTTCATCCTCTCCTCATGGCGCCGGAATAAGTTCTTCTTTCCGGCGCCACCTTTCTCGTGTTGCTTGAATGGCTGAAACCATTCACCCCTTGATGCCCTATTTTTTTTTGGGGCTTTCCTCCTATCCGGATTTCTATTCCGGTTCTATCTTTCTCCCCGGATTTCTATTCCGGCTTGCCATGGCATCTACTGGAATGGATTCTCCCACTCTTTCTACCGGTGTTACCCCGGATCCTCTCTCTACCGGTGTTGCCCCGGCTCTCTCTAGTGGTCCTTCTTCATCGGTTTTTTACCGTGGAACCACCGATCACAATACCTCTCAGATCACTACTCTCCGACTTGATGAATCCAATTACCTTTCATGGTCCCGTTCCATCACCCTGGCGCTGAAAAGTCGGCGTCTCTTTGGCTATGTCTCCGGCCACATGAAGGAACCCGACAGGACTTCTCCTGAATGGCAGCAGTGGGAGTCCGAGAATTCCTTGGTTATGTCCTGGCTCACCAATTCCATGCAAGAGTCCATTGCCCGCAACTACCTCTTTCTTGATAGTGCTGCTGATATTTGGCGTCGTGCGGAGTCAACCTACTCCCGTCGTGGCAATGCGGCTCAAATCTTTCAGCTACGCCGCCGGATTAGCTTACTCCGACAGGGTGACCGACCTCCTTCAGCGTATTACTTGGAGTTCACGCAACTTTACCAGGAGTATGATCACTTTGATCCCCTTGTATTCGTTAGTCCTATTGACGAAGCGATGGTTCGGGCCAGGGATGATCGCAATCGCATATTTGAGTTTCTTCATGGATTGCATCGCGACTTCGATCAGATCAGTGTTCAGATTCTCGGGCGACTGTTGATTCCTTCCCTTTCTGAGGTCTACAGCATAGTGCAGCAGGAGTTTGATCGTCGTCAGACTCTCCTACCTGACCCTGTGCCAGAGAGCTCTGCTCTGGCTGCTTCTACCCCCTCTCTTCTTGGCACTCGTCCATTCCGTGATCTCAAGTTGAGGAGCTCAGATAAGGATCATCTTGTATGTGATTATTGTGGCAAGAATCGCTATACACGGGATACCTGCTTCAAGCTCCATGGGTTCCCTACCTCAAGAGGGGGTGTTCGTGGCGGTCGTGGTTCTGGACGCTCCTCGGGTCGTCATGTTGCTCCCCGTGCGGCCCATCTTACTGATGCTACTGCTGATGCTTCTCATGGATACTCTGGTACTGATGTCTGTGCTACACCTGGTGGCTTCACGGCGGATGAGATGCTAGCTCTGAGACACATGATGCAGGGTCTTTCTACGGAGCCTTCTGCCTCTTCCTCCTACGCTCATACAGGACTGCCAGGTGCTCATTCTGCTGTTTCTTCTTCATCCACCCAATGGGTCATTGACTCTGGGGCCACTGATCATATGACCGGGTCCTCTACAGGTTTTGTTTCCTGCACTCCTCTTTCTGGGCGTGATAAGGTGAGTATTGCAGATGGTTCTCTTTCCTCCATTGCTGGAAAGGGAACCATACCCTGCTCCTCCCTCACCTTGTCCTCTGTCCTTCACGTGCCTACCTTTACTCGTAATCTACTTTCCATTAGTCATTTGACCAACTCCATGCATTGCTCTGTGACCTTTCTTCCGTCTTCTTGTGTGTTTCAGGACCTGACGACGGGGAAGGTGATTGGCTCTGGTAGCATGGTGAATGGTCTCTATGTGCTTGACTCTGGCGGCGCTGATTCTTCCCCCCTAGCTCTTCATTCCAGCATTGTTCACCCTCTGTACTCCTGGCATTGTCGCCTGGGACACCCATCTCTTTCTGTTATGAAACTGTTATTTCCTGCTCTTTCTGCTACAATTTTGGAGTCTTTTGTGTGTGATGTCTGTAGTGTCAACAAACATCATCGTACTTCATTTAAACATGTATCTTTGCCAAGTTCTATTTCATTTGCTGTTATTCATACTGATATCTGGGGCACATGCTTGCTCCCATCAATTTCTGGTTGTACGTGGTTTATTACTTTCATTGATTGCTTCTCGCGCACCACATGGTCATATTTGATACATCGCAAAAGTGATGCGTTCTCCGTTTTTCGACAATTCCATGCCATGATCGCCACCCAATTTCAGTCCAAAATTCAAATTCTTCGCAGTGACAATGGCCGGGAATACATGGACTCTCAATTTGAGCGCTACCTGGCTGACCACGGTATCTTACACCAGACTACCTGTGCGTATTCCCCTGCTCAAAATGGCGTTGCTGAGCGGAAAAATCGCCATTAGTTGGAGGTTGCTCGATGCCTCTTGTCCACAATGCATCTCCCAAAATTCTATTGGGGAGATGCGGTTCTCACTGCTGCTTACCTCATCAATCGTATGCCCACACGTATCCTCGGGAACTCTACCCCTTGGACACGCTGGGGGTGACTCCCACCCGCCTTCCTCCTAAAGTGTTTGGCTGTGTTTGCCTTGTTCACATCCATCACCCTCGTCCATCCAAACTTGATCCGCGTGCCCTCAAGTGTGTCTTTATTGGGTACTCTCCTACGCAAAAGGGTTACAAGTGTTTTCATCCACCTACAAGAAAGGTGTTTGTTAGCATGGATGTCACTTTCCGTGAATCTGAATCATATTACTCTTTGTCCTCTTCCTCACCATCGGGTGTTCCCTCCGTTTCTCTGCTCATACCTCCACCATATCCCTCACTTCAGGGGGAGACTTTACCAAAGGAAGTGAGTCCTGCTATTCCAGTGGAGGTGGACTCTTTTCCTATGTCTCCTCCTGTCTCTCTGGATCCTTCCTCCGCTATGCCTCCACCTCCGATTCTGCAGGTCTATACTCGGCGTGCAAAGGGGACAAGCGCACAAGGGCCTGCTATGTTACCAGAACAGTCAGTGGATCCTGACTCAGGGTCTTCTGATTTACCGATTGCCCTTCGTAAAGGTATCCGGTCTTGTACCCGCCATCCTCTCTCTAATTATGTATCTTATGATTCTCTATCTACCTCCTATAAGGCCTTTGTCTCCTCTCTTGCTACTTCTTCTATACCTGTGTCATGGCAACAAGCTCTTGAGGTTCCTGTATGGCGTGAGGCGATGGTTGAGGAAATGAAGGCTCTGGAGAAGAACCATACATGGGATCTAGTCTCTCTTCCCTATGGAAAAAAACTTGTTGGCTGCAAATGGGTGTTCTCTGTGAAACAGAATCCACAAGGGATTGATGAGAGATGCAAGGCACGGTTGGTTGCAAGGGGTTATACCCAAACCCAGGGCATTGATTATCAGGAGACATTTGCCCCTGTTGCTAAAATGAATACCATCAGGGTATTGGTTTCCGTTGCTGTTTGCAAAAATTGGGATCTTCTGCAGCTTGATGTGAAGAATGTCTTTCTCCATGGTGACTTGGAGGAGGAGGTCTATATGTCTATTCCTCCAGGTCTCACTCCGGCCGGTTCTTCAGGGAAAGTTTGTAGATTGTTGAAGGCTCTATACGGACTGAAGCAGTCCCCAAGAGCATGGTTTGGCCGGTTCCACAAGGCGATGGTGTCGTTTGGATACTCTCAGAGCAATGCTGACCATACGCTGTTCATCAAACGTAGGCTTGGGAAAATCACGGTTCTTATTGTGTATGTTGATGACATTGTCATAACTGGTGATGATCATGAAGAAATTCAGAATCTGAAGTTGAAGCTTGCCAAAGAGTTTGAGGTCAAGGATCTAGGAAAACTCAAGTACTTCTTGGGAATTGAAGTTGCTAGATCAAAGCAGGGGATCTTCCTCTCTCAGCAGAAATACACGTTAGATCTTCTTGAGAAGATGAGGATGAGCGGATGCAGACCGGCTGATACTCCGATTTAGGCAAATCACCGATTGGGGCGTGATGATGGAGTGGCGATTGAGGATATTTCAGGGTTCCAAAGGTTAGTGGGGAGGCTCATATATCTTTCTCATACTCGTCCGGATATTTCCTATGCAGTGAGTGTTGTGAGTCAGTACATGCATGCTCCAAAGACACGGCACATGGATGCAGCACGCAGAATTCTTCGGTACCTCAAGTCCTCACCAGGAAGGGGAATCCTGTTTTCCCCGAGTACTGATCTCAAGATTGAAGTTTATACTGATGTTGATTGGGCCGGGTCAGTGGATGATAGGCGATCCACTTCTGGATACTGCTCTTTTGTTGGAGGTAACCTTGTCACTTGGAGGAGCAAGAAGCAACAGGTTGTGGCACGGTCTAGTGCCGAGGCTGAGTTTAGAGCTATGGCTCATGGGGTCTGTGAAGGCTTATGGCTTCGGGCCTTATTGAGCGACCTTGGTCTTGTTGAAGAAGGACCCATCCGTCTATATTGTGACAATAAGTTTGTCATTAGTATCGCTCACAACCCGGTTCAACATGACCGGACAAAACACATTGAGGTGGATCGACACTTCATCAAGGAGAATATTGAAAGGGGAATCATTTGTACCCCTTTTGTGCCCTCCAACGAGCAACTTGCCGACATTCTCACCAAAGGGTTGTGTGTGAATTCCTTTGACCAGATTGTGAACAAGTTGGGCATGTTTAATATCACTCGCCCAACTTGAGGGGGAGTGTTAGCATTATTAGCGAGTTTTTTATCCTTTTTTTTTATTTCTGGTGTGCTATTAGCATGTATGTACCTTTTATTCCTCCTCTATATATAGAGGAGCCTCTTATTGAATGAATTTAATTTGGCTTGTAACCATTCAACAGTGTGAATAGGTGAGCTTATGGCCACCGACATTGATGGATTTTAATGGAGATTGTTCCGAGAACCGATCTTGAGCAATGCTCACCTTAGCGATCAGTTTACTTTCTTCCTACGCATGGCCGGACGATTCACTGTGATTCGACTTTTGAGTAGAAATAATATATAATTACGCTCTTAGATTTTTATAAACTATTTTGTATAACTAAAAATTCCTTCTATTGTATTTCTATGCGCGTGAGTATGTGATTTCACATTATACTTCGCCTCCGCAATTACTAAGCCAGCTAATGATTTTTCTCATCCGCATAAGGGATATTTTACTCAGGACAAGCAAATGGTGTAGTCTAGGGGTGTGATGAGTCTGATATTTACACTATTTTATGGACTCATCCGGGCTAGTTTTCACTTGTGTGCGTATTCATCCCACATTTCATGTCTCCTTGCTAAAGAAAAAGATTGGGGAAACAACTCAGGTGTGCTCTACCCTCCTAGAAGCAACCAACAGGGGATGGGGGGATTACAACCACTCCCTGAGGAGGTGTTGCTCACCAAGTGGAAGAAACGCGGTACGGAATACCTTCAGGAGATTCTTGTCAAATGGAGGAATTTATCTACAGCACACAACACCTGGGTCGCCCTACTCGAGTTCCAGGAACTATATCCAAAATTCCACATTGGGGGCAAGCTGGTTCGTGAAGGGGAAGGGAATGTTATGAATCCTCATATCGGTCGGTTCGCGAGACAGAAATATCAGGACGGCGAAAGGATGTGGCATCAAGCGGGGCTGTACCATCTGGTTCAGCCCTCCCTAATTAAAACAAGAAGGCGGTTGGGGGCTGAACCGGACGGGTTCAGCCCCTATGGGGGGGCCCTCCTCAACCCGAGGGGTATAAATACCCCTAGGGTTTCCTGGCGGTGGACAAGAAAGTATTCTCAGGTATTCCTTTCTCCCTCTCTCAAAGCCCTAGCTTTCTCTTTTCTCTCCCAACTCCTTTCTCGTTCCTAACAAAAAGGTTCTGCAAATTAGAGTTAACACCTCAAATAGCACTAAGAGGAATAAATTGATTGATAAAGCTGACTTCAAAATGTTGTGCTGAGATTAATAATGATGATGAAATGGATCAGAAATATGGCAACAAAAGCAGTGATCCTAATGGACCTTAAATCATGAACAGTTTAGGTGGCATTTTGATTTTAGAAATGATAGACAAATAATACTAAATTAAAATGAATCTCTCTCTCTATCTATCTATCTCTATATATAGGTGCGAATAAGTGTATTCATGTGCGAATACGCCCCCGTGCGAAGCTGCGAAGAAGCCGCCGTCCGACGTCCTAGACAGCAACTGAGGGTCAGTGGAGGTCGCCCTCTCGGCGGCGTCCACACCTGTGATCGCCGCCAGCCCTAGGTGCGCCGTCCTCCTTGCAAAGAAGCTTCACAGTACCGCGGACGGCAGCTGCGGGCTCGCCGGCCACCTGTCGCCCTAAGTTCGTCGACGTGAAAGCCAACGAACTCAGGGCGGCCGGTGGCCGGCGATCCTGCAGCCGCCGGCCACCACACGGTGAAGCACGGTGAAGCTTGCGATGTGTACCAATCCAACGGTGATCGGAAAACGTGATAACCCAATCCAACAGCGCACGGGGACTTATTCGCACATTCGCATGGTGGCTTCTTCGCATATGATCCCGATCCAATATATATATATATATATACACACATTTTTTATTTGCAAATGAATCACTGCTTCAATTACATCTTTGTTAATTAGGTTAAGTCTTACAAGAAATTTACTCATCTTCAGAACACAAATGCTAAGAACATAAGATCCTTTCATAGCAGGCAAACAGGGGATGAAATAATTTAAGTAAAAATGTGATTTATGCCCAAGTGAAATTACCTTCCCCCTTCCTATGCGCATAGTGAGTGGTCTCCCACGCTTGTAGGTGCTATCAAACACCGTGCCATCAGCAAATCTTGCTGTGTAATGTACCTGTTAAATGAGAATATAATAATCATTTATACAGCATTAAATGTTGGGAATAGTCCCACATTGAGAAATCAATATAGCCTTATGCAATTAATATAGATCTTGGGTAACTCCACCTACCACTAATTGGTTCCTAGGTTGGATGTTTGGATTCTAGCATAGATTCAGAGCAGACAAGTCCTAATGTCCTATTCCCGCATACCCAATTAAAAAATAGTCCATGTCTTAGAGGCCAAGGACCCAACACGTGAGGGGGCGTGTTGAGAATATTCTCACATTGGGAAATCGATATAGGTCAATATAGATCACGGGCCCCTCCGCCTATTATCAATTGATTTTAGGTTAAATATTTGGATTCTAACACTAAATTTATTACAAAAGTTTCTGCTGCTGCTAGGATCAAAGCTGTCACCAATAAATTGACCTTATCAACTACTAGCATGGATAGCATGTTGTACCCATGCACAGTATTCGGCGAAGTTCAAATATTCATCATAGTATGATGATGAAATTACACCCATCAGACTGCTGCAAGCCTGCAACATTTCAATCATCGCACAATTCAGGGGGTGATACTTTCAGCCAATGAATAGACTCCTTCCATTTGAAGAGAATTTATTATTTTTTTTGGAATGTTATTTTATATTTATATATTTATTTATTTATTTATTATGAATAAAGATAGGGCACAATGGCGACAAAGGATCCATATAGCCGACCCCACTATAGTGGGATAAAGGCTTGAGTGTTGTTGTTTGTTGTTGTATTTATTTATTTATGGTATATTAAATATTTATTTTTTATAATTGAACGAATGTGATGAGTTTGATGGTGTCACCTCTAAATATGAGGGTGCTCTTAATATATAGTATATATAAGTGCGCAAAGAAGTAACTAAATCAGTGGAATTGTGAAAAATATTTCTTGAGTTTGTAGGTTCAAATTAGCATATCAAAATTACCCTCCTAATAACATGATGGTTAATCTAGGTGGTGCAAATCTAGTCCAGCGAGGTAACTTATGATTATATCCAACAAATTGACCTCCAAATTCTTTATTAGCTTCATAAGGATAAAGGTTTGACAAAACTACAAATAAGAGAAGAAGAAAAAAGATGCCTTTAGTTGTTTTAAAAATAGAAAGTAAGTATATAAGGCTGAAACATAAAAAATAGTAGGCAATTAGAAATGCATGTCTACATATATAGTTTGCATATTGAGCTATTTATCAAGAATTATGTTTCGATCATGGATATCCCAGATTTTAACAATGGGGTATTGAAATGCGAGCCAAACAGATAGGTTAGAAGAGGGTATAAAGATATATTTATTATAAAAAGAAGTGCATGCCGAGTATATGAGCAATGAGCTCCCCTAATGTAGCAATGTTCGATATTCGCCAAATGAAACCTAGAAAATTTTAACTAAATCAAATTACCAAATACAAAGACTTTAAAAAGAAGGTGGTCTCACATCATTTATCATTCAATAGATAAATCTATTCAAAAGTTACTTCCGTTCCAATATGCCTTATCCAACCAATTAACCCATTCTGGTTGCCCTAAACCTAACTAGTAACTCTTCCTTGATGTTTTGCTCCATTCGCAAAATTGGGAAAGCCGATGAGGTAACAAGGAGCTACAACTCCCCAGCTCCCGCCTCTTATTTTCAGCTCTGACATTTGCACACTTTAAAATCCTTCTTCTTCAATAACTATAACACATTATTTATTCATGTGATTTGTTAAATATTATGATGCTTATGTCTATATTGTACTTTATTGATCCCTCAATATTAATCAAAACAATGCAAATCAAACCATTGACCATTCAAAACCAATTGAAACAATTCAAACGGTGAGAATTTGAAATATTAATATTATTATTCCAAAAAATTCTAAATAATTAGATGAGAGCTCCCTTTTTTATGCAGAGTAGTAGAGGAAGAGGTATATACATTTGGAGACGTGAGACTAAATACAAGAAGGAAAACTACAATGACCTCTATGTGGGTTTTTGATCTTGGGCTTTAACATTTCCCCTCAAGCTGGAGCATATATGTCACTCATTCTCAGCTATGTACAAATATCTGAAAAAAAGGAAGAAACTGCTTTGGTGAATATGTCGGTCTAACTCTTTATCTAAAGGAATAAACAAAGAGCATATTTGTTTTTTGATAATTTCCTCTCTGATGAAGTGACAATCAACTTCAATATGTTTTGTTCTTTCATGAAACACTGAATTTTTAGATATGTAAATTGCAGCTTTATTATCACAAAATATCGGTAGAGGATAATCGTAAATTTCTCCCAAGTCTTTTAGAAGTGTTCTCAACCACTTCAACTCATAAGCAGTCTGATCCATACTTTTGTATTTGTTAGAAACGCCCATATCAAAGGCCCATAGTTAGGCCCATTATTGTATTTATTATGTATTTATTTCTCTCTCTCTCCTTTAGTCTCACATTGTGTATAGGATTTTCTCTCCTCTCTTCTCTCCTATAAATATGTATTCTCTCCTTGTATTTGGGTACATAAGTAATACATACAAGATTCAGCTTTTCCTACATGGTATCAAAGCGAGGTTCCAAAAATTCCAAAAATTCCGGTCTCCCGTGTTCTGACCGCCCACCCTCCCTGTCGACTTCTGGCGGTCTCATTTTCTGAGACCGCTCCTCCTCCTGCTGCTTCCAGCAGTGCTCCCAGCCTCCCACGCATCCCTCTCCTCTTGGCTTTTATAGCCTGCTTCCTTTGGCGCGTGGGACCCATTTTCTGAGACCGCTCCTCCTCCTGCTGCTTCCAGCAGTGCTCCCAGCCTCCCACGCATCCCTCTCCTCTTGGCTTTTATAGCCTGCTTCCTTTGGCGCGTGGGACCCATCTCCTCCTTCCGCCTCTCTGCTCTGCCCGCAGAAGCTCAGCGCTCTCGCAATCGCTCCCGCGGTCTCGATCAGTGTTCTGATCGCACAATCTAGCTGCGACTCGATCCCGATCTCGCCTTCGATCCCGCTTCTCAGCGGTCTGCCAGCGATCTCTACCAGCGATCTCCTCCTCCCCGCGCGCTTCTCAGCTGTCTGCTCCTGCTCGCCTTCTGCCGAGCTCTCTCCCTGACCAGCGACCTTCCCAGCGGTCTGCTCCTGCTCGCCTTCTGCCGAGCTTGGTCCCTACCAGCGGCCTTCCCAGCGGTCTGCTCCTGCTCGCCTTCTGCCGAGCTCTCTCCCTGCCAGCGGCAATCTCCCCAAGCTCTCTCCTGCTCGCCTTCTGCGGTCTGCCAGCGAGCTCCAGTCCTGCGAGCTCCAGCGGTCTCCAGTCCAGCGAGCTCCAGCGGTCTCAGTCCAGCGAGCTCCAGCGATCTCCAGTCCTGCAGCGGTCTCCAGTCCAGCAGCGGTCTCCAGCGAGCTCGTCCAGCAGCGGTCTCCTGACCAGCGATCTCCCTCTGCGAGCTCCAGTCCAGCGTGCTCACCGTGACCGTGCAGTCTCGCTCTCCTCCCTGCCGGCTTGCTCTCTTCCCTGCAGTCCGCCGCTCTCTCTGGTATAATGGGCTCATCTGAGGACTCCTCGACTTTGCCTACTGAGACCGTCCAACAACACCCTCCTAGTGAGCTCCGTGATGAACTGCGAATTACAACTCTCTCCCTCTTCGAGAGGAAAAACTTCATCCCTTGGGGTCACTCAATCCGCCGGGTCCTCCAGGCCAAGGGTCTTCTGGCTCATCTTACCGACGATTCTCCGGCTCCTACTACTCCTGAGTGGCTCAAGAATGATGGTCGGGTCCAGACCTGGATCCTTAACTCTTTGGAGAGCGAACCATATGAAATGGTCATGTACCTGCCCACGGCCAAAGGGATGTGGGACGAGCTCCACTCCTTATACTCCGGCAAGGATAGCCTTCAAAGTCTCTTCGACATTATCTCTGACCTTCAGGCTCTGGACACCAGTGGACCAAATATTACCTCTGTTGTCGCTCGGGTCAAGTCACTCTCCGAAGCATGGCTTCAACACCAGCCGCCCACCTCTGATCTTGTCACTCAGCGCGCGCAAAGGGAGGCCGTCTGCATTGCTATGCTAATGGCCCGTGTTCCTCCACATCTTCTGAGTATTCGGGCACAAGTGTTGGCCTCGACTCCCACTCCCTCCTTAACGGCTGTCTGCTCCATGCTACTCAAAGTATCACAACCTCCGGAGGCTCTTGCTCCTCCATCACCGGCTCTTCTCCAAAATGTCCCTACTCCTTCATTTCCTCCTCCTTCTAGCCGAGGAGGTCGGTCGGCTTACCGTGGAAGGGCCCGTGGTGGACGAGGACGGCCGAAGTGCTCATTCTGTGGTCGTGATGGCCATTATGAGTCCACCTGCTTTCGGAAGACTGGCAACCCTCCTCCTCCTCCTCCTCCACGACCGACTGCTGCAGTCGTTGAAGATAGCTCCTCGGCCTCTCGTGCCGATCTTGAGGCTCTCCGCCTACAGTTCCAGCAATTCCAAGGGATGATGACTCCACCTGCCTCGGTCGCTTCCGTCTCCAGCCCAGGTATCGTTTGTCTCTCCACTAGTCCTCGCTGGATAGTGGATTCGGGTGTCACTCATCATATCACCTCTCTAAAGCCGCCAACGTATTCGGGTGCTCCTCATCCGAAGTGTATCACTGTGGCCAATGGAGCGACTGTCTCTGTGTCCGGCTCAGCGGACCTATCTCTCAGCCCATCCATTTCTCTTCGCTCGGCACTCCATGTTCCGGGCTCCCCGTTTAACTTATTCTCTGTTAGCCGTCTCACTACTGATTTGGATTGCTCCGTCACTTTTTCACGTTCTTCTTTTCTGATACAGGATCGACGGACGGGGACTACCATTGGTAAAGGGCAGCTACGCAACGGGCTCTACCTTCTCGACGATTCACCCACCATCCTCGCCTCTGTCTCTTCTGCTGACTGGCATCAGCGGCTTGGCCATGCTCCCCTCCCAATCCTCAAGAAGGCACTCCCTGACGTATCTTTTCCTGCTTTTCAATGTGAATCATGTATTTTCGGCAAACAGCCGCGTTCATCCTTTCCTGCAAATTGTACTCGGAGCTCCGCTCCTTTTGATCTTATTCACTCCGATATCTGGGGTCCCTATAAAATTAGTAGTATCTCTGGATTCCGTTATTTCATTACTTTTATTGATGATTACTCACGCACAACATGGTTATATTTACTTCGCGAACGATCTGAATTATCTCGAGTGTTTAAGGCATTCATCCTTGAAACCCGAAATCACTTCTCCACCACTGTCAAAACACTCCGCACCGATAACGCTCGAGAATACACTGGCAATGAGTTCTCAAGTTTATGCTCTGAATTCGGGATTATTCATCAGACCTCATGTGCCTACACCCCTCAACAAAACGGTGTGGCCGAACGAAAGAACCGACATCTTCTTAATATGGCCCGCTCAATCATGATTCACATGAACGTTCCTAAGATCTATTGGCACTTTGCGGTCTCTACCGCCTGCTTCCTTATAAACCGTCCTCCCTCCTCCGTACTCAACGATGTCAGTCCGTTCAGTCTTCTTTTCCCCTTTACTCCTGCATTCCCTCTCACACCTCGCATCTTCGGGTGCACGTGTTACGTCCACTCCATGGGACCATCTACCGATAAACTAGATCCCAGAGCAACTAAGCAAATATTTGTTGGCTACTCCCATACACAGAAAGGCTACGTCTGTTATTCTCCTCTTACTCGGAAAATTTCGGTGTCCGCTGACGTAACCTTCCGGGAAGACCTGCCATTCTTTCCAGCTCCAGCGACACATTCTCCATCACCTACTCTCCCACAACCTGTCATGCGACCCATCCTCCCGGTTAACACGCCTCCTCCAATACCTCTACCACAACCACTCCCTACTCCGCCTCCTTGCCGGCCACCTCTTATCCAGGTCTATTCCCGTCGCAACTCCCGCCCCGTTGCCCCTGCGAAGTTGTCCTCATCCTCTGGTGTTCCAAGTCCTGCTGATCCGGTAACAGAGTCCACCGCTCATCCAATGGCGAGCTACGTATCCTTGCATCGTCTCTCTCCTCCACTTCAAACTCTTGCTACTTCTTTGTCTACTGTGGCTATTCCTAACTCAGTGCAGGAAGCTCTCCAACACCCTGGCTGGCGCGCTGCCATGGAAGAAGAAATGACAGCTCTCTGGGCAAACAAAACCTGGACTCTGGTACCCCGCCCCCCGGGTCAGAAACCAGTTGGCTGTAAATGGGTCTTTGTTATCAAACATGCTCCCAATGGCACTATTGATCGGCTGAAAGCTCGCTTAGTCGCTCGTGGATATACTCAACAGCATGGCATTGACTATGAGGAAACCTTCTCTCCAGTGGCAAAACTGAACACCGTTCGCGTGCTCATCTCGGTTGATGTACATCGACGATGGGCACTCTATCAATTGGACATCAAAAATGTGTTCCTCAATGGCGATTTACAGGAGACGGTGTACATGGAACAACCTCCCGGGTTTGAGACCACGGGGGAGTCATTGGTCTGCCAACTGTTGCAATCACTGTATGGTCTCAAACAATCCCCGCGAAACTGGTTCAACAAGTTCAGTAAGGAACTTCGGGTACTTGGTTTCAAACAGAGCTCGGCAGATTCCTCTCTGTTCATTCGCCATCAGCCAACTGGAACAGTCATTCTGCTAGTTTATGTGGATGACATCGTCATTTCTGGAGATGACGTCAACGGGATACAGAAGGTCAAACAACATCTCAGCACAGCCTTTCAGACAAAAGATCTAGGAAATCTCAACTACTTCCTGGGTTTAGAAGTCGCCAGACGATCTGATGGTCTCGTCCTCTCTCAGCGAAAATATTGCCTCGACCTTCTCCACGATGCGGGTTACTCTGGATGCAAGCCAGTCAACACTCCAATGGATGTCAATCACAGGATATCTGCTCAGGCATCTGGCACTGATCATCTGCTGCAAAATCCGGAGTATTATCGCCGTCTGGTCGGAAAATTAATCTACCTCACCGTAACAAGACCAGATATATCATTTGTTGTAGGTATTGTCAGTCGATACATGCATGCTCCTCGGAGTTCTCACTTGCAGGTTGTTGAACGAATTCTCCGATACCTTAAGACAGCTCCTGGTCAAGGCCTTGTGTACAAAACCTCATCTTCAACTCCAAACCTAGTCGCATATTCAGATGCTGACTATGCTGGTTCCATAGATGATCGGCGATCAAGAAGTGGTTTTTGCACTTACTTTGGAGGACACTTGATCACCTGGCGGAGCAAGAAACAAGCAGTGGTTGCAAGATCTTCAGCTGAAGCAGAATATCGGGCAATGGCATCGGTAGTATCAGAACTAACGTGGCTTGAAAGCCTTCTCACGGATCTTGGTGTGAAGCTTCCCTCACCTGCTCTCCTTCTCTGTGACAGTCAAGCTGCAATACACATAGCCAAGAATCCTGTCTTTCATGAGAGAACGAAACATATTGAGGTAGACTGCCACTTCATTCGAGAGAAAGTCCAGATGAAGAAGATTGTATTGAAGCATGTTCCGGGTACTGAACAGGTTGCGGATGTCCTCACAAAGGCACTGTCCAGTACTCTCTATCATCAGTGCTTATCCAAGCTTGGCGCCTATGATTTGTACGCTCCAGCTTGCGGGGGGGTGTTAGAAACGCCCATATCAAAGGCCCATAGTTAGGCTCATTATTGTATTTATTATGTATTTATTTCTCTCTCTCTCCTTTAGTCCCACATTGTGTATAGGATTTTCTCTCCTCTCTTCTCTCCTATAAATATGTATTCTCTCCTTGTATTTGGGTACATAAGTAATACATACAAGATTCAGCTTTTCCTACAGTATTCAACTTTCGCACATGATCTGGACACTACTACTTGTTTCTTGTTTTTCCATGTGGTCAATTTCCTTCGACATGTGTACAAAATCCAGAAATAGATTTTCGATCTCCTTTTATCATCTGCATAGCTTGCATCAGAATATGTTTTAATACGTAAGTGATTATTTCTTTGAAACAACAGTCCTTTTCCTGGAGACCATTTGATTTATTCTTATATTTTTAAAGAAACTTGCGGATGACACTCTCTGGGAGCTTGTATGAATTGACTGACTCTTCCAACAACATAAGAGATGTCAAGTATGGTTACGGTAAGTAAGATGCGCTTAGCGGTCAGACGCCTGTATCGAGCAATGTCCTGTAAGAGAGGGCTTGTCTCGACCCAAAGTTTGTCAGTGCTGATAGGCATAGGATTTCGAGCAGATTTCGTTCCAAGAAGACTGGCTTCATTGAATAGATCTAGGGCATACTTGTGTTGGGAAAGAACTATAGAGTTGTTGCGTCGTGCAATTTCAATTCTCAAGAAGTATCTTGGAGGGCACATATATATTGTAACAAAATGCTCCCAAAGATGTTTCTCGATTTTCTCTATTCTAGAGGAGTCATTTTCAATAAGAATGTCGTCAAGATTGTGAGAATAACCAGGCCATGGTTGGTTTTTCATATAAAGAGAGAATGACCAGCATTGCTTCGGGAGAAACCAATGGTAGAGACAACCTGGCTGAATTTGTCAAACAATGCACGAGGGCTTTGTTTGAGATCATAGATGGCCTTCTGAAGTTTACACACCTATGACTCCCCCGGAGTAATATAACCAGAAGGTTGCTCCATATAGACTTCTTTGTGTAAGTCACCATAGAGGAAGGCATTTTTGACATCAAGCTGAGAAATTTGCCAACACCGGTTGACAGCAACAGAGAAGAGTACCCGGATAGTACTAATACGAGCAACCGAGGAGAAAGTGTCAAGGAAATCAACACCATATATCTGGGTGAACTCCTTGGCAACTAGCTGAACCTTGTACCACTCTACAGTGTCATCTGGGAGAAACTTAAGGACAGCGACCTAGTGACACCCGACAGCGTCACCCCCAGATGGGGTACGGCCAAGAGTGCAGGTACCTCGTGATGTTAAGGCAGAGATTTCCTCATCCATGACCAATTTTAAGCAAGGTATATAAAAAGCTTCCCCATGTGTAACAGGAATAGTGGTAGTAGAGTGCACATGCAAACTTATTGCAAGAAGAACTGAGATTGGCATATGAGACAACATTAGTAAGAGGATGTAGTGTGCTCCCCCTTACCCCTTTCCGCAAAGCAATGGGAAAGGTCCGAGTTTAATGAAGTGTGGAAACCTTCCAAAGAGAAGAGCGTTGGCCTCGGAGCTATTGATGAGAACTCTGAAGGGGAAGGAGCGAGAGCAGGTGGCGAAGCAGAACTTCGACGATAATGATATGGAAATGGTAAAATGGGAGAGACGCGTGCAGGAATTGGTGTCGGCTGCGAAATATCAGGGAAAGGAGCATGAACGATAGGTAACGATGAAACATGAGGTAGTAGGAGGACAGGTTGTGGAGAGAGGAAGAGAGGAGAGATCTCGAGAGGAAGGTTCCCTTCGTTCTTGGAAAAATAAGGGGTGGATTCAAAAAAGGTGACGTCGGCAGAGATGGTGGCGTTTGCGTTGAGAGGGAAAACAGAAGGTGAAGGAGACACTCCAATCTGGATAATTTGGTCCTGTTAATTTTGACGTCGTGCCGAGATTTCCAGAGGCACGGGAAATGATTATGGGAAGAGCGGTGTTGGTGATTGTAGGAGGGTGCGGAGGATTGGCCATAGATCAAGTGAAGCAAGTTCGGCGAGCTCACAGGAAGAGGTGGCGAGTTTGGAAGAATAACTCGTTGGAGTTCGCAAAACATGCGTGAGAGCTCGCATGAAGTTTTGGCGGGTTCCTGCTTGAAGAGATTGCAGAGACGTTAGAGGTCGCGCTGGAAGAATTCGCAAGAACGGGAGTACTCGCAGCTTGCAAGAGGTAGAACGCACAGAGCTGGCAAGCAACTGGAGTGTCACTCGTGGGATGAAGATAGGGCTTTTCGACGAGTTCAACGATTCTGGGACAACGTCCATTGGATGAAGAAGGTGTGGTCTTGTCGCATCGGAGACACGGTAGAAGTCGCGAACGATAATGGATCGGCAAGTCAGGAGTTCGCAGCGAAGCCGTTGGAGAAGTCGTGAACGGTCTT
This sequence comes from Dactylorhiza incarnata, assembly GCA_033032865.1. NCBI lineage: Eukaryota > Viridiplantae > Streptophyta > Magnoliopsida > Asparagales > Orchidaceae > Dactylorhiza > Dactylorhiza incarnata. The sequence continues at coordinate 5,926,027 of JAWHQI010000072.1, forward strand.
GTGAAGCTCGCGGGAGAGGACTCGCAGACGAATCACTAGAGAAAGGACGTGCGGATTGCAGGAGTTTCGTGGGAGGAGATTGTTGAAGGCCTATAAATATCTTGGGGGGGCTTATTATGATTGTCAAGTGAGGTCGGGATTGTTCGTGCAAAATTAGAAAGATCTCGTGCAAAATTGGAAAGATCTCGTGCAAGGTCGAGAGAAATCGCGCGAGAGGTGAGCAACAAAAGATTTTGACATATCGCTCTAATACCATGTGAAAATAGGAAATATTATTATTCCAAAAAATTCTAAATAATTACATGAGAGCTCCCCTCTTTGTATACATTGGTAGAGGAAGAGGTATTTACATTTGAAAATATGGGACTAAATACAAGAAATGGGAAAACTACAATGGCCCCCATGTGGGCTTTTGATCTTGGGATATAACACAAGCCAAGGACAAAACAGAAAAAATGATTATTAAATGTTTATGATTTAGACCAAAAAAACAAATCGAAACCAAACTAAACCTTTTGATTTGTTTGGTTTGGTTTGTCGTAATGATGGTTTGTTTGTCTTCATATACTAGTTGGCGTGGTTTAGTTAGTTATCGACCCTTGTTTGTCTTGAACCGAACAAAATCTTGCATTTCCCCGAGCAGGAGGAAATTTGGGGGTATTCAAAATTGGATTTGGATCCAGACTACTACAAATATATTTCTATGCAGTCGTGAAAATAAGTGCTTCTTGCAGAACCTGCTCAATCTCATCTCTTTTAATGTTATGATGTACTTTCTTCCAGTTATTTTCGTCACATTCATCATGACAATCATTGCTCGAGTGGCACGCTTCTTCCTTCCTAACAATTTTATTATTTAGATTGAGTTTTGAAGGATCGTATTTCTCTCCAATATTGAGCTAAAAGCTGAAAGAGAGGAATTTGCATCAGTAATCTTTATAATACTCAAATTATTGCTATTTTCATAAGAGAATAAATATTATTGTTTATATTTCTTCTTATGAGGCTATGTGCTTCACCAATGCTATGGATGTTGAATGAACGAAGCGCGGTTATGTGCACATAAATCAAAATGGATTCTTGGGTCTGCCCTCTCTGATGTCTTTGGCTTTGATTTGAGGGCATGATTCCGCAGCAAACGTGACGGTATATGGGGCCACTATTCAGAAGTACTCTGTGAGCAGCCACTTTGTGCATTTATTGTCAAAGGTTAGGTCTTTCTCCTCTGAGAGAAGCCACTTTGGGCATAGTGCCAAAGGTTAGGTCTGTTTCCAATCTTCCCCCGCCCATACCCCCAATGATTGGGGACTATATGGGTTCTGTTGTTGTTGTTGTATCTTTCTTCTTATGAGGATATAAACATCAAATTAATTATAAATATTTTTTCCTTTCTTTCTGCTCCAAATAAAAAATATGGTGGAAAATTTTATTTTCTCCCTTTGAACTCTCAGTAAAATAAAATAAATGATACATATTCTTTCTTTTCTCTTTGTTTCTACCTTTTTATTTTCCTTCCCTCAACTCTTTGTTAGATTCTATCATATTCCAAATCTAGGGTATTCCTATTCTAGAGTATTCTTGTATTCTCATTTATTCTTTTTTATTCTAATTTATTTTCATGTAAAATAAAATAAATGATACATATTCTTTCTTTCTTTTCTCTTTTTTCAACCTTTTTATTTTCCTTCCCTCAACTCTTTGTTAGATTCTAGCATATTCCTAATCTAGGGTATTCCTATTCTAGAGTATTCTTGTATTCTCATTTATTCTCTTTTATTCTAATTTATTTTCATGTATATTCTAGAGTACTATTTTAGAATCTTCTCCTATGTATTTAAATATTATTCAAATCAAATGTAATATTCACTAACATAATATCAGAGTCATAATTCATTTTATCTCACCATTCTTGTCCATTTTTGTTCACGGTTTATGCTCGCAATCTCTGTTTGAGACTATTTTGATCTAAAAAAACATATGCATCTCGTTGCATTCGGCTCCTTGGTTCTCTGCACGATTCCATCGGAGTCGAAGATCGTCGTCGAAGAAATCTCGTCTCCCTCTAGAAAATCTGAAGCTTGCATCTACCTAAGCCCAGCCTTCTTAGAATCCTCTGCAACCTCCAATCTACTCGATATCACAAACATCATTTTCGATCTCACAAATGGAAATGTGCGAGGTTTCTAGACCGACTGCTAGAGTCTTGATCGGATCTAACTACAACCTGTTGTGGGCTTGCCGGAGTAGTAGTCGGAGGTGGAGGGATATTGTGGAGTCGGAACCACGGCTGCCTAGGCGAGGCGTGCTCTGGAGGAAAGTGCTACCAATATCTCATACAAAGACAAGAGAATAGAGTTACTTCTTGGATGCCTTCATACAATCCGCACTTGCCTTTAAATAGGCTACAAGACCTTTTTAATGAAAACCTAATCATCTAACAACTAAGAATAATTAATAATTATTAAAGTTATTGGTGTTATCGCATTATTAGAATCATTTAAGAGTGTTTGTAGTCCCACATTGTAGTTTCTACATTATAAACCTTTGTAAGTCCTTTAAATACCCCCCTTTGAGGGATGAATATGTTGGAAAGAAGAAATGATAATAACTGGTGCAATATTATTCATCCATTTAGAGGCATTTAAATAGGACTTACATGGACTCACAAAATCAAAACTGCAATGGAGGTAGGCGATGCGGGACAAAACAACAGACGAGCCACCGGGGGAAATTCCAAACCGGGGAATCAAGTCGGGGACATAGCCATACACGACGCAGACCCACACACTACGCAGGTCACACCCACGACGTGGACTCGCAGGAAAGAAATCAACAGACGGGTTACCGGGGATACTCCCACACGATACACCCCGCTGGATAGAAAGGTCAACCAACATCACCTACACACACAACATGCGAAAGAGAGGGAAAGATGTGGAGCACATCATAAAACGGGCAACCGGGGATAATCCGTCGGGGATAATCCGCACAAAGGGCGGTCCCACACGACACAGTCCCACACGACACGGTCTCACACGACACGGCCCGCTGAGATTAAAACACCAACATCAATCGTGTCCTCAACCCAGGACCAATCGAAAGAAAACATGGGGAGACACAAGACATAAGCCTGGAGGCCGTGTGGAACGAAGGCGAAAAATCGGGAAAGATCATCTGAGTCGCCTTCCTTCCAACACTCCTCATCACGTGGATAACACGTGCATATAGACATAACAAGACCTAAATAAACATTAGGACAACAGACAATAAAAAAACACATACGACAGTAAAAAAACAGCACACAACTTCATCTTCGGCGAGAGATTAGTGCCCCAGGAGAGGTGTCGCGGCTGGTTCTTCGTCGATGAGCAGCGGCAAGCGGATGGAGTCAACTGGAAGTAGCAGAACAACAACATTACTAAAGAAACACAGCGGCAGGAAGAGGAACCATACAGAGGCAGCCGACAGAATCGCCATCCAGATCTGAAGCCGTGGAAAGGGACTGGAGTGGGAGAGGAAGCCATCAATGTCCATGATAAGAGAAACAGACGGCAGGATCTCGGCTAAGAGCGTAGACGAGAGCGGCAAAGAGGGGAAGCCATCACTGGATCGATCGGCGATGGAAGAGGGATGAAGATTGACAGAGCACCTTGCGCACAGAGGCCGACTGGAGCAGCAGCAGGCAAGGCCGACGGTATCTGGAGCCATCGTCCAGCCGGCGGAAGGATCGACGAGACTTCGTCGATGAAGCAACAGAGTCAGCGCAGGAGAACGATGACAAGGTCTTTAGCGGGAACGGCGGCCAAGATCGACGGAAAGAAGGCGAACACTAGCATCATCGGTGATGAAAGCCGTAGATTTGCGTCGATGTCAACAAAGGAGACGCGGCGAGTACTCCAGAGGGGAGAAGGAACCTTGTCGTGTCGATGGGAGCAGCAGTTGGGCCGACGAGATCAAAGCAAGCGACGGGATCCACGAAGCAGCGACGAGATCAGAGCAAGCGGAAATCGTCTCACGAGCCGGACGAGCTGTTGCCCTAGGAGCGTGAAGCGTTGGAAATAAAAATAGATTAGGGACGAATCAATGGCTCTGATACCATGTTGGAAAGAAGAAATGATAATAACTGGTGCAATATTATTCATCCACTTAGGGGCATTTAAATAGGACTTACATGGACTCACAAAATTAAAACTGCAATGTGGGACTAAACTCAAATACACCTAAAGTCTATAATAGACCGACAGACTCGATAATTCCAACAGAATAAAATGCACTTTATATTTTCCTCTTAATTTCAGCATGGTATCAGAGCAGAAATTGATTCCTCTTTGAAATTTCAGCTCCCTAAAAATGTTGGCGTCCTAAAATTTCCAGGAAGGCTTCCGCGTGTATCGTGCATCCCAGTTCTCGTCTTATAAGCTGCTTTCGTCGTCCTGCTCCTCTCGTTCTCGTCGACAACGGCATAGGTTGTTGCTCTCACTCCCATCGACGTGTCCGGCTTCCGATTCCGTCGACGGGAGCGGCTTCTGATCGTCGCGACAACATCAGCAACAGAGGTCTCTGCGTTCTTAGTCGCAGCTCCTTTCTGTGTTATTCGTCGCTATCCCACTCTCTATCCCAGGTGCTGCTCTCACGAGCTTCTCCCACATAAGCCGATCTCTGTTCGATCGTGCCTCTGCCAGCACATATTCTTTAGGCTTTCCATTGCTAAGCTCTCATATGTTGCGAGATGTCGTTGTCCAGCCATTCAGCTCCTACGATTCGACGATTCTGTACTCGGCTGCTACTTTGTCGCAGATGGCTGACCTCCCAGTCGATGTTCTCTTCCGACTGGAGATGGCTTTGGCTTCCATTCCCAATGGCTTTTCGGATGTTCCGATCCCGTTCAACTTCAGTCGCAGCTCTTCAACTTCAACCACTACAACCCCTTCTGGGGTGTTGATCTCTCGTTGATGGAGTTTTTTAATTAGTTGGTAGTCTTTGTGTGTCTTTAACAATTTTGCATTGTCGTTGTTAATGTTTGTTTTGTGTCTTGTCTTTATGTCGTCTTGCATGTGTGTTCCACGTGAGGGGAGTATTTGAGACGAAGGAGAATCAAATGGTATTTCCCGACTCTCGCCTTAGTTCCACATGGTCCTCCCAGCTTTTGTCTTGTGTTACTTGCGTCTACCCAATTTTTCTTCATTGTTGGGTAGGTGGTATGGTCTTTGTTGGTTGACCTTATTCCAGCAGGTTGTATCATGTGGGAATATCCCTGGTCACCCGTCTGTTGATTTTTATCCAACGAGTTCATGGTCGGTGGGCCGATGGTCGGTGGGACCGCTATGGTTTGAAATATCCCCAGTCGGTTTCTCCCCAGTGGCTCGTCTGTTGATTTTATCCAGCGAGTTCATGGTCGGTGGGACCGCTATGGTTCGGAATATCCCCAGACAGATTCTCCCTGGTGACTCGTCTGTTGATTCGTCCCGCTTAGCCTACCACCATTACCTTTCTTTTTATTATGTTTTCAAGTTGGAGGTTTCCCCTCCAAATTGAGGTGGAGTGTTGAAGTTATTAGTGTTATCGCATTATTAGAGTCATTTAAGAGTGTTTGGGTTTAGTCCCACATTGTAGTTTTATCTTTATGAGTCCTTATAAGTCTTTTAAATACCCCTTTTGAGGGATGAATAAATTGCACCTTTTATTTCCTTTTGATATTTCAACAATAATAATAATAATAAACACTAAAGATATAACAATAACTACGTGTGTCCCCCGTGGCTCAAAATATATCTCACGTCGTGCAAAAATAGCTTGACCTCAAGCTCAAGGGAGATCGACAACGGTGCCAACTTCACCCAACCCCCTCATCATCAGATTCCTCCACGGGCGGATAAAAAAGTCTTTTGTACCGATGGCCGCGAGTATACTTCTCATCGCAGTTAAAACGCATCCCTTGCGCGGGCCGGTCAGACATTTCTGTACGAGACGGACGACGGATCGGTGGGGTTTGGGTGCCCTCGGCACGTCCCTCTGGAGTCCCTGTGTTGATGGTGATATAAGCCTCTTGCGCCAACTGAAGTCGACAATCACGCAATCTTGTTAAACTCATAGCAGTCACTAAGTCGCGGAGGGCCTCGAATTCGACGTCCAAACATAGTTGATCGCGAAACCCAACTGTAAAGATGACGACATGCATCTCTGGGGTATCGTGACGTGCGCCAGAAGAATATAAAATGTTTCAGATATCCATCAATCGGCCCTGTCTGACTTAACGTTGTGAGGGCACCATGCAGGCTCGCTTGAAGTAGCACCAGATCATTCCAGGACTATCCGTAAGCAAACGGGCGAACTTAAGGTCCATAATTGAGTGATACTAAGTATGTGGAAGAAGCAAGGTTGCAGATGTCGGGGACACGTCGATTTGGATTTTCATGTCGATTTTCTATATATCGAGGGATATTTTATATATCAGGTTTTAACATTTAATTAATTATATATATAATTATATCTTATTTTTATTTTATACATGTTACAATACTAACTATTTTACAACATATTGAACTTCTAAATGTTAAAAGCTACATGAAACATTTAACATACAATATATTAATGATAGAAATTATATTTCAACCTATTGAAATTTTATTTTTCATGCCAATATGTTTGCAACTATATACATTTCCTATAACATCAAAATTTTAAAAATTATATTTCAAACATACTTTATTCTTCAATTTTCATCGCTTACATACTCATCAATAGTCGGTAAAGTAGATAGAATATGGTCATCATGACGCAGGACGGTCCTATGTGATGGTGAAATAATTGTGTGAACTCCTATATGCAACCACACATGAGATCCGACGGTTTACTTGCAACAATGAATATTTATAAAGCAGTATTAATTTGATTGGCCACAAAGAGTTAAACCTCTCAAATATGGAGACACGAGTAGTCATATGATTGCAAGAGTGCCAGAAAATCAAATACTATTTCAAATGAGAAATCACATAGGCCAAAATGACTGAGACAAGACTTACAAACCACTATCTCTTCGAATAGAGAACAAGCACACGATCCAACAGTAAAGAAATCAACAAACAAACCTTGAACTTTTGGAACACTGAAGAGGGGAGGGCTGGAGGCACTTTCGGAGGGCTGCTCGGGGCAAATTTCAACGCTTAGTAGCTATTTGGGGTCGTCCAGAAACTGGGACAGCAATTAGGATGATGTTGGATGGTAGTTCTCAACACTCTGAGGAGGAGGAGGGCTGTCCAGGAAGCAAAACAACAGCCTGGTCTATGATGCAGGGCAGTTTGGAGGGCCTGGACAGCAACAACTTTGGTGGGGAACAGGTGGAAAGGTGGCTGGTTGGACTCCTGGATGGAGAGGGATCGGGTAACAGGAAAGGTGGAGTTAAGGGGGTGCTGGAAGGGGAATTATGGTGGTTCCACGTGTAGTTAGGAAGGGGAGGAATGTGAGTTGGCTGGGTTGAAGCTCCTTCGTGAGGGAGGGAGCAGGGAGAGAGGTTTTAACTATATGGGTAAAAAGGAAATGTAGGCTCACGTGTGGTTTGGTTAAGGGAAAGGTGGAGGGATTCGGTTGCTAGGATGAAGTGGGATAGTGGGCTAACAATTAGGAGTAGTTTTAGGTGCATCCACGTGAAGGCTAGGAGAGATTTGTGGAGTGGGGTGGCTGCTGTAATGAGGGGAACATGGGAGGGAGTTGAGGCTTGAAGTTAGGAATTAACTCCTTTAATTTAGAAGGTGGGGATAATGGTGGGTTATGAGGTAGTGGATAGTTATGAAGGAGGTTATGGTGGTTATGGGTAGTGGTGGTGGCTGGTGGTGGCCGGAGGTGGTTTCCGGTGGTGGTCGTCGCCGGAGACGTTTTCCGGCGATCGCCGGAAAACTCCAAATGTAGGAAATATGCAGGGGAGGTGTAGGAGGTCCACCGGAGATGGCCGGAGACGAACTCCGGTGATCGCCGGAGATGTTCTATAGGGTGTTGGGGACTGTTTTTGGAGGAGAATTGGAGGGGAGATATGAGGGTTGCTGCTAGAAGGTGGAGGAGGGTGGTGGGTTGATGAAGGAGGCTCCACGGCAAGGAGGAGGGAGATGGAGGGCTGCTGCTTGTGGAGGAGGAGGGGTTGTTGGTGTAGGAGGCTCCACGGCAAGGAGGAGGGAGATGGAGGGCTGCTGCTTGTGGAGGAGGGTCCACGGCAAGGAGGAGGGAGATGGAGGGCTGCTGCTTGTGGAGGAGGGGTTGTTGGTGAAGGAGGCTCCACGGCAAGGAGGAGGGAGATGGATGGCTGCTGCTTGTGGAGGAGGAGGGGTTGTTGGTGTAGGAGACTCCACGGCAAGGAGGAGGGAGGTGGAGGGCTGCTGCTTGTGGAATAGGAGGGGCTGTGTTGGTCGGCCACTGGAGGAGGGGATATGGCTTGGCCGGCCAAGGGGTAGATAAGGGAGGGAGGAGATAGACCCGAGCTTCGCACCCGGGGTTCGGCTTCGGCACCGAGTTGACCAAAGAATAGGCTTCAATACTCCATTCTTCAATGCCTAAAATGAGAGCCCTCACCCTCTATTTATAGATTCCTAGGGGGCAACGGACAGTTATGATTGGTCGAACGTCCCGACTCAAAAATACATACAATTACAACTCGAAATAAAAAATGACAAGAACAAAAACTGCTACGATCGTCGATCCGCATAAAATGAATGGTTCCGATTCTCCATCAATTCCCCCCGCCTTGAAATCATTCATCTTCGTGAATGAAGATGAGTGTGCTCTCGTCTGAAGGCAAGGAGAAACCCTGTAGCTCTGAATTCGTAGGTCGCTGAAGCGGATGATGATGGAACCGAGGATGGTACTGCTGAAGCTGACGATGGTACTGTAACTGGTGCTGCTGCTAAAGAGATGATGTCGAAGATGTCGGGGACGGAGTACTGGGCATCAATGATGAAGAAGGTACTGCTACTGTCGTCGACGTCGAACACTGTACTGTACTGTTGTGGAAGAAGCTAGATGATGCCTGTGCCGGAGAATGTGGTACTGATGAAGACGGTGGAACTGCTGGTGACGAACGAGATGTAGGAACTGGAGAAGCCGGATGAGCAGTCGGTGTCGAGGACTCAGGCTGAGGAGGAAGCTAGGTGGTAGGTGAAGGCTGATGCTGATGCGGCAAGGTGGAAGGCGAGAATGGTGGTAACTGAGGTTGTGGTGGAGTGATGAATGCATCGGAGGCTGAGAGGATGTGGAAGTAGAAGACGAAGGGTACATGTAGTCATGCGGCTCAAAGTATGAAATCAAATCTTTAACGTTGAATACAAGTGAAATCCCCATACTCGGCGAGATATCCAGCTCATAAGCATTTGCTCCAATTTGTTTAAGCACAGTGTAAAGACCCATTCGCTTAACATTCAATTTTCAAGCAATTCCTTGGGGAACCTCTCAGCACATATACAAATCAACACTTGTCCTCCTTCGTTGAAGCTTTGCAATCTCCTGTGGCTATCATCATAAGATTTATAAATAATTTCATTGCAAGTACTCTTATGTCGGATAGACTCATGCATGTTACACAGTGACAATAAATGATGACCGACAAACATAACTGAACGGCTATGTAGAGACTCTGCATCCCTCCAGGTATCATACTAGAGGGGCACATGATCAGGGGGATCAGTGGGTGGGGTGTAAAAAAATTCATCGCGGGGGCGATGATCATATAAATAAACACCCGAAGTGTCTGTACTAACAATGATGAAACTAAACTCAAGATCATCGAGAGCACTCTCACCCTCGACTAACTCAAAGATAGTGGGCACGTACCTAAATAGTGGTGGCTTATCTGGAGGCTCTTTTGGTGAAGTATAAAAATACTCGTCGAGTGTGAGATAAACACCCAGAAGGCTATGCGAGACTTTGGTATTGAGATGTCATTCCATGATGTGTAGAATGCTTCCATAAAGTAGAAACTCATCAGGTGGCTCACCGGGAGGGGTATAATGAAATTCGTCGCAAATGCGACGACTACCAACATATGTTCCTGGAATATCATGAGTGACCTTAAATATAAGAGGAGTCATCACTGAGTACACAGCACTAGGATCTCGGCTCCCGATAGTAATGTTGAGGATTGGCTTTCTAGCCGTAGGGGACACTAGGACTAAGTGAGGTGCAGAGAATGGATATACCATCATTGTGCACTGGGTCATTCGTCCTCGCTCTCGTGACCATGTTCACTAATCATACTAGTGTCGCTCACCACTGATATCACATGATCAAGATCGGACTCGACCCCAAAATCAAGTGGGATCTGAATCTCCTCGATATGAGAGGAATCAAAATCTAGCGTCGGGTCTCTCATGTCAGTGAGAGCACTACTAGACACATTGGTGGCTTGACCTAAATCCTTAAGTTTTTTCCTACGGGTTCCCTTTGAGGCATTATTTATGTCATCAAAATGAACATCCAAGCGATCAAATTGATCACTGACCCATCGTTGAAATTCGGTTACCGACATATTCGTTTTCGGAACACTAGGGAGGCCACTACACGTGATGTTATCTTGATGGTGGTGACCTTTATAAGGCTCTTGATATTCTTCAAGGTAATTATCTCTAGAAAAATCAAAGTGTGAAAAAGTGTTAGCACGATTTCTATGAGTGACGTATTGGGGACGAGGATAATCATGATAGTATGAGGGTCCTCCCGAGGGAACTCTATGTGCATGATCAGTGGTGGAATCTGGTTCCTCAAATAGAGAATTAACGAAATGAGTGGAAACATATAGGTTCTAGTGCCGCGTATCATAAACTAAGTCCGAACCTGACCCTCTGATACCAATCTGACGCAGGACGGTCATATGTGATGGTGAAATAATTGTGTGAACTCCTATATGCAACCACACATGAGATCCGACGGTTTACTTGCAACAATGAATATTTATAAAGCAATATTAATTTGATTGGCCACAAAGAGTTAAAGCTCTCAAATATGGAGACACGAGTAGTCGTATAATTGCAAGAGTGCCAGAAAATCAAATACTATTTCAAATGAGAAATCACATAGGCCAAAATGACTGAGACAAGACTTACAAACCACTATCTCTTCGAATAGAGAACAAGCACACGATCCAACGGTAAAGAAATCAACAAACAAACCTTGAACTTTTGGAACACTGGAGAGGGGAGGGCTGGAGGCACTTTCGGAGGGCTGCTCAGGGCAAATTTCAACACTTAGTAGCTATTTGGGGTCGTCCAGAAACTGGGACAGCAATTAGGATGATGCTGGATGGTAGTTCTCAACACTCTGAGGAGGAGAAGGGCTGTCCAAGAAGCAAAACAACAGCCTGGTCTATGATGCAGGGCAGTTTGGAGGGCCTGGACAGCAACAACTTTGGTGGGGAACAGGTGGAAAGGTGGCTGGTTGGACTCCTGGATGGAGAGGGATCGGGTAACAGGAAAGGTGGAGTTAAGGGGGGTGTTGGAAGGGGAATTATGGTGGTTCCACGTGTAGTTAGGATAGGGAGGAATGTGAGTTGGCTGGGTTGAAGCTCCTTCGTGAGGGAGGGAGCAGGGAGAGAGGTTTTAACTATATGGGGGAAAAGGAAATGAAGGCTCACGTGTGGTTTGGTTAAGGGAAAGGTGGAGGGATTCGGTTGCTAGGATGAAGTGGGATAGTGGGCTAACAATTAGGAGTAGTTTTAGGTGCATCCACGTGAAGGCTAGGAGAGATTAGTGGAGTGGGGTGATGTTATGGGTCGGGCCGCCGGGGCTCTGGGATTCTGGGCCCAGACCCGCTCCCGCCCCCGGGGTTCGGGGCTTAATCCCTCCCGCCACATAACAGGCCCGCGGACCATACACCCCAACCCCTTTCGGCACGTGTTCTCGGCACCGCGGGTTGTTGAGGCGGGGGCTTGATCCCCCGACCTCCTTGATATGAGCCCTTAACGCCAGCTCATATCATCCAACTGCACCGGTGCAGTTGGATGATATGAGCTGGCGTTAAGGGCTCATATCAAGGAGGTCGGGGGATCAAGCCCCCGCCTCAACAACCCGCGGTGCCGAGAACACGTGCCGAAAGGGGTTGGGGTGTATGGTCCGCGGGCCTGTTATGTGGCGGGAGGGATTAAGCCCCGAACCCCGGGGGCGGGAGCGGGTCTGGGCCCAGAATCCCAGAGCCCCGGCGGCCCGGCCCATAACATAAAAGTGCACTTTTATGTTATGGGCCGGGCCCCGGGGCTCTGGGACTCTTGGCTTTATCATTCGCTCCCGCCCCCAGGGTTTTGTCCCTCCCATAACAGGCCCGCGGGCCCTACACCCCAACCCCTTTCAGCACGTGTTCTCGGCACCACGGGTTGTTGAGGCGGGGGCTCGATCCCCCCACCTCCTTGATATGAGCCCTTAACGCCAGCTCATATCATCCAACTGCACCTGTTATGGGCCGGGCCGCCGGGGCTCTGGGATTCTGGGCCTAGACCCGCTCCCGCCCCCGGGGTTCGGGGCTTAATCCCTCCCGCCACATAACAGGCCCGCGGACCATACACCCCAACCCCTTCGGCACATGTTCTCGGCACCGCGGGTTGTTGAGGCGGTGCAGTTGGACCCCGAACCTCCTTGATATGCGCCCTTAACGCCAGCTCATATCATCCAACTGCACCGCCTCAACAACCCATGGTGCCGAGAACACGTGTCGAAAGGGGTTGGGGTGTATGGTCCGCGGGCCTGTTATATCGCCACATAGTTGATTCAGTTCGTGGTCTTCTTCTTTCATCCTCATATCCTAAAAAAATTGTGGTGAAGCTACAAGTCATGCTATTTATGACATCAATCGTACCCATATTCTGGTCCATAACAATATATCTCCTTTTAAAGGATTATTTGGCAAAAAACAGATTATTATATTCTAAAATCATTCAGTTGTGCTTGTTTTGTTTTCCTCCGCCCTCATGAACACACCAAACTTGAATGATGTAGACTGAAACTAGGGCTGTAGATTTTAAACGAGAATTCATGTGATCTCTCTAAATAATTGTGGTGCGACGAAAGAGACTCCAAGGGTTATTTTAAACGATAACTAACCTAGGCGTCGCAATCGAACGTAAAACAACCTGAATCACAATTCCACAGGCAGAGAAATAAGATGACCGGCATTCACGTGTATGAAATTGACGATAATCAGGAGATGAAAGTAATTTTAGGCAAGCTCTTAATAATTAACAGTCATTTGTATAACTTGAGCATTAAACGACCCATGTTTGAGAGCGAGCAAATCAAGAGGTATACCGTGGGTAGAAGTGGCAGCGACAGCAAGGTCCTCTGGCAATAGAGGAGAACACGGAAACAGTGTTCCCGACCGACTGGAAGAAGGGAGGGCGCCGGTGGTTCACGAATCCGTCGGAGGATGGTGCATGGGAGGTCGTCGGAACCTTGGAGGGGCTCTGGCGTCCTCGTCGGTGGCAGGCGAGGCTTCAGGAGGCAACTTCGTCGGGGAAATTGAATGTTGGAGGTGCAGGGACGTCGAGAGGGCTCCGTTGAATGGGAAACCCGCAGGCAGGGTGGGCATCCGCTTTCTGTGGAGGAGACAGCGTGAGAAAAGCGGAGGAGACAGCGTGAGACAGAGGAGGCGCAGCTAGGTGCATCAGCGACGCTGGTTGGAGAGGGAGGCGGCACTGGAAGCAATCGACGGGCTGGCACTGGAGGTTGCGGCACGGGCTGGCGGCGCAGGATGAAATCGAACGAAGACTCAAAAATCTCGTTCGATTCTTTTTCCCAACTGCCTCTTAACAGGGGATAGGAAGTGTCTTTATAGCAAAGGATTAGGGTTGGAGTTTTAATAATGGCAGATTTCATAACATAGGAATTTCTTTTAATAATGACAGATATTAATAATGGCAAATTGAAGAAAATGTGGAGGGGAATTTCAAAGGCGGTGTCGGTTGTAGGCATAGGGGAAATTTTATTTGAGATAGTTAATTTCTTAAGGCTTGCCCTAATTAATTCATCTCCTAAATTAACGGACCTATGCATTTAGGTTCTCGTTGGTCGGTCACGCCAACAAGCCAAAATAACTTGTGCAAATAACATGCGCGATACAAAATAACACAAAGGCGCTCATAACATGCGTGATACAACTCAACGCATACGAAGCAAAAGGCGCGAAAGCAGGCGCTACAAAAATGAAAAGACAGATACAATAACATAATAAATTGATGTGACTCGGGTTGCATCATTGAACCACGTCCTCGACTTCGTTGTTTTTTCAGTTATGGGATAGAACATAAAAGCTACTGTAATTGGGACCCCATTTCTAATAGGCTATGTATTTCCTGACACGCGTCTTTTGGGAAAACACCATGTTTCCCTCTTTGTCTAAATTTCAAACTCTGGCACAATGGATGTTCTTGAGCATATTTCGAAATCACTAGCTATTGCTCTTGCTCCTATTGAACCTGACCTTGATGTAGAGATTGTTCCAGACTATTAAGCACTGATACTTCCTTGAGAGCCACGCACTCGTACCATATATGAATCTAATATTGGTACATACCCGATACTCGGCGAATACACTTGATATCCTAGTATGTAGATACACTTGGACTTGGCAGATCATTCTGCATATTGTGATAGGAGTATGTTTTTATAAAATAAACAAAAGACTTCTGTCTTTTAGAAAATAAAAATTTGTGACTCATAAATGCAACAAGCGATGTTTGTTTATATAATAACAAAATGTGCTTCATATTTAAGTATCATTTTTTTGTTAAAACTATAAAAAAATTGATTTAAATTTTATTTTATTTTATTACTATATATTTAAGGATTATGAGCTACAAATTGGTAGTATGTCTACTTGTTCAACATGAATTTTTCTACGTTTTATATTCTCTTTTTTTAAAAAAAGTCATGTGTGTCCTCATTTATTGAGTTCTCACATCATTTCTTTCTTTATTTATTTATTTTTAAAAAGGTTGTGTGTGTGTGTGTCCTCAGTTATTAAAGGCACACCAAGGCGCAAAGGGGTCTTGGAGCCTAGGCTCAAGACGCAACCGCGTGCCAGACAAAGGCAAGGCACAACCACATTCATTTTAAATAATCAGCATCAAACATTAGTTCATCTTCTTGATTAGATTCTTCATCTATTCTACTAATTAATCATTCATTATTAACATTTAGATCTCTTAAAAAATAAAATCAATATGCTCGCATGCAACATATCAAGTCTCAATACTCGATTATGTTTCAAAAACACTGAATCATGCAAAAAATATTGAGTTCTCGCATCATTTCTTTCTTTATTTTGAAAAAAAATTGCAACAAAAATCACACTCAGGCACGCCTTTTATGCTTCAAAGATGTAAAAAAGGCGCACGAAGGCGCAAACCTCTGAGTCTGGTGAACCTTGAACATTAAGCGTGCCTTTAGCAACATAAATAACGTCGTAACCCAAAAGTACATGTATCCTTATTTTTTTATTTCCCCGTACCAATGTACTGGATATGTATCGTACCCGACACTCGTACCCATACCGATGATTCATAGGTTCCAGACAACAATCCTCGATGATCCGATCAGGTAAAAGAAACTCATCATCTTTAGGATTATCATTGTTTCTCCATTATTGCCATCTTACATGAGCCTAGTTCTTACCATGATGCTCGCTCTAATCCTCATTGATAGCAGACAATGGAAGAAGAACTTCAGACCAAAGATAAAACTCACACTTGGGACTGATGGATTTACCTCTAAGAAAAATCCTTGTCAGATGCACATGAGTTTATAAAATAAAAACTCTCCAATGGATTTACTGAGTGTTACAACGTACGATTAGTAGCCAAACATTACACTAAGAATTATGGAATAGATTATAAAGAAACATTTGCTCTTGTTGCTCGTATCACTTATGTCGAACGTCCATTAGCTATAAGTGCAATAAAACAACGGAGGCACTTCCATATTGGTATGAAAAATGTGTTAATAAATGGGAATCTACAATAATAAGTTTAAAAGTGTCCTCCCCCGATCTCTTTCATGCTCCTAACAAAGTGTGTAAGCTAAGAAGAGCCTTATATGGTTTGAAACAGGCTGTAAGGGCTTCATAAATAAAGTCCATTTCTACTATATAGTAATTTGATCTTCACTCTAGACCACATGATTATGCTCTCTTTATATGACATACTGATCATGGCATTGTTTTATTTTTATTGTATGTTGATGACATAATCATTAATGGGGATGATATAATTTGCATTTCAGCCATACAACAATATCTCAAACAACAAATGAGATAAAGCATCTCGAAGATCTCAATTACTTTCTAGATTTGGTAGTCTCTTCAACACATGATGGATATTATCTTTCTCAAGCTAAAAATGCCTCAGATCTACTTTCTCGAGTCAAGATCGCAAGCAATAAAGTTGTTTCTACTCCTTTAGAACATAATCTCAAATTTATTGCTTTCGATGGATCGCTTATTGATGATCCCACTCTTTATTGTCAGTTTTTTGAGAGTTTACTCTATCTCACAGTAACTTGACCTAACATTATTTATGTAGTTTGCTTGGTTAGTCAATTCATGGCCCTTGCTTATCGCATCTTGCAATTCGCACTCGTATTCTTTGATACATTAAAGACACTCTATTTCATGTGATTCACTTCTTAGATCATTCATCATTAGTTCTATCAGGATATTCCGATGCATATTTGGTAGGCAATCTTATAGATCGTCGCTCCACCATTAGATATTATTTCTTCCTATGCAATTTTCTTATCAGTTGGCGCGGCAAAAAGCAAATTGTTGTTGCTCGTTCTAATATAAAATTGGTGTATCGCGCTCTTGTTCAAGCTAATGCAGAGTTACTCTAGATTTCCTGATTACTTAAGTACATGGGTCTTCCGTCCTCCTTTGCCATCATCTTTCACTGTGATAATAGAAGTGCTAATCAAATTGCTCACAATAATTTTTTCATGATCAAACCAAACATATTGAGATTGATTGTCCTTTTACCCGTCATTGTGTTACTAATAGGACACTTCTTCCAGTATCGGTGTCATCTACCAATCAAACCGCAAGCCATTTTCAAGACTTTGTTTCCAAACTCAAGATGACATATTTACCACTACCTTGAGTAGCTTATTGTCTAAAATATTCCTATTCTAGAGTGTTCCCAATCTAGAGTATTCTTGTATTCTCATTTGTTCTCATCTATTGTTATGTATATTCCATAGTACTCATATTCTAGAGCCTTCTCATGTGCATATAAATATTGTACAAATCAATTGTGTTGATAACAAGAGATTTATGTTCACTAACATTCCCAATCAAAGTGTATAACCAATTCAATAAAAAACTTTACAAAATTGAAAAAAAAAACTCTATAACGTGTAGGAACATTACAGATTACAATAAAGATAACTCCCCAAAGAGGCAAAGATACATCATTACCAAAAAGGACAGCAACGTAGTAAGAATACCCAGACCCTATTTTTAACCTAGTAATCCATCACCACTGAGCCCGTTTGCACTCCAATTTGATAGAATGAAAATCCTTATCAAGAAGGGAAATACGCACACACACACAACATAGAAAAATGGTAACAGATATGAAAACTCACATTGATGAGCTCCCCTCCCGGCGCCTCCGCTCCTTTCCCGACAACAAGTTCACAGAATCCGAGGCCAGACTTAACAAAGTTCAGATCGCATGGCGGCTCCTCAACCGTGGCATAGTACAAGGATCTCGTGGCATTGGCGTCGGGAATCAGAGCATAGAAAGGCAAAAGACCAATACCCAGTTCGATTAACCTCCTCCTGCTCGCGGGAACCGACGCGAAAGAGCCAGCATTGGAGAGAGGGGAGAGGGATGGGTAAGAAGAAGGCGGCGACGAAGAGGGCTTTGATGAGGAGGAGGAGGAGGATGACGACGATGACGATATCGGATTAAGAAGCCTGGGGGAGCGAGGGAGAAGAGGAGTGCTGGACATCGAAATGGATAGAGGTGAAGTGGCCGCCATCGCTGCTTTTCGTGAGCTCTGCCCCTACGGATATAATAGAGCAGTGGGAGATGTTTATGGTGGAGCTGTGGGTTCTTTCGGTCATGGACATCTCATGTTTTTTTTGGTTGTGTTATTCGTACCTCATATATGTCTATTCATACTCAATAATTACGACTATTTTATTAATTTATATATCCCAAATCTTAATATTTGTTCGGCTTTTGGGCGGAATGTACCCTCCAATTTCATCTGATTGGCAGAATGCACCCCAAATATTTACATATGGCGGAATGCACATTCATTAAGGGTGTTTTGGTCGGTTCGTCTTTTTTGTGGAATGCACTCTCATTATTACTTAAATTTTATGCGGGCAAAGACTACATTAGAGCCGGAATTTTGGATAATAATTAAATTTCATAGTCAAAAATGTTTTGATTTGAGTGCAAAAACATTATATCATTATGTTTTATGGGGCCTAATTGCTGAAATTAGAGCCCAGAAAATCATTTTCTGTAAAATGAAGCAAACACTTAAGTCAAGACCAAAATACCCCTAAAAGAGCTTGGGGTGCATTCCGCCAAAAAACTCAAATTCGAGGGTGCATTCTTTAAATATTTGAGGTGCATTCTGCCAATCTGATGAAATTGGAGGATGCATTCCGCCAAAAAGTCATATTTGTTCTCACATTCATTTCATACCAAATCACGGTAATCACGTCTTCTCCGCCACTCCTGACAGGAATTGCTGCAGGCGAGACGTCATTGGTCATTGGAAGAGTTCGAGAGCCTCCAGGCCTCTAGTGCAGGCCCAAGTTTTCTTTGACAGGCTCTCGGATGACATCATCCTCCTCATTTTCTCCAAGATCTTTGCTCCGCACAATTGAACTATTTGACAACTTTTCCATTGGTTCTTTCGAAGGTTTCATGATCCTGAGATTCTCCATACAGTTTAATAAACACAAAGTGCCAACAGAGACGGTTCTACTGGACGACGAAGGAGGAAGGAGAAAGGAGACCAAAATATATATATTAGTTGAGCTGCAACTCCACATTACAGTGTAATGCAAACAAGGTTGACTCTACTGGCCCAAGGACGGAAGAGTCCTTTCCGGGAGGGGCGAATCAGTTGGTCAAATAGAAAATGGAGAGAGGGCGAAGGAGAGAAAGAGAGAGGTAGAGCTTACGGTGGTTCTTCTGAGAAGTATTTGTTGAAATCTCCGCTCAAGATAGTCCACTAAGGCTCATCAAATGTGGAATGATCTTATATAGTATCTCCAGCGTAGAGCCCTTAACCTTAGTGACACGAAACTCATTATGTCGTTCCGAGTCGGTCGTGATACGCACTGACATATTAACTAAATATCCTAACAATCTCCTCCTAAGTCCATGGTAAACTCGACGTCGAAAAGGGGTTGGTGTGTGTAGTGTTCAACCAAATTCGACTCAATACACAATTGTGTCCAACACCTGCAGAACTAGATTAGACTCAAAGAAAAGTGTATGAACGCATAAGAATAAAGATAAATCTCAGCAGAACTGCAGAGCAGTCTAAAGTACGATCATAGCACAAGTCCAGCATACATAGTGGTTAGGATCAACAAAAGAGCAGAAAAGGTCTAAACAAACAAGTGTATCAAAGAGAGCTAAACAATGCTCTAAGCAAAGATAAAACAAAGAAAACAGATAACATTCTAGTTGTCGTCAGCCTCAGACGTACAGCAAATCATCATGTTCAGGATATCATCCTGCAAGCGCTCCTCCATCAACAACAACTCCTATAAGTTCCAACATAGAATGTCATTAGAAATGAATTCATACTTTGAAAATGTGCATGTATCTAGTTCTACAAAAAGAACGTAGTACTTTGTAATTAAGCTAAAGAGAGACCTACTTTGAGTATTATAGGTTCAACCGCAGAATTCATTATCGGTTTCCAATGAAATGATTTATGAACTCCTAGACACCACAACTATACATGTGTTCCTAAATGGAATGTCACGGTTACTATTCTTCTAAAGTTAATTGAAACTCATCAAATGTGGAATGAACCAATCAACAGGTGAAGGTCCAAAACAAGTCAGATCGTGTTATCAAATGTAGAGTAACACTCTCCTCCAAGTTAAGGAAGACAAATTATGATGAAGTTGTTAACATCAAATGTGGAATGAAATAACTCACTAGATTTGTACTCAACAACCAAGAACATCAGCGAAGCACAACATGCTTGCTTTGACAAAGGAATGTGAAGAGATCAAAATATTTGGACTAAG
This sequence comes from Dactylorhiza incarnata, assembly GCA_033032865.1. NCBI lineage: Eukaryota > Viridiplantae > Streptophyta > Magnoliopsida > Asparagales > Orchidaceae > Dactylorhiza > Dactylorhiza incarnata. Next base: position 5,946,277 of record JAWHQI010000072.1, read on the forward strand.
ACGGAACTGAATCGTCTAACCTTGAACTAAGGCAAATCTCAAATCGCATTGAGTCTTATTTCTCCCACTGTTTTTGATTGATTGGTCTTTGGGCATTCCTTTCGTCAATGGATCAGCTAAATTATCTTTCGATCGCACATCGATTAAAGTGATAATGTCATGTTCTTTCAGATAATTCAACAGAGCGTGTCTCAGTCGTGCATGTCGTCTCTTAGTAGTAAAGAGGACATTCTTAACAACTTGGACGGCTGTCTGATTATCACAGTACATGCTTAAAGAATTGACTCGTAGTCTAGATGAGGGAATGTCTAGAATCAAATTCATGATCCAGACTGCCTCTTCACCAGCTGAAGCTAAGGCAAACAACTTGGCTTCCATAGACGACAGGGCTATACAAGTCTGTCTTTTGGATTTCCAAGTAACGACAACGCCACCCAATGTGAATATAAATCCACTGGCGGACTTGTTGTTTCCAACTTCTGAACACCATGAGACATCAGAGTATCCTTCCAAAGTAGGAGCGTGACCAGTGTAGCACAGAGCGTGATCTTTAGTACCTTTGAGATACCTCATCAGCCGATCTAAGGCATCTCAATGCTCTTTGCCTGGACAACTGGTAAAATGGCTCAGCATGCCTACAGAGAAGGCAATGTCTGGTCTAGTGCAACTTGCGGAGTACATGAGACTTCTAATGATCTGCAAGTACTTTACTTGATCAACGCTTGTCCCTTCATTCAGACTCAGCTTGACATTCGGATCCATTGGTGTTCCAACAGGCCTACAGTCTCGATAACCCCAGGTAGAGAGAATCTGCTCTATACAATGAGCTTGACTTAGAGTGACACGTCCCTTGTCTACTCTAACTTTCATACCTAGTATGGTATCCATAGGACAAAGGTCCTTCATGTCAAACGCTTTTGCGAGAGCGAATTTAATATCCCTCACGGCAGTAAGGTCTGACCACAGAATCAACATGTCAACCACATATAGGCATATGGCGACTGTTTGGTTTGACATCGAGCATTAATAAAGACACTTGTCTGAGAGACTGGACTGAAATCCAATGATCTTTACCACTTGATCAAACTTTATGTGTCACATCTTAAGCGCTTGTTTAAGCCCATAGATGGATTTGTCTAGCTTGCACACTTTATCCTTTAGATCTTTAAGAACATAACCTTCAGATTGTGTCATGTAGATCTCTTCATCAAGCTCTCCATTTAAGAAGGTTGTCTTTACATCTATCTGATGAACTATAAAGTTCTCGATAGAAGCTAAGGCTAGAAGAATCTTAATCGTGGATAGGTGACATACAGGTGAATATACGTCAAAATAGCCAATTCCACATTGTTGTTTATAACATTTAAAAACTGGACGTGCTTTGTATCTGGCTATAGACCCATCATTGTGCAATTTCTTCCTTAATACCTTTGCATTCCAGGACTTTAGCTCCTTTCGGTAGATCCACTAGATGTCATGTGTTGTTTTGTAGCAGCGAGTTCATCTCATCATCGATGACTTCTGCCCACATTAACGCATCTCTAGATCTCATTACTTCCTGATAGGAGAATGGGTCATCCTCTAAGTGGTAGGTGATGAAATTCTCACCTAAATCCTTAGAGATTCTATCTCTTATATATACTCTAAGAGGAACGGGTTCCACCTCTAGAGGTTGGGGAGCAGTGCTAGAGGAGTCAGCTTCAGGTTCTACAGTAGATTCTGAGAACATATCAGTTGACCCGGAGACGGTTAAGACATGCTTTGATAAATTTATGTTCAAAGAAAATAACATCCCTAGACTCTATCACTGTATTAGTGGATAGATCTAGAAATCGGTCAGCTGCACTGTCTTCTGCACTTCCTAGATAGACACGGGTTGTCATTCTAGGTCTCACCTTAGGTCTCTTAAGGTCTTGTATTCGCACATAAGCAATATAGTCCCAAGTCTTAAGAGTGTCATATCTACAAGGATGGTCGTGCCACAACTCATACGTAGTAGAACTGAGCTTTGAGTGAGACACTCTATTCATAATGAGATTCGCAGTTAGGACGGCTTCCTTATTAGGCATGCCAGTGGTGAGAAGCATAGAATTTAACATCTCCGCCAAAGTTCTATTCTTACGATCAGCAACATCATTCGATTGAGGTGAGTAAGGAGCTGTAGTTTCAAGGATTATGCCATTAGTGACACAAAACTCCCTAAACCCAGTTGCAGTTTATTCTCCTCCTCGATCACTTCTATGTTTCTTAATCTTTAGATTTAACTGATTTTTTACTCGAGATTTGAAGATCTTAAAGGTCTCGAATGTCTCATCTTTCGATTTTAATAGGTAAACATGACAATATTTTGAAAAATCGTCGATGAAGGTAATTAGATATTTCTTTCCCGCTCTAGTGGCATGACTACAAAAGTCACAGAGGACAGAATGAATCAACTCCAAAAGTTGTGTGCTTCTAAAAACTGTCTTGTAAGGGTTTCTAGTGATTTTAGTCTGAGCACAAACTTCGCACCTATCAAATCAAATAGAAAGAACTAACGGGATGTTGTGACTCTTAACTAGATCGCACATTTTCTTATAGTGAACGTGTTCATGTCTATTATGTAATAGCTTTGGATCTATCAGTGACGAACTCACTCGATTTATGCACTCATTTTCTAGGCTAAGTCTATACATTCCATTGATCAGGTAAGCGCAACCAAAGTAGTGAGAATTAACAGTTAATGTTATTAATTCTGCAGTTTATGGTTGTGAAGGACATCCCAGCCTTATCAAGCAAAATCATAGAGATTAAATTCTTTGTTAAACTAGGAACTACTTTAACATTTTGTAAAAGTAAAGTTTTACATGAAGAGAGGACTAGCTCTGCCGTCCCAGCATGAGTTACATATGTCTCTCCTTCATTGCAATTTTCAACTATATCTCTGACTGCTCTGACCTCTGAAAGAAGACCTTTGTCATTTATGATGTGACAGGTGTCATCGTTGTCCAGCCACCACCCAGAAGACGCACCACAGTGACTACTCTCAATCATAGCCATGAAGGACTTGGGATCAGAGTTGTCGACCACCATGTTCACCATATTTTGCGGGGCTTCCTCCTTTTGCTTCTTCAGACCCTTACACTCAGCAGCCCAATGACCCCTCCTGCCATAGTTGTGGCATTTGCCCTTCTTCCTTTTGAGAGAAGGATTTTTGACCGCCAACTGTGCATGAGTCTCACCCTTAGGTGTCGGGGGCTTCCGAGAAGGCTTGCTAGGCCGATAAACGAAGTGGACAGCCTGTAAGGGCTGAGCAACTTGCTCCACGCTTTTCCCAGCAATTTTTTGATCATCAATGTGGATGAACCTTTTTAATTCATCCAGAGTGATCTTCTCCTTCCGTCTGTGCATTTCAGTCTTGAAGGTGAGCTACTTAGGAGGCAGTTTGCTTAGAATCAGATATATAAAGAGATTGTCGTTCATCTTCGATTGATCGTCCTCCAGCTTGCTACGCAGGTTCTCCAGCTCTATGATTTGAGAAGTGATTGACAAATTTGCTTTGAGTCTGAAGTTGGAAAATTTTCTCCTCAATGAGCGATTTGACAATACTTCCTCCTTCTGGAAATGTGCGTTGAGACGATCACAAATCTCCTTTACGGTCTTGTAGGCATGATACGTCAGTGCGAGGCGGGGATTGAGGGAATTCAACAGATAATCCCTGTAGAAATCTTCATCATTGTTCCACTGGTATCCGTCCATGCCCTCGTCGGTAGAGGCGAAATTGCTCTGAACCGTACAGAAAATATCGTGTTCTTTCATTCCTAGTTGGACTTAAATTTTCCAACTGAGGAAGTTGGAGGCGTCGAACGACTGCAACTTAGCTACGTCGAGCGCACTTTTCTTCGACATCACGCTTTAAAGCTAGAACAAAAAATTGAAACAGAATCACCTGAACCGTGCGGAGACAAACCAGTGTCTTCAGAACCAATCCAGAAAAAGAATCTGCCAAAACCGTCGAGAAGGCTTGTTGTGTTATCGAGAAGGGTCAATGTCGTCGATTCCACGCAATATCGTCGAGTGGCGTCGAGAGAGCAAGTCGATATCGTCGAGAATGCACGTTGATATCGTTGAGACCAACCAATGTCGTCGAGACAGTGCTTGTCGTCGTGATCCAGGCAAAAATCATCGTGAGGAGGCTATGTCTTCGAGAGCCCAAACAATATCGTCGAGTGATGCTTTGTCGTCGTGATCACACGCTGATATCGTGGAGACCAATGTATCGCCGAGAATGTTGTATCGTCGAGACCACTGTATCGTCGAGAACAACGCTTGCAGATTGGAAGATCTTCAAAAAACCTAGATCTGCCTTTGACGGCGGTAGATCTGCAGCGGCTGGAGCAAGATCTCCTTGCAACGGCTGCGGCAAGAACGAAAAACAGAAAGTCTCCTTCTCCCTTTCAAGAGAAAGATCTCCTCCTGGCGGCGGCGACGACCTAGATTCTTGAAGGAAGAACCAACGAACTCCTTACTGGGGAAGACCGACGAACTCCTTATCAGAGAAGACCGACAAACTCCTTCTGATCTCATGCGGCAGCGACGACGCAGAAGACACGAGAGCAGCGAGCGGCGAACGACGGAAATCGCGAGTTGGGAGTGAATAACCCTAGCGGGAGCGCAAAGCGGTGTCTTGAGAATGTTGAAGGCTCCGCTCAAGATAGTCCACTAAGGCTCATCAAATGTGGAATGACCTTATATAGTATTTCCAGCGTAGAGCCCTTAACTCTAGTGACACGAAACTCATTGGGTCGTTCCGAGTCGGTCTTGATACGCGCAGACATATTAACTAAATATCCTAACAATATTTCCAAAGATGTGTGAGTCGTTCTTCTCCCGGTGCAGTGAAAAACAGAGACTCTATATTACAAACAGAAAAGAGAGAGAGAGAGAGAGAGAGAGAGAGAGAGAGAGAGAGAGAGAGAGAGAGAGAGAGAGAGAGAGAGAGAGGGAGGGGAGAGAGAGAGCAACATGTAAGCATTGTTGTAGTGAGAGGAGCATAGGGATCCCGAAGAATGGAGAAGAACTGCTTGATTCCCAGTGGTCAGAGGCCTGAAAGTTGTTTGTCCTTCTCGAAGCAATTCAAAAGGGAATAGCAGATGATTCATGCGCAGATCTAAGAGCAAAGGAGAAGCGTGAGGGTTGATTCTGAGATGGGCTTCCGGAGCTGCACGCTTGGGCAAGCGGTTTGAAGGAAGGTTGTGGCCCTTGAATTGAAAGGAAAATGGGGTACAAATATTAAGGTTCAAAATAATATAAATTAATATTATATTTATAATTATTGGGTATGAATAGCTGTATATTAGGTACCAATAACACCGCCCTATTTTTTTCTGGTTAAACAATATTTTTAGGTGATTAGTATTCATAGATCTTCTTTGGCTATTTGTAACTCATCGTTATTCATAGATCACAAAATTATAATTGTACCCCACAACGCTATTCGTAGCCAAAAATGAAATTTTTATAAATTGATTTTATAGATAGAACTATGCATATATATTGAGTGTCCAACACAAACAATTTAATATATGTTAGTGTATGAACTATTTAAAAATATCTTCCCCAAAATAATAAAGTTGTTCCCAAAAAACATTGAAATGCATATATTCGATCTAACATAATTCTGATCTATAATATTCAAATAGTAGCTGTTTGTTGTTCATGTTTCCCAAAAAACCTAAAAAAGAAGAAGAAAACAATTAGCAAACATAAAGACATAATTACCGTAAACATTCATATTAAGCGATGTGTACCTTATGATTAAAATCTTCAAAATTCTTCAACCATCTATCATGAAAATCTCTAAAAATTGCACTATGAAAGCGAAAATTATTATGCTATCATTTGATTAAAATTACATTAATAAATGAACAAATTTTAGTAAATATTTGTACCTTATCATTAAAAAAGTCATGTGATATATGATTCATCACATTCTTCTACTTGTTGTTCATGGTGTCTTATCCAGACAGGATATATCAGTGGCATTGTACAATCTTCTTTCATCTGCAACATGATGAAGTGATTGTCATTTATATATCTTATGTAAACAATCTTCCGGATAGCAGTAGGAGCAGAATTCAGCGGCAGAAATGTGAATGATTGTCGAATTGAAAGTGCATCAACTGAATGTTATATCATGACACCACCAATAATCTCATGTCGGGAATTGTCATTCACTTATCAAGTTTGGTTGGAACCACCAAACAATTAAGAGCCTTAAGCAACTAAAATCTCTTCGAGACTCCAAAAGTTTCATTATATAACAATTGTTTTTGTGAATTTCACTTACTAAATCATGACAGACTTGCATCCAATTATCAGTCATATCTAATGTCATAATAATAACTCTGAAGCCGCAATGTTCATTTCCCATAACATCGATTGCACCAACAATGGTGCATGTATGAGTGCAGAAGAAGATGACGCCCTCCTTCGTCGCCCCCAGGCTGAAGAATTTTCAGAAGATATACATGTCGAATGCTATCTTCTCTGCTCGCAAGAAGTAGAGATGTCCAACGATGATCGCTACACCATTGGGTTTAATCTGCGTCGGTACTAAGCCGTAGTACTTGAGGATCTGGCAGAATTCGGGCCAGAAAGGATGTCGCATGCCGACTTCGAAATGACGAATGAGAAGCACGAACGTGTTAATTCACTCTCTCTCGTGAGGCAATCTTACTTTGAAGTTATCAGCGAGCTAGGAATCGATCCTTGAAGTCTTCCATATAATCTCTAGTAGCGAATAGCGATCGACCTCTTGAACGTCATCGAGGAAAAGATCTCCACATAATTTTGACGGCGAGCAACATCATCATCATTTGTCACCATAATGAAGTCGAGAAGCGATGTGCGAGTCTCGGGTAGCAGGTGGAGGGTGAAGATCAGAAGCTTGCAGGGTCGTCGAAAGCGCTGAAAAAGTACCTTCGTTCCAGACCCCCCATCTATTTATAAACAAAAGGAAGGGGTATCGATAGTCGTCCACCGAGTAGCCTGACACGTCGTGAAGCGCTTAGCACTATTAGCATCTATCAAACTCACAAACTTAAAAAATCAGTAACTCACCAAAACTAATATCCAACAACACGAATACTCGCAGTTATCAACACCAAGCACTATACATTATCGCAGATCGCAAGGAGTGAAAAGTAATAAACAGAGGAGAAAAATAATACTCGCAAATGGAATTATCAAATCAATCGAATAAATGTTAACAAAATTCAACTAAGGCAATTATAAGTACATAATAAAGAAAAAATTGAAGGACAAGGTCTAGGGCATCTGAAGGTTCCCGCGTCGGTCAGAGAATGAGCATGTCACCCAGAAAATCTTAGATCACGCGCGCGTTGGAAATGCTCGCTTGTGCAAGCCAGATGCTCCTCGCCTTGACGGATGTGGTCTTCTATCCTCGCCAGCCTGCCGACAGATCCCATGCTTGTTGTCATCCCACGGAGCTCGTCCCGTGGTAGGTTATGGAGATGCTCCACCATCGCGACGAGCTGCTCCAGCTCATTGATCACGTAGAATATAGATTATGTGCCATCCAGTCGATGCTCAAACTCTTCCGTCCTCGCAACTCGCACCTCCAGCGCGACAAATCTGCGATTAGGGTCGCATATCGCCAACTGATTGAATTTTGTCTCGAGATCAAGGCAGGACAAAGCGCCCTTCTCTTGATACTCGCACTGAATAAGGCTGGTTGCGTCAATTAGCGCGCCTCCCGGAATCGAAGCGCGACCTGACAAAGCATTCAAGTAATTAGCGATATTCCAAGTAAGGAAAGGGTGATTACTTTCAGAAAGATGAAGACATACCAGTGCGTAGAGTCCGAGGCCTCGTGTCATGCCGAGGAGGAGAGTGATCTCGACGAGGAGACTCGCTCCGAGGAGTGCGGTTCCGGCAAGGAGAGGGACTGCGTTGAGAATAAACTGGCCGACCTGTCAACGAACCCCCGTGGTGCCCCTATCGGAGGGAGCGTGTTGATGATGCGAGGTTTCATGGCTCGCTGGGATTGATCGCCGGAAGGAGGATCCACGTTCGCCTTACCGTGAGAATCATATCCTCACGCACCCCCGCGGGAAGAGGAGCCGAGCGGATGGGACCTTCCATTTCTCCCGCCATGCGGAAAATGCGGGGTAGCAGTGTTCGGGTAAGCGACCATAGAGGGAAGAATGTCGCCTGAAAGAGGAAGCGTCGATGCTAGGCTGCTCGCCAGTGGCTGAGGTGGTTTACTCGCTAGCGAGCCTTGTGAGTTGACGACAGAAGGAACCGGTCCTTCGGGCGACCTCGATAACAAAGAGCCCGACCCCAAAGTGGACTCTCCCGCTACTCAGGTTGATCTGCATCAAAGTACCAACCTTGGATCTCGGCGTATCCACTGTAGAGACCAGCGGGACCGAGCGAAGAGGAGTGGCATCCACGCGAGTATCGCTCGGCGGAGAAGGCATCTCTCCTCGCTTGGAGTTTTTGTTGGTGCAGATACTACAAGAAAAGTAGTGTTAGGAGAGTATGGCGGAGTTGAAAGTAAAATAAGATCAAAGGAATTTATCAAACCTCGCAAGACATCCTCGACAATGTTATTTTGCAATGAGATATCTCTGACGACATCATCTCGCTGCGAGTCGAGATTAGGTTGATCATGAGCCGGGGGAGCATTCGGATCCTCGACAGAACTAACCTGCTGTGAGGCAAGGCCAAAAGACTCGAGGGAGAGTTGCTCAATATCCTCGCCCATACCCATCTGATCCAGCATTTCTTGAGTAGTGGCGGGGACTACGACCATCATCGGCCGGTGGCAGAGCATTATTGGCAGAAGCGGGCACTTCAGTCCTCTCCATTACGACCTTCCTCTTCTTTCTCTTATGATCACCAATATCGTCATCCAAGTGATGACGCTTGGACGAGCCAAGGTTCAAGATCCTCTCAAAGGCAAGCTTGTTAGCCACGACTTCTTCAAAGGTGACGCTAAAGAGGAGTGCCACAGGCCGCTGGTGCCCATAGATGCCCCTCCCCCTCCTTCCTTCAAGCATCCTCAAATTGTCGTTAATGGTAGGTTAAGTCTACACCTTTAGAAACTCGTAGCTTTTGAACTGCTAGACCAAACTTCATGAATCAGAATGCGGCGCAAGATTGCTCTCAAAAAATGCTATAAGTTAGGTTATTCAATAGAAAATTTTGGTGGAGTTTTGAAGGGGAGGCCATTTCACCCAAACACTTATTTCGCCACTGATTGCTCCGGACCTCTGATCGAGAAACCGACAGTACCAGTGGACTTGTGGCGACGAGATGAAGCTTCCCTGAAATTTGCATCAAGTTCCGAGCATTTTTATTTTTCCAGCGAGGCGACGGCCGCCCCTATTCCGGTGAACTTGACAGAGCTTGGGGGCAAAAATTTCCGACCATTATAGTTGGTGATCTGAGGGACATAAACCAATTATTTCTGTTTGACTGCCAAATAAATAAATAAGGCAAAATTCCTTGTGCACCCCTCTGGATTTCTACAAAAAAGGGCTTACTCATTCATTTGAGAGAGACGGTAATTGGAGGAAGAATATGAATCGTACACTGTTATGTTGCGACACCAAAAAATCTCAGACAAAAGTCTACTAGCACCCTCATACGATGCTCTTCTGATTGCGCTGATAAGCACAACTCATCGGTGCCCCCCCACCTGCTCTGCTCACCATTGCGCTCCCCCATGATCTGCCCCAGTGTGTGCCCCTGCACTCCACTCTACATAAAAAGTACACCTCTCTCTAAAAGGCTCTCCACTCTTCGGATCGTGCTCCGCTCTCTCCCGAACGTGCTCCACTCCATAGAAGGTGTGCCACTTCCCAGAATGCGCTTCTACGGGAATGTGCCTCGTGCCACTCTCCAAGACACACCGCGTGATGTCCTCTAAAATGCATCGTCGTAAGCCGACCTCCGGGACGCACCCATGCACGCAACTCTCTAAAAGGTGTCCTTAACACGCGCCACAATCAGAAGACTATTTTCTAACATTTTAAACGAGTGGTTGTCAGTCACCCTCGTAAAACAAAATGTGCACTCTCACAATATTGCTAGTGAATTTCCTGGACTGGTGAGACCCCGTGGTTTTTTCCTTCCCAGATTTTTCACATAAAAATGAATTGTCAACTTTAATTTAAATGTTTGCGCATTTAATTGATTCTAGAGCTAAGACGAAGCAAACGAACCTAATCTACCGAACTCAAGGAGCGTTGATCGATCCGCAACACTTCTAAAAATGATGTAAATAAAAGTGTGAGAGACATTGCCTGCCCCCCTGTAGTAGTACACCAGTCCCCTGACCACTGATAACTTCCCAAAAAGAAGTTATCTTGTGATTTAATTGTTACCCTTATGATTAAAATGTTGATAATTATGAGTTAAAATGTTATTAACATGAGTAATATAGAGTTTTGTTGAAAATCTGGGTAATATCGTCATTTTATATGTTATTGCGTAGAAATTCTGAAGTATCAATCTTGAAGAATCAATGATAAAGACAATTAATTAAATGCAGGAAGAAATGTTGCAACATATTTCGCAGTTCAGAAAAACATGTTGCAACATATTAGTTGCTGTATGATAAAGAAGAAAAGTAAGGAAATGTTGCAACATAGCTCGCAGTTCAGAAAAACATGTTGCAACATATTAGTTGCTGTATAATACAGAAGAGAAGTACAAAAATGTTGCAACATTTCGCAGTTCAGAAATATATGTTGCAACATTTTTTGGCGAAAATCAAATGTCTGAAATCCGAAATTTTTAAAATTTTGGCAGTTACATGGACGTGGGGATACATCTATTCAGCAGTTAACACATTCCTTTGGAAAATCACGACCATTTAAGGTGTGAAGGAGAGAGAAATGAGATCTAATATTCTATCGTGGATTATCTTCTTCAAAAGAGGAGAACTAGGGTTGGCGTGAGAAACAAGAGGGGCTGCACCGGATCTTCATCAAGAGGGATTTGCACAAGATCAAGTGGATTTCCTGCAGCGTTTAGATTTCCTAAACATCATGTCTTGTAAGATCTATCTAATTTCGTTGTGTGTTCTTCGTGATGAACTAAACTCTACTAGTCTTGTATGTTGTGTACTTTGATTTGATGTGATGTTTTAATGTTAATCTTCTTGTGGATTGTTTGAAATACTATCTTTATCAAATTTATGATTATGTCTTGGAAATTTTGGCTTAAGTTTTCATCTTTAAATTGCTTGGCAAGATTCGAGAGAGGAGTCAGGCTAGATGAATGTCTATTATTGCGCGGCGAGATTCGAGAGAGGAGTTGCGTAATTATTTCACCAAAGTTCCTGTCTTTATACTGCGCTGCAAGATTCGAGAGAGGAGTGACGTAAGTGTATCATAAATTTAATATATTGTAGAAGGGAGAAAGAGATTTCGTATTCTCGGTAGCAACACTGATTTGTGCACTTGATGTTATACTTTATTGTTGCATAAGTTAAAGCTAACTAGGAGAATAAGGGATAAACGGATTCTGGATATCGAGAGATAACGTGATCCACTTTCAAATCGTTGCAAGATAATTATTTTAGCATTCATATCAAATCATTTTAAGAAATCATCACATTAAACAAAGGAAAGCAATGTACGAGACTATTTTCCTCAACTGATTTAAAAGTACTTCTAAAGTAGTTATTATAGAAAATAAATTTGATTTTTCGTTGTTAACATAAATCACCTTAATTAATCTACTTGGATTTAAAGAAAAGGTTAAGCTAGTAATTGAGAGCGTTAGATTCGACACTTCCTCGTGAGAACGATTTTTATTCACACTTTATTACTTGAACCGACACGCGCACTTGCGTATATCTGCTTTTCGCGTATCAACCACGACAGTGCCTCGACGCGACGTCGCTCTCGCTACTCGCACCCCTCTAATCGCAGTACTCCGACCGTCGATCAATTTTCTAATGCGCCTTAGGGGGTTGCGAGCATGGGAGCAACGCCGAGCAGCAACACTATCGTGATCGGGGGACTGTTGCGGGGGCACGAGGGGCCCCATGCATTGTGTCTTATATTAGATTAATTTTAATAAGAAAATTCAGGCACCTGCACCACAAAAAAGTTCAAATCAAAATTATTAAAAAAAACATAAACAAAACAATATGTTAAAATAATATAGTTGACCTATTATATATAAAATAATATAATTGATTTTTTATATATAAAATTGTGGATCGCTCGACTCTCTTATGGACCGGTCGAATTAAATCATCTCAGCTCGAGAGTGAGTCGAGCACGCAAACAATCATATATTGTTCCAGCAAATGACAGAAAGACTTTTGACGTGGAAAAACCCCCAAAGGGGAAAAAATCACGGGGCTGGATCAGTGTTGACCAAGTTTTCACTATTCTTTGGAATGTTACAAAATATTGTTTCTCGAGGGTGACATGACACCGCTCATTACAATATTCTTCTGGACCACGAAAGCGCTCGGAGCAGAGAGCTGAGGAGCTTGCTCGAAAGCAATCTGGAATGATGAATGCGACAAAAAGGCTCTGGGCTCGAAGGACGAATCTAAAGAAGGTCTTCGAGCGGTGTTCGAGGGGACTTTTGAGGAGCAAAGGAGATCTTCGAGGCTTCGAAAGAATCTTCAAAGGCTGAATGAGATCTTCGAGCAATCTTCGAAGGATCTTTGAACTTCGAAGGAGGTCTTAGAATGCCAAAGGAGATTTTCAAAAGGATCTTCAAGCACTGAAGAACTCTGAGAAATCTTCGAATGAAGACTCAGGAGCTCTCTCTAGCGTAGAATGCAATGTCCTTTCAAATGAGTATTCATGGTCCATTTTATACCTTTTGAGAGGGGCGCATCGGTAATTACAGACTTAGAATGCCGCACGGCCGGAGCGGTTCTGTGGCAGCGGTCGCATGATCAGATATGGCCGCACGCCGGCGGCCGTGCAGAGGCGGATGCACGAGCGGAGCGACCACGCTCGTGCGACGGGTACAGTCGAGGTGCGCGTGCGGCCGTGGTGTGGGGATGGTGGGTGGTTTGGGCGGTTTCCACCTTCTCCACTAAGAGTACTTGTACAACCCCCATATTTGTCGAGCAAGCCGACCATGATGCGGACAAGTTAAAATTTCTGAGCATTAGCCATAAAAAAGAGGGGAGAAGGGAATTCGAAGTAAAGATTGTGAATGGACCAACTGGTCCACGCGCCTGGCCATTAATGCAGAAAAGGGGCGGGTGGGCTTCTGTCCACTCGCCCGACGCAAAGGGGGTGCTCGACGCTAAGGAGGGCGAGCCGGTGCCCAAGGGAGGCGAGTGGACTTCCGTCCACTCGCCAGACGCCCAAGGGGGGCGAGTGGGCGTCTGGCGAGTGGACTTCCGTCCATTCGCTCGGAGCCCTAGGGCGGCGAGTGGGGAGTGGACTTCCGTCCAGTCACCCGGCGAGTGGACTCTCGTCCACTCGCAAGTGAGGGGAAATTGGGGAGTACATTAGAACCAACGGTTGCAAGGACCACCACCGACAAAGGGACTAAGTATATTACAAACATCGGATAATTGATAATGAGAAGAGGTATGCAAACGTTTTTTTTTATGAAATTCTACTATAACTTTATTTCAAATAGCAATGTGAAAACTGTTAATATTTTTTCTTCATATTTGCAGGCTATCAGATTGGCATGAAACAATGTCAAATTCGGAGCTGATGAGGTTCCCCAAAATGAACCTGGTCGAACCCGTGATTTTCCGCCGCGAACTCGACCACCTCACCGATGCAATTCCAACGGTGCTGGTCTCGCCCGATTCTGAATCCGTTAAGTCTCCCTGATGGATGACAGAGCGCCCGCCCGTGCAAGTCGGACCGCGCCACGCACGCACTCACCCTGCAGACCCTCCAGGCCTCCTTGGCGTGGCAATTGTCGTGCCAAAGCTAACGTCGGGCGTTAGCCTCCGTGCGGCGGCGGCCGCACCCCGCGGCTCCTCCCGCACATCCTTGGCGCGGCAAATGCAGCGCCAAAACTAACGCCGGCCTGGCGTTAGCCTTAACGCCGGGTGGTGTTAGCCTCCGTGCGGCGGCGGTCGCACCCCGCAGCTTCTCCCGCACCTCCTTGGCGCGACAATTACCGCGCCAAAGCTAACGACCGACGTTAACCTTAACGTCGGGCGTTAGTCTCCGTGCGGCGGCGGCCGCACCCCGCGGCTCCTCCTGCACCTCCTTGCGATCCGTGTGCTCCAAATCTACAAGTGTGATTCGCCCGTCAGGTGGTTATGGCGGTTACAACGGCGAAATTACCAGGCTACCCATGCCCAAGGCTATAAAAGGAGCTCAATGCCTTCATTTCAAGGGACCTTGTCTTCGACGCTTGAGAGAGCTCCTTTGAAGATTATTGCTGGTGACAACTTACAGAAATGTATTTCCTTGAGGATCATGTTATATGATTTTAAAATGATTTTCATATTATTTGTAGGGGATTATTGCTGCAGAAGATAAGCTCTGCTAAGAGCTGCATATTATAAATAAATGAAATTTTGCCAGTCAAAGCCCGCGGCATTGGATTTACTAGTAGATCTTTAGCTATTGACTTTGTATAGTTGACTTCTTGACCGGTCAAAGCTATGAGTTGCCTGGTTGCCGATCAATTTTAGTTCTAATGTGCTTCACGGTTTCGGGCGCGGGTGCGAAGTCGTGCAGCCGCACTATCATGATCAGGCGACTATTGCGGCGGCACGAGAGACCTCGTGCACGGTCTCTCGTATTAGATTAATTTTAATAAGAAAATTCGGTGCACTGTCTCTCGTATTAGATTAATTTTAATAAGAAAATTCGGGTACCTCACCACAAAAAAGGTTCCAATAAAAATTATTAAAACAAAAAAATATATAAACAAAACAATATGTTATATAAAATAATATAGTGGAACTTTTATAAGTAAAATAATATAGTGGATCATTTATATATAAAATAATATAAGGCTTATATACACAAAAAATAAAAATATAAAAACAAACAGGCGGTCCATTGTTCATCAGCCTTTAATGTATAAGTATATATAAAATAATATAATATTTATATATAAAATAATATAATATTTATATATAATATAATATAACTATTTTATTTAATAGTTAATTGATAAGGCCATTTTAACTTCTTTAGTTTGTAGCAATGAATCTAGGTGGATAGGTAGAACATGTAATTATGCAAACTTACAAAGGAGATTTGGGTAATAAATAGTCGATCAAAATTAATGTTGTGTTCTTGGGTTTGAAGGTGACCGGATATGCCATAGGCCTGCCAAAAAATTATTGCCACTATTTTTAGTATATGAAATAATTTTGTATAGCGTCGCCTGAATGTATGAAAAATTATCGTATTTGAGAATAGATAACGTCTCTATACGCAACTTCTTAATTTTCACAAAATTTATTTATATTTTGACAACAATTTACAGCTCTAAAGAATAATTATCAATTGTTGTAGTGTCATGACCAAATCTACTGTCGTGACCGGTGACACTGTTGTCACGGAGTGAGGGGCTCCCGTGCACTATTACTCGTATACGATATATATCACTTTTGGTTATATGCAAACTCTTACTATATACAAGCAAGTGCAATTAGAAAATTGATAGACGCAAACATAATGGTTAATTGGTTATATACAAACCAATTCAAAATAAAATAATTTTTTTAATAACTTAATATCATATTAGTGCTTATTAGATAGTTGTTATTATTTTATTACTGTTTTGCTTTTTTGCCACTTTCTCTAACTACTTGTACTAGTTTAATCTCCATCATTCATCTTTGGATGGTGAGATTTGTCTCTTCTGCTTTATATAAACTAGGTCACCCTCATTTGCCAAGAGCCATGGGGTATTAAATCAATCTGAGAACCTCTCGGTTCACTTTTTCCTCTCTCTCTCTGTGTTTTTCATTTCTCTGCTGTTACTTGGGAAAGCTTGGTTCCTTTCATGGTATCAGAGCCATCTTCGAGTCTTCGCCTCCGCCTGCAGATTGTCTTCTTTATGCGTGTCTCTCTCCCCGATCAAATGGTTGATCGTTTGCTAGCTTAACAATGTAACATACCCAGAGCAACTAGACCCCTAAGATGCATTTTATCATGACAAGGTCACGACATTGCTCTAAGAGGATAAAGTGGCCTTAAGAACCAATGTGAATAGGTAAAAAATCACCTTGGTGTGCAAATAGCCAAATTGAGCCCAAAGCTTATGGCTTGATAATTGAGCTTCAAATGATCAAATTAACCCCACCAATGTATTACAAACCCTAGTTGGAGTGCATTGAACCCAAAAGCCCCATCTATAGGTCATCAATTGGTCAAATTTGACCAAAGTCAACATTTCCCCAATTTTAGTCAAATCACACATATAGGCTAAATTGGCCCAATTGGGGCATCACCAAGACCCAATCAATATTATATGGTGTCAAGGGACTCAATACCAACACATTGGACCCTTGGGATAACCCAACTTTGGGGAATTGGGCAAAATTACAAATTTACCCAAATTACAACTTATGCCCTTTATGGTTTAAATGGCCCCAATTGGCCAATTTGACTTAGCACCACCCTACACAACACCAAGGAAAGTAAATGAGACCTATATGATCCAAGTGCACATTCAATCTTGGAGGATTAGGGCAAGATCACCAAAATGCCCAAATTGCCCCTATAAGCAATTTTGTGCAAATAAGCCCTATTTGGCCCCACCTTGACTCAATTTCTCTTAGAATAGGCCCATGGGGTCTAATACATCAATATTGCTCAGTCACATTGGAGGGTGTGGGCTTGAATCAAGCTCAAACCCAATTCCTCAATTTGGCATATTTTGATTAAGTGAGCTTGAACCTAACCCAAGCCAAGGTGGAGTGGGCTAGGGCCCTCCAACAAGGCCCATCCAGCAGCCCACACACCCAAGGACCTGAATTGCCCTCTGAATTTCGAATTGGGGGACATGCAAGGGGTTAAAAGGGGGAAAACACCAATTCCATATGAGGACAAATGAGGGGATCATAGATTGAGTGCCAATTGGCACTCAATTCTTCTCCCAAAGCTCATCTCTGAGCTCACTCAAGAATTCCCAGCAGACTTGAGCTGACATGGCATCAGTTGAGAGGGGGGAGGAGAGAGCTTAACTGTTGGGAAATCAGGTGCAAACCGCAGGGCACCGCTATAAAAATTGCAGGAAACAAGAACACAATATAGGCAAAAACTGCGCCCGGCAAAACCCGCCGGCGCACAATCACAAATATATATTAAATTTAACAATATACAAATGCAATAACAAGGAAATAACAAGAGAAGAATACACCGTCCGGTGGAACACTGTAGATGCGCCAGACGTGCACGATCCACGAGCGAGTAGAAGATCTGGATTGCAATCTGCCTAGCGGACGCACAAGGTTCACCAGAACCTTCAACGTCGAAGTCCGACGTTCAACCGCAACCACCACCGGAGACCAACGCCGCCACCGGAGACAAACGCCGCCACCGGAGACAAACGCCACCACCGAGATCAAAACACCGTCAAGTCTAACTGCACTCGCGCACGCCTTCAACGTCTACGGCGATCTCCACCAAGCCCGACGACGACTCCCTCTCCAATGCCGGCGGCTCACCTCCAAGACCGGCGACACTACTCTCTCCAACGGCGAAACACCAAGGTCGGCGGCGGCCTCCCCGTCGCACAAGAGAGAGAGAGAACAGGAGAGAGAGGAAATGGGCGGGACTGCTACAGGCCGGTTGTTCTGATTTCTCCAGGCGTTTTTCAAGAAAAGCTACAGGCGTTTCTACTCCCCGTTTTTCTTACTGGCAGCGAATGCTAAAAACAGGCGGTTCCTCCTTTTTATTTTTTTTAATCCTCCCGGCGGTTTCTCACTTTCTCCAAGGCTTGTTCTCGTATGTCTTCCTGGCGGTTTCAGCACAAGTAAAAGGGGACCACGTACGTGGTCTGCTGTTCACAGTTTTTACCTTCGTTTTCTAAATTATATATATATATAAACTATATATATATAATATGTAAACTTAATATATAAACTGAATCCGAACCAACATATTTCAACAATCCACCACCTTGGTTCGGGATCTGGAGCCACCATCTGCACGAAGAACTCTCTGCACGAAGCACCGCCCCAAAGTCCTGAGGCGTCAGCCGACCTGCTCCAGTCGACTCATCCCTGCTCGGGCTCAACCCCTGAATGTCGACGCAACCGGATCGCTGAATCTGACTCGCCTAGTCAGACTACCAGAAGGGCGATCCCCTGCACCACCTCGACCATCCACCCTGTAGGCCGCAGAAATCATGGGCACACCACCTCGCATCGTGGTCCCCATCAACCAGTACAAACTACTGCGCCGCTCAACTCGCATGAGCACGGTGCGCCCTCGCCTCACCGACAGAACTCCACCTCTCGTTGCAAAACTGCACCCACCGGAGTCCAATCTGCCCAACGAAATCAGATTCCTGTGTAGCTTGGGTACCAGATGTACCCGCTCGAGCCTACGCACTGCTCCGTCATGCATCCTGATGTCCACCGTCCCTGTCCCCGTGACCTCACATGCTGAGCCGTCACCCAGAAAGACCGACCCAGTCGTCACCTCCAGTGAACAGAACATCCCTGCATCTGAACAAATGTGCTGCGAAGCACTAGAATCCAAATCCAGCTATCAGAGTCACTCTGACTCTTAGTGACGCAATAAAATCCGTCATCTCCTTCCAGGTCCAATGTCACTAAGCCCGCATCTTGGACATCCTTTGAAGTTCCAGAACTTCCTGCATGCTGCGGACAATTCCTCCTAATGTGACCAACCTGTCTGCAGTGGTAACACGTCACTACCTTCTTCGACGCCGACCGAGCTCGTGCACTGCTCGATCCTCTGTCAAAACTCCTTCCGCGTCCATGCGCTACCAAGATCTGGTCACCCCTAGGAGTGCGGTCCTTTAACATCTGACTGGATAACAACGCCGACGTAACTTCTTCCAGCCCTGCCGTATCCTTCCCATACAGGAGCGTAGTCACCATGTGCTTGTATGACGCTGGGAGCGAGATAAGAAGCAAGAGGGTTTTGTCTTCTTCCTCCACCTTCACACCAACCACATGCAGTTGGTTAAGAAGTCCATTGAACACATTGAAGTGTTCATGCAGGTTACCACCCTCCTGCATCTTCAGGTCGTACAATCTCTGCTTCAGTAACAGCCTCGCGGTCAACGACTTGCTCATGTAGAGTCCCTCAAGCTTCTCCCACAACGTGACAGCGGACTCTTCAATACCGATGTTGAACAGCAGCTTGTCGTCGACGCACATCCGAATAGCGCTAGTTGCGCGCTCAGTCCACTCAGAATCCTTCACCGGATCGGGCAAAGAATCACGCCCCCACAGCACTTGGATCAACCCCTGCTCAACCAGCATATCCTTGACCCGAATCTGTCATAGGCGGAAATTTCCACTGCCGTCAAACTTCTCCACTGAATACCTTGCCAACACTGAATTCTTCCCTGCCATAACTTCCCTCAGCAAACTAGAAGACCTGATTTGTTCAAAGGTCGGATCTGAGAGAGTGGGAAGAGGACCTAGTTGTTCACCACCGCAATCAAACCCTTCCTAGAACGTCCAATCACGGTCGTCTACCGAACCTGCTCTGATACCACTTGTTGGGAAATCAGGTGCAAACTGCAGGGCACCGCTATAAAAATTGCAGGAAACAAGAACACAATATAGGCAAAAACTGCGCTCGGGAAAACCCGCCGGCGCACAATCACAAATATATATTAAATTTAACAATATACAAATGCAATAACAAGGAAATAACAAGAGAAGAATACACCGTCCGGTGGAACACCGCAGATGCGCCGGACGTGCACGATCCGCGGGCGAGTAGAAGATCTGGACTGCAATCCGCCTAGCGGACGCACAAGGTTCACCGAAATCTTCAACGTCGAAGTCCGACGTTCAACCGCAACCACCACCGGAGACCAACGCCGCCACCGGAGACAAACGCCACCACCGAGATCAAAACACCGTCAAGGCTATCTGCACTCGCGCACGCCCTCAACGTCTACGGCGATCTCCACCAAGCCCGACGACGACTCCCTCTCCAACGCCGGCGGCTCACCTCCAAGACCGGCGACACTACTCTCTCCAACGGCGAAACACCAAGGCCGGCGGCGGCCTCCCCGTCGCACAAGAGAGAGAGAGAGAGAGAGAGAGAGAGAGAGAGAGAGAGAGAACGGTAGAGAGAGAGAGAGGAAATTGGCGGGACTGCTACAGGCCGGCTGTTCTGATTTCTCCAGGCATTTTTCAAGAAAAGCTACAGGCGTTTCTACTCCCCGTTTTTCTTACTGGCAGCGAATGCTAAAAACAGGCGGTTCCTCCTTTTTATTTTATTTTTAATCCTCCTGGCGGTTTCTCACTTTCTCCAAGGCTTGTTCTCGTATGTCTTCCTGGCGGTTTCAGCACAAGTAAAAGGGGACCACGTACGCGGTCTGCTGTTCACAGTTTTTACCTTTGTTTTCTAAATTATATATATATATATAAACTTTATAAATATATAATATATAAACTTAATATATAAACTGAATCCGAACCAACATATTTCAACATTAACTTCACCTTGCCGGCCACACTAATGACAACCACCCCTTCCCAATGTAATAGAGCCAAACCTCCTCTCCCCTGGCATCTATTCGAGCTCAGGAGTGAATTCCTGATGAGCTGGAGGCCTGCAGCTGGCTGGCTGGGGCGGTGGCAACATAGAGAAAATCGCCGGCCATTGACAGCTAACAATATACACTCCCCGACTCAATTCATTCACACCACCAGCTTCAGAATTGAGAGAGGAGAGGAAGCCCCATGCTACTTGAAGGAATCAAGCTCAGCCGCGCCGGAGTAGACATGGACGCCGGAAATGGAAATCAGCTCTTCCTCCGCCGCAATACCCGCCGCCAAGCTCGCACACAGGCAAGTTCCTTCCCCTCTCCATCAGTGCTAGCTTCCCCCTCTCTTCCCTTTTTAAAATCAGTTAAGAATGGTGAAATTCACCACTTCATTTTTATGTTCCAAGCTCGAAAACAAAAGGTGGCGCAGGCCACCTCCGACCGTGATCTCACCGCCAAACGATAGCTCTTGGTCGGGTGAAGGAGATGGCTTGGGCGTTTGGCCGGAGACGGCCTCAGTTGGCCGGAACTCTGCCCGCAAAACGGCCCAGGCGCGGTGAATCAGAGCTGTTGGCTCATCAGAGAAGACGATCCCGTGATTGTTGGATCTGGCGGCTTATGTTAAACGCAGCCCAAAATTAATTAGATCATATCATTAAATGAAATGTCACACCTCTAGCCAGATTTTGTAAGCCGAAATTGAGGCCCTTAGAGGCCAAAAATAAAAAAAAATGTCCAGAGACAGACCTTGTAGATCTTTGAGTCTACTTTACAAAGGAATTAAAATCAGGTCAAATGAGGACCTGTAGACTCTTGTAGGTCAAATTTAGTGAGCCTGGTTCAAATGGTGAACTAGTCATATATTTGTTAATTCTCATTGATGGGGACTACTCTAAGGCCTGAAATTTTGAACATGCAAGTGTCATACCTAAATACACCCTCTGCCAAAATTTGAGGATTTTAGGAAAAGATTTTTCTTAAGTTCTTGTGGGAATTAAATAAAGCATGAAACATTTAATTAGGTAGTCACATGGACCCAAGACCCCCAAACTTATTGGTGTGGTCTAACTTAGGTCATGAGTGGGTCCTGGCTAAAATTTCATATCATGTGCATGAGAGGATTTCTCTGAACTTCTAAATGAAGTTTGGGTCTTAAGAGGGAAATTGGGGTGCTAATAGCCATTTTGGTCTTGTTGATGTTTTAGTTAGGTTTGAAGGTGAAAATCACCTTGCATGTCACTAAAACTTTGGCCATGCAAGTAGGGTGACCTAACAATCCAACCATAGAGTTTGGGGTCGTTAGAGGTAGAATCATTAAGTTTTTCTATTTAATTTAAATTGTCACACCTATAAATTAATGGAATTTTTGGGGTAAAATCAACATGGAATATTATGAAACTTAGGCACTGAAGTTTGTAGGTCAATATTGTACTACTGTGATTTTATCAGAATTTATTGTAACCTGTAGATGGTGGTTGTAGTATAAAATCTTATTGGCACACCACTTGTATTAAATAGTAATTATGGGTAAATATTCCTTGGAAAAATGCGAAACTTAGGTTCTGAAGTTTTTAGGTCAATATTGTACTACTGTGATTTTATCAGAATTTATTGTGACCTGTAGATGGTGGTTGTAGTGTAAAACCTTATTGGCACACCACTTGTATTATATGGTAATTATGGATAAATACTCCTTGGAATATTATGAAACTTTGGCACTGAAGTTTTTAGGTCAATATTGTACTACTATGATTTTATCAGAATTTATTGTGACCTGTAGATGGTAGTTGTAGTGTAAAACCTTATTGGCACACAACTTATATTAAATAGTAATTATGAGTAAATATTCTTTGGAAAAATGTGAAACTTAGGGTTTGAGGTTTTTAGACCAATATTATGCTATTGTGAATTTATCAGAATTTATAGAGATCTGTAGATGATACTTGTTGTGTAAATTCTTATTTGCACCCCATTCATGTTAAATAGAACTCATGGTTAAATAAATCCTGGAAAAATGTGAAACTTAGGGTTTGAGGTTTTTAGACCAATATTATGCTATTGTGAATTTATCAAAATTTATGGAGATCTTTAGATGATACTTATTGTGTAAATCCTTATTTGCACCCCATTCATGTTAAATAGAAATCATGGTTAAATAATCCCTGGAAAAATATGAAACTTAGGGTTTGAGATTTTTAGACCAATATTATGCTATTGTGAATTTATCAGAATTTATGGAGATCTGTAGATGATACTTATTGTGTAAATCCTTATTTACACCCCATTCATGTTAAATAGAAATCATGATTAAATAATCCCTGGAAAAATGTGAAACTTAGAGTTTGAGGTTTTTAGACCAATACTATGTTATAGTGAATTTATCAGAATTTATAGAGATCTCTAGTTGATACCTGATGTACAAAACCCTATTTGCACACCATCCATTTTAAATAGAAATTATGAGTAAATATCCCCTAGAAAATTATGAAATTTAAGATTTGAGGTTTTAGATCGTTACCCATTGAGAACCTATGGTAAAAATTTGGAACTCATTTGGACATGATAGGGTCAAGGTTGCATCTTAGAAGTCAAACTTAGTTCAATCCCACCTTGGTCTGCGAACAGTAGAAATTGAAAACATAGATTCAGACCCCTTCCTTATGGTCACCACCCCCAGAGTTACTAACTCTAAGAGAATTGCAGATGCCCAATTAGGTTGAAGTATTAATCACCAAGGGCAGTCATCGGAAATAAAGACGGAGTGCATTTAGTAAAACTATAAATTTGGGAATTTGACAAGGACCTATTAGGGGAGGCGAAGGATGACTTAACAAGAAGTGAAAATTGTGATTGAGAGATAACACAAGGAAATAGTCGGTCACTAGGAATGACATGGTTCGGTGTTCAATAGAACACCGACACATGTCTGCCCGAGTCAAATGGTAATCCATCCTAGGATTTTAGAGCAATTGAAGAGCAAATGGGCATACAAGAATGGGTAGCAACTAAATAAAATAAATATCCTGGAAAGGGGGATTTGTGCTTCAGTCACCATCACATTCCCTGGTACCGTTGCGAGTCCTTCACAGGGTAATCCATGGGAAGTCCAGGATTCACCCCAAGCTGCTAAGATCAAATAACAATAGACAAGAGTAGTAAAGTAGGAGAACTTGAAACATAATCTCCCTCCCAAATTTGGAAAGCAATGAAATAAGGACTGGGATAGTCCTGCGAGCGGTAGGCTCGGGTTATAAGGAAGGACTGAGATAGTCCTGCGAGCGGTAGGCTCGGGTTATAAGGAAGGACTAGGATAGTCCTGCGAGCGATAGGCTCGGGTTATAAGGAAGGACTGGGATAGTCCTGCAAGTGGTAGGCTCGGGTTATAAGGAAGGACTGAGATAGTCCTTCGAGCAGTAGGCTCGGGTTATAAGGAAAGACTGGGATAGTCCTGTGAGCGGTAGGCTCGGGTTATAAGGAAGGACTGAGATAGTCCTGCGAGCGGTAGGCTCGGGTTATAAGGAAGGACTGTGATAGTACTGCGAGCGGTAGGCTCGGGTTATAAGGAAGGACTGTGATAGTCCTGCGAGCGGTAGGCTCGGGTTATAAGGAAGGACTGGGATAGTCCTGCGAGCGGTAGGCTCGGGTTATAAGGAAGGACTGAGATATTCCTGCGAGCGGTAGGCTCAGGAGGAATGAAATAAGGACTTAGATAGTCCTGCGAGCGGTAGGCTCGGGTTATAAGGAAGGACTGGGATAGTCCTGCGAACGATTGGCTCGATTTTTATAAATTTTGGTTTAGAATTACGAGCTGAAGGCTCGGTGATAGAGATAACACATATTTGCATATGCATAAGATGTGGTGGGTCTTCGGTTCTGGCTTAGTCGTCACACCGACAGCAGTTCGTTGACTCGACAGTGCTAGTGGTTTGATTAGGGGCCAGGTTGTTTTACTGCGTGTCTGACGGGACGGATTCCCTAAACCCTGCCTGGCCAATTCAGTTTAGTACGCAGGAGCTTGTGAGTACCGGGTACCGGTATCACATCGTACGTTAGGGCCTAGGTCTGGTAGTGTGACTTACCCACCTAGGTGAGGAGACGCCCGCTCCTCTGCCACCGTTTGACCACGACGGGAGGTGCCCGAGAGGTTAACTACCTCCGAAAAGTGAGAACTAAAGGTCTGTACGTACAGAGTCGTGTGTGTGTGAGTTGCAACATTGCATTGCATTGCATATCATAACATAACATTCTTGCATAAATCTGAAATCTCATCGTATAAATTAGTATGGGCTCTTTTATACGATGAGTTTACCTTAGTGCCAGATCCCTTATCTTATGTGCTGTTGTGTGTGCATATAAGTTAAAGTTACATTCGTAGCTGCTCTTATTTATTATACCTGCTCATTTATTATCCTGTCTTTTACTTATTACTGCTTCACACTATACTCTGCTAGCATATAATTGATATCATTCAATGTTCAGTAATTATACACCATGCTAGTCTAGCCACATGTCACTTGCTTTTGATTTACCCTTTGATGTCCTCTGCTTCCTCCTCCCGCACGGTGCCTAGGAGTCGCGTGTGGAGGCGGTGAGGAATATGTTGAGTCTTATAGACTGACGGTCGGTGGACCTCATCATTTTAGGGATGATGTGTCAGAACAGCAGGACCCCATTTAGGAGATAGGACAAGAAGACGGGATGAAGCAAAGCAACCACTACATGTCGTCGCAGCAGCAGCTACAGATGCATGAAGACATAGTTTGATAGCTTCCGCATAAATGTAGAGTGAGAGTGTTGTTGCACTATATTTGAACATGTACCGGGCATAAGCCCTCATTCGTTTAGTTCTTTCTCATCGTGGACAATCTAATCTTGTATTATGATAATTATATATTGTGATTTTGTGGACTTGTTTCATTTAATGCTCCAATTACTGTGATGATGGTTGGCCTAGATGATGATGAATAGCCGGCAGGATCGACGTCTTGTGGCGGCGACCATTGAGTGTAATGGTGTCGCCGCAAGACGGCGGTTCTGGGCGGTAAGACCCGGGAAAGAATGCAAAAAAAGAGGGTCTTACAAATGGTAAGCATCATACCCAAATCTACTTCTTCCTCATCCCCTACATCCTTTTAAAATGGATTCTCCCCCATCTCAGTCATTCAACCTAATCAGCCCTACCCCTAATGACCAAACTCTCCCCACCCATCTCCTATCCAACATTCACCATCTACTCAATGTAAAACTGGATCAGACAAACTACCATCTATTGTGATCTCAGTTCCTACCTATTTTTCGTGCTCATGATCTCATGGGTTACATTAATGGCAGCACACCTATACCTCTTCAATCCCTAGCCGACGACCAAATCAATCATGCCTATACTACCTTCTTCAAACAAGACCAGCAGATCCTAAGTTGGATAATCTCCTCCCTCAACGAAAATGTTTTCGTTCAAGTCCTAAGCCACGATATAGCTGCCTCGATGTGGAGTGCTCTTGCAACTATATTTGCGTCAAACTCATAGGCTCGCATTCAACAACTGGAGTTGCAGTTGCGCACTCTAAATTAAGAAAGGAACAACTCCGATGATGGAGTTCATTCAACATGTTAAATCCCTGGCTCATCAATTGACCATTGCCGGATCTCCCCTTACAGATCAACAACTCGTCATCTGTATGCTAACTGGAATCGGTCCATTTTACGCATCCTTAGCTTCCTCCGTAACTTCAAGGCTAGATCTGATGACCCTCAATGAGTTCACATGTATCTTGCTTTCACACGACTTACTCTTTCTTGCTCAACCTACAGAAACTGTTGTGCCAACACTGGCCAACAATGCCCGCATCAATACCTCCACGGACCGCCAAACTACACTCAAGGTACACCAAATGAATTCTATAGCCGCAGACATGAAAGGGGTCGCGGTCGTGGCCGTGGTAGGACATTCATCTTTTGTCAACTTTGCAACAGACCGGGTCATCTAGCAATAAATTGCTATCAACGGAGCAATTTTAACTCCTACCCAACCTCAAGGCAGTAACCAACTCCACAACAAACAGTGCCATCCACACAGTTTGACCACGAGCACCCCCGATCCTTGGATCCTTGACTCTGGTGCTGCACATCATATCACCAAAGATCTGGCAAACCTTCAAGTTAGCAATCCTTATAATGGAAATGACAAGGTTCAAGTTGGTAATGGAGCGGATGTTCGTATTCAGCATACAGGTTCTTCTAAACTCCACTACCCACATCAAAGCTTCAATTTATCCAATATCATTCATGCACCTCTTATATCCAAAAATCTCTTATCCGTTAGCAAGTTCATTAATGATAATGTTATTATTGAATTTAACCCTCATGGTTGCATTATCAAGGACAAAACTACTGGCCTCGAACTACTTCATCGGACTATTAAACAAGGTCTACCAACTACCAAGCTCCACCAAAATTTCATCCTACTCCTCTACATCTCACAATACCTCCATGTGGCACTCCAGACTTGGACATCCATCAAATCACACTTTTCAGCTCCTCCACAAGAAAACTCTCATACCTACAACATCCATCTCATCAAGTTTCATGTGCACTTCTTGCCAACTTGGAAGGAGCCACCAACAACATCTTCCCTCTACTTATAGCAAATACACTTTGCCTTTACAACTTATCTTTTCCGATGTATGGGGCCCTGCACCCACCCTTTCTTTAATTGAGTTCAAATACTATGAAATCTTTGTTGATGCTTATATAAAATTTACATGGTTCTATCCTATGAAAAATAAATCTGAAACATTGTCTAAATTCATTATGTTTCGAACTATGATTGAAAAATCTCTTAATCTCCACATAAAAACCTTTCAATCTGATGGAAGAGGTGAATACATCAAATTCACACCTTACTTAACCCAAAATGGCATTCATCATAGATTCTCGGCTCCCTACATTCTAGCCCAAAATGGGCTTGCAGAACAAAAACATAGGCATATCACTGAGCTTGGCCGAACCCTGTTAATTCAATCCAAATTACCACATCAATTTTGGACACATGCTTTTCAAACAACTAACTTCCTAATCAACATGCTTCCCACACCTCTACTTCAAAACAAATCACCATATGAAATGCTCTATCATAAACCACCAAAGTACTCTCTACTCAAAACCTTTGGATGCCTTTGCTTCCCTTGGCTCAAACATTAAGCTCCTACAACACTTGATGTTAGATCGTCTCCGACGAGCATCTTTATTGGCTATAGTGAAAATCACAAAGCCCACTTGTGATATGACTTAAACTCCTCCAAAATCAATATAGCTCGACACGTTACATTCAATGAAACTTGCTTTCCCTCCCTTCCACAAACAAACCAAACCACCACAAAACCAAACACTCAAACTCCCACTCCTACTACTATCCCAATCATCATCCCTTATTCAAAACCTCCCAACTCTAAACAAATTCAGCAACATACCTCCCATCCCACATCTACATAATCAACCATCCCTCAACATGACTCAAATAGCAACTCCAAGAATCTATCAAAGTCCATAAACTCTCCTCCACAAAATTTGGGCTCAGCCATAAACTTTCCAAACTCCTCCTTGGTCCCTAACCAAGCTCCTCAAAACAAACATCCCATGGTTACAAGACTTTAAACAAGACATCTCAAACCAAGAATATTTGCATCCTCTCCGCACCAACCATGTAAATGTTTTCACTCCAATCTCCACATCACCACTACATACTTTCAAGCTTCCAAACATCCCTTATGGGTTCAAGCCATGAATAATGAATACTCTGATCTCATGTCAAACCAAACTTGGACTCTTGTCCCACCACCAAAGGAAACTAATATTGTAAGTTGCAAGTGGATGTTCCGGCTCAAATATGACAATCAAGGAAAAATTTCTCGTCACAAGGCAAGACTTGTAGCTCATGGCTACACGCAACAAGAGGGACTTGACTATCATGAAACATTTTCCCATGTTATCAAGCCTATCACAATTCGACTTGTACTTGTCCTTGCTCTTACACTTGGATGGAATATACGACAGTTGGACTTTGACAATGCTTTCCTAAATGGAGATCTCAAAGAGGTTGTTTATATGCAACAACCCCCCGACTTTGTAAACACTCAAAAATCGAAGTTTGTATGCAAACTTCACAAATCCTTGTATGGTCTAAAATAGTCCCCACACACATGGTACCACAAATTAGGAAATTTCCTGCTGTCCTACTGTTGAAGCCAGGAAATTCATAGGCTCCAAGATTCATATCAATGTAGCCGGAGGCTACTCACCCAGCAGTCCAACGAGAAGTTCTGACTGGCAACGATGAAGAGGGCACGAGAAAAGAACAACAAGACCCCAGGCGCTGCGGCAGTGAGGTCTCACCACGTACCCAGAAGCTCAGAAGAGACTTCCCCTCCAAAACCAAAAATGGTCGAGCAGGGTACGAGGAAGGAACCGACTTGACTAGTACCGGGAGTAACAAGCAAGGATGATGGGTCCGAGAATTTGAATGTGGGAGTTTCAAAATCTCAAGTTCAGGTGCCAATCCAAGTACCCCTAGGGTCCTATTTATAGGAAAACCAAAGAGAGGGGGGGGGGGTCTTATTTATACCCCACCCAACTCGACGACTTGGAGACATTGAGGCGACCTCGCCTGAAGAGGGGCGAGTATCACCTATGGTCGCCCACCTGTTTGCGAGAATCAAGGCTACTCGCACGAGTACACCCATACTTGCCCAGGCCCTCTTCTGCTCCTGCTGGCTAAGCTGTCTTGTGTCTTGGACTGTTGACCTCTGTGTTGACCTTCTGACCTTGACTTCTGCCTACGTGGCTTTGAGTGGGCCCACCCTCGGAGAATGAGGGTTGTACATAATCTCCGCTCTTTGCGAGTAACGCAGTTGCTCGGAAAGAATCATCCAACCTTCATTCGACGCTTTGTCCTTATGGCGAGTATTGATCTATATAGTTGGCATCTCGCTGGCCAATGCCCTGGCCCTATATATAGAGGGGGAGGGGTCTCTGATGGCAAGACTTTTCTAATCTCGCTTCAAGATATTGCGCAATCATGCTGAAGAAGCTGATGCTGACCTGGCCGACCTTATGGGCTTGCTGCCACCTGTTCGGACACCTGCTCGTGCAAATGTTGAGCTCGAAGACTTCCTCGCCTCCAAGAAGAGGAAGCGTCTTGACAAGAAGAAAAAGAAGAAAGAGAAAAAGAGGAGGACGGTTGCTTCGGAGGATGTCGCCGATCCTCTAGTTGATCAACGTCAGCAGTTGCTCGACGACTTGGGTCTTACTCGCGAGGGCGACTTGCCTGTTACCGATCCTCCTGCAACAAATGTCGCACCGGAGGCGAGTACGGCCGGGGCCTTGACTCAGGATCAACTTGATGTCGCTCCTACGGGAGGTGAGAGCTACCTACTCGTCACCTCTTGGGCTATCTTGCTAATTCACCTATACTGGTGAGGTTCTGACGCTCTTTCTGATACTCGCAGATTAGCCGACCACTAATGCTCAGGAGGAGCCTTTGGTCGTACCTCCTTTGCGATCATCTCCGATGATCTCGCCTGGTGATGGAGAAGGGTCGCGCGGTAGTCGCTCGGTTCGGATCCTTCACAGCTCTCTGTTGGAAAAGCGGCCTTCAAGCGAGCAGAGGGCTCCTTCGGCGAGCAATGCGCCTCCGCCGCTAATGCTTCCACAACAATCGGAGCTGGCGAGCAGTTCGCAACTGCCCGCTGGTGGGCTTCCGCCACCTCCTCCATCCCTCCTCCTGCCGACATCCAGGGCGATCAGCGCCCCTTATCTTCCATTGCTCCTTCAACCCACTTGGGAGAATCCTCGTGTCGAGGCGGGGTTGGGGGTTCGTCGGGGTTATTTTCCCTAAGGGGGGGACTGCGACCAGTGGATGGTCGCGGTCGGGGGGATGCTCCTCGCGGTAGGTAGCAAACCGGCGGAACTCATCCCATCCCGCGAGGTGCTGGGCATCATAATGCCTCCCCTCACCGAGGAAGGAGTTCTCCTTCTCGGCGATCTCGCAGTCCTCCTCGCGGCTCGAGGAACGATGCTCACCGACCTGGTAATCTTGACTGTCTTCTTTCGCTGAATCTTATTGCGAGTTACCTTTGATGCTTGCCACTAAGGTCTTCTGCTTCTTTGTCTTCTTTACAGCTCACGCTCAGACTCCTGTGGGAGCTTTGATTGATGGAGTCGGGTTGCCTTCTCGCGAGTACCAGGAGAGGGCTACTCGCGCTATCTTGGATCTGGAGGCGAAGATAGAGCGCCTGTCGATCAGCAAGCCTCGACGCCGCTTGACTGATATGGAGTCGCGGGTTGAGCTCTTGGCGGCCGTCAAGCCTCATCGTCGACTGACCGAGCTTAAGGCACGAGTATCACGGATGGAAGAATTCGATACTCGGCTAACTGGCGTGGAATGTCTCCTGCAGATTGCCAATGACTTGGAGAGCTGGGTCGCCAGGTTGGAACATCGTCAACAACTTCATCACGACGAGCTTGTTGGGATGCATGCGAGCATGGGCTCGGTTGGCTGCTTGGCGAGGATTGAAGATCAACTTCGGCAGGGCGAGGACTCGATGACTCTGGCCTTCGAGCACTTCAAGCGGGCTCGCATCACGGGGTGGGTCGGGCGACATCCGCAACCTCCTGAAGCCCAGGCGAACCTCCAGGGTCCTCTTTAGATGCTTTTTACCATTGTTGTTGTAGTTGCTAGGTTGCCTTTTGGCGAATGCCTGTAATTTGAACAATTTTTATGTATGTAATTCTATTTGGCGAGTATTTAGAACTCACATTTTATTTATTACTCGCTTTCTTGATTGCTGTGACGTCTGAGTTTTATGTATTCCTTTTGCGTTCTTCTGGCGAGTAGTGGTAGAATGTAGCGTCTATCTGGCGAGCTCCCTTGTATTCTGATGCAGGTACTCGCTTGTTGAGTGATGATGATTTGACGTGCGCCGTTGATTTTGGCGATTTTCCTTGATGCTCGCCCCTCTACACTCATACTCGCGGCGGCATACACGACAAGCCAAGTATCCTCGACTACTATAAATAGGGGGGGTACGTATTTATTACGCTTTCTGGTGATCTCCTTGCATTCCTAGCAAGTATCTTCCGATTGCTCCCTTTCTCTCCTCTTTGATACTCGCTTCTTCTCTTCCCTCTTTCCCAGAATGGCCGACGAGGCGACCATTCGGCGTGCGAGCCATGCCAAGTTTTGCCAAATCCTCCGCTACTTTGGGATAGTCCCTGCCCAAATCAACCCGAACGGAGTGACGATGATCATCGGGTTCCTCTGCTTTTTGCGAGAACAGAAGATCGCCTTCGATCTCTCTGTCTTCCGGCGAGTATTCCACTTCAACGCTACTGGCAAGGGCATTGTCTTCTTGTGCAGCCATGTCTGCACGCTGTCCGGTACGACGAATAAGAATCATCGTTGGGGCGAGCGGCTATTCGTCATCAATGATGACTTTCAAATCATCCCTACCTCTTCCTTCCTGCCGGCGGAGAGCGCCTTTCTGACCCCTTACCTGGAGGAGCGAGGGAGAAGCTACTCGACAGCTTCTGGGGTCATCGCCTGGATGTGCTCTTCTGGAGGAGGCTAGTAGATGAGCTCGCTGAGGTGTTCCCGGGCGAAGGTACTCTTCTGAGCGAGTATTGGTCCTACTCGCCCCTTTGTCTTCAAACCGGCGACTAAAACCTTGTGTCATGTCTTGTCGCAGCTACTCGCTCTTTACCGAGCGAGCTTCTTCCGTTGGCGCCGAAGGAGGGGGTTTCTACCCCGATCAACTTATCGCCGGGTGGCGATGAGCAGGAGGTCATTGGCGATGATGTTGGGCCTTCTCAGAAGCGGAAAGTCAAGGCTAAGTCCAGGGAGCCTGCGACGAGGAAGAAGGAGGTCGCGAAAAGGGACCTGAAGGCAAAGGCGAACGCTTCAGAGGCCGACGAGCCTCATAGTCACCCGCTTTTCAACAAAGGTGGCCGCATCGAGGACGCCTATTGTCGCCCTCTGGTGTCCTGGGCTGAGCGCGCCCACGAGGTGACTTTGAGCACCAACCTTCCCGCCTGGTCGGAAGATTGGGAGGACAGTGGCGAGGCATTCGATGTGATGTTCGCCCTGTATGGTCGCGCAGATGTCGAGGCCCTGCAAGATGTCTTGGCCGAGTATCTGGCGAACCAGAGCTCACGAGCTTACCTGCGAGCTGCCGATCTCGGCCATGCAACGTCGAGGCAGCTGCTGGAGTATGAGCAGATGATCAAGATGCAGAGCAAGAAGCTCATCTCCACGGGGCTAGAGGCCGCCAAGTGGAAGGAGCATGAGGTACTCGCTCGCCCCCTTGCTGGCTTCTGGGATACTCGCCTTTTGTGTCGAACAATTTGCTAATCGTTGTCTTCATGTCTTCTCAGGCTGCCGAGATCGAGGCGGCGAAGAAGTTATCCCAGCTCGAGAAGGAGCTGGAGGATACTTGGCAGACCTTGGAGGCCGCCCAAGTTCGCATTGCCGAGCTGGAAACTCGGCCTGCCGAGCAACAGCCTTCGGAGGCGGGCCCTTCCAGGGTCGAAAAGCAAATCAGGATGCACATCGATGAGATGCCGCACATTCGCCGGGAGATCGCGCGGGCGACCGGGAAGGTTTTCCTAAGCAGGTTGAAAGCTGAAGGTTTCTTGAAGCCGGAGGCGATGGACCTGACCGTGGTGGACCTCATTGTGAAATTTTTCGAATCTTTATGGAGCAAGCAGGAGTTAGTCAACTTAGAGATACTAGCCAAAAATAACCAGAAGCAAATGGAGGCAAACAAACGATCTTTATTGATAACAACTTCAAATTACAAGGCAAGGCATGCTTGGCGAGACATGATTTCGCCAGCACAAACACCAAAGGAAAATAAAACAAGTTGAAGATAACTTGAGACCGCGCGGTCTCCCTTGCGACCTCAGCAACCCGCCAGACCGCAACCCGCCAGACCGATCTCAAAACAACACCAACCCGCTGAACAGACCGCGCCCTTCCTTTCCGAACTCCTTATTCTCCCGAACTCCAGCACCACAACTCCAAGCCGCAGACCGCCCGAACACTTTCAGAGGAAGAGGTGATCGCTGATGCCCGCACTATCCGCAGAAGCTGCACAAGAGAAGTTCAATCAACAGACCGCCCGATCAAACAAACAGAGACCGCAGGAAAGAGGCGAACTCAGCTTACACTTGCTGTGTCTTATTTTTTGCTGCTACAGTGGCTCCTATTTATAGGCGTGGAACCTGATCCAGTCACCACCCTATGAGATAGGATCACCACCCTCCAGACCGCGCGACCTGACCGGTCACACCTCGCGATCAGCAACAGTACTCCTGCTTCATTTTGGTGAACTCGCCAGCTTCAACATCAACCATGAGAGACCGCCACTCTCACAGCAGATCGCGACTCCAAAGGAGATCGCCAGACCGCCCGAAGCTGTTCACCCCCTGCGTTCGCCTGAGACCGCGAACACAGCAAGTTCACCATCAACCCGCGAACTCTTGTCCGCATGCCGGTCTCCTCCTGAGACCACGAACAGCGTCCAGCTCGCATACCAGTCTCCCCTGAGACCGCGACCTGAGACCGCGCGACTAAGACCCATAGTCCGCAAATACCACCAGAAAGCCCGGTCAGCCACCAGACCGCATTCTGGAGAGAACTAGAACAAGCTGTGCGGTCACACCAGACCGCCACAGTCTTGAAGAAGACAACCCGCCACACGGTCACGCACAGACCGCGCGCACCTGAAGACGATCAACCAGCCACGCGGTCAGAGACAGACCGCGCGGCCTCCACCTTCAGCCGCCTTGGACCAGATACCAGCGATCAAGCCAGGAGACCGCAGCTAGGCTAAGACAAGCCAGACCGCAGAGGCAGACCGCCAAGTCGTGCGGTCATGCCAGACCGCCCGACCTCCTCCCAGACCGCCCAGGTCCAAAAGTCCTCTAACTTCCACTTCAATAATTTCAACACTCCCCCTTGAAGTGGGAAGTTGAAACTAGCCCCAGTAGGCTCCTTAGCCGTGTGAACGACCCCTTCGCCAGCGCCTTTGTGAAGATGTCCGCGACATTGTCCGCACTCCGCACATGCTCGACCGAAAGAGATCCCTCCAGCACCTTCTCCCGTATGAAGTGGTGCTCGATCTCGATATGCTTGGTCCTCGCGTGACAAACTGGATTGGTAACCAGTTTGAGAGCACTCTCATTGTCACCGCGTAGCATAGTCGGCTCTCGAACCTCCTTGTGGACGTCTCCCACCAACCTCCTAAGCCAGATGACTTCCTGAGCTGCCAAGGCCGAAGCCTTGTATTCCGCTTCCGTGGTGGAGACCGATACGGAATCCTGCTTCTTGCTGCTCCATGATATAGCTGTAGGGCCCGCCATGAAGACGAATCCAGATGTCGACTTCCGATCATCCGAATCTCCCCCGTAATCAGCATCCATGTACCCGTGCACCTCGAAGCCCGCATCTCTCCTGTATAGGAGACCCATGTCCGAGGTCGCCTTGACATACTTCAGAATGTTCTTGGCTGCTAGCAGATGAGGTACCCGTGGCTCCGCCATATATTGACTCACTCTGCCAACTGCATATGCAATATCCGGGCTCGTGATCGTCAGATAAATCAAGCTCCCAACCAGAGCTCGGAACACTAACGGATCTTGCATAATCCTCCCCCCATCCTTCCGAAGCTTCATAGCCTTCTCTAGAGGTGTGGAATTGCACTTCCCTTCCTTCATGCCGAATCGCTCCACGATCCGCTCCGCATATCCGGCCTGGGTCACCAGCACTCCACCTTCCTTCCTCTGCACCTCGAGTCCAAGGAAATGGTGAAGCTCACCTAAGTCCTTCATCTCGAACTGATAGACAGCTCGGCCCGAAGCTGCGCTACTTCCTCCTTCGAGTTCCCCGTCACGATCATATCGCCGACGTATAGCAGCACGATGACTTGAAGCTCCCCTCTCTTCTTGACGAACAAGCTTGAGTCTGAGTCTGAAGCACCAAATCCACAGAATAGGAAATATTCTGCGATCTTCCCGTACCACGCCCTCGGCGCTTGCTTCAACCTATACAGGGCCTTCTTCAACTTGCAGACATGCTCCGAAAAATCTTCAGACACAAAGCCTGGTGGCTGGAAGATGAAGATATCCTTGTCAATCTCGCCGTACAAAAAAGCATTCTTGACGTCGAGCTGCCAAATCTCCCATCCACTGAACGCCGTCAAGGCAATGATGAAACGAACTGAAGTCATTTTAGCCACCGGACTGAATGTCTCCTCGTAGTCTTCACCGTATTGCTGCGAGAACCCCCGAGCTACAAGGCGAGCCTTGTACCGCTCGATGATGCCGTCAGCCTTCTTCTTAAGCTTGTAGACCCACTTGCATGTAACAGGAGTGGTGCCCTTGGGCTTGGGCACAAGAGACCAGGTCTCATTCTTCTCGAGAGCTGCCATCTCTTCTTGCATTGCAACGTCCCACTCCTTTACGCCTCTGGCTTTCGCAAAGCTCGACGGCTCCCTCTCATCCAAGGGACCATCGAAGAAACATGAGACGATCGCTCGCTTCGACCTCCTCAACTCCTTCCCCTGAACCGCATTGTCTTTAGCTGCTTCTTCCCTAGCTCCCCTTCCAGACGTGCTAGGAGCATCGCTCCCCCTGCTCCCTGAACCAGAAGCCCCCGTCTCAAAACTAGAAGGAGATGGACCACCTGGTGACACAGGTAGCTCCACCTGAAGATCCTCCACAGCTTTCTCCGGCACCTCCACCCTGCTCTCTGGTAGCTCCACATCAGAAGACCCCTTGTACGATGTCACTTCATCGAACACGACGTCGCGAGATACCACAAATCTCCGTGTCTCCGGGTCCATGCACTTCCATCCTTTCTTCCGCTCATCGTATCCCACGAAGACTAGCTTCCTTGCTTTAGCATCTAGCTTCGTTCGAAAAGCATCTGGAACATGCATGTAGCAGGTGGATCCAAACACCCTAAGGTGTGTCATGCTTGGCTTCTCCTTGAACATCATCTCATGCGGAGTCAACATGTTGATGGGACTCA
Organism: Dactylorhiza incarnata; assembly: GCA_033032865.1. Lineage (NCBI taxonomy): Eukaryota > Viridiplantae > Streptophyta > Magnoliopsida > Asparagales > Orchidaceae > Dactylorhiza > Dactylorhiza incarnata. The sequence continues at coordinate 5,983,049 of JAWHQI010000072.1, forward strand.
AAGGCATCCTGTTGATAACGTAGGCAGCACAAGACATTCCCTCCGCCCAGAAGGACTTTGGGATACTCTTGGCATGCAGCCAACACTTGCAGGTCTCCGTCAGATGGCGGATCTTCCGCTCTGCAACTCCGTTCTGCCGTGGAGTATGTGCACAATTGAGCTCTCTCCGGATGCCTGCCTTCCTGCAAAAGGTAGAGAACTCACTAGAGGTGAACTCCCCTCCGTTGTCAGTCCTCAGCTTCTTTACCCTCAGTCCTAGCCGACCCTCCACGAGCTCCTTGAACTCCACAAACTTGGCAAACGCCTCCGCCTTCTACTTCAGGAAATATACCCAGACATATCCGCTGTAATCATCGATCAACACCAACATATATTTGCTGCCTCCGAGGCTTGGGGTAGCAGTAGGTCCCATCAAGTCACCGTGGATGCACTCCAACGACACACTACTCCTTGTCTGCGACTTGTCAAATGGTAGTCGATGAGACTTGCCGAACTGACATCCCGCGCAAACATGACCTTCACCGTAGGAAGATAGACTTGGCAGGCCCTTGACCAGACCTCTCACCGCCATAGCTTTCAGCTTGTCCATCCCTACATGGCCCAACCTCTCATGCCATATAACGGCACCATCATTCGTCTTCATCTTGTCGACATAGGAACTTGTCGATAGAACAAACAAGTCCTTTGCCCATCTCCCGACATGGACGACCTCGGCCTTTACGGCCTCAAAATTGCGTAGAAACTTCACTTCTGTTGGGCCGAACAGAACGTGATACCCAGCGTCTACAGCGTTGGTCACGGAGAAGAGGTTTTTCCTCATACCAGGCACGTGATAAACACTCCTCAAAGTAAGTGGCCCTCTATCACTGCCCAAGGAAACAACCCCCACCTTCTCTACTGGATGCACAGTATTATCAGCAGTAATAATTGCATTGTTACCTGTATAGGGCTGTGCAGAAGAAAGCTTGGTCTCGTCTCCGGTGAGGTGATGACCACACCCCGAGTCCACGATCCAGTCTTCCAGATAGTTGATAGGAGCCGAAGCTTCAACAGAAGCTGAGAAGGCTCCTACCCAACTTCCTTGAATGTGCTTGGCCTCAGCTTCCTCCTTCTCCGCAGCATGCCCAGCTTGGGTGACCACCTTGCAATCCTTCCTGATGTGGCCAAACTTGCCACACTTGAAGCACTTCGGACCTTCACCCTTCTTCTTCCCGTCAGCCTTGGGAGCATACCCCCTTTCCTGCTGCCCAGAAGTTGAAGGCCCATAGCCTCCTCCAACGGTCTTCTTCTTCTTATCCCACTTCTTCTTCTTCCCCGAGAAGAGCACTTCGCCATCTCCCCCAGCCACCGACACCCCCGCCATCTGCCTTGCCAAACTTTCTTGCGATGCAAGCAAGTTCTCCAGCTCCAACAGAGACGGCTGATTTGCCCATCCCTGCACCGACGTCACAAAGGCAACATATTCCTTCCGCAAGCCGCGGATGATGTGCCTCTTCAGCTTCGCCTCAGAAATAGGCTCATCAGGATCCAATGCTGAGATTTCAGCGCATAAGTTCTTCATCTTCAGAAAGAAAGTGGAGATAGAGAGATCTCCCTGAGCCGACCTTAACAGCTCATTCTCCAAGAACTGTAGCCTTGCTACATTCTTCTTGTTAAACAGCCAGTCCAGGGCTCTCCAGATCTCCGCAGCCGATCCACATCCCAGAATGTGATCAAACATATCAGGTGAAATTGCCCTCTTTAGAGTGAACTCTGCCTTCGCATTAGTCCTCCTCCAAGTTCTCACCTCAGCCCCATTATCCCCTTCCGGGACAACTTCCTGCGTCTGATCTCCTCTAACTACCTCCCAGAGGTCCTCACCTAGAAGTTAGCTTTGCATACACGACTTCCACTTTTTGAAGTTAGTCGATGTAAGCATCTCAATTCCAAGACCCCTCGCTTCCATTGCTCTACCACTGGTTCCTTCTTCACAAAGGCGATGGCTACTCTAAGTTACTCACTGCTCAACCACTCCAACCTCGCTCTGATACCATGTGAAATTTTTTGAATCTTTATGGAGCGAGCAGGAGTTAGTCAACTTAGAGATACTAGCCAAAAATAACCAGAAGCAAATTAAGGCAAACAAACGATCTTTATTGATAACAACTTCAAATTACAAGGCAAGGCATGCTTGGCGAGACATGATTTCGCCAGCACAAACACCAAAGGAAAATAAAACAAGTTGAAGATAACTTGAGACTGCGCGGTCTCCCTTGCGACCTCAGCAACCCGCCAGACCGCAACCCGCCAGACCGATCTCAGAACAACACCAACCCGCTGAACAGATCGCGCCCTTCCTTTCCGAACTCCTGATTCTCCCGAACTCCAGCACCACAACTCCAAGCCGCAGACCGCCCGAACACTTTCAGAGGAAGAGGTGATCGTTGTTGCCCGCACTATCCGCAGAAGCTGCACAAGAGAAGTTCAATCAGCAGACCGCCCGGTCAGACAAACAGAGACCGCAGGAAAGAAGCGAACTCAGCTTACACTTGGTGTGTCTTATTTTTTGCTGCTACAGTGGCTCCTATTTATAGGCGTGGAACCTTATCCAGTCACCACCCTATGATATAGGATCACCACCCTCCAGACCGCGCGACCTGACCGGTCATACCGCGCGATCAGCAACAGTACTCCTGCTTCATTTTGGTGAACTCGCCAGCTTCAACATCAACCATGAGAGATCGCCAGTCTCACAGCAGATCGCGACTCCAAAGGAGATCGCCAGGCCGCCCGAAGCTGTTCACCCCCTGCGTTCGCCACCAACCCTCAAACTCCTGTCCGCATGCCGGTCTCCTCCTGAGACCGCGAACAGCGTCCAACTCGCATACCAGTCTCCTCCTGAGACCGCGCGACTAAGACCCATAGTTCGCAAATACCACCAGAAAGCCCGGTCAGCCACCAGACCGCATTCTGGAGAGAACTGGAACAAGTTGTGCGGTCACACCAGACCGCCATAGTATTGAAGAAGACAACCCGCCACATTGTCACGCACAGACCGCGCGCATCTGAAGACGATCAACCCGCCACGTGGTCAGAGACAGACCGCGCGGCCTCCACCTTCAGCCGCCTTGGACCAGATACCAGCGATCAAGCCAGGAGACCGCAGATAGGCTAAGACAAGCCAGACCGCAGAGGCAGACCGCCAAGTCATGCGGTCACGCCAGACCGCCCGACCTCCTCCCAGACCGCCCAGGTCCAAAAGTCCTCTAACTTCCACTTCAATAATTTCAACACTCATCCCGACGCTGCTCGCCGAGGAGTCCACTTCCGCGAGGCGAGATCTGCCCTCGTTTTCCAGTGGTTCCAAAGATGATGATTCTGAAGATGAGGACGACGACGACGTGGATGGCGAGGATGATTGTGATGATGCTGCCTAGTCGCCGGTCTTTTGTCTTTTTCCTTGATAACTGTACATCATTTTCTTGAAGATGTAATTATGAAAGAAATGGAATACAGATTTTTGTGCTCACCTGGTGTTCTCATTCCTGCTTCCTTGTTTGTATGCCGAGTAGCCCTTTAGGCTTGCGACGAGGTTGAGTGCTTGCTAGGCTCCTAGGCACGGGCGAGATTGAGTGCTGCGGTCGACGATCATACCTTACTCGCACCTGCATACTCGCACTATATACTCACACATATATAGTCGCCATCTTCAAGATAAACCTTACTGGAGTCAATCTGCGAAGGGTCTTCGGAGAGGGTCCTGAGGGACAAATGCTCTCAAAGCTCTCTTTTGTACCTAATGAAGGACTGCCAGGACACTTGTACTAATAATGGACTTCAGGATGAGAGAAGTAGATAATGACCATCGGGCTGGTCCTAGGGGACACAACATCCTGATGCCTCCATCCTACCAAAATGTTGATGTTGGTGAAGAGATCGACAAGTAGGGACTGACAGTTGGGGTGGTCCAAAGACACACCATCCCGAGGTCTCCATCCTACTGTGATGTTGATGCTGGTGAAGAGATCGACAAGTAGGGACTGACAGTCGGGGAGGTCCAGAGATACACCATCCCGAGGTCTCCATCCTACTGTGATGTTGATGCTATTTCGATGAACTTCTTTCCGATATACTCAACAATCAGAGGGGATTAAACATACCAACTCAAATGATTGGATAGGGTCATCAGAAACAAAAATGCTATACCGCGAGCCTTTCACTCTTGAGGGTTTACGACACCTTTATTCCAGGGTCCCCTAAGAGGTTAAGTCGATCATCCTATCGTCGAGTTGGGGGGTCGGCGTCACGACTTCTTCCTGATAATCTCTCCAGTCGGATGAGAGATGCGGTCAGAGGGAACCGCGACCAACGTGCAAGGGGGAGCTGATCTTGACCGTCAATATAGTGGATTGGTCTTAGGGGAACGCACTACCGAGGCACCATCCCATCATCCGTTCTAGATCTTACGAGAATCAAGTCGGAGTCCTGTTTCCCAACCCAGCGCGGAGGTCGGCTTCACCTGCTTTTCTTCTTTTCAAAGATTCATTGCTGTGATAGAAATAAGAATCTCTTGCCCTCCCATGTTTTAGGGAGGTGATGAATTCATTTATAAACAATAAATTTCCAGGGGAGGAATGTACACGTCCCTGCTCAGGGATAAAACTTTTTCAGGTCATCGCCGCTCCAGGTATTCCCCAATAGTTCCCCTTCATGATTTTGTAGGCGATATCCTCCTTTTGTAAGTGATTCGCGGATGATGAAAGGTCCCTCCCAATTTGGGTTGAGCTTTCCAACGGCTGCCGATCTTCCTGCCGCATCCACCTTCTTTAGGACTAGGTCACCTGCTTGGAAATGCCTGAGCCGAACATTCTTGTCGAAGTGCTTCGCCATTCGATGTTTGATTTCCTCCTGCCGAGTTGAGGCTAAGTCTCGGAGTTCTTCAATGTAGTCGAGTGATATCTTCTAAGCTTCTTCATTTTCCAGTCGCCATTCTTCGTCTCCGTCTTCAGCTGTTATCACTCTTGGGCTTCTGACCTCGAACTCCACTGGAATGAGAGCTTCGGACCCGTTAGAGAGTTTGAATGGGGTTTCCCCTGTGGCTGAGCTAGGAGTGGCTCTCAAAGCCCACAACATTGAGGGGAGCTGCTCCACCCAATTACCTTTGAGGTTCTCGACTTTCTTCTTCAGCAGGTTGATGATCAGTTTGTTGGAGGCCTCCACTTGTCCATTGCTTGTTGGGTGATGTACTGACGCGAACCAGAGATCAGTTCTGAGCTGCCTGCAAAAATCTTCCAGCTCCAAGCTGGCGAATTGGGGACCATTGTCGGTCACGATGGCGAGGGAGATCCCGAATCTGCAAATGATCTCTCCCCAGATGATGTTCTTCACGACTTGAGAGGTGGTCTTGGCTAGAGCTTTGGCCTCGATCCACTTGGAGAAATAGTCGATCATGACGAGAACGAACTTCCTCTGGCCACTAGCTGAAGGTAAGGGACCTATCAAATCCATTCCCTAGATAGCGAACGACCACGGGGCGGTGATCGAGCAAAGTTGCTGGGACGGTTGCAACTGAAGGGGGGCAAATAGCTGGCACTTCTGACACTTCTTCGAGAAGACCTCCGCATCTTTTCGGATAGTAGGCCAGAAGTAACCATGCCTTAGGATTCTCTGCTCTAAAGTGGGAGTCTCAGAATGACTTCCGCACTCTCCCGAGTGGATCTCTTCCAACATTCGAGGTACTTCGTCTTCAGAGACACATTTAGCCAGGGGGTCCGAGATGGTCTTACAATATAGCTCCCCGTCTTGCAATAAGTAGTACGCAACCTTATACCGAAACTTCCTTTGATCCCCACCATCCGCTGGGAGCTGCCCGACAGATAGAAATGCTGCGGAGGGATCCATCCACGAGGGGCGCTGCTCGATCTCCATCATCTCCCCTTCCTCGATGGATGGTCGAAACAACTCGGTGACAATCCCTCCAGTCCTCGGCCCAAACTTGGCTAGACGATCCGCTGCCGAGTTCTCCTCTCTCTGTACATGCTCGATGAAGAAGGATTGAAAGCCTCCAATCAATCCTTTTACCTTGACAAGATACTTCTGCAGGATGGTGTCACACACTTCAAACTCTCCCCGAATCTGTGATGCAACCACCATTGAATCAGTGAAAGCTCTGATATATTGGATGCCCAACTCCTTTGCGAGACGCAAGCCTGCTACTATGGCTTCGTACTCTGCTTGGTTGTTCGTGACGGGGAAGAGAATCTCGACTGCTTGCTCGATCCTAGTTCCCTGTGGGCTGACAAGAACGATGCCTACTCCCACAGAGTTCTTGCCCGAAGCTCCGTCCACGAACATCTTCCAAGGGATGGGAGTAGAAGCCTCCTCTCCCGGCTCTGCCTCCACCGAGAAGTTGGCTAAGAAATCTGCTATCGCCTGAGCTTTGATCGTCACCTGAGGCGAGAAGGAAATATCGAACTCACTGAGTTCAACCGACCATTTTGCCAGCCTTCCTGAATGCTCTACCTCTTCTAAAATACTTCGGAGGGGATGGTCAGTCACGACCTGGATGGAGTGAGATTGAAAATAAGGTCGGAGCTTCCGCGCCGACACCACCAAGGCGAAGGCAAGCTTCTCCAAGATTGGATACTTCAACTCCACCTTCTTGAGCACCTGGCTAACATAATAGATGGGGAGCTGCTTCTTTCCTTCTTCCCGGACCAGCACCGAACTCACTGCTTCCACTCCTACTCCCAAGTAGAGGAGTAGGTCTTCGCCTTCTTTCGAACTCTGAAGAAGAGGTGTCTGAGTCAACTGCTCCTTCAGCCTACCGAATGCCTTCTCGCACTCATCAGACCAAACAAAGTCCTCGCTCTTTCGGAGAGTCTTGAAGAAGGGAGAGCACTTCTCCCCTGCCTTTGACAGAAAGCGGATAAGACCCGCCTACTTTCCTGTCATCCTTTGAACTTCTTTCATCGTCTTCGGCGAGGTCATCTCTAGGATTGCCCTAACCTTGTCAGGGTTCGGCTCCAACCCCTCCGGGGTGATGAGATGCCCCAAAAACTTCCCCCTTCCAGCTCCGAACACGCACATTGCCGGATTAAGCCTCATCTTGAACTTCCTTAGCGTCGCGAAGGTCTCCACCAGATCTGTAAGACCCCCCCCCCCCCCCCCCCCTTCAGAAACTGGCATGAATAGGGGATCTTATCGCACACCACCGCCAATCCGCAACAAAGAAGGGAATAACGGAAGAGCAGAGGTATGAACGTCTCAACCCTCTCCCATCATTCTCTTCTAAGTTGCGAACCGACGACGGTGTTAAGCGAACAACCATCACACCCCAACCAGGGTTCACTATGAGCAGTAGCGAAAGTATTACTAGCGGAAGACTAGCAGCCACGTAGTAGAGCACAAAAATATAAGAGTATGTAAAACAAGACAGAAATAGCCACAACAACGACACGATGACCCCACAGTCCAAGTACAACAGTCAATAGAAAATCCGTGGGCTCATAAGTAACATGCCAAACCGGATGAAAGGTAATATATAAAGTGCAGTAAATATGTAAATATAATAACTAACTATATGACTGATAATGTTGCCAGGGGTGGCAATGATTATCATCATGCCTTCTATCTCCACGCCGGTCCACGTAAAGTCCACGTCGAGTCCACGCCAAGTTCTAGAGACGCCCACGGTTTCAGTTGCATCACCTTCGGCGGAGCCTCCGCCTAAAAATGATAAGCGCGAACACATCAGTCAAACTAGACTGAGTGGTTCTTCCCGCCCCCCCCCCCCCCCCCCCCCCAAAGCCCTAACGCTCAAGGGAGGGAAATACCATGCTGCAGGAAGTGACAGACAGTATAATATGCAATAGTATAACATACGAGTAGTATAATATGTAATGAGTAAAGTAACAACCTATCAGTTGTGAGCATATAAGTAAGCAGTGTATAAAAGACAATGAAAATATAAGTTCTACTGTTTCGAACCTAGCGGTGTCCACACTCACACACCCAACGAAGGCTAAGCTAAACAGTATGAAACATGCTATCATCTAAGAGCAGTATAAGTAAAAGTATAAACCCAACCGGGATTAATATCATCATCACAAATGCACATGAAATCTACGTTGACATAACTTAACAAACACAATGTCGAGACGCAAGCACTCGATCAAAATCAAGTACAAACTAACGATTGGGACACTTATTCGTGGGGGTAGCTAATCCCACAGGAACCACCATCGTGGCCAAACGGTGGTAGTGACACGTCTTCGCCACTTCTAGAGTGTTTAAGCACTATCACCCCTAGGCCTTATGTACGGCTGTCCGAGCCCATACTCAGTCATCGCCCATACTGGCGGAACAAACAAAAGAACCGAGACATAGCTCAGGTCGAACTCCAGGTGGCTAACACCTACACAAACAACAAACTAGGCTAGGGCGCACGTTGTTGTTCGACCATGAGGCTACCCTGGAGTCTCTGTACGAACCCTTCAGAGTGTGGCACCGGGAGAGCCAGCGACCCACCACATCATACATATGCAAACATACAAACAATCACTTAGGGGAAAGAACACCCTACTAATCATCGCACATGAGGGAAATACACTCAGCTTGTGCATCGTACCACCCTAGCACTATCTGCGTTACAGGCGGACGTTATAGATCTCCATGATGAGAGTCTCAAACCACTCCTCATCACTTAGGAGAAATGAACACCCTACTACTGAATCGTCCCACCCTAGCACTCTCTGCATTACAGGTGGACGTTATAGATCTCCTTGATGAGAGTCTCAAACCACTCCTCATCACTTACGGGAAATAAACACCCTATCGTATCCAAGGTCACCAACAGTTACAATTCATCAGCTTTTATACTTTAGATTAATAACCTATAATTTAACACAACATTATTCGCTCCACAATTTATATTCCCATTCAATCACACAGTTCATATTACCATCATCAGGTCAAGATTGTCACTATTGACTTCAAACATACTTATTGGGGATTCAAAAACCTGATTCATTTCCAATATAAGGTTATACTCATCAAGACTGGATCAACACACGAGATCTAGTCTAGGCCATTAATCACATCCTACATTTAGGATTCGTCACGTACTCTCGCCTACTCCTACTGAAATCATCTTATAGATTCATAACATCGAGACTGTGATCATCATTTCATGCTCGGTCCTGGTTTCAACATAATAGGCTTAAACCTACTAATTCTTCAAGTCTAAGTTCATTATATGTTCTTGTCATCAGACTCGTCTAAGCATTCCAAGGGTTAATAACCTCAATTATAAACCAGGATTTGGACTATCCGCTCATAGGCATCAAATATCAACAGTTGCGACAATACCCTTGGAAGGTATCATGTCGTTGGCTAAAAAATATTGCAATCGACGATGCTCCCTTGGTTCGACGATTCTACCTTAAATCTGAATCACGTGACAACAAACTTGATTTCATCTTCGACGTCAGTCCCCTCTGAAAGCTTCACCATTTATTTCCATTGCGCGGTTCTCCGTTGAGTTCGTCGCATGATCCACCGTCGGTCTCTGCCGCAAGTATTGTTGATCTTCGTTGCGGAATCCATTACTGATTTGTGTCGTGTCGCTTCTTCATTGATTTCCGTCGCACGATCAACACGAGTTCATCGTGAGATCTACCGTCGATCTCACAGCACAATTTAATATTAATTCTCGACGTGCGAGTGTTGTTATTTTGATCGCGCACATCGATATTATTTACCGCCGCGCGATCCTCGTTGTTTTGACCGCGTGCGCATCAATATTATTTGTCGTCGCGCGATCATCGTTGTTTCGACCATGCACACAACACTATTTATTTATCGTCGTATCGCAGCCCGAGACTCGCGGAGAGGGGTCGCAAGGACCCACTCAAAATGATCCGCGGCCACGCCGAGCACGACTACGCTCGAGTGTCCGCGGGTCTCCGAAAAAACGGGGCCTTTGCGAGAAGGTTTCTACAATTGAAACTTAAGATCTATGCAGAGGGAGGAGTCGAGGAAGAACGCACCTTGTGTCCATCCATGTTACATAATAACCACGTTTGCGGCATTTGTTCGTCGTTCCCGGCACTGGATCTCGTCGGATCGGATCTCGTCGATCGTCGCCGAAGTGGTGTTGACCTTGTTGAGTGGTCTATTTTCGGCCTTGGAAATGGTGCTCGCCGAAGAATGAAGTCGAGGGCGCAATTGGAACTTGATCCGCAAGGATCTCGAGTCGGCCCATCACAAACGGAGGAATCGGCCTTGGATCTCGCCGAATCGGATCTTATCAGTCGTGGATCTGAAGTTGGCCGAAGTTGGATCTAAAAAGGGGAAGGGATTCGGCCTTCAGTGGAGGTGAATGATGGTGGTCGCCGGCGGTTTGAGATCTGTCCGGAAGAGGTGGGGAGAGTTTTGTTGAGTTTTGAAGTGAGCTAACGTCCGGCGTTAGAGCTAACGCCGGCGTTATCTCCTTCTCGCTGAGCTAACGTTAGCGTTATAGCTAACGCCAGCGTTAGCTCCTTCTCGCATCTTCCCCCTATTTTTGTCTATAAATAGAGGGGTACCCCCCCCCCCCAACATGGTATTCTGAAAGTGGAGAGTATCCTCGACTTTGAGCGAGTTAGAGATACCAGAGTGCTACCTGGCGAGCATCGAACTTGGAGTAAGTTCGGCAAGCGACCTAGGAAGAGTTGCGAGCTTTAGAGATACCGCCCGGCGCCAGTGATAGCGCTCGCGGTAGCGAGAAGAGGAGAAGCGGCGAGTAGAGAGCTTTGTCTAGTTGCGACTAGGGAGCCGAGGAATGCGAGCAGAAGTGTTAACGCTGCGCGTTAGGAGCTAACGCTCGCGGTAGCGAGAAGAGGAGGAACTAAAGTGTGGCGAGCTTGCGAGTAGCTGGAGTGCGAGCAGCGAGCTTGCGAGTTAGCAGAGCTAATGCTGGGCGTTAGAGTTAACGCTGGCGGTAGCGAGGAGCGAGTATCACCTGCAAGGTGTGCTCCGGAGGAGAAGCGGACCTTGTCCGTGACCAAGTTCTTTTCTACTTTTGGCTGTCGTGAATCAAGTTGGATGCAACTTGTATTCAACCCTGTCCATTTGTAACTAGCTGCCAAGAGTTATTTTTTGTGAAAGCTTGTGTTCATTTCTTGGTGTCCTTATTCTCTTGTTGGTTGACGTGTTATTCCGACTTCAAAATATTTCACATGGTATCATATGGATAGTGGGAACAAGGACTGAGCAACCAAGATGGACGGCGGAGCAGGGTATGCTAGGGGACTTGGCATCGAGCTGCTCACCCAGACCAACTACAATAAGTGGAAGTCTTGCATGAAGAGTTACCTGCTTTGAGAGGACCTATGGGAGGTCGTTGGAGGAGAAGAGCAGGTAGAAGTCTTTCCAATCGAAGACAATGGTCAAGCTGTGAGAGCTTGGAGGAAGACCAACGCCAAGGCGGAGTTCACCTTGAAGAGAGCCATTTCACCTGACTTGTCTGACCACATCATAGGTTGCAAGTCAGTGTCTGAGATCTGGATAGCCCTCGATGGGTTATTCAACAAGAAGAATATAGCGCGGCTACAATTCCTGGAGAATGAGTTAGCGAGGTCGACTCAAGGCGAGATGGCGATATCCACCTTCTTCCTGAAGGTGAAGAACCTGTATGGGGAGATCTCATCCTTGGACCCTGAAGAGCCAATCTCAGAGGCGAAGTTGAAGCGGCACATACTCCGAGGCTTGAGGAAGGAGTATGTCCTTCATTACTTCCGTGCAAGGGTGGGCTACTCAGCCCTCCTTATTAGAGCTAGAGAACCTGTTGTCGTCACAGGAGAGCTTGGCGAAGCAGATGGCGGGAGTATCCATCTCAGGAGGAGATGGTGAGGCCTTGTTCTCAGGAAAGAGGAGATCCTGGGACAAGAAAAAGAAGAACTCTGGAGATGGACCTTCAACGTCCTCTAAGGGAGATGGGAGGAAGTTCCTCTCTGCGCGCGATGAGATGGGGAGATCCCTTTGCTTTGCCTGTAGGAAGTACGGACACATGGCAAAGGACTGCCAGTCCAATCTGATGGCCGATCATGTTGCTAACAAGGAGGGAGATCACCAGAGAGGTGGAGGAAGAGGTGGACGTCACCAGGGCGGTGAGAGGGGGGGGGGGGGGGGGGGGGGACAATTGTTTCCTGGCAGAGATGACGGCAACGTCAGTCGATGTCTTAGCCTCCATTAACCTCGAGAACGGCTGCATAGTGGATTCCGGTTGCGGGCATCATCTCACCGCAGATATGTCCAAGTTCGACTCCTTGGAAGCATATGAAGGAATGAATGCTATCATTACTGTGGATGATACGGTACATCCCGTGGAGCGAGAAGGGAAGGTGTCCCTTGGGAGTAAAGAGAAGTCAGTGACACTGAAGAGTGTGTATCACATGCCTGACATGAAGAAGAACCTCTTCTCGGTTGCTAACGCAGTGGATGTTGGATACCACATGCTGTTTGGACCGAAGGAGGTGAAGTTCCTGAAGAACCTTTCATCTGTCGAAGCTGACGTCATGCTCACCGGGAGAAGGGTGAAGGATTTGTATGTTCTGTCTGCAAATGCCTACATGGACAAGCTGAAGACAAATGACAGCGCAGTGATCTGACATGCGATGCTGGGTCATGTGGGGTTGGACAAGCTGAAGATGATGGCGACAAAGGGCCTATTGAGTGGCCCGCCTCATCTCTCTTCCTACGACGACGGCCATGTGTGCAACGGATGCCAATACGGAAAGTCACATCGACTTCCATTTGACAAGTCGGAGACCAGGTGTAAGGCACCTCTTGAGTGCGTACATGCTGATGTTATGGGGCCGTGCACCACCCTTACTTATGGAGGCAATAAGTATGCGCTAGTTCTGGTGGATGACTACACCCTCTATACGTGGGTATACTTTCTGAGAGAGAAGTCAGAAGTATTCGAGAAGTTCCAAGAGTGGAAGGAACTTGTGGAGGGGAGGCTGAACCGCAAAGTGAAGAAGGTGAGAAACGACAATGGAGAGGAGTTTACCTCCAATGAGTTTGCTTCTTTTTGCAGGAGGTTCGGCATTCGGCGGGAGCTCTCTTGCGCTCACACACCTCAGCAGAATGGGGTGGCAGAAAGGAAGATCCGCCATCTGGTGGAGACTACCAGGAGTTGGCTATATGCCAAGAGCATTCCAAAGGCCTTATGGGTGAAAGTAATGGCGTGTGCTACTCATGTGATCAACCTGCTACCTCTGAGTCCTAACAGGATGGTGTCTCCACACCAGCTCATGTTCGGGGAGAAGCCAAATGTGGGTCACATGAAAGTGTTTGGTTCTACCTGCTTCGTGCATGTCCCGGACGCTCAGAGAACCAAGTTGGAGCCGAAAGCGAGGAAGTGTATCTTCATCGTCTACGATGAGCGGAAGAAGGGGTGGAAGTGCATGGATCCGCAGACCCACAAGTTCGTCGTCTCGTGCGACGTAGTGTTTGACGAACTGATCTCATACCATGGAGTCTCTTCTGTGGTGCTGTCGGAGAGTGGAGAATCTAGCAGAGAAGAGAGGGTCACTGAGGGCCCTACTGTGGAGTTGGAGCTAACTCTCAGTGCTCCATCGCCATCTGGCTCAGGAGGAGCTTCTGGCTCAGGGGGAGATTCGAACTCAAGAAGAAGGGAGAGCACCGCTTTAGGAGGAGTTCAGAGAGGAGCTCAAGCAGAGGAGTCTACCGGAGTGGTAGACAGTGACCAAGCCTTGAGGAGGTCGAAGCGGACCATCGTCCCGCCTGCTCGATATAAGGAGGGGAACTTCGTGAGTTTAGTCTCCTGCTTCTTCGCAGGACCACTCGATGAGAGGGAACCTGCCTGCTTTGAGGTTGCAGCTGGCATCAAGGAGTGGGACACGGCCATGATCGAGGAGATGGAGGCCCTAGAGAAGAATGAGACATGGGACCTGGTTCCCATGGTGGAGGGCATCAAACCTGTCACCTGCAAATGGGTGTACAAGGTTAAGAAGAGAGCATATGAAGAAGTAGAGCGGTACAATGCGAGGCTTGTCGCTCGGGGCTTCTCACAAACCTACTGAGAGGACTACAAGGAGACATTTAGTCCTGTCCTAAAGATGACGTCGGTGAGGACGATCATCGCTCTGGCGGCGTGCCGAGGTTGGAAGCTGTGACAGCTTGATGTGAAGAACGCGTTCCTGTATGGAGAGATTGACAAAGACATATTCATGGTGCAACCAGCTGGATACGTGTCCAAGTCACTTCCACATCACGTCTGCAAGCTGAAGAAGGCCCTTTACGGGTTGAAACAGGCGCCGAGAGCCTGGTATGGAAAGATTGCGGAGTACTTGTAGTTCTGCGGCTATGATGCCTCAGACTCAGACTCTAGCATGTTCGTGAAGAAGAGTGGAGGTCTTCACGTGCTGGTGCTACTGTATGTCGATGACATGATCGTGACAGAAATAACCCTGACTCCCTGAGGAGGTCGCGACGCTGAGACATCAACTTTCCATACGATTCGAGATGAAAGATCTTGGTGAGCTGCACCATTTCCTTGGCTTCCAAGTTGAGAAGAGAAGAGGCGGGCTGTATTTTTCCCAGAGGGCGTATGCCGAGAGGATCGTCGAAGTCAGCATGAAGGAGGGGAAGAGCAGTTCCGTTCCTCTGGAGGCTGGGCTGAAGCTTCAGAAGGAAGAAGGGAGGATTCTTCCTGATCCGAAGATCTTTCGGGAACTGATGGGGAGTCTTATCTACCTGACTATCACGAGGCCGGACATCGCCTTTGCTGTCGGCCGAGTTAGTCGGTATATGCAGGAGCCGCGGAAGCCTCATCTGGAGGCAACTAAGGGGATACTGAAATACGTGAAGGGAACCCTTGAGATGGGGTTGTCCTATGGAGAGGAGTCTAAATTCAAGCTGCATGGGTACACAGATGCAGACTATGGAGGTGACGCTGATGATTGCAAGTCGACATCAGGTTACGTGTTTTTGTGTGGAGATGCTGCTATCTCGTGGTGTAGCAAGAAGCAGGACTCTATTTCAATTTCTACCACGGAGGCCGAGTACAAGGCGTCATCCTTAGCAGCTCAGGAGTGTGTCTGGCTAAGGAGACTAGTGAAGGATGTGGACGAGGAGGTCATTGGACCTACTGTGCTTCGCGGGGACAATGAGAGTGCATTGAAACTGATAACCAATCTAGTGTGTCTTGCAAGGACCAAACACATTGAGATCGAGCATCACTTCATCAGAGAGAAGGTGTTGGGTGGCTTGATCGCAGTGGAGCATGTGCGGAGCGAAGACAACCTTGAGGATATATTCACGAAGCCCCTATCTGTGGGGCCATTCCGGAGGCTTTGCTCGTTGCTTGGAGTTGTTCCCGGAGCTCACTTCAAGGGGGAGTGTTGAGTTTTGAAGTGAGCTAACGCTCGGCGTTAGAGCTAACACCGACGTTATCTCCTTCTCGCTGAGCTAACGCCAGCGTTATAGCTAACGACAGCGTTAGTTCCTTCTCGCATCTTCCCCTGTTTTTGTCTATAAATAGAGGGGTACCCCCCCCCCCCCCAAAGATGGTATTCTGAAAGTGGCAAGTATCCTCAACTTTGAGCGAGTTAGAGATACCAGAGTGCTACCTAACGAGCATCGAACTTGGAGTAAGTTCGGCAAGCGACCTAGGAAGAGTTGCGAGCTTCAGAGATACCGCCCGGCGCTAGTGCTAGCGCTCGCGGTAGCGAGAAGAGGAGAAGCAGCGAGTAACAAGCTTTGTCTAGTTGCGACTAGGGAACCGAGGAGTGCGAGCAGCAGTGTTAACGCGGCGCGTTAGGAGCTAACGCTCACAGTAGCGAGAAGAGGGGGAACTGAAGCGTGGCGAGCAGCGAGCTAGCAGAGCTTGCGAGTTAGCAGAGCTAATGCTGAGCGTTAGAGTTAACGTTGGCGGTAGCGAGGAGCGAGTATCACCTGCGTGGTGTGCTCCGGAGGAGAAGCGGACCTTGTCCGTGACCAAGTTCTTTTCTACTTTTGGCTGTCGTGAATCAAGTTGGATGCAACTTGTATTCAGCCCTGTCCATTTGTAACTAGCTGCCAAGAGTTATTTTTTGTGAAAGCTTGTGTTCATTTCTTGTTGTCCTTATTCTCCTGTTGGTTGACGTGTTCTTCCGACTTCAAAATATTTCACAAGTTGGAGTTTCAGATTAACAGATCTTGAATCTTGGAGGTAGCGGAGCTTTGTTGGAGATCACTGTTGGAAGTTTTCGGGAGACCTACGGTCGGGTAGGGTACATGAATAATGTTGGTGTATATTTGGACTCGTAACGGTGTTCGGAGGCTTAACGGGTCGTGTAGGATACGCGGATATCCAATACCCGTAGATACTCCTAGGGTTTGCCTATTTATACCCAGCTAGGGGCAACGGGTTCTGTGTTCCACACTTGACACTCCCCGGGATGCTTCGAGCGCCTCTCACAATCTCGAAGTAGAAACCCTAGGCGCTCCAAGCACCCCTCCCGTGTTCTGTTCGTTTTCTCATTTTCTGCGGCGCTGCTAGGAAAAACGAAGAAAATCTCGGCGCCGCTCTGAGTGAGTTTTCACGTAACCCGCCGCCTAGAGCTCTGCCGCCGCCTCTTCTGATCGGCGGTGCTTTTTCACGAGAGAACCTCTGCCCCCGATCTGTAAGTTCTGTCGTTGTGGAAAGAAACGAAACCACCGTCTCTTCCAGATCTGGGTTTTCCCGTGTCTCGTTCCCGACCGCTTCCTGCCCTAGTTTCTTCTTCCGGAAGTCGCCAGAAGAACAGTAGGGATCGCTGTCAGTTTTGATCGCGAGTTGCGATCTCTGTTTAGAGCCGCTCTCCCGCAACAGCTTTTCTGTTTCCGGCGCCAAGCGTAAAGCAACGACAGTTTTCTGCAAGTTCGCAGATTTTTCTTCGGCAGCCTTCTCCTGTGCTGAATCGTCGTCGCCTTGATCGTGTAAAAGAGGAGGCAGATCCTCTTCTCCACCGGATTTTTTGTTTTCGCATTCCTGGTGGACGCCCAAATCGAAATCTTTGTCTGGATCTCTTGTTGCTCGTAGATCTCTTGCTGCTCGTGGATCTCTTGCTGCCCGTGGACCTCCTGCAGCCGATCTTGGAGTGCCGATCCTTGCTGTGGAACCCTTTGCCCTTGCTCTCCTGGGCAAGCTTCAGTACATAGTGAAGCTTCTCCTGTGCTTCCAGTGAAGGTCCTCCAGTTGTGGATTATAGTGCTCTATTCTTGCACTTGTGTTGCCGGATCTCGCCGGATTTTGTTCTGCACGCTAGAGACCGATCCGAAGGGTGAACGATGTTGAAGGCGAACAACTTCTCCTCTCCAGTACCGATGAAACGAAGCTGGAAAAATTCACGGCGACGGAGTTCAACACTTGGAAGTTGAACACGCAATTTGGGATGAAATGTCTGAACATGTTCTACACCGTTCAGAATGATCGTGCTGCGTTCATCGGGACTGAGGATGAAGAACAGTGGATCAGCGATGAGGACTTCTGCCGGGACTATTTACTGAATTGTCTCTCCCCAAGCTTGGCAAAGACCTACATGAAGATGAAGACTGCAAAGGAGATATGGGACGCTGAAAGACGAGTTTTAGTTCTCATTATTATTATTAAAAGTCTTATTTAACTTTGTTTCAAATTAAGTGATATATATAAATATATATGAGTGCTGATTGAGAAAGTAAAGCATAAATAAACAAGCACATAACCAGATAACACAAGATATATAGTAGTTCCCCAAAACCTGGGTACATCTACTCTTCTACCCACTGGTAGGAATCCACTAGGAGGTTGTTGATAAGGTGCCCTCTCACCAAGGTGATTTTGATAAGGTGTCCACACACCAAGGTGATTTTGATAAGGTGTCCGCACACCAATGGGAGTTTTGATCAGGTGCCCAATTCACCTATAAGCTTTTGATAAGGTGCTTATAAACCAAGCTGCAGGTTTTTGCTAGGGTGCCCTGTCACCGGGAGTAAACTTTTGAAGGGAGTTTTAACCCTTTACAAGATGGGAAGGAGAAAGGGAAAAGATATATTGTTCTTCTCTTTTTGCTGAGAAAACACTTGAAAATCCTGATTGGATGTTGAGTTGGATCTTGATGAAGATGGTGAAGAGAGCTCCCCCTGTCTGATTTAGTTGTGGAGGCTCCTTGGTTCCGAATCCTCTATTTCAAATGTATGGAGTGGATCACCTCTCGTTGTTCTCTGTCGACCTTCTCCTTATTTATAGCTCTGTGTATTAAGATAACACTATGAGAGAGAAATCAATTAGTAGACAGAGTATTAGAAAGAGAGAAATATTTCCATAACTATTATATCTATAGAAGGAAAGAATTTATTTTGATTTCAAATAATATCCATAATCAACTTAATCAATTTAGCCAAGAATCAATTAGAGGGAAGGAATGATTCATAACGGCTATAAAAGAATAATATTATTCCATATAAATCAGATCTATAGAAAGAAGGAAAGAGGTCTGATGTTATTTGAATTTAACATAGTAATCGACGTACGTCGATTACAATTCGACGTAAGCGTCGAATTCATCCTGACTGGACGTCGAGAGGAGAATAAGGAAGGTGCGTCGACTAGAAATCAGAGCTACGTCGACATAGGATACGTCGAATTCTTATTAAAGTTGCTTCGACTCATTCTGAAAGAAACGTCGACAACACTTCGACGTCGCGTCTAATACTATTCGACGCATATTTACTTAACCTTGATTTTTCTTTCTTAGAATTCATATTCAACTCATTTTGGGGGTTAAGACAAATCATTTTCCCAACAATCTCCCCCTATTTGTCTTAACCCTATTCAGAGAAAAATTGAATCAGCATTTAATCAACACATCAAAGCATATTTTATCGAAAGAGATATATTAGGAAATCAGAAAAATCATTTTCAGAGAATAAGGGGAAAATAGAGAACTAAGTGATCTTTGTGATTTCAGGTGTTAGTCTGTGTGAAAAATCAACCTCGCTTTGATACCAAATGAAAGATGAGTTTTAGTTCTCATTATTATTATTAAAAGTCTTATTTAACTTTGTTTCAAATTAAGTGATATATATAAATATATATGAGTGCTGATTGAGAAAGTAAAACATAAATAAACAAGCACATAACCAGATGACACAAGATATATAGTAGTTCCCCAAAACCTGGGTACATCTACTCTTCTACCCACTGGTAGGAATCCACTAGGAGGTTGTTGATAAGGTGCCCTCTCACCAAGGTGATTTTGATAAGGTGTCCACACGCCAAAGTGATTTTGATAAGGTGTCCACACACCAATGAGAGTTTTGATCAGGTGCCCAATTCACCTATAAGATTTTGATAAGGTGCTTATAAACCAAGCTGCAGGTTTTTGCTAAGGTGCCCTGTCACCGGGAGTAAACTTTTGAAGGGAGTTTTAACCCTTTACAAAATGGGAAGGAGAAAGGGAAAAGATATATTGTTCTTCTCTTTTTGCTGAGAAGACACTTGAAAATCCTGATTGGATGTTGAGTTGGATCTTGATGAAGATGGTGAAGAGAGCTCCCCCTGTCTGATTTAGTTGTGGAGGCTCCTTGGTTCCGAATCCTCTATTTCAAATGTATGGAGTGGATCACCTCTCGTTGTTCTTTGTCGACCTTCTCCTTATTTATAGCTCTGTGTATTAAGATAACACTATGAGAGAGAAATCAATTAGTAGACAGAGTATTAAAAAGAGAGAAATATTTCCATAACTATTATATCTATAGAAGGAAAGAATTTATTTTGATTTCAAATAATATCCATAATCAACTTAATCAATTTAGCCAAGAATCAATTAGAGGGAAGGAATGATTCATAACGGCTATAAAAGAATAATATTATTCCATATAAATCAGATCTAGAGAAAGAAGGAAAGAGATCTGGTGTTATTTGAATTTAACATAGTAATCGACGTACGTCGATTACAATTCGACGTAAGCGTCGAATTCATCCTGACTGGACGTCGAGAGGAGAATAAGGAAGGTGCGTCGACTAGAAATCAGAGCTACGTCGACATAGGATACGTCGAATTCTTATTAAAGTTTCTTCGACTCATTCTGAAAGAAACGTCGACAACACTTCGACGTTGCGTCGAATACTATTCAACGCATATTTACTTAACCTTGATTTTTCTTTCTTAGAATTCATATTCAACTCATTTTGGGGGTTAAGACAAATCATTTTCCCAACAGACGCACTGGAGGAGCATTTCAGGCAGGAGGAGGACCTGTCCAAGGCTTACTTAGTGGACAAGTTCCACTCCTTCATGTTCGACGAGGAGAAAGAGATTCTCCCTCAGGTATCGGATTTCGAACACATTGTTGATTCCTTACATAGCGAACAAATTTCTCTGCCAGATAGCTTTGTTGCTGGCACAATAATTTATAAGTTGCCTTCCACGTGGTATCATTTCAAAACTGAAATGTACCGGAAGAAGATGCAGGTTGGTCTGAATGACCTCAAACGTTTTATACACATAGAGGATGAAAATAGGACTCGACACGCGCTAGAAGCTGTTAGCAAGCAAAAAGCTGCCGCTAACATGGTCACTAGCTCTAAGCGTGTGCCGAATCAGAAAAAGACCAAACCGCCCCCAAATAAACCACAGGTTGCGGGCCCTAAAAATAAAATAAAGAAATTTAAGGGCAAATGTTTCAACTGCAACAAGTGGGGGCACAGTGCATCTGATTGTAGGCTTCCCAAAAGAGAAAGAACCAAAGGACCACAAGAGGACAACCAAGCCAATATGGTTAGCCTTGCTGAGCCTTCTAACTTTGCCGCCATGGTTGGAAATGCGCAGGCCAGCACTGAGTGGTACCTGGATTCGGGAGCAACTTGTCATGTATGCAACAATGCTAATCTGATGACAGGGCTCGCTGAGGCAAAGGAATCTGTGACCGTTGCGAACGGTGGGGTGGCAGATGTGCTGAAGGTGGGGAACGCTACACTACTGCTGTCCTCAGGTAAGTCTTTAACTTTAAGAAATGTTAAATTTTTTCCTTCATTATCTGCTAATTTAGTGTCTGTTAGTCTACTTTGTGATGCTGGTATGTCTGTTAATTTCTGTAGCGGTAGAGTAACACTGTCAGTCAACTCACACTATTTTGGATGTGCATACGTCCAAAATAGAATGTACCGACTAAGTCTAGCTAATGAAATAGTTCAACAAGTACAATCAAACTTAGTTAGCCCTAAGACTCTACATGAGAGACTAGGACACGTGAACTATAGGAAGTTATTCCAAATAGCTAGAACTCACCAGATCAACTTAGACACTAAAACCCCATGTGGAAAATGTGAAGTGTGTGCTCAGACAAAGATCATTAGGAAACCTTTTAGCGCGGTTACTAGGAGCACAACACCACTAGAGCTAATACATTCCGACATCTGTGACTTTAAAAGTTTCGTCACCAGAGGAGGAAGGAAGTATATGATCACCTTTATAGATGACTGTTCTAGGTTTTGTCACATTTATATACTTAAAACTAAAGATGAAGCGTTTGAAAAGTTTTGTCTTTTCAAAACCAGGGTAGAAAACCAATTAGGCATGAAAATAAAAAGGTTTAGAAGTGATCGAGGAGGAGAATACATGTCCAGTGAGTTCAAAGATTTTCTTGCCTCTCAAGGCATCATAGCCGAAACCACTGCTCCTTACTCACCCCAATCCAATGGTATAGCCGAGAGAAAAAATAGAACATTAAAAAGAAATGTTAAATTCTATGCTCCTCACTGCAGGCATGCCTTCTGCTTTTTGGGGAGAAGCGGTCTTAACTGCGAACCACATTCTAAATAAAGTCGCGTCCCTCATGTTAAGTTAGATGTTACACCCTACGAGCTTTGGTTTAAGAGACCCCCGTCAATTACAAAATTTAAGACCTGGGGCTGTATAGCCTATGTCAGGGTTCCTGACCCTAGACGGTCTAAGATTGGACCTAGGACCAATACATGTGTCTATTTAGGTTGTGCTGAAGATAGTGCTGCAGATCGATTACTTGATATTTCCAACAATATTATCATCGAATCTAGGAATGCAGTGTTTTTTGAAGATAAATTTCTTAAAGATAAGAACCTGACACTCCCAGGTATGCAAGTATCTATTACTGAGGAGGATCCAGAATCAGTACCGAGCACATCCTATTCAGTTCCTGTAGACACCAGTGGCCTAGAGTCTAGGAGGACTTCAGTGAGAGAGAAAACTCCCAGAACCTTCGGTAGTGATTTTGTTACCTACCACGTTGAGGACGATCCGTCCACCTATAAGGAAGCGATGAGATCAAGAGATTCACTACTCTGGAAAGAAGCTATTGAGGAAGAGATAAATTCTCTCCTACAGAACAACACCTGGACGTTAGTTCCTAAGCCTAAAGGAGCTAAACCAATAGGATGTAGGTGGGTTCTGAAAAAGAAACTAAATCCTGATGGTAGCGTGGCTAAGTATAAAGCATGCATGGTGGCTAAAGGTTTCACACAAGTTAGTGGGGTGGATTATTTTGACGTATATTCACCAGTGTGTCACTTAACAACCATTAGGATCCTCCTAGCTATTGCTGCTATTGAGACCCTTATTGTCCATCAGTTGGATGTTAAGACTGCGTTCCTGAATGGAGATCTGATCGAAGAGATCTACATGAGCCAACCTGAAGGTTTCATTGTAGACGGTCACGAAAACATGGTCTGTAAGCTTTTAAAATCGCTATACGGATTAAAACAGTCACCTAAATTATGACATGAGAAATTTGACTATTGTGTAAAGAACATGAGATTTTTGTCAAGTCTCTCGGATAAATGTCTTTACATACGTCATAGATCAGATAATGTCGCCATAATATGTTTATATGTAGATGACATGCTAAGTCTAGCATCCGATCAATCCGAAATGGATGACGTAAAGCCGGGTCTGATGAAAGCATTTGACACCAAAGATCTAGAAATAGTTGACACTATCCTAGGTATGCAGGTGAGCTTTGGGAAGAATGGCATTTCCCTAAGTCAAAGCCACTACATAAAATCCTTGTTGGATATGTGTGGATACAGTGATAGTCGAGCTTTAGAGACACCATACGATTATAACAACCGCTTAAAGCCCAATGAAGGAGCTGCAGTTAGACAGTTAGATTACTCTAAACTGATTGGTAGTCTCATGTATGCTATGGTTTGCACTAGATCTGACATAGCCTTTACGGTAGGCATGTTAAGCCGATTCACTAGCAATCCTGGCCAGAACCACTGGAATGCCCTAGATAGGCTAATGCGATACTTAAAGCACACCAAAAAGTATGCTTTATGCTATAGTGGTCATCCTCCAGTTTTGGAAGGCTATTCTGATGCATCATGGTGCTCAGAAATAAACGACAGCAAGTCCACTAGTGGTTTTATTTTCACACTAGGAGGAGCAGCTGTAGCTTGGAAGTCCAAAAGGCAGTCCTGTATTGCTCTCTCTTCCATGGAATCCGAACTGTACGCTCTAGCTTCAGCTGGAGAAGAAGCAGAATGGATAAGAGATTTGGTTATGGACATTCCATTGACGAGCCTGAAACTGAGTTCTGTTGCAGTTTACTGCGACAATCAGGCTACAAAGACGATTGCCACGAACACTATGTTCAATGGCAAAAGAAGGCAACTACGGATGAAACAAGCCTGGTTGACCTCTCTCACTAGTCAAGGGATTATGACCCTAATAGATGTGAGATCGAAAGATAATGTTGCAGACGCTTTAACCAAAGGCTTGAATAGAGCTCTTACAATAAAAACATCGGGGGAGATGAGATTAAAGTTCATAGATGTATGAAACTTTCCTCCTGTGTTTATGTTTTAATAGTAAGAACCTATAGTCGCAACATTCAAGCATCTAATAACAGACTGAAAACCCCAAATAACTTCTGGATGAAAACCCAAGATGTCTAGATGCTGGTTATTCCACATTTGATAACCTAACATCTTTCTCATCGTAAGTTGATTCGAGAGTTATTCAACTGGGAATCGAAAGTCGTTGTAACAGTTAATCTAAACATTTATGGTCATAGCACATTATTCCACATTTGATAATGTTGCAAATGATGGTGTGCCAAATCATTTGTTGATGAGGTACATAGTGATCATTAATGAGTAAGATAACAATGTTTGATTTATTAAAATCAAAACTTTAACTGGTCCTAGTTAGACTGGATATAGATGCTGACAGTGTTACTTCACTATTGCTACAAGTACTAAGCTCACTCAGGTAGAGCTAGCTTACTTTATATGTTACTGCATACGTCTATGAATTCATTGAGTCTAATCTCATGAAATTCCTTGCAGGCACTAGTGGAGATGGAGGAGAGAAAGTGGTGTTCGACATGGATGCTGATGATCTACTCTCTGAGTAGAATTCTTTATATGTTTTGATTCAGTACCTTGTTTTTTGTTTTCAGACTTATTTATGTATGAGTAGCACTGTTATTTGTTTTGGATGTTTTATGATTCTGTTATAACAATCCTGCTTATGTTTAAACTGTGCTAACTCTTATTGCAATGTGTAAAGTCGAAAACATGTCTTTTAGTACCCTCCACTTTCTGCACTCCGAAACGTACACGTTACTTGCCACAAATATAGGAGGAGACTGTTGGTGTATATTTGGACTCGTAACGGTGTTCGGAGGCTTAACGGGTCGTGTAGGATACGCGGATATCCAATACCTGTAGATACTCCTAGGGTTTGCCTATTTATACCCAGCTAGGGGCAACGGGTTCTGTGTTTTACACTTGACACTCCCCGGGATGCTTCGAGCGCCTCTCACAAATAATAAGGAAAAAGAGTTAGTTTTAGGTATTTAAGTGATTTGTGTACGGTAGATTTGAAGGCAACAAAAACTCTTAAAAATTAGTTTATATATAGCCAAATTTAGTCTATATAACAGTGCACATAAAATATGGCTATCTTCCAAATTTTGAACGGAGAACTTCACGCGCGCACAGTTGTTCTTGCTGGTGACAGGAATATGTAACGAGAAAAGTATTTCCTTGAGGATCATGTGATATGATTTTAAAATGATTTTCATATTATTTGTATGGGATTATTATTGCTGCGGAAGATAAGCTCTGCTGAGAGCTGCAAATTATAAACAAATGAAATTTTGCCGGTCAAAGCCCGCGGCAATGGAATTGACTAAGTAAATCTTCAGCTATTGACTTTGTATAGTTGACCTCTTGACGACATGCCTTAGAAGCTATTACGAAATTTCTGCGAAGATTCCGCATGCGATATATATAATCATACATATACTAAGCTTTCTAGAAGTTGAAAATATACTGCCGGCGCTATGAATTGCCCGCAACAAGAAACCCAATTGCTATAATTTGTAAGTTTGAGAAGACTCGATCGCAGAGAGAGAGAAACAGAGGACTTAGATTTAGAGAACAGAGAGGAAGAGGAAGAAGACTCTAGAGAGAGATGACGTCCAACTCCGGCGATCGGAGGCGCCGGGCTGGACCCATCTTCATCTTCTTCCTGTCTCTCTGCGCGGTCGGCTCCGGCGTTGACGCGGTGGTCCACCATCTAAAATGGGAGATCAAGTATGAGTACAGATCGCCGGACTGTTTTCAGAAGCTCACCATCACCGTCAACGGCCTCAATCCGGGTCCGACGATCACCGCCGTCCAAGGCGACACCCTCGTCATCGATGTCACCAACGGCCTGCACGGCGAGAACACCGCCATCCACTGGCACGGGATTCGCCAGGTTAATTATCCCTCTCCCGTAATTTAATTGATTATTATTCTGGTCTTGAGGATATTTTTCTCTCATTTAAGATTAATATTTGTAAATGAATATGGCTTCTTTTCGGGGTGCCGCGGCCGGGCGGCGGGGATCAGCCCCATCATTTAATATCCGCGGGGTGGCGACCGTGGTCACGGTTGCCTCTGCGCGGATTTCATTCTTAGGAGAAAAGCCGCACCAAACTAGCCCTCTATTGACTTTTTTTTTTAAAATTCTCTCCAATTTTGACAATTCATTATTACATGTAGTTAATCATATAATTATGCCTTTTTTTTTACTTAATTACATGGTAATTGTATTAATGGGGAAGAAGATTCTACAACTTAAGAAGAGAAGTTAATTAAAACACCTTGAAGCTGTAGTTTTTACTATATAATCTATCAAGAGTCACCGACCTATATAGTAAATATACAGAGATTTACGTGTTTCGACAATCTGCAACTGTAATTAGAGGTCTTGAATGTCTGTAAAGAGCTTACAAAACATAAAATGCACGGCGAAACTATATCTATCTAGGGGCAGATGAATTTGGATTCGTGTTGTCAAGACAATGAATTTCGACTACTTGTAAAAAATGGTGGCCTCTCCTGTATCTATCAATTGTCCGTTTAATCCTGATATTTGAATTTCATCTGATTAATTCCGACTTTATCAGCTTCAAGTATCGCCGAGTTAAGCTCGACATCGATCTGAATTCTCGCGTTGATCCTCAAAGCATAACTACTAATTATCATATGCATGATTTTAGCGTCGTGTCTACTTAATTATTTATATTGAATGCTTAATTACAGAGCGATGTTAAACGCATGCCAGTTTTGGCTATATGCAGACCACAGTTTTTTAAAAAGAGCGATGTTAAACGCAGGCCGATTTTAGCTATATGCAGGCCACAACTTAAAAAAAAAATATCATTTTCCTTTTAAAACTTCAGGAAAAATGATTCGAGTAGTTTAATACTTCGTGTATTATGTGTTTTTTTCTTCCATGCAACCGTGTCCCCAAGGAGTTCACTCGTTTGTCCGAGTCCGATGTGTTTTTAAATTACAACTGGCCTAAAGCTATTCATGGGTATTTGCTACGGCGATGACGACGGCGGCGATGACGACGATCACGACGTCGTCGGCGATGGCGGCGATGGCGTGCAGTTAGCGCCTTTAGGGATACTCCATCAATAACTCTTCCAGGTTTACTGACGAAACAGTGACATTCAACGTAACCTTGCACGCATGATATTTTACTTACTTATTTTATGAATGTTATTTTGCTTGGTGATTTATTTAGGAAAATATTAATTTGATTTTTGAATATGGTATGTAAATATGAAATTTGGCCTGCATGAATAATTTTTTGACCTGCATATATCCACGGCCTGTATATAGCCAAAACCGGCCTGCATTTAACATCGCTCTAATTATATTAATTATGTATGACCAATATTGCAGCGAGGCAGCCCTTGGAGCGATGGCACCGAAGGAGTCACACAGTGCCCAATCCTACCCGGGGAAACTTTTACCTACCGATTTGTTGTTGATCAGGTAAGCTTAATGTCATAGACCCGAAGTTTATGACTCGCGATTTATATCCGCCGAAAATCATACTTAAAAACTTTTTAAAATTGTTCAGGCTGGGACGTACATCTATCATGCTCACTACGGAATGCAGAGGACAGCGGGGTTGTATGGCTTGATAAGGGTGCTTGTTCCTGAAGGCACGATCGAGCCTTTCTCGTATGATACTGAGAGAAGCATGATATTAAATGATTGGTGGCATAAGAGCACCGTGGAGCAGGCTGCGGGACTTTCGTCTTTGAACTTCGGCTGGGTCGGCGAACCACAGGTTTATTTTATACATCTTTTTGTAACTTTTGATTATGTTTTATTCTATATTGTGAATGATATGGTAGTGATGATGAGAATATAGTCTCATATGGAGAAACTCATATGACAGTTGCACGCATTAAGGCTCTGTTTGGCATGACGGTGGCGGTCATGAACGCGATGGTTATGAACCGTAACGCCCGACCTCATTCAAGGAACTTCATCCACTTGTATGATGGTCGTATTTTTGTCCAAACTCACTGGAGCAAAAAAGCCGCGCCAAACATAGCGATCTGATGCTTCTCATGAAGTCACCTGCATTAATAATCTCTAATAACTATTACAACTGAAATAATACTTTTATTTGAATACACCAATTAAATTATCATAATTCTTCTTCTAGACTTTAGAATTTTGGGGATGAATAAGATTGTAAGCTATCTCTAGCTGTTATACCAAATTTATTTAAAAGATGTATTAATGGAGGAAGAAAAATGAAGATAAGGAATCCTTGAATAATTTGTCTTTAATTTTTGATTTGGTAATTAACAACATGACCCAAATTATTTTTATAGCTAGCCTTTCAAATAACTCTTCGCATATTCATACATACATTCCACTTGTTGCGCGTCGTTTAGTTATCCCACGCACAGTCAAAAAGATAACCAATAGGGCAGCGAGACGTTTTACGTGGAAAATCCGGAAAGTGAAAAAAATCACGTGTCTAGACCCAGTTCTGACAAAATCTACTAGTTGTAGTCGGTTACAGGAGTTAGAGTTTTTAGAAGGGTGACATGCCACCGATCCATTTTACAAGTAACTTGAGGAAAAAACTAAGTCTTTAGCAGCGCTCACGGGAGCAGTCTCTAGAGAAAAACCATCGCAAGCGGAGCAAACGTTGAGCAGGAGGAGATGAACGGAGAGCCAAATCTTCGCCGAAAAACGCCAGAGCTCCGTCTTCTCCTTCTTTCTCTGTACCTTCATAGGTCCTATATCACTAGCCTTACAAGTTGTTAGTAGTCATAACCACCCAGAATGGTGTTGGTGTGTGCCGCCCATATTTGAATCAGACAGGATTCCTTTGATCGGGGATGCCACTTATGACAGTTATTTCCCCTCACTCTGATTTAAATAGAATGATCTATTTAATGGGAATATTGATTGCCCATAATCAGGTTGTCCTTCCTTATTCTACCCTCTTTTATTTGACAGTTTTTTCTTGCCTATTTAGAGGAGATAAATGATCTCCATATTTGGAGGAGGGGGAAACAGCTATATATAGAGGACCAAAGAGGGAGTAAAATATGATTCACGTAACCAATAATAAGAAGTGGAAGAGGAGGTGCGGCTGTGCATTCATGAGAGGAAGAGACTAGCGGCGGTGGCGGCGGCGAAGTCTAGTTCCGGCGATCCGACGACAAGGAGGGCGAATCCTTTCGGCGACTCCGGTGTTTGAGTCGAGACCGATCCCCTCATCGGCGGCGGGATCTCAGGCGGAGATTCCTTGAAGGCCGGCGACGCAAGCGGTGTTTCTCTTGGCGTATCTCAGATCTATCGTTTCAGTGTAATCTCTGTACTAAAACTCTGATTATTTTAGTGGATCTTCTCCGGTGCTCTCCCCGTGGATATAGGAGCTTCTCTCCGAACCACATATATTTTGTGTCGTCTGTGTATGCTTGGAAATCTCGTTCTGTGATTTGTTTATTATTTTTGCGCGATTAATTTTGTTCGATATTTAATTCCGTTGCGCTACCGCGGTACTCGGTCCGATTGCACAACAATTGGTATCAAAGCTAGGTTCCGCGGGAGTGATCGTCTGGACGTTCTGGTTCTAGATCTGGGTCAACGGTAGGTGACGACAAGGTCCGCTCCCTACCTTCTCAAGATCTGATCTGAGAACAGTATTCTGATCACTCAGTTAGCACTGCGAGCAAAATTAATGGCGGCAAAATTTGAAATTTCCAAGTATGACGGCAAGATCGATTTCGGCTTATGGCAGAAGCGGATCAAGGCGGTTCTCGTTCAGCAAGGACTCCACAAGGCGCTACTCGGCAAGGAGAAGTCCGGCGTAAAGAAAGACGAGGAATGGGAGGAACTGGATCTGAAGGCCATCAGCACAATCCAGTTAAGTCTCGCCGACGAGGTCATGTACAACGTGGTCGACGCTGACACCACAGTAGACCTATGGAAGAAATTAGAGGAGCTGTATATGTCAAAATCTCTCACAAATAAGCTCTATGTGAAGAGACAGCTATACAGCCTAAGGATGTCTGAGAGTAATAAACTGCTAGAACACATGAATGTGTTCAACAAGCTGATTTCCCAGCTGCAGAGTATGGACGTAAAAGTTGAAGAGGAAGACCAGGCGCTCCTATTATTGTCTTCCCTACCGAAATCCTATGACCATCTGGTCACCACGATCCTCTACGGAAAGGATACGCTCAAAATGGAGGAGGTGATGACGACGCTGCTATCAAACGAAACGCTGAGCAAACCTGGTCCCAGCACCAGCGAAGGTTTGTTCGTGAAGAACAAAGAACCGGTCAGAGGGATATCGAGAGACAGAGGGAAGAAATTCAATCGGGCTAGGTCTAAATCTCGAGACAAGAAAAATCAGTGCCACTACTGCAAGGAGGAAGGGCACTGGAAAATCAACTGTCCGAAGAAGAAGGCGAAAGAGAAAAATCAAGAGCCTCAGCAGGCGGCGGTGGCCTCAGACCCCGAGAGTGACGCCGATGTACTTCATGTACGATCCACTCTCGACACCGCTGATGCGTGGATCATGGATACTGGGTGCTCGTACCACATGTGCCCAAACAAAGAATGGTTCTCCAGTTTTAGGCAATGTGATGGCGGTCGCGTCTTAATGGGAAATGACTCAGAATGCAAGACGCTCGGGATCGGTAGCATCAGAATCAAGATGTTCGATGGAACGATCAGAACCCTTACTGACGTAAGATACGTGCCCGATCTAAGGAAGAGTCTGATTTCCCTGGGTACTCTGGAGGCAGCCGGGTGCTCTTACACCGACGAGGGAGTATATCTGAAGGTCAAGAAAGGTGCCCTGGTGGTCATGAAAGGAGAGCGCTCTGGCACTCTCTACAAGCTGATCGGCACTACCATTGCTGGCGACGCGGCGGTTTCTGAAACAACAGATGAAGATTCCTCTCTACTGTGGCATGCCAGACTTGGCCACATGAGCGAGAGAGGATTGCTGGAGCTTCACAAGAAGGGCCTACTGAAAGGGGTCAAGACATGCAAGTTAGACTTCTGCGAGACCTGTGTTCTCGGGAAGCAGCACAGGGTGAAGTTCGTGACATCTACACAGCGGAGTAAGCAGGCACTGGAGTATATACACTCAGATGTTTGGGGGCCTTCCCCAGAGCCATCTCTTGGAGGAGCCAGATACTTCGTGACTTTCATCGATGATTTCTCGAGAAAAGTCTGGATCTACTTTCTGAAGTACATGTCCGAAGTATTCGACAAGTTCAAGATCTGGAAGACGACAATTGAAAAGCAGACTGGGAAGAGAGTCAAATATCTGAGATCTGATAACGGCGGCGAGTACACCTCAGCGGAGATTCAGGAATACTGCAATCAGGAGGGCATCACTCGACACCTTACTATTCCTGGTACACCGCAGCAGAATGGCGTTGCAGAAAGAATGAACCGGACGTTGCTAGAGAGAGCTCGGTGCATGCGGCTATTTGCAGACCTACCAAAGTCTTTCTGGGCCAAGGCTATTAATACGGCATGTTATCTAGTGAATCGATCTCCTTCGATGTCATTGGATCTGAAGTCTGCACAGGAAGTTTGGTCAGGTACTTATGTTAACTACTCTGATATTCATATATTTGGATGCCCCGTATACACCCTTCTACAGGACTCAGAGAGGACGAAGCTCGATGCTAAGTCCAAAAGGTGCATCTATCTGGGACAGAAGGCCGGCACGAAGGGGTTCAAGCTGTGGAACCCTGACACCAAGAAGGTGGAGGTCAAGCGCGACATTATCTTTGACGAGGCCTCTATGCTAAAGAAAACTCAGTCTCATTCTAAAGAGGTGGAGAAGACTCCAGTCACACCAGTGGAGGTGGAGCTGGAGGGAAATGACAAAGCTGACGACGATAATTCCTCTGACCCGGAGGATACTGACACCGTGCAACCTATCGAGGCGGAGCGGTATTCGATTGCTAGAGGCAAGTCTAGGAGAGAGGTCCGACTGCCTCTCAGGCTACAGGACACTGTAGCATACGCATTTCAGGTAATCTCCTCAGACCCTTGTTCCTTTCGTGAAGCTATGGAGAGCAGAGATAGCTCTCAGTGGAAAGCTGCCATGGAGGAAGAGATGGAGTCTCTTCACGTGGGATTTGGTTACCTTACCAAAGGGAGCCAAAGCAATCAGTTCAAAGTGGGTGTTCAGGAAAAAGGAGCCCGCATCAGGAAAAGATC
Source organism: Dactylorhiza incarnata (assembly GCA_033032865.1). Taxonomy (NCBI): domain Eukaryota; kingdom Viridiplantae; phylum Streptophyta; class Magnoliopsida; order Asparagales; family Orchidaceae; genus Dactylorhiza; species Dactylorhiza incarnata. Next base: position 6,015,093 of record JAWHQI010000072.1, read on the forward strand.
AATGGAGATATAAAGCCAGATTTATTGCCAAGGGGTTCGCGCAAAAGAAAGGAGTTGATTTCGATGAAATCTTCTCACCGGTGGTGAAGCATTGTTCAATCCGAGTGCTACTCGCGATGGTGGCAATGGATGACATGGAGCTAGAGCAGATGGACGTGAAGACGACGTTTCTTCATGGCAACTTAGAAGAGGAGATCTACATTTTGCAACCCGAGGGTTTCATCCGTGCTGGTGACGAGAAAAAGGTGTGCAAGTTGAAGAGATCTCTCTATGGTCTAAAGCAGGCTCCGAGAATGTGGAACAAGAGGTTTGACATGTTCATGAACTCACAAGGATTCTGCAGGAGCCAGTACGACAGCTGTGTCTACCATAAGTTCTTGGCAAGTGGGGACATTCTGATTCTGATGTTATATGTCGACGACATGCTGATTGCCTGCCAGTCAGCCCAGGAGATCAAAATTTTGAAACAGAAACTACATGCTGAGTTTGAAATGAAGGATCTGGGTCAAGCACAAAAGATCCTTGGTATGGAAATCAAGCGAGATAGAAAGCGGGGCATGCTTTGGCTTTCTCAGACAGGGTACATTCAGAAGGTTCTGGAGAAGTTCAATATGATTGAATCTAAGCCTGTTTCAACCCCTCTTGGGCAACAGTTTAGATTATCAGCGCAGTAGTGTCCAGAAACAGAGGAAGAACGCCAAAAGATGCTCGGGGTGTCGTACGCTAGTGCGGTAGGATGCTTGATGTATGTCATGATATGTACGAGACCAGATATCGCTCAGGCTGTGAGCGTGGTCAGCAGATATATGGGGAATCCTGGGCGACAGCACTGGGAAGCAGTCAAGTGGATTCTAAGGTATCTGAACGGAACGCCAAACGTCGGCTTACTATTCAATAAGAGCGGAGATGCTAGAGTTCTGGAAGGCTACGTCGATTCGGATTATGCGGGTGACCTCGACCGAAGAAGATCTACCTCCGGGTACATCTTCCTTCTTGGTGAGGGTCTCATCAGTTGGAAAGCCACTCTTCAGGACATCGTGGCTCTATCTACGACGGAGGCGGAGTACATTGCGGCAGTGGAAGCTGCGAAGGAAGCCATCTGGCTAAAAGGTCTCGCCAAAGAACTCAGGATTTCTCAGGAGACGGTGAAGCTGCACTATGACAGTCAGAGTGCAATTTGTCTGGCCAAAGACCCGGTCTACCATGCCAGGACAAAACACATTGATGTGCGGTACCATAAGTTGAGAGAGTTCGTGGCTGGCGGAGATATTCAGTTACTGAAAGTCCCCACGGAGGACAATGTTGCGGACATATTGACAAAGTCTGTATCGGGAGTCAAGTTCAAACACTGCCTTGACTTGGCTCACATTTGTGCCTGCTGATCGTGGTGACCCCAGGGAGAGGGGGTAGTTTTCCGGAGGGAGAAGATCCAAGCTGCAGGTGGAGTTTATCGTGTGAGGCGTCAAGGTGGAGATTGTTGGTGTGTGCCGCCCATATTTGAATCAGACAGGATTCCTTTGATCGGGGATGCCACTTATGACAGTTATTTCCCCTCACTATGATTTAAATAGAATGATCTATTTAATGGGAATATTGATTGCCCATAATCAGGCTGTCCTTCCTTCTTCTACCCTCTTTTATTTGACAGTTTTTTCTTGCCTATTTAGAGGACATAAATGATCTCCATATTTGGAGGAGGGGGAAACAGCTATATATAGAGGACCAAAGAGGGAGTAAAATATGATTCACGTAACCAATAATAAGAAGTGGAAGAGGAGGTGCGGCTGTGCATTCGTGAGAGGAAGAGACTAGCGGCGGTGGCGGCGGCGAAGTCTAGTTCCGGCGATCCGACGACAAGGAGGGCGAATCCTTTCGGCGACTCCGGTGTTTGAGTCGAGACCGATCCCCTCATCGGCAGCGGGATCTCAGGCGGAGATTCCTTGAAGGCCGGCGACGCAAGCGGTGTTTCTCTCGGCGTATCTCAGATCTATCGTTTCAGTGTAATCTCTGTACTAAAACTCTCTGATTATTTTAGTGGATCTTCTCCGGTGCTCTCCCCGTGGATGTAAGAGCTTCTCTCCGAACCACGTATATTTTGTGTCGTCTGTGTGTGCTTGGAAATCTCGTTCTGTGATTTGTTTATTATTTTTGCGCGATTGATTTTGCTCGATATTTAATTCCGTTGCGCTACCGCGGTACTCGGTCCGATTGCACAACAAGATGATGGCACAAAATTTTTTTTTTGAGAAAAAAATGGCATTACAATTATATGTTTTCCTTTTTTTAATACAATATCTTATAATATGCTTATATGATGTTTTGATGCAGTCTTTGCTAATCAATGGAAGGGGGAGATACAATTGTTCGTTGGCCGGAGGCGCCGATGTTTGTAATGCGACAAATCCTGGGTGCTCTCCTTTTGTATTGACAATGGTCCCTGGAAAAACTTATCGCTTAAGAATAACAAGCGTCGCTTCGCTTTCTGCACTGAATTTGGAAATTGAGGTAAATAAAATTATCAATTATGAATTTAAGTATTCATTAATTACTATATAAAATTCAATCTTTATTTGTAATATAATTATACTAAGATTTTTATTTTTTTATTTATTCAAATGTAATTTTGCTTCTTCATTTGTACATGAGAGAAAGAAAGAAAAGTAATTTATATAGAGAAACAACAAGATTTAGTGGGAGGGAGATTATGAGAGAGCAAATGAGGATCAAGTGCAAATGTAGCAGTAACTATCATGGGTGGGTCTAGGAAGTTCAATAAGGGGGTGCCAGACATTGTCTTTTTCTGGCCAAATTTTTTTTTAAACGTCTCCATCTTAGCGGAGCCGTTTCTCCCTCATTCGGTCACCGTTTTTGACATGTAAGTAGCCAAAATTTATTGTCTCGAAAAGAGGAATCCAAATCCACTATCTATTTTTGTAAAATATTTGGGGGCCCGGGCCCCAGCCAACCCCCCTTAGATTCGCCCTTGGTTACTACATAAATGTGACGATATTGTTTTTTTTTTCTTTCGCCCATATAGAGAGAGCAAGGAGAGAGAGAGAGTAGGTGATGATGACATACACAACTACTAATACCTACTAGTTTAATGAAACACTAATTAGGGTTCCGGTCGTGAAAGCGGTGGTTCGTGAACGTCCGACCTCACCCCTGGAACACCATTCACATTTTAGGTTCAAAGTGAGCTTTCTCTGTGGCAGCGATCACGACCTTTGGCATGTCAGACAAATATTTTATAGCGGCGTTGTTTTTGTCAGCATGCACAGCGGTTATGACCGCCATAAATATAAAAGTATTGTATGAAGTTTCTTATGCGAGGTCGGGTGTTCACGAACGACAGTTATAAAAGTTGTAGATTTCGACGAGATCTACAACTTAAAAGTTATATGAATCACAAACTCTTTAGCCCAACGCGGGGAATGACTTTGCCGAGTCTCAGTCTTTATTATATAATATAATATAACTATTATCTTATTTGTGCGGATATCAGCGCCCATAAACTATGGTTTTCCATTGATGGCCGGCCGCAATAGACCGTTTGGCACTGCGGCTTCAAACACGGCCTTAAAGCACAACAAATGGAACAAAAATTTATACAATAATTTTATGAATATAATTAATTTTTGATCAAATCTAATATATTAATTCATTAATGCTTTCTTCAGGGACATAACATGACGATTGTTGAGGCCGACGGCCACTATACGCAACCAATAGTGGTGAAGAACCTGAACATCTACTCCGGCGAGACATACTCCGTTATCGTGAAGGCCGATCAGGATTCCACGAGGAACTATTGGGTCGGGCTCAACGTCGTGAGCCGGAAACCCGGCACCCCCACGGGCGTAGCCATTCTCAACTACTATCCAAACCACCCGAAGAAGTCGCCGCCAACCACTCCTCCGTCCGGCCCCCTGTGGAATGACACGGTGTACCGGTTTAACCAGAGCAAGCTGATCAAATCTCATCCGAACTATACCGAAGCTCCGCCGCGCACCTCCGACCGCGTCATCATTCTCCTGAACACGCAGAACAAGGTCAACGGCCACGTCAGATGGTCCATCAACAACGTGTCCTTCGTGCCGCCCACAACCCCCTATTTGATTGCTATCAAAGAGAATTTAAAAAACGTGTTCGACCAAAATCCCGCGCCGGGCACCTACGGCTACGAGAACTATGACATATACAGCGTGCCCCAAAATCCGAATGGGACGCTGAGCAACTCGATCTACAGGCTCGAGTTTAACTCGACGGTGGACGTCGTCCTGCAGAACGCGAACACGATGAATCTGAACAACAGCGAGACGCACCCGTGGCACCTGCACGGGCACGACTTCTGGGTGTTGGGATTCGGGCTGGGAAAATTTGATCCGGATGTCGATCCAAAGAGCTACAACTTGGTCGACCCGATTCTGAAGAATACGGTGGCGGTGCATCCTTACGGATGGACCGCGCTGCGGTTCCGGGCCGATAATCCAGGGTTGTGGGCCTTTCACTGCCACGTGGAGGCCCATTTCTTCATTGGCATGGGGGCTGTTTTTGAGGTAGGGGTGGACAGGATCGGCAAGTTGCCTAGTTCTATAATGGGCTGCGGTGAGTCAAGGCGGCTCATTAAAACTTAGGGGATATTTGTCATTTATTTTTACTATTTCAATTTAAGAGCTTTTTAAGTATTTATATTTTATTTGTTTATGTATAAATTCTTCCAATACAATAAAGATAACGGCTATTTGTAGTCCTAAAAATATCTCAGATAGCTATTCGCAGTTCTAAAAATACTTGTTTTTAGGTAATTGTTAACCGCACCACAGTTTTGGCTATCCGTGACCCTTTTATATGAAGTATTATGCGTTTTTTTTAGAAATATGCCGTGTACAAGCAATTTTAAGAAAAGTGTTCAACACGAAAGTTGTAGACATCGTCTAGATCTACAACTTTCGTGTTGAACACTTTTGCTAAAAATGCACGCACAAGACGTATTGCCGCCCGAATTGAAACATGGGCGTAACTATAACAAATTTTTGGAAATACTCATTGAACACTTTTACAAAAATGCACGCACAAGACGTATTGCCACCACCACTGGCCGGCCGACCGCCGCCACCGGCCGCCGCCTCCACCGGCCGCTGGCTACCACCACCGGCCGGCCGGCCGCCGCCGCCGCCGCCGGCCGCCGCCACCGGCCTCGCCTCCACCGGCCGGCCGACCGCCGCCGCCGGCCGCCGCCTCCACCGGCCGATCGCCGCCGCCGCCACCGGCCGGCCGGCCGCCGCCGGCCGCCGCCTCCACCGGCCGACCGCCGCCGCCGCCACCGGCCGCCGCCACCGGCCGACCGTCCGCCGCCGGCCGCCGCCTCCACCGGCCGACCGCCGCCGCCGGCCGCCGCCGACCGCCACCTCCACCGGCCGACCGCCGCCGCCGCCGCCGACCGTCGCCGCCGACCGGCCGCCCCTTGGCGGTCGGCCACCCATGGCCGGCCACCGCCGTCGCCGCCCTTTGCTCTCCACCGTCCGATCTCTCCAGGCCTCCGCGGCCCTCCGATCGTCTCGCTCAATCACGACCCTCCAATCGTCATAAACGATCCCGGCCCTCCGTTCGGTGGTTATCCACAATAACCACCGTAACCACCGTAACTTCCACTCCAAAGCCCTATAAATACCCCCCTATGCCTCCTTTCAAAGGGGGCTCTCATTCTCTCCTCCACTCTCTCTCTCTTCATTTCCTCCTTTCCTCAGAGCTTCTCTCTCTACATTCCACCACTTCTCTCGCTACTACTTGACAGGTTCCTCCTGCGAGCGCCTCTCACCAGGGAAGAAGTGCAGCACCGTTCAAGGCGAGCGCCCCGAACCCAAGCAGCAAAGTCAAGGCGCTCCACGAAGTGCTCACCCAGGAAGCGCGCAACCACACCAGACGCGCACCAAGGCGCTCAACTCCTAAGCGGTGGCCTGTCACCCACGGAGTCTTCTCTCTCTCTCTCCCACAATTGTAACGAGGCGCGGCCTGTCGCCCTCGCATTCTCCAAGAAAGCACTGTAACAGCCCAATATAGTGGATTTCGGCCAGCACCGCCCTGGCCACGTGGTTTTTCACCCTTTGGAGGGTTTTCCACGCTAAAGATCTGTGTGTACGATTCTCAGCATTTACTCTCTGCAATATTCTGACTGTGTGCGCACTCGACCGCCCAGGCTAAGACGGACCGAATCTAAACCGGTCTACCGAGGGCGTTGAGAAGCCGCAACAATGATTATTAATTTTTAAAATTTCAATTATAATCCAATATAAACTAAATTAACCTTGTTCTTGAAGATCCTCAAATTATCATTATTAAAATGAATTAAGCTTAATTAAAATTTTAATTGATAAACAATCGCTTACTGTAGAAAGTGAAATAAAGTTTCATTTTATTCACACCATCAAAGTTACAATCTTTCTCTTACATTGATCCCCTATTTATACACACACAAGGGGGAATCTAATTCCTGATTAGAGATGTGGGACTAATTACAAAAGGAGGGTATGCGCTAACCGCACACCACTCAGCGCTAAACGCACACCAACGCTCCCCCTCAAGGTGGGCGAAAGATATCCACTAAGCCCATCTTGTCACCCAACCTGGATAAATCAAATGAGCTGAGTTCTTTAGTTAAACAATCAACCACCTGCTCATTCGTATCAACATATCCCAGTTTGAGCACTCCACTATCCAGTTTCTCCTTGATAAAGAACCTGTCGATCTCTATATGCTTCGTTCGGTCATGGTGGACAGGGTTATTTACAATGCGGATGGCTGACTTTCTGTCACACCATAATGTCATCTGCCCTCCTTGGTCTATCTTGAGTTCCATTAGCAGGGATTTCAACCACAACAACTCTCCCACACATAAGGCCATGGCTCTGTACTCTGCTTCGGTTGTAGACCTTGCAACTACTGTCTGCTTCTTGCTCCTCCAGGAGACTAGATTGCCTCCTACAAACATGCAGTATCCAGACGTTGATCTTCTGTCATCAACGAAACTAGCCCAGTCAGAGTCACAATAGTGTACAACCCTCATATTTTTCGAGTCGGTGTGACCCACCGCGGATGAGGTCCTGATGGAAAAGATGACCGTGACGCACCAAACCGAACCGACGGAGGTCGTCAAGACCGAAAAGAGAAGGCTCGTGGGGGGGGGGGGGGGGGCAAGCTTTCTTGGGCGAGCGGACCTTGGGTTCACTCGCCCAAGGCCCCGGGCGAGTGGACCATTGATCCACTCGCCCGAGTGGGGGGGGGGGGAGTGGACCTTGGGTCCACTCGCCCAAGGTGGGGAGCGAGGTCCACTCGCCCCCAATACTATAGGCGAGTGGACCTGTGGTCCACTCGCCCGGGGCGGGTGGACCATAGGTCCACTCGCCCGGGCAGCTGGGTGAGTGGCACTCGCTCGGTAGGTTGAGTGAACCATAAGGTCTACTCGCCCAGTTCAGGTGGTGGACCTTGATCCACCCATCCGACCCCCGGCAAGGGGGGAGTGGACGTTTCATCCTCCACTCGCCCCCCTCTCGCTTCGATCATCCAGGTTCGTGGTTGAGCTGCGGATAGCAGAATTTTGGCTATCCGCAGCCCAATTTTGGGAAGTCTATAAATAGACCCCCATGGGCACCTTGGGAAGGGATGTGTGAAATTTTTTGAATCTTTATGGAGCGAGCAGGAGTTAGTCAACTTAGAGATACCAGCCAAACAACCAGAAGCAAATGGAGGCAAACAAGAAATCTTTATTGATAGCAGTACTTCAATTACAGGGCAAGGCATGCTTGGCGAGACATGATTTCGCCAGCACAAACACCAAAGAGAAAATTACAAAGTTGAAGATAACTTGAGACCGCTCAGACCGCGCGACCTCCCTGTGACTTGAGCAAGCTGCCAAACCGCAACGACCTGCCGATCACAGAACACCACCAGACCGCACTCCTTCTTCCGAACTCCTGATTCTCCCGAACTCCAGCACCACAACTCCAAGCCGCAGACCGCCCGAACACTTTCAGAGGAAGAGGTGATCGCTGCTGCCCACACTATCCGCAGAAGCTGCACAAGAAGAGTTCAATCAGCAGACCGCCCGGTCAGACAAATAGAGACCGCAGGAAAGAAGAGAACTCGGCTTACACTTGGTGTGTCTTGATTATTGCTGCCGATGGGTCCTATTTATAGGCGTGAGACCTGATCCAATCACCACCCTATGAGATAGGACCACCACCCTCCAGACCGCGCGACCTGACCGGTTACACCGCGCGATCAGCAACAGTACTCCTGCTTCATTTTGGTGAACTCGTCAGCTCCAACATTAACCATGAGAGACCGCCACTCTCACAGCAGATCGCGACTCCAAGAGATATCGCCAGACCGCCCGAAGCTGTTCACCCCCTGTGTTCGCCAGAGACCGCGAACACAACCAGTTCGCCATCAAACCGCGAACTCCTATCCGCATGCCGGTCTCCTCCTTAGAACGCGAACAGCTCACATACCAGTCTCCTCCTGAGACCGCAAACTGAGACCGCGCGACTAAGACCCTTAGTCCGCGAATACCACCAGAGAGCCCGATCAGCCACCAGACCGCATTCTGGAGAAAACCTGGATCAAGCTGTGCGGTCACACCAGACCGCCACAGCCTTGAGGAAGATAAGCCGCCACGCGATCACGAATAGACCGCACACACCTGAAGACGAACAACCTGCCACGCGATCAGAGACAGACCGCGCGGCCTCACCTTCAGCCACCTTGGACCAGATACCAGCGATCAAGCCAGGAGACCGCAGCTAGGCTAAGACAAGCCAGACCGCAGAGGCAGACCGCCAAGTCGTGCGGTCACGCCAGACCGCCAGACCTCCTCCCAGACCGCCCAGGTCCAAAAGTCACCAAACTTCCACTTCAACAATTTCAACAGGATGTTGGTACCCCCCCTCCCTCGCGTGAATATCGTGAGCAAGCACTACCCCTCCCCTCCCTTGTCATTGAAGGTGGACGGTGAGGTGATCATTAGTGCCCTCCAAGGTGCCCAAACTTAGCATTGGCTTGGGAGGGGAAGTTCCTTGTGAGCTTTCGGGTATGTGGTGGGACCTCCACGCTGCAGCTTAAGGGGTCCGTTTTTGGACTTAGGTGTTTTTCAAGGGTAAGGTTCTTCGCTTCTTAGTGACTAGTCAAGGGTCTCGCTCGGGTCAAGTAAGGGTTAGCTGCATCTCCCTTTCGAACGTCGAAACCAGTTCTCTGGTTTCAACATTCTGGTGCGGTGAGCGTGGAAGCAGCTAGTTCGGAAAGCCCTGAGTAAGTCTCATGGCTGGAAGCGATGAGCTGGGGGACTCGCCCCTGCCAGCGAGTATGTGAAGAAGGGTAATTTTGACGAGTTCAGGAAGACGATCCTGGAGCTCTTGCTGGTCGCACTCCCCCCTCACGGCGAGTGCTCAACACCACCCGCACCCGTGCTCGCCTCACCCTCTCCAATGGAGGAGGAACAAGCACATCGGCAAGGGAAGGAGCCAGCCACAGGGGAGGGCTCAGGTCTCCAAGCAAGAGTGCTTTTCAACAGCTCTCCCGGGACCGGTTACCCCAGTGGAGAAATGGAGAGAACGCTTTCGACTCGCCAGGGAGGTTGGGGAAGTCCCTTCTGTGAGCTGATCTTCTCGGCTCCCGTTCCCGATGGGTTCAGCGAGCCTGCCATGTCTTATTATGCGGGAAAGGATGACCCAATTCAGCACCTCCAGTGGTTCGAAGACATGGCCTCGATCGGGCAGATGTCGGATGCCTTCAAGTGCAGACTCTTCGCCGTCACATTCAGGGGGAAGGCGAGGGATTGGTACCACCAACTCCCGGTGGGGACCATCTACGGCTTCAAGGACCTGCGTCGGAGTTTCTTGCTAAGGTTCTCTACTTCAAAGAAGAGGAGGAAAGGGGCGCAAGCGTTGTTCTTAGTTCGGCAAAGGTCAGGAGAGACGTTGGGAAGTTACGTGGATAGGTTCCAGGAAGAAGTGCTCCTAGTCATCGAGGTGCCCGGACATACCCTGCAACTGGCCTTCACACTCGGGTTGCAGCAGGGGCTGTTCAGGATGAGTTTGACTCGGGACCCCCCAGTGTCTTTCGAAGAGCTGATGGAGCGCGCTGCCCGGGAGATCGAGTGTGAAGCCACAAATCAAGAGTTCATGGCAAGGTTGGCCAAGGGCGTGAAGGAGGAGAGGAAGGAGTAGGGGGAGAAGGAGAGAGGAAGTGAAAAGTCAGGGACACCAGGGACCCCCCGCTGGGTCGGAGCAAGGTTGGAGGTCTCAACCGCCAGCCGCCCGACCAGCCTGGAGTCCGCCTGGGAAACCATCTCATGGCCAAGGAAGAGGCCACTTCCATGAAGGATGGGGCTATCACGGAAGGCAGGGACGGTTCAATCTGGTGGGCTGGCAGCCCGACGCAAGGCCGCTGCAAGCCCTGCCCCTACAAGCTATTGCAATCGGACGAAAGAAGGGAGGAAAGAAGAGGACCCGCCTGGGGAATGGGGCAGGCGAGCCAGCGTTTCTATATTGTGACTTCCATCAGCAGGAAGGTCATGCGACTGCAGCCTGCCCTGAATTCTTCGAGATGAGAGAAGGAGGGAAAGCCCCAGCAGGGGGAAAGCAGCTCTGCCTAGAGGGTCCAAGAGGAAGATTAGAAGGAAAGAAGAAAGAAGAAGAGGAACCGTGCGAAGAAAGAACCTACCTGGGGGCCCTGGGTGGGATCGGGATGATATACGGAGGCGTGGGTATAGAGGACACCCGAAAGGGTAGCCTCCATACCATATACCGTCAGAGCATTGCTTCAACCTCCTAATCCCCACCGCCTAGCGAAAAAATCACCTTCTCCGCCCAAGATATGTCGTCCCACGAGGATCCCTTCTGCGACGCACTCATCATCAAGGCCGCCATCGAAAACTTCACGGTCTCCCGAATCCGGGTCGACAACGGGAGCTCGGTGAATGTGGTGTTCAAGAAGGCTTTTGACAAGATGAAAGTCGAGTTGAAACGGGTGTTAGCGTTAGACGGACCACTCTTCGGGTTCTCCGGGGAAAGGAAGAAGTTGGAAGGAGGAGTCGAACTCCTCGTCACTTTGGGGGGTACGTCCAAAAACTGCAAGTTCGTCATCATGGATGCGCCGAGTAGTTACATTGCTATCTTCGGGCATCCCCTCATCAGCGCATATCAGTGTGTTCCATCCTCATACCACCAGTGTTTGAAATACAGCACTGGAGGAGTCCAGGTCCGGGTCAGGGGAGATCCCAGGGAGGGATGCCAGTGCTACGTCACAGCTGTCAATATGGTTGAGTGGATGAAGAAGGCAGAAGAGTTGGGAGAGGTGATGAAAGAGAAGGTCGGGGACTATGTGTCCATGTAAGCGCAATGAGGCGCGATGTAATGAACTTGTATCGCCTTAACTATGAATGGGAACGGTTTCTTTTTTTTAAGGTAACACCAGTTGGTAAAATATATTGCGCTCAGGAGAAAACATCGCGTCCGACAAAAAATATCACGTCCGGGCAAAATATATTGCGCCCAGCCAGAAAATTCGCTTCCGACCGAAAAAATCGCGTTCGACCAGAAAAACTTTATTTGGCGGGAAAAATCGCGTTCGTGCGAAAAAGCGTGCCCGACCGAAAAAGTGCGTCCGGCAAAACAAACGAGCGCCCGGGTGAAAATTGCCCGGTCGGCCGAAAAACCCACGACCAACAGAAGAACGCGCGCTCGGGCGAAAAACGCAAGCCTGGGCAAAAAATGAATGCCCGACCGAAAAACACGTGCCGACCGAAAAATACGCATCCGGCGAAAAAACTCACTTCCGGCAGGAAAACACACGCGTAGGCCGAAAAACTCTGGCAAAAATACTCGATTATGCGGAAAACTCTTGGGTGGAAGTAAGAATTGGCGATTTGAATTTTTAGTTCAAAGTCAAAGTCATGTGTTTTCATATAAAAGCCAATATTCTCGTAAATTTTGTTGCGCCCGAACATTATAATTGGATTTCTTATCGCCAATGCCAATTCTAGAAAGCCAATTCCGTCCAAACGAACGGACCCTTAGTGTTTTTGGAGTAGTAATTTTAGGACGTTGTTATTAGCAAACCATGTTATGCTTGTTGAAACCGATTTCTCGGCCTCTGTGGAGTTCGGGGCCCTCAGCAAGCTGAGGGGCGACCAACCCTTACTCCCCCCAAGGGTGAGCTCTAGGTTGGAGGTTGAGGAACTATGGACTGGACCAAGGGCTTAGTGGGGAGGTCCCGCCACATACCCGGAAGCCCCTTGGGAACTTCCCCTCCCAAGCCACTACTAAGCTTGGGCACCACTGGAGGCTCTTCTCACCCACTAGAGAGAGAAAATGGGGGGGGGGAGAGAGAGAGAGAGAGAGAGAGAGAGAGAGAGCTAGCCTAGAATGATCCTCCTCCTAAATGGTGCCCCCTTTGGTCCTATTTATAGGATTTCTGGATTTGGGCTGCAAATAACCAAACTCTGGCCTATCAGATTACCAAAATACCCTTGGATTTGGCTGCGGATAGCTCAATCCCGCTGCTCTGAGGCACTAAACGCAGACCGTCCCATCCCCCCGGAACTGGGCGAGAGGGGGTACCTCGCGGGGCTCGGCGAGCCCATTAACCGGGTGGGGTGAGACCCGGGGGTCGGCCCCCTGCTGGTCTCGCCCCTCTGCTGGGGCTGGGCGAGACCCAGCTAGGGGCGCCCCCCTGCTGGTCTCGCCCTTCTGCTGGGGCTGGGCGAGACCCAGCTAGGGGTGGCCCCCCTGCTGGTCTCGCCCTTCTGCCAGGGGCGCGGGGGGCGAGAGGAGCTCGCCCCCCTGGAGGGGATGGGGGCGAGAGGAGCTCGCCCCCTGCTGCTGAGGGCGGGGCGAGAGGGAGGGTTGACCCCTCCTTCTCTCGCCCCTCTACAAGGGTTGGGCTAGCGAGAGCCCGGCTAGCGGAGTACCCTCGGGGGAAAAATATTTAGAGAACTTCCTGCCTCCGAGCGGTTCCCGGCCCTGCCAGCTAGGTGGGAGTCTGGTCAGCGGGCCAGCATCGGGGCTAGGGTCGACACCTTCTAGGAGCCAAGCTCAACTAGAGGTGGACATAAGGTCGACACACTCTAGGATCTAGGCTCAACTAGAGGTGGATACAAGGTCGACACACTCTAGGAGCCCGACTCAATTAGAGGTGGATACAAGGTCGAAACACTCTAGGAGCCAGGCTCAACTAGAGGTGAAGTGTTTTTCTTTCCAACCCCGAGCGGTTCCCGGCCCTGCAAGCTAGGTGGGAGTCTGGTCAGCGGGCCAGCATCGGAGCTAACTGCCTTTGAAACCTGCCACCGAGTGAGCCTTCGGCCCTGCCAGCTAGATGAGAGCCTGGTCAGCGGGTCTGCTCGGGGTCAACTTCCTTTGGAACCTGCCACCGAGTGAGCCTTCGGACCTGCCAGCTAGATGAGAGCCTGGTCAGCGGGTCTGCTCAGGGCCAACTGCCTTTGGAACCTGCCACCGAGTGAGCCTTCGACCCTGCCAGCTAGGTGAGAGCCTGGTCAGCAGGTCTGCTCGGGGTCAACTGCCTTTGGAACCTGTCACCGAGTGAGCCTTCGGCCCTGCCAGCTAGATGAGAGCCTGGTCAGCGGGTCTGCTCGGGGCCGACTGCCTTTGGAACTTGCCACCGAGTGAGCCTTCGGCCCTGCCAGCTAGATGAGAGTCTGGTCAGCGGGTCTGCTCGGGGCCAACTGCTTTTGGAACCTGCCACCAAGTGAGCCTTCGGCCCTGCCAGCTAGATGAGAGCCTGGTCAGCGGGTCTGCTCGGGGCCAACTGCCTTTGGAACCTGCCACCGAGTGAGCCTTCGGCCCTGCCAGCTAGGTGAGAGCCTGGTCAGCGGGTCTGATCGGGGTCAACTGCCTTTGGAACCTGCCACCGAGTGAGCCTTCGGCTCTGCCAGCTAGATGAGAGCCTGGTCAGCGGGTCTGCTCGGGGCCAACTGCCTTTGGAACCTTCCACCGAGTGAGCCTTCGGCCCTGCCAGCTAGGTGAGAGTCTGGTCAACGGGTCTGCTCGGGGCCAACTGCCTTTGGAACCTGCCATCGAGTGAGCCTTCGGCCCTGCTAGCTAGATGAGAGCCTAGTCAGCGGGTCTGCTCGGGGCGAACTGCTTTTGGAACCTGCCACCGAGTGAGCCTTCGGCCCTGCCAGCTTGATGAGAGCCTGGTCAGCGGGTCTGCTCGGGGCCAACTGCCTTTGGAACCTGCCACCGAGTGAGGTTTCGGCCCTGCCAGCTAGATGAGAGTCTGGTCAGCGGGTCTGCTCGGGGCAAACTGCTTTTGGAACCTGCCACCGAGTGAGCCTTCGGCCCTGCCAGCTAGATGAGAGCCTGGTCAGCGGGTCTGCTCGGGGCCAACTGCCTTTGGAACCTGCCACCGAGTGAGCCTTCGGCCCTGCCAGCTAGGTGAGAGCCTGGTCAGCGGGTCTGCTCAGGCCGAACTGCCTTTGAAACCTGCCACCGAGTGAGCCTACGGCCCTGCCAGCTAGGTGAGAGCCTGGTCAGCGGGTCTGCTCGGGGCCAACTGCTTTTAGAACCTGCCACCGAGTGAGCCTTCGGCCCTGCCAGCTAGATGAGAGCCTGGTCAGCGGGTCTGCTCGGGTCCAACTGCCTTTGGAACCTGCCACCGAGTGAGCCTTTCGCCCTGCCAGCTAGGTGAGAGCCTGATCAGCGGGTCTGCTCGGGGCTAAAGTCGACACCTTCTAGGAGCCAAGCTCAACTAGGGGTGGATACAAGGTCGACACACTCTAGGAGCCAGGCTCAACTAGAGGTGGATACAAGGTCGACACACTCTAGGAGCCATGCTCAACTAGAGGTGGAGTATTTTTCTTTCCTGCCCCGAGCGGTTCCCGACCCAACCAACTAGGTGGGAGTCTGGTCAGCGGGCCAGCATCGGGGCTAACTGTTTTTTGTAAACTTTCATTATATTAATCATTCTAATACATGTGAGAAAGCAATGCATGAAAATGAAACATCACATTACATGAACTTAGGGAATGAAAAGAAAACTAAGCGTGGAAACCGAACTGAGTCTCCCACTCGCAGGCCCGGTCTTCCTCGACTTCTTCTAGTAGCAGCTATTGCCGTCTCGGACCCCTCGCATCCTTCATTTCAAGAACTCAGGGCAGGAGATCGTCGTGTGCCCCTCCTCATCGTGGAGGTCACGGTTAGGTAACTCAAACATATCCTTTTTTCTTCCTCTTCTTTCTGCTTTTCTGGCTCCCCTCCTTTTACCTCTTCCCATCGCCATGGCTTGCTGAGGTGGTGGAGAGGGTGTGTTCGATCCCTGCCTCCACCTCGATCGGTTAGCTCTTTTCCTTTGAAAACTCTTTCTTCATTGCTCTCGCGGAGTCGAATTGCTGACCTCTGCGCTCGCCAAGCTATTGAGTAGCCGCCACCCGAGGTGGTCTCGCCCACCATCATTCATCCGACTCCTTTTGGGGTGGGGTGAGTGGGGGCCGAATGCCTCCCCGCTCGCCTCCCTTTGGGGCTGAGCTAGAAGGGGCGGGGCGAGCTGGGAGGGCGCCTCCCTCCTGAGCTCGCCCCCTTGAAGGGGCGGGGCGAGCTGGGAGGGCGCCTCCCTCCTGAGCTCGCCCCCTTGAAGGTGGGCGAGTGGGGGTATGGCACCTCCCCACTCCCCCCCCACCGATACCTCTTTCCTGGACTGTTGGCCGAGAGTTCCCTCGTCCACTTGCCGGGGCGGGACCTCCGGACCATCTCCTCTTCTGCCTCCGACTATCATGGCGAAAGCAACCTGGAAGGTCTGTGAGACCTCTTGCTTGAAATTTTTGAACATCTCCAACGTCACCCCAGCCACCGGGGGCTGCGAGTGACCTGGGTCGGATCTTCCTCCACCTCCGTCCATGGAGCTCATCTTGAGAGTTTCTTGAATCGGTCACACTCCACGCTCACCGCACCATAATGTTGAAACTGATTTCTCAGCCTCTGTGGAGTTCGGGGCCCTCAACAAGCTGAGGGGCGACCAACCCTTACTCCCCCCAAGGGTGAGCTCTAAGTTGAAGGTTGAGGAACTATGGACTGGACCAAGGGCTTAGTGGGGAGGTCCCGCCACATACCCGGAAGCCCCTTGGGAACTTCCCCTCCCAAGCCACTACTAAGCTTGGGCACCACTTGAGGCTCTCCTCACCCACTAGAGAGAGAAAGTGGGGAGAGAGAGAGAGAGCTAGCCTAGAATGATCCTCCTCCTAAATGGTGCCCCCTTTGGTCCTATTTATAGGATTTCTGGATTTGGGCTGCAAATAACCAAACTCTGGCATATCAGATTACCAAAATACCCTCGGATTTGGCTGCGGATAGCCCAATCCCGCTGCTCTGAGGCACTAAACGCAGACCGTCCCATCCCCCCGGAACTGGGCGAGAGGGGGTACCTCGCGGGGCTCGGCGAGCCCATTAATCGGGTGGGGTGAGACCCGGGGGTCGGCCCCCTGCTGGTCTCGCCCCTCTGCTGGGACTGGGCGAGACCCAGCTAGGGGCGCCCCCTGCTGGTCTCGCCCTTCTGCTGGGGCTGGGCGAGACCCAGCTAGGGGCGCCCCCCTGCTGGTCTCGCCCTTCTGCTAGGGGCGCGGGGGGTGAGAGGAGCTCGCCCCTCTGGAGGGGATGGGGGCGAGAGGAGCTCGCCCCCCTTGCCTTGGGGCGGGGCGAGAGGAGCTCCCCCCCCCCCCCCCCCTCGGGGGTCTCGCCCCCTGCTGCTGAGGGCGGGGCGAGAGGGAGGGTTGACCCCTCCTTCTCTTGCCCCTCTACAAGGGTTGGGCGAGCGGGAGGCCTCCGACTCCACCGCTCGCCCGCTCGCCTCTGCTACTCTTCCTGTCTGGGACCATGCTACCAGGTAAGACTCTAAGGGGCCCTTAGGAGTACACTCGGCGAATTATGGTGTTGTACACAATCCCCGCTCTTTTTGAGCGAGGTATAAGCTCGAAAAGAAAAGTCCAACCCCACATATTCGGCGAGTGGTGCTGAAAATCGCGCCATAGGCGAAACCCACCTCGGGAAAAAACACTTAGCCTCCTCGAGAGGTCCTCCAACCCTGCCGGCTAGCGAGAGCCCAGCTAGCGCTACTACCTTGGGAAAAAACATACAGCCACCCCGAATGTTCTTCCCACCTTGCCGGCTAGCGAGAGCCCGGCTAGCGGAGTACCCTCGGGAGAAAAAATCAACCTCCCCGAGAGGTCTTCCCACCTCGCCGGCTAGCGAGAGCCCGGCTAGCGGAGTACCCTTAGGGGAAAAATCACAACCTCCCCGAGAGGTCATCCCACCTCGCCGGCTAGCGAGAGCCCGGCTAGCGGAGTACCCTCGGGGGAAAAATATTTAGAGAACTTCCTGCCTCCGAGCGGTTCCCAGCCCTGCCAGCTAGGTGGGAGTATGGTCAGCGGGCCAGCATCGGGGCTAGGGTCGACACCTTCTAGGAGCCAAGCTCAACTAGAGGTGGACATAGGGTCGACACACTCTAGGATCTAGGCTCAACTAGAGGTGGATACAAGGTCGACACACTCTAGGAGCCTGACTCAATTAGAGGTGGATACAAGGTCGACACACTCTAGGAGCCAGGCTCAACTAGAGGTGAAGTATTTTTCTTTCCTACCCCGGGCGGTTCCCAGCCCTGCAAGCTAGGTGGGAGTCTGGTCAGCGGGCCAGCATCGGAGCTAACTGCCTTTGAAACCTGCCACCGAGTGAGCCTTCGGCCCTGCCAGCTAGATGAGAGCCTGGTCAGCGGGTCTGCTCGGGGTCAACTTCCTTTGGAACCTGCCACCGAGTGAGCCTTCGGCCCTGCCAGCTAGATGAGAGCCTGGTCAGCGGGTCTGCTCAGGGCCCACTGCCTTTGGAACCTGCCACCGAGTGAGCCTTCGGCCCTGCCAGCTAGGTGAGAGCCTGGTCAGCAGGTCTGCTCGGGGTCAATTGCCTTTGGAACCTGTCACCGAGTGAGCCTTCGGCCCTGCCAGCTAGATGAGAGCCTGGTCAGCGGGTCTGCTCGGGGCCGACTGCCTTTGGAACTTGCCACCGAGTGAGCCTTCGGCCCTGCCAGCTAGATGAGAGTCTGGTCAGCGGGTCTGCTCGGGGCCAACTGCTTTTGGAACCTGCCACGAAGTGAGCCTTCGGCCCTGCCAGCTAGATGAGAGCCTGGTCAGCGGGTCTGCTCGGGGCCAACTGCCTTTGGAACCTGCCACCGAGTGAGCCTTCGGCCCTGCCAGCTAGGTGAGAGCCTGGTCAGCGGGTCTGATCGGGGTCAACTGCCTTTGGAACCTGCCACCGAGTGAGCCTTCGGCTCTGCCAGCTAGATGAGAGCCTGGTCAGCGGGTCTGCTCGGGGCCAACTGCCTTTGGAACCTTCCACCGAGTGAGCCTTCGGCCCTGCCAGCTAGGTGAGAGTCTGGTCAACGGGTCTGCTCGGGGCCAACTGCCTTTGGAACCTGCCATCGAGTGAGCCTTCGGCCCTGCCAGCTAGATGAGAGCCTAATCAGCGGGTCTGCTCGGGGCCAACTGCTTTTGGAACCTGCCACCGAGTGAGCCTTCGGCCCTGCCAGCTTGATGAGAGCCTGGTCAGCGGGTCTGCTCGGGGCCAACTGCCTTTGGAACCTGCCACCGAGTGAGCTTTCGGCCCTGCCAGCTAGATGAGAGTCTTGTCAGCGGGTCTGCTCGGGGCAAACTGCTTTTGGAACCTGCCACCGAGTGAGCCTTCGGCCCTGCCAGCTAGATGAGAGCCTGGTCAGCGGGTCTGCTCGGGGCCAACTGCCTTTGGAACCTGCCACCGAGTGAGCCTTCGGCCCTGCCAGCTAGGTGAGAGCCTGGTCAGCGGGTCTGCTCAGGCCGAACTGCCTTTGAAACCTGCCACTGAGTGAGCCTACGGCCCTGCCAGCTAGGTGAGAGCCTGGTCAGCGGGTCTGCTCGGGGCCAACTGCTTTTGGAACCTGCCACCGAGTGAGCCTTCGGCCCTGCCAGCTAGATGAGAGCCTGGTCAGCGGGTCTGCTCGGGGCCAACTGCCTTTGGAACCTGCCACCGAGTGAGCCTTTCGCCCTGCCAGCTAGGTGAGAGCCTGATCAGCGGGTCTGCTCGGGGCTAAAGTCGACACCTTCTAGGAGCCAAGCTCAACTAGGGGTGGATACAAGGTCGACACACTCTAGGAGCCAGGCTCAACTAGAGGTGGATACAAGGTCGACACAATCTAGGAGCCATGCTCAACTAGAGGTGGAGTATTTTTCTTTCCTGCCCCGAGCGGTTCCCGACCCAGCCAACTAGGTGGGAGTCTGGTCAGCGGGCCAGCATCGGGGCTAACTGTTTTTTTTTTGAAAAACTTTCATTATATTTATCATTCTAATACATGTGAGAAAGCAATGCATGAAAACGAAACATCGCATTACATGAACTTAGGGAATGAAAAGAAAACTAAGCGTGGAAACCGAACTGAGTCTCCCACTCGCAGGCCCGGTCTTCCTCGACTTCTTCTGGTAGCAGCTATTGCCGTCTCGGACCCCTCGCATCCTTCATTTCGAGAACTCAGGGCAGGAGGTCGTCGTGTGCCCCTCCTCACCGTGGAGGTCACGGTTAGGTAACTCAAACATATCCTTTTTTCTTCCTCTTCTTTCTGCTTTTCTGGCTCCCCTCCTTCTACCTCTTCCCATCGCCATGGCTTGCTGAGGTGGTGGAGAGGGTGTGTTCGATCCCTGCCTCCACCTCGATCGGTTAGCTCTTTTCCTTTGAAAACTCTTTCTTCCTTGCTCTCGCGGAGTCGAATTGCTGACCTCTGCGCTCGCCAAGCTATTGAGTAGCCGCCATCCGGGGTGGTCTCGCCCACCATCATTCATCCGACTCCTTTTGGGGTGGGGTGAGTGGGGGCCGAATGCCTCCCCGCTCGCCTCCCTTTGGGGCTGAGCTAGAAGGGGCGGGGCGAGCTGGGAGGGCGCCTCCCTCCTGAGCTCGCCCCCTTGAAGGGGCGGGGCGAGCTGGGAGGGCGCCTCCCTCCTGAGCTCGCCCCCTTGAAGGGGCGGGGCGAGCTGGGAGGGCGCCTCCCTCCTGAGCTCGCCCCCTTGAAGGTGGGCGAGTGGGGGTATGGCACCTCCCCACTCCCCCCCCACCGATACCTCTTTCCTGGACTGTTGGCCGAGAGTTCCCTCGTCCACTTGCCGGGGCGGGACCTCCGGACCATCTCCTCTTCTGCCTCCGACTATCATGGCGAAAGCAACCTGGAAGGTCTGTGAGACCTCTTGCTTGAAATTTTTGAACATCTCCAACGTCACCCCAGCCACCGGGGGCTGCGAGTGACCTGGGTCGGATCTTCCTCCACCTCCGTCCATGGAACTCATCTTGAGAGTTTCTTGAATCGGTCACACTCCACGCTCACCGCACCATAATGTTGAAACTGATTTCTCAGCCTCTGTGGAGTTCGGGGCCCTCAGCAAGCTGAGGGGCGACCAACCTTTACTCCCCCCAAGGGTGAGCTCTAGGTTGAAGGTTGAGGAACTATGGACTGGACCAAGGGCTTAGTGGGGAGGTCCCGCCACATACCCGGAAGCCCTTTGGGAACTTCCCCTCCCAAGCCACTACTAAGCTTGGGCACCACTGGAGGCTCTCCTCACCCACTAGAGAGAGAAAGTGGGGAGAGAGAGAGAGAGAGAGCTAGCCTAGAATGATCCTCCTCCTAAATGGTGCCCCCTTTGGTCCTATTTATAGGATTTCTGGATTTGGGCTGCAAATAACCAAACTCTGGCATATCAGATTACCAAAATACCCTCGGATTTGGCTGCGGATAGCCCAATCCCGCTGCTCTGAGGCACTAAACGCAGACCGTCCCATCCCCCCGGAACTGGGCGAGAGGGGGTACCTCGCGGGGCTCGGCGAGCCCATTAACCGGGTGGGGTGAGACCCGGGGGTCGGCCCCCTGCTGGTCTCGCCCCTCTGCTGGGACTGGGCGAGACCCAGCTAGGGGCGCCCCCTGCTGGTCTCGCCCTTCTGCTGGGGCTGGGCGAGACCCAGCTAGGGGCGCCCCCCTGCTGGTCTCGCCCTTCTGCTAGGGGCGCGGGGGGCGAGAGGAGCTCGCCCCTCTGGAGGGGATGGGGGCGAGAGGAGCTCGCCCCCCTTGCCTTGGGGCGGGGCGAGAGGAGCTCGCCCCCCCCCCCCCCTGGGGTCTCGCCCCCCTGCTGCTGAGGGCGGGGCGAGAGGGAGGGTTGACCCCTCCTTCGCTCGCCCCTCTACAGGGGTTGGGCGAGCGGGAGGCATCCGACTCCACCGCTCGCCCCCTCGCCTCTGCTACTCTTCCTGCTTGGGACCATTCTACCAGGTAAGACTCTAAGGGGCCCTTAGGAGTACACTCGGCGAATTATGGGGTTGTACAATCTTATTAGCAAATCATGGTTATTAGCAAACCATCTATTTTGAAAACGGCTATTAGCAAACTTTTTTGTTATTAGCAAACCAGGGTTCTCTCGTATGCGATCGCGAGTAGGGTTGAAGGATTCCAGGGTTGGTGAGGTAGGAGGGCGGGAAGAAGAGGATTTTGAAGAGATGGAGAAGGATAGCTTCAAGATTCTGGGGGTTACGTAGAAAACCCTAGAAGGATTAGCAGACATGGGTCAAATATTGGGATTAGACTGCCTAACAAATGTTTGAGTTCAGTGAGAGAGAAGTGGGGCAAATAAATGAATGGAGGATACGTAGGTCCTTTCGGAGATCAATCTGGAGAGGAGGAAAGCCAAACAACGCCTACAGAGATGAAGTGCACGACTGCCGCCGGAGAGATTCGCTCGCGGGAGAGGCTACGCCGTCGGGTGATTGCGCGAAGACCTCGGAACGGAGAGCGGCGAGGTTGCGAAAAGGAGACCTGGGATTTCGTTATCGCGAAGAGCAGCGAGGAGGGCTTTTGGTTTAGGCGGAAAGACGGAGAATAAGGTTTGCTAATAGCACATTTTTTAGATTGAGAAAAAAGACTTCATATTGGTGAACCCGATTTATTTTGGTTTGCTAATAGCGAAACTAGATTTGCTATTAACAATGTCCTAATTTTTAAAGTTAAATTATGAAACACTGCGATGCGACTAGCCAAAACTACGTTGCCTTTAATTTAACAACTCCCTGTACTAATCTACTACTCTCGTTATAGTGGCAATGGTCCTAAAATACGACCATTAAATGAATTTGAGCCGTTCAATATTAATTTCACAGATTTGTAGAAACCTGCGATTCAGCAGTTACATGTTCATTATGTTTGTAATTGTAGGGTGAGGCGGCAAAATTACAGTAGAAGACTTTGCTTGAGTGATGATTGGGTTACTGTGGACCCCACGCATGACAGCTAGTTTATTTACACGAAAGCTCCACGTCAAACTGAAGTACACGTGTAACGCATACAGTAGAAGAAGTGGATGGAGGGATCTCTGCTATTGGCCAGCAATCTATCCTCCTCGGCCTCGCAGGATTTCCTTTGAGATTTTGTGGCAATATTCCCACCTCAAAACCCCCCCTCAATTACATCAGCTGTTACAACAAGCTGCACTCAGCAAGCTGCGGATAGCGAAGGTCCCGCCAATGGCTACCTCCACCGCCGTCCTCCAGGGCCTGTCGAGCCCTTTTCTCGCCGGCGCCAGGTCTTCACGCTCTCTGCTGGCCGGAACGAAGGTCGCGTCTGCGGCAGCCTTCACGCCGAAGAGGCTGGTCGCCGTCGCGGCCGTCGCCTCGAAGAAGTCGTGGCTCCCGGGTGTGAGGGGCGGAGGCAATCTGGTCGACCCCGAGTGGCTCGATGGATCGTAAGCTTCCAACTCGATCTAAATTTATTCACATTTACAGCTGTATTTTATGGATTTAGGGCCAATTTGGTGCCACTAGTTTCTTATAATTTCTTAGGCTCCGTTTGGCGCGGCGTTTTTGCTCCGATGAGTTTGGACAAAAACGCCTTAATTATAGAATGTATGTTTGGCATGACAATGGTTACCACGGCCACCAAGAAAAAGAAATTAGTTTTGAACATAAAAGTGGATGAAGTTCCTTAGGTTACGTCGGGCGGTCACAAACGGCGGTTCACAAACACCATATTCACGACGCCACCACCGTGCCAAACGACGACTTATTTTGGCATGGTGGTTTTTGCTCCGGTGAGTTTGGACAAAATCGCAATTGCCATAGAATGTATGTTTGGTGTGACAATAGTTATAATGACCGCCACTAAGAAAAGAAAGCTAGTTTTGAAGGGAATTAATGAATATATAGAAGCGAATGAAGTTCCTTAGGTGAGGACAGACGTTCACGAACGATGGTTGATCATAACCAACGCATTCACGACCGCTACCGCCGTGCCAAACGGTGGGCAAAAACGCCATAACTATAGAATGTATGTTTTGCATGACAATGGTTATGACCACCACCAAGAAAAAGATACTAGTTTTGAACATAAAAGTGAATGCAGATCCTTAGGTTACGTCGGGCGGTCACGAACGGCGGTTCATAAACACCGCGTTCATGAACGCCGCCGCCGCGCCAAACGAAGACTTGGGCACCGTTTGGTGCGGTGCTTTTGCTTCGGTGAGTTTCGACAACAACGCCACCATCATAGAATGTGTGTTTGGCATGACAATGATTATTATCACCATCAAGAAAAAATAACTAATTTTGAACATTAAAGGGATGAAGTTCCTAAGGTGAGGCCGGACGGTCATGAACGACGATTCATATCCACCGTCACTACCGCGCCAAACAAAGCCTTAAGCTTCGTTTGGCACAGCGTTTCTGCTCCGGTGAATCTGGCAAAAAACGCACTTTCTATAGAATGTATGTTTGGTGTGACAACGATTATAACCGTCACAAAAAAACTAGTTTTGAATATAGAAGGGAATGAAGCTCCTTAGGCGGGATCGGGTTTGTTCACGAATGATAGTTGATCATAACCATCACATTCATGACTGCTACCGCCGTGCCAACCGGAGCCTTATTAGTTCCACACAAAATTGGGTTTTAATAGTGGAGTAAACGTACTCCTCCAATTTTGTGTTTCAATGATCTGCACTGTCAAAAATAATGTAATTATAAATTGCAGCAGATATTCCGGGATTCCGGCGATATCGAGTCAACGAAAACTAGCCTATCATGTTTCGCAGAAACACGATCCCCCTTCGGGGATCGAGATACTCTGTATTTGCCCAAATGGAGAGGATTCAATTCGCGGCCGTTCAACATACATGGCATGATCACACAAATAACATAATCTATTAAGAAATATATGGTACTTTTGGCACAACGGTGGCTGTCATTAACACGGCGGTTACAGACTGTTGTACGTTTGGCCGGGCATTTTCAGTGAGTTTGGACCAAAACATCGCGATTGTGACTATCACAAAAAATAATAATTTTGAACATAAAAATGAACGAAGTTTCTTAGATAAAGGCCGCTACAACTCGGGCGGGCATTCGCCAACCATCGTTCGTAACCGCAGCGTTCAAGGTCGCTACAACTCTGCCAAACGGACCCATAATAACTTTGCTGATATGTAAAAAATAAAAATCTCTTATACGTTCTACCCATTATGGAATAATTGTATGCTATTTGACATGGTGCAGTCTCCCCGGCGATTACGGGTTCGACCCGCTGGGCCTCGGCAAGGACCCGGCCTTCCTGAAATGGTACCGCGAGGCGGAGCTGATCCACGGGCGGTGGGCCATGACGGCGGTGGTCGGCATCTTCGTCGGCCAGGCATGGAGCGGCATCCCCTGGTTCGAAGCCGGCGCCGCCCCCGGCGCCGTCGCGCCCTTCTCCTTCGGCTCCCTCCTCGGAACCCAGCTCCTCCTCATGGGCTGGGTGGAGAGCAAGCGGTGGGTCGACTTCTTCAACCCGGACTCTCAGTCCATCGAGTGGGCCACCCCCTGGTCCCGCACCGCCGAGAACTTCGCAAACTCCACCGGCGAGCAGGGGTATCCCGGCGGCAAGTTCTTCGACCCGCTCGGCGTCGCCGGCGAGCTCCGAAACGGGGTTTATGTGCCCGACGAGGCGAAGCTCGAGCGGCTGAAGCTGGCGGAGATCAAGCACGCCAGGCTGGCGATGGTGGCGATGCTCATCTTCTACTTCGAGGCCGGGCAGGGGAAAACGCCGCTCGGCGCTCTGGGATTGTGAGCGCGGCATTTCGTCGAATGGGTTGCGCGCGTGGTGCTCTTTCGTGCGCCGGGTGACCATTTTGTACAATAATAATTTTTCGGTGTCGTTAATTATAATATTATTATGTTAGAAACTAGCTGGATGTTTGGATGGTTCGCGATTCTATTTTTCGAATGTTCCTTCGAGCCCATTTCCAGATGATGTAGAACAATCTAGAACTCTCTAGAATTAATCACGGGCTTGAACAATCTGCAAAACACACGTGGGTATTAACCTCCGGATCTCGATTCTCTTCATTTGGGATTTTAAATTTTTGTACATGCATTTTTAGGAAAATTATTCAACATGAAAATTGTAGATCTCGTCGAGATCTACAACTTTTGTGTTGAACACTTTTCCTAAAAATGCACGCACAAGGCGTATTGCCGCCATGATTGAAACATAAGCGTAATTTTTGTAAATACGTCTTGTACATGCATTTTTAGGAAAAGTGTTCAACACTAAAGTTGTAGATCTCGACGTGATCTACAATTTTCATGTTAAACAATTTTCCTAAAAATGCATGTACATAACGTATTTTCAAAAAGCGCGTAATAACTCATAGAAATTGGACTGCAAATAGCGAGAATTGTACTGATGTCCGCTAATAACAACTCTCTTTATTTTATGGTGTTAATGTATTTTCACTTGATCTAATGGTGTATGATTTTTTGATTAAAAAACAATATAAAAATATGAGATTAGTGAACTCGTCAAATCAGCCAAAAATAGATCTGGACCGTGAAATGGATAATATTTCACTCCAAATGAAGAGGAGGATCCTGATTCTCAACATCCTATCTATGCATTTGTAGTTCTCTAGAAGACATAAAAATAGGCGATTGTTAACCGCAGTCCAATTTTTGGCTAATCGCAGCCCAATGTTAACCGCAACCCGAAATTCTTAGAAATATTAACCGCAACACATCTTTTGGCTTGCCGCACCCCGTTGATAACCGCATACCAGTCACTATAAAAATGTATCTGTAACCCAAAATTTTTAACACTTATTTCAGATAATTTTTAGCCTCTTGACACTACTAGTGTTTTAGTTAACAGTTTTCAGAATATAGCAAATGAAATAAAAACATAAAAAACAGTCAAAATTTCATGTTAGCACTGGTATTTGTCCAGAATAAAAGGTGTCGAATAAAATCACTGCATAATAACAGACAATTAAAATCATTGCATATTCACTACACCATATCATGCATATGGTAGCACTCAAAAATCGCTACTATATATATGAAAAAAGCGTTACTGTAGGGCTACGGTAGCTAGGCTTGTAATGGTTCGGTTTGGTTCGATTTTCAAGCAAAACCGCAAACCGAACCACCCATGTGGTTTCAAAATTTTGAAACCGAACCGAACCACTCAAACATTGTAACCGAACTGAACCGAACCGAATGGTTTGATTTGGTTTTGGTGGTTTAAATAATATGTAATTTAAAAATATTTTAAAATCACAACTACATTCACAAACAAGAGTTTATACTTAGAAATAAAAAAAATGAAAAACTTGCAAATTAATCTATATGAAGCACATGCCAATTTAAATGATATGCAAAAGTTCCACTGTACAACCTCGGGTTCGCCCAGAGCCAGAAAACGGAATCAAGCCAGGGTCAAGCTTCAATAGGAAGAAGTCTAGCGCGGGAACAAGCCAAGTGCGACACCCCGGGCGAGAGCGAACAGCAAGTGGGGCTCTCAACGACCACTCGCGTGTAGTGCCCTCGCACGAGAGCGAGCAAAAAGTAACTAGCGCGGCAACAGTCCTTCACGGACTACTCGCGGCGAGAGCCACGCGAGCGTGAATAGGCCAGAGTAGCGAGTGACACTCTCACGGGCCACTCGCGACAAGAGTTAAGCGAGCGGGCCGGGTAGCGAGTGGCGCCCTTATGGGCCACTCGCGAGTTGATACTCGCCCGAGGATCGGCGAGTGGTGTTTGGAAGGACCACTCGCTCGGCAAAGGGGGCTAGAGGTGAATTTACCCTTCGACCCCAGGGATCTGCCAATAGCGTTGTAGAACAGTGGAGTTTGGCTGTTAGCTGGCCAAATTGGGGTGCGTTTAGTAAAACCAAAATTCGGAATTCCGCTATTAACAAACCATGACCAAAAAAACTATAAATAGATCTTGAAGGGCACCTTTAGAGAGGCCTCCGATCTCAGATTCTGAGCTTCTTCCTCCCTAGGTTACCTTGGTTTAACTCTCTAGATCTCCAAGGTGCCAAGTCTCAGCTTTGGCTGGGGAGGGGAAGCGCTCAACGATCTTCTGGGTTTGCGGTGGGAACTCCTCGCTGCGACTAAGGTCTAAGTCTAGTTCAGAGTCTCCAGTCTACTCCTTCCGAGGGATCAGTAAGGGCTAGCTGCCCCTCAACTTGTTGAGGGCCCGAGCTTCACAAGAGACCGAGAAATTGGTTTCAACATTTTGGTGCGGTGAGCGTTGAGTGTGGCTGGTCCAAGAAAGTTCCAAGGAAGGGACATGGCAGGAGATGAAGAGCAGGGCGAGGAGTTTTGCGGGTCACCCCAGGTGGTGACGCCAAGGATGTTCTTAGACTTCGGGAGGGAAGTCCTCGACACCCTCGGGTTCGCAGTCGTAGCATTGCGAAGCGAGTTCGCGACCCCGGTGGCTCAGGCGTTCCATCCTCCAGCAACGGCTGACGAGAATGCCCCGGGAGGAAGGACCGGAAAGGAGGTGGTTGGGGGTCAGTGCAAGACCTGGAGGGGCGAGTACTGTTCGCCAGCCCGTCGAGCAAGGTTCTGGCGACCGTGGAATCGACGAGCACAGTTCTGGAGACCGCGACATCGACGAGCACGATGCCGGCGAGCACGGTTCAGGAGAGTGCGGCGCAGGCGAGCACGGTTCCAGCGGGCGCGACATCCGTGAAGGCGGTTCCGGCGAGTATGGCTCTCGCGAGCATGACCCCAGCGAGCTCTAGCCTGGCGAGGGAGCTCGGGGGACGAGTGGAGCAGGAAAGGGCAACAGGTGGAGGGAGCCTCTTTTGCGAGCTAGTGCTTTCCGCACCCATTCCGGAAGGGTTCAGGGAATGGGACAGGGTCTACTACCACGGTAGGGACGACACTGTCTAGCACCTGCAGTCTTTCGAGGACTCTGTTTCTATCAGGCCGATGTCGGATGCTTTTAAGTGTCGACTCTTCACTGTCACCCTGAAAGAGAAGGCCAGGGACGGGTTCCATCAACTCCCTGCGGGGTCGATCTACGCATTTGAAGACTTGCGTTGAAGCTTCTTGTTGCGATTCTCGACTTCGAAGAAGAGGAAGAAGGACGCGGAGTCCCTCTTCAAAGTCAAGCAGGAGCCCAGGGAGTCATTGGCTCTCTATGCGGATCGATTTCAGGAGGAGGTACTGCTCACCCAGGAGATGCCGAGGTTTTCCCTCCAGCTCTCCTTCACGGTTGGGCTGAGGGAAAGTTTCTTCAAGATGGTATTGAAGAGGAAGGCCCCCGTCTCCTACGAGGAGTTGATGGAGAGGGTGGCGGAGGAAATCGAAGGGGATGAAGCCAATCCGGAGCTCACCAGGAGGATAGCAAAGCTCAATGAGCCAGAGGTCAGGCAGCAGGAGGTATGGAGAAGAGAAGAGACCGGGCCCCGGAGGGGGATGAAGGCAGCAGGGCGGAGGAATGCAGGGTCAAGGGAGTGGTTACACCCCAGGAGGGGGTAACTTCCATGGGGGTCAGGTAAGACCCCATCAGTTGGGGTGGAGGCAAGGTCCAAGGCAGGTGCCTCCCCCACCTCAGTTGGCCATGACGATCAGGCGAGGTAGGGGAGGAAGAGAAAGGAGAGAAGGGGGAGGAGCAGAAGCTGGAGCAGGAAGGAGAAGGGGGAATAGGGCAGCGGAGGCCGAGAGGGGAGAGGTGACATCGCCATATTGTGACTTCCATGATGAGGAAGGTCACACGACGGCCACTTGACCGGAGTTCTGGGAGACGAAGAGGGCCCGAGTTCCAGCGCCGCGACAGCAGCAGCAGGTGAGGATTGAAGAGGTCCTGCCTCGGGAGGATGAGGAGGAGAGGTGCGAGGATAGGGTCAATTTGGGGACCCGAGGAGGGATCAGAGTGATCCACGGGGGTATAGGGGTTGAGGCAACCCGCAAGGTGAGCCTCCATACCATCTACCGCCGGAGCGTGGCTTTGACATCCACGGCCCCACCCCGGCAGAAAAAATTACTTTCTCTCAGAAGGATATGTCGGGTCATGAGGACCCTTTCTGCGATGCGTTGGTCATCCAGACCGCCATTGAGAACTTCACGGTGTCCCGGATTCTCGTGGACAACGGAAGCTTCATCAACGTCATCTTCAAGAAGGCGTTCGATGAGATGAAGGTGGAGTCCAAGAGGGTGTTGGCCTCAGATGGCCCGTTGTTCGGGTTCTCCGGAGAGAGGAAGGAGGTAGAGGGGGGAGTGGGGCTCCATGTGGTCCTGGGCGGGCAATCTCGAAATTGCCGCTTCGTCATAGTGGATGCCCCCAGTAGCTATAGTGCCATCTTCGGACGACCGCTAATCAGCGCTTTCCACTGCGTCTTCTCCACCTTCCACCAGTGTCTCAAGTTCAACACGGGAGGAGTCCAGGTTCGGGTAAGGGGGGACCCGAAGGTAGCAAGGCAGTGCTATGTGACGGCAGTAAACACCATCTCCTGGATAGCTGAAGCCGAGAAATGGGATCAGGAGGTGGTGGAGCCGGCGGGTCTCGGAGAGGAAGCAAAGGAGGAGAAGGAAGAGGTAAAGGGTCAGGCTCAGGAAGGAAGGGCGGAAGAGCTGATGACGATCAGAGAAGAAGGAAGGGAGGAGGAGGTCGAAGCGTTCGCTAGCGGCGAGGGGAAGGAAGGAGATTGGGGAGAGCAGTCCCGACTGGAGGCCGTGGAGGAGGTCGTGGAGCTCGAGGTCACCACCCGGGCTGGGGTGGTGGAGAAGGTCCGAATCAGCGGAGAGCTCGGCCTGGAGGAGCAGGAGAAAATCCTAGCCTGCGTGCAAAAGAACGTGGACGTCTTCGCTTGGAGCGCAGCAGAGATGCCCGGGATTGATGCGGATATGGAAAGCCACCGTCTCAACCTCGATCCCGGCTCTCGGCCCATCCGCCAAAAGAAGAGAGCCATCGCCGACAAGCTGGAAGGCCCCATCAGGGAAGAGGTGAGAAAGCTACTCCGAGCAGGTTATGTATCTGAGATCCAGTATCCAGGCTGGGTCTCCAATGTAGTCATGGTGAAAAAGGGGGGAGGTAAGTGGCGCATGTGTGTTGATTTCTCACTACTTAATAAATCATGCCCTAAGGATTGCTACCCCTTGCCTAGAATCGACGCGCCAGTTGATTCCGCCTTCGGTTTCTCTATAATGTCTTTTTTAGATGCATTTTCAGGTTACCATCAAATCTGCATGCACCCCCCTCCCCCCGATGTCAAGGACGTCTCCTTCATCACAGAGGATGGTTGTTATTGTTATAAGATGATGCCCTTTAGGCTCAAAAATGTAGGGGCCACGTACCAACGAATGATGGACAGGGTCTTCCGAGAGCAGAAGGGAAGAAACCTGGAGGTCTATGTTGATGATCTCATGATAAAGAGTCGGGACCTCGAGTCTCACCTTCAGGACCTTGAAGAGACCTTTGAGACCTTGCGGAAGTATAAGATGAAGCTCAACCCCCTAAAGTGTGTCTTCGGGGCTAGCCGGGGAAAGTTCCTGGGTCACTTGCTCACCCCAGCGGGGGTGGAGCCTAACCCAGATAAGGTTAAAGCAATCATGGAGTTGGGGTCGCCAAGAAACTCGAAGGAAGTTCAGAGCCTCACCGGAAAATTGGTCGGACTCAGTAGGTTCCTCTCCAAGGCGGGTGAGAAGTGTGCACCTTTCTTCACGGTGCTACGGGGAAACAAAAAATTTGAATGGACCTCTGAATGTGAGGAAGCTTTTCAAGCTTTGAGAGGGAAACTCACCCAGACTCCTCTACTCCAGGGACCATGACAGGGAGAGGATCTATCCCTATACTTGGGGGTAGGATCCGAGGCAGTAAGTTTGATGTTGGTCCGGGAAGAAGGGAGGAGGCAGTTCCCCATCTACTACATCAGCCGAGTGCTGAGGAAGGCGGAGCTCCGATACCCAATTTTAGAAAAGTTCACTTTTGCTTTGGTGGTATCGGCCCGGAAGCTCCGGCCATACTTCCAAGCGCACTCAATCAAAGTGGTGACCGACCAACCGCTTCGCAAAGTCATGGATGGGGTGGAGCATTCGGGGAGGCTAGCAAAATGGTCCATGGAGCTGAGTGAGTTCAACATCGCGTTTGTGCCTAGGATGTCGATCAAGGCACAAGCGGTGGCGGACTTCATGGCGGACTACGCAACAAAAGTGGGGGAGCATGAATTGTTGGTGTTTCCATGGTTATCTGGAAGTGGTCAAATATCTAGTCTCACTGCCAATGCGATATGAGTCTATGGGGTCGCACAAAAGAGTGCTTGGAGAAATTGGAGGAAGAATCCTGTTGACAAGGGATCAGATTAAAGGGATTGGATTAAAGCACGCGTTCGTCGAACGACGCTCGTCGAACAAGTTCATGGAACGGCTATTGTAGCGCGTTCGTCGAACGACGTTCGTCGAATAGTTCGTCGAACGGCTAATGTAGCGCGTTCGTCGAACGACGCTCGTCGAACAAGTTCATCGAACAGCTATTGTAGCGCGTTCGTCGAACGTCGTTCGTCGAACAGTTCGTCGAACTGCTAATGTAGCGCGTTCGTCGAACGGTTCGTCAAACGGCTAGCGTAGCCCGTTCGTCGAACGGTTCATCGAACGGCCAGCGCGTTCGACGAACGCTGGCCAGTTCGTCGAACGTAGTGTTTGACCTTGTATCTTCGCCCGACGCTTCTCTTGATTGCTAGAGGTATAAAAGAATAGGATTCTTTTAACCTAATGACCCGATCTATTTTGGCGATTTGTTTTACGAGAGAGAGCGAAGGAAGAGTTCCGCAAGGGTTCTGACGGAAGTGTTCCGACCGGTCGATCCCGCCGCCGCCGCCGCCTCTCCCTGTCGTCGGACCTAGCAGTCTGTAGGAGACGTAGAGAGCAGTTCTTCTCCGACCTATATCTTGTGCGACAAGAGACCAGGGTTCTTTAGCACTCGTGTGGATTTCCCGTAGAGGCGCAGATCTATTTCAGCGCTTGGAACTCAAGTTTTGTTCTCTGGATCCGCCATAGGAGCATCTTGGTTGAGTAGAGACTCAACCCCCTTCAGGTATAATTTCTGCAATGTGTTGCTGGATGTTTTTATTTCATGGATCAGTGAAATCGCAAGTTTCATATAATACTTTTGGGTTGTTCTAGTTATTTATTCCGCTGCGCATATGTGATATGCTGTATTATCATTTCTGAAATGATATTAAGAAAAACCCAACAGTGGTATCAGAGATAGGTTTGTGATCTAATGCGTGTAAATCAGGAATTTAGAAGTGTTCTAAATATCTGGATTTCTTCCTGAGTGTTTGGATTTCGAAGAAATGTTCTAGATTGGAACACTCCCAGGAATGCATGTGATTGCGTTGCGATTTCATTGTTTCAGAAATTGTGTCTCCTTAGCAGTAACCGTCCCTCTAATTGGTTTGTGAAACCAAATGTCTTAGATTTTGAATCTGACATTGAGAGACGAGCTTGTCTACTGCATAAGTGGAGTTGTTTTGCCCGTGTCAAATGCATGTAAATCTGGAGATTTAGAAATGTTCTAAATGCTCAGAATTAGCTTTTTTCTATCAAGCGTTGATAATTTTATTTTGTGCACTTCTGGGATGTATTTGGTTGTGAATGTTGTAATTTTGTAAAAGTACACGTTGATTAATTGTTAATCAATTTTATAAATAAAATCCCTTTATCCAATATTAAGTATACGGATGCCTTCCGATGAATGACACTCTTCCTGCCTCGATCGATGAAGTGTGGGCTTGCCAAAGCAAGGTGCATTGATCTATCTTGGTAAGGGTGCGAGCGGATAATTGTGATATCTCATTGTCGACATCGGGTCCAACTTAACTGGGTGATCTCAAAAGTTGAGTGCCTAGAGGCATTAGGTTGGCAAGCACCATATGATGGATGCGAATAAAAAGTTATTCACCAACCATACAAGAGTTGCATAGTGATGCAATTGGCAAGTGTTGCCTACCTAAATAACCGCATTATGAGATGAACGCCAAAGCGGACCCGTTGTGTTGGTGAAATGGGGATCTTGTTCACTAAAAGAGTAGCTCGCATAAACTCTTCGAATTGATATTAAGGGTTATCAATTTGAATAAAATAGTGAGAGTATTTAATAAAAGACCTTATTAAAATAAAAAATGTATTTTGAAATATAGTACTAAAATAAACTTTGAATTATTTTGTAGAATTTTCATGGCAAAAGGTAACTTCGGATTATCAGGTATTACATACATTTCAGATCAGCAGAAGGTAAATTCGACTATAAATGTTTTATTTATTGTTCAATTTGTCCTATTCAAACACCTTTTTCTTATTCTGAATATTTTCATACTAATATTTTCAGGGTTTGGTACAAACATTTAAGGAGTTATTGACAGGAGTTGATCACCGCTTTTGCGTGCGACATCTTTACAACAACTTTCGGAAGAAATATCCTAGTAAAAATTTAAAAAATTTGTTATGGAAAACTTCAATGCAACATACGAAGCTGAGTAGGTTAAAATCATGCATGAAATTAATTCGATTTCACATAGTTTATACGATCATCTTGTCAATACAGATAAGACATTATGGTCTAAGCATGCATTCAATGGTTATCCTCATTGCGACGTCATTATTGTAAATAATATGTTTGAGGTATTTAATTGTGTGATATTGGATATGCGTGATATGCGTACATGATAATTTGATGCGCCGATGGGCAAAATTAGAGAGAGTTGAGAAACAATATTCTAATGTCAATCCAAAAATTGTCAAAAATATTGCTCCGGAGGCCAAAAGTAGTGGAATGTGGATGTCTTTATGATCCCACAATAAAGTGTTTGAGGTTGTACATGCATTTGACAAATTTGTAGTTGACTTGGATAATCTCGACGTATGCACTATCTTAATCTTGACGTACACCTCTATGTACCGAACTGTTTAAAAAAAAAACTACTTATAGCGAATGTTATCGGCATAGTATCTTGCCAACCATTGGTCCGAATTTCTGACCAAATTAAAGCTACAACAAGTTGAGATTCTTCCACCCATTCGTCGGTGATCTCCAGGTAGACCAAAGAAGAAATGAAACATGGATGTCAATGAAGAGAAAGGCCAAAGTAAAATGTCTCGTAAATATAGCACAGTTAGATGCACATTGCAAAATGTGCAGTGTCATCGGTCATAATTAATAAGAGAAGTTTTCAGTAAGTTTATCTTTCTTTACTTTATACATTTATTGAAATTTTGAGTAACATATACATGATTACTAAACTATTTTTTCTCCTGAATTAGAAATTCAATCGCATGAGGAGGAAGTCGGAATCTGAAGCAAGTGAAATATGGAAACATGTGCTATTTTGAAGAGCCTATTTTTGTTAACTGAACTACTTCATTTGAAGTTAGGGATTGTTTGTTACTAAATGCATGTCTTCTAGTTATAAAACAATCTAAATGGTAATGATTTCAAAAAAGTTGGAAAGCTAGAGACTAATTTCAAACAATCTAAATGGTTTATTTTCTTGGTAGCGGTCATAACCTTTGTCATGCCAAACATACATTCTAGGATAATTCATGAGTTTTTGTCCAAACTCACCGGAGCAAATAAGCCGCGCCCCTAGGTTTAAAACTCTAGTAGGTTGCCTCATAAGTTATGTAATGCTCTCTCTCTCTCTCTCTCTCTCTCTCTCTCTCTCTACTTGAACTAGACTTTCTTGGGCGCTTTTTTCGTCGCATTTTTTAAAAATACAAACAATGTTTTTCGATTATTTGAATAGCCACCATTTGTAACCGCACTGATTTCCCAAAATGCTAGAGAGCTTCATTAAAAAATATTATTTTATATTCATCACAAATTGTAACCACGCGCCCAAACATACCCTAAAATCTCAAAGATAGTAAAATTTATGGACAAAAATCTTTACAGAAAAGAGAAAATTTACTGAAAATTTTAAAGTAAACAAACTTTAGATATTGAAATAAGATTTAAGCCAAATATTAATGAGGAGTTCCCCTATCTTTACAATCTTATATTTATTTAATTACCACCTTACAAAATGTATGTATATAATAATACAATTAACATATAATTCGGAGGATACAGTCTTAACTGAATTTGCCTTATCATAACAAATTATATACTATATTTTAGCATTTTTTCTAGATTATAGTATTTTTTTTATTACAAAAAGAGTAAATAAAAAAGATTAATTAATCAATGTGTTCTATCTGCCCCACTAAAAGTCCTCCCTATCGTTCCCGAAAGCTGATTCAGCACTCATTCAACTTGCAATTTTTAAATTTACTTCAGCCATTTGCAGGCAAACTTTAATTAATAAATTATAGAATTCGCTAAGCTTAATTATATTTCTCTATTTAAATCCACCCATTTGGACTGCGACAGCTACATATTTTGCTAAATCAGTTTGATTAATTAATACTACAATTAGAAACTAAGTAAAGTGTGTCTCATATTATACTGTTTATTTAACGTTAAGGTTCTGTTTGGGACGGCGGTGACGGTGGGAAAAATAGTGGTGGAAAATCATTGGTGGCATTAGAGTTACTCAGAAAGTAGTTTGTAAAAGTTGTAGATTATTTGGAAAATCTCCATTTAAGAATACTTTTGTAAATATTATATTGTTACGGTCCGAGAAGAGTTTCATTTTTGAACAGGTATGCAGGTCGTACACCCCAATATATCTCTGCACACAGAGCGCGGTCCATGTGCAGCTCAGTTGGTGATGGAGGCCGACACTAAGTCCCTTCTATCTAGAAGGTTGCGGGTTCAAGACCCCACCTCAATAACCCGCTGCACATGGACCGCGCTCTGTGTGCGGAGATGGGTTGTGGTGTACGGCCTGCAGACCTGTTCAAAAATGAAACTCTGCGCGGACCGTGACATAAAAGTGCAGATTACAAAAGGTCAGCGGCGAGAAACAAAGACCGCGAATGGGTGAAGAATTATGAATGAGTGGAGAATCGTGAATGGGAGAAAACATTTGCAGTGGTGA
Organism: Dactylorhiza incarnata; assembly: GCA_033032865.1. Classification (NCBI taxonomy): domain Eukaryota; kingdom Viridiplantae; phylum Streptophyta; class Magnoliopsida; order Asparagales; family Orchidaceae; genus Dactylorhiza; species Dactylorhiza incarnata. The sequence goes on from JAWHQI010000072.1 coordinate 6,051,441, forward strand.
GAAGATTCTGGCACATCATGAATGGTTGGGGCGTGGATTTAGTGAACACTCAAATAAAAGAGGAAAAACTAAAAACATAGAAAACAGGGTTTAGAAAGCTATGTTGGACTTACTGGTACCTCAAAAATCCCCCAAAACACATTTCTTGAAAAAACTCATCATCCAAATAATCTAAAAAGGGTGATGACATATGAATAAAACTTTTAACAAAGCCATCCCAAACAGAGCCAAGTCTACCAAAATACTAAAATCTTTTCCTTATTTAATTAGAAACTAATGCCCGATGATAACATTAAAGTGTAATATTATTCTAATATATGACGATTTGACTTATTTTTTATTATATATTAATGGATATTTATTTATTGTGAGTGGTTTGCTCGAAACATCCGGAGGAGGATCAAAGTGGAATCACTCTCCCCGTTGCCCCCAGGTGGTATTTATAAGAAAACCCTAGGAGTGTCTACGGGGATGGGTATCCGTGTACCCAACTAACCCGTTAAGCCCCCGAACACGATAATTGTCAGAATATACATTAACAATCTCCTCCTATATTTGTGACAAATATCGTATACGTTTCGAAGTGCAGAAAGTAGTGTAATAACATAAAGAAAGTTTTCGACTTAACATAGTATCATAAGACTTAGCACAGTTAACAACAGCAGGATTAACATAAACATCCAGAATAAAAAGTGCTACTCAACAAACAGTCCGAAAACAATAATGACAAGGATAAAACATATGATAATTCCACTCGTCTAGTAGATCATCAACATCCATGTCAAACACCACTTTCTCTCCTCCATCTCCACCAAAGCCTGCAAGGAATTTCATGAGTTAGAAAACTCTATGAATTCATGAACATATGCAGTAACATAAAAAGAGAACTAGCTCTTACATAAGTGAGCTTAGAACCTGTAGCATTGGTGAAGTAACACTGTCAACATCTCTATCTGGTCTAGCAGGAACCAGTCTAGTGTTGATTTTGTAAATCAACTGTTATCTTATCCATTAGTGATCATTATGTGCCTCATCAACAAAAGTTGAATGATATGACACAACAACGTTTGCAACATTATCAGGTGTGGAATAATGTGCTATGATCATCAAAGTTAGATAACCGACTACAACGACTTTCTATTCCCAGTTGAATAATTTTCGAATCAACTTGCAATGAGAAAGATGCTTAGTTATCAAATGTGGAATAACATGCATCTAACCATCTTGGGTTTTCATCAAGAAATTATTTGGGGTTTTCAGTCTGTTATTAGATGCTTGAATGTTGCGACTATATAGGTTCTCACTATATGAAAACATAAACAACAGAGGGAAGTTTCATACATCTATGAAATTTAGTCTCATCTCCCCCGATGTTTTTATTGTGAGAGCTCTATTCAGGCCTTTGATCAAGGCATCTGCAACATTGTCTTTCGATCTCACATCAATCAGGGTCATAATCCTTTAACTTGTGAGTGAGATCAACCGTGATTGTTTCAGCCTTAGTTGCCTTCTTTTTCCATTGAACAAAGTGTTTATAGCAATCGTTTTCGTAGTCTGATTGTCGCAGTAAACTGCAAAAGAACTCATTTTCAGGCTTGTCAGAGGAATGTCCATCACCAAATCTCTTAACCACTTTGCTTCTTCTTCTGCTGCAGCAAGAGCGTAGAGTTTGGATTCCATAGAAGAGAGAGCAATACAAGATTGCCTCTTAGACTTCCAGGCTACAACTGCTCCTCCAAGTGTGAACACGAACCCACTAGTGGACTTGCTGTCGTTTAATTCCGAGCACCATGATGCGTCAGAATATCCTTCAAGCACTGAAGGATGACCAGAGTAGACTAAAGCATACTTTTGGGTGTGCTTTAATTATCTCATGAGCCTATCTAAGGCGTTCCAGTGGTCTTGGCCAGGATTACTAGTGAATCTGCACAACATGCCGACCGTAAAGGCTATGTCAGGTCTAGTGCAGACCATAACATACATGAGGCTATCAAGCAGTTTAGAGTAATCTAACTGTCTAACCATAGCTCCTTCATTGGGCTTTAGGCGGTTAGTGTAGTCGTATGGAGTCTCAAATGCTCTACTGTCACTGTATCCCCACGTGTCCAACATGACTTTATGTAGTGGCTTTGACTTAGGGAGATGCCATTCTTCCCAAAGCTCACTTGCATGCCTAGTATAGTCTTAGCTACACCTAGGTCTTTTATGCTAAATTCTTTAATTAGATCTGACTTAACGTCATACACTTCGGATTGATTAGACCCTAGAATGAGCATATCATCTACGTACAAGCATATTATGGCGACTTTATCTGATTTATTACGTATGCAAAGACATTTATCCGAGAGACTCGACATGAATCTCATGTTCTTTACACTATAGTCGAACTTCTCATGCCATAATTTCGGTGCTTGCTTTAGTCCGTATAAAGATTTAAGTAATTTACAGACCTTTGTTTCGTGACCGTCTACAATGAAACCTTCAGGTTGCCTCATGTAGATCTCTTCAGTCAGATCTCCGTTCAAGAACGCAGTCTTAACATCCAATTGATGAACAATAAAGTTCTCAATAGACGCAATAGTAAGGAGGACCCTAATGGTTGCTAAGTGACACACGGGTGAGTATACATCAAAGTAATCTACTACGCTTACTTGTGTGAAACCTTTAGCCACCAGGCGTGCTTTATACTTAGCTACGCTACCATCAGGATTCTGTTTCTTTTTCAGAATCCATTTACACCTTACAGTTTTAGCCCCTTTTGGCTTATCAACCAACGTCCAGGTGTTATTCTGAAGTAGAGAATACATCTCTTCATCAATAGCTTCTTTCCAGAGTAGGGAATCCCTGGATCTCATCGCGTCCTTATAGTGGATGGATCAGCCTCAATGTGGCCAGTGATAAAGTCACTACCGAAGGTTCTGGGAATTCGCTCTCTTACAGAAGTTCTCCTAGACTCTAGGCCAGAGTTATCTACCGGAACGGAATAGGAGGTGCTCGATACTGAAGTAGCATCTTCTTTAGTAATAGTAACTTGCATACCTGGGAGAGACAGATTCTTATCCTTGAGGAACTTATCTTCAAAGAACAATGCGTCCCTAGATTCTATAATGACGTTATTAGAAATATCTAAGAATCTATCTACAGCACTATCCTCAGCACAACCTAGGTAGACACATGTATTGGTCCTAGGTCCAATCTTAGACCGTCTAGGGTCAGGGACCCTGACATAGGCTATACAGCCCCAGGTCTTAAGTCTAGTAAAAGACGGGGGTCTCTTAAACCAAAGCTCGTAGGGTGTAACCTCTAACTTGGCATGAGGAACTTTATTTAAAATGTGATTTGCAGTTAGAACTGCTTCTCCCCAATAAGCAGAAGGCATGCCTGCAGTCAGGAGCATAGAGTTTAACATTCCTGTTAACGTACGATTTTTACGCTCAACTATGCCATTAGACTTGGGCAAGTAAGGAGCAGTGGTTTCTGCAATGATTTCATGTTGGGCAAGGAAACATTTGAACTAACTGGACATATATTCTCCTCCTCTATCACTTCTAAACCTTTTGATTTTCATGCCTAATTGGTTTTCTACCCTGGTTTTGAAAATGCAAAAAATTTCAAACGCTTCGTTTTTAGTTTTAAGAAGATAAATGTGACAAAACCTAGAACAATCATTATCTATGAAGGTGATCAAATACTTCCTGCATCCTCTAGTGACAAAACTTTTGAAGTCACATATGTCGGAATGTATCAGTTCTAAGGGTGTTGTGCTCCTAGTAACCGCACAAAAAGGTTTCCTAGTGATCTTAGTCTGAGCACGCACTTCACATTTATCAGTTTTGATTATAGTGTCTAAAGCTATCTGGTGAGTGTTGGATCTTACGGCGCCCTTAGAGGGAGGGGGGGTGTGAATAAGGGAATAAAAATTCTTTTTATAATTTTAAGAAAATTACTAAATTGTTTTATAATAGGAGAAAGGCAAAATAACAATTTAGCTAAATTAAGAGAATATCATAATTTTCAAGTTTAGAAATAAGTACTAAATTGTTTTATGATTAAAGAGATTGAAATAAACAATTTAGATAAAATTAGAATTGAAAAACTTTGTAACAAATATTTAGAGATTATGCCAAATGAGAGAAATCAAGTAAACACAAATAGAGACATGGTTGTATTTAAAAAAAAGGTGTTTACATAAATTTGATTTCAATATCGTTAAAAATCGGAGGTATACAAATGTAAATATCTTTTCCTTTTCTATACCGACTTGTATCCCCACAAACCAGTTGACTTTAGCCTATCCTTACCCGGATAAGGCCTCAAGTCGCTCTAGCCAATTTTTCCCCAGATATGGCCTCGAGCCCCCTAGATCTAATCACCTAGAACTAGTCGCCAACACAAGGCGAATTCCCCCTAAGTCCTACCCAGACCTAGTCGCCAACACAAGGCGAATTACTCCCTAAGTCCTACCCAGACCTAGTCGCCAACACAAGGCGAATTCTCTAAACGGTTACAAAAAGTATGGAATGAAAATAATGATAACAATAATAAAAACTCCCTATATGAGATCTCTGAAGATGAGGATGAAGGATCGCTGTAGCATAAGCGAGGTTGAAGCGATCGTCCTTCGGATGTAGCGTGACGTTGTCCTCCTCCAGAATTCTCCTTAAGCTTTTAGTGGGAGATCCATCTTCGGCAGCATAACAACAATAGAATTATGGCACTTGCAACCTCTCTGGGATGGATTAGCCAAAACGAGAAAAAGCCCATCAATTTATAGAACTTGGAGATAACGCCTGCGGTAGCTCCTAGCGCCTGCGGTAGCGTTCGTGTGGAGCGGTTGCGAAACCGTCGGCGGCGTGGCGCTGTGCACGAACTTGAGATAGCGCCAGGCGGTAGCGGTTGCGAAACCGTCGGCGGCGTGGCAGAACAAACTTTCGTTGAACGAAAATTTTTGTCGAACGGAGCTTCAACTTCGTCGAACGAAAATTTTTGTCGAACGGAGCTTTAAGTTCGTCGAACGAAACTTTTCGTTGAACGAAAATTTTTGTCGAACGGAGCCTGAGCTAGCGCCTGGCGGTAGCGCTAACGCCGGCGGTAGTGCATTCTTCAGATTTTTGAATTCAGCTGCTTTCTACCTGTGGAGTATTGCACTTATAGTTCCTGCACACTATAAACACACAAAATACAAGATCAAATATAATTTGGGATTTGTTATTCTCAAACAAAGGGATGTAACACACATGTCCAACAATCTCCCCCTTTTGATAATAACAAATCCTCTTCGCAAGAAATCAACAATGGTGTTTATAGTATATGATAAGCAAGATGATAGTGCAACTATAGTATATGATAAACGTGATGATATGCATACTCCCCCTATCTTAATGCTCCCCCTACATAAATGCAATTTATGTTTTACTCCCCCTAAATGATAGATTACATGAATTATTCTCCCCTTAATCTTCTATATTACTCCTATATAGATTTCTTCAATTAATCTCCCCCTTTTGGTATTATCAAAAGAAGGTGGGGTGAGGTTAGTAAGGAGGCATTCTTTAGGCTAGTTATAAATCATGATCGAGCTTTTGTAATATATGAAATGATAAAGAGTTTAAGCATAATATTTATAAGAGATTTCAAATAAAAAGATAAGAGTTGTAAGCAAGCGGAAGATTATAAGAAACATCTTTTTGTAAGCATGAAAAGCATAAGTAAAAATATGAGTTTTAGTTCAAAATTGAAAGATGATTTAATCTTTTTGAAATCTCAAAGTCTTTCATAAAGATACCAAGCATGAAATGAATATATCAAAGAAAGATTATACTACAATGTTACATAATTTTAAGTTCAAGAGATACCAAAACATTGTAGAGATCATGTTAGGTTATCTAGTGCATTTCTTATATAAAGAGTAGTATAGATAAAGCATTAGAATCCAATACTCATGAGAAGAAGTGTTATGAAAGATAATGATGTGTACATAAGTGTATTTTGGGCAATGTTAACAATTGATTTAAATCAACAAAATACAAAACATATGTAAAGTAAAGTGCACATAAACACAAGTAAATTACTTTCACACACTTTTAGTGCACATAATTTTATAAAAAGTGGTGTATTAATCAAGGGTTGCACAAGACACTTTACTATTTTTTCCAAGGTGCTCAACCTCACAATGCTTATGAAGACTTATCAGGAGATTCAAGTAGTGCTTGGTGGAGTTATAGTTGTTGACGCCAGGAAAATCCTGACCTCAAGATTCGGATCAATGCAGCCCGAGGTTACTGATCCTGCGGTCTAACTTCACGGCTCTGATAGCTAAAATAGGAGAGAGAAAATGACTAAGCACACCCCAGGTGCTCCAGCAGGGAGGTCCCACCACGTACCCGGAAGTTTGGGAGAAACTTCCCCTCCGCAACCAAAAGCTGGGCGAGGTACTAGACGGGCATGGATTTGGCGAGTATCCAACTTGGGGGGACCTCGACCACTTCCAAAAGTGCCATTTCTAGTACCCCTGGGGGTCTATTTATAGAGAAATCCTAGGGGGGGTACAGGCGAGTATACTGCCTCTGCTCGCGAGTTACAAGGGCTACTCGCCCATACTCGCGAGATACTCGCCCAAGCTCGCGAGATACTCGCCCAAGCTCACGAGATACTCGCCCAAGCTCGCGAGATACTCGCCCAAGCTCGCGATACTCGCCCCTTGCTCGCCATACTCGCCCCTTGCTCGCCCAGCTCGCCTCTTGCTCCTGCTGGCTGAGTTGCCTTGTGTCTTGGATTGCCGGCTCCTGTGCTGACCCTTTGACCTTGACTTCACCCTAAACCCTTGTACAATAGTTGTCTACATATATAATTTTTTTGTTCACATTTGTGAGACAACATTCTCCGAATACACTTGTTTTGCAAACCCAATTTTTTAACTTAACCACTTTTCTAAATTTTATAAGTGCAATTCAAATGTAGTGTATGTAATAAACTTATGCAAGTTTTAATTCATTGTACAAATACAATACACAAGCAAGCATTTTTTTAGATTTAAACACACATGTTGATTACCAAAACAAGTGAGTGAAATGTATCATTATCAATTATAAAACATTTACTCATACTTAGAGGCATGCTAAGCTTGGTTCTACACATATTTTTTAATACAATTGATGCACTTTAAATAGATATATCAAAGCATGATAAACAAAACAATGTTCATAGTAATTTCAAGGAATAAATTTTAACATTGTAAATAATTCTAAATAATAGAAATCATTCATGCTTGATATTAGCAATAAAGATCATACATTATTTTTTAGTTGTTTTGAAAAAAAATTTAATGAAATAAACACAGAAAAAATCACACAAACATATTTTTGAATTTTGAATTTTTGTAGTTGATTTTTCATAATATAAATAAAAACAGAAAACCATAAAAACATATTTTTGAATTTTTTATTTTTGAAATTTTATAATTGATTTTCCATAATATAAATAAAAAACATAAAATCTCAAAAACATATTTTTTGTATTTTTGAATTTTGAACTTTTATAGTTGTTTTTTCATAATATGAATAAAACAAAAATAGAAAAATCAGAAACACAATCAAATAAGCAGTACATATGAACTAACATATTTTTATAGATTTATAGAAATTTTAAAAAACAGAAAAATCACAAACCCACGCTAGCGTCGGCGCTAGCGTTAACGCTGGAAACAGTACACGATTTTTAAAGAATTTTAAATTTTGATTTTTGATATTTATTAAGTGTCCTTAGAGTAGTCTTATGCAAATATTTTGTAATTTTTGGAGATGTCTTGATTGCTCAAATTTGCATAAAACTGTAGCTTTTTCAAATACATGTGTTTTACAAAAACATTTAAGCTCAAAAAGATAAATTATGCAAACACAAGAGGACATTTTTTTATTAAACAACCCAAAATATGCATGAGTTAAGTGATAAGTAAATAAAATGATCATGCAAAGAGTAATATAAGTATGTCTTAAGATTAAAGACTACCCTGACTAAATGTCTACACCCTAGCCCCGTACTAAGTGACGGATGGGCATGAGGAGCTGCACACATGCAGTAGGTTGGGGTGTTAATCTCATATGCACACACTAGAGAACGCTCAACCTAGCACTCTTTCCCCCCTAGTGCCTCGCAAGGCCCCACTGGAACCCTCCCCGGTTAAGGACAAGACATGTCTTAGAGGTTAGGTTTCTAATGCATCCAATCCTACGCCCCCGCTATTGTGAGATATGAAGTCATAGGTGAATAATCTTTGGACAACCTATGCTTTTAAACTATGGGTTGATTAATAACTATGGGTTTTGTTTAATGTGATGAGTTATATAAATCCGCATAGTTTTTCCACTTTTATGAGATGACAATATGAGATAACTAGTAAATCAATTACTAAAATTCAATAAGTGATAAAGCTAGTATGATGAGTTTTGGGTTTAATGTCATGTCATAAGATTAATATTAATATTGCATGTATTCCAAAATAGAATTTCAAATTATAGATCTAGAATAGAGTGATGATTAAGTTTGATTTATACTTTCATTACAAAGTTGATTCTAGAGTCTACAAATATGAGAGATACATGTAATCACTAGCAAAGCAGATTCATACATCAAATAATGGAAAGAAATACATAATTCGTATTTTTATCATAAGATTCATAATTCCTAGGTGATAGACATCATTGAGTTAAGATATTTCTTGATAGAACATGAATTATGAATTATGATTATAGAGAATTTTGCATAGAATATATGTTAGATCATCATGATATATGTTAATTCTATTCCTTCTAGACTTATGGCAATATGATTTGGTGATTTCTTTTGAAAGAGCATGTTTGATTTGTAAGTCTAGAATGTACAACCCGTATTCGCTGAGTGGTCCCCTCAAGCCCACCGACGAGATCTGGGTCAGCCAGACCATCCGCCCAGGCTGAGGCAGGTGGAAGGACCCCCAGGTAAGTAGGTGGCGAGCCATAGGGCGAGAAGAGGAAATCGGTGAGTGGTACCCTTGCGGACCACTCGCCCATAGGCGTAAGCATTCGCCCAGCGCGAGAGCTCGGCGAGTGGTGCCCTCATGGACCACTTGCCCCCAAGGGCTTTAAGGAGGAAATGACCATGTTGCCCCTTATGGGCTGCAAATAGCCCTTCAGAACAGCGGAGTTAGGCTATTAGCAGACCAATCTGGGGTGCGGTTAGTAAAATTAAAAGGCGCATTCATGTTATTTGCAGACCAGCCTGGAAAAATCTATAAATAGACCCTTAAGGGCACCTTGGAGGAGATCCGATTTTTTGAGAGTCCTCTCCTCTAGGCTAGTCTTGGTTGGCTGCTAGTGCCCTCCAAGGTGCCCGACTGAGCTTTGGTTTGGGAGGGGAAGCTCTCTAAGATCTTCCGGGTGTGTGGCGGGACCTCCTCGCTGCAGCCTTGGGTCTATTCCAATTTTCGCATCCACCAGTCAGAGAATTTAGTGAGGGAGAAGTAAGCGTCGGCTACACCCCCCAGTGGGTCTGAACTCAGGAGACCGGTTGCCGGTTTCAACATTTTTGGTGCGGTGAGCGTGGACCGTAGCCGGTGAAGGAAAATCTCAAGCTAGGTTGGATGACAGGAGATGTGGGAAATGGTTCTGACTCGGGCCACTCGCAGTCACCAGCGACAGGGGAGTGGCTGGAGATGTTCGAGAAGTTCAAGCGAGAAGTCCTGCAGACGGTTCTCGCAGGAAGAAGCGAGTGCGAGATGCCGGCAGTTCCCGTGGTTCCGCCCCAGCAGATCGGCGAGAATGCTCTGGGGCAGCGACCTGGGAAGGAAGTGCCAGCGGAAGGAAGCGCGCGAGATCTCCCCGGGCGGCAGCTATTCAGCAGCCCGGCGAGTGTTGAGGTCTGCGAGCTGGTTCCGCGCGAGAGGACCACTCGCCGAGCAGGGGAAGGAAGCCCTTTTTGCGAGATGATCCTCTCGGCCCCAGTGCCAGAGGGGTTCCGGGGGCCGGAGATGTCCTATTATACTAGCAAGGACGACCCAGTCGTGCACCTGCAATGGTTTGAGGACATGGTTTCAATTCTGCCCATGACGGATGCCTTTCAGTGCCGACTCTTCGCGACCACTTTGAAGGAGAAAGCTAGGGACTGGTTCCACCAGCTCCCCGTAGGTTCCATCTACGCGTTCGACGATCTGCGCCGGAGCTTCCGGCTGTGCTTCTCGACGTCAAAGAAGAGAAAGAAGGATGCAGAGGCTCTCTTCAAGATCAGGCAAAGGGAGGGGGAATCACTGGCACACTATGTGGACAGATTCCAAGAGGAGATACACCTCGTGCAGGAGGTGCCGGGGTTCGCCCTCAAGATGGCATTCATCGTGGGGTTGCGAGACGGGTTCTTCTAGATGGACCTGAAGAGAAGGGCTCCTCTCTCCTTTGAGGAGTTGATGGAGCGGGCAGCGGAGGAGATAGAAGGGGAGGCGGCCAACTCAGAATTCTACAAAAGGTTGGCGAAGATGAGCGAGCCTGAGGTGAGGCAGCAAGAAGGAAGAAGGCGAGAAGAACCCAGGGGTCAGGGGTTCGAAAGACCGCCTCGTAATTGGAGGAATCAAGAGCCCAACAACAGGTTGGGCTGGAGGCACCAGGAAGGACCAGCGAGAGGTCAGGAAGGGGGGTACCAAGGAAGAGAGGCGGGGGAAATCAATCCGGGGTGGAGGCAAGGCCCTAGACCCCCTCACCCCCCAAGGGAGCAAGCTATGGCAGTAGGCCGAGGAAGAGGAGGTAGAGGAGCCAGAGGAGGGAGAGGAAGAGCAGGAAGTGGGGACTGGGTGGAGTTGCCCTATTGTGACTTTCACCAGGAAGAAGGTCACACGACCGCCACCTGCCCAGAATTCTTGGAAATGAGAGGGAGAGGTCAGCCACGGCGGCAGCAGGCCAGGATCGAGGAAGTGCTCCTAGAGGCGGGGGAGGACCGATGCGAGGACAGGGCGGATACAGGAGCCAGGGGGGAATCGGGGTGATTCATGGTGGGGTTGGGATAGAGGCCTCTCGCAAGAGGAGCTTCCAGGCAATGTTCCGGAGAGACGCCGCGTCAACTTCCCAGACCCCACCCCCCACAGAAAAACTCACCTTCTCCTCGGAAGACATGCCCGATTATGAGGACCCATTCTGCGATGCCCTGGTGATCCAGACGGCGATAGAAAACTTCACGGTCTCCCGGATCCTGGTGGACAATGGGAGATCAGTGAATGTTATCTTCAAGAAGGCTTTCGATGCGATGGAGGTGGAGAAGTAGAGGGTGCAGGCCTCTGATGGGCCGCTGTTTGGTTTCTCAGGAGAAAGGAAGGAGGTTGAGGGAGGTGTCGGCCTCCATGTGACGTTAGGAGGAGCCCAAGGAACTGCCGGTTCGTCATCGTTGACGCTCCGAGCAGCTACAATGCCATATTTGGGCGCCCCCTCATCAGTGCCTTCCGATGTGTGCCCTCATCATACCACCAGTGCTTGAAGTTCCATAGTGGAGGAGTCCAGATCCGAATTCGGGGAGATGCAAAGGTGGCCAGACAGTGCTATGTGACTGTCGTCAACACCATCTCTTGGATGGCGGAGGCTGAGAAGATGGATGAAGAGATGAGGAGGCCGGAAGGGCCAGGAGAAGGAGTGGAGAAGAGGGGAGAAGAGGAAGAGGGCAGTGCCCGAGGAAAGGAGATGGAGGCAGCTCAGGAGGAGCAGGTCGAACCAATGGAGGAGGAAGGTGCGGCAGAGGAGAAGGCCAGGGTAGAGGGGCGAGAAGCGAGGGGCAGATGGGAAGAGCCGGCCCGGCTTGAGGCGGCAGAGGAAGTAGTGGAGATGGAGGTTATCACCCAGGGAGGAAGGGTGGAGAAGGTGCGTGTCAGCGGGGGCCTCAGCCCAGAGGACAGGGTAGGGATGTTGGAGTGCATCCTAAAGAACGTGGATATCTTCGCATGGAGCGCGGCAGACATGCCAGGCATCGAGGCAGACGTGGCTTGCCATCGTCTCAACCTTGAGCCAGGAGCTCGCCCCATCCGACAGAAGAGGAGGACCTCCGCCAACAAGCTCGAAGAACCGATCCGCGAGGAGGTGGCCAAGCTCCTCGAAGCAGGTTTTGTATCGGAGATCCAGTACCCAGGCTGGGTCTCCAATGTCGTCATGGTAAAAAAGGGCGACGGTCGCTGGCATATGTGTGTTGACTTTTCTTTGTTAAATAAAGCCTGCCCTAAGGATTGTTATCCCCTGCCTCGGATCGACGCGCTGGTTGACTCAACCGTCGGTTTTCCTGTGATGAGTTTTTTGGATGCTTTTTCAGGTTATCACCAGATCAGGATGCACCCCCCGGATATCAAAGATGTCTCGTTGATGCGATATTTCGGCAAGTGCACCGGTCGCGCAAGTAATAAAGTTTGGGAATAGGATCCCCCAGTGTCGGTCTCTTGAGGAATGCAGGTTGGGTGAACGAATCGCGTTGTGTGACTATTGTTACACAAGCATACACAAACACACAAGGGGGGGGGGGGGGGGGGGGGGTTGGTTGGGTTTTCCTACTCTTAACAACAATGAAGGAAATGCGGGTCAAAAGCACCGCTTCGCAAGGCGAGATGGATGCAACGGCCGCGATGCCGTGCTTCGTGAGGCGGATGGAGCGTGCTCTAGTGCGGGAAGGCGAGGGTCGCAAACACCTCTTCACAAACGCCGTTAGCTCTTGCTAACGCGGATCGAATACCTTGAGTGCGTGAATGAGTGAGTGGATGAGTGGAGGCGAAGCGATTCACAAGCAAGTAATGATGAAAAGAGAAGAAACATTCATTTCATTTAAACCAAACATCATGATATTCAAGTTTAAAAGATTCAAAGATTACAACGAAGGAGAGAGGAAAGAGATAACCAATGGATGAAGACTAGCGGCCGTTCACGGCCGGAATGGTAGTTTGTCAAGCTACCTCCGGACTCGGGCGGACTGTGCTTCCGGTGTAGAGAAACTGTCACGATCTCTCTACGTGGTTCCGTCGTCTTCTACCTCAGGATTCCTCTTCTTCTCACCGGACTGGAGTGGAAAACAGCTGCTTGAGGGCTTGCGGATGGTGGAGAATGCTCCCGGATAATGGAGAAATACTTGGAATGGTTGGAGAGGACTTCCCCTTGCGTAGGAGATGAAGTGGAGGTGTCCAGGAATGGAAATCGCCGGCGTACGGACTGCCACTCGCTCTCTCGGCGGCTCTCCCCCGCCCTAAAAGCGGAACAGGCATATATATAGGCGCTGGAATGAATACTACGCACGGTCATTGGCGCACGACCAGTGGTCGTGCGCACTGGAGTTCTGCGATCGTGCGCGCTGCCTGGGCGGAGCCTGAAATGAAAGAAATTTATAAAATACATGTTCGCGCGACCAGTGGCGCACGACCAGTGGTCGTGCGCACTATCGTAAGTGGTCGTGCGATAAGCAAGACAGAACTCATAAAATCGGCGTTAAGCGCGCACGATCAGTGGCGCACGACCAGTGGTCGTGCGCGATAGAGCCAGTGATCGTGCGCAATGTTCCTGTACAGAATCGTACCGGGAACACCTGCACGACTCCTGTTCCAGCATACAACACCAGTCTAGCCACTGAAGGTGGCACTTAACACTGCATGAAAACTAGTAACGAAGATGAACAAGAAATAACACCAAAACGGGCCTAGAAGTGCACTTAGCATGAAGTATTAAATAGGAATGAAAACATGTCTAAAGTGAAGTGCAAAGACTAGAAAATCGGCCCAGATGAGTCCATAAATGTGTATATAATTGGGACTCATCACACCCCCAGACTTACCTGTTTGCACGTCCCGAGCAAACGAATTCGGTGGAGTGTGAAAATGGTAGTTAACAAAGAAAATTACACAAAGGAGTACAATGCGAAGTAGCAAAAGCATGCAAATAGAAATTTAGTAAAAAGAGATTCTAACTATGCTAACTAATTTACGAAAGTATTAGAGCGTAAGTAGAGATTTAGTTATACTCAGTTGGTGAATTATGAAGAATTCGAACGATCATGCCCGGTGTGAAAGTAACAAGACACTAAGGTGGGTGTTGCACAAGGTCGGGGTTTAGGAATAACTCCGCTGAAATCCATCAACATCGTGAACCATACGCTCGCCCTGTCACACTCTCTCCACGGCGTTAGCAAACTCACAAGTCAAATCAATAGGGCTTTTAGGATTATATTGGGGCTTAGGTTGCGGTATGATATTCAAATTTAAACACGATAGCTACGCAACCCAAGTGAGCTAACGGAACGCTGCACCACACAAAACCAAAAACAATGCTCGTGTGACACACCCCCAGATTTATCATGAAAACTAGGTGTGCACACGGCCTACTTCACAATTACCAACAGATTTTCTATTTAGCTCGGAAGGATTTCTTTACGACATATTTCTTTTTCAGATTTTTTTCCTTTTAACAACATACTTTTCTTCTTTTACTTATCCTCCGGTTGGTTCAAATTCAGCAAAATAAAACGTGTTTTTCTTCACAACGCACAAGTTCCAAACATCACACAAATTGAGAATTATGAGCGCAGTTAAACAGCAATTTGGTTGCGGGCGTAGGATAAGCTTCGGGATTTGGTGGATGAAGAGGAGCTGAACAAAAGAGTGGTAGGCACAATTTTGGCTTGCAAGGGTGAGCGAAAAGGACATGGAACAACAAGGCTCAAACTAGCCAAAAGGTGGCCTACATCACGTTTAACTTGACGAGTCGCTCTCGCCCATGCTTCGAGAGTCGCTTGGGGCAAGTTCTTAGCCCACGAGAAAGGTAAACCTTCCTCCCGACTCGAGCAACACACGACTAGTGCTCGTACACACACAACACCGGGTTATTACCAATTTCGTTCACATTCACCATTTGAGTATAACAAATCTAAAACTACGCAAAAAATACTAATCATAAATTAAACGCATAGAAATAATCTAGTTTTTCTCAAATTCTACTGCAGCATGCGGGTGCGACTAGAACACTGCTCGAGTCAACATCGCACTCCAAATAGTAATTCCTAAGCTAACACCCCAATTCACATTCCTAACCAAAATAGTTTATTTGGAAACAACACAAATAGGAAAACGCGCACTCATGTGGGTGAAGTGGTGCAAGAAGCATGAAAACAATGATGATGATAAAGATAAATAATAAATAAACTTCTAGTATGCAGTGCAACTCGTGCACAGTGGATGACAACATACTCTCCCCCAGACTTAGTCTAAACATTACATCACAGAAATTGGAAGCTAAGGGGGGAAGAAGTGTTACCCAATGCTCAGAATTGAGCATACCAGACGATTGGCGATTAAGATAAAGAGCAGTCCGCAGCATCCGCACCAAAGAACACAACAAACCTGCAAGCACAAAACTAAAAATAGCAAAAACAAATATAAAAACTGAACTAAACATGTTAGATAAAAATAAAATTAGGAAATCTGGGTTGTCTCCCAGCAGCGCTTTTATTTTATGTCCTTAAGCTGGACCAAATACATGTATTATGATTGTTTAAAGAGCACAGAAATTAAAGGAGAAGTTCACAGAAGCAGTTTCACAAATTCAGACAACACAAATCAGCTATAGGCGCTCTTATGGTGCGCGTCTCCCGTAGCTCGTAGGCTGGAGGTGAAGGCTTTAGGGCCAACACTGGTGTCACCCAGTGTTCCCCTAACCTCCGCCCTCTTGCCACGGAGAGCGGCAGCGCGAGCGTCGTGCAGAAGTTTCTCCTGTTTAAGTTTAGTGACAGTCGGGGACTGCCAACGTTGAAAGTTTTCAGATTTTTCCACCTTGGTGGTGGGTGGCGTCACTTCCGGCGTCGCGGTGACTACTGGATCAGCCCAAGAGATGGAGCGCTTAAATTGTTTATTACAAGAATCAAAACAAGAAGATAATGGGACAGTGTCCCGAACTAAATTCAAGTCAATATTTTTCGAAATGCAATCTTCCTCCGTCTCGGAATCAAATTCTCTCCGAAGATCTACTTCTTCCTCACTGGACTGGTGCTCCTCCTTTTCTCCTTCAATTGGTTCTTTATCTTCTTCATTTCCTGCACAACTCAGAGATTCATCAAAAATAAAGAGAGGGGGAAGAGTGGATGTTTTAGTTATAGCTTTGGGGCAAGTGGGTTGCGTCACCTTATTGGGTAGGAAGACACACCCCGTAGCGAAATCAAGGGTGACACCACTCTCTTTCAAGAACGGCACGCCCAAGATAGGGATAGAGTGATTCCTGGGTTCCCAACACCTGAAAATCAGCAACCACAATCGTCCCCTCAACTATCACTTCTACATTTTTCACTTCCCCCTCAGATTGTATAACGGTCCCATTAGCAAGCATAAGGGATTTCCGATCCTCCGTGTTCATCTCAAGTTGCAATTTAGCAACGTCTTGCAACGCAAAGACGTTGCGGGAGGAGTCGGAATCGCACAAAGCTTTCGTTTCAATATTATTGATGGAACAAGAAATCACTAACTCACTTGGATCAGCCTCTACCACATCGCCGAGACTCTTCCCTTGATCTATTGGGTTCTTTTCAGTGTTGCTAGGAAGGGTCCCATGCTACCGCTCGGTTAGCACTTGGGCCAATTGGCCCAGCTGCGTTTCCAAGTTCCGCATGGATGCAGTTTGGTTCACCATATTTGAGGTAGCCGCTTGCATAAATTTTTCCATCATCTCCTCCAGATTACTCTTTTTTTGGGCTGGGGGCCTTGGTTATAATCCGGGTGTGGTGGCCTCGGTTGGCTCCCGGAGGCGTAAGCATTGTTTTGATGCTGCCCCGGTGCCCATCGTTGGCCATGCGTGTTTGGGTTCCATGAGAAGTTCGGGTGACTTCTCACTCCCGGATGATAAGCATTATTAAATGGCACCCACTTAGACTGATTTCCTACAAAATTAACGGATTCATTCAAGGATAAGTGCGCGAAGTCACCTGATACGTTGTTCCCTGAACATTCGTACGCGTGGTGGCCGCCGCCTCCACATCCTTCGCACGTAATGACAGCAGCAGGAGTGGGTGTAGGAGGAAGTGAGTCGACCACAAAGAGACCGCGGGCGTTCCTTGGTGCATTTCTCCCGGCAGTCCAGAATGTACTGTGGGAGGCGGTGTCACGCAAAATCCGAAGGTCCTCCTCTGGAGTGTGGTTCATTAGAGTACCACCCGCAGCAGCATCGATCATTGCCCTATAGTTGGGCTCGATCGCAAAGTAAAATGTCTCTACCACATTCCACGGTTGGAGCTCGTGGTTCGGGCAGCGGCGGAGAAGATCATTAAGGCGCTCCCACGCCTCGGCAAGGGTCTCTTGGTCAGCTTGGCGAAAGGTGGCGATCTCCCGCCGCAGGCTCACAATTTTATCAACGGGGTGGAATTTGGCCAGGAACTTGGATGCAAGAGCATCCCAAGTCGCGGCGCTCCCAGGAGGAATAGAATGGAGCCACACCTTGGCCTTGTCGCGAAGTGAGAATGGGAACAGTCGCAGCTTGACTGTATCGTCAGGTATTCCAGTGTAGCGGAAAGTTCCGCAGATATCGGAAAACTCTGCCAGGTGCAGGTGCGGGTCTTCACTGGTCATCCCGGAGAACTGAGCATTATTCCGGATGATGTTCAAGATCGCAGGTTTGATCTCGAACTGGTTGTTCATAATGTTGGGACCAAATCCCGGATACACACACCCAGCTGTCGGAGTGGTATAATCTCTCATCGTTCTGGGTCGAGGCCTCACTACCTCTTGCTCATCTCCAGGTTGGTGCTGCCCCACATCGGGCACTCTTGGGTCAACATTGTTTGGGTCTATGTTGTCACCCATTGCCGCCTGTATGGCTGCTGCGCGCCTTCGTGCGCGAGCGGTCCGTTCGATCTCTGGATCAAAGGGTACAAGTTCCCCCGCGGCTTGTCTCTGCATGCACAGTCACAACAAAAAGAAAACAAAACAAAGGAAATAAAAAACAACTGCTCTTGTAACAAAAGCTCACAACTCAAGACGTTACACACCTGAACACTCCCCGGCAACGGCGCCAAAAACTTGATGCGATATTTCGGCAAGTGCACCGGTCGCGCAAGTAAAAAAGTTTGGGAATAGGATCCCCGAGTGTCGGTCTCTTGAGGAATGCAGGTTGGGTGAACGAATCACGTTGTGTGACTATTGTTACACAAGCGTAAACAAACACACAAAGGGGGGGGGGGGGTTGGTTGGGTTTTCCTACTCTTAACAACAATGAAGGAAATGCGGGTCAAAAGCACCGCTTCGCAAGGCGAGATGGATGCAACGGCCGCGATGCCGTGCTTCGTGAGGCGGATGGAGCGTGCTCTAGTGCGGGAAGGCGAGGGTCGCAAACACCTCTTCACAAACGCCGTTAGCTCTTGCTAACGCGGATCGAACACCTTGAGTGCGTGAATGAGTGAGTGGATGAGTGGAGGCGAAGCGATTCACAAGCAAGTAATGATGAAAAGAGAAGAAACATTCATTTCATTTAAACCAAACATCATGATATTCAAGTTTAAAAGATTCAAAGATTACAACGAAGGAGAGAGGAAAGAGATAACCAATGGATGAAGACTAGCGGCCGTTCATGGCCGGAATGGTAGTTTGTCAAGCTACCTCCGGACTCGGGCGGACTGTGCTTCCGGTGTAGAGAAACTGTCACGATCTCTCTACGTGGTTCCGTCGTCTTCTACCTCAGGATTCCTCTTCTTCTCACCAGACTGGAGTGGAAAACAGCTGCTTGAGGGCTTGCGGATGGTGGAGAATGCTCCCGGACAATGGAGAAATACTTGTAATGGTTGGAGAGGACTTCCCCTTGCGTAGGAGATGAAGTGGAGGTGTCCAGGAATGGAAATCGCCGGCGTACGGACTGCCACTCGCGCTCTCGGCGGCTCTCCCCCGCCCTAAAAGCGGAACAGGCATATATATAGGCGTTGGAATGAATACTGCGCACGGTCATTGGCGCACGACCAGTGGTCGTGCGCACTGGAGTTCTGTGATCGTGCGCGCTGCCTGGGCGGAGCCTGAAATGAAAGAAATTTATAAAATACATGTTCGCACGACCAGTGGCGCACGACCAGTGGTCGTGCGCACTATCGTAAGTGGTCGTGCGATAAGCAAGACAGAACTCATAAAATGGGCGTTAAGCGCGCACGATCAGTGGCGCACGACCAGTGGTCGTGCGCGATAGAGCCAGTGATCGTGCGCAGTGTTCCTGTACAGAATCGTACCGGGAACACCTGCACGACTCCTGTTCCAGCATACAACACCAGTCTAGCCACTGAAGGTGGCACTTAACACTGCATGAAAACTAGTAACGAAGATGAACAAGAAATAACACCAAAACGGGCCTAGAAGTGCACTTAGCATGGAGTATTAAATAGGAATGAAAACATGTCTAAAGTGAAGTGCAAAGACTAGAAAATCGGCCCAGATGAGTCCATAAATGTGTATATAATTGGGACTCATCACTCGTTCATCACCCGGGAGGGGTGCTACTGCTATAAGATGATGCCCTTTGGGCTGAGAAATGCAAGATCAACTTACCAGAAAATGATGGACCGGGTTTTTAAGGAGCAAAGAGGAAGGAACTTGGAGGTTTACGTAGATGACCTCATGGTGAAGAGCAAGAGCGTGAGCATTCATCTCCGAGACCTCGAGGAAACCTTCGCCACCCTACGCGAGTACAAGATGCGCCTGAACCCCTTGGAGTGTGTGTTCGGGGCCAGCAAGGGGAAGTTCCTGGGACACCTTCTCACCCCTTCGGGGGTAGAACCTGAAAGTGAGGATAGATCAAGATTACTCTAGAGGGGGGGGGGGGGGGTGAATAGAGTATTTTAAAATAATCTTACTTAGCCCAAAAAAAACTGTATAAAACAATTTTAGTTATTTAGTATATGTGTAAGAAAGTGCAGCACAGGTATAAATACAAACTGGAGCACAACACAAACAAATAATAAAGGCAAGCACAGAAGACACAAGGATCTATAGTAGTTCCCCACAACTTGGGTACATCTACTCTTCTACCACCCTGGTAGGAAATCCACTAAGGCATTTTTTTGATCAGGTGAGCCTTCACCACAGAGCTTTTGATCAGGTACTCTAAACCACAATTTAACTTTTAAAGGGAGCTAGAACCCTGTACACAGTTATAGGATAACAATAAAATAAAAGATAAGATGTCTTCTCTTTTCTCTAACAACAGAGAAGACTAGTGGATTGATGAAATTGTCAGATCTCCCCCTGTGAGTAGGAGTAAGTAAACAGGAGAGAAGATCTACTCAGGGTGTAAGTCTTCTTGATCTTCAGAGTATCTCCAGCACAAGTTCTCTAGAGGAAAAATGATGCAGATGATTTCTAGAGATTGAACGTAGGTGTCTGGAAAGAAAGAAGACTTCAGAGAGAAAAAATAAAGAGAGTTCTTCTTTGAGGAATGAATGTCTGAGTAGCACACGGCCTCACTGATATCTCTTGTATCTGTATCTCTCTCTAGTATAAATAGCAATGATAATCTCCCTTTTTTTTAATGCAGCAAGGGCTGGAAAGGAAGGAGACAAAAAGGAAGATTTTTCTGGAATACCAATATATTAAATTCCTTGAAACTTGCAATCTGCCTTATAAAATAATCTGCACGCAGCCCTTAATTAATGCAGCAACGGTCATAAAATCTTTGATAGAGAATACTGCAATAACTGACTGATATTTTAATTAGACCAGCTGTCAGCCTTCATAAGAGATCCTGAGGATAACTCCCAAAAATAATACTCTGAATAGAAGAGGTCACGGAATATAGAGACTCTGAAGAAGTTCGTTGATCTGAAGGGAAGTTCGTCGAACTTGATCTGGGAAGTTCGTCGAACAAATAGAAACTTTCGTCGAACAGAACTTTTGAAGTTCGTCGAACCAAGTTCGTCGAACGAAACTTGAATTCGTCGAACGTACTGGAGGTTCGTCGAACACCCTGACTTAGCTAATCTTCAAATTTCTTCTAGACTTAGCCTATGACCCTTATACTATACATGTTGGGTCACAACAGATCCTATACCTGGAAATAGGCATCCTAGTCCAAATCAGTAGTAGGATTGAACTGTGTTCCAACAATCTCCCCCTATTTGGGTTAGGATCCTATGAATAGCACTTATCAATTTAAACAAATATGCAAGAAAGAGGGAGCAGATATAGATCAATTGTCATAAGCAGATATCATCACAGGATAGTAAAAGTTTAATTAATCAGAGAGAGTGTTAAGGATTCCTGTCCTCTAAAGATGACTTCTTGAAGATTATTTTCCTGCTAGTATCTTCAGATTGCCTTTTGCTTAGCTTGCAGTCTTTATCACCCAGTGTTACCTTCTTGGAGATATTTGGCAGCACAGCCTCTGGATGGAGACTTATGTAGGCCGAAGTGTTGAACATATTCTTCACCTGGTATTGTTGAAGTTCCTGTTCTCTATAGGGAGATATGGTAGAAATATGAGAAGTATCCATACTCTTTTCTCTGGCCTTTTTGATCTGAGAAAGAGCAACATGCTCTCTAAACCTTGCCATATTGTACAATCTATCTGCTTCAGCTTTATCTTCAGCTTCCTTATTTTTGATTTCTTGTTCAGATAATTTGCTATGCTTTCTTCCATAAACCTGATAGTCTGAAGATCTTTCTTTCTTAATAGAAGAGGATTGACCAGATGGCTTGGAGCCAGCAGACTGAGATGACCTGGATGTGGAAGAAAGTCCTCCTGCAGAACCTGCACCTGGAGGAGGTGGAGGAGGAGGGGGTTTCTTGAACACAGCAGGGTGATCCTTCTGGTATCTTCTTTCAAGCTTCCTTCTCTTGAGCTCATTCTTGGAGAATTGCATCCAAGGTTGAGTTATTTCATGAGGCTTGAGATTTTTTTGCACATAATAAGGAATATCATTTTTATCAGGCTTTTTAGACGGGGCTGGCAGCTTCTTGCATGTAGTTTTTCTTTTTCTTGATTTGACTTTGGCATCACTATTATCACTGTCATCATCATCATCAGAGTTTGAAGATGAAGGCACATTCTCATACATTTCATCAATTTCCTTGTATGCTTCAGTCATTCTTTTCTCTAAATCAATATTCTTGACAGTAGCAGCAGCAGCAGGCTCAGAAGAGGAGGAGAGAACAGAGGCAGAGGCATCAGGGATCTGTTCATCAAGGACAGTCTGTTCAGGAGCAGTAGGTTCCTGATCTGCCTTGGAGATAACTGGCTCTGGAGCTGTAGACATTTGCAAATCTCCTTCCTGGCTTCCAAGTCTGGGGAATAGCAGATAATGGCCTTGGAGAGGTCTTCAGCTGATACCTTGAATGATGGGTCTGAGCTAAGGGACTGATTGGAAAGCTGCAGAATCTTATTTACTATAGGGGAGAGTATGAAGGAGCTGCTGAGAAGAACTTTTGGAGGAGAAGGAAGAGGAGCACTTTCTGTGCTTTGAGCCAGGGAGACTAGTGATGAGCAGACATCAGGTAGGTCTGACCTTTTCTCTTCAGGAGCTTCTGCCTCTAGAGCTTCATCCTGGAACATCTCCCCCTGCCTAGACTCTGGGAAGCTAGAGTCTGAGCCCCCAGATGAAGGGAAAGAGGAAGAGGAAAGAGAGGCAAGATGGGAGAGAATGAGATCAAGCTTAGAATGTACTGGGACCAGACTTTGATCAAAAAGCTCTTGTAGTTTAGAAGTGATGTGACCAAACACCTGGGTGGCTATCTGTGAGACATCCACAAACAGTACATCTGGAGTTGGGTGAGAAGAAGAAGAAGAAGGGATGGAAGATGTGGTATGAGCATAAGAAGTGGATGGAGGAGGAGGAGGAGGATTGAAATCTGATGGGATTTCATCCTGAAAAAGGTCTGGAGTGAGAATGTCTTGAGGAGGAGGAGGAGAAATGTGAGGAGGAGAATTAGAGAGAATTTCATTTTCTGGAGGAGGAGGAGGAATCTGGGGTGAGAGAGTGGCTGTTGTAGCCCTGGTGTCCTCAGAAGCTTGAACTGATGGAGTCTCAGGAGCCAATTTCTTCTTGAATGTCCTATCCCACTTCTTGAACAGAAGGGGGGTCAGTTTCTTTGAGGCATTAATGCCAACAGCAGTAGAAACTGAGAGGGATGGACACTTGGCCTGAAGAAAGATTCCCAGAATCCTTCCATAGCCTACATTCCTTGATGTTACTTTCTTTTTGATGGAATCAAATAGAGTCAGACCCCAATTGATGTGCTTTTTCTCAATCAAAGCACTCATGACTAGAAATTGCTGCCTGGTTATGTAGTCATGTGCTGAGCTCTTCCCCATCAGAACCTTACCCACGACATCTGCCAGGAAGGTGTATTCCACTGTAAAATCACGTTTCAGAAGATGTTTGGGGTTACTCCCGGAGTACCCCATCCTGTCCAGCATCAAGTTGAACTCTTCCTCAGTGAGGTCTAAATCATCATCTCCATTTTCAAAATCAAAAATTTCAGACAGAACAGCAGCATTTAGAACCAATTCATGCCCTGACACTTTTCCTGCAATGTCTGTGCCATTGCGAATCTCAGAAGTGAATGCCCATTCCTTTATCTCATTGGTATGAATCTTGGGCCGACAAGTCATAAACTTGCGCAACCTCGAGTCTTCAAAGAGATTCAGAATGTCTGTGAAGCCTTCTCCGGACTGGGCAAACGATTCTAGATCAATATCGAATCCTGTATCGAACTTTATTGAGGCGAGGATTTCAGCAGTGATCGACATTGTTCCTGCAAAAAAAAAGAAAAACGATCAAGTGCAAAGGGAACTGGAGGGAGACGAAGAGTTTGAGAGCGCAAAAGACAGAATCCAGACAGAATAGAGATTAAATATTAGGGTTCGCCGAAGACTAGGGTTTTCGCGGAACGAATGTGTCGAGAAAACACGTGTTAGCGGGAAAAGGTTCTTTTGATAATCCCGTTCGACGAATGAAATATTTCGTCAATCTCGTTCGACTAATAACTTTTCAAAACTTCTCTCATAATGAAGATAGAACGTCAAAGACTTCGTCGGAGGGGTTCGACGAAATTATGACTTCGTCGATCGAGTTCGACGAAAAATTTCTCCGAACTTTTTAGAAAGAATTCTTTACCAGTTCGTCGACCTTGATCGACGAAAAAGATGTCGTTCGTCGAGCGCATTCGACGAATTGTTGGGTAGAGAACTTTGCCAATTAGATTGACTCCTCATTTATCATTCCAAGCTGATTTATAAAGAATTGATGTTTCTTTTCATCTAAGGGCTTAGTGAAAATATCAGCTCTCTGCAAATCAGTTGGTATGAAGTCTAAACATATTTTTCCCTTTTCTACATTATCTCTGATAAAGTGGTGTCTGATCTCAATATGTTTAGTTCTACTGTGGAGTACTGGATTTTGTGCTATTGATATTGCACTGGTGTTATCACAAAAGATTTTGGAATTATGTAGATTGTAACCATAGTCTAGGAGCTGGTTCTGTATCCACAAAAGTTGTGAACAGCAACTGCCAGCTGCTATATATTCAGCTTCTGCAGTTGATGTAGACACAGAGGTTTGTTTCTTACAAAAGCAGGACACAAGCTTATCTCCAAGGAACTGACAAGTTCCTGAGGTGCTCTTCCTGTCTATTCTGCATCCAGCATAATCAGCATCTGAGTATCCAGTCAACTCAAATCCTGATTCTGTAGGATACCAGAGTCCTAGATCTGGACAACCCTTTATATATCTTAAAATCCTTTTTAATAAAACATAGTGAGATTCTTTAGGATTTACCTGAAATCTAGCGCAAATACATGTGGCAAACATGATGTCTGGTCTACTGGCTGTTAGGTATAAAAGAGATCCCATAATGGCTCTATATACTTTCTGATCAACAGGTTTTCCTGATTCATCAGTGCCAACAGCTGCATTTGAAGGCATGGGAGTTTTCATGGGGGAGGCATCTGACATCCCAAATCTTTTAACAAGCTCTTTAGCATATTTAGATTGGGATATAAAGATGCCTTCTTTTGTTTGCTTAACTTGCAAACCAAGAAAATAAGACAGTTCTCCCATACTGCTCATTTCAAATTTTGAATGCATTAGATTTGAAAATCTTTTGCATAACTTAGAGTCAGTAGAACCAAATATTATGTCATCTACATATATTTGTACCAATAGGGTTTCAGATTTATGATTTCTAAAAAATAATGTTTGGTCTACTTTACCTCTAGAAAATTTATTTTCCAAAAGAAAGTTTGTGAGGGTCTCATACCATGCTCTAGGAGCTTGTTTGAGACCATACAAAGCTTTATGTAATCTAAATACATGAGAGGGTTGAGTTGGAGAAACAAAACCTGGTGGTTGTTCCACATATACTTCTTCCTTGATATCTCTATTTAGAAAAGCACTCTTAACATCCATTTGAAATACCTTGAATCTTTTGTATGCAGCAAATGCTAGGAATATTCTAATTGCTTCCAGTCTTGCTACAGGTGCAAAAGTCTGATCATAATCTATGCCTTCCTCTTGGCAGTATCCTTGAGCCACTAGTCTTGCCTTATTTCTGACTATGACTCCTTGAGCATCCAATTTATTTCTGAATACCCATTTAGTGCCAATTACTGGATGATTCTTGGGTCTTGGAACAAGTTCCCATACTTTGTTCCTTTCAAATTGATTTAATTCTTCTTGCATAGCAGTAATCCAGTTGGGATCTTGCTCTGCATCTTTGATGGATTGAGGTTCAATTTGAGAGAGGAAACAGGTGTGCAAATTATTTTGATTTAGTTGATTTCTTGTTTGCACACCCACTGAGATGTCACCAATTACTTGAGATCTGGGGTGATCTCTTATGTTGACATAATCAGTAGGAAATATAACTTCTCCTTGAGCTTGTTCATTTTCTCTATGAGGAATTTCTATGTCCTCCTGAACTTCAGCATTAATAGCTTCAAGATTTGTAGGAATATTTGCTGTATTCAATGTTGGTTCATTATGACATTCTTCTTCACTGTCCTCATTAGGTAATTGAGAAGGATTTATTAAATCCTCTTTCTGTAGAGTTAGGTTATCTAACTTCTCACAGAGAATTGGTACCTGTGCATCTTGTGAGGTAGAGATATTTCTCTCCTTGCAGCTTAAACTGGTTTCATCAAAGGTTACATGAATAGATTCTTCTATTTTAAAAGAAGATTTATTAAATATTCTGTAAGCTTTACTACTAACTGAATAACCAAGAAAAATGCCATCTGAGGCTTTTGCTTCAAATTTCCCTAGGTGCTTCTTGTCATTATTATGAATGAAGCATTTACAGCCAAAGATCCTAAAGTAATCTACTCTAGGCTTCTTCCCTTTAAGCAGTTCATAAGGTGTCTTCCCCTTTTGTTTATGAATTAAACTTCTGTTTAAAACATAATTTGCTGTGCTGACAGCCTCAGCCCAGAAGGATTGGGGCAAACCAGCATCTGCAAGCAATGTTCTTCCAGATTCAATTAGTGTTCTATTTTTCCTTTCAGCTACCCCATTTTGTTGAGGAGTTCTAGGAGCTGAAAAGCACTGCCTGATACCTTCCTTCTCTCAGAATTCTCTCATCAGAAGAGATTCAAACTCAGTGCCATGATCACTTCTGATCAATGCAATCTGAGTAGAATACTCAATCTTGATGCTCCTGAGAAAGTCTGTAAGAACTTTGAAATTATCTGACTTGCTTCTCAGAAAGAATACCCAACTAAATCTAGAGAAGTCATCAACAATAACTAAGGTGAAAGACTTACCTCCCAAACTGTGTATGGGAAGGGGTCCAAAAAGGTCTAAGTGCAGTAAATACAAAAACCTAGGAGAATCCCTCTTAGATAATGACTTAAAGCTGCTCTTAGTCTGCTTTCCCAATTGGCATGCTCTGCAAAGGCTTTCCTTCTTGTATGATCCAGAGGGTAGTCCCCTGACAAGATTGCCCTTTGATAATTTGGCTAGAGTTCTATGGTTTACATGACCTAGTCTCCTATGCCACAAATCAGTGTTTTTACTGACTTGGTTAAATAAGCAGATTTCAGGTTTGGCTGAATCAAAATCTACTAAATAAACATTACCTTGTCTATTTCCTAAAATGACATTATTATTTTCAGAAATGATAATGCATCTAGATTGGTTGAAGCATACCTGATAACCTTCATCACATAGTTGACCTATGCTGATGAGGTTATGTTTGAGTCCACTTACATAGGCTACCTTTTTGAATGTGATTGTCCCAATCTGGACTGATCCATAGCCTTCTGTCTGTCCCCAATTGGAATCTCCAAAAATCACTCTTGGTCCAAGCTTTGCTTTGTAGTTGATTAATTTGGCTCTTGTTCCTGTCATATGTTTTGAGCATCCACTGTCCAAGTACCACTGTTCCTCTGTAGTAGGACAGTTCTTTTTCTGCAATAGAAAGGGGGTTAGGTGTTCTTAACCCAGGTTACCTTGGGTTGCTTTTTGTAACCTTGAAATGCAGAAATATAAGAGACAACAGGTTGACTATGATAACCTTGAGGGTGATATTTTCTAGGAGGGATAATCCAATCACTAATTGAATTCTTCATTTTAGAAGAGGATGTATATTGTCTGTCTTTAGTAAAATTTGCGTTCGACGAACTTTGTTGTGCTCGTCTACCTGGTTCGACGAAAGATGTGGCATTCGTCGAGCCCTGTCTGCAGTAGGTTTGCTGTTTAGATTTAGGCCTTGGTTTTCGTCGATCGCCGTTCGACGAACTTGCTTGTGCAATATTTGTTTCAGAGATTTTTTCTGTGTCTTGTATTGCTTCCTTCTCTTTTGCAGATACAAATTTTACTGGGGTGGATAACATATTCTTCTTCAAAAGAAGAGGTTGATTAGATGATGCCCCCAAGCCCAATTTACCAGTCAGCCTGGCATTCACTGTGCTTGTGATGTCCATCAGCTTGAGACTTCTCCCATTTAGAGAGTTCTCTAGCTGCTTGGCCTCAGTTAGCTGTGTTTCTAGAGAACTTACTTGTTCCCTGGAAATTCTTAGCTCATTTTTGAGGTTAGTGTTTTCAGTGGATATTCCATCCATCTTAGCTAACTTGTCTCTCAGAGCAATAATTTCTTTCTCTGATCTGATCATATCTTTACATAATTGTTTAAAATCATCTTTAAATTGTTCTGAATGAAAATCAAAACTAGAAATTACCTCATCCTCATTTGCTTCCAATTCATCATCTGAATTGTCATTTGATGAGGAGGCATTGATTGCCATCATGCAGAATTCCTTGTCTTCTGTTTCCTTCTCCTCATCACTGGAGCTGGAGGATGACTCAGATTCAGTGTCACTCCAGGTTTCAGCAACAAAGCCTTTTTCTCTTTTCTTGTGGCCTTTTGATGAGTGTTTGCTGGAGTGTTCCTGCTCTTTTCTCCTACTTTTCTTGTGAGCTTCTGGACATTCAGTGATGATGTGTCCAGGCTTCCTGCACCCAAAGCATATTATTTCTTTAGATGGAGTTTTATCATACCTCGGCTTTTCATTGTGCCTGTTGGGTTTTCTTCTAAAGTCCTTCCTTGCCATCTTGTAAAATCTCTTTGCTAAGAGACTCAGCATCTCCTGATCACCAATCTTCTTTTCTTCCTCTGTTGCCTGAAAGGCAATGCTTTTCTCTTTCTTTGAGGATGAGGAAGGAGAGGCTTCTGCTTCTCTGCTTTTTATCAGCTGCTCATAGGATTTGAGCTTTCCAAGAAGATTCTCAGTTGTAATCTCATTTAGTCCTCTGGCATCTTTAATTGGCCAGATTCTTGTGTCCCAAGAGCTGGGAAAGCACATTAGGATTTTGTCATTAACTTCAGTGACTGTGATCACTTTTTCAAGGGTTCTTAACTCATTAATGATGAGGCTGAGTCGGTTGTACATGTCTACAACAGTCTCTGATTCTCCCTTTTTGAAGTTCTCATATTGGGAGATCAAATATGATCTTCTGTCTTTTCTCTCATCTGCTGATCTTGCCACCATTCTTGTGAGGGAGTCCCAAATTTCTTTGGCAGAGGTGCAGTCAACCACCTTTTGAAATATGTCATCAGTCATGGTTTGTGCTAAGATATTCATGGCCTTTGCATCAGCAGTTTTCTGTTTCTTTTGTGTTTCTGTCCATTCTGGAGGAGGGACAGCTGTTGTCTCTGATGTTGTATTTGTTGTTGAGGTTGATGCAGTTGGAGGTCCTGTCAAAATCGAATTAAAAATTTCTTCATCAATAGAATTCATGTAAAGTTTGATCCTTGCTTGCCACAGTGGAAACTTGTTCAGATTGCACATAGGAGGTCTTGTGCTTGAATATTCTTTGTTCTGTGTCATGGCTTTAATGGACAAAACCTTTAAAGTAGTCTAGATCTATCAGATCTGTTGGTTCAGGTGTTAGCCTGCAACAACCAACCCAACCTCTGATACCAATTGAAAGTGAGGATAGATCAAGATTACTCTAGAGGGGGGGGGGGGGGGGTGAATAGAGTATTTTAAAATAATCTTACTTAGCCCAAAAAAACTGTATAAAACAATTTTAGTTATTTAGTATATGTGTAAGAAAGTGCAGCACAGGTATAAATACAAACTGGAGCACAACACAAACAAATAATAAAGGCAAGCACAGAAGACACAAGGATCTATAGTAGTTCCCCACAACTTGGGTACATCTACTCTTCTACCACCCTGGTAGGAAATCCACTAAGGCTTTTTTTTGATCAGGTGAGCCTTCACCCCAGAGCTTTTGATCAGGTACTCTAAACCACAATTTAACTTTTAAAGGGAGCTAGAACCATGTACACAGTTATAGGATAACAATAAAATAAAAGATAAGATGTCTTCTCTTTTCTCTAACAACAGAGAAGACTAGTGGATTGATGAAATTGTCAGATCTCCCCCTGTGAGTAGGAGTAAGTAAACAGGAGAGAAGATCTGCTCAGGGTGTAGGTCTTCTTGATCTTCAGAGTATCTCCAGCACAAGTTCTCTAGAGGAAAAATGATGCAGATGATTTCTAGAGATTGAACGTAGGTGTCTGGAAAGAAAGAAGACTTCAGAGAGAAAAAATAAAGAGAGTTCTTCTTTGAGGAATGAATGTCTGAGTAGCACACGGCCTCACTGATATCTCTTGTATCTGTATCTCTCTCTAGTATAAATAGCAATGATAATCTCCCTTTTTTTTAATGCAGCAAGGGCTGGAAAGGAAGGAGACAAAAAGGAAGATTTTTCTGGAATACCAATATATTAAATTCCTTGAAACTTGCAATCTGCCTTATAAAATAATCTGCACGCAGCCCTTAATTAATGCAGCAACGGTCATAAAATCTTTGATAGAGAATACTGCAATAACTGACTGATATTTTAATTAGACCAGCTGTCAGCCTTCATAAGAGATCCTGAGGATAACTCCCAAAAATAATACTCTGAATAGAAGAGGTCACGGAATATAGAGACTCTGAAGAAGTTCGTTGATCTGAAGGGAAGTTCGTCGAACTTGATCTGGGAAGTTCGTCGAACAAATAGAAACTTTCGTCGAACAGAACTTTTGAAGTTCGTCGAACCAAGTTCGTCGAACGAAACTTGAATTCGTCGAACGTACTGGAGGTTCGTCGAACACCCTGACTTAGCTAATCTTCAAATTTCTTCTAGACTTAGCCTATGACCCTTATACTATACATGTTGGGTCACAACAGATCCTATACCTGGAAATAGGCATCCTAGTCCAAATCAGTAGTAGGATTGAACTGTGTTCCAACAGAACCTAACTAGGACAAGGTCAAAGCCATCATGGAGTTGGGATCGCCTCGGAATGCCAAGGAGGTCCAGCGCTTGACGGGAAAGCTCGTGGGGTTGAGCAGGTTTCTCTCCCGGGCCGGGGAGAAATGCTCCCCCTTCTTCAAAACGTTACGAGGGAACCAGAAATTCGAGTGGACAAAGGAATGCGAGGAGGCCTTCCAGGCCTTGAAGAGGCAGCTCACCCAGGCTCCGCTGCTCCAGGGCCCCAAGGAGGGGGAGGGCATAGCCTTATACCTCGGAGTCGGGACTGAGGCCGTAAGCTCCATCCTGGTCGGGGAAGAAGGCAAGAAGTAGCTGCCCATCTACTACGTAAGTAGGGTCTTGAGGGAGGCGGAACTCAGGTACCCAATTTTAGAGAAGCTGGCCTTCGCTCTGGTCATCGCGGCAAGAAAGCTCAGACCATACTTCCAGGCCCATTCAATCCAAGTGGTGACTGATCACCCCCTTCGCCAGATCTTCGAAGGAGTAGAGCACTCGGGGAGGCTCGCGAAGTGGTCAATATAGTTAAGTGAGTTCAATATCACCTTCGTCCCTCGACTATCCATGAAGGCACAGGTAGTGGCAGATTTCATGGCAGATTATGTGGCCGAGATGGAGGAGGCTCGAGCCCCTCGTCATGTTCCATGAAAGCTGCTGGTTGACGGGGCCTCGGGTAAAAATTCTCTCGGAGGAGGGGTGGTGCTGGAGAGCCCCCACGGGATGAAGATCGAGCAGACGCTCGTAATACATTTCCCAATCACCAACAACCAGGCGGAGTATGAGGCGGTGATCGCCGGCCTGCGTCTGGCTCAGGAACTGGGAGTCCATGACGTGGAGGTCCTCACCAACTCGATGATAATAGCCTCTCAGATCAAGGGAGAGTTCGAGACAAGGGAACCTACACTCATAAGATACTTAGCCAAAGTGAGAAGCCTCATTGGAGCGTTCAAGACTTTCTCCATCAGGCACATCCCTCGGGTGGAGAGCACCCCAGCGGATCGCTTGGCCAAGGTCGGTCCCCAAGCCGGAGGAACCCTGACAGACCTGTTCCGTCCTTCGATTGAGGAGGGGGAACTCATGGAAATAGAGCAGCGGCCCTCTTGGAAGGATCCCTTCGTTACCTTCCTTACAACAGGGAAATTCCCGGAGGAGGTTCCGGACCAAAGACGCTTCCGGTACAAGTCCGCCTACTACGTGCTCCATGAGGGGGATTTGTATCGGAAGACTCTCTCGGGTCTCCTGGCCTGATGCATCTCAGAAGATGAAGTCCCGAGGATCTTGGAAGAAGTTCACTCCGGCGAGTGCGGCAGCCACTCGGGGAGCAGGATGCTGGAGGCAAGAATAATGAGTCAGGGGTGCTTCTGGCCGACCTTGAGTAGAGATGCGGCGGCCTTCGCTAAGAAATGCCAGAAGTGCCAGATGTTCGCCCCGCTTCAGCTCTTGCCTACTCAGAGGCTAAGGAGTATCACGGCGCCTTGGCCATTCGCCATATGGGGGATCGATGGATCTGGTAGGACCCTTCCCCCAGGCCAGTGGGCAGAGAAGATTCCTCCTGGTCATGATCGACTACTTCTCGAAGTGGTTGGAAGTTAAGGCGCTGGCTAAGGTCACCTCCCAGGTGATCCGCAACTTCATATGGGGGGAGATCATATGTCGACATGGGCTTCCGCATGCCACAGTCACAGATAATGGCCCACAATTTGCCAGCGAGGAGTTCATCAATTTCTGTGGCCAGTTGGGGATAGACCTCAGGTTTGCATCCGTCCACCATCCCAGGAGCAACGGGCAGGTGGAGGCGGCAAACAAGATTATCGTGAACTTGCTCAAGAAGAAGGTGGAAAATCTTAAGGGCAATTGGGTGGAGCAGCTCCCCTCGGTCCTGTGGGCTTTAAGGACTACCCCCAACACCGCCACGGGAGAGACACCTTTCAAGCTCTCCCACGGCTGTGAGGCCGTCATCCCCATAGAGTTCGAGGTCATGACACCACGAGTAAAGGCCGCCACGAATGGAGAGGAAGATTGGAGAGCTGGGAACGAAGAGGAGTTGCGGCTCTCCCTCGACCTCATCGAAGAAGCCCGGGATCTAGCAGCCATTCACCAAGAAGAGGTCAAACGGCAGATGGCCAAGTACTTCGACAAGCACATCAGGGTCAAGCAATTCGATAAGGGGGACCTAGTACTCAAAAAGGTCGACGCGGCCGGAAGGTCTGCCGCAGTGGGGAAGCTTAATCCCAACTGGGAAGGTCCCTATGTCGTGGAAGAGGCACTAAAGTCTGGGGGATACCGCCTTCAGAATGTGGAGGGCCAATCCCTCAGTCACACATGGAGTGGTGACGATCTCAAACGCTTATATCCCTAAAAACTATGTAATGCTAATGTTTTTGAAATGAGAATATTCTGTTTATCCTGTATGTGTGAAAGTAATGCTGCAGCTTGTGGGGAAACCTCGAAAGTTCCAGAAGATGGCCCCGAGTAGACCCGCTGTCCAGGCTCCCATCTAGCTGGCTGGTCCGAAGGCTCACTCGGTGGCAGGTTCTATGTTGTTGAAAAGATGGCCCCGAGCAGACCCGCTGTCCAGGCTCCCATCTAGCTGGCAGGTCCGAAGGCTAACTCGGTGGCAGGTTCTATATTGTTGAAAAGATGGCCCCGAGCAGACCCGCTGTCCAGGCTCCCATCTAGCTGGCAGGTCCGAAGGCTCACTCGGTGGTAGGTTCTATGTTGTTGAAAAGATGGCCCCGAGCAGACCCGCTGTCCAGCTCTCATCTAGCTGGCAGGTCCGAAGGCTCACTCGGTGGCAGGTTCTATGTTGTTGAGAAGATGGCCCCGAGCAGACCCGCTATCCAGGCTCTCATCTAGCTGGCAGGTCCGAAGGCTCACTCGGTGGCAGGTTCTATGTTGTTGGGAATATGGCCCCGAGCAGACCCGCTGTCCAGGCTCTCATCTAGCTGGCAGGTCCGAAGGCTCACTCGGTGGCAGGTTCTATGTTGTTGGAAAGATGGCCCCGAGCAGACCCGCTGTCCAGGCTCCCATCTAGCTGGCAGGTCCGAAGGCTCACTCGGTGGCAGGTTCTATGTTGTTGGAAAGATGGCCCCGAGCAGACCCGCTGTCCAGGCTCTCATCTAGCTGGCAGGTCCGAAGGCTCACTCGGTGGCAGGTTCTATGTTGTTGAGAAGATGGCCCCGAGCAGACCCGCTGTCCAGGCTCCCATCTAGCTGGCAGGTCCGAAGGCTCACTCGGTGGCAGGTTCTATGTTGTTGAAAAGATGGCCCCGAGCAGACCCGTTGTCTAGGGTCTCATCTAGCTGGCAGGTCCGAAGGCTCACTCAGTGGCAGGTTCTATGTTGTTGGGAAGATGGCCCCGAGCAGACCCGCTGTCCAGGCTCTCATCTAGCTGGCAGGTCCGAAGGCTCACTCGGTGGCAGGTTCTATGTTGTTGGAAAGATGGCCCCGAGCAGACCCGCTGTCCAGGCTTTCATCTAGCTGACAGGTTCGAAGGCTCACTCGGTGGCAGGTCCTAGATTCTCAAAGATCGACCTCGGGAGCACTCGCGAGGGCTGCACACCAGTAAGGCAGTTTCTCCCCTCTCCCATGTAACCTGTCCAAGCGAGACCACTGACCAAGGAAAATGGTCAGAGGTGGCGAGTGGAGCGAATAGCAGAGTATCGAAAAGAGCAGGACATCCTAGGTCACCTCCGAGCGTCTGGCGAGTGGCCAAGACAGTTACACTGCGACCAAGCGTCCTAATGAGCCTAGCGAGATACAATAGCGAATGAGGAAAATTGAGAGCACAAAAATTGTAACCAATATATATATGTCAAGGGGACTCGCCCCAGTTCATGATTACATCCAAAAATGAAGAATAAAAAGAGGGCAAAAAGTACAAAAGGCCCATCTCATGGGTCGGCAGGCTTCTCGCCAGAAGATCCCTCGCTCTCGCTCGAATCCAGTAGGAGGGCGTCTTCTCGCGGCTTGTCGTCCTCATCTTCTGGTAAGGGGATCGGAATGTAGAGCTCGGGGACGACCTGTCGGGCAGAGAGGCATTCGGCCTCCTCCTTCAGGTACCCAGCCTACCACAGCACCTGCAACGCTTGCTTCACGGCGCTTTGAGCATTCTCCTGCATCAGCTGCTCTAGCTCATGGTGGGGATAAAAGTGCCCCCTACTCCCTGAGGCGAGTGCCAAGGTATCGGCTTCTCGCGCCTGCTGGACCTCGGCCTTAGCCAGCCAGACTTCCTCCTCAAGGTTGCCCACTCGCGCGCGAAGCATCTCGGCGATCATAGCGTCCTGAGAAAATGAAGATGGTGAGAAGAAAGTGCGGCAATCATCAACGGTCATTCGCGGGGAGGGGGGGGGGGGGGAATATACCTCTCTGACGGGGCGGCTGGCGAGAAGGGCCTCCGCAGCTTCCAGTTTCACCCTGAGGTCACGCGCCTCGGCGGAAATAGTAGCCCTGGTCTCCTCAACCTCCGCCAAACTCCGCGCCAGATTAATGCTCCGGCGCGAAGACATATGCGCAAGCTCAAGGGCCCGCAGCAGGGCTCGAGCGGTCTCGTGGGCGAGAACCTGAGTCTTCTCGGCATCGAAGACCTCGACATCTTCCCGACCATAGAGGGCATACGCAATGGCGTAAGCCTCACCACTGGCGAGGTCGCTCTCTATCCATGATGGATGGAGGGTAGAGAGCGAGACCCTATTCAAGTTCCTGTCCCATTTCACCAGGGGAGCCCCTGAGGGGTCCACATACTTCTCGCCCTGAGGGAAGTTCCGGTGGTCCCTGGGCAATGGCGGCGGCGGCAACGACGATCCCGCATGGAGAACACCCCCTTCCGACGCACCCGCCTCCAGGGTCTGGGCCGGAGCTTTCGCCCCTGGGGTCTCGTCCAAGGCCCCCTTCCCTTTGGCGGAAGGGGGGGGGGGGGCATTTCGGCTTTATAGAAGAAGAGGAAAAGGGCGCCCCGGTTTTTCGTTTCCGGCTACTGGGCTTGGAGGTGGAGGGTTCTTCCCGACAGGCATCCGCGGCGGCTTGCGCTAGAGACACGGAGACCCCCAAGGGACGCGGCAGACGAAGAGGGAAGTCTCGCACGCCTGTTTGTGAGCACGAGCGGATCAGCGAATGGTATGAAGTCAACACAATCGAGCGAATGAAGAAGGTTTCGAAAACTCACCCTCGCCCTGCGGAATGGGCGGAAGCGAGTTGACGTTTCGCCGGAGGTAGACGAGGTCCATCCCGTGCTCCAGGATGTACTGGTGCAGCTTGGCCTCGTGCCCACCCAGAGTCGGGGGCCGGAAGGTTGATTCCTCCTCCTGCACCGGGGCGAGAAGGGTGTTTCCGAGGCTCCCGCTGACGAAGATGAAGCGGCGAACCCAGTCGTGGTTCTTGTTCGGGAGACCCTGGTGCTTGAGTGGGCTCTGACCCGAGAAGAAGGAGATGCCGTGTGAGCAGCGGAAGGTATAGAGCTTGCGGAAGACGGGCAGCGAAAACTCAATTCCCTCTTCTCGCAGGTAGCACGCGTACCCGACTAACATGGCAATGGAGTTAGGGTTGAGCTGGCTGGGCACGACCCCATAGTATCGGAAAGTTTGGCGGAGTTCCGACCAGATGGGGAGGCGAAATCCCACCTCGAAGTGCTCCAGCGGGATCGCGAGAGCACACGGCGAGATGGAATTTAAGCGATCCTCCGGCCCGGGCTTTCGCGCTTCGAATCCCGGGGGGACATAATCCGCGACAGCGGTTAAGTAAGCTTCCTCGTAGAGATAACAAGAATCAAAGACATGGTTGACGAATGCACTGGCGCACTTGGCCCTGCCTTCGGTCTCGCCACCCATCTTGCGAATACTAAAGAAGACGAGAATTACAGAGAAGAGAGAAGTGTGAATGCTAGCGCAGGGAGAGAGAAGGAGCGGATGGTGAGGTAATCAATACGGTAGTTGAGCGGCCT
Source organism: Dactylorhiza incarnata (assembly GCA_033032865.1). Classification (NCBI taxonomy): domain Eukaryota; kingdom Viridiplantae; phylum Streptophyta; class Magnoliopsida; order Asparagales; family Orchidaceae; genus Dactylorhiza; species Dactylorhiza incarnata. The sequence goes on from JAWHQI010000072.1 coordinate 6,088,122, forward strand.
ATTTATAGAGGAAATGAAAAACGCTTGGGCTTTCGAGGCAACGGGTGTGCGGATAGCCATCGCGCCTTCCCGGCGCCTCGGAACCCGGGCCGGTCCCTCTCGCCCATTAATGACGAATGCCCTATGGCTACTCATTCGACGGCTACGCAACAAGGTTGGAAAGGCATTCTGCTGTAAGATATCATTCGGCATACTCAAGCAAGTTGCGAGAAATATAAGCGGAAAACGCTTTCGCAAAGCACAGAGTAAATTATTACAGACATAAAATAAGTCCAACCTCCACAACACCATAAACTGAATAAGAAAAAGAAAATACAAAAAAGAGGCGAATGATGACCAGACTAGCGCTCCTCCCAATACCACCGACCATGCCCTCGAGGCCCAGCCTCCGGGGGCATTCGCGGGCGATAGTACGCGAGCATGGAGGTGATCTCATGAGACGCCAGCTGAAGCTGGTCCCGAGCACGCGCAGCATGTCTCCCGGGAGACAGCTCCCCTCCTTCACCTCCCAGACGCTCCACCACGACAAGGAGGCGCGAATAGTCCTTCTGAAGGGCCTTCAGCTCACGCGAGACTTCCACCCGCACACCATCTACCTGGCCGATGATGTCCCGATGCGTACAAATAAGCTTCCCCAAGACTTCCGTCATTCGCTCCTTTAGGGTCGCCTGGTCCGAGGGGTCGCCGAGGAAGTCAGAGAGGTCCCCGGGAGAAGGGAGAGGCGAGGGCATCCCGTCTTCCCCCTCGTGGTAAGATCCAAAGGGGGAGGCTTCCTGATAGCCTGCGAGAACACGGGCTGGTCAGTCGCGTTAAACAAAACGAATGCGCTAAACGCGGATGAGGTCACTAACCTAGTGTTGGATCCCCATGACCCGGGGGACGAGACGAGTGGGGGTGCGTTTTACTCAGTCCAGCGGGAGGTAGGACTTTTCCTTTCCCAGGGCGGAAGGGCTGTGGAGAAGGAGCTGGAGCATTCGCATGATCATCCGCACGGTCCTGATGACCGGGTCCCCTTTCAGGAGATACCCTCGGCTCATTCACGAGCACGGAGGGGTTCGGTCGAGCAGGGGAACTCGGAGGAACGGAGTCACGCGGCGGAAGGTCGGGGTTGAGGGCTACGAAAAATAGTGGTCAGTAACGCGCAATGTGCAGGACGAGAATTCACAACTTACCAGATTGACGAGGGGACTCGCCCGGAGGGGGTGGAGGAGCAAGATGCAAATCGGGAGGAGGCCTAGCATCCGCGAGAGGCGGCACCATGGCACTATTCGAGACGGCCCCATGACCATCCTCAGGTGCCGAAATCCCCTGCGAATGGTCAGGGCGATTGCAGGATAAGGGAAGGGCAGAAGCTAAACGAAAGGACGGGAGGAATTCTCATACCTGCGTCCCGGGGTCTGGAGCAGTATTCGCCGGAGACTTTGAGGCGCTCTCGCCTCCCTGGCGATTCAGCCGAATCGCCTTGGCTCGACGCGAGACGTAGGGGGAACTCGGGTCTCGCTTAGACGTAAGTCATGGAGCAAACCTGGCAGCCTTGGGGGCGGTTGTACTTTGGGCCGCAGCCAGGCGCTCGATCATTTCCTGCGAGAGGGGTCTCGCGGAAGGTTTGTGGGAAGACATTGAAATTGGCGAAAGGTCAAGGGAGAGAAGGATCTCCAAGCCAAGGAATGGAAGCGTTCCAGAGAAATCTGACACTGAGAAGTATATATAGGGTGACGGTGGGACCCACCGAATCTTATGGGTCCAGTCAGCAAGCACTCACCGAATACCAGGTTGGACTGTTCTTTCCGAGCGTAGGAACCACTCGCAAAGAGCGAGGATTGTGTACAACCTGTATTCGCTGAGTGGTCCCCTCAAGCCCACCGGCGAGATCTGGGTCAGCCAGACCATCCGCCCAGGCTGAGGCAGGTGGAAGGACCCCCAGGTAAGTAGGTGGCGAGCCATAGGGCGAGAAGAGGAAATCGGCGAGTGGTACCCTTGCGGACCACTCGCCCATAGGCGTAAGCATTCGCCCAGCGCGAGAGCTCGGCGAGTGGTGCCCTCATGGACCACTTGCCCCCAAGGGCTTTAAGGAGGAAATGACCATGTTGCCCCTTATGGGCTGCAAATAGCCCTTTAGAACAGCGGAGTTGGGCTATTAGCAAACCAATCTGGGGTGCGGTTAGTAAAATTAAAAAGGCTGATTCATGCTATTTGCAGACCAGCCTGGAAAAATCTATAAATAGACCCTTAAGGGCACCTTGGAGTAGATCCGATTTTTTGAGAGTCCTCTCCTCTAGGCTAGTCTTGGTTGGCTGCTAGTGCCCTCCAAGGTGCCCGGCGGAGCTTTGGTTTGGGAGGGGAAGCTCTCTAAGATCTTCCGGGTGTGTGGCGGGACATCCTCGCTGCAGCCTTGGGTCTATTCCAATTTTTGCATCCACCAGTCAGAGAATTTAGTGAGGGAGAAGTAAGCGTCGGCTACACCCCCAGTGGGTCTGAACTCAGGAGACCGGTTGCCGATTTCAACATAGAACATGATGATCATGCAATCATATAAAAGACACAGATCACAAATATAACGTTTTGAAATTTATAATAGGATTGCATTTAATAATTGAATTTATTGATCTTTGATTTTGCATGATAATATATAATTTCAAGATATATATTCTAATGATTAATCCATAAACTATGTGTTTGTTGGAATTTTAGTATTCTATTTATGATTTCAAATCACATAGTTATCATGAAATTTAAATAACATTGTAAGTGTTATACCTAGCATAAATATATAAGCATAGACCAAGATGTGATGCTAGGATTATGAGTTCGAATGCAATGTTATTACATAGGATTAATGGAGATTATGTTGCATGTAATATGAGAAGTTTTCAAATTAAATTTCTTTAGACCTAGAATGAAATAATTAAACTTTTGATTTGATCTTAATGATACATGATGATTCTAAGGTCTAAGTTAACATGCAAACAATGGTGACACACAATATACAAAGAATATCATGTGATGAAGAATTCAAAGACACGAAAATTGCCGAAATAAGAAGACTGATATAACTTTTAAACAAAGTTGAGTTTGGGCACTTTTGACAGCACCAAACGAATTTGAATGGACAAGTTTGGTTCTCCGTTGGATGGAGATTTCTGTGCTCTTTCCATAAAGATATTAAACGCGAAAATCGGACGAGCAGATCAAAAGATATGGCTTTTGAAGTTTTGATCCAAAACTCGCATTTTTGAAAGATTAAACACGCATTTTGTGAATGTCTGTTTTCGATTTTATTTGATAATATTTTTCATTATAAGGGCTATCAAATGCAGCAAATAACATAGAATATAATCAAACCGTTGCGCATTTTAATTTTTAGCTTAAGCCCTTTAATAAACCATTTAAATCCAATCTTTAAAATAGTTTCAATAGTCTTGATAATAATTTCAATATTCAATTTATAATGATAATTCAAGACAATTAAGGGTAAAGGATTTAAAAGGATAAAGAACAACAAAGATGAGAGATAGATCACTTTGAAAAATATATGACTTAATGTTCAATTTTAATTCAAATTTGATTTGATAAACATTAGGCTTAATATATGAAAGTCATATTTCATGATATATAAAGTGATCATAGCTTGTTTGTTCAAAAAAAAAGTAAAAAAGACAATAAGCATATCATGAAGTAGAGTATTGATATTTCATTTTTAATTGTTTCTACTTCATGCAAATGATTGGATACTAATGAATGAGAGATTTAGGTATCCAAAGGGGACCAAGTGGGATGGTTCCTTTGGGTACCCAAATACATCGTGGTGATTTTTTAGGAGACAAGGATAAATGAGCCCTTTCAATTAAAGTTGATGTGTCATTTTTCTTTAAGGGTCTCCATTCATACCTTGGTTGTTTATCTTTTAAATTCATATTATGATTATATGACATCTTTATATGATTATATTTGTTTGAAAAATAATTCATTTGAGATTTATGTTTATTCAAATTATTTTTCAAAATATATTGATGTTGATAATCATAATGAATTTTATTACATGGATTCTTTGAAAGTTTATAAGAGTGATTGTCTTTCTTTAGAAGTGATTGTTGAAAGAGTGGATTACAATATGTTGTAAAAGATTGATTATTATTTTGAAGATTTTCATTTCCACTCTTTCTTATAGACATACTCTTATAATATGAAGGATAATATTTTGTAGTTTGATTTTCATGAAAAGGAATTTTTGAATATGAGTCATGATTAAAAATATATTGAAACTTATAATATTGACTCTTTAGAATTTTGTGAGGGTCAAAATTCCTTTTGAAACTAAACTCCTTTTGAGTTGATGTGTGAAAATGGTCCTTTTTAGAAATGATTTTGTAAGTTAATTTATCTTTGTTATTCAAAATCTTATGATGAAAGTTATTACTAGAAATTAGAACTTTTTCAACAAAAGATTTTAATTGTCTTAACTTACAAGTTAAATCATCATTTTCAATTATCAATTTTTCATTATGTTTTTTAGAAACTAAGAGCCCTTTTTCAATATCCTTGAATTTTTCTTTTAATAGATTGCAATCTAAACAAGGAATAGGAATTTTAACTAAAGAGCATGAAAGCGAATTTAACACATCAATATTTGATTCTACTTTATCGTTTGCTTTTAAATTTTTATTTTCTAAACGTAATTTGGAATTAGCATATTTTAGTTTTGAAATTTTACGTTTAGCAAATTTAAGCACACGAAATATAGAAATAGAATTTGTTATAAAAAGAGAAGATTTAGATTTTCTTACCTTGCTATAGTTTCTGTCCTCTCTTTTGCTTGATGTTTTGCCATCAATTGAGTCCAATATTGTGACTCTCTTAGATAGATCTTCCTCCAAGCATGAGTCCTCATCGGTTTCTTCTCTTGGATCCATAAGGAATTGCTCTTGTTCATTATCTGTGGAAGGAAGACTATAAGTATTCTCAAGAAATTTCCAAACTTCATAAGCAGTAGGAAGTGTATAAATAAGTTTGAAAATATTTTGATCTAATGCACAATATAGACTATTCATAGATTTGGCATTTAAAAACATTTCATTTTTATTTAAAATACTTGGGGGCATTTTAATTGTAATATTCCATACTTCAATATCCAAAGATTTAAGAAATTTTTCCATAAAAAATTTCCACCCATTATAATTTTTGCCTTCAAATAAAGGTGGTGCTAAAGATTTTTCATTTATAAGAAAGTTTCCCCCACTAGTAGAAGCGAGATCATGAGACGCCATTATTCCCGGTTTTTAAATCTATTTGGAATAACCTGCCTCTGATACCACTTGTTGGATCTTACGGCACCCTTAGAGGGGGGTGAATAAGGGAATAAAAATTCTTTTTATAATTTTAAAAAAATTACTAAATTGTTTTATAATATGAGAAAGGCAAAATAACAATTTAGCTAAATTAAGAGAATATCATAATTTTCAAGTTTAAAAATAAGTACTAAATTGTTTTATGATTAAAGAGATTGAAATATACAATTTAGATAAAGTAATTAGAATTGAAAAACTTTGTAACCAATATTTAGAGATTATGCCAAATGAGAGAAATCAAGTAAACACAAATAGAGACATGATTGTATTTATAAAAAAGGTGTTTACATAAATTTGATCTCAATATCGCTAGAAATCGGAGGCGTACAAATATAAATATCTTTTCCTTTTCTATACCGACTTGTATCCCCACAAACCGGTTGGCTTTAGCCTATCCTTCCCCGGATAATGCCTCAAGCCGCTCTAGCCAATTCTTCCCCGGATATGGCCTCGAGTCCCCCTAGATCTAATCACCTAGAACTAGTCACCAACACAAGGCGAATTCCCCCCTAAGTCCTACCCAGACCTAGTCGCCAACACAAGGCGAATTACTCCCTAAGTCCTACCCAGACCTAGTCGACAACACAAGGCGAATTCTCTAAACGGTTACAAAAAGTATGGAATGAAAATAATGATAACAATAATAAAAACTCCCTATATGAGATCTCTGAAGATGAGGATGAAGGATCGCTGTAGCATAAGCGAGGTTGAAGCGATCATCCTTCGGATGTAGCGTGGCGTTGTCCTCCTCCAGAATTCTCCTTAAGCTTTTAGTGGGAGATCCATCTTCGGCAGCATAACAGCAATAAAATTATGGCACTTGCAACCTCTCTGGGATGGATTAGCCAAAAAGAGAAAGAGCCCATCAATTTATAGAACTTGGAGATAACGTCTGCGGTAGCTCCTAGCGCCTGCGGTAGCGTTCGTGTGGAGCGGTTGCGAAACCGTCGGCGGCGTGGCGTTGTGCACGAACTTGAGATAGCGCCAGGCGGTAGCGCTAGCGCTGGCGGTAGCGGTTGCGAAACCGTCGGCGGCGTGGCAGAACAAACTTTCGTCGAACGAAAATTTTTTGTCGAACGGAGCTTCAAGTTCGTCGAACGAAAATTTTTGTCGAACGGAGCTTTAAGTTCGTCGAACGAAAATTTTTGTCAAACGGAGCCTGAGCTAGCGCCTAGCGGTAGCGCTAACGCAGGCGGTAGTGCATTCTTCAGATTTTTGAATTCAGCTGCTTTCTACCTGTGGAGTATTGCACCTATAGTTCCTGCACACTATAAACACACAAAATACAAGATCAAATACAATTTGGGATTTGTTATTCTCAAACAAAGGGATGTGACACACATGTCCAACAGTGAGTTCTAGCAATTTGGAACATTTTCCTATAGTTTACGTGTCCTAGTCTCTCATGTAGAGTCTTAGGGCTAACTAAGTTTGTTTGAACTTGTTGAACTCTTTCGTTTGCATCCTATTTTGGACGTAGGCACATCTAAAATAGTGTGAGTTAACTGACAGTGTTACTCCACCGCTACAGAAAGTAAAAGACATACCAGCATCACTAATAGACACTAAGTTAGCAGCTAATAAAGGAATTAACTTAACATTCTTTAAAGTTAAATTCTTACCTAAGGATAGCAGCAAAGTTGCATTCCCCACCTTCAGCACGTCAGCTGTCTCACCGTTGGCAACGGTCACAGATTCTCTCGCATTAGTGAGACCTGTCATCAGATTACAATTGTTGCACACATGGCACGTTGCCCCCGAGTCAAGGAACCACTCTGTACTGGCCTGTACATTTTCGACCATGGAAACAAGGTCGGATGGCTCAGTGAGACTAACTATGTTAGCATGGTTGCCTTCCTGTGGTGTCTTGCCCTTTTCCTTACGAGGAAGCCTGCAATCAGATGCGCTTTGTCCCCACTTGTTGCAGTTAAAGCACTTGTCCTTAAACTTTTTGATTTGTTTACTTGCCTGCAATCTGGGAGCTACTAGGGTTGGGTTTTGACTTCCTAGGGTTCGGCGCGCGTTTAGAGTTCGTAATCATGTTAGCAGCAGCCTTCTGCTTGCTAACGACTTCTAGAGCGTGTCGACTCCTATTTTCATCCTCAATGCGTATAAAACGCTTGAGTTCGTTTAAACCCACCTGCATCTTCTTGCGGTAAATTTCAGTTTTGAAATTGTACCACGGGGAAGGCAATTTATACACAATTGTGCCAGCAACAAAGCTATCTGGCAACGCAATATTCTCACTATGTAAAGAATCCACTAATACTTCAAAATTTGATACCTGAGGGAGAATGACCTTCTCCTCGTCGAAGGTGGACGAGTGGAACTTGTCAACCAAGTGCGCCTTGGACAGGTCCTCCTGCCTGAAGTGCTCCTGCAACGCATCCCAGATTGCCTTAGATGTCTTCATCTTCATGTACGTCTTCGCCAGATTGGAAGACAGGCAGTTCACCAGGTAGTCTCTGCAGAAGTCTTCATCAGAAACCCACTGTGCCTCGTCAGCAGTCCCTACGACCTCAGCACCATCAGACTGAATTGTGTAGAACACGTTCAGAAACTTCATCCTGAACTGAGTATTCAACTTCCAGTCGTTGAACTCAGTCGTCGTGAACTTCTCCAGCTTTATCATCGGAACGGGGGACGCCATGTTGTTCCCCTTCATCATTGTGCGCCCAGCAGACGGGATCAGGTCACCAAACAGAAGAAAATGGGACTCTGCCGCTAGCGCCGACGGTAGCCGGGGCGGTAGCCAGGGCGGTAGCGTTAGCAGCTGCTAGCGCCAGGCACTAGCTGTTAGCGCTGGCGGTAGCGCTTAGGTAATTACTTCCTAGGGCTTGGAGACGGCGGCGGCGGGAGCAACTGATGGCGGCGGCTGGGGGGGATCTGGAGGCGGAGGCGACTGTATTTCCTACAGCAGCAACGGCGGCGGTGGCGGATCTGGATCCGGCGACCTCGGCGACGGTACACGGCAGAGGCGGCGAAAGCGATTCAGAGAGGAGATCTCGCGATCTCTTCTCCTTCACAAACGGCGGCGGCTTGCAGGCACAGCGAACGACGAGTCCTTCTCTGCAGCAGACAGGACGAACCATGCAATCTGCTATGCCAGAACGGCGACTGCGGGAGCTTCCTCTTCTGCGAACGACGGCCGGCAAGGAGGCACGATTCCTTCTCTCGCGAATGACGGGCGGCAGCAGCAAAACCAGGGGCGACGGCTTGCGACCAGATCGTGAACTCCTTAGCGAGAACGGCAAACCAGCAGCAGAGCTGCGACGGAAAACTGGGAGGCGCGATTCCTACGCGAGAACAGCGGCGGCTGGAGCAAGGAGGATCGCGTTTCCTTCGCGTGAGCAGGAACCGGGCGGACGGGAGCAAACCCTAAGGGGGCTGATTCGAGATTGTGAGTGGTTTGCTCGAAGCATCCGGAGGAGGATCAAAGTGGAATCACTCAACCCGTTGCCCCCAGGTGGTATTTATAAGAAAATCCTAGGAGTGTCTACGGGGATGGGTATCCGTGTACCCAACTGACCCGTTAAGCCCCCGAACACGATAATTGTCCGAATATACATTAACATTTATTACTATGAAAATTTTAAATCTACATATGACAATGAATTATATATGCTTCACATCAACCGTCAGTTCCTTCGTTGCCTAAAATTCTAGTCCAAGCTTGCTCAATCTACGGATCAAGTATAAGAAAGGAATTATAAGCAAAATAACGGTCAATTTAGGCTTCGTTTGACACGACTTATTTGCTCCGGTGAGTTTGGTCCAAAACGTCATTATAATAGAATGTATGTTTGGCAAGACAAAGGTTATGATCGCTATCCAAGAAAATGAACTAGTTTTGAGCATAAAATGCATGAATTTTATTAGGTGAGATTGAACGTTCACGAACGACGGTTCATGACCGCGTTCACGACCTCACCTGTTGAACTTCAACCATTTTTATGGTCAAAACTAGTTTTCTTTTCTTGGGGCCGGTCATAATCATTTTCTTGTCAAACATGCATTCAATGACGGTGGCGTTTTTGTCTAAACTTACCGGAGCAAAAACGTCATGCCAAACGGATCATGTATATTCTTTATATATGGGCATAACTATATGTGCGGACTCATGAAGGTCGAATGAAGTGGATGCACGAGGAAAATTAATGCTTCCTAAGTATCCCGACACTTCTGTAAAATGATGAGTTTACGAAACTCGTAAAGCTCTATGTGCTAGAGCGTGTATGCACAAGGGAACTCTCCGAGTTTATATATCAAGGGTTCGGTGCAAAAATGTACCTTTTTTAAAGGAACTAGTGACCTACATACAAGCTTTTATCATTGTTGAGCTTCGGTGAGTTTGAACAAAAACGTCACCGTTATAGAATATATGTTTGACATGACAGCGGTTGAGACCGCCACCGCCGTGCCAAACGGACCCTAAGAGTACATCCACAATCTTCTTTGGTTGGGTAATAACCATGTTCTATGTTTACACGACAAACATTGTTGAGATTTTTGGTCGCGGAAATGAATAATATGCATTTAGCTCCAAATAAAGAGGGGATGGTTGTGTTGAGAGGTCGGCCGGGATCTGCACAAAATGGAATGTGCGGGTTGTCCTATTGAAATTGCGTGTGATTCTTTACTTCCTACGCACGAACATGTACCAAAACACATGCATGTGTCAATGTATATGCGCACCTACGAATCAGGATCCTCAAATCAATTTCTGGCTGATCCGACTCGTTCACTAATCTCATCCTATTTTATTTTTATTTTAATCAAAAAATCGACATCATTAGATCAAGTGAGAATGCATCTATACAATGAAATGGACCTCCACTTCAAGTCTCAAATGGAGAAGATCCTGACAACTAATGCCTCGTCTGTTACTGTATATTTGAATTTATAACGGGCTCGGAGGCTTAACGGGTCGGTTCGGATACTGGGACATCCGATACCCGTATGGAACCTAGGGTTTCACTATAAATACCTAGCTGGGGGCAACGGTTAGTGGATTCACTTTGATCCACACCCAAATGCTTCGAGCAAACCTAACACCCTCCTCCTTCATTTTATACCAATGTAGGCCCTTCTCTGTTATAGCTCTCCATCCCAGAGCGATTTTTTCGGTCCGGAGCCCGGTTTTAATCGGTAGGCATCGACGGCGTTGATATATATTGGGAACGGCGCCTTATTTATTCAAATAATTTATCTAGAAAATACTTTACACATTGAGCGTCATTATTGGCCCCAATTTTCTCTCTTTCGCACTGAAAAATCTCCACCATGCCCATGGCTGCTATACTGTTAGCCTAGGATTCCTTGGTCCGACATTGTACGGTAGAAACATAGCAAGGGGGAGTGGTAGAGAAAGATAGAGAGAGAGAGTCTAATGCCATTATGATCAGGCAAAGAAAGACCTATATCCGCTAAACACAGTCTATTGATATTTGTATTCCAATATATTTAAGTATTTTTAAGACTGTGAATAGTCATTTTAAGTATTTTTAGGACTACGAGTAGCCGTCTTATGACCATATATAACATCTCCTATGTTCTCTTTTTAGCTAAAAAAAGCAAATATGTTCTCTTTTTAGCTAAAAAAAGCTGGGAGGGAGAGAGAGAGAGAGAGAATCTAGGGCCATATTTTCATTTGAAAGGAAGAATGAATTATGACCAGGGAAAGAACTAAGCCGGTGTTGCAGTAGTAACAGTTTCTAACTTTTAATATCTGCCACTATATGCTCTCTTTTTAGCTAAAAGCTGGACAGAGAGATCTAGAGAGAAAGAGGGAGATCTAGAGAGAGAGATAGAGATCTAGAGAGATCTAGAGAGAGAGAGAGAGAGAGAGAGAGAGAGAGAGAGAGAGAGAGAGAGGTGCAGTAGTTAGTAGGAGCCAGCTATAATAGGAGATGGACAGCCACCTAGCTGCCATGAATGGCAAGAAAAAGCTAGGGCAGGAATCACGGATCCAAACGAAATCATGGGGATTATTAGTATATATGGATCATCCCCACCAACCCACCATCCTCCAAGACCTGGACCACCTTTACATTTTCGCTGGAATTGGAATTGGTTTCTAAAATTTTGATTTGTTTCAAAAAAAAAATTGAAAGCTTTAATAACTTATTTCAAACCATCAAAATTTTAGGAAACAATTTCAATTCTACCATATAAATGTTGGAGATTGGTTCAACTATTTTGCCAAAAAAAAAACTGGAGAGTTGATATTAGCAGTTCAATTCTCGCTATTTGCACCCCAAAAAAATTCCGAGTCCGAGCTGTTGGAATCGGCAGCGGGCATGAGCCTCACCAGGGAAAAGAGATATGGCAACCAATGCTTGACAAAACCGATAAAAAAACATCATTATATTTGCAGTCCAATTCAAGCTAATCGCATGCACCCCATCGAATAACCTTCTCTCCATCTTTCTCCTCCCGTTGCCTAAACCCTAGCCGTAGTTTTATCGGCCGCGTCGTCTTTCCCCCTCTTAGATTCACCTTCTTCAAAAAAGAAGGAAATTATCTAGCGAAAAACTCCAAAGTAGTTAGTTTTCTGGTTAGAGAAAAGTTTGCATGTCATTTAACTTGTTTTGGAGTTAATTCATCTATGCATGTCATTTAACTTGTTTTTCTGGTGGGTATTTAAATTGTTTGAGTCTTTAAGAAGTTTCTCTAGGCTTCTATTGCTTAATAAATCAGCAAAGTGTTTCGCTTATTCAGGATGGGAGTGAGGTGCAAATATAATTTTGGACTACAATAAAATTTATGGACTACGAATAGCAATGGAATGCGAATAGCCAGTTCCGGACTGCTAGTATCAACTCTCAAAAAATAATGGTGAGAAATTAAGGGCAATGTTATAAGCAGTCTTATCACGGCTAAACGTAGTCCATTGATATTCACAGTCAAATGAATTTAAGGATGTTTAGGACTGCGAATAGCCGGCTCCCGAAGCATTTTGATTCTGTCCAAAAAATTGCTCGTTTTTTTAGCAATACCATGGTTTTGAGAAGTAGAATCAGATGGTCCAGGGTTAAACTTGATGATGTAAAAGTACTAAATTTATTTCTAATTAAATAAAAAGGTATATCACATTTATAATAATAACAATAATAAAAAAATATAAGCAAATATGTAAAAAAAACTTGCACGAATAGATATATTATATTCCGATGTTTTTTTATGTATGACAATTAATTTCAGGCCAAAAAACTAATAAATTATCAAAAGCTTTGTGGAAAAAAATCAAGGTTTTGAGGACCGGACGGTGATTGAACCAGAGAAAGGAGAGGTTCAAGGATCAACCGGTTAGATCGGTCGAATTGGGGTTGAGCCAGATTTGAACCGTTTAGAGACTTTACGCATAAGCATAGTCAAATAATAAAACAACTAATGTTAATGATAAATAAAATGTTACACACTCATACCTTGAGATAAAATCATAGAATTGACAACTAATCTTAAATACAAAACATATCCACTAAACTATCTTACAAGTTAAGACTTAATAGTTTTCGAAAACTAATGAAATATATAGTATTTGAGTATTTCACTACATCTCAATCATATAATATCATCGAAATCACAACGACTGAATGATTCCCCTTCGAAAGCTTCAAGATTCACATGTTCGAGAGCAATTTGAGCACACTCATCATCTACAAAAATAAATTAAAAACAATTCAGTTACATGATTACATATTTACATCACATGCATATAAGAAAATAATATACATGTTATACACCCATAAAGGCCTTGGGGTGCGTCTAGAGAAAACTCCACTAAAGAGAGCTGGGGTCAACGGTCAACGTATAATCGCTCGAGTTGAAAAAAACCGACGCCCAGTCCACAGCCAACCGCCCGTGCAAAGACGCACGCAGAACGCGCCGCGGTGCCGCACTCAACCATGCGCGCCAGCACTGCGCGCGGCGATGTCGCGTGCAACGACAGGCGCTACCGCACGCGGTAGCGGGCGCGCCACCGCCACGACACGTGTGGCACTACCGGGCGCTAGCACGCGCGGTAGTGCCGAACCCCCCCCCCCCCCCCCCCCCCCCCCCCCCCAAGGGGTGCGGCCAGGGCCGCACCCCTCCTCGGGTGCGGCCAGGGCCGCACCCCTCCTCGGGTGCGGCCAGGGCCGCACGCCTCCTCGGGTGCGGCCAGGGCCGCACCCCTCCTCGGGTGCGGCCACGGCTGCACCCCTCGTGGGGTGCGGCCAAGGCCGCACCCCTCCTCGGGTGCGGCCAAGCCGCCGCACCCCTCTAGGAGTGCGGCAGAGCCGCACCCCCCCCCCCCCCCCCCCCCCCTTGGGGTGCGGCTGGGCCGCACCCCCCTTGGGGTGAGGCCACGCCCCGTGCGGATACGGCCAGATCGCCCCCTCCTGCATAGGGTCCTGCGGAGTGCCCGGTCGGAACCCAGTTCCCCCACAGGGGGCGCGACTTTCCTTTTTCCGTACCCGCGCTCGCGCGCGGCTCAGAACGCTTCTGAGCGCGCTCAGAATGCCTCCACACTTACGCGCAACCAAAACGCTTCTGAGCACGCTCAGAACGCCTCCGCGCTCACGCGCGCTCAGAACACTTCCCCAGTCGCCTAGATTGCTTCTCCGTTCGTTGCGCGGTTAGAACGCTTTTGAGCGCGCTCAACTCACTTTTTGTCTTTCTGACTTCTCACTTTTTGTCTTTCTGACTTCTCACGTTTTGACTTTCTGGCATGCTCACTTTTTGTCTTTCCAGTTTCTCAGATTTCAGGAACAACCTGTCGCCTTTTTCGCCTCCAACAAAACTGCACGAACTGCCCGAAGGGCAAGATGGTTATTTACGAAAAATGGCGATCCGTGTGCCCCGAACCAGAAAATATGATTCGTCCGCCAGATATTTATGGAAGTTACGACGGCGAAATTACCGGACTACCCCCGGCCAAAGCTATAAAAGGAGCCCCAGAGCTTCATTTGAAAGGACCTTGCCTTCTGCACCCGGGAGAGCTCCTTGCAGACTTTTGCGGAATTCTCCTTCGGCGCTTGAAGATCTCCTTCGCGGACTTGAAGATTTCCTTCGTCCCGAAAGGCGACACAGCTTCTCACTTTTGTTCTCCGGAGCTTTCTCACTTTTGTTCTCCACCTTTCTCAGAAGGAGAAAGGACTTAGTTTTTCTGGAGGTGGTCTGTCGCCTTCGGAATTCTCTCTCTCTCTCTTTCTCTCTATTATTGTAACGAGCAGCGGCCTGTCGCGCTCCGCTTCTAAGTCTCTAATTGTAACCCCCCCTGAAGATAGTGGAAGTTTGGTCGGCACAGCTCCGGCCACGTGGTTTTTTACCCTTTTCTGGTTTTCCACGCTAAAAAGTCCAAGTGTAATCAACGAATCTCAAATTAACTGTTTGCGCGCTTGGTTCGCTCCCGAGCTAAGGTGGTTCAAATAAACCGGTCTACCAAGAGCCCTAAGCGACCCGCAACAGTTTGGCGTCGTCTGTGGGAAACTATTCCCAAAACTCTTTAAAGGCCAACTGCAATGGCAAGGAAGAGTGCTCGCACTACTGAAGGACCAATACTGGAAGGACGCATCGACCCAGCTCCCTCCCACTCGCTCATCAACGCGCCTCCCGCAGAAGAGGCAGTGCATGCGCCCGCAACTAGGCTGGAAGGGCGAATGCAGCAGATTGAAGAACAACAAGCCGAGATGTTGGCTCTCGTAAGGAATCTCGGGGCTCCTCAAGTTCCGGTTCAACCGCCAGCGTTGAACGCACCGCCACCCCCAACTCCGAATCATTCCCCGAACGAAGAGGTTGTTCGAGAGGAAGAAGCTTCAGAGGGATTCTCCAACGCAACAAGTTCCGCTCATCATGACCCGCCAGCCAGAGTCCCAGAAGCTGACCACCGCCATCATCACCCAAGAAGAGCTGCCCCTGATCAAGCAATAGAAAGAACCCCGCGAGAAGAAATACGCGACATGATAGAAGAGGAGTACGCCCAAGCAGGACGACGCGCAACCCTCGCCCGCCGTCCCGCACACCACGGCTCCACACTATCACCTCAAGTCCTGGCCCATCCAGTTCCAAATGGTTTCAAGCTTCCCAATATCGAAATGTTCGACGGGACGGATGACCCGTTGGAACACGTCAATCACTTCACCACCATCATGAGGATTTACAGCGCCCCCGACCAACTCCTCTGTCAAGTGTTTCCGGCAACTTTGAAAGGACAAGAGCGCACCTGGTTCCACTCCCTGCGAGATGGGGCCATCAACAACTTTGCAGAAATGGCGCAGCAGTTCGTAGACCAGTTCATCACAAATCGTAGGATTGTACGAGATCCCTCCCATCTCTCAGGAATCCGCCAAAATGACGGAGAGACTCTCAAGGATTTTTTTCGACGCTTCACCTCGGAGGCTCGACAGATCCCAGGAGTCGATCCTGAACTCTTGCGGGGAGTCTTCCTTGGAGGACTCCGCCCAAGTGGCTTTTATTCAGCTCTCATGAGAGAAACCGTACCAAGTTACCCCGACCTCGTTCACCGAGTTGAAGCTCAGATAGCCGCCGACGAGGCCATCGAAGCACACCGCCGGCAGTTCGAGGGGAGCTCAAAGAGGAAGAAAGAGGAGTCGTCGCTGCAGACAGTTCCCAACAAGAACAACAAGCATCACGACAATCCCAGTCGAGACCGAAGATCTCGCCAGCATCAAGACTACACTGCCCTGAACACAACCAGGACTAACGTTCTCCTTGCCATCCGCGATCATCCCTCTCTCCAGAGGCCTAGGGCTCTTGCACCAAATTCTAGAGACCAATCCAAATATTGCGACTACCATCGAGGTCGCGGGCACAAAACAGAAGATTGTTCGCGACTGAGCGCAGAAATCGAACGATTCGTACGCCGGGGACTCCTTGAAAAATTTCTCCAAACCAAGGATCCTGAATCAACAAGTCAAGAATGATCCAGCAGGGGAGCAATCCTTAGAGTGATAGTCCCGAAGAATAGCCTGTTCTACGCCAGGCGTATTTACTTGTATCTCGTGTTTTCAGCATCAATGTAACAAACAAATATCATTCTATTTATTACTCTTCATCATGCACTCAAACCACAAGCGTCGTTTCCAATTGTACTGTTTCTCCCAGTACAGAGTGTTCAGATTGTCCGACAAAGGACTTTGACCTCTCCCAGAACGGAGTGTTCAGATTGTCCGACAAAGGACTCTGCCCTCTCCCAGAACAGAGTGTTTAGATTGTCCGACAAAGGACTCTGCCCTTTCCCAGAACAGAGTGTTCAGATTGTCCGACAACGGACTCTGCCCTCTCCCAGAACAGAGTGTTCAGATTGTCCGACAAAGGACTCTGCCCTCTCCCAGAACAGAGTGTTCAGGTTGTCCGACAACGGACTCCGCCCTCTCCCAGAACAGAGTGTTCAGATTGTCCGACAAAGGACTCTGCCCTCTCCCAGAACAGAGTGTTCAGATTGTCCGACAACGGACTCTGCCCTCTCCCAGAACAGAGTGTTCAGATTGTCCAACAAAGGACTCTGCCCTCTCCCAGAACAGAGTGTTCAGATTGTCCGACAACGGACTCTGCCCTCTCCCAGAACAGAGTGTTCAGATTGTCCGACAAAGGACTCTGCCCTCTCCCAGAACAGAGTGTTCAGATTGTCCGACAACGGACTCTGCCCTCTCCCAGAACAGAGTGTTCAGATTCTCCGACAAAGGACTCTGCCCTCTCCCAGAACAGAGTGTTCAGATTGACCGACAACGGACTTTGACCTCTCCCAGAACAGAGTGTTCAGATTGTCCGACAAAGGACTTTGACCTCTCCCGGAACAGAATACTCGGATCGTCCAACAAGGGACTCTGGCCTTTACCAGAACAAAGCACTTGTATATGCCATACAGAAACGACAAACTCGATCTCCAACACAACCACTGGAAGCAAGCCCACAATATAACCATTCAAGGCGAGATAGAAATCTCTCCCACAACTAGAGCCGAGCGACGACTTCCGACACGTCACACGAAGATGACGATGATCCAAATTGCCGCGAAAGAAAATCAAAACCTCTGAACTCCTCCGCGTAGTAATTCGAACTCCGAAGGTTTGGGGGGCTTATGTTATACACCCATAAAGGCCTTGGGGTGCGTCTAGAGAAAACTCCACTAAAGAGAGGTCGGGTCAACGGTCAACGTATAATCGCTCGAGTTGAAGAAACCGCCGCCTAGTCCACAGCCAACCGCCTGTGCAAAGACGCACGCAGAACGCGTCGTGGTGCCGCACTCAACCATGCGCCCCAGCACTACGCGCGACGATGCCAGCGTCGAACCCCCCCAAGGGGTGCGGCCAGGGCCGCACCCCTCCTCGGGTGCGGCCAAGCCGCCGCACCCCTCTAGGAGTACGGCCGAGCTGCACCCCCCCCCCCTTGGGGTGCGACCGGGCCGCACCCCCCTTGGGGTGAGGCCACGCCCCGTGCGGATATGGCCAGATCGCCCCCTTTTGCATAGGGTCCTGTGGAGTGCCCGGTCAGAACCCAGTTCCCCCTCAGGGGGCGCGACTTCCCTTTTTTCCGTACCCGCGATCGCGCGCGCTCAGAATGCTTCTGAGCGCGCTCAGAATGCCTCCGCGCTCAGAACGCCTCCGCGCTCACGCGCGCTCATAACGCCTCCGCACTTATGCGCACCCAAAACGCTTCTGAGCACGCTCAGAACGCCTCCGCGCTCACGCGCGCTCAGAACACTTCCCCAGTCGCCTAGATTGCTTCTCCGTTCGTTGCGCGGTCAGAACGCTTCTGAGCGCGCTCATCTCACTTTTTGTCTTTCTGACTTCTCACTTTTTGTCATTCTGACTTCTCACGTTTTGTCTTTCTAGCATGCTCACTTTTTGTCTTTCCAGTTTCTCAGATTTCAGGAACAACCTGTCGCCTTTTTCCCCTCCAACAAAACTGCCCAAAGGGCAAGATGGTCATTTACGAAAAATGGCGATCCGTGTGCCCCGAACCAGAAAATATGATTCGTCCGCCAGATATTTATGGAAGTTACGATGGCGAAATTACCGGACTGCCCCCGACCAAAGCTATAAAAGGAGCCCCTGGGCTTCATTTGAAAGGACCCTTCCTTCTGCACCCGGGAGAGCTCCTTGCAGACTTTTGCGGAATTCTCCTTCGGCGCTTAAAGATCTCCTTCGCGGACTTGAAGATTTCCTTCGTCCCGAAAGGCGACACAGCTTCTCACTTTTGTTCTCCGGAGCTTTCTCACTTTCGTTCTCAACCTTTCTCAGAAGGAGAAAGGACTTAGTTTCTGGAGGTGGTCTGTCGCATTCAGAATTCTCTCTCTCTCACTCTCTCTCTTTCTCTCTATTATTGTAATGAGCAGCGGCCTGTCGCGCTCGGCTTCTAAGTCTCTAATTGTAACCCCCCCTGAAGATAGTGGAAGTTTGGTCGGCACAGCTCCGGTTACGTGATTTTTTACCCTTTCCGGGTTTTCCACGCTAAAAAGTCCAAGTGCAATCAACGAATCTCAAATTGACTGTTTGCGCGCTTGGTTCGCTCCCGAGCTAAGGTGGTTCAAATAAATCGGTCTACCACCCTAAGCGACCCGCAACAATACACAAACATTTATTTAGCAAATACAAGAACTTACCATTTACTTGTTCTTTTTATTGGTCACTTGGTTAAGTTTCGTCATCAACTCAACTGGTATAGCATATTTCTTATAGATTTCATTTTCCAATTCATTGTAGTTAAGATCTGGAGTTGGTTCTTCCTCAACTATCCAGAAATCCATTGAATCAATAATAGTATAATCAAGTTTCTTTTTCTTTAAGTATGCCCTGTCGAGGATCCACGATGCATAAGTCAAGTAATCAATAGACAATAATAAATTATATATTTGAATTTGTTTAAATAACCAATAAATATTCATACTTATCTCTCATATTAAGATTGTAACGAACATAAACTATGTTTAGAAATTATAAGTTCATAACCACTATGTTCATGACCACCAACACCATGCCAAACTGTAGAATTAGGGCTTCTTCTTATTATTAACACATACATACATGTATATATACCTCTACAACATCTCTAAACGCGCACCACTCCTATACGCACACCACTATTCTAATACAAGCCAACACTCCTCCTCAAGGTGGGCGAAAGATGTTAACTAAGCCCATCTTGTCACAATTCCTCATCATGTCGTTTGAGCTGAGCCTCTTTGTCAAACAATCAGCAGCTTGATCCTTGGTGGTGACATAGCTAAGCTCCAAGAGTCCACTATCCAATTTATCTTTTATAAAGAACCTATCAATCTCGATATGCTTGGTCCTGTCATGGTGAACATGATTGTTAGCGATGCTGATTGCTGCTTGACTATCACACCATAGCTTCATCCCGTCTCCTCGATCCAACTTCAGCTCCATTAGCATTCCTTTCAACCAGAGGAGTTCAGCGACCCCCGGAGATATAGCCATATACTCAGCTTCAGCTATTGATCGGGCTACAACCGACTGCTTCTTGCTTCTCCATGAGATCAGGTTGCCTCCCACAAAGACGCAATAATCTGAGGTTGATCTCCTATCATCGACACAGCTTGCCCAATCTGAGTCATGGTATCCTTCGATCTTTACATGTCCGTTCCGTCTAAAGAGTGACCCTTTTCCTGGAGCAGATTTCACGTATCGAAGAATTTGGAACACAATATCCATGTGACCCTTCCTGGGATCGTGCATGTAACGACTCACCACGCTCACATCGAAGGAGATGTCTGGATGCGTGTGGCTCAGATAGATCAATCGCCCGACAAGTCTTTGATATCTCTCCCGATCAACTGGTTCCCCTGCCTCATCACTCACTTTCACTTTAGTGTCGATGCGCGTTGCAGCTGGCTTGCATCCAAGCATCCCTGTCTCGGTGAGGAGATCCAGGGCATACTTTCGTTGAGATAGAACAATTCCCTTCGCCCCATATGCAATCTCTATCCCAAGAAAGTACTTAAGAGAACCCAAGTCCTTCACCTCGAACATCTTCCCCAAGTCACACTTAGGACGCGCAAATTCCTCCTCATCATCTCCCGTAATGATCATGTCATCCACATACACAGTAAGTATGGTGATGTGATGTTTCTCATTATGTCTGAAAAACACAGTGTGATCGGTATTGGTTTGCTTATATCCCATCCCGACCATGGTCCTTCTGAAGCGATCAAACCATGCACGAGGGGACTGCTTCAGTCCATACAGTGCCTTCTTCAACCTACACACTCTGCCTTCCGTCATGGTTGTACCAAATCCAGGTGGGACCTCCATATATACTTCCTCAGCAAGATCGTCATGCAGAAAAGCGTTTTTCACATCCAATTGGTGCATCTTCCATCCACTATTGGCCGCCAGGCAGATCAGGGTACGAACCGTACTCATCTTTGCAACAGGTGCAAACGTCTCGTCATAATCGATGTCGTATGTCTGGATGTACCCTTTCGCAACCAATCAAGCTTTGTAGCGCTCGATTTTGCCATCCGGGTTCTGCTTTACGGTAAAGACCCACTTGCACCCAACAACCCTCTTCCCCGTCGGTAGCTGTGCTAGTTCCCACGTCTTATTCTTCTCCAGAGCGTGCATCTCCTCCTTCATTGTTGCTTGCCAGTTGTGGTCGGCTTTAGCTACCTGCCAACTGTTAGGTACAGTAATACTATCCAAGGATGTAATGAATGCTCCGTGAGAAGAAGAGATAGCGTCGTATGAGATAAATAAAGCAAGATCCCAACCATATCGATCAGGAGGATTACTCGCATTGTTGCGAGTGCTCCTTCTGACAGAAGTAGTCGGGGAAGTGGGAGAGATATACCCACAAGGATGTGACAGTGGTTCAACCGGAGGTGCTTCCAGGATTGAGATGGGCATAGATGAGGGACAATGCACTGTCGATGTGGGTGCAGGCACGAGGTCAGGAGTTCTCCTTTCTCTTCTTTGATATGTGACAAGCTCCCCTGAAGTTGTGTGTATCACACCTCTCACCTCCTCCTGCTCCTCATTCGTCCCTTGCTCCTCAACGGGTTTTCCACTGTCTTTACTTAAATCTACCACCAGGCTCTCCCATTCTCGGCCTCCATCCCTAAAATTGGGCTTTTCAGGTACGAGTAGAATCTCCTCATGTGGGTAGTACTGCTCTTGCTCTCGGAAGTGGACATCCATGCTCACGAAACACCTTTTCTCGACTGGACTCCAACATACAAATACTTTATGAGTACCAGAATACCCCACAAAGATACATTTAATTGCCCT
Source organism: Dactylorhiza incarnata (assembly GCA_033032865.1). Classification (NCBI taxonomy): domain Eukaryota; kingdom Viridiplantae; phylum Streptophyta; class Magnoliopsida; order Asparagales; family Orchidaceae; genus Dactylorhiza; species Dactylorhiza incarnata. The sequence continues at coordinate 6,109,717 of JAWHQI010000072.1, forward strand.
AGCATCAAGTTTGCCAACGCTTGTCCTATTATCCTTCACAAAGTAGACGTTCCCAAAAACCTTAAGTGGAAGCATACCTCTATTATGTCCTTGCAACTCCTGACACGGGGATCTCCACCCTAAGATCTTCGATGGCATTCTATTGATTAACTGTGCTATCGTTAACACTGCATACCCCCACAAGTGTTGGGGAACATTCATGTGCAGCATCATACTTCTTGCCACTTCCATCAGATGTTTGTTCTTCCTCTCAGCGACGCCATTCTATTCAGGAGTGTATGCGCAAGTGATTTGGTGCAGTATTCTGTGAGATGATAAGTACTCTGCAAGAGTCTTATTGGTATATTCTGTCCCATTATCTAACCTAAGTACTTGAGTACTACACCATATTGAGTTTGGACATGCTTGTGAAAGTTCTGGAAACAGGTGTGGACCTCACTCTTAGCTTTCATTAAATATACCCACGTAACACGGGAAGCACAGTCAATAAAGGTCACAAAGTATCTATAGTCATTAGAGAAATTAACTGTGCGTGGCCCCCAAACATCTGAATGCACAACATTAAACACAGAAGAGCTTCTATAACCAGAACTAGAATAAGAGTTTCTTGTGAGCTTGTCTAAGCCGCAAGCATCACACATAAGTCTACTTTTACATGCCTTTTTAAAAATAGAAGGAAACAACCATTCTAAAACACCAAAAGACGAATGGCCTAAACGTCGATGGTGGAGCAGAATTGCCTCCTCTATACTTGTCTCCAGGTTCCCTTCCTTTATCTTCTCCATCGCAGATACAAGTGCAATGTCCAATCCCTGCTGATCCAGGTACCACAACCCATCACGCCAGGTCCCAGTCCCACGTATACGCCTCGTCTCTTTCTCTTGGAAGGTCACCTTGGGAATATCAAAGGAGACAGTACATTTTAGTTGGAGTATAATAGAGCTGATAGAAAAAAGGATAATAGGAAATGAGGGAGCATGCAAGACATTGGATAGTTTTACCGAACCTGTTCAATTGACCGTACCCTTACCAACCACTGGATGAAAGGTCTCATCCGCTGTCTGGATGCCATCTGGAGATGCAAGGCATGAGTAGGAAGTGAACTTCCCCGAGTCCCCGGTCACATGTCGGGATGCACACGAGTCAACAATCTACTCTGTCGTTCCAGAAGGATGAACATACATAGCATGAGATGGCCCGTCAATGTCGTCTCCAGCTTGCCTCCTCTTGAGGCCCTCCATCTTGTTTATTAGACTCAGAAGAGTCTCCTCCTCCTTAGTGTAGATAACACCCGCCTTCTCATCACATCCACTAATGCCTAGATTGGCACGATAGCCACCTCTGCCACCTCTGCCACCTCTGCCACCACGACCCTGGCCATGTCCACGGTCACGACCACGACCACGGCCACCAAAATCCCCCTCCTTGGGTGGTCTGGGACAAGCATACAACAGATGACATGTCTCCCCGCAGTTGTAGCACTGTAGTGTTTCCTCTCGTGGTCTTGGAATACCCGTGCCAGGAGCCGCTAGTGCTGACTTTACGGGAGCAGAATCTCCCATCCCTGCCTGGAGTTTGAACCGGGTCTCCTCCTGAATCATGGCCGAGATAGCCTCTGCCAGAGTGGGGATCTTCGTACCCGACAGAAGTAAGGCTCTCCTACAATCGAATCGTTCATTTAACCCCTTCAAGAACCTCATGATCCTTTCTTCTACTATAATCTTGGAAGCCTTACACTGCGAGTCACTGCAACACATACCACCAGAAGCATGGTCATAGTCCACCCATAGTCGTTCTAACTCTGATGCGTACTCCTACACAGTCTTCTCCCCTTGAACTGTGTCATCGATTTCTCCCTTCACCTGGAAGACTCTGAGAGTGTTCCCCACTCCATCATATGTGCTTCACAGCCTGTCCCAAACCTCCATGATTATCCCCATGCCATCAACCGTGGCAGCAATCGATGGGACAATCGAGCTGAGAAGCCACATGAACATCGTCATGTGGGTTGATTCCCACTCATCTCCTGTAGTTGGGTTCTCTGGCATCTTCAACTCCCCTGTCAAGAAACCCCCAACCTTCTGCGATGTAAGAGTCTTCCTCACATGGCGCGACCAACCCAGATAGGTGTGTACAACCCTGTATTCGCCGAATGGGCCCCCGAGGCCCAAGATATTTTTAGGCCCAATATTCCAAAGGGCGCGACCCCGGGAGGAGGGGTGAGCATTTGGAGGGAGTCGAGTCTGAGGGGCGCATCCCAGGACTGTTCCCTTGTGAGGGCGAGCCGGGGAGGCCGGGAGGCCTCTGGCTCGCCCAGAGCCTTGTGGTGGCGAGCAGGGGAGGCCGGGAGGCCTCCGGCTCGCCCAGAGCCTTGTGAGGGCGAGCCGGGAGGGCCGGGAGGCCTCCGGCTAGCCCATAGCCTTGTGGGGGCGAGCCGGGAGGGCCGGGAAGCCTCCGGCTCGCCCAGAGCCTTGTGGGGGCGAGTCGGGAGGGTCGGGAGGCCTCCGGCTTGCCCAGAGCCTTGTGGGGGTGAGCTGGGGAGGCCGGGAGGCCTCCGGTTCGCCCAGAGCTTTGTGAGGGCGAGCCGGAAGGGCCGGGAGGCCCGGCTCGCCCAGAGCCTTGTGGGGGCGAGTCGGGAGGGCCGGGAGGCCTCCGGCTCGCCCAGAGCTTGTGGGGGCGAGCCGGGAGGGCCGGGAGGCCTCCGGCTCGCCCAGAGCCTTGTGAGGGCAAGCCGGGAGGGCCGGGAGGCCTCCGGATCGCCCAGAGCCTTGTGGGGGCGAGCCGGGAGGGCCGGGAGGCCTCCGGCTCGCCCAGAGCCTTGTGGGGGCGAGCCGGGATGGCCGGGATGGCCGGGAGGCCTCCGGCTCGCCCAGAGCCTTGTGGGGGCGAGCCGGGGAGGCCGTGAGGCCTCCGGCTCGCCCAGAGCCTTGTGGGGGCGTGCCGGGAGGGCCGAGAGGCCTCCGGCTCGCCCAGAGCCTTGTGGGGGCGAGCTGGGGAGGCCGGGAGGCCTCCGGCTCGCCCAGAGCCTTGTGAGGGCGAGCCGGGAGGGCCGGGACGCCTCCGGCTCGCCCAGAGCCTTGTGGGGGCGAGCCGGGAGGGCCGGGAGGCCTCCGGCTCGCCCAGAGCCTTGTGGGGGCAAGCCGGGAGGCCTCCGGCTCACCCAGAGCTTTGTGGGGGCAAGCCGGGGAGGCCGGGAGGCCTCCGGCTCGCCCAGAGCCTTGTGAGGGCGATCCGGGAGGGCCGGGAGGCCTCCGGCTCGGCCAGAGGCTTGTGGGGGCGAGTCGGGAGGGCTGGGAGGCCTCCGTCTCGCCCAGAGCCTTGTGGGGGCGAGCCGGGAGGGCCGGGAGGCCTCCGACTCGCCCAGAGCCTTGTGGGGGCGAGCCGGGAGGGCCGGGAGGCCTCCGACTCGCCCAGAGCCTTGTGGGGGCGAGCCGGGAGGACCGGGAGGCCTCCGGCTCGCCCAGAGCCTTGTGGGGGCGAGCCGGAAGGGCCGGGAGGCCTCCGGCTCGCCCAGAGCCTTGTGGGGGCGAGCCGGGAGGGTTGGGAGGCCTTCGGCTCGCCCAGAGCCTTATGGGGGCGAGCCGGGGAGGCCGTGAGGCCTCTGGTTTGCCCAGAGCCTTGTGGGGGCGAGCCGGGAGGGCCGGGAGGGCCGGGAGGCCTCCGGCTCGCCCAGAGCCTTGGGGGGGCGAGTCGGGGAGGCCGTGAAGCCTCCGGCTCGCCCAGAGCCTTGTGGGGGCAAGCCGGGAGGGCCGGGAGGTCTCCGGCTCGCCCAGAGCCTTGTGGGGTCGAGCTGGGAGGCCTCCGTCTCGCCCAGCTCCAAGCCGGGTAGGCGGTCTGCGCTTAGCGTCTCGGAACGGCGGGATTTGGCTATTCGCAGGCCAAGTCCGGGGTATTTTGGTAATTTCACGGACCGGTGTCTGGCTATTTGCAGCCCAACTTCAGAAATCATATAAATAGGACCAAGGGGTTAACATTTGGAGAGATGCTTATCCTAGGCCATCTCTCTCTCTCTCTCTCTCTCTCTCTCTCTCTCTCTCTCTCTCTCTCTCTCTCTCTCTCTCTCTCTCTCTCTCCCCCAAATCTCTCTCTACGGGGTGAGGAGAGCCTCCAGTGGTGCCCAAGCTTAGTAGTGGCTTGGGAGGGGAAGTTTCTTGGGAACTTCTGGGTATGTGGCGGGACCTCCCCACTAAGCCCTTGGTCCAGTTCATAGTTTCTCAACCTTCATCCTAGAGCTCTCCCTTGGGGGGAGTAAGTGTTGGTTGCCCCTCAGCTTGTTGAGGGCCCCGAACTCCACAAGAGACCAATTTATTGGTTTCAACAAGGTGGTCGATCCTTCCAAGCTTCAGGTCAACCGGTGGAAGGTCCAACTTCACTGAGCGTGGTGATGAACCCAATAACTTCAACAAGGTAACCACCTCATCCGGATCCAACTTCTTGAGGACCTCCTCCATACTTCTACAATTCGTCGAGTATGGGTCTTCGTCGAGTAAGAGATCCAATTCGTCGAGTAAGAGATCCAATTCGTCGAGTAAGAGAGCCTTCGTCGGGTTCACCAATTTTCATCGAGTATCGCACGAGTTGCTCCCTTCCCGTCGTCGTCTACCTCAATTCATCGAATGGCGATGACTCGCTCCCCGTCACGATCGACGATGACTCGCTCCTTGCCCGTAGAGAACCTAACCTTCTGCGATGCGCTCGCTCCTTGCCCGTCGAGCGAACCCGTCGACGACGATGCTCCAAGTCGTCGGTGCGCCAGCGATCTCCTTCCTCGTCGACGGTGATGCTCCAGCGGCGATGCTCCAACGAACTCTCTTTCTCCGTCGTACGATCTCCTTCCGTTCGAGGACGGCGTGCTTCCGATCGCTGAAGACTCGCCGAGATCGTCAAGGAGGGCGCGCTTCAACCCCCCTCTGATACCATGTAGAATTAGGGTTTCTTCTTATTATTAACACATACATACATGTATATACCTCGACAACATCTCTAAACGCACACCACTATTTTAATACAAGCCAACACAAACGAACACTTAATCATTGCTAAAAATCGCTAAAATAAACATGTATTAAGCGAATAAGGCTACATTGTCTCCTGATTGAGATTTATATAAACACGTTCTCTCATATCTAGAGTAATCATTAACATCTAATACACTTTTTTTTTAAATTGGATGATGGTAGAGTCGGTCGTAACTCGTAAGTATTCCATTTCTTCGGATACTATATATGTAAGAACACTTGCATCTAATAAAATCATTGATTGTAGGCATTCAACATCTATATTAAATGTATAAAACTATATAAATTTCCTAATATAATACTATACACGCAAGAAAATAAATTAAAAAACATTTAAAATGATGAATTTCAATGGGTATAATAGTGTTCATAGTTTGGGTTTGATCAATAAAAACTCAAATTTACCACATTGAAAAATCAGTGCATAAGCTTAAAATACAAAGCATGAATCAACAATAAGTTCTCCGAAATGGCGAAATCCCCAATTATGACTAGACGCATGCGAAGAACTGAGAGGAGAAAATCAGCTACGGGCTTAACTGCTTAAGAGAGGAGAAAACTGAGGAGAAACCTGACGGGAGCTACATGCTTAACTGCTTAAGAGAGGAGAAAATTGAGGAGAAAACTGACGGGAGCTACGGGCTTAACTGCTTAAGAGAGGAAAAAGAAGACGAAGAGAATGAAGGAGATTTACCGTCGAGGAGGAGGAGTTCACTGCTGGATGCCTGGATTGCTATCGTTCAAGGCTTCACGCAGGATTCACACTAGCGAATAACTGAGGAAGGAGTCAGAGGAAGGAGGAGTAGACGGCCGGTCGAGCGAATAAGTGAAGCGATTTCTGATTTAATAACCCTAGCCTTGAGGGGTTTAATATGCACCGTTCGATCAAGAATCAACGGCTAATTTTCTAACAGGCGGTTAGCCTAAAACCGCCCAATTTTCCGGTCCAGCGGTTGAACCGTCCGGTCACCCGGTTCTTGACCGATTTTAGGTGGCACCGGTTTTCAAAGAGTGACCAAACTGCCAGGCTGACCGGTCGGCGGTCCGCCCGGCTGACCGATCGGCGGTCCGACCGACTGTACTGTCGGCCGTCCGATCGGTCCAGATTTCAAAAGGTTGGAAAAAACCCTTCATTACTATATTAATGGTAAATTCTAGAATTATCTTGTATCACTTTTTTTTGTTCACAAGTTTTAGAAATATATAGAATATAATAAAAGAGTGGAAGTGAGGGCGTATGGGAGCCACGTGCATGTATACTGTTTATAATAAATGAAAAGATTAATTGGTTTTTGCATTTAAATTTTAAATCAACATTAAAACCTCTCACCCATTATGATACTTATGATGTTACTCTATAATTCTCCAAGAATAAGTTAAAAGAAATAATATCATTCTAACTATTTTATAAGAACATATAATACACTTTATTTTAAATTTAGTCCCATTTAAATTTAAAGTAAATGATTAAATTAATTATGTGATTTTAGATAAAGAGAAAATAAAACAAACAATGAGCTAAGAGTATATATATCTATTATATTAAAAGGAAAAAAGTTGTCTTTGGGAAAACATTCAAAATGTCCAAATATAGTCTTATTGTTTTCATCTTTACTATATTAAAAGGAAAAGTTGTCTTCGGTGAAACATTCAAAATGATCAAATATAGCATTATTGTTTTCATCTAATAACTTAACATATATTATAATCTATTTTTAAAAAAAATAAAATTAAATGTGTATTTAAGTAATTATATTGTATTCACAAATTAAAAATAATGATGAAATTTCATAAAATTGAAAAAGTTTTTAGTAGAGCTCATGTACCTATTATTTTAGGCTATCATTAGACATGCCAATTTTGTTAAAGTTATTTTGAAAAGTAATGATGGAAATCAATTAATTTAATTTATAAAAGTAATTATGAAAAATTAATAATATATGAATAATGATAGGATTTTTGTAACAAAACCCGAAATGGTGTCTAACTATTTTCCGCATTAATTAATTAATAATAAGTTTATTTTAAACTGCATTAATTAATTGATAGAAGCGGAGCCCCGTGCCTCTCACGGTTGGGGTACTATCACAATCGGGATATTGTACAGTCGGGATACTGTTGTGGTGGGCTGTAGGGGCGGAGCCCCGTGTCTGTCACTTGGTGAAACTTTCAAAATATTGTCTTATTGTTTTAATCCAATGACTTAACATATTATTTCAAAAAAAAATGCAATAATGTCTATTCTAGTAATTTCAACCTATCCTCAAATTAAAATCAATGAGGAAAATCAATAAAATCAAAAAAAAATTTAGCAAACCTTTTATAAGGCAATTGATATTAGCACCGCACTTTTGGCTATCCACGGCTATTTGATATTCGCAAATCACTTATTTTCAAAATGACTATCCGCAAATAAAATTGATATCCGCATTTTATATTTTTATGAAAAATATAAAATTCAGGAATTGTAAACAATATCACTACTAATACATTGATATAAATAAACTTCACAAAACACCATTAAAATATAATTCATTGTCATTGTTTTAGAGTCCATAAGAACAAAGTTAACATTCAAAACAAGTTATGATTACATCCAAAATTGTCATTGCTTCAAGCCGCCTTCTTTTAACCTGCATAGATGAACACAAAAATTAAAATTAATAATTTTTAGATTACAATTTGAAATAAAGTTAAAATAAGAAAATTTTAATGAAAATATTTTACATACCTTTTTCATTATCAATTATCCACGGTTACTAATATGTTTGGTCCTATTGTTGGTGGTGATCCTTGCAACCGTTGGTTGTAATGTAGACCCCAATTTTCCGCCACTTGTTCATGACATCTCATCCATGCATGAAGGAACAATGTGTGGCATCGGAGAGCAAGCATTCAAGACTAGCCGAATGAAGTGATTATTATTTAAAAAATCAATGCATATAAGTGTTGGTACCTCCGGCATTGATGAATGAAGTGGAAAATATGTCAAACTTTGCACCTTTGATAGTTGAACCACTGTTATGTTATAGCATGAACTAATAACTAACTAGTCTCATATCCGGTAGTGTCATCCATTTATCAAATGGCGCTGGAGTTTCTATGCACTGTAGAGAGTCCAACAACTATAATCTCCGCTTACTACCGTATATATCATCGTACAAAACACGTCAAGTTTCAAGCTCCCAATATAAATCTTTTCGTACTTGTTGTCTACCACCTATTACATTCAATGAATCACTAATAACCTTGTCCGCAATGACCATCACCAGCAACGTCGTAGGCATCAACAATATGTGTAGACTAGAATGTTGTAAAATGATGACGATTCTTTACAACAAAATTTGTATTTTTGTGAACCCGCAATTTCATTCTTTGCTTCTTCTTTTTTATTTCTGCGACTTTTGTAACACCCCGGCCCTCCCCCTTAGGGGCCACGTAGGCACGCTACCGGGATGCAGCCAAAGCACCCCATAGCCTCTCCGCGCCACTATTTCTCAGCAACGGCGCATTGTTGAGGCCGAGTCTTGAACCCGCAACCTCCTTGATAAGGAGTTTTTAAACCACTCCTCATCACCAATTGAGCTGCACTTTTTATGTAACGCCCCGACCCTCCCCCTTAGGGGCCGCGTAGGCACGCTACCGGGTTGCAGCCCAAGCACCCCAAAGCCTCTCCGCGCCACTATTTCTCAGCAACGATGCATTGTTGAGGCCGGGTATTGAACCCGCAACCTCCCAACTCAATTGGTGATGAGGAGTGGTTTGAAAACTCCTTATCAAGGAGGTTGCGGGTTCAATACCCGGCCTCAACAATATGTCGTTGATGAGAAATAGTGGCGCGGAGAGGCTTTGGGGTGCAGCCCAGTAGCGTGCATACGTGGCCCCTAAGGGGGAGGGCCGGCGTTACAATATATTGTTGACCAAGTATACAAAATTCACTAATTCCAATTTTACCCCGTGCCTCCATCGAGGCTTGTGTAGTTCTTTTCTCTCACTGCCCTATGGAAAATATTTGTATTTCATGGGAGTTAACAAATACATTATTTGTTATAATATATACTCTTTTTATTTATTTAAATATATAATAAATTAATATGAAACCGGCAAGTTGCTACATATAAAATATACGCACGGGAGAAGAGGGCAGGGCAGGCCTACGTTGATCGGCTACAGAATATTACAGATAATATATAATTAAATAACTAAATAAAATAATTAACATCAGCGTGTGCCTACCATATCTCCAACAAGAGTCATTAATGCTAATTATTATACGGAGATTAATTTAATTAAGAAAAAACCCATAAGTAGCCTTCTGACGAACATGACCGTCACTTCATTTGTATAATTAATATTTAACCACTTGTGCTTAGAAAATAATATACCTGCCTTCCGCAGTGGAATTTTCTGGAGATTAGTGAAAGAAGCTATTTTAATTATATAATATTTGGACGCCTAAATCCTATGCGTAATCCTAGTTAAATTATTTGTACTATGGTTAATTATTATTTATATAATTGTATTGGCTTTCAATTTCTACACAGAAAGCTAGAGAGATAGATAGGAGAGATATTGGTTTATGTGCATAGTTAGTGGTGGACGCAAGATAAATTTTGGGAGTTGTTAAAGGCAAATCAGAAATGGCTATTGGCAAACCAATTTCTATGAGTTATTATGCGGCTTTTGAAAATACTCTTTGTACATGCATTTTTAGGAAAAGTGTTCAGCACGAAAATTGTAGATCTCGTCGAGATCTACAACTTTCGTGTTGAACACTTTTCCTACAAATGCATGTACAATGCGTATTTTCTGGTTATTTTCAAAAACTCACTTTAGTATAATGATCAGGGCGATTTTAGGGCCTTGTGCGTGTATTTTTAGGAAAAGTGTTCAACACGAAAGTTGTAGATCTCGACGAGATTTACAATTTTCGTGTTGAACACTTTTCCTAAAAATGCATGTACAAAGCGTATTTTCAAAAGCCGCGTAATAACTCATAGAAATTGGTTTGTCAATAGCCATTTCTGGTTTGCCTTTAACAATGCCCATATTTTGGTGCGCGTGCGTACATAGGTCTATGTGCACAGTCAGTGACGGATGCAGGATAAATTTTTTGTATGAGTAGATTACTAATTTATTTGAAAATTTAATTAATAAATATAGAGAAAAAATATTTATAGTATAATTATGTGAATGATTTTTATTCATAATCTGAATGATTTTTTTATAAAGTGTGTAAATATAAAGAAAATTTGTCTATATTTTTGTACAATGTTTAAATATAGAAAAAAATTATTTAAATTTTTAATAAATTTTTTTTACAATATATTTAATTATAGAAAATAATCAAATATATCTGTATTTTGACAAAATATTTAAGTATTGGTGTTATGAGAATTTGAACTCAAGACCTCTCACAAAATTTTAATAATTTTAAAATGAAATCAATAACAAATATGTCAAGCCTTATTAATTGTCTAATTTTGAATAGAGGGTATATAATATCTATAATTATAAGTACAAAACATATTTTTAATGTAATATTCTTAGTATTTATTTTAAAACTGACACTCGACCTCATGTAGATCCGCCCATGTGCACAGCGCACGCGCACCGTCCGATCCATGATTCAATGGTTGGCAAAAAGGCGCCATTAAAAAAAAGTTAAAAAATACATGTGATGAACTGTTTAGATTTCACCCGCGCACATAGATTTCGTGCGTCCGACACATGAACAAATATTTCGATAGAGAGAGGCTGACGTAAATGCTAATGAATAAAAAAAATGAAAAATATATTAAGAGGATCGTTACCCGCAACTCGAAATTAGCTCGGTGCACTTCAAAAATTCCGAAAACATAATTTTCACTCCCCCCTTTTTAACCGCAGCACAGTAAAAACCCTACCTGATCCCATGTTTATCCTATCTGCCCGCCCTTGACACCGATCTCGCAAGTCTACTCGCACGACACATCGTCACATGTTTGCTCACCCACCACCGTCGCTCGCCTGCTCGCCCGACGCCGCAATCAACGTCGCACATCTGCAAGCCCGACGTCGTCGTCTTAGCTCGATGTCGCAGCCCTGCTTCTAGCTCGGACGAATCTCGTAAGTTCTCAACTCCAGTATTTATCTCAATTAGTTTGATTTATCTTCCAATAATTCAAATGTTTCTGCAAAGTCTTTTGTTTCATTTATTTGGATTTATCTCCATTTAACTCCAGTATTCTACAAGATATTTAGCCTTATAATATAAAGGTAGTATTTAATATTTTGGACTGCTGATAAAAATTTTAAAATTTTTGGATTGTGGTTAACAATGGGGTTGTTGGCAAATCAGCCTCTGTATAAATCTGTGGTTAAAATAGGTGATTGTTATCCGCATTACAGTTTTGGATATTTGCATTTTTTTTGTATGAGTTATTACGCGCCTTTTGGAAATACGTCTTGTACATGCATTTTTAGGAAAAGTGATCAACACAAAAGTTGTAGATCTCGTCGAGATCTACAACTTTTGTGTTGAACATTTTTCCTAAAAATACCTGTACAAGACGTATTTTCAAAAGGCGCGTAATAACTCATATAAAAAAATGCGGATATCCAAAACTGTAGTGCGGATAACAATCACCTTTAAATACTGGTCATGAATGTTTATGATTTGTTTGAAATAAGTTTATAAAATAATTTCATTAAAGTATTTAACAATTTTAGATAATGTGGTGCTAATGAAGCTGCGATATGGATATTTGTTATAATTATTTTATTTAAAAAATATTTTGGCTGTAAATCTTCTCCCTTGTATAAAAATTAACATTATATAAAATTGATTTAAATTATTTATTTTATCGTTATTATTTTATTTAAAAAATTAATTTGAATTATATTTAAATTTTGGGGCACGTCAGCGCCACATCAATTTTATTAAACAAACTTATTTGAATTATATTTAAATTGATAATAATAAACTTCATAATTTTAATATATTTTTTGAATAAAATAATTATAATAAGTATCCACGTCACCATCTCATCATTGAGAGTTGAGACTTGAGAGTGATTTATAAAAAAAGATATTAATATCTCCTGTAATTTAAAAGGATTATTAAAATTCATTTATTTCATTAGTTCAATAGTTCTCAAGCAAATAAAATAATACAGAAAAGTAATAACAAAATTAATGTTATTTGATCATTACTCTTATTTGCTTAAAATAAACACGTGTTGTTATGTGCAGAGCAGATTTGGCTAAGTGCAGACCAGAAAAAAAAATTGATTTTTCTTATTTCCTTACAAACTTTAGGTGCAGACCCTCATTTCGTGAGTTCCCCCCTTCGCGTGATCTGAAGCCCTAGCCTTTTTCCGCAGCGCCGCAAGGGAGAAGAAGTGGCGCAACTGCACCTCCACGATTTCGCTGGCCAAATTATCTCCTTCCTTCGCATTCGTTTTCTGCAACTTCGCTCAAGGTACACACAACGTTCACAATCGCTTAATGACTTTTTCATTGCGAAAAACGAACAGAAAGAAGAGTTACCTGCGTAGACACGATGCTTACAATTCTTTCACCATGAAGGTTTATATTTGTTATTTGGAAGTAGATACTAAAATTCACCGTGGAGCAGCTATTTTATAATTATGTATTTTGGTCATTTCACTTTGCACACTCGGGTAAATCCTTTCATCATAGCATGCTTTTAGCCCAGAATTATCTATACTGACATAAATTTTTTATTTTTATGTAGGTTGATTGCTTGAAACCTTTTTGGATATCAAAATTTAGTATCAAATTTTGCAAAAAAGGACTCATATTTTGTACTAATTAACATGAACTTATGGACTAAAATGCATATTTTTTTTTGTTTTTATAATTGGTCTGCACCTAACATTTGGATTTGCACATAACAGTGGTTTGTACATAGCCAAAATAGGTTTGCACTTATAATTACTCAAATAAGGGCATACACACCCTAATTAGTTAATGTACAGTGTGGGAACATTTGAAAAAAAAATGAACGGGCTTTCCAAGTTGACGCCGAGAGAGACATGTAAGCTCTTGAAAAAGTGTACAAGTTTTAATTTTACACGCAATTCATTTTCATTGTCACGCGCCTCGAGCACCTTCTTGTGTGTTCACCTTAAGGCTCCGTTCGTTTCGCGGGTTTTACACGGAGGGTTTTGGTTTTGGTCAAAAACCAAAATTTTGTAGGTTTTGGTTTTGGTCAAAAACCAAAAAAATTTGTTCGTTTGCACCCATGATTTTGCATGAAGGTTTTGAAAAATAAATTTTGAAAAATAAATTTGCGGATAATCATTACTAGGGTCCAAAACATAATCATTACTATGGCCAAAATGATGATGATGAACTCTGGCCACAATGATAATGAACAGTGTCAAAACTATCCCAAAACCCATCTAAATAGGTAAGTTTTGGGCATAGAAGGATTTTTCAAAAAGCAAAACCCATGAGTTTTGGGCCAAAACCAATCCCCTCTTTTAAAATAAGCAAACGAACACTAGAATTGGTTTTGGTCAAACACCTTTCTCCAAAACCCATAGGTTTTCTGTGAATGCCAATTCCATCCTAAAAAATGTCAAACGAACAAAAAAATTAGTTTTGATATACCCAAAACCAAAACCTTCCTCTCAAAACTCGCGAAACGAACGGAGCCTAAGAGATTTTTGCTTCTGGTTCCCGAAGGCCGGCTGTTGTCTGGGATCAATAATTTGGTGCAACTACATTGCACTGGTCGGACCCGCAATGCATGACACCCTCTAATTGGTCCCGAACAGCTTCCCGAAACTCGAATCTAAGAAAAGGGCGTTCGCGTGGCAATGACGAAATATTATGACCAGATCATCTTTAACTAAATTATTTAATTATTTTAAATTTTATTGAAAATGGGGAAATAATTAAGGTTTCTTAAGATTTTTTAAAAAAATTATAAGGACTGGAAAAAGATTTTAAATTTTTCATAAGCGGGATAAAATGACTTCAAATTAAAAAAAAACACTTCTTTGCTAATCATTATTATTTTTTTTATTTTCATTAAATTTTAAAAATAATTATATCAAATAGCTGAAAATGTCGTGCTCCTCAAATTTGAGGTACACAATTTCATGTATGCTGGGGCATACAAAAAACGTCTCACATATTAGGGGTGTGCAAAAATAATTGAAGAACCGAGAACCGGATCGGAACCGAACCGAACCGAATGGTTTGAGTCGGTTCCAAGTAGGTTCGGTTCGAGTCCGGTTTGTGAGAGGCGCTCGAAGCATCCCGGGGAGTGTCAAGTGTGGAACACAGAACCCGTTGCCCCTAGCTGGGTATAAATAGGCAAACCCTAGGAGTATCTACGGGTATTGGATATCCGCGTATCCTACACGACCCGTTAAGCCTCCGAACACCGTTACGAGTCCAAATATCCGCGTATCCTACACGACCCGTATAGCTTGGTTGTCCTCTTGTGGTCATTTGGTTCTTTCTCTTTTGGGAAGCCTACAACCCTACAGTCAGATGCACTGTGCCCCCACTTGTTGCAGTTGAAACATTTGCCCTTAAATTTCTTTATTTTATTTTTAGGGCCCGCAACCTGTGGTTTATTTGGGGGCGGTTTGGTCTTTTTCTGATTCGGCACACGCTTAGAGCTAGTGACCATGTTAGCGGCAGCTTTTTGCTTTCTAACAACTTCTAGCGCATGTCGAGTCCTATTTTCGTCCTCTATGCGTATAAAGCGCTTGAGGTCATTCAGACCAACCTGCATCTTCTTCCGGTACATTTCAGTTTTGAAATGATACCACGTGGAAGGCAACTTATAAATTATTGTGCCAGCAACAAAGCTATCTGGCAGAGAAATTTGTTCGCTGTGTAAGGAATCAACAATGTGTTCGAAATCCGATACCTGAGGGAGAATCTCTTTCTCCTCGTCGAACATGAAGGAGTGGAACTTGTCCACTAAGTGAGCCTTGGACAGGTCCTCCTCCTGCCTGAAATGCTCCTCCAGTGCGTCCCATATCTCCTTTGCAGCTTCATCTTCAAGTAGGTATTTGCCAAGCTTGGGGAGAGTCAATTCAGTAAATAGTCTCGGCAGAAGTCCTCATCGCTGATCCACTGTTCTTCATCGTCAGTCCCGATGAACGCAGCACGATCATTCTGAACGGTGTAGAACACGTTCAGACATTTCATCCCAAATTGCGTGTTCAACTTCCAAGTGTTGAACTCCGTCGTCGTGAATTTTTCCAGCTTCGTCATCGGTACTGAAGAGGAGAAGTTGTTCGCCTTCAACATCGTGCTTGGAGACGGCGGCGGCGGGAGAGGGCTGAAGGAGGCTGGGGGGATCTGAATTTGGACAGCGGAGACAGAGCACGGGAGAACTGCGGCGCACGAGTACTGTCTTCTGAAGAGCGCACGAGCAGTGATCGTGCGTGAACTGCTGAGCACACAATCAGTGGTCGTGCGGGGCACTGGCTCTGGCTGCTGAGGAGCGCACGATCAACGGTCGTGCGCGAAGGGACAGGCGCACGATCAGCGGTCATGCGCGAACTCCCCTTTTGCGAGCAGCGGCTTCGTCTTCTTCGCACGAGCGGCAGCTCTGGATCCGGCGACGGAGACGAGCGAAGTAGAGGAGCGGCGCCCAGCAGCTGCAAACGTGCACGGCGACTGCACCGCAACCTCCGAACAAACTGCGCACGGGAAGGATCTCTCGATCTCTTCTCTCGCAGGCGAGGAAGACAGCAACTTCTTCTAGCGATCCAGCGGCGGCAAGGACGTCGAACTGGAGCAGATCCACGATCTCCCTCACGAGCGGCAACGACGACGACTTTCGATCGACGACGGGAGACGGAACGTTCGCGAACCAGCGAGCAGCGGCGAACGGGAACGACAAGGCCGAGAGCGATCGGGATCGACGAGGGAGCGGCTTCACCTTGCGATCGAGCGACGGTGAGCACGAGAACACGAACACGGGAGAGTGTGCTTGGAGAGGCTAGGGTTTCTACTTCGAGATTGTGAGAGGCGCTCGAAGCATCCCGGGGAGTGTCAAGTGTGGAACACATAACCCGTTGCCCCTAGCTGGGTATAAATAGGCAAACCCTAGGAGTATCTACGGGTATTGGATATCCGCGTATCATACACGACCCGTTAAGCCTCTGAACACCGTTACGAGTCCAAATATACACCAACACGGTTCTCATAATACCAGAACCGACAATTAGGTTCGATTCTTGGTTCCAAGGGTCGGGTACCCAGAACCGACTCGAGAACCGACTATCAAAGAAATATTTTGAGACAACCATTATAGTCGTACTGCTTAAAACGCGAAAATAATTGAGAATATATTCATATTGCTAAAGAAAATAATTGTTGTACTTGTGTAGTTCTATGACTTCAATATTATAAAGAGTCCTTATTCTATTATTTTGAGACATTGATAATTCATTACCAAGAATCATGAGTTTGAAGAGCCATTTATTATTATTATTTTGAGACATAGGTAGAACCGAGAACCGAACCGGAACCGAACCGAAGCAAACGTTTCGAATCTGGTTCTATACTTTAGGACCATGAGTCGGTTCCGGTTCCAAAAGTTTGGAACCGAATCTATATGGGTCGGTTCTTGATTTTGGGTGGAACCGAACCGATCTGAGTTGCGCCCTTATCACATATTATGTGATTTACCCACATTTATAAACTTTGGCTTTGTTTGGGGCCGTTGTTGCTTTATAGAAAGCAGTTACAGAAAATCAGTGATGACGTTAAAGCTGTTCAAATTTTTTTTTTGAAAAAAATTGCACTGTTAATTTGAACTTTGAATAATGTCTATTTATGTGCTTTTCAAAAATGCATTCTATGCTTATCTGTTTAGAGAACGTAACAACCTTTTAATGATACTTGTTTGACTTTAGAGATACATAAATATTACATTAACTCTAAATAAATCGATTACAAGAGATGAATTCTCTCCAACTTCACAACAAAACTATTAAAATTAGAGCTTTAAATAATGATTAATTATCATAACATGACGGATAATCTAATGTTTTTTTTTTCTTTCGTCTTCGATTTCTTGTAAAATTTCATCTACGTATAAAGCGCATTATGTACAAATTAGTGGTACATCTCTAATGTAAAAATGTGTCATTAATAAATACAAAATTTATTAGGGCCTGTTCGTTTGGATGAAATCGAAGACTTGGAATTAAAATTCGTCGTCGAATTTCAATTACGCCGTTCGCTTGTTAGATAGCTTTAATAATTGAAATTTGAGTTGAATATCATGAAATTGATTTTAACCTAAGCACAAAATCTAGCTGGACATATCGGAATTGGGCGAGACTTGGACGCTTGATTTATCGCGTTTTTCGCCAGGGAGAGCAAATTTTCGCCCGGGCATGAGTTTTTCGCCAGGACGCGAGTTTTTCGCCCGGACGCGAGTTTTTCGCCCGGGCGTGCGTTTTTCGCCCGGACGCGCAATTTTTCACCCGTGCGTGAGTTTTTTGCCCGGGCGTGCGTTTTTTCGCCTGGACGTGAGTTTTTCGCCCGGGAGCGCGTTTTTCGCCCGGGCCCGCGTTTTTCGCCCGGGCGCGCAATTTTCGCCCGGGCGCGCAATTTTCGCCCTGGCGCGCGTTTTTTCGCCCGGGCGCGCATTCTTCGCCCAGACGCGCAATTGTAGCCCGGGCGCGACTTTTTTGACCGGGCGCGTTTTTTTTCGCCCGTGGACGCGTTTTTCGCTCTGGCGCACGTTTTTCGCCCGGGCGCGCAATTTTTTGCCCGGGCGCGAGTTTTTCGCCCGGGCGCATGTTTTTCTCCCGGGCGGGCGTTTATCGCTCGGGCGCGCAATTTTTCGCCGGGCGCGCGTTTTTTGCCCGGGCACGCGTTTTCCCCCAGAGGCGTGTTTTTCGCCCGGGCGCGCATTTTTCGCTCGGGCACACGTTTTTCGCCCGTGGCTCGTTTTGTCGCCCGGGCGCGCAATTTGTCTCCAGGGTGGGAGTTTTTCGCCTTGGCGCGCGTTTTTCGCAAGAACACGTGTTTTTTGTCCGGGCGCGAAATTTTCGCCCAGGCGCAAGTTTTTCGCACGGCCGCGCATTTTTCGTCAAAGAGCGCATTTTTTGCCCGGGCGCGTGTCTCTCGCTCGGGTTCGCGTTTTTCGCCTTGGCGCACGTTTTGTCGCCCGTGCGCCCAATTTTTTGCCCGGGCGCGAGTTTTTCGCCCAGGCGGGCTTTTTGTGCCCGAGCACGTTTTTTTTTGTCCGGGCGCGCGTTTTTCGCCCGGGCGTATGTTTTTTGTCAGGACGCACAACTTTTATTATATATGTAAAAAATACTAATTTCCTTATAATATTTTTCAATTCTTAGAATAATTTTATTTAACAAACGAACAAAAGAATTGTTCAATTCCACAGTATTCAACAATATTGTTTATTAGGTGAACGGTGAAATTGGAATTAGACCAATTCCAATTCTGAATATTGAATCCCAATATCGAATCCCAATATCAAATTCCAATTCCGTCCAAACGAACGTGCCCTTATTATACCTGGGAGGATTATACAACTCATCAACAATAGAATCTCATTCTTTTTTCATCTATGTGCGACACATTTGTTGTTTAAAATTTATAAATTAGATTTTTCCACCCGATTCTTGCTAAAATGAATGGCAGGTCTATTTCTCAAATCAATCTCTTTAACGTAATTAAAGCTCCAAAAAAATCATTACTTCAATCGTCTCTCATGTAGCTGAGACGTCTCACTCCGTTGTTTTGCTCATTTTTAAGATAACTATAAACAAAAAATTAACGTATAATTTTATATAAACAAATTATTAACAAATAATCATAACCCTAAACTATGAACATAAAATGCACATTGCTCCTACATAGATAAAATCAACCTCATTACAGGCCAACATAACTCTTTGCAAGAACATAAAGATATGTATCATGCACCAAATGCAGGTTGGATGTTCGATTCTCAGCAAGCCTCATTAAAAGTGTATTTTTTGTTTATATATATATAAATATTATTTAAATTTAATAGAATAATTAAATAAAATACAAAACAGTAGCAACAAAATTAGATTTCCTTGCTAATTTAAGAAGAATAAAAAATCCTTGATAAAAAATCCTTGCAAATTAGCAATATATAAATTCCTAGCTAAAAATAGCTAGAGCTATATTAGCTATGGATTTTTTTTTTGTTTCTAAAATTCTTACTAATTAAAATTAGTAAAAAAATAGCTAATTAGCAAGAAATTTTGATCCTTCCTAATCAAGTTTTTCTTGTAGTGTACGGAATTCAACATTAGATTTGAAAACTAAGAGAGCTCTAAATTCAATGATATTTTTTGTCGCAACAATAACTATATATATATATTTATATTTTTTTACCATATATAAAGAAGTATCAAACCCATGAATTTTAAAGCCGTTGAAATGATTACGTCCGTCGAATCTGGCATGATATTTCATCAGCCGTCGGATCAAACCGCTCCCTCTCTCTCCACTTTTTCATAGGTCTCCTAAACCTACTAGGGGGTGACCTAAAACTATGAAGGTGTAGAGTACCCTACAACATGAAATTATGATTTTACCCCTAAATTTATTGAAAAAAGAGTCATATGACTCGTTTTTTAATCTCACAAAAATTGTCAATGGTGAGATTTGATCCCAAGTTTTCACTATGTTAAGCAAAGATGACAACCATCACACCATATGGTTTTTGATGAACAAAATTGAATTAAGTTTTATATATACGTATATACGTATATAAATATAAATTACGATTTCACCCCTAAATTTATTGAAAAAGGAGTGTCATATGACCCATTTTTTAATTTCACAAAAATTGTCAATGGTGAGATTTAAACCCAGGTTTTCACTATGTCAAGCAAAGATAGCAACCATCACACCATATGGTTTTTGTTGAACAAAGTTGAATTAAGTTTTATATATACGTATATAAATATAGATCGCTCCCACTGAAAGTCACCACCCCTGTCGAATGTCGCCCCCGCCGAATGTCGCCACCCCTTTCGAATGTCGCCCACGCCAAATATCGTCGCCCGCACGGGAGGCCCCCGTGCCCTATCACTCGTGTGTGTGTGTGTGTGTGTGTGTGTGTGCGTGTGTGCGTGCGTGCGTGCGTGGTGTGCGTGCGTGCGTGTGTGTGTGTGTTAGAAAGAGAAAAAAACTCTGTTAAATATTCAACTTTTTAATTTTACCTCTCTTTATTACCAAATTTCAATTTTTGTAATTTATGCATCTTTTTATTTTATTTTAAAAAAAGTGCTCTCATGTAAACAGTCTTTTACATATAATATAAAATGTGCTCTCCTCACCGATCACAAATTCACGTGCACACAACAAAACGGAGCGACGGGTAGAGTATAGTGCTCGGGAGTTTGCGAGCGGCAGGAGCGCCGTCGCGCCGTCGCGCCGTCGCGCCGGGACAATATCGTCGAGTACTGTCGCGTGGGGTACTGGGCCCATGTGCAATGTCTTGGTCGGGGCAGGTTGGCCTTAGGGGCGGAGCCCTGCCTTGATTCTTCATTTAACGAACTGCATTTAAAATATTGATTTAGG
This sequence comes from Dactylorhiza incarnata, assembly GCA_033032865.1. NCBI lineage: Eukaryota > Viridiplantae > Streptophyta > Magnoliopsida > Asparagales > Orchidaceae > Dactylorhiza > Dactylorhiza incarnata. Next base: position 6,130,308 of record JAWHQI010000072.1, read on the forward strand.
CTGTTTGATTTCTGTTTCCACTTAAAAAAAATATCTCATCTAAAATCAGGTAAACAATATTAATGCCTGGAGTATATATATACATATAGCTTATGTATTCAGTCATGCACAAAGTAAATGGGATCACAGCAAGAAAGAAGAAATTGGTTACAGAATGATGGAAATGTTACCCAAATCACAACATGCGAGTTGTTCTGTTGTCGAGGAAGAGAAGATCGGCGTTGGTGCGATCCCTAGCGAAAGCCAACCTTGCGACCGGCGAGGGGAAGCGAGCAATCAGGGACCCGTGAGGGAAAAGAACATGGAAGATAAGTGTCGATAAGCAAAGATTGCCAATGTGTGAAGCACATCGTGAATGGAGAAGAAAACCCGTGCAACGACAAGAAGGAAGAAAGACAGATCGATCATGAATGGTCGGGGATCGAGTGACCTTTCGTAAAACCTCAAATAATAAGATGTGACGTGCATCTGTAGAGATGATGTTCATCCATGGATTTATAAGAGCTTGTGGGGTGCGTTTAGAGAAAGCTCCACTAAATGAAAGTGGAGTTAGTGAGGTCAAGAGTACAACCAATGATCGCGAGAGTGGAAAAATCCGCCACGAACGGTTCACATTTCGGCGGCGCCAGGCGCGACTAAGACCGCACCCCCACCTCGGTAGAGCGCGGCCTAACCACACCCCCCATGATGGGGGGTGCGACATAACCGCACCCCCCCCCCATCACAGGGGTGCGGCCTAACCGCACCCCATAGGGGGAGCGGCCAAGCCGCACCCCCTCGAGGTGCGGCCAGGACGCACCCCAAGTAGGGTGCGGCCACGCGCAGTCCCACCTCGCGACGCGGTGCGGCTAAGCCTCCCCCTTTCACAGGGGGTCTCGCAGAGGATCCGACCGAAATCATCCCCCTTGTCGGGTGCCGCCGGAGCCCAATTCCTCTTTGGGGCGCGACTTCTCATTTCCCAGTTCGCCGCAGGATGCTCCCATGTTCGTTGTGCGCTCAGATCGTCTCTTCGTTCGCTCAGAACACTCGCGTGTTCGTTGCGCGCAGAGCGCTCCCGCGCTCGTTGCGTGTCCAGAACGCTCTAGTGTTCGTTGCGCGCTCAGAACGTCTCTCCGTTCTCTCAGAATGCTCCCATGTTTGTTGCGCGCTCAGAACGCCTCACCGTTCGCTTAGAACGCTCCCGTGGTCATTACGCGCTCAGAGCACTCTCGCGCTCGTTGCGCGCTCAGAACGCCCCCGCGCTCATTCCGCGCTCAGGACACTCTCGTGTTCTTTGCGCGCTGAGAACGCTCCCGTGTTCGTTGCGCGCTCAGAACGCTCCCGTGTTCGTTGCGCGCTCAGAACGCTCTAGTGTTTGTTGTAATCTCAAAACGCTTTAGTATTCGTTGCCCGCTCAAAACCCTTCCTTGCGTGCTCAGAACGTTTCCACGTTCCCGACACGTGCGCAGTTAACGTTTTCTAATTTCTCAGATTGCATGACGCGTTCATCGCCTTCATCACCATCAACGAAACTGTCCCAACTGCCCGAAGGGCGAAACGGTCATTTACGAAATATGACGATTCGTGTGCTCCAAATCGACCAGCGTGATTTGCTCGTCAGGTGGTTACGGTGGTTGCGACGGCGAAATTATCGGGCTACCCCCAGCTAAAGCTATAAAATGAGCCCAAAGCCTTCATTTCAAGGCACATTGCCTTCTACGTCCAAGAGAGCTCCGTTGAAGATTTCCTTGGAATTCTTCTTCGGCGCTTGAAGATCTCCTTCGGCCCTCGAAGAACTCCTTTGAATCTTCGAAGATCTCCTTCGAGCCTTCGAAGATCTCCTTCGAGCCTTCGAAGATTGCGAAAGTCGATCCAGCATTCTCACATTTGTTCTCACCACCGTTCTCAGAAGAAGAAATACTTATTTTTCCGAGAGGTGGTCTGTCACCCTCGGAGTTCTCTCTCACTCTATCATTGTAACGAGCAACGACCTGTCGCGCTCGAGTTCTTAATTTCTAATTATACCCCCCCAGAAGATAATGGAAGTTGGCCGGCACAGCTCCGACCGCGTGGTTTTTCACCCTTTCCGGGTTTACCACTTTAAAAGCTCTTGTGTCACTAACTAACTCACTCATTGACTGTTTGCTCGCTCGGTTCGCCTCCGAGCTAAAGTGGTTCAATTCGACCGGTCTACCAGAGCACCCGAGCGATCTGCAACAAGAGGAAAATCTGAAAGCGGAGAAAGTTGTTTCCCGAAAGCTTGGCTGGTCAAAAATCCCAAAACACCTTTATTGAAAAACTATTTTGGCACCACTCCTCATTCAAACAATCTAAAAAGGTCGATCGTGATGAGAATAGAGCTTTCCGAACCGCCGCCACCCACCAAACAAGGCCACAACCTTAAGCTTTTTTAGTGTTAATTTAACTGTTAATCTCTGCTGCCTAATGGATAGTTTATTAAAAATAAACCAAGTAGACTAGTAAAATATGACGCTTGTCAAAAATATGCACCACAATTTTAGCTATCAGTAAATTTCTGTTTACCGCAATCTACTTTTGAAAAAAAATATCAGTGTTGAAAATGTTGAAGTGGAAGTTTGTGAAGTTGGCGGTCTGGGGGGAGACTGCGCGGTCTGGTCTGACTGCACGGTCTTGCGGTCTCCTCTGGTGGTTTGACCTCTCTGGTCTAGCCGCGTGCTATTCGGCGTGACCGCCGTTCTTCTGTCCAAAGGTTCCGAGGTGAGGCCGCGTGGTCTGGTCGTGTGACCGCGTGACGAGCTGTTCTTTTGTTCGGTGTGACCGCGCGATCTGGTGCTTGTGATCGCGTGGTGGGGGGGGGGGGGGGGGGGGGGGAGCCCGGTCTAGTGGCTATCCAGTTTCTTTGTGGTGCGCGCGGACTAAGGTCTTCTTAGTCGCGCGGTCTCCGGTTTGTGTTCGCATTGCTGGTCCCTTGGGGATCTGCTGGTATATGCGATCACATGTGTTTGATCCCAAAACACCTTTGTGATGGGACCGACTGCTACCCCAAGCCTCGGAGGCAGCAGGTATATGCTGGTGTTGATCGATGATCGCACCAGATATGTCTGGGTTTATTTCCTGAAGGAGAAGGCGGAGGCGTTTGCCAAGTTTGTGGAGTTCAAGGAGCTCGTGGAGGGTCGGCTTGGTCTGCGGGTTAAGAAGCTGAGGACTGACAATGGGGGGGGGGGGAGTTCACCTCTGGTGAGTTCTCTAGTTTTTGCAGGAAGGCGGGCATCCGAAGGGAGCTTACTTGTGCACATACTCCACAACAAAATGGAGTTGCAGAACGAAAGATCCGTCATCTGACGGAGACCTGCAAGTGTTGGCTGCATGCCAAGAGTATCCCAAGGTCCTTCTGGGTGGAGGGAATGTCTTGTGCTGCCTACGTCATCAACAGGATGTCTCTCAGTCCCATCAATATGTTGACCCCGCATGAGATGATGTTCAAAGAAAAGCCAAGTGTGGCACACCTTCGGGTGTTTGGTTCCACCTGCTATGTGCACGTTCCAGATGCGCTTCGGACGAAGCTAGATGCGAAAGCAAGGAAGCTAGTCTTCGTGGGATATGATGATCGGAAGAAGGGCTGGAAGTGCATGGACCCGGAGACGCTGAGATTTGTTGTATCTCGCGATGTCGTGTTCGATGAGGTGACGTCTTACAAGGGAAGTTCTGGTGTTGAGCTACCAGAAAGCAGGGTGGATGAGCCGGAGAAAGCTGTGGAAAATCTTCAGGTGCAGCTACCTGTGTCACCAGGTGGTCCATCTACTTCTAGTTCTGAGACAGAGGCTTCTGGATCAGGAAGCAGGGGAGCGATGCTCCTAGTACGTCTGGAAGAGGAGCTAGGGAAGAAGCAGCTGAGGATGTTGCGAGTCAGGGGAAGGAGCTGAGGAGATCAAAGCGAACGATCATTGCCCATGATCACTATACAGGAGGAAACATGGTGAGCTTTGTCTCATGTTTCTTTGTTGGTCCCCTGGATGAGCGGGAACCAGTGAGCTTCGAGAAGGCCAAAGGCGTGGAACAGTGGGATTCAGCTATGCAGGAAGAGATGAGTGCTCTTGAGAAGAATGAGACTTGGTCTCTGGTGCCCAGGCCCAAGGGTATCACCCCTGTGACATGCAAGTGGGTCTATAAGCTCAAGAAGAAGGCAACCGGCAGTATCGAGCGATACATGGCTCGCCTTATGGCTCGGGGATTCTCGCAGCAATTCGGTGAAGACTATGACGAGACATTCAGTTCGGTGGCAAAAAATGACTTCAGTTCGGGTTGTGATTGCCTTGGCGGCGTGTTGGGGGTGGGAGATTTGGCAGCTCGACGTAAAGAATGCGTTCTTGTACGGAGAGATTGACAAGGACATCTTCATGGTCCAGCCGCCAGGCTTCGTATCTGAAGATTTTCCTGACTATGTCTGCAAGTTGAAGAAGGTCATGTATAGGTTGAAGCAAGCATCGAGGGCGTGGTATGGAAAGATAGCAGAATATCTCCTATTCTGTGGATTTGGTGCTTCAGACTCAGACTCAAGCTTGTTTGTCAAGAAGAGCGGGGAGCTTCAAGTCATCGTGCTGCTTTACGTCGACGATATGATCGTGACGGGGAATTCGAATGGGGAAGTAGCAAAGCTTCGGGTTGAGCTATCTATCAGGTTTGAGATGAAAGACTTGGGTGAGCTTCACCATTTCCTTGGACTCGAAGTGAAGAGGAAGGGAAGTGGAGTGTTGGTGTCCCAGGCTGGATATGCGGAGCGAATCGTGGAGCGATTCGACATGATAGAAGGGAAGTGCATCTCTACACCTCTGGAGAAGGCCATGAAATTTCGGAAGGATGAGGGGAAAATTCTGGAAGATCCGCTGGTGTTCCGGGCTCTGGTTGGGAGCTTGATTTATCTGACGATCACTAGGCCGGTTATTGCATTTGCAGTTGGCAGGGTGAGTCGGTATATGGCGGAACCACGGATGCCTCATCTACTAGCGGCCAAGAATATATTGAAGTATGTCAAGGCGACTTCGGATATGAGTCTCCTTTACAGGAGGGATGCGGGCTTCGAGGTGCATGGGTACCTGGATGCTGATTACGGGGGAGATTTGGATGATCGGAAGTCGACGTCTGGATACGTCATCATGGCGGGCCCCACGGCTATATCATGGTGAAGCAGGATTCCGTGTCGGTCTCCACCACGGAAGCGGAATACAAGGCTTCGGCCTTGGCAGCTCAAGAAACCATCTGGCTTAGGAGGTTGGTGGGAGATGTCCATAAGGAGGTTCGGGGTCCGACTCTGCTCCGCGGCGACAATGAGAGTGCTCTCAAACTGGTTACTAATCCAGTTTGTCACGCGGGGACCAATCATATCGAGATCGAGCATCATTTCATTCGTGAGAAGGTGCTGGAGGGGTCTCTTTCGGTCGAGCATGTTCGGAGTCAGGACAACATTGCTGACATTTTCACAAAGGCGCTGGCGAAGGGGCCGTTTACTCGGCTAAGGAGTTTACTTGGGCTGTTTTCAACTTCCCACTTCAAGGGGGAGTGTTGAAAATGTTGAAGTGAAAGTTTGTGAAGTTGGCGGTCTGGGGGGAGACTGCGCGGTCTGGCCTGACCGCCCGGTCTTGCGGTCTCCTCTGGCGGTTTGACCTCTCTGGTCTAGCCGCGTGCTATTCGGCGTGACCGTCGTTCTTCTGTCCAAAGGTGCCGAGGTGAGGCCGCGCGGTCTGGTCGTGTGACCGCGTGATGGGGGGGGGGGGGGCAGCCCGGTCTGGTGGCTATCCAGTTTCTTTGTGGTGCGCGCGGACTAAGGTCTTCTTAGTCGCGTCTCCGGTTTGTGTTCGCATAGCTGGTCCCTTGGGGATCTGCTGGTATATGCGATCACAGGTGTTTGGTCGACTTGGCGGACTGGTGTCCTAGTCGGCCTGGTGTGTTCGCGGTCTCTGGAGGAGGTCGGGTGGCGAACACAGGTGGTGAGCGTCTGATCGCGCGGCTTCTGTTATAGTCGGCGAGCTCACTAAGTAGAAGGATCTTTTGCTGATCGCGCGGGTTGACCAGTCTGGTCGCGCGATCAAGGGGTGGTGATCCTATCTCATAGGGTGGTGACTGGATCAGGTCTCACGCCTATAAATAGGAGCCACTGTAGCAGCAAAAACATCGCACCAAGTGTAAGCAGAACTCGCGGCTAGTTCTTGCGGTCTCATTTCTTGTGACCGATCGGTCTTACTGATTGAACTTCTTTTGTGCAGCTTCTGCGGATTGTGCGGGCAGCAGCGGTCATCTCCTTTTCTAAAGGTGTTCGTGGCTTGCAGTGCTGGTTGCTGGAGTTCGGGAGGATTAGTGGAGTTCGGGAGTTCGCGGGGTTCTCAGTTGGTGTTGTTCAAGGCGCAGGCAGGCAGTTCGGGCGGTCTTGTTTTCTAGCCGAGCGGACTGTCAGGTCGAGCGGTCAGGCGTTCTCAGTTGGCAGACCACTGGTTATCCTTTCAGCTTGTTTTTCTTTTCTGTTTTTTGTGTACTGGCGAAATAATGTCTCGCCATGTATACCTCACCCTGTAATGAAGAATTTTTGCTTTATCAATAAAGATTGTGTTTGCTTCATGTGCTTCTGGTTGTTGGCTTGACGGTTGACCTTTGAGTTATATTATTCCTGCTCACTCTTAGATCTACGAAAATTTTCACAATCCTCAAGCAAAATTATTATCCGCAAACTAATTTTAAAATTTAATAACTCAAGTTGATCGAATTACAGACTCGTGTGGCTCATGCAATACTTAGGCTGACCTTGGGACCGAGGACTCGTGTTCAAAGATTTCGCTTTTCCCTCATAAAAAATCATGAATTTTGTGAGGTTCGTCGCATAAGAAACACCTTATCTGTAAGCGGCCTCCACCAGTCACAATACTAAAAACAAGCATATGAAAACCTGCTTAGTGAGCAGAAGTAGGCCGACAAAAAACACGATCTCGCAAAGCCAACGAAAAGACGAGCAGGGAGGCGGAGTTGGCAAATCAATGCCTGCTAATAACCAATCTGATAGTGCTCATAACAATGGCTTAAACTATTTAGAGCAGACAATTTGACTTTAGCCGCAAAATAATAAAAAATTAATTTGTTTAATTAAAAATTATTCAAATTTAAAACTACAAATATATTTTTTTTAACTACATGCGCCTATTTTTTTTAATAAATATGTTAAAGTTCTTGAAATATTTTATTTCTTATTTTTAGTGGCCGTCACACGCAAGTTCCTCGTACGCATTATGTGGCTGCGATAATATCAACCCTTGATTTATCTCATTACAAAAGTATTTTTAGTGGCGCACATTGCGTCGGATATTAAGCACCACCACACACACACACTATCTATGAGAAATTATGCAAGAACTCTCATCATAATATACTATATTAATGATATTAAATTAGGATTTAGGAAATTTAATTAATTAATTTTTTAAATTATATTATTATCGTATCATTGTTTTTTTTACTTTATCTTAACTAATATAAACTCATCGCTTCGAAATTAGAATAGCCGTCTGATCACGGCTTCATAATTCAGCTGCCGTCCGATCGAGCTCAATCAAACCACACCATCTCTACACATTTTACTAGGTCTCCTAAACCTACTAGTCGGGTGTCCTAAAACTATGTAAAATTACATTTTTGCCCCTCTATAAGACATAAAATATTTTAAAGTCGGGTTAGCTGACACTTCCCCACTACTAGCCCAAAATCAGTACAAAATCGAGCGCAAAACAAGCCTGATAAGAGCAACACTTCAACAAATAATCATCGGGACTGTTTTATATATTTAAAACTGCAAACAAAATACTATTTCTATGATTTGCGATGCGTGTTTTTTTATGATTTAGAACATAATTTTTATTTTATTTGAAAGAGTGATTAACATGAAAGTTGTAGATCTCATCGAGACGAATCATTTTCATGTTGATCACTTTTTTATTTTAAATCATTTAGGCTCCCGATTCGGCGTGACCTTTTTCGAGGCCTAAATCGGGGCTCTAACGGCTTCAAATCAAAGAGTGATCAGCATTAAAGTTATTCTTCTCGATGAGATCTACAACTTTCATGTCATCACTTTTTCAAATAAGAGAATATAAGGGGGAGCGAGCCACATCACCACGATGAATATTGTATACGGCCCGGAACATAAGTTGATGTCCGGGTCCAATTGAAATACTTGATTGCTTAGTTAGTCGGTGATGGGCCCACGCAGCCTTGCATTTCTATTGGTCTTGAACTTTGTCCGGGACGCGTATACAAAAATTTCACCATCACCACACCATCAATTCATGAGGGTCTTTCAATTTTAAATATTTTTATATAATTGAAATAGATTAAATTAAAATTAATATAATAAAAAAAAAATATAAAGGTGAATAAAATACCCTAAAAATATAAATAATAAAGTAAAGTAGAAATACGTTGTCCGATATTAAGCTAGTATTCATTTAAGAAAATCTAGATCCCAATGTTAAATTTATAGCCCTACATCTATCTATACTACACACACGTGGAAAACACTCGTCGGTGAAATATTGATTGTGGTGTATGCATATGTTCCCCAGTGGTAGGATTAAATTGTAGGCGCGAATGATCACGGTGCGGAACCGTCGATCTCGCCGTCTATTTCTGCTAGCACGATTTTTCGCACATGATTGATCTAAAATACGATCGTATTATACAAATACGGGCGTATGTCTTCACAGATCATCTCCGACATTAAAACCACTACCATACAGTTCAATTTGCTCCGCACGATGATCTTTTTTTTTTATCACCGTGCGTTACAAGCACCTAAGTATCTCTCGAGCGGTAGACCCACTCAACATCAGCCACATGACTTCAGAAATAAGAATACATTATTCGATTAGACAAAAAAATATTTATTTTTCCATTTTTTTGTAAAAATAATAATACAACTCCATTCCCATCCATATTGTATGCTCGATGTAGGCCAAGTTGTGTTTTTTCAAGGTGATTGTTACGTGCAAATCTATTTTGAACTTTTGTAAATCATTTTTTAAAAAGAAATTCAAAAAAAAAAAACGGAAGATGGATAAGAGCATCAGTCTAAAATAATAGAACTTTCCAGAATGTGACGAAACTTTTAGAATTGTTCTCCTCGTCACCACGAGTCTATCCCAAAACTCGATATCTTTCATTTCCAAAAACTCCACCAAAACTTTCAAATAAGATACCTATCGTGTCCGTCTATCAGCCACGAGTGCCGCTTTCAAATTCAAATTTCGTCGAGCAGTATGCAAGTTATAACCCTATGAAACTACTACCATCAGAACATGCTTAACTACGTAATTTTTTCAAACACAATTATGTTCTAACAAATTATAAATAATATTTATGGTTCTAAGTTATTTGCACTTCTAGATAGGGTGTGCCCACAAGAAATAATAGAAAATTTTACATTAATTGTGGGTAGACGTAGAGATAAAAAGGGTAGCATTATCATGAGATATTTTGGTGCATATTTGACACGGGCATACGATATATTCGATACCACAATCAAAAACACATCCCCGACATCGTCCAACTTATTGAGGCTCCATTTGAGATTCGCTAGTTCGCCGTTTCGGTAACCGATGAATATCACCGGAAGCCGTGCCAAACGGTTGAGCACCGTTACGGCTAAATTTCTCTAATTACATGCCGTGCACGCACGTTGGAGGGGTCCATTTAATATATATATATATATATATATATATATATATATATATATATATCTTGACCAAAGGTATTCACGAACTTAATCGAATAGAAGAACATATCAATTAAATTCAAAATTGGAAAACAAATGTAGAGATTTGGATTCGAATTTGGATTCGTACGAATATTTGAATTCGGATTCGTATTCATACCAAAATCTTGGATTCAAATTCGGATTCGAGATTGGAGAAGTTTAATTTGTATATAAAACTTATATTATGGTATTCATGAATAATTCACGAATCCTTTTAACAAAGATAATATTATTCGGATACGGATATCACAAACTAATTGTTCACAAACTATTTGGTTTACGAACAGCCCTAATCTTGACCATGAAGTGACTGTTTCCTCTCAATTTGATTCCAATCAGAGGGAATCGCAGTTCCGAGAAGTACGTCTTGACCTTCGACGGCAATTGTCATCCGCGTTACGACCCGCCCTCACACCTTGACCCGCCTCCCGCCGTCTCGGGCCCGGCTTCCCAACGTAGCCTGGTTTTCTAGACCAGTAATATGCCGAGAAACACGTTGCGATCAATTACAGGTTAGAAGAGTGCGACGCATTAATAAATCTCCATCCAATAGGCAGGAATGACTGCGATATATAACGGATGGCATAGCAGTGGTTGTGACTTGTCAGAGCTTCAATTATTATTAATTTATTATCGCTTAATATTAGGGATAAAGAAATTTGATTCTCATCGCTTAATATTTTAATTCAATTAAATGATTTGAATTTTATTTCCAATCAAAAAATATCAGTAATTAGAAAACTTGTTCTCCCACATATATTTCATAATACAAATCTAAATTTTCTATATGATTATACTAAATAAAAATTTATATAATTGTTGCGGGTCGCTTGACGCTTTTGTTAGATCGGTCGAATTGAACCGTCTCAGCTTTAGAGTGAGACGAGCGCGCAATCATTTAAAGTAAAGTGAGATAGCATGTAATAAACTTTTTACGTCGAAAACTAGGAAATAGTTGAAAACTACGGGGTCGGATTGGGGCTGACCAAATTCACTATCTTTTTGGGTGTTACAAATCTTAGAATGCAAGAAGGTGACATGTCACCGCTCGTTGTTGGGGATATAGAGAAGAGAGAGAGAGAGAGAGGTCTCTAAGAGTGGAGAGACCTCCAAGAGCCAAAGTGAGATCTTCGAGTCGCCTTCGAAGGAGATCTTCGAAGGGGAAGGAGATCATCGAAAGATTCTTCGAACGCCAAAGGGGAACTCCAAAGGATCTTCAAAGAAGCTCTCTCGGGCGCTGAAGGCAAAAGGTCTCTTCAAATGAAGGTTGTTGGCTCCTTTTATAGCTTTGGGCAGGGGTAGCCCGGTAAATTTGCCGTCATGACCACCGTAACCATTTGACGGGCGAATCACGCTCACCGATTTAGAGCACACTGATCGTCATTTTCGGATATTACCGTCTTGCCCCCCCGGCAGTTCGGCCAGCTTCGTTGATGATGATGAACACAAAGAACAAAACCTGCAATCTGAGAAATCAAGAAAGGTTAATTGCGGCGTGCATCGGGAATATGAAGGCGTTTTGAGAGCGCGGTGAACTCGGAATCGTTCTGAGCGCGCGGTGAACGCGAAAGCATTCTGAGCGTGTCGTGGACTTTTAAGCGATTGGCTCGCATTGCGGGCGAAAAATAAAAAAGGCGGACGAGCATCGCCGGAGAAGCGTGACCGCTAGAGGAAGGGCGCGCCCCTCAAAAACCGCGCCCTCCAAAACGGGAAACCGCACCCCCTAAAAAGGGAGGGGGCTCTGGCCGCACCTCCCAAAAGGGCGCCTCCGCCCCTCCCCCCCCCACCCCGATTGGGTACGGTTTCGGCCGCACCCCCAAAGGGGGGTGCGGGACTAGCCGCACCCCCTATGGTGGTGCGGGATTAGCCGCACACCCTAAATGGGGTGCGCTTTGCACCCCCTTAGTGGGGTGCGCGTCTAATCGCATGCCATTAGTGGGGTACGGGTCTAGTCGCACCCAACTAGGGGGTGCGGTTCTTGGCCGCACCCCCTTTGGGGGATGCGGCTTTGGGCACACCACCTTAGTGGGGTGCGGCCCATATCCCCTTAGTGGGGTGCGCCTACGCGGCTTTGGCCGCACCCTACAATGACAGGGTGCAGCCTTGGCACTACCTGCGCGAGTGACGCTGAACGATAGTTGCGGTGGCTTTTTCCTCTATTCCCCACTCCCTTGATCACAGGTTTAGCTTGACTCCACTACTTCCACTTTCCGATTGTGGAGTTTTGGCTATTCGTACCCCTGCAGTTTATATAAATTTATTAGTGCATATCAATTGCCCCCCCCCCCCAAACTTTTAAAGTCCACATTGTTGCTTGGATGAGTTTGAAGGTTTCATCACCTTCTTCACGACGACTTGGATCGGAGTCATTTGTGTACGAGACGTGCTGCACCGTGCCGGAGGTAAGCAACTCTTCAACCAATGTGAGAAAAAGGAGAGAGAGGGGGAGAGAGGTTGTGCACCGGGCGCCGCACGTGACCGTGCTCGACCGATCACGTGCGGTTGCGCGCCGAGCAGGGTTCATCTGAGGTGTGCGTGCTTGCGCGCTGCGTGCAGTTGGTCGTGCGCCATGTGCCGGTCGTGCTCTATGGCATGCGTGTTTGTTGGCTATCGAATTCCTGTCATGCGTCGCGCAGTTCTTGCTTGGTGCTTTTGTAAAAAGGTTTTTCTTTCATCCTTTGTAGGCTTCAAAATGGGGCGGCTAATCAAGGCCGATGCAGCTGCGCTCAGCTCTTGATAGTGCAGAAATCGATGTGGCAAAAGCTCTTAGGATTGTCTTCCAATGACGAAGTGAGGATTCCTCGGGAGGAGGAGCATGCTCAGAACCCTCCGACCAATTTCATGACTCTTTCGGAGAGTTGTTTGAAGTCTGGGTTCCGCTTCCCTCCTTCGAAGGAGGCTATCCATGTATTCCGATTTTGTGTAGTGTCGATTTCCTAGTTTACCCCTGCTGGGTTGACGAGGATCATGAGTACGATAGTGCTCTTTCGGGATCATGGTGCATGATTTACCTTGGAGATTTTATACGACTGGTGCGAGGTTCTTACTGATTCGGGCGACCGTTTTGAAATTTACATCAACAAGAGGTGGTCCGCTTCAGAGAGAAGAATGATTACCTCCATGGGAATACCCTTTATGGGTATGTTCGGAATCGTTGGGAGTTGCCTGAGCTTTGGAGAGATCTTCCCGGCCGCTGTCGTCGGCAGACGGGGCAGGAAAATGCCTTTTTTCCCATTTCGGGTTTTCCTAATCGAGAGCGGTTGGCGAAGGCCTTATATTGCATTGTTAGCTGCATGGAGGAGAGTAGATTACTCTCAGTAAGGATTTCTTGGGATGCCGAGCGTACGACCGCCGCTCCTCTGGTTCGTGGCAAGAAGAGGAAGATTAGTTTTAAGAACGGGAGTTATGGTTTGGGGTCCGTTTCTCAGGAGCCATGATCGCGAGGCCGGTCCTAGCAGTCGCGGGGTAGAAGTGATTCCGGCAGACCCTGAGGTTGAGATTCTAGCATATCCCATTGGCGGTCAGGACCCGCAGGAGGATTTATTACCGCCTCCCCCTTTGACGACGGTGAGGCGAGTCTCTTTTTCTCTCCAGGCGATGACTTCTGCGGTGAGTGAGACTGTCTTTACTCTGTTTTTTTGCTTTCCATTCCATATTACTGTTTATGCATTCTAACCGTTCATTTTCTTTGCAGCCTGATGTTTTGAATAGCGTTGCTCACACATGGAATGATTGTTATGTGAGCCTTAAGGATGACTACTTCGTTCTTCAGGAGGAGCTGTGTGTGGCGAAAAATGCTTTATCTGACTTTAAAAATGAAAAATATCGCGACTCTGCCCATATTCGACAGCTAGAGTCGGACATTTCTTCAACCCGAGCAGCGGTTGAGAAGTTGCGAGAGGAATGTGGTGGCGACAAAGCACTTGCTCAGGATGCCCTTTGCCAATTATCGGAGGCCCATGGAGAGATATTCCACCAGGAGGGAGAGCTGGGCTTCTTGAGGAGCGAAGTGGATGGGTTGTCATCTTCGGAGCAGAGTGTTGAAGAGATCGAGGCTACGGGGGTTGCTGAGTATAAGGACTCCTTAGCTTTTGTGGAGGAGCGGTTCCGGATCTCGAAGGAGCTTCATGTTGAGATCATGACCAAGGAAGTGGAGTCATTGCTGGAGGATGAGTGTGAGATCGCCTTTCAGAGGGGCATCCAAAAGACTCTCCGTATGATGGAGAGGAAGTTCAGGTGCGGTATTGCTGGTCTTGGAGCTGGGGACCTCTTGGAGGAGGATCGTTCTGATGCAGCCGAGAATTGATCTTTGCCTTTATTGTATTTACTCCTTACTTCTTGTTGTTTTCTTTCTTTCTGTTTTGTAGTCGTTTCCTGTTATGTAGTGTTTATTCTTATGCTGATGCCATTATATCATGTGACTTCATTGTTTTATGTAGTGTTTATTCTTGCGTGTACCTAATAACTTATTGTTTTAGCTATTTTCAGAGTGGTGGTCAGGGGGAATGGCCCCAAAATTGACGATGAAGAGCATATGCGTTCAAATTGTTGGCGACCGCGAGAGGGGCAGACCCTCACGGTTAGGGGGGTGTAGCCCCAGAGTTGACGGTGAAGAGCGTATGCGTTCAAACCGTTGATGACCGTGAGAGGAGCAGGACCTCACAGTATCATGACCAATTATGGCGGCGAAGAGCATATGCGTTCAAGACGACAGCGTGTGGTCAGGGAGGGGGACTATTGGGAAAAACCCTTATGATTTATCTAACAAATTACTTAAAGTGATTTCATCTGTTAGGTTATATTACCCACATTGTATAGAAATGGTAAATTGGTCATTAGATGTCCTAGGATGCCACACTCACCCTAGAGTGTCAAAACCAGGTCAAGATAAGTACAAATTCAGTTGAGTTAAAACTTGCGTCGAATAAAAGTCGACGCAACTTCGACTAGATGTCGACGTAACTCTGACTGAAAGTCCAAACAACTCAATCAGCATGTCGAAGTATAAGTCAAGTCGACGCAATGTCGAAAGGTACTCGACGCAGAAGGAAGAGCCTGTCAAAGCCATCTTAGAAGTCGATGCAACTTCGACTTCAATTCGATCGCAAAAGATGAAGTTCAAGTTAAAGCCATCAACTCCACGGATACGTCGATAAGTAATCGACGTAACGTCGACATCTGAGTTCAACCAGAGCTAAGAAGGAATTCGAAGCTACTCCTATAAGAACTCAGAGGTGCGTCGATATGAAGAATGATGAAGTCGACGCATCGTCGAATACAGTCTGAAATAGAAGATTTTTCAGCCGTCCTACTAATACTTTTTCAGAAGGTCCACAATGCTGAAGATAGTTCTCCAACGGCTCGTTTATTACCAAGAATGGAATGTATTCCAGCAGACAGCAAAAACATTCTTGGAATATATTTAAGAACTGATGGACGGGTCGGGAACAAAAGAAGAAAGTAAAATCAACTGTCCAATAAGAATTCCTCTTCAGGACAACCCAAAAGAAGAAAAAAAAATTAAATGCAATGATGGAGAATAAGTATGCTGAGAGGAGAGGAAAAACAGAAGGATACATTATATATTTTTTAGTCTGTCGAATTGGCTTTCTCTTCTTCCTTCTTCAACCCGAAGACAAATCAGAAGATATCTCTTAGCACAGGAAAAACATACAACTACTTCTTCTTCCTCTTCACACAGCAGCAAGTTTACAAGAAGTACTCAGAGAATAAGGATTAAGCCAATAAACCTTGCAATCATCATCACAATCATAAGCAATAGTTCATTATATTCAGATCCAGTGAAAAACAGAAGCAGAAAATAGCTTCTGAAGAATTCTGAAAGCAGAATTCCATTCTCTTCTTTCTCTCTTTCTTCTTCTTTATTCACCTACTGTAAAAGAGTTTTATTAATACCTCTTTTAAAGGATTCAGTGGTTGTAAGAGTCTCCTTATCAAAAGACTCAGTGGTTCTAAGAGTCTTCTTATCAAAAGGCCCAGTGATTCTAAGAGTCTTCTTATCAAAAGACTCAGACACAGTTAGTGCAATCCTACCAGGAAGGTAGAAGAGTGGACTACCCACATTTTGGGGAACCACTATAAAAATCTTGTATCTTCTGTGTTTGCATTTCTGTGCTGTCCCTGCTTATAGTTTTTTGTTCTTATATTTCCTGCAATCTTGTTTACTATATTCTGCTATTGGGATTGTTGATTACATAAGTACTTAGTAGTTTTATTATGTGTGCATAATTAGGGAAAAAGTTTTAAAACTCTATTCACCCCCCCCCCCCCCTCTAGAGAATACTCAGAGGCACACTGTGCACTTTCAATTGGTATCAGAGGAAGGATGATTATTAAAAGGTTAACACCTTGATCAAAAAATCTGCTCACTCTCATTTTTTTATTTTAAATTAATTAAAACTATTTTCTAAAGAAAATGAGTTCTAAGGATTATGCATCAACAAGACCACCAGTGTGTAATCTAAATAAGTTTACACTCTGGAAGGCCAGAATAAAGCTGTATATGAACTCTATTGACGAAGACATCTATGATGTTATAATTTCAGGTCTCCGAGCTCCAGTCAGATAAGATGTCAGTGGATCTTCAACACTGGAAGCTGTTCCAAGGAATGAATGGACAGAGGCTGAGAAGAAGCAGAAGACATGTGATGCCAATGCAATAAACATTATGGTTTCCACAATGTCAAATGACATTTTCCAGAAAGTAGTTGACTGCCAATCAACAAAAGAGATCTGGGAATCTCTTTCCAGAATTGTTGAAGGAAGCTCTGATGAAACAAAGGACAGGAAGTCCCTTCTCATAGTCCAATATGAGAACTTTCAAAAGAAAGCTAAAGAAAGTGTTGCTGAAATGTATGGCAGATTCATCATCATTATCAATGAGCCACTACTAGAAAAATGAGTATTAGCTACACTTTTTTTTTGGCCAGGGTTCAAAAATCGTAGCTAAAATAATAGTATTAGCCATGATTGCAAAACCGTGGCTAATAATTAGGTTTTAGCCACGACTGCAAAAAAGTATGGCTAGTGTTTATGCATTAGCCACGACAATAGAAAATCATGGTTAATAAGTACGTAATAGCCACGCCAAGAAAAAACTCGTGGCTAACACCTGAGTATTTAGCCACGGCAGAACCCTAAATCCACGTTTTTGCATAAGGAGAGGCGCTCGTTTTCTATTTCCCCCTCTTCGGTGGGCAGTGAGAGCCTTACTCTGTCCCATATTCTCCTCCAGAGCGATTAGGGCATGCATTCGCTGCTCCAAAATTGTGGCTAAGGGAACCGCATTCGCTGCTCCAAAATTGATTTCCCCATGTTTGTTTAATTAGTTTTTCGAAACTTTGGTACTTCAGGCCAAGCATTCCCTTAAAGATGGAGAAGATGCTTCTGTTAGAATTGTGGAGGCTTTAGAACTTGCAAGTAGTAGAAGCCCTGGGTTAAGTTCTACCATTGCAATAGGAAGAACAACAATTTTATAATACGAACAAAAACTGCATGTTTGGGAATTATCACAGCATGATGTCAATTAAGCTACCATTATTTGACCAGGAAGAACAACATTGTTTGATCCATATAAATATTTTACAAATGCACTCAAATTGGTTCACTTTTAATGATATATGGGAGAACTAGATGTTTAGGGGATGAGGAAAATGCTTGCTCTGAAGCCTGCCATGTTTCCCTCTTCCTAAACATCACCATCCATACTACATTCTAAATTTTGTCAGTACATCAGGGTCAATGTTTACTTAGTCATTTACCATTCCTTTTAGAATCTCGCCAAGTTGATTGTATTTTTCTTTTTTTATATTTAGAGATACAAATTTATGTAAACCTTGAATTTTTTTTAATTTCTTAATCAATTTCCCCTAGAGAATATCTGTTCAATTCATTATTTCTACGATATGATGACAAGATGCCGAGGCTTCACCCATTTTATCATGGTTCAATCTGTTGATCTGTTCTTACTCCAATTTTATCATGGTTCTCATGCAGGTGAAAATAAAATTCATGGAAGATGAAGATTTCTGGTCATTCAGCCAAAGAAACTGCTTATAATCCATCAATGCAGTACTTCAAATACTGATTTCCATGCTCTCTTGATGGGAGGAAACACTAAGCCTTGACATGTGTGATGTATTAAATAAATTTTGATGGAATGATTGGTCCAGATGTATACGCCCCAATGCTTATCAAGATAGTTGTGTGGAGTTCACCAACTAAAGTTTTGAAAATAATTTTGTGATGATGTGCACTTACTTTCCATTTTCATTTATTAATATTATTGGTGTTGGTATTATTACTAATTTGGTATTATTCACAGAACAATTTCTTGTTAATTTTAATTATTTTATCATTATTCATGGCTTGCAGGATTGCTATTATGGCTAGGGATGCCATGGCTTTGCTAGATCATTTGGGTTGGAAGAAGGCTCATGTTATTGGCCACTCGATGTGTAAGTTAACTTCCATTTTTCTAGTTTTTTCCTCCTTCTTTCTACGAACATGAAAGCAGCTCTAGTGTGATTCATCACTTGGAACATGGAGATTTTAGTTTTCTTAAAAACCTTTTTCTAGAGAAACAATGTAGGAGTTTCTTCTCTATGTTTTTCTTTAATGAGTGAAGACTTTACAGTTTTTTTTCTTGAATATGCCTTCATGATCTTTGAAAATAAGTGGTATGATAGCTTGCAAGTTGGCTGCAATGGCGCCAGAGAAATTAATTGTCTTTGCTTAATGCAGCGGGAGGAGGTTTTGAGTGCTTTCCAAAGAAAAAAATAGAATAAACCTTCCAGACGTGGTTTCTGGTTTCTTATTCCTGATTGACCATATTGACCGTATTGAGATTATTATCATCCAGGTTTAAAGAAGCCTGACATTATTTATACTCCCTAATGTTTAAGTAAAATTTTCATCTAGATATGCATTTACATCAAATATTTTATTTGATTCAAAGCTGAATATTTAAATGGATTGATTGTACTTTCAGGGATAAGTTAAAATTCAGGACCTTTGCACCAGGCAAATGCGAACATGCATGCATACCCTGGAAATTCACCGAGCCCGAATTCAGGTTTGCTATTTTTATTATATCCGAACTCTAAATCCGAACTCCCTCTTCTGCTACAGTAGCTTTCATGTTTTTTTAGCGGCTGAATGAAAACAATAATTTTAGAAGTCTTGATGCTGTTCAAACAGTTTTTCTGTTCTTTTCTTGACTCTATCTTTAATAGATCTTACACTTCAAGTTGCTAATGATAACCCCGTTCAATGCTTATTTTAGGGAACATTGGAAACATACCACTGGTTGCTGGAGGATGAGGATAGCAGTTTTGTTGTATCATCAGTTATAACTTGAATATAAATAGGGGAACTTAAAAATTAGCTGCTCAATTTTATAGATTGTTGTGAAGCTGTGTGAGCTTCTTTGTAATGGTTGTGTATATGAGTTTTAGGAGATATTCAATATTTTTAACATCTGATAAATAAAAAATGAATCCATGTTTAAAGTTAAATTTTTCTTATTGCTTAATTGATTTATTCTTTGGAGTGAAACTCTCACTCTCTCATACCCTTTTACTTAGGCTTTGTTTTAATTGAAGTGGAGGAAGTGAAATGAAAGCCAAGCAATTTGTAGGTTCATGATGCATCTACTGTAATTTTGTTAAATTGAGCAATATATTGGGCATGCAATTTTTTTAAAAAATTGCCAATTTATTATTTGTCGCGGTATGAAACCGTGGCAAATAGTTAAAAAAAAAAATCAAAAATAGTATTAGCCAGGGTTTCAAACCGTGGCTAATAGTCATTTATTTGCCGCGACTGAAAGCCGTGGCAAAAAATCTATTTTAACGTCATTGATTAGTTTTTGCCAGGGCCTAAAACCATGACAAAAGGTGAAAGTACTATCCACGACAATATTTTTGTGTGGCTAATATTATTGGGCACGGTCAATCCGTGGCAAAAAATCTTTTGTCACGCGACCTTTAGCCACGAATTTTTTCCTTGGCTAGGCCATGGCAAAAGATCTTTAGCCACGATTTTAGACCTTTTGTCAGGGCAAATTGCCCTGGCCAAAACTCTATTTTCTAGTAGTGAGCTAAAGAGTCTGGACAAGAAGATATCCTTGACAGAGATTAATGATAAGATCCTCATGTGCTTGCCAAGCTCATGGGACTCAAGGATCTAGGCCATCAGAGAGTCCATATGCCATAGAGAGATCTCTACTGATGCTTTGTTAGGAAAGCTCAAATCTTATGAGATGCTACTGAAAGCAGGGCTGAAACAGAGTAAAAGAGAGAATCTCAACTCCTATCCATAGGAGCCTTCCTTTGAAGATTGCTGAAGGAGAGCCCTCCACTCATGAAGATGAAATGTTCAGTCTCCTAGCAAGGAGATTCTGAAAGTGGGTCAAGACAGAATACTTAAGAAGAAGAGAGAGGAGTTCAAAGCCCAGATTTGATAAGACTCCAAAGAAAGAAGTGATTTGCTTATCCTACAACAAGCTAGAGCACATAGCCCTTGAGTACCCACAAGAACAAAGGGACAAGAGCATCAACAAAGATGAGCAGAAGAAGAAGTCTTTCAGGAGGAAAGACAAGAAGAAAGCTAAAGGTTTCATTGCTGAAACCTAGAGTGACTCTGAAGCAGAGTTAAGATCCTCCTCATCAGAAAGTGATGAAGAAGCTGCTGAAGCTGCCTGCATGATGGCATTAGGGATCTCCTCAGATGATGAAGAAGAACATGTATCACTGTTTGATAATTTTGATTTTGACTCAGAAGACTTTAAAAATTGTTTTAAAGAATTTTGCAATGATTACCTCAAAACAAAAAAAAAGAATTAGAAACAGATAGGGAGGAATTAGAAAACATCAAGAAAAATGAATTATATTCAATAAATAATGATTTGAGAAATGGAATTCAGAATAAAGAAAGAATTGATTGAGATAAGAAATGAAAATAAAAAATTAAAAGAAGAGCTAACAAAGGCAAAAGCCTTCGAAGACTCTCTCAATGGGAAGAGTCAAAAGCTCAAAAATATTACACAAAATCTCTCCATGAGATTTAAGCACCTAGGTCTAGGAGCAGACCCATGCACTAGCATTGAAGTCACTAGTAGACCAGCCTGGAAAAATCCAGTTAGATTTATTAGACCTAGTGATTATCAACCAAGTTAGAGGAGTGCACTAATTAAGGATCAAGATATTAATAATCCAGATAAAACAACTGTATTTAAAGGAACAAATTCAAACAAGGAAAAAAAATCTCTAGGCAAGAGTAATTTAGAGAAATGAATCAACAACAATCACAAGCCTAAAGCCAAAAGTAGAATAATTAGACACTCTGCTCATTTATTATATTTGGATACATTTTATACACATTTCAAGTACCAGAATAATAAACATAGGATTGATAGACCTATTCTCTGCCATCCTAAAGGATATCATGAAAGACCCTTCTACTCTTCCATAGATCCATATAATGGTAAAAGCAGAGGGCCCAAGGTAACCTGTGTTCCTTCTAATGTTTGAGCTACTTGTGCAGGATTAGGTAGGATCTCTCCTAAGAGATAATGGAGGGGGAAGGTAGATCTAGGGCCTTAATAAAGAACAAGATCCAACAAGGGAGTGATTCCTTCTCTGAATTCCCCTTTTCTTTCATCTTCTTAAGTTCATGAAAATAATAGTATAAATACTATTTTCAATAAAAAATCATTGCCGGAAAAAACAACAAGAAATTTCTAAAATAATAGAACTATTTATTAAGAGTTGAGTTCGATGTACCATCTAATTCTACTCGACGCCTGTTTCGAGAGCAAGCTGCAATAGATAATTTGAATAAAATTCGACGCAACGTCAACTTCATATCGACGCGTCCGTCGATTTAATAGTTGCTCGTCAAATTCGAAGGTGCGTCGAGTTCTAATCGACGCAACGTCGACATAACAAGCTCGCAGTTTCACTTCTAGAAGCTGTTTCGACACATTTTAACGCATTGACTATTAGTCTCTGTCGACGGTGCGTCGAATAAAACCCTAAGTTGCGATGAATCATCTTCTTTTAAGCAACATAGGCGTCAAATTCATTACGCTTTCGAATTCTCTCTTTCTTGCTCTCGTGCTCTCCTTCTCTCCAGTTCTCTCTCATTTCTTGTTTTCTCTCCCTCTCTCTCTTTTCTCTTGTGTTTGCAGGTACTTCTGATAAGATGGCTCCACCTAAGGTGAACTCAGGTTTTGATGTGGATGTCAACTCCTTAAATGCATCATCTGAAAACTTCAAAGCCATTCTCGATTTGTTTCAAACTGCTGGACTGACAAAACTGATATCTATAAGGTGCAAGATTCTAGATGTTGAATTAATAGAACTAAAGGACAACTCCCACATAGGAGATGATGGCTCCATCAATGGGAGAATATATGATACTACCATAAATATTACAGAGGAGATGTTGACTCAAACATATGATCTACTAGTTGGTAGTGATTTTGATAAATTAACAGGGGAAGAGACAAGAAAGACATTACAGATAATGCAGTTCAAAAAGGAGAAGGCCATCAACCTGAAAAAGAATGATGTATCTGAAAAATACAGGTTCTTGACAGACGTAGTGGGAAAGGTGCTGCTATACAAAATATCAGCACATGATGTTATCCCCAAGCAGTAGCTGCAGATCATGGGTGTTCTAGTCCTTAATAAGAAGATAAACTGGGGGAGATACCTCCTGAAACTGATTGACCACAAATATTCACACAAAGAAAATGCTTATATGAGAATTATGAGCCAGGTGCTCTTCCACCATTATCCAATGGTGTGCAAGTCAAAAGGAGTGTCTATTCCTCCAAGGAAATGGATGAACATAGGAATATTCTCCAAGTGGACTAGGCAGATTATGAAGCCTGGGCAAGCTGCCTTTTCACCTCCTCCTTCTCCAACTCCACAAGACACAGAGAGAAATATACCAGATCCCCCAAGGGAAGACATTCAAGCACAGGTCCCTGCAGCAGCTCAACAAGATATCATCCCAGATGATACTCAATTCCAAAATCTGCAGTCCATTCCATCTACTACAACTACAGATCCAACACCTCAGATTCCTCTCCAACCACAACAACAATCATCCACCATAATTCCAGATAATCAGTCTACTAACCTACCACAATATCATATCCCTTCAGAAGTGTATCAATCCCACTCCCCTATCTACCAAGAAATTCCATATTACAATGAGAACTTCACAGTAACACCCCCTGTCTCTGCCACACATTCAACTCCTTCCTTTGACTTTGAGAAAGTAATTTCAAAAGCAGTAGGATTAGCTGCTAGCACTTTTGCTGATGTAATGGCCTCTCAAGCAAAGAAGTTCAGTAGGAAGTACTCCCAGATGGAGTCAGAATTGTAAAAATCACAAGAGTCTCTCCTAGCACTAAAACCAACCATATCCTCCTCCATGGTAACTAAAGAATTCTTAACCTCCCTGGTCAGTAAGGTTAAGAAGGGGGAGAAGATCCAGGAGGAGGAAAGGTTTAATCAGAAAATTATGAGTGTCCAGGAGAAGGACAAGAATGGACAAGAAGAGGTTGCCCCAAGTGTCCCAATTACTAAGGCTCTTGACTCAAACAAGCTCACTATTTTTCAAACAGGAACAGTCCAAGTGGAGCCTCTTGCAAATGCTCCAGAAGTCTCTGTAGTAACCCAGTGGGAGCTTCCACCAACACAGGGGGAGCTCCTATAAGATGAACATCTATAGGATGAAGTGGCAATGATTGCTAAGGAGGCTGCTCTAAATGCTGAACAAGATGCACATTCTCAGGGGGAGCCTCCCAAAGATCATGAAACCCATCAAGAAGCTGACAGGACTAAAGAAAGTGAGCCTATTGTATTTGCTACAAGAAAGGTAGTTCCTATGGTCTTCTCAAGGAAGAGGAAAACTCCTGACAAAGAACAGTAAAGTCCAGGCATTCTGTAATTATGAACACTTTACATTATAGCATCTGGAGGACACAACTGTTAAGAACAATATGACTACTTGAAAATGTATAAAATGATCTGTGATTCCAATCATTAATGTCTTTATTGTTTATGTATAGTTATTTGTATCACTTACCTTTGTAAAAGTTGTTATGATAAATATGGGAGATTGTTGGGAAAAACTCATATGATTTATCTAATAAATTACTTAAAGTGATTTCATCTGTTAGGTTATATTACCCACATTATATAGAAAGAGTAAATTGGTCATTAGATGTCTTAGGATGTCACACTCACCCTAGAGTGTCACGGCCACGTCAAGATAAGTACACATTTACTTGAGTTAAAACTTGCGTCGAATAGAAGTCGACGCAACTTCGACTAGATGTCGACATAACTCTGATTGAAAGTCGAAGCAACTCAATCAGCCTGTCGAAGTATAAGTCAAGTAGACGCAACGTCGAAAGGTACTCGACGCCGAAGCAAGAGCCTATCGAAGCCATCTTTGAAGTCGACGCAACTTCGACTTCAATTCGATCACAGAAGATGAAGTTCAAGTCAAAGCCTTCAACTCGACGGATACGTCGATAAGTAATCGACGCAACATCGACATCTGAGTTCAGCCAGAGCTAAGAAGGAATTCGAAGCTACTCCTATAAGAACTCAGAGGTGCGTCGATATGAAGAATGATGAAGTCGACGCAGCGTCGAATACAGTCTGAAATAGAAGCTTTTTCAGCTGTCCTATTAATACCTTTTCAGAAGGTCCACAATGCTGAAGATAGTTCTCCAACAGATCGTTTATTGCCAAGAATGGAATGTATTCCAGGAGACAGCAAAAACATTCTTGGAATGTATTCAAAAACTGATGGACGGGTCGGGAACAAAAGAAGAAAGGGAAATCAACTGTCCAATAGGAATTCCTCTTCAGGACAGCCCAAAAGAAGAAAGAAATTCAAATTCAATGATGGAAAATGAGTATGCTGATATGATAAGAAAAACAGAAGGATACATTACATATTTTTCAGTCTGTCGAATAGGCTTTCTCTTCTTCCTCCTTCAACCCGAAGACAGATCATAAGATATCTCTTAGCACAGGAAAAACATACAACTGTTTCTTCTTCTTCCTCTTCACACAACAATAAGTTTACAAGAAGTGCTCAGAGAATAAGGATCAAACCAATAATCCTTGCAATCATCACAATCATAAGCAAGAGTTCATTATATTTAGATCCAGTGAAAAATAGAAGCAGAAAATAGCTTTTGAAGAATTCTGAAAGCAGAATTCCATTCTCCTCTTTCTCTCTTTCTTCTTATTTATTCACCTACTGTAAAAGAGTTTTATTAAGCCTTCTTTCAAATGATTCAGTGGTTCTAAGAGTCTCCTTATCAAAAGAATCAGTGGTTCTAAGAGTCTCCTTATCAAAAGACTCAGTGATTCTAAGAGTCTCCTTATCAAAAGACTCAGACACAGTTAGTGCAATCATACCAGGGAGGTAGAAGAGTGGACTACCCACATTTTGGGGAACCACTATAAAAATCTTGTGTCTTTTGTGTTTGCATTTTTGTGCTGTCCCTGCTTACAGTTTTCTGTTCTTATATTTCCTGCAATCTTGTTTACTTTATTCTGCTATTGGGATTGTTGATTGCATAAGTACTTAGTAGTTTTATTGCGTGTGCATAATTAGGGAAAAAAGTTTTAAAACTCTTTTCAACCCTCTCTTGAGAATACTCAGATGCACACTGTGCACTTCCAGGTTGACGGTGAAGAGTGTATGCGTTCAAACCGTTGGCGACCGTGAGAGGGGCAGACCCTTACAGTGTTGTGACCCATTGCTGCAACGAAAAACATACATTATCATTTTTTCTTAAACACGGGCGTAGGTGTTAAAACATGGTTTCCGTTGCAGAAAATTAGTTTGCACGAGTGGAAGTTCGCGACTTTTTCATAGCAAAAAATACAAATATACTAATAAAAATGACGCAGGTTCTGCGTATTCCAAGTGCGTGGTAGAGTCTTTCCTTTTGTCGTTATGAGCTTGTACGTCCCGGGTTTCACGACTGCAGTGACAATGTATGGTCCCTCCCAAGCCGGCGAGAGCTTGTCTCTTTGTGGGCCTTTACCAGCTGCTTTGATGCTGCATAGGACGAGATCTCCGAAATTGATTGGCCTGGGCGTTACCCTTTGATCGTAGAGCCGGGCTACGAGCCTCTGGTAAACAGCGATGCGCTGGGCAGCCGTGTCCCTGACTTCGGTGACTAAGTCAAGTTTTTCCCGAAGCAGTTCATCGTTCTTTTCGGGGTCGAAAGTTATTACTCGTATACTGGGGACGCCGATGCCGACATGAATGACTACTTATGTGCCGTAGCAGAGATTGTATGGGGTTTCTCCTGTCGGAGTCATTTCTGTGGTGTGGTATGCCTATAGTACATTTGGAAGCGCGTCTACCTACTACTCCCTACTTCCTGCAGGCGAATTTTGAGTCCTTTGAGGATGGTGCAGTTTGTCACTTCAACCTAACCGTTCGTTTATGGGTGAGCTATGACCGTATGACAGACGCTGATTTCAGGTCCTCGCACATCTTTGTGAATGACTTCCCCGTGAATTGAGTGTCATTATCAGCGATGATTACTGCTGGGATTCCAAAGCGGCAAACGATGTTCTTCTATACGAATTGCTTGTCATTTTCCTCAGTAATTTTGGCTAGGGGATCAGCTTCTACCCACTTGGTAAAGTAATCAATAGCCATAATGATGAACTTCCTTTGGCCATATCCTTTGGCCCACACCCCCTTAGTGGGGTGCGGCTACGCGGCTTTGGCGCACCCGACAATGGCAGGGTGCGACCTTGGTACTACCTGCGCGGGTAACGCAGCGCGATAGTTGCGGCGGTTTTTTCCTCTCTTCCCCACTCCCTTGATCATGGAGTTGAGCTTGACTCCACTACTTTCACTTTCCCATGGTTGAGTTTTGGCTAATTGCACCACTGAAGTTTATATAAATTTATGAGTGCATATCAATAATATTAATATATTATTATAAATTAAATCTTTTGTATTAAAAAGTAAAATTCAAATTAAATTATCATTTATCGATTTAATATCGACATAATAATTATTATATAGCTTTTTAGTTAATGAGTTGATTCTCGGGTAAAAAATCTTAATTTTAAGCAAAATAAATAAAGATAGGAGAAATTCACGCCAAAGGTACCTTTTGGATTAATTAAATAAACAAAATAAAAATAGAGAAATGATATAGGGTTTGTTTCACAAATGGTATAATTACTGATAATGTGCTCTCACATAAGTAAATTCATCTACCTATAATAAAAAATGTGTTCTTCTTGTTGCAAAATACACATGCACACGAAAAAAAACGAGCGACGAACGGAGTATAACGCTCGGTGGTTTGCGAGCGGCGGGAGCATAGTCATGCCGGGTCAATGTCATGACCGAAGGAATATCGTGGGGCGTTGGGGGCCCCGCGCACTGTCCTGGTCGGGGTACTGTTGATGTTGGTCTTATGGGCAGAGCCCCGTGTGTGTCACTTCTAATATTAAAAAAGAAAACTTGCCTTTTGTGAAACATTCGAAATTGTCAAATATAGTCTTATTATTTTAATCTAATAACCCTTTTTTCAATCCGTGATTTTTATAAAGCTGCTCATACAAACAGATAAAAAACATCTCTGGCTGTTGGAATATAGATTTTCCACAGATCTGTCCCAAATAGACCCATGTGTCATGCGGGGGAGAGATATTTAGGTACGAGTAACACGCTTCTCTCATCGTGTGGGATAACATACATCCATACGATCTGCGATCCTATGGTGGAGAATTTTTGCGAAAATACTATCGTAATACGATTGTACTGAAATCCGGCCGTATTTTTTATCAATTACACTTTAAAAAACGTGCTTTCACAAAGCAACAGCCTGATAGCGTTTCCTGGGCCGCCCAATGATCTTGGGCTGCACATATCGAAAGTAGCTAGATAAACATATGCATTTGATACACAGACAAAATAAATATTCGCACATCAACTATCAACAACATACACTAACCATATGAGAGCTCTATTTGTGCCACTAAACCATATGAACAAATTAGATTTTGGTATGGGACGGAGCCTTCACATTCATATTTTCTTCAAATGAAGTTACACATGCGACTTGGGCTGTGCGGATCCCGAGCTATTGCGGGCGGGAGAGGGGCTCATGGAGTTGCATGAGTAGCAGAACTACGATTTTAGCTCAGCACGGGCACAAATTGAAAATTAAAACAATGCATTCTGATTAATATTCTCATGAGTTACTACAATGAAAAAATGACTCATTTTTTTAAGGAATTCTTTGAATAGTCTTCACAAGTCCAATGGTTATTTAAAACAAAAATGAAGCACTACCAAAACTCCATGAAAACCTTAGATTAATGACATTATTTATGTGTTTTCCTGAGAAGAGTCCAACGCAACTTTCGGATTTGATTTTCATAGAGTGGATGAAGAGAAATCGACTTTTAAAGTTTTTTATAATTCATATGAGCCAAAGAACTTATATTTATTTCGCCAAAAATTGAACCAGGGAATGTGCCCGTAAATAATTCTGCCCTTGCAATTGCATCATACTTGCACTTCGGCAACTCAGGTCGAAAAATAGCCATAATTGACTTCTCTGGGAACTTTAAAATTGCCTGAAAGCAATTTTCGTAGATACTCCCTTTTTGGCGGCTAAGAGCACGACGATGAATAAATGTCTCATTTCACGAAATTCATTTAATACTATAGTGTTGTTGCGGATCACTCGGGTGCTCTGGTAGACCGGTTGAATTGAACCACCGTAGCTCGAAAGCGAACTGAGCGAGCAAACAGTCAATGAGTGAATCAGTAAGTGACACAAGGACTTTTAACGTGGAAAACTCGGAAAGAATGAAAAACCACGTGTCCGAAGCTATGCCGGCCAACTTCCATTATCTTCTCGGGGGTTACAATTAGAGATTGAGAACTCGAGCGCGACAGGCCACCACTCGTTACAATGAGAGAGAGAGAGAGAGAGAGAGAGAGAGAACTCCAAATGTGACAAACCACATCTCGGAAAACTAAGTACTTTTTCTTCTTCTGAGAACAGTAGCGAGAACAAAAGTGAGAATGCTGAGTCGCCTTTCGCGACCTTCGAAGGTTCGACGGAGATCTTCGAAGATTCGAAGGAGATCTTCGAGAGCCGAAGAAGATCTTCCAGCGTCGAAGGAGATCTTCAAGCGCCGAAGGAGATCTTCAAGCGCCGAAGGAGAATTCCAAGGAAATCTTCAAATGAACTCTCTCAGGTGTAGAAGGTAAGGTGTCTTGAAATGAAGGCTCTTGGCTCCTATTATAGCTTTGGTCGGGGGTAGCCCGGTAATTTCGCCGTTGTAACAACCGTAACCACCTGGCGGACGAATCACATTTTTTCGTAAATGACCGTCTCGGCCTTCGGGCAGTTCGGGCAATTCAGGCAGCTTCGTCGATGGTGATGAAGGCGACGAACGGGCCATGCAATCTGAGAAATTAAGAAACATTAACTATGCGCGGGTCGGGAACGTGGAAAAGTTCTTAGGGCGCGAGAAAGTGTCCTAAGCGCGCCACGAACATGGGAGCGTTCTGAGCGCGCAACGAACACAAGAGCGTTCTGAGCACGCAACGAACACGGGAGCTCTCTGAGCGTGTCAGGAGGCGTTCTGAGCGCGCAACGAACATGAGAGCATTCTGAGCGCGCATCGAACATGAGAGCATTCTGAGCCCGCAACCAACACATGGGCGCTCTGAGCGCGTAGTGAACACGGGGGCGCTCTGAGCGTGTCAGGAGGCGTTCTGAGCGCGCAATGAACACTGGAGCATTCTGAACGCGCGGCGAATGGGGAAATGAGAAGTCGCTCCCCTAAAGGGGAATTGGGCTCCGATCGCACCGGACGAGGGGTGTGACTTCGGTCGGGTTCTCTTCGAGCCCCCCCCCCCCCCCCCCCCCCCCCCGTCTCGGGGAGGGGTGCGACTCGACCGCACCGCTCGGGGGTGCGACGTGGCCGCACCTTAAGGGGGGTGCGGCTTGGCCGCACCCCAAGGTGGTGTGGTTAGGCCACACCCCCTATTATGTGGGGTGCGTTTAGACCGCGCTCGACTGAGGTGGGAGCGCGGTCTTGGTCGCGTCTAGCGATGCCAGAGCGTGAACTATCCGTAGCGGATTTCTCCACTCTCGCGGTCATGGGTTGGACTTTGACCCCTGAACGCACCTCATGGCTCTTATAAATCCATGGATGGACGTCATCTCTACAGATGCACATCATAAGCCCCCAAACCTTCGGAGTCCGAATTACTACGTGGAGGAGTTCGGGGGTTTTGATGTTCTTCCATGTGGTGGCTTGGATTGGAGTCGTTGCCGAGGGATAACTGTGAGGTTGTTTTTACTTCGTCTTCCGCAGTCTCTTCTTGATTCGTACAACCTTGTGTTGGGGCTTTTTGACATCTTGGGACTCTGTTGCTATAGTCATTGTCGAAGCGTCAATCGGGGGGATAGGCCCCAGGATGGTCGGTGAAGAGCATATGTATTAAAACCGTGGACGAACGTAAGAGGGGCAGACCCTTACGACGCTGGGACCTTAATGCGGCGGAGAAGGGCGAACCTTCTGTAACATCCCCCAGACAGCTAGACCCCCCAGGTGAATCTGTCTTGACAAGGTCATGACAAGGCCTTGGTAGTGTAGAAATCCCTTTAACTTAGGCAAGATGAGGGTTGAAAGTGCCTTGGACTGCAAATAGCAATTTCTAGTGACCAAGCTTAGGGTTGGACTTTAGGGCCTCATCTTGACCATTTGACCCCACCATAGTATCCCTAACCCATTAGGGGTCCCCTTAGGGCACCAAGGGCCCATTGGGGTCAACCAAAGAGGCCAAATTGACCAAAGTCAACCATAACCCCAATTGGTCAAAGTAGCCTATTTAGAGTCAATTGACCTCCACCATGCCAAATTGACCACACATATAGGTCTAAAATATCATAAAAAATCTAGTAGACCTAAAAGCCCCATCATGGGACCCCCAGTAGTGCAAATTGACCAAAATGCCCATTTTAGGTCAAAATGGCAATTCTTCACTACGTGCCCTAATTGACCATCACCATATTAAATTGACCATACCCATAGTGTTATCATGTCATAGGGGACCCAGTGGACCAAAAAGCCCCATGACTGGGTCAACCCTAGGGCTCAATTTGACTAAAGTCAACTTAGCTTGTTTTGGTCAAATCAGCTTAAATTGGGTCAACTAAGGCTCATGTGATCAAATTGACCCCACCAGTAGTTTCTAAACCTAATTTGGAATCCAATGGACCCAAAATCCCCATCCTAGGGTCACCCAATTGGTTAATTTGACCAAAAGTCAAATTTGCCCAAATTAGGTCAAATCTCTTGAATCTAGCCCAATCCCTTTGGGCTAAGCCCAAATTGACCACTTGACCAGCATGCTTGACTGATAATTAACCCAGGTGAGAGTGTAAAGTCGGCCATGATGAGTAGGAGAGAGAAAAACCCAATTTTAAGGAGAGAGAAAGAGGTCATTCATGGCCATTAAGGTGATACACCCCTTGGTATCCCTCCATTACTCTTCCATTCATCTTCTCTGATGAATTTGAGGAGTTTCCAGCAGTTTCCATGAGTTATTGGGGGGTGGGAGAGTGAATAGGGTCGGCCAAGGGAGGGAGACCAAGAGGCCATTAATGGCTCTCTTGGTTAAAGCCTCCCTCCCCCTCAATTGAACCCCCCTTCATCTTCACAACCTTCAGAGGAGTGAAACCCCTCATTTTCCCGAAAGTTTAGAGCCCCCTATGCACAAGAAGCCATGGCACCCAAAACTTGGAGAAGGAAAAATGGTGGCCGACGATTGGAGCCACCAAAACCCCCAAACAAGGCCCGGTTCTCCTCCTCTTCTCCAGTGGGTAGATCTAGATCGAATTAGGCAGAGAAATCGAGCTCAACTGAGCCGATACGCCGAGAAAAAAATTCAGATTTTCATGAAATCTCATGGTGGCGGGTTCGCCGGAAACCGCCCCTCCGGCGGCCGTGCCGCCGCCCGGCGATAGCCCCCACCTCAACGGAGGTGGTGGCAGTGGTGGTCGGCCAGGGAGGTGGCCGGGTGGCCGGGAAATGGCCTTGGAAAAAGCTACAGAAAATGGCAAACTTTTGATGTTTTTCGGCCATATGAAGAAGATGAACAGTACATCTCATTCATTTTAATGTTTTAATTAATTATTTTATTCTTATTATTATGTAGTGAATGGTTTTAAATTTTAAAAATATATAGAGCCCCCTACTGAAAAAGTGCCCAACATGAAAGTTGTAGGCCTTGACCCCTAGGATCATACAAAATTGGGTTCACCCCATTTGGAGTCCTGGTTTGACCTCAGCACCCATTTTAGTGCAAAATTTGACTGAACTCTGGATGGATGCCCACACCAATCCACAACTCCAAATGACTTGAAATTTGGGGTGTAGGCTATTCTTATATACATCTAAGACATATCCAAAAATGAGAATTTTTGGAGAACTTTTTCCTAAAGTTTTTGTAGAAATTTAATAATCCTTGCATAAATTATTTGGAAGGTCAAATGACCTCCAATCACCACCAAACTTTGGTGGGATGTTATTAGGGTCATGATAAACCCCTGGTTAAAATCTCAACTCATTTGGAATTCATTTGGTTAGGTAATCATTAGGCCTAAGATTTGTCCATTAAGGGGAAATTTGTGAATAAGGGCTATTTGGGATTTTTTATGGTCAAACCACCTCCTATTGGAGTGGGATTTTGGCCACTGCCCTAATATCACCCAAATCACCTCCAAGAGAGTTATGGGCCATGGGGAGTTGGTTTGCCCTAGGTCATGGGGTTGGAGCACCTTGGGGTGCATTTAGCCAAGAAGAGAACCATTGGTCAAATGGGCCCATAGAGACTTGAGCCTTCTTGGGAAGGTCAGTGGGGTCAATTTGAGACCCCATGAGGAAGATTTGTGAGCATTAGAGTTGATTTGCTCAAGGCCATAGGGTTGATCCCTATGGAGTGGAATTTGGGGTTGTGAAGGACATAGGAGAGTTTGTCCTTGTAGAGGGGTGTATTGGACTCCCCTGAGTTCTATAAGTGTTGTGACACCCTCACAAGAAGTTTGGGTGGATTTGGAGAAGTTTTGACCCTAACCCTAGGTTAAACCCTAAAGGGGTGCAATTAGAGGCCAATGAAGGAAGAGGGGTCAAACCTTAATGGTTTGACTTGAAATTTTGGGGAGATGATCTTGGTGACCAGAGAATTCTATTGTGAGAAATTGGTGGGGTTTGGAGTTGCCAAACCTAGGTAATAAATCCTTGGGTAGATTTGTAAATATTTAGGGTTTTGGGATTTAGGAAGAAATAATACTTAATGATTAACCATCTTCTGTCACCAACTTAGTTTTGATGTTATTAATCTCTGGAGATTTTGTTAGAGCCATTGGAAGACTTTTGGAGGTCCAAATTGTAATTATTCATATTGTTGACAATATTTGGGATGAACAATTTTAGGGTGTTAGTTTTCTGTAATTGCATGAAACTTTGCTGGATGACATTTAATACCATTATGAACTCACAGTATTTTTCTCATAATTTATGGATTATTAGTTTTGGTACCTCTAGTTCAATTTGGACTTAATTGCAAATATATCCCTTGTGGAAATTACAAGTGTAACCTCTATGGAATATAGACAAATATTGTAGGGCTGAATATTTTAGTATGAATCACCTCTTTATAAATTTTCATAAGGTTTGGAGTTCATATGAGGGTACCTCCTTTGAAATTTATTGGAAATAAATGGGCTTTGGAATTTTTAATAATAGTAGATCTTGCTGGAATTTTCTAAAATTTTATATCTACTGATTATTAGGTACCCTTGATTTATGTAAAAAGTTTGGTAGGCATTGGAAGTTAGAAAAGTGTACTTGTAGTTCAAACCCTGGGGAGTTGTAATTTGGAAAAATGGTTTTAAATATTAATAATGTTGGGAAAATTTATGAAACTCTGGAAGTGATCTCAAATAAGTGTCATGGACCCCCAGTAAAAATATTGGGACACGGAGTTGATTATTTAATGTACCTCCCTTCATGAGCATCAAAGCGTTAGGGACGGTCTGCGTTTAGCAAATTGGCAATTTTGGGGTTATAGGCCAAGTTGGATTATATTGATTGGAGATGTGAGAGTTTAATGGTGATCATTTGACTATGTGAGAATCCCGGGAGTTAATTAGGGTTTGATGAGTTCTAGGGTGGTGGGGTGCCACCCTTGGGGTAGATCGTCCTGGGATTGACGGAAGATCGTCTTTTGCCTTAGATCTTAAAGCACTTAGGCTTAATCCAGGTGAGACATTAAGAGGGTTTCTTATGGGTAGTAACCAATAATACTAAGTGTCTTGGGAAAGGAGACTTTGGGGTGTCATCCCATTGTAGTTCCTAGTACCGTAGCGAGCCCCTTACAGGGTAACCCTCGGGAAGTTCAAGACTAACCCTAATTTATAGAAATAAGACTTTAATTAATAACACACCCTATGGTTTCGGGAGTTTAGTTGGTTTGGTGCTGCGAGCGGTAGGCTCGGTGGTGGAGATAGCGGATTGCTAAGTCCGGTGAGCTTGTGACTCAGTGGTGTTTGATGGCGGGCAGGTTAGCCCGGGGAGCTTATGGCTCGGAGATAGGAAGTAGATCATGTTGCATGTGCACTGAAGGTGGTGGGTCTTCGGTATTGGTCGATCGTTCACACCGACGTCAATACGTTGACTCGACAAGTGTGGTTTTACACTTAGCCTTGAAAGCCTGACGGTCCAGTCAGCAAGAGTACGCAGACGCTCCGCGGGTTTTGTGGAGGCGTACGATATGTCTAGGGTAGGTAGTGTGAATACCAACCTAGAGGTGGGCGAGGCCCAACCCACCGCTTCCGTTTGCCACTACGAGAGTATCCTGGGAGTCTTGCTAGCTCCAAAAAGGGGGAACTAAAGGTCTATGCGCATAGAGTCGTAGTGAGTGAGTTGCACTGTATGAACATAGCATAACAGCATACTTTGCATGTCATAGCATAAACATTGCATTCAACCTACCCCTAACGTATAAGTCGGTTATGGGACTTCTTATACGGTAGGCCCTGCTAAACGACCCCTTGGTCTATAGGTTTGTATGGGCATTCCTATAAATCAATGGTTACTTTTCTATTGCTATTGTATTTACTTACTGCACTTTACTTATTCTTTACCTGCTCTTACTATGCCCTTTACTGCTTCAGTTGTATATATACACATGTGTAGTGTAGAAACATTTCATGTACCACTGTCACCTGCTCTTTGTTATACCCCCTTGCTGTCCTCCGCTTCATCCTCCCGCACGGTGCCTATGAGCCATTAGAGGTGGGGTGGGGAACATAAGGCTTAGTCTTTTTGACTAACGGTCGGTGGACCATATCATTTTAGGAGATCGAGGAGACGTAGCAACACCAGAGGCCGGTGCAGGCGGAGGCGGACCAGTGCAACTCAGGAGCACAGGATTCAGGACCAGTGAGTGATTAGGAGATAGCTTCCGCGAGTGATCTTGTAGTGAGGACATGATGTACAGGGCACGAGCCCTTTATTATTGTACCTTTGTTATTTTTATTCAGTTATATCTGTGGACATTTACCTTTATAATTCATGTGATTGTGGACTTGAGCTTCTTATTTGTTCATGTATACTCTCTTCTTCGTGATCGATTTGGCCGGCAGGATCGGCGTTTTGTAGTGGCGACCTTCCTGAGCGAGGGTGTCACCGCAAAACGGCGGTTCTGGGCCTAAGACCCGGTGGTGTTTGAAAAGAAAAAAAAATGGGGTCTTACACCTTCAATCGACGGCAATGCGAAGTCCCCGAGGCAAGGCCCCAAACTGGTCGGTGAAGAGCGTGTGTATTCAAACCATGGACGAACTTAAAGGGGCAGGCCCTTACGACGTCGGGACTTCACTGCGGTGGAGAAGGGCAAACCTTCAATCGACGGCGATGCGAAGTTCCCGGGGCAAGGCCCCAAAGTGGCCGGTGAAGAGCGGGTGTATTCAAACTATAAGACCCCATTTTTTTTGCTACAAAACTGGGTCTTAGGCCCAGAACCGCCGCTTTGCGGTGACACCAACACACGGGAAGGTCGTCACTACCAAGCGTCGATCCTGCCGGTCATATCGATCACAGAAGAAGAAAAGTATAAATAAACAAATAGAAGTTCAATTCCACAATCACATGCTAATAAATGTCCACATGATATAACTGAAATAACAAATGTTACAATAATAAAGGGCTCATGTCCTATACATCATATCCTCACTACAAGGTCACTCGCGGAAGCTAACTAATAATCATTCACTGATCCTGAAATTGGTGCTCCTGTACTAGACTGTCCCGCCTCCATCTGCGCCGATCTCTGGTGCTGTTGCATCTCCTCGGTCCTCTAAATGATATGGTCCACCGACCGTTAGTCAAAATGACTAAGCCTCGCCCCCCCCCCATCCATCCCCCAGTGGCCCTAGGCACCGAGCGGGAGGATGAAGCGGAGGACAACAAAGGGGTATAAACAAAACAGATGACGTGGCCTAGCTACAGGAACAACTACCACTACACAAGTGTATATATATAATCAAAGCAGTAATTAAAGCATAAAAAGAGCATGTAAAGGACAGTGAATAAGAATAGAAAAGTAACATTTGATTTATAGGGATGCACACACAAACATATAGACTAAGAGGTCGTTTAGCAAGGCCTATCGTATAAAAAGTCCTATAACTAATTTATGCGATAGGGGTAGGGGTTGAAATGCAATGCTTATGCTATGACATGTAGAGTTATGCTAGTTAATGTTATGATCACACAAGTGCAACACACACTTCGACTCTATGCGCACAGACCTTTAGTTCCCCCTTTTTGGAGCTAGCAAGACTCCCAGGATACTCCCGTAGTGGCAAACAGAAGCGGTGGTTTGGGCCTCGCCCACCTCTAGGTTGGTATTCACACTACCTAACCTAGACCTATCGTACGCCTCAACGCAAAACCGCGGAGCACCTGCGTACTCTTCCTGGCTGGACCACCAGACTTTTCATGGCTAAGTGCAAATCCACACTTGCCGAGTCAGCGTATCGACGTCGGTGTGAACGATCGTCAATACCGAAGATCCGCCACCTTTATGCACATGCAATCATGATTACCATCTATCTCCGAGCCATAAACTCCCCGGCTAACCCGCCCGTCACCATAACCTTCTGAGCCACAGGCTCGCCGGACCAACCTGTCCGCACCTACAACCACCGAGCCTACCGCTCGTAAGACCAAACCAACTAACCTCCCGTAACCACGGGGTGTGGGTGCGGGTGTGTGTATTATTAACACAATCTTGCATAACAGTTTATTCCTGCAGTTTAGGGTTAACCATGGACTTCCCGA
Organism: Dactylorhiza incarnata; assembly: GCA_033032865.1. Classification (NCBI taxonomy): domain Eukaryota; kingdom Viridiplantae; phylum Streptophyta; class Magnoliopsida; order Asparagales; family Orchidaceae; genus Dactylorhiza; species Dactylorhiza incarnata. Next base: position 6,167,529 of record JAWHQI010000072.1, read on the forward strand.
GGACTAGCCCGTGAGGGGCTCGCAGCGGTACTAGGAGCTATGATGGGATGACACCCCAAAGCTCCCTTTCCAAGGCACTTAATGTTATTGGTAACTACCCATAAGGATACCCCTCTTATCATTACACTTGGTTTAACCCTAAGCATTTTATGACCCATTAAGGGAAAAACGATCTTTCGTTAATCCCGAACACAATCTTACCCTTAACTCACCAAGCACACTCTCATCACCTAAACTCCTTTTGGTGACCTCACATCTTCTCAACCAGACTTGGTACACCATCTACCTTCCATTTCACCCTACTGGTCTTCAATCTACCCAAGTTTTACAGTTTTACTATACGCAGACCAATTGAGTTATATGAGTTGTATGAGAGGAGGTACTCCAAATATTCATCCGACTGACTCAAGATTATTACTGGGAGTCTATCATGATATTCCAAGACTAAATCCAGAGAATCATATTTTCCTTAATTATTTGGCATTTATTATAATTTTTTCAACATTGGCCAAGTATGAAATTGAACATGAAGTGTAAGGTCTTCTTATGATATGTCCCTCATAAAATTATGGAAAGTCTATGATGTCAAAAAAACAGTAAATACATAATATCACAATTTTGCAATAAGGTATTGGTCTCTAATTATAATATTGAACATTTATCCAAAATTAGAAATTAAAGAAGGAACCACCAAAAATACTTGTTCAAAAATTGTGGTAAAATTAAAAGTCATCTATAATGATCAGAAAAGTGTACTGACCTAGTTTCATAATTTATCAAGACCATTTAGTCACATAAATAAATATTTCAAGAAAATCCAATCTATGGCACATTGTGAAGTAACCTACTGATACATACTTTCAAAAATCATACAAAAATTTACAAAGCTTTTAATGCCCTAAAATGTCCTATCACCAAGTTTCACAATTTTCCAGAGAATATTTGGCCCTTATTTAATTATCATAATCTTAAGGCAAAATAGTTGGCTTGTGAATGAAGTAGTCAATCAACCAATTCAAAAATTACACAAAAATTACCAAAGGTTTATATTATGATTATATTAGTACTACCAAACATTCATTAACATTCAAGGTAAATTGAGCATGTAAATTCCTCTTATAAGAAAGTGCCCTAAAAAGGTTATAACCTAATTCAGAGGGGACAAGTATTCCTAAAATTACCAAGTTCCATGTTCATTCAAGGACATATGACCATATGTCCTTCACAAGGCTCAAATTGCAACCCTAGGGTTAGAACTAGGGTTATAGTGCCCATCCACCCCAAACCACCCCAAACCACTCATGTGGGTGTTTTATGTGATTCTAAACTAGTAACCAAAGTTTCATCACTTTTGGATTAGGGTTGACCCCTTAAATCCACCAAGAGCACTTTTGACCTACATTGGCCTAGTTTGACCAAATTTGGGTTAATTAATTACTCAACCAAATCAGTCCCAATTGGGGTGAAATTTTTACCAGAGCCATGTTATGACCCTAAGGACTACCCACCAAAATTTGGAAGGGTTTGGATATCATTAGACTCTAAAATTAATTTATATATGAATTATTAAATGTTTACAAAAACATTAGAAAAAGGTTTATCCAAAATTCCCATTTTTGGATATGATTAGGGGGTAGGTATAATTAGACTATGTTTCAAATTTCAAGCCAATATCATTATCCCATCAAAAGTTATTTAAGAAATAGTGGTTGTCCCACCCTACAGACCAGCCCCACCAAAATGGCTCTACAGGGAGCTACATTGCTCCTTTTGGGCAGAAACAAATTTTAAATTAAAGTACACACAAGAGCTACAACTTTGGTGTTGGCCACTTTTTCATCAGGGGGAGTAAGTATATTCTATAATTATTTCTAACTACTGCCAGCAAAGGGACAAAAATAGGAATATCAAATATATCACTACAAAACTTGCATAGATCTTAAAGCACAAACGAAGGGCATCCCTTCATCTTCTTCAATCAGCCAACGACCATGATTGGCCCGTCATGTAGCAACTTGGGAGGTGATTTCCCGACCACCTAGACGATCTTCCGGTCGGCCAATGCCTCCACCACCTTCGTTGAGGTGTCGGTCGGCGATGTACGGTGGTTGGCCGGCCGGAGGCGGCCAGAATCAGAAATTTAAACGAGGGAAGAAAGCTTGATAACAAGCTTCCGGCCATGCCGATTCAAGACCAATTGGCCCCAAATCTAGTGGCTAAAATGATAAGATCTACCCACTAAGAAATAGACCAGAGGGGAGGACCTGAATTGCGGCTTGTAGTTGTGTCGATCGCCGGTCCGCCATGGTTGGCCGAGAACTCTTGGGTGCCATGTCGGTAGGTGCCTAGATATGAGAATTCTTCTAGAAAATGGGGGAAACTCATTCCCTCCACCCCTTGAGCCCTTTTATAAAGCCAAATCCTGGTGGGGGGAGGGGGAAGATGAAGCTTGGGATTCCTCCATTAACACCATTCATGGTGAAAATTTCGGCCATCCCCAAAGGTCATTCATTTCCCCCTCCTTAAAGGTTGGAAAAACTATTAATATTCTTCTAATTGATAGGGGGAATGAACCCCCATCAATTGGGAGGACTTTTGGACTCCCTTGGCGATGAATTTGGCCAGCAAAATGAGTCCCGACCGTCTACCGTCGATTTAGCTATCGCCGACGCTAGTGCTAGCGCCAGCGTTAGCCCCTCGACGGTGTAACGCTTGCCGGTTCTGCGACCGTCAGGCGCTACCGCTACCGCCAGTGCTACCGCCAGCGCTACCGCCAGCGCTACCGCCAGCGCTACCGCCAGCGCTACCGCCAGCGCTACCGCTAGCGCCTGCGTTAGCGTTTCAATGGTATTTGGTTCGTCTCAGCGGTTCAGTGTTCGTCTCAACGGTTCACCTAAACCACCACTACCGCCAGCGCTAGCTACTAGCGCTGGCGCTAGCGCCGTATTCAATATACCCCTTTCTTTCTACGGTTGGGTAATTGAGGTACTACGAGGGGACCCCTTTACTGGGTTAGACACGTCACGGTGGGGTCTTGGGTCACGGCGATGCCCTAAGGCCAACCTTAGGCTTGGTAACTGGAAATCACTATCCGCAGACCATGGCGATTTTCGCCTCAAGCCTAAGCTCTTATGTTCTCTTTACGCATTTTAGGGTTTTGTCATGACCTAGACAAGACAAATCCGGCCTAGGGGTCTAGTCGTTTGGGGGATGTTACACAAACCGTGGACGAACGTAAGAGGGGCAGGCCCTTAAGACGTCGGGACTTCACTGCGGTGGAGAAGGGTGAACCTTAAATCGACGGCGATGCGAAGTCCCCGGGGTTAGACCCCAAAGTGGCCAGTGAAGAGCAGGTGTATTCAAACCGTGGACGAACGTAAGAGGGGCAGACCCTTACGACGTCGAAACTTCACTGCGGTGGAGAAGGGCGAAGCTTCAATCGATGGCAATGCGAAGTCCCCGGGGAAAGACCCCAAAGTTGCCGGTGAAGTGCAGGTGTATTCAAACCGGGGACGAACGTAAGAGGGGCAGAACCTTACGACGTCGGGGATTCACTGCGGTGGAGAAGGGCGAACCTTCAATCGACGGCGATGCGAAGTCCCCGGGGCAAGGCCCCAAAGTTAATGATAAAAAGTGTGTGACGGTGAGGAAAATGTATGTTATTTTTACTCAAATATAGGTGTCAGTGTTAAAACATATTTTTTATGGCAGAGAGTTGGTTCGCGCGAGTCTGAGCTTACGGCTTTGTACATAATATAAGATTGCGCGAGTCTGAGCTCATGACTTTGTATATAATACAAGATAAGTTTGTGCGAGTCTGAGCACGCGACTTTATATATAATATAAGATAATTAAGTTTGCGCGAGTCTGAGCTCGCGGCTTTGTATATAATATAAGATAAGTTTGCGCGAGTCTGAGCTCGCGACTTTTTGCGTGATAGAAGATTCAAATTTCTAATAAAAGCGGCGTAGGTTCTGGGCGTTCTAGGGCGAAGTTCCTCTTTTTTTGGATCACCGGCCTGCAAGCAGGGTTAATGTTTAAGGAATGTAAGATGACCTGAGGATCTACCCCAGGCATGTCTTCTGGACTCCACGCGAAGATATCCTCGTTGGCGCGGAGGAAGAGAGTGTATTCCTCTCGCTCTTCCTTAGATAGGAGGGACCCGACATGGACTGTCCGGATCGGATCCTGCTTGGAGATTGGTACTTCGATGAGCACTTCGACGGGCGATCCGCGCTGTAGAGTGGCCTCGTCCCGTAAGTCGAAGTTGTCTATTGAGAGCCCTAAAATTCATCTGATTCTGGGCTCTATGGTAGTCAGTCGTGTCTTCCATCTCGTACTTTTTCTCCAATATAGGCGAGAAGAATACTACTTGGCATATTTCTTCGTACTATTTGTGTGACTTCACATAACTCCAATAAGCGGAAACAAATAGAGATTTTTCATTTTTGTCAATCAGAATCATCCCAAGGAAAAAGATTTGCCGCATAATTAGCAACAACTTGAGCATGCAACTTGTTCATCTTCGCTATCATTGGCATGCAATCTATCACAACCTCATCTATGAACTCATGTTTTCCTTTCCTAATGTGTTCTTAGGTAAACGCGACACTAAGCTACAAGATTGGTAGAGCGCAAAATCATGGAATTGCAGTAAGAAGTTTGTCAATTAGAGCAAAAAGAGTGGATGTGTAGGAGGGATGATATGCTCTCTGAAAAGCTCCATGGCTCTAACATTTCCCGATCAAGCGGCAGAGAGCCAACTACGTCCTCCCGTGGACGCACACCATCGCGCATGTTGTAGAGTGTGCCGCTTCGTGAGGCACTGGTCGTCAAAGCAGTCGCGCTGGGGGGGGGGGGGGGGGGGGGGGGGGGCGCCTAGGGTTACTCGTAGAGCTAATGGATGACAATCCATTAAGGGTGCGTTCGGTTCGTCGGTTTTGGGCTTGTGGAATTGGTTTTGACGTTAAATAATTCATTTCACCCTGTTCGGTTGGACGGAAACGAAGGCGGAATTGGAATTGGCGAAAACCGCGGGTTTTCATTTATACCTAGCGCCAATTCTTATCTCTTTCCCTCGTTTTTCCCTGACAACCGCGCGAAATGCGCAACCCTCCTGCTTCGTCCAACACTTCCGCCTCTTCTTCTTCCTCCTCGTCTTCTTCCTCTTCTTCTTCTTCTTCTACCTCCTCCTCTTGTTCTTCTTCTTCTTCCTCCTCTTCTTCTACCCCCTCCTCTTTTTCTTCTTTCATCCCGTTTTCTTCGAAACTGTAGCGATTCCCCCGATCTTTGATGCCATGGATGAGCACGTTGCTCCGGGCCAATGGCTTCCATAACCCAACCCTGCTCCAGATCCAAGAAGATCGCTTCCCGCGCATGAAAACTGCTTCTAGCTTCAATCCGTAACCAATACATGAGTTCTCGGCTGAGAACGACGAGGGAGAAAGCAATCTGCGAAAGCTACGAAAACAGGGAGAAAAAAAATTTCTGCTTTTGGTTCAGACCCATATGCTTCACTGATCCACCTAGGCAAAATTACGAAGAAGCTAAATTAAGGGTCATATGCTTCACTGAACCTTGTGTATTTAAGTGAAGCAGCTTGAAAATTTTGTGTATTTCAAAAATCTTGCCCAAAAACCAATTCCTGCAGCTCAAAACCTTCCTGCAGCCGAACAACATAATTGGAATTCAGGAAAACCAAAACCTGCTGATTTTTGGTTTTACTGAATTCCAATTCTTCAAAACCAAAACCTGCGATCCGAACGGACCCTTAGAGTCATTTGATATTTGAATATGCTTTAACACAAACACCAAAGAAACGTTGGGCTTGCCAAGTGACCCCACACCAAGATTCCTTTGGTACTGAATAAGAATAAATTATATAAAATAATTATTCTAATCAATTTAGAGGTCAATTCAAAAATATGCGGCTGAGCTCAAAATCAGCTATTAATGGCTCCGGGAGCTACCACAATAACTTAAGGTCTGTTTGGTGTGTCGTTAGGGATCTGATATGATTGCAGCAAACGCCATCGCCGGTAGTGTCGCGATCTAGGCTTTGCCCACCCTTGGATGGTTGTCGGCACATGACTTATCCCGACCTAGCCTGTTTCTGGCAACGCCCGGGCTGCAGCCCGAGCACCCCAAGTACTATCTTCGCGCCTGTTTCTGAGCGTGGTGGGTTGTTTAGGAGTGATCATTTGTGTGATTTTTACCTAGTTTCCACACTGCTTTTCTTATCGATTCCTCCCATGTGTGTACTATTTATGTCTGGTTTTAGCTTCTATTTGATGTATATTTTGGACTGCATGACTGTGATATTTTTACAGGTGTGGACTTTTCGTGCGATTTGGGGGAGACTATGTCAAATTTGTGTCACGCGCGCCTGTGCAGAATTTCCTCATGTGTGTGCGGTTGTGCGCTTCCTTCTCCCTTGAACTCGACGAATTGTGTCGACTTGAATGTGGGCATGTTGACCTGAAATTGGGTGTGTGGAATTGTCGCACGTCCGTATGTGCACGTGCAATTGCGCGTGCGCTGTTATTTTTGTGCTTCCAGCGTCATTTTGGGTGATCCGAATTTGTCCGTGTCATTTACGCACGCTCGTGCGCGCGCGTGTAATCGTGCGTGCGCAGTTTGACGCCTAGTGGATTTCACCCTCGTTAACCTTGCACACGCACGTGCGCTTTGCGGCGCACGCCCTGTTTTAATATATATGTCCAATGCAGATTTCTGTGAAGGAGAGACGCCGGAGGCATTTGGTGCGCCGTTTTTTCCGCCATTTTCGACCTGGAGCTCCTCTCCAAGTTAAGGTATGATATTTTAGTGATCCTCCTTCATCAAGGGCTTGAAAGTGAAGGTGTTTCTCATCCTCTTCTCCGCAAAGCAAGGTTGAGCTTGAGAGAAACGTGGACGGTGTAGACAATCAAGAAGACGAGTAAAATAGGAGGTGGTGACAGCTCTCCCGAACCCTAGACGCAACCGATGACGGCGTGAAGGGCTCAGATTGACAACCCAGGATCTCCTTCCCTCTCCACGGCAAAGACTTGATCTCCGTTAGTATTTCTCTTCTCCTTCACCCCTAGGATTATTGGTATGGAATGCCTTCTATTTTTGATGACAATGCTTTGTAATGAACCTACACTTACTTTGAATGTAATTTCTTAAACTTGTGTGGTAGTATATTTCGGTTCATGTATGAGGAATCCTCTTTTTGGTTAGTGCTGTAGCTTGGAGAGTGGCTATAAGCCTTGAAGTATATGAGTTTGGTGGAAGTAATCGTATAGGTGGCGTCGACCCTTACCACATTCTCAATTGAGCAAAGCGGTGATGGCGACCCACACTTGTGCTTGAGGTTGTGAAGAGGTGAAGGCGACCTGCAAGAGATCAAGAGATCTTGGATTTGGAAGCCAGTTGCGAAGTGGTGCTTTTGACCCACAATTTCTCTTTTGTTGTTTTATTTATGTTGCAAAAACCAAATCAACTTTCCGATTCGTTTTACAATCCATGATTAAAATTCTTAACATAAAAATATTCTCTAATCCGTATTCCTCAAGAGATAGATACTCGGGGAGCTACTCCTCATTTTATATTACTTGAATGACTGGTGCACTTGCTGTAATCACATCAAGTTTTTGGCGTCGTTGCAATGTCGTCGATATCGTAGAGACAATGTCATCTTAATGGCTACCGTGGCGCGGTAGCAGCTACCGCCGGGCTGTAGCAGAAGGGAATAAATTCGTAAATCTGTGATCAGGAGCAGTCAGATCTCTTTGAAACTTCTTTGGAGGGCCAAGATGAGTTCGCCTATTTTCCCTAACTAGGTAGGGACTTTTGACAGAGGATATATCTTCCAAATTAGAGCCATCAAGAGATAGAAGTTGGAGAGCAAGAAGTTTCTCCCGCCATTGTTGCCGAAGGAGTTCTTCAAGAGGAAGATCAGGTTTCTCATCATTGGTATTTTTCGTCTTTGCTGTAAGGTTTTTGCTCAGTCTTGTCTCTATTTGCTTTTAGCGTTTGGGGAGAGAGAGATTTGAGTTCTTTTGTTCCTTTTCTTGAAGAGAAGATTTTCACCGTGGTTTGAGAGGGGGATTCAATCTGTGAATCCAAGAGGGTTTCTAGGTTGGGCAAACCTAGATTATATTTGTGTAATCCTTATTATTTTGATAGTGGATTGTTCGTGTGTCCTGCCCCGTGGTTTTCTCTCTCAGTGCTTTAGAGAGGATTTTCTACGTAAAATTTGTTGTTCTCTGATTGAGCTATAATATTTTTTCGGTGTGTTTTTGCGCTTAATTATATTCTAGTGCGCCCAGATTATGCAAGTGGGTTATATCCCAACATGTGGTATCAGAAAGAGGTTAATTCCTAAGTATTTGACTGGACATTCTGATCTAGATTTTGGTCAACAGTAGGTGACGACATTGGTCTGTTCCCTATCTTCCTAAATATGATCAAGGTTTTGTCTCAGACTGTTGGGTTGTTGTATAAGATGGAGCAGAACACAAGAATGGTTAGCATGGATGGCAAGAACTGTAATATATGGAAGCCTCGGATGGAGGATCTATTGTATTGCAAGGATCTCCATGCTCCGTTGTCAGGGAGAACGGCTACCATGTTCGATGATGTAGAGTGGAAGAAGACGAATAGGAAGGCAGTGGGATTCATTCGGCAGTGGCAAGATGTTTCTGTCTTCCACCATGTATCCACTGAGTCATCGACTCAGTCTTTATGGAGAAAGCTTGAAGCGATGTACGAGAGAAAGACAACAGACAACAAGGCTTTCCTGATCAGAAAGTTTTTGAACTTGAAGTATAAGGAAGGTTCTCAGATGACAGAGCATCTGAACCTTGCCCAGAGCATCATCAATCAGTTGGAAGCCATGAAGATCACATTGGAGGATAAGCTGCAAACTTTGATGATCCTTAATTCCTTACCATGCCAGAGAGTTGGGAGACTCTTGTGGTGTCGCTGAGCAATTCAGCACCTGAAGGTGTTGTGTCAATGGAGATGGTGATGAGCTGTCTGTTGAACGAAGAGCTGAGAAGGAAGGACTCTGGAACCTCTACATCAGATGGTTTTCTCATGGAGGGAATGAGCAGGCCAATGAAGAAAGAGGGTAAGCAAAGAGGCAACTCCAGGAGCAAGTCCAGGAGTAAGTCCAAGAATGAGATTGAGTGCTTCTACTACAAGAAGAAGGGTCATTACAGAAAAGACTATTTCAAAATGCAGAGAGATGAGAAGGAAAAGGCGAAGGAGTCGGGAGAATCCAGTGAGGGTGGTGATGTGGGCTCGATTGCTGAATATGAGTCATTGTGCTTACATTGTAGTGGGTCGGCGTGCCAGGAGTGTGTTGACACAGATTGGGTAGTGGATGGTGGTGCATCCTACCACTGCACTCCTCACAGAGATTACTTTTACTCATATGCTGCAGGAGATCTTGACACTATTTAGATGGTGAATATCGGTGTGTCGAAGATCATTGGCAGTGGAGACGTCCACTTGGAGATTGATCTTGGGAGGGTTATCCTCAAGGATGTTAGGCATATTCCTGAATTGAGGATGAACCTCATTTCTGTTGGAAGGCTAGATGATGGCTTCACTAACATTGAAGGCGGTGGTGCCTAGAGGCTGGTGAAGGGCTCCTTGGTGGTGTCTAGGGGCACAAAGTGTTGTGGTTTGTACGAGCAAAGGCCAAGATCTGCAGTCCGAGTGTGAATACAGCTGAAGAAAACTATATAGAATTGTGGCATCGCAGACTTAGACATATCAGTGAGAAGAACATCAAGATCTTGGTGAAGAACAAGGTTCTTCCAGAGTTGTCATGAGAGCTTCCTGACACTTGTGCTCATAGCTTGGTTGGCAAGCAGAGACAAGTATCCTTTGCGCAGGCTGAACCAAAGAGGAAGGCAGAGCTGCTGAACCTGATACACACTGATGTGTGTGGTCCTATAGAACCCAAGTCAGTGGGCGTAGCAACCTACTTTGTCACATTCATAGACGATCACTCGAGGAAGGTATGGACTTAACAGAAGAGTGACGTTTTGGCAAAGTTCATGGAGTTCAGGGCAAAGGTAGAGAATATGACCGGGAAGCAGTTCAAGCGGTTAAGATCCGATAATGAGGGTGAGTACATTGGTTCCTTTGATGCTTACTGCATGGAGCATGACATCGTGTATAAGAAGACAGTCCCGAGGACACTGCAATAGAATGAGTTGGCGGAGAGGATGAACATGATGATTGTGAAGAATATCAGGTGCATGATCTCTCAAACAGGTATTGGCAAGCAGTTCTGGGCAGAGACCGTACAGACTGCAGTGCATTTGATCAATCTGTCCCCCTTTGCACCTTTGGATTGAAATATCCCAGAGCGTGTTTGGTCCAGGAAGGAGGTGTCATCTGGACATGTGCGATGTTTGGTTGCAGGGCACATGTTCATGTCCCCAAGGAGGAGAGATCGAAGCTTGATGAGAAGTCTCGGGAGTGTATCTTGCTGGGATTCCCGCATGAAGAGTTTGGTTATAGACTCTGGGATACAGTGAAGAAGAAGATCATCAGAAGCAGGGATGTGGTCTTTGTGGAAGACCAGATTGTTGGTGAGTAGAGTGTTGCTGAGCCACAGGATCCACAAGCTATGGAAAGTTTTGATGTTGATCTTATACCAGAGAATGCTAGTGCTGATGAAGGGCGTGCTGATGAAGAAACTGTGCAGATTCTAGATCAGGATGAGATTCTGGATGGAGGGGGAGCATTGCATGTTGATGTTCCACAGATGGTGGAGGTTCCCCTCAGGAGATCTGATAGAGCACGGAGGCCAACACCAGGTATACACCGCAAAATTATATCTTGCTTACTGATGGTGGTGAGCCTGAGTCGTTTGAGGAGGCTCAGAGGGCTGAAGACAGAGAGTCTTAGGAGCAGTTATGGAGGAGTTAGATTCACTCCAGAAGAATGAGACCTATGATTTGGTCAGACTATCAAAAGGGAGGAAAGCCTTGAAGAACAAATGGGTATTCAAGCTGAAGATTGATGAAAATCACTCTCGGCCTAAGTACAAGGCAAAGTTGGTAGTCAAAGGGTTCAGTCAAAGGCATGGTGTAGACTTTGATGAGATATGTTCACCGGTAGTAAAAATATCTTCTATCAGACTGGTGTTGGGGTTGACTGTCTTCATGAATCTTCAAGTTGAGCAGAGGATGTCAAGACGACATTTCTACATGGAGATTTGGAGGAGGAGCTGTACATGGAGTAGCCCAAAGGTTTTGAAGCCAATGAGAAGAAGCAATTGGTCTGCCAACTCAAAAAGAGTCTGTATGGGTTAAAGCAAGCACCCAGACAGTGGTATAAGAAATTTGACTCCTTTATGCTGAAGTGCAAGTTCCATAGGACCATGGCTGATCACTGTGACTATGTGAAGAGAACTGACAACACCTTTACTATTCTGATACTGTATATGGATGACATGCTGATTGCCAGTGATGACAAGACCAACATTGTTGAGCTGAAGAAAGAGCGTGGTGAGTCCTTTGAAATGACGGACTTGGGACCAACAAAGAAGATCCTTGGGATGAAGATCACCAGAGATAGGAGTGCAGGTCTGTTATGGCTATCTCAAGGTGAGTACGTGGAGAAGGTGCTGAAGAGGTTCATGATGTAGAAGGCCAATGTGGTTGCTACTCTGTTGGGTAGACACTTCAAGCTATCTAGCTCTCAGTGTCCTTCATTTGAGAAGGAAGTTTAGTGTCCTTCATCTGAGAAGGAAGTGGAGGAGATGGGCCAGATCCCCTATGCATCTGCAGTGGGGAGTTTGATGTATGATATGGTCTACACGAGACCAGACATAGCTTATGCAGTGGGGGTAATGAGCAGATATCTGGCAAATCCAGAGATGATCCATTGGGATGTTGTGAAGTGGATACTATGATATATCAGAGGTACCACAAGCCTATGTTTGCAATTTGGTGGAGGGTCGCCAATGCTGGTTGGGTACTCTGAATCAGATATGTCAGGAGATATTGATTCCCGGAGGTCCACATCTGGATATGATGTTACTTATGTGGGGGGAGTTGTGTCGTGGCAGTCGAGGTTGCAGAAGTGCATAACACTGTCGACGACAGAGGCAAAATACATTGCGTCGACGGAAGCGTCAAAGGATATCTTGTGGATGAAGAAGTTCATGATTGATCATGGACTCCAACAAGAAGTGTTCACTGTCTACAGTGACAAACATATCACTATTTTTCCGACACAGAATCCCGTCTACCACTCCAAGATGAAGCATATTGATGTGAGGTATCATTGGATACAAGATGTTGTTGAGGAGAAGCTGTTGAAGGTGGAGAAAGTCCACATGGATGAAAATCCTTCGGACATGATGACGAAGGTCGTGCCAAGAGAGAAACACGAGTTGTGCCGGTTGCTGATCGGCATGAAGCCCACATGAAGGTGTCAGGTTGGAGAACTCCTCTTTATGGTTTGGAGGGGGAGGTTGTTGGAGTCCAGCCCCTAAAGAGATTCAATACAGATCAAGGCTGGAGTTGTGTTGCAGCGGGACAAGGAGGAAGCTGTGTAAAACAGAGATTTCTCGGTCTGTTTGTTATCGTCGGGCAGTAGCACTACTGCCAGCGGTAGCATATCGACGTATCGTCGAGAGGCCATGCTGCGTAGACGAGAAGACAAGCAGTGTGGTCGAGATGACTGGGAGTTGATGGCTAACACCCGACGACAGTGGTACTGCGGGCGGTAGTGTTAGTCGTGTTGATGAGGGCTATATCGGCGAGATGAGTCATCGATATCGTCGAGACAATGTCGTCTTGATGGTTACCGCGACGCGGTAGCAGCTACCGTCGGACGATAGCGGACGGGAACAATTCGTGAATCTGTGATCGGGAGCCGTCGGATCTCTTTGAAACTTCTTTGGAGGCCAAGATGAGTTCGCATATTTTCCCTAAATAGGTAGGGACTTTTGACAGAAAATATATCTTCCAAATTAGAGCCGTCAAGAGATATAAGTTGGAGAGCAAGTTGTTTCTCCCACCATTGTTGCCGGAGGAGTTCTTTAAGAGGAAGAGCAGGTTTCTCACCATTGGTATTTTTTGTCTTCACTGTAAGGTTTTTTTTCTCAGTCTTGTCTCCGTTTGATTTTGGTGTTTGTGCAGAGATTTGAGTTTGTTGCGGGTCGCTTAGGGCTCTTGGTAGACCGGTTTACATGAACCACCTTAACTCGGGAGCGAACCAAGCGCGCAAATAATCAATTTGAGATTCGTTGATTACACCTGAACTTTTTAGCGTGGAAAACCCGGAAAGGGTAAAAAACCACGTGGCCGGAGCTATGCCGACCAAACTTCCACTATCTTCTGGGGAGTTACAATTAGAGATTTAGAAGTCGAGCGCGACAGGCCGCTGCTCGTTACAATATCAGAGAGAGAGAGGACGTTCCGAGGGCGACAGGCCACCTCTCGAAAAAAACTAAGTCTCTTCCTTCTGAGAACGGTAGAGAATGAAAGTGAGAACGCCTTGTCTGCTTTCGTGGAGACGAAAGTGAGAAAGCCTTGTCCGCTTTCGTGGAGACGAAAGTGAGAAAGCCTTGTCCGCTTTCGTGGAGACGAAAGTGAGAAAGCCTTGTCCGCTTTCGTGGAGACGAAAGTGAGAAAGCCTTGTTCGCTTTCGTGGAGACGAAAGTGAGAAAGCCTGGTCCGCTTTCGTGAAGACGGAAAACTTTAAGTCTGCGAAGGAGAAATCTGTGGAAGTCTTCAAGGAGCTCTCTCTGGGCATTTCGTGGAGACGAAAGTGAGAAAGCTAGAAAGATAAAAAGTGAGCGTGCCCAAAATGTGAAAAGTGCTCTGAGCGCGCTCAGAAGTGCTCTGAGTGCGTAACGAACGGGGAACTGCTCCGAACAGAGTCCGGAGCCCGAAAAGCGGGCGGCGAGCCGGAAGAGGGGGGACTCACCCCAACCTTGCTATGGGGGAGAGCGGCTCGACCGCACCCCAAAGGGGGTGGGCCGGGGCCATACCCCAAGAGGGATGCGGCCTGGCCGCACCCTAAGAGGGGGGTGCGGCCTGGCTGCAGCCCACACCCCAAGGAGGGGGTGCGGCCTGGCCGCACCCCGAGAGGGGGGTGCGGCCCAGCCGCACCCCGAGAGGGGGGTGCGGGCCGGCCGCACCCCAAGAGGGGGGTGCGGCATGGCCGCACCCCAAGAGGGGGGTGCGGCATGGCCGCACCCCAAGAGGGGGGTGCGGCATGGCCGCACCCCAAGAGGGGTGCGGTTAGGCCGCACCCCTCAAGGGAGGCTCGGCGCTATCGCGCGCGCTACCGCGCGGTAGCGCTGGGCGGTAGCGCCGCGCTTGCCGCGGGCGCTACCGCACGTGGTCCTGCTTTGTGCGATGCTGTAGCGTTCGGATGCGGCGATCGCACGCAGTCTTGCACGGGCGGTTGGTGGCGGAGTTAGTGGGCTTGCCCACTCTCCCACTTCCCTCTTATCATCTTAGTGGGCCTTTGGAATAACCACCTCCTTGACTTGTATGAATGAGAATCTTGTATGAGTACGCATCATAAGTCCCCAAAACCTTCGGAGTCCGAATTACTGCGCGGAGGAGTTCGGAGGTTTTGATTTTCCTTTGTGGCAATTCAGACCATCGCCACTTCTGTGCGATGCGTCGTACCATGCCGAGGGTAAGCTGTTGCGATTTGCCCAACCATGAGTTTATCGTCTTGCGAACTTTCTGGGAGTCGTCACTTGGCTCCAGTTGTGAGAGAAATCTAAATCTCGTCTTGTTCGGTTGCGAGCTTGTCGCCCAGCGATTATGCTAGGGATCGTGACGAGCTTGTCGTTTAGCGTTGAAACCTGAGGAGCTTTGGGGCGATGCGATGAAGCAGCATTGAGGCGAGGTGCTCAAGGTGTGTTGAGGTGAGGTTCCCAAGCAGCGTCGAGGGAATGCGCCCAAACAGCGACGAGGCAATGCGCCCAAGCAGCCCCGAGGCAATGCGCCCAAGCAGCGCCGAGGCAAGGCGCCCAAGCAGCGCTGAGGCAATGCGACCAAGCAGCGGCGAGGCAATGCGCCCAAGCAGCGCCGAGGCAATGCGCCCAAGCAGCGCCGAGGCAAGGAGCCCAAGCAGCGCCGAGGCAAGGATCCCAAGCAGCGCCGAGGCAATGCGCCCAAGCAGCGCCGAGGCAATGCGCCCAAGCAGCGCCGAGGCAATGCGCCCAAGCAGCGCCGAGGCAATGCGCCCAAGCAGCGCCGAGGCAATGCGCCCAAGCAGCGCCGAGGCAAGGTGGTCTGTTGGGCAGACCTAGTTGAAATTGTTGTACTTGACGATTATCCTCCACTCGCGAGATGCCTCTTCTCTTCACCATGTTGGCAAATTTGCTGCTATGTGTTAGCATCGAAGATCGTGGGCTTAACTTTCGTAGCTTTGTTGTTTGTTTGTGTGTTTGTCGGATGTAGTTGTATCTCCTTTATTGCATGCGTTGTACTTGTTTTCCTGCATGATCTTGTCAATCTAGGTGTTAGCACCTGCACAGTTTGATTGTTTTCAAAATTACAGATGAGTTTGCACGGGTCTGAGCCCGGGGCTTTTATACTAGTTTGCACGAGTCTGTGCTCGCGGTTTATATATATAAATTAGTTTGCACGAGTCCGTGCTCGCGGCTTTTACATAAAAAAATTGGTTTGCGCAAGTCTGTGCTTGCGGCTTTCGCACGAGTCTGGCTCGCGGCTTGGCCGGTGAATAGCGGGTGTATTCAAACCGAGGGTGAACGTAAGGGGGGCAGGGCCCTACGACATCGGTACTCGACGGCGGAGGAGAAGGGCGAACCTTCAATCGACAGCGGTGCAAAGTCCCCGGGGCAGGGCCCCGAAGTGGCCGGTGAATAGGTGGTGTATTCAAACCGGGGGTGAACGTAAGGGGGGCAGGACCCTACGACACCGGGGCTCGACGGTGGAGGAGAAGGGCGAACCTTCAATCGACGGCGGTGCAATTTCCCCGGGGCAAGGCCCCGAAGTGGTTCCTGTAGTAGAACAGTTTAGAACAGATAGAATATAACTAGAAAATATTGATACATGCGCAAGTGCAGTCTTGCGGCTTTTGAGCCGGTAAGTTTCTGATACATATTTTATGAGAGAGGAGGTAACGTCGAGCTCCCGTTGTGCTGCGCTTGCTCGAGCTTTTTAGGTCATTCAGCATGGTGGGCGGCGGTGACCCGGCGACTGATCTTTGGTGGCATCCCTCTGTGCCTCTTCACGGAAAGCCTCCAGGTGCCCTAACTGGACGAGGCGTTCAATTTCTTCTTTCAGTCTTGCACAATGCTCCGTTCGGTGCCCTCGGCCTTTGTGGAAGTGGCAGAATTGGGATTGATCTCCCCTGTGCAGGGAGAGCCGTTTGGGCCAGTTGATAATCTTGCTATTGCTGATTACAGACAATATGTGCTCGCGGGGGGTATTCAGCGGGGTGAAGCTCTGGGAGCCTTGATTTGCTAGCCCTTGGGAGCGGTCTGCTCGGTTCTGAGTGAGCAGTTCAGCCTTCTCAAACTTCTGCTGCTGCCCCTTTCTCTTGCGACATGTATCAAACTGCGGCGGATTCGCTGATGCCTGAAATTTAGCTTTTTCAGCCAACGTGGGAGTTGCGCGATCTTTCCGCGCGCCTTGCTTCTCAGACTTTGGTTTTGGCGATGGGTCGTTGCTGATCCAAGGGAGCTTGGAGGCGGATGTGTCGAAACCGTGGATCACGTTCCTGAGGATACTCCCTTTGTTGGCCATGCGGCCGGACATGGAAACGTCGTGGTCCAGGGCGTCCAGTAAGAGGCTCCCAAATATTGCGTCATAGGGGGAGTCTGCCTCGGCGAAGACGAACTGAACGTCATACTGGACTGGTTCTGCGTGCATCCCTACTTGGACGGGGAGGGTGATGATTCCTACGATGGGTACCGTAGTTCCGTCTGGGAGCTCCGCGTCACTGGCCCTGAGTTTGAGGTTCCTGCTTAGGAGTTTGAGCCGTACTACGGCAGCCAGGAATAGAATGTTGAAGGAGATGCGGTGAGTTACTAACGCTCTCCTTAGCTCACATGGTGGACTGCCTATGCTCGCGTCTAAAGCGAAGTCCATCCATGCGCAGGGACGCTCCTGGTGAAAATTTGTGCGGATCTTCTGCTGTTGCGTGCTCCATTCTGCCTCCCTTAGGCGGGGCGGTTCGTCCGTGCCGGGCTTTTCTCCCTCTTCTTTAATCCTTGGCGAGCGTGTCTTGTGTCATTCAACGAACAGTTGGGACAACTCGGTGAAGTTGTGAATTGCTTTGTTTGGCAAGGATTGATACCAGCGGAGGGCGTCTCTGCGCAGCGTCTTGGTGAAGATTTTGCAGCTGATTTGGTCGGGAAGTCCGAACGTCCGCACCGTCATCAAGAAGTGATTAACGTGCACTTACGGGTCTTCTGCTCCGTGGAACTCCTTGATGTGCGGGAGCTTTAGCCATGACGGAATTGGGTATTCCAAAATTGACTTTGACAGGGGGGATTGCCCTTGCTGGTGCGTGACATCGTTCAGATCCTGTCCTGCCGCGAGAGGGGCCGGCTTGCTAGTTGATCCAAGCCACGGGGGCAGGATGGGTGCAGCGATGAGCGCTCTTCTCACCGAGTTCTCCGGGATTGAGGGACTGCATGCGTCAGATAGTTCGGGGGAGGTGTCCACTCTTGCTGGTTCCGTGAACTCCGGTGAAGCGGGCACTGCGTTCGGAAATCCTTTACTCAGTATTTGAGAATCCATTCCCACTGACGCCGCCAAACTGTTGCGGGTCGCTTAGGGCTCTTGGTAGACCGGTTTACTTGAACCACCTTAGCTCGGGAGCGAACCAAACGCGCAAACAGTCAATTTGAGATTCGTTGATTACACCTGGACTTTTTAGCGTGGAAAACCCGGAAAGGGTAAAAAACCACGTGGCCGGAGCTATGCCGACCAAACTTCCACTATCTTCTGGGGAGTTACGATTAGTGATTTAGAAGTCGAGCGCGACAGACTGCTGCTCGTTACAATATCAGAGAGAGAGAGAGAGAGGGGGAGAGAGAGAGGACGTTCCGAGGGCGACAGGCCACCTCTCGAAAAAAAACTAAGTCTTTTCCTTCTGAGAACGGTAGAGAACGAAAGTGAGAACGCCTTGTCCGCTTTCGTGGAGACGAAAGTGAGAAAGCCTTGTCCGCTCTCGAGGAGACGAAAGTGAGAAAGCCTTGTCCGCTTTCGTGGAGACGAAAGTGAGAAAGCCTTGTCCGCTTTCGTGGAGATAAAAGTGAGAAAGCCTGGTCCGCTTTCGTGAAGACGAAAAACTTCAAGTCTGCGAAGGAGATCTTCAAGCGCCGAGGAGAAATCCGTGGAAGTCTTCAAGGAGCTCTCTCTGGGCATTCAGGCCGGATCCCCCAAATGAAGCCTAGGGGGTCCTTTTATAGCTTTGGCCGGGGGTAGCCCGGTAATTTTGTCGGTGTAACCACCGTAACCACCGTAACCACCTGGGAGGATGAATCATATTTTCCGGTTCAAATCCCACGGATCACCATTTTTCGTAAATGACCATCCTGCCCTTCGAGGAAAGGCGACAAGCTGTTCCTGAAAAGTGAGAAACTGAAAAGACAAAAAGTGAGCGAGCCGAGTCGGAAAAGTGAGCGAGTCGGAAATGTGAGAATGCTAGAAAGATAAAAAGTGAGCGTGCCCGAAATGTGAAAAGTGCTCTGAGCGCGTAACGAACCGGGAACTGCTCCGAACAGAGTCCGGAGCCCGAAAAGCGGGCGGCGAGCCGGAAGAGGGGGGACTCACCCCGACCTTGCTATGGGGGAGAGTGGCTCGACCGAACCCCAAAGGGGGGTGTGCCCGGGCCGTACCCCAAGAGGGATGCGGCCTTGCCGCACCCTAAGAGGGGGGTGCGGCCTGGCTGCAGCCCGCACCCCAAGGAGGGGGTGCGGCCTGGCCGCAACCCGCACCCCAAGGAGGGGGTGCGGACTGGCCGCGCCCCGAGAGGGGTGCGGGCCGGCCGCACCCCGAGAGGGGGGTGCGGGCCGGCCGCACCCCGAGAGGGGTGCGGTTAGGCCGCACCCCTCAAGGGAGGCTCGGCGCTACCGCGCGCGCTACCGCGCGCGCTACCGAGCGTTAGCGCTGGGCGGTAACGCCGCGCTTGCCGCGGGCGCTACCGCACGATGTCCTGCTTTGTGCGATGCTGTAGCGTTCGGATGCGGCGATCGCACGCGGTCTTGCACGGGCGGTTGGTGGCGGAGTTAGTGGGCTTGCCCACTCTCCCACTTCCCTCTTATCATCTTAGTGGGCCTTTGGAATAACCATCTCCTTGAGTTGTATGAATGAGAATCTTGTATGAGTACGCATCAGAGTTCTTTTGTTCCTTTTCTTAAAGAGAAAATTTTCACCGTGGTTTGAGAGGGAGATTCAATCTGTGAATCCAAGAGGGTTTCTAGGTTGGGCAAACCTAGATTATATGTGTGTAATCCTTATTATTTTGATAGTGGATTGTTCGTGTGTCCCGCCCCATGGTTTTTCCCTCATTACTTTAGAGAGGGTTTTTCACGTAAAAATAGTTGTTCTCTGATTATGCTATAATTTTTTTCTGTGTGGATCTGCACTTAATTATCTTTCATTGTGCCCAGATGGTGCAAGTGGGTTATATCCCAACAACCCCTACCTTTAGTCCGATATCGCAGCAGCCTCCGTTTCCATAGAATATGTAGCTCATATGTGCCCCTGCCTCTAATTACCAAGATCTCACCACACATTATTATATTATATATAATAAAATTATATTATTGTAATACTATAAAATATGGAGAAAAAAATCGGGCATTGATATTAGCACCGCATTTACAGCTATCCGTGCTTTTGACTCTTCGCAAGTATGTATTTCAAAAATCTCTACCGGTTAGCATAAATAACTATAGAAACTCAACAACCGAAGAGCAAAATCAGTATTATAGAATAATGATTGTTCGATATCAGTGCTTGTGGTATATAAAGTTGGTTCAATATTTAAAACTGAGATCAGGATCCCCTCCATTTCCTATACTATCATATTTTTTTTTAATTCAAAAAATCTCCACCACTAGATATCTTGTAAAGTTATTTTCTCAATTAGCCGGTTCATAAAACTTGAGGTAGTTTCTATAAGATGAAAATTTTCAGCCTGATTGAATCAGATTTAAATCAGGATCCGGAGCTTTGCAAGCGTAAAATAACTGTTACCTTTTAACCTGACGAATAGTAAAGAAGACCGGGTTTCTTCTCTACTATACGATCCTCGAGGAAAGAGACACCTCATTTCACCATGAACTACTGTTGATGCCACGCCTCCGATGATAGCCAAATGACGCCAACGGGAAGGTTGTGATATGCGACTGACCGGCAAATCGACGACTAACCAGCTAAAATGGAGTGGAGCACCGTCTAGAGGGGCAGTCGTTCGGGCGACTGAACTTCGAAGATGGGGAAGAGGCGAGAGGCGTGGGTGCGGATATGTTTTTTTTTTAAGGTTCTAAAAATTTATTCTTAGAGTGCTAATAGCCAGAATGCCAGATTACTTCCATATATTTAATTTCATTTACTCAAAATAGAATACTTGTATATATTGAATTTCAATGACTCAAAATTTAAATTCTCTCTCTCTCTCTCTCTCTCTCTCTCTCTCTCCTCTCTCTCTCTCTCTCTCTCACTGCTTCCATAACTTCACTCTAACAACCGACAAGTAGTGATCGCAATGAAAGAGAAGGGGAATCTCAAGCTGGCCCCAGACTTTGATAAGTGAGAGAAAACACAGCGGCGTCGAGAACGACGACGATGAACTCAATAATGAACTCCAGTGAAGGCCAACATAAACCCAGGGGCCTTTTACCAATCTACAATAATATTCCTGCAAGTTTCTGCAGTTAATTTAACCATGCGCACATACAAAATACAGGGGTGGTGAGCTACAGATGTATAGTCCACTGCCTTTCATGCACTCTTTTCAGGCGGCTGCCACCGATTCGCCGGCGCCGGAGGACTCCGGCAAGCTGGTGGTCGCCGGAGACGAATCGTTCATGGTGGAGAGAGAGCACTTCTGCTTCTCGTCTTGGTTGATTTGCTGCTGACGGCACTCAAAACTGCAGTATGCAGTCTCACCCCTGTAATACATATATCAGGAGGGGGAGGAATTAGTTAAAATCTTAAATTATGAAGGAATAAATGAAGTAATTTTAGGCACCTCTACTATGCAAAACGGATTTAAGAGACGAACAAGTTCTAATTCCTGGAATAATTTGTGATTTATTCCTCATCGAGGTTCAGCTTTCTCTGAAGCAAATTTAGGTAAATAGTTCCATAAAAACTATCTAAAATAAAGCCGTCAAGATTGCTCAGAGCCCGTTTCTATTACCGGCGGAACAGAGGCGAAACTAACAGTCCGTTTGGCTCCGCGGTGGCGGTCATGAACAGGGTGGTTACAAACCGTCGGCAAGAAAACACAATTAAATATAAAAATGGATGGAGTTATTTAGGTGAGGTAGAGCGTTCACGATGGTTCGTACCGCCGTGCCAAACGGACCCTAAACAGCCCCGTTGCCGGCGTTGTAGTTTCGCCTGAAAAAACCCCTGTTCAGGCTGGAGCTCAGGCGTCCAACCGCCTTTGTCGTCAGTGGGAGCAGGGGACTTAAAAGCAACTCAGCAACTCCAAATCTCAAACGCAATAATAACATATCATAAATACAACTACTGCAGAATAAAAATCTTTTTAAAAAAACTTTGAAAGATTGCTCCGAAAAGTTTCATAGAAGATTATGGGACGGAAGATGAAGAAGGAGGAATTAATCCTCAACTAAAAAAATACTGAAAGGAATATGCGTAAACAGACAGCCTGGAGTAGAAAATAACCTATACATGAAGATGTCACGGCCGGGAGCAAGGCGGCGGTTACAGAGGCCGCATGACCTGAGAAACGGCGCCGTCTCCGGCGCCGTAAAGTCAAGGGAGTTTCTCCGCGGAGCCCGAGGCGATACCCAAGCGGCGACGGACGTGGCCATGTTCGGAAACCACTCTGCCGGCCAGGATCCTGCGCCCCACGGGTTCTTCGTCGCCGGATGCTGGTGACTGACGGCGGCAAGGTTCGGGGTAATTTCCTGATCCGGCGGCCTTGGCGGCTCGTCGGATACTTCGAAGTCTACGGCGAACTCCGTCATGCTAGTCGTTCGTTTCAAATCCCGCCGCTGCCTCTTGCCCAGTAACATCGCCGGCGGTTTCTAGTGAGAGAGAGAGAGAGAGCAGCGGAGGAGAGAGACTGAAAGGGCCGGGGATGGCAGGTTTGGGAAGGAGGGAGGGTGGGATAATAAAAGATGGAGAGGAGAATCTGGGCCGTCGGATGGAATCTAAGCATCCACAGTAGCCACGTCAGCTGGCCCCATTTTATTGGATTCTATCGTCTTTTTCCAGCTTTTTATCAATTTTTATTATAAAATATAACTTTTTTTTTTACTTCCGACTTCTGAATACTTAATTACTTAATTCCATTATTTACGGTAAAATTTTAAGTTGCCATTTTTTATCCTCTAGGTTAATTTTTAAGTGCAATTCAAAAGCTAAAATTGTCTCTAGATGAGAAGTTCAAGAGCTATTTTCACACAACTAAAATTTTAAGTACTAATTTGACATTGACATGAAATCTTAGGGACCGATATGATTTTTACCAATTATTTACGTTTTTTTTTTCTTTTGGGAAAAAATCATATCAGTCCTTGAAATTTCATGTCAATAACAAATTAGACCCTAAGCTTTTAGTTGTGTTAAAATAGTTCAACATCTGATCTAGGGATCGTTTTTAGTCCCTGAATTGCACTCAAAATGAAGCCGAATAAAAAATTAGAATAAATACCTCAAAAGGATAAAAATGACAAAACTTAAAAAAATGACAAAACTTAAAAAATTAGAGACCAAATTAACATTATATTGCAACCTCAAGGACTACACTGATTTTTCTCCCTTTCATTTTGCATAGAATAAATATCTTCAGTATTCTAAAATATCAAAATGATTATGAAATAATTTCATCATTTTAGCAAAATAATCCTTTATAAATGCATGATTGTATGCACAATTAATATGGCAACTTATAAATGCATGATTGTACACACACACAGGCACACACACACAGGCACACACACACACACACCCACGCACACACACGCGCACACACACACACGCGCACACACACACACACACACACGCACACACACACACGCGCACACACACACGCGCGCACACACACACACACGCGCACACACACACGCGCACACACACACGCACACACACACACACACACACACACACACACACACACACACACACACACACGAGCGAGGAGCTCCGCACACACACACACACACGAGCGAGGAGCTCCGCACGAGCTTCGCTTGTGCTCGTTGATTTTTAGCGGGCTTCGCCCGCATTCGAGCTGGCTATGTCCGCCTATAAGCGGGTTGCGCCCACATATGAGTACTTATCTTTTATTCAAAACATATACATATGATCAGTACTTAAATTGACCATAAAAAAATATAAATTAATATTTCTACTTTAATTGGGTAAAAAAATGCAAATTTTTACTTAAAAAGTCAATTTCTCTCTCTCTCTCTTTCTCTTCTCCCCCCTCTCCCTCTTATCTCAAAATATAGGTATACTAGTGCTATAAAGATTCCCTCTCCCTCTCTCCCCCTCTCTCTTCTCTCTTTCTTTCTCCCTATTCATTGGATGACTGAGATCAAAAGTTTGTCACACATATTGTATATATGAGCAAGCTTTTAAGAATCGGATCGGAGATCGAATCGGTGAGATCAAAGGTTCAAGGTTCGACCAGTTAGACCGATCGGACCGGGGTCGAACCGTGATGTCACATTATACTATCTAGTAAACTTTTAAAAGTGTAAAATTATAAAACAAAGTTACAAACTATATAATCATTAGACAAAAAATTATGTTGTTTTGTCAAAATATATTAGATATCTTGAAGCACGACATTAGATAATATTATTTTGTTGACATTGTCACACAAAATGATTGTCTTAAAATAATAATGATTGTCTCACAATATTATTGTCCCACATTAGATTGTAATGAACTACTAATATTTAATTATTTATCACCAATTCAAATCATAGCTTAATGAGTCAAATCCTCCGCCGAAGTCATTGCCAACACCATCAAAATCCACAATACGCTCATCTCCAAAATTCTCCAAGTCGATGTGCTCAACAAATGATTCATTAATACCAATTTGTTCATCATCTGCATGATTAATATATATAATTAAATTATGAAACAACCAAGGTTTTCATATATTTAAAATATACAATAATTATACATAAATATTGGCATGCATATATATACTTATTTTGAGTTGGTATTGTAGTATTAACGTTATGTTCTGTAACTATTGAGAGAGCGTCTTTATTATAAATTTCATTTTCAAGTACTGCTATAAGCTATTAAGCATAAAAAATTTCAATGATTCAATTATTCAAGTATAAAAAATTACTCAATGCAGGCTAAATGGACATAAATAATTCCACTGTCCAGAAAAATCTAACACCAACACAACTTGAATATATGTTTATCGATTGCACTCAGATTTATGGAGCTTGCTATATATGTTTAGGAATAAGTCATAAGCAAAGCCCCTCAGCAAGCAAAGCCCCTCAGCAAACTGCAAACCGTAAATGAATGAAGCAGATTTTCTAACTAAGCGCTTGAAGCAAACTGCAAACCGACAATATCCAGAACTAAGCAAACTGCAGATTTTCAGATCATTGTTTCTAACTAAACGCTTGAAGCAAATCGCAAACCGCAACATTTCTAACTAAAAATTAAAGAAAGTTACCAAATTGTGGGCTTCTGCTGCTATCGAAGACGCGAGGACGAACGACGGGGAGTAAATAGATCTTCAGTTCTTCTTCCGTTGATAGGAGAGTGGAAACCGGCGAGGACTTTTGAAGCTTCTTCTTCCGTCGAACGACGCCAGGGGAGGAAATAGGGTTTGCGATTTGGAAATGGCGAAAGCAAAGTTGCTCTGTTGCTGTTGCGATTCCTGCGAACAGATTTGCGGTGAGAAAGAAAATATGTTTAGTTGGGTTGCTGGTTGCTGATTTCAACCGAAGGATCAAATCCAATGGTGAGCTTACGACCCGCCCGGTTACGGGGAACCGGTCCCGGTTCCCGGTTTACTGGTCGGCCAGCCCGGTTCCCCGGTTCCCGGGCCGTTCGCAATTTTATGGAACCGGAGAACTGGACCGGACCGGCTGGGGGTCCGCTCGGCGGTTTGACTGGTCGAACCGGCCGGTCCGGTCCGGTTTTAAAAAGCTTGTATATGAGTACTCAAAATGACCGCACAAAAATTTTAATTATTTTTTTTCAAAAACATTTATACTTTAACAAAAAAATCATTGTAAAATAGGTATAAGAGGTCTAATGATTACCTACCATAGTAGGTGTAAGAGGTCTACTAAAAAGTTTTTGGATTTTATGAATTTCCATCATTATTTTTATTATAGGGATATAGTGTAATTACACAAATAACCATTATATTTTATGAGTTTTCATTTTTTCATAATATATGTTAAGTCACTTGAGTAAAAGAATGATGTTATATTTAATAATTTTGAATGTTGCATCAAAGACAACTTCTGGTATATAGTAGTTATATATATATATATACGAGCATCTTCGCACGGGCTACGCCCGTGCTTGATGCTCTCGGGCGGCCTTCGGCCGCATCAATGCGGGCTTCGCCCGCAACCAAGCGGGCTTCGCCCGCAACCAAGCGGGCTTCGCCCGCTTGTCATTCAAGGCGGGGTTCGCCCGCCCCCTCGGCGCCGGCGGGGTTCGCCCGCCCCTCGCCGGTATTCGCCCGCCCCTCGCCGGTCTTCGCCCCCGTAACCTATTTAAAATTTTAAATAATTTTACATTCATTAAATAGTAAAATAGAAAATAAAGTAAAAATCATAATTTAAAAATGTAACCCTCTAAAATCCCGCGGCAGGCGGGCTTCGCCCGCCCCCCGGTGGCTTCACCCCGCACACAAAAAATATATTATTATAATTTACGTATGGTGTGCACTGCGGTATGAGAAATTTTGCAATATAAGAAAATATGTAATATTTTATAATGTCCTCACCACTTTTGTTTTAGCCTCGCTTGATTCTTCCTTAATATCGTAGGAGAAAGGGATACTGTAGAAGAAGTAAATGTGATTGAAGTCGTGTATTATCTCAAAGAAGTGAATGTGTTTCGTGCAATAAGCAATGCGTGCAATTGCATTCATAAGCTTAAATTTAAATAAAAAAATATTTTAGGATACCCTACCTGAACAGTTAGGGATGCAACGGAACTGTACAATCCAAAAACGGATTCCAGGAATCTTCATCAAGGGCAGACAGGCTTACGTGTAATAAACCTCTTTATTTTAAAATAAAAAAAATTTGGCAAATAAATTAAACGCCCGTTCTCGATGCGGAGCTGCGGTCTTCGCCCGCTTGGCATTCACGGCGGGCTTCGCCCGCCCCCTAAACGGGCTTCGTCCGCCCCCTCGCTGCGGCGCATGCAGACGGGCTTCGCCCGCCCCCGTGGCTCCGCCCGTTCTCGCTGCGGCGCATGCAGACGGGCTTCGCCCGCCCCCGTTCTCGATGTGGCGCATGCAGACGGGCTTCGGCCGCCCCCGTTCTCGATGCGGCATGGCGGCCTTCGGCAGTTTTGTAAAAGTTAAAAAATTAAATGTAATTTAAATATTAAGATCAGTAATGATTTAAGTGTTTTAATTTATTTGTTTTACTTATAAAATTAGTAGACTTCAATAGAAATAGAAATGTATGAAATAATAGTTAAAATAAACAGTTAAAAAAGAGGGGTCGCAAACAGAGGCCGGCACAAAAAGAGTTAAAAGAGCCCAACCTCATTAAAATAAACAGTTAAACTGTATATATATATATACGAGTGGCAGTGCACGGGGGCCCCCCCCCCGTGCGGGCGACATTTGTCGTGGGGGCGACATTTGTCGTGGGGGCGACATTTGTCGTGGTGGTGACAAATGTCGTGGGGGCGACATTTGTCGTGGGGATGACATTTGTCGTTGGGGCGACATTTGTCGTTGGGGCGACAAATGTCGTGGGCGCGATAAATGTCGTGGGGGAGACATTTGTCGTGCGGGTGACATTTGTCGTGGTGGTGACCAATGTCGTGGGGGCGACATTTGTCATGGGGACGACAAATGTCGTTGGGGCGACATTTTTCGTTGGGGCGACATTTCTCGTGGGGGCGACATTTGTCGTGGGGGCGACATTTGTCGTGCGGGCGACATTTGTCGTGGTGGTGACAAATGTCGTGGGGGCGACATTTGTCGTGGGGACGACATTTGTTGTTGGGACGACATTTGTCGTTGGGGCGAAATTTCTCGTGGGGGCGACATTTGTCGTGGGGGCGACAAATGTCATGTGAGCGACAAATGTCGTGGGGGCAACATTTGTCGTTGAGGCGACTATTGTTTTGGGGGGCGACAATTGTTCTGGGGGGCGACATTTGTCGTGGGCGGCGATATTAGTCAATAGATTAAATTGTAAAGTAGTTCTACTTATGTCACATGTCAATTGTAGCATTACAAAGATTCAATTTAAACAGTAATATTTAAAATAAGATAAGTTTATAAAATGTAAACGTAACTTACAATACGACCATATGTGCATAACATGGTCTGCCGACAGTGTTGAGTCTTCAATTGTATCTACTTTTTTTTTTGAGAACACCTACAGAAAATTAGAAAATATTAGTAATAAATTAAATCTATCTGTGATTAATGTTTGAAGAATTTTCATTACTGGGTAGAGTTGTCAACCTTGATTTTCGGTAGGTCTGTTCCTGTGCAGTTGTCATAGTTCTCTTCTGCGGGCATTACGTTGAACCCGACTGTCTTCAGCTGATATATTTCTTGGTCTTCTTCCGATACGGCGAGCTGGTACTGCTGGAATGGTGGTATCATGCGATATGATATTACTGGGTAAATTGCTAGAACCTGTAGTTATGTAATGTCGATGAAATATTTAACAACATTAGTTTTAAAATTATAAGATTTGATTGCGTAATGTTTATCATTACCAGAGCCGCTGGGGGTTTGTTGGATTGTGTATTCTTGCTGATTGTTTGTCGTATTGGGGAGACCTGAGATAAGTGTGACATTTTGATTAGCATTGTTTTTAAAGGTGTAGTGTCTTTTAATGGGAAGCAAACCTTGGTTGTTTAGAGCGGTATTTCTTTGGTTTTGTCGTTGTTCTCGTTGACGGGCTGTACGTACGACTCTACGGTCTTGTGGTAATATTTTTCTTGGTCGTCGACCTCTTCTGTGAAAAATAATTGTTGTATCTGATGGAGTAATTGCTGTGTTTTGTTGGTTTCGTAGAGCTTCCTGACGTAGATGACGGAGTTCGCGTCTTCTTTCATTTTGTGCTTGTCTTTGTGCGGTCGTCGGCATCACTAATTGTTAATCCAAAGATATTTTCTTCCTTCTGCTATAAAAAACAGGATTAAAAAAACTGGATAAAAAACAGGATTCAAAAACTGCAGTCAATTTGATTTTCAGGATCAATTTGAATAGGGTAAGTAAAGTTCGGATCTGCATTTTGATTAGTTTTCAGATTTGTATAGGAAATGTTTGGAGAGGGAAGAACTGAAACCTGGTCCTGAAAATGCAAACTTAATGCAAACTTAAACCTGATCCTGAAAATGCAAACTTAAACCTGATCTGTATAGGAAATGTTTGGAGAGGGAAGAACTGAAAGCGGAAGA
Source organism: Dactylorhiza incarnata (assembly GCA_033032865.1). Lineage (NCBI taxonomy): Eukaryota > Viridiplantae > Streptophyta > Magnoliopsida > Asparagales > Orchidaceae > Dactylorhiza > Dactylorhiza incarnata. Next base: position 6,196,352 of record JAWHQI010000072.1, read on the forward strand.
TTGCTGTAACGAAATCGAAAAGGAATATCTAAACTGAAAATGAAAACTTAAACTGGAAATTTAAAACTAAGCTGAAAAAGAGAACGTAATGTGAGAATGAAAACATTCCGTCAAAAAACTGGAACAAAAGAACAGGATCATGGTAGTCTTTTTTCAAGTTATGAGCACATCAGAGCCGATTCTTAATCAAACTGGAAAGGAAATGGAGAAGCCATGTGCAGTCAAAAAACTGGATAAAAAACAGGATTAAAACAGGAAGGATGTGCATTCAAAAAACAGGATAAAAAACGGGATTTAAAAACTGCAGTAGTAATGTTCGGATCTGCACTTTGATTAGGATCTGTGTAGGAAATGTTTGGAAGCGGAAGATTGCTGTAGGGGCTCGACTTCGGAATGACGCCGCAGAAACGTGAGGGAGCCTTCGCCGGAATGGACTTCGCCTGAATGTCCTTCGATGGAATGGAGTTCGCCTGACGAAGAAATGCCGGTGACCTAAGTGATGACGTCGGAATGGCGCTAAGTGCGCGAGGGAGCTCCGGATGTGGAGGGGTCAGTAGAAATGCCGGTGACCTAAGTGATGACGTCGGAATGGCGCTAAGTGCGCGAGGGAGCTCCGGATGTGGAGGGTGCGCCGGAGCGTGAGGGCTGAGTCGGAGGAGGGCTGCGTCGCTGTGTTGGAGGAGGGCGTCGGTGGAGTGAGCACGTCGATGGGAGCGCGTCGGTGGAGTTGCTGCGTCGATGGGAGTTGGGGAGGAGGGTTTTTTTGCGGCTGCGGTAGCGGAGTGAAGCGGGAGGAGGGTTTTTTTTTTTGCGGCTGCGGGCGTGGTGTGAAGCGGGTGAAGGGAGTAGGTTTGAGGAGGAGTTTTTATTTTGAAATGCCGTGAGGGTGTTTCAATGGATCGAACGGCTACAACATTTTAATCCTGCGGCTGAGATGGACTTTGTGGCTGTTTATGAGGTTTCATTGGTCCAAAAAGTATTTCTATATATAATATAGATATATATATATATATATACACACGGATATATGTATATACGCTTAACGCATAAATTTCTATATCCGCGCACTTCCCTAATTTCCTCGTGCGAGACCTTTCTGCGCGCTGCCGTGCCGATGGCGAAACCCTAAGGTTCTTCGGCGCTGGTTCTTCTCCGACGGCGGTTCTTCGGCGCTGGTTCTGTTCTTCGGCGCTGGTTCTTCTCCGACGGCCGTTCTTCGGCGCTGGTTCTGTTCTTCGGCGCTGGTTCTTCTCCGACGGCTATTGGAGCGGGGCTGCAGGAATGCAATCAGGTAATTTCTATATAACTAACTCTCGATTTCGCTCCTATTCCGACGGATTTCGCTCCTATTATGAGCGGTTCTTCTCCGACGGATGTTTTCTTAGACGGCAAGCAAGTATCTTAGATGTTCCTGTTACTTACTTGCTGCACTGCTAAGTTTTTCTGCTTCATCTTCTATGTCCTTCTAGGTTTCTATCAAACAGGATGAGTGAAGAAATCCAGGAGACATCAAATGAAAATCTACCAGCAGATGATTCAGGTTCGCATGTGGATATTGATTCTATTCATAGTCATTCTGAAGATAGTGGTTCAAATTTTAGTAATGTTCAGACCGATGTCCCTTACGTTGGTCTTGAGTTTGATGATTTGGATGAAGTATACCACTTTTACAATTGTTATGCCAAGAAATCAGGGTTTGGAATTAGGAGAAATTCGAGTAGTAAATCTAGAAAAACAGGAGATTTGATATGGAAAAACTATGTTTGTGATAAGTCCGGCAAAAAAAGAATTAGGGATATAAATGATTCAACTTCAAATTCAAGGCGGCGTGATACAAGGATCGCATGTGGTGCTAAGTTAGATGTGCGCAGAAATAAATACGGTAAATTGTTTGTTTCTGCTTTTGTTAAGGAGCACAACCATGAATTGGACACACCAAGAAAAACAATGAAACATAGATCTCATCAAACATCACATAAGAGTGTACTAGCAACAACAGTGATTGAAGATTTACATAAGTCTGGAATTGGGCCTTCAAACATAGCAAAAGCATTAAACGCCGGGGGAGTAGGTACAAGTATAAGCTCTCAAAACGTTATAGATCATTTGCGGAAACAGAGAAAAAATCATGTTGGCAGGGAAGGAGTCTTAGTGTTCCAATATCTACAATTACAACAGAGTCTAGATGCACAATTTTTTTATTCTGTAGAGTTGGATGAAGAAGGTTTTTTGAGATCTATATTTTGGGCCGATTCAAGATCGAGAAACGATTATCTGACTTTTTGTGATGTAATTGTCTTTGATGTCACATACAAAACTAATAATCTTATGATGCCCTTTGCACCATTTACTGGTGTAAACCATCATAGGCAATCAATTCTATTTGGATGTGCGCTTTTGGCTGACGAAAAAGTGGAGACATTTACTTGGCTTTTCCAACAATGGTTAAAATGCATGTTTAACAAAGAACCTCTTCTAATCATAACTGATATGGATCAAGCAATGTTCAAGGCAATAAAAACAGTTTTCCCAAAAAGTCATCATCGATTTTGTTCATGGCACATACATAAACATCTTGTAGAGAATGTTTATGAAATGAGAGATTTTAGTAGTGATTTTTCAAAAGATTATAAACAATGGTATAAGAGCAGAAGTATTGAAGCTAGTGAGAGGGCATGGAAGGATTTGATTACAAAATATTCTCTTGAGAAGAACAAATGGCTTTACAGAATGTGGGAGCGCAGATTGCATTGGGTTCCGGCTTATCTAAAATGTTTTTTTGCTGCGGGTATGACATCGACTGGTAGAAGTGAGAGTATTAATTCATATTTTGACGGATTTGTTAATGCAAACGCTCATTTATTAGAGTTCGTTAAACAATATGAGAATGCACTCAAAGTTCGCCGGCAAGCTGAAGAAGTCGAAGATTTCAGAACAATGAATTCAGTAGCACCATTAATTGGAAAAACTAGTATTGAAGAACACGCAAGTAAATGCTACACAAAATCTATGTTTCAACTTTTTCAATGTGAGTTTAAGGAAATCTTAGATTGTTGGCACCAAAAAATTGATTCATTTGGTTTGATTAAAAAATATATTGTGGGATTATCTTTTGAGTCAAGAGAGAAATGGTATGCCGTTGAATATGTTGGTTCAAACCCTATCAATGTAAGCTGTGAATGCTCTTTATTTGAAACAAATGGTATTTTGTGCAAGCATTGTCTTCACATTTTATTCAAAAATCAAATCACAAAAATTCCAGAAAGATATATTCTAAGAAGATGGACTATAGAAGCAAGACATATATCAACTTATGGATTATCAGAAAGGTCTACTACGAGCACAGTTTCACCGATTATGAAGTGGAATATAACTTGTCTGTTCAACAAGCTAGTAGAAAAAAGTTCATCATCGGAAAAAACTTTCAATGAGTTGTTTGAATATGTTAACCAAAAAATTAGAGATTTTGATTTGAATGCAACTCAAAATGTACACTCTATAATAATACATTCTCTACAAGAGCCAAGCGGATTAGTAATACATGATCCAATAACCGTTCGAACAAAAGGACGGCCAAAATTCTCGTCTCGGATACAATCAGGAATTGAAATATCATTAGAGAAAAGCAAAAAAAGAACATGTGGTGCATGTGGAGGAAAGGGTCACTATTCAACAACTTGTCCCAAAAAATTAAAGGTACACTCTATAGTTTGTAATTCATTTTTTTTTACTTACAATTATCTATCTAATATGGGCCTTATTTATTTTTTATAGGAGAAAATTGACGAGTAGTGGCTGCCGGGACTATATGACTACGAGAAGTCCATTCTTCGTGCTTTCTATGACCTTTTTTTGTATTAAATGAAATTGGACTATATGACTGTTATAATTATAAATGAAATTGGACTGTATACATATTACAAGATGTTTATGTATGTTTATAAATTAAATTGCCTGCAGGAATGCACTGGAATTGCTATATAATAATTGCAATGATATTGCTATTACTAAATGTATGTATAATTATTGCCGCCTGGAATAATATATGGGCCTGCAGGAATGCAATTTTAAAAAGCCCAGGAGTAAAATGAATGTATATAAATGAGCGTATATCCTGAGCGCGCACTTCCCTATTTACCGCCTGACGCGTACATCCAGTGCCCCCATATATATATATATATATATATATATATATATATATATATATATATATATAGTAGTTTGGAGGAGAGGAGTTAATCTTAGTCATCTAATATATGCTATAATTTTAATCTCAACCTTCAAATGAAAAGAGAGAAAGAAGAGTGAGGAGAGAGGGGGAGTACATTTTTATAGCTCTCTAGTCTCTTATCCCTATATGAGAGAGGGAGAGATTGATTTTTTAGGTAAAAAATTACATTTTCTTAGAAAATAAAAATAGGAATATTGATTCATATTTTTTTACGATCATTTTAAGTACTCATATGTATATGTTTTAAATAAAATTGGTAAAAATACAATATCATTGTAATAATATATTGAAATTGATTTGAAAATTATTAAAGTTGTATTTTCAGGCCCGCTCATATGCGGGCGCAACCCGCTCATATGTCGGCGCAGCCCGGTCGAATGCGGGCGCAACCCGCTAAGAGTCAGAGAGCACGGTACCATACAAAATGAAATTACAATTTTACCCCTAAATTTATTGAAAAAAGGAGGGTCATATGACCCTTTTTTAATCTCACAAAAATCGTCAATGGTGGAGAATTGAACTCAGGTTTTCAATATGTCAAGCAATGATAACAACCATCACACCGTATGGTTTTTGTTGAACAACAATGAATTAGGTTTTATACACGTATATAAATATAGACCGCCCTTGCCGAATGTCACCGCCCCTGCCGAATGTCGCCCCCGCAGACTGTCGCCGCCCTTGCCGAATGTCGCCCCCGCCAATTGTCGCCCCCGCTAAATGTCGTCCCCCACCTTGCATTCCGTGAGACCCGATCAAATCCGATCATTACTCAAGCTCATTACTCAAGCGACAATCAAACATTATTTCAGTTGTTTTAATGACTTCATGCTTTTTTTTAATAATATAATAGAGATAAAACAGTTTTTGTAAAAAGGAAATTAAATTATGCAAGGCCAATATATGACAAATCTCAAATATCCAATCATGCAACTATGAAAAAAATCTATCGAAATTAGAAGTAAAGCTACAATCATGAAGAAGCGAAAACACGTAATATGTCGGGAAAAATGATGAGAAAGTTAATCATGGAGAGAAATCAAGCTTGTGATCATCATTCATCAAAATAATATTGGAGAAAAAAAAAATCAAACATGTGATATCTACTATCTTTTACAAATGAAAGCAATCATACACGAGAGAATAAGACTTTGTTAATTAGTAGAGCTATTTATTGTCCGTTTGGCGCTACGCTTTTGCTCCATTGAGTTTGGACAAAAAACACCATTTACCGTCGTAAAATATGTAGCGGAAAAAAGAGTAGAATGAAAAAGAAGGCAACTTTATCAAGGGCTTCAGAAACCGAGAGAAAATTCATCAAAATTATGAGGAACTAACTAAGTTTCTGCAAAGAAGTAACTTATTGATAAGAAAATCAAAATCTGTAAATAATTTCATCATCTTTAAGTTTCTGCATTGGGAAAAATATCTGATGAGTTGATACATAGTGTTACATAATGCACTATGTGAGTGTAAAGTTTTTTGTCCCTATGTCCCGGATTGAAGCTCTCCTAAAGAAGTCATACAAGATGCTGAAAATTCTCCCAAGTCCATGAAGAATCACCGACTGATATTTTACGATTACCGACCATAAGTCTGAACGTCGACCGAATGTTCGCTGAGTGAAGACTTAGTCGTCGACCAAGCTTAAAGAACAAAGACGGTTAAAGAAAGTGAACAGATTTTCCAAAAAATTACACAAATAATAGAACGACAAGGAGTTTATATAACACTCTACGGGTCGAGACCAACGTCACTGGTCGTCGTCTATGAGTTATGATTCGAGATATATAATTAATAAAATATGCGATTGACATGACAACGGTTATGACTGCCACCAAGGAAGAGAAATTAATTTAATTTTGAACATAAAAATGATAGAGTTCTTCAAGTGAGATAAGACGTTCACTAACGACGGTTCATAAAAGTGGACAGAGTTCTTTAGGTGAGTAGCATCATAAACTCCGGTGGAAAGGCGGAGATAAATGTTTTATATAATATGTTAAGTTTAGAAAAATTATTATGTGCCAAAAGTAAGAAGCAATATGTTAAGCTTAGTGTCATATTATGTCGAATATCCAAAATGGTGAAGTAAAAGACTTGAATGAATTGTAGGGGTGCAACTCAGGTTGGTTCGGATCGGCTTCACCCAAAATCAAGAACAGATCCATATAAGTTCAGTTCCAATTTTTTGACGAAAAACTTGATTCGGTTCCAATTTAATTCTCAGTCCCACTCAAGCTTTATAATATTCTTCATATAAACTTATGTATTATAAATAATTAAAAATTATTATATTCATTCAACCAAATAGTAAACACAAAATATCCTTTATAAACAAAATAATATGATCAAAAAGTTGTATGTTTAGAAGAGCAAAAAAAAAACATACATAATTTTCTTCAATTTGCATGCACCAACATATACGTACCCTTACAAGAACAAAAATTAAAACTCATATAATTGCGTTAATTAATTTTTGAATACAATATTGTTAAGCTCATATTGAAAATCTTGTGGATCTGTAAGAAGGATGAAGCTTCTGGGTTTAACATAACTTAGATTATTCTAGAAGGCTCGTAACTCCTATTTTTCTTATATTTAATTTCAATAACTCGATTCTCGGGATGGTTCTGGGTACCTGTTGTGTACTCATAAAGGCCTTGGGGTGCGTCTAGAGAAAACCCCGCTAAAGAGAGGATGGGTACCAGTCGAACCCCGGATCGCGGAAGTGGAGGACCCGCCGCGCAAGAAACGACGTCGGGCAAGCACGGAGCCGCGCCCAACTAACAAGGCGCGCCCGCACCCCACTAAGGGGGGTGCGGATAGCCCACACCCCACTCACGTGGGGTGCGGCAAGGTCGGCCAAGCCGCACCCCCCATAGGGGGGTGCGGCCCAACCGCACCCCCCCCCCCCCCCCCCTTGGGGGGTGCGGCCAAACCGCACCCCCCATAGGGGGGTGCGGCCAAACCGCACCCCCCCCATGGTGGGGTGCGGCCAAACCGCACCCCCCATGGGGGGGTGCGGCCAAACCGCACCCCCCCCCATGGTGGGGTGCGGCCAAACCGCACCCCCCATGGGGGGGTGCGGCCAAACCGCCCCCCCCCCCCCCCCCCCCCCCCCCCCCCCCCCCCTTAGGGGGTGCGGCCAAACCGCCCCCCCCCCCCCTCAGGGGGTGCGGCCAAACCGCACCCCCCATGGTGGGGTGCGGCCAAACCGCACCCCCCCCCCCCCCCCCCCATGGGGGGTGTGGCCGAGTCTCCTCCCGTAGGTATGCGGCCGAAACCGCATCCCCTCGCCGGGTAGCGATAGAGTCCGTTTTCTCCTTTGGGAGACAACTCTCCATTCCACCGTTCGCTCGGAACGCATCCACGCTCACGCGCACTCGAAACGTCTCTAAGCGCGTCCGAAGCGCTCTCATGTTTATTGCGCGCTCAGAACGCTTCTGAACGCGCTCAGAGCATTCTCACTTTTACGCCTCGCCTCACTCACTTTTACGCCTCGCCTCGCTCACTTTTACGTCTCGCCTCGCTCACTTTTACGCCTCGCCTCGCTCACATTTCAGCCTCACCTCGCTTTCCCGCCTCGGCTCGCTCACTTTTTGTCTTTTCAGTTTCTCACTTTTTAGGAACGGCTTGTCGCCTTTCCTCAAAGGGCAAGATGGTCATTTACAAAAAATGGTGATCCGAGTGCCCCAAATCGGGAAATATGATTCGTCCGCCAAGGTGGTTATGGTGGTTACGACGGCAAAATTACCGGGCTACCCCCGGCCAAAGCTATAAAAAGGCCCCCAAGGCTTCATTTAAAGGATCCCGCCTTCACGACGAGAGAGAGCTCCTTGAAGATTTCCACGGAATTCTCCTTCGGTGCTTGAAGATCTTCTTCGTGGACTTAGAGATTTCCTTCTTCGCGAAAGCGGACAAGGCTGTCTCACTTTCGTTCTCAAAAGCAGACAGGGCGGTCTCACCTCTGTCCTCTGGAAAGCGGACAAGGCCTTCTCACTTTCGTTCACTGTTGTACTCATAGGAAAAGTACTTAGTTTTTCCGAGAGGTGGTCTGTCACCCTCGGAATGCTCTCTCTCTCCCTCTCTCTCTATTGTAACGAGCAGCGGCCTGTCGCGCTCGATCTCTTGGCATCTAATTGTAACCTCTCTGGAGATAGTGAAATTTGGTCGGCACAGCTCCGGCCACGTGGTTTTTCACTCTTTCCGGGTTTTCCACGCTAAAAAGTCTTTGTGTATTCAGCAGATCTCAAATTGACTGTTTGCGCGCTTAGACCGCTCACGAGCTAAGGCGGACCAATTAAACCGGTCTACCAAGAGCCCTAAGCGACCCGCAACAGTTTGGCGCCGTCTGTGGGAATGGATTCCCAAAAATCAAGCAAAGGATTCCCGAGCGTAGCATCCGCTTCTCCGGAGCTCACGGAACGAGCAAAAGTGGACACCTCCCCCGAATTATCCGACGGATGCAGTTCCTCAATCCCGGAGAACCCGATAAAAAGAGCGCCCACCACCGCATCCATCCTGCCACCGTGGCTTGCGTTAACCAGCAAGCCGGCCCCTCTCTCGGCAGGACAGGGTCCGAACGATGGTGCGCATCGACAAAGGCGATCCCCCCTCTCCAAGTCAATTTTGGAATACCTAGTTCCGTCATGGCTAACGCTCCCGCAAAACAAGGAGTTCCACGGAGCAGAGGACGCGTACGGGCACGTCAATCACTTCCTGATGACGATGCGGACGCTCGGACTTCCCGACCAAGTTGGCTGCAAGACACTGCGCGGAGACGCTCTCCGCTGGTACGAATCTTTGCCAAGCGGAGCAATCCACAACTTCACCGAGTTATCCCAACTGTTCGTCGAATGGCACGATACACGCTCGCCAAGGATTCGGGAAGAGCGAGAAAAGCCTGGCACGGACGAACCGCCCCGCCTAAAGGGGGCAGAACGGAGCAGGCACCAAGAGAAGATCCACACGAATGTTCGCCAGGAACGTCCCTGCGCATGGATGGACTTCACCCTAGACGCAAGCATAGACAGTCCACCCTGCGAGCTAAGGAGAGCGTTGACAACACATCGCATCTCCTTCAACCTCTTATTCCTAGCTGCCGTAGTGCGGCTCAAACCCCTAAGCGGGAACCTCAAGCTCAGGGCCAGCAGTGCGGAGCTCCCCGACGGAACTATGGTGCCCACCATAGGAACCATCACCTTTCCGGTCCAAGTAGGCATGCACCCGGAACTGGTCCAGTACGACGTTCAGTTCATCGTCGCAAATGCCGACTCCCCCTACGACGCGATATTCGGGAGTCTCCTACTAGACGCCCTGGACCACGACATTTCCATGACCGGGCGCATGACCAACAAAGGGAACATCCTCAGGAATGCAATACATGGTTTCGATACACCCGACTCCAAGCTCCCTCGGGTCAACGACGACCCCCCCACCAGAGCCAAAGTCTGAAAGGCTAAACGCGCGGAAGGACCGTACGAATCTCGCATTAGCAGAAAAAGCCAAACCCCAGGCACCGACGAATCCGCAGCCAATCGATGCGAGTCGCAAGAGAAAGGGTCAGCAGCAGCAATTCGAACTACTCACTCAGAGCCGAGCAGACCGCCCCCAAGGGCTGCCAAGTCAAAGCCCCCAGAGTTACACTCCGCTAAACACCTCCCGCGAGCACATTTTGTCCATAATCTGCAACAGCAAGATCATCAACTGGCCCAGGCCGCTCTCCCTGCACAGGGGAGATCAACCCCAGTTTTGCCACTTCCACAAAGGCCTAGGACACCGAACGGAGCATTGTGCAAACCTGAAGGAAGAAATTGAACGTCTCGTCCAGTTGGGACACCTGGAGGCTTTCCGTAAGGAAACACTGAAGGGTGCCACCAAGGATCAGTCGCCGGGTCACAGCCGCCCACCATGCTGAGCAAGCCCGGGCAAGCGCAGCGCTACGGGAGCGCAACATTACGTCTTCCTCTCGTAAAACTTGTATCAAAAACCCATTGGCTTAAAAGCCGCAGGGTTGCACCTACGCATGTGTCAATATTCATTTACCAAGTTATCTTCCTTCTGTTCTAAACTGTTCTACTGCAGGAACCGCTTCGGGGCCCAGCCCCGGGGACTTTGTACCGTCGTAGATTGAAGGCCCGTCCTCCTCCTCCGCCGTCAAGTCCCGGTGTCGTAGGGGCATGCCCCCTTACGTTCACCCTCAGTTTGAATACAAACGCTATTCACCGGCCAAGCCGCGAGCCAGACTCGTGCAAAAAGCCGCGAGCCAGACTCGTGCAAAAAAGCCGCGAGCCAGACTCGTGCATCGTAGGGGCCTGCCCCCCTTACGTTTACCCTCGGTTTGAATACAAACGTTATTCACCGGCCAAGCCGCGAGCCAGGCTCGTGCAAAAAGCCGCGGGCCAGACCCGTGCACCTATTTTATTATGTAAAAGCCGCGGGCCAGACCCGTGCACCTATTTTATTATGTAAAAGCAGCGGGCCAGACTCGTGCACCTATTTTATTATATAAAAGCCGCGAGCCAGACTCGTGCACTTATTTTATTATGTAAAAGCCGCGGGCCAGACTCGTGCACCTATTTTATTATGTAAAAGCCGCGGGCTCAGGTCCGCGCAAACTCATCTATAACTTTGAAAATAATCAAGCTATGCAGGTGCTAACAACTAGATTAACAAGATCGTGCAAATGAACAAGTACGATGTATACAATAAAAGAGATACAACCACATCCGGCAAACACGCAAACAAGCAACAAAACTAAAAGCAGGAAAGAGAAGAGGCCTCTCGCGAGTGGAGGATAAGCGTCAGCCACGACAATTTTAACTAGGTCTGCCCTAAAGACCGCATTGCCTCGGCGCTGCTTGGGCTCATTGCCTCGGCGCTGCTTGGGCGCATTACCTCGGCGCTGCTTGGGCTCATAGCCTCGGCGCTGCTTGGGCTCATTGCCTCGGCGCTGCTTGGGCGCATTACCTCGGCGCTGCTTGGGCGCATTGCCTCGGCGCTGCTTGGGCTCATCGCCTCGGCGCTGCTTGGGCACATTGCCTCGACGCTGCAAAGCCACGAGCCCAGGCTCATGCAAACCTATCTTATGTCATTTACTAAGCCGCGAGCTCAGACTCGTGCAAAAAAGCCGCGAGCCAGACTCGTGCAAAAAAGCTGCGGGCTAGACTCGTGCAAAAAAAACCGCAAGCACAGACTTGTGCAAGCTAACTTTCTATTATATAAAATCCGCGGGCTCAGAACCGTGCAAAATTTTGCAGGAAACCCTCAAGCTGTTCAGATATCAATACTAGGCAGCAGATTTTACCCAGGGCACCGCGAAGAGAACAATGGATAAAGCCGCCGCGGGAAAATCAAAACCTCCGAACTCCTCGCAACGAGATTCGGACTCCGGAGGTTTGGGGGGCTTATGTTGCGTACCCAAAAAGGCCTTGGGGTGCGTCTAGAGAAAACCCCGCTAAAGAGAGGAGGGGGTACCAGTCGAACCCCGGATCGCGGAAGTGGAGGACCCGCCGCGCAAGAAATGGCGTCGGGCAAGCACGGAGCCGCGCCCCACTAACAAGGCGCGCCCGCACCCCACTAAGGGGGGTGCGGATAGCCCACACCCCACTCACGTGGGGTGCGGCAAGGTCGGCCCAACCACACCCCCCATAAGGGGGTGCGACCCAACCGCCCCCCCCCCCCCCCCCTTGGGGGGTGCGGCCAAACCGCACCGCCCCCATAGGGGGTGTGGCCGAGTCTCCTCCCGTAGGTATGCGGCCGAAACCGCATCCCCTCGCCGGGTAGCGATGGAGTCCGTTTTCTCCTTTGGGAGACAACTCTCCATTCCACCGTTCGCTCGGAACGCATCCACGCTCACGCGCACTCGAAACGTCTCTAAGCGCGTCCGAAGCGCTCTCATGTTTATTGCGCGCTCAGAACGCTTCTGAGCGCGCTCAGAGCATTCTCACTTTTACGCCTCGCCTCGCTCACTTTTACGCCTCGCCTCGCTCACTTTTACGCCTCGCCTCGCTCACTTTTACGCCTCGCCTCGCTCACTTTTACGCCTCGCCTCGCTCACTTTCCCGCCTCGGCTCGCTCACTTTTTGTCTTTTCAGTTTCTCACTTTTCAGGAACGGCTTGTCGCCTTTCCTCAAAGGGCAAGATGGTCATTTACAAAAAATGGTGATCCGAGTGCCCCAAATCGGGAAATATGATTCGTCCGCCAAGGTGGTTATGGTGGTTACGACGGCAAAATTACCGGGCTACCCCCGACCAAAGCTATAAAAAGGCCCCCAAGGCTTCATTTAAAGGATCCCGCCTTCACGGCGAGAGAGAGCTCCTTGAAGATTTCCACGGAATTCTCCTTCGGTGCTTGAAGATCTTCTTCGTGGACTTAGAGATTTCCTTCTTCGCGAAAGCGGACAAGGCTGTCTCACTTTCGTTCTCAAAAGCAGACAGGGCGGTCTCACCTCTGTCCTCTGGAAAGCGGACAAGGCCTTCTCACTTTCGTTCACTGTTGTACTCATAGGAAAAGTACTTAGTTTTTCCGAGAGGTGGTCTGTCACCCTCGGAATGCTCTCTCTCTCCCTCTCTCTCTCTCTCTATTGTAACGAGCAGCGGCCTGTCACGCTCGATCTCTTGACATCTAATTGTAACCTCTCTGGAGATAGTGAAATTTGGTCGGCACAGCTCCGGCCACGTGGTTTTTCACCCTTTCTGGGTTTTACACGCTAAAAAGTCATTGTGTATTCAGCAGATCTCAAATTGACTGTTTGCGCGCTTAGACCGCTCACGAGCTAAGACGGACCAATTAAACCAGTCTACCAAGAGCCCTAAGCGACCCGCAACAGTACCCGAGTGTGAGAATCAAGAATCGAATCAAGTGGTCGGTTCTAAAAAATTTGGTCCCAAACCGACCCAAACCGCTGTGTTCGATCCCGTTCTCATTTTTTGGCTAGTTTTGCACACCCTTAAAATGCATGCATGAAAGATACATATTGGCTTTGTCAGGCACATGAATTTCATTAATTTGCACACCCAAAACGATTATTAATAAATACTACATAACAATTATAAATTAATGATAATTTTAGACATAAGATCACTTAGTATATTTTTAAAAGAAAAATTAGACACATTTTCTATACTTGAGAAATTGAAAGGCTCGTGTAATTAGGATAAGATCCAACGGCTAGCATGTTGCAGAGCAATGGAGAGAATTTTGGGAAGAAGATGTTGATTGTGTTGTGTGGCTCTACAATCAAAGTTTCTGCAACCACTTGAAGCTTGCCATTAAATTGATTTTTAGTGATAAAAATTTTGATCAGTAAATATTGAATTTTGATAACTAAAGACATTTAACCATCAAATTCAGTTCATCGCAAAGTGGTGACGAATACCCCGCCACTAAATATCTGTAGTGACCGAGTTTATTTGATTACAAAAAATTCGTTTAGTGATTCCGTTTATTTTGGCCACGGAATAATGAATATTTAGTGATAAAATATTGCTTTGCCACTAAAAATTATATTTATTTTAGTCATTAATTATGTGAAACTCATTATTTAGTGGAAGCTTTTAATTTCATCACAATAAGTACATATTTAATGACGAAATATATTTTATCACAAATTTTTCGTTACTAAAAATTAGTTTTTTTGCAGGTGTCAACAAAAACTCGTATGAAAAAGCCACAAGCAAGTGGAATGTCCTTCTAGTATTTTAAAAATAAGATTGATCCAAAAAAATAAGAGTGGTAGGATTGAACCGCGGAATCATTAGAAGACTATGTTTCCCCAAAGTTCAATGGAATCAACCCCGTTATTGGGACTTAAATGAGATCAACCCCGTTATGGAATCAACCCCGTTATGGTAACTAAAAATCTCGGCAAAGAGATAGCTCTTTTTTTTGTCGATTGCGAGCTTGCATACTCTGAAGATGGTGTGCGAAGGAAGAAATGAAACGTAATGGACGAAGAAATAATCAAAGACGCTTAGATTTATGATAAGTTAAAGCTCACAATTCTTCCCGACATAGATTAACATATATTTTAGGACTAAACTAGCCTTCATGATTAAAATGAATGTCAATGTACATTGAGAAGTACAAGGCAAGATTGGTCGTGAAAGAATACAAGCAAAGAGCTCAATGATTAAGACCGTTTTTATTGCTCCCTTAGAAACTATGAAAAATATTGTTGCTTTGTGAATTTCAAAACAAATAGGAGACCTTCAAAATATACATTGAGCCCGCGTTTTAAAATGGTTTGTATAGATGGAGAATTGTATTTAGAGCAATCATTTGGCTATATCGAGAAAAGGCATGATGCTAAGTGATGTGCATCCGTAGAGATGATGTTCATCTATGGATTTATAAGAGTCATGAGGTGCGTTTAGAGAAAGCTCCACTAAGGAAAAGTGGAGTTGGTGGGGTCAAAGTCCAACCCATGATCGTGAGAGTGAAAAAATCCGCCACGAACGGTTCGCGCTCCGGCGGCGTCAGGCGCAAGTAAGACCGCGTCCCCGCCTCGATGGAGCGCGACCTAACCGCACCCCCCATGATAGGGGGTGCGGCCTTACCGCACCCCCCATGATAGGGGGTGCGGCCTAACCGCACCCCATGAGGTGCGACCAAGCCGCACCCCATGGGGTGCGGCCAAGCCGCACCGCATGTAGGGTGCGGCGTGGCCGCACCCCCCCCCCCCCCCCCCTCCCCCGCGACGAGGTGCGGCTAAGCCTCCCCCTTCCGCAGGGGGTCTCGCAGAGGATCCGACCAAGATCACGCCCTCGTCAGGTGCGGCCGGAGCCCAATTCCCCTTTGGGGGCGCGACTTCTCATTTCCTCGTTCGTCGCGCTCTCAAAACACCTCCGTGTTCACTGCGCGCTCAGAGCGCTCCCGTGTTCGTTGCGTGCTCAGAACGCTCTCGTGCTCGTTACGCGCTCAGATCGCTCCCGTGTTTGTGGCGCGCTCTGAACGTTTTCACGTTCCCGACACGCGCGCAGTTAACGTTTCCTAATTTATCAGATTACAGGACCCGTTCGTCGCCTTTATCACCATCAACGAAGCTGCCAGAACTGCCCGAAGGGCGAGACAGTCATTTACAAAAAATGACGATATGTATGCTCCGAATCGAAAACGTAATTCGTCTGTCAGGTGGTTACGGTGGTTACAACGGCGAAATTACCGGGCTATCCCCAGCCAAAGCTATAAAAGGAGCCCAGAGCCTTCATTTCAAGACACCTCGCCTTCTCCGCCCGAGAGAGCTCATTTGAAGATTTCCTTGAAATTCTTCTTCGGCGCTTGAAGATCTCCTTCGGCTCTCGAAGATCTCCTTCGAATCTTCGAAGATCTCCTTCGAGCCTTCGAAGGTTGCGAAAGGCGACTCAACATTCTCACTTTTGTTCTCACTACCGTTCTCAGAAGAAGTACTTAGTTTTCCGAGAGGTGGTCTGTCACCCTCGGAGTTCTCTCTCTCCCTCTCTCTCTCTATCATTGTAACGAGCAGCGACTTGTCGCGCTCGAGTTCTCAATCTCTAATTGTAACCCCCTAGAAGATAGTGGAAGTTGGCCGACACAGCTCCGGCCGCGTGGTTTTTCACTCTTTCCAGGTTTTCCACGTTAAAAGTCCTTGTGTCACTTGCCAATTCACTCATTGACTGTTTGCTCGCTCGGTTCGCTTCTGAGCTAAGATGGTTCAATTCGACCGGTCTACCAGAGCACCCGAGCGATCCGCAACAGTAAGGTTTAAAATGGCTTATATTTAACTAAAGGAAATCGAAGATGAGATTTTATATCTCTCAAGAAGTTCAAAATGGACTGCAGCAAACCAATTGACAGGTCGAATTAGGGGATACGTTGCCGAAGCATGATGATGAGAGAAAGTAGTTAAACCTGACATTTTGAAGAAGAAAAACTTTGCAGAAAGTTTGAGGCATTTGACATGTACAAGTCCTAATATTCTCTTTAAATTACGAATCATCCACTGCTACATGGAAGCTCTGGCCACATTTCATTTAAGAGAATTTTCGAGTACATTCCATGCACCGCTGATCATCTAATTTTTATATGATCTATTTGTGTTTTTTCCCCGGAGAAAACGCAATGGGAAAAAACACAATGCTGCCTTACCCTTGGAGCCAGGTTCATGTGTAAGTTCAATATGTGAATTTTCTGTGACAGTGGTCACAACCGTTGCATTCTAAACATATGTATTTTTTTATGCCGGTGACGTTACTGATGTGCGTGGACACCGAAGAAGCACAGAGCATTCGAACACTCACTTGATGAAGCAAACGTAAAGAAAAGGAAGGACGAAGAAGATCGTCGGAAGAACAGAGAGAGCAGATTTTTGAAAGCACAAAACATCAATCAAGAAAATGATTCAGAAAATCTCCTATGTTGGAGTCTCGTAATAATAACATGTAATTAATTCCATCGGTTATAATTGGAAGTCGATAATCGTGCAGAGAGACATTGAATATTTCTAACGTTAGGAAGTAATGGCGAGAAACACACGCGTGAAACGAACGGTTAAAAATACGCATAATAACTACGAATTAGAGAAAACGCAAAAGGACGGGTCGCGTCGAATTCAATTCGACGTTGCGTCGAAATCATATCGACGCAAGTCGACGCTACATCGAGTTCTATCGACGCAGGTCAAACCGACGCATTACTTGTCGACGCAAGCGTTGAGAACATATCGACACAAGCGTCGAGTTTGAGTTCTACTTGACGCAATTGCAGTCGACGCAAGTCGGGTGCGTCGAATTCCATTCGACGTCATTCCAACTTCAACGGGCTTGTCGACGGCACTTCGAAATCTATTCGACGCAGCTCCGACTTCTATTCGACGCTACTCCGAATAAGAACTCTGAAACTATTTTGTACAAAAAATACAATTCAATTCAATTATTCCCCAAATCCCAAATTCGGGTCCGGTCCGGTGCGTGCGCGCGCGCGTGTGATTTATAGTTTCTCCTTATGTTCTTTTGAACAAATAAGGAGGTGTGAACTAATATATATACTCACCATCAAGAATGGAAATTGGCATGGTGGGACTAATGAGTTCATCCTTTCATACATGAAAGGTTCCCTCCAAAATTTGGATTCCCTCCAATTTGGTTTTGCAGGTTTTCATCAAATATGATGAGCCAAACACCAAACACCATTCTAGACTCTAATGAAATATTATAAAATAAATGTTTTATTTACAAAATTTCTAACAATCCCCTCACAAAAGCGAAAAATCAAAAGCGAACTTCATAAGTTAATATATTAGTAATAATAAATAAAATCGAATACAAATTTGTCTCATCAAGTTGTAACAATTGCAATGGTATAAATGGAATGATTACCTTGAACCTATACTTAGTCCTTATTTTCTCTACCGAAGAATACAATGTGTCAGAGTCTTTGAATTATAAACTTTTGACCGGTAAGTTAGATAATCACACAAAAGATTGGTTGTTCTTGGGTTATGACAGTGAGCGTGTTAATGACCATGCACATTCCTTGATTTTTCATGAGAGTTATTTTGGGTTCATACCAGATCCCAAAGTTGCGGCCTCACAACAACCCTCACATAGGTGGTGCCTCAAGAGATATTTCGTAACTAATATCTCGCAAAGATATATGCCTTTGGCAACCATTAAGAACTTAAACGTTCATCATAAACTGTTACGTAGAGCACAACATCATAGGAATGGGGGAAATGTTTTCTCAACCTTTAAATTTGTACTCCCAACTACGCTACATCAACGGCTTTGTTTCTATCACATTGAACCCACTTCATGGGATCTCCAATCACATGGGTTGGGTATCCACCGTTGGCAGCAAATTATGTGGGCTTAAGCCTCATTCCCCTCGATGACAATAAAATCTCCCTTCGGGACAATCCCTTGGTAAGATTATCAGCCATATTTAATTCCGACTTTACATAATTTAGTGATATCACTTCTTTTCTTCTTTGCTTCACAGACTTGTACCTGATTCTCATGAACTTATTCACTTTTGCATTAGTATTATTTGAAGCAGTTAAATCAATCACAGATTTATTATCACAATGCAAAGAAATAGCAGGTATAGGTTTTCTAACTGAAGGAATTTCAGTAACTAAATTTTTAAGCCATTCGGCTTCGGCACATGTAGTGTCCAAAGCTATAAGCTCAGATTCCATTGTGCTTCTTGAAATCACAGTATGTTTTGTAGAAGCCCATGAAATGGCAACTCCTCCAAGGAGGAATATATATCCTGTAGTGGACTTAACATCTAAGGAATCAGTTACCTAATTGACATCTGAATATCCTTCCAAAATTTCAGGATAACCTGTATACACTAAGTTATAATCTACAGTTCCATGAAGATATTTAAAAATTCTAGTTAATGTTATCCAGTGATCATCACTTGGATTACTTGTATATCTACTAAGCCTGCCTACGACATAGGAAATGTCGGGTCTAGTGCGATTAGCAATATAAAGTAGTGACCATATCATTTGTGCATACCTATGTTGGTCAATAGGTTCACCTAATTTTTTACAAAGTTTCATGCTAGCATCATAAGGAGTAGAAGCAGATGCGGAATCAAATAAATTAAATTTATGTAATATTTTCTCAATCGAGTGAGAAAGAGATAATGAGACACTAGAATCAGATTTAGCTAATTTAATACCCAAAATGACATTAACTTCTCCTAAATCTTTCATATCAAATTTAGATGATAAATTATTTTTGACATTATTAATTATTTTAATTGAGTTTCCAAAGATTAAAATGTCATATACATAGAGACATAATATTACAGATTCATTTCCTTCTTGTTTTGCATAGATGCATTTATCATATTCATTGGATATAAATCCAAAGGATAATACTACAGAATCAAATTTTTGATGACATTGTTTAGGTGCTTGTTTTAAACCATAAGGAGATTTAATTAGCTTACATACTTTGGTTTCTTGTCCTTTAACTACAAAACCTTTGGGTTGAGTCATATAGACTTCTTCATCTAAGTTTCTATGTAAAAATGCAGTTTTTACGTCCATTTGATGAATAATTAATTTATGGATTGAAGCTAAAGCTACTATAATGCGAATGGATGTAATCCTAGCTACGAGAGCATAGGTATCCAAATAATCTATCCCATATTTTTGAGCATAACCTTTAGTAACAAGGCGAGCCTTATATTTTTCTATGGAATCATCTGGTTTTAATTTCCCTAAAGATCCATCTACAACCTATGACTTTGGTACCAGATGGAAGATCGGTTAGAATCCAAGTTTTATTTTCTAGAATGGAATTAATTTCGACATTTATGGCTTCTTTCCAAAATGGAGAATTAGATGAGGTCATTGCTTTCTCATATGAATTTGGATCTCCTTCAACTAGGTAAGTGAAGTAGTCCTCTCCAAATGTTCTTTCGGTTCTAACTCTTTTGTTTCTTCTAGGTTCATCAATTTCTAATGGATCTATATTAGATGAAGGTTAAAATGAGCTAGAAGATGGTTGAGATGAGTTGTCTAATTTATATTAGATGAAGGTTAAAATGAGCTAGAAGTGAGCAACGCTTCTCCCCAAAGATTTTCTGGGGCACCGGACTCGGCTAACATGGCATTGACCATGTTCATCAATGTCTGATTTTTCCGTTCAGCTACATCATTCGATTGAGGAGAATATGGGGCAGTCACTTGATGAATAATCTCATGTTCTTGGCAAAACTGGGTTAGTTCGTTCGAAGTGTATTCTCCACCTCGGTCGGATCTAAGAATTTTGATTGAAGATCCTAATTGATTTTCTACTTCCGCTTTGAAAATCTTAAAGTAAGAAAATACATCATCTTTAGTTTTTAATAAATAAATGTAACAAAATTTAGTGTAATCATCAATAAAAGTTACAAAGTATTTATTTCCACCTCTAGTAGGTTGGCAGTTCGAGTCACACACATCCGAGTGAATTAACTCTAAAGGTCTTGAGGTTCTTTTAACTGATTTTAAAGGTTTTCTAGAAAATTTAGATTGCACACATATTTCACATTTTGCACTTGGTGCAATATTACATTTAGTAATTAAATTTAAAGTCATCATTCTTTTCATACAATCTGAATTCACATGTCCTAGTCTAGCATGCCAAAAATCAGAATTTGAAGTTGAAACAATATAAGATGAAATTTGATTTACTTCTAAATCAGCAATATTTAATTTAAATAATCCATCACAAATATATCATTTTCCAATAAATACATCATTAAATGTTATTACAACTTTATTTGACTCTAAGACAATCTTATAACCCTTATTAACTAATAAGGATTCGCTCACAAGATTCTTCCTAACTCTCGGCACATAAAGCACATCTTGCAAGACTAGTGTCTTCCTGGATGTCAACCTAAGATCCACTCGCCCGCGTCCAAGTATTTGTGTCGAAGAAGCATCTCCTAAGATCACGCTTCCTCCACTGATGTCCTGAAAGGTGGCAAAGCAAAAACGATCAAAACAAGTATGAACATTTGCTCCGGAATCAAGCCACTAATTTGATGAACAAGTGAGAAGAAGACTAGGAGAATAATCTAACCTGAAAATAGGTTGATCCGGTGCTTGGATCATGTTGGGCTGAGGCTTGTCACCACGAGACTTGCCAATCACGGAGTCTGTCTTCTTGTAGAAGCAGTTGGTAGACAAATGATTTGTGCGGTCGCAGATGAAGCACCACTTCCCTTTACCTGGGTTTTGGCTTGAAGGACCATGCTTGGGATGATTAGGTTTCTGATGGCGAGAACCTGGACGGAAAGGTTTCTTATGGATTTTTCCCTTACCTTTGAAGTGATGGTGAGAGGAAGGGTTGTCATTAGATTCAGTTAGGTTCACTTTAGGAGCATGGTCTTTTGGGGTCTTGGAACTCTTTGACTTATGTTCCTCCTCTATGCAGATATCATTTTGGATTTGAACATAAGTGAGGTTAGATTAGTCATGTCTTAGTCTAGTGCTAAAGTCGGACCAAGAATCAGGAAGAGCATCAATAAGACATGCTACTAAATAATTTTCGGAGAGAATTGAGTCATCAGCTCGGATCTTGGACAACATCTCATCAAGTTGATGGAGTTGAGGATTGATAGGCTTGGAGGCATCAATCTTGAATTTGTGGAGGTTAGAAACGTTGTAACGTTTTATACCCGCATTATTAAGGTTATAGCGAGCTTCAAGAGCATACCACAAATCCTTAGCTGTACGATATTGAAGGAAAACATCGTAGAGGCTGTCAGACAAGACACTAAGAATTCGGTTGCGGCAATGATATTCTATATCTACCGGATCTCTATAAGGAACACGACTAACATAGGTTCTAGTGGTATTTGCACTGGAAGATGAAGACGATGGAAGAGAGGAAGCGACTGCAGTTGCAGCGCTGGGGTTTTCTGTTTCTACAGCAGGAGTATCGAAGATAGCAGATAAAAGACCTAACGTATTAAGCCAATATTCTACTTGTGCTTGCCAACGACTCCGTTAAATTAATTTCTCGGGTTTAATCCCGGCAGAATCCTCCGATGTAGATGCCATTACAGATTTCTGGAATTTAAAAAATATAAAATAAATTTCAGTACATATGAAAATAAAAACAGAAATAAATATATTTGATTATTTGATTTTATTTATCTTAAAATAACAGTGCAGTAAACAACTTCTTTAGATTGTTGGAATATTTTTCTTATATTCCTATATTTATATAGAAAATACTATATTTTTCGGTTTTAAAAACTTTCATAGGGTAGCATATATATATATATATATATATATATATATATATATATATATATAAAACAACAATGTTAATAGAATTACACGAAGGAGGTGAGAAATAAATAAGAGATCAAAATTATGGTTTAGAATCGAGCCTGGGTAAGGCGTGTGATCACTGCCCTAAAGAAGTTGCACCACTCTCCGGCAGGGCTTTCACCAATGCTCACTCCTCCAAGGTACAACACCCGGCTAGATCCCGAAAGCTCCGATGTGCGCGGACACCGAAGAAGCACAGAGCACCCGAACACCCACTTGATGAAGCAAACGTAAAAAAAGGAAGCACGAAGAAGATCGTCTGAAGAACAGAGAGCACGAGAGCAGTTTTTCGAAAGCACAAAACGTCAATCAAGAAAACGATTCAGAAAATCTCTTATATTGGAGTCTCGTAATAATAACATGTAATTAATTCCATCGGTTATAATTGGAAGGCGATAATCGTGCAGAGAGACGTTGAATATTTCCAACGTTAAGAAGTAATGACGAGAAACACGCATGAAACGAACGGTTAAAAATACGTGTAATAACTACGAAGAGAAAGCGCAAAACGACGGGTCGCGTCGAATTCAATTCAACGTTGCGTCGAAATCATATCGACGCAAGTCGACGCAACGTCGAGTTCTATCGACGCAGGTGAACATATCGATGCAAGCGTCAAGTTTGAGTTCTACTCGACGCAATTGCAGTCGACGCAAGTCGGGTGCGTTGAATTTCATTCGACATCATTCCAACTTCAGCGGGCTTGTCGACGCCACTTCGAAATCTATTCGACGCAGCTCCGACTTCTATTCGACGCTACTCCGAATAAAAACTCTGAAACTATTTTGTACAAAAAATACAATTCAATTAATCTCAAATCCGGTCGGGTCCGGTCCGGTGCGGTGCGTGCGCGCGTGTGTGGTTCATAGTTTCTCCTTATGTTCTTTTGAACAAATAAGGAGGTGTGAACTAATATATATACTCACCATCAAGAATGGAAATAGGCATGGTGGGACTAATGAGTTCATCCTTTCATACATGAAAGGTTCCCTCTCCTCCAATTTGATTTTGGAGCTTTTCATCAAATATGATGAGCCAAACACCAAACACCATTCTAGGCTCTAATGAAACATTATAAAATAAATGTTTTATTTACAAAATTTCTAACAGTTACAGGAGCAAGAACTTCGCACCAAACACACCCTTGGATAGATGCATTTGAGCAGGCATTCAGAGTCATGTAAGCGAGCAAGCGAATTGGGTGCTCTCTCTCTCACTCACTCACACACACACACACACACATCTAAAAAGGGACACACACACACACACACTTCTAAAAAGGGACACACACAGACACACACACACACTTCTAAAAAGGGACACACACACTTCTAAAAAGGGATAAGGTGCCGAAAAGAAGAAGATGAGAGAAAGGGTATATGATTCATAAATTGACTTGAGTTCAACATTGGAATAATGAGGTTAGCTTGGCATACCAAGTGACCACACTCATCTCATATTCGCACACAAAAATGACTCAATCAGAAAAAAAAAACAAATTTGGTTTCAAAGTAGAGCGGTCTAACAAAGAAATTGCGCCAAATTGGGCATGCTTACCATCTATTTTCTTGGTAGTGGGATCACTAAAACCAACTCAACTGAGTTATCCCTAGTTTTTGAACACAGTAGATTTTGATTCGATACTTTTCAACGTGTTCTTTGTAGTTTGAAAGGGCTTCGCCAACTTCACTGACACTGTAGTGATACGAATACACACGATGCCCAACAAACCTGCTTGAGTTAATTCTATTTTGGCATACTAATGAATTAAATAGGTTTATTTAGGTGTTTTTAATGATGACCAATTAAAGAAATAATATTTTCCTTAATTAGACATCACTATTAGACCATTAGTATATTTTACCTTTATTAGTGTATGTATTAATGAGTATCTTTATTACAACATTAATAAGAGCTTGTATAAATGCATTAGTGTCTGTTTTAATTATTCATTAAAATATTCTTTATTATGTAATAAATAGAATTTAATGGGTATCTTTATTGTACGAGGACAGTCAACGACTCAAAACGATCAACACAAACTAGCAGCAGTCCTACGAACACCATGCTCAGGTCATCGAGAACTTGTATAGTTAACTCGCCTAGAACACACTTCTCAACTCGCCAATCAAGCAATCAACTCGCGGCAACTCCCCGACCATCTGGTCAAGCACGCACGTGGGTAGGGGTTTGACCATCGTTATCAGACCCCCCTAGTAATCGTTGCCTATAAATACGTCTCATCGTCAAGGGGAAGAGCAGTGCTAGCGTCCCATAGGGGACCACGTCTAGAATCAGCGAGCCCGCTAGCGTGCCCAACTGGCCTGACTCTCCACCCTTAACCTAACGCATCATTTGGTTTGGGAGTGGGAGTTCATAAAAACACTCATGAGCGTAAGGTGAGACCTCTGAGGTGTCACTATTTGTCTTCTCACTAGACATTTCTCGTCCGTGACTTCTACTTCCGCGGGCCAGTAACCGTTGGTCATACCCAAGTAAGAACATTGAAGATAAGATAAGAGAAGTGAAGTTCAGTGATGTTTGAGGCCAGGGCTCCTGACTTCAACATTTATGTCCCTTCCTTTGAGATAATTAGTTTTGCTCTATTGGACAAGGTAATTTTTTCTATACCGGCGACTTATGATGTTGTGGGTGTGAAAATAAATAGGTTTATTTTTGGACAGGCCCCACCACATTTCCTCCTTCCCTCCCAATTTTTTCCCTCTCGCTCACCGAAACTAGTGCGAGGCCACCTGCAGATCCGACGTCCTTCTCACCATTAACAGACCATAAGTTGCAGAGTTAGGCTTCGTTTGGCTCGGCTTATTTGCTCCGGTGAGTTTGGACAAAATCGTCATTGTCATAGAATGTATGTTTGGTATGACAAATGTTACTACCATTATCAAGAAAAGAAACTAGTTATAAGCATACAATATTTGGTATGACAATGACGTTTTTATCCAAACTCACCGGAGCAAATAAGCCGAACCAAACGAAGCCTTAGAGGTGTCGATCCTCGTCATTTCACCGACGCAGCTTCCTCAAAACTCGCTGGAAAGAAGACGTTCTTCCCTGCCATGTGCAAATCCGAGAACCTCCCTTATAAGGTGCAAGTGCTGCTCTTTAGAAGCAAGATTCACAGCCGCACGGAAGGTAAGATCTTTTGCAGCTTTAAATTTTCAGTGGCTCCAATGCTGATCAACCTTTTCCTATTTCTTGCTCCATTGCTAGATCTGACCTCCAGCATCAGCAGAAAGAAGAACAAGTATCCAGATGTCCTCCGAGAAAATCGGCGATAATATGGAGACTGTAAGTCATTACAGTCATGTTGTTGACACCAGATTCTTATTTAACTCCTTGAACTCACTGAAACACCATTGTTGTATTTATGCTCGTTCCTGAATGTAATTCCAATCGTATTTTAATATAAAATTCCAACCGTATTTTATTATAAAATTCCAACCAAAACTTATAACTTTCAGTTGGATTTTATTTTTAAATTATGACTGGATTTTAAGTTGGCAGTCCAAGCTAGTAAACCAATATTGGATTTGCTGACATGATATTATTTTTGAATGGACTAGCTTAGAAAATTATTACAGTATATGTTTTAATTGTAGTACATTTATATATTTGTAGGTTCTAAGTAATACAACATTTCTTGTCCTCTGGTCAAAAAAGATCCGTTGTGTTCCTCATTGTGCATTCGGAGAAAGATGTGTACGCTATATACTGTGATCATAAGACAGAATTTAGTGTTTGTAAACAACACCTTAAATATTAGACACATACCAGAATTATTAAAGTGAGAATATAACTGCTTCAAAGCCGGTGTAAAAAATACAAAGTCATCACCTAAAAATACTGCAAATTAAATACCCGCACCGGATGACTTGCCTGCATTTATTTCAACACTGATAAAGATGGTAAGAATTGGACAGTAACAAGGTTCGTGGAGGAGTATAATCATCCACTAGTAACGAAGAAAGAGAAGTATTTATTGAGGTCTCATCGCAACTTACTAGATATGCAAGGTAGACTTATTAAGAATATGATAAGAGTGAAAATTAGAATAGTGGATACATACAACTTCCTAACAGATGAAACTGTGGGTGTTCAAAATATTGGGTTATGTAAAACTGATGCCTACAATTTCGTTAAATGAGAAAGAATGATGTTAATAGAAAGTGGTAACTCCATAAGCGTGCTGAAGATACTACAGGAGAAACAATTGAACGACATGTTCTCATATGATGTCTGAACAGACATGATGAATAGGTTGACAAGCTTCTTTTGGATGGATGGACATAACAAAATAGATTATGACTATTTTGGTAACGTTATTATTTTTAATACCATATATAGACTGAATAAGTATAATTTGGCATGTGCGTCATTCATTGCGGTGAACAATCATTGACATAATATTTTCGTAGGCGGGGCTTTCATTGCTGAAGAAACCATCAATTTGTTATGCTGGGTATTAATGCACAAACGGCAAGAATATCGATGTCGTAAAGTAATAATAAAATGAGGAGCAGGGTGAAGTTATTTATCGAGAAAAGACTTGAGATAGAAGTCTTTATGTCGGTGTTGATTTTGGACTAACGCTAATGCAAGAAAAAAAAAACTAAATTACTTTGCGGGTCGCCCACACCGCTTCGCACGCTACAAAATGAAGGTCTCCTTCACATCTTCTCACCACCACGGGTCATAAACACCACTTCGCGTGTTGCGCCTTGCAAATGCAAAGGCCAACCACTTGCCTCGCCGGCTCGTGTCTAACTCAACGACAACGCAGCCCCAACCTCTCTCACACAACGTTACTCACAACACAACCACAATAGCATTCACAATCATAATGAAAAGAAAACACAAGAGTAAGATCTAAACCAAACCATCCATAATATAAGATAAATCTATGAACACTCACACCCAAAGGTCATGATGTGTACGTATGTGCTTTAGAAGAATCACAATACACATATCAAGAAAATCTAAAGGTAGAAACAAGGAACGAGTTTACCACTCTTTAAGCACGGAAATGAATGAGAGTCTCTTCCTCGGAGTTGAAAGGGAGTCTAGCTTGGTCCACCGTCCTCGTCCTCCTCCTCGTTGGCTGCTCCCTTGATTCAGAAGGAGCTATCACCTCCTTCTAGACAAGTCTTCTCCCACGCCGCCCACTTCAACACTTAGGACTCCGGACTCGAAGAGTTCCAATGAAACTACGTCGATGCTTTCCCTTCCTTTAGAATGTTTGTGGATGTTGGAGAAGACCCTAGGGATGAATTAAACCCTAGAGCTCTTGGTGAGAAAATGGCGGAAAACGGTGGATGGTTCGGGCCTGCGGGATGAAATCACGAAAATCTGCTATATAGAAAAATAGGGCGCACGCGCGTGCACCACAAAACGCACGCCCGTGCGTGAGGCAAAGAGAAGAAAAAATTGGGCGTCCAGGCACGCGCACAAGCAATTGAACATGCGTGCACGGGCGTGAAGAAATCGCGCACGTCCAAATTCGGATTGACCCAAATGGCGTGAAAAGCACAGAATGACCATGCACGCGCTAATGCATATGCGCGGACTGGCGTGCGGAAATCGCGCACGCCCAAATTCAGATTGACACAAAATGTAACAACTAGGGGAGAAAGAGGCGGACGCGCGTGCAGAAATTCCGCCTGGGTGTGCATGAGCTAATTTGAATATAACATCCCCTAAATTGCACGAAAATCCACACCTGCATAAAAACATCCAAAAAGTCCAGAACAGTAATATACCTAAAATTGAGCTATAATCATACATATCGAGTGCCAGAATGGATAAAACAATAGGAAACGCAGGGTGAAAACACTATATATAAAGCACGTATCAAATACCCCCAGACTAGAACGATTGCTCGTCACGAGCAAACCATTCTACCCACGGCTATTAGATAAGGCTAAATTAACATTCAGAAACTGAAAGTAAGGAGTGTTGATGAGTAGTATTTAGGTATATTTTTAGTATAGAATTTAGCTTAATTTCATTATGAATTATTAATATCTTACGTATTTTTAGCTACTAATTGTTTCTTTTTATAATTATATACTAACACAACATTATTTTTATTTTATATTATTTTTGCAGGTTCTATGAGATTTTGGACAAATTAGGCAGTACATGCCCCCGGTCACAGGCGTGACCGAGGCCGTGTCACTTTAATCACAGTTCTAGCCATCTGCCACAATGCTTGATAAAGTCACGCTAACGCCTGACGTTAGTACTAACGCCGACGATAGCCTTTTCTCATCGCTACCACGTCATACTGACCAGTTGTCGCCTCACTGTCACCACCGCCCGACGTTAGTGTTACCGCCCGACGGTAGCACTGGCTCCGATCCGTGGACACACGACCCCCAGATTACGCCCCCGCGTACATTAACTCCAGACGTTATTATAGCTACTGCCCGGCGGTAGCGAAAACGCCGGCGGTAGCACTGGCTCCGATCCGTGGACATGCCCCAATCACGCCGCGTAACACCTACAATAACTACGGATGTTACAGTTGCTACAGCCCAGCGACATTGTTGCCGTCGGGCGTTAACTCTGATTCAGCCTATAAAAAGCCCGCTTCTCCAAGAACTCGGGGACGAAATTTGGAGACGAATTTTGGGAGTCTTTTTCTGCATTTTTTGTACTGTTTTGGTATTCTAGTTTTCTATTTGCATTTTCTTTCCCTTGAAATTTCTTTTAGAAATTTTATTTGCAATCTTCAAGCTCTCTTACTTGTAATTCTCTTTCACTAACAATAAAAATTGTCTTTTTCTTCTTCTCAATCTCTTCTTATTTCATCATGCAATTCTTTACTTTTGATAATTCTTTCATCTCAATGAGTAGATAAATTCTTATTAGTATTCGATTGAGATGATCCAATGAATGATATAAGTCATGCTATAATATAAATTTTCTCTTTCTCTTTTTAGAATGTTTAAGATTTACTCTTAATTATAATGAAATGAGGTTATATCATCGATATATTATTCTCATTCTTGTTTTCGTACTTTAGTTAGCCGAGAGGCTCGTAATGTGAATCGATCATTCATGGGTAAAGAGAGATGAATGCAACCCTCGAGAGAGGACGACATAAATCTCTCGGATTGAAGTTAAATCTAATAGAGAAGTTCATCACGATAAAACGAGTTTTAGGGGCTTCAATTATAGAACGGAGTTTGGTTGATCAACCTAATCTCAGTTGAACGTACCATCGAGAGAGGTGCGCTCGTGATTTGGGAACCTCCACGGTCGAAGCGATTTCTTTAAAGAGATTTAGAATTTTATTTCTTCTTATTATTTTTATTCCAAGGTGATTCAAAGATCGAGCGCTAGTTTTTAATCCTTAATTTGTTTAAAATCTTAGTTCTTTTTATTTCACAACCCACCCAAAGTTCTAATTGATAAAATAATAGTAATTTCCTCAAAGTAAAAGTAATCAACACGCCCGAAAAAATACGACTTTGATATTATAATATCTTATACTATATTCGATAAGGTACGCTTGTCTTTATCAATGTAGCTAGGAACGGAGAAAAAATGTTTTCAAAATGAATCTACTCTCTCTAAATAATTTTCCTATCAAGTGTATAGAGAAGTTTTATATGCATGATGCAATAGAAAGAAAACTAGCAGTAATTTCTATGTATACTAAATATCTATGTTTTGTAAAACAACATAACAAAAAGCTATATCCACTCCTAAATAAGAAAAAAAGAATCATCCTAGATAGAGCATAGGAAGAAAGTAGCGTCGCCACTGAGCTTAGCATTATCCTCCTAAGACTACGGGATGGCTTCCAAAAATCCATTAATGTCGATGATCATAGGCTTGCCCGGTCACACTCTGGCCCTCAAAGAAATCCATCAATATCGATGGTCATAGGCTTGCCCGATCACACTCTCTCCCTGACGTTAGCTAAATCTATTTTAACAAATCAATAGAACTTAGATATAGGACGAAATGTTAGGCTTGAGTTTAAGGTGAGGTGTAGCAACGATAAACATGATGGCAAATACACACTTAAACCAAAATGAGAGTTAATCATCAAAAATAGCCTACCAAAGATGAAAACTAGGAAGTGACACCCCCAGACTTGATTTTTTGCGAATGAGGTCACTTCCATCTTGGCCAACACAAATGTTCTTTCATTCTGATTTTTATTTCTTTTTATAATTTCATTTTTGTCCTTTTCATTTTTTAAATGATATTCTTTTAAGCTTTTCAAAAGCACTCAAATACAATTTTTAAAATGCACCAAATCACAACATTTCACTTAAGATCACAAACACAAAATTAGATTTTTGAAATTAAGCTCTACAATAAGTGTGAAATTAGGTTAATCTAGTAGGCATTGGGGATTATGAGGTTGGGGTGAAACAAGGAATGGGTATAAGACCCAACGAGTGTAAGCAATGGTAGAAAAATCTAGGCATGGATGCAAAAGCTCAATCTATCCAATAAAAGTTCTATATCATATTTGCAAAAACTAAAACTAGTCTAAGCAAATGCTTCGAGAGTCGCTAGGGGTAAGTTCTAGACACCGAGAAGTAAAATCCTTTCATCGAAGTCAGAGAATGCCCAACTAGTGGCTTGCTACACACATTCCTACAAGATCTACAGACGAACTCGCTTTCTAACTAGAAGTGGATATAAACCATAGATACAAAGTAGAAAAGTATAACATAAGAAGCTTATAAAGAAGTTAAATCTAGCAAGAATTCCTAGTACAAACATGTGCACGGAACTAGAAACACTGCATGAGTCACTATATACTCTCATAATCACATTCTAAAAGTAATTTAAACTAATCCATCACCTACAAAAAGAGTGAGAAAACCTGAGGACGAACAATTGCTCAACCAATAAATGTGTGGGGTGCTAAAATGAATGCACGTGAGCGAGAAAATTGAAATTTTTCGAAAAAAATTAGGCAAAATTATGCTAAAAGAAATGCAAAAATAACGAGTGCTTGGGCAAGTGAGCGAGCAACGAGATTAAATAAGATAACTACTGAGTTTATATCTACTGAGTTTCATGTCCCCCAACATGGCTTATTCAGAAATTAAAAAGTTCTAGCTTATAGGAGTATGAAAAGAAAAATATACATGTAACTGTCTTAATATCCGTTTCGATAACGGGTACCGATACGACGATAAAATAGTTACTCCTCTACCTAAATAATAATACATGTTCTTCACAGGTAGAGGGAAGAGGAGGTAAGAAGAGGAGGAGGGTTGCTCCTCGTTAATCTCACAAAAAGTGTCCTTGCCCAGCATTGTCATCTTCTTCAGGACAGATGCAGGAGGAGAAGACAATGAATGGAGCTTCCTCTATGGAGGGGGTGGGGGGGTGGGGGGGGGGGGGGGGGGGGGGGGGTGTAACAACCCGCCCCGACCACCACACCAGTTAGCCTATAGCACATTGCTGGTGGGCCGACTAAACGCGGTTGGACAAGGACTGCAGTCTGGTGCACCCCACCCGTGGCTGAGCCTGTTTCTCAGCTACAGTGGGATGTTGAGGCCGGGATTCAATCCCGCGCCCCCTTGCAACTCAGATGGTGATGAGGACTGTTGAAGGTGCCTTATCAAGGGGGCGCGGGATCGAATCCCGGCCTCAACATCCCACTGTAGCTGAGAAACAGGCTCAGCCATGGGTGGGGTGCACCGGACTGCAGTCCTTGTCCAACCGCGTTTAGTCGGCCCACCATCGATGTGCTATAGGCTAACTGGTGTGGTGGTCCACACCAGAGGTCTGACCTATAGTCCACCACCTCTGATGGGCCGACTAAACGCGGTTGGACAAGGACTGCAGTCCGGTGCACCCCACCCATGGCTGAGCCTGTTTCTCAGCTATAGTGGGATGTTGATGGCGGGTCTCGATCCCCCGCCACCCTTGATAAGGCACAGCTCAGTTGGTGATGAGGACTGTTGAAGGTGCCTTATCAAGGGGGCGCGGGATCGAAACCCGGCCTCAACATCCCACTGTAGCTGAGAAACAGGCTCAGCCACGGGTGGGGTGCACCGGACTGCAGTCCTTTAACAGTGCCTGATGGGTCCCATTAAAGTCGGTCAGGTCAGGTCAGGGCTGTTACAAAAAAGTGCACTTTTTTATAACAACCCGCCCAGACCACCACACCAGTTAGGCTATAACACATCACTGGTGGGCCGACTAAATGCGGTTGGACAAGGACTACAGTCCGGTGCACCCCACCCATGGCTGAGCCTATTTCTCAGTTACAGTGGGATGTTGAGGCCGGGATTCGATCCCGCGCCCCCTTGATAAGGCACTGTAGCTGAGAAACAGCTGAGCTGCAAGGGGGCGCGGGATCGAATCCCGGCCTCAACATCCCACTGTAGCTGAGAAACAGGCTCAGCCATGGGTGGGGAGCACCGGACTGCAGTCCTTGTCCAACCGCGTTTAGTCGGCCCACCAGTGATGTGATATAGGCTAACTGGTGTGGTGGTCGGGGCGGGTTGTTATAGGGGGGGGGGGGGGGGGGGGGGTCAACCTCCTCACATAAGAGGATGCTCACCTCATTGACTTAAGCGGTATGCACAATATCCTCATGGAGTACCTGTGAAAGTTCAACCTGCACAGACTCAGACAATGAAGGGGGTTAGAAAATAAAATAAAAGAATGACTAAAATAATAACCAGTAATCAGGGGAGTGGTCTCGGTCTCACTTCCAGCAAGCTCCACCGACTAATCACTATCAGTGTCATATGAATCGTAGCAAGGGGCATCCGAGAACTCAAGGGTCTCGGTGGTGAGTTGGACCTCCTTGTCTAGTAAGACGTGCAAACCTCCTCATCAGAAAGGATATCCTCCTCATCCCACTTCGGCGCACCACTAGGCACAAAGTGGTCATCCTCCCTATCGGAGAGAGCAACCTCCACATCATCCCAAATTGGTGTAACATCAGGCTCCGAATCATCACCCAACACAAAATCTTCGACATGATCATCAAAATTGAGTGTAGAAAAATCATGCAAAGAAGGTGAAGGAACTTTAATATCAAAATCAGAGGGTACATGATCAGGTTCCTCCGCAGGTGAATCATAAATAGGTGATGAATGTACATGGGGAGACAACTCCACATTGACAGAATACGAATCAGAAGCTGAAGGAGTGCAATCAAGAGGGGATGGAGACACGACCTGGATAGTCGGATCATCGTCTTCCTCCATCCGCCGTTTAAAAACGACGCAATCCTTCAAGACATGATTCGTACTATGACAAAGCAAACACTTGTGATTAACCCTTGACCTCAAAAAAGGCAGGCTACAGTATTGGTGTGGTGCTTTTGGTGGAGGTGCGTGGTTATGATAATTAGGCCGATCGTATGAGGAACTGTATGATACTGATTCTCCATAGGAAGAACCGTATGAATCATAACCACAACTTCTCATATGACATTCTTCATTAAGATGACTGAATTCCCCGCACCATCTGCATTGCGAATATGCATACATAATGCTACGGGGTGATTCACAAAATAATTTTAATCTTTGCAAGTGTTAACTGTTGAAGTTGAAGTGTGCAAAGGTGAGGGGGCGAGTGGAGGCTGTGCAATGGGCGAGTGGAAGTGAGAGGGGGTGGCGAGTGGAAGCAGGAGGGGAGGTTGGCAAGTCCAGCAAGTGGAGGCTGTGCATGGGGGGGGGGGGGGGGGGGGGGGGGGGGCAGGGAGTGGAGGAGTTGGAGTTGTCGAGTGGAGCCAGGCGAGTGGAGCTTTGGAGCCAGGCGAGTGGGTTGGCCGAGTGGAGTGGGCGAGTGCATGTATGGGATGAGTGCACCCCTCCTCCCCATCTCCCCATCTCTCTTATGTTTGTGCTTTCCTATAAATACCCCCCTAGAGAGGGACATAGAAGAGAGAGAGAACTAGTGTTGAACTAATGAGTGAGAGTGGGAGTGTGCATACACCCCAAGAGTGTCCAACCGCAACTCGCACCTCAGCGAGAGGTGGAGAGTGCAGAGTGCAGGGTTGCGTGCGTTGTGAAGTGGAGAGTGCGTTGACAAGGTCAACTGCACTGAGTGGAGAAGCGGACCTTGTCCGCGACAAGTTTTTTATATATCTCAGCTGACGTGATTCAAGGTGTATGCACATTGTAGTCAGCTTGTCTTTGTAATTGTTTGCCTAGTTAAAAAGATTACTTCGTCTTTGTTCATCGTTGGTTCCCTTGCATGGTGGTAGCATAAATTCTAACATGGTATCAGAGCTAGGTTGGTGAAGAGGAGTGTGCTATCAAGGTTCAAGGTTGACAACCAAGATGGACGGCGAAGGAGGTTATGCGAGAGGACTAGGCATTGAGCTGCTCACCCAGACCAACTACAAGAAGTGGAAGTCATGCATGGAGAGTTACCTGTTTGGAGAGGACCTATGGGAGGTCGTTGGAGGAGCTGAGCAAGAGGAAGTTGTAGCTGCCGGAGACAATGGTCCAGCAGTGAGGGTGTGGAGGAAGACCAACGCCAAAGCTGAGTTCACCTTAAAGAGGGCTATCTCACCTGACTTGTTCGACCACATCCTGGGGTGCAAGTCAGCATCAGAGATCTGGAGTGCCCTTGATGGGCTATTCAACAAGAAGAATGTAGCTCGGCTACAGTTCTTGGAGAATGAGTTGGCACGGTCCACTCAAGGGGAGTTGTCGATATCCACCTTCTTCCTGAAGGTGAAGAACTTATGTGCAGAGATCTCGGCCTTGGATCCTGATGAGCCGATCTCTGAGGCGAAGCTGAAGAGACACATACTCCGAGGTCTGCGAAAGGAGTATGTTCCGTTTATCACATCTGTGCAATGATGTGCTACTCAGCCCACCTTACTGGAGCTTGAGAACCTGTTGTCGTCACAAGAGAGCTTGGCGAAGCAGATGGCGGGAGTGTCTATCTCAGGGGGAGATAGCGAGGCGTTGTTCTCAGACAAGAGAAAGCCTTGGGACAAGAAGAAGAAGAACTGTGAAGATGGACCCTCAACGTCCTCTCAGGGAGTGAGGGAGAACTTTCTCCCTCCTTATGACCAGAGGGGGAGACCCCTCTGCTTTGCCTGCATACGGGCACATGGCAAAGGAGTGCCGGTCAAATCTCAAGGACGGTCATGTTGCTGAGAGAGGTGGAAGAAGAGGTCGAGGAAGAGGTTGAGGTCACCAGGGTGGTGAAGGCGGAGACAACTGCTTCCGGGCTGAGATGACGGCAACATCGGTCGATGTTTTAGCCTCCGTCAACTTCGAGAACGACTGGATAGTGGACTCCGGTTGCGGGCACCATCTCACTAGAGATGTGTCTAAGTTTGCCTCCTTGAAGGCATATGGTGTAACGATCCAGGCCCGCCAACACAGGACCCAACTGGACCGTCAACACCCTCCCGGCCTAGGCCAGCCAACACGGGACCCAGCTGGCACCGGAAGGGTTCAGCCTAACCAGATGGTCTGCAGACCATGCACCCCAACCCCTCTCTGTCCCACCACAGGGCACAACGGGTTGTTGGAGACCGCAGTCCCCCTTTGATGAGAATTGAGCCAGTTAAGCGGCAACGCGTGGACTTCCCAGGAGGTCACCCATCCCAGAACTACTCCAGCCCGAGCACGCTTAACTAGCTCAATTCTCATCAAAGGGGGACTGCGGTCTCCAACAACCCGCTGTGCCCTGTGGTGGGACAGAAAGGGGTTGGGGTGCATGGTCTGCAGACCATCTGGTTAGGCTGAACCCTTCCGGTGCCAGCTGGGTCCTGTGTTGGCGGGCCTAGGCCGGGAGGGTGCTGGCGGTACAGCTGGGTCCTGTGTTGGCGGGCCTGGATCGTTACAAAAAGTGCAATCCTAGAGGATAGGACTTTTTGTAATGGTCCAGGCCCGCCAACA
This sequence comes from Dactylorhiza incarnata, assembly GCA_033032865.1. Lineage (NCBI taxonomy): Eukaryota > Viridiplantae > Streptophyta > Magnoliopsida > Asparagales > Orchidaceae > Dactylorhiza > Dactylorhiza incarnata. The sequence goes on from JAWHQI010000072.1 coordinate 6,232,276, forward strand.
CGGGACCCAGCTAGATCGCCGGCACCCTCCTGGCCCAGGCCCGCTAACACGGGACCCAGCTGGCACCGGAAGGGTTCAGCATAACCAGGTGGTCTGCAGACCATGCACCCCAACCCCTCTCTGTCCCACCACAGGGCACATCGGGTTGTTGGAGACCGCAGTCCCCCTTTGATGAGAATTGAGCCAGTTAAGCGGCAGCGCCTGGACTTCCCAGGAGCTCACCCATCCTAGAATTGCTCCAGCCCGAGCATGCTTAACTATGGAGTACTTGCACTTTTTGTAACGATCCAGGCCCGCCAACACAGGACCCAGCTGGACCGCCAGCACCCTCCCGGCCTAGGCCCGCCAACACCGGACCCAGCTGACACCGGTAGGGTTCAGCCTAACCAGATGGTCTGCAGACCATGCACCCCAACCCCTCTCTGTCCCACCACAGGGCACAGCGGGTTGTTGGAGACCGCAGTCCCCCTTTGATGAGAATTGAGCTAGTTAAGCGTGCTCGGGCTGGAGTAGTTCTGGGATGGGTGACCTCCTGTGAAGTCCACGTGCTGCCGCTTAACTGGCTCAATTCTCATCAAAGGGGGACTGCGGTCTCCAACAACCCGTTGTGCCCTGTGGTGGGACAGAGAGGGGTTGGGGTGCATGGTCTGCAGACCATCTGGTTAGGCTGAACCCTTCCGGTGCCAGCTGGGTCCCGTGTTGGCGGGCCTAGGCCGGGAGGGTGCTGGCGGTCCAGCTGGGTCCTGTGTTGGCGGGCCTGGATCGTTACAAAAACTTCTCATCACCAATTGAGCTCTAGGATTGCACTTTTTGTAACGATCCAGGCCCGCTAACACAGGACCCAGCTGGACCGCCAGCACCCTCCTGGGAAGTCCAGGCGCTGCCGCTTAACTGGCTCAATTGGTGATGAGAAGTGAAAGTACTCCATAGTTAAGCGTGCTCGGGCTGGAGCAATTCTAGGATGGGTGACCTCCTGGGAAGTCCAAGCGCTGCCGCTTAACTGGCTCAATTCTCATCAAAGGGGGATTGCGGTCTCCAACAACCCGCTGTGCCCTATGGTGGGACAGAGAGGGGTTGGGGTGCATGGTCTGCAGACCATCTGGTTAGGCTGAACCCTTCCGGTGCCAGATGGGTCCCGTGTTGGCGGGCCTAGGCCGGGAGGGTGCTGGCGGTCCAGCTGGGTCCTGTGTTGGCGGGCCTGGATCGTTACATATGGTGGAACTGATGATATCATCACGGCGGATAATACAGTGCATCCAGTTGAGCAAGAAGGGATGGTATCCCTGGGAAGTGAAGAGAAGCCCGTGACACTGAAGAGTGTGTATCACGTGCCGGGCATGGAGAAGAACCTCTTTTCTGTTGCGAATGCAGTGGATGCAGGATACCACGTGCTATTCGGACCGAAGGAGGTGAAGTTCCTGAAGAACCTGTCTTCAGTTGATGTTAATGTCACGCTCACCAGGAGAAGGGTGAAGGACTTGTACGTTCTTTCTGCAAGTGCCTATGTGGACAAGCTGAAGGCGGATGACAGCGCAGCGATCTGGCATGAGAGGCTAGGTCATGTGGGGATGGACAAGTTGAAGATGATAGCGGCGAAGGTTTTGATGTCTGGCCTGCCCAATCTCTCCTCTTGCGGAGACGGTCATGTGTGCGAGGGCTGTCAATTTGGAAAGTCACATCGACTTCCATTTGACAAGTCGGAGACCAGATGTAAGACACCTATTGAGTGCGTTCATGCTGATGTGATAGGGCCGTGAGCCACCCTGACGTATGGAAGAAATAAGTATGCGCTGGTCTTGGTGGATGACTACACCCGCTACACGTGGGTTTACTTCATGAGGGAGAAGGCGGAGGTGTTTGAGAAGTTCCAGGAGTGGAAGGAACTAGTGGAGGGGAGGATGAACCTGAGGGTGAAGAAGTTAAGAAGTGATAATGGGGGGAGTTTACCTCTAACGCTTTTAACTCTTTCTGCAGGAAATTCGGCATCCGGCGAGAGCTCTCCTGCGCTCACACCCCTCAACAAAATGGGGTCACAGAGAGGAAGATTCGCCATCTGGTGGAGACTACCAGGAGTTGGCTACATGACAAGTGGATTCTCAAAGTCTTATAGGCGGAGGGAATGACATGTGCTACCCATGTGATCAACCGGCTACCTCTGAGTCCCAACAGGATGGTGTCTCCACACCAACTCATGTTCGGGGAGAAGCCAAATGTGAGTCACATGAGGGTGTTTGGCTCTACCTGCTTCGTGCACCTTCCGGAGGCTGAGAGAACCAAGTTGGAGTCGAAAGCAAGGAAGTGTGTCTTCATCGGCTACGACGAGCAGAAGGAGGGGTGGAAGTGCATGAACCCGCAGACCCACAAGTTCGTCGTCTCGCGCGACGTAGTGTTTGACGAACTGATCTCGTATCAGGGAGTCTCTTCTGTGGTGCTGCCGGAGTGTGAAAAATCAAGCAGGGGAGAAGAGAGAGTCATTGAAGACTCTATGCTGGAGTTAGAGGTATCTCCAAGTGCCCCATCGCCATCTGGCTCAGGGGGAGCTTCGAGCTCTAGAAGCAGGGAGAGCGCTGCTTCAAGAGAAGTTGAAAGAGGAGTTGAAGAGGAGGAGTCTACCGGAGTGGTAGAAAGTGGCCAAGCCTTGAGGAGGTCGAAGCGGACCATCGTCCCGCCTGCTCGCTGTAAGGAAGGGAACTTCATAAGTTTGGACTCTTGCTTCTTCGCAGGACCACTCGACGAGAGAGAACCTGCCCGCTTTGAAGATGTTGTAGGCACTAAGGAGTGGGACGTGGCCATGGATGAGGAGATGTAGGCCTTGAAGAAGAATGAGACATGGGACCTTGTTCCCATGGTGGAGGGCATCAAACCTGTCACCTGCAAGTGGGTGTACAAGGTGAAGAAGAGAGCTGACGGAGAAGTAGAGCGGTACAAGGCTAGGCTTGTCGCTCGAGGTTTCTCACAAACCTATGGAAAGGACTATGAGGAGACGTTCAGTCATGTGGCGAAGATGACGTCGGTGAGGACAGTCATAGCTCTAGCAGCATGTAGAGGGTGGAAGTTGTGGCAGCCTGATATGAAGAACGTGTTTCTATACGGAGAGATTGACAAGGACATATTCATGGTGCAACCACCTGGGTATGTGTCTAAGTCACATCCACGTCATGTCTGCAAGCTGAAGAAGGCCCTCTATGGGTTGAAACAGGCACTGAGAGCCTGGTATGGGAAGATTGCAGAGTATCTGCAGTTCTGTGGTTACGATGCCTCAGACTCAGACTCTAGCATGTTCGTGAAGAAGAGTGGAGATCTTCACATGCTGGTGCTGCTGTACGTCGACGACATGATCGTGACAGGGAACAATAGTGAAGAGGTCGCGGCGCTGAGACAGCAGCTAACCATTCAGTTTGAGATGAAGGATCTTGGTGAACTGCACAATTTCCTTGGACTTCAAGTGGAGAAGAGAAGTGGCGGGCTGCTCGTGGCCCAGAAGGCTTATGCCGAGAAGATCGTCGAGAGATTCGACATGAAGGAGGGGAAGAGCAGCTCCGTTCCACTAGAGGTTGGGTTGCAGCTTCGGAAGGAAGAAGTGAGGATTCTTCCTGATCCGAAGATCTTCCGGGCACTGGTGGGGAGCCTTATCTATCTGACCATCACAAGGTCGGGCATCGCCTTTGCTGTCGGCCGAGTGAGTCGGTACATGCAGGAACCGCGGAAGCCTCATCTGGAGGCAGCTAAGGGGATACTGAAGTATGTCAAGGGGACCCTTGAGATAGGGTTGCTCTATGGAGGGAGGACTAACTTCAAGATGCATGGCTACACAGATGCAGATTACGCAGGTGACGCTGATGATCGCAAGTCGACATCAGGTTACGTGTTCATGTGTGGAGCCACTGCCATCTCATGGTGTAGCAAGAAGAAGGACTCCATTTCTCTTTCCACCACTGAGGTTGAGTACAAGGCATCGTCCTTAGCAGCTAAGGAGTGTGTCTGGCTGAGGAGGCTGGTGGAAGATGTGGATGAGAAGGTCAGCGGACCTACTGTGTTGCGTGGAGACAACGAGAGTGCTCTAAAGCTGGCAACCAACCCAGTTTATCACGCAAGGACAAAACACATAGAGATCGAGCACCACTTCATCCGAGAGAAGGTGTTGGGTGGCTCACTTGCAATGGAGCACGTGCGAAGTGAAGAGAACTTGGCGGACATCTCCACAAAGCCCCTATCTGCAGGGTCGTTCAAGAAGCTTCGCGCTTGCCTTGGAGTTGTCCTTGATGCTCACTTCAAGGGGGAGTGTTGAAGTTGAAGTGTGCAAAGGTGAGGGGGCGAGTGGAGGCTGTGCAATGGGCGAGTGGAAGTGAGAGGGGGTGGCGAGTGGAAGCAGGAGGGGAGGTTGGCAAGTCCAGCAAGTGGAGGCTGTGCATGAGGGGCGAGTGGAGGAGTTGGAGTTGTCGAGTGGAGCCAGGCGAGTGGAGCTTTGGAGTCGGGCGAGTGGGTTGGCCGAGTGGAGTGGGCGAGTGCATGTATGGGATGAGTGCACCCCTCCTCCCCCCCCCCCCCCCATCTCTCCTATGTTTGTGCTTTCCTATAAATACCCCCCCCCCCCCCCCTTAGAGAGGGACATAGAAGAGAAGAGAGAGAGAGAACTAGTGTTGAACTAGTGAGTGAGAGTGGGAGTGTGCATACACCCCAAGAGTGACCAACCCCAACCAGCACCTCAGCGAGAGGTGAAGAGTGCAGAGTGCAGGGTTGCGTGCGTTGTGAAGTGGAGAGTGCGTTGACAAGGTCAACTGCACTGAGTGGAGAAGCGGACCTTGTCCGCGACAAGTTTTTTATATATCTCAGCTGACGTGATTCAAGGTGTATGCACCTTGTAGTCAGCTTGTCTTTGTAATTATTTGCCTAGTTATAAAGATTACTTCGTCTTTGTTCATCATTGGTTCCCTTGCATGGTGGTAGCATAAATTCTAACATTAACTACACACGATAAAAAAATTTAACAAGGATAACCTGCTGTAAATTATAAACTAAGACTATGAATAAATAAATTTAAAAACTGCTATTAAAATCAAAACTAAGAAAAACAAAACAAAAAAAAGGCAATAAAATCAAAAAGCAACAAAATCAAAATAAACGCAATAAACAAGTGAAAAAAAGACTTTTTTTCTCTTGACTCCCTCTTTAGATACTCACACGTGTTGTGTTCTCCGACAACGACGTCAAAAACTTGACGCAGAAACGACAAAAGTACCGATGTCGTCAAGTAATATTAAAACGAGAAGTTACCTCCGAGTATCGATCTCACGTGGAACACGGTGGGGTGAAGTTATTTATCGAGAAAAATCTTGAGATAGAAGTCTTTATGTCAGTGTTTAACGGGGTTTTTGATTTTGGACTAACGCTAATGCAAGGAAATAAAACTAAATTACTTTGCGGGTCGCCGGCACCGCTTTGCACGCTCACACAATGAGGGTCACATTCACCTCTTCTCACCACCACGGGTCATAAACAACGCTTCACTCATTGCACCTTGAAAATGCAAAGGCCAACCACTTGCCTCGCCGGCTCGTGTCTAACTTTACGACAACACAGCCCCGATCTCTCTCACACAACGTTAATCACAACACAACCACAATAGAATTCACAATCATAATGAAAAGACAACACAAGAGCAAGATCTAAACCAAACCATCCACAATATAAGATAAATCTATGAACACTCACACTCAATGGCCATGGTGTTTAAGTGCTTTAGAGGAATCACAATACACATATCAAGAAAATCTAAAGGTAGAAACAAGGAACGAGCTTACCACTCTATAAGCACCGAAATGAACGAGAGTCTCTTCCTCGGAGTTGAATGGGAGTCTAGCTTAATCCGCCGTCCTCGTCCTCCTCCTCGTTGGCTGCTTCCTTGATTCGGAAGGAGCTGTCACCTCCTTCTAGACAAGTCTTCTCCCATGTCGTCCACTTTAACACTTAGGGCTCCAGAATCGAAGAGCTCCAATGGAACTACGCTGATGCTTTCCCTTCCTTTACAATGCTTGGGGATGTTGGTGATGACCATAAGGACGAAACCCTAGAGCATTAGGCGAGAAAATGGGGGAAAAGTGCGGGCTGGTTCGGGCCTGCGGGCTGAAATAGTGAAAATCTGCTATATAGAAAAACAGGGCGCACGCGCCTGCGCCGCAAAATGCAAGCCCGTGCGTGAGGTAAAGAGAAGAAAAAACTGGGCATCTAGGCAGACACGGGAAATTGCACTGGGGTGCGGAAATCACGCACGCCCAAATTTGGATTGACCCAAATGGCGCGAAAAGCACAGAATGACCGTGCACGCGCAAATGCACGTGCGCGTACGGGCGTGCGGAAAACGTGCACGCACAAATTCAGATTGACAAAAATGTAACAACTAGGGAAGAAAGAGGCGCACGCGCGTGCAAAAATTCTGCGTGGGCGTGTGTGAGCTAATTTGAACATAACATCCTCTAAATTGCACGAAAATCCACCCCTACATTCATAAAAACATCCAAACAGTCCAGAACAACAATACACCTCAAATTGAGCTACAATCATACATATCGAGTGTCAGAATGGATAAAAACAACAGGAAACGCGGGGTGAAAACACTATATAGAAAGCACATATCAGGTATTTCAGACTTTTCTGAAATTTGTTGATGGCAAACAACCAACTATTTTCACAGACCAAGATCAGGTCATGACTATTGCTATTTAGCCGATATTCACTACCAACAGTCAATGTTTGTGTCAATGACACATCTCGAAGAAAACACCTTCAAAAGTCCATTGCTTCAACAATGACAAAATTGTTCGATCATTTTTCTATCAATGCATGAGCAAGTGTGATGGTGAATTTGAGTTTGATAGATATTAGAATGAGATGCTAACAAGAGGAAATTTGCATGAGAACAAATTGTTGGAGGGATTTATATACAGCTAGAAGAAAGTGTTCTACTGCCTTCAATAAAGATGTATTGGATCTTGGTATTTTGTCAACGCAAAGAAGCGAAACAGCCAATAATGATTTGCATTGTTGTTCAAAGGCAATCAGTTCACTTGTGGTGTGTTTCTCTAGTTTGGAGAAATTGGTATCATCATAGCGGAAATGTGAGCATGAAGAAGATTTTAAATGCAAGCAGGGTAGTTTAAGCTTAAAGTTCAAAAACTGTATCTTAAGCATGCGCCAAATGTGTACAACTGGGAAATTTTGCCATTTTCGAAAAAGCTTTCATGGAGGGAGCTGTTGGTGTTAGTATAGTGGAGGAAACGAGATACGATGACAATCATATTTTATATGTCATAAAGTACTGTGATAGAGTTGAAGATGATAAGAGATGGTTTGTGAACTTTGCCACCAATGATGCGGACAACTCATGTCAAGGTTTTGAAACTAAAGACATTATGCAAACATATTTTAAGGATATACAATTTAAGAAATGCAAAGCAGTTTCCATCCAAATATGTGATTAAAAGTTTCACTTTGGCATAGCCAAATTTGATTCCAATTTAGCTTTTAAAAACCACTTGATGTGATTTAGTTATGACTTTGCTCGCCGAATTGAGAACTGCAAAATTGCAAAGAAACATGTTCTGTGTGTAATGAATGATTTGGCGAAGAAAATTGATGAGATGGTAGACTACGATGAGAAACAGAAGAAATGATTCCTCGACGAGAAGGACAAAAATAAAACAATAGTTAGGGATTCGCTCGCGAAAGGCGTTTCGAACGCCAGTTTGAGGACCATTGGAAGAGAGGGATAAAAAACCATGTAATGTTGTCGTTATATTTTTCTACTCCACTTCTACAAAAAGAAATCATGCTCAATTGTTCAACTAATGAGCATCAATCGTCTCCACCGGCCACTCCGACTTGTTTCAATTTAAATGATGATTTTTTTTCATTTGTCATTTAATTTTCCTAACATTCCTGATGTATTCAAATAGTAAGTTAATATTGTTTATATCTATCAAATGTAAACAACAAGATGTCAGATTGCTCTGTTTGCTGACATCTACTACACAACATTATGCTATTGATTTATTGAACATATTTGATGTTTAGGTTGATGACATCTTCAAATAACAAATGACATTTAAGCATTGCTTTATTGATGTCTTCAAATAACAAATGACATTTAAATCTACATGTGAACAAATGATATTTCAGATTAATGCTATAAAATGTACCAAAATATCTCCCGCTAGTTCGACACGGAAACATATAAATGTTGTATAGTAGATGTTAGCAAAACAATTAAGTTTCAAGTTATTTTAAGGGAATAAAAATAAAGTTTTAATTTAAAATAACATATGATTAATTTGTTAATATATTTTGATTATATAATTTAACAGATTTGAGAGGTTTAATGATGGATAAAACTAAATTTCAAATATCATATTTAATAAATTGAATATGAATTGTCCATTTAAAAAAAAAAATTATATTGTTGACAAAAAGTTGAAAAATTAAGGATTTCAAATGTCCATTTTAAAGCTGAAGGATTCCACACATCTTTACAAAAAGTTGAAAAATAACAGGAATGTCAAAGATATTTTTCTTGTTATTTTTTATTATAAAATAGAATAACAAAATACAATATATATTTTCCTCTTGATTTTAATAAGACAGTAGGCAGATGAAACAAAAAAAACATTAAGATATAAATTGAGTCTAAGATGTATGGTCACTGCCCTAGAGAAATTGCATCACCCTCCGATAAAATTTTCAATTGATGCTCACTTCTCCAAGATATTACAATGGCATGACCCCGAAAACTCTTATGTGCACTGACAGGAAGAAACATAGAACACCCGAACTTTCGATGAACAAAACAAACTAAAAATATGAAAGAAATCATAGATATCGAGAGAGAATACATGTCAATATTTTTGTATAAAAACATACTCGTAAAAAATCCGAAAAACATATATTTATAAGCTCTCAGAAATAGTTAAGAGCATAATACGATCGTTAAAACAAATGATTATAAAATTAAATACAATTACCTCGAAAATAATACCGACAATTTTAACGTCATAATGTTAATTAAAAAAGATGACGGTAATAAATCCCAATGATTATCAGATTAAAATCGAGCAATAGAAAAGAAAACAAACAGAAAACATACTAAGGATCCCGTCTTCAATCGTCGATAGGGGGTCGACGAATGGTTACAACAACAACAACACTCAAGTCTTTATCCCTCTATAGTGGGGTTGGCTATATGGATCCTTTGTCGACATTGTGTCTTATCTTTAGTCGTAATCTCACTAATGCCTAAGTACATCATGTCTTTCCTTATAGTCTCATTCCAAGTCTTTATTGGTCTACCCCTACCCCGTCTAATGGTCTCCTTTGTACGTGTCCGAACCATCTTAATTAAAAAAAATGATGCTAAATGGAACAATTGGTGGTCGGCTAAAGAGATTCAAATTAAAATAAAATAAAACTATTTGATCAAAAATAACAATTCAATTATTACTCAAATCCCAAATTCAAATCCAGATTCAGGAGCATATATATGCCTACGTGCATGGTTCATAATTTCTCTTTATGTTTCTTTCAACATAACTAGAATGAGAAATATAATTTATATATCCATATAAAACAAGAAGATTTTGCATGGTGGAACTAAGGCTCTGTTTGGGACAGATGATGCTGATGAAAAAGCTGCTGATTGAAAAGTGCTGATTTAAAAGCAGTGATGAATAAGCTGCAGATGTTTGGACAGTTTGTGCATAAGTACTGATCGAATAGAGATTTTTAAATATGCTGTTTGGATGAACAACTTTTTGAAAATCATATTTTAAAACAAAAAACATTGAAATAAATACACTTCATGGGCAAAATTAAACATGTAATAATACTTAAATGATTAACAGAGTTCACTGAATTGAAGTAAATATTAACAGAGTTCCCTAATTACAGGGTTTAGGACATTCCCAAATTACAGGGTTCATGCAAACAAGCTTGTGGGCTTCCATGGTTGAAAGGGATCTCCCTAATGTCGTTTCATAGAAAGCAAATGCCCCTAAGTACAGGGTTTAGGGTAGATAGCTTGGTAATTAGATGACTCCATTACCTGTCGTCGCCGAGAGGAAGAGAGCACGTCGGCGAAAGTGCTCGAGCGAAAGTCGTCGGCGAAAGGGAGAGAGAACCACGTCGGCGTCTTCAATCGACGAGGGCGTGAGCGGCGTCTTCAATCGACGAGGGCGTGAGCGGCGTCTTCAATCGACGAGGGCGTGAGCGGCGGCGGCGGCGGCGGCGAGCGGCGGCGGCGAGGGCGTGATCGGCGTCGGCGGCGTCGTCTTCTCCTCGAGAGGTATCGAGGAGGGCGTGGTCGAGCGAGGGGATAAAAAAGGCAGAGAATCGCGAAATTAGGGTATTTAAGAACTGCGCTTTTGGAAGAGCGAAAGCGGGACTGTTGGCGTGGACGAAAAAGCTGCTTATCAGCTATTACCCAATAAGTGCGTTTCTAACAATTGCACAACCAAACAGTTCAAAAAGTGAGTTTGCGTTTGGAATACAACTTATACATCAGCATAAGCTGTCCCAAACAGAGCCTAAAGCGGCTTTATCATTTCATGAAAGATTTCTCTTCAACTATTTTGAGTTTCTTACAAATGATTTTGTGCTTTTATGATCAATCGATGTATAGCTCAAACATAAAAAAAAAACTTAAATGAAATGAATATAATGAATAAAATTTCCAACAACTTCCCTCTTTAACAAAAGACAGCAGAGCAAACATACCTGCTACAAATGAAAACCAATTAAAAACACTTCTTTGAAAGCTAATGAGTAAATAGAAATCAGGGAAAGAAGAGAGAAGCTGGCCGAACTAGAGGCAGAAGGAGAAGCTGGATTTCATTATGTTCATCATGTATATTTATACAGCTGCTTGATATTTGAATTATAGCTTATATTTGAATATATAGATGTTGAAAGAGTGTACAGCAACCAATGAATACATGGAAGCCATAGATGAATGGTAACGCGAGCCAGATACAGGAGAAAAATGGCTGGGCCGCTGGGTTCCCTTGAGAAGACTAATTGCACGCTGTGCCGACGGACGGGCCCATGGAATCAGCTACTAATGTTGCTTTATCGTGCCCCCGCCGAAAAATAAGAATAGACATGAGTGACATGCCGAATTGGTGAAGCTAGCATCTACAAGGTAGATGTTGTGGAAACGAGTATAGAACGATCAAACAAACATAAAATCAAAAACACATAAGACACAAATTTTCGTGGTTCACTCTAACATGAGCTAAGTCCACGGGCAGCAGCACCTCATTTTTCACTAGATCAAGAACAGAGGCGGTTACAAGAAAGTATGCGGATTTCAGATTTCTGAATGTGCCTTTAACACTAGAATGAAAAGTAGTTTATATAACACTTTGTACATTTACAATATACTAACGTCGTCTTTGGGTTAGGATTCGATGCATATAATTAATACTTTAATAGTAGGAATGAAGCTCATTGCATCAGGCTTGAGGGACTTGGCGGAGGCGGTAAATGGTGTTGTGAAGTTTGTACACATACTCTAGGATCTGAGGAAGAATGGAACCCTTGTGACTGCTGCATGGAAACATTGCCAAAAGGAGTGCTCTGCAAGAATGCATCATTAGCATCCAGTTTCAATTACCAACCATGCTAGACCGCTAGACAAGAGAATGAGATGAATAAGGGCAAGTTCGACAAGAGGGTTAAAGGTTTCAGGAAGACACGAGCGGGATTCTAGTTTATGTTTATTGTAAGGTTAGAACCACAAATGGCATAGGCATTCAAAGACTGGGATTTGGGTTGTTGGTTTGATGATGGTGGAGTTTGTTAATCACATGCTTCAAATTCTAATGAAATCTGAAATATTTTGGGTATTTTGTAAATGTACGGATTATTATATAAACTCCTTGTCGTTATAAGGTTTGAGATATTTTGAAATCTAAAATCCGCCAACTTTCTATAACTGCCTCTGCTCTGATCTAGTAAAAAACAGACGGCGGCTTCTGTGTTTTGATTTTCTGTTTATTTGATCACTCTACACTCACGTTTCCGTAACAGAGGATCGCAATAGTAGCTAGTCGGTTGATTAGATAGGCCGTAGTTTTGAGGGCATAAGGCCAGAAGCGTAGAGGTAGGGAGTCCTGATCAAAAAGAGTGCGGCCGATCTAAATGATTTGACAACGTCTTCTTTCAGTGGACCCAACATGATCTTGAATATAATGGGGGAGAGATGAGATTTAAAATGTTATAGGCGGAGAGTAAATGAGACGGTCTACGACATTCTCCCCACGTCGGTGTATATGGTATTGATTTTAGTTTTGGAGAAATTTTCCGCCAAAATTTTGAAGCATTCAAAGATGAGTGGTTCCTCAAATTTCAATTTGAGTGGGTACAATCATGTGTAAATTGTAAGGTGATCCACAAAAATTATGTAATATCAAAATTACCAAATGAGACAATGGAAGTCGGTCCCCAAACATCAAATATATTAGTTGAAATGTTGCTTGACATTGAATTGAATATATTTAAGAGGACATCTTCTGTCTTTTACAGAAGCACAAGTCACAATGTGAGCTAGGTAATTAGGAGCACCGGATATTGGATGACGATGCATGGATGACCGGGGAGTTGTTTCCAAATGTTGGAGTTAATGATGTTGCGGAAACAAGTCTAGAACGATCAAACAAACCGAAAATCAAAACACAAGACAGATTTACGTGGTTCACCTCAACATGGGCTACGTCCACGAGCAGCAGCAATTCATTTTTCACTAGATCAAGAACAGAGGTGGTTACAAGCAGAGTTGTTAAAGATGCGCCTAAGGCTCAAGGCTCACCAGGCTCAGAGGTTTGCGTCTTCGTGCGTCTTTTTGGGGTTTTGGAGCATAAAAGCGTGCCTGAGTGCAAGTAATGTTGTAAACTTTTTTTTCAAAATAATGTAAGATCTCATTAATTTTTGCATTATTTAGTGTTTGTAAAACATAATCGAGCGTTGAGACCTAGATATTATGCAAGTTACCGCATTGATTCTATTTTTTAAGAGATAAATAATTGTAATGAATGATTAATGAGTAGAATAAATAAATAATCTTATCAAGAAGATGAACTGTTGTTTGATGTTGATTGTTTAAATTGAATGTGGTTGCGTCTTGCCTTCGTCAGGCGCGCGTCAGCGCCTTGCTCCTAGGCTCCAAGACCCTTTTGCGCCTAGGCTCCAAGACCATTTTGCGTCATTGTGCGCCTTGCGCCTTTAATAACTAAGGTTACATGAAAGTAGACATATAATTAACAAATGATAAGATTGGTAGTGGGCTAATTTGTGGATGGAGCATTGGAGTGGATATGGAACTTGATCATTCATAAAGATTGTCCTTACTCCGCCTTCGTACCATGAACATGTTAATCTTGGTTAACATGAGTATGAGTTAGAACACCAAGAGTTTAGATTTGGAGATTGACCTATGTACGGTGGGGCTCGATCTGAGTTGAAGTGAGGATGAGATCATAGTTTTCGGTTTAGCAAGTATGATTAGTTGGCGTTGGAGTTTAGGGTCGCAACTGTTGGTGCTGGAGTGGAGAGGAGGCAGAAACTAGTTGGTGTTGGATGGTAATGTTGTTGAATTTTTTGGGTCTGCTATCGATCAAGAGAACCAACAATGGATAAAGAAGGTTTTATATCTCAACTAGGCAATCAATTACAAATACACACGGCTGAATACAAGTTGCATCCAACTTGAATCACAACAGCCTAAAGAAAGTAAGACTTTGGACACGGACAAGGTCCGCTTCTCCTCCCGAGCACACCTCGCTGGTGATACTCGCTCAGATACTCGCTCCTTGCCACAGAAGCTCGCTACTCGCTGTCGCCGGGCGATATTCACTGTCGCCTGGGCGATAGCTCTGATCCTCGCAAGCTCGCTGCTCGCGCTCCAGATACTCGCAAGCTCACTGCTCGCACTCCAGGATACTCACACGCTCGCCGCGCGCGCTTCCTCTCCTCCTCGCTGTCGCCTGGGCGATATCCACTGTCGCCGGGCGATATCTCCTCTACTCGCTACTCGCTCAAGGAACTCGCCGAACTCGCTCCAAGTCCGATGCTCGCCTGCCGAACTTACTCCAAGTCCGATGCTCGCCGGGTAGCACTCTGGTATCTCTAACTCGCTCAGAGTTGATGATACTCGCCACTTCTGATGGCTATACTCGTCACTCTCAGAGTATATACTCGTCACTGTCAGAAGGTGTATTCTTTAGGGGGGGTACCCCTCTATTTATAGGCAAACTCAAGGGGGGCGAGTAGTAGCAACCGCCGGGCGAGATCGCCGATACTCGCACGCTGTCGCTGATACTCGCACGTTGTCGTCGATACTCGCACGCTGTCGCCGATACACGCACGCTGTCGCCGGCGATAGCCACTGTCGCCGGGCGACAGCTCACTTCAAAAAACTAACACTCCCCCTTGAAGTGAGCTCCGGGAACAACTTCAAGCAATGAGCGAAGCCTCCGGAACGGCCCCGCAGATAGGGGCTTTGTGAATATGTCCGCAAGGTTGTCTCCGCTCCTCACATGCTCCACAGTGATCAAGCCACCCAGCACCTTCTCTCTGATGAAGTGATGCTCGATCTCAATGTGCTTGGTCCTCGCATGACACACTGGATTGGTTACCAGTTTCAATGCACTCTCATTGTCCCCGCGAAGCACAGTAGGTCCGCTGACCTCCTCATCCACATCCTCCACTAGTCTCCTTAGCCAGACACACTCCTGAGCTGCTAAGGACGACGTTTTGTACTCGGCCTCCGTGGTAGAAAGGGAAATGGAGTCCTGCTTCTTGCTACACCACGAGATAGCAGCGGCTCCACACAAGAACACATACCCTGATGTCGACTTGCGATCATCAGCGTCACCTCCATAGTCTGCATCCGTGTATCTGTGCAGCTTGAAGTTAGACTTCTCCTCATAGGACAACCCCATCTCAAGGGTGCCCTTCACGTACTTCAGAATCCCCTTGGCTGCCTCCAGATGAGGCTTCCGCGGCTCCTGCATATACCGACTAACTCGGCCGACAGCAAAGGCGATGTCCGGCCTTGTAATAGTCAAGTATATAAGACTCCCCACCAGAGCCCGAAAGATCTTCGGATCAGGAAGAATCCTCCCTTCTTCCTTCCGAAGCTTCAGCCCCGCCTCCAGAGGAACGGAACTGCTCTTCCCTTCTTTCATGCCGAATCTTTCGACGATCCTCTCGGCATACGCCCTCTGGGAAACATCCAGCCCGCCTCTTCTCTTCTCTACTTGGAGGCCAAGGAAATGGTGCAGTTCACCAAGATCCTTCATCTCGAAGCGTATGGAAAGCTGCTGCCTCAGCGCCGCGACCTCCTCAGGGTTGTTCCCTGTCACGATCATGTCGTCGACGTATAGCAACACCAGCACGTGAAGACATCCACTCTTCTTCACGAACATGCTGGAGTCCGAGTCTGAGGCATCGTAGCCGCATAACTGCAAGTACTCCGCAATCTTCCCATACCAGGCTCTCGGCGCCTGTTTCAGACCATAAAGGGTCTTCTTCAGCTTGCAGACGTGACACGGCTGGGACTTGGACACGTATCCAGGTGGTTGTACCATGAATATGTCCTTGTCGATCTCCCTGATAACTTCCCAAAAGGAAGTTATTTTCCTACTTATTTTATTCTAATTTTCATTAAAAAGAGAAAAATAATCCCCAATTATAGTAAATATGTTTAAATATCTTATTAATCAATATTGGACTGATTTCGGTCATTTTCCATGGTTTTCTATCTAAGATTGGTCAAAGGATTCAAGTTGGGGAAGCAATGGATCATTTATTGCTGATGCAGAAAATAGGTTGCAACGCCAAAAATTAGCAGGTTGCAACGTGGCGGCGAAATTCAGATTTTGAATTTTAAAAGAGGCGCCTACGTGTATTTCCAAAGGAGGCATCCCTTCAGATTTGGAATGGAAGTTAAGAGCACGAAATTACAGCATTAAAGGGGATTATTCTTGGGAGAGAACTTGAAAAAAGAAGAGGAGAGAACTTGGGAGGTCTTCTTCCTCTCAAGGATTTCGGCTAGGGCTTGGAAAAGGAGACTCGGTCCAGCACTAAGGAGATAGATCTGAACCTAAAAATATTCCTACATCATTTTGATTTCCGGAATCATGTCTAGTAAGATCTACTTTGATTTGCTACTCCTCTCTTCCTTCATGAACTAATTTTCTAAGTCTTGCATGTGTGAAGTACCTTAGTTGTGATGATGACTTGATTTTCATTTATAATTTGTGAATTTATTGACGTTGATCTTTATTAAATTTATGATCTTTTCTTGGGATTTTGGTTTAAGTTTCATCTTTAAAGTGCTTGGCAAAAATTCGAGAGATGAGTCGGGCTAGATGAACGTTTATTCGCACGGCGATATTCGAGAGAGGAGTCGTGTAGTTTTTAACCAAACTTCCGTATTTATACTTCATCGCGAGATTCGAGAGAGGAGCGTTGAAAGTGCATCATAAATTTTAATATAATTCCAAGAGAGAGAGAGAGATCTCCTCTTGAATTAGCAACCGTGATTCTAGCACTTCATGTTATTTTAATTTCATCTAAGTTGGAGACGACTAGAGGATTTGAAATAAACGGAATGGAGATCGAGAGATAAAGTTATCCAATTTAGAATCGTTGCAAGAGAATCATTAATACTTCATGAATTATCATTTTTATTAGTTATCTTCATAGCAAGGGAAAATCACATGTGAGACTATCTTTCCAAGTGAAGTTAAAGTAATTTAAGTAACTGTAACTAGAATTGTAGTTGTTTTATTTTATACTATTTACGTTTCTCTACCAATCATTATTACTTGCTTGAATTTAGAGAAAAAAGCAGAATTAATATTTGTGAGCGCTAAGTTAAGCACTTCCTCGTGGGAACGATCACTTTCTCATCATTTTATTACTTGTACGACACGTGCACTTGCGTATTTATATACACCTATCACGGGCGTATCAAGTTTTTGGCGTCGTTGTCGGGGAAGCGCGCTAATTTAGTGTTTTATTTCTCACAATATTTGTGAAACCTTACTACTTAGAGATCAAGCATTTGTTTGTTCGTGTTATTTGTTTTAATTTATTTGTCTATTTGAATACTGTTTGGTGTATGTCCAGGTATAGGCAAGTAGAATTATTGTCGTTGAATTCTGAAATTGAGCGTACCTGTAGACAAAACAGGAGAGACTTTAGAGCTGTCAATATTATTCATCCTGCGATGGATATCCCTCCACCAAATAATGCTAATAATAATGATGGTCAGGTGGATCAAAATGCCCAACCGCCAGCACCACCACGTATGACTTGTCACGATTATAACACACCTCTAAGGGGAGGTTTGCACTTCAGCATTGTTCGACCAGCAATTGCTGCTAACAATTTTAAAATAGACCCACTAATTATGCAACAAGTGCAAAACAATAAGTTTGGGGGTCTAGGTCATGAAGATGCAAATTCCCACTTACGGACCTTCTTAGCAATTTGCGATATGTTTAAGTTAGAGCATCGGAAGATGCAATCCTGTTGAGAGCATTTCCGTTCTCCTTAGAGGGGAGAGCTAAGGATTGGTTAGACTCGTTACCACATGAGTGTATCACCACATGGGACGAACTAGTCGATAGGTTCCTGAACAAATATTTTCCACCCTCTAAGACTGCAAAACTGAAAAGGGATATTACGACATTTTTACAAGGTAACGGGGAAACTCTTTACGATGCATGGGAGCGTTTTAAAGAGCTGTTGAGAAAATGTCCTCATCATGGGTTGCACCAGCACCAGCAAGTGTCCACATTTTACAATGGGCTGCAAACTGCAACCATGATTTTAGTCGATGGAGCCGCTGAGGGCTCATTGATGAAAAAATATCCTGAAGACGCGTATGCTATTTTAGAAGACTTAACATCTAATAATTATCAAGCATATGAGAGGCAAACTAATAGTAATCCAGCGGGAGTCCATCAGGTGAACCAAATCACTTCTTTGGCCGCTCAGATGGCGTCGCAGTTCAATTTAATTAACAAAAGATTAGATTCACTCTCAACCCCTATAACTAGTGCCCCGCTCACAGTTGAACAACTAAATCAAATAACTGAAGAAGCAAACTATGTGGGAGGGCAACCAAGACAAATTCCGCCAGGATTTGCCAATCATTATCACCCCGAGTGGCGAAATCATCCAAATTTTTCCTGGAAGAATAATCAAGGGATGAGTCAACCACAAGGTTTTAATCAAACTATGAATCAACTACCTATCAATAACAACTCTCAACCCCAACAAGTAAACCAAAGGAAGGTGACTGATGAGTTTATCTTAGGCATGTTCCAAAAGTATGACTCAAAAATGGTAGGAATAGAATCAACGTTAAGATCACTAGAAACTACTATGGGTCAACTTGCAAATTCATTAAGTCAAAGGCCCATTGGAACTCTACCTTCTGATACCACACCCAATCCAACAAAAGATAATCATAATAACCATTGCAAGGCTATTGCACTAAGGAGTGGTGTAGAGATCCCAAGTGGGGAGGGGTTGCTTGAGAAAGTTAGGGAAGAAGAGACGAGTAAGAAGCCAAGTGAGTCGAGCATATTAGAGAAGGAAGAGTTGGTTGAGAAAAATGAGGTGGGAGATAAACAAAAAGAGAAACTAAATCAAAAGAAAGAAGTAGTCTATCCACCACCCCCATTTCCGACTAGACTTGTTAAATCCAAACTTGACACACAATTCCAAAAGTTTATGGAGATTTTCAAAAAGTTAACTATAAATATCCCATTTGCTGAGGCTCTTGAGCAAATGCCAAGTTATGCCAAGTTTATGAAGGATATCTTGGCAAAGAAAAGAAAGTTTGTTGATAAAGAGATAGTGGCGTTGACTGAGGAGTGTAGTGCTATATTGCAGAAGAAGTTGCCACCCAAGCTTAAGGACCCCGGTAGCTTCACAATTTCTTGTTCTATCGGTTTAAACTTTGTTGGGAGAGCTCTATGTGACCTTGGGGCGAGCATTAATCTGATGTCTTTATCTATCTATAAGAAGTTTGGTTTAGGGGAGATCACACCTACATCTCTGACTCTACAGTTGGCCGATAGATCTCTAGCATTTCCCAAGGGAATTGTAGAGGACGTATTGGTTAAGGTGGATAAATTCATTTTCCCCGCCGATTTTGTGGTACTTGATATGGATGAGGACAAGGATGTCCCCATCATTCTTGGTAGACCATTCTTGGCCACCGGACGAACACTCATTGACATCCAAAAGGGTGAGCTTACGATGAGAGTTAATGATAGAATGTGACATTCAACATCCTCAAGGCTATGAAATTTCCGGATGATAAGGAGGAGTGTTTCTCCATTGAGGAAGTGAATGCACCTACACGCATGATGTATGATGAGAATGATTGAGAGCGTAAAATCCTGAGTGTGTTAACAAATGAAGAAATAGAAGAGGAACCAGACTTAACGGAAACTGTAGAAGCTTTAAGTATTTATGAGCATATACCAAATGCTAATATGTTTGAGTTAATAAGTAGACCAAGTGAGTCTAAGGTCATGAAGCCTTCTATCTTAGAGCCACCTACACTTGAATTGAAACCGCTACCCAAAAACTTAAAGTATGTTTTTCTAGGTAAAGATAACACACTACCGGTTATTATTGATGTATCTTTAGTTAAGGAAAATGAAGAGAAATTGCTTGAGGTTCTTCGTGAGTATAAAGGAGCAATGAGTTGGACCATTGCAGATATTAGAGGGATAAGTCCGTCAATTTGTATGCACAAAATCCTTTTGGAAGAAGAAGCAAAAGAGTCAGTTGAACACCAACGAAGACTTAGCCCACCAATGAAAGAAGTGGTCAAGAAGGAGATAATCAAATGGTTGGATGCGGGTATTATTTATCCTATCTCCGACAGTCGGTGGGTAAGTCATGTTCAATGTGTGCCAAAGAAGGGGGCATAACGGTAGTTAAGAAAGAGAGCAACGAGTTGATCCCCACTAGAACGGTAACTGGATGACGGATTTGTATGGATTATCGAAAGTTGAATAAGGCGACTAGGAAAGATCATTTCCCACTTCCATTTCTCGATCAGGTTCTTGATAGGTTAGCAGGAAATGAGTATTTCTGTTTCTTAGATGGTTACTCGGGGTATAATCAAATCATGGTAGCTCCCGAGGATCAGGAGAAGACTACCTTCACCTGTCCTTTTGGGACATTTGCATTTAGGAAAATGTCATTTGGATTGTGTAACGCTCCTGACACATTCCAGCGCTGCATGATCGTTATTTTTACTTATCTGATTGATGAGGGGATCGAGATCTTTATGGATGATTTTTCAGTATTGGGAGATCATTTGATGAATGTCTGAAAGTGTTGAAGAAAGCTTTGGATAAGTGCATTCAAACCAATTTGATCCTAAATTGGGAAAAATGTCACTTTATGGTCAAAGAAGGAATTGTTTTAGGACACAAGGTGTCAAAGAAGGGATTGGAAGTAGATCGTGCAAAGACAGAGGTTATAGAGAAATTGCCTCCACCAACTAATGTTAAGGGAGTGCGAAGTTTTTTAGGACACGCCGGCTTCTACCGTCGTTTCATTAAGGATTTTTCTAAAATCTCCAAGCCACTAAGTCATTTATTAGAAAAAGATTCACATTTTAACTTTGATGAGGAATGTCTAGCCGCCTTTCATTCTTTGAAGCAAAGTCTGATTTCTTCACCCATTATTATTTCACCCAATTGGTCTTTACCATTCACCATTATGTGCGATGCTAGCAACTTTGTTGTGGGCGCAGTTTTAGGACAGGTGCATGACAAGGTCTTTCACACAATCTACTATGCTAGCAAGACGTTGATTGATGCACAAGTAAACTACACAACTACCGAGAAGGAGTTATTAGCAGTCGTTTTCGTTTTTGACAAATTTCGATCCTACTTGGTAGCTTCTAAGGTGATTGTTTATACGGACCATGCAGCAATTCGATTCTTAGTGGAGAAAAAAGACGCTAAACCTAGATTGATTAGGTGGGTTCTCCTCTTGCAAGAGTTCGACTTAGAGATTAAAGATCGTAAGGGAGCGGAGAATCCGGTAGCAGACCACCTATCACGTCTGGAGTATGAGTGTGAGAAATATGTGGACATAGAGATTAGAGAGAATTTTCCTGATGAGAGGTTGCTGGCAATATCTGAGGCGAGTATGCCATGGTATGCAGACATTGTGAACTACATAGTGAGCAATGTATTTCCCCCAGACATGGACTATCAACGAAGAAAAAGGTTTCTCCACCAGGTGAAATCTTACATATGGGATGATCCGTATCTGTTTAAGATTTGTGCTGACCAAGTGATCCGCAGATGCATCCCGGAGGTAGAAGTACAAGGTATCCTAGCAAAATGTCATGCTTCACCTTATGGTGGACACTTTATGGGAGAGAGATCAGCAATAAAAGTCCTAGAGGCTGGTTTCTATTGGCCAACACTATTTAAGGACGCTCATAGATTCACAAAATGTTGTGATAGATGTCAAAGAACGGGAAACATCAATCGAGGGGATAGCATGCCAATGACTAATATTCTAGAGGTGGAGATTTTCGATGTGTGGGGAATAGATTTCATGGGCCCATTTGTAAACTCAAATGGAAATCTTTATATACTTTTAGCTGTGGATTACGTCTCGAAGTGGATAGAAGCTATAACCACACCGAAGAATGATGCTAAGGTTGTTCTAAAATTTCTTAAGGCTAATATTTTTTCTAGATTCGGTACACCCAGAGCCATAATAAGTGACGGTGGAGCACACTTTTGTAATACTCAATTTAAATCGCTCCTTCGAAAATATGGAGTCACTCACAAAGTCGCCCTTGCGTACCATCCTCAAACAAATGGTTTGGCTGAAGTTTCTAATAGAGAGATAAAATCAATCCTAGAAAAAACGGTAAGCACAACTTGTAAGGATTGGTCACAAAAACTAAACGAGGCATTATGGGCTTATAGGACGGCATTTAAAACCTCGATAGGCCTAACCCCATATAAAATGATCTATGGCAAATCTTGTCATCTTCCCGTCGAATTGGAGCACAAAGCATATTGGGCAATAAAAAGGTTGAATTTCGATCTCCAAGAAGCGGGCAAGAACAGACTTTTTCATTTGAACGAATTGGAAGAAATCAGATCTAACGCGTATGAAAATGCTAGGTTGTACAAGGAAAGGACGAAGAAATGACATGATTTGAGGTTGCGAAGAAAGGAGTTCAAAAAAGGGCAGCTCGTCCTCCTGTATAACTCACGACTGAGATTATTCCCGAGAAAGTTGAAGTCACGATGGTCTGGACCTTTTCAGGTGGAGGAGGTACATCCGTTTGGAGTGATAACGATTTGTAATGAGAGAGACGGATCAAAGTTTAAAGTAAATGGACAGAGGTTGAAGGAATATTATGAAGGTAGTGACCAGCGCGAGGCGATTGTGTTAACTTTCAGTTGAAAATGAAATAGGGAAAGCGTCCGGCCGAGACGTTTTAAACGAGGCGCTAGGTGGAAGGCAATCCATCCTCTCCGTTATTTTCTATCGTTTTTAGTTAAGATTGTTTGTTTTATGTTTTTCTTTTTCAATTTGAGGAAAATTCGTGATGGAAGAGAGCACATCTGCTCCGGAAATCAAAATGAAAAATGGTATGAGAATGCAATGTGGATCGTGGTAGTAAATAATTTTAGAAAGAAATTTTCCAGAATTTAGGTTGCAACGCAAAAAATTCGCGCGTTACAACGTGCTAGCCTCGGTGGTAGCTTTAATTTCTGGCAGTTTGATTTTCCGCGTCGCAACGCAATATTTTTGCACGTTACAACAAGCTAGCCTCGGTGGTAGCTTTAATTTCTGGCAGTTTGAATTCCGCGTTGCAACGCATAAATTTTGCGCGTTACAACTTGTTAGCCTCGGTGGGACAACGCATAAATTTTTCTTATTTTTGCGCGTTACAACGCATAAATTTTGCGCGTTGTAACGCATAAATTTTGAATTCCGCGTTGCAACGCATAAATTTTGCGCGTTACAACGCATAAATTTTTCTTATTTTTGGATAATATTTCTGTGAAATTAGTGCTGTGATGTTTGCATATTTTAATTTTATTGCTCATTACCTTGCATTCCATTACTTTAGTTACTTGAAATGTTTTGCTAAGATATGGCTCCATCCAATATCCATTGCTAACGTTAGAATCTTTAAATTAAAAGCTACTTTATTAGGGTTATGCTTTTGTTTGGTTTTGTGATGTTATTTGCAGATCCTCTGAACTACTGGGCTATGATTCGACCGAAGCACTCATGGATTATGAATTCTTTGGAAGGTGGCTATGCAACATGCAGAAAAATATGAGGGGAGTATTTGTTTTACATTATTTCTATTTCTTTCATCGTAAAATTGTCAATTATTTCCTCTTTTATATTTTCACTGAGTTCATTGCTAGGGACTAGCAATGTTTAAGTGTGGGGGTGGTTAGAGTGCAACCCCTACTGCTTGGATAAAGACTTATTTATTTATATATGCGAACTCAATAACTCCGTCTTTGTTTTTGCAATTTAACCTATATGACATTCTTGTTATCCAATGATAATCGAGTGGTATGGCCGGTTAATCAAACGATTTCAGACACAAAATTTGAAATTAGTGAGAATTTTTTTTGGTAAAGCGCTCTTAAGTCTGATTTAAGCACAATTTTCCTTGAAAGATTTTACTTCAAAACCTAGCTTTTGATATGGCTTTCTAAAATATTATGGGAATGGGTGAGTAAGAACTGAGTTAGCGATGTTGGCTGAAGCTTGGGTTTATGTAGTTAAACCATTTTGACCCTCCACTACAATCTTTGTAGTTGAACTCTTTTCATGTTGATACGTATTATTCCACGCTTACCTTCCCAATATTCTTATTAGTTACGTCTTAGTATATTAGCCATTTTATGGGTGTTTAATTAAAAAAAATGATTGAGATTCATAGTGATGTGGGCCTAAGTATATGTATACATACCTGGAATGATCCCTACTATGCTAGCAAATTATAAATTATAAAAAAAAAATTGCATCATAGTGATTATGTGGCCTGGGTATGTACACTTATACTTGAAATGATGCCTACTATGAATATAAAAAAAAGAGTGAAAATGTCAATAAACCCCATGATTTGGTGAATTATTAAGATTACGGACTAAGGGAATGTCTTTCTGCTATCAACATCATCCCTGAACGCGTAACCAAGTCGATTCTACTCTCATTTGAACTACAGATCTTTGTGTAGGCTCAATCAATAATTTAGCTATTCTTATCCTTCCCTATGTTGCGGAGATCTAATGTTAAAAGATGTTTAGGAGTAACTAATTTTAAGGAAAAGCACACACAACACTTATGACTTTATTTGAGCTTTACCTTTCATTCGAGCTAATGGATTTGTGAATGATTGAATTCGTGTTGATTTATTGGCTTATCAGTTGAGTAAAGCGGATTTCATTAATATGCCTTAGTTAATTTGTTGTTAAGGATGTGTGATTATCTGAGTTTGCACAATTTCATCAGTTCTTTATTCAAGTTTTGAATTTATTATTTTGTTGCTAGGGACTAGCAACTGACTAAGTGTGGGGTGTGATAACTTCCCAAAAGGAAGTTATTTTCCTACTTATTTTATTCTAATTTTCATTAAAAAGAGGAAAATAATCCCCAATTATAGTAAATATGTTTAAATATCTTATTAATCAATATTGGACTGATTTCGGTCATTTTCCATGGTTTTCTATCTAAGATTGGTCAAAGGATTCAAGTTGGGGAAGCAATGGATCATTTATTGCTGATGCAGAAAATAGGTTGCAACGCCAAAAATTAGCAGGTTGCAACGTGACGGCGAAATTCAGATTTTGAATTTTAAAAGAGGCGCCTACGTGTATTTCCAAAGGAGGCATTCCTTCAGATTTGGAATGGAAGTTAAGAGCACGAAATTACAGCATTAAAGGGGATTATTCTTGGGAGAGAACTTGAAAAAAGAAGAGGAGAGAACTTGGGAGGTCTTCTTCCTCTCAAGGATTTCGGTTATGGCTTGGAAAAGGAGACTCGGTCCAGCACTAAGGAGATAGATCTGAACCTAAAAATATTCCTACATTATTTTGATTTCCGGAATCATGTCTAGTAAAATCTACTTTGATTTGCTACTCCTCTCTTCCTTCATGAACTAATTTTCTAAGTCTTGCATGTGTGAAGTACCTTAGTTGTGATGATGACTTGATTTTCATTTATAATTTGTGAATTTATTGACGTTGATCTTTATTAAATTTATGATCTTTTCTTGGGATTTTGGTTTAAGTTTCATCTTTAAAGTGCTTGGCAAAAATTCGAGAGATGAGTCGGGTTAGATGAACGTTTATTCGCACGGCGATATTCGAGAGAGGAGTCGTGTAGTTTTTAACCAAACTTCCGTATTTATACTTCATCGCGAGATTCGAGAGAGGAGCGTTGAAAGTGCATCATAAATCTTAATATAATTCCAAGAGAGAGAGTGATCTCCTCTTGAATTAGCAACCGTGATTCTAGCACTTCATGTTATTTTAATTTCATCTAAGTTGGAGACGACTAGAGGATTTGAAATAAACGGAATGGAGATCGAGAGATAAAGTTATCCAATTTAGAATCGTTGCAAGAGAATCGTTAATACTTCATGAATTATCATTTTTATTAGTTATCTTCATAGCAAGGGAAAATCACATGTGAGACTATCTTTCCAAGTGAAGTTAAAGTAATTTAAGTAACCGTAACTAAAATTGTAGTTGTTTTATTTTGTACTATTTACGTTTCTCTACCAATCATTATTACTTGCTTGAATTTAGAGAAAAGACAGAATTAATATTTGTGAGCGCTAAGTTAAGCACTTCCTCGTGGGAACGATCACTTTCTCATCATTTTATTACTTGTACGACACGTGCACTTGCGTATTTATATACACCTATCACGGGCGTATCAAGTCCCCATATAGGAATGCGTTCTTCACGTCCAGCTGCCATAGCTTCCAACCTCGGCACGCCGCCAAAGCGATGATCGTCCTCACTGACGTCATCTTCGCTACGGGACTGAAGGTCTCCTCGTAGTCCTCTCCGTAGGTCTGTGAGAAGCCTCGAGCGACAAGCCTCGCCTTGTACCGCTCCACTTCTCTATCAGCCCTCTTCTTCACCTTGTACACTCACTTGCATGTGACAGGTTTGATGCCCTCCACCATGGGAACCAGGTCCCATGTCTCGTTCTTCTCTAGGGCCTCCATCTCCTCGTTCATGGCCGCGTCTCACTACTTGATGCCAGCAGCATCCTCAAAGCAGGCAGGTTCCCTCTCATCGAGTGGTCCTGCGAAGAAGCAGGAAACCAGACTCACGAAGTTCCCCTCCTTATAGCGAGCAGGCGGGACGATGGTCCTCTTCGACCTCCTCAAGGCTTGGCCACTGTCTACCACTCCGGTAGACTCCTCTGGTTGAGCTCCTCTCTGAGCTCCTCTCAAAACTCCTCCTGTAGCAGTGCTCTCCCTGCTACTTGAGTTCGTAGCTCCCCCTGAGCCAGAAGCTCCTCCTGAGCCAGATGGCGATGGAGCACTTGGAGATAACTCCAACTCCACAGTAGGGTCCTCAGTGACCCACTTCTCTTCCCTGCTAGCTTCTCCACTCTCCGGCAGCTCCACAGAAGGGACTCCCTGGTATGAGACCAGTTCGTCAAACACAACGTCGCGCGAGACGACGAACCTGTGAGTCTGCGGATCCATGCACTTCCACCCCTTCTTCCGCTCATCGTAGCCGATGAAGATACACTTACTCGCTTTCGGCTCCAACTTGGTTCTCTGAGCGTCCGGGACGTGCACGAAGCAGGTAGAACCGAACACCTTCATGTGACCCACATTTGGCTTCTCTCCAAACATGAGCTGGTGCGGAGACACCATCCTGTTGGGACTCAATGGTAGCCGGTTGATCACATGGGTGGCACACGCCATTCCCTCCGCCCATAAGGCCTTGGGAATGCTCTTGGCATGTAGCCAACTCCTGGTAGTCTCCACCAGATGGCGGATCTTCCTCTCTGCCACCCCATTCTGCTGCGGGGTGTGAGCGCAGGAGAGCTCCCGCCGAATGCCAAACCTCCTGCAGAAAGAAGCAAACTCATTGGAGGTGAACTCCCCTCCATTATCGCTTCTCAGCTTCTTCACTCTGCGGTCCAGCCTCCCTTCCACAAGTTCCTTCCACTCTTGGAACTTCTTGAATACTTCTGACTTCTCTCTCAGAAAGTATACCCACGTATAGCAGGTGTAGTCATCCACCAGAACCAGCGCATACTTATTTCCTCCATAAGTAAGGGTGGCGCACGACCCCATAACATCAGCATGTACGCACTCAAGAGGTGCCCTACACCTGGTTTCTGACTTGTCAAATGGAAGTCAATGTGACTTTCCATATTGGCATCCGTCGCACACATGGCCGTCGCCGTAGGAAGAGAGATGAGATAGGCCACTCACTAGGCCCTTTGCCGCCATCATCTTCAGCTTGTCCATCCCCACATGACCCAGCCTCTCATGCCAGATCACAGCGCTGTCGTTTGTCTTCAGCTTGTCCACGTAGGCATTTGCAGACAGGACATACAAATCCTTCACCCTTCTCCCGGTGAGCGTGACGTCAGCATCGACAGACGAAAGGTTCTTCAAGAACTTCACTTCCTTTGGTCCAAACAGCACGTGGTATCCAGCATCCACGGCGTTAGCCACTGAGAAGAGGTTCTTCTTCATGTCAGGCACATGATAGACACTCTTCAGTGTCACTGGCTTCTCTCTACTCCCAAGGGACACCTTCCCTTCTCGCTCCACTGGATGTACCGTATCATCCGCAGTGATGATAGCATCCGTTCCTTCATAGGCTGCCAAGGAGGCGAACTTCGACATATCTCCTGTGAGATGATGCCCGCAACCGGAATCCACTATCCAGTCGTCCTCGAGGTTGATGGAGGCTAAGACATCGACTGACGTTGTCGTCATCTCTGCCAGGAAACAATTGTCCCCCCTCTCACCGCCCTGGTGACCTCCACCTCTTCCTCCACCTCTCTGGTGATCTCCCTCTTTGTTAGCAGCATGACCGGCCTTCAGATTAGACCGGCAGTCCTTTGCCATATGCCCATACTTTTTACAGGCAAAGCAAAGGTATCTCCCCTTCTCGTCACGGGCAGGAAGAAACTTCCCCTCATCTCCCTGAGAGGACGTTGAAGGTCCCTCTCCGGGGTTCTTCTTTCTCTTGTCCCAGGATTTCCTCTTTCCGGAGAACAAGGCCTCGCCATCTTCTCCTGAGATGGATACTCCCGCCATCTGCTTCGCCAAGCTCTCCTGTGACGACAGCAGGTTCTCTAGCTCCAGAAGGGAGGGCTGAGTAGCCCATCCTTGCACGGAAGTAACGAAGGGGACATACTCCCTCCTCAAGCCTCGGAGTATGTGCCGCTTCAACTTCGCCTCTGAGATTGGCTCTTCAGGATCCAAGGCCGAGATCTCCCCACATAGGTTCTTCACCCTCAGGAAGAAGGTGGATATCGCCATCTCGCCTTGAGTCGACTTCGCCAGCTCATTCTCCAGGAATTGTAGCCGCGCCACATTCTTCTTGTTGAATAACCCATCGAGGGCTATCCAGATCGCAGACGCTGACTTGCAACCTATGATGTGGTCGAACAAGTCAGGTGATATGGCTCTCTTCAAGGTGAACTCCGCCTTGGCATTGGTCTTCCTGCAAGCTCTCACAGCTGGACCATTATCACCGGCAGCTACAACTTCCTCTTGCTCCCCACCACCAACAACCTCCCAGAGATCCTCTCCAAGAAGGTAGCTCTCCATACAAGACATCCACTTCTTGTAGTTGGTTTGATAAAGCAGCTCGATTCCTAGTCCTCTCGCAAAACCTCCTCCGCCGTCCATCTTGGAAGACAACCTTGAACTTCGATAGCACGCGCTGCTTCAGCAACCTGCCTCTGATACCATGTTGAATTTTTTGGGTCTGCTATCGATCAAGAGAACCAACAATGGATAAAGAAGATTTTATATCTCAACTAGGCAATCAATTACAAATACACACGGCTGAATACAAGTTGCATCCAACTTGAATCACAACAGCCTAAAGAAAGTAAGACTTTGGACACGGACAAGGTCCGCTTCTCCTCCCGAGCACACCTCGCTGGTGATACTCGCTCAGATACTCGCTCCTTGCCACAGAAGCTCGCTACTCGCTGTCGCCGGGAGATATTCACTGTCGCCTGGGCGATAGCTCTGATCCTCGCAAGCTCGCTGCTCGCGCTCCAGATACTCGCAAGCTCACTGCTCGCACTCCAGGATACTCGCATGCTCACCGCGCGCGCTTCCTCTCCTCCTCGCTGTCGCCTGGGCGATATCCACTGTCGTCGGGCGATATCTCCTCTACTCGCTACTCGCTCAAGGAACTCGCCGAACTCGCTCCAAGTCCGATGCTCGCCTGCCGAACTTACTCCAAGTCCGATGCTCGCCGAGTAGCACTCTGGTATCTCTAACTCGCTCAGAGTTGATGATACTCGCCACTTCTGATGGCTATACTCGTCACTCTCAGAGTATATATTCGTCACTGTCAGAAGGTGTATTCTTTAGGGGGGGGGGGGGGGGGTACCCCTCTATTTATAGGCAAACTCAAGGGGGGGCGAGTAATAGCAACCGCCGGGCGAGATCGCCGATACTCGCACGCTGTCGCCGATACTCGCACGTTGTCGCCGATACTCGCACGCTGTCGCCGATACACGCACGCTGTCGCCGGCGATAGCCACTGTCGCCGGGCGACAGCTCACTTCAAAAAACTAACAAATGTGAGTTGGATACAGGAGAGAAATGGCTGGAAGCTGGGCTGTGTCAAGACCTTTGATTATCGGCTACTGATATTGTTGAATCGATTAGAAACTCAGCTGAAAACCAAAACCATTCATATTTTGAGAATGCTTTCGAAAGAACCCAATCCATCTTATCAATACCAGATAGAGATGAAAAACAATGACCACAAATTATTAATCAACTATCCTTAAGAGGCGCAAACCTCTTAAATTTGACTTACCCGCAGCAGAAAGTCAAGCCATGATGCCGAATTCAAACTCCTCTTCCCCCACCACGAGGAAATGAGGCCCCTCGTCCAGCACCTTCGTTCCATCTTCCTCAGTGTGAGCAAAGTGCTCGCATGGCTTCAACACAAACTCAACATTATCTCTCCCCCCTGCCTTCAAACTCACACTTTCAAATCCAACCAGTTGCTTCCCCGCCCTGCCTCTCTCCGAGCTTGGCCTGCGCAAAAACACAAGCACGGAGTGCTTTCCATCCATGAATCCTTTGTTCTCCACCTCGATCAAGGCCGAGAATTCGAGCACCTTGCAGTCTAAAATGCTCATCTTTGAGATGGCGTGGCTGGTGATGCCTGATTTGGATTGGACGGCGGTGATTGATTTGTTGAGGAGAAGGGGAGTTCGGGGTACGGATTTGAATTTGTAGGCGAAGGTGGAGTAGCTGAGGCCATGGCCGAATTCGAAGACGGGGTTCCCGGTGTAGAAGCGGTAAGTTCTTCCAGGGTACCCTGCGGCAGGGTCTGCTCTCATCCTCATGTCGGTCATGGGGACTCTAGTGAATTCTTGTGGGTACCAAGTCAGTGGCAGTCTCCCCCCTGCAGGTTAAGTCATGAAATCATATGAGAGGTTTTTAAGGTTCTATCGAAATCAGTATTGTGCATTTGACTACAATTTTATTCAATATTCATACTGTGTTGATGTATCTTAACAGTAAGATCAAACAATATGGAGCACAAAAAAAAACTAATTTAGCTCTCCTCATTATAGAATAGAATGCAAAGCAAAATGATATTACAATTTGGTGGATTGAAAACTGAACATGGTGTAAATTAGCCTAAGTATCCAACGATAAAATGGTCCCGTCAAAAACCCAATCGGTCAAGCCGAGGATATTAAGCAAGCAACATGACATTTTGATGATCATAAATTTTGGATCATCGCCCACATTTGAAGGCCCAAGCAATTCTCAGTCTGAAAATTTTGGATTTTTGAAGTAAATGGCACACTTATAATTTTTTTAAATTTTTGTTTAGTTGTCGTGCGACCTTGAGGTCACGGGTTCGAGTTCTGGTAGCAGCCTCTTGCAAAAATGGAGGGTAAGGCTTGCCTACATTTCACCCTTGTGGTGGAACCTTTCCTCGGACCCTAGTTGCGCGGGGATGCTTTGTGCACCGGGCTGCACTTTTTGTTTAGTTGTCGTGTGACCATTTTGTCACGGGTTCGAGTTCTGGAAGCAGCCTCTTGCAAAAATGCAAGGTAAGGTTTGCCTACATTTCACCCTTGTGGTGGGACCCTTCCCAGGATCTTCGCTGCTCGGGGATGCTTTGTGCACCGTGCTGCCTTTTTTTGTGTATTCTCTTTTAGTAATCTAAACTCTAACTATACAAAGGTTGCTCGTGTGTTTTGAGAACTTTACTTTTATTTTCTAATCAAAAGACGCTAAATTTTTCCATTCTTCTAGTGTTTAATTGGCTTCAAACTTCTAAGGCTTTGATGACAATCAACCCTCTCTTTATGTTTATTCTGCGTCAATGCAATAAAATTGATGAGCTTGGTTCTTCATGATTTTCTATATAGCTAAATCCATTTGAAATGACATATAAATCAATCTATTAAACAAATTTAGCTCACAAATTGCCAATAGTAAAATGCAAGTGACAACTATAATATAGTTAATATCTCTTTCTCGCTCCTCCCTCTTTAAAACGAACACAGAGACACATAAAAAATTCACCCTATTTGCTAGTAAATACTAATTGTTAAATATCTTGTTGGCTCAACTTATTTACTCCACACAAAGAATCCAATCTCATTGTTGTAATCCAACTATCCAAGGGAAAGTAAGTTATGTAATCAAGATTAATATTCAATCCATGGAAGTTTCTTTAATTCTTGCATAGTATAATTAACTCTAATTTTGCAGCATTAAATAGCTCATAAATGTAATCAATCACAACGGGCTCCCTAATCTTAAAGCAACTTGAGATATGGAAGAATACTTCACCTGGATTATGTTCACCGAATATAATCTCCGCAATCGCAAATCCGCCGGCTTCCCCAGGATAGCCGCCCCACAAAACACCGCCAATCTTATCGTCACCTTTTACAAACGAGACATCCACGGGACCACCACAGAACAAAACCAAGATCACTGGCCTCTTCGTAGCCCCCGCGACACTAGTGATAAGTCTTTGTTGCATCCCGGGAAGAACCAAATCCTCTCTATCAAAGTCCTCCCTTTCCACAGTCTGATCTAATCCCATGAACAATATCACATAGTCAACCGAGCTCACCAGCTTCACCGCCTCATCAATGTGGCTCGTGTTACAGACAACAGCATCGCACCCGGCTACGAATCTTGTGTTCTTAACGTAGTTCTGAAGCACTTGAAGAGGAGTGCTCGATTTGCATGGGGGCCCATTATAGTTTCCTAGTAGATTTGAAGCACGGTTCGCATTTGGACCAATGACGCCGATTGACGAAACCTTTGGTTTCGATAAAGGAAGGATTTTTTTCGAATTTTTCAGGAGAACTATGCCATCCCGAGCAGCTTCGAGAGCCAGGTACTGATGGGAAGGCGAGCAGACCTGTTTCGAGGCAATGTTGCCATAGAGTAGGTTCTTGGGACTTCCGTTGAAGAACCCGAGCCGCATTCTTACGGAAAAAAGGTTGCGAAGGGCTCTGTCGATATCATTTTCCGATAATTTTCCTTTTTGTATGGCGGAGTAAGCGTATTTCTGAACATAGTCACCACAGTTCACATCCATTCCTGGAAGATGAAACAATTACTCTTCACCAATGCCATTAGATCTCAGGTTAACAAAATGGTTGAAGAGTGTACCAGCTTTGAGCGTGATAGCTACTGCATCTTCTGGAGTTTTGGTGTAGTTCTGATTTGTGTAAATGACTGAGACCGCATCGCAATCTGAAGTGATATAACTGTGAATAACCAAGAGTTAAAAAGATAGTAATTTCATGTATTTTGGAAGAGCATCTTAATCTCTTGAGTTAATAACCATAGGTATAACTTGAAGCTAGTCGAAGATAAGTAAGTAGAATGACAAAAGACATGTGTGCATCGAGTTTAAGCTTCTTGTAATGGATAATATAGCAAAGAAAGAAGAATAACGAAAATCACATAATCACACAACATAAGAATACACATGGTTCATCCAAAATTTGGGCTATGCCCATACTCTGAAGAATTAATCTCCGTTTGTTTCATCGATTTTGAGAGTACAGAATTGGTTTTGGTCCTAAACCAAAACTCGGGTGAAGTGGAATATACTCCCAATTCCAATTCTTCTGCACGATTCGTCGAAGAAGGTGATCAGTTTTGAATTTAGGATTACAGAAGAAGCAGTAGAAGGCTTCGTTTGGCTCGGCTTATTTGCACCGGTGAGTTTGGACAAAAACGTCATTATCAT
The DNA here is from genome assembly GCA_033032865.1 of Dactylorhiza incarnata. Classification (NCBI taxonomy): domain Eukaryota; kingdom Viridiplantae; phylum Streptophyta; class Magnoliopsida; order Asparagales; family Orchidaceae; genus Dactylorhiza; species Dactylorhiza incarnata. The sequence continues at coordinate 6,265,851 of JAWHQI010000072.1, forward strand.
AGAATGTATGTTTTGTATGACAAATGTTACTATCGTTACCAAGAGTAGAAACTAGTTTTGAGCATAAAATATTTGATATGACAATGACGTTTTTGTCCAAACTCACCGGAGCAAATAAGCCGTGCCAAACGAAGCCTAAGTGGCAGAATAAGCAGAAAAAGAGGCATGCGAAGAAGAAGAAGAAAGCACTAGAAGAATGAGAAGGTGAAGAAAAACAGAAGAAGTAGAAGGGGAAGGAGCAGAAGAAGTAATAGGAGAAGAAGGCGCGGAAGACACAATAGGAGAAGAAGCAGAAGGAGAAGCCGAACAATGTTGGATTTCTATCTCCGACACTCTGCGATCAGAAAATCGACCAAAGGAGATAAGTTTTAGGTCTCCCCTAATTTTCAAAGAACCAAAACCGACGGTTTTGTTCAAACGCTAACTCAGATCCAATAAACGTTAACTCAGATCCAATAAACGCTTAAACGAACGCCACAATTGGAATTGAAAGACCCCAATTTCAATTCTTGTCCAAAACCGGTGAAATAAACAGAGCCTTAGGCTCCATTTGGCACGCCGTTTTTGATCCAGTGAGTTTGGACAAAAACGCCGCCATCATAGAATGTATGTTTGGCATGCCAGCAGTCACGGCCACCACCAAGAAAATAAAACTAGTTTTGAACATAAAAGTGAATAAAGTTCCTTAGGTGTGGTCGGGCGTTCACGAAAAATGGTTCATAACCACCGCGTTCACGACCGCCACCGCGGTGCCAAACGGAACCTTAGTATTACAGAGAGAAGAAAATGTAGGAAGCTCTGGTTCAAAAAAACTCAACCATTCCCCATCCATGAACCTACATCTTAAACTTCCACTTCTGTTATAAAGAGGATGATCTGAATTACTTGAAAACTTTACTAATACCACAACCAAAAAACTCATAACTAAAGTGAGGCAATGTCAAAACATCTACTCAGATAAACACAAGACTTCACTTCCTAAGAATAACCATGAAGTCAACAACTAGTGTGGATCCTTTTATCCTCTTACCCATGAAATCCCCACAATCCTCTCGCTGTTTTTGTCAACAGCTTGTAATCCGCACAAGTTGGAACGCCGTTGACCTGATTATACGAGCACATGATTCCACTGGCACGGCCTTCTTCGACGCAGCTCTTGAAGGGAGGCTGAAAGGTATCTTCCAGATCCTGAACTGAAACCTGCAATCCACAAGAATCCCGTTCCAATTCTTCTTCTTTTTCTCATCGAACGAAAAGAAAAACCAGAAAAGCATCCACCTTTGCGTTGAACGAGTATCGGACAACGCCATTCCAGCGATCGAGATCATAAGCAGTGAAGTGCTTGCAGCATGCCGACGCCTTGAGGCCGCCGCCGCCGCCCTTCCCCTGGTAGGAATCGCCTTGGACTCCTCTTACATAGGAGATTGCGTACTTGCTCGTCGTCAACGGATCCTCTCCCGGAGTTTCTTGGCCTCTTCCCCATCTTGGATCTCTGAAAATATTTATGTTCGGCGCCCAAAACGTCAGCCCTTCTGCCTGCCCGGCATTGTACAGCGCCCGAGCCTCGGTTCCGATAGCCTTATTAAAGATCATTCGGAAAAGATTGGAATTCTTCAGTTAATGACAGAGAGTAGAAATTTCTCAATAGTTAAAGCGGGGTTTTTTTACCTCGCCAATGCGGTACCAAAGTAAGGGGTTGAAGGAAGCTGCGGTGAGAATGACTTGAGGGAAGCTCGTGCCTGTGGAAATGGGGCCATTGTAGTGGATACCACGGCCGGCGTCGGAGACGCCGTGAAGGGCTTCCGACCACCACTTGTACCCCGGCAAGCCGAGGCGAGGGATAGGAGGAGCTCTGTCGCCGAGCTGAGAAATCTTTTCCCGGAGAGAGAGGCGGGAGACGAGATCGTCGACCCTTTGATCTATTGGCAGCGTCTCCTTGCAAAATGAGTAGCCCTTGGTGGAAGGATTGGATGTGTCGCAGGAGAATGGCGGGATTGACGAGATGACTGGACTTGGGAGAAAAAGAAGAAGGAGGAGAAGGGTGGAAGAAGGTATTACGAGAGTGGCTTGATTCTTCATTCTCATGGCTTACTGTAGAAGGAGGAGACTGGAGAAGAAGAAAAAGAAGGGAATTTGAAAACAGAGGAGTTGAAGGGGAAGGAGGGAAGAAAATGGGGTTTGACTGGGCGTCGTTATCCTTAAGATGACGGATATACCCTTGTCCGTAGGAGATAAATAAGAATGAGGCTAAGTTATGGAGGTTATTATTGGGAATCGGTGGGGCTACCGGATAAAAAAGGATGAAGTTTTCAGCCGTCGGCCCAAGCGCGGCCATTGTCGGCGGTTACAAAAAGCACAGTTTTCTGGAAGGATAGATCTTGACCATTTCTTATGGTTTGAGCAAATTTACATTTCGGGTGCATGTTTTGATTTTGATCTTCAGGGGTACTATAGTCCACAACTTGAGGTTTTTTTAGGGTATAAGGGAGTCTTAGGCTTCGTTTGGGGCGGCGTTTGGGCGCCGGTGCGGGAGCAACCGCCACCGCACGGCGGAAAAACAAATGTCGTGCGGCGGCGTTTGCGGCGTTTGCTCCCGCAGCGCTTGGAAAAAAGCCGCCGCCCGCTCCGTCTCCAACACCCGCCCCGCTTCCTCCCGCTCCGTCTCCCGCCACCTTACCAAACGAAGTCTTAGGCTTCATTTGGGAGAGCGGCTGCGGTTGTAAAAGGAGCTGTTGTAAATGGAGGTTTGTAAATTGAGCTGTTGGAAACTTGTTGCTGGAAATGGAGGTCTGTTTGGGTAGTCTGTGTTTGCAGAGCTGTTCAGAACGGAGAATCGTTTGGCAAAACAGCGGTGTGATATTCTTGTTATTATTTTTTGTTCATGGTATCAATACACAATTTATCAACTTGAAAAACACACACATGCATATAACAGAAAAACATATAACATCAACGTTGCATAAACTCGAAATACATAGAAAAACACATATACATCAACATATGCAAAAACTCCCAACTCCGTTCAAGCTCCGTGTAGCTGTTCGGCAATGGAGTCACGCAGCGCCGACTTCTCATCAACACCTACTCGAATCCCTCTGACATGATCTCCACTTGAGCTTGTTCTTCTTTGAAGGCCCGCGGGGTAAATGAAATGCTCGTCTTCATCACAAACTCGAAAATGAGCGTCTGAGCGGGATGGGTGCCGACGAATATAATTATGCAAAGTCATTGTTGTAATCACAATGTCCCGTTGTTTTGCTAAAGTATATGGCGGCATATCCTTAGTATCTTCCACTTCTTTTTCCATACTCCAAATGACCGTTCTATTATACTATGCAAGGAAGAGTGAGCTTTGTTGAATACTTCACGACGTCCTTGTATAGGCCTACTGCCCCTTCTGAAATCTGGTAAATGATACCGTGTACCTGAATATGGTTTTAAAAAACCACATTGCAGTGGATATCCGGCATCAACCAAATAATATTTACTTACAAAATTATTTAAAGTGTCAACCAAATAATATTTACCTACATAGTAGGATTAAAAACTAATGAAATCTCAAAATATTAAAGTCTTACCTGGTGGTGGATACGAAAAATTATGACTCGGATCCATAAGAGCACATTGAAATATATGACTGTCATGAGTAGAACCCTCCCAACCAGCTATTACAAATGTGAAACACATATTGAAATCACAAACCGCCATAACATTCTGCGTTGTTGTACCATGCCGACCAATGTAGGCAACTTGTTGATCAGCTGGAACTCGAGCATCCACATGTGTTCCATCAATAGCTCATATACAATCTTTAAAGAACGGCATGTATCGAGCATCATTTAGAATTTGTGGAGGAATATCACTGAAAAGATGATCTACAGGCATGATCACATCAGAAGATAATCTCTTAATGACAATGATACACTTTGCAAAATATCTACTGATAGTTTCTGTAGAGTGTTGAAATAGTTCACTTGCAAGTTGCATAGATACATTATGACCTAAAATGTGCAATGTCATTGCAAGCACTTCTCTTGGTAGAGTTCTCCTGGATCCTTGCAATCCATATTGTTGTGTGAGAAGTAATAACAAATCTCCAAATATGAGCTTCGACATTCTAAAAGAACTGAAAAATCTACTAGGGTGCCCATCAAGAAGTTCTCCAACCCATCTAGCCCCTGTTTGTGTTGAAGTCATGCAAGGTCTATTTGTGGACGATGATGCCACAAATAACTGATAACCAACTGATGTTAAATATTGTTGGCCACAGATTGCTCTATTACGATTAACCCGGCCACCTACTACCTGTTGAGTCTCCTCATTAGAACTGTCAGTGCGATCTGATGAAGACATGGTATATCTGCGCATATTAATAAAACAGTACGAATTACACTTAGAAATAGAAAGTACAACAAAAAAAAACACACCACACATATCTTGCATCACAGAAATAGAAAGTACAACATAGAAATAGAAAGTACAACAAAAGAAACACACCACACATATCGTGCATCACAGAAATAGAAAGTACAACATAGAAATAGAAAGTACAACAAAAGAAACATATCGTGCATCACAGAAAAATAAAGTCCAGCATATTGTCCTATAATATAGTGCTCCACAGAAGAAAACATAAATGACAACTATTTTGAATTATTTTCATAACGAATCTGTAGCCATTTAAGTCTCTGATCTGCTCGAATGCTCATGAAAGTTTCTATGTTATGTTTCTCTCTTAGAAACATGGTGCAGTAGTCGTAGAACTCAAAGTTGGACTCCTCCATAACCTCTGGATATGTTTCGAGTTCTGCAATAGCTTCAGGGATTGTGTATAAGGATGAAGTTACCTTGATGCTAGGAGGATCCATCGTGCAACGCCCAATTATGTGTGATGTTTCTGCTATCTCATCCATGGTGGAACTTATTGCCTTCTTGGTAGTCGCCTTATTTTTTCCTTTATCCTTCCTTTTTTTGGTTCTTTCTGCAGAAGTTGGTAACTCCTCTACGTTATGTGTGTCATCTTCATGAGATAAGTCATGTTCATCAATGAATTCATTCCCAATATTTCTAGAATTTGGTGCCCATGCAAGATCCCCAGTTGCTACGACCTGACTAAACATCATATCTAGCTTCTCTTCTAATTCGGGGGATATACCGGCATACTGAAACTTTTTTGCACCTGGCAATACCTAATATAAAAATATATTTAATTAATTATCCACAATGACTGTATAGTATAAGAATGAAAGATAAAAATATACATATAATTACATTGAGTCGTTCTTTCCACCATTCTTCAGAAGCAGCAATAGTTTTGCGGATCGGATCCCAGCCCAAGCCTGTTTCACGTCCCTTTAACTCTCGCCATAACTTCCAATCTTTCTTTAACTGATCCCACTTATTCTTCATTTGAGTTCGATCATATGACTTCCCCATGCGCGCAAGAAAATTATTTGTCAGGGTAATCCACCCTTCTTTGCTAAAGTGTGTTGTAGGGCGATTACCCAACTCAATTTCTTTCAAACACAGGTCACAAAATATCATAACATCGTTGACCTCCCAATTTGCACAAACACCGCATTCTCGATGTTTACCCATACTTAACTCAACTGGATGAAGGAACAATAAAAGAACTATTAATACAAGCACAAACAAACACACCACGCACAAACACATACACCACACACACAACATATACAAACACACCACACACAACACAACACACAACACAACATACAACATACAACACAATACACACAACATATACAAACACAACATATACAAGACAAACAAACACAACATATACATATACACAAACATATACAACAATACAAACACACACAACATATACAAACACATAACACACACACCACACTTAACACACACACACCACACTTCACACACACAAGATACACAAACACTTAACACACACACAACATATTAATAAAACATACACAATCAATTAACACACACACGCACAACATACAAACACTTAACACACACAACATACACACAACACAACACACAACATACAACACATGCATATAACACAAACACATTCCACACAAACACATGCATATAACAACAGAACACATTCCACATTACATACACAATCATCAAAACACACACATTTCATGTTACACAATGCATGAAAAACAAAACAAGAAGTCCACATTACCATTCCAAACCACATATAAAAATCCAAACCACTTTAGGAGCATATCAGATGGATAAATCGTGATTGCCGTTAGGAGCATACCAGATCAGAGCAGGATCTGAACTCGCTAGAAAATCAGAGATATCGAGCTGCTCAGAGATCTGGCCCGCCGGAAAATCAGAGAGGAATGGACTGGCTCGCCGGAAGTTCAGAGATGCGTGTGGTCTTCGAGCTTGATGTTAACCTCCTCCCCACTAATCAAGAATCTGCTCAACTGTGAAGAAGATGAAAGGGAAGAAATGAGGAGACTCAGCAATCCCAAAATCGAACAGGGATTGATGAGAATAGGGAAGAAAATTAAAAATTTTAGGAATTACCTCTGCTCGGGTCCAACTATAGGGAAGAAGATGAACAGGTGGAACTCGCTGGATCTGCGCGAGGACCTCAGAAGACAAGCTCGGGAGTTGGATCTGCCGCCGGAGAAGAGAAGCCGTAGCAGAAGCTTGTGCGCGCCGTGGATCTGCAGGGAAGAGATGGCGCCGGAGGAAGATGACGCGTGACCTAAACGCGATCGACTGGAGGGATTATCGCCGGTTTGGGGACGCGCGGAATATCACGCTATGGCTTTCGCTAGCGACTCGAAACGAAGGCGGAAAAACAAATGCTTCTTCACGCGGTGTTACGTTTGCGTAAAACGGAACGACGTGAAAACGCTCTCCCAAATAGAGCCTTAATGTATATTTGGGGGTGTCAATAAATCCTATTTTGATTTTGGCTCGGTTTTTTTCTACGTTTTTTTTTCATTGGCGATGAGAGAGAACGTTAATATAGAAAAAATAAATTTGGTAAAACACTTCTCTTCATTCTCAACGCTCCAAAGCATTATTTTTGACCTTCAACATTAAAGTTTTCCCCTCCCTCCATTTCCACCGCTCTCATTCCCAACGCTCCAAAATGCCACTACCGGAACAAACAGAGCTTTTGTCCTTCTGCTTGTAAAAAATTGTTACCCAAGCATATACTTAGACTCCGTTTGGCACGACGGTGGCGGTCATGAATGTGGTGTTTAGACTCTGTTTGGCACGACGATGACGGTCATGAAAGCGGTGGTTATGAACCATCGTTCGTGAACGCCCAACCTCACCTAAGAAACTTCATCCACTCTGATGTTCAAAACTAGTTTTTTTGGGCGCTTGTAACCGTTGGCATGCCAAACATGCATTCTATGACGGTGGTTTTTTATCCAAACTCATCGGAGCAAAAATACCACGCCAAACCGAGCCTTAGTTTAATATGCATCAACTGTGAGGTACAAGAAAGATTTAGTGATCAGCCCAAGTCATGGGTTTTCGGGCAATAAAGACAAGAGTGGAGGTCAAGGGTTCGATTAAGAGGGAGCAAGGGAACGAGCTTTTTACTAGGTTGGAGAAGAAAGTGTCTTCATCCTTTGTGGTCGCTTCAGCGTCGTGCATAAATGGTGGTGTGCGATAAGATCCCTCGGTCAGACCGCCGATTCTAGGAAAGGGGTCTTACACAATGTGCACGAGGTATGTGTAACGATCCAGGCCCGCCAACACGGGACCCAGCTGGACCGCCAGCACCCTCCCGGCCTAGGCCCGCCAACACGGGACCCAGCTGGCACCGGAAGGGTTCAACCTACCAGATGGTCTGCAGACCATGCACCACAACCCCCCTCTGTCCCACCACAGGGCACAGTGGGTTGTTGGAGACCGTAGTCCCCCTTTGATGAGAATTGAGTAGCCCTGCACAAAAGGCCCGGGCCCACTGGGCCGGCCCGAGCCCGGCCCGGGAAAAGCCCTTTGAGGCCCGGCCCGGAAAAGCCCGGCCCGGGCCTAGCCTGGGCTTGGGGCCGTGGCAGGGCTCCAATCTGGAGCTTCTGCCCGGCCCGTTGCCCGGCCCGGGCCGGACCGGGCAAAGCCCAATTTACGGGCCGGCCTGAGCCCGGGCCCAGGCGCAGCCCGGCCCAGGGCTCAGGCCGGCCCAGGGCTGGCCGGCCCCTTAAGAGCCTTTAACGGCTCTTTAAAGGCTCTTAATAAGAGCCTAACGGCTCTTAATAAGAGCCGTTAAGGCTGCTGCCAGCTGACATCAAGTCAGCTGGCAGCGGGACATCCTAGGGGCTAGGCTGTCCAGCCTAGCCCCTAGGCTGTCCTTTTTTAATATTTTTTTTTAATTTTTTTTTAAAAATATTTTATTTAAAAAATAATAATAAAAAATTTAAAAAAAATTATAAATAAACGTTTAAAAAAAAATCTCGCATTCTCTCATTCTCTCTCACCACCTCACTCTCTCTCATTCTCTCTCACCACCTCACTCTCTCTCATTCTCTCTCACCATCTCTTTCTTTCTCTTATTCTCTCTCACTCTCCTACTCTCTCACTCTCTATTATTTATGGCATCCTCCTCATCAGCGCCGGCGTCGTCGACTCAAAGTACGGCCGAAGTGGTGGAGCATAACCGGAAAGCGCCAGTTTGGGAGCATTTTGACAAAGTCAAAGTCGGCGACGAATTCAAGGTGCGATGCAAATTATGTTCAAAATTGCTAACCCTTACCGGCAACTCGACACTAGCAAGACACATAAAGTTTTGTATTGGAAACAAGCTCCGGAGTCCAGCCAGGCACAACTATCCGCATCGGGGCAAATATGGACGTACGATCAACTTCGACAACGTGAATTGCAGGTGAAAGATGTCATCAAACGTGGGTTGCCGTTTAGCCACTATGACAACGATGAGGCGACAGAGTACATACACGAAGGACTTCAGCCAAAATATCAACAAGTAAGTAGATCCACTATTAGACGCGACGCACTTAAATTATATTTTGAGGCAAAACAATCTTTAATAAATTATTTTGAAACTTTTGAGGGACGTGTGAGTTTAACGAGCGACGTCTGGAGTAGCTCCATAAAAGTAGGATTATCGTATATATGTATCACATGTCATTGGATCGATCCCGTTTCTTGGGAGCTAAATAAGCGCGTTATATGTTTTGAAGGTTTTGAATTTCCGCACACAGGTAAAGCTATATATCAGGTTATTATTAAATGCGTGGGCGAATTTAAATTAAAAGATAAAATAATGAGTATATCTTTTGATAACGCTAGTAATAATAACCTCGCAATAGAGTGGTTAAAACGCGATTTAAAACCAATGTTAAACGGTGCGTTTTTTCACACTCGATGTGCCTGTCACGTTTTAAATTTTGTAGTGCAAGATAGTCTAACAGCTATGGAACCGTATATTTCAAAAATTCGGACAATGCTTAAATTTATTTAATGTACAAAACAACGAAGTCAAGATTTTAGAAAATTTGTAACAGCACAAGGACATAAATATTTGAAACCTCTATTTGATATGCCCGTGAGATGGAATTCAACATATAAAATGTTGAAAAGAGCGTTTCAACAAAAAACACTTCTTATGGAATATTACACCTTAATTAATAATCATGATTTAACTGATAACGATTGGGACGTACTATTACATTATGTAGATTTACTAAAATGTTTCCATAGGGCGACTGTTTCTTTATTTGGCGTTTATTATCCGACTAGCTCACTAGTAATTGAAAATTTTGTAAATATCGTACAAAAATTTAATTATTATAAGTAACACGAAGGGTGACTTTCTTTAATTGAAATAATGGAAGAAAAATATTTAAAATATTATAGAGAATTGCCTCCCGCGTTTTCATGCGCCGCCGCTTTAAATCCGTTATTTGGCGTAGACGGCGTAGAAAATTTGATAGATGAAATTAATAATAACTTAAACATAAATCTAAGTTTCGATGATTGTGACGACGTTAGTACTTTAAAATTTCATTCTGTATTTACCGAATTTTTTAATTATTACGATAACTTATATGGCTCGCGACCCCGAGAAGAAGTATCGCAAACAAGAACAAAAGATTCTTTTAAAAATAAAATGTTAGAATTAGCCTCTAGGAAAAAAGCACGCACAACTAGTAGCTTAAACGAATTAGGATTGTATACCAAAACACAATTCCGCGATTTTATGAGTACCGAGGAGATCGAAAACTTCGATCTCTTAAAATGGTGGAAAGGTAAAGTTAATACATATCCTATTTTGGCCTATATGGCCCGAGATTTACTAACAATCCAAGCTAGCACGGTAGCTTCGGAGTCCGCTTTTTCTCTTAGTGGCAGGGTTTTGGACTGGGAGCTACTTGGACTGGTTTCCACTTCCCACTTCAAGGGGGAGTGTTGGACTGGTTTCCACTTCCCACTTCAAGGGGGAGTGTTGAAATTGTTGAAGTGGAAGTGTAGGAGGCTTTTGGACCTGGGCGGTCTGGGAGGAGGTCGGGCGGTCTGACGTGACTGCACGACATGGCGGTCTGCACCCGCGGTCTGGCTGATCTTAGCCTAGCTGCGGTCTCCCGGGTTGACCGTTGGTCTCGTCCAAAGTCTGCTGAAGGTGGAGCTGCGCGGTCTGTGCATGACCGCGTGGCGTGCTGTCCTCTTCAAGGCTGTGGCGGTCAGGTGTGACCGCACAGGATGTTCCAGGTTCTCTGGTAGTTGTCGCGGACTAAGGCTCTTAGTCGCGCGGTCTCAGTTCGCGGTCTCAGGAGGAGACTGGTATGCGAGCTGGTTGCTGTTCGCGGTCTCAGGAGGAGATCGGCATACGGACAGGAGTTCGCGATCTGATGGCAGACTGGCTGTGTTCGCGGTCTCGAGCGAACACAGGTGGTGAATAGCTTCGGGCGGTCTGGCGATCTCTTTGGAGAGTCGCGGTCTGCTGTGAGAGTGGCGGTCTCTCATGGTGGAGAATTGAAGCTGGCGGGTTCACCAAAATGAAGCAGGAGTTTTGTTGCTGATCGCGCGGGATGACCGATCAGGTCGCGTGGTCTGGGGGGTGGTGATCCTATCTCTAGGGTGGTGACCAGATCAGGTCTCACGCCTATAAATAGGAAGCCACTGTAGCAGCAAATATAGGACACACCAAGTGTAAGCTGAGTTCGCTTGTTTCCTGCGGTCTGGTTTATTCTGACCGTGCGGTCTGCTGATTGAATTCCTCTTGTGCAGCTTCTGCGGATAGTGTGGGCAGCAGCGATCACCTCTTCCTCTGAAAGTGTTCGGGCGGTCTGCGGCTTGGAGTTGTGGTGCTGGAGTTCGGGAGGATCAACAGGTCGGAAGAAGGGTGCGGTCTGATCAGCGGATTGGTGGTGTGCTGTGATCGGCAAGGCACTGCGGTTTGGCAGTGTGTTGAAGTCGCAGGGAGGTCGCGCGGTCTGGAGCGATCTCAAGTTATCCTCATCTACTTGTATTTCTGTTTGGTATCTGTGCTGGCGAAATTATGTCTCGCCAAGCATGCCTTGCCCTGTAATGAAGTTTATGCTATCAATAAAGATCAATTGCTTGCCTAAAGTTTGTTTCTGGTTGTTTGGCTTGTATCTCTAAGTTGCATAATCGATTCCTGCTTGCTCTCACAAGGTCCTTAGAAAAATTTTTCACATGGTATCAGAGGCAGGTTGGAGTGGATAGAGCAGGTTGCAACTTAGAGTAGCCATCGCCTTTGTAAAGAAGGAACCAGTGGTAGGACAATGGAAGGTGGATTTTCAAGAGGTCTTGGGATTGAGATGCTTACATCGACTAACTTCAAGAAGTGGAAGTCGTGTATGCAGAGCTATCTTCTGGGTGAGGATCTATGGGAGGTTGTTGGAGGAGATGAGACGGAAGAGGTGAAGGCAACAGAAGCTGGTGATAACGGTCCGGCCGTGAGAGCTTGGAGAAAGACCAATGCCAAGGCCGAGTTCACTTTGAAACGTGCCATTTCACCTGATCTCTTTGATCACATTTGGGGATGTGGATCGGCTGCAGAAATCTGGAAAGCCCTGGATGGGCTGTTTAACAAGAAGAATGTGGCAAGGCTGCAGTTCTTGGAGAATGAGCTGGCAAGGTCGGCTCAGGGTGATCTTTCTATCTCAAACTTCTTTCTGAAGATGAAGAATTTGTGCGCTGAAATCTCAGCACTAGATCCTGATGAGCCTATCTCTGAGGCGAAGCTGAAGAGGCACATCATCCGCGGCTTGCGGAAGGAATATGTGGCCTTTGTGACGTCGGTGCAGGGATGGGCAAATCAGCCGTCTCTGTTGGAGCTGGAGAACTTGCTTTCTTCGCAAGAAAGCTTGGCAAGACAGATGGCGGGGTTGTCAGTGACTGGGGGAGATGGCGAAGTTCTCTTCTCGGGGAAGAAGAAGAAGTGGGATAAGAAGAAGAAGACCACTGGAGGCTATGGGCCTTCAACTTCTGGACAGCAGGAGAGGGGTTATCCCCCTAAGGCTGAGGAGAAGAAGAAGAAGGAAGGTCTCAAATGCTACAAATGCGGGAAGGTTGGGCACTTCAAGAAGGATTGCAGAGTGGTCACTCAAGCAGGGCATGCTGCAGAGAAGGAGGAAGCTGAGGCCAGACATATAGATGGAGGATGGGGAGGAGCCTTCTCGGCTTCTATTGGAGCTTCGGCTCCCATCAACTATTTGGAGGATTGGATCGTGGACTCAGGGTGTGGTCATCACCTCACCGGAGACGGGACCAAGCTTTCTTCTGCACAGCCCTACACAGGTAACAATGCAATCATTACTGCTGATAATACCGTGCATCCAGTAGAGAAGGTGGGGGTTGTTTCTTTGGGCAGTGATAGAGGGCCACTTACTTTGAAGAGTGTCTATCATGTGCCCGGAATGAAGAAAAACCTCTTCTCCGTGACCAACGCTGTTGACGCTGGGTATCACGTTCTGTTCGGCCCAACAGAAGTGAAATTTCTACGTAATGTAGAGGCCGTGAAGGCCGAGGTCGTTCATATCGGGAGACGGGCTAAGGACTTATTCGTTTTATCAACAAGTTCCTACGTCGACAAGATGAAGACGAATGATGGTGCCGTTATATGGCATGAGAGGTTGGGGCATGTAGGAATGGATAAGCTGAAAGCAATGGCGGTGAAAGGTCTGGTCAAGGGCCTGCCAAGTCTATCTTCCTACGGAGAAGGTCATGTTTGCGCGGGATGTCAGTTCGGCAAGTCTCATCGACTACCGTTTGAAAAGTCGCAGACAAGGAGTAGTCAGCCGCTAGAGTGCATCCACGGTGACTTGATGGGACCGACTGCTACCCCAAGCCTCGGAGGCAGCAGATATATGCTGGTGTTGATCTATGATTACACCAGATATGTCTGGGTTTTTTTCTTGAAGGAGAAGGCGGAGGCGTTTGCCAAGTTTGTGGAGTTCAAGGAGCTCGTGGAAGGTCGGCTGGGACTGCAGGTGAAGAAGCTGAGGACTGACAACGGAGGGGAATTCACCTCCAGTGAGTTCTCTACTTTTTGCAGGAAGGCAGGCATCCGGAGGGAGCTTACTTGTGCACATACTCCACAGCAGAACGGAGTTGCAGAGCGGAAGATCCGTCATCTAACGGAGACCTGCAAGTGTTGGCTGCATGCCAAGAGTATTCCAAAGTCCTTCTGGGCGGAGGGAATGTCTTGTGCTGCCTACGTCATCAACAGGATGCCTCTGAACCCCATCAACATGTTGACCCCGCATGAGATGATGTTCAAGGAGAAGCCAAGCGTAGCACACCTTAGGGTGTTTGGTTCCACTTGCTATGTGCATGTCCCAGATGCTCTACGGACGAAGCTAGATGCGAAAGCAAGGAAGCTAGTCTTCGTAGGATACGATGAGCGGAAGAAAGGGTGGAAGTGCATGGACCCGGAGACGCGGAGATTTGTCGTATCTCGCGACGTCGTGTTTGATGAGGTGACATCTTACAAAGGGTCTTCTGGAGTGGAGCTACCAGAGAGTAGGGTGGAGGAGCCGGAGCAAGCTGTGGAGGATCTTCAGGTGGTGCTACCTATGTCGCCAGGTGGCCCATCTCCTTCTAGTTCCGAGACGGGGGCTTCTGGTTCAGGGAGCAAGGGGAGCAATACTCCTAGCACGTCTGGAAGGGGAGCTAGGGAAGAAGCTGCTGGAGATGATGCGGTTCAGGGAAAGGAGCTGAGGAGATCGAAGCGGTCAATCATTGCCCCTGATCGCTATACAGGAGGAAACGCAGTGAGCTTTGTCTCATGTTTCTTTGCTGGTCCCTTGGATGAGAGGGAGCCGTCGAGCTTTGAGAAGGCCAGAGGCGTGAAGGAGTGGGAGGTTGCGATGCAAGAAGAGATGGCAGCTCTCGAGAAGAATGAGACCTGGTCTCTTGTGCCCAAGCCCAAGGGCACCACTCCTGTGACATGCAAGTGGGTCTACAAGCTGAAGAAAAAAGCTGACGGCAGTATCGAGCGGTACAAGGCCCGTCTTGTAGCTCAGGGATTTTCGCAGCAATACGGTGAAGATTATGATGAGACATTCAGTCCGGTGGCAAAAATGACTTCAGTTCGGTTCATCATTGCCTTGGCAGCGTTCAGTGGATGGAAGATTTGGCAGCTCGACGTCAAGAACGCTTTCTTGTACGGCGAGATTGACAAGGACATCTTCATGGTTCAGCCACCAGGTTTTGTGTCTGAAGATTTTCCGGAGCATGTCTGCAAGCTGAAGAAGGCCCTGTATGGGTTGAAGCAAGCGCCGAGGGCGTGGTACGGAAAGATCGCAGAATATCTCCTATTCTGTGGATTTTGTGCTTCAGACTCAGACTCAAGCTTGTTCGTCAAGAAGAGCGGGGAGCTTCAAGTCATCGTGCTGCTCTACGTCGACGATATGATCGTGACGGGGAACTCGAAGGAGGAAGTAGCTCAGCTTCGGGCCGAGCTGGCCATCAGGTTCGAGATGAAGGACTTAGGTGAGCTTCACCATTTCCTTGGACTCGAGGTGCAGAGGAAGGAAAGTGGAGTGCTGGTTTCCCAGGCTGGATATGCGGAGCGAATCGTGGAGCGATTCGGCATGAAGGAAGGGAAGTGCACCTCTACACCTCTGGAGAAGGCTATGAAGCTTCGGAAGGATGAGGGGAGGATTATGCAAGATCCGTTGGTGTTCCGAGCTCTGGTTGGGAGTTTGATCTATCTGACGATCACGAGGCCGGATATTGCATATGCAGTAGGCAGAGTGAGTCGGTTTATGGCGGAGCCTCGGATACCTCATCTGCTAGCGGCCAAGAACATTCTGAAGTATGTCAAGGCGACCTCGGACATGAGTCTCCTATACAGGAGGGATGCGGACTTCAAAGTGCATGGATACATGGATGCTGATTATGGGGGAGATTCAGATGATCGGAAGTCAACATCTGGATTCGTCTTCATGGCGGGACCTACGGCTATATCATGGTGTAGCAAGAAGCAGGATTCTGTATCAGTCTCCACCACAGAAGCGGAATACAAGGTTTCGGCCTTGGCAGCTCAGGAAGCCATCTGGCTTAGGAGGTTGGTGGGAGACGTCCACAAAGAGATTCGGGAGCCGACTCTGCTACGCGGTGACAACGAGATTGCTCTCAAACTGGTGACCAATCCAGTTTGTCACGCGGGGACCAAACATATTGAGATCGAGCATCACTTCATACGGGAGAAGGTGCTGGAGGGATCTCTTTCGGTCGAGCATGTGCGGAGTGCGGACAATGTCGCAGACATCTTCACAAAGGCGCCGGCAAAGGGGCCATTCACACGACTAAGGGAGCTACTTGGACTGGTTTCCACTTCCCACTTCAAGGGGGAGTGTTGAAATTGTTGAAGTGGAAGTGTAGGAGGCTTTTGGACCTGGGCGGTCTGGGAGGAGGTCGGGCGGTCTGACGTGACTGCACGACATGGCGGTCTGCACCCGCGGTCTGGCTGATCTTAGCCTAGCTGCGGTCTCCCGGGTTGACCGTTGGTCTCGTCCAAAGTTTGCTGAAGGTGGAGCTGCGCGGTCTGTGCATGACCGCGTGGCGTGCTGTCCTCTTCAAGGCTGTGGCGGTCAGGTGTGACCGCACAGGGTGTTCCAGGTTCTCTGGTAGTTGTCGCGGACTAAGGCTCTTAGTCGCGCGGTCTCAGTTCGCGGTCTCAGGAGGAGACTGGTATGCGAGCTGGTTGCTGTTCGCGGTCTCAGAGGAGATCGGCATACGGACAGGAGTTCGCGATCTGATGGCGGACTGGCTGTGTTCGCGGTCTCGAGCGAACACAGGTGGTGAATAGCTTCGGGCGGTCTGGCGATCTCTTTGGAGAGTCGCGGTCTGCTGTGAGAGTGGCGGTCTCTCATGGTGGAGAATTGAAGCTGGCGGGTTCACCAAAATGAAGCAGGAGTTTTGTTGCTGATCGCGCGGGATGACCGATCAGGTCGCGTGGTCTGGGGGGTGGTGATCCTATCTCTAGGGTGGTGACCAGATCAGGTCTCACGCCTATAAATAGGAAGCCACTGTAGCAGCAAATATAGGACACACCAAGTGTAAGCTGAGTTCGCTTGTTTCCTGCGGTCTGGTTTATTCTGACCGTGCGGTCTGCTGATTGAATTCCTCTTGTGCAGCTTCTGCGGATAGTGTGGGCAGCAGCGATCACCTCTTCCTCTGAAAGTGTTCGGGCGGTCTGCGGCTTGGAGTTGTGGTGCTGGAGTTCGGGAGGATCAACAGGTCGGAAGAAGGGTGCGGTCTGATCAGCGGATTGGTGGTGTGCTGTGATCGGCAAGGCACCGCGGTCTGGCAGTGTGTTGAAGTCGCAGGGAGGTCGCGCGGTCTGGAGCGATCTCAAGTTATCCTCATCTACTTGTATTTCTGTTTGGTATCTGTGCTGGCGAAATCATGTCTCGCCAAGCATGCCTTACCCTGTAATGAAGTTTATGCTATCAATAAAGATCAATTGCTTGCCTAAAGTTTGTTTCTGGTTGTTTGGCTTGTATCTCTAAGTTGCATAATCGATTCCTGCTTGCTCTCACAAGGTCCTTAGAAAAATTTTTCACACGAAGGCAATTGCTGTAAATGAGCGTGATGCCCAGAGGTAGTTGATGTAAATGAGCACGCTGCCTGAATGCAGTTGCTGTAAATGAGCGAGCTGCCCGGAGGCAGTTGCTGTAAATGAGTACGCTGTCCGGAGGCAGTTGCTCTAAACGCACGCGCTGCCCCGAGGCAGTTGTTGTAACTAAGTGTGATGCCCTGAGGTATTTGTTGTAAATGAGAGCACTGCCCGGAGGCAGTTGCTGTAAATGAGCGCGCTGCCCGGAGGCAGTTGCTGTAAATGAGCGCGCTGCCCGAAGGAAGTTGCTGTAAATGAGCGCGCTGCCTGGAAGCAGTTGCTGTAAATGAGCGCACTGCCCGAAGGCAGTTGTTATAAATGAGCATGCTGCCCGGAGGCAGTTGCTGTAAATGAGTGTGCTGCTCGGAGGCACTTAGTGATGGCGAATGTTGGTTTGACTTTACCCATTGTAATTTGGCAAGGTTCGAACGCCAAAAGGGGCAGTCCATTGGCGATGGCAGGTGTAAGTTTGACCTTACCCATTATAATTTGGCAGGGACCAATCGCCAAAGGGGGCGGGCCCTTGGCGATGGCGGGTGTAGGTTTGACCTTACCCATTGTAATTTGACAGGAACCGCCCGCCAAAGGGGGGCAGTCCCTTGGCGATGGCGGGTGTAGGTTTACCTTACCCATTGTAATTTTACATGGATCGACCGCCATTGGGGGCAAGCCCTTGGTGATGGCGGGTGTAGGTTTGACCTTACCCATTGTAACTTGGCAGGGACCACCTGCCAAGGGGGCAGGCCCTTGGCGATGGCAGGCGGAGTTCTGGCGACCTTACCTATTGTAACTTTGTTATCTGTAACATATGAAGTAAATGAAGTCAGAAAAGTAATTCGCAGAAACAATGTGCGGAAGTTCAATCACACGTCTTTATGGAACGTTGATAAAGCTGACATGGCAGAGAAGAGGCGTAAGTACAACTCGGTGAATGTGGAGGGAGCTTTCTCCTAGTGCGATTACTTTTAGGGGTTGCCCCCCCCCCCCCCCCCCCCGTCTTTCCTGACAAGCGGGCGGCCGATCTCTCGCCAGCTCAGGTGGCATCAAGCGAATTAATGTTTTGCTTCACATGAACCTTCTTAGAAGCCCTTGTCAAATAATACACTCGATTTCCTTATTTAGCTTGGTACAATCTTCTGTGTCGTGCCCGCGTCCGCGGAGGAACTATCAGTACTGTGATTGGTCTCTTTTGTGTAGAGCGATCGGCTTGGGCCTATGAAGCGCCACCTTATCTTGGATTGCGTAAAGTATGTAGTCCCTGGAAGTGTTGAGGGGAGAGGGGTTTTGATGTTGCTGAGTGCGAGGTTCACCATAACGATCATTGCTCTTCTTTAGGAGGGGCGATTGTTCTCTCTCCTTCTGCTCAGAACTTCCTTTGCACTGTTGCAGGTGTGCTGACAAGATAGTTTTTTAACGTAGAAAACCTCAGAAAGAGGTAAAAAACCACATGGTCAAGGCTGTGCCAACCAAACTTCACTATTTGATGTTGTTGCACAGAGCTTTGTAAAGAAGACGAGGGCGACAGGCCGCTCCTCGTTACAATTGTTGGGAGAGAGAGGGAGAGAGAGAAATGGGCTCGGAGGGTGACATGCCACCACTCACGGAGCTGTCTTTTCTTTTCTGCAGTGGGGAGCACTGTGCTCTGGATGCTTTGAGGTCTTCTGCTGGTGCTCGAAAGCTGGAGGGGCGCGCTCTGCGCGTCTCGACATTTGCAGTTTGTCTTCTGTAGCGCAGAGAGATCTTGAGTTGTGGACTTATTGCAGACTGAAGGGTTTCCAACTGAGTTGAGGGCCCTGTAAGCGCTGAGCGCGCAACAATGCTTATTGCAGTGCACGCGAGGCGCTTATTGCGGTGCGTGCGGGGCGTGCTCTGCTCGTGGTGGAGTGTATAGCAAAATGCACGCAAGGTGAAATGTGCGCAGGGTAGAACGTGTGCTGGCCGGAATGTGCACAGAGCATAATATGCACTAGGTATGTGCAAGGCGCAGTGTGTGCGAGCCACGAGGTACGCACAAGGCACAGTGTGCGTGAAGCGCAATGTGCGTGAGGTGTGCGCAAAATGCAGTGTGAGCGAGGCTCAATGTGCACGAGGTGTGCTCAAGGCGCAGCGTGCACGAGGTGTGCGCAAGGGGCAATGTGTGTGTGGTGTGCGCAAGGCGCAATGTGCATGTGGTGGGTGCAAAGCGCAATGTGCGTGTGGTGTGCGCAAGGTGCAATGTGTGCATGGTGTAATATCCCAACTTTTATTGGGTCGCTAGACCCTAGCGGACCCAATAAAAGTAGGCCCCAAAGGTAGAAAGTAACACGATTAGGGGATATTGTGCTAGGAAACTCCAATCTGACCTCCTTCAGTTCCATTAGACTCGTATGACCAATACGAGCGCAACAGAATTTGTTGCACCCCGATCCAAGGTTGTTTAGGGAAAACGACCGTTTTGAGTAGCGTAGCGCGTCACAATCACACTGTTGTGGAATAGTGACCAAACGTACTCCGATCTGACCTCTATTAGTTCCGTTAGACTCGTATGACCAATACGAGCGCAATGGAATTCGTTGCACCTCGATTCGAGATCGCTTAGAGAAAACGACCATTTTGAGTATCGTAGCGTGCCACAACCACACTTTTTTGGAATAGTGGCCAAACGCACTCTGATTCGACTTCCATCGGTTCTGTTAGACTCACATGACCAATACGAGCGCAACGGAATTTGTTGCACCTCGATTTGAGGTCGTTTAGAGTAAACAACCATTTTAAGTGTCGTAGAGCGTCGCAATCACATTATTATAAATAAGTGGCCAGACGTACTCCGAATCGAGCCCCGTCAGTTCCATCGGGCTCGTATGATCCATATGAGCGCCACGGAACTCGTTGCACTCCGATCCAAGGTCATATGGAAAATATGTCTGTTTTAGGTTATGCAGACCACCCCGACAAAATGTACGAAATACGAAGCACACAAACTCGGAATCGACCCCAGTAAACCCTAATAAACCCTCGGGACCATGGAGGACCCCACCGTGAGTTGACCTTGGTCAAACCTCCCCCCCCCCCCCCCCCCCCCCCCACGCTTGATTTTCTCGAAGAAGAAAAGGGGGAGGAAGAGAGGCTCCTCCCTCAAGGGAGGGGCTGCCCATGAACAGGCAGCCCCTATTAGGGCAAGGAAGGGGAAGGGGGGAGAAAATATCTCCCCCCACCCTTCCCTCCCTTAAACCCACGTGGGTATAAAGGGAGGGAGAAGGGAGGCCTCTTGTTGAAAAACTTGAGGTCCGGAGGTGAAGTAAAAATGCGGAACAACTTCACAAAACTTTTCATAAGTGCAGCACAACAATGACAATGGGAAGAACGAATAGTGATATGGTATTAACTATCTCTTCACAATTCGAGGTATACATGGCGAGACATGATTCATAAGAATCACGGAGGAGAGAAGCACAAAACACAAAAGGAAACAAGCTGCTGGCGACTTGACCACTTCAGACCACCCGACCGCGCGAACAGACAAGCCAGACGGTTAGCCTCTGAGACCGCGCGAACACAGTACAAGCCGCACCTATCAGGCCGCAACCACAGACCGCCCGACCTGCTGCTTTATTCCACTGCTGAAAAACAAACAGTTCGCACTTCTTGATCGCCCAGACCACACGGTCTTGATCAAAGAAGAATCCGCGAACACTGAACAGAGAAACTGCAACCTGCTGCAAACCGCAACTCAAGATCGCCTGGCCACTTAAGACCGCCTGATCAACTAAGTCCGCTGCACAGACCACGAACACCTAAACACAGTCCGCCCGGACTGGTTTATTCGAAGCTGGAAGAAAGGAGATAAGCTGACCGCGAGCTGCTAGCCGCTAACCTGCGAACACAGAAACCGACACACCAAAATCTCAAACCGCGCGACCTCAAATTAAGACCGGCACAATCAAGCCAACTTTAGTTCTTACAGTTCTCGTTTTTAATGACGGGCTCTGCACCCCTATTTATAGGCGGACAGACGGATGTCGTCACCGCACAAACCGGGATACAATAACCGCCCAAACTCAGCACCGCTGAACAGCTTCCTTATTAACCATACGATTATGTACAAACCGCCCGGTTACTGCGGTCTCTCTAAAGCAGACCGCCTGGTCTTTATTGCAAAGGCAAAAGAGCTTCTTCAGTAAACCAGACCGACTAGAACAGTCGTCAGACCGCCCGGTCACTGCGAGAAGGCAGACCTACTGAACATCTGGTTGACTTGAACAAGTCGCCAGATCAACCCGCGCAAGCCGCCCGGACAAAAGAGGCGGTCTCCTAGATCAGACTGCTCAGAATAACTGAGACAGAACCGGCCAGAGAACCGGCGCAGACTGCGTGGTCTCTGCAGTCTCCAACCTCCAGATCGCCCAGCACCCGTCCACTTCCACTTCAAAAAATTTAACACTCCCCTTGAAGTGGGAAGTGGAAGTCAGCCCAAGCAAACTCCGCAACCGACCAAATGGTCCCTTCGACAGCGGCTTAGTAAATATGTCAGCAACATTCTCCTTGCTCTGCCCATGCTCCACAGTCAGAGATCCCTCTGACCTTCCACCAGCTCCTTGAACTCCACAAACCTTTCGAACTCCTCTGACTTCTCCTTCAAAAAAATACCAAAGTATATCTGGTGAAGTCATCAACCAAAATCAGCATATACCTGCTACCTCCAAGACTTGCAGTGTTGGCAGGTCCAAACAGATCACCATGGATACACTCCAATGGTTTTTTACATCTGCTTTGTGATTTGTCAAATGGAAGACGTTGAGCCTTACCAAACTGACAACCTGCACAAACATGACCTTCCCCAAAAGATTACAAGCTAGGCAGACCTTTCACCAGGCCTCTTCCCGCCATAGCATTCAACTTATCCATCCCAACATGCCCAAGCCTTTCGTGCCAGATAGCAGCGCTGTCGTTAGCCCTCATCTTATCAACATAAGAACTTGTTGATAGAACAAACAAGACCTTCACCCGTCTCCCTACATGAGTGACCTCAGCTTTCATAGCTGAAATATTTCGGAGAAATTTCACGTCTGTTGGACCGAACAGAACTTGATAGCAAGCATCCACCGCATTGGTCACAGAGAAAAGGTTCTTCTTCATCCCCGAAACATGATAGACACTCTTCAACGTAAGAGTACCTCTATCATCATTCACAGAAACCACAGCCTCCTTCTCAACTGCATGAATAGTATCATCAGCCGTAATGATAGCGTCATTACCTGTATATGCCTGCAATGAGGAGAACTTCGACTCATCCCCGGTGAGGTGATGACCACACCCAGAGTCCACTATCCAATCATCTTGATAGTTGATGGAAACCATGGCCCGAACACACGTGCCCGTCATGAATGCACCTCCACCACCCCTACTACCTTCAGAATTTGATCCAATCTCCTCCTTCCCTACAACATGCCCTGACTGAAGATTGACTTTGCAGTCTCTTTTGAAATGATCAAGCTTATTGCACCTGAAGCATCTAGGTCCTTCCTGCTTCTTCCCATCACGCTTAGGAGCATAGTTCCTCTCCTGCTGATATGAAGTAGACGGACCATCATCTCCAGATGTCTTCTTCTTCTTGTCCCATCTCTTCTTCTTGCCAGAGAAGAGAACCTCTCCTTCTCCCCCAGAGATAGACATCTCAGCCATTTGCTTAGCCAAACTTTCTTGCGAAGCAAGTAAGTTCTCCAGCTCCAACAACAAAGGATGATTGGCCCAGCCTTGAACAGAAGTCACAAAGGCCACATACTCCCTCTGCAAGCCGCGGATTATGTGCCTCTTCAGCTTAGCTTCTGAGATAGGCTCATCCGGGTCCAAAGCCGATATCTCTGCGCAAAGGTTCTTCATCTTCAAGAAGAACGTTGAGATAGACAAATCCCCATGAGTTGCTTTCGCCAACTCATTCTCCAAGAACTGTAGCCTAGCCACAGTCTTCTTATTGAACAAGCCATCCAAGGCTGTCCAAATTTTAGCAGCTGATCCACATCCGATGATGTGATCAAACAGTTCCGGAATGATAGCTCTCTTGAGAGTGAACTCTGCCTTAGCATTCGTTCTCCTCCAAGCCTCCACGAGCTCAGCATTCCCTTCAGCAGGAATAACAGCATGTTTTGCTTCTCCTCCTACAACCTCCCACAAATCCTCGCCAAGAAGATAACTCTCCATGCAAGACTTCCACTTCTTGAAGTTAGTCTGCGTAAGGAGCTCAATACCAAGACCTATAGCATATCCTCCTTCCATTGCTATCCCACTGATTGCTAACCAACTTGAGAAACCCGAGAGAAGTATCAGCAAGCAACCTCAGCAACCTACCTTTGATACCATGTTGAAAAACTTGAGGTCCGGAGGTGAAGTAAAAATGCGTAACAACTTCACAAAATTTTTCACAAGTGTAGCACAACAATGACAATCGGAAGAACGAATAGTGTTATGGTATTAACTATCTCTTCACAATTCGAGGTATACATGGCGAGACATGATTCATAAGAATCGCGAAGGAGAGAAGCACAAAACACAAAAGAAACAAGCTGTTGGCGACTTGACCACTTCAGACCGCCAGACCGCGCGAACAGACAAGCCAGACGGTTAGCCTCTGAGACTGCGCGAACACAGTACAAGCCGCACTTGTCAGACCGCAACCACAGACCGCCCGACCTACTGCTTTATTCCACTGCTGAAAAACAAACAGTTCGCACTTCTTGATCGCCCAGACCGCACGGTCTTGATCAAAGAAGAACCCGCGAACACTGAACAGAGAAACTGCAACCTGCTGCAGACCGCAACTCAAGATCGCATGGCCACTTAAGACCGCCTGATCAACTGAGTCCGCTGCACAGACCACGAACACCTAAACACAGTCCGCTCAGACTGGTTTATTCGAAGCTTGAAGAAAGGAGACAAGCTGACCGCGAGCTGCTAGCCGCTAACCTGCGAACATAGAACCGGTCAGACAAAACCTCAGACCGCGCGACCTCAAATTGAGACCGGCACAATCAAGCCAACTTTGGTTTTTACAGTTCTCATTTTTAATGATGGGCTCTGCACCCCTATTTATAGGCGAACAGATGGATGTCGTCACCGCACAAACTGAGATACAATAACCGCCCATCAGATCGCGAGCGGTCTCACAAAATAGACTGCCCGAACTCAGCACCGCTGAACAACTTCCTTATTAACCATACGATTATGTACAAACCGCACGGTTACTGCGGTCTCTCTAAAGCAGACCGCCCGGTCTTTATTGCAAAGGCAAAGAGCTTCTTCAGTAAACCAGACCCACTAGAACAGTCGTCAAACCGCCCGGTCACTGCAAGAAGGCAGACCTACTGAACATCTGGCCGACTTGAACAAGCCGCCAGATCAACCCGCGCAAGCCGCCCGGACAAAATAGGCGGTCTCCCAGATCAGACCGCTCAGAATAACTGAGACAGAACCGGCCAGAGAACCGGTGCAGACCGCGCGGTCTCTGCAGTCTCCAACCTCCAGACCTCCAGCACCCTTCCACTTCCACTTCAAAAAATTTAACACCTCCCCCCTTCCCTATAAAAGAGGCAAGACCCCCCCCCCCCCCCCCCCCCCCCCACTTACCAGCCCACACCTTCCAGCCACCTCCCCCTTCCCTGCCGACCAGCCACCTCGCCGGAGAAGCCCTCCCCGAGCCTCCACCGTCGCTGCCCCTCCATGGCTGTCCGACCTTCAACCTCCAGAGCCCCTCCCCTTCAGGTGGAACCTCCTCCCTCCCTCTTCCTACTTCCCCAAGGCCAGCCGGCCGCCCCCCCCCCCCCCCCCCCCCCCAATCGTCGGAGCGCCGCCAGCACCACCCCGAGCTTGCCCAGGCTCGGGTGGAGGTGCTGGCCGTGAAAGCCGCACCCCCAGCGCCGGTGGTGGCGCTGGGGGAGAAGGTCCCCCAACTGAGGACCTCCGCTCCGACGAGAGGAGGTGTCTGGGCCGCCGAAGAACGCCGTCCCGGCGGCACCCGCACGCTCAAACCCCCCCTCATGTTTGCACCCCCATGTTGAGGATTTTAGTATTTACACCCTCATGTTTGAGGATTTTACTATTTACACCTCAGGTTGGAGGATTTTACTATTTGCACCTCATGATGAGGGATTTTACTATTTGCACCCCAGGATTAGAGATTTTACTATTTGCATCCCACGATTGAGGATTTTACTATTTGCATCCCACGATATGAGATTTTACTATTTGCATCTCACGATATGGGTTTTTACAATTTGCACCTCCATGTTGGAGGATTTTACTATTTACTCCCTCATGTTGGAGGATTTTACTATTTGCACCCCATGATGAGGGATTTTACTATTTGCATCTCATGATTGAGGATTTTACCGTCTGCACCCATATGTTGGGTGGTTACGGGGCTTGTGGGGTTTACTTTGGTCAAAATCATACTTAAAGAATATTTGGTTTGACTGAAACCATTATGGGGAACCCCGTCAAATTCCCCCAATTTTCGGAGGTCGTTTGGGTATAAATGAGCCTGTGAATTTTCCTGGCGCATGTCTTCGAGTGTGGTGTTTGCTTGGGTGAATTGTCGTAACTCACACAGTTATTAGCTTGTCATTCTGCTTCGGTGTTAGAAGTTGTGAGCTTGTTGTTTTGCGTAGGAGTTCGTCGCGAGCATGTCGCATTTTTCGGCACGGGCGCCCATTTTTCGGCCTGGGAGCGCATTTTTGGTCAGGGCGCACATTTTTCGGCCCGAGCACGCATTTTCCGCTCTGGGGCGCATTTTCGACTCGGGCCGGCATTATTTTCCGCCTGGGCGCGGATTTTTCGGCCCGGGCGCGCATTTTTCATCACGGTCGTGCATTTTTCGTATGGGTGTGCATTTTCCGCCCGAGCGCTCATTTTCTATCAGTGCACACATTTTTCGGCCCGGACGCGCATTTTTGGCCCGGGCGTGCATTTTATATATTTATATATTTATATTTAATTTCGAGTTTCGTCTTTAGCCATATAAAAATATGAATGAGTGGATGAGGTGAGCTGGCTCAATGGCCAAGTTGCCTGCTTCACGTGGCGTCTAAAGCACATTTGACGAGATGCCGCACTTGAAGACAATCCGCGAGCTTTGTTTTCATATTCGTAACGCATTTTGGGGATTTTGCGCTGTATTGCGTTGTTTATAAAACTCATCTTATTCTAGTGTACGTTATGAAACAGAAGAAAGCCCGAGCGACTCGTCTCTAGTAAATATTTTTGTTCGATGTTGTGAAATGACATGCTGCTGCCCGTATATGGAGCTACCACTTTCGTACAAATATAATTACTGATGAGACGACATGGACAAGAACCGCTCAATTTCACTTGGTAAGAAAATCTTCACGATGGTGGGTAGACGCGCGGAAGAATGAAACCATGAAGACTTGTGAGGATTTTAAAAGAGAACAAGAGAGCATAGTTGCTATAACGATGCGGCCAGTGACGGATCCAGAAAATTATAAAAGGTGGTGCATACAAAATTTCTAAACACAAATGTTGGCGGGGTGAGTAGGAGGGTCGTGGGTCACATGTTGGAAATTAATTTTGGGGGTGCACATAGCTGAACTTGGTCTGCGAATAGCCAAATTTGGTCTGCGAATAACAAACTTTGGTCCGCGAATAGCCAATATTTGTCCCAAAACAAACTAGTTATGTGACGTGAGAACGCTTCCATCTTATCAGAGTTGTTTCTCCCTCATCTGGCCACCGTTTTTGACATATAAGTAGTCAAAATTCATTGTCTCGACAAGAGTAATCCAAATCCACTAACAATTTTAAAAAATAATGGGGGTGTCAGTATCCCTCGGGCCCCCCTCTGACTCCGCCCCCGGATGCAGCCAAAGTATTATATGCTTCAATTACATGATAAAATAATATTACAAGTTATCCGTAAAAGATACAAAATATGGTATCATCATTAAAAAAAAAGATAAATAAATATGAAATTTATAGACAAAAGTACAAAACTGACATAATTCGGCTGGTTGTCCCAACTTGCATGGGATGACATTAAACTAATAAAAAAATTCAATCCAACAATTTATTATATATATATATTTTATAAAATTCAGATCTATTAAAATAATTGAATTACTATATTACATAAATTAAAAAAATCTACATTCAATTAAGATTAAAATTTACCTGATGCTCTCTGTTACTACAAATTTTGAAGAGATTTTAATTTAAAATAAACGGCACCCTGGAACGAGTGCACACGTGCCTCGGACGATAGTATTCTCGCACGCTTCTCTCAATGTCCACTCATAGCTACAAAGATTTGAAGTGATTACTTTCTCATTTAAAATTAATGAGCAGTCGAGCACGGGCACACCGGTTCCCTTGACAACGGAATTCCTACATATTTGTCTTCCCGCATGTGCAGTGTACCGATCAATTTGGGTTGGTTTTGGTGGTTCTATTTCAGCCTGGTTCCCAAAAACTCGGAACTGATCATTCGGGTCAGTTCTCGGGTCAGTTCTCGATACTTGGGGTTGGGTACCCGAGAATCGACCCAGGAACCGAATTATAAAATATTAGTATTTGATTAATAATTTAAGTAGAATATTTAATCATATCTATTGGTAATAATTAATGGTTAAATGAATATATATTCTTTAATATTTGTCGTTTTATTTAAGAGTTATAAAACATCAAAATTAATATCATTTTTATGGACTTAGGAAAATATTTGAATCTTCAAAAGATAATATTATGTTCAGTTTGATTCAAACTCGCTGTACTAAGATTTATAGATAACTTTTTAATAGTATTTAATATTTACTTGCAACATGTACTATTACTATATAATACGAGTAATGATCAACGCAACGTAAGATGATGGGTAGAACCGAGAACTGAACCGGGATCGAACCTAAATTTTCGGTTATTCGGGTATGGTTCTAGGTTTTGAGTACGTCGGTCGGTTTCAGTTATGAAAAGTTGAAATCGAACGTTTATGAATCGGTTCCTGATTCTGGAGTGGAGCAATTCGAACCGACCCGAGTTGCACCCCTAACGACAACGATCAGATCCACGGCTTCAATCAATGTCCTCTCACAGTTTTTTAAAATATGAGCAGCCTGGCACTAGGTTCCACCATGCCGCGCACGGACAATAATCTCACCACTCGCAGTTCCCCATGCGCGATACACCACTGAGAAAGTTGGGGGCAGGGCCGTCGTTGTAAACTATGCAAGAGGAATGTGAGCGATGGAAATACAAGAGCTGCGGCGCAAGGGAGAATCCTGTGCCAGATGCCTCGTCTAACACAAACATATGCCTCGTCTAACACAAACATATTCCGATTTTCGGTTCGACGATTATGAGGATTAAAACAGCAAGAAAACGGAAAAAGATGATTTTTTTGGCAATAAAACCGCAACCAAATCAAACCGGTTCACTCGCTTCAGCGTTTTGGTTCGGACTGCACCATCATGGTTTTTGGTTGATCCTTTATATCCATATGAACTGGAATATAATGCTTTTATAAAGAGACGATGAGATTTTGTAAGCTTCTGTAAAGAGAAGCAAACAAACAAAAATCAGCAGATGGATAACACGCGGGATATTTTGTCATGGATTAAATACAAAGACATATAAGCATCCAAAAAAGAAAAGAAAAACAAATTCGCGAGAAATTTAAAAAAAAATGAATAAAACGCACTTGAATGTACTTTACCAATGCTCTGGATGCAGAATGAAGGAAGCATTGTTATGTGCACATAAATCAAAATGGATTCTTGGGTCTGCCCTCTCTGATGTCTTTGGCTTTGATTTGAGGGCATGATTCTACAACAAACGCGACGGTATATGGGGCCACTATTTCAGTGGTACTCTGTGAGCAGCCACTTTGTGCATTTATTGTCAAAGGTTAGGTCTTTCTCCTCTGAGAGAAGTCACTTTGTGCATAGTTTCAAAGATTAGGTCTGTTTCCAATCTTCTCCCGCCTATACCCCTAATGATTGAGGACTATATGGGTTTTGTTGTTGTTGTTGTTGTGACTAAAATGCACCCGTAACTCATACGATGTCCACAAGTGGAGCTCCTTTTTTTGAATTTAGTCTATGAGATCCTTATTTTACAAATAAAATATCTGAGACGATATCAATATCTCAGATACAAATATGATATCTCCTGAAGCACCACTTGTCGACATCCTATGAGCCCAAGGCAGAGATCTCTGTAATTAGGGCTTGGACCCAAAAAATTCGCCTACACCATGGAGCCATCGTGGCTAGAGCTGTCACGGTTCCGGTTCTACTAAAATTGTGAACCGAACCGCTAAGATAACGGTTCTTCAAATTAGAACCAAAACTTTATTTGGTTTGACCGGTTCCGGTTCCAGCATAATTTTTGAAATCGTCGTGTCAACGGTTTCGGTTCCAATTCAACAAGAACCAAAATCAAACCGACCGCTAACGGTTCGGTTTGATTTTATGCGGTTCAGTCCGGTTCCAATCGGTTCTGTTGTCATAATTTTAATCATTTTATAACTCTATAATTTGAGTCATTAGACACATTAACAAAGAATATTATCTTTTTAAAAATGCATATTTAAAAAGAAAATTCAAATTCAAATTCAAATTGTTTGGAGCAATAATTTAATAATTTCTTAAGTCTAAATATGTTAAAATTGAGCTAATATAGATATGCATGCAATAATATATGATATGACACACTAAATAGAAAATATATGTAATATTGTATGATTACAATAAACCTGATCCAAAAAATTAATTAACATAAATATGATCATTAGCATGATGGATAACAAGTAATATTGTAACACTCGGTGCTCAACAAAACAGTCATTTTACCGAAGTAGTTGAGGAATGACCGGAACGAACACTGCAGAATGGGGAGAAGAAAGCCTTCAATGATCGAGCAAACAGAGCGAGAAGGAAGCCTTCAACACAGAGCGGGGAAATGACTTAATGTGGCGCGGTCTGTGTATGAGTATTTGAATCCAGCTGTAATCGGACGGTGCTGCAATCGGACGACTGATATAGTTATAGTCGTATAAATAATAAATATATATTATTAATATTATAATAATATTAATAATAAATATATATTATAAAGAATAGTAATAAACGAAATGCGGTTCGGTCCGAATTCCGATCCGGATAATAAAATGAAAGAACCGCACCCCGGCCGTTGTTGTTTACTGTTCCAAAATTCAACCCGGAACCCGAATAATTCACAAACAATTCGGTCCAATTCTTTGCCGTTTTGGTTTGGTTTACGGTTTTCGGTTTTAAATGACGGCTCTAATTATGGCTGTTAAAATTAGCTTAACCTTTACTCAACCATGGTCAAACAGGATAAAACCTAAAATATGTGACTAAACCATATGCTATTACGTGCCTCAATAAAATGTGCATACAACCATTGAATTATAACAAAAAAAAAACTTTTTGTTGCATTTATTTACGAGAAGTAGACATGTAACTTATGTTAAACAACTGGTGCGTATTTATCGCGCAAGCCCGTTAACTGTTAACTGGTAACTGGCAAAAGAATAGGAAGACAAGCTCAATCTACAGAACTTCAGTGTCACTTGGCTGAAGAGATAGACATCATCAACATGAAAAACAATTAACATTGTGAAAGAGCAATAAATTCATTCGCACCAGTCAGGAGCCAATATTTGCTGTGGTGGTGGCGGCGGCATTGGCCCGATCAGTTTCTATCATTGATTTGATGTAATATTCACCGGCTTTATATGACGACCGCACCATAGGTCCGGACGCGATATAGCGGAATCCCTGCAAAGACAAGGGATAACATTAAAAACTTACGAATAACTACAAAAGAGTTCATAAAAAAGGTGATGCTTGTTATTTTTGAGAATACAGTCTAACGTCCGGAAACACGTGTAGTTTTGTGTATAGATTCTGGGCCCCTTCGTCTATTGCCAATTGATTTTACGTCGGATGCTTACAATCTGACATAATATTGCCGGAGACTAGGCCCAACACTAACTCCGCATCACTCAATTAAAAAAAGTCCAAGCGTCAGCGATCAAGTCTCACATCGAAAAACTCATGTAGTCTTGTGCATTTAATATTGATCATGATCCTATACACCTACAATCAAATAATTTTAGGTTGGATGAATAGATTCTAATAATTGCTCGTAGACATAGTCATAATGATTCGAACTCCAATGACCAATCATCAAACAAACTTAATAGTGTAACAAGATAATAAGAGAACTGATGCAGAAATGTGTAGAACGATCAAACAAGCAGAAAAACAAAACACAGAAGACAAACATTTACGTGATTCACCTCAAGATGAGCTACGCCCACGGGCAACAACAGTCTGTTTTTCACTAGATCAAGAACAGAGGAGGTTACAGAAAAGTTGGCGGATTTCAGCTTCCTGAATTCGAGGTATATAATTCACAGGAAGTTTAAGAAAAAAAGTTTAACACTCACCTAAATCAACACATTCTCAGGATATCTTATAATGATATATGTTGTTGATTCACAGCCTCTGACATCATGTTGCTCATAAATAATCTCAAATCAACAGATATTTTGAAAATGTGTTTAATTTATTTTGCAAGGATTAGAATTTTTGACATCCGCGTTGAAGGCCAAAGACAGCATGCCAATCAAATGATTGGTGTTCGTTGAAAATGTGTTGACTAAGGGTCTGTTTGGCGCGGAGTTTTTGTTCCGGTGAGTTTGGACAAAAACGTCACCGTCATAAAATGTGTTTGGCATGACAATGGTTTTGACCTTCAAAAAAACTAATTTTGAACATAAAAGTGGATGAAGTTTCTTATGTGTGGTCGGGCATTCACGAACAACGGTTCATAACACCACCACTGCACCAAACAGACCCTAAGTGAGCTCTAAACACGAAGCATTACTCAAAAATTAAACCATATTGAGCAAACAATGACAATGATGGAAATGATGACCACATGAATTACTAATGATTTCAATGTCATTTGGAATGCGATGGATAATATTTCGATGGAAGGAACTCTAGAAATAGAAAAAGGCTGTAATTTAAAAGCATGTGATTATCATGTTGAGAATATAGTCCTACATTTAGAAGCTCACATAACCTTGTCACTTAATAATAGATCATCAGGTCGTCTATCTTAAGTTCTTAACCAATTGATATTAGGATGGATGCATATGTTCATACAAGACACAACAACTAGTTAGGCCCACCATCTCACTCTTATGCCACCCAGTTAAAGAAAAAAGACATCATTGCGACCTACACGTGAGTGTGCGTGTTGAGAATAGTCTCACATTTGGAAAACTCGCGGAGTCTTATGCACTTAATATAAATTTTTCGGGCCTCTCCACGTATAACCAATTGGTTAAGTTGGATGCATATGCTCTTAATGAATCAAAACATCCAATTTTATGTGCAATGCTAGCTAGTACTGTAATGCATGCAACAAAAAAAACAAGTTTGCAGGGGGGCAAATGAGCGGAGGCTGACTATTATCGCTGTCGCACAGTTCGCACGAGGAACTCATGCACAACCGCTGGTGAAAGCATAAAAGCAACAGGAACGATGCACATACCATTTCCATGCCAATTGCCTGGTACTTGTCAAAAGTTTCGGGAGTAATATATTCAGAAACGGGCATGTGGCGCTTCGACGGGCGCATATATTGGCCAAATGTCATCACGTCCACGCCCGCCGCCCTTACTTTCTCCATGGTATTGATCACCTGATCAGGAGTTTCACCACATCCAAGCATTATTGATGTCTTGGTGAGAGTACCAGGTGGAGCATATTCTCTGGCCAGTTTAAGAACATCGAGGGATTGCTTAAAATTAGCACGATGATCCCTGACCGATCTCTGAAGCTCTTCGACTGTCTCAATGTTGTGGGCGAATACATCTAATCCTGATTTCGCGACCTTTTCCACAAAGATGGAGTCCCCACGAAAATCAGGAACTGCTCAATGAAGTAAGAAAATAGAAGGATTAGGATGTTGTACAGCTCTTAGGAAGTGATGGAAGTAAAAACGTCATTCCAATTATCTATCTATACTATATTAAAACTAAAAAAATTGTGGTCCTCAAATAGCATCAGAGAAATCTCAATTGTACCGTAAGAGTTATTTTAATAAATAAAAATATTCCTCAAATAAATCATCATTATTTTTTTCATTAGTATTTCATTTAGTCACATTGTGAGCTTGTGAGAAATCAACATTTTTTTATAATGTATATATATTATTAATTTTACTTCAAAAATTATTTAATAACAAATTATGAAAATAAATCATCATTCCTTCTCTTTCAACATTACTTTTTTTGCCCTATTGTGGCTAGTTATAATTATTATTATTTTGGAAATTGATACGCATTGAAATTAGACCTCCAATTCCAATTTCAAAGTCCCTATTCCATTCAACCGAACGGAAACTTAAGGACCGTTCGTTTGGGTGGTATTAAGGGACTGGGATTAGAACTCGAAATCATTTTTAACGAAATTGGACCTCCAATTCCAATTCTGAAGCCTCAATTCCATCCAACCGAACTGGTTGGAGGTTTGGGTGGATGGAATTGAGGCTTCGGAATTGGAATTGGAGGTCCAATTCCAATAAAGACACTGAAACATTTCGTAAACTTGAAATTTAAGGAAAATAAATAGTAAAAACATACCCAATGCCTCAATCAACATATTTGGCTTCAATGACTTCAGCTTCTGAATTGTTTCAGTAAAATGACCACTGCCTTGATCAGGTAAATCATCGCGGTCAACACTTGTTATCACAACATAATCCAGGCCCCATGAAGCAATTGCTTCAGCAACATTTGATGGTTCATTTGGATCAGGAGCTGGAGGACGGGCAGATGTTTTTACATTGCAAAATCTGAAAATAGGCTAAATAAAATTCAAACCGTGTTGAAGTTCTGATCTCCAGGTTAAAATCAAAGTTCATTACATTAACATTTCATGAAAGACCAAAAGTAGAAAATGGAAAATATAAAGAACAGAGAATCGCCTAAAGTTCTATAGGTACAGTAGCATTCACTACAAATATCCCATTGATTGGGCAGGCACACTCTATCAACCAAGTTACATTTCTCCGATGAAAGATAAATGATAAATCTTATAATCAGGTGACTCTACATCACAGAAAAAGGAGTACACAAATAATAGAATATGTACATATAAATATATAGAGAGAGAGATGATCATGGCCGTCCGATCAAAGTCTATTTGGTCTTTCATTTAAAGCGAATTTGAATCCAAGCACGAATTCAAAATTGAATCCAAGATTTCGGGATGAATCAGAATTCAAATATTTAAAATGAATTCAAATCTTTGCATTCTACGACAAATTTGGATTCAATTGAAGAGCTATTCGATGAACACCCTAGTTGTGCTTGTCCTATGGTACTAAAACGCAGTGGTGTCGATTTACCTGCAGTTGAAACTTTCGTGACCATTTTTTCGCCCAAATTTCACTTTCCACGATCTGGACATTCATCACTGCTAAAGTTTGACCACATATGCATGAATGTGAAGGTGTTTTGGACTAAAACGTCATTTTGAGAAAATAGTATTTGTGACTGTACCTACCCTTATTCTACCTACGCTTTTCATAACTGCGTTCACAACATTCACTATTCTCCCACCACTCTCCCAAACAGGGTCTAAGACATACAGATATGCATCATGAAATTCAAAGATGCGCCAAAAGGTGAGTAAAAAGAAGTGATGTGGAAGAATTGATTAAGGAAAAAATAAACCCAAAACAAGAAGGCTAAAAGTTCTGCAAAAAAAGACTTGCAAAAAACATAAATAACCATCATCTTGCACGCTGTGGAAATAAATAATTAGAAATGAGACTTCAGAAATCCAGCCCAGATTATTGATATAAGATTAGTGATGATGATGATGTTGACTGTGGATGCTAGTTAATATGAACACATCCTAGAACTCTCTAAATACACCATCGTCTCCCTTCACCATGCCTTAATTTTCTACACAGTTTACTCCACTACTCATGCCTCATCATTCACCCAGCCATTGCATGTCAAGACATGGTGCATCAGCACAATCAAGAACCAAAGCTAATATCTTATTTCAGCGGCAGGGCCAAACTGTTGGATCGATGACGACTCCAAAGAAGATTTCCGAGATAAGTAGAATTGAAAGGAATGAGGGCAATCTTCTCATTTATTCGTTCATTTATTTTGATTACACATATATATACTAGTTTCACCTCATGGTGGCTGTTCCAGCATACTATTTGTTACATAATGTTTAATACTTCCATGCTTATATTAGATATTCCTTTCAAGGTTATTCTTAACACTCTCCCTAATCTAAAATTTTACAAACTCTCAGCATGTTACTAATAAATTTAATGGTATCGGCTTTGTGGATATGTCGTCCACCTGATCATTAGTTCCACAGAATTTGAACTATATTTCACCCTTATCCACCAACTCCCTGATATAATGAGGTGCAAATCCATTGTGCTTGGTTAGGTTGCAAAGCACTAGATTTTTGGTCGTTGCAATTGCATATATATTATAACATTTTATTACTGTTGAACATTTTTTTCCTTTTTATGTACATCGTCCAATATCCTTTGAAGCCAGACAACTTCTCGAGCAGCGCATGCAGCTGCGACATATTTCGCTTCATCAGAGGTTATCTGTGATGACCACGAAAAGGGTTTTATTTCTAGGGCAAAGACATAGCCACTGGTGTTTTTTCGATTGTCCATGCTTCTCACACAATCACTGTCAAAAAATCTGATGAATCTGCATTTTTTCTACTTTATACATAATGTTAAAGTTCTTTGTCCCTTCTACATATATCAGGATTCATTTGGCAGTAGTCAAATGAATTTTGTTGGATTTGTTCATGAATCTGGAAACGATACCGACAGTGTTTTCAATATCGGGTCGTGTATTGGTGAGATAAATTAGGGATCCAACAAGGCTAAATTAGGGTCGTGTATTGGTGAGATCATTCATCTCTTATCCTTTATTCTTGGATAATTTCAACGGTGACCATTGGGGTTCCTAGAGGATTACATTCCTCCATTCTGAATTTCTTTGACAGATCCATGACGTATTTTCTTGAAATATAAAAAATTACTCTTATTTTGAGTTCCTTGGATGGAGAAATAGTATCGTATTAACCCAGATCCGTCATTTCATATTCCTTCATCATTGCTTCTTTGAATTTTATTAACATTTCAATGTTTGTCCCAATCAAGTCATCTTCATACATCTATACAACCACGAATTCTCCTCTACTTTGTACATATAATGATCATTTACTCTGGCTTTTCTCAAAATGATTTCTTATGAGATATATATCGGTTTTGTTGTTCCAGGCTCTTGGTGTCTGCTTTAATCTGTATAGGTCTTTTTTAAGTTTGTGCCATCTCTTCCTGTCCTGGAATGAGAATACTGTTAGGTGCTTAATATACACTTCTTCCTTGATTTTACCATTAAAAAAATGCAAATTTTATATCCAGCTGGTAGACTAGCAGTGTGTTGTGCTATTACTGATAAAACTGTCTGCATGCTCTCCGTTATGATTACTGGTGCAAAGGTTTCTTCTTCATAGTCCCTCTCTAGTTTTTGAGAATTGAGAGTACTCTTGCTACTAGATGGGCTATATATTTATGGATCGACCCAACTTCATTATATTTTAGTTTGTATACCCATGTTAAACGGGGAGGGGTAGACCAAAAAAGACTTGGAATGAAACTATAAGGAAAGACATGATGTACTTAGGCATTAGTGAGACTATGATTAAAGATAGGGCGCAATGGCGACAAAGGATCCATATAGCCGACCCCACTATGGTGGGATAAAGGCTTGAGTGTTGTTGTTGTTGAGTACTCATTTGAGGTCTACGACCTTTGTGTTTTCTGGTTTCTTAATAAGTTCTCAAGTAATAGTTTTCTCAACCATATTAATTTCCTCATTCATGCTTCCTTCCGCGGCTGCTCTTTTACTTCTTCCTCAAAGTTAGTGGTGTTATGGGCCTACTTCGGGATCTCGTCGGAAGTGGTGGTGGAAGCAAAGATACAAGGGGAGCTTTGCTCACCCGAAGGAGGATGAAGGAGAAGGGGGAAGAGGGGAGCTTTTTCACCCTAACCCTAGAATGGGGATGAAGAGAAGAACTAGAGAGAAGAGTAGGAGACTTGAAAGAGAAAGAGAACTTAGAAAGAGATAGAAACTTGATTAATCCATTCATATCCTCATACATGGCGTCAGTGAGCGCATAGATGTCATAAAAGACTGCGAGGAGCTGGCGTGGGCGTGGCAGAGACATTTACTGAGGGGAGACTGTCAGGCATCTCGGGAGTCGGGGCGAGTGAGCCCGGTGGATGGTTAAGGGCAACGAAAGACCGGGTTGTATGTAAGCTGCGGCGATCGAATGCGCCGATGGAAGCTGGGGCACGGTTGCCAGAGGGAATGGCTCTAGAGGGGCTGACAGAGCAAGGGGCCGGAGCAGAGGCTGTGGGATGGAGATCGCGGGACGTGGAGGCGACGATGTCGGTTGTGTGAACTGCGGGGAGGGAACAACTGGGTGTGATGGTGGAGCGACAAGAATTACAGAGAGTGGGGAAATTTCTTCGGCCACAGAAGGCAGCAGCGACTGTTCTAGTGGAATCAGCGGTGGCGATAGAGCAATCAGAGGCGGTGGTAAGCCAGGGCAAGCTGGGATGGAAGGGGCGTCATCATATGCCGGCTGGGATGACGGTTGCGTCGTTGGAAGCGGAACCCCGAGGTGTACCGACATCAAAAATCGGTCAATGTTGTCGGTGAGTCGCGACATTGACGCCGGATATGAAGCCCTCGCAAGCATCATCGAACGGAGGGTCATTTTCTCGTCGAAGTTCATTATCGTGCTGAAATAATTGAGTAATCAATTAATTTAATTAAGAATTAATTAAGTACATGTCAGTAGTCAAGTTACTGGGCCAAGGAAAAAGAGTAGGCAGGTCAATGGATGAAGGCACAAGGCTCGATGCAGCGACATATGAGACCTGATTGACTGAAGAGGCGCGTAAGTTATCTGCTTTTGATAGAAGAGAGAAAAAGGCATGTGCTGAATGCGGCGGGGTGTGCGAGATTGGCTCCCTCACGTTGGCGAAGCAGCAGCAGCGTGCTAGGACGCTCGCGGTAAGGGATGAAGATGCGCATAACTCGTCGAGGAACAATGTGCTTGGAACGAGCATGGGATTGATGAGCAGGAGTTATCGTGGACGGAATTGCAACACAGAAGATCAATGAGGTCCAGCAGTCGACCGGGTCAGTACAAGGTTCTGGACGGCTCGTTCGACTGCCTTAAGCATCGACGAGATGGAGTCAAAAGATGTGCGATCAAATGATGTGATGGACGATGTCAAAGCACAGGGACCCTTTACCTGTGCATGAACTTGGATGGTATTGCTGACGGAAAAAGGCCGCTGCAAAGGCTTGCGGTTGTCAATGAGGAAAAGGCTGGCAGAACTAAGGTGTTAAGTGTTGACAATGATCTTTGTGGAAATGGGGGAGGACCAAAAGCTCTGATACCAAGTTGTTATGGGCCTACTCCGGGATCTCGTCGGAAATGAGGGTGGAAGCGGAGATACAAGGGGAGTCTTGCTCACCCAAAGGAGGAAGGAGGAGGAAGAAGGGAGCTTGCTCACCCTAACCTTAGAATGAGGATAAAGAGGAAAAGAACTAGAGAGATGAAACTTGAGAGAGAAAGAGAACTTAGAGAGAGAGAAACTTGATTAATTCAATGATATCCTCATACATGATCCAAGTGGTCTATTTATAATATTACAAGATGGCATAAGCATAAATAACTTCAACATAAAGAGGTGGGTGAAACACTAAAACATTAAGACTCTAATAACTCGTAACTACGACTCGATACGACTCGATACGACTCGAATCATACAACCTGACTCCAATACCTAAAGACTCATAATAATATAATCGTTAACAGATAACTGACTACATGGGACCCCTAACAGTGTGCTCTCTTGCTAGCAATGTCATTTCACAGTGTTGATATATATCTTCTAAAGATCTGAATTT
The DNA here is from genome assembly GCA_033032865.1 of Dactylorhiza incarnata. Classification (NCBI taxonomy): domain Eukaryota; kingdom Viridiplantae; phylum Streptophyta; class Magnoliopsida; order Asparagales; family Orchidaceae; genus Dactylorhiza; species Dactylorhiza incarnata. Next base: position 6,305,009 of record JAWHQI010000072.1, read on the forward strand.
CTTTGGAGATGATGACTCATGGTTATCAGAACCAGAGCTTGTATATGAATTGATCAACAAATTTTGCCTTGGAGTGCGTATTTTGCCTTAGAGTGGGTGACTTGCCATAGAGTGGGTGGCGAGTAGCAAGTGCTGAGATCTACGAGCTTGATCATTTGAAACATCAGGCATAACATGATTCTAATCCAATGTGATATCATTCCTAAACTTTTGATTCATGAAAGATGACATGTCTTGAAGTGATTAATCTTTTCGTGCCTAGATTATAAATTCTATAGCCCTTTGACTTTTCAATATAACCAACAAATTGTTATAGGGTTTCGTGCCCAGTTATTATCTAGGGTTTTATTCTTATTGTCTGGTGTTATGGTTCAGTCTTGTTATCGCTTAGTTTTTAAGTAAGTCCAAGTGTTGGGACTTATTTACTATTATGCTTTTGTATGTTTATTTAAGGGACCCATGAGGTCTTTGGGTGGGTATGAAAGAAGTATTTATAATTTTCTTGTCTTATGAAAGAGATTTTGGTAGCTCTCTCCTCTCGAGCAAGCCCCACGTAGGCAGTTGCAGTTTCGGCTCCAAAGTATTCCCTCCGCCTCCGGCCACTACTCCAGTGAGCACATAACAACTTGGTATCAGAGCTATTTCGATCCTCCTCTTCCACCGAAGCCGCTGTCAACAACTTTCAAACCTTAGATCCCTCCCTTCTTCGTTCGGTTCCAACCAGAGCAGCCGCATCGAGCAGCCGCTTTCCAGCCATGCGCACGTCCTTCTTGACGCCAACTCCCGCACCAACAGCCGCATTGAACGCTCTTCCCAACAACAGATCAACGATGCTTTCACGTTGTCCCCTTCCAGAGGTCGCACCCGCCCGACGATTCGACGACGCCTGCTCGTCGTAACATCGTCCCAATCTTCCTGTTTTATCGTTGCTCGTCTCTGCACCGACACTCCAGCAGCAAACAGAAACAGCTCGGCGTCGTCCGTAGACATCTCGACGCTCCAGCAGCAAACATCTCGACGCTCTAGCAGTAAACAAAAGCAATGCCTCCCTCCTTTTCGAGCCCCCCGAGTCGCAGGCAACCATATTACACGAGCCCTGTATTTTTTCACGAGCCCCCAATAGGGCAGCGCCTTTTTCTCGAACCTCCAAACAAAAAGAAGGTGTTTTGTTTGTGCCTCATCATAGGGAAGCGTCGTGGCGCTCGCATCAACTCAAAATCAGTCGTCTCTGAGGAATCCAACCGTCTAATCACCCGCTCACTAGCCCGTGCTACTTCCGAATTATCGTCGACCGTCCTCCGAACTATGGGGGACTCGCCCACGCTACCAGATTCTATAAGGGACTTCATGCAAACATGCATGAGATCCATAGAGGGATGCTTTCGCGAGGCCGAAGCGCGTCATCGGGAAGACATGAACACACTCACCAGCAAGCTTAATGAGTTGACTTACGCCAGTCCAGTCGTTACTACTTCGCCTACTGATCACGCTTGCAACAACTAGGCACCTCCACCACTTCTTCTTCGACCTGATCCCCCAGCCAAGATACCACATAAGGGTAACATCATGCCCCATTACACCAAGTTGGCATTTCCAACTTATGATGGCAAGGATGATCCCTTAGGCAAGGCTAAGCATAATAATATAAGATAAAAATATTTTGTATAAAATTTAGTATGAGTTTGTTTTAAAACAAAAGCCTACAAATATTATCTCTTAAAATATAATTACAAAAATGGAAAATCGAGTAGATCGCTTAGAGACTAGCGTAGGAGGCTTGACCAGACGAATGAGTGATTTGATGAAGGCGGTAGAGACACTCACCGCCAACATGGGTGATGTTAACCAAGTCATGAATGGGTTTAGGACCTTCGTCAATAATTTAGAAGCCGCTCATCACCTGGGTCTAAATCAAGGACATCCCTAAATCCCTAGGCACGATGACCACGTCCCTAGACCTGCAGAACCTGCATACCCTGATCCTGGACTCCGCAACCAACCCCGTTGGGATGAAGGAGTTAAATTGGATGTAAGTGATTTTGAGGGCCACGTAGAGCCCGAGAATTGTTTGGATTGGTGTGAGTGCATGGAAAGGTTCATGGCATGGAAACAAATGCCTATGAATAGTCAAGTCGAATATGATGTCCTTATGCTCAAAGGACCAACACTAGTCTGGTGGGTTCAGTTTGAGCGCACAGGTTTCACATTAGGCATGGACCCTATAACCACGTGGGTAAAATTCAAAACTCAGTTACGGAAGCGGCATGTCCCCCAGACTATTTGCAGAATTTATATTTAAGGTTCCACAACCTTCGTCAGGATAGACTATCCGTAGACAAGTATACCCACGAGTTCTTAGAGTTGCAGTCTAGGTTAGACCTTCATGAGGAAGACGACCTTACGGTGTCCCGTTATCTGAACGTGCTCCGTTATGCTATTAGGGACCAGTTTGAATTGTACGACTTTAAAGATTTGGGTGAAGTGTCTAGCAGAGCCCGTAGGGTACAACCACACTACTGAAGAAGACATATGTGCTTATGTCTATTGATAGACCTACTCCGAGCACCACCACCGCACCCACCTCTAAGGTCTCAAATCCCCCTCTTCCACATGTCGCTACCGGGACCCCGACTCCTCCCACTAACTCCTCACGGGGTAGGGAGCCCATTGGATCCAAGCCCAACACTGGAATATTCTGATGCTTCAAGTGTATGGAGTCTGGGCACAAATCATCTGAGTGCCCGCAACGCCACTTCGTCGTCATTACTGATTCCACTGATGGACTTGAGCCTGAATATGGAGTATTCCTTAGTGACTCCAAACTTGAGCCCAAGCCCGAGTCTGATAGCGTGATCGAGGTCGAAGGAGAGCAAGTTGATCATTTAGTTTGTGTCATTCGCTATAGCTTAGTTTCCCCTAGTGAGACCACTGCGATTGATTTTCGGAGGAATGAAATTTTCTGCACTATTACGCGCATTCTGGAACAATTTTGTTCATAGCATGGAGAACTTCGTTTCTCAACGTATGGTGGAAACACTAGGACACGAGACTCATCCCTTAGAGCAACCCTACAACCTATCTGGGGTTAATGATCACTTGACTATGCATGTTACTCATTGTGGTCTTGTAGAGTTCTCTATAAGGGACGCGTATCAGGATTCTATTTTATGTGATGTCACCCACATCGATGTCTGTCACATCCTACTCGGACAATCATGGCAATACGACAGACATGTCATGCATGATGGTATGAGGAATTCTCATTCCTTCGATCACCATGGGCGCAAGATTGTTCTTCTTCCCCAGAAGAATTGTCGTGTTCCCAAAGCACAAGGGAGGACCTTACCATCTTCCATTTCGCCTCCATTAAATTCCGTTACACCACTTTTGTTCAGTGCCACCCTTCTGCCTAAGCCCCCGCTCCAGAAAGAAGCACCTGACTTTGACGAGTCCTTCATCTTTGAAGCCCTTATATTGATTTTATTTTTGGCAATCACACTTTTGGTTCACCTGACTATCCTACGATTGTGAGCGAGCACGCCGAGCCTCTTTGTCTGATTTCTGCACTTTTTAGGCTTAATCGTATTAGGAGAATTGAGACGATCTCTAAACTTTTTACTCTTAATAGAGACACGCGTTTTAAGAGATTTCTCTAGTTGATTCTAAACGGTAGATTTGTGATTGGTTTTAAAATTTGTAGTGTTGGTCAGATTCTCCCGAGTGATATCATTGAGATGATTGGTCTTGGTTTAGAAAAAGCTCGTAGGTGTCTTGTGTCTAGCAGGAGTGTGTATGATGCCTTATGATTTAATGATTCCACAGGTTGCACTTGCTCATTTCTTGCCTTGTCTCCCACCTTATTTTTTTTATCCATCCTCTTCCCCACTTTGTGATGCTCTCATTTTCGATGCTCTGAATTTTATTGATCATTTTATTATTTTGCATAAAATTATTATTAACAGTTTGCGAGCATCTTTGAAAACTATAACTCCATAGTTGAATTTATCACCGGGAGTTGTCTTTTTCTAGTGGAGATTGGTTTCCTGCATTTTTCAGGAAAGAGGGTGTGTCATCAGGTCATGTGTAACAACGACGGGCCCTTCATATGTTCCAATATCTACCACAGTAGGGCAGTGACAAAGCATTTTCTCGGATCGACTTTTGGATGTTTCAGTGACGGGTTTATCATATTCTCTCAACCCCGGAAGACTTGATGCAACCCGAGATTGCATCTTTATTTTATTTGTGTAGTGCACGTCTTCACGCATTTTATGTCTTAGTTTTCACGCATGTTTGTATGGAGCATGTTACTCGTGCATTATCGTACGGCTTATCGGTGTGACCGGCCAATAAGACCAAGAATGAACCGACAAATTAGGACTAGTGTTAGTTAGGGTGCAAGGAATTTTAAAATTAAGTATTTATTATTATTATAATTAATAATTCTGAAATTCAAATTTATTTTCAGAATTTTTTTTGGTGAGGGAAATCTAAAGGCATTTCATTAAAGGCCAAATCAACGTGTCGAAACTAAAAGCCACATTTACACCTCTTTAATCTTATGAAACCCCTTCATATTCATTCCCCCCTTTATTCCCTCATGACCCCCCCCCCCCCCGGTTAATTTAATTTCCTTTATTTTATATCTAGACCGGCCCACCTCTGTTAGCCCGAGCCTGGAAAAAGAAAATCGAGCGAGACTTTCATTGTCTTGTTCGGTTCCTCTCCAGCGCGCCTCCGCCGAGTCACTTCTTTCTGCCGACGCCAGTTTCTCCCAGCTTCGCCGCCGCCGACCGCCTCCACAAGCTCCGGCATACCATCCACCACCTCTTTCCGACAGGCCCTGCGACACCTCCATCGGGATCGACTTCCACACTCATCACCAACTCCGACAGTTCTTGCTCTCATCGGCAACAACTCCTCCACTAGATCCCATCTCCCCCTCTTTCCTCCCCATCAGTGTCTGGAGAGCATCCTGCTCTGTTTCCCTGAACTGTTGGCGCCCTCCTCCGTCGATTCTGTAGATGACAAAAGGTACAGTTTTCGGTCCTATCTCCTCAACCTGATAGCTTCCATAGCAGCCATGCATGCTTCTACATGGTATCCTTTCCAAATCACCGGGTCCAGACTAAATCTCCGGGTCCAGACTGCCACATAACCGTTCCAATCCAGGATTGATTCTGACACCAAAGATCCTCTTAGATCTGGTTGGGTTCTCCGTTTCGCGCTTGTTCTCTTGGTATGACCCTCACCTCAACTCACGTCTCAATAATTATTAGTATAATTTTATGCTTAATTTTAGTGGTCTTAAATTTCAGAGCTTGCTTACCAAAAATTAACTTTAGTCATATTTGACGCTAATTTGCTTTCACAATTGTTGCTCTCTCTCATTAAGACGCTTGCGGATGAATTAATTATATTGTTGAATACGCACAGATGTTAGTCGCTTATGTGGGTTTACAAATCCTTGACTAAATTATCACATGACTTGGCTCGGGACGTCTTATTAACGCCGCATAATTTTAAAAGGACAACGAAAATATCAATTAAAATCGAATCCAGATTTTGGAATACATCACTTCTTCATAGTTTAACAGGGTTGATGCATACATAACAATGTTGAGTTTTTGTAGATGTCATCTAAATCTCGATACATGACTGAAGAAGAGTGCTCTAGAGTTGACTGTTAGTCCCAACCTTGGTCCTCATTGAACACTACATCTCTAGATATGAGTAGCTTTTCTGACACGGGATCATATAGTCGGTAGGCTTTTGATTGATCATTGTATCCAATGAAGACAACTTTGGTGTTTTTTGCTTCAAGCTTGTCTCTTTTCTCCTTCACTGCATAAGCCGCACACCTGAAAACTCTTAGATGGGAGACTGAAGTTGTGCGATTGAATAGAGTATCATGTGGGGTAGACTCCAAAAGACCTTTGTTTGGGCAAAAGATTGAGAATATAAACTGATGTATTACAGGCCTCAGCCCAAAATTGCTTTGGCATGTTCGTTGTGTTCATCATGGCTCACGCCATTTCAACCATCGTGCGGTTTCTCCTCTCTACGATTTCATTCTGTAGAGGGGATTGTGGTGTTGTCAGTTCCCGTTTGATGCCCTGCTTAATGCAGAAACTGGAGAAGGATTGAGAAAGAAATTCGTCGCCTGTGTCAGTTCGAAATCGTTTAATTTTGTCCAATTTGTTTTTCAATCCTTACTTTAAATTTTGAAAAACTTCCAGTGCTTCAGATATGAGGAAGAGGAAATATATCCACATATGCCGAGAGAAATAGTCGACTAGGAGTAGATAATACCTCTTCTTCCCAAGAGATTCAGTGGAAGAGGATCCCCATATGTCGATGTGGATAAGCTCCAGAGGATGAGAGATCCTTAAGGTAGATTGTTGGGGATACGGTTGTCGATGACCTTTTGCGGCAATTCAGATTTCAAAAAACTGCTTCTTTAAGTTAGCAGCCGGAAGACCCAATACAAGTTTCTTATTTTTGAGTAGGTGGATGGCTTCCCAATGGAGATGCCCGAGTCGATGTCACAAAAGAGATTCAACAGCACAACCCTGGTTGCAGGTGACAACACTAAGGCTGGGAGAGGAACCAAGATTCAGAGAAAACACTCTGCTATTTGACATTGGAGCTGAGGGAATGCGGCACCCACATGAATTGTCTGAAATGTGGCATTCTCTGTTGAGGAAAGTGACTTTGTATCCCTTATGTGTCAGTTGACCAACACATAGGAGGTTTTTTCGACTGAGGAACCAATTGCACATCAGGGATGAGTCACTGCTGCCCTGAAGTGGTTTAGACAGCCACGATTCCCTTCCCTTCCCTTCAATCTTCTTCGTCTTTCCGCCTCCAAGATAAACTTCGAACTTAAAAGTTTCATCCTCATGTGACTTGAGCATCCACTGCCCATGAACCAGGTATTATCTTGCCTGGTTTCTTTCTGCATAGAAAAGTAAAATAGTAGTTCATCTCTCTCCTTGGTTTCTTTCTCACAGAAGTTAGCTTCTTCTTTTTTATTGAACCAACAATCACTTTCGAATGATTTGAACGCTTGCAGCGCTTGCATTTCCAGAAGCAATCTTCAGCTCGTGATTTGTTCTCTTATAGAGAGTGCACATTAGTGCTGGCTTTTCGAAAGTTGATGTTTGTATTCTTCATTTTCCACTTCCTCTTCCTCCCTGCTTCTGTGGGTGTTTGTGTTGCACGAAGATTGCATCTTGTTTCTTTTGGTCACTATTTTTATTCAAATGCATTTTGGTCTGGAATGCTGCTTCCAGAGCAGAATACTTATTCAGTCGCTCCTCATGCGCTTGCAATAACCCTTGCAGTTTGGTGATGGTTAGGGTGGTGAGATCATGAGCTTCTTCGATCAATATTACAATGGGATCGAACGATGGTACCGGGGATTGAAGAAGTTTTGGGACAATTTTATCAAGTGGATCTCCAGAGTTCCTGATTTGGTTAATCAAGGTGGTGGCTCTAGCAATAAAATCTTGAATAATCTCACCTTGGTTCTTTTGCAATGTCTCAAAGTGCTTCTAAAGTGTCTGTAATTTGATAGTGATGACTTTCCATGAACCTTTGAATTCATCCTTTTGGAGATGTTATGCATGCTTGGTAGATGAGGCTCCCATTATTCTTGGAAATATGGAATTTGAGACTCCTTGTTGTATGAAAAGTAGGACTCTGGCATCTTACATCTTTTCCTCCTTGCTCACCCTGGGTGGTATTCCTTCTACGGCTTTGCTGGAGGTGAATAGAAGGATTTTCATTCATTTTGACATCGCTTCACTGAAAAAGTTTGTGGGTGTTTAAGTACTAATAGAGGATGATTACTTGCATTCATTAGCGTTAATCTCATTACATTGGTACTTTAGCTCATTAATTATTTTTATCTTAGTCTTCTACAGAGGAGAAGATGAACCGCTGTGATTACTCCAATCGGGAAAACTTCAACTTGAAAATTCCATTTATCACATTGTCAAAATTAAATTTACTTTCAATCTGAAGAACCAAAATTTAATATTACACGGACAAACAAAAGCAGGTGACAAGTTTTACCCTTTTCGACAAGCAAAAATAAAAATAAAAAAAGAGACATGTAAAGCGATCTGAATTCGACCTTACCTGCATCCGCGCGTACAGGTATCTCCTAGAATCATAATGGTTGCGGTGGCCGTCCCAGTCTCCCCGCCGGACCAGCACTCTCCTAGATTAGGACACTTCGCCTCCTCGCATACGGTGTGCAGATTCAGCTCCCGCAATTTGGCCTTGATGGCGGCGTACTTTGCGCCGCCAGGGATTCTCTCTTTCATCCAGTTTGGCTTCGGAAGGGGCTTCTTCTTTGTTCCGACCTCCACCGAGTAGGCGAAATCGGAAAGCTCCAGCGTTTCTGCCTGCAGCCGGCGGCGCAGTTCCGCCAGCGTCCGTGGCGGCACCACGGGAGAAGGATCGGCATCTAGGGTTAGGTCGCGAAGAGAGGGGGTGGAGGAAATGGATCGAAGGGAGGAGGGGAAGAAGGAGGAGAGGGATTTGGCGAGGGAGAAAAGGGGGCGCGGGCAATTCATCGCTTCTCTCTTATCTGCTCTCTCTCTCTCTCTCTGCTCTCCCTCTCTCTCTCTCTCTCTCTGCTCTCGCTCTCACACTCTTAGAATTTCATTTTTTTTCCTGCATTTATGTTAGGAAATTTTTAACACAGCCGTCTTTGGCTAATCGAACCTTAGAATTTCAAAAAACACTTTTAGTTTAACCGCAACGCCACACCTCCTTCCTTCCTCCGTTGAAGCCCCCCCCCCCCCCCCCCCCCCCCCGCATCCTTCCTCCTTCCTCCCGCTGGAGCCGCCAGCCTCCTTCCTCCTTCCTCCTGTTAAAAACATCGGCTTTTTCGCCCACGGCTCACCCGCTCGCCATGTCATTTGTGTGAACCTAGAAAGCGTGAATGTCTTCGGCGTACAGAAAGCGTGAATGTTTTCTCCACCCACGAAAAAAGTAGTGAAGCCATTAATTTTTTTGTGTAAACCTAGAAAGCGTGAATATTTTCTCCCTGCCGAGGAACTCAAAGTCAATCTCGACCTGCTGCTGGGTTGCTGATGCGATCTCCTTCACATTAAACCTTGAAAAGAACTATCTTTTTGTATATTTTCCATGTTTCTGTTGCAACTGTGGTCCTTACACAATTAATTGAATCATATAAATATCCCTTCAACACAGCATGCTCTGAAAAGTGTGAAATAATTGTTTCAGTTGTAATTGTATCTGCAACATCTTTTTCAATGCAAGTAATCAAACAATCATTCATTCATTATCTCTCATTCTGTTTCGCAAACGATTCTTTATTATCTTCATTGCAAAAAACATTCCTTCAACCAGTGGCAGAAATAGTATTTTGGCGCAGCACGGGCACAGTAAATTTTAACATACACTTATTGTTGAAAATATTACTTAATTTTTTTTACTCTTTCCGAAATGCAAAATCAAAACATACAAGTCATAAAAATTATATATCACAAAAAACTTACATATCAACTTATATGTTTATCTCTATTAGATTTGAAGTGAGCTAGCGCCAGCGCTAGCGCTAGTGCCGACGTTAGCTCCTTCTCGCCACCCCCCTGGTTTTTTATCTATAAATAGAGGGGTACCCCCCCTAAGAGTATCGATTCTGAAAGTGGCGAGTATCCTCAACTTTGAGCGAGTTAGAAATACCAGAGCGCTACTTGGCGAGCATCGAACTTGGAGTAAGTTCGGCAGGAGAGTTACCTACTTGCGAGATACCGCCCGGCGCTAGTGCTAGTGCTCGCGGTAGCGAGAAGAGAAGGAAGCGAAGCACGGCGAGCGTGCGAGTAGCTTGGAGTGCGAGCAATGAGCTTGCGGTTGGAGAGCTAACGCTGGGCGCTAGCGTTAACGCCGGCGGTAGTGAGGAGCGAGTATCACCTGCGCGGTGTGCTCCGGAGGAGAAGCGGACTTTGTCCGTGACCAAGTTCTTTCCTACTATTGGCTGTTGTGATTCAAGTTGGATGCAACTTGTATTCAGCCTTGTTCATTTGTAACTAGCTGCCAGAGTTATTAAATTATGATAGTATCGTTCCTTCTTGGTGTCCTTATTCTCCTGTTGGTTGACGTGTTCTTCCGACTATAAAATATTTCACATGGTATCAGAGGTACCCGGAACAAAATATTTCACAGAAAGAAGAAACCTGCTCTAGGTAATAATGGAGATGGGTTGGGCCTGGTTGGGCTGCAGCCCTCTAAGGGTGAGCAGAGGCAGGCACCTAGAGCAGGTGATAAGTCCCGTACTCCCCTTCTAACACACCCAACTACGTTGCAACGCAGATACCATGTTAGACCATGTTAGACCATGTTAGAAGGGGAGTACGGGACTTATCACCTGCTCTAGGTGCCCACCTCTGCTCACCCTTAGAGGGCTGCAGGTTGCTGGGTGATGAGGGCTTATCACCTAGAGCAGGTTTCTTCTTTCTCTTATTCCCGGAGCTCACGTCGACTTCCATTTGACAAGTCGAAGACTAGGTGTAAGGCACCTCTTGTGTGCGTACATGCTGACGTTATGGGGTCATGCGCCACCCTTACTTATGGTGGCAATAAGTATGCGCTGATTCTGGTGGATGACTATACCCGCTATACGTGGGTATACTTTCTGAGAGAGAAGTCAGAAGTATTCAACAAGTTCCTAAAGTGGAAGGAGCTTGTGGAGGGGAGGCTGAACCGCAGAGTGAAGAAACTGAGAAGCTACAACGGAGGGGAGTTTACCTCCAATGAGTTTGCTTCTTTCTGCAGGAGGTTCGACATTCGGCGGGAGCTCTCCTGCGCTCACACCCCTCAGCAGAATGGGGTGGCAGAGAGGAAGATCCGCCATCTGGTGGAGACTACCAGGAGTTGGCTACATGCCAAGAGCATTCCCAAGGCCTTATGGGCGGAGGGAATGGTGTGTGCTACTCATGTGATCAACAGGCTACCTCTGAGTCCTAACAGGATGGTGTCTCCACACCAGCTCATGTTCGGGGAGAAGCCCAATGTAGGTCACCTGAAGGTGTTCGGTTCTACCTGCTTCGTGCACGTCCTGGATGCTCAGAGAACCACGTTGGAGCCGAAAGCAAAGAAGTGTATCTTCATTGGCTACGATGAGCGGAAGAAGGGGTGGAAGTGCATGGATCCGCAGACCCACAAGTTCGTCGTCTCGCGCGACGTCGTGTTTGACGAACTGGTCTCATACCAGGGAGTCTCTACTGTGGTGCTGCCGGAGAGTGAAGAATCTAGCAGGGAAGAGAGGGTCACTGAGGACCCTACTGTGGAGTTGGAGCTATCTCCCAGTGCTCCATCGCCATCTGGCTCGGGAGGAGCTTTTGTCTCAGGAGGAGTTTCTGGATCAGGGGGAGCTACGAACTCAAGAAGTAGGGAGAGCACCGCTTCAGGAGGAGTTCAGAGAGGAGTTCAAAGAGGAGCTCAAGCAGAGGAGTCTACCAGAGTGGTAGATAGTGGCCAAGCCTTGAGGAGGTCGAAGAGGACGATCGTCCCGCCTACTCGCTATAAGGAGGGGAACTTCGTGAGTTTGGTTTCCTGCTTCTTCGCAGGACCACTCGATGAGTGGGAACCTGCCTGCTTTGAGGATGCATCTGTCATCAAGGAGTGGGACGCGGCCATGATCGAGGAGATGGAGGCCCTAGAGAAGAATGAGACATGGGACATGGTTCCCATGGTGGAGGGCATCAAACCTATCACCTGTAAATGGGTGTACAAGGTTAAGAAGAGAGCAGATGGAGAAGTGGAGTGGTACAAGGCGAGGCTTGTCGCTCGAGGCTTCTCGCAAACCTACGGAGAGGACTACGAGGAGACATTTAGTCCTGTCCCAAAGATGACGTCGGTGAGGACGATCATCGCTCTGGCGGCGTGCCGAGGTTGGAAGTTGTGGCAGCTTGATGTGAAGAATGCATTCCTGTATGGAGAGATTGACAAAGACATATTCATGGTGCAACCACATGGATACGTGTACAAGTCACTTCCACATCACGTCTGTAAGCTGAAGAAGGCCCTCTACGGGTTGAAACAGGCATCAAGAGCCTGGTATGGGAAGATTGCGGAGTACTTGCAGTTCTGCGGCTACGATGCCTCAGACTCAGACTCCAGCATGTTCGTGAAGAAGAGTGGAGGTCTTCACGTGCTGGTGATGCTATACGTCGACGACATGATCGTGACAGGGAACAACCCTGAGGAGGTCGTGACGCTGAGACAACATGTAACGGCCCGCTAGCAGCCGCACAATCAAAGCTTCATAAACTATATTTTAGCACAGCTTACAATAATTATAAACTAATGAATCACAATGAGTAGCACACGTCAACGCAGATAATTATAGTTTTCCATCTAATTTATTTACACGTACATGTACCAATAACCGTCTTCAGCACAGTTTTATTTTTCATAATTATACATCAAAGTTCTTCAAAAATAAAGCTTATGAAACAACGTTAAGCATGAGAAACATTTATCAAAAAAAGTACACAGGTAAGCATGTAAGTCCTTGAAAGCATCTTCTACTTCAAAAAGAGCTAACGCTGGTTAGCTTGCCACTTTCCTTTACCTAAAAATATTTGATGTAGCAATCGTTAGCCTTTAAATAAAGACTAAGCGAAATTCTAGCTTTTTAACCTGCTGTACAAGCAAAGGCAATGGATTATATATCAATATGCTTATTCATAATTACAAATCTAAACATGCTATTATCATGTACAAATTATAAGCAGATTATGTCATGACAAAATGAGTTTAAACAGGCTAGTACATAACATAACATGCAGTTTAACTATAAGTATGTTCTTTAATAAATGCTAAGGGCAATTGAGTAATAGTTCTTTTCTTTATTCTTATTTCTCTGGGCCCGACCCCTCTTGGTCCTTCTATCCAAAACAGTACAAGCACACGCGTTTCAGCCTACGGCCGACTGATTGGTAAACTATTCTTTTTTTTTCATATTGTTTATGCGCATATGAACTCACTTTAGCCCTTATCATTTCTACGTGTCGACACGTTCTAAAAATTAAATTAAGATTGTTATTTAACAGTAATTCCCCACAGAATAAAAATCATTTGATTTGCCTTCATTGAAGGCCATATCTAAATAATTTATGCTTCAGTGATCTTTGCATGCACACATATACATATTCTTAAAAGGAAAATGTTGACATAGTGAAAATACTTGAAACTACGCATAGATTGAAAAGATAGTTCTCACCATTCCCATAGTATTCCTTTGTCCACTCCCCAGGTCATCGTCATCTCTATTGTGGGATGCCATCCTTCACGAAATCTGTTTCAACAATTAAGTGATAAGAGACAACATATTCGGGGTTGCATCACATTATAGCTATGACGTTGACCTCTAGGGTTGACATAACACTTATCATTTAGGCATAGAAGACACAATACCACAAACACAAGTGCACATAAGCATTGTACACTTTAGTTGAGGATACACAAACTAAGTGCACATTTCACTTCACAGAACATATATATACATAAGTGCACACTCACAATTCATCTCCCAATTAGATTAGGAAAACACAGCACCACACATCTCCACTGCACAGCCACACAACACAGAATCCTCACTGCACAGTCGCTGCACATATTAGGATCGAGACACATCACACAACTGCACCTCACTGTGCTACAACACAGCACATACCTCTCTAAAACTGAACACAACACAACACAAAGCACAGTTTATAGTACACTCGTGCACTGAATAAGCCCCCAAAACAGTCGAAAAACCCATAGGAATTAGTTTGAAATCTAGGAAACTCAAAACCTAAAACCGGTGGCCGGCAAGAACGTCGCACCCGACCTCAACTGAGTGCAATAAAGGCTTAAATCCAGTAAAGAAGAAGAAAAAGAAACTTACAGCGTAGGTCGCAAACAACCAAGCACCGATTCCGTCTGAGAATCAAGCTCACGAGTCCCCAAACCTTCAATAATCTTCTCCAAAGCTCTGATTCCAAACGTCGAGAAGGAAAATCGAACAAGAACGGGGAGCTTGAGAGGAGAGAAAAGGAGGAAGAAGGAGCTGCGTCAAGCCCTAGCGGTGAGTTATCGCGAATACGAACAGTGAAGAGTCGGGGGTTAGAGATAAGGAAGAGGTAAAACATGACACGTAAAGGCAGCCACTCTTTCCCCACCGCCTACCATTAACTTTGGCTATTGGCAGCTCAACATTATTAGCACCCCATTTCAGTTTTAGTAGCACACCAAATAATAGTTGCTAGTAAAACATAAAAATCAGAACACCCTTGGCCACATGACAAACCCAACAAAGCCCCCGATAGCTCCCCTTTTTGTTTTAATACCAAATAACTGAGAAGAAAATCTTGCTTAACAGATTCAAGTTCGTTCACTGGTTTTATTTTCATCATAGGGGATATTGGTTATAACATACTTCCGTTTATTAATTATCATCATAGGGGATCGTATTTAGCACATAATAATAATTCGTAATAACAAAATAGTAACCATAATGAAAATAACTTACGGGAAGCGTCGTGCGTCACAATTCGTCCCTCCTTAGAGATTTTCGTCCCCGAAAATCGAATCAGTGCGATCTTCAAATAAGTTAGGAAAAAGTCTTTTCATGGTGTCTTCCCGCTCCCATGTAGCTTCATATAAAATATCTTTTCGCAAAGTATCCACATCCGGAACACACAATCTTCCATTCATGAATAACAATCCATTCTGTTCTGTGAAGTTTGGCAGGTCCTCATGTTTTACCTTTTGCATCATTTCCAGTAAATATTCATCCTTTGGTAAGGCTGCTACAATTCTATCTTTTAGTGAATACCTAATCTGCATCTGAAATAATTGTGACTGTTTCTCCTTTTTGGTAAAAATAGGAATTATCTCCATCTTTTCCAACTCCCGCATGAGTTGTACATTGTACACTTTCATGGTTGATAACTCCACAACATTCTTACGGCTTAGTGCATCAGCAACTACATTTTCTTTTCCCGGATGATATTGAATATTCACTTCGTAATCTTTAATAAACTCTAACCAACGCCGCTGACGAAGGTTTAGTTCTTTCTGCGTGAATGTTGATTAAAATTCCGCTTGCACGAAATAAAATCCGAACTAACAATCCGAGAAGGCAAGTATACCTATCGAACTGTAGTATAGGAACGCAAGTGTCGTATTAAAATCCGAGAACCGTTGATTACTTATACTCAAACGAATTACTATTATTTTATCTTAATAATTTTTTGGATGGTTTTGTCTGCTAGGTTAAAATAAAAGTTGGATATAAGTACGGCTAAACGATGATTTAAGAAATAGCACTCGATCTTGACTTACTTCGGCCTAAGTTGATCAAAATTCAAAAGCAAACTTAAAACTTAATAAAGTAAGGGCAGCTTGACCGTGGGGGTTCCTATAGTTTGAACATGCTTCTCTCGAAGATATGCCCAACTGAGTTTAGGAAAATCCGACCGAACTCTCGTCCCGTATTCGAATACCTAAAACTCGCTTTAAGTGGCGAACCCCGCTATTGGGTTTTACTCCAATCCAGGAGATTTACGTCATTCTCTCTCGAGAAATGTGTGTAACTCTCTTTACTCTTAAGGGCTCACTTCAGACTATCGGCCTCTCGGCTAGCCAAGAATGAAAGCAAAGGTGGGGATTATACATCGATAATATAGCTCCACTCAATTTTAATTAAGAGTAAATCTAAGGCCCAAACTTTAGAAAGTGAAAGAAGACTAAAGGATCATAACTTGATCAACTCATCCTCAGATCATCAAGATCGAGTACTATGAGGATTTAGTTACTCATGGTGGAGGGGTAGGAGAGAGAAATGATGAAGATTTTAAGAGAACAAAAGCATACCATTTTTATTAAATAAAAGTTCAACTGAGATTACAATTGCATGGAAAGGCTACTATAAAAGGAAATTACAAAGACATTACAACATTCATATGAAAACTAGAAAAGGAAATGCATTGAAATAAGAGAGAGAGAGAGAGAAAGAGAATAAAATGACATGGAAAACACTGAAAATAGAGTAGTAGCACTAGTTCTCTCTCTAAAAACTGAATGAGGAAAGCTTGGAGGTCATTTCAATTTATAGAATTTTTTCTGCCTCGGTCACGCCCTCAGTCACGCCCGTGACTAAGGGCGTGACATTGTTTAATCAATTCTGCGGCTTGGATCAGGTTCGGTGCACGATTCTGACGCGATTTGATGGGTCACGCCCTAGGTCACGCCCGTGACTGAGGGCGTGACCATTTCGGTGGTTAGCTCGGGTCATGGGCGCTGGCGGCGATCATGGGCGCTGGCGGCTGGCTGACGTGGCAGTCACGGGCGTGACTGGAAGCACGCCCGTGTAACAGTGGCGTGACCAATTCGGTGGTCAGCTGGTCGAATCTGAGTTGTTCACGGGCTGGTCACGGGCGTGGCTTGCGTGTCACGGGCGTGACTTGTGTGTCACGGGCGTGTCTTGCGTGTCACGGGCGTGGCTTGCGTGTCACGGGCGTGACTTGTGTGTCACGGCCGTGTACTTTGGGCGTGTCTGACCAGATCTTCTGAATTATGTTGGCAGCAGCTTAACTGGAAACAGCAACTTACACGCCCTAGGTCACGCCCGTGACTGAGGGCGTGACTTAGGAAATTTTGCATTTTTGACCTGAAAAATCAGAAAACTTAAGTTAGCACTAAAAATAGGAAAATGAACCAAAATTGCATTTAGGTAAGCAACAATAAGCAAAAAGTAAGAGTAAATATCCTAAAAATAACCTAATTAAACTAACTAGATTTAGCATTATCAAATTCCCCCAAGCTTACACTTTGCTTGTCCCCAAGCAAAGAAATATGCTTTAGCTAATAAAATAAAATGACTAATCAAAAAGATTTAATTATGCTAAACACGAGTACCTTGCGAAATTCCAAGTAGGGAGAATAGTGAAAAGGAAACCTAAAATAAGTACTTTATTTAAGCTTAATTTTTATACCCTTTACTAACAAAAATTAATCATCCAAAATTTAACTAAAAAGTTTTTATAATAAAATTGAGCAAAGTAACAAGTGAGATAGTGCATTGAATTGTTACTAAACCCTAAGAGACAAATTATAACTATATCATTCTAAGAACAAGAATCTAAATTCATACCCAAGACTTAACTATTCTACTTTTCTTCTTTACTTAGCTAAAGCAAATTTAGGAGCATGAATCAAGAGGACTTTATTAGGACCGAAATGTTTGGTTTAGGCATATGAATTGGAATGGGAATCGAAGATAAAAGTGAATGCTATAATCACACTAAACCATAAACATGAGTTTTATAAAATTTTCGATATGAATGATAAGAGGCAATCCTTCATTATAAGCATATAGCATATTTTCTTTCTTTCTCTTTCATAGCCATTTTTTTTCTTTTTCTGTTTTTTTTTATTTTTTTTTTTTTTAAAAAATTTTGGCAAAGATAACTAATACAAATATGCTTAAAATATCTCCTTTTTGAGCAAATTCTTTTCTTTGAAGCTCTCCATGCAATAAACCAATCACACTCTTTTAGAAATTTAAATAAAACTCAAAGTGTTAGTGTGATTCAAATAGGTTTGGAAATTTTGGCTTTGGTGAAAAATTTGATAAGTGGAGGTGACAATAAAACATGGGAAAAGGATCAAAAGATGCTAACAAAGGGTTTCTTTTTAAGGGTTGGCATGAAGGCTCAAACTTAAAACAAAAAATGGCCTAAATCATTTTCATTGCTCTCTAAATTTAGATAAAGCATGAGTTTTGAAGGATTTCAAAAAGTAAGCCCTAGATATTAAATAAAGACTAATGAACTTATCCTGAAAATAAGAATAATAAGCGTCTAGGATTATTCACATTTACTACACAAATCAAAAGTTAACCTTGCAAAATATATCTAAAAATGAAGAGAAAATAGTGGATGAAGAATTTTTACGAAAGTAAAGAAGATAAAAGAGAAAACGATAAGGAAAGTACAAGATTTTAGAAAAAACTTTTCAGATTAACATGCTACCTAGAATTAGAACACTACATGAGTCAACAATTTACTTGTGAAACATAATTAAAAGTAGGATTAGAAATTTTGAAATTAACTAAGGCTATATAAGATATTTTGGGAAAAACAAAACATAAAGCAAGGGGTACTATTGATTTTACCAAAATCTAATTTAGACTACTAAAAGAAAAGAAGACATTCTCCCCCAAGCTTACGATAGACATTGTCCTCAATGGAAAAGGAGAGTGAAGGAAGGGGTAATTAAAACTGAAAAACTGAAACAGGCACTTCCCTGGATTTATGGGCTTGAACGGGTGTGTGATGCCGCTCCCCCTTGCTGGCGCTTTGAATCTTCATGAAATATCATCTTGAATTTTTCTTGAAACCAGCAATGTTGAAACAGGCGATCGCCGAAGTTGAGAGTATCAGAGCCATCCAGGGCCAAAAAATTTAAAACAACAATTTTAAAAACCTTGGGTTGCCTCCCAAGAGCGCCCTCTGTTTAATGTCGTTTGAGCTCGACTAAAAGAATATAGTTCAAAAGTTAATCCAAATTATTACAGTCCAGACAAAAGAAGTTTTTCATTGTCCATGTCAACATTGTCACCAGAAAAATAAAGTTTTAGACGATGCCCATTAACCTTGAAATCACCCTTATCTGGGTGTGATATCAAAACAGTTCCATACGGATAAACTTCCTTTACATTAAAAGGACCTGACCATCTAGATTTTAATTTTCCAGGAAATAAACGTAGACGAGAATTATAAAGTAATACTTGGTCTCCTGGTTTAAATGTTTTCGGGAGCCTTAAATTTTTATCGTGAAAGCATTTCGTTCGTTCCTTATATAATTTGTTATTTTCGTACGCATTGGAGCGCCACTCATCGAGTTCGTTGAGTTGGAATTTTCGAAGATCGGCGGTGGAGTGGGGATCAAAATTTAAAAATTTAAGGGCCCAGAAAGCACGATGTTCTAATTCGACCGGTAAATGGCACGATTTCCCATATACTAACCGATACGGTGTACAACCGATGGCGGTCTTGTACGCTGTTCGGTAAGCCCAAAGAGCATCGTCTAATTTATGTGACCAGTCTTTACGTGAGGTGGAAACAGTTTTTTCTAAAATACGTTTGATTTCTCTATTCACTACCTCGACCTGGCCGTTAGTTTGGGGGTGGTAAGCAGTTGAAAGCTTATGTGTAACGCCATATTTTAAAAGTGTTTTTGCAAATTGTGCGTTACAAAAGTGCGAACCCCTGTCACTAACGATGGCCCTAGGAGTACCGAATCGAGAAAATAATTTTTTTAAGAAAATAATAACGACTCGGGAGTCATTAGTAGGAAGAGCTTGGGCCTCTGCCCATCGAGACACGTAGTCTACCGCAACTAAAATGTATTTATTACCATGGCTAGAAGGAAGAGGACCTACAAAATCTATTCCCCAAAGGTCGAAAACTTCGCACTCGAGGAAATAATTTTGCAACATTTCATTTTTATTTGAGATATTTCCGGTCCGTTGGCAGCTATCGCACTGTCTCACAAACGATTGGGCATCTTTAAAAAGGCTAGGCCAATAAAAGCCTGCACTAAGTACTTTGTGAGCGGTCCGATTGGCTTGATAGTGCCCACCAGTCGGTCCTTCGTGTAAGTGTTTGAAAATATTTTGTCCTTCTTCGAAAGAAACACATCTCCTTATTACTTGGTCTGCACAAACTCGAAACAGATACGGGTCCTCCCAAAAATAATTCTTCAGGTCAGAGAAGAATTTCTTCTTTTGCTGATAGGAAAATTCTTTTGGGAGGACTCGAGCTACTAAGTAGTTGGCGAAGTTTGCAAACCAAGGAGAAGGAGTAGTGTTGATTGATAATAACTTCTCGTCGGGAAAATAATCATTAAAAGTTTGTTCATTTAAATCTTCAATAAATGGGTTATCTAATCGTGAAAGATGGTCTGCGGCCAAATTCTCAGCCCCCTTTTTATCTCGGATTTCCAAGTCGAACTCCTGGAGGAGTAAGACCCAGCGAAGTAAGCGTGGTTTGGCATCTGGTTTAGAAAGTAAATATTTGAGGGCCGAGTGGTCCGTAAAAACAATAATTTTTGAAAGTGTAATATAAGGTCGAAATTTGTCGAATGCAAAAATAACTGCTAATAATTCTTTCTCCGTTGTGGTATAGTTCGCTTGCGCGGAGGTAAGTGTTTTACTTGCGTAGAAAATAGGGTGGAAGTTTTTAGATATACGTTGACCTAAGACGGCTCCCACCGCAAAGCTACTTGCATCGCACATGATTTCGAATGGAAGGTCCCAGATTGGAGCTATCATAATTGGCGCATTTATTAGCTTATTTTTGATTAATTGAAAAGCAGATAAGCATGTATCATCAAAAATAAATGGAGTGTCTTTTTCTAAAAGATGAGTGAGTGGTTTGGTAATTTTCGAAAAATCTTTTATAAATCGCCGGTAAAAACCGGCATGTCCTAGAAAGCTTCTTATGGCCTTAACGTTGGTTGGCGGTGGCAGTTTTTCGATCACTTCTATTTTTGCTTCATCGACCTCAATTCCTCTTGCTGATATCTTATGACCTAAAACCAATCCCTCCCGTACCATGAAATGACATTTTTCCCAGTTCAGGGCGAGATTGGTCTCCTCACACCGTTCTAACACTTTTTCTAAATTTTCTAAACAAAAATCGAAGGAATCACCAAACACGGAAAAGTCGTCCATAAATACCTCCATAATACTTTCTACGTACTTGTCGAAAATGGCCAACATACACCGTTGAAATGTTGCCGGCGCATTACATAAACCAAACGGCATTCTTCGATAGGCGAAGGTGCCGAAAGGACAAGTAAACGTCGTTTTCTCCTGGTCCTCGGGCGAGATGGGAATTTGGAAGTAGCCCGAGAGACCATCGAGAAAACAATAAAAGCTATGGCCGGATAATCGTTCTAAGATTTGATCGATGAATGGCAAGGGGAAATGGTCCTTGCGGGTGGCGTCGTTCAATTTGCGATAATCAATACACATACGCCACCCAGTCACCGTCCGTGTTGGGATTAAGTCATTATTATCATTTAACACTACCGTGATACCTCCTTTTTTAGGAACTACTTGAACGGGACTTACCCATTTGCTATCTGAAATTGGATAGATAATTCCTGCGTCTAATAATTTCACGACCTCACCCTTTACTACTTCTTTCATGTTTGGGTTTAATCGGCGTTGAGGTTGGATAGAATTTTGTGAATTATCTTCCATTAGAATTTTGTGCATGCAGAAAGATGGACTTATGCCCTTAATATCAGAAATCTGCCAAGCAATTGCTTGGCGGTGTTTTTGTAAAACTTTTAGCAATTTGGCATTTTCAGATCCACTTAAATAGGCCGACACTATTACTGGTAACTTAGAGTCTTTTTCTAAAAATTCATATTTTAAATGCTTGGGTAGTTCTTTAAGTTCTAAAGTGGGAGGTTCTTCGTATGAAGATTTGAAAGACTTTTCTTTTTCAAAAGTAATTTCTTCAAAAATTTTTGATTTAATTTGAAAATTTGAGGGGGCGGGAGCAATGGCCATTTTCATTTCTTGTAATATTTCAGTGGAGGTGTTTGAAGATGAAAAAAAAGAAGAAGAACCAGTTTCAGAAATACAAAAAGAAGGGTCTTCACTTAACACATCTAAGAAAAAACACGAATCGTCATTTTCTAGGGTATTTTTCATAGAGGGTGTTATGGAGAAGGTTACTTCATCATCTCCAACTCGGAGGAATAGCTTACCATTACTCACATCAATGATGGCACGGGAGGTGGCAAGGAAGGGGCGGCCAAGGATTAGGGGAACCTCGACATCCTCTTCAATGTCCAAAATGACAAAATCCACCGGGAAGATGAATTTGTCTACTTTTACGAGCACGTCCTCCACAATTCCCAGCGGATATTTTATCGTCCTATCTGCTAGTTGTATACTCATACGTGTGGGGCTAAGGGTGCCCACTCCTAACTTTTTAAACAAGGAGAATGGCATTAAGTTGATGCTTGCTCCTAAGTCGGCCAACGCGTTCTTTACAAATAGATCACCAAAGAGGCACGGGATAGAAAAACTACCTGGATCGTTAGCCTTTTTCGGTAATTTATTTGTTAGGACGGCGGAACACTCAGCATTTAAAGTTACGTGCGATAGATTTTCTAGCTTTTTCTTATTAGTTAGAAGATCCTTCAGGTACTTAGCGTACTTGGGCATTTGTAATATCGCTTCATGGAAGGGCAAATTGATGTGTATTTGCTTAAACATTTCCAGGAAGCGATGATATTGATCATCTAATTTTTCCTTGTTGAGTTGAGATGGATAAGGCGGGGCGGGGTTGTTTTTGAAAATATGAGGTGGAGTGACAAAATCTGTTTGAGTGAGTGGTGTTTTTAAAATAGGGGCGGATCTTGCCTCGGGCTCTTCGCTGACCGGACCGGATACTTGCTTTCCACTCCGAAGAGTTACAGCTTTCGCTTGCTCTTTCGGGTTGGGCTCGGTGTTAGCGGGAAGAGTCCCGGGCGGTCGCTCGGATATTATTTTGGCGAGCTGCCCGATTTGGTTTTCTAGATTTTTAACGGATCCGGCTAAGTTCCGGACGGTTGCTTCGTTCGTACTTATATATTTTGAAAACATCTCCTCCAAAGATGGAGGTTTTTGAAAGTTAACAAGGGGTGGAGGTGGTGTAAATTCATTTTGTAGAGGCGGGCGAGTTGTGTTTGCAGGATTACTCCAAGAAAAGTTCGGGTGATTACGCAGCGCAGGATTATAATTATTCGGTAACTGAAAACCAGGTGCATGAAAATTAGAAGCAGAATAATTATTATAAGCATTTCTATTGCCTACGAAATCAGCTTGTTCGGAGGTGGCTTTTGCGAATTCCCAAACCTGAGGTGCGGAAGGAGCATTCATTTCGGATATCTTTTTGCTAAGCATTTCCACTTGTAGTGCCAGCTGGGAGACGTTATCCACTTCGTACATACCTGCAGGTTTGTTTGGGCGGGATCTTGGCACATTCCACTGATAGGTGTTCATGGCCATATCCTCAAATAGTTCAAGAGCGGCTTCCGGGGTTTTGTTATTTAAGGTGCCACCGGAAGCGGCGTCTATCATTTGCTTAGTATGTTGATTTAGCCCGTTATAAAATGTCTGCACTTGTAACCATACAGGCAGAGCGTGATGAGGGCAGCGTCTTAAGAATTCTTTATACCTTTCCCAGGTATCATAAAGCGTTTCAGAATCTATTTGGCAAAAAGAAGAAATATCATTTCTAAGCTTAGCAGTTTTCGCAGGTGGAAAATACTTAGTTAGAAATTTTTCAGTTAACTGGGCCCAAGTGGTGATAGAACCTCTAGGTAGAGTTGACAACCACTGCTTAGCCTTTGTTCTTAAAGAAAATGGGAAGAGTCTTAGCCTAATTGCATCATCTGTAACACCATTTATTTTGAAGGTGTCACAGATTTCAAGGAAGCTAGCAATATGTGCATTCGGATCTTCATCTTGTAATCCGTCGAACTGCACGTATTGCTGCACCATGTGAATTATGCTTGGCTTTAGTTCGAAATTATTATTATTTATGGCAGGGCGGACTATACTAGTTTCCGTCCCTTCCAGGTTAGGCCTTGCATAATGGGACATAGTCCATTCAGGGGCCGCAACCATGTTGGGGACTTCATTTTGGTTAGGTTCGCCCATATTAACAATCGACTCTGAATCCTCAGCCAGTTCTTGGAATGTAGGATCTTGAACTTGCGATTTTCTCCGAAGAGTACGCTCAAGTTCTTGGTCCAAGTCTACAAGTTCTGACGGATTCGCTCGGGTCATAAGCTAGAAAGAGAGAAGGGAAAATAAGATTGAGAAATTCGAAAAAGGCCTCTCTCTTTTTTTTTTTTTTTTTGAATTAATTTTGTTTTTTTCAAGAAAGAGGAGAAAAAAAAAAAAAAAAAAAAGGTGATAAAGTAATAGATTCGTTCTTTCAAAATATCAACAAAATGCGAGTCCCCGGCAACGGCGCCAAAAACTTGTTGATTAAAATTCCGCTTGCACGAAATAAAATCCGAACTAACAATCCGAGAAGGCAAGTATACCTATCGAACTGTAGTATAGGAACGCAAGTGTCGTATTAAAATCCGAGAACCGTTGATTACTTATACTCAAACGAATTACTATTATTTTATCTTAATAATTTTTTGGATGGTTTTGTCTGCTAGGTTAAAATAAAAGTTGGATATAAGTACGGCTAAACGATGATTTAAGAAATAGCACTCGATCTTGACTTACTTCGGCCTAAGTTGATCAAAATTCAAAAGCAAACTTAAAACTTAATAAAGTAAGGGCAGCTTGACCGTGGGGGTTCCTATAGTTTGAACATGCTTCTCTCGAAGATATGCCCAACTGAGTTTAGGAAAATCCGACCGAACTCTCGTCCCGTATTCGAATACCTAAAACTCGCTTTAAGTGGCGAACCCCGCTATTGGGTTTTACTCCAATCCAGGAGATTTACGTCATTCTCTCTCGAGAAATGTGTGTAACTCTCTTTACTCTTAAGGGCTCACTTCAGACTATCGGCCTCTCGGCTAGCCAAGAATGAAAGCAAAGGTGGGGATTATACATCGATAATATAGCTCCACTCAATTTTAATTAAGAGTAAATCTAAGGCCCAAACTTTAGAAAGTGAAAGAAGACTAAAGGATCATAACTTGATCAACTCATCCTCAGATCATCAAGATCGAGTACTATGAGGATTTAGTTACTCATGGTGGAGGGGTAGGAGAGAGAAATGATGAAGATTTTAAGAGAACAAAAGCATACCATTTTTATTAAATAAAAGTTCAACTGAGATTACAATTGCATGGAAAGGCTACTATAAAAGGAAATTACAAAGACATTACAACATTCATATGAAAACTAGAAAAGGAAATGCATTGAAATAAGAGAGAGAGAGAGAGAAAGAGAATAAAATGACATGGAAAACACTGAAAATAGAGTAGTAGCACTAGTTCTCTCTCTAAAAACTGAATGAGGAAAGCTTGGAGGTCATTTCAATTTATAGAATTTTTTCTGCCTCGGTCACGCCCTCAGTCACGCCCGTGACTAAGGGCGTGACATTGTTTAATCAATTCTGCGGCTTGGATCAGGTTCGGTGCACGATTCTGACGCGATTTGATGGGTCACGCCCTAGGTCACGCCCGTGACTGAGGGCGTGACCATTTCGGTGGTTAGCTCGGGTCATGGGCGCTGGCGGCGATCATGGGCGCTGGCGGCTGGCTGACGTGGCAGTCACGGGCGTGACTGGAAGCACGCCCGTGTAACAGTGGCGTGACCAATTCGGTGGTCAGCTGGTCGAATCTGAGTTGTTCACGGGCTGGTCACGGGCGTGGCTTGCGTGTCACGGGCGTGACTTGTGTGTCACGGGCGTGTCTTGCGTGTCACGGGCGTGGCTTGCGTGTCACGGGCGTGACTTGTGTGTCACGGCCGTGTACTTTGGGCGTGTCTGACCAGATCTTCTGAATTATGTTGGCAGCAGCTTAACTGGAAACAGCAACTTACACGCCCTAGGTCACGCCCGTGACTGAGGGCGTGACTTAGGAAATTTTGCATTTTTGACCTGAAAAATCAGAAAACTTAAGTTAGCACTAAAAATAGGAAAATGAACCAAAATTGCATTTAGGTAAGCAACAATAAGCAAAAAGTAAGAGTAAATATCCTAAAAATAACCTAATTAAACTAACTAGATTTAGCATTATCAGTGAATATGTACTTCAAGTTTTTGTGATCTGTAAAAATTTCACAACTCACCCCATACAAATAGTGACGCCAAATTTTCAACGCAAAAATCACTGCGGCTAACTCTAGATCGTGAGTCGGATAATTCTTTTCAGCATCCTTTAGTTGGCGAGAAGCATAAGCGATTACTTTTCCGAACTGCATTAACACACAACCCAAACCTTTAAGAGAAGCATCGCTAAAGATTTGGAAACCTTCTGTTCCTGATGGCAGTGTTAACACAGGGGCAGTAGTTAACCTTTCTTTAAGTGTTTCAAAAGCAAGCTGACAATTTTCATTCCATTTAAATGGAATATTTTTCCGAGTTAACTGTGTCAATGGTAACGAGATCTTGGAGAAATTCTTAACGAATCTGCGATAATATCCTGCTAAACCAAGGAAACTTCGTACCTCTGTCACATTTATGGGTTGTGACCAATTAAGAATGGAATCAATCTTTGCAGGATCAACAGACAAACCTTGTTCCGATATAACATGCCCCAAAAATGACACTTCCTTTAACCAAAATTCACATTTCGAGAATTTGGCATATAATTGATTGTCCTTCAATCTCTGCAATGCTAAACGCAAATGATGAGCATGCTCTTCATCAGACGCCGAATAAATTAGAATATCATCAATAAAAACTATGATGAATTTATCCAAGTAATCTTTAAATATATGATTCATCATACTCATGAATGCTGCTGGTGCATTAGTTAACCCAAATGGTAATACTACAAATTCGTAGTGTCGGTACCTGGTGCTGAAAGCAGTTTTAAAAATATCTTCTTCTTTAACTTGCAGTTGATAATAACCTGATCTCAGATCCATCTTTGAAAATCTTTTCGCCTTCACGAGTTGATCAAACAAGTCGTCTATGCGCGGTAAGGGATACTTATTTTTCACGGTAAGCTTATTTAATTCACGATAATCCACACATAGTCGTAATGTTCCATCTTTCTTCTTAACAAACAACACCGGTGCTCCCCACGAAGATGAACTTGGGCGAATAAACTTTTTGTCAATTAACTCCTGTAATTGACATTTCAATTCGGCTAATTCCTTGGGAGCCATTCTGTACGGTGTCTTCGCGATTGGTTTCGCTCCTTCTTCTAGATTAATTTCAAACTATACTTCTCTTTTTGGAGGAATCCCTGGCAGTTCATCAGGAAATACTTCCGGAAACTCAAAAACGACTGGAACATCTTTGATATCTTTCTTTTCTTCCGTCGTTCCCTTTACTAATAATAACATCGCATCACATCCTTTTCGGATATGCTTAGACGCCTTAACTGTTGATATCAATATTTTGGAAACATCACTCAACCCTCTATATACTGTAACACTTTTATCTGCACATTGAACTGTCACTTTCTTTCTCTTACAATCTATCATTGCTTCATGTTGGGTTAACCAATCCATACCCAATATTAAGTCAAATTCAGTCAATGGTAAAACCACCGCATCGACCATAAAGTGTTTATCATTTAGATTGAACGGAACTGCTATCTGTTGTTGTGTTGATACTACTTGATTGTTAGGAAATGTGACATGTAAAATATCCCGTGTCATATATGGTTTTTCAGAAATAATATTTAGGACATAAGAAGAAATAAAGGAATGGCTAGCGCCAGTATCAAACAAAACTTTCATCACCTTGCCGCTAACATTAAGCATACCTGTCACCACTGTGTCATTTGCCATAGCTTCATGTTGATTTAAATTGAAAACGCGAGGCTCCACTCGACGTTCTTCTGCTAATGACCCAATTGGTGCAGATGTTGAAGCTAAAGACTCACTCTCTCGAGAAACTCCCATTTGGTAAACCTTTTGTCCTGAGGGAGTTGGAAGTCCCCCTGAATTGTTTCCTCCTTGCCTCTTTGGACACTGATCTTTGCGGTGCCCTGATTGGAAACAGAAGTAACAAACATGCATGCCTGCTAAACATTGCCCTTTGTGGCCTTTCCCACATTTTCCACATTTCGGCTCCTGAACTTGAGATTGGGATTGTTTTACACTACTACCCTCCGTTGGTCGAGGACGCTTCCCTGAATCACCAGATTTCCATGAAGCACTTGGCTTTGATTCTCTACTTGACATTCCAGGTGTCCACTGGGATCTCTTCTTCGTTATTTCCTTTCTTTTATATGTTTTCTCGGCATCAATCTCCATTAGCCGGGCTTTTTGAACTAATGCCCCGTAGTCTTGGATTTCAAGTGGGATTAGAATAGCTCGTATACTATCCCGCAGTCCTTCCTGAAACCGTCGACACCTTTCCTTTTCGTTGGGCACAAATGCTTCAGCGTAGAAAGCTAGATTTGCAAATTCGGTCTCGTACTCGAGCACGGAGCGGGGACCTTGAATTAGACGTAGAAACTTATCTTGCAGGAGCTTCTTTTCTGACTCAGGTACAAACCATCCCATAAATTCCTGAATGAAGGTAGCCCAGGGAATACTTACTTGCCCCCGGCCCGCCAATCGTCCACGAACGTTGATCCACCACCGTTTTGCCTCCCCTTCAAGCAAGAAAGTAACTAAGCCCACCTTTCGATCGTCTGGGCAACGCATTACCTCTAAGACAGTTTCAATGCGAGAAATCCAGTCTTCAGTCTCGAGGGGAGACAGACCCCCACGGAACACCGGTGGTTTCAGGTCCTAGAACTGTTTCAAGTCAACATCCATCAGCCTTTGTTGCACTGACCCTGACGGTTCTACAACAGGTACGGGAGGAGGAACACTACGTACCATTTGTATGGCCTCTGCTAGAATGCGGGCAAAATCTGTTAACGGAGGTTGTGCCTGGTGCTCCACCTGAGGATGCACCTGCGGTGGAGGGTCCTGAGGTACATGTCCCGTCTCTCTACTCGCAGGAGTAGCGTCCTTGCAAACGAAACAAATACTGATTAGTTTGCATATCCATACTTGACAAGCAAAATATATGTCATAAGTTCACTAATCTTATGGTATTGTGACGCATGTACATACTCATTGCGGCCAGGCTTTGGGAAACCTAGCTCTGATACCACTAAATTGTAACGGCCCGCTAGCAGCCGCACAATCAAAACTTCATAAACTATATTTTAGCACAGCTTACAATAATTATAAACTAATGAATCACAATGAGTAGCACACGTCAACGCAGATAATTATAGTTTTCACATCTAATTTATTTACACGTACATGTACCAATAACCGTCTTCAGCACAGTTTTATTTTTCATAATTATACATCAAAGTTCTTCAAAAATAAAGCTTATGAAACAACGTTAACCATGAGAAACATTTATCAAAAAAAGTACACAGGTAAGCATGTACGTCCTTGCAAGCATCTTCTACTTCAAAAGGAGCTAACGCTGGTTAGCTTGCCACTTTCCTTTACCTAAAAATATTTGATGTAGCAACCGTTAGCCTTTAAATAAAGACTAAGCGAAATTCTAGCTTTTTAACCTGCTGTACAAGCAAAGGCAATGGATTATATATCAATATGCTTATTCATAATTACAAATCTAAACATGCTATTATCAGGTACAAATTATAAGCAGACTATGTCATAACAAAATGAGTTTAAACAGGCTAGTACATAACATAACATGCAGTTTAACTATAAGTATGTTCTTTAATAAATACTAAGGGCAATTGAGTAATAGTTCTTTTCTTTATTCTTATTTCTCTGGGCCCGACCCCTCTGGGTCCTTCTATCCAAAACAGTACAAGCACACGCGTTTCCGCCTACGGCCGACTGATCGGTAAACTATTCTTTTTTTTTTCATATTGTTTATGCGCATATGAACTCACTTTAGCCCTTATCATTTCTACGCGTCGACACGTTCTAAAAATTAAATTAAGATTGTTATTTAACAGTAATTCCCCTCAGAATAAAAATCATTTGATTTGCCTTCATTGAAGGCCATATCTAAATAATTTATGCTTCAGTGATCTTTGCATGCACACATATACATATTCTTAAAAGGAAAATGTTGACATAGTGAAAATACTTGAAACTACGCATAGATTGAAAAGATAGTTCTCACCATTCCCATAGTATTCCTTTGTCCACTCCCCAGGTCATCGTCACCTCTATTGTGGGATGCCATCCTTCACGAAATCTGTTTAAACAATTAAGTGATAAGGGACAATATATTCGGGGTTGCATCACATTATAGCTATGACGTTGACCTCTAGGGTTGACATAACACTTATCATTTAGGCATAGAAGACACAATACCACACACACAAGTGCACATAAGCATTGTACACTTTAGTTGAGGATACACAAACTAAGTGCACATTTCACTTCACAGAACATATATATACATAAGTGCACACTCACAATTCATCTCCCAATTAGATTAGGAAAACACAGCACCACACATCTCCACTGCACAGCCACACAACACAGAATCCTCACTGCACAGTCGCTGCACATATTAGGATCGGGACACAGCACACAACTGCACCTCATTGTGCTACAACACAGCACATACCTCTCTAAAACTGAACACAACACAACACAAAGCACAGTTTATAGTACACTCGTGCACTGAATAAGCCCCCAAAACAGTCGGAAAACCCATAGGAATTAGTTTGAAATCTAGGAAACTCAAAACCTAAAACCGGTGGCCGGCAAGAACGTCGCACCCGACCTCAACTGAGTGCAATAAAGGCTTAAATCCAGTAAAGAAGAAGAAAAAGAAACTTACAGCGTAGGTCGCAAACAACCATGCCCCGATTCCGCCTGAGAATCAAGCTCACGAGTCCCCAAACCTTCAATAATCTTCTCCAAAGCTCTGATTCCAAACGTCGAGAAGGAAAATCGAACAAGAACGGGGAGCTTGAGAGGAGAGAAAAGGAGGAAGAAGGAGCTGCGTCAAGCCCTAGCGGCGAGTTGTCGCGAATACGAACAGTGAAGAGCCGGGGGTTAGAGATAAGGAAGAGGTAAAACATGACACATAAAGGCAGCCACTCTTTCCCCACCGCCTACCATTAACTTTGGCTATTGGCAGCTCAACATTATTAGCACCCCATTTCAGTTTTAGTAGCACACCAAATAATAGTTGCTAGTAAAACATAAAAATCAGAACACCCTTGGCCACATGACAAACCCAACAAAGCCCCCGATAGCTCCCCTTTTTGTTTTAATACCAAATAACTGAGAAGAAAATCTTGCTTAACAGATTCAAGTTCGTTCACTGGTTTTATTTTCATCATAGGGGATATTGGTTATAACATACTTCTGTTTATTAATTATCATCATAGGGGATCGTATTTAGCACATAATAATAATTCGTAATAACAAAATAGTAACCATAATGAAAATAACTTACGGGAAGCGTCGTGCGTCACACAACAGCTTTCCATACGATTCGAGATGAAGGATCTTGGTGAGCTGCACCATTTCCTTGGCCTCCAAGTTGAGAAGAGAAGAGGCGGGCTATATGTTTCCCAGAGGGCGTATGCCGAGAGGATCGTCGAAAGATTCAGCATGAAGGAGGGGAAGAGCAGTTTCGTTCCTCTGGAGGCTGGGCTGAAGCTTCGGAAGGAAGAAGGGAGGATTATTCCTGATCCGAAGATCTTTCGGGCACTGATGGGGAGTCTTATATACTTGACTATCACGAGGCCAGACATCGCCTTTGCTGTCGGCCGAGTTAGTCGGTATATGCAAGAGCCGCGGAAGCCTCATCTGGAGGCAGCCAAGGGGATTCTGAAGTACGTGAAGGGAACCCTTGAGATGGGGTTGTCCTATGAGGAGAAGTCTGACTTCAAGCTGCATGGGTACACGGATGCAGATTACGGAGGTGACGCTAATGATCGCAAATTGACATCAGGTTACGTGTTCTTGTGTGGAGCAGCTGCTATCTCGTGGTGTAGCAAGAAGCAGGACTCTATTTCCTTTCTACCACGGAGGCCGAGTACAAGACGTCGTCCTTAGCAGCTCAGGAGTGTGTCTGGCTAAGGAGACTAGTGGAGGATGTAGACGAGGAGGTCAGCGGACCTACTATGCTTCGTGGGGACAATGAGAGTGCATTGAAACTGGTAACCAATCCAGTGTGTCATGCAAGGACCAAGCACATTGAGATCAAGCAACACTTCATCAGAGAGAAGGTGCTGGGTGTCTTGATCATTGTGGATCATGTGCGGAGTGAAGACAACCTTGCAGATATATTCACGAAGCCCCTATCTGCGGGGCCGTTCCGGAGGCTTCGCTCTTTGCTTGGAGTTGTTCCCGGAGCTCACTTCAAGGGGGAGTGTTAGATTTGAAGTGAGCTAGCGCCAGCACTAGCGCTAGCGCCGACGTTAGCTCCTTCTCGCCACCCCCCTGGTTTTTTGTCTATAAATAGAGGGGTACCCCCCCCCCCCCCCTAAGAGTATCGATTCAGAAAGTGGCGAGTATCCTCAACTTTGAGCGAGTTAGAGATACCCGAGTGCTACTTGGTGAGCATCGAACTTGGAGTAAGTTCGGCAGGAGAGTTACCTACTCGCGAGATACCGCCTGACGCTAGTGCTAGCGCTCGCGGTAGCGAGAAGAGAAGGAAGCGAAGCGCGGCGAGCGTGCGAGTAGCTTGGAGTGCGAGCAGCGAGCTTGCGAGTTGGAGAGCTAACGCTGGGTGCTAGCGTTAACGCCGGCGGTAGCGAGGAGCGAGTATCACCTGCGCGGTGTGCTCCGGCGGAGAAGCAGACCTTGTCCGTGACCAAGTTCTTTCCTACTATTGGCTGTTGTGATTCAAGTTGGATGCAACTTGTATTCGGCCTTGTTCATTTGTAACTAGCTGCCAGAGTTATTAAATTGTGATGGTATCGTTCCTTCTTGGTGTCCTTATTCTCCTGTTGGTTGACGTGTTCTTCTGACTACAAAATATTTCACAATCTCATTGTGCGAAAACATCAAATATGTGCAATGCAGGAAAAAAATTACACTATAAATAAGAATGCAATTTCATATGAGCAGAGGCAATGAAAAGACAGGTTGCAATGCAGTAGTTTAGGACTGGGAAATAGGCTGTGAATAAGCTTAGGGAGAAGAGCAAACATACCACAAACAAATAGACCGTGTAGTTTAGGAATTGAAAAATATGCAATGGTTCAGCGTGAAATCAACAATCTTAATATAAAACCAAAAAGAATTGTGAAATAATGGAGCAAGAAAACACTATACCCTGAAAGAAACATGCAAATCAATGTCATGAAATATGGGTTAATGGGAAGACATAAATGCTTCCTTGGACATGAAAAAAGTTGCAGATGTTCAGAACCGAAGCTTAGCAGTGTGATGGCGCAATAAAACCTATGAAAGAAAGAAAATGTAGAGGTAGGAGTGTTGTGCGTGGGAGCATACCGATCCGTGAAGAATTCTTTCTCCAGACGGGTAGATGTTGGTTGAAATGTCAGTTGTGGGAGATGGAATGGAGAAGTTGTAGTCGGCGGTCTGTAACAGGCCCGAAGTGGAGCGTGGGAGGCGTGGACTGCCGTCAGGTGGCGGAAGTGCGGAACGAGAGCGGCTGATGCTGAACGGGGGAATGAAATTATTAGGACACGCCGCACGTGATATCAGCGAAAACGCTTAACGTACGGCTTAAGAAGATTTGCACGATTTTACACCCGGGCACAGGCCCGTGCGTGCCTACGCTTGGGTCCGCCTGTGCCATCAACACTAGCCGTTGCAAAAGGTAAGAGACACGTCAACTTCAACATTCTAATACTTAACTGACAATTACTTTGCATTGACACTTGTAATTATTTTTGCCCGGGCACGTGTTGGGAATGCGAGCTAACAATCCCGACCAGAGCACCTGTAGCAATTTTTGCGCGAGCACCTGTGCGACCGCGTTGAGCGGTATGCAAATTCGCAAATAGAAAATACGATGCAGGAAAATAAAAGCACACAGAAAAATTTTAACGTGGAAAACCCAATTGGGTGAAAAAACCACGGGACGATCGGAGTACAACCCGGAAAGCCTCCACTAAAAATGTGTGATAAATCACACGCACGGAATACATGATTTCCCTCCACCGATCCACAACGGATCTCCACTCCTCCACCACAAACACGATCCACGAAGGATTCACACAACCGTTCTTCTCCAACAACACTCACAAACAAAATATTGAAAGAAGAGAACAACCAAAGATGACGGAGTCGTTACCCGGACGGATTGAGCAATCCGTCCCAACGCCAAAGACGACGTTCTCCAAAGCCACGAAGAAGACGGCTATGCACAGCCCCTTCTTCTTCGTCTTCAACCTCTAAGGAAACGACGATGGCGGCGGCAAGATCCCAGGCGGCAGCGGCGGCCCGGATCCAAGCAGCGGCGGCAGCGACGCTCCTCCAAAACAGTGGCAGCAGCCCTTCCAAACACCGGAGGAAAAAGGCCTTCTCCAAAATAGGCGACATCGGCCCTCACCTCCAAACAGGCGGCACCCTCTCCTCCAGAACCTCCAGGCGGGCAAGAAAAACGAGAGAGAGGGAGAGTGAGGTCTTGGCGCTGTTGTAGTTTTTCAGAAAATGAGAGAGGAATAGAGAGGGGAAAACGTGGCTGCTCTAAAATCAGGAGAGGAGAGAATGAACAACGCCTTACTTGCCCTAACATATTCTGCCGAGACCTTTAAAAAAAACTGTTCCC
This sequence comes from Dactylorhiza incarnata, assembly GCA_033032865.1. Lineage (NCBI taxonomy): Eukaryota > Viridiplantae > Streptophyta > Magnoliopsida > Asparagales > Orchidaceae > Dactylorhiza > Dactylorhiza incarnata. The sequence continues at coordinate 6,339,457 of JAWHQI010000072.1, forward strand.
AAAAACGGTCTGGTTCAGCTGAACCAGACCAAAGAAAACCAAAAAACTGTTAAACTCCATACCAAAAGACAGCAGGAAATAAGTTACAACTTATCCATTAAAAGGTTGTGACTTATTTGTGCCAACGCACCTTTTCACAGAATTCCTGCACGCCAAATTTCTAACATCCCCGGTGGTTTTTACCGACTCGGATGGGAGCCACACCCAACAAATCTCCCCCTTCACATCGAGGCGGAAGAAACCGCCATCCCGACGATTCTAATGCAATGCTCGAACTTCCCCCTTGGCACGGACTTGGTCAGCATGTCTGCCCCATTGTCATCAATGTGCACCTTCTGAAGATCAAGCTCCTTCTGCTCCAGGACATCTCGTATCCAATGATACCGAGTGTCGATGTGCTTCGACCTCGAGTGAAACGTGGGGTTCTTCCCCAGGTGAATAGCGCTCTGACTGTCACACAGGAGTGTGTATCGGTCCTGAGTGAAACCAAGCTCTTTGATGAACCTCTTCATCCAAAGCAGCTCCTTCCCAGCCTCAGTAACCGCAATAAACTCAGCCTCCGTAGTGGACAGTGCAAAACACTTCTGCAATCTCGACGCCCACGAGACGGCTCCCCCTGCAAACAGAATCAAGTACCCGAACGTCGACCTCCTGGAATCTACATCTCCAGCCATGTCAGCATCAGTGTAGCCCAACAGCTCTGGCTCACTGTCTCCAAATCTCAGTGTCAAGTCTGACGTCCCCTGTAGGTATCTCAGTATCCACTTCACTGCGCTCCAATGCTCTCTCCCAGGATTGGAGAGAAATATACTGACGGCTCCAACCGCATGCGCAATGATTGGATGAGTGCACACCATTGCATACATAAGGCTCCCAATGACAGATGCATACGGAACCTTCTGCATCTCCTCGATCTCCTCGGGTGTGTTGGGGCACTGATCAGTGGTAAGCCTGGAGTGAGCTGCAAGAGGCACGCTCACCTTCTTCGTCTGATCCATATCAAATCTCTACAGCACCTTGCGGATGTACCGCTCATGTGATAACCATAGTAATCTGGCTCCCCTGTCTCTGCGAATGTGCATCACCAAAATAGTCTTCGCAGCACCCAGATCCTTCATCTCAAGGGTGGAACTCAACTGCCGCTTCAACTCAGCAATGCGGGCAGTGTTCCTCCCGACGATCAGCATATCATCCACGTACAATAGCAGAATGATGAAATCCTCTGGAGCATACTGCTTGATGAACACGCATTGGTCAAGGGTGGTCCTCCTGAAGTCGATCTCCCCCATGAAAGAATCAAACTTTCTATACCATTGCCGCGGGGCCTGCTTCAGGCCATATAAACTCTTCTGCAAGCGGCACACTAGACCTTCCTTTCCTCTGACACTAAAACCCTCAGGCTACTCCATATAAAGCTCCTCGTCAAGATCGCCATGCAGAAAGGCGGTCTTGACGTCCATCTGCTCAATCTCCAAATCAAGCCTCGCAGCGAGGCCAAGGACAACACGAATAGATGACATCTTCACCACAGGTGAGAAGATCTCATCGAAGTCAATGCCCTATCGCTGTCCAAAACCTCTCACCACCACCCTGGCCTTGTATCTGGGAGGTGTGGAGGAGTCTCCCTGCTTCAGCCTGAAAATCCAACGATTCTTCAGGGCCTTCTTGCCCTTAGGCAATCTCACCAAGTCATACGTGTGGTTCTTCTGCAGCGACTGCATCTCCTCCTATATAGCATCCATCCAATGGCGTTTCTCAGCACTCTCCACAACCTCGTCATAGCTCTCAGGCTCCCCCGCATCAGTCAATAGTATGAACTCTGATGCAGAATATCTAGCGGTCGGGTGCCTGGCACGATCTGATCTCCGCAAGGCAGGCTCAGGGGCCAGTGTAGGCACATCATCAACAATGTCCTCAGCGACTCCTGGTTCACCATCAGTGGTGATATCATGATCAGGAAGGGTATCAGTACCCTGTGCTGGTTCAGGCTCAGTAGTCTCCTCAGTGTCGTCATCTCCAACCATATGTGACTCTGCAGCAGTGCGAGAGTCAACCTCAAACTCAACAGTCCCCTCAGGATCACCAACAGTCTGATCCTCACAGAAAACAGCATCACGGCTACGTACAAGCTTCTTCGCAACTGGATCAAAGAACCTGTACCCAAACTCTCCACTGTAGCCGTACCCCAAGAAAATACACTGTCGGGTCTTCGAATCCAACTTCGATCTCTCGTGTACAAAGGCTTTGCAGCCAAATACCCGCAAGTGACTGTAAGAGGGGTCTTTCCCATACCAGACCATATCTGGGACATCTTCCTATAATGCTGAACTCGATGAGAGGTTGATGACATGCGCTGCAGTGAGAAGAGCCTCACCCCAAAACATCCCTGACAGCTTCGACTCAGAAAGCATGCATCGAACTCTCTCCATCAGTGTCCTGTTCATCCTCTCAGCTACTCCATTCAGCTGTGGCGTCTTCGGCGGGGTCTTCTCATGTCTGATGCCATGGTCCCTGCAGTACTCATCAAAGGGACCAGTGTACTCTCCCCCATTGTCGGACTTGATGCACTTCAGTCTCTTCCCAGACTGTCTCTTCACCTCAGCGTGGAATCTCCTAAAAGTATCGAGAACCCGATCTTTGGTCTTGATGGCATAGACCCAAAGCTTCCTCGAATGGTCGTCAATGAAAGTGACGAAGTATGATGCTCCTCCTATAGTCTGGACCTTCAATGGTCCGCACACATCAGTGTGAACAAGCTCCAATGGCTCCGATCTCCTGGTGGACGTGTGGCTGTGGAGTGAAACCCTATTTTGTTTCCCAGCCATACAGTGGCCGCACCTCTCCAAGTGAACATCAGACATATCACTAATCAACTTCTTCTTTGCCAGGCATCCCAATCCCTTCTGGCTAATGTGTGTCAGCCTCCTGTGCCATAAAGAGGTGGATGCCTCATCCCTGACAGAGTTGGACTAAGCAGCTTCAGGCCTCCCCTCCATGTAGTACAGTCCAGAATCTCTATACCCTCTGGCAATCACAAGTGATCCCCTGATCAACTTCCAGAAGTCTCCTCCAAAGTCACTCAGGTGTCCTTCATCTCCAAGCCTTCCAACGGATATTAACTTGAAGCGAATGTCTGGCACGTGTCTAACATCCCTCAGAATAAGTAGGGCTCCAGTGCTCGTCTTCAAATGCATGTCTCCACTGTAAGAACCCGAATCAGGAAGGTAAATTTCTGGAGTTCTTAACGTTGTCGCCCAGGCGACAGTGGCTGTCGCCCGGCGATAGCGTTGTCGGGTGGCGGCTAACGCTGGCGACAAGGTGACTAGGGTCATGCAGCAGTGTTGCTGGCTGGTCAAAGTCGGTTCATAATGCTGTCGCCCAGGCGACAATGGCTGTCGCCCGGCGACAGCTCAAAGTTGGACTTTGTGGCCGAAATCAAGGGCATTGATTGCACTTTGACTTTGGGGGCTGGTTTTGGCTTGGGAGGCTCGGTGGCAGCATAGAAGGCAGAAATCCCCTTCTTCTTCATTATTTTCCTTAAGGGTTCTTAAGAGAGAGAGAGAGAAGAGCTTGGAGAAGAAGGAGAAATAGTAAACCCTAGCTTGGAGCTTGGGTTTGGAGGAGCTACACTCATCCGATCCCTTCAACGTTGGTGGCTATGCGTAGAGGAGGGCAAGGCGCTCCTTTCCATCCGTGCCAAAAGTCGAGCCACGGGCTCAAAGCGGCGTTTAAGGGTAACAAACTCTTCTAACCCCATTTGGACATGTTCTAGTCCTTTCCCATGCATCGTTGAGGCACCTACCCAAAAGGGTGAGGTTGTGGCCTCCGACGGGTCGATTTGTGCTATCCCCATCAAAGCTTGCATTCATGTAGAGTCCACGCGTGAGATGGACGTAGGCGCGCTGTGTGAAGCCCATCCGAGACGGTTCGTCCAGATTGGTGATACTTTTTAGGTATTGTGCGTGCCGGGAAAAAACCCCGTGTTGTTATACTTGCCTCGTAGGGCTAGAGGGTGCTACTGCATGCACAGCAACGCCCGGGGGTGTGCCCCGGTGAGCACCCGAAGTTAAAAGGCAGAAATGGAGTTCTGTCCAGCTGTCGCTGGCGCGACAGTGACTGTCGCCTGGGCGACAGCTTCCCAGAATTGGGTTCTGGTGAATTTGGGTGTTCTGAGGCAGTGGGAGTGCTACTGCATGTGCAGCAACGCCTGGGGGTGTGCCCTGGGAAGCACCCACAGCTAGAAGCCAAATTAGGGTTTTGTGACTGTCGCTGGCGACAGTGAATGTCGCCAGGGCGACAGCTTCCTAGACTGAGTTCTGGTGATGTTGTTGTGCCCACCTGTTAAGGGGACCTGAGGCCGGTGTACCCGACCTGTGGGGGTGTCCTGGTGGATGACTTAGCGGCCCGTGGAGCCGGCTAATTGAGAATACCTGGGCTGAAGGGACGCCATACCCGCTTTTCGTGTTGTACAACGAGAGCTGTGAACAATGGGCATTTGGCAAACCTGAAACCGCACCATTGCAGCACCTGATTAGTAAGACTCGGACAGCATGTCGGGAGGCAATGGGACAGAGTCTTCGGACTACGTTATGTTCACAATTAAAGCACGGGGGAGCCCTGGTATTCGGGCCGCCGACTTTAGCCTCGAAGGGCAAAGCCATCAAGAGTGGATGGTGGTGGAAGGCGTAGTACACCAAAGAGTGCCTGAGTGCACGAGATGTGGAGGCCATTCCCACGTTTGTGTTGTTGCATATGTATGAAATGCTGTGGGCTCGTCTAGTCGCACTCTTATATATATATACTGTTGAGACTGTTTTGCAGGGACGTTTAGAACTGCAACCCCCTCGAAGGGGTGGAGTCGTTATAACTTGGTCAGCTTTAGCTGACTGTTGCCCTGTTTTGCCACCGTCTTTGGTGGGCTTGTTGTACAGAAGCTGGACCGAGCGGGACCTTGGCGGGCTGAAGCCCCTGCGCTGCTGCGGCCCTTGAAGGCCTTTTGTCCTTTCTTCTGTTTTCATGTATGGCCGGCCTGCGCGCCGATGTTGGTAAACTTTAAGGCCGTCGTGCCTCTTTTGTGTGTTGTAAAACATTTTATTCCAAGTTAATAGAAGTGGACATACCCGAGTTCGGGTCTTGTGGTTTATAATTCTGTCTCTCTCTCTCTCTTTTACTTCCGCATAGAATGCTCTGAGTTAGGCTTCGTGGTATAGTGTCGTTGCATATTCAATTAAGTGGCGTTTCCGTTTGTTTTGTAGTATATGGCGTGGGGCCCCGGCCGGACCTTCTGCTATATGCTTCTTAACGGATGAGGGTGTTACAAATTGGTATCAGCTTCTAGGGTTCCGTATCCTTCTAAGGAATTCGTGGGCGAATTCTTTTAAGGGGTGGTGAGCACGTGTGTGCGCTACCGTTGAGACGTAAAATAAACCCAAAAATGTCCACTTAGGAATAAAATGTAACAACAAACCAACAATAATTGTGTAACATCCCGATTCGAGCTAGACCCCTTGTGTGCGTTTTTGAGTCGAGCGAGGTGACTCGAGCTCGGGGTGTACTGAGGGCCAGGCTTGCACCTGAGCCGGGGAAGTGCACTCGTCGAATGCGGCGAGTACCAATTCTATTCTTTGTCCCGATGTTTGATGTATCGGGATCCGAGCCGTCCGGAGAGCATAACTTGAGCGATAAAATTCGAAGGAAGCGTGCCGCCTCGAAGGAATTATAGTGCGTACGTTAGCTCAAATGACACGGTCTGCGAATAGCATATTTATCCAAAAGGCGATATGCAGCAGACGGTCTCAGTATTCACCCCAGTCAGTTTTGTTAGACTCGTGAAGCCTATACGAGTTCAACAAAACTGTCTGCGCTCGATTCTGATGAGAATCGGCGAATTTATTATTGTGGTCTGCGAATAGCGTATTTATCCAAAATGGTGAAATATGCGAAACGACCCCGCAATTGACCCAAATCAGTCTTGTTAGACTCGTAATAATGGTATGAGTTCAACGGATTTATCCGTTTGCGATTCCGACGTCGTTTGAAGGAGTTTTGACGTTTAAGTCAAATTGTGCCGCAAACGCTCCGGGGAGCGTAAAATAGGCAAACGAACTCGAAACTGATCGCGACTCGTCTCGATGGGTCCGTATCGTCGAGGCGGTCGTAACGAGCCCGTACGGGACAAATTTTGAGCCCTCTAGAGCTTTGTGCGAGCTTTTGAATGCATTAATAATACTAATATTATCATTATAATTATATAATATATATATTATATATATACATTATATAAAAGCTTAGGTTAGAAAAATTATTACCCGATCCCCCCCTTGCAGCTGACGGCGGAACCCTCTCTCTCTCTCTCTCTCTCTCTCTCCCTGTCGTTCACTTCTCTCCCTCTCCTCCGGCGAGTTCGACCTCCGGCGAGTCCGACCACCTCAAGCCCGGCCGGCCTCTACATCAGCTCCAACCTCCGGCGCACCCCCTCCTACGGCAAGATCTCCCCTCCAAGCTATCCTAGCTTCCTCCCTTACCTCCAGTGACCTCCATGGCCGGCGAGCATCCCTGCAGCCTGATGGAGCAGCGCCTCCTCCTTCTCCATCTTCGGCCGACAAAGCATCAACCCCGACAACTTCCTCCGCCTAGGCCGGCGATCTCCTCTTCTCCGGCAAGGCCCCGTCCGAGCAGCTCACCTAGGTCGACCTCCTCCCTCAAGCAGCAGATCTCCTCCATGGCCGAAAACCAACCTCCAGATCCGGCAAACTCTTCTCCGAAACTGAAATGGCAGCAGATCTACTTCGGTGAACCTCCTCCGAGCTCCTCCCTCAACTCCGGCGAGCCTCATTCTCCTCCATTTACGACCTTGTTTTTCTCTTAAATCGCTGTGAGTTTCTCGTCTCTATCTCTTTTCTCCTCTCTCTCGATTTCTCCTGGACGGAAATAGCATTGTTGACGCCAGGAAAATCCTGACCTCAAAATTCAGACCGATGCAGCCGGAGACTACTCGCCCAGCAGTCCAACGAGATGACCTGGCTGGCGACTACTACGGAGCTAGAAGAGCAACGAACCGGACCCCAGGTGCTGCGGCAGGGAGGTCCCACCACGTACCCAGAAGCTCCGAAGAGACTTGCCCTCCAAGACCAAAGAATGGCCGAGCAGGGTACGAGGAAGGCACCGACTTGGCTAGTACCGGGAGTAGCGGCCAAGTGCGACAGGTTCTAGAATGCAAGAGCAGGGTTTCGAAAGCTCAAGTCCAGGTGCCAATCCAAGTACCCCTGGGGTCCTATTTATAGGAAAACCAAGGGATAGGGGGGGTTTTTATAGCCCAGCCCCCAACCTGGCGACTATGGGGTTACTCGGCGAGTATCCTGCCATAGTCGCCCACTGGCGAGTATTGGGTGCTGCTCGCACACGCCGGACCAATAGTCGCCAGATCTTCTGTCCCATACTCGCCAATCTGGCGAGTATTGCCTGCATACTCGCCGAGGTTTCTCTTCTCTGCCTGGAACTGCCGGGCTCTGTGTTGACTTCTTTGACTTTGACTTCTGCCTACGTGGCCTTGGGGGGGGGGGGGGGGGGGGGGGGGTCCACCCTCGGAGAATGAGGGTTGTACACAATCCCCGCTCTTTGCGAGTAACGTAGTTGCTCGGAAAGAATCATCCAACCCTTATTCGACGAGCTATCCTTCTGGCGAGTATTTGGCCTATACTCGCCATCTCGCTGGCCGACGCTCGAGCTCTATAAATAGAGGGGCAGGGGTCTCTGATGGCACGTCTTTTCTGAACTCGCTCAAGATGGTGCGCGACTATGCTGCCGAGGCTAAGGCGGCCATGGCTGGTCTTGTCGGTCTTTTTGAGGGTTCTTCGCTCCCTCCTCACTTGGATCCCGCATCTGGCGACCTTCCATCTTCCAGGAAGAGGAAGAGGCTCGCCCATAAGAAGAAGAAGAAGGAGAAGAAGAAAGCCGTCGAGGAAGAGGTCGCTGCTCCTTTGGGCGACCAACACCAGCAGCTGCTGGACGACCTGGGGCTCTCCAATGAGGGCGACTCGCCGGCCGCTGATCCTCCTGCTCCAAATATTGCCGAGGAAGCGAGTATGCCCGAGACCTCGGTCCAGAATCCGTTGGAGAATCTCGCTTCCGTGCGAGGTGCGAGTAATCTACTCGCCACCTTTTTTAACTGACCTTGACTTGGTCCGGGTTTGCTGAATATTTCTTCTATGCTCGCAGATTCTTCCACCATCGGTGTGCAGGAGGAGCCTTTAGCCGCACCTCCTCTGAGATCGTCGCCCATGATCTCGCCTAGGGGTGGAGGTCGCTCAGGGCGAGTTCTTCATAGCTCCTTGCTGGAGAGGAGGCCGATGAGCGAGCAACGTGCTCCTCTGGCGGGCATCGTACTTCCGCCTCCACCGCCTCTTCAGTCAGTGGGAACGACGAGTAGTTCACAGCTACCCGCAGGTGGGCTTCCGCCACCTCCTCCATTCCCTCCTTCTGCTACTCCTCAGGGCGATCAGCGCCCTTCGACTTCTACTGCGCCTTCTACTCATCAGGGCGAATCCTCGCGCCGTGGTGGGACTGGGGGATCCTCGGGCTTCTTTCCTCCAAGGGGAGGAGGAAGACCAGGCGATAGTCGTGATCGTGGGAACGTGCCTCCTAGCCGGGATCAGACGGCTGGATCCCATCCTGCTCGGCGAGGCGATCATCATCATAGCACGTCTCCTCAGCGAGGCAGGAGCTCTCCTCGTCATCGCTCTCGTAGTCCTCGGCCAGGTATTAGGTCGCCATTCATGATAGTCGCCACTATCTTCACTTGGTTCCTTCAGCTGTCAAAGCTCTGATATTTTTGCCCTCTTTGCAGCTCGCGCTCATACTCCCATAGGAGCCTTGATCGACGCGGTCGGGCTTCCGTCTCGCGAGTACCAGGAGAGGGCCACTCGCGCCATCCTAGAGCTGGAGTCCAAGCTGGAGCGCTTGGCGATCTGCGAGCCTCATCGCCGCCTGACTGATGTCGAATCGCGGGTTGAGCGCTTGGCGAGCATTGATGCTCACCGTCGTTTGACTGCCGTGGAGTCGCGTATAGAGCGTCTGGCGAGCAGTGATGCTCATCGTCGCCTGGCTGAGTTGGAGGCGCGGGTTTCTCGACTGGAAGAGTTCGATACTCGGCTGGTCGCTACAGAATCTCGCCTTCAGTCGGTCAACGATCTTGAGCGCAGACTTGGGAGGCTCGAACATCGCCAACAACTGCATCACGACGAGCTGGTGGGGATGCGCGCGAGCATGGGCTCGGTTGGTCGGCTGGCGAGGATAGAAGACCAGCTACGTCAGGGCGAGTACGCGATGTCTGTGGCCTCCGAGCACTTCAGGTGAGCTCGCGGCTTGGGGTGGGTCGGGCGACAACCTCAACAGCCAGACACTCAGGCGAACCTTCAAGCTCCTCCGTAGATGCTGTTTTCTCTTTATTTTTCTTCCTCTTAGGTTATGTCGCCTTTTGGCGAGTATCCCTGTATTGCTGAACTATTTATTAATATTCATTCGGCGAGTATTAGAAACTCGCCTTTTTTTACTTGCTTCTGCTTTACTCTTCTGCGATGGTTTTCTTGATTTTTTCTATCTTCTTTTACCTTAGCGAGTATTGTCTGCGCGTCGCCTTAGGCATGGCGAGTTTGTTGTTATTGGCGATTAGAAACTAATACTCGCCACCCCCTTACTCCTGATCGCGCCGTCGTGCTCGATACGCCAAGCTACCCGACCACTATAAATAGGGGGGGGGGGGGGGTTGGTGAGTCTTAATTACGCTTTGGCGAGTTCCGAACTCTTGCGCGAGTATCCTCCGTCTCATTTTCCCCTTCTCCTCTTTGATACTCGCCTTTCTTTCCGTCCTTTCAAAAGATGTTTGACGAGGCGACCATCCGGCGTGCCAATCACGGCAAGAATTTCGCGGCGACCAACTTCAAGAAGGCAGTCACGACTGAGAAAGAGTTGGAGGTCGTCAGGGCGAAGTATCTCCCGCCAGGGTATGTCGCGAGGCTTCCTCGCCAGAGCGAGCGACTAAACACCGTCTTGGCCACTGAGCGGGTGATCCCTATTCGCCACTTCGAGGTGGGCTTGCGACTACCATTGTGGACGGAGTTCTCCCAGATACTCCGTTACTTTGGGATAGTCCCTGCCCAGATCAACCCTAATGGGGTGGCGATGATCGTGGGCTTCCTTTGCTACCTGCGCGACCAGGGAATAGCCTTCGACCTGTCGGTCTTTATGCGAGTATTCCATTTTATGGCGACAGGCGAGGGCGTTGTCTTCTTGTGCAGCCACGTCTGCACACTGGTCGACACGGCGAAGAAGAACCACCACTGGGGAGAGCGACTAGTCGTCATCGCTGGCGACTTCCAAGCGATCCCTGACAAGTCCTTCCAGCCACCGGAGAGCGTCTTCAGGGTTTCCTTCCTAAGCGCGGGTGGCGAGAAGCTGCTCGAGGCTTTCAAAGGTCGCCGCCTTGATGTGGTGCACTGGAGAAGGCGAGTAGATGAACTCGCTGAGGTTTTTGCAGGCGAAGGTAACCCACCGCGCGAGTATTCGCAATACTCGCTCTTCGTCTTTATCTTTGGCGACTAACCAGACTTCTTACTCCTCTTGCTGCAGCAGTTCATGTCCTGCCGCGCGAGTTTCTTCCTGCGGTGGTGAAGGCGACGGCTTCCACACAAGGAGGTGCGGGGACTTCTGCTCGCGGGGAAGGGGTCTACTCGCCCATAGACTTGTCGCCAGGAGGCGATGAGCCTTTGATCATCGGCGAAGGATCTGGGCCTTCAAAGAAGCGGAAGGAGAGGGGCGAGCCCTCCGAGCCCTCGAGGAAGAAGAAGAAGGTCGCTCATCGGGACCTTGGCAAGAAGGCGGACCCTTCGGAGGCCGGCGAGCCCTACACCCACCCGAATTTCAACTTGGGTGTTCGTGGTGAGGACGCCTATGGTCGCCGCCTAGTCGCCTGGTCGGAGGACGATCATGTGGTATCCCTGAGCTCCAACCTTCCCCCCTGGTCAGAGGATTGGGAGGATCAGGGCGAGGCCTTTGACGTGCTTCATGCCGTCTATGGTCGCGAGGACGCTGAGAGGCTGCGGGAGGAGCCTGCCGAGTACTTGGCACACCAGACCTCGCGATCTCTGCTGCGCTCCGCCGAGCTGGCGCACATGACGACGAGGAGGTTGCTGGAGTACGAGGAGGTGATCCGGATCAGTACTAAGAAAATGATCGCCATGGGGCTCAAGGCTAAGGAGCATGAGGTACTCGCTTCTCTCTACTACCCGTCTTCGGGATTGTCACCACTTTTGCCGAATAACTTGCTGACTGTCTTCTCTTGCTTTTGTAGGTCGATGAGGTGGAGATGGCGACAAAGGTGTCCCAGCTGGAGAAGGAGCTGGATGACACTCGGCTGACCTTGGAGGCCGCCCAAGTTCGCATCGCTGAGCTGGAAACTCGGCCTGTCGAGCAACAGCCAGCGGTGGCGGGCCCCTCTAGGGTCGGCAAGCAGATCCGGATGCATGGAGACAATATGCCACGTGTTCGTCGAGAGATCGCGCGAGCCACTGGGACCGTCATCCTGAGTCAGCTGAAGGCGGACGGTCTCCTGAAGCCGGCGGCCATGGAGTTGACGGTGGAGGACATCATCCCGGCGCTGCTCGCCGAGGAGTCCACCTCCCCCTTGCGAGCATCCTCGCCGCCGTCCAGTGATGCTAGGGATGACGATTCCGAGGATGAGGACGACGACGATTACGATGATGTTGATGATGATGGCGGCGACGATGGTGGCGACGAGCCAGACGTAGATATTGATGGCGAGAATGTCGCTTAGTCGCCTGGGCACCCTTTTTTGCTCACCCGGCGACCTTTTGTAAAGCTTCTGAAAATTTATGTAATTCATTTAATTATTTATAAATGAGAAATCAAAGCTTTTGCCCGTCTGTTTCTTTGGTGCTTGCTTTCTTTTTTGAATGTCGCTTAGGCTCCTAGGCTCGGGGCGAGTTTGAGTGCTCGCGAGGCTCTTAGGATCAAGACGAGATTGAGTGATTCTTCAAGCTCGCATCTGTATACTCGTCGAGATACTCGCGCATGCATACTCGCCGAGATACTCGCGCATACATACTCGCCGAGATACTCGCGCATGCATACTCGCCTTCTTCAATATTTCCCTTGGTGGAGTCGAGTTGTGGAGGGTACTTGGAGGGTTCCGAAGGACACATGCTCTCAAGGCCTCACTCTGTACCTGGTGAAGAGTTCATTTGACTCGTTCAATAAATTTTGAAGGGGAAAGAGATAGGGAACGGCAGTCGGGGAGGCCTGGCGGGACATATCTTCCCGAGGCCTCCATCCTACTTGGGTGCTGGAACGTCGACGAAGAGTGACGTTAAGTAGGGAATGACGGTCGGGGAGATCCAAGGGGATACACCCTCCCGAGGTCTCCATCCTACTTGGGTGCTGGAACGTCTCCATCCTCTGGCCGGTCGAATCGATCGCTCCCCTTCTCAAGTTGGAGTATCGACTTCCAGACTTTACCCTAGTAATCTCTACAGCCGGATGAGAAATGCAGTCGGTGGGAACCGCGGCCAACATGCAAGGGGGGAGCTGATCTCGACCGTTATTGCAGAGGCTTGGTCTTAAGGGAACGCATATCCGAGGCACTGTCCCATCATCCGTTCTGAGTTTTTACAAGGGTCTAGTCGGAGGCTCGTCTTCCAACCTGCGGCGGCGAATGTTGATGTAGGATGACGTCAAGCAGGGAGTGGCAGTCGGGGAGATCCAAGGGGATACACCATCCCGAGGCCTCCATCCTACTTGGATGCTGGATGTGGATCGGACCTGCTTCCTGTTGCTCAATGAGTTTAGCAGGGAGTTAAGCACACTTTAGCCACAATAACTCATATGATCTAACACAATAATTTAGAAAATGAAATGGTTTGCTGCGAGCTTTTTAGCTCTCGAGGATACACGACACCTTTTTTCAAGGGTTCCCTGAGCTAGTGAAATCGATCATCCCTTCGCCGAATCGGAAGGTCGGCGTCCAGACCTCTTCCCGGTAATCTCTACAGTCGGACGAGAAATGCAGTCGGTGGGAACCGCGGCCAACATGCAAGGGGGGAGCTGATCTCGGCCGTCATTGCAGAGGCTTGGTCTTAAGGGAACGCACACCCGAGGCACTGTCCCATCATCCGTTCTGAGTTTTTACGAGGGTTAAGTCGGAGGCTCATTTTCCAACCTAGCGTGGAGATTGACTTCACCTGACTTCTTTATTATGAAAACTTTGTTGATGCGAAAGAAGCTGCCTCGTCCCATGTTTCAGGGAGATGCAGATTTTATTCAAAGAAATGAATTTACAAGGATGGGGTATACATATTTCCCCTTAGGGATAAAACCTTTTCAGGTCATCGCCGCTCCAGGTGCTCCCTAGCAGCTCGCCTTCCTGGTTCTGCAAGCGGTATCCTCCTGTTAGGAGTGCTTCCTGGATGATGAAAGGTCCTTCCCAGTTCGGGTTGAGCTTCCCGACGGCCGCAGACCTTCCTGCTGCGTCCACCTTTTTCAGGACCAGATCACCTGCTTGGAATTGTTTGAGGCGGACATTTTTGTCAAAATGTTTCGCCATCCGGCGTTTGATCTCCTCTTGCCTGGCTGAAGCTAAATCTCGGAGTTCCTCGATGTAGTCGAGAGATAGCTTTTGAACCTCTTCATTCTCTAGTCGTCATTCTTCGCTTCCGTCCTCCGCGGCTACCACCCTTGGGCTTCTGACTTCGAACTCTACTGGAATGAGAGCTTCCGACCCGTGAGAGAGTTTGAACGGCGTTTCCCCTGTGGCTGAGCTGGGAGTGGTCCTTAGAGCCCACAGGACCGAGGGGAGCTGGTCCGCCCAGTTACCTCTTAGGTTCTCCACCTTCTTCTTCAGTAGGTTGATGATCAGTTTGTTGGCGGCCTCCACTTGGCCATTGCTCCTTGGGTGATGTACGGAGGCGAACCGAAGGTCGGTTCCTAGCTGCCTACAAAAGTCTTCCAGTTCTAAGCTGGCGAACTGGGGACCATTGTCGGTGATGATGGCGAGAGGGATCCCGAATCTGCAGACGATCTCTCCCCAGATAAAGTTCTTCACGACTTGAGAGGTGGTCTTGGCCAGGGCTTTGGCCTCGATCCACTTGGAGAAGTAGTCGATCATGACGAGAACGAACTTTCGTTGTCCACTGGATTGAGGGAAAGGGCCGATCAAGTCCATCCCCCCAGATGGCGAACGGCCATGGGGAGATGATCGATCGAAGCGGCTGGGCCGGCTGCAACTGTAGGGGGGCGAAGAGCTGGCACTTCTGGCACTTTTTCGAGAAGATCTCCGCATCCTTCCAGATAGTAGGCCAGAAGTAACCATGCCTCAATACCCTCTGCTCCAAAGTGCGAGTCCCAGAATGACTTCCACACTCTCCCGAGTGGATCTCCTCCAACACTCGGGGTACTTGGTCTTCGGAGACACATCTGGCCAGGGGGCCCGAGATGGTCTTGCGGTACAGCTCCCCATCTTGCAGGAGGTAGTATGCCGCCTTGTACCGAAATCTTCTCTGATCCCCTCCGTTTGCTGGGAGCTGACCGCTGGCCAGGAATGCCACAAAGGGATCCATCCACGAGGGGCGTTGCTCGATCTCCATCATCTCTCCCTCTTCAATGGACGGGCGGAATAGCTCGGTGATAGTTCCTCCGGCCCTTGGCCCGTACTTGGCGAGGCGATCTGCTGCCGAGTTCTCCTCCCTTGGCACATGCTCGACGAAGAAGGATTGGAAGCCTCCCATCAGCCCTTTCACCTTTACCAGGTACTTCTGCAAGACGGTGTCGCGCACCTCAAACTCGCCTCGAATCTGCGATGCGACCACCATTGAGTCCGTGAAAGCCCGGACATCACGGATCCCCAGCTCCTTGGCAAGGCGTAGGCCTGCTACTATTGCCTCATATTCTGCCTGGTTGTTTGTGACGGGGAAGAGGATCTCGACGGCTTGCTCGATTCTTGTTCCCTGTGGGCTGACGAGCACGATGCCCACCCCTACAGAGCTTTTACCCGAAGCTCCATCAACAAACATCTTCCAAGGAATTGGATTGAGCCTCTCTTCTCCTGGCTCCGCTTCCACCGAGAAGTCAGCCAAGAAGTCTGCTACTGCCTGGGCCTTGATCGCTACTCGGGGAGAGAAGGAAATGTCGAACTCGCTGAGTTCTACCGACCATTTCGCCAACCTTCCTGAATGCTCCACTCCCTCCAGGACATTGCGGAGAGGATGATCAGTTACCACTCGGATGGAGTGAGCCTGAAAATAAGGCCGGAGCTTCCGTGCTGACACCACCAAGGCGAAGGCAAGCTTTTCCAGGATTGGATACTTCAGCTCCGCCTTCTTCAGCACCCGGCTGACATAGTAGATAGGTAGCTGCTTCTTCCCTTCTTCACGGACCAAGATGGAGCTAACTGCCTCCGCTCCTACTCCAAGGTAGATGAGCAGGTCTTCGCCTTCCTTCGGGCTCTGAAGGAGAGGTGTCTGAGTCAACTGCTCCTTCAGCCTTCCGAATGCTATCTCACATTCTTCGGTCCACTCGAAGCTTTCTGTTTTGTGGAGCGTTTTGAAGAATGGAGAGCACTTCTCTCCGGCCTTTGAGAGGAAGCGGCTAAGACCCGCCAGCCTGCCTGTCAACCTTTGGACTTCCTTCATCGTTTTTGGGGATGGCATCTCCAGGATCGCCTTAACCTTGTCGGGGTTAGGCTCTACTCCCCTCGGAGTAAGGAGATGTCCCAGGAACTTCCCCCTGCCTGCTCCGAAGACGCACTTCGTCGGATTGAGCCCCATCTTGAATCTTCTTAGCGTCGCGAAGGTCTCTACCAGATCGGTTATGTGTTCCTGGACACTCTTGCTTTTGATCAAGAGGTCGTCCACATATACTTCCAGGTTCCTCCCCTTTTGCTCCTTGAAAATATGGTCCATCATCCGTTGATAGGTGGCTCCCGCATTCTTCAAACCGAAGGGCATCATTTTGTAGCTGTAGCAGCCATCGTCGGTGATGAAGGAGACATCGCGGCAATCGGGGGGATGCATCCGGATCTGGTGATATCCTGAAAACGCATCAAGGAAACTCATCACAGAAAAACCGACGGCCGAATCAACCACCGCGTCGATTCGAGGCAAGGGATAACAATCCTTCGGGCAGCTTTTATTCATTAAGGAAAAATCCACACACATTCTCCAGCTTCCCCCCGCCTTTGTCACCATTACAACATTAGAGACCCAGCCTGGATACTGGATCTCTGACACGAAACCTGCATCAAGCATCTTTTTAACCTCCTCCCTAATTGGCTTGATGAGGATGGTGGCGGTTCTCCTTTTCTTCTGGCGGACGGGCTGGACAGTGGGATCCAGGTTGAGGCGATGACACGCAACCTCAGGGTCGACTCCTGGCATCTCGGCTGCGCTCCAAGCAAAGATGTCGACGTTCTTCTGCAGACACGTCGCCATCTCGATCTTCTCTTCGGTCTTCAACGACCCGCCAATCTTCAGCAGCCCCGGCACTCCTGCTGCAGAGAGTACCTCGATCTCCTCGACCTCTTCAGCTACTTCCAGCCTGGCCGGGCTCTCCAGCACTCTTCCGAACTCTTCCGCGTCAGCCATCCAGCTGATGGTACTGACGGCGCTGAGATAGCACTCCCTAGCGGCTCTTGGATCGCTCCTGATCCTCACCTGGACGTCTCCCTTACAGTACTTCAAGCACTGATGGTAGGAGGATGGGACGGCTTTGAAGGCGTTGAGAAGCGGCCTCCCAAAGATGGCCCTGTAACAGCTCGGGGCGTCGACGATGATGAATCGACAGCTGATGGAGGTGCCACCGAGTGTTACAAGGAGGTCAGCTCCTCCTTCCACTTCCTTCTTCTCTCCGGAGAAGCCGAAGAGGGGACCATCAGGTGCCCGAACCCTGGCAGCTTCGACTCCCAGTCCGTCAAACGTCCCCTTGAAGATGACATTTACAGAACTACCGTTGTCGATCAGAATCCGATCAACGGTGAAGTCCTTCACCGCGGCTTGAATCACGAGGGCATCATGGAAGGGATTCGCGTTCCCTAGCATGTCCTCCTCGGAAAAGGTAATCTCCTCCATCGGGGGCGGTGCTTGTGAGGTCGAGGCGACACTCCTGCGGTAGATCTGATGGAGGCTTCCCTTGCGGGAAGCTTCCAGCCCTGCTCCCCCATGGATTACTCCAACTCGACCTCCCTGGCCCAGGTCTCCCCGACCTCCCTGGTCGACCCGATCCTCGTTCCTCCTGCGAACGACTGCGGCCTGCCCTGCCTGTGGCTCGGCAGGGGCCTCCATCCTCCTCTGCTCTCCTCCAGCCTCTCCTGCTGCCAGCCTCCTCCGGGCTTCCCAAAAGTCTGGGCAGGCAGCCATGGCATGTCCCCCCACCTGGTGGAAGTCGCAGTAGAGAGGAACCTCTTCTGCTTGACGCCTCCTAGGCTTCGGCTTCTTCCTTCCTTGACGGCGGCCTCGCCCGGCTACCGCCATTGCTTCATCCCTCCTCCTCTCCTGACGCCTCTCGGGTGGGCGAAAGGGCCTTCTTTCTGGGGATCTCCCCCTTTGATCTTGACGCTGGTGCCGTCCAGCCGGCCTCCAAGGTGGCCGGTTGACGGGGACCTGGTAGCGTCTTCCCTTCTCCTGACGTTCAGGGGACTCGACGGGCCTTCTCTCCACGATCCTCCCGGTTTCTTTCCTCCTGAGCTCTTCCTTCTTTTTCTCCTCTTGCCGCTCCGGCCACTTCCTTTCCTCCCTTCTGGGCTCCTCTCTCTTCCTTTTCTCAGGGATCCCATCTCTCTCTCCACGGTCGCCTCTGGTTACCCGCGCCAACCTTGCCAAGAAGTCGGGGTTGGAGGCCTCTCCACGGACAAACTTATTGGCCCTCTGAATGAGGTTGTCGTAGGAGTAGGGTGGGTTCTCACTGAGCTCCAACTTGAAGAGGCCTTGACTGATGCCGAATGTTAGGGCCAGCAACAGGATGTTGCTATCCACCTCCTGGATTTGCAGAACCTCCTCCTGGAAGCGCTCGATGTAAGGTCCCAGTGCCTCATCTGGCCCCTGCACGAGGTAGAACAGGGCCATGGCCTCCTTCTTTAGCTTCCGTGCCGTGTCGAACCGGGTCGTCAGCCCACGACACAGGTCTTCAAAGCAGTAGATTGAGCCTGCGGGCAACTGGTGGAACCAGTCCCAGGCCTTTGCTCGGAAGGTAATGGCAAACAACCTGCACTTGAAGGCGTCCGACATGGTTCGGATAGAGACAATATCCTCGAACCATTGGATGTGCCTGACGGGGTCCTCCTTTCCCGAATAGTAGTTCAAGGCGGGGTCCCTGAATCCCTCTGGCACTGGCGCGGCAAGGATCTCCTCGCAGAAGGGGCTCCTCCCTCCTGCCCGGCGACGATCCTCAACCTGGCGAGTATCACCTCCATACTCGCCATATGGGCGAGTATCCGGGTATCTCCCCTGCTCGCATGGCTCGCGGAAGCGAATACCTGGCGAGGTTGGCTGGTAGAATTGCGACCTCCTTGGTCGCTCAGTTTCATCTTCCATGTGCTCCTTTCCTGCTCGCCGAGGGGGACTCCCTCCCTCGGACGGAACTGGGCAATGCAGCGAGGTCGCAGTGACCTCGGCGCACGGCTGAAGCGCTGCTCGCATGGCTCCTTCCATGCGCTGCGCGAAGGCTTCGAAAACCTCCAGCGTCACGAACCTGCCAGTTCCCGTTGAGTTGCCGACCTCCTCCTCATGGTCGCCACCTACGACCATCTCGCCTTCTTGCCGAACTTTCTTCCAACGACTACGATCCATGCTCACCGCACCAAAGTGTTGACGCCAGGAGAATCCTGACCTCAAAATTCGGACCGATGCAGCTGGAGGCTACTCGCCCAGCAGTCCAACGAGATGACCTGGCTGGCGACTACTACGGAGCTAGAAGAGCAACGAACCGGACCCCAGGTGCTGCGACAGGGAGGTCCCACCACGTACCCAGAAGCTCCGAAGAGACTTCCCCTCCAAGACCAAAGAATGGCCGAGCAGGGTACGAGGAAGGCACCGACTTGGCTAGTACCGGGAGTAGCGACCAAGTGCGACAGGTTCTAGAATGCAAGAGCAGGGTTTCGAAAGCTCAAGTCCAGGTGCCAATCCAAGTACCCCTGGGGTCCTATTTATAGGAAAACCAAGGGATAGGGGGGGTTTTTATAGCCCAGCCCCCAACCTGGCGACTATGGGGTTACTCGGCGAGTATCCTGCCATAGTCGCCCACTGGCGAGTATTGGGTGCTGCTCGCACACGCCGGACCAATAATCGCCAGATCTTCTGTCCCATACTCGCCAATCTGGCGAGTATTGCCTGCATACTCGCTGAGGCTTCTCTTCTCTGCCTGGAACTGCCGGGCTCTGTGTTGACTTCTTTGACTTTGACTTCTGCCTACGTGGCCTTGGGGGGGTCCACCCTCGGAGAATGAGGGTTGTACAAGCATGTTCGTGATCTCTTCTCCCTCTGTCGATCTCTTGCAGCGAGTTAGTGGTGCCGGGTGTTGTCGTCTTGCGGCGGTTTGCTCTTGCTGGCACTTATCGGGCTGCTTGTATAACTCTCTTCCTATGTGCTGTAAGTCCTTCAGTTCCTCTTATACTTATGGTTTGTAGCTTGCGAATTCTGGAGGACTTGAAATGGGGTTATTGGAGGAGTCTAGGGTTATGGTTTTACTTCTATTTGATTTGGGAATATCAATGTTCTTCCTACTTCGCTTCAGTGCATCTTGGGCTTTATTTTATCCTAGCCAATTGCTACCAGATTTATACCTGTACAGTTTATTTTGATGTGGTACTGGAAGGGTTGCTCGAGCTTGTCCGATTTTAGGCTTACCTAATATACCTATGCATGCTTTGATTTGGGTTAATTAGGGGATTTTTTTTATGCACTGTGAGTTAATAAATCTCCATCCCTCTTTGTATTTGTCTTAACTCAAAAGTTGGGGTATTCTAGAGTAAATACTCATGTTGGCCGGCTGCTACTTGTTTCCATATTCTGTTGAGCTTGTTGCTTGAGTGAGCATTTGGAGGAATGGAATGATAGTATTGTTGTAGGAGATTTGGGAAAATCTTGTAAGCAATTTGAGGGTTTCTATAGTGTTAGGCTGCTATTACTTTCCTTCTCTATTGGTTATTGTGGAGTGAATCAGAGAATGGGGAAAATGGATGATCTTCTATAGTACATTTGTACATGTTTTGGTTCTATTTCTTTAGGGTTGTTTGCTGTTTGACTGCCCTTCAGCAGTCCAAATTTTATGTGCTATTTCCCTTTTTAGTTTGGGTAATGTTGACTGATTACATGTTGTATATTTCTGTGGATCAGGACCCTTTAATCAGTCTTGGCCAACTGCCTCCATGCCGCGGAGGAGACACCGTCAACGTCGTCCGGAAATCAGGTGACTTCCTCCCCTCTCCCTTGGTGCTAGATCTTTAGATCATATAGGAGAGATGTTGGGCCAAGAGGACCCAACCTTGTGAGATATGGTGTTTCCATAGGAGAAGACCACGCTAGAACTTCTGTTCTAGGGCGTCGATCGCCGTGAGATTTGCTTCAATCAACCCCTCTCTTCAATACGAGGAGAGAGGACTTGATCTCGTGAAGATTGATGGTCTTTTGAGGGAGTATTTGAGGAATTAGCGTTGTTCATTTTACCCCCTTGCTGGAGGAAGAAGATGAACAAATGACATTAGATTTACTTTAAGATACGTGCAGAAATTATATCTGTAGACCGATGCAGAAATCTGTTTTCTACGCGCAGCTGTGTTCAAGTCCAGTTTTGGGCATGATACAGTGGGATTCAGGTTTCGGGCTCAACACGAAAGTTGTAGATCCCGGAAAATCCTTCGAGATGAGTGGCTGTACATATTTTGGGGAGCCCTGTAGCCCCCTAGATAACCCTTGAAAATAGACTGTGTAATTAAGGTTTGTTAGTTTGCTGTCATGTATTATACAGCCAGCTTGTTGAGCTTGTTTGAGGATGAAACACTTGGAATGGGAACTTCGGTTCAACATGAAAATTGTAGCCCTTGTTGATAACTTTCCAGAATGGGGTGGCACGTAAATTTTAGTGTAGTGAAACTCTCAGAATTTCAGTTTTAGTATTCGGTGTCGTGGTAGCCTAAGTCTCGGTGAATTTTGGAATAACTTCACTGATACCCGTTGTTGTTCAGAACAAATTGTAGATATGATGTTGATGATGATGCGCATATCGCTGTAGAATTTCATGATTTTTTTAGATGAATATTTATTGTCATCTTGTGATTAATAAATTGTGATCGTAACAAAGCAGCAAGTCTGTGCTAGAGGCTTCAGAGAGATCGGAATTCAAATGGATCCTTGTTTATATATATTTCGGTGATTTACCTTGTTTTGTTATCGGAGTATGTTTGGAATTGGTAGATAAATGTGATGACAATGTGGACATCCCTCTTAAATTTCATAATTTTCGGATATAAACTTGCTGTGATTTGCCAATATTAGGTTATAAAATTATTGTGTCGTAAATAGCTATCAAGATTATTCCGAATGAGCTGGGATATGGTGTAAACACTTAAGACGCAAACCCTGACGAGTAGAAGAAATTTTAGAAGTCTTGAGTTTAATTTAGCCATTTGATTGATCACTTGTTTGATGACGCTCTAGGATAATAAATATGTGCATGAAACTTTAGGCAGTTGTCTTTTGAATAGTGCTCCTAATTACATTATATGTAAAAGTTATTATTATGATTTTAATATAACATCGGAGGTGATTGACCTATATATTGGGGAAAATTATGTAATGAACGATTGATGGCGTAGTATGTATTAACTTTTAAATATATATGTTGAATCTAACAGGGTTGGATGAGAAACAACCCATGAGTAAAAGCCGAGCTTAGCCTTATAACATCATGATAGTCTTCTGGTAATAATCTTGAGTCAATTGGATGAATACTTGTAGTACCTCCCCTTATGTGGTTCATATAACTCATTTGGTCTGCGAATAGTAAAACGGTAGAATGGAGACAACTTGTAGACCATTAGGTGGGAATGAGAGGTAGTTGGTGTACCTGATTTGGATGAAGAGGTTGAGGTCACCAAAAAGGAGTTTAGGAGATGAGAGTGCTTGGTGAACTATGGGTAAGGCTGTGCTCGGGATTGACGAAAGATCGTCTTTCCCCTTAGAGGGTCATAAAGCACTGAGGTTTACTTCAAGCGAAATGATAAGAGGGTAATCTGATGGGTAGATACCAATAATACTAAGTGTCTTGAGAAAGGGAACCTTGGGGTCATCCCATTATAGTTCCTAGTACCGTAGCGAGCCCCTTACAGGGTAACCCTCGGGAAGTCCAACATTAACCCTAAATTGCAATAACGTTTAAAGTAGGCAAGAGTAGCCATAGTAGGGTAAGGTTGGATTTATGTATTTCCTACTAGTGTGGGAGTGACAGGTGTGTGGTATACTGGGTTGGACGAGCTGGAGGCTCGAGGGGAGGATAGCCCCGTTAGTTCTTGGATAACTGTGGCAGGTCTTCGGTACTAGGCAGGTCGTCACACCGACCGCGGTACGTGGACTTAGCGGGTGTGTTGGAGTCTGAGGGGCCAGCTTGTCTGCGTATCGGGACGACAATTCCTCGAAGACACCTTCCACTTAGCTCAAAGCCTGGTGGACTCCAGCAAAGAGTACGCAGAGCTCCGCGGTTGTTTAGCGTCGAGGCGTACGTGCGGTCTAGGCCTGGTAGTGTGCATACCCGCCTAGGAGTGGACAGCCCGGTCCGCTACCACCATGTGTCACAGCGGTTGGTACCCGAGAGGTTGGCTTCCTCTCAAATAGAGGGAACTACAAAGGTCTGTGTGCACAGAGTCGTGTGAGTGAGTTCATTGCATAATCATTCATGGCATAGCATAGCATACGCACTTGCAGATCCTCATCATATAAATTAGTATGGGCTCTTTTATATGATGAGTTATAATTCCTGGAAATCCTAACTTATAAGTTTGTATGAGCATTCATATAAGTTAGGGTACGAGATTGATTACTTGTCGCTACTGTTCTTACTGCCTTGCTTTACCTGCTTTACTTACTGTTTTATTTACTGTTGCACACCTTTATTATACTCCTGCTTATACATGATTAGATTAGCCCCTTTTACACTGGTGTAGCTTAGAATTTGTGTATACACTACTTTACTTTCCCTGTCACCTGCTTTGTATATATTACTGTTATATTGCAGCTTTTCTTCCTTTCCTTCCGCCCGGTGCCTTGGAGTCGCCGGGGGAGCGGATGGGAAGCCACTTAGTCTTTATGACTAACGGTTGCTACCTCCCTCTTTTTAGGAGCACGTTCAGATGTGTAGCAGCGTTCAGCACCGGAGGCCAGCCGGGTCAGGTGCACAGGGCTGGGGTCTATGGTACCTTAGCTGCCGTTAGTGACAGAGGCGGGTGAGTGTTTTGAGATGTAGCCCTTGGGGCATTTAGCTGATTACTCTGATGATTTGTAGGAGCTTGTGTAGCTTTCTGTCTTTCTTACACTCTGATTTGGACATTATAACTTATTGTGAATCTTTGGCTTTTAATACTTTCTTTCATTGATGGGTTGGCGCTGTGTAGTTGGTTTAGCCGGCAGGATAGGCGTCTTGTGGGGGAGGCTAGCTCGTGTGCTGGCGCTTCCGCAAGGCGGCTGTCCTGGGCATAAGATTCCCCTCGGCCGTGTTGTGTGTTCCGGGAGGGGGATCTTACAAATTGCATGATTTTGGAACCTGAGTGTTCCTTTTGTTGTTAGTTGCGACTGTGTTGTCGCCTAACTGTGAGTTGCACTTGTGTAGGGCACTCGAAGTGCAGCGGGACCGTCGCATCCCCGTGATGTGCATGAGAGTAGTGGGTCTACTGAGGCCCCTACAGCTCCGTCTGCTGAGTTGGTTCGGCTAGTTACTGAAGCCGTTCTAGCTGCGTTGAATGGCCAGCCTGAAAGGCAAGGCCAACCGCCGGTGCAAGAGGTGGCCCCTGAGCCACTAAGAGTGGAGAAAGTCCCAGTGAGGCGTGCTCCTGAGCAACAGCTGAAGCACTTTCTGGGATTTCGACCTCCTCCGTTTACCGGGGTTGAATCCCCAGCTGAGGCCGAAGACTGGTTGTTGCATGTGAAGCGAATTCTGACAGCGACACAGTCGGAGGAAGCGCAGAAGGTGACCTTTGCTTCTTTCTTGCTAGAAAAGGAAGCTAGGCGGTGGTGGGATGAGGTTGAGAGGCGCCAATTCGCGGGAAGGCGACTGGTTGATGTGACGATGGAAGAGTTCTCGAGAATCTTCCTCGCAAGGTATGTGCCTCAGTCGCAGCAGATCGCGATGGAGAACCAGTTCTTGGCTCTAACACAGGGTGGTAGACTGGTTGATGACTACTTGCATGAGTTCACCCGCCTCGGGCGCTATGCTGGAACTTCTTTCGATGATGAGGATAGAAGGGTGAACAGGTTTTATGGAGGTTTGCGTACTGAGTTGCGGCATCTTCTGACAGGGTCGTTGACGCAGGGTTTTACGACCCTCGTTGGTTCAGCCCGAGCCCTTGAGCAGGACATGCTCAGGGAAAAGGGCAAGGCGGTTGTGGTCGAGGCAGTGCCGGAGGGCAAAGCGCCGAGTGCGACGAAGTTGCGGAGGTTGAGTCGCTGGAAGAAGGCTCGAGTATCTGGGCCAGCTCCCTCTGCTTCGGGCGCTTCATCTGGACGTGGCCCTCTTATTTGTTTCACTTGTGGCAAGCCTGGCCATTTCTCTCAGGATTGCCGCAGTGGGCTTCCAAGGCCAGAGAAGAAGGCGGGGCCAGCTTATTCTGAGAAGGGGAAGGCAGCTGAGTCCACTGCTTCCCGTATGGCTCCCCCGCAGCCCAGAGTTTTTAGTCTCGATCAGCAGGAGGCTATCAAAGCCAAGGACGTCGTGACAGGTACAATTTAAGATACAGTCTTTACTGTTTTATACACCTGTTTTAATGTTCATGCTAACTTGTTGGCGGCGTAGGCTATGTAAATGTTTTAGGCGTCCCTGCGAGAGCGCTTTTCGATACTGGGGCTTCGCACTCCTTCTTATCGTCGGACTTCGTCCAACGTATTGGTGCGCCGTCGACTGCTTCTGCAGATGGACTGGAGGTCCTACTGCCGAATGGATATTTAATGCGTGTGGAGAGGAGTTGCTGCGTAAAGGTTCTAGTTGGAAGTCGGGAGTATGACCTGAAGGCATCGTTACTCCCCCTGGTTGAGTTCGATGTTATCTTCGGTATGGACTGGCTGTCGGAACAGCGTGTGTGTATCGATTGCACCACCAAGGAGGTGAGGTTTGGGCAGGGTGCCGATCGGGAGACGGTCTTTGCGGGCATGCGTGGATCGAGCAAGACGCTGATGTCTGCTCTCCAGGTCTCCAAGGCAGTGCAACAGGGAGCAGAGTTATTCTTTGCTCTTGTGGAGGCTTCAACGCCGAGGCCCAGCCTAGCGGATGTTCCGGTAGTAGCAGAGTTCCCCGATGTGTTCCCGAGCGAGCTCCCCGGTGCTCCACCGCAGCGGGAGATAGATTTCACGATTGAGTTGGTGCCAGGCGCTAAACCTGTGGCCCGCTCGCCGTATCGTATGGATCCGAAAGAGTTGGCGGAGTTGAAGCTGCAGTTGCAGGAGCTGCTTGAGCAGGGCTACGTGCGTCCGAGTTCCTCACCTTGGAGTGCACCAGTCCTCTTTGTCAAAAAGAAGGACGGTAGCCTGCGGCTTTGCATCGACTATCGGGAGCTGAACAAGCTGACGGAGAAGAACAAGTATCCTCTTCCGAGGATAGATGATTTGTTCGACCAGCTCGTTGGTTCGACAGTATACTCGAAGCTGGACTTGAAGTCCGGCTATTATCAGGTGCGGATCAGGGAGTGCGATATCCCGAAGACTGCCTTCAGTACGAGATACGGGCAGTATGAGTTCACCGTGATGCCGTTTGGGTTGTCTAATGCGCCTTCGGTGTTTATGGACTTGATGCACCGGACTTTCCGAGAGTACCTCGACCGGTTTGTGGTCGTCTTCCTGGATGACATACTAGTCTACTCTCAGTCCGAGGAGGAGCACGGTGATCACCTGCGAGTAGTTTTGGAGGTTCTGAGGAGGAACCAGTTGTATGCCAAGTTCTCGAAGTGCGAGTTCTGGCTTCCTTCCATGGCGTTCTTGGGCCATGTGGTTAGTGGTTCGGGTGTGGCGGTAGATCCGGTGAAGGTTTCGGCCATCAGGGAGTGGCCTGTCCTTTCTTCTATAGCGGAGGTCCGTAGCTTCCTCGGGCTGGCCGGTTATTACAGGCGCTTCGTGGAGAACTTCTCCCAGATCGCGCTGCCTCTTACGGCGCTGACACAGAAGATGCAGGAGTTCATTTGGACGCCCGCGTATGCGCAGGCTTTCGAGGAGTTGAAGCGGCGGCTTACGACGGCTCCGATCTTATGTTTGCCTTGCGGCACGGAGGGCTACGAGATCTACGCTGACGCTTCTGGGAGCGGCCTTGGCTGCGTTCTGCAGCAGCATGGCAAGGTTATAGCGTATGGCTCTCGCCAGCTGAAGGTGCACGAGCGGAACTATCCGATCCACGACTTGGAGTTGGCGGCCGTGATATTTGCCCTGAAGCTTTGGCGGCATTATGTGTATGGCTTGAAGATCAACATCTTCACCGACCATAAGAGCCTGAAGTACCTTCTGACGCAGAAAGGGCTGAATATGCGGCAGCAGAGGTGGATGGAGTTCCTGGGGTTCTTCACCTTCGAGATCCACTACACTCCCGGGAAGGGGAATGTTGTTGCGGATGCACTCAGTCACAGGGCTCCAGCGCAGGCCAACTGGATTCAGATGCATGATGAGCACCTGATACGTGACCTGGAGGCCTTGGGTATTTCTTGCGTAGAGAAGAGGAGCAGTGCCGGTGCCTGTTTGAGTTGGACTGAGGTGCAGTACGACCTCGCAGATAGAATCCGCCGGGCTTTTGAACTCGATCCGAGTTTGAAGCGCTACGCGGAGGATGCTGGTGGTGGGTCGGATGCCCAGTTTCAGGTTCGAAATGGATTGTTGTGGAGAGGCGACCGTTTGTGCGTCCCCAAGGTGGGTGAGCTGCGCGATGAGTTGATGTACGAGGCGCATCGTACCAAGTACTCAGTTCATCCGGGGAGCACGAAGATGTACAAGGACATGAAGGTCCTTTTCTGGTGGCCGGGTATGAAGAGGGACATCGCTCACTACGTGGCCAAGTGCCACACTTGTGCGCTAGTGAAGGCGGAATGTCAGAAGCCCGGTGGCTTTTTACAGTCATTGCCTGTTCCGGAGTGGAAGTTTGATGACATTTCCATGGATTTCGTGCATGGGCTGCCGAGATCGCAGTGCGGGAACGATGCCATCTGGGTAGTTGTAGACCGGCTGACAAAGGTGGCACACTTTATCCCCAACCGGAGGGATGACTCGGTGGAGAAATTGGCGAAGTTGTATGTTGATACTATAGTGCGACTGCACGGTGTGCCCCGTAGCATCGTCAGTGATCGTGATGGACGCTTTACTTCGAGCGACTAGAGGCTAGTCAACCGTCTTTTGGGTACGAAGTTGCAGTTTAACACGGCCTTTCATCCTCAGACGGATGGCCAAACTGAGCGTACCAACAGGACGATAGAAGACATGCTCCGGATGGGCGTCCTGGATTTTGGCAAGGGGTGGGAAGATCACCTCTTTCTTGTTGAGTTCGCGTACAACA
The DNA here is from genome assembly GCA_033032865.1 of Dactylorhiza incarnata. Classification (NCBI taxonomy): domain Eukaryota; kingdom Viridiplantae; phylum Streptophyta; class Magnoliopsida; order Asparagales; family Orchidaceae; genus Dactylorhiza; species Dactylorhiza incarnata. The sequence continues at coordinate 6,367,243 of JAWHQI010000072.1, forward strand.
ACAGCTATCAGGCGAGTATTCAGATGGCGCCTTTCGAGGCCCTCTTTGGCAGGAAGTGCCGCACTCCCTTAGCTTGGGCGGAAACGGGCGAGACGAAGCTCTTCAAGAGGAAAGACGTCGAAGAGGCGACTTCGACGGTGCGTTTGATCCGGGAGAGGCTTTTGGTTGCGCAGGATAGACAGGCGAAGTACTATAATGCGAAGCACCACGACGTCCAGTTCGCCGTTGGCGATTGGGTTTACTTGAAGATCAGGCCATTCAAGGGCGTGTCCAGGATTCGGCGCTTGAAAAAGCTGAGTCCGAGATACCTTGGACCTTTTGAGATCATCGAGCGCGTCGGCGAGGCGGCTTATAGGCTTGCGCTATCGGCGGAACTGAGCGGGATACACGATGTATTCCACATCTCCGTATTGCGGAAGGCAGTGCAAGAGCCTACGCAGGTGGTCGCGGCGGTTCAGGTGCCCGTGGATAGTGGGCTTAAGACGGCGGTCAGGCGGAATAGGGCGATCCGTATGGTAAAGGTCCGTTGGGACAACTGCGGTCGCGAGGAGCTCTCATGGGAGCGTGAGCAGACCATGATGGAGGAGTTCCCCGAGCTGTTTCGGTGGCGTTTATCTCTTTTTCCCCTTTGTGTAAAGACTTTTTGATATATATTTATATATGCGTGTTTTTACAAATTTCGGGACGAAATTTATATAAGGAGGGGAGGGTTGTAAGACCCCAAATCAGGAAGGTAAATTTCTGGAGTTCTTAACGTTGTCGCCCAGGCGACAGTGGCTGTCGCCCGGCGATAGCGTTGTCAGGTGGTGGCTAACGCTGGCGACAAGGTGACTGGGGTCATGCAGCAGTGTTGCTGGCTGGTCAAAGTCGGTTCATAACGCTGTCGCCCAGGCGACAATGGCTGTCGCCCGGCGACAGCTCAAAGTTGGACTTTGTGGACGAAATCAAGGGCATTGATTGCACTTTGACTTTGGGGGCTGGTTTTGGCTTGGGAGGCTCGGTGGCAGCATAGAAGGCCGAAATCCCCTTCTTCTTCATTATTTTCCTTAAGGGTTCTTAAGAGAGAGAGAGAGAAGAGCTTGGAGAAGAAGGAGAAATAGTAAACCCTAGCTTGGAGCTTGGGTTTGGAGGAGCTACACTCATCCGATCCCTTCAACGTTGGTGGCTACGCGTAGAGGAGGGCAAGGCGCTCCTTTCCATCCGTGCCAAAAGTCGAGCCATGGGCTCAAAGCGGCGTTTAAGGGTAACAAACTCTTCTAACCCCATTTGGACATGTTCTAGTCCTTTCCCATGCATCGTTGAGGCACCTACCCAAAAGGGTGAGGTCGTGGCCTCCGACGGGTCGATTTGTGTTATCCCCGTCAAAGCTTGCATTCATGTAGAGTCCACACGTGAGATGGACGTAGGCGCGCTGTGTGAAGCCCATCCGAGACGGTTCGTCCAGATTGGTGATACTTTTTAGGTATTGTGCGTGCCGGGGAAAAACCCCGTGTTGTTATACTTGTCTCGTAGGGCTAGAGGGTGCTACTGCATGCACAGCAATGCCCGGGGGTGTGCCCCGGGGAGCACCCGAAGTTAAAAGGCAGAAATGGAGTTCTGTCCAGCTGTCGTTGGCGCGACAGTGACTGTCGCCTGGGCGACAGCTTCCCAGAATTGGGTTCTGGTGAATTTGGGTGTTCTGAGGCAGTGGGAGTGCTACTGCATGTGCAGCAACGCCTGGGGGTGTGCCCCGGGAAGCACCCACAGCTAGAAGCCAAATTAGGGTTTTGTGATTGTCGCTGGCGACAGTGAATGTCGCCAGGGCGACAGCTTCCCAGACTGAGTTCTGGTGATGTTGTTGTGCCCACCTGTTAAGGGGACCTGAGGCCGGTGTACCCGACGTGTGGGGGTGTCCTGGTGGATGACTTAGCGGCCCGCGGAGCCGGCTAATTGAGAATACCTGGGCTGAAGGGACGTCATACCCGCTTTTCGTGTTGTACAACGAGAGCTGTGAACAACAGGCATTTGGCAAACCTGAAACCGCACCATTGCAGCACCTGATTAGTAAGCCTCGGACAGCATGTCGGGAGGCAATGGGACAGAGTCTTCGGACTACGTTATGCTCACAATTAAAGCACGGGGGAGCCCTGGTATTCGGGCCGCCGACTTTAGCCTCGAAGGGCAAAGCCATCAAGAGTGGATGGTGGTGGAAGGCGTAGTACACCAAAGAGTGCCTGAGTGCACGAGACGTGGAGGCCATTCCCACGTTTGTGTTGTTGCATATGTATGAAATGCTGTGGGCTCGTCTAGTCGCACTCTTATATATATATGCTGTTGAGACTGTTTTGCAGGGACGTTTAGAACTGCCACCCCCTCGAAGGGGTGGGGTCGTTATAACTTGGTCAGCTTTAGCCGACCGTTGCCCTGTTTTGCCACCGTCTTTGGTGGGCTTGTTGTACAGGAGCTGGACCGAGCGGGACCTTGGCGGGCTGAAGCCCCTGCGCTGCTGCGGCCCTTGAAGGCCTTTTGTCCTTTCTTCTGTTTTCATGTATGGCCGGCCTGTGCGCCGATGTTGGTAAACTGTAAGGCCGTCGTGCCTCTTTTGTGTGTTGTAAAACATTTTATTCCAAGTTAATAGAAGTGGACATACCCGAGTTCGGGTCTTGTGGTTTATTATTCTGTCTCTCTCTCTTTTACTTCCGCATAGAATGCTCTGAGTTAGGCTTCGTGGTATAGTGGCGTTGCATATTCAATTAAGTGGCGTTTCCGTTTGTTTTGTAGTATATGGCGTGGGGCCCCGACCGGACCTTCTGCTATATGCTTCTTAACGGATGGGGGTGTTACATCCACGCCCAAGAACCTTGGACGTATCCCCATTGCCCATCCTCAACACCCCACAGTCATGAGTGGTGTAGGTGGCAAATAACTCCCTGTTGTGGGAGACATGCGTAGAGGCTCTAGAATCAACGATCCAGCATCGGTCGTCACACGCGAGTGCAGCAGTGACATCGTCGCCAACAATAATGACGTCGTCCTCCTCAGTAGAAACAGTAGCTGCCGTGTGACCCTCATCCTTGCCCTCAGTGGCAATCCCCTTCTTCTTCTGATCGTTCTTCAATGAATAGCAAAACTTCTTGATGTGACCCTTCTTATGGCAGTAGTAGCATTCCACGTTCTGATAACGTGACTTCGACTTGCCCCTACTCCGACTCCTGTCCTCCTTACTTCCTCAGCTCTTACTCCTTCCTCTCCCCTGGGCTTAGTAAAGAGAACGTCAGCTCGTGAAGAAGAGCCTGAAGTCCCCTGAGACTTTCGTCTCACCTCCTCATTCAAAATCCCACTCTTGGCGATCTCCATGGTAACAATCCCCTGGGGGGAAGAATTGATCAGAGAAACTCTGACCATCTCACACGAGTCTGGAAGTGACTTGAGTAGCCACAATGCATTCACCTCATCTTCAAAAGTCACATTCATAGCAGTCAGACGATCTATAATCCCCTGGAACTCGTTGACATGATCCAAAATAGGTGAGCCCTCCCGGTATCTGAACTCTCCAAGCTTCTTCAGCAGATAAAGCTTGTTGATGCATGTGCTCTTGGTATATAGTGTCTCGAGAGTCTTCCACAGTACCTTTGCATCAGTGATGCTAGCCACATGGTTGTAGACGTTCGACTCCACGAACCGTCTGATAAACCCACACAGCTTCCGATGCTCCACCTTTCATTTCGTCGGATCCGTGTCCTTTGGCATATCCTCAAAGACAGGAGCATGCCAACCCTTCACATATATCAAATCCTCCATCAGTAGATGCCACTGGTGATAATTGGCACCATTCAACTTTACCATCTGCTTTGAACTGGATGTGGACTCCATTCTGCTCTGCCAACTGGCCGGACCGACCACTGATCTTTGAGTCGACTATCTCAAAGTATGCAACTGGAGAGGATAGCCAGCGGGCCAACGGTCGTAAACTACTGCACCCAATTGCACACCCGAGATCACAATCGACTCGTCCTGAAACCCAAAAGGTCAGCCTGGTATCTGTGCAAGAAAATAAAAGCACACAGAAAATTTTTAACGTGGAAAACCCGATTGGGTGAAAAAACCACGGGACGATCGGAGTCCAACCCGGAAAGCCTCCACTAAAAATGTGTGATAAATCACACGCACGGAATACATGCTTTCCCTCCACCGATCCATAAAGGATCTTCACTCCACTACAAACACGATCCACAAAGGATTCACACAACCGTTCTTCTCCAACAACACTCACAAACAAAATATTGAAAGAAGAGAACAACAAAAGATGACGGAGTCGTTACCCGGACGGATTGAGCAAACCGCCCCAACGCCAAAGACGACGTTCTCCAAAGCCACGAAGAAGACGGCTATGCACAGCCCCTTCTACTTCGTCTTCAACCTCCAAGGCAACGACGATGGCGGCGGCAAGATCCCAGGCGGCAGCGGCGACCCAGATCCAAGCCGCAGCGGCAGCGGCGCTCCTCCAAAACAGCGGCAGCAGCCCTTCCAAACACCGGCGGCAAAAGGCCTTCTCCAAAATAGGCGACAACGGCCCTCACCTCCAAACAGGCGGCACCCTCTCCTCCAGAACCTCTAGGCGGGCAAGAAAAACGAGAGAGAGAGGGAGAGTGGGGTCTTGGCGCCGTTGCAGTTTTTCAGAAAATCGAGATAGGAATATAGAGGGGAAAACGTGGCTGCTCTAAAATCAGGAGAGGAGAGAATGAACAGCGCCTTACTTGCCCTAACATATTCTGCCGAGACCTTTAAAAAAACTGTTCCAAAAAACGGTCCAGTTCAGCTGAACCGGACCAAAGAAAACCAAAAAACTGTTAAAGTCCATACCAAAATACAGCAAGAAATAAGTTGCAACTTATCCATTAAAAGGTTGCGACTTATTTGTGCCAAAGCACCTTTTCACAGAATTCCTGCACGCCAAACTTCTAACATCCCCGGTGATTTTTACCGACTCGGATGAGAACCACACCCAACAACGTGCCCAGGTGTGTCTAGTCGTGGGTCTTGGCTGTAGATCATATAAAATGATGACATGCATTAAATTGTGGCTCGCTCACTCGTATTTTTTAAAAGCTCACCTCCAATGTAATAATTTTGCGACATGCTCTCCGGGTCTTTTTTTTTGTTCAAATAATAATAATAATAATAATAATTGATTTTAAATAAACAACCTAGCACAACTGGAATCTTGTTAAAATCATGCATGTGCAATAAGGGCTCCGTTTGGTGAGGCATTTTTGCTCAAGTGAGTTTGGACAAAAACGCCACCATTATAAAATATATGCTCGGCATGACAATGATCATGACCGCCGCCAAGAAAAAAAACTAGTTTTGAACATAAAAATAGATAAAGTTCCATAGGTGAGGTCGGCGGTGCCAAACTGACCTGTGATATCATTTAAGGAGAAAATGCATACCTCATTTTTCTTATATAACATTTTTACTTTAGCATATGCTAGAAAAATTGCATATATATATGCTATAAAGATGTTGTATACGCTATGTATATTCAATGTATATGATGTTGTTATTTTAGTCGTATATCGTTAATATTGCATATACAACATATCATTTATAACATTTTTTGTATTATGCATATGCTAAAGGATTGGGTATTGTTAAGTTATAATAAATTGTATATATATAAGCTACTACTTTAGTTCATTATAGCATATAGATTTCGTATATATTGAATACAAAGAGATGAAATTGCGTATAATTTCCTTATAATCATTTTATTTTTATTTTTGGAACACCTACGGAGATACAAAGAGATATAACCAATACATATTGTGATTCTTTGTTTTATTTTTCACTCTTTAATTTTATGAAAGATTAAGGGGCTGTTTGGGAGGTCTATTTGTAAGGACCCTCATTTTCAACCAAGGAGATCCTTATGCCCAGGGCGAGCGTCCCCCCAAAAGGTTCGCGTGTCTGAAGAGGTTCACCCTCTTACCTGACCCATGACCCAATTGGCGGAAGATTCGCCCTGTAAGGCTATTGCATCATTACAGAAAAAACATTCACAGAGTATAAGAATTTGTGGAGCAAAACATCACAGTACATCCCAGCATGATATATATAATAAATCATAAATGAAAATCACGAAGGGTTATATAAAATCTCGCAGTAATAGTCATCCTAGTCATATGACGACAAAACATCTAGTCAAAAGAAATCTCTCGTCCTTTCCTCTCCCAGAGTAGTACCCTCACATCCTCATAGATCGTCCGTGCTGGCTCAAGGAACTCCTCATCATCACGGGTACGTCTACGCTCGCTCATCCGCTCATGCTCTGTCGGTAGGCGCATCGGTTCCTAAAATGATAACGTACAAGAGTACGTTAGCCACGACGGACCAAGTAAATCTCGCGCTCCTCCCCGACCCCCTAATGGGCACCAGAGAGAACACATGCATGAAAAGTTAGCACAATAGCCGAAGCAAATAAATAAATATATATATATATATCATGGTTATATAAAAGAATCAGTAATCCGAAACAATTCGTAAAGAGGGGAAACAACTAAAGTAGTAAATTCACTCGCCATCGTATAACCCTTCCTAACGGTGGTTATATGATGTCGGACCAAGGTGTGAGCATAAGTAATGTATATATGATATGATGGCATGTATGGTTGTCCTTCCTATCACTCGAATGATGTGTCTCAATCACTTTCCCCTATGTCGACATAGTGACCTGTTAAGAGAAGGAGCTCACTTCCTAGGCCTCACCGCCGTGGCCAGACGGTGACAGTGGGTCGGTCGCGCCCACTTCTTGGTTATGGATACACCCCAACTTCCTAGGCCATCGTACCTCTATGAAGAATAAGTACTCTCGGTGGGAACACATCCTCACCTCGTGCGGAGATCCTCTCAAATAGGTGTGAGACGGACCTGTGTGAAAGGGGTAGCTAGCCCCCGGTCCTCTTCACTACCAGAAACGAAAGAGTTCGTCGTCACAACTTCTCACATAGTGTATATTATGGGAAAGCCGACGAACCCGCCACCTTGGTAACCATGCACCCTCCCATGCCCTCATGCACAAGGTGATGAATGAAACAATTATATATATATATCAATATTCAAACTTGAGCAATTGCTTTATGATTCATATCATAATTGAAAATCATGTGGCCGAATTTTATTATGGAGGTAAACAAGCAAATTCAAATAGCATTGTGGAGGGCTACATTTAAATTACTCAAAGGCTTCAAATAAGGAAGTACTGGAGATGAAAGTTGTAGTAAGTATGTTTAACTACAATATCATATCTCACATGTCTTGTCAAAAACAGACTCTAAGTTTACCAAAATGAGAGTTGAAGTTTGCATAAAATAACAGTTTCTGGACAAGCAGGGTTCTAAAATTTAGATTGCACTGTTAGGGCCTTTAAAATACTCAGAGGGTTCAGATCAGAAAGTACCAAACATAAAAGTTGTAGTTATTATATTTAGCTATAATATTATCTCTCACATGCTTTATCTAAAACAGAACCTAAGTTCACCAAAATGGAGGTTGATGTTCACTAAAAATACTGTTTATAAGCCAAGACAGTAAAATAGAACCATTTTGAAATGTTTGAGGCCAAACTTAATTTATCTGGAGACTTCAAATCAGAAACATTAAAACACGAAAGTTGTTTATAAAACATCACTGAATAATAGAGTGTCTCACATACATTCCCTAAATCACAACCTAAGGTCTCCAAAACAGGGGTTGAAGATTGCCAAAAATATCTGTTTCAGATCTGAACAGAATTCTGGATTTGTCAAAACGATTAAATATACCTTTCGGGTGTAAAAATAAATTAGCTATGTGATCCAAACAAGAAGTTTCATAACTTGAAGGTTGTAGTATGGATAAAGATCTACAATGTTTTGTCCCACAAAGTTTTTCCAGATCGGTATGTAAGATAATTAAAAATCCATTTTTAGGAATGAAGAATATTTCCAAAAACTGGCCGAATTTCTGGCTAAGGAAATAAACCCCTGCACACGGATCTTGGCGCAGATCCGATGGTGCCAGGTCAATTGGACCAGATTGAGTTCAACCAGCATTGCAGGGGATCCCGTCATCTTCTACATGCAAAACGTCATGCATGTGTAGCTTTTACGGGGCATCCACAAAGCGGTCGGAGGTCCTTTTGCTCCGACCACCACCTCCATTAGGCGCGCCCGGGGAGGGAGCTCCGGTGGGGGGAGGGAGCTCCGGTGGCCGGAAAATATTATTTTTATTATTTCATTTTTTTGTTCCGTTTGGAAGGAGGAGGCCGCCAGAGCGGTTTCCGACGAGTATCCTTCCCTCAAGGGCCTTAAGGGAAGGTCGAGGGGACCCTTCCTCCCCTTCACACGTCCCATGCAAGGCCGAAGCCCGCGGTGGTGGCAGAGATTGAAGCGGGTGGTCCGAAGCTTCCAAGGCCGGGATCACCGTCACCGGTGATCGGAGACGTCGGAGGTCGACGAGAAAAGATCTAAGGCCAGGGAGGAGTCGGAGGAACTTACATTCGTGCCGTTTAGGCGAGGGGATCGTCGCACGGCCATTGATAGTGGTGGAGTTCGCCGGAGTTCGTGGAGGAGGCTCGCCGGAAGGTCACCGGGGCTTGGTTTCTTGCTGGTTGGGGAGGTAGGGTGTAGGAAAAACGAATTCCTAAGGTGGAGGGGGTTTATATAGAAATGATGGTTGTTTTTTAGTGTTTGGGGAGGAGTTAAGGCCTCCTCCCTTGGTGAATCCACCCCCTCTTCACATTCCAGCCGACCAAGCCCTTCACAGGGCATTAGGAGTGGATGTGAATTAATTCCCATGGCTGCATATTAATGGTATTGATGAGGAGGGGGTTTTAAATTCATTAGTGAGGCTTAAAAAACGAAATATTTCACTAATTAAATTTTATTTTTAATTTAAATAATTATGACAGCATACTTAGTCCATTCATGATTTCCATAAAAAAAATTTTAAATTTTTTTGATATCGTTTTCTATCTAATTTATTTATTTGGTGTTTTAAATATAGTCTAAGTGTGTCCGGGTAGCTAGGACTTAGGAAAATTTTCAAGTTTCTGTGTTCGACGAACTTCAGTCTGCGTTCGACGAAATCCATTCCGCGTTCGACGAACGTCGTGCTTCAGTTCGACGAACTTGCTCTCCAGCTCAACGATTTCAGTTCCCCAGTCAGTTCAACAGATTTTATCTTCAGTTCGACGAAATAATTCAGTTCGACGAACTCCAGCTTTCAGTTCGTCGAACTCAGCTTTCAGTTCGATGAACTCAGCTTTGTGTTCGACGAATTAATTCAGTTTGACGAACTCCAGCTTTCAGTTCGTCGAACTCAGCTTTGTGTTCAACGAGTTATTTCAGTTCGACGAACTCAGCTTTCAGCTCGACGAACTCAGCTTTCAGTTCGACGAACTCAACTTTGTGTTCAACGAATTAATTCAGTTCGACGAACTCCAGCTTTCAGTTCGTCAAACTCAGCTTGGGTTCAACGAGTTAATTCAGTTCTACGAACTCAGCTCTCAGTTCGATGAATTTTCTTCTTCAGCTTGTCAAATTTCTGAAAGATCAGTTATCAATCTTCTCTGAATTCAGATCGAGTCGGGTAATTTGGTGTGCGTCTATACTAATTAGGGTAATTTGAATTTTGTGTGATTCATGTTGATCAAATTGATGAGTTTGCGTCATAATGGGTCAATTTGATTCGTTTAGAGTATTTGTGCACTTTTAGGTATTATTTGACCTTACTAAGACCTAACAGGTCAATTCATACACCTAGGGGTGTCTATTGTGTGCATAAGTCAGAAATTTTCCATGTAGCCCGGTGGGTGAATTGAGTGACTTATTGGGTCAACAACACCCAATAGGGTGTCAACCCACCATTTGGGTGTCAATGAAGCCCACAAGACCCTAGCGGTTCAATTAATCACGAAGGGGCCTAGAAATTCAAAATTGGGATGTTATAAATCTAAAAAGTCAAACAAAATTTTTGACCTCGAAAATTCGATTGGGTCATAGTATTTTCAAAGTTTGAGCAAAATTACTATACTTAAAATAAGAAGTCCAAAAAGATTTGGGTGTTACATGACGTAAAGAGGCCGGGGTAAAGTTCTCGCATCTGGTCCTCGGGTTCCCAAGTAGATTCCTCGGTCCCGCAGTTGTCCCATAAAACTCGGACAAGGGGGACTCTCTTTCACCGTAGGACCTTAGTCTCGGTATCCATGATCCGCACCGGCTTGAGGGATACAGATCGATTGGGTTCTATTGGTTCGGGGGTCTCCTGAATGGCATGCTCCGGGCGTAGTAGTGCGCGTCTCAATGAAGAGATGTGGAATACATCATGCAACCCCGGAAGCTCCGGGGGTAGCTCCAGCCTATACGCAACTTCACCGATCCGCTCTATGATGGTATATGGCCCGATGTATCTTGGGCTCAACTTTCGCTGTTGGCGGAGTCGAGATACACCGTGGCGAGGGCGTATCTTCAAGTAAACCTTGTCGCCCATGGTGAATTCAACGTGTCGATGACGGGCGTCGTAGTACTTGGCTTGGCGGCTCTGAGCTTCACGCATCCGTTCCTGTATTAGTTGAACGATTTCCGTCATATTCTCCATGAAAATGGGCCCCAGGGCCCTCGGATCCGCATCTTGGGCCCAAGAAAGTGGAGTACGGCATTTTCGGCCGTATAAAGCTTCGTATGGGGCCATGCCAATGCTTGTCTGATACGAGTTGTTGTAGGAGAATTCAACTAAAGGTAGGAGCCGCTCCCATGGCTCCTTCTTATCCACCAAACATAACCGGAGAAGATCCTCCAACGTCCTGTTTGTGCGTTCTGTTTGCCCGTCTGTTTGGGGGTGAAATGATGTGTTGAATGCTAGTTTGGTCCTCAAATATGCTTGAACACTCCTCCATTCATTTGAGGTGAATCGACCATCCCGATCCGAGACTATGGTTTTTGGCACACCGTGGTACCGAACCACATTCTCAATGAAAAGACGCATCAATTTTCCAACACCATCGTCTTGGCGGTTGGAAATGAATCTCGCAACCTTCGTCAAACGGTCGACCACCACCCAGATAGAATCGTTCCCGGTCCGAGAGCGGGGCAGGCCATGGATGAAATCCATGGATATGTCCTCGAATTTCCACTAGGGGACGGGAAGCGGTTGTAGTAACCCGGCGGGGTTCTTGCACTCTGCCTTAACAAGCTAGCACGTCGGGCAATGTGTCACAAAAGTGACGACGTCTCGCTTCATCCCAGGCCATCATAATGTTTTCTTCAGATCCGCATGCATCTTTGTGATGCCCGGATGGATCGAGTAGCGAGTGTGATGGCTCTCATACAAAATCTCATGCCGAAACTGTCCACCTGAAGGGACGAACATCCTATCACGGAAGTAAAGGATTTCGTCCTGTATCTTAAAATCCGGGTGTTCTTTTCCGACCTTCAATCGGGCAATCTCGTCCTCGAACAATGGGTTATCTTATTGGGCATCTCTAATCATGTCCTGAAGATCGCACTTAATCTCCATCCAATACAACTGATGTGTTGCCGCAATCGAATCTCCCCGAGCGATCATTGTGATCCCCATCTCCTCGAGTCCTCGTACTATATCTCTCGGAGTGCCGATCATCCAGTTAGCTGAGGCTATAGGTTTCCTACTCAGGGCATCCGCAACAGTGTTTGCCTTGCCCGGGTGATACTGGAGGTCGAAGTCGTAGTCGCACAAGAACTCCAACCACCGTCTTTGTCGTAGGTTTAACTCCCTCTGCGTGAAGACGTACTTGAGGCTCTTGTGGTCCGAGAACACCTCACATCGGACGCCGTACAAGTAGTGCCTCCATATTTTTAGAGCAAATACCACTGCACCCAGCTCCAAGTCATGCGTAGCGTAGTTTCTCTCGTGCACTTTTAGTTGCCTCGAGGCGTAGGCAACTACCTTCCCATGTTGCATCAAGACCGCTCCTAAGCCCTACTGACAAGCATCCGTGTACACCTGGAAGCCTTCCTGGCCCGATGGTATGGTCAGTATAGGAGCTGAGGTAAGCCTCCCCTTCAACTCCTGGAAGGCCTCTTCACTTTGTGATGTCCATATGAATTTTGCATCCTTCTTCGTTAGCGATGTCAGCGGTTGCGCGATCATAGAGAATCCCTCAACGAACTTGCGGTAATATCCCGCAAGCCCGAGAAAACTCCTTACATCTGCTGTGGAGCGAAGCTGCGGACAATCTCTAACGGCCTGAATCTTTGTTGGATCCACTGCTATGCCGTTGGCGCTGACGATGTGACCCAAGAAGCCAACCTCTTTAAGCCAAAATTCGCACTTTGAAAATTTTGTGTATAGCCGGTGCTCTCGCAGCTTATGGAGTACTTTTTTCCAGGTGTGTTACATGCAGCTCTTCCGAAGCCGAGTACACCAGGATGTCATCGATGAATACGATGACAAAATGGTCGAGGAAGGGCTCGAACACCCGATTCATCAAAGACATGAATGTTGTCGGGGCATTAGTGAGGCCGAAAGACATCACTGTGAACTCGTATTGCCCGTAATGGGAGCAAAATGCAGTCTTCTCAATGTCCTTATCATCAATCCTGAGCTGGTAGTATCCCGACCGGAGGTCGAGTTTGGAGAAGCATCGAGCCCCCTGTAACTGATCAAACAATTCTTCTATCCTTGGGAGAGGATAGGTATTTTTCACGGTCAGCCAGTTCAACTCCCGGTAGTCGATGCAGAGTCGGAGGGATCCATCCTTCTTCTTCACGAAGAGTACAGGTGCTCCCCAAGGAGAAGTAGGCCTGCAAGCGGTTCGGTTCAGTTCAGTTTTATGTAAAACCGAAACCGAACCGAATAACCTCGATTTTTACACACCCAAAACCAAAACCGAAACCGAATCAAATCGATTCGGTTTGGTTCGGTTCGGTTTTTTACCCGTCGGTTCGGTTTTCTACATTTGCTTCATAGTTTAGTATTTTTTTAGGTACATGTGTTTTATCATAAAATTCAACAAGATTTTTGAACTAAAATTATTATTTTATATAGGAACCCCGACCCTAAGAAAACATGCATAAGAGAAAATTTAATACTTTTTATAAAAAAACATGTAAGAAAGACAATTTAATTATGATATTTTATTTTAATACTTTTTATTCTGTTGGTCGGTTCGGTTCGGTTCAACCGGTTTTTTCATGGTGAAAACCGGTTCGAACCGAATATGGGTCGGTTTTCAGCCACCACAAACCGAAACCGAACTGAACCGGTCGGTTCGGTTCAGAAGTCTGTTCGGTTGAATCGGTTTGGTTCGGTTCGAGTGGTTTCGGTTTTTTACGCACAGGCCTAAGGAGAAGAGCTGGATCGGACGAATCCCGAGTCTACCAATTCCTGAAGCTGCACTCTGAATTCTGCTAGCTCTTTTGGCGCCATCCTGTAAGGAGATCTCGAGACTAGACGAGCCCCGAGAAGGAGGTGGATTTTGAAGTCCTCTTCCCGGTGTGAAGGCAGGCCTGAAAGCTTCTCCAGGAAGACATCCGGAAATTCCTTTACAACCTTTACTTCGACCAACTCTATAGTCCGCCCCATCATTTCGAAGTGGACCATGAACACATCATCACCTCTCATAGTGGCCTTCGTCGCCGGTATGAAATTAAGCATGAGACGAGAAATAAACGGTATACCGTGATAGGTGATTGTTCCTCCCATTGGTACTTGGAGGGTCACCTTCCTGCTCTGACAGTCTATCTGTGCTGCATGATCCGCGAGTCAGTCCATTCCTAGTATCAGGTCAAATCCTGACAGCTGGAGTACTGCTGCTTCAACCTCCATTTCCGGATCATCTATTTTTACTTTAAATTTGCATAAGTCTGAGGAGATCATCTCTGATCCATCAGGGAGTCGTGCCCGTAGTGGGTTTCCTGTGAGGTAAACCACTCTTGGCTCCTGACGTATGAAATCATGAGACACAAAGGAGCGAGTGGCTCCCGTGTCAAAGAGCGCTCGAGCAGCCTGATCATTGATCCTGAGGATCCCTGAGGTTCCAATTTAATCGATTGATATATTTTTTTTGACAGTAATATATATAAGCACGTAATAAAAAGTATCACAGGTAATGTGCAAAATATGCATATGTATATAAAATTTTCCCATACCGTTCACCATGTCTGCGGTGGATCGATCCCTCTCTAGGTCCAAAGCATAAGCATGTTAGGGAGGTCGCTGCTGTCCTCTACCAGGCTGGCCTCGTCCACGACCCCCACCCCGATGAAGTTTCGATGTCCTTCCTTGGGTTCCAGTAGGGGGCATTGAGGTTGTAGATGCCCTAACTCGTTGCAGTGGAAACAACGCCTCTCAAAAGGCCGTTACTCTATCGTTTATGCTGGTGCAGGAAGGGCTCGCTGATGTGCTGGGGGAGGTGGAGGTGTCCTCCTCCGTTGATAGTCACGAGGTGGTTGGTGGCGATCTCCTCGATCATAGCCCCCATGATCTCCCCGGTCGTTCCCGCGTCCGCGCTGATGCCTAGTCCCCTGACCCCTCTGATCCTGTCCTTGGGGTGTCTCTGCTATTCTCTTCAACCTGTTCCTTTCCCAGGTGGTTTTTAAGTCGGCCTCCATCGTCTTTGCAAGGTGGACGATAACCTCAAAGGGAGCGTGAGTTGTTGTCATCAGTGGTTAACGGATGGAGTCGTTGAGGCCCTGAAAGAACCTCTTGGCCCGGTTCTCATCCTCTATGGCCATGATACCAGCATATCGGGCAAGGTGGGAGAACTCCCGATGGTACTCTATAACTGTCATAGTACCTTGCCTAAGATGAATAAAACGTTCCTGGAGCTCTGTCCGGTCGGAGCTAGAAATGAAATGCTCCATCATCAAGGTAGAAAAATTTTACAGGAAATCTCAGTCAGTCGGCGGTCCCAATTGGCGGAACATTCGCCCTGTAAGGCTATTGCATCAATACAGAAAAACATTCATAGAGTATAAAAATTTGTGGAGCAAAACATCACAGTACATCCCAGCATGATATATATAATAAATCAGAAATGAAAACCATGAAGGGTTATATAAAATCCCGCAGTAATAGTCATCCTAGTCATATGACGACAAAACATCTAGTCAAAAGAAATCTCTCATCCTTTCCTCTCCCGGAGTAGTACCCCCACATCCTCATAGATCGTCTGTGCTGGCTCAGGGAACTCCTCGTCATCACAGGTACGTCTACGTTCGACCATCCGCTCCTGCTCCATCAGTAGGCCCATCGGTTCCTAAAATGATAACGTACAAGAGTACGTTAGCCACGACGGACCAAGTAAATCCCACGCTCGTCCCCGACCCCCTAATGGGCACCAGGGAGAACACCTGCATGGAAAGTTAGCACAATAGCTGAAGCAAATATATATATCAGGGTTATATAAAAGAAACAGTAATCCGAAACAATTCGTAAAGAGGGGAAACAACTAAAGTAGTAAATTCACCCGCCATCGTATAACCATTCCCAACCGTGGTTATACGATGTCGGACCAAGGTGGGAGGATATGATGGCATGTATGGTTGTCCTCCCTATCACTCGAATGATGTGTCTCAATCACTATCCCCTATGTCGACATAGTGACCTGTTAAGAGAAGGAGCTCACTTCCCAGGCCTCACCGCCGTGGGCAGACAGTGACAGTGGGTCGGTCGCTCCCACTTCTAGGTTATGGATACACCCCAACTTCCTAGGCCTTTATACCTCTATGAAGAATAAGTACTCTCGGTGGGAATACATCCTCACCTCGTGCGGAGATCCACTCGGCACATAACCAAATAGGTGTGAGACGGACCTGTGTGGAAGGGGTAGCTAGCCCCCGGTCCTCTTCACTACCAGAAACAAAAGAGTTCGTCGTCACAACTTCTCCCATATATATTATGGGGAAGCCGACGAACCCGCCACCTTGGTAACCATGCACCCTCCCATGCCCTCATGCAAAAGGTGATGAATGAAACAATTATATATATCAATATTCAAACTTGAGCAATTGCTTTATGATGCACATCATAATCCAAAATCATGTGGCTGGATTTTATTATGGAGGTAAACAAGCAAATTAAATAGCATTGTGGAGGGCTACATTTAAATTACTCAAAGGCTTCAAATAAGAAAGTACGGGAGATGAAAGTTGTAGTAAGTATGTTTATCTACAATATCATATCCCACATGCCTTGTCTAAAACAGACTCTAAGTTCACCAAAATGAGGGTTGAAGTTTGCATAAAATAACAGTTTCTGGACAAGCAGGGTTCTAAAATTTAGATTACACTGTTAGAGCCTACGTTTAAATTACTCAGAGGGTTCAGATCAGAAAATACCAAACATAAAAGTTGTAGTAATTATATTTAGCTACATTGTTATCTCTCACATGCTTTGTCTAAAACAGACCCTAAGTTCACCAAATTGAGGGTTGAAGTTCACTAAAAATACTGTTTACAAGCCAAGACAGTAAAATAGAACCATTTTGAAATGTTTGAGGCTAAATTTAATTTATCTAGAAACTTCAAATCAGAAACATTAAAACATGAAAGTTGTTTAGAAAACATCACTGAATAATAGAGTATCTCACATGCATTCCCTAAATCATAACCTAAGGTCTCCAAAACAGGGGTTGAAGATTGCCAAAAATATCTGTTTCAGATCTGAACAAAATTCTGGATTTGTCAAAACGATTAAATATACCTTTCGGGTGTAAAAATAAATTAGCTATGTGATCCAAACAAGAAGTTTCATAACTTGAAGGTTGTAGTATGGATAAAGATCTATAATGTTCTGTCCCACAAAGTTTTTCCAGATCGGTATGTAAGATAATTAAAAATCCATTTTTAGGAATGAAGAATATTTCCAAAAACTGGCCGAATTTCTGGCTAAGGAAATAAACACCTGCACACGGATCTTGGCACAGATCCGATGGTGCCACGTCAGTTTGACCATATTGAATCCAACCAGCATTGCGGGGGATCCCGTCATCTTCTACATGCAAAATGCCATGCATGCGTAGCTTTTACGGGGCATCCCCAAAGCGGTCGGAGGTCCTTTTGCTCCGACCACCACCTCCATTAGGCGCGCCCGGGGAGGGAGCTCCGGTGGGGGAGGGTCTGTCGGCGGCCGGCCTCCGCCGGCGGTGGCCAGAAAATATTATTTTTATTGTTTCATTTTTTATTGTTTCATTTTTTTGTTCCATTTGGAAGGAGGACGCCGCCAGAGCGGTTTCCGACGAGTCTCCTCGCCTCAAGGGCCTTGAGGGAAGGTCGAGGGGACCCTCCCTCCCCTTCACACGTCCCATGCAAGGCTGAATCCCGCGGTGGTGGCGGAGATTGAAGCGGGTGGTCTGAAGCTTCCAAGGCCGGGATCGCCGTCACCAGTGATCAGTGATGGCGGAGGTCGACGAGAAAAGATCTAAGGGCAGGGAGGAGTCGGAGGAACTTACATTCGTGTCGTTTAGGCGAGGGGATCGTCGCGCGGCCATTGATAGTGGTGGAGTTCGCCGGAGTTCGTGGAGGAGTCTCGCCGGAAGGTCACCGGGGCTTGGTTTCTTGCTGGTTGGGGAGGTAGGGTGTAGGAAAAACAAATTCCTAAGGTGGAGGGGGTTTATATAGAAATGAGGGTTGTTTTTTAGTGTTTGTGGAGGAATTAAGGCCTCCTCCCTTGGTGAATCCGCCCCCTCTTCTCATTCCAGCTAGCCAAGCCCTTCCCAAATGCATTGGGAGTGGATGAGAATTAATTCCCATGGCTGCGTATTAATGGTATTGATGTGGGGGGGGGGGGGGGGGGGGGGGGGGGGGGGGGGGGTTTAAATTCATTAGTGAGGCTTAAAAAACGAAATATTTCAATTTTTTTTAATTTAAATAATTATGGCAACATACTTAGTCCATTCATGATTTCCATAAAAGAAAATTTTAAATTTTTTTGATACCGTTTTCTATCTATTTTATTTATTTGGTGTTTTAAATATAGTCTAAGTGTTTCCGGGTAGCTAGGACTTAGGAAAAATTTCAAGTTTTTGTGTTCAACGAATTTCAGTCTGCGTTCGACGAAATCTGTTCTGCGTTCCACGAACGTCATGCTTCAGTTCGACGAACTTACTCTCCAGCTCGACAATTTCAGTTCCCCAGTCAGTTCATCAGATTTTATCTTCAGTTCGACGAAATAATTCAGTTCGACGAACTCCAGCTTTCAGTTTGTCGAACTCAGCTTTGTGTTCGACGAATTAATTCAGTTCGACGAACTCCAGCTTTCAGTTCGTCGAACTCAGATTTGTGTTCAACGAGTTATTTCAGTTCGACGAACTCAGCTTTCAGTTCAACGAACTCAGCTTTCAGTTCGACGAACTCAGCTTTGTGTTCGACGAATTAATTCAGTTCGACGAACTCCAGCTTTCAGTTCGTCGAACTCAGCTTGGGTTCAACGAGTTAATTCAGTTCGGCGAACTCAGCTCTCAGTTCGACGTATTTTCTTCTCCAGCTTGACAAATTTCTGAAGGATCAGTTATCAATCTTCTCTGAATTCAGATCGAGTCGGGTAATTTGGTGTGCGTCTATACTAATTAGGGTAATTTGAATTTTGTGCGATTCATATTGATCAAATTGATGAGTTTGCATCATAATGGGTCAATTTGATTCGTTTAGAGTATTTTGTGCACTTTTAAGTATTATTTGGCCTTACTAAGACCTAACAGGTCAATTCATACACCTAGGGGGTCTATTGTGTGCATAAGTCAGAAATTTTCCATGTAGCCCGGTGGGTGAATTGAGTGACTTATTGGGTCAACAACACCCAATATGGTGTCAACCCACAATTTGGGTGTCAATGAATCCCACAAGACCCTAGCGGTTCAATTAATCACGAAGGGGCCTAGAAATTCAAAATTAGGATGTTACACTATTTATAGGCAATTTCCAAAAAGGGGGATGTATGCGACTATACCTGGCCCCTGCGAGAATGGATAGCTGAACCTGGTGGGCGGGCGACAATTGAAGGATCTCGATCACGCCTGGCGAGATGTTGTTGATAGCCACCGCTTTAGGGAGTATCTCGCCCACGCCTTGCGAGATGCCGATGATAGTCGCCGCTCAAGGGCGAGTAATCCTGATACTCACATCTTGTATTAAATGCTCCTGTGAAATTTTGGCTATCTCTGACTTGACCTCTGACTTTTGGCTTTTTGCCCATGTGGCCTGAACGGGTTCTTCCCTCGAAGAATATGGGTTGTACACACTATTTTTATTTGGTGTCTAGTCTAAAATAAAATCCTAGTTTCGTCATTAATTTTATGGAAGCAACTTGCGATCTCTTTCACTTTGAAAAAGTGGTTGCAGCTATAGCCCCCTCAAATAGTATTATTTGGGGAGGCTTTTTGCGAATTAGCAGTATGCAACTCAAATAAAAAAGGCACCTCAAATAGAGCCTTAATTATACGTATGGAAGGTGAGTGTAAGGTGCTAAGAATCACTCTAGGGTGGTGAATAGAGTTGTAAAGATTTTTTTTTTCTATTCTACAATCATTCACAGTTCATACCACAGTTCATTTGTATATTAGTTGTGGAAATATTATAACAAAGAGATAAACACATAAAGCTATATAGATCTATGCAACCAGAAGACACAAATAATTTTATAGATGTTCCCCAAATAGTGGGTATGTTCCCTCTTCTACCCCTTAGTAGGATATCCACTAATCAGTGTTGAGTCTTTTGATAGATAAGTAGACTCTTAGAACCAATACAGTAGATCTTTTGATAAGGTGATCTTCAAAACCAATAGACTAAATCTTTTGATAAAAAGATTCACAAAATCAATCGGAATCCTTTGATAAGTGGATTCTTAGGACCAACTGAGTCTTTTAATAAGGAGACTCTTAGAACCAGCTGAGTCTTTTGATAAGAAGACTAATAGAATCAACAAAGTCATTTGATAAGGGCTCTGTTTGGCGCGGGGGTTGGGAGCGCCATCTGCAACCGCGGTAGCTCCCCTGCGGTTGGGGGAGCCGTTTTTTTTTTTGCATTTTCAGCGGCGGGCGCTGCGATCCGCGCCCGCTAACCACCGCCCCAAACGGCGGTTTCCTGCGGCTGCGGATCGGAGCGTGGATTCCTGATCCGCAGCCGCCGTTCCAAACAGAGCCAAGGAGACTCTTAAAATCAACTGAGTTTTTTCATACGAATACTTTTAGAACTGACTGAATCTTTGTGACAAAGATTCAAAGAACTCTGTTCGATAATGATTGTTGTAGAAGTGGCTTTTCCATAATGTAATTCTTCTTCAACAAATTTCTGAAGAATCTAGATCTTAATGCATTATGTGGATTTTTTTATAATATCAGCAATAACAAACGACTTGTTCTTCTAGGCAGAGATGGTTGGATTCAAGAGATAAAGATGAATCTTTTCGTTTGCAGAATTCTGATATAAACCCTCCAGATCTTGTTGGCTAGGATTGTTGGAGAACTTCTTCTTGATAGATGAGATGGGGAGAAGAATTCTCTAAGTTCAACAATTCTTTTTTTTTTTTCACTTTTGGCCTAAGGCAACATCACTCATTTTCAAATTTTAGGAGAAGAGAACGATGAAGATGATTATTTGACTCTGAGAGAAGATGAGTCTTTTCTTCAAGAGAGAAGACAAAGATGATTTCGGAAAGATTCAAAATGAATCTATGGGCTGAAAATTTCGTGTTGGTGTTTGAAACTTTTCTATTTATAGACAACCTCTAATTTAGCATCACCTTACTTCAATTTTTTTTCAGTGCAATCGCATTCTATATATGAGACACCATCGGCTAGATTTGAACTCAAATTACGGCTTTTATCTGCTTGGAAATAGATGACTGAATACTGGAGAAAAGTCGACATTTTGTGGCATATGCGTCAAATAATTCTCGACGCGTGTCGAATTATTGAATAGAAAAAATTTGACTTAAGCTCAGTCTCTTTGATTTGAGTTGTCTTTCCTTCTAAGGAAATCTTGACATTCATAGGGAACTTTACTTTCAACGTGCGTTGGATTATTTTTGGATGCACGAAGTCAACCTTTCAACTTGCGTTGAATTCTTCTCGACGCACAACGGTTTAACTTAGTTGACTCTTCTTCTTTGAATACTCATTAACTCCTTGGCATCTGCTATCTGATTTCAACTTATGCATTTATAATTTAACGCTTTTCTATACATAAAATGAGGCAATTCCTAAATCGCTTATATTTATTTAAATATACCACATTAACAGTTTTTCCCAACACTTCAGCATGACATGAGGTTCCTTAGTGCCCCTACAGTGACAGTACCATCTCTACTCATCGTCCTCAATCCTCATCTGCAATGTTCAACGAAAAGGGTGCTCATGACCATCACTTGCTGCTCATTCACATGAAAAAGTGCATAGAGAATAGAGGATGATGGTTACAAATGTACATTTTTCCCATACGAGAAAGTGTGACAAATGAAATTATAAGGGCGCTGATATTGGAAGATCGATTTTGGTTATTCTTACCCCCACAAATAAACTCTTTTTATTCATGTTTAACTCCCATAAACCTAATAAACACATACCCTTCTCTCGCTCGCCCGACCATTCAGAATTTCCGTTTTTCTTCCTCCAACCCCATTCTTCTCCTCGCCTAACCTCGCCGACCAGCCCCAAACCCTCTTCATCAGGGTGAGGATCTTATGCATGGTGTTTGACATCTTCCCGGCCAAAGCCGAGGATCTGATGCAATTCACTAGCAATGGATCGAGCATCGCTTCTGGCGTACAAAATTTCTCATTTTCTCCTCCAACCGTCATTGCCGAGCAATAATTTCCCCTTCTCCGGCCAATTCGAACTCCGACAAACTTTTCGTCGTTACCTCAACCCAACTTTTCCGATGAGAAATAGTTTTTTCTCACGGCTACCAATTTAATTAAACAATGTCTTGTCGAAACATCATCCCCAAACCCACTCTCTCTCATTCTTCAATCAAAATATCTTTAATATTCGTAGTTCCATCAGAAATTCATATGATTATTTCCCAAGCCCTTAAGTAGTTAACATAACGCAAATGTTGAAAACATATCTCCCTATCGCTAGAAAGGCATCACTCCACTGCTTCCCGAAGAAGAGAAAGGAGGGGTAAAGAACTACATTAATTTCTCCTCTAAAGATTCACTAGTCTAATCTCAATCTCAAGTAATGATCTGCCCACAAGGTCTTGGAGGAAATTCCTAGTTCTATTCCTTGAATTCTTTGTAGTTTGTTTTTTGTCTACGAATATCGCCTTGGCTGCAATTATAATTCTGAGGTCTACGATTAGCGATGGACTATAAATAGTCAAAGAGGGATTACAAATAGTCTAAAAGGGACTACGAATATCAACAACCAATTATAACCGTCACCTCACATTGCACGAGAAACTGTGTCAAATTGCTCTTAATTTTATTTTAGACAAGATTTTGGTTTCAGTCACTGAACTTTCAAATATAAGATTTGTGTCTTAAACTCAAAAAAGCAATTGGTTTTAGTCAATTCATCATAAATCTGTTAAATGCTAACGAAAAAAGTACAATTCTGATTATTTTAGTTGATATAATTTTTAGAAGCATAATAAAAATAATTTCATTTATTTTGTAACATCCCTAATTTTTCAAATATGCTACATTTATTTTAAAAATAGGCCATTTATTTAATAAGTAGCACAAAATGCTCCTATAAAAAAAATTTAAAAACATGTTGAAAATTATCAATACAATTTTTGATATTATTTAAATTATTTTAATAAAAGTTATAGACAAATCTCTATCTTTCATTGAAATTTCTCACTTCGCTCCAAAAATTCGCCTAAGTTTGATGGACTCCATCCCAAATTGCAACCGATGATCGAACCTTCTCCGATAAAAAAAATAAATTTTTTTTATTGAGTCTAATAAAATCAATTTTCAACCCAGATCAAAAAATAGAATTTTATATATAGTCCTGATAATTGTAACGACGCAACTAGGTTAACCCTCAAGAAAAAAATATGACAATTATTTCGGCGATTCCTTTTATAAATGTATTTTTCTCTCGAAAAAATAAAATTATTCTTTGCAAGAACTCCAAAATAATAATATTGAATTTTAATTCTTTATTAAAAAGGTAAAATTGTGGTCCGGATTGAAAAAATTGATTTTATAACACAAAATGTTTTTAATTTTATTTTTATAGAAGCATTTTGTGCTACATTTAAAATAAATATATTATTTATAAATTTCAGTGCTGTTACAAAATTAATGTAATCGTTTTTATTATGCTTCTAAGAAATGCGTTACTTAAAAAAAAATTTGTACCTTTTTCGTCAGCATTTAACGGATTAATTAAGATGAAGGGATTAAAAATAATTGTGTTTTAAGGGTTTAAAAATATATATTACATTTAACAGTTTGCAGGGGCTGATTTCCAAATTAAGCTCGCGAAGATTGGAGGATTAAAATCACAATTTTGTCTTTATGCAGGTTAATACCGAATTGTGGGCCCCACATATTTGGACTACGGAAATTTTATATACGGTGATGCGTGCAGGGAGCTCGCAGCGGGCGGATGTTGGCCGCACGAAATGTATTTTATTTAACTAATATCTAAACTATATAAAATAAGGTAAAGAGAAACGTTGAATAGCCATATTATCTAACTTATCTTCATGCCTTAGGATGAAATTAACTAGAAGCAGGTGGATGACCGCTTGCTCATCAATATATATATATATATATAGAGAGAGAGAGAGAGAGAGACATAGACACAAATACAGACGCAGACACAAACACAGACGCACATGAGCACAAACAGACAGGCACACCGCACATACAAGCACACACACATGCATCAACCGTTTCAGTGATTTTACCGTCACTCTGAATCTACTGATTTTTCCCACAATTGCTTCTCCCACAGCGCCAGCCGAGCCAATTAGAGTCTCAGGCGGTAAATGATCTTCGAGAGTTTTCTATTGGTGAACAAAAAAATCGGGCCTGACGGGCCGGCCCGAGCCCGGCCTGGTCAAGGTCCGGTCAAGCCCGGCCCGGTTCAGGCCCGAACCGGGCCGAGCCCTTACCCGGGGCCCTGAAAGGGCCCCGGTTTGGAGCTGTTACCCGGCCCGGTCTGGGCCGGGTAAAGCCCGAATCTTGGGCTAGCCCGAGACCGGGCCGGCCATAGCCCGATCAGTTCTCGGGCTAGGCCCGATTGAGCCTAACGACACTTTTTAAGAGCCGTTAGGCTCATGGCAGCATGGCTGCCACGTGGCAGCCATGCTGCCATGAGAGCAGCCAACGACTCTCAAGAGAGCCGTTGGCTGCTGAAATTTTTTTTTTAATTAAAAAATTAATTTTTTAATTATTTTTTAATAATAATAATAATAAAAAACTCAAAAAAATTCTATAAATACCCCCCTCCCCTCTCTCTTTTCTCACACCCCACCTATCTCTCTCTCTTAGCTCTCCCAATGGCGTCGTCCTCCACAACTCCAGTGTCGTCTTCCCAAAGTACGATTTCGGTGGTGGAGCACAACCGTAGAGTGAGTATTTGGGAGCATTTCGAGATAGTCCTAGTCGGGATCGAAAGAAAAGCGCGCTGCAAGATATGCTCGAAGTTGCTATCCATCAGCGGCAACTCGACGCTCGTTAGACACCAGAAGTCTTGCAAGTCGAAACAAGCTCCTCCCGAGTCAAGTCAAGTCCAAATTTCTGGAGCCGGACAGATTTGGACGTACGATCAAATGCGACAGCGAGAACTGCAGGCGAAGTTCGTCATCAAACGTGGGCTGTCATTCAGCGTTTTTGACAATGACGACGACACAGAGTACATACATGGAGGACTTCAGCCCAAATACCAAAAGGTTAGTAGAATTACTTTAAGGCGCGACATGATTAGGTTATATTTAGAAACTAAACAAGAATCAATTGGGTATTTTGAAAATTTCGAAGGACGTGTGAGTCTAACGAGCGACGTTTGGACGAGTAATTTAAAATTAGGATTAACTTATCTTTGTATCACTTGTCATTGGATTGATCCCATTTCGTGGGAGAAAAATAAAAACGTAATATGTTTTACATGTTTTGAATTCCCGCACACGGCTATAGCTTTATATAAAGTTATTATGAAATGTGTGCGGGAATTTAAAATTAACGATAAAATACTTAGTTTTTCTCTTGATAACACCTCCAATAATGGCGCCGCAATTGAATTGTTAAAACGAGATTTAAAACCATTTCTCAACGGCGCGTTTTTTTCATACTAGATGTGTTTGTCACGTCCTAAATTTAGTGGTACAAGATAGTTTAAAGGCAATGACACAATATATTAATAAAATTCGCGACATGTTAAAAACAATTTATTGTACTAAACTACGAGCTCAAGATTTTAGAAAATTTTGTAAAACACAAAATCAGAAATATTTGAAACCACAATTAGATATTTCTATTAGATGAAACTCAACCTATAAAATGTTAAAAAGAGCCGTTCTACAAAAAGATCTTCTAATGGAATATTATAGTTTGTTTAATATTGAACACGATTTAGGTGAAAATGATTGGGATATTATAGAACATTATATAGATTTACTAAAGTGTTTTTATAGGGCCACCGTTTCTTTATCTGGAGTGTATTATCCAACGAGCGCATTAGTAATTGAACATTTCGTACATATCACAGAAAGATTTAGTTATTATAGGCAACACCAAGGTTGGGCTCCTTTAATTAAAATAATGGAAGAATTTTTTTTAAAATATTATAGAGAAATACCGCCTATGTTTTCGTGCGCCGCCGCTTTAAATCCGCTACTTAACGTAGAAGGCGTAGAAAATTTGATCGACAAAATCAATACTAATCTAACCTTAAATATAAATTATGATGAGGATGACCCCGTTAGTACTACAAGTTTTACTACTTTTTTACGCAAAGTTATAATTATTACAATAACTTATACGAGTCACGACCCCGCGAAGAAATAACGCAACCCAAAACGATGGATAGTCTTAAAAATAAAATTTTAGATTTAGTTTCTAGGAAAAAAGCACGTACATCTGGTAGTTTAGATGAATTATGATTGTATACAAAAACTCAATTTAGCGATTTTATGAGTTCGGACGAGATCGAAAACTTCGATCTCTTAAATTGGTGGAAAGGTAAAGCTAATACCTATCCTGTTTTGGCCTATATGACCCGTGATTTATTAACTGTTCAAGCTAGTACAGTAGCTTCGGAGTCCGTTTTTTCTCTTAGTGGCAGGGTTTTGAACGAGCGGAGGAGCCGGCTTAACGAAGATTCGCTGGAGATTTGCATATGCTACAAGGACTACTTGGACAGTTTAAAGTGGAAGCAACACATAACAACATTGGAGGATAGCTCGGAGGACATAGAAGACGAAATAGACGCGTTGAATCTACAAGATGATTAAATCGAGCACTCTAAATGTACTTTTTTTTATATATGTAAATTTTTTTAATTAAATTTTATAAGAATCATAGCCTTCATAGGTTTGTATTTTCAATTTTGTATTTTGTACAATTGTACGACTTAAATTTTGTAATTTTTTAAATTTTTTGTTCTAAATTTTTAATATTAATAAAATTTTTTGTTCCAAATTTTTCGTTCCAATTGTTTAATATTAATACAATTTAAATCTAATCTTAAATTTTTTCAATTTTTTTAAATTTTATGTTCAAATTTTCAATATTTAATTATTTATAAAACTAAAAATAAAAAAATATAAATTATAATTTAAAAAATAAAAAACCGGGCCGGCCCGGATCGGGCCCGAGACCGGCCCGGTCCTACCCGGCTCGGCCTGAAGGGCCGGAGCAGGAAGCACGTAAGTGCTGCCTGCCCGGCCTGGACCGGCCCGATTCCAGAGGAGGACCGGGCCGACCCGGCCCGATGTAGAAAAAAGCCTGATCGGACCCGGTCAGGGCCGGCCCGGGCTTTTTGTTCGCGGATAGAGTTTTCTAAACCCGAAATTCTCGGCATTTGGGGACACAATAATCTCCAAAATAGCCTCTAGAAAACATGTTCCACGCACTCCCATGTGGGCTCCACCGTCTGCGATATTTATTTTCAAAAAATGCCCTATTTCTTTTTAATCACGAAAAAGAGAGGCAGTTTTGTGGGTGATTAGCCGTATTATCCAACTCATTTTGTATAATTGCGGTCGTAACCGCTTGACCGGTGAAAATAAGTCCCTCAAACAGAGCCTAAATCTCTGGCGTGCAAATTAAAAGATTCTGGGAATTGACGGGCGAACATGGCTGAAATTATTGAATGGGCCCAGCAATTTTGCGACACTGGGTCAAAAAGAACCCACGACCGGTAATTGTCAATAAATCCACGTGGCATTTCTGCAGTGACGGTTTAATGTACGGTGGAATCGGTAATGTGTAGATGACACGGAAATTTTGGTCTAAGTCAGACTAATCTTTTCAGTGTGAACGCCTGCATAATTTGGCGTCGATGGAATCCAGTTATAACCAATATCGTTTGAAAATTACTTGGATATTGATTTGATTCGGAGTCAATTACAGTTAATTTAGGGCAGTTGTTATTAGCACATCAGTTTTGGTTATTCACACACTAATTTCTACGAGTTATTACGCGACTTTTAAAAATACGTCTTGTACATGCATTTTTAGGAAAAGTGTTCAACACAAAAATTGTAGATCTCGTCAAGATCTACAACTTTCATGTTGAACATTTTTCCTAAAAATGCATGTACAAGACGTATTTTCAAAAATTCGTCAAAAATTCGCTATAGTTACGATTAGGGCGGCAATACGCTTTGTGCGTGCATTTTTAGGAAAAGTGTTAAACACGAAAGTTGTAGATCTCGACGAGATCTACAATTTTCATGTTGAACATTTTTCCTAAAAATGCATGAACAAGGCGTATTTTCAAAAGACGCGTAATAACTCATAGAAATTGGTGTGCGAATAGCCAAAACTGGTGTGCTAATAACAATTGCCTAATTTAATTCAATTTCATTTCAATCATATGTCGAGTCGATTTCGAGTCGTTCAAAATACGATTAAAATTAACTAATGGATTAAAGTCTTCAGAGGTTTCATTTGCTCAATTTAGAGTCAACTCAAAATAAAGAGAAAAATTGCTCAATTTCAGTTCGATTCATTTTTGAGCCAGCTCGAAATTGAATCATTTCTAGTCGGCTGACTCGGCTCGAAATAATTTCAATTTCGAGCCGAATTTGATTCAAAAATTTCAATTTTGAGCCGAGCCTAAATCGCTCGAACTTGACTTAAAAATCAGCCATAATATCATTGACTGAGATGTAATTAAATCGGGGAAATAATATTTTTATTGTTAGAAAATCAAATCAAGAGCCTTGCTATTAGCCCCTCGACTCATGATATTCACAGTTCATTGTTATACATAATTCAGACATTTTATTGGTAGTCTAATTTTTTATCCACACATCAATTTTTTTAAATTAAGAATAGTTTGCAAAATAGAAGCTACATAGTACATAGGATCAGACAAAATTTGCATTATAAAATGTTCGGATTAATGTACTTTCCATAAGAAAAATAAAGCATAAATGACCAACAATATAAGAGCATTGCAAAAATAGGGAGTTAAACCAACTTCTTGATTATGTCACATGCTTCAGTCACTAAATCAAGATATCTTTGTCACATAGTAATAATCGATGAGTGTGCACATTCTTCATCCATTAACAAGTGAATGAAGTGGTTCACGTTTACAAATCTAATAAAGTTCACGTTTAACTTCAAATGTTCACTCATTTAAACTTAAGACTTTCTGTCCTTGTAATGAAAACGAGCAACACTTGGAGCGAGTCTTTCTTAAATTATTTTTCACTCAATCCTTTTTATGCAGGCTTGCATGAGTAAAACACACTCTATCACAACCAGATTTTACCCCCAAGGCTTTAGCCTTAATGCGCTAGAGTAGATCGGAAGGATGTGGAACCTAGAAAACACGAACAAAACAAATTTCAGCTTCAATGCTATGAAGTTTTCAAATGCAAATATCAATTACTAATTGAAAATCAAGAAATCTATATGGGAAATGCACAGTCAGTTTGGTCAGGAAATACAAAGCCAGTTACTATCAAAACAAATCGGCTTGGACTCGGAAGAAACAACATCAATTGGATTTCCAATAAACTCTCCAAGGTTGGTTCCTTCATAAAAAATGCTCACTCTGAGGAAGGGGGAGGCAGGCGAAGTCGCATCAATGACTTTGAGTGAAGGGGATGCAAGGAACATTGTCGGGAGCCTTGAAGGAAATAACAACAGACCTCGGGGGCGGGCGAAGTTGACGGAGACATCATTGGGGCTTTGAGAGAGGATGATAGAGGGGAATGTCGACTGACTGAGTGAAGGGGAATAAGCACCAGCGATGGGAGAGGGTGCACGTGTCACAACAAAGTCGAAAAGGGCGAAAACGGTTAAGTCTTGGGAGTGTAAAATTAAGGTGCATTTATATCACCGAAACAGAGTAAAACATGGGATTTTAGATCTTTTTACGGGGTGCGAATAGCGTGTTTCAAAGTGCCAATATCATCACTCTAAAATCAAACATATTTGATTTCAATATTAATTTATTAAAACGGTGTTGCATCTTATATAGTTATAAGTATAGAATTTTTGTGAAAACTCTTATATAAGTACGAGTGGTTTGACATAAGTTTTCTCCATGATCGTTCTGTTACTACCCCCTCCACTCACTGCTAGTGTTCTTTTTTTTAGAAGTGACTAAAAAAACTTCTAATACAAATACCATCACTTTTGTTTCATAGAATCATAAAAATGATGAATTATTAAGTTATTTAGTACTCTACTTATTTTATTATTAGTAGTAGTATTAATATAAGTTACTACATGATATTAGAGTTATGTATAACATTCTTGATCTCTTGCCCTTGAGAATCCTGTCCATGACTCAACATCGCATTCTTGATTAGCTCTCCTGCTTTTGCTAGCTCAAACTCCTCAGGCAAAACAAAATCCCATGTGACTCTCCATTCCTCCATCTCGTCATGTGAAATAATTTGAAGTCGGAAGAACACGTCAACCAACAGGAGAATAAGGACACCAAAGATGAACACAAGCTTTCACAATACTAATATTGGTAGCTAGTTACAACTTAACACGGCTGAATACAAGTTGCATCCAACTTGAATCACAACAGCCAATAGAAAGTAAGAACTTGGTCACGGACAAGGTCCGCTTCTCCTCCGGAGCACACCGCGCAGGTGATACTCGCTCCAATACTCGCTCCTCGCTACAGAAGCTCGCTCCTCGCTACCGTCGGCGGTATCGCTAGCGCCGGGCGTTAGCTCTGCTACTCGCAAGCTCGCTGCTCGCACTCCAAGCTTCTCGCACGCTCGCCACGCGCCGCTTCCTCCAATACTCGCTAGCGCGAGCGCTATCACTAGCGCCGGGCGCTATCTCCCGAGTAGGTACTCGCACTCCCAGCTACTCGCAAGCTCGCTGCTCGCCTCTTCTCCTCTTGTCGCTACCGCGCGCGCTAGCACTAGCGCCGGCGGTATCTCCACTGCTCGCTACTCGCTCAAGGGAGCTGGCCGAACTTACTCCAAGTCCGATGCTCGCCTGCCGAACTTACTCCAAGTCCGATGCTCGCCTGGTGGCGCTCTGGTATCTCTAACTCGCTCAAAGTTGATGATACTCGCCAGTTCCAGAATCGATCCGCTTTAGAGGGGGGTACCCCTCTATTTATAGGAAAAAACAAGGGGGGTGGCGAGTATGAGCTAGCGCTGGCGCTAGCTCACTTCAATTCTAACACTCCCCCTTGAAGTGAGCTCCGGGAACAACTCCAAGCAACGAGCGAAGCCTCCGGAACGACCCCGCAGATAGGGGCTTCGTGAATATATCCGCAAGGTTCTCTTCACTCCGCACATGCTCCACAACGATCAAGCCACCCAGCACCTTCTCTCTGATGAAGTGATGCTCGATCTCAATGTGCTTGGTTCTTACATGACAAACTGGATTGGTTACCAGTTTCAATGCACTCTCATTGTCCCTGCGTAGCACAGTAGGTCCGCTGACCTCCTCGTCCACATCCTCCACTTGTCTCCTTAGCCAGACACACTCCTGAGCTGCTAAGGACGACGCCTTGTACTCGGCCTCCGTGGTAGAAAGGGAAATAGAGTCCTGCTTCTTGCTACACCACGAGATAGCAGCTGCTCCACACAAGAACACGTAACCTGATGTCGACTTGCGATCATCAGCGTCACCTCCGTAATCTGCATCGGTGTACCCGTGCAGCTTGAAATCAGACTTCTCTTCATAGGACAACCCCATCTCAAGGGTGCCCTTCACGTACTTCAGTATCCCTTTGGCTGCCTCCAGATGAGGCTTCCGTGGCTCCTGCATATACCGACTAGCTCGGCCGACAGCAAAGGCGATGTCCGTCCTCGTGATAGTCAGGTAGATAAGACTCCCCATCAGTGCCCGAAAGATCTTCGGATCAGGAAGAATCCTCCTGTTGAAACCAGCAACTGGTCTCTTGAGTTCGGACCCACTGGGGGTGTAGCCGATGCTTATTTCTCCCTCACTAGACTCTCTTGACGGTGGATGCTGGAAACGGAATAGACCCAAGGCTGAAGCGAGGAGGTCCCGCCACACACCCGGAAGATCTTAGAGAGCTTCCCCTCCCAAACCAAAGCTCAACCGGGCACCTTGGAGGACACTGGCTGCCAACCAAAACTAGCCTAGAGGAGAGGATTCTCTAAAATCGGATCTCCTCCAAGGTGCCCTTAAGGGTCTATTTATAGTTTTCCTAGGCTGGTCTGTAAATAGCCTGAATCCGCCTTTTGCTTTTACTAACTGCACCCCAAATTGGCCTGCTGATAGCCTAACTCCGCTGTTCTGAAGGGCTATTTGCAGCCCACCAGGGGTATCATGGTCATTTCCTCCTCAAGACCTTCTGGGGCGAGTGGTCCGTGAGGGAACCACTCGCCGAGTTCCCGCTTGACATGGCGAATGCTCGAGCCCCCCTGAGCGAATGGTCCGTGGAGGCACCACTCGCCGGGCTCCCTCTCGCCTGCAGCCTACCCCACTAATCTGAGGACCCTTTCTCTTCTCTCGGTATGGGCGAATGGTCTGACCGACCCCTGTCCCATCAACTGACTCGAGGGACCCACTCGCCAAATACGGGTTGTACACAATCCCCGCTCTTTGCGAGTGGCTCATCCACTCGGAAAGAACAGTCCAACCCCTTATTTGGTGAGTGTTTGTTGAGTGGACCCCGCAAGATTCTGTGGGTCCCACCGTTATCCTATATATATACACATCCCGTGTCAGGTTTTTCTGGACCACTTCCCCATTTCAGCTCAGGATTTCTTCTCTCTCTTGACCTTTTGCCACTTCCAATGTCTTCTCATAAGCCTTCCGCGAAACCCCTTTCGCAAGAGATGATCGAGCGCCTGGCCGCGGCCCAGGTTGCAACCGCCCCGAAAACTGCCAGATTCGCTCCCTGGCTGACATCCAAGCGAGACCCAAGCGTCCCGTACGTCTCGCGGCGAGCCAAGACGATTCGGTTGAATCGTCAGAAAGGCGAGGCCGTGTCCGAATCTCCGGCGCGTACTCCTGTTGACCTCGAGACCCAGGTATGGGAATTCCTCCCACCTTACCTTTTAGTTCAGACCCTTACTCCAAAGTTGTTTTGACCACTCGCAGGGGACCTCGGTGCCAGAGGACGGCCACGCGGTCGTCTTGAATAGTGTCGCGGCGCCACCCCCCGAGTCTGAGGGACCTCCTCCAGATCTGGCCCTGGCTCCTCCCCCTCCTCCGGGCGAGACCGTACTTCAGTCCAGTAAGTTTTGGGAATCCTTCCGATTTACCTTTGAGACGGATTGTTTCTGACCCTCAACTTTTTGCAGTCCTCAACCCAGACGTCTCGCTACGGGACACTATTCCTCCGCCTTCCCCAACCCAGCGGAACCTTTCTGTTACAGCGAATGAGCAGAGGGTCCACCCCGAGCAGGAGCCGGGTCAGCACCTCCGTGCTGAAGATAACGCGAATCCTCCGGCGGATGATCAGGCTCCTCCTCCCCCGCCTTTCCGCCCCGGAAAAGGGAAGGTTTTCCCCCCTTTCGCCGGTTTGCCCGAAGTACACCCCCATACTTCTCGCCCCTCAGGCCACAGGGTACCTGCCCCAGGTGAGGCCTCTATCTTGTCCTCGCCGCATTCACTAACTTCATCGTATTGATCCTTTTATAATCTCGTAGGGTATCGGGAGGTCTCCCCCCCTGAGTCCTACTATGAGGGGGAAGACGGGGTGCTCTCGCCCCTTCCCTCCCCAGGTGATCTCGCTGACTTCTTGGGTGACTCATCTGACCACGTGACCCTGAAGGAGCGAATCACGGAGATCTTTGGGAAGCTTATACACCTCCAGCGAAATGTTGCCGGCCAGGTGGATGAGGAGAAGCTGGAGATCAAGCGCGAGCTGAAGGAACTCCGGAGGGACTACTCGCGGCTTCTCGCGACAGTGGAGCGACTGGGGGGCGAAGGTGGGGAGCTGTCGCCTGAAAGGCACGCGGCGAGAGCCCGGGACCAGCTCCAACTGGCTTCCCACGAGATCACCAACATGATGACATACTACCGTCAGCGAATGCCCCCAGAAGCAGGGTCGCGAAAGCGAGGTCGATGGGTTTGGGTGGAGTACTGACCCAGACGCCATAATCTCTTTCTTTTCCTACCCGCCTCGCCGCGAGTGTCGAACATTAATATTTGTCTGTAATAACTTTGTATATTATGATTCTGAGAATGCTCTATTTATCGCTATTTACTTTCCTCAGCCTATCTGATTGTCGCCGAATGATATGCTTTGCGAATGCTTACCTGATCATTTTTGCTTCTCTCATAACCTGCCTTGGTACTGCCGAATGATATGCCTTGCGAATGCTTACCTGATCATTTTTGCTTCTCTCATAACCTGCCTTGGTACTGCCGAATGATATGCCTTGCGAAAGCTTACCTGATCATTTTTGCTTCTCTCATAACCTGCCTTGGTACTGCCGAATGATATGCCTTGCGAATGCTTACCTGATCATTTTTGCTTCTCTCATAACCTGCCTTGGTACTGCCGAATGATATGCCTTGCGAAAGCTTACCTGATCATTTTTGCTTCTCTCATAACCTGCCTTGGTACTGCCGAATGATATGCCTTGCGAATGCTTACCTGATCATTTTTGCTTCTCTCATAACCTGCCTTGGTACTGCCGAATGATATGCCTTGCGAAAGCTTACCTGACCCTTTTCGCAAAGCCGATGAGCGAATAGTTATAGGTCACTCGCCATTAATGGGCGAGAGAGACTTGGACCGGGTTTCGAGGCGCCGGACTGCCGTAGATTGCTATCCGCACCCCCCGTTGCCTCGAAAGCCCAAACGCCATTTAATGCCTCTATAAATAGGCCCTTCAACTACCGTAATAAATACATCACCATTCGCTCCATCTCTTTCTTTGCTCCTAGCATTCGCACCTCTCCCTCCTTTGCTGCTCCTTTCCTTTCCCTCATTCGCGAGATGGGTGCCGATGCCGAAGGAAGGGGCAAGTGCGCCAGCGCATTCGTCAATCACGTGTTCGATTCCTGCGACCTCTCCGAAGAGGCCTACTTGACGGCGGTCGCTGACTACGTCCCCGGGGGGTTCGAGGGGCGAAAGCCCAGGCCTGAGGAGCGCCTGAACTCTATCTCGCCTTGTGCTCTCGCAATCCCGCTAGAGCACTTCGAGGTAGGCTTTCGCCTCCCCATCTGGCCGGAGTTGCGCCAGACTTTCAGGTACTATGGGGTCGTGCCCGCCCAGCTCAACCCCAACTCCATAGCCATGCTGGTCGGGTACGCGAGCTACTTGCGAGAAGAAGGGATCGAGTTCTCGTTGCCTGTCTTCCGCAAACTCTACACCTTCCGCTGCACCGGCGGCATCTCCTTCTTCTCGGGTTTAAGCCCTCTCAAACACTACGGGCTCCCGAACAAGAACCACGAATGGGTTCGCCGCTTCATCTTCGTCAGCGGGAGCCTAGGTAACACCCTTCTCGCCCCGGTGCAGGAGGAGGAGTCGACCTTCCGCCCCCCGACCCTAGGGGGGCATGAGGCGAAACTCCATCAATACATTCTTCAGTACGGGATGGACCTTGTCT
The DNA here is from genome assembly GCA_033032865.1 of Dactylorhiza incarnata. NCBI lineage: Eukaryota > Viridiplantae > Streptophyta > Magnoliopsida > Asparagales > Orchidaceae > Dactylorhiza > Dactylorhiza incarnata. The sequence continues at coordinate 6,402,396 of JAWHQI010000072.1, forward strand.
ATCTCCGGCGAAACGTCAACACGCTCCCGTTCATTCCGCAGGGCGAGGGTAAGATTCCAAGACTTTTGAATTCATTTTGGTTGTGATTCTTACTCCATTCGCCTAAACCACTCGCAATATCATGCAGGTGTGCGTAATCTTCCCGTTCATCCGCCTCGCCCTCCTGGATTTTGCCTACCTCTCGCGCAAGCCGCCGCGGATGCTTGCCGGGAGGAGCCGTCCTCTTCCAAACCTAGTAGCCGGAAGCGAAAGTCGGCGAAGGCTTCTTCCCCTCCTCCCTCGAAGTCGCCTTGTCCTCCCGCGGCGAAGGGCAAGGGGGTTCTGGACGAATCCTCTGGGGCGGGTGCTCCACCCTCAACCCTGGGGACCGACGCGCCTGGCGCGAATGCTCCTCCAGACAAATTGGCGCTGCCGCCGCCTCCGTTGCCCCGGGACCATCGTAACTTTGCGAACGGCGAGAAGTACGTGGACCCTTCCGGGGCTCCTTTGCTGAAGTGGGACAGGAACGCGAACCGGGTTTCGCTATCCACTCTCCATCCCTCTTGGGTGGAGACCAACATTGCCAGCGGCGAGGCCTATGCCCTGGCGTATGCTCTTTATGGCCGGGAGGACGCCGAGGTCTTCGATTTGGAGAAGACTCAGGTTCTCGCCCACGAAGCCGCCCGGGCTATGCTGCGCGCTCTCGAGCTCTCGCATATGTCCTCTCGCCGAAGCCTTGAGGTCTCGCGGAACCTGGCCAAGGTCGAGGAGACCAGGGCTCTTCTATCCCAGGAGGCGAGCGATCTCAGGGAAAAACTAAAGACCGCGGAAGCTCTTCTCGCCAGCCGCCCGGTTGTAGAGGTACATTTACTTTCACTCCCGTGAATGGTTATCACTGACCGTCCCATACTCCTCTCATCATGATCACTTTATTTTTTCAGGATGCTACAAGTGCTGGGATGCTCCGCGCGCGGGTGGCCGACCTCGAGGAGAAAGTCCGTCTCGCCCAGGCCGAGACCCAGCTACTGCGAGAAGCTGGAATGACAGCACTCGCCCCGGGTGATGGGGGGCACTTTTACCCCCATCACGAGCTGGAGCAACTGCTTCAGGAGAATGCGCAACGCGCCGTCAAGCACTCGTTGCAGGTGCTGCGGCGGGCTGGGTATTTGAAGCCGGAGGCCGAATGCCTCACCACTCGCCAAGTAGTCCCGGAGCTTTACATTCCGATTCCTTTCCCGGAGGACGACGGCGTCGCGCCGCGAGAAGACGCTCCCGACCAGGATGAGAGCGAAGATTCTTCGGAGGAGTCTGGTGACCCTTGAGGGGGGCCCTCTGTATTTCCCCCCCCCCCCCTTTTTTCTGTTTCTACCTTTTATTTTTTCTGATGTAACCATGAATTGGGCGAATGCCCCCAAAAGATATATCTATGGTTTACAATTTTTATGCTATCTCAATTTCTGCATAATCTCAATTTTTATGTTATCTCAAACTTTATTATCATTCGCTGCAACGTCTCGCTAGGCTTACCAGGACGTTAGGTCGTAGAGTAACCGCCCCGGCCACCCAGCGAGTGTTCGAAGATGACTTAGGTGTGTTGCCCCTCTTCGACTTCCCGCTACCCGAAACACTCGCGTACCCTCACCATTCGCTCGGACGGGGATTTCGCCCGGGCAGTCAGGAAGAGAGGTAGGACTATCATTCGCTTGGGTGGTCCCTGCGAATGCTCCTGGATCCACCTTAGAGAATTTGGATCCTGCTACCAAGTGGACCCTCCAACCTGCCAGCTGGATGAGAGCCCGGACAGCGAGTCTGCTCGGGGCCAACCTCTGGAACTTGGAACCTGCCACCGAGTGAGCCTTCGGACCTGCCAGCTAGATGAGAGCCTGGACAGCGGGTCTGCTCGGGGCCAACCTCTGGAACATAGAACCTGCCACCGAGTGAGCCTTCGGACCTGCCAGCTAGATGAGAGCCTGGACAGCGGGTCTGCTCGGGGCCAACCTCTGGAACATAGAACCTGCCACCGAGTGAGCCTTCGGACCTGCCAGCTAGATGAGAGCCTGGACAGCGGGTCTGCTCGGGGCCAACCTCTGGAACATAGAACCTGCCACCGAGTGAGCCTTCGGACCTGCCAGCTAGATGAGAGCCTGGACAGCGGGTCTGCTCGGGGCCAACCTCTGGAACATAGAACCTGCCACCGAGTGAGCCTTCGGACCTGCCAGCTAGATGAGAGCCTGGACAGCGGGTCTGCTCGGGGCCAACCTCTTGAGCATCCAGGATCTCCCCTGCGAGCTGCAGCATCATCTTCATTCACATAGTTTAGACAAAATGCTTTTATTCAAAAAACATCATTATTACATGGTACTAAGGATAAAAGCGTTTAAGGTCGTCGCCACTCCATGTGTGGCTGAGGGGCTGGCCCTCCGCATTCTGAAGGCGATACCCCCCAGACTTTAGTGCTTCTTCCACGACATAGGGGCCTTCCCAGTTGGGGTTAAGCTTTCCCACCGCGGCGGATCTCCCAGCCGCGTCGACCTTCTTGAGTACTAGATCCCCCTTCTCGAACTGTTTGATCCTGACGTGCCTGTCAAAATACTTGGCCATCCGCCGCTTGACCTCCTCTTGATGGATGGCTGCTCGATCCCGAGCCTCTTCGATGAGGTCGAGGGAGAGCCGCAACTCCTCCTCGTTCTCGGCTCTCCAATCTTCCTCTCCATTTGTGGCGATCGTGACCCGTGGTGTTGTAATCTCGAACTCTATGGGGATGACCGCCTCGCAGCCGTGAGAGAGCCTGAAAGGGGTCTCTCCCGTGGCGGTGTTGGGGGTGGTTCTTAAAGCCCATAGGACCGAGGGGAGCTGTTCCACCCAATTGCCTTTGAGATTTTCCACCTTCTTCTTGAGCAAGTTCACGATGACCTTGTTCGCCGCCTCTACCTGCCCGTTGCTCCTGGGATGGTGGACGGACGCAAACCTAAGGTCTATTCCCAGCTGGCCACAGAAGCTGATGAATTCCTCGCTTGCGAACTGTGGTCCATTATCCGTGACTATGGCCTGCGGAAGCCCATGTCGACAAATGATTTCCCCCCATACGAAGTTGCGGATTACCTGGGAGGTGACCTTAGCCAACGCCTTGACCGCCAGCCACTTTGTGAAGTAGTCAATCATGACTAGGAGAAACCTCCGCTGCCCGCTGGCCTGGGGGAAGGGTCCTACCAGATCCATTCCCCATATGGCGAACGGCCAGGGCGCCGTGTTACTCTTCAGCCTCTGGGCTGGCACGAGCTGAAGCGGGGCGAACATTTGACACTTCTGGCATCTCTTTGCGAAGGCTGCCGCGTCTTTGCTTAGGGTTGGCCAGAAGTACCCCTGCCTCACGACTCTTGCCTCCAACATCCTGCTCCCCGAGTGGCTGCCGCACTCGCCGGAGTGGACTTCCTCCAAGATCCTTGGGACCTCTTCCTCCGAGATGCATCGGGCCAGGAGGCCCGAGAGGGTCTTCCGATACAAGTCACCCTCATGGAGCACGTAGTAGGCAGACTTATACCGGAAGCGCCTCTGGTCCGGGACTTCTTTTGGAAATTTTCCCGTTGCAAGGAAGGTGACGAAGGGATCCTTCCAGGAGGGCCGTTGTTCTACTTCCATGAGCTCTCCTTCTTCAATCGAAGGACGGAATAGGTCCGTCAGGGTCCCTCCGGCTCGAGGACCAGATTTTGCCAACCGATCTGCCGGAGTGCTCTCTTCTCGTGGGACATGCTGGATGGAGAAAGTTTTGAACGTCCCCACGAGACCTTTGACTTTTGCCAAATACTTCATGAGCACAGGTTCCCTTGTTTCGAACTCTCCCCTTATCTGAGAAGCTATTATCATGGAATCCGTGAGTACCTCCACGTCATGGACCCCGAGCTCCCGGGCCAACCGCAGGCCGGCGATCACAGCCTCATACTCCGCCTGGTTGTTGGTGATTGGGAAGTGTATCACTAGCGTCTGCTCTATCTTCACTCCGTGGGGACTCTCCAGCACTGCCCCTTCTCCAAGAGAATTCTTGCCCGAAGCTCCGTCCACTAGCAGCTTCCACGGAATGTGACGAGGGGCTCCGTCTCCCTTCATCTCGGCCACGAAATCTGTCATGAAATCAGCTACCACCTGCGCCTTCATAGATAATCGGGGGACAAAGGTAATGTCGAATTCACTTAGCTCGATTGACCATTTTGCAAGTCTTCCCGAGTGCTCCACTCCTTCGAAGATCTGGCGGAGTGGATGGTCCGTCACTACGTGGATCGAATGGGCCTGAAAGTATGGCCTGAGCTTCCTGGCTGCGATGACCAGGGCAAAGGCCAACTTTTCTAAAATTGGGTACCTGAGCTCCGCTTCCCTCAGGACCCTGCTTACGTAGTAGACTGGTAGCTGCTTCTTTCCTTCCTCTCGAACCAGGACGGAGCTTACGGCCTCCGCCCCGACCCCGAGATATAAATGTAGAACCTCCCCTTCTTTGGGACTTTGCAGTAGCGGAGCCTTGGTGAGTTGGCTCTTCAAGGCCTGAAAGGCTTCCTCGCATTCTCTCGTCCATTCAAACTTCTGATTGCCTCTTAGCGCCTTAAAGAAGGGAGTGCATTTTTCCCCTGCCCGGGATAGAAACCTGTTCAGCCCGGCGAGTCTTCCGGTCAAGCGCTGAACCTCTTTGGCGCTCCGAGGCGACCCCAGCTCCATTATAGCCCTAACCTTGTCCGGGTTAGGTTCTACCCCCCAGGTGGTGAGAAGGTGCCCGAGGAACTTCCCTTTGCTGGCCCCGAACACACACTTCAGGGGGTTCAGGCGCATCTTGTACTTGCGTAGGGTGGCGAAGGTCTCCTCGAGGTCCTGGATGTGGGAGCTCACGCACTTGCTTTTTATCATAAGGTCATCCACGTAGACCTCCAGGTTCCTTCCCCTTTGCTTCTTGAATACCCGATCCATCATCTTCTGGTAGGTTGCTCCTGCATTTTTCAGCCCGAAGGGCATCATCTTATAGCAGTAGCATCCCTCCCTGGTGATGAACGAGACATCTTTGACGTCTGGTGGGTGCATTCTTATTTGGTGATAACCTGAAAAAGCATCCAAAAAACTCATCACAGAAAAACCGACGGCTGAGTCAACCAGCGCGTCGATCCGAGGCAAGGGATAACAATCCTTAGGACAGGCCTTATTTAACAATGAAAAGTCCACACACATACGCCAGCGGCCATCGGCCTTTTTTACCATTACGACATTGGAGACCCAGCCTGGATACTGGATCTCCGTTACAAAACCTGCCTCGAGGAGTTTCGTCACCTCCTCGCGGATTGGTCCTTCGAGCTTGTCAGCTATAGCCCTTCTCTTCTGCCGGATGGGGCGGGCTTCTGGATCGAGGTTGAGACGATGGCAAGCCACGTCCGCCTCGATGACCGGCATGTCCGCTGCGCTCCACGCGAAGATGTCCATGTTCTTTTGGATGCACTCCAGCATCCTTTTCTGGTCCCCCGGGCCGAGGCCCCCGCTGATCCGCACCTTCTCCACCCTTCCTGCCTGGGTGGTAACCTCCATCTCTATCACCTCTTCTGCTGGCTCGAGCCGGGCTGGCTCGTCCCACTGGCCCTTCGCTTCTCGCCCCTCCTCCCGGGCCTTCTCCCCTGCAGCTCTTTCCGCCTTCATCGGCTCGACCTCCTGCTCCTCGCGAGCGACCTCCAACACCTCAACCTCCTGCTCCTCACGAGCGACCTTCAACACTTCCTTTCGGGCAGCGCCCTCTCCCCCTTCTTCTTCCTTCTCCTCTTCCTCTCCTGGCCCCTCCGGCCTCTCCATCTCTTCATCCATCTTTTCGGCATCCGCCATCCATGAGATGGTGTTGACGGCAGTTACGTAGCATTGCCTCGCCACCTTAGCATCTCCTCGGACGCGGATCTGGACTCCTCCACTATGAAGCTTTAAGCACTGATGGTACGATGAGGGCACGCACCGGAAGGCGCTGATGAGGGGTCTTCCAAAGATGGCGTTATAGCTGCTCGGAGCGTCCACGATGACGAACCGGCAGTTTCTCGGGACTCCTCCTAGCGTCACCTGGAGACCTACGCCTCCCTCGACCTCCTTCCTCTCTCCCGAGAAACCAAACAGTGGTCCGTCGGAGGCCTGCACTCTCTTCTTCTCTACCTCCATCGCGTCGAAAGCTTTTTTGAAGATCACATTCACCGAGCTCCCGTTGTCCACCAGGATCCGAGAGACCGTGAAGTTTTCTATTGCCGTCTGGATCACCAGGGCGTCGCAGAATGGGTCTTCGTAGTCTGGCATATCTTCTGAGGAGAAGGTGAGCTTCTCGGAGGGGGGTGGGGTCTGGGAAGTTGACGCGACGTCCCTTCGGAACATGGCCTGGAAGCTCCTCTTGCGAGAGGCCTCTATCCCAACCCCACCGTGAATCACCCCGATCCCCCCCTGGTTCCTGTATCTGCCCTATCCTCACACCGGTCCTCTTCTGCCTCTGGAAGCACTTCCTCAATTCTGGCATGCGGCCGCCGTGGCCGTCCTCTTTCCCTCATTTCCAAGAACTCTGGGCAGGTGGCGATCGCGTGACCTTCTTCCTGATGAAAGTCACAGTAAGGCAACACCACCCTGTCCTCTCTTCCAGCTCTTCCTCTTCCTCCTCTTGCTCCTCTACCTCTTCTCCCTCGGCCTACCGCCATGGCTTGCTCCCTTGGGGGGTGAGGGGGTCTGGGACCCTGCCTCCACCCCTGATTCACTCCTCCTGCCTCCCTTCCTTGGTACCTTTCATCCTGACCTCGCGCTGGTCCTTCCCGGTTCCTCCAGCCCAACCTGTTGTTGGGTTCCTGGTTCCTCCAAACCCGAGGTGGTCTTTCGAACCCCTGGCCCCTGGGCTCCTCTCGCCTTCTCCCTTCTGGCTGCCTCGCCTCGGGCTCGCTCATCTTTGCCAACCTTTTATAGAATTCGGGGTTGGCCGCCTCCCCTTCAATCTCCTCCGCGGCTCTCTCCATCAACTCCTCGAAGGATACAGGAGGTCTTCTCTTCAGGTCCATCTTGAAGAGCAGCCCTACGATGAATGCCATCTGGAGGGCGAACCCCGGCACCTCCTGCACTAGGTGTATCTCCTCCTGGAACCTGTCCACGTACTTAGCCAGGGATTCCCCTTCCCTCTGCCGGATCTTGAAGAGAGCCTCCGCATCCTTCTTCCTCTTCTTTGACGTCGAGAAACGTAGTCGGAAGCTTCGGCGCAGATCATCGAACGCATAGATGGAACCTGTGGGAAGTTGGTGGAACCAGTCCCTTGCTTTCTCCTTCAGGGTGGTCGCGAAGAGTCGGCATTGGAAAGAATCTGACATGGGAAGGATTGAAGTCATGTCCTCGAACCACTGCAGGTGCACAACTGGGTCCTCCTTGCCGGTGTAGTAGGACATCTCCGGCCCACGAAACCCTTCTGGCACTGGGGCTGAGAGGATCATCTCGCAAAAGGGGCTCCCTTCCCCTGCTCGGCGAGTGGTCCTCTCGCGCGGGACCAACTCACACACCTCAGCACTCGCCGGACTGCTGAACAACTGCCGTCCGGGGAGGTCTCGCGCACTGCCTTCTGCTGGCACCTCCTTTCCCGGTCGCTGCCCCGGGGCGTTCTCGCCAATCTGCAAAGGCGGGACCACTGGAACCACCGGGGTCTCGCACTCGGTCCTCGACGCGAGAACCGTCTGCAGGACCTCTCGCTTGAACTTCTCAAACATCTCCAGCCACTCTCCCGCCGCGGGTGGCTGCGAGTGACCTGAGTTAGAACCATTCCCTCCATCTCCTGTCATCGAAACCAGCTTGGGATTTTCTTTCACCGGCTACGGTCCACGCTCACCGCACCAAAAATGTTGAAACCAGCAACTGGTCTCTTGAGTTCGGACCCACTGGGGGTGTAGCCGATGCTTATTTCTCCCTCACTAGACTCTCTTGACGGTGGATGCTGGAAACGGAATAGACCCAAGGCTGAAGCGAGGAGGTCCCGCCACACACCCGGAAGATCTTAGAGAGCTTCCCCTCCCAAACCAAAGCTCAACCGGGCACCTTGGAGGGCACTGGCTGCCAACCAAAACTAGCCTAGAGGAGAGGATTCTCTAAAATCGGATCTCCTCCAAGGTGCCCTTAAGGGTCTATTTATAGTTTTCCTAGGCTGGTCTGTAAATAGCCTGAATCCGCCTTTTGATTTTACTAACTGCACCCCAAATTGGCCTGCTGATAGCCTAACTCCGCTGTTCTGAAGGGCTATTTGCAGCCCACCAGGGGTATCATGGTCATTTCCTCCTCAAGGCCTTCTGGGGCGAGTGGTCCGTGAGGGAACCACTCGCCGAGTTCCCGCTTGACATGGCGAATGCTCGAGCCCCCTGAGCGAATGGTCCGTGGAGGCACCACTCGCCGGGCTCCCTCTCGCCTGCAGCCTACCCCACTAATCTGAGGACCCTTTCTCTTCTCTCGGTATGGGCGAATGGTCTGACCGACCCCTGTCCCATCAACTGACTCGAGGGACCCACTCGCCAAATACGGGTTGTACACCTCCCTTCTTCCTTCCCAAGCTTCAGCCCAGCCTCCAGAGGAACGGAGCTGCTCTTCCCCTCCTTCATGCCGAATCTTTCGACGATCCTCTCGGCATACGCCCTCTGGGAAACATACAGCCCGCCTCTTCTCTTCTCAACTTGGAGGCCAAGGAAGTGGTGCAGTTCACCAAGATCCTTCATCTCGAATCGTATGGAAAGCTGCTGTCTCAGCGCCGCGACCTCCTCAGGGTTGTTCCCTGTCACGATCATGTCATCGACGTATAGCAGCACCAGCACGTGAAGACCTCCACTCTTCTTCACGAACATGCTGGAGTCTGAGTCTGAGGCATCGTAGCCGCAGAACTGCAAATACTCCGCAATCTTCCCATATCAGGCTCTCGACGCCTGTTTCAGACCATAGAGGGCCTTCTTCAGCTTGCAGACGTGACGCGGCTGGGACTTGGACACGTATCCAGGTGGTTGCACCATGAATATGTCTTTGTCGATCTCTCCGTATAAGAACGCGTTCTTCACATCCAGCTGCCATAATTTCCAACCTCGGCACGCCGCCAAAGCGATGATCGTCCTCACCGACATCATCTTCGCTACATGACCGAAGGTCTCCTCGTAGTCCTCTCCGTAGGTTTGAGAGAAGTCTCGAGCGACAAGCCTCGCCTTGTACCGCTCCACTTCTCCATCAGCTCTCTTCTTAACCTTGTACACCCATTTGCAGGTGACAGGTTTGATGCCCTCCACTATGGGAACCAGGTCCCATGTCTCATTCTTCTCTAGGGCCTCCATCTCCTCGATCATGGCCGCGTCCCACTCCTTGATGTCAGCTGCATCCTCAAAGCAGGCAGGTTCCCTCTCATCGAGTGGTCCTGCGAAGAAGCAGGAAATCAAACTCACGAAGTTCCCCTCCTTATAACGAGCAGGCGGGACGATGGTCCTCTTCGACCTCCTCAAGGCTTGGCCACTATCTACCACTCCGGTAGACTCCTCTGGTTGAGCTCCTCTCTGAGCTCCTCTCTGAACTCCTCCTGAAGCGGTTCTCTCCCTGCTTCTTGAGTTCGTAGCTCCCCCTGAGCCAGAAGCTCCTCCTGAGCCAAATGGCGATGGAGCACTTGGAGATAACTCAAACTCCACAGTAGGGTCCTCAGTGACCCACTCCTCTTCCCTGCTCGATTCTCCACTCTCCGGCATCTCCACTGAAGAGACTCCCTGGTATGAGACCAGTTCGTCAAACACCACGTCGCGCGAGACGACGAACTTGTGGGTCTGCGGATCCATGCACTTCCACCCCTTCTTCCGCTCATCGTAGCCGATGAAGATACACTTCCTTGCTTTCGGCTCCAACTTTGTTCTCTGAGCGTCCGGGACGTGCACGAAGCAGGTAGAACCGAACACCTTAATGTGACCCACATTGGGCTTCTCCCCGAACATGAGCTGGTGTGGAGACACCATCCTGTTAGGACTCAGAGGTAGCCTGTTGATCACATGAGTAGCGCACTCCATTCCCTCCGCCCATAAGGCCTTGTGAATGCTCTTGGCATGTAGCCAACTCCTGGTAGTCTCCGCCAGATGGCGGATCGTCCTCTCTGCCACCCCATTCTGCTGCGGGGTGTGAGCGCAGGAGAGCTCCCGCCGAATGCCGAACCTCCTGCAGAAAGAAGCAAACTCATTGGAGGTAAACTCCCCTCCATTGTCGCTTCTCAGCTTCTTCACTCTGCAGTTCAGCCTCCCCTCCACAAGCTCCTTCTACTCGAGGAACTTGCTGAATACTTCTGATTTCTCTCTCAGAAAGTATACCCACGTATAGCGGGTGTAGTCATCCACCAGAACCAGCGCATACTTATTGCCTCCATAAGTACGGGTGGCGCACGGCCCCATAACATCAGTATGTACGCACTCAAGAGGTGTCTCACACCTAGTCTCCGACTTGTCAAATGGAAGTCGATGTGACTTTCCATATTGGCATCCGTCGCACACATGGCCGTCGCCGTAGGAAGAGAGATGAGGCAGGCCACTCACTAGGCCCTTTGCCGCCATCATCTTCAGCTTGTCCATCCCCACATGACCCAGCCTCTCATGCCAGATCACAGCGCTGTCGTTTGTCTTCAGCTTGTCCACGTAGGCATTTGCAGACAAAACATACAAATCCTTCACCCTTCTCCCGGTGAGCGTGACGTCAGCATCGACAGACGAAAGGTTCTTCAAGAACTTCACCTCCTTTGGTCCAAACAGCACGTGGTATCCAGCATCCACGGCGTTCACCACTGAGAAGAGGTTCTTCTTCATGTCAGGCACGTGATACACACTCTTTAGTGTCACTGGCTTCTCTCTACTCCCAAGGGACACCTTCCCTTCTCGCTCCACGGGATGTACCGTATCATCCGCCATAATGATAGCATCCGTTCCTTCATACACTTCCAAGGAGTCGAACTTGGACATATCTCCTGTGAGATGATGCCCGCAACCAGAATCCACTATCCAGTCGTTCTCGGGGTTGATGGAGGCTAAGACATCGACTGACGTTGCCGTCATCTCTGCCAGGAAACAATTGTCCCCCCTCTCACCGCCCTGGTGACCTCCACCTCTTCCTCCACCTCTCTGGTGATCTCCCTCCTTGTTAGCAGCATGACCGGCCTTCAGATTAGACCGACAGTCCTTTGCCATATGCCCATACTTCTTACAGGCAAAGCAAAGGGTTCTCCCCTTCTCATCGCGCGCAGGGAGGAACTTCCCCCCATCTCCCTGAGAGGACGTTGAAGGTCCATCTCCGGAGTTCTTCTTTCTCTTGTCCCAGGATCTCCTCTTTCCTGAGAACAAGGCCTCGTCATCTCCTCCTGAGATGGATACTCCCGCCATCTGTTTCGCCAAGCTCTCCTGTGACGATAGCAGGTTCTCTAGCTCCAGAAGGGAGGGCTGAGTAGCCCATCCTTGCACGGAAGTAACGAAGGGGACATACTCCCTCCTCAAGCCTCGGAGTATGTGCCGCTTCAACTTCGCCTCTGAGATTGGCTCTTCAGGATCCAAGGCCGAGATCTCCCCACATAGGTTCTTCACCTTCAGGAAGAAGGTGGATATCGCCATCTCGCCTTGAGTCGACTTCGCCAACTCATTCTCCAGGAATTGTAGCCGCGCCACATTCTTCTTGTTGAATAACCCATCGAGGGCTATCCAGATCGCAGACGCTGACTTGCAACCTATGATGTGGTCGAACAAGTCAGGTGATATGGCTCTCTTCAAGGTGAACTCCGCCTTGGCGTTGGTCTTCCTCCAGGCTCTCACAGCTGGACCATTATCTCCGGCAGCTACTACTTCCTCTTGCTCCCCACCACCAACAACCTCCCAGAGATCCTCTCCAAGAAGGTAGCTCTCCATAAAGACATCCACTTCTTGTAGTTGGTTTGAGTAAGCAGCTCAATGCCAAGTCCCCTAGCATACCCTCCTCCGCCGTCCATCTTGATTGCTTCGTCCTTGTTCCCACTATCCCTCTGATACCATGTGAAATTATTTGAAGTCGGAAGAACACGTCAACCAACAGGAGAATATGGACACCAAAGATGAACACAAGCTTTCACAATACTAATATTGGTAGCTAGTTACAACTGAACACGGCTGAATACAAGTTGCATCCAACTTGAATCACAACAGTCAATAGAAGGTAAGAACTTGGTCACGGACAAGGTCCGGTTCTCCTCCGGAGCACACCGCGCAGGTGATACTCGCTCCAATACTCGCTCCTCGCTACAGAAGCTCGCTCCTCGCTACCGCCGGCGGTATCGCTAGCGCCGGGCGTTAGCTCTGCTACTCGCAAGCTCGCTGCTCGCACTCCAAGCTTCTCGCACGCTCGCCACGCGCCGCTTCCTCCAATACTCGCTAGCGCGAGCGCTATCACTAGCGCCGGACGCTATCTCCCGAGTAGGTACTCGCACTCCCAGCTACTCGCAAGCTCGCTGCTCGCCTCTTCGCCTCTTGTCTCTACCGCGCGCGCTAGCACTAGCGCCGGCGGTATCTCCACTGCTCGCTACTCGCTCAAGGGAGCTGGCCGAACTTACTCCAAGTCCGATGCTCGCCTGCCGAACTTACTCCAAGTCCGATGCTCGCCTGGTGGCGCTCTGGTATCTCTAACTCGCTCAAAGCTGATGATACTCGCCAGTTCCAGAATCGATCCGCTTTAGAGGGGGGTACCCCTCTATTTATAGGTAAAAACAAGGGGGGTGACGAGTATGAGCTAGCGCTGGCGTTAGCGCTAGCGCTGGCGCTAGCTCACTTCAATTCTAACACGTCATTCCTGTGTGACGCCCCCTTCCTCAATGAAGCCTTGACGCCCCCTTCCTCAATGAAGCCTTCCAACTATCTGTTGATCGACCTCCTCACGTTGTCTCCATCTCTTGAGGGCTTACTAGACTCCGACGACCTCTTATCAGTGAAGATTTGAGTATTTCGCCGAGCACTAGACCGACGCCGATCATCTTCATCTTCCATGGTTTCCACCACAACCTCAACCATGCACCTCCAAGCCCTTTGTTTCCTCCGTTCGGGGTCTCCGATTATGGCCTCAGACCGTCATCTTCTCTAACGACTCGTCTACTTTGTGCAAAGCAAAAATCCCATACTTCGTTGATCAGGTCTCGCGCCCCCTTGCTTCCTCGATCGGATGTATTATTGCATAAAGTGGAAGTAAGGCAATCAAATAATCTCTTCTTGAGCCTAGTTACTTCCAAGGATAATGTGTTCAAAATTCAGCAACATCATTTTTCGATACAGAAATGTTGTGAGTGCACCATAATCTATGCTACAATTAGGCTATTCCCGACCGTAAGGAGAAGCAACTGAGAAACAAGACTATACTCATGACAAAGGTCACATGGAAAGAACTCGTGGAAGACATGAGGGTGAAATATCAAGATATCTTTTTTGATGTAATAAATTTTGAGGGCAAAATTTTTGTGAGATGGGAGACTGTAATACCATGAAATATTAAATCGCACTTGCGATTTGTAATTACGATGATCATAAAACATTAAGCATGATCACAATGATTTCTAGGCAATATACACAAATTTAGTATTAAATTCCAAACGAAATCGTATTTTAGGAAACAGAGTCCACGGTTATGCTCAAAATGTCAAAATACCTAAGAATCAACATAACATTTGCCTAAATCGGAGCTTGCATGAAAAATTGCAATTTTGATGTAAACTGGTGATAATTTGGAGTAATGGTGTTGGCACTTAGACTGAGAACGAAATATCTACAAATTGATATTTTATTTGCCCAAATTGACACCACACGAAGAAAGTATATTAAATTTTTTGGAAAACCAAGGTTAGATTTGAAATCAGGGTGTCGAAAAAACTCAGGGGTAGTATATTTATTTTAGGTGGTTGCGTTCCACATAGCTAGTGCCACACGGTTGTACAGACGCCACGCGGCGCCGTGCGTGGCCGCCAAGTGGCCTCGTCCATGGCCGCCACGTGGAGTCGCGTGGATGCATGACCTCCACGTGGCGTCGTGTGGATGCATGGCCGCCATGTGGCGACACGTGGCACCGTACAAGTCCGCCACATGGCGACGTGCAGAGCTGCCATGGCTGCATGGCCTCTACGTGGGGCCATCTGTCACCTCCGGAGAGCCCAATAAAGGACGATTAAGTTTCTTGGACTTTTCGGGAGTTTTAGAGCTCGGATTTGATCGATTTTGGTGGCGTTGGAAAATTATTATAAATACGGGTCTAATGAAAAGTTCAAATAACTTTAAATCCTTTTTAAGTTTCTCTGAAATCAAGAAAGAGAGAGGTAGAGAGGAGTGAGAAAGTGTCGAAATGCCGCAAACATTTTAGGAAAGCTTCGGGGAAGATTATAGTGGGAGATTTCAACTTTAGTTGAAGCCAAAGTACTGGTTTTTTGAAGTACATGCTCAAATCGAGGTAGGTGAAAAATAATGCACTATTTATGTGTTGCGATAGATTTTATCTTGTGACGTCTCTACTAGTAATTGTTATGCCTAAATAATGTCAAAATTTTTGTGATAATTCGTTAGGTATAATACAATGTTGAGTCGCTTGTGTTCAAGCGATAATGAGGCTCCGCATTTATTTAGAATGCATGCATATTGATAGTATGCATATATTTTGAAAATTATTGTGCAAATCATTAATAAAACTAGAAGATATCACGCATGTGACATTATCGTAATCTGACCAAAATTAGTATATTTTGAAGGGCGTCTCCGGAGTAGCGCTCCCATCTAGCGGGTTTAGCCACCCGCAACCTGAGGGCATTTGACCCTATCCTATATGACATATAGTATGAGAGTGGCGCTCCTATCTAGCGGACTCGCTCTCCGCAGGACGATTGCTCAAAATATGGCATGTAAATTAATTGAGCCCTCTAGTTCAGCCCATCGACGTACTCTAAGTGCTAACTAATAAATGAGCTATTTTAGATAAAAAGAAATTGTATTTTGACAAAAGGTTAAAACAGTTGTTGATGTCTATATAGATTATTGCTTACTGCTTTCATTGCATATCTTACCTAAAAATTGTGCATTACATACATACATATATATTGTATTGTATTTTTAGGGATGATGAAGATGCTCATCATCATACTTAATGTTTTTAGGTACCGATGAAGATATGTGCGCTACAGAACAGTGAGGAAGACTAGCATGTGCTATGAATGTCAAATGTTAGAGAAATGTAATACATGAATATGTACTTGTAAAATAATGGAATATCAATAGAATATATTTGATTTCTTGCTCTTGATTTTCGTAACTGTAAGAGACCGTGAATCACATTTATTGTTCCCGTCTCGTTAACTCGAGCTTACGTGACTAGAGTGTGACAATTGCTATTCTCGACACTAAAACTGGTGGTGGTACAAAGGTTGTCATTTTGATAGAGGAGAAAGAGTTGATTCGACTGGTACTGTTGCTATTCTCGGCAGTGATGAATTTGGTGGTGGTACAAACATGTGAGGAACTAGAAATATCATTCACCCTGAGAACCCTAAATTATAACTTAAACTCAAATGTTTCAATTATTTGCTCTTATAGTAATATCTTCTCATTGAATTTTAACAATTTACACATCATAAGAGCTTATAGGTTGCATCACACCCAAATCCAAAGATAAATCCTACATGTTAATGTCTACACGATATCTTTTACCTATTGAAAGAGACTCTTATAAATCCATATAAGTAGTTTTACTTGATCCAGTTTTTTTTTTAAAAATCTCCATCGAAAATTTCAACTCACAAATAACAGTTGGGAGAATCTCTAATTTGCAAAAAAAAAAAAACTT
Organism: Dactylorhiza incarnata; assembly: GCA_033032865.1. Classification (NCBI taxonomy): domain Eukaryota; kingdom Viridiplantae; phylum Streptophyta; class Magnoliopsida; order Asparagales; family Orchidaceae; genus Dactylorhiza; species Dactylorhiza incarnata. Next base: position 6,418,215 of record JAWHQI010000072.1, read on the forward strand.
AGAGCAATGCTCTCTTGATAAAATAAGAACATCATGATAATAGTGAATTTGTAATTGCACAATCAATTGATACATAATGGTTGTATGCCCTAATGCAAAATAATCTAAAACCTGAATGGAAATTTCAGATATGAAAACAGAACAACACAGAACTGTTGTTAAACAATCCTGAATCGACCTACATGCAATTAGAAATTAAAGACAACTTAACACAAATGTTATCATGTCGATTTCTTTCATTAATTGTCAGAACTGTGTTAAGAACCCTCACAAACACAGAAACACTAATCGAAAATATGTTCGGGCAAAATACGCATGAATCTTTTGCAAATAATCATGGAGAAATAAAAAGAAATAAAGAAACTTACCTAGTTACACGATTATTTGACAATGAGCAAAGAGGCTATGAAGTAAGACTCATCACAGTATGTGCCTAAAAACAAAGTCGGAGGCTCTGAATGGACGAATGAAGTCATAGTCGTCTGTCGAAGACCTGCTCAGAAATGGGGATGGAAGAACAAAATAGGCTTGCTCTGCTTGCCTACCCTTGAAGGAAGAACAATGCCTACAAAAAACGGGGCGAATCTAGTAGCCAAATTTTCAAATTTTACACACCCGATCGAGCACGTGCCTGGGTGTCTTTGTGTGTGGGTCCGCCTATGAGTACAAAGGTTCTCATTTCAATAGAGGAGAAAGAGTTGGTTGAAGCTTGGAGCAGCAGAGCAATATATTTTCTCCATGTTTTCATCATCATAAATCATTGACTAGTTAATGCCACCTCAAAAAAATTCATTTAGAAGTTAGTAATGTTATTTAAGTAGGACTAATATCAAATGAATGGTGTAAAAGTCAATCAAACAAATGAAACTTTAAGTAACTATTTCAAAGTATACCTAAACCTAAGTGTAGATATGTTGGTGTGGTGTTTGCCTCATTCGAATAAAATCAGAATGCTTTTCCCAGCTCACAATCTTCGCCGGCGACACAAAAAACTCCTCTCCCATGGTCGAGGCTGCTGGCGGCATGTCCGGTTGTGAGCGTGTCTTTTCCGGTGACATCAACATCCGTTGTTTCTCGATCTTCTTTCCCTGCTCCTATATCAACATCCACTGGTAGATCGGCCCTACATCAACATCCGCTGATTTCAATTTTTTTTCCAGAGTGCTGAGACATCCATGGGGTGCTGGGGATACTGTACGAAGTGGAGGAGTATTAGAAGAGGGAGTTCTAGTTCAACCGCAATGCTAAACTTGCTGCAACTTATGGGATGATTGTAATATCTGATATTAAGTAATCATAAATTAGAAGTAATTAATCAGAAATTTAACTAAATATTATGGTTATTAACTTATTATGTTACACGAAGAACGAAAAATTAAGTCTGAAATATCACAACTATAAGAATAAAATAAATCAGTAAAAATGGCTTAGTATTTGACAAAACGGATCGAAATCGAATCCGGAACATCGAAAAATCTTAGAATTGAAATCGAAGTTCGTTAGAAAAGACACGATTTTCGATACAACCGACACATGACGGCACATGACATGCATAGCGACCACATTGCACAAATGCATGGTCGACATGTGGCGACATGCATGGTCGACATGTGACAACATGCATGGCCGACATGCGGCGACATGCATGGCCGATATGTGACGACATGCACATGGCCGATATGTGACGACATGCACATGGCCGATATGTGGCGACATGCATGGCCGACACATGGTGTCATGCATGACCGACACGTGGTGTCATGCATGACCGCCACTCAGGGGCGGATCTAAGGGGGGGCCGGCGATTAAAAATATTTTGTGCAAAGTTAATATATATATGTGTATGATCACAGATTATAGCTTCCCACACACCAACAAGAATTAAACAAGTAAAGAAAGTAAATGCAAGAAAAGAAATCACAGCATAACACAAGAAAATATAGTGGTTCCCCAAACTTTGGGTAGTCCACTCTTCTACCCCCTTGGTAGGAATTCACTATCTTGCACTGAGTCTTTTGATAAGGAGACTCTTAGAACCACCCTGAGTCTTTTGACAAGGAGACTCTTAGAACCACCCTGAGTCTTTTGACAAGGAGACTCTTAGAACCAGTACACTGAATTTTTTGAAGAGAGATTCTAAAAACTCTTTTACAATATTTAAGTAAGAATAAGAAAGAAGAAAGAAATAAGAACAAGAATGAATCTTCTTCCTAGCAAGAAGATTGGAAGCACAAGAAGTGAATTAAATCTTTCTTCTATAGAGAGAAGAAGATTTGTAGCTTTTCTCTCTTTGTGAGAGCTATCAGAACTTGCAGCAGAATGACTTCAGAAGCAGGAGAAGAAGAAGTGCTTGAATATTGCTGCAGAACAATTTCTCAATTTTTTCTCTATACTTGGGAGCTCTTCCTCTTTTTCAAATGTAAAATGGTGAATCACTTGTTCTACTTTTTCTGCCGACCTCCTCTTTATTTATAGCTCTGTTAATTCAAAATAATACTATAGGAGGATAATCAATTAGCAGTCAGAGAAATAGAAAGATGAAAATGTTTCCATAATATTTATTTCTGTAGAAGGAAAGAACTAATTCTGATTTCAAATAATGTCCAAATAAGTTTAATCAAATTAGCCAAGAATCAGATATAAGGAAAGAATGATTCAGAACGGCTATAAAATATTGACATTTATTCCATACAAATCAGATCTACTGAAAGAAGGAAAGAGATCTGCCGCATATTTAAATCTGTCATATAAATCGACGTGCGTCGATTACCACTCGACGTAAACGTCGAGTTCTTCTTGGCTGGACGTCGAGAGGAGAATAAGGAAGGTGTGTCGACTAAGGTGCGTCGACTTCTCCATATGCGTCGACTAGAAATCAGAGTAGCGTCGACAACACATACGTCGAAATCTTCCTAAGGTTACTTCGACTCAATCTGAAGGAAACGTCGACTCCATTTCGACGTTGCGTCGAATAGTATTCGACTCATATTTACTTAACCTTATTTTTCTTTCTTAGAATTCATATTCAACTTATTTCTAGGGGTTAAGAGAAATCATTTCCCCAACACATAGTGACTAGACACTCACAACGCCTAACAGATGCCTCTAATGGTCTTCTTTGTACGTGTCCAAACCATCTTAGTCGAGCTTCTCGCATCTTCTCTGCAATTGGTGCTACTCATGTCTTATCCATGATACATTCATTCCTAATTTTATCCAGTCACATGTGTCCACACATCCACCTAAGCATTCTCATCTCCGCAACTCCCATTTTTTGCTCATGTACACAATTCACTGCCCAACACTCAGAACCATAGAGCATCGTTGGTCTAATTGCAGTACGGCAAAACTTGCCTTTAAGTTTTAATGGAACTTTACGATCACATAAGATCCCTGACGCGCCTCTGCACTTCAACCAACCCGCTTGGATTTTATATTTAATACATTATATTAAAATAATTGCTTCACCTTTTGATTGGCCCCCCCCCCAGTCAAAGTTCCTAGATCCGCCCCTGCCGCCACTTGACGACATGTGTCGGCGTGCATGCCTGCCACTTGGCACCTTGCATATATGACCACCACATGACATCGTGCATGGTTGCCACGTGGTGAGACACGGCGCTGCCATAACTGCATGGATGACACGTGACACCATGTATCACCTCTTTAGAGCCTATTAAATAATAATTTGGTGTTTTGGACTTTTTGGGAGTTCTAGAACTCGGATTCATGCGATTTCAGGGGCGTTCGAAAGCCCTTATAAATACCCATCCATTTGAACTCTTTACTCATTCGAATTCCAGTCAAATAAGAGGGAAATTAATAGAGAAGAGGAGAGAGATGAGAGAAAAAATTGAAATTTTGTCGAACATTCAGGAGATCTTCGGAAGAAGTTCTAAAGCTAGAGTTTGACTTAGGAATTCACTTAGTTGTTGCGGAAGCGTTGCCGAAACACCACTGAAGAAATATTCGTGGTGTAGAGTACTGCGGAAGCACTGCCAAAATCCCGAGTCGAGAAGCGAGAAGACTGAGGTAGGTTGAAAATAATACAATATTTATATGTTTAGTCATTATGCTGAAATAATGCCCAAATTTGATAAACATAACGAGGGATGGAATTACGTGTATTCACATAGTAATGATGTCCTGAGTCCCATTGCATGCATTCTGATACTATGAAAATGCATACAGACAAAATATGAAATTGAAATAAATGCAATTGTGGCGTAACACACATGTGTTATGTTGTTATTGTGCAGTCACATGCACGATGCTATGTAAACGCTATTATGAAGTAGTATGCATGCATGATGCTATGTAACGCTATTACGCAGTAGTATACATGATGCTATGTAACGCTATTACGCAGTAATATGCATGATGCTATGTAATGCTATTGTGCAGGAACAATATGATGTTATAAAAGATATTGTACAATATTTGATAAAATAAAATGTGCATGATAAGAAAAGGAATTTTCATGAAAGATACAACATTGTGATTCCACCTCATTTATATTTACATTTTTGTGCAACACTTCATTTCTGCTTATATATATATATTGTGTTATTCTTCTAGGTTGAGCGAGAATGCTCACCAACCTACTTATGTTTTAAGGTACTGATGCGGATATGTGTATCATTGGGCAGTGAGGAAGACCTTTATGTTATTTTGTACTATATAAAATAATATTGTATCAAAGAATGATGTATTCATGTAATCATTGTAAATTATGAATAAAATATGCTGGTTTTGTTGATTCTTGCTCTGGAATGTGTAACAATTAAAAAATCCTCTCCCGAAAGGAAAGTGGTGTATAATGGTACATAATGCGATCACGGACCTTACGCTTACCTGACCAATGAGCACTTTAAACTAGAAAATTGCGTGTTAATTATGTAACTACAAAAATAATAAATGTATATGAGGTTTAGTTTTCTCGTCTTAAGACACCTATTTTGCTTTTCAGGAAATGACCAATAACAATTCACAATTAAATGATCATACAAACGAAGGCAGTGACCAGATAGTCATCCTCTGAGAATGCCTGTAGTAGCCCACAATGTGGATGTTGTTACTCAATTGACAGTAGTCCTAGCCGAAGCTCTACAAAGAGGATCGGTCCCACCTCTAAGATCGGGATCTAACACCGCCCATGCTGAAAGATGGTAGGACATCTTCATGTGAACAAGTCACCCAAAATTTGCAGGTTCAACGAACCCACTCGTCGTTGAAGAGTGGCTTCGTCGGGTAGAAAGAACCTTCGAAGGAGTTGAGTTCCTGGAAGAAAAACGGGTGACTCTTATCGAATTCATTCTGCAAAACGATGTTGCATCATGGTGGAACAATCACACATGCATCCACTTTAAGGGAATGAAGGCTGCCGACATTGCATGGAGTGAATTCGTCAATGGATTCTGCAAGTGGTATTCTCCCATGTCAGCTCGATAGATGATGGAGCAACTTGCCCAGTTGACTCAGGGAACCCTCTCTGTGACGGAATATGAGTCCAAGTTTTATATGATGCTTGAACATGTCCCTGACGTTGCTGGTTCACTGGACCAACAAATGGTTATTGTACAACCCTCATTCTCTGAGGGTGGACCCCCCCAAGGCCACGTAGACAGAAGTCAAGGTCAAAGGGTCAACACAGAGACCAGCAGTCCAAGATAGAAGCAGAAGAGACCCTGGCGAGTATGCAGGCAATACTCGCCAGGTAGGCGAGTATCAACCAGAAGAGCTCGCCGCGCACAGAAGACAGCAGAAGCCCTGGGCGAGTATTGTGTTGGAGCATGCGTTCCGCACTCGTCCGGTTTGAGAATAACAAATCCCGAATGTATTTGATTCTATTTTTATTAATGGTGTGCAGGTAACAGGTATGAGATGTTCACATTTCTGCTGGAGCTAAATTTGAATGTAGGAAAATTTCACTGTCGGAAAATTCCGACAGCTGATGTCGCCCAGGCGACAGCAGAGAAGTTACAACTACTTCCCTCCACGGCAGCACGACGAAAGACAGTTTTGAGCTGTCGGAAATCCGACAGCGATGTCGCCCAGGCGACAGCTCGGAGGTTTCAACAACTGCCCACGACACCACCACGACCGGCAGTTTTGCGTTGTCGGAATTCCGACATCGATGTCGCCCAGGCGACAGCTCGGTGGTTACAGCAACTGCCCGCACGACGGCACTCCAGCGGCAGTTTAGCGCTGTCGGAAAATTCCGACAGTCGATGTCGCCCAGGCGACATCAATTTTCTATAAATTGACTCCTTGTGTTCGTGCATTCAATGAATTGATAATTTCAAGTCCCTTCCTGAGTGTATACGAACCAGAGAGCTCCAGAACCTCAAGAACTCCCATTTTTGCTGAGAAGGTTTGAAATTGAAGACGAGATCGGACGCGCTTCTACATCAACTATCATCTCGAGGCTTCAACCTTCCTTTCAGAGATCTGAATTTCTAGGGAGTTCTTATTTTATCTTGTATTTTCATTTATATACATTTTACTTTGTATTGGTAGGGAAAATCGCTTCCTTGTGCGGAGCGTCTAAGTCCTTGCGTGGCTTAGGGGAAACTCGCTTCCTTGTGCGGAGCGCCCAAGTCCTTGCGTGGCTTGGTGGGAAATCGTGGTCTTGTGTGCTACGTCTAAATCTTGGGAAGATCTAGAGGATAGGCTTGGGCTTGGTCTAGGGAGAGACAAGTGATAGCCTTCCGATCCTTGGGAGAAGGATTGGTAAACAAAAAGAAATTTACATTTGTACGCCTCCGATTTCTAGCGATATAGAAATCAAATTTATGTAAACACTTTGTCATATAATATAATCATGTCTCTTTTGTGTTTACATGATTTCTATCACTTGGCGTAATCTCAATTATATTGTGTTCTAAGTTTTCAATTCTAAATCTAAATTGTTTATTTCAATCTCTTTTATCATAAAACAATTTAGTACTTATTTCTAAAATTGCAAATTCATAATTTTCTATTTATTTAGCTAAATTGTTATTTTACCTTCGCATATTATAAAATAATTTAGTAATTTTCTTAAAATTATAAAAAGAATTTTTATTCCCTTATTCACCCCCCTCTAAGGGCGCCGTAAGATCCAACAACATATTGGCCCGGCGTGTGCGAGCAGCACCCAATACTCGCCAGATGGGCGACTATGGCATGGTACTCGCCGAGTAACCTATAGTCGCCGGGTTGGGGGCTGGGATATAAAAAGCCCCCCTACCTTTTGGTTTTCCTATAAATAGGACCCCAGGGGTACTTGGATTGGCACCTGGACTTGAGCTTTTGGACCCCGATTCCCGAACTCTCGAGCCCGTCACCTTTGCTTTCAGCCAAGTCGGTGCCTTCCCTGTACCTAGCTCGGCCACTTTGGTTTCGGAGGGGAAGACTCTCTTGAGCTTCTGGGTACGTGGTGGGACCTCCCTGTCGCAGCACCTGGGGTCCGGTTCGTTGCTCTTCTAGCTTCGTCGTAGTCGCCAGCCAAGTCATCTCGTTGGACTGCTGGGCGTAGCCTTCGGCTGCATCGGTCCAAATTTTGAGGTCAGGATTTTCCTGGCGTCAACACTTTGGTGCGGTGAGCGTGGACCGTAGTCGTTGGAAGAAAGCCCAGTAAGAAGGCGAGATGGTCGTAGTTGGCGACCATGAGGAGGTAGTCGGCAACCCGTCCGCAAGTGGCGAGTTCGTGACGTTGGCAGTTTTCGAAGCCTTCGCGCAGCGCATGGAGGGGATCTTGCAAGAAGCGCTTCAGCCGCGCGCCGAGGTCACGACGACCTCGCCGCATCGCCCGGTTCTGACCAAGAGAAGGAGTCCCCCTCGGCGAGCAGGAAAGGAGCATGTGGAGGATGAGACCGAGCGACCAAGGAGGTCGCAGTTCTACCAGCAGACATCGCAAAGGATCCGCTTCCGCGAGACGGAGGAGTAGGCGAGATACCAGGATACTCGCCCATATGGCGAGTATGGTGGTGATACTCGCCAGGTGAAGGATCATCTCTGGGTAGGAGGGAGGAGCCCCTTCTGCGAGGAGATCCTTGCCGCGCCAGTGCCAGAAGGATTCAGAGATCCCGCTATGAATTATTGCTCGGGGAGAGACGACCCTATCTGTCAGGGGAACAGACGTAACCGGAAGGGTAACCAGAGGAGGAATAGGGATCGAGTCAGCCAAGGATGTCAAGGAAGTATCAAGGTCGGGGAGGTAGGAGTGAGTTTTGGAGAAGCGGAGCTCGGATCTTTCCGCAAAGCGAATTTAATTTCCACCAGGCCTACCGCCAGAATGTCGCTCCGACCTCTCAAACACCACCCCCGCTAGAGGAAATCACCTTCTCGGAGGAGGGCATGTTAAGGGATGAGAATCCCTTCCATGAGGCCCATGTGATTGATGCGATCGTCGAAGACTTCACCGTCGACCGAATCCTGGAGTGCAACGAGGGTTCGGTCCGTGTCATTTTTACGTCGTTCTCACGAACACGTTTGACAACCTGGAAGTCGAGGCGAGCAGGATGACGGCCTCGGACGGTCCTCTTTTCGATTTCTCAGATAAGCAAAAGAAGGCGGACGCGGCAGGAAGATCAGCCGCCGTCGGGAAGCTTAATCTAAGAACAAAGGAGAGCTGTTGGAAAACACTTGGAGCGGCGACAACCTGGAAAGGTTTTACTCCTAAGCGGGAGTATGTGCATCTCACCCCTGTAAATTTATTGTTCATAAATAAATTCATCACCCCCCCTGAAACATGGGGTAGAAAAGAGTTGTTTACATTAACCTCAAATTGAAAATGAGTTTTCAAAGCAAAAGAAGAAGACCAGTGAAGTCGATCTCCACGCTAGGTTGGGAAATGTGCCTCCGACTTAACCCTCGTAAAAACTCAGAACGGATGATGGGACAATGCCTCGGGTGTGCGTTCCCTTAAGTTCAAGCCTCTACAATGACGGCCGAGATCAGCTCCCCCCTTGCACGTTGGCCGCGGTTCCCACCGACCACATTTCTCGTCCGACTGAAGAGATTACCAGGAGAAAAGTCTGGACGCCGACCTCCCGATTCGGCGAAGAGATGATCGATTTAACTAGCTCAGGGGACCCTTGAATAAAGGTGTCGTGTACCCTCAAGAGCTGAAAGCTCGCAGCGAAGCAAGCCATTTTTTTTAAAATATTGTGTCCGATCATGTGAGTTGGTGTGCTTAAGTGTGCTTAACTCCCTGCTAATTTATTGAGCAACAGGAAGCAGGTTTGATCCACATCCAGCATCCAAGTAGGGTGGAGGCCTCGGGATGGTATGTCCCCTTGGACCTCCCCGACTGCCACTCCCTGCTTGACGTCATCCTGCATCAACATTCGACACCGCAAGTTGGAACACGAGCCTCCGACTACACCCTCGTAAAAACTCAGAACGGATGATGGGATGGTGCCTCGGGTGTGCGTTCCCTTAAGTCCAAGCCTCTGCAATGACGGCCGAGATCAACTCCCCCCTTGCACGTTGGCCGCGGTTCCCACCGACCGCACTTCTCATCCGACTGAAGAGATTACCAGGGAAAAGCCGGGAAGCCGGCATTACAACTTTGGGAAAGGGCAAGACCGATTCGACCGACCGAAGAATGGAGACATTCCGGCATCCAAGTAGGATGGAGACCTCGGGATGGTGTGTCCCCTTGGACCACCCCGACCGTCATTCCTTACTTTATAACATTCTTCGTCGACATCCGGTATCCAAGTAGGATGTAGGCCTCGGGAAGAGGTGTCCCTCCCGACCTCCCCGACTGCCATTCCTTATCTCTTTCCCTTAAAAAAGTCCATTTTTATTAAAATAATTCTAACGAACTCTTCACCAGGTGCAAGGCAAGGCCTTGAGAGCATGTGTCCCTCGGGACCCTCCAAGTGCCCCTCATGACTAGACTCAAGCAGAAGGAACCATTGAAAAGGCGAGTATGAAGGTAATACTCGCCGGATAGGCGAGTATATACCTGCGAGTATACACAGGCGAGCATACAGGTGCGAGTAGGCAGGCGCGAGCATTCAATCTCGCCCCAAGCCGAAGAGCCTAGCGAGCACTCAATCTCGCCCCGATCCTAAGAGCCTAGCGAGCATTCAATCTCGCCTCGAGCCTAAGAGCTTAAGCGACAGTCAAGACAGGAAGCAGGGCAGAAGAAACAGGCGAGCAAAATTTTGTCCTTTATCATTTGTATGTTTGATGTACATTACAAAAAAATCTTAAAAGGGCTTACAAAAGGTCGCCGGGCGAAACAAAAAAGGGTGCCCAGGCGACTAGGCGTCATCCTCGCCATCAATATCAACATCTGGTTCATCGCCGCCATCGTCATCATCCTCGTCCTCGGAGTCATCATCCTCGGAGTCACCAGACAGCTGGGAAGATGCTCGCAAGGGAGAGGTGGACTCCTCGGCGAGCAGCACCGGGATGAGGTCCACCACTGTCAGCTCCATCGCCGCCGGCTTCAGAAGGTCGTCCGCCTTCATTTGGCTCAGGATGACAGTCCTCGTTGCTCGCGCGATCTCCCGACGAATGCGAGGCATATCGTCGCCAAGAATCATGATCTGCTTGCCGACCCTGGAGGGGCCCGCCACCGCTGGTTGTTGCTCGGCAGGCCGAGTTTCCAGCTCAGCGATGCTAACTTGGGCGGCCTCCAAGGCCAGCCGGGTGTCGTCCAGCTCCTTCTCCAGCTGGGAGGTCTTCTTCGCCATCTCCACTTCGGCGGCCTGCAAAAAGAGAAGACGCAAAAGGTAAGCAAACTATTCGGCAAAGTGGCGAGTATCCCACAAGCGAGTATAGAAGCGAGGCGAGTACCTCATGCTCCTTCTCTTTGAGCCCCATGGCGACCATCTTCTTACTTTGGATCTTGATCACCCCTTCATACTCGAGCAATCGCCTTGCTGTCGAATGGGCCAGCTCGGCAGATCGCAGCAGAGATCGCGAGGTTTGGTGAGCGAGATACTCGGAGGTCTCCTCCTGCAGTCTCTCGGCATCCTCGCGACCATAGACGGTGTGGAGCACGTCGAAGCCCTCGCTCTTATCCTCCCAGTCCTCCGACCATGGCGAGAGGTTGGAGCTTAGAGACACCACGTGGGCGCTCTCCGTCCAAGTCACCAAGGGGAGACCATAGAGATCCTCGCCACGTCCACCCAGGTTGAAGTTCGGATGGGTGAAAGGCTCGCCAGCCTCAGAAGGCCTTCTTGCCAAGGTCCCTATGAGCGACCTCCTTCTTCTTCCTCAAGGGCTCGGAGGGCTCGCCCCTCTCCTTCCGCTTCTTCGAAGGCCCAGATCCTTCGCCGACGATCAAGGGCTCATCGCCTCCTGGCGACAAGTCGATGGGCGAGTAGACCCCATCCCCGCGAGCAGAGTTCCCCGCACCTCCCTGTGTGGAAGCCGTCGCCTTCACCACCACGGGAAGAAGCTCGCGTGGCAGAACATGGACTGCTGCAACAAGAAGAGAGGTAATTACAGTTAGTCGCCAGAACGAAGACGAAGAGCGAGTAGTACGAACACTCGCGCAATAGGTTACCTTCGCCCGGAAACACCTCAGCAAGTTCGTCTACTCGCCTCCTCCAGAATACCACATCAAGGCGGCGATTCTTGAAGGATTCGAGCAGTTTCTCGCCACCCTCGTTCAAGAAGGAAACCCCGAAGACGCTCTCCGGCGGCTGGAAGGACCTTTCGGGGATCGCTTGGAAGTCGCCAGCGATGACGACTAGTCGCTATCCCCAGCGATGGTTCTTCTTCGCCGTGCCGACCAGTGTGCAGACATGGCTGCACAAGAAGACGACGCCCTCGCCTGTCGCCATGAAGTGAAATATCCGCCTGAAGACGGAAAGGTCGAAGGCGATCCCCTGGTCGCGCAGATAGCAGAGGAACCCCACGATCATCGCCACCCCATTGGGGTTGATCTGGGCAGGGACTATCCCAAAGTAACGGAGTATCTGAGAGAACTCCGTCCACAGTGGTAGTCGCAAGCCCACCTCGAAGTGGCGAGTAGGGAATATCCGCTCAGAGGTCAAGACGGTGTTTAGTCGCTCGCCCTGGCGAGGAAGCCGAGCGACAAACCCAGGCGGGATGTACTTCGCCTTGAAGATCTCCAAGTCCTTCTCAGTCGTGACAGACTTCTTGAAGGTGGTCGCCGCGAAGTTCTTGGCGTGATTGGCACGCCGAACAGTCGCCTCGTCATACATCTTGGAGGAGAGAAGTAAAGGGAGGCGAGTATCAAAGAAGACAAGAAGAGGAGAGGAAGATAGAAGATACTCGCGTATGAGTTAGAAGGTCGCCGAAAGCGTAATAAATACTCACCCACCCCCCTATTTATAGTAGTCGGGTAGCTTGGCTTATCAGGCACGACGACGCGATCAGAAATAAGGGGGTGGCGAGTATTAAGTTGAAGTCGCCAACTCAGCAGCACGCGCCAGCAAGGAGTCGACCTCCAAGGCGCGAAGACCTGCAAGAAAAAACATGAAAGAAGCTCGCCATGCATAGGCGACACGCAGACAATACTCGCCAAAATGAAAGAAGATAGAAAAAATCAAGACAAAAAATCTTTCACAGAAAAAGAAAGCAGAGCAAGTAATGGAGGTCGAGTTTCCAATACTCGCCTAAATACTATGACATCAAATCAAAAATGTTCCAGAGTTACAAGGGTACTCGCCAAGGGCGACATAACATGGAAAGGAGAAAATAAAGAAGGACAACATCTAAGGAGGCGCCTGAATATTCGGCTGAGGATCCGGAGGCTGAGGATGTCGCCCGACCCAGCCCAAGCTGCGAGCTCGCTTGAAGTGCTCGAAGGCTACGGACATCGCATCCTCGCCCTGCCGCAGCTGATCTTCAATCCTCTCCAGCCGACCGACCGAGCCCATACTCGCACGCATCCCCACCATCTCGTCATGATGCAGCTGCTGGCGATGCTCGAGTCTCGCAACTCGGCGCTCTAGGTCGCTAACGATGTGAAGGTGAGATTCTGCACCAGCCAGGCGAGTATCGAACTCTTCCAGCCGCGATACTCGCACCTCCAACTCAATCAAGCGACGATGAGCGTCAGTGCTCGCCAGGCGCTCAACCCGCTACTCCATGTCAGTCAGGCGGCGATGGGGCTCGCTGACCGCCAAACGCTCTAGCTTCGCCTCCAGATCCAAGATCGCGCGAGTGGCCTTCTCTTGATACTCGCGAGAAGGAAGCCCGACGGCGTCAATCAAGGCTCCTATGGGAGTGCGAGCGCGAGCTGCAAAAAAGGGTAAAAATTTAAGGGCTTTGACGACTAAAGGAACCAAGCGAAAATAATGGCGACTATCACAAATGGCGACCAAGTACCTGGCCGAGGACTGCGAGAATGACGGTGAGGAGAGCCCCTGCCTCGCTGAGGAGACGTGCTGTGATGATGATCGCCTCGCCGAGTAGGACGGGACCCAGCGGTCTGATCCCGGCTAGGAGGCGCGTTCCCACGACCGCGACTATCAGATGGTCGCCCTCCCCCCCTCGGAGGAAAGAAGCCCGAAGGGCCCTCAGTCCCACCACGGCGCGAGGATTCGCCTTGGTGAGTAGAAGGAGCGGTCGAAATCGAAGGGCGCTGCTCGCCCTGAGTCGTGACGAGAGGAGGAAAAGGAGGAGGTGGCGGAAGCCCACCCAAAGGCAGCTGCGAGCTGCTCGCCAACCCCGAAGAATCAAGAGGCGGTGGTGGTGGAAGCACGTTGCTCGCCAGAGGAGCCCGTTGCTCGCTCATTGGTCTCCTCTCCAGCAAAGAGCTGTGGAGAACTCGCGCCGAACGCCCACCACCCCTAGGCGAGATCATTGACGACGATCTCAGAGGAGGCACGGCCAGAGGCTCCTCCTGAGCACTGATGGTAGACGAATCTGCGAGCATAGCAGAAATATTTAGCGACTACGGACCAAGTCAAGACTAATCGAGAAGGCGACGAGTAGGAAGCTCTCTACCTCGCGCAGGAGCGAGATTATCCGATTGATTCTGGGCCGAGGTCCCAGGCATGCTCGCCTCCTCGGCGACATTTGGAGCAGGAGGATCGGCAGCCGGCGAGTCACCCTCGTGAGAAAGCCCCAAGTCGTCCAGCAGCTGCTGATGTTGGTCGCCCAAAGGGGCGGCGACATCACCTTCAGCGACCTTCTTTTTCCCTTTCTTCTTCTTCTTCGCGAGCCTCTTCCTCTTCCTAGAAGCGAGGAAATCCTCAGCCTCGTGACCTGGGCGCGGAGGGAGCGAAGAACCGTCGAACAGGCCAACAAGACCAGCCATGACCGCCTTAGCCTCTGCAGCATAGTCGCGCGTCATCTTGAGCGAGTTCAAAAAAGACGTGCCATCAGAGGCCCCTGCCCCTCTATTTATAGAGCTCGAGCGTCGGCCAGCGAGATGCCGAGTATAGACCAAATACTCGCCAGAAAGACAGCTCGTCGAATAAGGGTTGGATGATTCTTTCCGAGCAACTACGTTACTCGCAAAGAGCGGGGATTGTGTACAACCCTCATTCTCCGAGGGTGGACCCCCCCCCCCCCCCCCAAGGCCACGTAGACAGAAGTCAAGGTCAAAGGGTCAACACAGAGACCAGCAGTCCAAGATAGAAGCAGAAGAGACCCTGGCGAGTATGCAGGCAATACTCGCCAGGTAGGCGAGTATCAACCAGAAGAGCTCGCCGCGCACAGAAGACAGCAGAAGCCCTGGGAGAGTATTGGCCCGGCGTGTGCGAGCAGCACCCAATACTCGTCAGATGGGTGACTATGGCATGGTACTCGCCGAGTAACCCATAGTCGCCGGGTTGGGGGCTGGGCTATAAAATGCCCCCCCCCCCCCCCCACCTTTTGGTTTTCCTATAAATAGGACCCCAGGGGTACTTGGATTGGCACCTGGACTTGAGCTTTTGGACCCCGATTCCCGAACTCTCGAGCCCGTCACCCTTGCTTTCAGCCAAGTCGGTGCCTTCCCTGTACCTAGCTCGGCCACTTTGGTTTCGGAGGGGAAGACTCTCTTGAGCTTCTGGGTACGTGGTGGGACCTCCCTGCCGCAGCACCTGGGGTCCGGTTCGTTGCTCTTCTAGCTTCGTCGTAGTCGCCAGCCGCCAAGTCATCTCGTTGGACTGCTGGGCGAGTAGCCTCCGGCTGCATCGGTCCGAATTTTGAGGTCAGGATTTTCCTGGCGTCAACAGTTATGTTACGACTAGGATGCATACTTCAACCACTACCAATCCCTACTTAGAAGTGGGAAGACATCTCTGTAGATTTGGTAGTAGGTCTTCCGAGGACGTCAGCTGGGAACAATGCAATCTGGGTAATCGTTGACAGACTCACAAAATCCTCTCACTTCTTACCCATAAGAGTAGGCGAATCAATGTCAAGATTAGCACAAAAATACATCGATCGTATTGTAGCTTTACATGGAGTCCCGATATCGATTATATCTGGCCGAGATCCGAGATTCACTTCAAGGTTCTGGAAGGCATTCCAAGAAGCTCTGTGAATGCGACTCAACTTCAGTACTGCATCTCACCCCCAGACAGATGGGCAGACTGAACGAACAATCCAGACCTTGGAAGATTTGTTTAGAATGCGTGTCCTTGATTTTGGAAGCAGCTTAGAGCAACATCTTTCTATGGCACAATTCACTTATAACAATAACTATCATTCAAGCATTTAAATGACACCGTGTGAGGCTCTTTACGGAAGAAGATGTTGAACTCCTATGCGTTGGTTCGAAGTTGGAGAGAAGACAGTGCTAGGGCCACAGTTAATAGAAGATTCTCAGAAAGCTATCCAACATGTCAGAGAACGACTTCAGATTGCTTATGCAAGATAGGCAGAAGAAATATTATGACCAGAAGCATAACGATGTGGACTTCCAGATTGGAGAGCACATATTCTTGAAGGTGAAGCCAGGACCGGGCATCAAAAGATTTGGAAGCAGCGACAAGTTGAAGCCTAGATATATTGACATGTTGGAGATCCTAGATAGAGACGGACCAGTCGCCTACAGACTTGTGTTACCTCTAGTTACAAGTGGGATACATAATGTATTCCATGTATCAATGCTGCGACGATACATCTACGATCCATCTCATATCATCCAGTTCGATACAGAGATGTTAGAAGTGCATCCAAATCTCTCCTACGAAGTCATCCCAGATTAAGTCATAAACCGCAAGGAGAAGCAGTTGAGAACTAAGACAATACCAACAGTCAAAGTCACTTGAAAAGGGCGATTAGCAGAAGAAGCCACCTGGATGCTCGAAGACAACATGAAAAAGAGATACCACGATCTATTTTGAGGTAACAAATTTCGAACGAAATTTTCATAAGTGGCGGAGAATGCAATATATGATATTAAGTGATCATAAATTAGAAGTAATTAATCAGGAATTTAACTAAACCTTATGGTTATTATGTTAACACGAAGATCGAAGAATTAAGTCTGAAATATCGCAAGCTATAAGAATAAGATAAATCAGTAACAACGACTTAGAATTTGACAAAACGGAGGTCGAAATCGAATCCATAACATCGAAAAACCTTAGAATCAACATATAAATTGTTGAAATCATAGTTCGTTAGAAAAAACACTATTTTCGATACAACCGACACATGTCGGTATATGGCATGCATAGTCGCCACGTTGCACAAATGCATGGCGAGATGTGGCGACATGCTTGACCGACATGTGACGAAATACATGGCCGACATGTGGCGACATGCATGACCGACATGTGGCGACATGCATGGCCGACATGTGGCGACATGCATGGACGACATGTGGCGACATGCATGGCCGACATGTGGCGACATGCATGACCGACACTTGACAAACATGTGTCGGTGTGCATGCGTGCCACTTGGCACCTTGCATGACCACCACATGGCATCATGTATGGCTTCCACGTGGTGACACATGGCACTGCCATAGCTGCATGGATGGCACATGTCACCTCTGGAGAGCCCAGTAAATAACAATTTGGTTTTTTAGACTTTTCATGAGTTCTAGAACTCGGATTTAGGCGATTTCAGGGGCGTTGGAAAGCCCTTATAAATACCCATCCATTTGAACTCTTTACTCATTCGAATTCCAGTCCAATCAGAGGGAAATTAAAAGAGAAGAAGAGAGAGCGAGAGAGAAGAGAAAGTATCATAATTTTGATGAACTTTCGGGAGATCTTCGGGAGAAGTTATAGAGCTAGAGTTTGACTCAGAATTTCACTTAGTTGTTGCGGAAGCGCTGCCGAAACACCGCCGAAGTAATGTTCATGGTGTAGAGTACTGCGATAGCTCCACCAAAATCCCGAGCCGAGGAGCGAGAAGACTGAGATAGGTGGAAAATTAAACAATATTTGTATGTTTAGTCATTATGCTGAAATAATGCCCAAATTCGATAAGTATAATTCGAGATGGAATTAATTATGTGTATTCACGTAGTAATATATGATGTCCTGAGTCCCATTACATGCAATCTGATACTATGAAATGCATACATACCAAATATGAAACTGAAATAAATGCTTTTGTGTCGTAACACACACGATGCTATGTTGCTATTGTGCAGTCACATGCACGATGTTATGTAAACGCTATTATGCAGTAATATGCATGATGCTATGTAGCGCTATTATGCAGTAATATGCATGATACTATGTAATGTTATTGTGCATGAACACCGCGATGCTATGAAAGGTACTGTATAGTTTTTGATAAAATAAAATGTGCATGATAAGAAAATAGATTTTCATGAAAGATACATCCTTGTTATTCCACCTCATTTTTGTGTAGCACTTCATTTCTATATACATATTTATATTGTGTTATTTTTCAAGGGTGAGCGAGAATGCTCACCAGTCTACTTATGTTTTTAAGTACTGATGTGGATTTGGGCACCATTGTGCAGTGAGAAAGGCTTTTATGTTATTTTGAACTATGTAAAACGATATTGTATCAAAGAATAATGTACTCTTGTAAACATTGTAAATTATGAATAAAATATGCTAGTTTTTTTTATTCTTGCTCTGGAATGTGTAACAATTAAAAAGCCATCTCCTCATATTTAAGTTTACTGTTTCCGCCTCATTAAATCGAGCTTATCGGGTCAGGGTGTCACAATGATAGTGAGCAGGTGGGAGATGGTGAGGGTCACGAAGAATGTTCGGCTTTCAGAGAGTCCATTTTTCATCCACCGCAAGGATGTTCATATGAAGTTCAAGTTTTTGGGATACCTTTTGTGGGTTTGCTAATTGTCTCTCTCAAATCTCTCTCATTTTGGTTATTTTAGTTCATTTTTTTATTGATAATACTGCGAAGAAAACCTATAAATTGATAGATTACTTGATGCTGCCTATTGGGATTTTCTCTTAGCTACTATATTTTATATTGCATCTGAAGTATAAAAGAGAGCTAAAGTCACAATAATTTGATTTCAGTGATTTTTCCTCTTCTCCTTGGTTTTTTTTCTCCAGATTTCTGCTACCTTGGTTTACATTCAGCACTGGAGGCCAACCTGGAAAAAATCACATCACACCATGCTTTTCATAAGTTGTGATCTGCTAAGTTTGGTTATATTCTGATCTGCTGAACTTGGTTATATTCTGCTGAACTAGTTTTAGAAGTTGTGATTTTATGTTGATTACTTAGAAAAATGTATAGATAAAATGAAGATTGTGTATAGATTTTTTTTTATGCCGTGTAATTTAAGAAACTTTATTATTTTATTTTATTTCCTAAACTTTTAACAGCTTTATATTTTTTTTTTTTACAAAACTTTATTTTTAACAAATAATTTTTATATACAGCTTTTTGAACTGCTTTGCAAACATTATTTTAGATTTGCACTGCAAATTTTATTTTCACAAACATTAGTGATGTGCACCCGTAAAGATGATACGTGATGTGGTCCCACAAAACGTTCAGGCAGTGCATTCGGGCAGTGCGCTAATGAACATCACTCGCCTCATTTGGTGGAGAAAATGGGGTTGACCAAGATAAACCCCACTATCCTCGTAACCACCCATCATGGGGTGCAAATAGTAAAATCCCTCATCATGGGGTGTAAATAGTAAAAATACCCCTTCATGACGTGCAAATAGTAAAATCCCTCATCATGGGGTGCAAATAGTAAAATCCCCCATCATGGGGGCAAATAGTAAAATCCTCCCACATGTGGGTGTAAATAGTAAAATCCTCCAACATGTGGGTGTAAATAGTAAAATCCTCCAACATGAGGGTGCAAATAGTAAAATCCCACATCATGAGGTGCAAATAGTAAAAGCACCCATCATGGGGTGAAAATAGTAAAATCCTCCAACATGTGGGTGTAAATAGTAAAATCCTCCAACATGGGGGGTGCAAATAGTAAAATCCCACATCATGAGGTGCAAATAGTAAAATCCCCCATCATGGGGTGCAAATAGTAAAATCCTCCAACATGTGGGTGTAAATAGTAAAATTCTCCAACATGTGGGTGCAAATAGTAAAATCCTTCAATACGGTCTGCATATAGCAAATAATACGGTTATGGTGTGCACATAACTATATCCGCCATATCACCGCAAAACTATACAAAATGGTGCGCGCGTAGCTATATTCATGATAAGTGTGCGTATAACACATAAATTGGTTATGGTGTGCGGGTAGCCGCATAACCACCATAACCACCCTAACCACCCATTTAATTACGAAAATGCCACCCTCAAAAACTATAAATAGAACCCCAAGGCTTCTCTTTATTCCATCTTCTCCTCCTCCATCTCTCCCCCTTTTGAGACTTTCTCTCTCTCAGGCCGAGAAATCCTCCTACGGATTTTCTCACTCCTCCTTCTTCCTTGCGCGCTCACAAGCGCCACCTCCTTGCGCGCTCACAAGCGCGCGTCCTCCTTGCGCGCGTCCTCCTCGCGCGCTCCCAAGCGCGCGTCCTCCTCGCGCGCTCACCAGCGCGCGACCTCCTCGCGCGCTCACCAGCGCGCGACCTCCTCGCGCGCTCACCAGCGAGCGACCTCCTCGCGCGCTCACACGCGCGCCTCCTCCTCGCGCGCTCACACGCGCGCCTCCTCCTCGCGCGCTCACAGGCGCGCCTCCTCCTCGCGCGCTCACAGGCGCGCCTCCTCCTCGCGCGCTCATAGGCGCGCGTCCTAATCGCGCGCTCACAGGCGCGCGTCCCTCCTCGCGCGCTCACAGGCGCGCCTCCTCCTCGCGCGCTCACAGGCGCGCGTCCTCCTCGCGCGCTCACAGGCGCGCCTCCTCCTCGCGCGCTCACAGGCGCGCGTCCTCGCGCTCACAGGCGCGCGTCCTCCTCGCGCGCTCACAGGCGCGCCTCCTCCTCGCGCGCTCACAGGCGCCTCCGTGCGCTCCGCTCAAAGCGCGCCCCCGTGCGCTCCGCTCCAAGCGCGCCCTCGTGCGCTCCGCTCCAAGCGCGCCTTCGTGCGCTCCGCTCCAAGCGCGCCTTCGTGCGCTCCGCTTCAAGCACGCCTCTGTGCGCCCAAGGACAAGCACGCCTCTGTGCGCTCAAGGACAAGCACGCCTATGTGCGCTCAAGAACAAACGTGACAGCCACCGTAAAGACCAACACTCCAAGCTCCTCTCGCGCAGTAGGAGACAAGCCACAGAGACAAAGACACCCAGAGCGCATCGATCCAACCTTTGAACAGCATTCAAAGCCTCAAAAGCACGTAGAGCGGAGCATTCCCCTCTGCAGCAGGCAGAAGACTTAGCTCCGTGAGCGGTGGCCTGTCACCCTTCGAACACCTCTCTCTCTCTCTCAACAATTGTAACGAGAGGCGGTCTGTCGCCCTCGAGTTCTTCAAAAAGCTCTGTACAACCAATAAATAGTGGAAGTTTTGATCGGCACAGATCCGACCACGTGGTTTTTCACCCAGTTTACGGGTTTTCCACGTTAAAAAAAATTGCCTTGTCAGCTTTCCCTTTTTCTGTGACTATTTGCGTGCTCGAACGCTCCCGGGCTAAGGCGGTCCAATTTAGTCCGATCTACCAGAGCCTTGAGTGATCCGCAACAATTAGACTCCGTTCGTTTGATAGATTTTGAGAGACAGAAATTGGTTTTGGCCGAAAACCTATGACTCAGAGGTTTGGGAAATGAGCAAAAAATAAATTCTTGTTGTTGAAACCAGCAACTGGTCTCTTGAGTTCGGACCCACTGGGGGTGTAGCCGATGCTTATTTCTCCCTCACTAGACTCTCTCGACGGTGGATGCTGGAAACGGAATAGACCCAAGGCTGAAGCGAGGAGGTCCCGCCACACACCCGGAAGATCTTAGAGAGCTTCCCCTCCCAAACCAAAGCTCAACCGGGCACCTTGGAGGGCACTGGCTGCCAACCAAAACTAGCCTAGAGGAGAGGATGCTCTAAAATCGGATCTCCTCCAAGGTGCCCTTAAGGGTCTATTTATAGTTTTCCTAGGCTGGTCTGTAAATAGCATGAATCCGCCTTTTAAATTTACTAAAGGCACCCCAAATTGGTCTACGAATAGCCTAACTCCGCTGTTCTGAAGGGCTATATGCAGACCACAAGGGGTATTATGGTCATTTCCTCCTCACTGCTTTCTGGGCGAGTGGTCCGTTAGGGAACCACTCGCCGAGTTCCCGCCTGACTGGGCGAATGATCAAGCCTCTGAGCGAATGGTCCGTGGAGGCATCACTCGTCAGGCTCCCACTCGCCTGCAGCCTACCCCCACTAATCTGGGGATCCTTTTTCCTATCTTGGTACGGGCAAATGGTCTGGCTGACCCCTGTCCCATCAACTGACTCGAGGGACCCACTCGCCAAATACGGGTTGTACACAATCCCCGCTCTTTGCGAGTGGCTCGCCCACTCGGAAAGAACAGTCCAATCCCTTATTTGGTGAGTGCTTGTTGAGTGGGCCCCGCAAGATTCTGTGGGTCCCACCGTTATCCTATATATATATACATCCCGTGTCCGGTTTTTTCTGGACCACTTCCCCATTTCGGCTCAGGATTTCTTCTCTCTCTTGACCTTTTGCCACTTCCAATGTCTTCTCATAAGCCTTCCGCGAAACCCCTTTCGCAAGAGATGATCGAGCGCCTGGCCGCGGCCCAGGTTGCAACCGCCCCGAAAACTGCCAGATTCGCTCCCTGGCTGACATCCAAGCGAGACCCAAGCGTCCCGTACGTCTCGCGGCGAGCCAAGACGATTCGGTTGAATCGTCAAAAAGGCGAGGCCGTGTCCGAATCTCCGGCGCGTACTCCTGTTGACCTCGGGACCCAGGTATGGGAATTCCTCCCACCTTACCTTTTAGTTCGGACCCTTACTCCAAAGTTGTTTTGACCACTCGCAGGGGACCTCGGTGCCAGAGGACGGCCACGCGGTCGTCTTGAATAGTGTCGCGGCGCCACCCCCCGAGTCTGAGGGACCTCCTCCAGATCTGGCCCTGGCTCCTCCCCCTCCTCCGGGCGAGACCGTACTTCAGTCCAGTAAGTTTTGGGAATCCTTCCGATTTACCTTTGAGACGGATTGTTTCTGACCCTCAACTTTTTGCAGTCCTCAACCCAGACGTCTCGCTACGGGACACTATTCCTCCGCCTTCCCCAACCCAGCGGAACCTTTCTGTTACAGCGAATGAGCAGAGGGTCCACCCCGAGCGGGAGCCGGGTCAGCACCTCCGTGCTGAAGATAGCGCGAATCCTCCGGCGGATGATCAGGCTCCTCCTCCCCCGCCTTTCCGCCCCGGAAAAGGGAAGGTTTTCCCCCCTTTCGCCGGTTTGCCCGAAGTACACCTCCATACTTCTCGCCCCTCCGGCCACAGGGTACCTGCCCCAGGTGAGGCTTCTATCTTGTCCTCGCCGCATTCACTAACTTCATCGTATTGATCCTTTTATAATCTCGTAGGGTATCGGGAGGTCTCCCCCCCTGAGTCCTACTATGAGGGGGAAGACGGGGTGCTCTCGCCCCTTCCCTCCCCAGGTGATCTCGCTGACTTCTTGGGTGACTCATCTGACCACGTGACCCTGAAGGAGCGAATCACGGAGATCTTTGGGAAGCTTATATATCTCCAGCGAAATGCTGCCGGCCAGGTGGATGAGGAGAAGCTGGAGATCAAGCGCGAGCTGAAGGAACTCCGGAGGGACTACTCGCGGCTTCTCGCGACAGTGGAGCGACTGGGGGGCGAAGGTGGGGAGCTGTCGCCTGAAAGGCACGCGGCGAGAGCCCGGGACCAGCTCCAACTGGCTTCCCACGAGATCACCAACATGATGACATACTACCGTCAGCGAATGCCCCCAGAAGCAGGGTCGCGAAAGCGAGGTCGATGGGTTTGGGTGGAGTACTGACCCAGACGCCGTAATCTCTTTCTTTTCCTACCCGCCTCGCCGCGAGTGTCGAACATTAATATTTGTCTGTAATAACTATGTATATTATGATTCTGAGAATGCTCTATTTATCGCTATTTACTTTCCTCAGCCTGTCTGATTGTCGCCGAATGATATGCTTTGCGAATGCTTACCTAACCATTTTTGCTTCTTTCATAACCTGCCTTGGTACTGCCGAATGATATGCTTTGCGAATGCTTACCTAACCATTTTTGCTTCTTTCATAACCTGCCTTGGTACTGCCGAATGATATGCTTTGCGAATGCTTACCTAACCATTTTTGCTTCTTTCATAACCTGCCTTGGTACTGCCGAATGATATGCTTTGCGAATGCTTACCCAACCCTTTTCGCAAAGCCGTTGAGCGAATAGTTATAGGTCACTCGCCATTAATGGGCGAGAGAGACTTGGACCGGGTTTCGAGGCGCCGGACTGCCGCAGATTGCTATCCGCACCCCCCGTTGCCTCGAAAGCCCAAACGCCGTTTAACGCCTCTATAAATAGGCCCTTCAACTACCGTAATAAATACATCACCATTCGCTCCCTCTCTTTCCTTGCTCCTAGCATTCGCACCTCTCCCTTCTTTGCTGCTCCTTTCCTTTCCCTCATTCGCGAGATGGGTGCCGATGCCGAAGGAAGGGGCAAGTGTGCTAGCGCATTCGTCAATCACGTGTTCGATTCCTGCGATCTCTCCGAAGAGGCCTACTTGACGGCGGTCGCTGACTACGTCCCCGGGGGGTTCGAGGGGCGAAAGCCCAGGCCTGAGGAGCGCCTGAACTCTATCTCGCCTTGTGCTCTCGCGATCCCGCTAGAGCACTTCGAGGTGGGCTTTCGCCTCCCCATCTGGCCGGAGTTGCGCCAGACTTTCAGGTACTATGGGGTCGTGCCCGCCCAGCTCAACCCCAACTCCATAGCCATGCTGGTCGGGTACGCGAGCTACTTGCGAGAAGAAGGGATCGAGTTCTCGCTGCCTGTCTTCCGCAAACTCTACACCTTCCGCTGCTCCGGCGGCATCTCCTTCTTCTCGGGTTTAAGCCCTCTCAAACACTACGGGCTCCCGAACAAGAACCACGAATGGGTTCGCCGCTTCATCTTCGTCAGCGGGAGCCTAGGTAACACCCTTCTCGCCCCGGTGCAGGAGGAGGAGTCGACCTTCCGCCCCCCGACCCTAGGGGGGCATGAGGCGAAACTCCATCAATACATTCTTCAGTACGGGATGGACCTCGTCTATCTCCGGCGAAACGTCAACACGCTCCCGTTCATTCCGCAGGGCGAGGGTAAGATTCCAAGACTTTTGAATTCATTTTGGTTGTGATTCTTACTCCATTCGCCTAAACCACTCGCAACATCACGCAGGTGTGCGTAATCTTCCCGTTCATCCGCCTCGCCCTCCTGGGTTTTGCCTACCTCTCGCGCAAGCCGCCGCGGATGCTTGCCGGGAGGAGCCGTCCTCCTCCAAACCTAGTAGCCGGAAGCGAAAGTCGGCGAAGGCTTCTTCCCCTCCTCCCTCGAAGTCGCCCTGTCCTCCCGCGGCGAAGGGCAAGGGGGTTCTGGACGAATCCTCTGGGGCGGGTGCTCCACCCTCAACCCTGGGGGCCGACGCGCCTGGCGCGAATGCTCCTCCGGACAAATTGGCGCTGCCGCCACCTCCGTTGCCCCGGGACCATCGTAACTTTGCGAACGGCGAGAGGTACGTGGATCCTTCCGGGGCTCCTTTGCTGAAGTGGGACAGGAACGCGAACCGGGTTTCGCTATCCACTCTCCATCCCTCTTGGGTGGAGACCAACATTGCCAGCGGCGAGGCCTATGCCCTGGCGTATGCTCTTTATGGCCGGGAGGACGCCGAGGTCTTCGATTTGGAGAAGACTCAGGTTCTCGCCCACGAAGCCGCCCGGGCTATGCTGCGCGCTTTCGAGCTCTCGCATATGTCCTCTCGCCGAAGCCTTGAGGTCTCGCGGAACCTGGCCAAGGTCGAGGAGACCAGGGCTCTTCTGTCCCAGGAGGCGAGCGATCTCAGGGAAAAACTAAAGACCGCGGAAGCTCTTCTCGCCAGCCGCCCGGTTGTAGAGGTACATTTACTTTCACTCCCGTGAATGGTTATCACTAACCGTCCCATACTCCTCATCATGATAACTTTATTTTTTTCAGGATGCTACAAGTGCTGGGATGCTCCGCGCGCGGGTGGCCGACCTCGAGGAGAAAGTCCGTCTCGCCCAGGCCGAGACCCAGCTACTGCGAGAAGCTGGAATGACAACACTCGCCCCGGGTGATGGGGGCACTTTTACCCCCATCATGAGCTGGAGCAACTGCTTCAGGAGAATGCGCAACGCGCCGTCAAGCACTCGTTGCAGGTGCTGCGGCGGGCTGGGTATTTGAAGCCGGAGGCCGAATGCCTCACCACTCGCCAAGTAGTCCCGGAGCTTTACATTCCGATTCCTTTCCCGGAGGACGACGGCGTCGCGCCGCGAGAAGACGCTCCCGACCAGGATGAGAGCGAAGATTCTTCGGAGGAGTCTGGTGACCCTTGAGGGGGGCCCTCTGTATTCCCTCCCCCCTTTTTTCTGTTTTTACCTTTTTTCTTTTTTCTGATGTAACCATGAATTGGGCGAATGCCCCCAAAAGATATATCTATGGTTTACAATTTTTATGCTATCTCAATTTCTACATAATCTCAATTTTTATGTTATCTCAAATTTTATTATCATTCGCTGTGACGTCTCGCTAGGCTTACCAGGACGTTAGGTCGTAGAGTAACCGCCCCGGCCACCCAGCGAGTGTTCGAAGATGACTTAGGTGTGTTGCCCCTCTTCGACTTCCCGCTACCCGAAACACTCGCGTACCCTCACCATTCGCTCGGACGGGGATTTCGCCCGGGCAGTCAGGAAGAGAGGTAAGATTATCATTCGCTTGGGTGGTCCCTGCGAATGCTCCTGGATCCACCTTAGAGAATTTGGATCCTGCTACCAAGTGGACCCTCCAACCTGCCAGCTGGATGAGAGCCCGGACAGCGGGTCTGCTCGGGGCCAACCTCTGGAACATAGAACCTGCCACCGAGTGAGCCTTCGGACCTGCCAGCTAGATGAGAGCCTGGACAGCGGGTCTGCTCGGGGCCAACCTATGGAACGTAGAACCTGCCACCGAGTGAGCCTTCGGACCTGCCAGCTAGATGAGAGCCTGGACAGCGGGTCTGCTCGGGGCCAACCTCTGGAACATAGAACCTGCCACCGAGTGAGCCTTCGGACCTGCCAGCTAGATGAGAGCCTGGACAGCGGGTCTGCTCGGGGCCAACCTCTGGAACGTAGAACCTGCCACCGAGTGAGCCTTCGGACCTGCCAGCTAGATGAGAGCCTGGACAGCGGGTCTGCTCGGGGCCAACCTCTGGAACATAGAACCTGCCACCGAGTGAGCCTTCGGACCTGCCAGCTAGATGAGAGCCTGGACAGCGGGTCTGCTCGGGGCCAACCTCTGGAACATAGAACCTGCCACCGAGTGAGCCTTCGGACCTGCCAGCTAGATGAGAGCCTGGACAGCGGGTCTGCTCGGGGCCAACCTCTGGAACATAGAACCTGCCACCGAGTGAGCCTTCGGACCTGCCAGCTAGATGAGAGCCTGGACAGCGGGTCTGCTCGGGGCCAACCTCTGGAACGTAGAACCTGCCACCGAGTGAGCCTTCGGACCTGCCAGCTAGATGAGAGCCTGGACAGCGGGTCTGCTCGGGGCCAACCTCTGGAACATAGAACCTGCCACCGAGTGAGCCTTCGGACCTGCCAGCTAGATGAGAGCCTGGACAGCGGGTCTGCTCGGGGCCAACCTCTGGAACATAGAACCTGCCACCGAGTGAGCCTTCGGACCTGCCAGCTAGATGAGAGCCTGGACAGCGGGTCTGCTCGGGGCCAACCTCTGGAACATAGAACCTGCCACCGAGTGAGCCTTCGGACCTGCCAGCTAGATGAGAGCCTGGACAGCGGGTCTGCTCGGGGCCAACCTCTGGAACATAGAACCTGCCACCGAGTGAGCCTTCGGACCTGCCAGCTAGATGAGAGCCTGGACAGCGGGTCTGCTCGGGGCCAACCTCTGGAACATAGAACCTGCCACCGAGTGAGCCTTCGGACCTGCCAGCTAGATGAGAGCCTGGACAGCGGGTCTGCTCGGGGCCAACCTCTGGAACATAGAACCTGCCACCGAGTGAGCCTTCGGACCTGCCAGCTAGATGAGAGCCTGGACAGCGGGTCTGCTCGGGGCCAACCTCTGGGACATAGAACCTGCCACCGAGTGAGCCTTCGGACCTGCCAGCTAGATGAGAGCCTGGACAGCGGGTCTGCTCGGGGCCAACCTCTGGAACATCCAGGGTCTCTCCTGCGAGTTGTAGCATTATTTTCATACACAGTTTAGACAAAATGCTTTCATTCAAAAAGAGTATCATTATTACATGGTACTAAGGATAAAAGCGTTTAAGGTCGTCGCCACTCCATGTGTGGCTGAGGAGTTGGCCCTCCACATTCTGAAGGCGGTACCCCCCAGACTTTAATGCCTCTTCCACGACATAGGGGCCTTCCCAGTTGGGGTTAAGTTTTCCCACCGCGGCGGACCTCCCAGCCGCGTCGACCTTCTTGAGTACCAGATCTCCCTTCTCGAACTGCTTGATCCTGACGTGTCTATCGAAATACTTGGCCATCCGCCGCTTGACCTCTTCTTGATGGATGGTTGCTCGGTCCCGGGCTTCTTCGATGAGGTCGAGGGAGAGCCGTAACTCTTCCTCGTTCTCGGCTCTCCAATCTTCCTCTCCATTTGCGGCGACCTTTACCCGTGGTATTGTAATTTCGAACTCTATGGGGATGACCGCCTCGCAGCCGTGAGAGAGCCTGAAAGGGGTCTCTCCCGTGGCGGTGTTGGGGGTGGTTCTTAAAGCCCATAAGACTGAGGGGAGCTGTTCCACCCAATTGCCTTTGAGATTTTCCACCTTTTTCTTGAGTAAGTTCACGATGACTTTGTTCGCCGCCTCTACCTGCCCGTTGCTCCTGGGATGGTGGACGGACGCAAACCTAAGGTCTATCCCCAGATGGCCACAGAAGCTGATGAATTCCTCGCTTGCGAACTGCGGTCCATTATCCGTGACTATGGCCTGCGGAAGCCCATGTCGACAAATGATCTCCCCCCATACGAAGTTGCGGATTACCTGGGAGGTGACCTTAGCCAACGCCTTGACCTCCAGCCACTTTGTGAAGTAGTCAATCATGACTAGGAGAAATCTCCTCTGCCCGCTAGCCTGGGGGAAGGGTCCTACCAGATCCATTCCCCATATGGCGAATGGCCAGGGCGCCGTGATACTCTTCAGCCTCTGGGCTGGCACGAGCTGAAGCGGGGCGAACATTTGACACTTCTGGCATCTCTTTGCAAAGGCTGCCGCGTCTTTGCTTAGGGTTGGCCAGAAGTACCCCTGCCTCACGACTCTTGCCTCCAACATCCTGCTCCCCGAGTGGCTGCCGCATTCGCCGGAGTGGACTTCCTCCAAGATCCTTGGGACCTCTTCCTCCGAGATGCATCGGGCCAGGAGGCCCGAGAGGGTCTTCCGATACAAGTCACCCTCATGGAGCACATAGTAGGCAGACTTATACCGGAAGCGCCTCTGGTCCGGAACTTCTTTTGGAAATTTTCCCGTTGCAAGGAAGGTGACGAAGGGATCCTTCCAGGAGGGCCGTTGTTCTACTTCCATGAGCTCTCCTTCTTCAATCGAAGGACGGAATAGGTCCGTCAGGGTTCCTCCGGCTCGAGGACCAGATTTTGCCAACCGATCTGCCGGAGTGCTCTCTTCTCGTGGGACATGCTGGATGGAGAAAGTTTTGAACGTCCCCACGAGACCTTTGACTTTTGCCAAATACTTCATGAGCACAGGCTCCCTTGTTTCGAACTCTCCCCTTATCTGAGAAGCTATTATCATGGAATCCGTGAGTACCTCCACGTCATGGACCCCGAGCTCCCGGGCCAACCGCAGGCCGGCGATCACAGCCTCATACTCCGCCTGGTTGTTGGTGATTGGGAAGTGTATCACTAGCGTCTGCTCTATCATCACTCCGTGGGGACTCTCCAGCACTGCCCCTCCTCCAAGAGAGTTCTTGCCCGAAGCCCCGTCCACCAGCAGCTTCCACGGGATGTGACGAGGGGCTCCGTCTTCTTTCATCTCGGCCACGAAATCTGTCATGAAATCAGCCACCACCTGCGCCTTCATAGATAATCGAGGGACAAAGGTAATGTTGAATTCACTTAGCTCGATTGACCATTTTGCGAGTCTTCCTGAGTGCTCCACTCCTTCGAAGATCTGGCGGAGTGGATGGTCCGTCACTACTTGGATCGAATGGGCCTGGAAGTATGGCCTGAGCTTCCTGGCTGCGATGACCAAGGCAAAGGCCAACTTTTCTAAAATTGGGTACCTGAGCTCCGCTTCCCTCAGGACCCTGCTTACGTAGTAGACTGGTAGCTGCTTCTTTCCTTCCTCTCGAACCAGGACGGAGCTTACGGCCTCCGCCCCGACCCCGAGATATAAATGTAGGACCTCCCCTTCTTTGGGACTTTGCAGTAGCGGAGCCTTGGTGAGTTGGCTCTTCAAGGCCTGAAAGGCTTCCTCGCATTCTCTCGTCCATTCAAACTTCTGATTGCCTCTTAGCGCCTTAAAGAAGGGAGAGCATTTTTCCCCTGCCCGGGATAGAAACCTGTTCAGCCCGGCGAGTCTTCCGGTCAAGCGCTGAACCTCTTTGGCGCTCCGAGGCGACCCCAGCTCCATTATAGCCCTAACCTTGTCCGGGTTAGGTTCTACCCCCCAGGGGGTGAGAAGGTGCCCGAGGAACTTCCCTTTGCTGGCCCCGAACACACACTTCAGGGGGTTCAGGCGCATCTTGTACT
This sequence comes from Dactylorhiza incarnata, assembly GCA_033032865.1. Lineage (NCBI taxonomy): Eukaryota > Viridiplantae > Streptophyta > Magnoliopsida > Asparagales > Orchidaceae > Dactylorhiza > Dactylorhiza incarnata. The sequence continues at coordinate 6,448,415 of JAWHQI010000072.1, forward strand.
TGCGTAGGGTGGCGAAGGTCTCCTCGAGGTCCTGGATGTGGGAGCTCACGCACTTGCTTTTTATCATAAGGTCATCCACGTAGACCTCCAGGTTCCTTCCCCTTTGCTTTTTGAATACCCGATCCATCATCTTCTGGTAGGTTGCTCCTGCATTTTTCAGCCCGAAGGGCATCATCTTATAGCAGTAGCATCCCTCCCTGGTGATGAACGAGACATCTTTGACGTCTGGTGGGTGCATTCTTATTTGGTGATAACCTGAAAAAGCATCCAAAAAACTCATCACAGAAAAACCGACGGCTGAGTCAACCAGCGCGTCGATCCGAGGCAAGGGATAACAATCCTTAGGACAGGCCTTATTTAACAATGAAAAGTCCACACACATACGCCAGCGGCCATCGGCCTTTTTTACCATTACGACATTGGAGACCCAGCCTGGATACTGGATCTCTGTTACAAAACCTGCCTCGAGGAGTTTCGTCACCTCCTCGCGGATTGGTCCTTCGAGCTTGTCAGCTATAGCCCTTCTCTTCTGCCGGATGGGGCGGGCTTCTGGATCGAGGTTGAGACGATGGCAAGCCACGTCCGCCTCGATGCCCGGCATGTCCGCTGCGCTCCACGCGAAGATGTCCATGTTCTTTTGGATGCACTCCAGCATCCTTTTCTGGTCCTCCGGGCCGAGGCCCCCGCTGATCCGCACCTTCTCCACCCTTCCTGCCTGGGTGGTAACCTCCATCTCTATCACCTCTTCTGCCGGCTCGAGCCGGGCTGGCTCGTCCCACTGGCCCTTCGCTTCTCGCCCCTCCTCCCGGGCCTTTTCTCCTGCAGCTCCTTCCGCCTTCATCGGCTCGACCTCCTGCTCCTCGCGAGCGACCTCCAACACCTCAACCTCCTGCTCCTCACGAGCGACCTCCAACACTTCCTTTCGGGCAGCGCCCTCTCCCCCTTCTCCTTCCTTCTCCCCTTCCTCTCCTGGCCCCTCCGGCCTCTCCATCTCTTCATCCATCTTTTCGGCATCCGCCATCCATGAGATGGTGTTGACGGCAGTTACGTAGCATTGCCTCGCCACCTTAGCATCTCCTCGGACGCGGATCTGGACTCCTCCACTATGAAGTTTTAGGCACTGATGGTACGATGAGGGCACGCACCGAAAGGCGCTGATGAGGGGTCTTCCAAAGATGGCGTTATAGCTGCTCGGAGCGTCCACGATGACGAACCGGCAGTTTCTCGGGACTCCTCCTAGCGTCACCTGGAGACCTACGCCTCCCTCGACCTCCTTCCTCTCTCCCGAGAAACCAAACAGTGGCCCGTCGGAGGCCTGCACCCTCTTCTTCTCTACCTCCATCGCGTCGAAAGCTTTTTTGAAGATCACATTCACCGAGCTCCCGTTGTCCACCAGGATCCGAGAGACCGTGAAGTTTTCTATTGCCGTCTGGATCACCAGGGCGTCGCAGAATGGGTCTTCGTAGTCTGGCATATCTTCTGAGGAGAAGGTGAGCTTCTCGGAGGGGGGTGGGGTCTGGGAAGTTGACGCGACGTCCCTTCGGAACATGGCCTGGAAGCTCCTCTTGCGAGAGGCCTCTATCCCAACCCCACCGTGAATCACCCCGATTCCCCCCCTGGTTCCTGTATCCGCCCTATCCTCACACCGGTCCTCTTCTGCCTCTGGAAGTACTTCCTCAATTCTGGCATGCGGCCGCCGTGGCCGTCCTCTTTCCCTCATTTCCAAGAACTCTGGGCAGGTGGCGATCGCGTGACCTTCTTCCTGATGAAAATCACAGTAAGGCAACGCCACCCTGTCCTCTCTTCCAGCTCTTCCTCTTCCTCCTCTTGCTCCTCTACCTCTTCTTCCTCGGCCTACCGCCATGGCTTGCTCCCTCGGGGGGTTAGGGGGTCTAGGACCCTGCCTCCATCCCTGATTCACTCCTCCTGCCTCCCTTCCTTGGTACCTTTCATCCTGACCTCGCGCTGGTCCTTCTTGGTTCCTCCAGCCCAACCTGTTGTTGGGTTCCTGGTTCCTCCAAACCCGAGGTGGTCTTTCGAACCCCTGGCCCCTGGGCTCCTCTCGCCTTCTTCCTTCTGGTTGCCTTGCCTCGGGCTCGCTCATCTTTGCCAACCTTTTATAGAATTCGGGGTTGGCCGCCTCCCCTTCGATCTCCTCCGCGGCCCTCTCCATCAACTCCTCGAAGGATACGGGAGGTCTTCTCTTCAGGTCCATCTTGAAGAACCCTTCTCGCAGCCCTACGATGAATGCCATCTGGAGGGCGAATCCCGGCACCTCCTGCACTAGGTGTATCTCCTCCTGGAACCTGTCCACGTACTTAGCCAGGGATTCTCCCTCCCTCTGCCGGATCTTGAAGAGAGCCTCCGCATCCTTCTTCCTCTTCTTTGACGTCGAGAAACGTAGTCGGAAGCTTCGGCGCAGATCATCGAACGCATAGATGGAACCTGTGGGAAGTTGGTGGAACCAGTCCCTTGCTTTTTCCTTCAGGGTGGTTGCGAAGAGTCGGCATTGGAAAGAATCTGACATGGGAAGGATTGAAGTCATGTCCTCGAACCACTGCAGGTGCACAACTGGGTCCTCCTTGCCAGTGTAGTAGGACATCTCCGGCCCACGAAACCCTTCTGGCACTGGGGCTGAGAGGATCATCTCGCAAAAGGGGCTCCCTTCCCCTGCTCGGCGAGTGGTCCTCTCGCGCGGGACCAACTCACACACCTCGGCACTCGCTGGACTGTTGAACAACTGCCGTCCGGGGAGGTCTCGCGCACTGCCTTCTGCTGGCACCTCCTTTCCCGGTCGCTGCCCCGGGGCGTTCTCGCCAATCTGCAAAGGCGGGACCACTGGAACCACCGGGGTCTCGCACTCGGTCCTTGACGCGAGAACCGTCTGCAGGACCTCTCGCTTAAACTTCTCAAACATCTCCAGCCACTCGCCCGCCGCGGGTGGCTGCGAGTGACCCGAGTCAGAACCATTTCCTCCATCTCCTGTCATCGAAACCAGCTTGGGGTTTTCTTTCACCGGCTACGGTCCACGCTCACCGCACCAAAAATGTTGAAACCAGCAACTGGTCTCTTGAGTTCGGACCCACTGGGGGTGTAGCCGATGCTTATTTCTCCCTCACTAGACTCTCTCGACGGTGGATGCTGGAAACGGAATAGACCCAAGGCTGAAGCGAGGAGGTCCCGCCACACACCCGGAAGATCTTAGAGAGCTTCCCCTCCCAAACCAAAGCTCAACCGGGCACCTTGGAGGGCACTGGCTGCCAACCAAAACTAGCCTAGAGGAGAGGATGCTCTAAAATCGGATCTCCTCCAAGGTGCCCTTAAGGGTCTATTTATAGTTTTCCTAGGCTGGTCTGTAAATAGCATGAATCCGCCTTTTAAATTTACTAAAGGCACCCCAAATTGGTCTACGAATAGCCTAACTCCGCTGTTCTGAAGGGCTATATGCAGACCACAAGGGGTATTATGGTCATTTCCTCCTCACTGCTTTCTGGGCGAGTGGTCCGTTAGGGAACCACTCGCCGAGTTCCCGCCTGACTGGGCGAATGATCAAGCCTCTGAGCGAATGGTCCGTGGAGGCATCACTCGTCAGGCTCCCACTCGCCTGCAGCCTACCCCCACTAATCTGGGGATCCTTTTTCCTATCTTGGTACGGGCAAATGGTCTGGCTGACCCCTGTCCCATCAACTGACTCGAGGGACCCACTCGCCAAATACGGGTTGTACACTTGTGTTCGTTTGGAGAAGGTTTTGAGAGAAAATGATGATAAACAATGTCAAAATGATGATGAACTCTGGCCAAAATGATAATAAACTCTGACAACAATGATGATGAAAAGTGTCAAAACTATCTCAAAATCTATCTAAATATGCAAGTTTTGTGTATAAAAGGATTTTTCAAAAAGAAAAATTCATAGGTTTTGGGCCAAAACCAATCCTCTCTTTTAAAATAAGCAAACGAAAGATAGAATTGGTTTTGGTCAAACACCTTCCTTCAAAACCCATAAATTTTCTGTTAATGCCAATTCTTTCCTAAAAAATATCGAACGAATAAAAAAATTTATTTTGATATACCAAAAATCAATTCCTTCCTCTCAAAATCCATAGCATCATTTTCCCAGAGAGCCTAAAGTGCACTTTTCCCCCGATGAATAACATGTTGGGCGTGGGAATGCGGCGATATAAAAGTCAATGAGCAAATAAAAATCTGACACGAGTTTTGTAAGAAAATAAATTTAATATTTTATTAGCATATTATTCATAAATGAACTTAAATGAAATTATGACCGGAGTTGCCTACCAAGTTAGCACCAAACTTCACACCTGTCCAAATTTCAGTGGCGGCGCTTTGCTACGCATGACGTTTTGCTGAGGAGGCGATTACTCCCTAATTAATTCTATTTTAATTAATATTAATTAAGTAGCTAAACAGTATTAGCCCGCCGCTTATTTAAACACTGTTTAGGCCCTTCTCTTCTCCACGAGAGTGAGCGATCCACCATAGATTCCACCTTCGGTGAGTTGAGTGTCGAAAAAGCTTTAGGAATTTTTCGTCTTCTCCGACGAAGTTTCAGAGGAAAACCTTTCACGAGTGTTCGATAGGTCGCCGGAGTAATCAAAGAGAGGTTTCCGAGCTTTTTTTGTGTGTGGCTTTTCTCTCTGCGTTCGTAAGTTTTTTCTGGAGTTTGTTCATCTCTGCCACGAAGGGTTTATTTTTCTGAACCCTTCTCAGCAGATTAAAAGGAGGTACCTTTTTTGCTACCTCTTTCCTTATCATCTTCTTCCCCTCAATCTTTCTTGCCGGCTCTCTGTTTTTCTTCTTCTTCTTCTAATTTCTTTCTTCAAGCTTTTGCATGGCTGGATCTATAGATATATATAATAGTAGACCAGTTTTCACCACGGATCCCATAAGGGAAGAGTTACTGGAAGCACTTGAGCCTTTTATCAAAGATGCTTCATCTCTCTCACCTCCTCCCGCTTTTCCGGCCTCCTCTGTTTCCTCTCACAGCTTCTCCTCATCTACTCCTTATCCCCAAAATTCAACCTTTGGTTGTTTTCTACCAACTACGTCGATCACCGGCCATGAATTCCTGAGTCCGCGCCAGTCGATCGGTCTCACCCAACTTGGTACCGTACAGATACAGCAGATCCAGGCAGAGCTCCAGCTCCGGCACCAGCACTTCCTCGCCCCCCGGCCTCAGCCCATGAAGTTCGCCGGCGCCGCGACTATCTCCCTATCAACGAAGTCGACGACTAAGCTCTACCGTGGGGTGCGGCAGCGACACTGGGGTAAGTGGGTGGCTGAGATCCGCCTCCCGAAAAACCGCTCCCGCCTTTGGCTCGGCACCTTCGACACAGCAGAGGAGGCCGCCACGGCATACGACAGAGCCGCCTTCCGCCTCCGCGGCGAATTCGCCCGCCTCAACTTCCCCCATATCCGCCACACCGCCTGCGGCGGCGAGCTCCATTCATCCGTCAGCGCGAAACTGGATGCCATTTGCGAGAACCTGGCGAGCTCTCAGAAGCAGGAGAGCTCCTCGCCGGCGGCCGCCGCAGCCACCGCCAGCTTGGAGGACAACAAATCGGAGGTGTCGTCCGAAGGGGAACAGTCCTATGCATCTTCCCCGGTTTCGGAAATGAAGAATCTGGATTTCACAGAGGCTCCATGGGACGAATCAGAGAAATTCGTGCTGACAAAGTATCCGTCTTGGGAGATCGACTGGGATTCTATACTATCGTAGTTGTTTCTTATGCCTGTGTTCTTCGTTTACTCGTCCCCTGTTTCGCTTCAGTTTGTTTCTCGCCGAGTTCTTAGAATAGTACTGCTGCTGCAGATGGAATTTTTAACATCTGCAGGGCCGGTAATGGTGGTGTACTTAGTTAGATCTACTCCTCTCCTGGTTTGCTGCCTATTTTTCATGGCATTATCAGCGAGGAAGACGACCATCTGTGTAAGATTGTAATTATTGTTTTATTAATTAATGCTTGTATTAGTTTTATTGAACAACTGTCAGCTAATTATTTTGAGACTCTTTTTGTTTTTTTTGGCTAATGGAAAAGTAGCCGATAAAAATTGAGTTTAAAAAAAGGAGTTTTTTATTTTTTAATTTTTTTTTTTGTATAAAACGGTTCGGATGAAATTGAGTTTGGAGTTTTATTCAAAAAGGAGTTTTAAAAAACTTTGTTTGATAAAAAATGAAATTTTGATAGAAAATAATTTGAAGTTATGAAGATCATCTAATTATAAAATTGATTTTGAAACAAGAGTCAAGGATTAAAGTTGGCTGCATAATAAATAACTAAAAACAACATAGACTCCATGTAAATTTTTTTTAAGGAAATTGTTATTCGCAGATCATAAATGTCTATCCGCAGATCAATATTTTTTGATTCTAGTTGACTTTACAAATTGTTATCCGTAGACCAATTTTAAATTTGAGGAGTTGATATCTTTGTCTAGGTCTCGACAACGAAGGAACATCTCCGATGACCTTTTGAGCACATCAATGTGTGCACGGATCATGATTCATAAAATAAATGCTCGGATAGAGATCGAGTTGAGGAAGAAAGACGATTTCTTAGTTGTTCATGCGATTTCAGCTTGTTTGGGAAGATATAGATAGCTAGGGTTTGTTTGGGAAGATTTAGATAGTTAGGGTTATTCTCCCTGTGGTAAGGAAGAAGACGAAGAGGTCGATCAAAGTATTTTTTTAAAATTTTCTTCACTAATCTGCGGATAACAAAAATATTTGCGAAGTGACAAAATCTACGAATAGACAAACGCGGCAATGATAACAAAAAATGCTTGTTGTTAATGCTCCATCCACAGGGAAGAAGATCGTATGCTTGCAATTTTTACAGATTTGGAGAATCCAAACATACATTAAACCATAGTCTCCACTGGAACCCTCATCGAAGAAGCAGAGCGTGCAAAGAATCTCGAGAGAATGGAGTTCGTGCATCGGGAGGAAAACGAAGAAAAAGGTTCTTCCCGCGGTATTTCGTGGGGAAGGAGGAGGAGACCGACTCACAAACACGCAATCCTAAAATCGGTATTAGCCCCAAACATGCTTAGTTTTGAAGGAGAAGCTTCTAGAAGTATTAGAACCCAACTATAAATCCTAAAATCTGTTGGTCATACATGCGGAGATTCCCGTGAGCTATATTAATGCTCTATTTGACACAGCGGTGGAAGTCGTGAACGCAATGGTTATGAGTTGTTGTTCATGAACGCATGACCTCACCTAAGGAATTACATTCACTTTTATGTTCAAAACTATATAGTTTTCTTTTATTGATGATGGTTATAACCTTTGTCATGCCAAACATACATTCTATTGCGATGGGGTTTTTGCCCAAACACAGTCGAGCAAAAACACTGCTAAATAGATGTACTAATATACATTTTAAGTTTTATAAACTTTTAAAATTATTCAAGTGCATTGGTTTAATTTGGAAAAAGATAAAACTATTTATATTTTTAAATCAATTTTATTTTTATAAGCAAGCCCCCCAAGAAAAGAGATTGAGACTTAGAAGGCACTCATTGTGAGTTTGAAATCTCCACGGTTTCACTAGATTAAAGGAGGCACGCTTTAAAATCTTATCCAATGTTAGCGTACTAGGATCCTCTCTATTTAAGACCAAATGAATAGTATTCTTTTGGTGGTCATGATCCTTTCTCAGTGTTGGAAGCAGGACTATTCTGGTTCACAAAAGTTGGGAACGATTGCGATCAAAGGTTACTTGTCTAGCGGTTGTGACAGACGAACTTAAACTAAGGGAAGATGAGGAACACAAGAAGGGATTGTCTGTAAACATGATCTCGCGAGCTACAATGATGAGGTCCAGTTACGTACCCGAAAGTATATATGAACTTTCTCTCCTTATCCAGAACAGTGCTCGGGACAAAGAAGGTACAAAGAGGTTTTTGGGAACCTTGGGGGGGGGGGGGGGGGGGGGGTGGGGGGGGGGGGGGGGGTCAACATTCCATCAACTTGTACCCTAAGGGTTTATAGGCAAAAAGAAGGGGGTGTGGTATATATAAATTGAGAATAGCCATCCGCCTTTGAAGATACTGGGTACTTAGCACCTGGCGGCCTTTGGAGATACTGGGTGCATAGCACCTAGAGAGTTCAATTATTGTCACATTTGGCGAGGTCGCCTTATGGCAAGACCTTGTTGATTGAGCTCGCTTTTGCGAGCTGGAACTGGTTGCGAGGGTCAAGTTGGTATGCTCGCTGAAGAAGCGAGAGCTTTCTAGTGAACTCGCCGATAGTATGGGCGAGTTTTCGATCTCGCGCCTGATGAGCTCGCCGGTAGTATAGGCGAGATCTTGATCCTCAACTTGGGGAGCTCGACAGTAGTATGGGCGAGTTCTCGAATCTCCTTGCCTGTTTATCTTGTTCTCGCCTCTTTGTGCCGATGTCCACTCTTTGGAGGTAAGGGGGCTCACCATTGGGTAAGGGCCTATTTCGACGAATATGATTTGTACACAATCTCCGCTCTTTGCGGGCTCGTTTAGTGCCTTAAAAGAATAGTCCAAGTCTTATTCATCGAGGTTGATCCTAGCGAGTTGAGGGAGTCGGCACCTTCCCCTATAAATAGGGGTGAAACCCCGATAAATCAGCCTTTGACTGTCGATTGCCAGGAAGGAAAAATGACATCGCCAGCTAAGACGAAGACCACTCCAGCTGCTGAGATGAAATGGGAGCCTTCACGCAAGGCTCACCGAAAGCCGGCTACCAAGGCCTCACTGTGAAATATTTTGAAGTCGGAAGAACACGTCAACCAACAGGAGAATAAGGACACCAAAGATGAACACAAGCTTTCACAATACTAATTTTGGTAGCTAGTTACAACTGAACACGGCTGAATACAAGTTGCATCCAACTTGAATCACAACAGCCAATAGAAGGTAAGAACTTGGTCACGGACAAGGTCCGCTTCTCCTCCGGAGCACACCGCGCAGGTGATACTCGCTCCAATACTCGCTCCTCGCTACAGAAGCTCGCTCCTCGCTACAGAAGCTCGCTCCTCGCTACCGCCGGCGGTATCGCTAGCGCTGGGCGTTAGCTCTGCTACTCGCAAGCTCGCTGCTCGCACTCCAAGCTTCTCGCGTACTCGCCACGCGTCGCTTCCTCCAATACTCGCTAGCGCGAGCGCTATCACTAGCGCCGGGCGCTATCTCCCGAGTAGGTACTCGCACTCCCAGCTACTCGCAAGCTCGCTGCTCGCCTCTTCGCCTCTTGTCGCTACCGCGTGCGCTAGCACTAGCGCCGGCGGTATCTCCACTGCTCGCTACTCGCTCAAGGGAGCTGGCCGAACTTACTCCAAGTCCGATGCTCGCATGCCGAACTTACTCCAAGTCCGATGCTCGCCTGGTGGCGCTCTGGTATCTCTAACTCGCTCAAAGTTGATGATACTCGCCAGATCCAGAATCGATGCTCTTTAGAGGGTGGTACCCCTCTATTTATAGGCAAAACAAGGGGGGTGGCGAGTAGGAGCTAGCGCTGGCGCTAGCTCACTTCAAATCTAACACTCACTAACGAGTATCCTCCTGTCCCGGTTTGGGAGTTCCCCATTCACATGATTTTCTTCAGCGTGAAAGGATGAAATGGGATCTGCTGAGGAACCGAGCTGACGCTCACGCTTCCCAAATGTTGGAACTTAGGGAGGCCAAGATGCTCGGGGTTGGGGAGGAATTTCCCGCGAAAAGTCCATCTTCTCTGTTACCGCCGATTCGCTTCCATGGCAACACCTGGAGCAGATTGACGAGGTTTGCTCGTACTCGCATTTTGATTTGTGTTCACGCTGAGTCAAAATTTTTTTTCGGCGATTTATCTAGGTGGCTAAAATGGACCTGACCTTGGGAGATTACGACATTTCGTCTCCGCAAGGGGGGGGGGGGGGGATGTCGAGGCCTCCCTAGATGAGGGAAAGGCCAACCACGAAACCCTTACCAGCGAGACCCAGGTTGTCTCACTGCCAGGCGAGGAGATTAACATGACTCCCCCCGTCGTTTGCTGAGAATCCGCTCCCACCGCCACTGATTGCACATTCAAGGAGAAAGTGTCGAGTTCCAGGCAGCCACTGCCTGAGCCTTTAGATACCACCGTGCCCGCAGTGAATTTTGCAGGTGCTCTATTGGGCGAGGTCCCTATCGCAGAGCTCCTATTGCCGCTTATGACTAGCGGTCTGCTCCCATTGTGGACTCCCTGGCTATCTTTGTCGAGTCTTCTTGAGGCGCCGCGCTCCACGCCTATAAGAACAACTCACGATAATAGTGCACGACCGAGAGAATTCTTATCCACAGAACTGTCTCCATGGGTAGTGTTAGCAAACGGGCTAACTCCCACTACACGGCGCCTGCTTTGTAGGGTGAGACATCATTACATTACAGTATGACCAGCCTATAAAAAAAGTACAAAAGACCAAGATGAAGGCATAAATCATATTTTTATACATAATGACATAATAGTTCACATTTACATCGGAATAGAGCTAGGACTAAGACATGTCATAGTAAAGTATGAAATACACGGTACATCAGTGTACAACCCTGTATTCGTCGAGTGGGTCCCCGGGACCTAGAATGTCTTTAGGCCCAATAGTTTTTTAGCGCTGACCTTAGGCAAGAAGGAGGGGGCGGGCGGTGGAGGCGGAGGCCTCCTGCTCGCCCAGTCCGTGAGAGGGGTGAGCCGGAGGCGTGCGACCTCCTGGGCTCGCCCCCGCCTCAGCTTGAGGGCGAGAGGAGGAGCTGCAGGCCCCCCTTTCGTCCCGCCCCAGTTAGGGGGCGAGAGGAGGAGCCGCAGGCCCCTCTCGCCCCTCCCCAGTTAGGGGGCGAGAGGAGGAGCCGCAGGCCCCTCTCGCCCCGCCCCAGCTAGGGGCGAGAGGAGGATCCGCAGGCCCCTCTCGCCCCGCCCCAGTTAGGGGGCGAGAGGAGGAGCCACATGCTCCTCTCGCCCCGCCCTAGTTAGGGGGCGAGACCCGAGGCAGGAGGCCTCCTGGTCTCGCCCCCGCCCCAGCAAGGGGGGCGAGACCCGAGGCAGGAGGCCTCCTGGTCTCGCCCCCGCCCCAACAAGGGGGCGAGCTCAGGAGGGAGGCGCCCTCCCGGCTCGCCCAGCCCGGTGAGGAGGGTGAGCAAGGGAGAAGGTCAGCTCCCTCTCGCCCGGCCCCGGGAAGGCGTTCTGGGCTGCGTTTAGCGCCTCCGAACAACAGGATTTGGTTGTTCGCAGACCAAATCCGGGGGTATTTTCGTAATCTCGTGGGCCAGATTATGGCTATTTGCAGACCCGATTCCAAAAACTATAAATAAGCCCAAGGGGGCACCATTTGGAGGCACTTCTCTCTTGGCCTTCTCTTCCCCTATCCTCTTTTGTTGGGTAGAGAGAGCCTCCAAAGGTGCCCAAGCTTAGCATTGGCTAGGGAGGGTAAGCGCTCTAAGATCTTCCGGGTGTGTGGTGGGACCTCCTCGCTAAGCCCTTGGCCTTGTTCCTAGTTCCTTAGCCTCCTAGCCTAAAGCTCTCCTTTGGGAGGAGTAAGTGTTGGTCACCCCTCAACTCGTTGAGGGCCCGAACTCCTCGAGAGACCAATTTATTGGTTTCAACAATCAGTAACCACCCACATCTCTCGGCACACCTACTGGGAACAAAGTCAGGGCCATAACAATTGGAATCTCTATCACCGTGTCAATGTTGTCTAGTCGGGGGTGGTACTGCAGGCACGACTGCGGTGGGAGATCCTAAAGAGAGGTTGTAATAAACCGTTAGTCAATTTGACTAAGTGGATTCCCTTCTATTCCCCTAATGCATCCTAAAGCACTGAGTAGAGGGAAGGGTAAATGTGTGCAAGCAGTAGCATAAGGAAAGTAGGTGACGAGAGGGATATCATTGTGTTATGATCAAGTAATACAGTAGAATGCGTAAATGACTTAACTTATAAGAGTGCACATACAAACTTATATGTTTAGGATCATATTATGACATAATAATAAATCTAGCATATAATTTTAGAAGTATTGCAACGTGAACAAGTAACAGATATATAAAAATAACTTAACTTATAAGAATCCTCATACAAACTAATACGTTAAGAGTCTTGAAATATCATAAGACTTATCTTACAAGAGTGCCCATACAAACTCGTAGGATAAGAGTTTAATGATGCATGATATGCAATGTGGTATGACGTGACGCAACACTATACTGGTACGATGAGAATTTAAACTATTCTACCCTTTAACCCAAGACAATGATACTTAACTATTCCATCCTAAGGTATTAGCAGATGAATGTGGTATGACGTGATGCAACACTATACTAGATGATGAATCCCAATCTAAGGCACTTAATTATTCCAAGTAAGAGAGTTATTCAAAGTGTGTCAATTAATTATTCCAAGTAAGAGATTAACTCATTCTGGTAATAGTGCACGGTCGAGGGAATTATTATGCCCAAAGCAGTCGTCATGCGGTAGTATTAGCAGATGGGCTAACTCCCACTACATGATGCGTGCTCTATAAGGAGAGACATAATTACATCACAATATGGCCAGCTTATAAAGAAAGTACAAGAGACCAAGATGAATTTCTAATTCACAGTTTTATACATAATGACATAATAGTCCATATTTACAGTGGAATAGAGCTAGGACTAAAACATGTCCTACACAGTATGACAATAAGCTCCCATATCTCTAGGCACATATACTGAGAATGAAGTCGGGGCCGTAACAATTGGAATCTCCATCACCGTGTCAAGGTTGTCTGGCTGGGGGTGGTATTGTGGGCACGACTGAGGAGCCCCTAAAGAGAGATTGTAACAAACTGTTAATCAATTTGACTAAGTGGAGTCCTTTCCATTCTCCCAATGCGTCCTAAAACACTGAGTAGATGGAAGGGTAAATATGTACAAGCAGTAGCATAAAGAAAAGAGGTGACGAGAGATAACATTGTGTTATGATCAAGTAAGACGGTAGAATGCGTAAATGACTTAACTTATAAGAGTGCACATACAACCTTATAAGTTAAGGGTTTTGTTACGACATAATAATAAATATAGCATAAATTTAAGAAGTATTGCAACGTGAACAAGTAACATATATGGTATGAAAATAACTTAACTTATAAGAATGTCCATACAAACTAATAAGTTAAATGCCTTAAAATATCATAACAAAGACTAATCTTACAAGAGTACCCATACAAACTTGTAAGATAAGGGTTTAAAGATGCAGAATATGCAATGTGGTATGACGTGATGCAACGCTATACTAATATGATTAGAATTTAAACTATTCTACCCTTTAACATTATACAACTAACCAGTCCCATTATTATGTGGGTAGCTAGCCACACTGACCTTATCACCATGGCAGATGATAACAACAAATCAGACTTCTCCGCTTCTAAGTAGGTGACACACTACCATCCTAGGCTGAGATGTACGACAGTGGACCATAATAACTGTACTATTATCTGACATCACTCCTAAACCAGCTGAGACTAGATACAAGCTAAGGGAGTTTGCCCACCCGGATTATATCCACAAGACAACTCATCCCAATATCCTAAGGGTCTAACACTGAAGTCTCTTCGTAAGTGTGTTCTTCTCGGTAGAATGGTTAGTCCCTCCACAATTTTAGAACCAAACATTTAACCCAATGTTGGTCTCCTAACCAGACTAAAATCTAGTCTTTAAAATACCCTTGTCTATAATAATCACGAAGGATGGTCCAAAACAACTTTAGCGACACACCAATTGGCTTACCAGTAATTATAGTGATGTCTAATTTAAGTAGCTCATTGGTCAGGTAAGTGTAAGGTCGGTGGTCGCACTGCCTACCATTATATGTATACCACCTTCTTTTCGGGGGACATATTGGCTCACCCCTAATCATTTTCCTAGACACCAATTAGACGACTTAAAAAAGAAATTCACAAACATATGCTGAAGTTTATTAGACAAAAAATACTAGCCTTATAATTAAAACCCAATGATGTTAACAAATAAAAACACTTCACAAAAGATTTAAAGGTATACAAATTCGTTTTTGCTAAATAGAAACCACACTTATCAAAATTATTTGAAACTTTACTCATGCATCAATAATGACTTAACATATGCGTCAATAAAGTTTTAGAATTTTATTTAATCAATAAGTTCAAATAATTTCATTAATATGCAACATTAATGATTTTCAAATTCTTTCTAAGACTATAGTACAATAACGCTCCGACAATTCTACAAATTTTTGGAGTCATATCTACAAGCATGACATACACCTTAGGTATTAATATCGGAGGTATATATTTTGTATTAATTGAAAAATACATAAAATATACTTTTCCGGAAGTTTATGTGATTGCCCACTAGAATTGATGCACATTAAATTCTAGGTCAATTGGGCTTGGTTAGTTCACTTTAGGTTTAGGTGCACATTTCACCATCCAAGGATTTTACCTTGTCTGCAAGGTGAGGTGGTGCGCTAATTGGATGCCAATGAGGTTCTAGGGTACCCATTTAGAATTGGGATGTTATAAGGCATGCGTGAGTGCCCGACGTCACGCCTTCACACAGTACTCGTGCCAGCAAATCCACTTTCCGAGGGAAAGGGCCTGGAGGTGACTCCTTGCCGGGATCACGACGAATCTAGCGACGACCATCACCGTCATCATTTCCATGAACAATGGCGCGGTCGTGAGGAAAAAGGACCTCGTCGACACTCTCCTTGCGTGGGAAGAGATAGTCTACAACGTCGTAGTGGTAAAAATTTCCCCGCATCCCGTACGTTCCTTTTGTTGAGGCGATTTCCCTTTCAGAGGGACTTTTTTGATCTTTGAGTCTGTGACCGACCAACCTCACCAACCAATGAGTTTTTCACCGACCCAGACAAATCATTTGGCGAAAACAGAGCTCGCTCCCTCGCCTTGTTCAACTCTCATGAATGCGGCTGAAGGTGCTGGCGCCGAGTGAGCTCAATCGTCGCCTGGTCGTGGTGGAGGCTCGCCTTTCTCTGGTTGAGGAGTTCTTGCCTCGCCTTGAAAGTGAAGCGCGCAAATATTTTGATATCCAAAGCTTGGAGGTTCGAATCAGCGAAGTAGAGCACCAAGTGCGCATGGTGCAGAACGAAGTCCACTACCTTTCCAAGAGCGCGGAACTTTCGGGTGACGTGGTGAGGATGTCTGACCATATGCGATGAACTGAGGAGCTCATTCGCTACCAAACCGAGGACCTGAACAAGGCACAAGAGTTGCGAGCTGCTCACGAGGTTGCCCGATGGAGCACACATATATATATCTCGCGTGATGAACTCAACAACCCTTGCTGCGGAGCCTGAAGATCTCGCCTTCGTTCTTTTCTTATTGTGATTACTTTTTTTGGTAATAAATTAAATATTTAATTAGCTTGCTTAGAGCTCAACACGATGCTACTTGTTTTTCTACTCGCTACTTTCCGACTCGCCTATGGGTGAAGGCGAATCTTGATAATTAGGTTTTGCTTTGCTGCTCCGCTATTTTTCTTATTTTGTACAAGTAGATGTTCTCAAGTATTGAGGCCTCACCTTGTATAACACGTGCTCGACATGGAAGATCTCGCCGGGTCATCAGCCTCGCACATGCGATGGCTGACCTCAATAAATAGGGGATGGGGGTCCGTCTGCTTTGTTCACGCTTTTTTCTTAGTCGAGCCTTAGCACCCGACTTTAATTTCCAGACATGAGATCTGCGTGCTTTCTCCACTCAAAGCGTGGCAAGGAGGCGGGGGCCGCCGTCAATGCGAGGCGAATTTTGTTGTTGTCAGAGTTCCCCAAGAACAAAACAACTATGGATGAACTCGCCTCATTCAGGCAGAACTATCTGTCATATGATTTCTCAGCACGTCGAGCTGAGCCCCACGAGCGTCTCAACACCTTTTACGAGGATGAGCTCGTCAACCCGCTGACGGACTTTGAAAAGGGATTTCGCCTCCCTTTTTGGCCGGAGATCCAGCTGATGCTAAACCATATCAGTATCGTCCCCGCCCAGATGAATCCGAACGGGATCGCGTCGATTGTCGCGCTTATATGCTTCCTGCTTCCCGCGAGGTTGAAGACATGAGCAGGTAGTTCGTAGTCCCATAGGCAGAAAAATAGGACAGGGCAGGGATTGTAGCATACAATGTAGCAGGACTTATCGGTAGAGGCTACATAATAGGCTACATCTCATTAGATGAGCAGTCCATCCATGTGACATGCCATTATAACGGTCATAATTAGGATTGGCTATTATACATGGCATAGAACTCTATAATAAGACTTTAAGTATGAATCAATTCAATTTCTTTCGCTATTTCGTCTCTCCTGGCTATCCAGCCATTTTTGCCGCAACACTAGTCATTGCTGTTAAATTTTGTGAAGTGAGCCAGCGCTGGCGCTAGCGCTCGCGCCGGCGGTAGCTCCGCTTTCTGGTGGCGGCTCCGGATCCTATAAATAGGGGGACAATCCCCCCTGCAGAGCACATCAGAGACAAGAGGTGACTTGGGCGGTCTGAATAGGCGATCTCAAGCAAGTGCGAACTCGGAGTGAGTTCGGAGGAGAGCTTGGGCGGTCTGACTGGGCGGTCTCAAGTGGGAGAGAGAACTCGGAGTGAGTTCGGAGCGACCTAGAGCAAGGTTCGCGAGTTGTGCAAGATTGCAAGCTAGCGCTGGCGGTAGTGATAGCGCTGGGCGGTAGCGGCTTGTGTGAATTTGCGGTCTGCATCTGTGGTCTCGTCAGGAGGGAGTGCGAGCAGCGAGCTCGCGCGGTCTGAAGTTAGCGCAGGCGGTAGCGCTAGCGCAGGCGGTAGTGAGGAGTAGAGAAGCGGACTCTGTCCTCGACCAATTGTTGTTACTTACTCTTGGCTGTTGTGAATAAAGTTGTATGCAACTTGTATTCAGTCCGTTTCTTTTGTAATTGTTTGTAAGAAATAATTACCCGTACCTCCCCTGTAAGTTAGCATAATTACTGAGTGCACCCCTCTTATTTTCGAAATTACAAAAACCTCCCCTAAACTTTTAATTTCATAACATCATGAACAAAAATTCTGGGTTTTTTTGTAATGAAATTGTATCATGGATGAGATTTTTTATAATGAAATTAAAACTTCAAGGGAAGTTAGGGAAGTTTTTGTAATTATGCTAACTTATAGGGGAGATTTTTGTAATTTCAAAAATAAGAGGGGTGCTCTCAGTAATTTAGCAAAGTTAGAGGGGAGGTCCCGGTAAATGGCCCTTGTTTGTAACTGTTTGCCAAGCAATAAAGAAGTATTTTTTGTTCATTCTTGGTGTGTTTGTCTCAATGTTCCATCGATCTAGAAAATTTCACAATTGCACAACACACTGTCACTAGTGGACATAACATAAAATAAAATTGACAAAATATTCAAATCAGTCTCTTAATTTAGGTATAGTTTCAAATTGATCCTCTAAGTTTAATTTGATTCAAATTAGTCTCTTATCTTTCAACTCTCTCTCGAATAAGTCATATTCTCATTTTGCCGTTAAGTATTAACGGACACAGCCTTCGCTCTCCATTCCCGTCCTTTACTTTGCCCACCTCTCCCTCGGCGTCGTCGCTGCCCTCCTCAAACTCCCCTTCTTCGAAATCGAGATTCCGCATCCGCCGCCAGCGGCGACAGTCGAACAATCCGGCGTGGCGGCTATCCAGATCTCATGAAGGTGGACCTCCTCTGGTACGACGGGACGCATGAAGGTGTCTGCGCTTACTCACCGCAGCTTCATCGCGGGGACGACGGAGTTCCACACCCTGCGGTCGAGCTAGATTGACGTCGCGATGCTCCCGGCGCCGATGTTCCACTCTCTGGGTTTCTTCTTCACGCCGCGGACAGTGGCAATGGGAGGCACGCTGGCGTCATGCCCTACAAGGTAGCAGGATGATCGAACCTCGAGGGAGGCTTCCCACGCGGCGGTGGGGATGTCGAAGTCGCCGGGACCAGAGAGACCAAGGCTTCGACAGTGGAGGTCAACCCCTCCCTCGATGCTACTTCTAGCTAACTTCGCACGGTTTCATACGCTCCCGAGGTGGAAGAAGGCAGCAGTGACTGGTTTAGCGCCGACGTCTTTAAGGGAACGAATGGCGCCGTGCTTGTCGGCGGGCAGGAGCTTCCGGGCCACCTCCTTCGCGGAGATGGACTTCTCCTCGCTTTTCCCCCATAAAACGAGGTAGTCCGATGAACACTTACGTGCTAAAGGACTTCTCACTTACGGCGGTGATGAAACACCGTTAATAATCTAACGGAAATGAATAAAAGGACTTATTTGAAGTATTTGAAGTAAACTTGAAAGATATAAGACTTATTTGAAACAAATAAAAATTAAAAAACTAATTTGAAATTATACCAAAAGTTAGTTGACTGGGGCCCTCCACCAGCCTAATTAAATAACCGATTGAAATTTAGACCCACACAATGAAATAGGAAAAGCCTATATGGGTTTAAAGGCAGAGAAGAACTTGCATTCGTTGCCATCAAAAAAGAAAATAGTTAAATAATATAGGATTAATTGCTCCCCAATAGAGGAGGGGTTTTCTAAAAAATTGCATACGAAGGGAACGTGTTGAATCAAGAATAGACAGCAAGCGTCTTTATTACGGTCATTTCGTTATGTTCCCGCTTATGAAAGCTCAAGCCGATGCCATAGGTTGCCATACGAAGGGCTTTACTTCGAGAAATAGAAGGAACATGTATCACACGTGCAGCAACTGAAAATGTGCTGCATGAATATTCTACGATAGCACATGAAATTTTAATAAATTTGAAAGAAATTGATTCATGGATTAAGCACAAAAATCGGGAGCTGCCCATGCAGTTGCCCTAGAATTCTAAGTTTTTCACTTCTGCTAGAACGGGAATTCCAAGTTTTTCACTTCTCCCAAAG
This sequence comes from Dactylorhiza incarnata, assembly GCA_033032865.1. Lineage (NCBI taxonomy): Eukaryota > Viridiplantae > Streptophyta > Magnoliopsida > Asparagales > Orchidaceae > Dactylorhiza > Dactylorhiza incarnata. Next base: position 6,467,328 of record JAWHQI010000072.1, read on the forward strand.
GCAAAATCGTAATTTCTGCGAAAGGACAAATCCGATAAATCAAAATACGCACGACACCGATTCCTATTCATGCGCAAAAATCTGTATATAATGAATGATGTATTGATGTACCATGCACACAAGCATTTTCTTCAAAGTCAATAATATTGCAGTGCCCTAAACCCTACTCAAAAACTAAGATAAGGAAAAAAGCAAATGTGGGTGGAGGGCAGCATCCCCACTAGGAAAACAAATAAAATAAATTATATATAAGAAATATATATATATATATATACAAAGTCTAAAAGAGCTTTTTTAGTCCTTTTTGTTATTATTCTTTCTTCTACCACACAACAATAGAAGCATTATCTTCAAAGCTAAGAATCAAACAAAAGGAATATTGAAAAGTGGCCCAAGATGCTACAACTTCACATTCAGCGTTTCTCCAACCTCGATTATTCCTTTTGAGCATGTTCGATTATTTTGAATTGGATTGGAATTGGTTTGAGTTCCATCCTGTTGTTCTGCCAGACAATGAAATTGAAAGTCATAAATAGAATTGACGAACCATTGTCAGAACAATTTTGCGATGACAAGAAGAGATTTTCCCGAAAAGTTTGGGGAAATTTCGATAACAGATCGACGAACCATCAACAAGTGTTCATAGAAGATGATAATAATTAAGCATCCCCAAATAATTTAGGATGATCCGATAAATTTCGTGTTTTTCAGCTACAATAATTTGTCAAAGATTTTCAGAAATCCAGAAATTGATTGATGAACCTTCACCGCCACCAATCTCTGAATGATAAGAAGAATCTTTCCTAAAAAATTTAGGATGATCCGACGACGTCATTTTTTCGTCGGGACTGTACAATCCTCATATTTCTCGAATCGGTGTGACCCGACCCGGACGAAGCCTGGGTAGCGAGCGAGCAAAACCCTAAACCGCGAAAGAGGCCACGGAAGGAGTGGGAGAATTTCTCCCACTCATCCGGGCGAGTGGGAGGGGCCCTCCCACTTGCCGGGCGAGTGGGAGCAGCCCTCCCACTCGTCGGGCGAGTGGGAGGGGCCTCCCACTCGCCGAGCGAGTGGGAGAGGCCTCCCACTCGCCGCCCCCTTTGGGCGAGTGGGAGGGATCCTCCCACTCGCCCGGTGTAGGTAGGGAGGTCAGTATGACCTCCCGCGAGGGGGGGGGGGGGGATGGACACCTCGAGTCCCACTCGCCCCCCCTCACGCGTGATCGATGGCGGTCGTGGTTGGACTGCGGATAGCAGGATTTTTGCTATTCGCAGTCCATTTTTGGGAAAGTTTATAAATAGACCCCCATGGGCACCTTGGGAAGGGTTGGTTACTACCCCCTCCCTCACGTGGTCTTGTGAGCAAGCACCCCCCCTCCCTTGTCATCCTTCAGCTGACAGTGAGGTGGTTCTTAGTGCCCTCCAAGGTGCCCAAGCTCAGCATTGGCTTGGGAGGGGAAGCGCTCTAAGATCTTCCGGGTATGTGGTGGGACCTCCGCGCTGCAGCTTAAGGGGTCCATTTGTGGATTCAAGTGTTCAATAAGTTCAAGTCTTTCAGTTCTTAGTGACCGGTCAAGGGTCTAGGCTTAGAACAAGTAAGGGTTGGTCGCAACCCCCTTTCGAACGCTGAGACCGGGAAACTGGTTTAACATTCTGGTGCGGTGAGCGTGGAAGCGACTAGTTTGGAAAACTCTGAGCCAAGTCCCATGGATGGAAGCGACGAGTTGGGAGACCCGCCTCCACCTTGCGAGTATGTGAAGAAGAGCGACTTCGACGAATTCAGCAAGAAGGTCCTGGAGTTCATGCAGGCCGCATCCTCCACTCGCGGCGAATGCTCAACACCGCCTGCACCTAGGATCCCCTCACTCCCCCTAGTAGAAGTAAGGAACAGCCAGCAAGGGAGGGAACCAGCCTCGGAGGAAGGCTTAAGTCTCCAAGCACGGGTGCTTTTCAATAGTTCACCCCGGACCAGCTGCCCAGACGGGGAGGCGATGGGAGCACCCCCCCTCAACCAAGAAGAATGGAGGAGCCCTTTCTGCGAGCTGGTCATGTCAGCTCCTGTTCCGGATGGGTTCCGCGATCCTGCCATGTCCTACTACGAGGGGGATAGCGATCCACTCCAGCATCTCCAGTGGTTCGAGGACATGACCTCGATCAGGCAAATGTCGGACGCCTTCATGTGCAGGCTTTTCGCCGTCTCGTTCCAAGGAAAGGCGAGGGATTGGTTCCACTCGCTCCCGGCGGGAACAATTTTCCGTTTCGAAGATCTGCGCCGAAGTTTCTTGTTGAGGTTCTCTACCTCGAAGAAGAGGAGAAAGAGTATGGAAGCCTTGTTCGCAGTCAGGCAGAAGCCAGGGGAGTCGCTGGCTGACTACATGGACAGGTTCCAAGCGGAGGTCCTCCTTGTCGTCGAAGTGCCCGGGCACACCCTGCAGCTGGCTTTCACCCTTGGGCTGCAGCCGGGGCTGTTCCGGATGAGTCTAACTCGGGACCCTCCGTTGTCCTTCGAAGAGTTAATGAAGCGTGCCGATCGCGAAACTGAGGTTGAAGCTACCAATCAGGAGTTCGTGGTTAGGTTAGCCGAGGTAGCGGAGGAGGAAAGGAAAGAGCGTGGAGGAAGAAAGAAGGAGGAAGTGAAGAGTCAGGGACAACAGGGACTTCCCGTTGGGCAGGAGCAAGGCTGGAAGTCGCAACCGACAGCCGCCCGACCAGCTTGGAGGTCACAGGTTGGTCCCCCTCAAGGCCAAGGAAGGGGCCACTTCCAGGGAGGAGGAGGCTATCAGGGGAGGCACGGGCGGTTCCACCCAGCAGGATGACAACAGGGCCCGGGGCCGCTGCAAGTCCAGCCCCTGCAAGCCATGGCCATCGGTCGGAAGAGAAGCGGAAGGAAGAGGGGACGTTGGGAGAAGCAGGGAGGCGAGCTGGCACTGTTATATTGTGACTTCCACCAGCAGGAAGGTCACGCGACCGCAGCTTGCCCCGAATTCCTCGAGATGAGGTAAGAAGGAAGAGCCCCAGCAGGGGGGAAGCAGCTGTGCCTGGAAGGACCTCGGACAGTGGAAAAGGGGAAGAGCAAGGAGGAGGATGATCCATGCGAAGAAAGGGTCGATATAGGGGCCCTAGGAGGGATCGGGGTCATCCACGGGGGAGCATGCAAAGAGGCCACCCGGAAGGGGAGCCTCCATGCCATATACCGTCGGAGCATTGCCTCGACCTCCCGGTCCCCACCTCCGAGCGAGAAGATTACCTTCTCCATCCAAGACCTGCCGGCCAATGAGGATCCTTTCTGCGACGCGCTGGTCATCAAGACGGCGATCGAGAACTTCACCGTCTCCCGGATCTTAGTCGACAACGGGAGCTCGGTGAACGTGGTATTCAAGAAGGCCTTTGAAGGAATGAAGGTTGACGCCAAGCGAGTGCTAGCATCGGATGGGCCACTTTTCGGATTCTCCGGGGAGAGGAAGGAGGTGGAAGGGGGAGTCGAACTCCTCGTCACCCTGGGGGGAACTTCAAAGAATTGCCGGTTCGTCATTGTGGACGCGCCGAGCAGTTACAACGCCATCTTTGGGCGTCCCCTCATCAGTGCGTACAAATGCGTGCCGTCCTCCTACCATCGGTGCTTGAAGTACAACTCCGGAAAGCTCCAGGTGAGAGTCAGGGGGGATCCCCGGGAGGCGCGCCAGTGCTACGTTACTGTGGTCAACACAATTGGATGGATGCAAGCAGCCGAAGAAGTGGAAGAAGCAATGGCAGGGATGGCTAAGGAGCAGGCAGCAGAATGAGCCCAGAACGGGCGAGGTGTAAGGAAGTGCCCAGGGAGGGGCGAGATGTAACAGCGTGCCCAGATAGGGGCAAAGTGTAGTGAAGTTCCCGGATAGGGGCGAGATGTAAGGAGGGGCCCAGAAAAGGGCGAGGTGTAACAGGATGCCCAAAGGGGCATAGCGTAAGTAAGTTGTAATAGGTATGAACGATGAATGGGAAATGGGTTCTGGAAGAATATCCAGGTTCAAAATCCCTGACTAGAGACCCTCCGCCGGGTTAAGTCATGCCGGTGGAGGGGGGACGTATCAGGTCAACTCGTGGCTTGGTGATTAGATTGGGAAGGCGTTGAGTTCCTCCACACCCGGTTGAGCTAAGACTCCCAGGACGTGGATGGGTACTTCCACCTCCAGTCAGATTGGGAAGGCGTTGAGTTCCTCCACACCCGGTTGAGCTAAGACTCCCAGGACGTGGATGGGTACTTCCACCTCCAGTCAGATTGGGAAGGCGTTGAGTTCCTCCACACCCGGTTGAGCTAAGACTCCCAGGACATGGATGGGTACTTCCACCTCCAGTTAGATTGGGAAGACGTTGAGTTCCTCCACACCCGGTTGAGCTAAGACTCCTAGGACGTGGATGGGTACTTCCACCTCCAGTCAGATTGGGAAGGCGTTGAGTTCCTCCACACCCGGTTGAGCTAAGACTCCCAGGACGTGGATGGGTACTTCCACCTCCAATCGGTAGGATCCCTGACTAAAAGAGACCACTCCACAGGCTCAGTCATAGTGACAAATGAGAGACTCATCGGGCCAGTCAACGACTCGGTGACCGATTCAAGCAAAGGTATCAATTCCTCAAGCAGTAAAGGAAAAAATAAGCTGGGACCATTTGTTTAGATAACTACTGATTCATTGATAACATGTACTACACGAATTGTTACTTCACTTTTCTAGTACATGCAGGCTTGAAAGAAAAAGGGCAAACACAAAAAATACATAGTTCCCAGGAGGAACGAGAGAAAAGAAGAAGTCACAGGCCGCCCTCACGACCATGGGGAGTAGCCGCCGCTGCTAGGGGGCGAGCCGGATCGCCCAGGTGAAGGAAAGAGCTCGGGAAGGATATTGCTGGCAGAGACCCCCCTCCAGCTGTCTCGAATAGCGTCCACGTCATGGAGGCGACTCACCAGGGCTCGGGCCGTTGACGCCATGATTTTCCCCCGAGCGCGCTCGACTTCAGCGGGTCGAGATAGGGCTGGCCTCGCCGCTCTCGAAGGTGCACCTCCTTCTCCTCCCCCTTCTCTTAACTGCCTATGGGCTTCGGCAAGCTGAGCCCTTAGGTCCTGCACTTCCTGGTCCGACTCCTCACACCGTCTCCTGAGCGAGTCGGCGGCACCAGGTCCCTGCAGACCGGCAAGGCAAATACATTAGAACCTGCGAATAATAAGGAATTGAAAGGAGAAAAGGAAAGTTCATTGAGGAAGGCACGAACCAAGCCCCCGGATGACTCCTACAGGAGTTTCTCAGCAGTGGCCAAGCGAGCCGCGAGGTCAGTGGCTTTCTCTTCTGCATCCAGCTTCGACGCGTCCGCCCGCACCGACCGTTGCGAGAGACTAAGACCTCGGCGGACGGCCATATGGGAGAGTTCGGTCGCACAAAGCTGGGCCTGGGAGCTCGCATACGCAAGGTCACACATCGACATCTCCCTGTAGGATGCAGCATCCTGCCGACCGTAGATGCCGTAGGTAAAGCTATATGCCGCGCCATCCTTGATATCTCCCTCGACCCACGAAGGCCGCTGGGAGGTGAGGGAGACCCGGTTCATCGTCTCATCCCAATAGACGATAGGTTCGCCAAGAGGGTCCGTAGCCTTTCCCCCCATCTCGAAGTTGGGATGATTGGCCAATGCGGTGGGGTCACTCGGTTGCCCCCTCTCCCTAGGCAGTACCCTGGAATCCCTTTGGCAAACTTCTTTTCCCCGCCGCATCCTCGGCTCCTTCGGTGGGGAGGAGGGCGCTCCCTCCTCCACCACCCTCTCCTTATCCCTCCTCTGACTCGACCCAGTTATCTTAGGAGCCGAAGCCGAATCAGCCGCAATCTCCTCGCGGAGCCCATGGGCAGAGGAGGAACTTCCCCCTGCAGAGGGAAGTCGTCGAGGAAGGGACCGAACACCTGCACAAGTTGGGACGAGTTGAGCAGCAATGGGAGGAAATGAGCCATAAGAAAGACAAGTTGTCGAGGTCCAAGTACCTTCCCCCGGTTCCACGTAGGTGAGTTGATTGATGTTCTTCCGGAGGTGATCAACCTCAAAGCTCGCACCCTTAAGGATGCGGTGCAGCTCAGCAGCCTCCCCACGTAGTGAGGGGGGTTTACAAACCTTCTCGGGCCTCTGTATGGGGGAGAAGGGGATGCCGCCCAGGTCACCCCGAACGAACACAAATGACTCGTTCCAGTGGTGGACCTTGTTGGAGGTCTCGTGCACCTCCATGTGTGTGCCGGTCAGAAAGCACACCCCGTCAGCGGTCGCTCGGAAGGTGAAGATCTTGCGAAACACGTTCAGGTCAAACATCACCTTCTCCTCCCGCAAATAGCATGCGTAAGCTGTTAACATCGAGATCGCGTTTGTATTAACCTGATCCGGGACTACGCCAAAGTAGTCCAGGAACTCCTTCACCTCAGGCCACAAGGGCAGCCGTAGCCCAGCCTCGAAGTGAAGGAGAGGAAATGCAAGCCAGTTATCGTAAAAGGAGTTGACGGTCTCACCCCCTGATGGGCATCTGCATTTCCACCCTTCGGGGAGGTAGGAAGTCCTAAAGGCGGAGAGTTCCTCCTTGGATACTTTCCCTACGGGGAAAGAACTCTCCGAGAAGTTGGCCGCGTTTTGTTCCCGACCATTCCTCTTGACAGCTGAACGGTTGGATGCCATCGTGTTGGAGTGGAAGGAAAGAGTAGAGCCGGATCTGGGAGAAAGGCAAGGCAAGGGAGGAAATGAAGGTGAAGGTCCAAAGGGGGAAGGAGGGCGTATTTATAAGGGAGGGGTAAAAGGGGAGGCGAGTGGATCATGGGATCCACTTGCCCAAGGGCATGAAGGGGGGGTGGACCAGGTGGTCCACTCGCCCCGGGCGAGCGGACCGCAAGGCCTGCTCGCCCCGAGCATAGGCGAGTGGACCTTGAGGTCCACTCGCCCGGTGCGCGGGAGTAGACCTCATGGTCCACTCGCCCGGCAGAGGAGGGAGGGCCTCGCAGCCCTCTCCCCTGAGGTAGCGATGCGGACCGAAGGGTCTCTTCGCCTACGTCTCCCCCCTGACACACCACCCAACTGCTTCTCCCTCGGACCGTCCACCCGAGGTCCCTATCCCCCGCCTGTTACTCCACTGTCTCAGTGTTGCTGCGCTCACCCTGCATGAAAGTTAGCCAAATAATGACAGCTCAACTGAGATATAACTCGTCAGAGTTATTAAAATAAATATGACATAAACATGACAAAACAAATAGTCCGGCCGCGGAACAGACGAGCTGCTGCAACGTGTCGATCCTCATTATTACATAACAAATAGTATATCCCCAAAAGGGAGGGGTGGCTAACGCGCCGTCCACTTCCAGAAGCCCTGGTCCAGGGTGAAGGGGACCCCCCCACGCGTGGATTCAAAGCATGCCTTGGCTGAGGAGAGCTCCTCGGTCACGGTACGCACGGAGGCCTCCACCCGGCGAAAATGATCCTCGAACGGTGTCGTCATGCCGCCAAATGCGAGCCGGACCTCCCCTCGTAGGAGATTGAGTTCAGCCTCCAGCCTCTCCACCCGACGCTCCAGCACGCCAACACGGGCGAGGGGGTCGGGTCCGGAAGATAGCATCCCCTCCCGCAGATCCTGGGTAAGAGTCTCCAAGCGGCTCAGACGGACGAAGACGTCAGGACGGTCCCCGACGGGCTCCGAGATTGCAGTAGGAGAGTGGGGTGGCGGCGAGACTTCCTTTCGGCTCGACTGACCCGTCGAAGTCTTGCCCCCTCCAGCAGATGAGTCATCGTGAGCAGTCGAGAGGGCGGCAGGTTCCCGGACGAGAGAGATAGGACTCACCCGAGCGTCTGCACCCGTTCCCTCTACCACTCTTCGGATCCCTTCGAGGTCATCCGCGAGAAGCTATGAACAATGAAAAAGCACGTTGTCATGGACAGATATAACCACAAGTGTGAAGCAGGAAGGAGGAGAGAACTGATACCATATCCATATCTAGTCCGCGGGCAAACTCGGTCACCCCATGAGAGGATGATGACGCAGCCTCCTTCACCAACTCGGGGCGGGGCTTCTTCCGAGGCGATCGCACCGCAGGGCGGGTAGGAGAAGGCGGAGGGCCATGGACCAGAGCTTTAAGCTCCGTCACGTCAGACGAACCCTTCCCAGCAAAGTCTTTGAAGCGAGCCCTGAAGTCTCGAGGTGGATCCATCTCGTTCGAAGAGGGAGGGGGGGGAAGCACTCAGGAAGGGTGCTCTTCTCACCCTTCTCTTCGAGGGGTCTTATATAGCCATCAGGTGGAACCCTCCAAAGATTCCCTCCGGGTCCCACCAACTCGTTCAATAGGTGGGTTGGACTTTCTTTCCGAGCTTGAGTTAAGTTCGCAAAGAGCGGGGATTGTGTACAACCCTCATATTTCTCGAATCGGTGTGACCCGACCCGGACGAAGCCTGGGTAGCGAGCGAGCAAAACCCTAAACCGCGAAAGAGGCCACGGAAGGAGTGGGAGAATTTCTCCCACTCATCCGGGCGAGTGGGAGGGGCCCTCCCACTTGCCGGGCGAGTGGGAGAATTTCTCCCACTCGCCGAGCGAGTGGGAGGGGTCTCCCACTCGCCGGGCGAGTGGGAGCAGCCCTCCCACTCGCCGAGCGAGTGGGAGGGGCCTCCCACTCGCCGGGCGAGTGGGAGCAGCCCTCCCACTCGCCGAGCGAGTGGGAGGGGCCTCCCACTCGCCGAGCGAGTGGGAGAGGCCTCCCACTCGCCGCCCCCTTTGGGCGAGTGGGAGGGATCCTCCCACTCACCCGGTGTAGGTAGGGAGGTCAGTATGACCTCCCGCGAGGGGGGGATGGACACCTCGAGTCCCACTCGCCCCCCCTCACGCGTGATCGATGGCGGTCGTGGTTGGACTGCGGATAGCAGGATTTTTGCTATTCGCAGTCCATTTTTGGGAAAGTCTATAAATAGACCCCCATGGGCACCTTGGGAAGGGTTGGTTACTACCCCTCCCTCACGTGGTCTTGTGAGCAAGCACCCCCCCTCCCTTGTCATCCTTCAGCTGACAGTGAGGTGGTTCTTAGTGCCCTCCAAGGTGCCCAGGCTCAGCATTGGCTTGGGAGGGGAAGCGCTCTAAGATCTTCCGGGTATGTGGTGGGACCTCCGCGCTGCAGCTTAAGGGGTCCATTTGTGGATTCAAGTGTTCAATAAGTCCAAGTCTTTCAGTTCTTAGTGACTGGTCAAGGGTCTAGGCTTAGAACAAGTAAGGGTTAGTCGCAACCCCCTTTCGAACGCTGAGACCGGGAAACTGGTTTCAACAGGGACGACGACCACAGAAGATCGTCATTAGTCAATATTTTTTGACGAGCTGAATCTAACTCAACAAATCGCTAGAATATGTTTTTTGTATCGTTCCCGAAATACGGTTCAAAGAAAATCATCAAATTTGTAAATTTGAAATGTATAACTATGAATTCTTTACAAAATAGGATTGTTAACCGCAACCCAGCTTTTGCTATTCACACCCAAAAAAACCCACATTGTTTCAAACTAAAATTTCTTATCCAACAACTTGTTCCCTCTATTGCCGCACGCTCAAGCTCCACTTCTATTCATGCACACAGAGCCCGATCTGCCGACGCCACCCAGCCGCTGCGCCGGAGCCCCATATGTTAGTTATACATCGCCACTGAAGCCACGCCCGCCCTAGCCATGCTCGCTGAAGCCCTACCCACTGGATTCACGCCCACCGGAGCCACACATCCCGATTATGCAGACATTTTCTCTCCTAATCCACACCCTTTCTCCACTATCACTCGCTGGAAACCCTAACAACGAAATTATAGCATACTTGTTCATCCTAAAAGAGGGAATGCTGTAAATTCCCCAATTTGAGTTTCATTAATGAATTGAGTTTGTCTTCAAATTACTATGTCTTTGCTATCTCACATTTTCACGTGAGTATTCGATATACTCTTCTTTTCACAATTTGATTCTTTTTCTTTTTCGGCCAATCTACTATTTGTAGAGCTCAAAATGAAATAATCAAACATTTGATTGAAAATACAATGATTAAATTTGATATTTTTTTATTTGCGGTTAACAAATTTACTTGCGGATAAAATTTTGAAATCTCCTACTTGCACTTAACAAAGTGTTACAAATAGCTAATAACGGACTGTGGCTAACAATTACCTTAAAAAAGGAAAGTTATTGATTGAATGAGTATTGAATCAAATTCACTGAGGTGATTATGAGTGTATTTTGCTCTTTTGGGGCTAGAGGAGGTATACAATTTGTTGATTTTGAAGTACAACCAAAGTCACTAAAATAATGCGAATTCCCAATGAGGTCATTAATTACTTGCTTAGAAGAAAACTAAGATTTAAAATTAATATTTTGATTTTTGGGAAATAATGTAAATTATGCAGAGATTTATTGAATTTGATTCATTAAACATGTATTCTAAGTCTCTGTTTGGCGCGATGTTTTTGCTCTGGTGAGTTTGAACAAAAACGCCACCGTCATAGAATGCATGTTTGGCATGACAACGGTTGTGACCGCCATCAAGAAAATAAAGCGAGTCTTGAACATAAAAGTGAATGAAGTTCATTATGTGAGGTCGGGCGTTCATGAACGACAGTTCATCATAACCACCGTGTTCATGACTGCTATCGCCGTGCAGCCAAACAGAGCCTAAATTAGCGGGCTTCTTTTTTGGGGAATCAATACGAACCACTTATCACATTAGTTCAGTATTTTGATGGCCGGGTTTATCAAAAAGGTATCTTCATGTTTGGAAAATCTCTTTTAAAGATTGAACTTTATATATTCTTGTGGAAGGATCATGGCACCTTTAGCTTAAAGGAAGTCTAATTATTGTAAAAGTCGCATCCATTAAATTGACAAGGATTAGTGAAAAGAACTCTCGCGATAGTGTTAGATTTTCTTCGTGTATAAAGCGTGTATCACGTTATATTAATAAGAAATCCTAGCGCGTGCAACAACCGTGGAGTAGGAAATTCCCAATCACGTAAATATTTGCATTCCTTCTTTTTGTAATTTTGTTTGCTCTCTATGATGGTTGTATGATTGTTCTGTTCCCAACATAATTTGCAAGGAGTGTGGACATATATATATGTGTTCTCTAGTAAATGTACCGAGTGCTATATAACCTTTGTGTTGTTCTAGAGTTTAGATTATTCTGAAATTCAAAATTCATACACTTTCTGTAATCGTCTCTATTCTTGGTCTAGTGAAAAATAGTCTTTTGTTGCCCGTGAACGTGGCCCATCTTGAAATGAACCACGTAAATCCGTGTCTTCTGTGTTTTCATTGTTTATTTGTTTGATCACTCTACTCTCGTTTACGTAACTAGTGGCATGTACCTCGTGTGCGAAGTATCCTATATTTATATTCAATCTATATGACATTTCTTTTGTAAAACGGTTTTGCCAAAACTCATATTTTAATGCTATTTATTTCTCTAATATAGGGAAGAGGCTTTTTGTTATATGGTATAATGGCAATAGATGATTGGCTAACTAAACATCTTAATTTCTATTGTTAGTTCATAAAAAAATAGCCAAACTTTTTGACTTCCTATAAGAAGGCCTGAACAATCTCTTAATTTATCTAGCGTGGATTCTAAGCAGTTCTAAATATTGATATAATGTTTATGTACTTTTGTAATGAGGTTCTTAATTGGAGTCGTGTATGTCACCTCGACAACTGACTATGTATCGTTGCGTTGACGCACCCGCCACAACAGCACGCGCATGAACAAAAAATAAAATACGACACAAGCAGTAAACATAATGATGTTAACCTGCACGGATAACATCGTTACTCTTCTGGCAATCCCGATGGTCCAAATAGACTGCTGCAATGCTCTACATCATGTATCTTCACTTTTTTTATCAATAAATAAATATAATTTTATTATTAAAAAAAGGAACACAAATTAAATTTTTTGCATGAATCTTAGAGAGAACTCTAATGTGCTACACCAATGCCCTGGATGCTGAATGAAGGAAGCATGGTTATGCGCACATAAATGAAAATGGATTCTTGGGTCTGCCCTCTCTGATGTCTTTGGCTTTGATTTGAGGGCATGATTCCGTAGCAAACGCGACGGTATAGGGGGTCACTATTTCAGTGGTACTCTGTGAGCAACCACTTTGTGCATTTATGATCAAAGATTAAGTCTTTCTCCTCTCAGAGAAGCCACTTTGTGCATAGTGCCAAAGGTTAGGTCTGTTTCCAATCTTCCCCCGCCCATACCCCCAAAGATTGTGGACTATATGGGTTCTGTTGTTGTTGTTGTTGTAATCTTAGAGAGAACTCTCATTAATCTCATACAAATTAAGGAATTATGACTTTTAATATCAAAAGTTAACTCCATAATTACTCCATGTACAATTGCGTTTCTATTTATGTTAGAAATGAGTTGATCGCACATGTCCAAAATAGGGAAAAAAACTTATAAGTTACTAACAAAATTATCTATTCACGGGATATCAAGAGTTTATCATTGGAATCAAATTAAATGCCGATACTTGCAAATGGATCGCAGATCTTCTAGATGCTTATGTGATGACGTTTGTGTCAGACTATATATTTCTCTTCGACGGAACTTAGGCTTTGTTTGTGGTCGCATCGGCGCTTGGGAAACACTATTTCCTCAGCCACCATCATTTTTTAGATTGTTTGGGCTCTGTTTGGTTGGGTTGTTGCTGATGGAAGACAGCTGATAGAAAATGAAGTTTGAGAAAAATGTTGTTTTTTCAAAACAAAGTTTTGATAAAAAATTGTTTGCATGAAGTGAAGTTTGCAGAGCTATTAGAGATGAAGTTTTGAAAAAACTGTGGTAAAAAATGGAGTTTCTAAAAGAAACTTTTCTTAGAAAGGCACTGTTGAGAATTGTGAAGTGAGCTAGCGCAGGCGCTAGCGCCGACGCTAGCCCAACTTCCAGGTGGCGGCTCCGGAATCTATAAATATGGGGCAATCTCCCTACAGAGTACATCAGAGAAAGGAGGAGACTTGAGCGGTCTGAATAGGCGGTCTCAGTGAGAGGGAACTTGGAGTAAGTTTGGCAGGAGAGCTTGGGCGGTCTGAATAGGCGGTCTCAAGTGGGAGTGAACTCGGAGTGAGTTCGGAGCGACCTAGAGCAAGGTTCGCGAGCTGCGTGAGATCGCTGAGATAGCGCAGGCGCTAGGAGTTAGAGCAGGCGGTAGCAGCTTGTTGTGATTTGGCGGTCTGCATCTGCGGTCTCGTTAGGAGAGTGTGCAAGCAGCGAGCTCGCGCGGTCTGAGATAGCGCAAGCGCTAGCGAGGAGTAGAGAAGTGGACTCTGTCCGCGACCAGTTGTTGTTTCTTACTCTCGGCTGTTGTGAATCAAGTTGTATGCAACTTGTATTCAGCCTGTTTTACTTGTAATTGTTGTAACTACTTGTCAAGTAATAAAGATGTGTTTTTGTGTTCATTCTTGGTGTGCTTGTCTTACTGTTCCATAGAAGCATTACCGAATAATAAGGAAAAAAAATCTAATTAGGATCATTTCATATTGACGGATACATGCAAGGATTCATTTCCAATAACTTTAGCGCAACAGAAAAAGAAACACTCTCAATAGGAAAAAAACACAGAACACAGTCAAAATTCTCAGGAATAATCTAGAGCAAGATATTTCTCCTTTGCTAGATATAAACCGAAAAAAACAACAAGAAAAATAACACTCATTCAGCTAATTTACTTCGCAGAGGAAGAAACATCAAGAGTAAGATAAAGAAAATTACACTGCATGAGCCACAGACATAGAAGGATGCAAGCTCGGCATTCGGACTACTTCCTCAGCAACATCTTCTAGTCCGTCCTACCTTTCCTGCTCCCCGTCCACCACCACCATCATCACCAACACAGACAAGGGTGCAAAACCTAAAGCTCCAAAACAAAACAAGAAGTTCCCATTTCTCGCTTTTGTCCGTACAAGTGTACCTTTGCCCCTAGAAAAAACCCGATCAGATCACCGGGGAACGATATGAAGAAGAATAAAGGCGATATCGAAGGTTTTAGGGGTTCGAAATCCCTAGTCTGATCAGATGAGGGGACGGTTTTGGACGCCTGGATGAAGCAGACGGGACGACAGAGGAGCTCGCGGGTCCTCGGGAGGAGGAGACACGGGAATTGCGGTTGAAACGATGCTTTGGCAGTTGAAGGCTAGGTATAAAATGCGTTTATTAATAAATGCAGTTAGTTTCACCTATCAGCCAACCCAAACGCCGTTTTTACCCTAAACGGCGTTTTCTCCTAACCGCACCGCGCCCCATGAGCCGAACCAAACGCCACCTAAATGAGGAGCTTAATCAAAAAAGCTTTTAAATGAAATGTGTTTTGGGTGTGAGCAGAAGGTCTAACATGACTTTTAAAAACCCGCTTTCTCTGCTTTCATCTTTTCTTTTTTTATTCAAAGGTTTTCTTCTTTCATTCACAATTCTTCACTCTTTCACAATCTTTGTTTCTCGCTGCTGACCTTTTGTAACCTGCTTATTTAATATTTATATAATATAAACCTATATATGCGATACATGATTAGCATAAAACATACTTTTTATTATTAAAAAGCTAAACATATATTATTAAAAGATTATTCTTCCAAAAAAACGTATTAACTTGTTTGAAAAGCACTTAAATGGAGATTTTCTAAACGGTGCACAACTTTTTCAAAATAGTGTTTTGGACAGCTCTAATATCACCACTAATTTTTCACCACTATTTTTTACACCGTCCCACCGTCCCAAACATAGCATTAATCTTGGTAGAGTCTGTCATATAGCTCTAAATGCATGAAGGCTATTCAAGCAAGAAAAAGCGACTTTGATTCTTTTGAAAAACACGATGTAGAAAAAACATTCAAACATAGAGAGCTTCAACCTCACCGCTTCCTTTTGTTAGGAATTAAAAGCTCAATCCCTTAGCTTCCCATTGCGTAATTATACCTCAGATTTCAGTTTCACTGAGTTTATTTGTTTATCTAGTTACTGAGTTTGAACTCACTCAACTCAGTAATTTAGACTATGTAATTTGCTAATTTCCCCAATACTAATTTACACCTGAATAGAGAGGTAACTACTCACTCAAAGTTATACCTAGAATTCACCTTGCTAAAAGCTACTTTGTTATTATTACTGTTTTATCTTATTAGAATAGCCTGATTAAAGCCCACATGAATGACATGATGGATATAAAAGGAACTATGTTTCCATTATAAGAATAAGTAAAAAGGGGGATTAGCACTCATTTACAATATACATTAATTTTAAACCATTTTTGTTGTGTATATACTGTTTTCCTAGGATAGTAAAGTCACTAAGGCTCTGATTGGTTGGGTTGTTGCTGATGGAAAACAGCTGATAGAAAATGGAGTTGAACAAAAATGTTGTTTTTGAAAAGCAGAGTTATGTTAAGAAACTGTTTGAGTGAATTTTTTTTTTATAATATGATTAACCAACACAAAAAATATGAAAAAGACATTTTTTTCATAATACGATAACCAACAAAAAATAATATTTATGTCATGAAAAAGACATGTTTTTGCTTAGCCAGTTTCGATCGTGATCTCGGTCAATGTTCTAGATTCATACAACTGATGCGTGTATATGTGAAAACAATTTCAGATTTAACAAAATTTGATTTACAAAATATGTCAAAAGGGGGAAAACTAGAGGAGGAAGGAGGTTACCTCACGGCTGATGTTGAAGCATTGTCGGAGATCAGGGAGCTTGACGTGGAAGAGAAGGAAAAGCTCTGTCGGAGATCAGGGAACTTCGTCGTCATCACTGAGAAGCATAACGAGGGTTTCAGAGCCGCCGATGATAAGCAAAACGACGAGCCTAAACCACATTTTCTTGCAACCGCACCAGCGCCCATCAACTAAACCAAACGCCACCTAAGGCTTCGTTTGGCGCGACGGTGGCGATCACGAGCGTGGTGGTAATGAACCGTCGTTCGTGAACGCCCAACCTTATGTAGACAAGCTAAGCATTATGAGATGATAAACAGAAAGACCATAATTATCTACACGAGAGTATAAAAGCACTAGCTGAAGCTTTGATTAAACAATATTACAATAGAATGTACACATACTCAGGAATGTTAACAAATAGAATTACGGACTTAAGGCCTTACATTTATGAAATGTTTCAAAACTCTAAAACATACATCGGCACACAGACTGACAATATATAAAAAACAGTAAATAGATTGGCCTTCGAGGGCCAACACAACTTTGGGCTTCAGCCCGCCTTTTCCCGCTTAACTCGCAACACCTGCACCATCCACAAATAAGACGTAAACGAGGGTCAGCTATGAGCTGACCACAAACCACGTAATGATTGCACCCCTCAGCCATTGTATCCAGCTCTGGGGCTGGGCACCGCTCACCTGCAAGCAAGCCGCACATGCAATATGTAATATAATAAAGAAAGTGCATCTACTCTACATAAGATGAGGTTTCAAGCACAATCAATCTTCTAGGTTGAGCATCAAAGAAAAGAAAACCTAGATATGCAAATGATGTCAGTTAGGTTCACCCAGAGGTTCCCCGCGTACAATAGCCTAAGCAAACACGCATGAAACTAACATAACATCAATTCATCACATCACAAACGTGGGTACTCACGACCGCACGTTTCATGCACTCAAGGCATGCTTCCAATGTACTCTCTCACGAGTACCAACATCACCCTAAGTTATGCTAACTTAGGTGGTAAATAAGCTTTTGCCAGTCTAGGCTAACACACCTTCCACGACCTCTCCAATGATTACACGACATACTGGAGGTTAAGACCTTGTATTGATCTGCATGGAAACGAGTTCGGATCGGCTTTGCCCATGCTCAAGTCATCGTGATCAACTAGCAACGATGCGGGTACGGATTCACCTCGACCCGTAAGTATTAAACGCATACAAGTGCTACCAAAATATCTAGCTACGCACCTAATCCATATAAAAGGGCATAGGCTTCGCAAGCACAACCAACGTAGGAGGCCCAAAGTCAACTCCACTATGAATTTGTGGTGAATGTTTGCATTCAACCACGTCACAATCATGGGGCTTCGGTTAGGTATACTCCAAGAGGCACCAAAATCTCAAGTCCCGTAACAATATGACAGACTCCACAGAGTCATTCTCCGACACGCATTCTAGGCTTAACCTAAATGTAACGTCACAATCAAGCATCACCGATCTGGGCTAACGGCCACAAGTAGGCTTCACACAAAATGCCTAAATCCGTACGTCTACCGGATTTCTATGTACAATAAATGTCGGAGACGGACACAATCTACCCGGAGTTCCAAAGAACCAAACGGAGTCTTACACTTCACTAATTAGTGAAAGAGACAACCTTATGCAAACATATAAAAAGTGTATGAAGGACTAAACACGTCCTAAGACCGGGAAGAAGGATTGTTATCCTTGCCGATCTCTTTGGCTCCATGAATCTGATTTGATTCGGATGGAAATGACCGTTGCGGGTTCCTCTCCATGGATCTGGACTCGGCTCGCTATTCGGGCTCCAACATTTGACGGCACAATAATATTGATGTGACCTCCTCCAACCCCACTGTATTTTTCCCATACAAGAGTGTGGTCACCATGTGTTTAAAAGATGGTGGGAGCGAGGTAAGAAGTAGTAGAGTCTTGTCTTCTTTCTCCACCTTCGCATCAACCACATGCAATTGGTTAAGAAAGTCATTGAACACACTAAAATGCCCTTATGGCTTCCACCCTACTACATCTTCAGTCCATATAATCATTGTTTCAACTACAACCTCGTGGTTAATGACTTGACTAGATATAACACTACAAGATATAGTCTCTACGACGACGTTTTTTTTTGCGACGTTTTTGAAAGCGTCGCTGTTAGTTTTATATTTAGCGACGTTTTTTTTTTCATAAACGTCGCTAATGCAAAAAATAGTATTCGCTACGTTTTTTAGGAAAACCGTCACCATACGTGTTTAGCTCTTGTGACGATTATTTTTAAAACGTCACCAAAATAATGTTTTTATTGTGACGTTTTTGAAAACGTCGTTGTTAGTTTACATTTAGCGAATTTTTTTTTTAAAACCGTCGCCAATATAAAAAATTAGCATTAGCCACGATTTCCATGAAAACATGTCAGCATACATGTTTATCTTTCGTGACGATTTTTTTTTAAAAAACGTCATCAAAATACATGATCTTCTGTCAAAATTTGTTATCAAACATTTCAGAAGATTTTTTGTTAAAAGAGATATGAGTGATATAGTTATTGTACAACCCGTATTCGCCGAGTGGGCCCCCCCCCCCCCCAGCCAACTGGCGAAACCTGGGTCGTCCAGATCATTCGCCAGGTCACTCGCCCAGGCCAAGGAAGGTAAAAATGCCCCCGTGTTGGTGGGGGTAGGCCGTAGGAGAGAAGGCGCTAGGCGAGTGGTGCCCTCACGGACCACTCGCCCAGAAGCGTGGGCATTCGCCCAGCCAGGCGGGTGCCCAGCGAATGGTGCCCTCACGGACCACTCGCCCAAAGGGCTGTGAGGGGAAAATGACCATAATACCCCTGATGGGCTGCAAATGGCCCTTCGGAACAATGGAGTTAGGCTGTTAGCAGACCAATTTGGGGTGCTGTTAGTAAAATTAAAAGGCGGATTCATGTTATTTGCAGACCAACCTAGGAAAATCTATAAATAGACCCTTAAGGGCACCTTGGAGGAGATCCGATTTTAGAGAATCCTCTCCTCTAGGCTAGTTTTGGTTGGCAGCCAGTGCCCTCTAAGGTGCCCGGTTGAGCTTTGGTTTGGGAGGGGAAGCTCTCTAAGATCTTCCGGGTGTGTGGCGGGACCTCCTCGCTTCAGCCTTGGGTCTATTCCGTTTCCAGCATCCACCGTCAAGAGAGTCTAGTGAGGGAGAAATAAGCATCGGCTACACCCCCAGTGGGTCCGAACTCAAGAGACCAGTTGCTGGTTTCAACAGTTATTATCATTTATCAAATGACTGAACATGAATCATCTCATGTACTTAGTGAGCATGATGCATGAAATACATGAAGTATGTATACGACGCACATTATGCATGTTTAAGTCGATGATATATATCAGCCTTATCTATATGCGCATGTGCACACACCCATAACCATACAATTGGTTATGCGTACTCCAATGATATAGGGTAGTTTGTTATGCACACATGCACCCATAATCATGTGCTTGGGGCTATATATGCGCACCACATGATTGATGGCCGGATATTTTCTTATGCGCACACCCATAACTATATTTATGCACACACCCATGCATGTGTACGATGGGTTATTTCGCTATGCGCACACCCATTGCGCTATATATGCACACCTGGCCGGCCCGGCCCCATGATGGGGTATATATTCTACTATGAGCACTACCCATAACTACGCTTGGCTATGCATGCGCACCCTAGCCTCATGATGTGGGTGTTTTGTTATGCGCATACATATAATCATACACGCTTGGCTATGCACATCGCCATCATAGGGTATTTTGCTATGCGCACACCCATCACCATACACCTGACTATCCGCACTCCCATGATCGGGAGACGGCTGCGGCAGACGGTGAGCGCGGCGTCATCAAAACATACGTACGATCTTCTGTTAAAGTTCTAATAATGATATTTTTGATGCTAGTGAAGTTATATTGATGATAGCGATGATCTCGATCGTAAGCTTGATACGAGTAGTTAAATATATATAATATGAATGTGTTCACTGTGGATATTATATATCTCCACAAATGTACATAACTGTTAGGGTCGGCATACATACGTACATCATGTAGCCATGTATTCTTCGGCATGTAGCTCAATGATCTTGTCAAATGTTACTAGTTATGGAATACCCTGCAATCATACCAAGATATTTCTTTATGTATGGAGAATATGTTTACATTAATCGATGATGCGTTAGGTGAATGTTCCAATATTGTAAGTATTATGAGTTGCGCTAACGATGAAGATGACTGCATCGATCAATGACGAGTCAATTAAACAAAATCTAAGATAAGAGATCATAACCTCATATCAAATGCTCCTACGTATATGAATTTTGAGTTTACCTTCAAAAATAGCTAGCAACTATTTTTGTTGGTGCAAAAATAACAATGATTTATTTTGTTACGAAATACATGTTTTTAAATAAAAATGAAATATACATTTCCAAAAATTTCACGCTAATATTTTAAGGGAATTGTTAAAGGCAAACCCAATATGGCTATCCGCAAACCAATTTCTATGAGTTATTACGCGCCTTTTGAAAATACGCCTTGTATATGCATTATTTTTAGGAAAAGTGTTCAACACGAAAATTGTAGATCTCGTCGAGATCTACAACTTTCGTGTTGAACAATTTTCCTAAAAATGCACGCACAAGGCGTATTGCCGCCCTGATCGTAACTATAGCGAATTTTTGACGATTTTTTGAAAATACGCCTTGTTCATGCATTTTTAGGAGAAGTGTCCAACACGAAAGTTGTAGATATCTACGAGATCTACAATTTTCGTGTAGAACACTTTTCCTAAAAATGCATGTACAAGGCGTATTTTCAAAAGGCGGGTAATAACTCATAGAAATTGGTTTGCGGATAGCCATATTGGATTTGCCTTTAACAATTCCTTATTTTAATATAAAATTATTTATGGAGGGAAAAAATCATTTCCCTCCAAAAATTTATGGAGGGAAAAATTATTTATGGAGGGAAATTGGTTTGCAGATAGCCATATTGGATTTGCCTTTAACAATTCCCTATTTTATAAAATTAATTTTTTCATCCTAAATAAATATATATAGCAGGCGTTTCATTTCCCCCTTCCAGCGATCTGTCTTCAGTCGCGCCATCCGCCGCCCGTGCCCTAATTTTTCGCTAAATCCCTCTCCCCACTCCCGCTCGCAGCCGCAAATCACAAGCCTCCGCCGCGCGCGCGCGCTACAACAAAATCGTTATACGGTGACATTCTTTTATGTCTTTAGTGACGATTTTTAAGCGTCGCGATAGTTTTCGTGACGCTTATAAAAACGTCACAAAATCGTCGTGATTGCGGCCGTCGCCGTAGCTCTTTGCGACGCTTTCACAAAAAAGCGTCACAGTTGGTAGTTGTTTTATCGTGACATTTTTTTGAAAAACATCATAATAAATAATTGATCCATCGTGACAATTTATAAAAAAACGTCAAGAAAAATACTAACTCTACCACTATGTTTTTTGCAAAATGTCACTGTAGTAAAAACTATACAATAACGTTTTCTGAAGAAAAAAACGTCGCAATTTTTTGCATTTTAAGAAAAATAACTTAAAACAAATAAAAGTTTATGATAATCTAAACTCTAAAAAGTAATTGTGTATCTAAAATCTTAATTAAAAATATAAATATTATTTTCTTAAAAAATTAATTTTGATAAATATTTCAAATATTTTTTGATCAGAGTGATACTAAGATATGTCAAGAGATTTTTTTGCAACTTATTGTTCCAAATATTATATCTCTAATTAAAACAAAAAGAATGAAAAATTAATTATAATGCCAACATAATACATCATCACTAGAATTAAAGAGTATAAACTTGCAAAAAATCACATTAATAATAAACAAAATGTGTTTCACATAATATAAACTTGCAAAAAATACATATAATCATTCAATACATTCTCTCTCACAATGCTCCACCTACTCTCGCAATGCCTCCATCTATTCTTCCCACATTCCCTCTCTTCCAATGTCCTCTTCCATTCTCTGAATACTTCTCAACTGATTGATCAACATCCTAAAAAAGTAAAAAAAACATTAGCAGCAAATCGTAGACTGAAATAAACTAAATAAAAACTAACTTAACTTATGTGTCATATGAAAGAGTGTGGTGATTTATTTGAGGACAATGATCAATGTCAAAATAGCAACTCTGCACTTCTCCATTTGATTAAATGTTAAAGAAGTCAACATTAAAAAAGGCCAGTATATTAAATCGTAATGAAATTTATGCTTGCCAAAATCTGAAAGCATCAAAGAGAATAAAGAGAAAATTCAAAAGCTCAAACGGTTGGCTCTTCCAAGTTGAGTACTGAAGAGAAAAAATTATCTGGATGTCCTTAAATATAATAACAGACAATCAAACATATAGAATTTGCGATAAATTTGTTAACCAATTGCATAGAGTGAAAGCAACTATAAGAAGAACACACACAAAAGTAAATAAGAAAAATGTAAAACTTCAAGCAAAAACCCCAGGTAAAGCCATCGAAACCATCAGAAATAATTTAAATGATGAGTATAAATGAATCCATGAAAAAAAACTTACCTTAGGTAGTAAGCCATAAATGAAGAGGGGTGCCTTAGCAAAGACACTGCAAAGGACAAATAAAAGAAAGAGAATGGTCGTAGAAAGAAAATGGGTACATGTATATAAGATCAAGCATATGCACATAAAGAAATTTTGATCAATTCATGTTCTATTAATCTGCCCTCTAAGTTATTCAATAAATACTCTAATACAATATTTTTGTAAGAAAATCGATAGAATAATAACCAAAAAAGGAAAGTCGGCGACGAAACTATTGGATGATGCGATGCTGATCGTATGCTGCCCGAAAGCTATGACACGGTGAATGAGTCCTCGGTGGAGGCCGGAGCAGTTGAGGATGAGCAGGAGACCTAATTTGTTGGTCATGTGATCGCAAAGTTAAAGAAAGGGTTAAAGAAAATGAAATGTACTCACAATATGCACACATCTAAAATCAGTAAAAAAAAAGCATGAAACATTGATTCAATGACATACACAGACTCATAATATTGTAGGTTGTTAGTCAGAATGAGAGTATGGACTAGTTTTTGAAAAGGCCAAATGGAAGTGAAGCCTCAACTGATATGGAGCTTACCCAGAGGGTTTGAAGAATCCAGGTGCTCAAGAATGACTTAGCCTGATGGGGGAAATCGTTGAGCAATCCTTTCTTCCTCCAGGAAAATGAGAAGCTTAAACAGTAAAGTGAGCTCAAAGAAATGGGGAAAAGATAGTAAAGTGAGAGAAACTATAATGGGATAAAGAACCCAATTGAGAGCGCCCGCAAATGAGAGGGCTGCGCCCCCAATTGAGCGGGCTATGCCCGCATAGAGATTCTCAAGAATGTCCCCTCGTGCGGCGAACATTCGATGGTGGACATCATTTGGCGGGTGGCAACATTCCGTGCACGCCAACATTCAGGGGGCGGAAATATTAGACCGGTGACAACATTCGGGGGACGACATGAAAAGCATTGAGAGCATGTAAAAGGTAATTAGCTTGCTAGAAGATGTTAGATTTTTGAAGTGAGCTGTCGCCCGGCGACAGTGGCTGTCGCCCCAGCGACAGCTGGCGAGTATCCTACTCGCCACCGAGTAGGCTTTTGCCTATAAATAGAGGGGTACCCCCCCCCCCCCCCCTAAAGAGAACCAATTCTGAAAGTGGCGAGCATAGTCATCAGAAGTGGCGAGTATCATCAACTCTGAGCGAGTTAGAGATACCAGAGCGCTACCTGGCGAGCATCGGACTTGGAGCGAGTTCGACGAGCTCCCTTGAGCAAGTAGCGAGTAGTGGAGATATCGACCGGCGACAGCCGATATCGCCCAGGCGACAGCGAAGAAAGCGAGGAAGCGTGCGCGACGAGCGTGCGAGTATCCTGGAGTGCGAGCAGCGAGCTTACGGGTATCTGGAGTGCGAGCAGCGAGCTTGCGAGGATCAGAGATATCGCCCGGCGACAGCCGATATTGCCCCGGCGACAGCGAGGAGCGAGTATCACCAGCCTGGTGTGCTCGGGAGAAGAAGCGGACCTTGTCCGTGACCTTGTCTTACCTTCTATTGGCTGTTGTGATTCAAGTTGGATGCAACTTGTATTCAGCCGTGTTTATTTGTAATTTGGTTGCCCAGTTGAAATATAGCCTTCTTTGTTCATCGTTGGTACACTTGATTGGTAGCAAACTCCAAAATTCAACATGGTATCAGAGGGAGGTTGCTGAAGCAGCGCGTGCTATCGAAGTTCAAGGTTGTCTTCCAAGATGGACGGCGGAGGAGGTTATGCGAGAGGACTAGGAATCGAGCTGCTTACTCAAACCAACTACAAGAAGTGGATGTCTTGTATGGAGAGCTACCTTCTTGGAGAGGATCTCTGAGAGGTTGTTGGTGGTGGGGAGCAAGAGGAAGTTGTAGCTGCCGGAGATAATGGTCCAGCTGTGAGAGCTTGGAGGAAGACCAACGCCAAGGCGGAGTTCACCTTGAAGAGAGCCATATCACCTGACTTGTTCGACCACATCATTGGTTGCAAGTCAGCGTCTGCGATCTGGATAGCCCTCGATGGGTTATTCAACAAGAAGAATGTGGCGCGGCTACAATTCCAGGAGAATGAGTTGGCGAAGTCGACTCAAGGCGAGATGACGATATCCACCTTCTTCCTGAAGGTGAAGAACCTATGTGGGGAGATCTCGGCCTTGGATCCTGAAGAGCCAATCTCAGAGGCGAAGTTGAAGCGGCACATACTCCGAGGCTTGAGGAAGGAGTATGTCCCCTTCGTTACTTCCGTGCAAGGATGGACTATTCAGCCCTCCCTTCTGGAGCTAGAGAACCTGCTATCGTCGCAGGAGAGCTTGGCGAAGCAGATGGCAGGAGTATCCATCTCAGGAGGAGATGGCGAGGCGTTGTTCTCAGGAAAGAAGAGATCCTGGGACAAGAGAAAGAAGAACTCCGGAGAGGGACCTTCAACGTCCTCTCAGGGAGACGGGGGGAAGTTCCTTCCTGCCCGCGACGAGAAGGGGAGATACCTTTGCTTTGCCTATAAGAAGTACGGGCACATGACAAGGGATTGCCGGTCCAATCTGAGGGTCGGTCATGCTGCTAACAAGGAGGGAGATCACCAGAGAGGTGGAGGAAGAGGTGAAGGTCACCAGGGCGGTGAGAGGGGGGACAATTGTTTCCTGGCAGAGATGACGGCAACGTCAGTCGATGTCTTAGCCTCCATCAACCTCGAGGACGACTGGATAGTGGATTCCGGTTGCGGGCATCATCTCACAGGAGATATGTCGAAGTTTGCCTCCTCGGCAGCATATGAAGGAACGGATGCTATCATCACTGCGGATGATACGGTACATCCCGTAGAGCGAGAAGGGAAGGTATCCCTTGGGAGTATAGAGAAGCCAGTGACACTGAAGAGTGTGTATCATGTGCCTGGCATGAAGAAGAACCTCTTCTCAGTGGCTAACGCCGTGGATGCTGGATACCACGCCCTGTTTGGACCGAAGGAGGTGAAGTTCTTGAAGAACCTTTCGTCTGTCGATGCTGACGTCACGCTCACCGGGAGAAGGGTGAAGGATTTGTATGTCCTGTCTGCAAATGCCTACGTGGACAAGCTGAAGACAAACGACAGCGCTGTGATCTGGCATGAGAGGCTAGGTCATGTAGGGATGGACAAGCTGAAGATGATGGCGGCAAAGGGCCTAGTGAGCGGCCTGCCTCATCTCACTTCCTACGACGACGGACATGTGTGCGACGAATGCCAATATGGAAAGTCACATCGACTTCCATTTGACAAATCGGAGACCAGGTGTAAGGCACCTCTTGAGTGCGTACATGCTGACGTGGTGGGGCCGTGCGTCACCCGTACTTATGGGGGCAATAAGTATGCGCTGGTTTTGGTGGATGACTTCACCCGCTATACGTGGGTATACTTTCTGAGAGAGAAGTCAGAAGTATTCAACAGGTTCCTCGAGTGGAAGGAGCTTGTGGAGGGGAGGCTGGACCGCAGAGTGAAGAAGCTGAGAAGCGACAATGGAGGGGAGTTTACCTCCAATGAGTTTGCTTCCTTCTGCAGAAGGTTCGGCATTCGGTGGGAGCTCTCCTGCGCTCACACCCCTCAGCAGAATGGGGTGGCAGAGAGGAAGATCCGCCATCTGGTGGAGACTACCAGGAGTTGGCTACATGCCAAGAGCATTCCCAAGGCCTTATGGGCGGAGGGAATGGCGTGTGCTACTCATGTGATCAACAGGCTACCTCTGAGTCCTAACAGGATGGTGTCTCCACACCAGCTCATGTTCGGGGAGAAGCCCAATGTGGGTCACATGAAGGTGTTCGGTTCTACCTGCTTCGTGCACGTCCCGGACGCTCAGAGAACAAAGTTGGAGCCGAAGGCGAGGAAGTGTATCTTAATCGGCTACGATGAGCGGAAGAAGGGGTGGAAGTGCATGGATCCGCAGACTCACAGGTTCGTCGTCTCGCGCGACGTTGTGTTTGACGAACTGGTCTCATACCAGAGAGTCTCTTCTGTGGAGCTGCCGGAGAGTGGAGAAGCTAACAGGGAAGAGGAGTGAGTCACTGAGGACCCTACTGTGGAGTTGGAGTTATCTCCAAGTGCCCCATTGCCATCTGACTCAGGAGGAGCATCTGGCTCAGGAGGAGCATCTGGCTCAGGGGGAGCTACGAACTCAAGAAGCAGGGAGAGCACCGCTTCAGGAGGAGTTCAGAGAGGAGCTCAGAGAGGAGCTCAAGCAGAGGAGTCTACCAGAGTGGTAGATAGTGGCCAAGCCTTGAGGAGGTCGAAGAGGACCAT
This sequence comes from Dactylorhiza incarnata, assembly GCA_033032865.1. NCBI lineage: Eukaryota > Viridiplantae > Streptophyta > Magnoliopsida > Asparagales > Orchidaceae > Dactylorhiza > Dactylorhiza incarnata. The sequence continues at coordinate 6,493,938 of JAWHQI010000072.1, forward strand.
CGTCCCGCCTGCTCGCTATAAGGAGGGGAACTTCGTGAGTCTGGTTTCCTGCTTCTTCGCAGGACCACTCGATAAGAGGGAACCTGCCTGCTTTGAGGATGCAGCTGGCATCAAGGAGTGGGACGAGGCCATGATCGAGGAGATGGAGGCCTTAAAGAAGAACGAGACATGGGACCTGGTTCCCATGGTGGAGGGCATCAAACCTGTCACCTGCAAGTGGGTGTACAAGGTGAAGAAGAGGGCTGATGGAGAAGTGGAGCGGTACAAGGCGAGGCTTGTCGCTCGAGGCTTCTCACAGACCTACGGAGAGGACTACGAGGAGACCTTCAGTCCTGTAGCGAAGATGACGTCGGTGAGGACGATCATCGCTTTAGCAGCGTGCCGAGGTTGGAAGCTATGACAGCTGGACGTGAAGAACGCGTTCCTATACGGAGAGATCGACAAAGACATATTCATGGTGCAACCACCTGGATACGTGTCCAAGTCCCAGCCGCGTCACGTCTGCAAGCTGAAGAAGGCCCTCTATGGGTTGAAACAGGCGCCGAGAGCCTGGTATGGAAAGATTGCGGAGTACCTGCAGTTCTGCGGCTACGATGCCTCAGATTCAGACTCCAGCATGTTCGTGAAGAAGGATGGAGGTCTTCACGTGCTAGTACTGTTATACGTCGACGACATGATCGTGACAGGGAACAACCCTGAGGAGGTCGCGGCGCTGAGAGAGCAGCTTTCCATACGCTTCGAGATGAAGGATCTTGGTGAACTGTACCATTTCTTTGGCCTCCAAGTAGAGAAGAGAAGAGGCGGACTGGATGTTTCCCAGAGGGCGTATGCCGAGAGGATCGTCGAAAGATTCGGCATGAAGGAGGGGAAGAGCAGTTCCGTTCCTCTTGAGGCGGGGCTGAAGCTTCGGAAGGAAGAAGGGAGGATTCTTCCTGATCCGAAGATCTTTCGGGCACTGGTGGGGAGTCTTATATACTTGACTATCACAAGGCCGGACATCCCCTTTGCTGTCGGCCGAGTTAGTCGGTATATGCAGGAGCCGCGGAAGCCTCATCTGGAGGCAGCCAAGGGGATTCTGAAGTATGTGAAGGGCACCCTTGAGATGGGATTGTCCTATGAGGAGAAGTCTGACTTCAAGCTGCACGGGTACACGGATGCAGACTACGGAGGTGACGCTGATGATCGCAAGTCGACATCAGGTTACGTGTTCTTGTGTGGAGCAGCTGTTATCTCGTGGTGTAGCAAGAAGCAGGACTCCATTTCCCTTTCTACCACGGAGGCCGAGTACAAGGCGTCGTCCTTAGCAGCTCAAGAGTGTGTCTGGCTAAGGAGACTAGTGGAGGATGTGGACGAGGAGGTCAGCGGACCTACTGTGCTACGCGGTGACAATGAGAGTGCATTGAAACTGGTAACCAATCCAGTGTGTCATGCAAGGACCAAACACATTGAGATCGAACATCACTTCATCAGAGAGAAGGTGCTGAGTGGCTTGATCACTGTGGAGCATGTGCGGAGTGAAGACAACCTTGCGGACATATTCACAAAGCCCCTATCTGCGGGGCCGTTCCTGAGGCTTCGCTCATTGCTTGGAGTTGTTCCCGGAGCTCACTTCAAGGGGGAGTGTTAGATTTTTAAAGTGAGCTGTCGCCCGGCGACAGTGGCTGTCGCCCCAGCGACAGCTAGCGAGTATCCTACTCGCCGCCGAGTAGGCTTTTGCCTATAAATAGAGGGGGTACCCCCCCTAAAGAGAACCAATTCTGAAAGTGGCGACCATAGTAATCAGAAGTGGCGAGTATCATCAACTCTGAGCGAGTTAGAGATACCAGAGCGCTACCTGGCGAGCATCGAACTTGGAGCGAGTTCGACGAGCTCCCTTGAGCGAGTAGCGAGTAGTGGAGATATCGCCCGGCGACAGCCGATATCGCCCAGGCGACAGCGAAGAAAGCGAGGAAGCGTGCGCGACGAGCGTGCGAGTATCCTGGAGTGCGAGTAGCGAGCTTGCGGGTATTTGGAGTGCGAGCAGCGAGCTTGCGAGGATCAGAGATATCGCCCGGCGACAGCCGATATTGCCCCGGCGACAGCGAGGAGCGAGTATCACCAGCCTGGTGTGCTCGGGAGAAGAAGCGGACCTTGTCCGTGACCTTGTCTTACCTTCTATTGGCTGTTGTGATTCAAGTTGGATGCAACTTGTATTCAGCCGTGTTTATTTGTAATTTGGTTGCCTAGTTGAAATATAGCCTTCTTTGTTCATCGTTGGTACACTTGATTGGTAGCAAACTCAAAAATTCAACAGAAGATGCATGTGACTATGAAAGAATATGCTTAAAGTGTGAGAATAGAGAAAGAGAATGCATGTGGTTGGGAGCTTACCATGCTTGTTGCTGGAAATTTGGAAGCCCAGTGCCTCCCAGAATGCACTACCGGTTCCAATGAAGCATCAGTCCTAGAACAGAGCAGGATATAATAAGCGATTTAAACGTCTAAAATTGACCAAAATGTTAAACTGTAATAAAAAACGTTACCATGTGTGAGAATAAAGAAAGAGAATGCAACTATAATAAAAAATGTTTAACTGCATCTACTATAATCAATAATGCACCTAGCAACTATAATAAAAAATGAAGTGTAGTTTTGATGGTTGTAGAAGCAAGTGTAAAAAAATAAAATTTAAGGGCAAAAAATCAAATGATCAAAACAATATAAGATATAAATAGCATAGAATTGATTTGGTAAGTGGAGCATGTAAAGCCCATCCCCAAATTTAAAGCCTCAAAATTTGACAGAACTTCAATGAGTAAGAGTATTTACAACCATCTAAAATTTGATTGAAAAAACTTATAGATGCAATAGATCCAATGGTAAGAGTATGCACTAACAATTATAGGAATATCACCATGGGAAAATATAATCATAATTAAGATCCCCAAATGTCTTGGCGTTGCCACCTTCAAGGTGATGTGGATGGAAAAATAATTTCAACCAAATCTTTTACTCAATATCACCACAAAATTTCAAAAATAATTTAAAATCTCTTTGATAATAGGGTGAGAGCTAACAAAGATGAACAATATTTTCAACAAATATAAATTAGCTACAACGTGGAAAAACTTAAGAGCATGATGATCTCTGCTACATCGTGAAAGGAGTGTTGCCTATCAAGTAGTACTCAGAAAAAAGAGAGAGAAATCCTAATGGAAGGAATAGTACAACAAAAGAAATTTAAAACATATTGTGTAGTTTTTCTTCCCAAACAGAATTCAATTCCAGCAAATCAAACTTTCAAGAAGCAGCTGACGGAGGCCCCTTTGCGCTTAAGGCGATGCCCTATAAAGAGGGAGAGGGAACGCCACACTCACCAGGTGAGTCGGAGAAGTCGGGGTTGCTGAGGAAGGTGGAGAAGGTGCAGTCGGGGTTGCTGAGGGAGGTGGAGTCGAGCAGAGATCTAGGTTAGGAACCGCGATGGCGTCGTGAAGAGGGCGATTGCAAATGGCGTGTAGAAGCGTTTCGATGTGGGGCGAGATTATGCATTTTTGGGAGGATATCGGGAGGAAGATGAGAGCAAACATGCGTAAGTGAGAGAGGTAATGCCGTCTAAAATGCAGCGTGCTATGCTGCGGGCTGAGAGTTGGAATAGAGAGTGGATTCAAATTAAAGTAATTTGTAGGGTCATGATTTAATGGATGGCCTATATTGGATGGTCAAGATTAAATTTAGAGCTCCGCAATAAACAAAAATCATTGGAAAACATTGGCAAACTCAACCAAATTATTAAACCCAGTTGCATGTTCCTCCAACATTCATCATTCCTGAAACATTGCATGCAAAGGTTTGAAAAATGGGCATAAATTAGAACAATCTGTCGAGACACACTATATAATTAAAGAAGAATTGAATATTCTTTGCCACAACAAAATAACATGAACACATACATATTCACATATAGCACTATTAATATTATCATTACCTGCATATAACATGCATGATTCTTGAGGAAGATAAACCATCATGGGATGCACTTGGGAATTGAAATGAGCATGGCATGCTGGCCTATGGAGAAGGGTCATGTAAGAGGACCTAAGATAATCATGCACACACACAAAACATCTCCACGTGAAGTTTGAAGTATTTAAAGATTCAATAGAGTAAGAACTGAAACAATTTGGATTACCAATGGGGCGGAGGGATATTGTAATCCTTCATTCCAGAAGGAATTTTGCTTACCAATGCCGCAGAAAAAAGAAGAAATCCAAAAGAACTCCTCGCCATTGATAAAATCTTTGCTCCAGTTAAAAGATCGGAACTTAATTAGGCGTGGTTGACTCTGTGAAGGATCCAACAAATGAGACAAAATGATAAGATCTATTATGGGGCATGCTTAATCAATTGCATAAATTATCAAATGGCGAGGATAAATAGTCAAATGAGAAGAAAGACATGCTTGCATAAATAATCATCAAGTACACTATTAAATCAATATATTTGAAATGATAATAATGTTGTTTCATATAGCTGTGGAAGATAACCTACCGCGCTTAGGTTCTAGATGCATTGCTTGAACAGGCAGAAAGATGAAAATATCAACATAATGAACCTTTAAACAACACAACTGAGACAACATTTACAAATTAAGCCAGCTTTCATTTCCATTAAACATAACAAATCTAACACTAGCTAATAAATAGATGGAGAAATGAATATCACTAATTTCTAACACTAAAGTTAAAGATTCAATAATTTGTCAAGAAATTTACCCGGAGGCTTTAACTTAGATGTTTGTTCGTTGAATAGGGAACCCACCACCCAAAGTTGTATATGAATCCTCAAGGATCTTTCATGATGGAGCAAGAAATAAGATCAGAGGTATGATCCATGGGGCTCCTATGCATTATTTTTTTATATTAAACACTAAACTTTTAGGAGAAGTAATTAAGTCATAACAATGTACGAAATTATGCATGCAGAGAGATGTAGAACTAAGAGAGACATTCTTTCTAACTCGCCTAATAACTCCAAAATGACTTCTTGTCTTCCTTCTCCAAATAGCAGTGGGCTTACAAAAGAAGTTACATTGTATCCTAAATCATCTAATGTAGGTAGAGAGATGTAGAAGAACTGCTTAATCAATTTAATAATATTATCACTTGAGATCAACAAAAAATTCAAAGACATAGAGGTACTCAAGGAACAAACATATCTCAAGGTAAATATATTATGCAACAGGTAAATAAAAACAAAAAAAAATAGAGGGGCGGGTAAGATGCTGAACACAAATTTGAGATCTCTCCCCCCTCTTCCAGTAGCAGTTAACAGAGAAAGTATGAAAAGTAAGAATCTTAAAAAAAATTCTAGCAAAAATTGAACCTGGACTGGAAAATCGGGAAGCGAAGGGGATGCAATAGAAGAAATCCATGCCCTAGGTAGAAGTATTAACCGAGCTCCATCGAGAAGTCGATACAGAGAGCAGTTGACTTCAAGGAAGGACATGCAAGCACTAAACGACGGGAGTGCAGAGGGCGTGCGAGATGTCGTAGGTCTCCTGTAGAGGATGTAGAAATCAGAGAGGCGGTGATACGGGAGGCCTTAAGACGCAAGAATACGGGGGATAGGAGCTCAGATCTGGATTCATTTTGCTTTGACATACAACTGTCACAGGACCTATTGCTGGCTTCATCTACAACTCTCACAGTTCTTAAAAAGAACTTCCGCAATCGAGAGGGGCATCGCTGCGAACACTTCGGTGCATACCTAAAACCTGGAATTGATTCAGAGATGGGGTTTACCGCAGAAGAATGAACAGCCACGGAAGTGAGTGAGTGAGAGAGAGAGAGAGAGAGAGAGAGAGAGAGAGAGAGAGAGAGAGAGAGAGAGAGAGAGAGAGAGAGAGAGAGGAGGGAACAAAGGTCATTACCTGACTTCGTCGGTCGGTGGCGTCTTAGATTTTGCGAGATCAAACAGTGAGATGGAAATCGCTTGTAGAGGCGAAGGAGTCGTGGCAGAAGAGGAGTCGTGCCCTAGGAAAGCAGTTCAAATGTCACAGCCGGATATGAAACAGGTCGGTGGCGCTGTGAAGCTAAAACCGTGAGATGCAGATGGATGGTAGATGCGAAGGAGTGCAAAGCCGTCGAAATATCGCAGCGAGAATGTTGGATAGCAGAGGAGATCGATGGATGCCCTAGGAGCGGCCAGCGAAATGTCGAAGCGTCAGAGGAGCTCGCCAGGCGAGAGGGAGGAAAGTAATGCCGCCAAAATGATGCAGGATTGAGCTGACAGGGAGAATGAAACAGAATTCAAATTAAAGTAGCGTGTAAGGCCATGATTTAATGATGTCATATATTTGATGCTCATGATTTAATCTATAGTCTTCTAAGAGAAAAAAAATTTGGTACCTCAAACGTATAGGAAAAACGTGCGTCATATAAATAGCCCCCAAAAGAACTGGGCCCACCTCCATTTCCCCTCGTATCTGTTCAAAAATTTTCGAAAATTTTCTTCGTCGTCTCCAGGAAGCTAACACCCCGGCGGAAGAACACCGCAGCGATACGGCTTCCCATCAAACCGGAGGGAACCTCGACGGAGAACACCGCAGCCCGTGTGAACATCGACGGCGAACTTCCCCAGTCCTTCTCAGCACCGATTCTGAAGTGGACATCTCATTCCCGGAGAGTATCGAAGGTAACGATCCCTCTGTTTCTCATTTTTAGGGTTCCAACATGTTTAGAGTTTAGTTATGTTTGGTGTGAGGAAGATTGTCACCACACATGTGATTGTTTCTGGAATGTATTCCCATGTTGTATTTCGCTTAGGGTTTAGGGTTTCTGTAAAGGGGTTTTAGTGTGCATGAGTTGTTTACAAGCATAAAGATTGGAATATATTGTTTTGTTTAGCTAATTTTTATAACTAAGAAACAATCAAATTTTTTTGTTCTTGAAATACATTATTCCGGTCGGATTTCAACAGTTCCAGTAGGATTGATGCATGTTTTTGATGTGAATTTTCCCTCAGGAAAACTTTTTCTGTGCTGCTAATGTTTATTCCGATCGGATTTTTTCTGTAAATGCATTTGTCCGTGTTGGACATGTGTGTCACATCCCTTTGTTTGAGAATAACAAATCACATATTGTATTTGATATTGTTTGTAGTGTGTTTATAGTGTGCATGAACTATAGGTGCAATACTCCACAAGTAGAAAGCAACTTTGAACAAACTTTTGAAAGGAGCAGCACTACCGCCGGTGCTATCGCTAACGCCAGCGCTACTGCTAGCGCTACCGCTACCGCCAGGCTCTACCGCCAGCGTTATCACTACCGCCAGGCGTTATCTCGAGTTCGTGCACACGACGGTTTCGTAACCGCTACCGCCATCGCTATCTCCCGGTACCGCCAGCGCTATCTCTACCGCCAGCGCTATCTCCAGTTCGTGCACAGCGCCACGCCGCCGACGGTTGCGCAACCGCTCCACACGAATGCTACCGCAGACGCTAGCCACTACCGCAGGCGCTAGCTCCAAGTTCTATAAAAGGCTGGGCTCTCTCTCGTTTTGGTTAGACCTTCTAGAGATATTACTTGTGCACATACTCTCGTGCTGCTACTCTGCCAAAACATCATCTCCCACTCAAAGCCTAAGAAGAAATTCTGGAGAAGGAAGCCATCAGGCTGCATCCGAAGAACGATCGCTTCGACCTCGCTTGTGCTTCAGCGATCCTTCATCCTCATCTCCAGAAATCTCAAGAGGGAGTTTTGCTTGTTATTTATTATTTCCATTCCACACTTTTTGTATCCGTTGTAGTGAAATCGCCTTGATTTTGGCGACTAGGTCCTTGCGCGGCTTAGGGGGAATTCGCCGCGTGAGTTGGCGACTAGGTCTAGGGGATTAGATCTAGGGAGTGCTCGAGGCCATATACGGGGAAGGATTGGCTAGAGCGGCTTGAGGCCATTTCCGGGGAAGGATTGGCTAAAGCCAACCGGTTCGTGGGGATACGAGTCGGTATAGAAAAGGAAAAGAAAATCATTTTTGTACGCCTCCGATTTCTAGCGTTATAGAAATCAAATTTTATGTAAACACTTTTTCACATAATATAATCATGTCTCTTTTGTGTTTACTTTGATTTCTATCATTTGGCGTAATCTTTATTATTTTGTGTTTCTAATTTTTCAATTCTAAATCTAAATTATTTATTTCTAATTTGTCATCATTATTTCCTATTAATCAAAACAACTTAGTAATTTTCTCAAAAATTATAAAAAGAATTTTATTCCCTTATTCACCCCCCTCTAAGGGCGCCGTAAGATCCAACAAGTGGTATCAGAGCGAGGTTATTCCAAACGGTTTAAAAACCAGGAATAATTGCGTCTTATGATCTCGCTTTTTTCGAGGGTCAGGGAATTAGTAGACCTCCACTATTTACTGGGTCGAATTATAATTATTGGAAAAATAGGATGCGTTGTTTTCTAATGACCCTAGATATTGAGGTTTGTAACATGGTAGAAGCAGAATACACTCCTCCTACATTTGTAGTTGGAGAGGTTATGTTAGAAAAACCCAAAGATAAATGGGATGATCGGGATAAACTCAAATGTAAAAATAACGCAAAAGCCATGAATGCTCTATTTTGTGCGTTAGATAGAAATGAATTTAATAGAATTTCTGCTTGTACTACTGCTTATGAAATTTGGAATCATTTGGAAGTTACTCATGAAGGTACATCGCAGGTTAAAGATTCCAAGCTTTTCCAACTGGAGTCGGAATATGAAAAATTTCGAATGGATGAAAACGAAGATGTTGATGGTATGTACACGCGCTTCACCAAGATCGTCAATGCCTCAAAAGCTCTTGGAAAGACCTTCTCAAATGGCGACTTGGTCCGTAAGATCCTTCGTTCTCTTCCTCCAAAATTCAACCCGAAGGTGACGGCTATTTCGGAGTCGCACAACTTAAGAACGCTCCACGTTGAGAGCCTCATTGGGAATCTCAAAACCCATGAGGTAGAACTCAAAATCCAATATGATGAATACTACAAGGAGCCAAAAAAGAAGGCGTTGGCTGTAAAATCAAAGAAGCAGTGCCAAGAGGATGATGATGAAGATGAAGAGAGTCTTTTGGTAAAGAACTTCCGAAAGTTCATGCGCAATCTGGAAAGGAGAAACACCTTTCGAAAATATTTCCAAAAGGGTAAAAGATGGAAAGGGTCATCTTCAAAGAAGGAAAAAGAGAGCGACAATGAAGAAGAGAGACCTCCACCAGAATGCTATCATTGTAGAAAGACGGGGCACATTCGGAGCCAGTGCCCAAAGTTCTTGAAGGAGAAGAAAGAAAAACGACACAATGGGAAGGAGAAGAAGAAAGTACTAAAAGCTAGAACATGGGATGACTCTTCCTCCTCCTCCTCCGAAGAATCAAGTGGGTCTTCATCAAGCGAAGATGAGAAAGCAAACATGTGCCTCATGGGACATGAAAACGACGGCGACGACACCAGTGTTCCTAGCGACACTGAGGTAACTCCTCCCACTTATGATGAATTGTATAATGAATTTCTTGAAACTTGCAAAGCTTTTGATAAAAATATGAAAGATAGTATTTTATTAAATCGTGAAAATGAATCTCTTATTAAAGAAAATCAAAAGCTTTCCAAAAAGGTGATTGTGTTAGAAAAGAGAAAGGTTTCTTGCCAAGAATGTGATCACTCCACAAAATTGGCAAAGGATATAGAAGAGTCATTTTCTAAAGCCCTCTCTCATGCTAAAACTCTTACAAAAGAGAAGGGAGAATTAGAAAGGAAATTAGAAGCCTCTCTTTTGCAAATCAAAAATAATAGAAAAGGTTTTGAAAATAGGTGTGTCATGCTTGTGAAAGAAAATTCTTCACTTAAAGCACAAGTTCATGATCTCACCATGGCCATTAAAAAATTTGGTATAGGCCAAAAATCACTGGAAATGATTCTAGGGTACCAGTGCCATGGATCTGGAAAGTTTGGGCTCGGATATCGAGGTGAGGGCTACCGCCCGGCGCTAGCCACTAACGCCGACGCTAGCACCTCATACCAGAAACCTGAAATTTCTTTTTCAAAATACTTTCCTTCTGTAAATCAAAATTATTCCAGCAAGAAAATTTTCTAGAAAAGGGTCTCAACCCCCTTTATTTCGTGTGCAAACTGTTATAGGTTGGGTCACACAACTAGTTCTTGCAGGAAAATAAAACAAAATACTTTAAAGCAAATCTGGGTACATAAGGCTTCCACTTATTCTATGGGAGGTTCCACTTGGGTATCCGGATCTTTACTCTCATCTTCTTTCTAGATGTGCAGGCAGGCTAAGGACAATAAAGACGTATGGTACTTGGATTCAGGATGCTCCAAGCACATGATGGGCAATAAATCAAAGTTCCTTAGCCTAGAAAGGAAGAAGGGAGGGATTGTGACTTTTGGCGACAACGGAAAAGGAAGAATCTTGAGAATTGGTACAATTGGTAACGAATCCTTCACTATATCAAATTTTCTTTATGTAAAAGGGCTAAAACATAATCTTATTTCAATTAGCCAATTATGTGATAAAAGATTAGACGTTTTATTTGAATCTTCTACTAATCTATACAAAATATCTAATCCCACTACAAACAATATTTTACTAACTGCACCAAGAATACACAATGTTTATATTGTTTCATTTCATGATCTTTCAAAATCATCTTTAAAATGTTTTATTACCAAAAATGATGAACTTGATCTTTGGCATAGAAGGCTAGGACATGCTAGCACAAAGCTTATTGTAAAACTTGCCAAAAGAGATTTAATTAGAGGATTGCCTAGATTAAATGGAAATTTACCTTCACTTTGTTCACCATGTCAAAAAGGTAAAATTACTAGATCCTCTTTCAAAAGTAAAAATGTTATTTCTACTACAAGACCTTTGCAATTAATTCATATGGATCTCTTTGGTCCCGTTAGCACCGCAAGTCTTGGTGGTAGATTGTATACATATGTTTTAATAGATGACTTTTCTAGATATTGTTGGACAATATTTCTCTCATCCAAATCCGAAGCGTTTTGTGAATTTTCAAAATTATGTACTCGTATTCAAAATGAAAGTGATTTAAAAAATAAATGCATTCGCTCGGATCATGGAAGAGAATTTGAAAATGAAAAATTTACTTCTTATTGTGATATGTTAGGCATAAAACATGAGTTCTCCGCACCACGCACACCACAACAAAATGGTGTTGTAGAAAGAAAGAATAGGACACTTCAAGAGCTAGCACGCACTATGTTATGTGAATATAAATTACCTAAGTTATTTTGGGCCGAAGCCGTAAACACATCATGTTATGTTATAAATAGAATCATGCTTCGCCCATCTTTAAATCTCACACATATGAACTCTATTTTCAAAAGAAGCCTAATGTGTCTTACTTCAAAGTTTTTGGTTATAAATGCTTTATCTTAAATACAAAAGATAGCTTGGGAGAGTTTGATGAAAAATGTGATGAAGGAACATTTCTTGGATACTCTTCAACTAGTAAAGCTTATAGAGTTTTTAATAAAAGAACGAGAAAAGTTGAAGAGTCAATTAATGTGAAATTTGATGAGCTTGTTCCTTGTATAGAAAGACTTTCCGCAGGTAAAGAGGATGATCTATTACCTCCTTTGGAGCATGGTGATGAAGAACCTTCCAAAGAAGAAGAAGAGGAGGCCAAGAAAGATGAATATGTACCTCCAAGCGTCTTAAAATTCACAAAGGATCATCCACGGGAATTGATAATTGGTGAACCATCCATCGGGGTAAGAACTCGCTCTTCTCTTCATGAATCTTATTCAAATATTTGCTTTGTTTCTGAAATTGAACCAAAAAATGTTACAACCGCTTTAAATGATGAATTTTGGTTTTTGGCTATGAATGAAGAGTTAGAACAATTTGAGCGACATAATGTTTGGAAATTAGTAGAAAGACCATCTAATCACCCGGTTGTAGGTGTAAAATGGATTTTCAAAAATAAATTAGATGGTGAGTCTAGAATATCTAGAAATAAAGCACGCTTAGTAGCACAAGGATATTCTCAAATCGAGGGGATAGATTTTGATGAATCTTTTGCACCCGTTGCTAGATTGGAGTCTATAAGAATTTTTCTAGCATTTGCAAGCTTTAAAAGAATAAAACTATTTCAAATGGATGTGAAAAGTGTTTTTCTAAACGGGTTTGTAAAAGAAGAAGTTTATGTTGAACAACCCCCCGGTTTTATTAATGAAAAATTTCCAAATCATGTTTATAAACTAGAAAAAGCGCTTTATGGTTTAAAATAAGCGCCCCGTGCATGGTATGAAAGACTCACATCATTTTTATTAAAGCACGGTTATATTATGGGAAGTGCGGATAATACTCTCTTCATTAAGCACAATAATGATGATATAATTATCTTACAAATATATGTTGATGATATTATTTTTGGATCTACTAATGAAGAGATGTGTAAAGAAGTTATTTTAGTGATGAAAAATGAGTTTGAAATGAGTCTTGTAGGAGAACTTTCTTATTTCCTTGGTTTTCAAATATCACAAAGAATTGATGGTATCTTTGTATGTCAAACAAAATATGTTCATGATATGCTTAAACGTTTTGGATTTGAAAACCTTAAACATGCTTCTACACCAATGAGTGCATCACTAAAATTAGGAAAAGATGAATCAGGAGTTTCTATAGATTAAACTTTATATAGAGGTATGATAGGATCTCTACTTTATCTTAGTGCAACTAGACCCGACATTATGTTTGTCGTATGCTTATGTGCTAGATTTCAAGCCAATCCAAAAGAATCTCATTTAAAAGCGGTAAAACGAATTTTTAGATATCTCATTGGGTCATCTAGATTAGGATTATGGTACCCGCATAATGATTCATTTACATTGCATGGCTATTCCGATTCGGATTATGCCGGTTGTTCACTTGATAGAAAAAGCACTAGTGGTACTCACTACAAGATAATATGATATTGGCGACGTTTTTATTAGGAAATCGCGATGTTTTTCAAACGTCGCCAATGTTTTGGCTACGTTTTTATAAACGCCGCAAAGGCGTCGCGGTATAATCCGTCGCGGAAGCATTCCGCGACGTTTTTCTGAAAAGCGTAGCGAAAGACTCTAGTGCATTGGCGGCGTTTATGTAAAAAAACGTCGCAAAGTTTCGCCACGGTTTTTTTTAAAAAAACGTTGCCAAGCTTTGGCCACGTTTTTACAAAAAAACGTGGCCAAAGATGATTGAATTAAAAAAAATTATATTACAACAAAATCAGCAATTTAAATAGCATAATGATAATGTTTAAACATTTGATTGACGAGCAACAAAAATATGTATACCAAGTAAATTGAATTTCTAAAAAGATTGCATCACTAAAATGTGACAATATGTATACCATCATTACTAAAAAGATTACATCATAGCATTCCATTAACAAATCATAAAATACAAAGATGTTCATTAACATGTTAGATAATAGCGAAAGTAAATGATCACACAAAGACAAGCAACAAATACAGGACAACACGTGCTTGGTTCGAAACTGGACAACATGTTTGTGCCTTGCCTGATTTCTCTATAGCCTGAAACAACAAACCAGTTTCAAAATCTTATCTCATTTCCAATTCTAGAACATATAAAGACTAGCAAATCATTGATAATGGAAAAGAGGAGAAGATAAAGAAAAGCATGTAGCACCCAAATCAAGAAAATTGAAGCAATGGATATGAGTTACAGACCAGACGTAGCACCCAAACTTGCTGCAGTGGCATGATAACTTCGAACAATTGCAATCCCCACTTCCAAAATGACCAATCAAACCAATGATGCTATCTACATAAACCAAAAGATATTTTAGCATAATAAATACAAAAATAAGGATTTTGAGGCCCAACACCACCACTGAATCATGAGAGATACTATCAGCAAGCATTTATAGTTAATACAATTTAAGTCATAAGTGGTATCAAATAGAGTTAAATGCCACCTTCTCCTTCTCCGTGTACCATAATCTCTTGAATCTGTTTGAATGGAAAGCATATCCCTTAATCTCCAATTATCCTGACCGGAATAAAATCTAATAAAGACAAGAACAAGCTGGAGAAATGATACCATACCTAAGCTGGATATCCATGAATTATGATCCACTTCTTCATAATTATGATCCCATGTTTGAGATGTAATTTGGCAAGAGCCTGTGAAATCCGCCCGTTTCCCAAATTTTTCAGCGGCGGGGTTGATCCCCGCGGCCCGACCGCGGCCCCGCCAAACGATGCAGTGCTGCGGCCGGGCGGTGCGGTCCGTCGGACCGCCACGGATCAGCCCCGCCAAACGGGGCCTAGATAACCATGACAAGAGTAATAGTTCCATGGTCTCTTGCCAAATTAAAACTAAATTAATCTAAGCATAACATGGAGAACGCAATTCTTATCTATCAACCATTATACCTATGATAGTCCTCTTCCACTTTTTAATCCAGAAACCAGAGAGCTGCAAGAGATGCACATGAGTGGATGTGGCGGAAATAACATTCAGCCCACTCACTGTCACATGATTTTGGTAATTTTAAATGGAGAAGAGGAGGTAATCATAATTACAAATGGCAAAGATACACCTTGTGTAGTGAGGATGTTAAGGTCTAGCAAATAAAAAATGGCAACTAAAAGTATGGGCCAAAGAAAGGATATCCAAACTGTTATTACCTGTTGGAGTACTGCAAGTATGAGACCTCAATCAAATGCTCATGCTCCTTCATGGTTCTAGTCTACAAATATATTTCACATAAACATTTATCATCATGTAACTACACAGATATCAAGCATAGCCAATGATTCATGTGTTAAATAAGATAAACTACTCAGACAAAAAATACCAGACAGCAACTATTATCAAAATGAACAAACATGAGTGGTTGAAAACACCAATCAAAAGCAGGTTAACACAAAAAACAAATCAATCTGATGTCAGGAAGGAGCATATTCTATTGTCCTATATATCAAGTTGAAAAAACACATTCACTGAATATGTCCATGGATTCATCTAGGCATATTTTAAAACATAAAGAACAAATTTTATAGCGGCAGATTGAAAAAAGGCAGCCCCGTGCAAGTCAAATCGGGTAAACCAAGTTATCATAGTGCCTCATTCGCCTTCCCTTACAAAAAAAATAAAGAACAGCAAAAAAATAAATATTTTCCCACCCAATTTTCTCCTTTTATCACTTCCATTTTCATTTTCTCTCTCTATTTAATTCTGATCAAATATGGCATGGAAGAGGGAACAAATGAAGAAATTTTGAGCATGAAAATTTTTCACACATTTGAGTCCATACAGATAATGAGCATTCAAGCTTAATCGGACTCTCCCATACAACACCTATGCAAAATTTATTAACAAATACAAAGAGAGGTGTGTACCTGATAAAGAGAGGGCAGGCAGAGCGGAAATGGTGGCGTGGCATTAATTCCAGAGTTGATTCAAATCACAAATGATAGCAGCCGGAGAAGGTAAAACAGGATGAATAGAGGCATGGACACAATGAGTGGAAGGTTTTCGAAACAATGTAAATATATTCAACACCTAGTAAATATATTCTGCAGAAGAAGGAAGAACTCCAAAAAAAACTCCTCGGCAGGGGGCCTCTCTCACCGAAACTGAAGAAGCAAGAAGAGGAAAATACTGAGAAGAAAAAGGGAGAAGGAGATACCTGGCACGTGCTCTTAGGTTTGAAGAGAAATACCTAGAGAGATTTTTTAGGTCATCACTTGGAAATGGGAATCGATGGAGATGAAGGGAGCTTACCATCATCTCCTGTGAATCGGCGAGGAACTCTGCATCCAAGCCAGAGGAAGCACGACTGAAGCAGGAAAATGAAAGCAGCCGTACCTCAGATCTTCCGCGAGGCGCCGTTCCTAGATTGAGAAGGCGAATCTCGGATTACCGCCGGGAGGGGCGAAGAGAGGAAGCGCAAGAAAAACCCTAGCCACTACGGTCTCAAAGAAATAGCTACAACGCCTGCATCTCGATTAAAATCTAATTTTGTCCATATCCTAATCTTTACGCTGGCGCTTTTAGAAACAAACGTGGCCATAGATATAAATTGTGGCGTTTTTTCTACAAACGTCGCTAAAAGCTTCCCGTGGAAAAAAGATTTGCCACGTTTTTTAAAACGTCGCAAAAAAGCGTCGGTGTTGGTCATAAATGTTGTAGTGACTTGTCATTTTCTAGGACCTTCATTAGTTGCATGGTCTAGTAGGAAACAAAATTCGGTTGCACTCTCCACCACGGAGGCCGAATACATTGCATTAGGGAGTTGTTGTGCACAAGCTCTATGGATGAGCCAAACTTTAGAGGACTTTGGTTTTCATCTAAAAAATATTGAACTAAAATGTGACAACAAAAGTGTCATTGATCTCACAAATAATTCGGTACACCACTCTAGATCCAAACATATAGATGTGCATCATCATTTCATAAGGGATCACATTAAAAAGGAAAATGTAAGGATTAGTTTCATTGGCACGGACTCTCAACTTGCTGATATATTCACTAAACCTCTTCCCGATGCAAGGTTTCAAATGTTAAGGTTGGAATTAGGAGTCTTAGACATCTTAGGATGAAAAACATATAAAACGCTAATGTTTTATGCAATTTGTGCAATCAAGACATCTCTGATAATTACAAAACTTCTGCATAAGACTACTCTTAAGACCCCTAACCAATATCCAAAATCAAAAATTTAAAATTCATAAAAAATCGTGTACTGTTTCCGGCGCTAGCGCTAGCGCCGGCGCTAGCGTGGATTTTGGAATTTTCAGTTTTTCAAAATTTCTAAAAATCACCAAAAAAATTTTAGTCTATATGTACTACTTTGTTTTTGTATTTCAGACACTTACTATTTTTGTTTTATTCATATTATGAAAAATCAACTACAAAAGATCAAAATTCA
Organism: Dactylorhiza incarnata; assembly: GCA_033032865.1. Classification (NCBI taxonomy): domain Eukaryota; kingdom Viridiplantae; phylum Streptophyta; class Magnoliopsida; order Asparagales; family Orchidaceae; genus Dactylorhiza; species Dactylorhiza incarnata. Next base: position 6,510,885 of record JAWHQI010000072.1, read on the forward strand.
AAAAATACAAAAATATTTTTTGTCATTTGTGTTTTTAATCATATTATGAAAAATTAACTACAAAATTTCAAAATTAAAAATATACAAAAATATGTTTTTCTTCATATTATGAAAAATCTACTACAAAAATTCAAAATTCAAAACTTACAAAAATATGTTGTAATTTTCTGTTTTTATTTGATTTAAAAATGATAAAACCAAAAAAAAAAACTGAATGATCTTTATTGCCAATATCAAGCATGTATGAATTCTATTATTTAGAATTATTTACAATGTTAAACCTTATTTCTTCAAATTACTATGAACATTATTTTGCTTATCATGCTTTGATATATCTATTTAAAGTGCATCAATTGTATTGAAAAATGTGTAGAACCAAGCTTAGCATGCCTCTAAGTATGAGTAAATGTTTTATGATTGATAATGATACATTTCACTCACTTATTTTGGTAATCAACATGTGTGTCTAAATCTAAAAATGCTTGCTTGTCTATTGTATTTGTACAATGAATTAAAACTTGCATAAGTTTATTGCCTACACTACATTTGAATTGCACTAATGAAATTTAGAAAAGTGGTTAAATTTAAGAATTGGGTTTGCATAACAAGTGTATTCGGAGAATGTTGTCTCACAAATGTGAACAAAAAAAAATTATATATATTTGTTGACAAATATAACTCCACCAAGCACTACTTGAACCTCCTGATAAGTCTTCATAAGCTTTGTGAGGTTGAGCACCTTGGAAAGAATAGTAAAGTGTCTTGTGCAAACCTTAGTTATTACACCACTTTGTTTAAAAAATTTTATGTGCATTAAGAGTGTGTGAAAGTAATTTACTTGTGTTTTATTGTGCATTTTACTTTACATATGTCTTGTATTTTGGTGATTTAAATCAATTGTTAACATTGCCCAAAATACACTTATGTGCACATCATTATCTTTCATAACACTTCTTCTCATGAGTATTGGATTCAAATGCTTTATCTATACTACTCTTTATATAAAAATGCACTAGATAACCTAGCATGATCTCTACAATGTTTTGGTATTTCTTGAACTTAGAATTAAGTAACATTGTAGCTTAATCTCTCTTTGATTTGTTCATTTCATGCTTGGTATTTTTATAAAAAACTTTGAGATTTCCAAAAGGTTACAACATCTTTACATTTTGAACTTAAACTCATATTTATAATTATGATTTTCATGCTTACACAAAGATGTTTTTTCTATAATCTTCCGCTTGCTTACAAATCTTATTCTTTTTATTTGAAATCTCTTATATACAATGCTTAAACTCTTTATCATTTCATATATTACAAAAGCTCGATCATGCTTTATCATTTCTAAGAAATGCCTCCTTACTACCCTCACCCCACCTTCTTTTGATAATACCAAAAGGGGGAGATTAATTGAAGAAATCTATATATGAGAAATATAGATAAATAAAGGGAGACTAATGAAATCTATCATTTAGGGAGAGTAACACATAAATTGCATTTATGTAGGGGGAGCATTAAGATAGGGGGAGTATGCACATTATCATGCATATCATTTACTATAGTTGCACTTTTATCTTGCTTATCTTATCTATAAACACTATTGTTGATTTCTTGCTTAGAGGATTTGTTATTATCAAAAGGGAGAGATTGTTGGACATGTGTGTCACATCCCTTTGTTTGAGAATAACAAATCACATATTGTATTTGATATTGCTTGTAGTGTGTTTATAGTGTGCAGGAACTATAGGTGCAATACTCCACAGGTAGAAAGCAGCTTGGAATAAAATTTTGAAAGGAGAAGCACTACCGCTGGTGCTATCGCTAACGCCAGCGCTACTGCTAGCGCTACCGCTACCGCCAGGCTCTACCGCCAGCGTTATCACTACCGTCAGGCGTTATCTCGAGTTCGTGCACGCGACGGTTTCGTAACCGCTACCGCTACAGCCAGCGCTATCTCCCGGTACCGCCAGCGCTATCTCTACCGCGAGCGCTATCTCCAGTTCGTGCACAATGCCACGCCACCGACGGTTGTGCAACCGCTCCACACGAACGCTACCGCAAGCGCTAGCCACTACCACAGACGCTAGCTCCAAGTTCTATAAAAGGCTGGGCTCTCTCTCGTTTTGGTTAGACCTTCCAGAGATATTACTTGTGCCCATACTCTCGTGCTGCTACTCTGCCAAAACATCATCTCCCACTCAAAGCCTAAGAAGAAATTTTGGAGAAGGAAGCCATCACGCTGCATCCGAAGAACGATCGCTTCGACCTCGCTTGTGCTTCAGCGATCCTTCATCCTCATCTCCAGAAATCTCAAGAGGGAGTTTTGCTTGTTATTTATTATTTCCATTCCACAATTTTTGTATCCGTTGTAGTGAAATCGCCTTGATTTTGGCGACTAGGTCCTTGCGCGGCTTAGGGGGAATTCGCCGCGTGAGTTGGCGACTAGGTCTAGGGGATTAGATCTAGGGGGTGCTCGAGGCCATATTCGGGGAAGGATTGGCTAGAGCGGCTTGAGACCATTTCCGGGGAAGGATTAGCTAAAGCCAACCGGTTCGTGGGGATACGAGTCAGTATAGAAAAGGAAAAGAAAATCATTTTTGTACGCCTGCGATTTCTAGCGTTATAGAAATCAAATTTTATGTAAACACTTTTTCACATAATATAATCATGTCTCTTTTGTGTTTACTTTGATTTCTATCATTTGGCATAATCTTTATTATTTTGTGTTTCTAAGTTTTAAATTCTAAATCTAAATTATTTATTTCTAATTTGTCATCATTATTTCCTATTAATCAAAACAACTTAGTAATTTTCTCAAAAATTATAAAAAGAATTTTATTCCTTTATTCACCCCCCTCTAAGGGCGCCATAAGATCCAACAGTCCGATCGTATTTCATCAGCAAAAAACCTGTGTGGCTCATGATTTGTTCTGTATTGCATTTGTCCGATCGGATATGGCTGTTTTTTTAGGGTTCAGATAGCTGCTATCCGACCGGATATTCTCTACATTAGGCTTTTGAATGTGTGAATCAAAATTTTATGATTTTCCTTAGTTTATTCCTTGCTCTTATTTATTTTCTTACTCGAACAGATGACTGGTACATATCTGAATACAAGGTGTGCTATTTCTACCTTCAAGAAATATGTCGATCCCCTTATAGAAGTCCTTTCAGAGAACTCCTTAGACCAGCTCCGGGAAGTAGGGCTGCTACAGCTATTCTCAATGCCGGATGTTCCTCAAAACATCCCTATACTGTACAGGCTTTTGAGACTGTATAGGCTTGATAAGGCAGCCTTTCTTCTGGGTCAATATTACATTAAAATTACAGTGAATGAAGTATCTCTTATTTTAGGGCTACCCAATTGGGGAGTCGACTTCCATTTTCATAGAACCCCTTTCTCTCGGGTGAAACAAAGCGACATAGTCGCTGAGTTGACCCTTCTAGCTAATGAAGCAGATTCTGAAGAAGTGGAGAAGAGAAGGGTGGATGCCCTTTTCAAATATGCAGCAGCTAAATTTTTTTTCCCACTGAAGTCCCTAGGAATTCCCGAATGTCTTCACCAAATTGGTGGATTGGAGGACTTCCGGAAATATAATTGGGCAAAGGCTATCCACGGATTCCTCAATGCACACCTGGACCCCCTACATAAATTGAGCTGCAAAAGGAAAGAACCTTCAAGCTTAGGCTACCTTGAAGGTTGTTCTATTATTTTGGTGGTAAGTAATTTTGTTTTGTCTTAAAGTTCATGTTCATTTAAAAATAAATTTAAACTAACTTAACCTTTTCATTTAGGTTTGGCTGTTTGAGCACAGTAACCTACAAGTCCCTCAAGATGCATTGGCGAGACCCCAGATATGTCGGTGGTCTGCAAAGGCCAGCTTCAGCTACAAGTTTTGTGCACAGCTATCATCGAAGTTGTGGCCGAAGAAGGAGGTTAGCTCTATTTAATACCATTTTTTTCATATGCCTTTTTAGGTGAAATGTAGATTGTAGATTTGTATATTTTTTGTAGAATTGTTGGTTCTAGAATTTTAGACTGTTGATTGTATATTTGTTTACTTTTTTTAAATTGTAGATTTCTACCAGTTTTTTGAATATTTCCGAGGAGGAGCAAAACCTTCTAGGACATGATGATGTGGAGTCCTCATTTGAGGCAACTAAGGGGGAAAAAAGAAAGAGAAGTGGAGAGAAGGAGGAACCAAAAAAATAGAAGAAAGTTAAAGAAGAAATGGAGGGGAATAGAGAAAAGGAGATGAAGAGGTTCATCTCCCGTGAAATTAGTAAAGTCAAGAAAGAAATTAGGGAGTTACGCTCTTTCTGCGAAGAAAAATTTGAATTTATCGTCGGACTACTAACTTCACTCTCACATCCAAAGGATCACATTCCATCCACCCCACCTGCTTGTGATCCTCCTTCTGATCACACCCCCTCCAAAGCATCCCCTGCCATTTTAGATGTCGAAGAGTTTGCCCCATCACCAAAAATTGCTATGAGGGTTAAGAAAGGCAAGAAAGTTAAGAGGGGAGGAAAAGAGACGGGGAAGGAAATGCCTTTCCCCGGTCGAATACATCTATCCGAGTCCGACTTGGCGTTGATTGAATCAACGATCAGGCAATTTCCCCTGAGGTAATTCTTAATGCATTGACATCATATTATTAATACAAATTAGAAAGTGGTATACTGTTTTATTAATGAAGAGGTTCATATTATTAATAATACTGATTTATTTGATTATGTAGTGACAGCGTTGTAATAGAGAGTGGTAATACTGTTTTGTCACGCGCATCTATTGATGACTTGCTGCATAAGGGCTGGCTAAGTGATTCACACTTGGATGCCTTTGCAGTTGTCTTGAGCAATCGAAGGGGCGCATCACCTTTAGAGTGGTGCAACTTTATTTATGTTTCACCGAACTTCTGGGTATTCAAACTTGCAAAATAATTATAGGTCAATATAGTATACAATTTTTTTACTTAATGATTTTATTAGAGTCCTTTTATTTTACAGTATCAAAAAAGTTTTGGGGTAAAAAATAGTGAAATTCTTATTTCACATCTCACGACAGCAAATGTACAAGCCGCCGACATTATATTGATGCCAATGTTCATCACCAATCGAAGCCATTGGACACTACTAGTGTGCAATTTGCAACGAGAAACTTGGCATTTTTATGATTCAATGCCAAATAAGACACACGAACATAATCTTCGAAATGTGGTATATTGTGCAACTATGACTTGCAATTTTTTTAGATTGAAATGGTTCCGTCTAATTCCCCTTTACTTTTGTGCAGGTAACCGGGTTGTACGAGTCGCGTAGAGATGCACTGCCGGAAAATATGCACGAGTGGCCAATCGCAATGGTGAATGCTGCCCCAACACAGAACAACGCCGATGACTGTGGTGTCTTTGTAATAAAATACATGGAGACGATAGCATCAAGGGAGGTTATTGCGTGGAGTAGACATACAGATTGGCACCTTCAAATGCCGAAATTTCGGGCCGAAATCGCATGTGATTTAATATGTTATTTTGTTAAAACGGGGAAAGAGTAACCAATATCTGCGCACGTGCTGCTGAATTTTAGTACTTATGAACTGCTGCTAAGTTATATAGAATTTCTGCTGCTAAGTGTTTTATATTTGGTTATGTAAACATATATAAACTGCTGCTAAGTTATATGGAATTTATATAGAACTGCATATATTTTTAACTTTTAACTGAACATATTACAACATCACCCTTTCAAGACATCGGGCACACAACTAAAGTTAAACGGCAATGACAAATTTAAGTCATCATTTCCGTAATCACTTGTCGGGAATTGCGTAGAGGCCGACTCGCCTTCGAATGTGCAGCTTCCGAGAAAATTTATTTCCCTAATCTGGTCATTGTCCGCGTTCACATCTGGTTTCGTCTAATTAGGGTGGTCAATCTTTTTTCCTGTAACACATAAACATTAGTTAGAAATAGATATTATTATAATGTGATCTGTAATAGTAAATGTCCACAAATTAGTAAGATGAAAAAAATCCGGAAAATACTTGGTCGTTTGGCAGGCTTCTCAAAATGACTCTTCAACCTTGCGTTTGATAATCCTTTTGGTCGAACAGCCGCCGGATTCCCTACATGCCCTTTTCCTTCCTTGTCATCAGCAACCGAACATTTTCTCATCGTTACATCCCTCTCAACCATTTCGGAGGTCGTCCGTCCCAACTCAGTCATAACATTTATTACATGCTCCTTCGCAGCGGTACAATTCTCAACATTTCTTGCCAACTCATATGCAAAACGCATTAGATGACTTCTAAACAGTACATTCGAATCCAAAACAGTCGGGCATGGTCTCTTTGAAAAGTACAAATCCTGTTTGGCCGTGCGACTAAACCTTTTAATCATGTACTTAGGGTTAATATGCTTCAAATTTTTTGAAATGTACACCTTTAGGATATGTTGACATAGCATCCCCTTTGTTTCAAATCCTTTGCAGGAACACTCTGCATCGAAGGTGGTTGGATCAAGCTTGGCAATCCATTTTTTATCATGTTCTGCCCCATCACAATGCCTAGTAACAAATATAACCTCATTTTCATTATTTTGGATCTCCGATATGATGCTCACACTGATTGCACCTTCAATATATATTTTTTCAAAGATAGAGAACATCTTTCTTGTGTATATTTTTGAAGCTTGTTTAACATGCAAACAGTTTTTAAACTTTAGAGTAATGTTACCTTCCTTGCATTTGAAGTCCTCTTCTTGTTCTGATCGTCGCCAAGATGAAACTAGCTTTTCCATCCCATTAAAGCAATCAACTAATGAACTTGTGGCTTTTGAACATCCATGCAAACCGTTGTTGGTGGATTCACTTCTTTGGGTGGATAATATACCCAAGTCTAAGATATCCTTATTAAAGGTTGTTGACCACTTACTTCTAACTTTGTGTAGACCCTCCAACCACCTGTTATTCTCCAAGTGTCCCTTTGAAATCATTGCATTCCAATGAGCATCGAACTCACCCTCCGAATCACATTTGCTCATGCAATGATAAAATAAGGATCGTATACTCTTGTCATGGTTGAAGGTTGGCACCTTAGACGGGGCTTTTTTTGGAAATATGCCACTGACACAGCCTGTGATGACTACTGCTGAAAACTCTAGCAATCGCAACCGCCATGGTTTGATCTTGATCTGTGAATATTGTTGTTGGTTGCTTCCCGCCAACAAATCTCAAAAACGTCTCAAATACCCAGCAAAAAGATTCAATTGTCTCCGCGACTATAAAGGCCCCACCAACTAACACATTTTGCCAATGATGATTCACCGCGATGAAAGGAGCACAAGCTTAGTTATATTTGTTAAGGCGATTGGTTGTATCAAAAATAATCACATCGCTAAAACTGTCGTAGTCAATTTTACTACGATCGTCCATCCCAAAAAAACTTGTAAGCCTATTAAACTCATCGGTTTGGACATCAAAAGAAAACAAACTATCTTCCATTTGTCTATCCTTAAATAGTTTCAACAAACTATTCGAGTCGCCGACTTCTATAAGTGCAGCTCTTTCTCACTGAACATAGTTGTACGCATCGCTTTTTGAAAATCCAACATTTTCAAAACCACCCACCTCCCCGGCAATAAACATGTACGCATCAGACGTCCTTATGCCTACTCCAGTTAAATTCTTCAGAAGACTGCCTTGATCATCGGATACTTTCCGGTTAGACCGCAACAAATGAATATCCTTTTCCAAAACTAAAGGATGATTGTGTTCTTCAACAAATTTGGTTACTTTCCAATTCTTTCCCTCTACATCTGCGGTGAACTGTATGCATGCCTTACATCCAGTGCGAGTATCGAGTTTGTGATATTTCTTTGAACCTTCGACACCTTGCACGGTTGGAAGGGAGCGCTTCAAACCAGCTTTGGAACACGAGTACTCTCTAATCTTTATAATCCGAGTTTGTGTTCAGTACGAAATATGTTGCTTACGAACGCTAAAACCAACACGGTGAGCGTAATCGCAATATAACTTGTACGCATCTACCTCTGAATGCACTGTTGGGAAAACAACAGCGGAGCTTGCCTACATGAAAAAAATGATAAAATTAAACATGAACATACAGTTTTCTGTCTGCAGGAAATCCAGGAAAGAACAGACTATATCCGGTCGGACGTAGCTACAACGTTGCATATTGTTTATTAAATCCGACTGGAAGACACGCAGGTTACATAAAAAAATCACTGACTATATCCGGTCGGACGTAGCTACCACGTTGCATATTCTCTAGTAAATCCGACCGGAAGACACTCAGATTACACACAAAAAAGAAAGAAATTACCTGCTGCGGGAGCTCTTCAGAAATTACATGCTCCTCAACTTGCGGGAGCTCTTCAGAAATTACCTGCTCCTCCACTTGCGGGAGCTCGGGTTCAGAAATTTCAGGACTTGAAAACATGATTTTAGAGTAGATCACAGCGACTGAAACTCGAAAATCCACGGGGGAGGAGAAGGAAGCCCAGTAATGGCAGGTCCAGGAACTGCGTCAAGGTCCGGATTCAGAAGCCGACTAAAGAGTGGCCGGGTTTTCAGGCTAGGATGATGCGTCGAGGTCCTGGATGGTAATGGAGGGTCCGGGTTCAGAGGCCGCCGGATTACACGCAGGGTTTTCAGGCCAGGAATTTTCCGTCGGGGAGCTGGAAGGTTAGCGGGAAGAGCCGGAAGGGAGGGAAATATGAAATTTTGCCTTTGGAAGAGAAATGGAGGTGGGGCCGACATTTTGGGGGCTATTTATATGACGCACGTTTTTCCTATACGTTTGAGGTACCAAAAAATTTTCCCTTCTAAGAAACCTAAAGCCCCCTCAAACATTCATTGTAATATATGTGTCTTATTTGAAAGTTATTTTGTAAATATATAAATAATTAAGATGATCATAACACATTAATTGATCGAATTATATGTTACACAGATTAATTACGTATGATAATTAATGTTTAAATTAATATTAATATTTATTAACATTTCATTAATAAAAATAGATAAAATTTAATCAATTATCTCATAATAGTTTTTTTCACGACTCAAAACTGTGGCTAATACGTTATTTTTAGCTATTGATTAAGAAATGTAACTAAAATAATAGTCACGAATTATGCAACTGTGACTAATACTATCATTTAACCAAGAATTAAGCAAATTGTGGCTAATGTTTTTTTTGCCATAAATTAGACATCTGTGAATAATACTTTCTTATTAACCACGAATTGTGGGTCGTGACTAATACTTCATTATTAGTCACAAATTTCGACCCGTGGCAAAAAAAAAAGTGTGGTTAAAAGTCACTTTTCTAGTATTGTGTTTTGGTGACGTTTTAAAAATAATCGTCACAAAAGCTAAACATGTATGATGACGTTTTTCATAAAAAAAGTGGTTAATGCTTAATTTTTGTATTAGCGACGTTTTTGAAAAAAAACGTCGCTAAATAGAAAACTTACGGCGACGCTTTAAAAAACGTCACAATAAAAACGTCACTATAAAGCATATATCTTGTAGCACGCTCCGACTCCCGACGGCCGACTGCCGGGTGGCCAACGCTCTTTCCTCACCGTCCCAACTCCCGACTACCGACTCCCGCTCCGCCTCTGCCGCTCGTTCACTCCCGCAACTCCGCAAGTCGCACCGCTGCAAGGCCGCAACAGGTTCACTCCCGTTCGGCCGCTCTGCCTCCGCCGCTCGGTGCTCGTCATCACTCCTCCCGCAAGGCAGCTTCTTTATCTTCTCCTTCACTCTCTTTCTGTACTATTTCCTCTCTCTCTATAATTTATTGCTTAGCTATATACATAACTTGTTGTTACTTTATGCTTCTTATGTTATTCTCTGAATTTCAATGGCGGTGAACAGAAGGGAAACAGTATGGAGCTATGATGGTAACCATTAATAAACAAAACTTGCAATTAATCTATGAACTTCTTGTTTAACAAGAAGGGATGATTCATTTTATTTTTGATTTATCCACAAAATCATCATCTGGTTTTATTTATTTATTTTTGTGCGTAAGAGAAAAATTATGCTCTGCTTCAATAAATGTTAGTAATGATTGTCTAGTTTCAAAGTTGTGTTCCAAGGCCATAAAGAGGATGGGATTTCATGTATTACTTGTCCTAAATCAAACCTTGTATATCTTTTCTATTATGTGGGATGGTAGATGAATTAAATAAAAAAACGTTATCGAATTACCCTTGTTTAAAACAATTTGTTGGTGTTCATGAATATTTGATCTTCTATTCATTCTTTTGATTTGCTTGTATGGCTTTTTGTAAACATTTTCAGTTAATTTTTGTTGTTAAGAAGTAGAATGTCAGAACAAACTAATCTTGTGTAAGTAATTATTGTGGTATTATAAAAAATTGTACGAAATAAAGCAAAACCAGAAGGATCTATAGCAGAGGGTTATATAGCAGAGGAGACTTTAACATTTTGTTCTCGATTCTTAGAAGGGATTGAGACTCGATTCAATCGACCAAGTCGTAATAGTGCAAATTCCACATCTCCAGCCCCCGCATTTAGGATGCTTCCACAAGTTGGGAGTGCAATAAGAGGCGCCGTCTTGAAGGCACTTGATCCAGTTAGTCTTCTGCAAGCTCATCGATATATTTTATTCAACTGTGTTGAGCTTGAAGTTTTTCGAAGGTGAGTTTCAATAAGCTTCAAAATTATTTCTACTCAAGTTAATTATTATTAAAATGTACACTAATTAATAATTTTTTTAATAGTGAACTCCTAGAAGAATTGAAGAGTCGTTGTCAATCCCTACATATTGATGTGGAGCGCTTGGAAAATCTACTTCATAAAGAATTTTCAGAATGGTTTAGGCAAAGAGTAAGAAACGTCATTTTTGCACACTAGTGCTCGTATCTAGATTTACAAATGAACACTGTCAATGAAATGAATTATTTTCATTTGATCTTAACAGGTTGATCGTGATGGCGTGATTGTTGATGACCCTCAATTACGACAATTGGCACTCGGACCAAACTCTATTGTTCGTAGCTATAAAGGATATAACATAAATGGGTTTTCATTTCGAACTGTAGCAAGTGAGATTCATAAGAGGACGCAAAAAGTGGAGTTGAAGTTATGTCAAACCATGACGAATCTCAAGATGATATCAATTATTTTGGTAGGATAACTGAGATCATAGAATTGGATTACTTTGACTTTGCAAAAGTGATGCTTTTTAAATGTGATTGGGTGAATCCTACAAAAAATGTAGGTGTGAAGAAAGATTTTTATGGGTTCACATTGGTTAATTTCACAAACTTAATACATACAGGAGCAGCACTTGAACATGACCCATACATTTTTCCTTCTCAAGCAAGAATGGTATATTATATTCGTGATCCTACACAAACAAATTGGGAATTGGTCATCAGGATGGTACCACGGGATGAGTACGAAATGGGAGATATCGAAGCTACAAGTGTTGATGATCATGAAAACTTCATTCAATGTGTTAGTAATGATATACAAAATATTCAAAATGTATATCAAGATGATGAAGGCATCGAGATGGTTAGAACAGATGTTGAGCCTACAGTTGTGGAAAGAGAAATATAACTTCACATGCTGGGTGCAGGCTCGGTGAGATGGAGGTATTATAACTAGACCATACTTGATATATATCTAGGAATTCATTACCATTTTTTGTGCACATTAAGCATTATGTTGCTCTATTCTCAATTAAGATTGATTGTATGTCCTCATATATTTTCACCCACGATAAAATTCAATTAAGATTGATTTTCTCTCTATGAAATATTTTTATGTCAACATGTTTCACATTTTTGCTATGAACCTTGGCCCAACGAAACTCACCCACTCATAACGGAGCTTTCAGAGATTTTTCTACTTTTTACACAATGCCGCTACCTTCAATTTGTTACAAACCCTAAATTTTATTCCTTTGCTAACCATAAAAGTGTACAGGTTTCATTTGATCAAACATACTTTAGTTTGAAGGTGATATACATGGAAGTAAAATTGAAATTCTGTAGACTCAGCATAGGTCATGATTGCTTATAAGGCTATTGTTGAGGTGCAACATGGGTGGTGGGTCAAAATCCCGACGAGGGTTAGCCCAACTTTCAACAGCTATAAATTTTGTGCGGGCATGACGGGTGTTCTCGCACCCGATGATTGTCGCCACCTCTATGCCGCTGAACTAACTCAGTTACGCCTATTCCTCTCACGGGCAATGCTCGCAAACCTTTCCCTTCCCTCAGGTATGTCTCTTTTATCATACGTCAAAGGATGGTCCCCCTGACCTTCACTCCACGCACCACAAGCTTTTCTTCTACAGTACATTTGCATAATACTTTAATTCTTTACTGGGCTTTAACAATACACAAGTATAGATCTATTTAACATGTCTCCATTTCCTGGAAGAAGCGTTGTTCCTGAGTCTACCTGTTTCTCTCTATTATGGGTAAATCAAAGAAGAAATTTGACTTCGAGGCTCATTAACAATTGGCAACATAATAACTCTATTTGTACATCAACTAGCTCCATTAGAAAGATTGAAAATCATCCAGTGTATATTTATTGTACAGCCTCATTTTCATTATAAAGTTTGAAAATCTTCCACATTATATATTTATTCTACAGCCTCATGACTTCCTTAAGAAAGAGTTCTGTTGTAATCTTGTGGGATAGGTAACCATAAGAACTTGCACCCATGTAAAACCTCAAACACTATCTCAGCATGAGAAAATCTCTATGTAGTGCTTATTCTGTGTCTAATATTCCTCTTGAAAGGTATTCAATCGAACCTTTAGCCTATGTTGGTGCCCCAAAAAATCATCATAGTTCTCTTACATAGAAATATGATCCGCTCCAGATTTTGGTCATAGGTCGATGAAAAAGAAAGCAAACATGAAAAATGATGATTTTGGACATAATAAACTATTAGATCAGGAACATGGTGTGGATTTGGCAATGGCTACTAAGACCAGAAAGACATGCTTCAATGATGTAGCAGTTGATGACGTTGAGGAGAATTGTCTATGAGGAAGGTGCTTGGAGGCGTAGAGAAGTTCATATATGCATTAAAATGTTTTATTTTGTTGTGTTAAAATGAGTAATCATTGTATCTTTTTCTCATTTGCTTCTATCATCTACTGCAGCAGTTGAATCTGAGGAATTTAAGGTCAAGTTTCCATATCAATTTGTGATGTATTTTTAGATTCTCTTAAATTCTTTGCATCAATCTTTAAATCTAACAATATGTTCCACGATTGCGCTCATTTACAAGTTGAAAATTGGCTTTGTATTGTGTGACTTGTACTCGAATGTAATAAGAACATTTGCAGATATTTGATTTTGTTATCATGCAGATACTTAATGGCTCGTAAAAGAACATTTGCTCCAAGAAAACTATTTGTTTCAAGGGATGACACTTTATCTAAAGATCAACACAAAGATGTTGGCGGTGGCCCTCATGTGTGCACTTCAAATGCCCACAAGGAATCACTACATGATCCCAACAACTATGCATTATTTTTCTACAGATGTAAATTCTGATGAGGATCAACATAATGAGCAAGAAGCTGTAAATCATACTGAGGAAGTCCTAGAAACTTCAGGTAAATAATGCATGTTTTCTTATATGATTTGCTTTAAATACAAGTAGAATAATCAAAGTTTTTGTGTACGTAGGTACAAATAGAAGTAAAAAGTTGCGAGGAGCAACGACATGTAAGGATATTCATCTTATGCCATCAGATAAAGTTATTTTATTGGAGCGAAATAAACATGGACAATTTGTTGGAAGTGGAGCACCTCAACTTTCATCATTTTTAGGGACACTTGCATGAAATACATCATTATTTCCAATGACCCCTCTATCTTGGACGCATGTGTCCCAATATAGCAAGGAAACTACATTGAGTATGGTTAAGGTGAGTGTACATAAATAAAAATCATGATTCATTAAATATAGTAGCAATTATTTATAAGCTTTATGTTTTATTCATGTAGCAAAGATTTCTCGTTTTTGAGACCGACAAAAAGATTATCATGGAACTTCTTAGAGAAAGTTTTAGAAATTGGAAGTCGACTTTTAAAAAACAATATTACGACCCATTAGGCACTCCATAAGCACTTATTGCACGAGGTGGTCCGACAGATATGCCAGAGAGCCAATTTGTTGACATTGTGACATATTGGTATTCTCCAAAAGGAAGGGTATTGTATCAATCTCTATTTTTTGTTCTTCCAATTTTTTGTTTAAATTTTTTACATATTAAACTTTTGAGAATGACTTTTATGATGTGATAGAGTATAAGTGAAAGAAATAAAGTTTGTCGCAAAAAAATATCGGTGCACATACTCTTGGATGGATGAGCCTTGCTAATCGAAAGAAAGACTTGGTACAACAGACTCCTATATATATAGATGTATTCCTTATTATTTCTTACTTTATTACATAAAGCTAAACGATTTATTTTTTATAAGGAAATTGAATTGGGCAGAGAGCCAACTCGCATTGACTTATTCGTAGATAGTCGCACAAGCAAGAAAAATGGTAAAACCTTGGTGAATGAAGAGGCAATATCAAAAAAAGTAAGTGTTTCATTCTTTAGCTAAATTATTTAACCATTTAAATAATATCCAAAGTTTGTTGAATATTTCATTTATGTATTTTGTGCTAGGTTGCATTGGACAAGGCTATAGATGAACAAATATCGCAACATCCTCCTGACACACCAATAAATGAAATTCATGAAGCTGCTTTTAGGTAAAAAAATATTTTATAACACGTTATTTCAATTTAGAGTATTGTATAATATACTTTTATTAATTTTCTAGGTCTACATTTGGACCGGAATACTATGGCCGCTGTCGTGGTATGGGAATGAGTGTCACTGCAATTCAGATATATCCGGATCTATCACGCTGCTCAAGAACAACTAGTTTAAGACATACAAATCCAGAAGAGTTGCGGGAGATTGAACAATTGAAACTACAAATGTCAATTATGCAAAAAACCATAGATCGTCTTGTGGATGCCAGGTCACAGCCAGATTCTAGGGAAGATTCATCTGGAATATCAGTGGGACAAGGGATACATCTATCACCAGAACAAGTAATAATTTTGTGTTTAAATCTTGTTAGTAATGCTTAATTTAATTGCAATAGTTTTGTAAATATTTATTATGTATGCAGTTCTTAAGAATGATGGCTTCTATTCAAAGATCAAATCAAGATGAGTCTACCCCTAACAACACCCTAACACCATCTCCTACTACAAATCTCAATCTGAATCAAGGTTTGGCTTCTCTTTTCTTCTATTTATTTTTGAGATTCAATTGAATTTATAAGCTCCGGTCAAGTAATCAACTATGCTAGTATTGAAATATGTTCAAATTAACACAACAAATATATAAAACAATTAAGCAATAGCCAACAGGTGCAAGTATTATGTTCAAAGCAGGTTGTATACAAAGACTGCCCTCTTAGACAACAAGGAGCTCTGAAATCTGGGAAGAAGTACTGCCCAGATTTCTCGAGAAATCTGGGCAGAAGTACTGCCCAGATTTATCTGGGCCCAGATTTATCTGGGCTGCTCATAATAACCTTATTAGTACCTTCTAAAATGTTTTCTATAGTTTCTAAATAAAGACGCTCTTTGGTAAGGGATTTATTGGTCAAATATTGTTTGTAAACAGCACTAAATCTCTTACTATCTCCTTCTGCTCTTGAGATAACTGATTGTCTATAACCTTCTGCTTCTTGGACAATTTTAGCCGCTTCTCCCCTAGCTTTAGGTAAAATATCATTATTATATGATTGAGCTTGATTTATCTCACGTTCTTTATCAACTTTAGAAGTCTGAACATCTCTATATGCATCTATTACTTCAGCCGGTGGTTCAGCCTTTAATAATTGCACTTTTTCTATACTTACACCTGTATTATAGTGATTAAGAATTTTTTGGATTAATACCTCAATCATGTTAGTAATTTCTTGTTTTTGATTAGACAGTATTGAAGAAATAGGAGTATTTCCTACTACTTCTCTTATTGCGCTTTCTGCCACTGTCTTTACTGAATCTTCAGGATAGACTATAACCCTTATATAATTTAAATATAAGAAACTTTATTAGCTTAGTGATCAGTGCTTTAGCTGATGGTATCATAATGTCTAGCTTCTTTATAACCCATTTTACTCTCCATAAAATTACTTTAATATTTAGCGAAGAAGTATTATTTAAAGTTTTATACTCACTAGTAATATATAGTATATTATTTTTTGGAGCAGATTTTCTTAAAAAAGCTACTTAAGGAATAAAATATAATTAATCCTTGGACTATTTGAACTCCTTTTATTTTACTTTCTTCCTGTCCACTTAAGAAGTCTGAGGAACTTATCCTCACAATCAAAAATTCAACCCTAAATGATATATTATCTTGATATTCTATTAATGTTTGGATATTAGAGAACTTTTCTTTTAAGATTTGTTGTTTATTGCTAATTTCGCGAAGTTCAATCTCATTTATGTCTAATAAATCTTTATATCGCGTTATCTCTAAATCAAGTTTGATAATTTTGGCATTATTATCTTGTGAATGCGATTTGATAGAGGTTATTTGTCGCCAGAAGTACGCCCAGAAATCTGCCCAGATTTCTCGAGAAATCTGGGCAGAAGTACGCCCAGAAATCTGCCCAGATTTCTCGAGAAATCTGGGCAGAAGTATGCCCAGATTTCTCGAGAAATCTGGGCAGATTTAGAAATCTCGAGAAATCTGTGCAGATTTTTGGACTTATTTCTGCCGCTAGGTGCTTTTGATGCATAATCTCCTTCGACCCAATTGGAAAAAAAACTCAGTTTTGATTACTTGCTTATTTAAACCATGCGTATTTATAAAATGATTATTTATTAATTTAATTCTCATTTAGTTAGGCGAAAGGACTTTTCATTTGGAATGGAAAACATTTGTTGTATGGATTAGATAATCTTGCTCTATTTCTAATATGGATTCCTTTTTGCTAATTGAATTAGTATGTTTTATTCATAATACTGAATCTTTGCACCAGGAATGTGATCTATGAATCCTAGATTTTTATATCAAGCCTCACTTGGCCAGATTCTTCTGGTATTTCCTGAACACAATCGATGTCACACTTGGTATGATTTTATCTACATGTTTTGCAGAAAAATGAATTTACCTACATCAATGCACGTGTGTGATATGATTGAATTTTATGTTGGCTCACAAATATTGTTGAATTTTAGTGTGGAAGATCCTCACTGATTTTTTTTGTTCTCTGATGCTTCACAGACAATGGTGTGAGGTATAATTCAGCTGATGGATCTGTCATTTGCCCAACGAGTTGAAAAAATTCACTAAATAGGAAGACTCCAAGGTATTCAATAATTCATTTGTGAATGTTTCTTTGTAGGGTTATGTTATCAGTAAATTTTTGGTGTTTTATTTCATCGAAATGGTTACACAGAAAATATAATTTCTCGGGCACTACTACATCCTCCCTCACATCACCCTTCTGCCATGAACCAATAAATCGGTATCTTGACATGCCCGTGTTGTCACTTATTTATTGTTTTGTTATATGTCTAGATGCTCTTACCTACTTCTAACATAAAATTAAAACGTCCATAACTTATTAATTATATACTTATCTTGATGTATTATATTTATATATTTATTTATTTTGTGCAGAAAGATCTCAATGTTGGTGAGATAAAAGAGGAGTTGTGATATGATGACAACAGACCATGAAGATCATTTTGATGTTTAAGTTGATTTATATGTATCTTCTTTTGTAGTTTGTGATGTCTATTATGTATTTTGGTAGACTTTGATATATTAGAAGAAAGTTGGAAAGAACATCCTGCAATATGATAACAAATGATGGTTTGTTTTATTTAGTGATGTAGTGTGCACCATTATCTAAATGAAATGTTTGTTTTGTTAAATTGTTATCTATTAATGTGATATGAAATGAAAGTCTTAATATTATGTATATAGTTTGTTGTTTCGAGTGAATATAATTTTGATTATGTTCCATTTCTACTTGGTTTTGAATGTTCAAGTGGGTTGGTGTGCGAGCTTAAAATGCAAAAAAGTTGTGACATTTTTTTGAAAAATATTATTGTAGAGTTCTAACAACGGTGATATTTTACAAAAAAATATATGGTAGAGTTAATATTTTTCTCGACGTTTTTTTAGAAAGTGTCGCGATAGATCAATTATCTATCATGACACTTTTTTTAAAAAGTGTCAAAATAGATCAATTATCTATCTTGACAATTTTTTTTAAAAGTGTCACGATAAAACAATCATCAATCGTGATGATTTTCTGTAAAAACGTCACGATAAAATAATTATCAATCGTGACGCTTTTATGTAAAAGCGTCATGATAAAATAATCATCAATCGTGACGCTTTTCTGTGAAAGCGTCGCAGAGGGCTACGACGATCACGACGATTTTGTGACGTTTTTATAAACGTCACCGAAACTATCGCGACGCTTAAAAATTGTCACTAAAGACATAAAAAAACGTCACCGTAAAGCGATTTTGTTGTAGAAATCTCTTAAGCTTCTTCCAAAGCTTCATTGCAAACTCCTTGACGCCAATGTTGAATAGGAACTTATCGTCAACGCACACCCTTATCGCATTAGTGGCAAACCAATCCAAGTCAATCCATTCATCGTCTTTCACTACAACGGTCAATTTATCTCGTCCTCTTAGAACCTGCAACAGCCCCTGCTGTGCGACGCACTAAATTTTTGCTGCCATTGAACTTCTTCATCGATCGAGCACCGAGAAAAGTCGTGTTCTTCCATGTCATAGTTGTCTTCCGACGCGGCTAGGAGAACTGATTAATTTAAAGTTTGATTTGAAAGGGTTAGAAAAGGACCTAGGTACTACAATCAATTTTTTTTCTGAAATGTTCAATAAATCACCTACAAAACCAATTTTTGATACTTGTTGGGATTTCTTATCGCGGAAGCGCAATCCCTAGGCAAGCTAAATGTTGAGTCACAAAAAAACACACTCTGCATAACTTTATTAGCACAATAAACTTAATCAATCTCAAATAATGAGATATAAGTCCAAAGGATACAATGCAGGAACTCGGGTGACAAAAAATTCACATAAGGATAATATTTACTTAACTGCAATCCATAATTAGACACACAAGGTTCATTCCAGAACGAGCCTTCGTCGACGTTAGACGACCAACCACCACCACCGGATAAATCAACGCCAACTCCGGCGTTCGAAGCTCAAATCTCTGTTCAAGCACGGGCGGATTTAAGTGCAGTCCAGGGGGGCACATGCCCCCCCCCCCCCCCCCTGAAATAAAAAAAAAACATTTTTTAGGGGGTAATTTTGCGTAGTATATCACTTGCCTGCCTTGAGCGCAAGTCTTTTTTCGTGGATTTGCCCTAGCCACGCGCGCAAGAGACTTCGAGAGACGAGAGTGCGAATGTGCGACTGCGAGTCTGCAAGTGCGAGACTTCGAGAGTTCTTCCGGCGTCGGCTTCCTCGATTCCTCTTCGGCTCTTCGTCGCTTTGTTCGTTCGTTCCTCCAGTCCATGCTCCATCTACAGACTACAGTCATTCCTTCCGGCGATTCCGCCATTCCCGGCCTTCCGGCGACTCGGCGAGCCTTCGTAGCTTTCTTCAGCAAAATCTAGTAATAAGCGAGTTCCTATTTCTATGAATTTTTGAGGTTCTAACATCCTATTTCTGTGAATCCGATCATCTATGTTCATTATTTCATTGTTACTGTAGCCTGTAGGTATTGTCGTATTGGTCAAGCAACTGAGCAAGTATTGCTCATTTCATTTGCTCTGACCATTTGACCATTTCCTGCAGCAGGCAGCCAGCAGCTGTGAGTGGTGTCCGCCAGCAGGTATTCAGAATTTCAGACTTTTTGTGGTTTTCCCATTTCAGATTTTTGTGGTTTTCCCATTTCAAATATTTTTCAATTGAATGTATTTTTCAATTACAGATTTTCCTGTTCAGGTTATTGACTTATTGGCTTATTGCTATTGGCAATCAGCTATGTATAAGTATTTTAAGTCAGTTGAAAAATCAGCAGGTGATACAAGTAATGTTTGCATCAATGATGATGAGTTACAATTAAGTAATAAATGTAGTCGAACTGAAACTGATATGACAAATCTTCCGTCAGATCCTTATTTTCGGATTCGTAGGCGGAACTGTTCACGGGCACACCCGGGCACGTGCCCGGGTCCAAAATTTCGGGAAAAAAATTTAAAGGTATTGATTTGGGTTCAACCAAATACAATTTTGGTTCAATTTAGACACACTGGGCACTATTCCGGTTCAATTTAGGTCAGGTATCACAGTTTTACGCCCAGCGAATCAACGATTCTTCAATTTCACCGCGCGCAGACGGACATCGGCGATTCAGCGATTCTTTCCCCGTCTAGGGCTTGGGCGAATCAGCGATTCTTTCCCCGTCTAGGGCTTGGGCGTTCGGTTCAGCGGACATCGCGAACGCCGAGCGGCGGCATGAATCTTCTCCTCCTCCTCCTCCAGTTTTACGCCGACGTTCAGAGGACATCGCAAACGGACATCGGCACATCGCATTGCGTGAATCTTCTTCAGTTTTACGCCATCGTGAATCTTCTCCTCCTCCTCCAAGCATCACGAATGGCGGCGTAAGTCCAACGGACATCGGTTCAGAATGCATCAAATAGACAAATAGTTAGAGTTAGTATACTGAATGATTATATTGAAGAAGAGGTAGCCGCAATGTAATGTTGATGAAAATTTGTATGGTAAGTATCTTCTCTTCTATTATATAGGATTTGTTAAATATGTTTGATGATGCTTTCCCTTTGAGATTTCTTCTATTTGTTCTTTGATGATGGTTTCCCTTTGACTTTGAGATTTCAATCATTTTCAGCCATGATTTGTTACTTGTTAGTGTAAAAAAAGTAGAAGTGGTGAAATGTAGTTTCTCCATCTGTTGAATTGGTTTCTAAATTGGATTTGTTAATCTGTTCAACGTTTCTCCATCTGTTGATTTCTTCCTTCTTTATGGATTTGTTAAATCTACCGGAAGAGCTAGATTCTCCATCTTCATTTCAGATTTATAGAGTTTATCGAATCGTGAGAAGAAGTTCATTGATTAAAAACATCCGGGTGAATCAATAGCCAACAGCCAGCAGGTAATTGCATTTTTCACTGGTATTTGCATTGTTCACTTAGATTTCAGCACTTACATAGTGATATCTCTCGTTTAAGTTGTTGATATTTATTTTAATATCTTATAGTTACTAAAATTCCAATATAATGGATAAATATTTCGCAAGAACAACATCAAAGAAGACATCAAATGAGTTAGAAGAACACAAGCGGCCTAGATTAGAGTTTAAATTGGAGGACTTACCCAATGATCCGGGTTTGAGGCAATAGATAATAAGTTATGAACTTCGTTACCAAGATTTAATAAGAAGATATTACTTACAAAATGGTCCTTGTCAGCCACATTTACTTAATTTTCCGCAAACACTGATGGGTCAGAAGTCTCGAAGGTTCAGCAAGGAGTGGTATAGTGAATATAAAGGTTGGTTGGAGTATAGTCAACATAAGGATGCAGGATTTTGCTTATACTATTACATATTTTCTCAAGCATCTTGTGATCAAACATTTGTGAGCCGGGGATTCAGATATTGGAAAGATAAAATGATTCTTGAAAAGCATGTGGGTAAACATAATAGTGTTCATAACGCTTCTAAAAAAATGTGTGAGAATTTGATGAACCAACAACAAAGTATTCAGACTATATTTGCAAGACGGGATGAAACACAAATTATAGAATATAGAACACGTTTATGCGCATCCATTGATTGCACTCGTTTTCTTTTGTCCCAAGGATTGTCTTTTCATGGACATGATGAGTCAAGGGACTCAGCCAATAGAGGAATTTTTTTTGCATTGTTAGAATTCCTTGCTTCACACAATGATGATGTAAAGACAGTTGTGCCTGAAAATGCTCCAAGTAAGTGCCAACTAACATCTCCAAAAATTCAAAAAGAAATTATTTCCGCAATTGCAAGTTAGGCAACACACATAATTGTTACAGATATTGGAGAGGAGTGTTTTGTCATTCTAGTTGATGAATCTCGTGACATTTCAACAAAAGAACAGATGGCAGTTGTTTTACGATACATTGATATGAAGGGTTTTATCATTGAACGTCTTATTGGTATTATTCATGTATTAGATACTGCTGCATTATCACTTAAGACAGTCATTGATAATCTTTTCATGAAATATGAACTGAATTTTTCAAAATTGCGCGGTCAGGGCTACGATGGAGCGACCAACATGATTGGGTACTGAATGAGTTGAATGACCGTTTCAATGAAGTAAACACTGAACTACTTATTTGTGTTTCATGTCTTGACCCAAGCGATCATTTTGCTTCTTTTAATAAGCAAAAATTGATCCGCCTTGCAGAATTCTATCCTTATGCTTTCAGTCCATTAGATTTGTACGTAGTTACTTGAAGGTCAATTGGATATGTACATTCTGGGTATGCGATCAACTCGCGCATTTTCTCATTTAAAAGGAATTAGTGCACTCGTTCAGAAAATGGTGGAGAAAAAAAATGTAAGACCCTCTTTTTTTTGCTTTCTTTCCCAGGTCTTACCGCCCAGAACCGTCGTCTTGCTGCGACACCATTACACCCAATGGTCGCCTCCACAAGACGTCGATCCTGCCGACTATTCATCATCATCCAGGCCAACATTAATCACAGTAATTGAAGTATTTAAATGAAACAAGTCCACAAAGTCACATTATATATTTATCATAATACAAGATTATAATGTCCACGATGAGAAAGAAATAAAAGAATAAGGGCTTACGCCCAGTACATGTTCAAAGATAGTGCAACAACACTCTCACTCTACATCTATGCGGAAGCTATCAAACTCTGTCTTCCTGCATACTAAACTGAATTGGCCAGACAGGGTTTAGGGAATCCATCCCGTCGGACGCGCAGTAAGACAACCTGGCCCCCATAAAACCACTAGGACTGCCGAGTTAACGAACTGCTGTCGGTGTGACGACTAAGACAGAACCGAAGACCCACCACATCTTATACATAAGCAACATGTATTAACCCTTACTACTGAGCCTCCAGCTCGCAATTCTCAATCAACATTTATAAAGTAGAGCCTACTGCTCGCCGGACTACATCAGTCTTATATTTAAACTACGAGCCTACCGCTCGCTAGACTACACCAGTCTTTATTTAAACTACGAGCCTACCGCTCGCTAGATTACACCAGTCTTTGTTTAAACTACGAGTCTACCGCTCGATAGATTACACCAGTCTTTATTTAACCTACGAGCTTACCGCTCGCTAGACTACACCAGTCTTTATTTAACCTACGAGCCTACCGCTCGCTAGACTACACCAGTCTTTATTTAAACTACGAGCCTACCGCTCGCTAGACTACACCAGTCTTTATTTAACCTACGAGCCTACCGCTCGCTAGACTACATCAGTCTTTATTTAAACTACGAGCCTACCGCTCGCTAGACTACACCAGTTTTCTTATAAACTACGAGCCTACCGCTCGCTATACTACACCAGTCTTTATTTAAACTACGAGCCTACCGCTCGCTAGACTACACCAGTCTTCTTATAAACTACGAGCCTACCGCTCGCTAGACTACACCAGTCTTTATTTAACTTACGAGTCTACCGCTCGCTAGACTACACCAGTCTTCTTATAAACTACGAGCCTACCGCTCGCTAGACTACACCAGTCGTTATTTAAACTACGATCCTACCGCTCGCTAGACTACACCAGTCTTCTTATAAACTACGAGTCTACCGCTCGCTAGACTACACCAGTCTTTATTTAACTTACGAGTCTACCGCTCGCTAGACTACACCAGTCTTCTTATAATCCGAGCCTACCGCTCGCAGGACTATCCCAGTCCTTCCTTATAACCCGAGCCTACAGCTCGCAGGACTATCCCAGTCCTTCCTTCATTCCTTCCCAAATTTGGGAGGGAGATTATGTTTCAAGTTCTCCTACTTTACTACTCTTGTCTATTGTTAGTTGATCTTAGAAGCTTGGGGTGAATCCTGGACTTCCCATGGATTACCCGGTGAAAGGCTCGCAACGGTACTAGGGAATGTGATCACTACAACATATATGGTCTACCGCAACGTTTTATTTGCCACGTTTTACAAAGCGTTGCAATTGATTTTAGATTATGGGGCGCTTTAGAGAACCGTCACGCTAAATATAATTTTGCGGCGTTTTTAAATAATAAATGTCGCAATAGAGACGAAAAAGAGCGCGTGAATTTTTTATTTTCGCGCGTTTGATCTTTTTATCCTCTTTTCCGATTCCGTGCCCTAATTTGGACTGAATTCATTAGGCGAAAGCAATATTCTTTTCTCATCGGCGCCTGCGTACAGCCCAAAGCCGCTGCTAGTCGACGGATATCGCTGGTTTTGCTGCTCGTCGACGGAGATAAATGCTGCTCGTCAACGGATATCGCCCGGAGCTGTTGTACCGTGTAGCTTTGTTTCTTGCCTGAAGCCGGAAACCACCAGCGTGAGTCATACCTGCTCGCTGGAGTCGTTCCCTATTCTTGTTGTGAGAGACATTCCTTCTCGTGGACAGAGTCGTTCCTGCTCGTCGGAGAACACCTAAAGTTGCATTACCCCGTGAGTCTTTCTCATCTTCACCGTGAATTCCTTCTATTTTCGGTTTGGTGCTTTGATTAAGCCTCTGCAGAGAAGAAACGTTCTTCTTCGATTGGCACACCTCTACGATGTAATTCCCAACCATCTTTCCCCTTCCTTTGATGGAATTTTGATGTTGAACATAACATGACGAATTGATTGAAGGTAGTGCATGCAAGGTGCTTGTGTAATGGCTTCCTCAAATTACCCTACCTTACTCAGAGTACATGAGGTCATTTCAAAGGTAAAAACACCATATAAGATGTTATACTTTTTGAATTGAAATGAGCGAGGCTACTGGAAATATCTAGAAGTTGTATATATTTATGTGTGATTAATGAGTTCATATTATTATACTTGCAAGCAGCTCATTAGGAAGACTCTCTTAAACAACTATCTTTAATTGTAGGAAGCCTAGACTCCAGAGGCATATAAATATGTGATGATGAATTCAGTTTTGTAATATCCAATTTTTGTTTAGTTATATACGCTTATAGTAAAATTCTGTCTCATAAGCAAGTTAATTGTTTAGTTAATTGCTTATAGTTATATATCTAATTTTTTTCTAGTTAATTGTTATGGTAAAATTCTGTCTCATAGACTTCCAGAAGTCCCTTATTTGCATGCCCTTTCAGATTTGGTGGGGAGGCTTTGCTCAATATATCTACATAAACATGGTGGGGAGGCATTGGGCTCTGCTGTTGTTTGCCTTGCATAGTTGCTTGTTATTTGGTCATATCTGTTCTAATATAAACTTCTTGTTGGTTCTAGCATGGTTAGCGTAATTCTTGCTTTTAGTTATCACCATATGTTTTCTCTGTGATTTCAATTCCAAGCTTCCGTTTCTTGCTGATTTGGTCTCTTCAATTGGTAAGAACTGCCTAAATTACAATTTATCAATCTTATGAATTATTAAGATTTTTTTTTTACCAATGTGCAAAGAAATGGCATAGTTCTCTTATCTATTTTTTATGTACTGATAAAGTGGTTTTTAATTATTTATAAGTGTTTTGCAATATTTCAAAATTCATTGAAAGTAGTTTTTAAATCCCTGCTCTTAATTGCTGTTGATTTTATTTATTTAAAAGAGTTGCATCTTTTATTTGAAGTCATGCAAACTATTTAATGTTCATCAATGATTTGCATACGATATTAGTATTGTGTATGAATTTCTGAATATTTATTTTTTTGTGAAGGTAAATTTTGGTTGTGGATTTTGGCACCAAGCTGAAGCTGGAGTCTCAGCGGAGTAGGCCACTATGTTTTCATATGAGGTGAAGAAGGCGGGATCCAAGAGGATGGGATCGGCGTTCGCCGCGGCTCTTGCCGCCAAGATTTTATCACTCGAGAATCGGAAGATAGAGGGAGCGGCTTTCCTCATGCTATTATATATTTGTTGTTGATACAACTTAGAGAAAAATATTGTTTTGTATTTTTGATTCAACGCTATTAATTCATATGAATTTACTCTATGTTTTTCTAGTGTGGTGGAACAAGACTGCGTCTGTTTTTTTTTGCACTTCCAGCAATAAGTTTTTAATGCAAATAACTATTTTATTTCTAAAACAAAATATTAAATATTTTTTTTTTAAATAATAGTATTGGCCACGTTTATTCAAACAAACGTGGCCAAATTTGCCACGTTTTTTTCCATAAACGTCGCCAATAATGACGCGACGTTCATACTAAAAAGCGTCGGTGAACCGCTGGACCTTTGGCGGCGCTTTCTGGAAAACGTCGCGAAAAACATCCGCGACGGATTATACCGCGACGCCTTCGCGACGCTTGAAAAAACGACGTGAAAACAACGGCGGCGTTGAAAAAGCGTCGCGGTAGGCTCTAAAAAACGTCGCGAAAGATCAACTTTGTTGCAGTGGATGCTACTCATTCTTGTATGCTCATTTGCTCTCAAATTGCTCTAAAATCCTTGGGTGGATTACCATTTGACTCGGGCAGACATGTGTCAGTGATCTATTGATCACCGAACCATGTCATTCCTAGTGACCGACTATTTTCTTGTGTTATCTCTCAATCACAATTTTCACTTCTTGCTAAGTCATCCTTCCCCTCCCCTATTAGGTCCTTGTCAAATTCCTGAATTGATAATTTTACTAAACGCACCCCGTTTTTTATTTTCGATGACTGCCCTTGGTGATTAATCCTTCAACCTAATTGGGCATCTGCAATTCTCTTAGAGTTATCAACTCTATGGGTGGTGACCATAAGGAAGAGGTCTGAATCTATGTTTTTAGTTTCTACTATTCACAGACCAAGGTGGGATTGAACTAGGTTTGACTCTTAAGACACAACCTTGGTCCTATCAAGTCCTAATGAGTTCCAAGTTCTTACCATAGGTTCACAATGAGTAATGATCTAACAACCTCAAATTCTACATTTCATATTTTTCGAAAGATTATTTAACCAAAATTTCTATTTAACATGAGTGGGGTATGAATAATGATTTACACTACAAATATCATCTACAGATCTCTATAAATTCTGATAAATTCACAGTAGCATAATATTGGTCTAAAAACCTCAAACCCTAAGTTTCACATTTTTTCAAAGATTATTTATCCATATTTACCATTTAATAAGAGTGGGTGCGAATAAGGATTTACACTACAAGTATCATCTACAGATCTCTATAAATTATGATAAATTCACAGTAGCATAATATTGGTCTAAAAACCTCAAACCCTAAGTTTCACATTTTTGCAAAGATTATTTATCCATATTTACCATTTAATAAGAGTGGGATGCGAATAAGAATTTACACTACAAGTATCATCTACAGATCTCTATAAATTCTGATAAATTCACAGTAGCGTAATATTGGTCTAAAAACCTCAAACCCTAAGTTTCACATTTTTCCAAAGATTATTTATCCATATTTACCATTTAATAAGAGTGGGGTGCGAATAAGGATTTACACTACAAGTATCATTTACAGATCTCTATAAATTCTGATAAATTCACAGTAGCATAATATTTGTCTAAAAACCTCAAACCCTAAGTTTCACATTTTTCCAAAGATTATTTATCCATATTTACCATTTAATAAGAGTGGGGTGCGAATAAGGGTTTACACTACATCTACAATCTATATGGCACAATAAATTCTGATAAAATTATAGTGACACAATATTGACCTAAGAACTTCAGTGCCTAAGTCTCATAATATTCCAAGGAGTATTTATCCATATTTACCATTTAATACAAATGGTGTGCTAATAAGGGTTTACACTACATCTATCATATGTAGATCACAAATAATTCTGATAAAATTTCAATGACACAATATTGACCTAAAAACTTCAGTGCCTAAGTCTCATAATATTCCAAGGAGTATTTTTCCATATTTACCATTTAATTCAAATGGTGTGCTAATAAGGGTTTACACTACATCTACCATCTGTAGGTCACAAATAATTCTGATAAAATTTCAATGGCACAATATTGACTTAAAAACTTTAGTGTCTAAGTTTCATAATATTCCAAGGAGTATTTATCCATATTTACCATTTAATACAAATGGTGTGCCAATAAGGGTTTACATTACAACTACCATTTATATGAAACTATAAATCACAGGAAAATTACTAGGTAATTATAATGATCTAAAAAGGGCCTATACAGAATCTCATAATCTTCTTAGTGGATTTTATGCATGTTTGCTACAAGATACGGAATTTACAAAAATGCCCTTATGTCATAAAAGCCTGCTTTTTCTCCTCCAAAAATTCTACCAATAATCATAGGTGTTCTAAATACTTAAATAATGAGCCACATTCAATTTCATAATTTTCCATAAAACAATTCTCATTGAATTCATATAAACTTCAAAAGGGCAAAAATGTATTTGGTGCTAACACTAGTATAAAATAAATTTCATAAATTCCCAATAATTCACCAGAGGTCTAACTCAACATTATAGACCTTGGACCAGAGATCTAGAATTTTCTAGATTCAACTACCCATTTTTATTTCATTAATTTGAAAGAGGCTAATTTTGAATTAAAACATAAAACCCTAAAATTTTAACTCCAAAAGAAAATTCTACAACTTCAGAGGATGATGTATTCCATCCACACCAACTCATAACCAGAGTTTCAAGGGAATCTAATGGGGCAAATGGGCCAAAATCACCTTTTTCCCATTTTTGCTAATTGCACCCCAATTTTCCCTACACCCTTTCAATGCAAATGTTGGATTCACCAATCATGCATGGATCCAATTGGTCCCAAATTTTTACCATAGACTAATATAGGTTAAATAAGCATGACACCCAAACTTGGGGTTATTTGGAGTTATATAACTCTAGTTATTTCATTTATTTAATTTTCCATATTTTGAACAAAACTATAGAAAAATTGCCTCCAAAAATTCTGATATTTGAACCTAATCTAGGTATGAGACACATGCATGCATGGCCAAAATCTCAAGTCCATCAGACTTATATTCTAGAGTGAGCACACTAATTAATTTCTGGTTCATGTTTTGACCAGTCTCACTAAAATGAGTACTGTGGGACCTACAGTTAACCAAATGACTTGATTTTACTTTCATATGAAAGTAGACATCTATATCTACATTAGCTGCCTCTGGTCATTTTTCGAGATAAGACATCTAGAGGCCTTAAAATAATTAAACAAAACTAGTGAAATAGTGTGACAGATTATTCAAAAACTATATAACATTCCATTAAATTCACTATTCATCATCTTCTTCCTTGAGCCCGAAAATTCAGTTCGCTGGGCTGATTTCAATCCCTTTTTCCCGGCCACCTGGGCACCCTTTCGGCCGAAAACACCACCATCTCCATCGTGGATGTGGGGGCTATGAATCCCCGGCGACACCGCCACCGGCGGCGGCCCGTACGACGATTTGAGCTTGGGCTAAAATGCCCCATTTTTTCGAAAATAAAAGAATGAATCGAGCTCATTCGAGCTCGATCTCAACCCTAGAAGATCTAGGAGGCTAACACAGGTGGAGAGGGGAAGGAAACTTACCTCAATCGTGTAACATCCCCCGAACTACTAGGCCCCTAGATGATTTTTGTCATGACAAGTCATGACAAAAATAGGATAAGTGACTTAGAACCCTAGGATGAAAATGGAAGAGGTGAAAAAACTCATGATGTGCACTTAGCCATCATGATCCACCCTAATGAGAAGTGAACCAAAAGGGAGGATAGGATATCTTATAAACCCCACATAACCATGAATAGTTCATATGGTGAGTTAAGTACACAAAGTGGGCCAGGAAGGCCCTATGAACTCATTGGAATGGGAAGGAATGCACTTTGGGGTGCAAATAGCAAAAATGGATGTCCTAACCTAGAGGTGACCAAAAGACTTCAAAAAGCCAACATACCCTCACCATGATCCCTCTGACCAACTAGGAGGGCAAGTAGGCCACTAGGGACCCTTGGGGTCAACCAATTTGGTCAAATTGGCCAAAAGTCAACTGTGAGCAATCTTAGGTCAAATCACCATAATAAAGGGCAATTGAACCCCAATTGATCAAATTGAAGCCACTCTCATATGGCAACCTCCTTAAGGGACCTAATGGACCCAAAAGCCCCATCTTAGGGGCATCATTTTGGAGAAATTGGGTCAATCACTAAAAAGCCCCAAATTGAACTAGACATGCTAAAAACCTAAATTGACCTTCAATTAATCTAGTATGATCAAATTGATCTCCCCTAAACCCTAAGGGGGAGTATATGAGACCTAATTGGACCATGGGGTCCATTCAACCAAGGAGAACTAGGGCAAAATCAACAAAATACCCAAATTGTCCCTATAGGCAATTAAGTGCACTCAAGCCCCAATTGACCCCACCTTAACTCAATTCTTCTTGGAATAGGACCATCGAGCCTTGGGGAGCAATGTTACTCAGTCACATTGAGTGGAGTGAGCTTGGGTTAAGCCCAAACTCAAAATCCCAACTTTAGCTTAATTGGGTCAAGTGAGCCAAACCCAAGCTAGGAGGACCTAACCCCAAACCCAACCTTAGAACCTTGGGCTCAACCCCACCTAATTAAGCCCACTAGTGGACTGAATTACCTAGAGCCCAAATTGGGTCCAAGGAGGGGTGCACCAAAGGTGGTGGCCGGCCACCACCAAGAGTGAATTCAAGGAGAATTCATGGAGGGGTGGCCACTTGGCCACCACTCCTTATTTTCTGGTCTTCCCTCAACCTTCCCAAGGAATTCCAGCAGGGAGAGGGCTGAGCTGGCCGCCGCTGAGAGGAAGGGGAGGAGAGAGGGAGCTTCCCTGCCGGCCACATTAATGGCAAAACTCCAAAGGAGTTCAAATCAACTCGTTTTCCCCCTCCCCTGACCGGCTATTGAAGAGAGGAGCTGAACCAAGCTGAGCTGGAGCCCTGGCAGTGGCTGCTGAGGGCGGTGTCGCCATTGGTGAAATCGCCGGATTTGATATCCGGCGATATACACCTCCTCCCCCTCATCTCTCCCTCTCACCACGTTCAGGAGCTTCCAAGCAGTCGAGCCCCCCTTCCAGAGCAAGTTTTCGTCCTCAGCTGCACGAGATAGCCATGGATGTCGG
Source organism: Dactylorhiza incarnata (assembly GCA_033032865.1). Lineage (NCBI taxonomy): Eukaryota > Viridiplantae > Streptophyta > Magnoliopsida > Asparagales > Orchidaceae > Dactylorhiza > Dactylorhiza incarnata. The sequence goes on from JAWHQI010000072.1 coordinate 6,542,242, forward strand.
GAACAGGGACGCACTCTTCCTCCGCCGCAACACCCGCCGCCAAGGCCGTGCTCAGGCAAGATTCCTTCCCCTCTCCACTCGTGCTAGTTTCCCCCACTCTTCCCTTTTCAAATTCGCTGAAGAATGGTGAGATTGCCATTCACATTTTTAGTGTTCCAAGCCGGAAAACGCAAGATGCCGGAGAGCACCTCCGGCCACCTCCGGCCAAACGGCCACCGCCACCCGGAAGCCCTATGTCGGGTGGAGGTGTGGGCTTGGGCGTTTGGCCGGAGGCGGCCTAGGTTGGCCGGAAATCGGCTCGTAAAGTAGCCCAGGCGCGGTGGATCTGAGCCCTTGGCTCATCGGGGAAGATAACTCCCAGCCGTCCGATTTGGGGGGAAATACTAACCGCAGACCATCTTAATTATTATGTGTATATATGCAATCTGTCACACATTTTAATCTAGCTTATAGGCTTATTTTAGGGCCCTTAGAGGCCAAAAATCGAAAAATGGCCAGAGATAACACTTGTAGACCTTGATGTCTACTTTCCAATGGAAGTGAAATCAGGCCATTTGGTCAAGTCTGGGGCCGACAGCACTCATTCTAGTAAGGCTGGTCAAAAATGTAATACCTTGAATTATGAAATCTGTCACAACATTTGCTGCACCTTTGTCCTGATATTTGACCTGTTTACACTCAAAATTAGACAAAGTCCCTAACATCAATGTTGTAGATCTTTCTCTTACCTTTCCAATGATATGTTGTACAGAATTTTTGGTAAGGTGTAGCTCCCTATGGAGCTGTTTTAGTGTGGCATGTTTAATGTCACAATTTGTGTAGTTTTGGAATTTTAGAGAAATTGGTGCATGCAACATGGATGATTTTTTTTAGGCCATGCATGTATCCATACTTAACCTTGATTAGTGAGAAAATTAGAAATTTTATAGAATGTTTTTCTAAAGTTTTGCAAATTATTTCATTTTGTGTACTTAATGAAATTAATCTTGCCTAGGTTTTTATTTAGTTTGCATGCTGTTTTTGAAGGCCTTAGAGGCCATATTGGTAAAAAGTGCCAGAGATAACATTTGTAGCCCTTTGTGTCTACTTTCATTTGACACCCTAATCACTTGATTTGGTGCACTGTGGACACCAGGGCATCCATTCTACTAGGACTACTCATTTTGTCTATTTGCAAACCACATAATCTTGCCTAGGTTTTTATTTAGTTTGCATGCTGTTTTTGAAGGCCTTAGAGGCCATATTGGTAAAAAGTGCCAGAGATAACATTTGTAGCCCTTTGTGTCTACTTTCATTTGACACCCTAATCACTTGATTTGGTGCACTGTGGACACCAGGGCATCCATTCTACTAGGACTACTCATTTTGTCTATTTGCAAACCACATAATCTTGCCTAGGTTTTTATTTAGTTTGCATGCTGTTTTTGAAGGCCTTAGAGGCCATATTGGTAAAAAGTGCCAGAGATAACATTTGTAGCCATTTGTGTCTACTTTCATTTGACACCCTAATCACTTGATTTGGTGCACTTTGGACACCAGGGCATCCATTCTACTAGGACTACTCATTTTGTCTATTTGCAAACCACATAATCTTGCCTAGGTTTTTAATTAGTTTGCATGCAGTTTTTGAAGGCCTTAGAGGCCATATTGGTAAAAAGTGCCAGAGATAACATTTGTATCCCTTTGTGTCTACTTTCATTTGACACCCTAATCACTTGATTTGGTGCACTATGGACACCAGGGCATCCATTCTACTAGGACTACTCATTTTGTCTATTTGCAAACCACATAATCTTGCCTAGGTTTTTAATTAGTTTGCATGCAGTTTTTGAAGGCCTTAGAGGCCATATTGGTAAAAAGTGCCAGAGATAACATTTGTAGCCCTTTGTGTCTACTTTCATTTGACACCCTAATCACTTGATTTGGTGCACTGTGGACACCAGAGCATCCATTTTCCTAGGACTGCTCTTTTTTTTGACCATTAGCCCAACCATTGGACTTGTGATTCTCTCTCTATGGTTCCATCCTTAGCAAGAGATTTTATCCATGTATGTGACATGAATGAATGCATCACCTTTAGGTTTGTTGGAGAATTGTAGCCCATATCTTCTAGGAGGTATAATGGTCACACCTTGAGTCACACTTGATGTGTGTGTTATGTGTAGCTTGTAGGTAGACATTGTGTCCAACCTTGTAAGTTAAATTCACCTAGGTTAAACTCATATCTGGAGTTTGTAATCAACATAAGAATTGTAACCTTGTAGGTTACCTTTAAAATGCCACTGACTTTATGTCATCTGGATTAGTACAACTCCTTCTAAGTCATTTTTAGTGTGACTTGTCTAAAATAGTGTTTTGCTGAATTTTACACCTTGTACATCACTTGTAAGTTGAATTCACCTAGGTTAAATACATTTCTGGAGTTTGTATTCAACATGAGTAATGTAGAGCTTGATGTTACCTTTCCAATGCCACTGACTTTAAGTCATTTGGATTAGTACAACTCCTTCTAAGTCATTTTTAGTGTGACTTGTCTAAAATAGTGTTTTGCTGAATTTTACACCTTGTACATCACTTGTAAGTTGAATTCACCTAGGTTAAATACATTTCTGGAGTTTGTATTCAACATGAGTAATGTAGAGCTTGATGTTACCTTTCCAATGCCACTGACTTTAAGTCATTTGGATTAGTACAACTCCTTCTAAGTCATTTTTAGTGTGACTTGTCTAAAATAGTGTTTTGCTGAATTTTACACCTTGTACCTCACTTGTAAGTTGAATTCACCTAGGTTAAATACATTTCTGGAGTTTGTATTCAACAGGAGTAAAGTAGAGCTAGATCTTACCTTTCCAATGCCACTGAATTCATGTCATTTGGATAAGTATAGCTCCTTCTATACTATTTTGGGTGAGACAGGTACAAATCCGTAATTGTTAAGTTAAACATTGGGGTGCATTTAGCAAGAATGTAATAAAAGGTAATTAAAGTTAAATACTTCTTGGATTAATATGAGACTTAGGGTTGATAGCGTCAGACCAATATTGAACTACAGTAGATCCCCAGAATTTAACAACCCTTAGTCCAACACTTGTAGTATAAACCCTGAACTGCACACCAGATGTAATAAACTATAAATAAGGTCAAGTAATTCTTGGAAAATGGGAGACCTGGGGTTTGTGATTCCTAGACCATTACCATATTTAGGTAAAATTATTATAACATGTAGGGATATCTAAATGATACTCAAGGAACAAAACCATGTTCGCACACCGTTCAATTAAATAGAGTTTATGAGTAAACGCCTTGGAATATTATAAAGTCTGATATCAGAATTTTGGTTAGTCACCCATTAAGAGCCTATGGCCAAAAACTTGGAACTCATTTAGACATGATAAGCTTAAGATCTCACCATAGGAGTCAAATCTAGCGCAACCTCAATTTGGTCTACGAGTAGCCAACCTGATCTATATGACATAGACCACCACTAGCCTTCATACATAGAACTATTAGCTCTTCGGATATCAAAAGTGACAGATTATTAGGGAGAGCATCTCTAAGGGCATATTGGGACATAAGGTTTAAGGGTGCGTTTAGAAAATTATAAGGTATGAGTTCATAGTGATATGAAAAGGAGGTTAGACCTCATTAAGGGCCCCGCCCACAACTCATCGGTACTAAGTGATTATATAGAAGTAGAACTGCCCTTAGCCGGGTAAGCCATCTTAAGGTAAATACTTAAGGGCGGAGTCAGGAAGTAACTAAGGCAAACCCTGGATTAAGAATGACAAAGGATAGGAGTGTGGGTCCAAGTAAGGATGAGAATTTTAAGTATATGTGTGTAGTTCCTATGTGAGGAAGGGAACTCGAGCTTAGAATGTGACGACGGGAGAGTCAGCACCCGGTCACAGCTGGTGGTGTTGGAGTTCAGGGGAACTCCCCCACCCTAGGTGCCAAGATTAACTCATCTTAGAGATGTAATGTAATTGGAGAGGAAAATGGGGATCAAGTAAAAAGGGGTAGACACCAACAAGATTAAGTGCCTTGGGAATAGGAAGTTTGGGGTGACAGCCCGCCACACTTCCTAGTACCGCTGCGAGCCCCTCACAGGGTAATCCTCCGGATGTCCAAGGTTAACCATAAAGCTTCTAAGTTCAACTAAATCATAGACAAGACTAGTTAAGTAGGAGAACTCGGCAAGTTAACTTCCATCCCGAGCCGGGACGTTTTATAAGAATGGACTGGGATAGTCCGGCGAGCGGTAAGCTCGGGTTATAAGAATGGACTGGGATAGTCCTGCAATCGGTAGGCTCGGGTTATAAGGAAGGACTAGTATAGTCTAGCGAGCGGTAGGCTCGTAGATCAAATATAAGACTAGTGTAGCCTAGCGAGCGGTAGGCTCGTAGTTTAAATACAAGACTTGCGTAGTCTATCGAGCGGTAGGCTCGTAGCTTAGATATAAGACTGGTATAGTCTGGCGAGCGGTAGGCTCTACTTTATAAATGTTGATATAGATTTGCGAGCTGGAGGCTCGGTAGTAAATGGCTAAAACGTGTTGATTGTGCATAAGATGTGGTGGGTCTTCGGTTCTGTCTTAGTCGCCACACCGACAGCAGTTCCTTGACTCGGCAGTGCTAGTGGTTTTATTGGGGCCAGGTTGTTTTACTACGCGTCCGACAGAACGAATCCCCTAAACCCTGCCTGGCCAATTCAGTTTAGTACGCAGGAGCTCGTGAGTACCGGGTACCGGTATCACAGCGTACGTTTGGGCCTAGGTCTGGTAGTGTGACTTACCCACCTAGGTGAGGAGACGCCCGCTCCTCTGCCACCGTTTGACCACGACGGGAGGTGCCCGAGAGGTTAGCTACCTCCGAAAAGTGGGAACTAAAGGTCTGTACGTACAGAGTCGTGTGTGTGAGTTGCATGTGTATGAAATAATAATACAAACATTGCACCATTGCATTGCATATCATAGCATAGCATTTCTGCATAAACAGAGACCTCATCGTATAAATCAGTGTGGGCTCTGTTATACGATGAGTTTATTGCTTGCCAGATCCCTTAGCTTATGTGCTATTGTGTGTGCATATAAGTTAAGGTTACTTTCGTAGCCGCTCCTTAATTATACCGCTCTTTCACTTATACTGCTCTGTTACTTATACTGCTTCTTACTTTTGCTTATATACGTACTCCTGCTTGGGTAGATATGCTTACATTACCTGTTTAGTACCTTTTTACTTGCTAGTCTCGCCACTGCCACCTGATTCTTTGGTTTACCCCTTGATGTCCTCCGCTTCCTCCTCCCGCACGGTGCCTAGGAGTCGCGGGTGGAGGCGGTGAGGAATATGCTGAGTCTTTTAGACTGACGGTCAGTGGACCCTATTATTACAGGAGAACCAGGAAGAGCAGGTCAACCCCCAGAGGGTGGTGCCTGAGACAGCGAACAGGCCTGGAGTCGGACTCTCAGCTGCCGCCGGGAGAGCCCCGGTAAGCAAGACCCCTCATATTCCTACGCTACACATCTACCCAGGTCAGAAGCCGGAATTATATGCCATCGAAGGAGTCGAGCCTTGTGGATGCTTAGATTGTTATATCTTCGCCAGGAGAGAGGCGAAGAAAGCGTCCAAGGACCGGGCTTAGGCCATGTTGTACTATTATTTTAATTTCCGCACTCTGATGTACTCTTACTTTATATAAATATCTCTCGTTGGACATGTTTCTCTATTTGAAGTGATTATTGTGGACTTGTATTATTAATTCACTCTTCCTTTTATGATTTTGGTTGGCCTGGATATAGTTGAATAGCCGGCAGGATTGGCGTGTTGTGGTGGGGACCATGTCTGAGAGGGTACCACCACAAGACGGCAGTTCTGGGCGGTAAGACCCGGACTTCAAAAAAAAAGGGGGGTGGGGTCTTACAAATCGAGCTTGATGGTGGACTTTTCCCGGAACCGCCATGGCCGACCATGCTCCAAGCTCTCCCATGCCGATTCCTCATCTCTCCATCAAATGTCTTGATCCAAAACTTGATTTCAGTTGCTTGGCACCATCTGAAGCTGATGGAGGGGTGTATTGGGGGTGAGGTTGGCTCTAAGTGGTGTTGCCATTAAGGGGATTTCGGCCAAGCCTTGGAAGCTCCTCCTTGGCTCCATTTGGCATCAATGTAACAGGAAAATGGCTGGCATTCATGATGGCAGCTGGGAGAAGGCATGGGGAGTGTGAATTGAAGCCATGTGGCCTTCATCCCATGAATTCATGGTTGGTTCTTTCCAAAATTTGGGGATTTCTCCTAATTACCCCCTTGCATGGCATCTATTTTTGAAATCAGAGGTTGGCCATGGTAATTGGCACCTTAGGCTGCTGGGTGGGCCTTGAGTGAAGGCCTTAGCCCATTGGAATAGGCTTGGGCTTTCATTTATCCTCTTTGGGCTTAGGTTTGACCATTGTTGTCTTTGGGGTTGACTTGGTCAAAGTGATGGGTTGACTGGTCCCATATGTTGATCTTGGATCCCTTGACACCACCTAATGTTGATTGGGTCATGGTGGTGCCCCAATTGGGCCAATTTTGCCAATATGTGTGATTTTGACCAAAATTGGGGGAAAGTTGACTTTGGTCAAATTTGATCAATTAATGACCACTAGACGGGGCTTTTGAGTCCATTGTACCCCAACTAGGGTTTGCAATACATTAGTGGGGTTAATTTGATCATTTGAACCCTAATTGACCCTTAATAGGGATAGTTGATTTATTTGGGCATAGAGTTGACCTTGGCCTAATTGATCAATTGGGTTGACCCCAATGGGTCCTAAATGACCCAAGGGACTCCATAAGGGGTTTAGGGAGTGTTAGTGTGGCCCAATTGTAATTTTGAAGCTTTAGATATCAAGCCCTAAGCCTTGGGCTCAATTTGACTATTTGCACACCAAGGTGATTTTTACCTATTCACCTTGGTTCTTAGGGCCATTTTGGCCTCTTAGAGCAACGTCATGACCTTGTCATGACAAAATGCATCTTAAGGGTCTAGTTGTTCTGGGGATGTTACAAAAAACATGATAATTTTCAGTTTGTTTATCGACTTTTGAAGTTAGCATGTCTACTACTTGTTGCAACGGCTACAGTTGAAAGAATGTTCTTGGCAATTAAGATCATAAAGAGTCGTTTGCGAAATAAAATGGGAGATGAGTGGATGAACGATTGCTTAATTGCTTATATTGAGAAATATATTGTGGAAACCATTACTAATGAGACAATCATTGAACGCTTCCAGAATATGTGTACCAGAAAAGTTGTTTGCTAGGCGGTATGTAATTTTACTATTATTTTGATTAACTTCTTTTATTGTTAAATTTAATTATTAAATAAATATTTTTTAAAATGGTGCCCGGGTCCACCAAAAATCCTAGTTCCGCCACTGATTTCAGATTATCCTGTTGAACAACGTGATGAGATTAGGCGTTATTATTTGTTAAAAGGACCTTATCAACCTCAAAGTCATATATTTCCAAAAACAAAATTTGGTCAAAAAGAAAGAAAGTTTAACGCGGCTTGGTTTGAACAATTCCCTTCATGGTTGGAGTATAGTATAAAAAAAATGCCGCATTCTGTCTATTTTGTTATCTCTTTAAGCCAGCTATGGGACAACAATCAGGAGGTGATATTTTTGTTGTTGAAAGATTTAAAAAATGGAAAGATGCATTATCAAAATTTAAAGAACACATTGGAGGTTCGAATAGCTAGCATTCATAATGAAGAAGCTATGAAATGCAATAATTTAATGAATTCAAGACAACACCTTGAAGTCAGTTTTCAAAGACAAACAGATCAAAGCAAAAAAGACTATAGAACCCGAATGACAGCAACTATTGATTGCATCGGATTTTTGATTAAACGGAGTTTGGCATTTCGTGGGAATGATGAGTCAGAAAAATCATCTAATCAAGGAAATTTTCTTGAGCTTTTACGATTTCTTGGTGATCATAACGAGGAAATTAATCAAGTAATTCAAGAAAAAGCTCCTGAAAATAACAAGCTTACTGCACCAGATATTCAAAAAAATATTATCAATGCAATGGCTACTGAGACAATAAATTTGATTATTAGAGATATTGGAGATTCTTTTTTTTCTGTACTTATCGATGAGTCACGAGATATCTCGACAAAAGAGCAGATGGCCATAGCAGTACGCTTTGTTGATAGAAAAGGTCAAGTGATTGAACGCTTTTTGGGTATTGTGCATATTTCAGATACATCATCAGTTTCGTTGAAGGTAGCATTAGAAGGATTCTTCTCTAATCATGATTTATGTCTTTCAAAATTGCTTGGACAAGGTTATGATGGTGCCAGTAATATGAGAGAAGAGTTTAATGGTCTTAAAGCACTTATTATGAAGAAGAATTCATCAGCATATTATATTTATTGTTTTGCTCACCAACTTCAGCTTGCATTAGTTGCTGTTGCAAAAAATCATGTTTTAGTTGCTTGGTTTTTTGATTTAGCAACTACAACAACTAATATTATTACTGTTTCATGCAAACGACAAGAACTTTTTCGAGAATCTCAATCACAGAAATTTTTTGAATGTTTACAAAAAGGAGAGATAATTGGCGGAACGGGTCAAAATCAGGAAAAAAAATCTTATTAGAGCAGGTGATACAAGATGAGGTTCACATTATAGTTCATTGATTAATATGATCGTGCTATTTTCATCTGTTATTGATGTTCTCGAGGTGGTTGAGTGAGATCAACATACAAATTCAGAACAGAAAGCAACAATATTCGCATTACTAAATTCTCTGCAAACTTTTGATTATGCCTTCATTTTATATCTAATGAGAGATATTATGGGAATAACTAATATTTTGTCCCAAGCTTTGCAGCGCAAAGAACAAGATATTGTTAATGCAATAAATTTAGTGAGAATATATCAAAACAAAGGTTGCAAGATATGTGAGATAATGGATGGGAAAAGTTGATTAAAGATGTTTCATCATTTTGTCATAATTATAAAATTGATATTCCTTTAATGGAAAATATGTATGTGGCATGAGTACGATCAAGACGAAGAGTTCACGAGATGACAAATTTACATTATTATCGAGCCGAGATTTTTTATAATGTCATAGATTTGCAACTTCAAGAACTCAACAACAGGTTTACAGAGACGGATACAGAATTACTTATTTGCATTGCATGTTTAAATCCAAATAATACATTTTCAAGTACGTCTTGCAGAATTTTATCCATCAGATTTTTCCATTTTGGATAATATGGAACTTGATAGCCAATTGGAAACATATATTATTGATGTAAAATCTGACAATGACTTTGAACAATTAAATGGAATTGGAGATCTTGCAAAGGAATTAGTAGAAAAAGGAAGGATATTTTATATCCATTGGTATATTTGCTAGTAAAGTTAGCATTGATTTTACCAGTTGCGACTGCTATTGTCGAAAGAGCATTTTCAGCAATGAACATTGTAAAGAATCGTCTACGCAATCGAATGGGAGATTCTTTAATGAATTACTGTTTTGTTACATATATAGAAAAAAATGTATTTGCAAATATTGAAAAAGAGAATCATTCAGAGGTTTCAAAAAATGAAAACCAGACGAGGGCAGCTATAAAAATATGGTATGTTTACAAATTGCATTAAATTATTTTATAAATATTTTTAATAAAAAATTTCAATATATCTAATATTTTTTATTATTTTATAATGTTTTGCAGGAAACAACAATATCACCAGAAATTTCATGTTTTCTTGGAGAAATGTGTTGTGATCTTATATTTTGAAGTTTGTAAAGAATCGACGAGGACAACTATAATGGTTGGTAATTTTTACACTTATTGTTTTACTTTAATATTTCTGTTTTAATTTGTATTTCTTATACAAAAATCATTTTATAATTATTAAAAACTGTGCTCCTCCTAAAAATTTTTTTTGACTCCGTCCTTGTGCACAAAATATTTCACAATAGTCTCGCGCATTTTGAAAATACGTTTAACCCGTGCATTTTTAGGCAAAATATTCAACACAAAAGTTGTAGATCTCGACGAGATCTACAACTTTGATGTTGAACACTTTTCCTAAAAATACACTTATAAGACGTATTTTCAAAAAACACGTATTTTCTTAAGTTTTGATGGTTTGCTAATATCCGTTCAAGGTTTGCTATTAACAACGTCCAATTTTTTTTGACTCCGTCCTTGTGTTCAAGCCTTGTCCGCTGAAAACCGACCACGCTAGCTTGAACATCACCGGTCAAACGGCTGCTCCGAGTTCATGTCGCCTTGCACTTGCCGATTAAACCGTCGTCGACTCATTCGTCATGGTGCATGCCGGAGCCTTCTCCCTTTCTTAATCGATGGTTTAATTTCCTTCCATGGTGTGTTTGCTCAATCAACAAGCTATGATTTATATTACGTAATGCGGTAGATGACTCGGAGAATTACGGCTTCATTTGGCGCGGCGGTGGCGGGCGGTGGCGGGCGGCGTTTGCGGCAAACGCCGCAAGGCGCGTAACCAAATGACGGGCGGCGGCGTTTGCACCCGCCGCGCCATGAGAAACGGAGCAAAAAGCTCCGTTTCGATCCCCCGCCTCCGCCCTCCAGTTCGAAAGCTCCGTTTGCACCCGCCGGGAGAAACGCTACCGCCGTGCCAAATAAAGGCTACATGCATAGTATGTGCGAATAAAATGGGCAGGCTACCAAATATGCCCCCAAAATCTTGAGACTTTAAATATATATATGAGCCAAATAGATTTTTTGAGTGGTGAAATTTTTTGCTACCGGAAATGAAGTAAAAATTCACAAATAAATTGACCCAAAACTGTAGCTGACGAACTGTTCGTGCTGCGCTTGACAAGAAAACCGAACCGTGAAAGAAAATAAGTAGGCTCTGTTTGAGAACCCAGCCCGGTGGCTGGCCGGGGAGGAGAGAGAAAATGACCATTCGCAAAGGTCAGTTTGTGCTCCGCAGGCCAGCGGCAAAACGCTCGGTTTGTCCCCTTTCACGCCGGCCGGCCTCAAAGAGAGCTGACGAGAAGCTTCCCAAACGCAACCCCGCCGGTTCAGCCCCGCAAGAACTGCGTCTCACCGGGTTCTCAAACACAGCCATAGGCACCGATAAAAACCAGTTAGTGGAGAGTAAAAAATAAAATAAAATTGTATTCTAAGACTTTTTTTTAATCTTTTTTGGATGCAGGGAAATATGACCAGCTTATGTGGGCCTACTGGAATTAATTTGCAAACCTGGACTTTGGTGAATAGGAATGATGAACGTAGGCCCACTTCTTAAAACCAACAATATATATAACATAATAGCAATATTATCTATGCATAAAGCACCCTTTAATAATTTAAATTATCTACTGGAATTAAGGATAGATGGGCTTTTTTGGTTTTTCCCACCACACCGGGGCGCCAAACAGAGGTGAACCAAAATGTCACCGGAATAAAAACGGAGTACACCGAACAAAGTATTCGACTTCCGCTTCTTGATCTCTTAAAGTAGCGAGACCGTGCGAACGTACTTTTCTAGGCATGTTCGAAAACATGAATCCTGACGCGTGAATGATAAACTTGGAAAGCAATGTGATGGAAAATCCTCAAACAAGATGCATATGAACTTGGTAAGCCGTGTATTGAACTTCCGCATCTTGATCCCTTAAAGCGAGACCGTACGTACTTCTCTAGGCATGTTCACTTATGAATCATGTCGCGTTAATGATAAACTTGGTAAGCCGTGTGATGGAAAACATTCAAACAAGATACAAAGAGCACTTGAGATAATCGAGAGGTTCACTACAACAAAGAGCTAATTTGTTTCGTATATATATGGGGGGAGGGGGGCGCAAGCTCAGAGGGCGAATCTCCTCCAAAGCCTTAATCCTCATCTTTAAAATGTCGAAAATTGTCCTGCACTCACAGGCTAGACCCTACATGCAAAACTCGAGTTTCCCGCTCCCGCCTCCTGATTTACTTACTAAATCGCAGGCTTTTCTCCCCGGCCCCTAATCGTAGCCTCATCTTAATAGTGATCCCCACAACTCTCTTTCTCTAACAATAATTGTATGTCTCAATATTTTACTCTACAAAAGAAACAATCATGTTTTCGTTTGCAATTCTTGCAAATGAAGTTTTTTTTGTACCGGTATGATGCCAAAATTTTCATTTCACTAAAAAAATCTTCCATTGAAGACATTTTTTCTCATTTCAAAAGCATGTGTTACATTCAGAACTCGCATATTCACTTTCAGCTTGCATATTACTAAACAAGAATTCAGTAAAACAACAATTTTTTGCTCTTCAAAAACATGGATTGATCATTGATGCATGAATTTTGCAATATTTGGAGTATGTTTCATGATTTCAATGTATGAAATAGACATGCATGTAAATGTGATATTAGTATGAAAAGCAATGGAATTGCATTCTCATGCAAATAATTTACTTATCCAATATGCATTTTAAGACCACGGGATTATGAATCTTCGTTTGTGAACGCCCGACCACGCTTAAAGAATTCCATTCACTTTTATGTTCAAAATTAGTGTTTTTTCTTGGTAGCGGTCATAATCATTGTCATGTCAAACACATTTTATGATGATGAAGTTTTCTCCAAACTCACTAGAGCAAAAACACCGCGCCCAACGGGCCTAAAAGATTAGAAACACTGTTTTTGAATTTATTATATAAGAAACCTCTTATATTGGTAAATGAATTTCTGGCATGTAATAAGCATCAAAAGTCTTTGGGTGCCAACAAATTGTTAAATCGAGGATACAAATATTTTCAACTTTTTTTTTCCAAATTTTTCCAATTAAAATACAAATGTTTATGTGGGTTTCTCTTGCCAGCAGATAAATAATTGATAAATAAATAGTTGCATTGCAGCTTTTCTTCAGGGAGCTCGTCGCTTCTCCACAGCAAGGTATGCAAGACACCACCTAGGTTCCGACGCGAATCCAGGCGATCGAGGGAAGAGAGAGATCGGGGATGGGGATCATAGCTCGCCGTCACTGCTAGACACCTCGTGAAGATTTGCTACGTCCATGCCAAGCAAGAAAAAAGGAAACAGGGAAGTCGTCCGCGTTGCCTCTTCCTTCTCGTGTGTTGGATATCAATGTCCTCCGGAATCCGATTGATCTAAAGAGGCAATTTTTCGGCTAGGTCGGAAAACATGAGATATAACTACCAAACAAATCGGTCAGGTTTGGATCAGGAATATAACCAAATTAAATATTCACCAAACCATCACTCCGAATCCGATTGTTCAAGTGCGCGCAAATCAAGAGCACGCTACAGACTTAGCGGCGCTAAGTGCGCGTCGAGCTAGCATCGAGCGGGAGCATTGTAGAAGGATGATCGGAGCCGTGCGAGGACGACACAAGAGAGGGCGGCGAGCGCGCCGCGCGGCGAGGGAGGCCAGTCTGCGCCGTGTACACCGCGCGCGATCGCCCGGGTCGCGTGCGGTAGCTCGCGGGCTGCGCGCGGTAGCGTGCGGTTGCACAACATTATCTTACTTTTGACGGTTGTGTGGTACTGCGATTTTCACTTAGACCGAGACCGCGATTTTCACTTAGACCGAGACCGCGATTTTCACTTAGACCTTGACCCCGATTTTCACTTAGACTAAGACCGCGATTTTCACTTAGACCGAGACCGCGATTTTCACTTAGACCGAGACCGCGATTTTCACTTAGATCAAGAAGAGGCTAAACCCAAAGTCTAAGAGCAGGCATGACTAGAGTACTTATGAAAGTCCAACATTATCAGACTTTTGAAACTCACAACAATAATTCCACACGATTCAATTAAATCCTGATCCCATCGTGATCTATAATAATAACTCCCAACTCCAACAATATATATCATATTAATCATATAGTCATGATCAATAATGCGCCTCTATCTCCCATGTGCCAAAAAGAAGAATAAGTCCCATATTAATTCAGACCTGCACACAAATGTATGCTCATAGAGAATTTAAAGAGGCCCCACTGAACCAATACTAGTGTCTTCATTTGGCGAGATATTTAGGTACGTGTAACGCACATCGATCATAACAGATCAACGTGCATGAGCAAATACAATCGTACGATTTATGATTTCAACATCATAGATTATATTGCGAAAATATACAGCTGTATGATCTGTAATACGGTCATATTGAAAAGTGTTCATATTTGTATCAATAATGCGCGAAAATTCATGCTTGCGAAAATATATGGCGTGATCGGGGATCGCACACGGTGATTTAACGTGCGTCATACGCACCAACATTTTTTCCCTCGATTTGACATCCCCTCTCCTCCGAGAGATATTTAGGTACGGGTAACGCAAGGTGATCATAATAGATCACCGTGCGGGAGCAATTAGTACAACCGTATGATCCGTGATTTCAACGGTGTAAATTGTTTACAAAAATATACGGCCGTATGATCCGTAATACGATAATATTGAAAAATGATCGTATTTTAGATCAATCATGCGCGAAAAATCGTGCTTGCGAAAATGTACGGCTTGATTGGGAGACGTGCATGGAGATCTAAGGTGCGTTACACGCACCAACATTTCTTTAATCGATTTAACACCCCATCTGTTGGAGTGAATCCGTGAAACCATGACGGAGACAAATTCTCTCTAGTCGAAACATCGAGACGAGATCGTGAGTGGAATCATACCTGAATCCATGATGATGGATTGTTGATGTCACGGATCTTCCAAGTCTACAAGGTCCTGACGAAGAAGGCTCCTCCTCCTTAGGCTCTGGTGGGAAATTTCAAAGCACTACAAATAATGACACAATATGATAAGCAGTTATGGTTGGAGTTGATATAGTGCAATAAAATTTCAAGTAATAAAAACCGCAAGTGCACGGTGTACGAATGTAAAACCAATGTGAGTACGGGTCGATCCACAGAGAAGTTCAATTTTACCTTAATCCAGGCGAACTATAAATAAAAGATTGGATTGATTTGTTTAAAAATGAGATCTTAATTTGAGAAAAGTAATTTTTGACAAATATGTCTCGGGTGCAATTTTATTAAAAATGTTTAATAGATAATTATTGAATAAGGACTCATCACTGCATACAAGATATATAGAAGTTATACATGAAAATTTCTTTTTTATAAGTCATCAAAATATTTGTATAATTTTTTCCACATATTGTATCAAAATCTCTTAAGCATGTGATATATGCGAGCAAAGTAATACAAAATCTTTAGTGATAAAACTTGATTGAGATTCAAGAATGAGTTCAAAAAATATTTGCTTAAATCGCTAAGAATATTTTGTGTGCACTCACTCCATATTACATCGAACTTTCGTAGGAATGTAACATGTGTTTCAAGCTACACAAAATATCAAAGTTATTTAATAAAATCTTTGGGCATAAATATTTTCGAATGAAGCGATGAATCATTATAATAATTATATAATCACATGATTATTTACATTGCACCCGAGACAAACGAAGATTACTCGCGCATGATTTGATTAACAAATTTTATAAGAGAGTTCATCATGGAAGAATATAGAAGCAAACAAATAATAATTTTATTGATTCAAACAAAGACTTACAACTTGCGCGAAGCGCATGTACAAGCTCCCTCTAAATCTTCTCCTTCCTCCGCCACAATATCTCACATAAACTCACAAATACAACACATGTAAACTCTCACTTTCATCTCTCAAAATTCTGATCATCTCTCTTCCTCCCAAGTGAGAAGAATTTATAGAAAAAACTTCTACAGATGCAATAAAGATTTGGAGTGGGAGATTAAAAACTTCTATGATTTGGCGTTTCAAATTAAAGATACGAAATGCCAAATTATTTATTCCTTACAGCTAGCTGAATTGCCCCTATGGAGCTGAGTTTTAATTCAGCACCATTAATAGGCGTTGACAGAGTCAACGCCTATGGGTGCGGATTAATTAGGTCGCGGGAATGTTCAGCATCACGACGGCATTTGATTAACTGTTGTATGGATTGGCGCACATCAAAATTGTAGATGGTCGTTCGAAGCTAGAATTTTGACGCATTGCTCCAATATTCATCGACGCGTGTATTCTTTATAATCTGCACATACAAACAAACAAAAATACTGTGAAAAGCATAATTTTTAAATAAAATAACATAAAATATTATAAATTAAATGCATTTTGGTGATTTCATCAGGCTCTCTCCAGCGATCACTACAAGAAAAATCAAGATTAGCAAGGGGGTAAATTCGTTGCAAAATAATTAAATTTTTTCCTAATTTTAATTAGCAAAGAATTTAGAAACAAAATCAATCTCTAGCTAATATGAGCCTAGCTAAATTTAGCAAGGAGATTATACCTTGCTATTTTGCAAGGATTTTTTAGCAAGGAGATCTCTCCTTTCTAAATTAGCAAGCAATTGTAAATTTCATTGCTAATATTTAATTATTCATATTAAATAAAAAAAACAATATTTTATTTGGATAGCAATTGTAAATTTCGTTGCTAATATTTAATTATTCATATTAAATAAAAAAAACAATATTTTATTTGGATAGCACCTCAAATCGAACAGGAGACCTTCCCTTAAGGTACTAAGATAGCTAACCAAGTGACCATGCGAATTTCTTTTTTCTGATGTAGCGATTTTATTATATATATATAAACGTATATAATTTATAAATTAAATATAAAATAAATATATATATTTAAATGTTGAATGAATCAAATATTTTTAATTAATTTATTTACTCCGCAATTTCATACTTTACTATTTTTTATATTTATATTTTTCTATGTTAATTTATATTATAAATTTTTTTCTTGGTAAAACATAAATGCGAATGTCATATTAAAGATAACTATATATTCTACGCGAATGTTATATTAAAGATAACTATATATTCTACGCGAATGTTATATTAAAGATAATTATATATTCTACGTGAATGTTATATTATTTTATATAATATATAAACAGTTAATATACTATATTTTTTGCAATATATATATATATAATATTATATCTTTATTAACTAAATGTGTAATTTGATCCTTAAAATCTTATGTAGTTCAATAATAGTAATATTTAATAATCAAATTTTATATAAATTTTAAAGGTATTTTTTGTTGCTAAATTAGGTAACGGTTAGCAACAAAAATTTGATGCTAATTATTCAGGAAATTTAAGCATCAAAAATATTTGTTCCTAATTTAGCAACGAATATTTTGGTTTCTAATTTCGTTGGAGATGTAAAAATGCATATCCCTTGCTAAATTTGTTGTTAATCATCAAGGGAAAAAATTCCTTTCTAAATTTCGTTGCTATTTAATGATTTTCTCGTAGATGAGATGCTAAGACTGAATGAGAGTGAATATGATACCTTGTGACCCAGGGACCATAACATATTTATAACTAAACCTTAAAATGGTCATTTACATTTAAGCCCATCATATAAATGTAAATGACGAACGGTATCCACACATTACTTAAACCTTACATACAATATGAAACGTAATCGACCAAATTAATTAGATCACCTAAATCGGGTCGATGTTAACAATAGCCCATTAGCGCGCATAATTAACATATACGACCCACATAATTATTATTTCTAACACCATCTCCGAGAGATATTTAAGTGTGTGATCCGTGATTTCGACGGTGTAGATTGTTAGCGAAAATATTTGGTCGTATTTGTGTAATATACGATCGTATTGAAAAGTAATCGTATTTTAGATCAATCATGCGTGAAAGTTCATCCTTCCGGTCCTCTCCTCAATCCTTTCATGATCAATCAACGTGCATGAGCAAAGTTCATCCTTCCAGTCCATTAACGCGCATATTTGTGTAATATAAGGCGTGATCTAAGGTGTGTTATGTTAGACCCTCTTTTTTTTTGCTTTGAAACCGGGTCTTACCGCCCAGAACCGCCGTCTTGCGGTGGTACCATTTCACTACATGGTCGCCACCACAACACGCCGATCCTGCCGGCTATTCAACATTATCCAGACCAACCAAATTTAATAAGAAAGAAATAAACCAAACGCACGATGTCCACAACAATCACATAATAGAAGGATAACATGTCCAAAATGAGAGAATTACACATAATTAGATGCTACAAATCAGAGTGCGGAAATATAACATATAAATACAACTAAGACACTAAGCCTGATCGGACAATGATTTCTTCCTCTCGCCTGGCGAAGATGTAGCAGTCCAAACATCCACATGGCTCGACACCCTCGATGGCATACAGCTCCGCCCTCTGTCCTGGGTAAATGTGTAAAGTAGGTAGATGAGGGGTCTTGCTTACCGGAGCTCTCCCGGCAGCTGCTGAGAGTCCAACTCCGGGTCTGGTCACTGCCTCAGGTACCACCCTCTGGGGCTTGACCTGCTCTCCCTGGTTCTCCTGTAATAAAGAGGTCCACTGACCGTCAGTCTAAAAGACTCAGCACATTCCTCACCGCCTCCACCCGCGACTCCTAGGCACCGTGTGGGAGGAGGAAGCGGAGGACATCAAGGGGTAATGAAAACATGCAGATGACAGGTGGCAAAGAAAACTAGCAAAATACAAAACCAAGTCTATACTAGCAGTTCTATTATCAGACACAACGTAGAGTAACAACGTAAGAAAAACTACACTAGCAAATAATGAAAGTTAAGATTACTCTAGCAGTTCTACTATCAGACACAATGTAGAGTAAAAACATAAGGAAAGCTACACTAGCAAATAATGAGGGCAAGTAAAGTAATTTGTAAAGCAGCTAAGAAAACTAACCTTAACTTATATGCGTACACACAAGGCACATAAGTCAAGGGATCTGGCAAGAAGTAAACTCATCGTATAAAAGAGCTCACACTAGTTTATACGATGAGGTCTCTATTGATGCAGAAATGCTATGCTATGATGTGCAATGCAATGAGGTAATGATGCAATGTTTGTATTATTAGTCAATACACATGCAACTCACCCACACGACTCTATACGTACAGACCTTTAGTTCCCACTTTTCGGAGGTAGCTAACCTCTCGGGCACCACCCGTCATGGTCAAACGGTGGCAGAGGAGGGGGCGTCTCCTCACCTAGGTGGGTAAGTCACACTACCAGACCTAGGCCCTAACGTACACTGTGTTACCGGTACCCGGTGCCCACGAGCTCCTGCGTACTCTTGCTGGATCCGAAGAAACCAGACCTTTATTTGGCCAGGCAGAGTTTGGGGAATCAGTCCCGTCGGACGCGCAGTAAAACAACCTGGCCCCTTTTTAAACCTCTAGCACTGCCGAGTCAACGAGCTGCTGTCGGTGTGACGACTAAGCCAGAACCAAAAACCTACCACAATCTGTGCACATGCATTTATATACATATATATGGTTCCTTACCACCGAGCCTCCAGCTCGAAGTACTAAGCTGACTTATAAATATCGAGCCTACCGCTCGCAAGACTATCCTAGTCTTATATTAAACTACGAGCCTACCGCTCGCTAGACTACACCAGTCTTATATTAAACTACGAGCCTACCGCTCGCAAGACTATCCTAGTCTTATATTAAACTACGAGTCTACCGCTCGCTAGACTACACCGGTCTTATATTAATCTATGAGCCTACCGCTCACTAGACTATCCTAGTCTTATATTAAACTACGAGCCTACCGCTCGCTAGACTACACCGGTCTTATATTAATCTACGAGCCTACTGCTCACTAGACCACACCAGTCTTATATTAAACTACGAGCCTACCGCTCGCAAGACTATCCTAGTCTTATATTAAACTACAAGTCTACCGCTCGCTAGACTACACCAGTCTTATATTAATCTACGAGCCTACCGCTCACTAGACTACACCAGTCTTATATTAAACTACGAGCCTACCGCTCACTAGACTACACCAGTCTTATATTCAACTACGAGCCTACCGCTCACTAGACTACACCAGTCTTATATTATGCTACGAGCCTACCGCTCGTAGGACCAACCCAGTCCTTCCTTATAACCCGAGCCTAACGCTCGCAGGACTATCACAGTCCTTCCTTATAACCCGAGCCTAACGCTTGCAGGACTATCCCAGTCCTTCCTTATAACCCGAGTCTAACGCTCGCAGGACTATCCCAGTCCTTCCTTATAACCCGAGCCTAACGCTCGCAGGACTATCTCAGTCCTTCCTTATAACCCGAGCATAATGCTCGCAGGACTATCCCAATCCTTCCTTATAACCCGAGCCTAACGCTCGCAGGACTATCCTAGTCCTTCCTTATAACCCGAGCCTAACGCTCGCAGGACTATCCCAGTCCTTCCTTATAACCCGTTCTTGTATGCCCGCTTACTCTCCAATTGCTCTAAGGTCCTAGGGTGGATTGTCATTTGACTCGGGCAGACATGTGTCGGTGATCTATTGATCACCGAACCATGTCATTCCTTGTGTTCGACTATTTCCTTGTGTTATCTCTCAATCACCATGTTCACTCTTTGGTAAGTCATCCTTCGCCTCCCTTAATTACTAGGTCCTTGCCAATTCCCTGAATTGCTAGTTTCTCTAAACGCACCCCGTCTTTATTTCCAATGATTGTCCTTGGAGAGTAAGACCTTAACTCAATTGGGCATCCGCTATGTTTCTTAGAGTTAGTAACTCTGGGGGTAGTGACCATAAGGTAGGGGTCTGAATCTATGTTTCAGTTTCTACTGTTCGTAGACCAAGGTGGGATTGAACTAAGTTGACTTTCAAGGCACAATCTTAACCCTATCATGTCCAAGTGGGTTTCAAGTCTTGTCCTAGGTTCTCAATGGGTAACGATCCAGAACCTCAAATCTTAGTCTTCCTGATTTTCTAGGGGGTGTTTACTCATGAACTCTATTTAAAACGGATGGTGTGCGAATAGGGTTTGTACGTCGAGTATCAGTTAGGGATCTCTATAAGTCCTGATGGTCTCCTACGTCATAGTATTGGTCTCTAGACCCCAGAACCTAAGTCTCCTATCTAAACCAAAGTGTATTTATCATTATTTATCATTATTATGTTTTGCTAAACGCACTCAATTTCCCTACACTCTTAAGTCCAAACCTCAACTTGAAGTTCAGAGAATTCCACTCATGCACATGAGTTGAATTCTTAACTAGAGGTGGTTGTTATCGTGTCTAAGGCATGGACAAATCTTCAAGGTATTTATATGAGTCCAAATCACTAAACCCACCAGATGCACTTTCGTACATGTCTCACTAGATGTGACCTAAAAGGAGCTACACCTAACCAAACGACATGAAATCAGTGGCATTTTAAAGGTAACCTAAAGGGCTACACTATTCATGTTGATCATTTCCTCCAGAAATGGGTCTAACCTAGGTGGAATTAATATGTAAGTGCTGTACAAAAAATGTTTAACACAGCAAACACTATTATAGACATGTCACACCAAAAATGGTATAGAAAGAGCTATACTTAACCAAGTGACATGAACTCAGTGGCATTTTAAAGGTAACCTCAAGGGTTACACTATTCATGTTGATCATTTTCTCCAGAAATGAGTCTAACCTAGGTGGAATTAACATGTAAGAGCTGTACAAAATATTTAACTAATCAAATTACAGATTTGTACATGTCACACCAAAAATGACATAGAAAGAGTTATACTTATCCAAATGACATGAAGTCAGTGACATTTTAAAGGTGACATCAATATATACAGAGTTCATATGGATCATTTCCTCCAGAAATGATCCTAACCTAGGTGGATTCAACATATAAGTGTTGTACAAGATATTTAACTAATCAAATTACAGATTTGTACATGTCACACCAAAAATGATATAGAAAGAGTTATACTTATCCAAATGACATGAAGTTAGTGGCATTTTAAAGGTGACATCAATATCTACAGAATTCATATGGATCATTTCCTCCAGAAATGATCCTAACCTAGGTGGATTCAACATATAAGTGCTGTACAAATTATTTAACTAATCAAATTACAGATTTGTACATGTCACACCAAAAATGACATAGAAAGAGTTATACTTATCCAAATGACATGAAGTCAGTGGAATTTTAAAGGTGACATCAATATCTACAGAATTCATATGGATCATTTCTTCCAGAAATGATCCTAACCTAGGTGGATTCAACATATAAGTGCTGTACAAATTATTTAACTAATCAAATTACAGATTTGTACATGTCACACCAAAAATGACATAGAAAGAGTTATACTTATCCAAATGACATGAAGTCAGTGGTATTTTAAAGGTGACATCAATATCTACAGAATTCATATGGATCATTTCCTCCAGAAATGATCCTAACCTAGGTGGATTCAACATATAGGTGCTGTACAAATTATTTAACTAATCAAATTACAGATTTGTACATGTCACACCAAAAATGACATAGAAAGAGTTATATTTATCCAAATGACATGAAGTCAATGGCATTTTAAAGGTGACATCAATATCTACAGAATTCATATGGATCATTTCCTCCAGAAGTGATCCTAACCTAGGTGGATTCAACATATAAGTGTTGTACAAATTATTTAACTAATCAAGTTACAGATTTGTACATGTCACACCAAAAATTACATAGAAAGAGTTATACTTATCAAAATGACATGAAGTCAGTGGCATTTTAAAGGTGACATCAATATCTACAGAATTTATATGGATCATTTCCTCCATAAATGATCCTAACCTAGGTGGATTCAACATATAAGTGCTGTACAAATTATTTATCTAATCAAATTACAGATTTGTACATGTCACACCAAAAATGACATAGAAAGAGTTATACTTATCCAAATGACATGAAGTCAGTGACATTTTAAAGGTAACCTCAATGTCTACAATATCCATGCTGACCATTTTCTCCAGAAATGATCCTAGCCAAAGTGAAGTCAACATGCAAGTTGTACACAATGTTTAACATACAAAGTACCTTTACACATATATAAATAAAATGTTACCTAAAGTGGGACTAATAAACAACCTAGATATTAAGGTCCCAAAATTTCCAACTCTCCTAAAAGTGATGCATTCATTCATATCACATGCATGAACAAAATCTCATTGCCAAGTATTGAGCCATTGAGAGAGGTTCTTCAAACTCCACCTTTATGCTACATGCACCCCACTTTCCACACACCACTTTGCATGCATGAGAAAAATACCAAACATGCACATGCCAAAATGGTCTAGAATTTATACCAGGGCCATGTCATGGCCTAATAGGTCCCTCACCAAAGACTTGGGGTATTTAGGGTTCATATAATCACTTAATATCACCATGCATGAATAATTAAATTAATTCCAAAACCATAGGAAAAAGTTTATCCAAAAATCTCATTTTTGGTCAAGGGTTGTATTTGGGCATGACACATGCATGTTTAAAATCTCAGCCTATTTGGAGTTGTAGAACTTCCTAAATTAATTGTTTTGTGCCAAGGGCACTCCATGTGCACAGTCCACTAAAATCGTTACTGATGGAGTTACATGTAACCAAATGACCTAATTTTAATTCCTATGTAAAGTAGACTCAGAGATCTACAAGTTTTGTCTCTAGGCATTTTTCGATTTTTGGCCTCTAAGGGCTTCAAATTCAGCCTACAAAGTCGGGCTAATAAGTGTGACACTTAATTAATCAATATGAATTAAATCATTTCATGGGCTGCGAATAAATCAATCAGCCAGGTCGGACGGCCAGGGGTTATCGTCCCCGATGAACTAACAACCTAGATCTCATGCGCATGGGCCGTTTTGCGGGCTCGATTTCGGTCAGATGAGGCCGTCTCCGGCCAATCGCCCATGCCAATACCTCCACCCGACATAGGGCTTCCGTGTGGCGGTGGACGTTTGGCCGGGGGTGGCCGGAGGAGCTCTCCGACATCTCACGTTTTTGCGGCTAGGAACACTGAAATCGTGAACGGCGATTTCGCCATTCTTCATTGAATTTGAAAAGGGAAGAATGGGGGAGGCTAGCACAAGTGGAGAGGGGAAGGAACGTTGCCTGAGCGCGGCCTTGGCGGCGGGTGTTGCGGCGGAGGAAGATCTGGTTGGTGTTTCCGGCGTCCATGGCATTTCCTGTGCGGCTGAGCTCGAAATATCCAAAGGAAGAGGGGGCTCGGCTGCTTGAGGGCTCCTGAATGTGGTGAGAGGGAGAAAAGAGAGGGAGGGGGTGTATATGGCTGGCTGCCATTAAGGCCATTCGGCCAGCCGCCTTGCCGCCCATGGCTGCCAATCAGGACCTCCTCCCCACTGCCCAAAACTGACGGTAATTCATTACACAGCATGAATCGATGCCAGGGGAGAGAAGTCTTGGCTGCCTTGCATTGGAATAGGGAGTTTGTCTTTATGGTGGCCGACAGCTCTCTCCTCCCTACCCTCTCCACAGCAGCCAGCTCAGCCATTTTCTGCAGGAATCCCTTGGGAATACTGAGAGCATGCCAGGTTTTAAGGAGTGGTGGCCAAGTGGCCACTCTTCCATGAATTCCTCTTGAATTCATGCTTGGAGGTGGTCGGCCACCCCTTGGTGGACCTCCTCCTTGGACCCAATTTGGGATCTAGGTAATTCAGCCCACTAGTGGGCTTAATTGGGTGGGGTTGAGCCCAAGGTTCTAAGGTTGGGTTTGGGTTAACTCCACCTAGCTTGAAATTGGCTCACTTGACCCATTTAGTCTAAAATGGGGAATTTGAGTTTGGGCTTGACCCTAGCTCACTTCACTCAATGTGACTGAGTGACATTGCTTCCTAAGACCCTATGGACCTACTCCAAGAAGAATTGAGTCAAGGTGGGGTCAAATGGGGCTTGATTGCACTTATTTGCCTATAGGGGCAATTTGGGTATTTTGTTGATTTTGCCCTAATTATCCATGGTTGAATGCACACCATGGTCCATTTAGGCCTCATATACTCCCCTTAGGGTTTAGGGGTGATCAATTTGGTCATACTAAGTCAATTGGAGATTAATTTGGGTTTTTAGCACATTTAGGTCAATTTGGGGTTTTTTAGAAATTGACCCAATTTCCCCAAATTGGTGGCCCTATGATGGGGCTTTTGGGTCCATTAGGTCTCCTAAGGAGGTTGCCATAAGAGGGTGGGTCCAATTTGATCATTTGGAATTCAATTGCCCTTAATTATGGTGGTTTGACCTAGGATAGCTCAAAGTTGACTTTTGGTCAATTTGACCAATTTGGTTGGCCCCAAGGGTCCCTAGTGGCCTACTTACCTCCTTGGAGGGTCATAGGGATCCTAGTGAGGTTATGATGGTTTTTTGGAGTCTTTTGGTCACCCTTAGGCTAGGACATCAAAAATTACTAAATGCACACCAATGTGTATTCCTTCTTAACTTGTGGAGTTCATGGGGCCTCCTTGGCCTATTTTGGGTACTTGACTCATCCTAGGGAAATATTCATGGTTATGTGAGGTGCATAAGATGTTTTAGCCTCTTTTCAGTTCACTTTCATTAGGGTGGTCCATGGTGGCTGAGTGCACACCAAGTGTATTTCACCTCTTTCATTATCATCCTAGGGCTCTAGGTCACTTATCCTATTTTTGTCATGACTTGTCATGACAAAAATTCTCTAGGGGCCTAGCAGTTTGGGGGATATTACATGTTACTCCACCAACAATTTAGTCCTCTCCTACCAGTCCTCTCCTACCAAAATTCATCCTTCCGGTCCTTCCGGTCCTTCCGGTCGCACAATGTGATTTAAGGTGTGTTACTCGCACCAACAATTTAGTCCTCTCTGTAGACGGGTGCTCGAAACATCCGGAGGGTGTCAATGTGGAACACCCTCCCCGTTGCCCCCAGCTAGGTATATATAGAAGAATACCTAGGGTTTCCTCGCGCAAAGCCCCCGAGCTCGTTATTTGTCCGAATATACCTTTACAATCTCCTCTTATATTCGTGACAAATAACGGTAACGTTTCAGGGTGCTTGAGAGTAGACAAAAATAATAATTCAAGCTAAACAAAGTATTCAAGACAGATCATACTAAATAACACATAAAAGGATTTTTGCCTAAACGACAAACCAAAAAACACAGATTCTATCCCAAAACATAGCCTCAATAATTATTACAAAATAACATGAATAAAAACGTTTGATGGTTCTACTCGTCTAGTAGATCATCGTCATCCATGTCCAAGTCTACTTCTCCTCCATAATCTCCACTGTGGCCTGCAAGGAATTTCATGAGTCAGACTCTATGAATTCATAATCATATGCAGTAACATTTAAAGTAAACTAGCTCTTACTAAATGAGCTTAGCACTTCTAGCAACGGTGAAGTAACTCTGTCAGCATCTCATCCAGTCTAACTAGGACTAGTCACGTTATCTTACTCATTACTGATCACTATGTGCCTCACCAACACATGTGAGCACACATCACCTACAACATTATCAAGTGTGGAATAATGTGCTGTGACCAATAATGTTTAGATTAAACATTTACAACGACTTTCAATTTCCAGTTGAATAACTCTCGAATCAACTTACAATGAGAAAGGTGCTTAGTTATCAAATGTGGAATAACCGGCATCAAACCATCTTGGGTTTTCATCAAGAAATTATTTGGGGTTTTCAGTCTGTTATTAGATGCTTGAATGTTGCGACTATAGGTTCTCACTATCAAAACATAAACTGCGGAGGGAAGTTTCATATTTCTATGAACTTTAATCTCATTTCCCCCGATGTTTTTTTTGTGAGAGCTCTATTTAGGCCTTTGGTCAAGGCGTCTGCAACATTATCTTTCGATCTCACATCAATTAGGGTCATTATCCTTTGACTTGTGAGTGAGGTCAACCAGAATTGTTTCAGCCTGAGATGCCTTCTTTTGCCATTGAACAAAGAGTTCGTAGCAATCGTTTTAGTAGCCTGATTGTCACAGTAAACTGCAACAGAACTCATTTTCAGGCTCGACTAAGGAATGTCCATCACCAAATCTCTCAGCCACTCGGCTTCTTCTCTGCTGACACAAGAGTGTAGAGTTCGGATACCATAGAAGAGAGTGCAATACAAGATTGCCTCTTGGACTTCCAGGCTACAACTGCTCCTCCTAGTGTGAATACAAACCCCACTAGTGGACTTGCTGTCGTTTAATTCCGAGCACCATGATGCATCAGAATAACCTTCAAGAACTGAAGGATGACCAGTGTAGACAAAAGCATACTTTTGGGTGTGCTTTAAGTACCTCATTAGCCTATCTAAGGCGTTCCAATGGTCTTAACCCGGATTACTAGTGAATCTGCACAACATGCCGACCATAAAGGCTATGTCAGGTCTAGTGCAGACCATGGCATACATGAGACTACCAAGCAGTTTAGAGTAATCTAACTGTCTAACCATAGCTCCTTCATTGGGCTTTAGGCGGTTAGTGTAGTCGTATGGTGTCTCAGATGCTCTACTGGCACTGTATCCCCACATGTCCAACATGGACTTTATATAGTGGCTTTGACTTAGAGAGATTCCATTCTTCTCAAAGCTCACTTGCATGCCTAGTATAGTGTTAGCTACACCTATGTCTTTTATGTTAAATTATTTTATTAGATCTGACTTAACGTCATCCACTCCGGATTGATCAGACCCTAGAATGAGCATATCATCTACATATAAGCATACTATGACGACTTTATCCGATCTATTACGTATGTAAAGACATTTATCCAAGAGACTCGACATGAATCCCATGTTCTTTACACTATAGTCGAACTTCTCATGCCATAATTTCGGTGCTTGATTTAGTCCGTATAAAGACTTAAGTAATTTACAGACTTTCGTTTCGTGACCGTCTACAATGAAACCTTCAGGTTGATTCATGTAGATCTCTTCGGTCAGATCTCCGTTCAAGAACGCAAGCTTAACATCCATTTGATGAACGATAAAGTTCTCAATAGACGCAATAGCAAGGAGAGCCTTAATAGTTGCTAGGTGACACACAGGTGAGTAGACATCAAAATAATCTACTTCGCTTACTTGTGTGAAACCTTTAGCCACCAGGCGTGCTTTATACTTAGCTACGCTACCATCAGGATTCAGTTTCTTTTTCAGAACCCACTTACACCCTACGGTTTTGGCCCCTTTTGGCTTATCAACCAACATCCAGGTGTTATTCTGAAGAAGAGAATTCATCTCTTCATCTATAGCTTCTTTCCAGAGTAGTGAATCCCTGGATCTCATCGCTTCCTTATAGGTGGATGGATCGGCCTCAACGTGGTAAGTCACAAAGTCATGACCGAAGGTTCTGGGAATTCGCTCTCTCACAGAAGTTCTCCTAGACTCTAGGCCAGAGTTATCTACCGGAACAGAATAGGAGGTGCTCGGTACTGAAGTAGGATCTTCCTCAGTAATAGTTGCTTGCATACCTGGGATCGTTAAGTTCTTATCTTTGAGGAATTTATCCTCGAAAAACACCGCATCCCTAGATTCTATTATGATATTATTATGAATATCAAGGAACCTATCTACAGCAATATCCTCAACACAACCTAGGTAGACACAAGTATTGGTCCTAGGTCCAACCTTAGGACGTCTAGGGTCAGGAACCCTGACATAGGCTATACAACCCCAGGTCTTAAGTCTAGTTAAAGACGGGGGTCTCTTAAACCAAAGCTCGTAGGGTGTAACCTCTAACTTAGCATGAGGAACTTTATTCAGAATGTGATTCGCAGTCAAGACTGCTTCGCCCCAATAAGCGGAAGGCATGCCTGCAGTGAGCAACATAGAGTTCAACATCTATGTTAACGTTCTATTCTTGCGCTCGGCTATGCCATTAGATTAGGAGGAGTAAGGA
Source organism: Dactylorhiza incarnata (assembly GCA_033032865.1). Classification (NCBI taxonomy): domain Eukaryota; kingdom Viridiplantae; phylum Streptophyta; class Magnoliopsida; order Asparagales; family Orchidaceae; genus Dactylorhiza; species Dactylorhiza incarnata. The sequence continues at coordinate 6,571,008 of JAWHQI010000072.1, forward strand.
GCAGTGGTTTCTGCTATGATGCCCTGTGAAGCAAGGAAGCATCTGAACTCACTGGACATATATTCTCCTCCTCTATCACTCCTAAAACGTTTTATTTTCATGCTTAGTTGGTTTTCTACCCTGGTTTTGAAAAGACAAAACTTTTCAAACGCTTCATCTTTAGTTTTAAGCAACGAAATATGACAAAATCTCGTGCAGTCATCTATAAACGTTATCATATACTTCCTTCCACCTCTAGTGACAAAACTTTTAAAGTCACAAATATCGGAATGTATAAGCTCAAGAGGTGTTGTGCTCCTAGTAACTGTGCCAAAAGGTTTCCTAGTGATCTTAGTTTGATCACACACTTCGCATTTTTCAAGTGGAGACTTAGTGTCTAATGTGATCTTGTGAGTTCTAGCTACTTGGAATATTTTCCTGTAGTTTACGTGTCCTAGTCTCTCGTGTAGAGTCCTAGGGCTAACTAAGTTCAATTGAACTTGTTGGACTACCTCACTTGCTAGACTCAAACGGTACATCCTGTTTTGGACATAAGCACATCCAAAATAGTAAGAGTTAAATGACAAAGTTACCCTACCGCTACAGAAGCTAAGCGACATACCCGCATCACATAATAAGCTAATAGACACTAAGTTAGCAGCTAATGAAGGAATAAATTTAACGTTCTTTAAAATTAAAGACTTACTTGAGGAGAGCACCAGAGTTGCGTTCCCCACCTTTATGACATCAGCTGTGTCTCCATTTGCCACAGTTACTGATTCCTTTGCATCCTTCAGCTCTGTCAGAAGATTAGCATTGTTGCAAACGTGGCGCGTTGCCCTAGAATCCAGGTACCACTCCTGCGCGTGTCCGACCATGGCAACAAAGTCGGATGACTCAGCTTGTCTGACCAGATGGGCTTGGTTGCCTTCTTGTGGTGCCCTGGTTTTCTCTTTCCTCAGTAGCTTGCAGTCAGACACGCAGTGTCCCCACTTGTTGCAGTTATAACATTTACCCTTAAATTTCTTAGAGGGTCTACTCGGGTCTGCAACCTGGGGGCTACGACGAGACGTTTTGGTCTTGTGAGGGGGGAGGAGGGCGCTTGGAGCTTGAAATCATGTTGGCAGCAGCCTTCTGCTTGCCAACAGCTTCCAAAGCGTGCTTCGTCCTGTTCTCGTCCTCAATGCGTATGAAACGCTTGAGGTCGTTCATACCAACCTGCATATTTTTGCGGTACATTTTCCGTTTTGAAATTGTACCACGAGGAGGGCAACTTATACACAATCGTGCCCGCAACAAAACTGTCGGGCTGACTAATAGACTCACTATGCAAGGAATCAAATAAATTTTCAATTTCGGATACCTGAGGGAGAATGACTTTCTCCTCGTCGAAACTGAAGGAATGGAATTTGTCCACCAGATGAGCCTTGGAGAGGTCCTCCTCCTGCTTGAAGTGCTCCTCCAGTGCCTCCCAAATCTACCTGGCAGACTGCATCTTGATGTAGTTCTTGGCTAGGCTGGAGGAGAGGCAGTTCAGCAGGTAATTAATCCCTGCAGAAGTCCTCGTCTTCGATCCACTGAGTCTCGTCTTCAGTCCCAACAACGTCAGCACGAACAGTCTTGAGGGTGTAGAAGACGTTCAAGTACTTCATCCCGAACTGGGTGTTCAGCTTCCAATCATTGAACTCGGAGGCCGTGAATTTTTCCAATTTATTCATGGGCACTGGAGAAGAAAAACTGGAGTTCCTCATCTCCTTAACTGGACGGAGAACAGCTGCACACGAAACAACAGAGAAAACGCACGGGCGGGTGGCTGTAGAGCGCACGATCGGCGGTCGTGCACGATCTGGATGCACTGGCTGATTTTTGCTGTGCGCACGAGGAGCGGTCGTGTGATCTGGATGCACGGGCTGCGGTCGTGGTAAACTGGACACACGAGCGAGAGCTTCGCCTTCTTCACGCGCGGCGACTGCGACGAGGCCAGCGAACGGCTGCAGAACCTGGATCTTCCTCTTGAGAGCCGACGAGAAGGCACGAACGAAACGGCGACACTGAAACGATCGGCGGAACCTTGCGACCGACGACGGCAGATCGCGATCTCCTTCTGGATCGACGGAAAGGAAACCCGGCTTCGAAGATCGACGAGATCGAGGGCACCTGCGGTGGCTTCGAAGACCTAGACGCGATCGATTGGCACGACAACGCGGGTTGGGGGGGAACAAGAATTGATTTCGAGAATGTAGACGGGTGCTCGAAACATCCGGAGGGGTGTCAATGTGGAACACCCTCCCCGTTGCCCCCAGCTAGGTATATATAGAAGAATACCTAGGGTTTTCTCGCGCAAAGCCCTCGAGCCCGTTATTTATCCGAATATACCTTTACACTCTCCTCCCGGATTCGACACGCTTATCCTGCTCAGAATTCAGAAAACAGCATGATACTGCTGCATGCAAGGCTAAATGCCCGCCGCCATTATTAACTGAAGCTCTAGCTAGCCTGTCATGCTGTATATGATCATCAGTTCATAGCGAAGTAGTTCTGCCAAGTGACAGAGCTCGCCGTATATTTATTACTGCTCTGGCCATACTACTACTACTGCTGCTGCTCTTCCCCATGCATCTTCCAGCTTTTTGAATCTATAGCTAGATTCCATAGATAGATTTATAAACTGGCATGCGAATTAGAGAGTGAACGGTGGCATGCGTATCCAAATATTATTTGCTCAAACTACGAAGATTCCATCATGCGTAATCGCGCATGCATTAATATATTAATTAAGATACTGCTGCATCTTGAAATCCCTAGAGGGGGATAATCAGCAGGTGCAGTACGTTAATTGTTTCCCTCCACGATTCAATTCATATATAAAAGGCTTCATTATTGTACCGCACTCTGTTTTTTTTCATTCCTAAACTAGGGTCAATTAAGATAGGAGAGGTCAGAGCCTAATATAAGCACGGGTGAATAGTCTGGCCCCCTCAGCGTGAACCTAACTCTGATACCATGTTAAATCACCGCACTCATTTTTCATTCCAAAACCTGGGTCAAGGATAAGAGAGGCGGGGCCTATTGTAATCACGAGTGCACCATCTGGGCAGGCGGTGCTAGACTAATCTTGACACGTCTTTTTTTGTTTCATGATGGATCGTCCAACACGCCCCCTCAACGTGAACCAACTCTGATAGCATGTTAAACCACCGCACTCATTTTCCATTCCAAAACCCGGGTCAAAGATAAGAGAGTCGTGACCTATTATAAGCACGAGTGAACCGTCTGTGTAGACGGATTGAGACTAACAGCGGAGTGGGTATAAATAATAAAGTTCCAACTTCCATGCACCAATAATGTTGCGCATATATATATATATATATATATATATATATACAGTCAAGCATGACTTTATTCATCCAATGAATTGAAGCTAATAATTACTTCCAGTAGTGAACATCAGAATGCCGCTGGCCTCATCTTAATTAATTTTCAGGTGTGCCCACAAATACGACGACTTTAATTGTAAAGGTAGTGGGAATCCCTAGCTCTCTCTTCCTTTCATGACCTAATTATATAGCAACTAGCTAAAGAAACATTCTGTTTATAAGCTTATTGTATTGATCTGGCTGGCAGAGCTAGCTAGAAAATGGGGAAAATGTGTGGGAATTATTTGGATTGATGCTTGTTTGGAAGCAGTTATAATTGCAAGTGATATCAAATATAGGTTTTTGTGAATCCATTGGATAGTTAAGGTCCGAGATCGATCAAGTGTTGTAGGGCGTCGAACATGGGTAGTCTTCGGTCTCTCTACCCGGCCCTCTCGGACTACGACCTCTGAATTGTCGGTTCCAAAAATCTAGAGGTCATTTGTGTGACAGTTTTAGTGAAGCTTTTGATCAGTACTACTGGTGACAGAAAGATTTAGGCTAAGGCTTCATTTGGCGTGGCGGTGGGGGTCGTGAACGCAGTGGTTATGAACTATCGTTCGAGAGCGCCCCACCTCACCTAAGGAACTTCATCCACTTTTATGTTCAAAACTAGTTCTATTTTCTTGATGGTTGTAACAGTTGTGCCAAAAATACATTCTATGACGATGGAGTTTCTGGCCAAACTCACCGGAGCAAAAACTTTGCGCCAAACGGAACCTTAATTGCAAGTGATATCAACGATAGGTTTTTGTGAATCCGATTGATAGTTAAGGTCTGAGATCAAGTGTTGTAGGGCGTCGAACATGGGTCTTCGGTCTCTCAGCCCGGCCCTCTCGGGCCACGACCTTGGTGTTGGAAGATAAGCCTCGTCGTGTAAAGCTAGCATGGGCAAGACCACCCAAAGGTGAACTAAACAATTAATAGGGATGGCCTTTATGTTATTTTATTGTTATGTGATTGAATAAAAGAACCTATTTTATGTTATTTTGATTTTCCTACACTTGGAATAGTCGGTTCCAAAAATCTAGAGGTCATAGATGTGACAGATTTAGTGAAGCTTTTGATCACTCCGGTGAGACAGAAAGATTTAGGCTTAGTCTTCGTTTGACGTGGTGTTGACGGTCCTGAACGCGGTGGTTATGAACGATCGTTCGAGAACACCCCACCTCACCTAAGCAACTTCATCCACTTTATGTTCAAAACTAGTTTTCTTTCCTTGGTGGCGGTCATAACCGTCGTACGTCCTGCCAAACATACATTCTATGATGATGTCGTTTTTGTTCAAACTCAACGGAGCAATAAGGGCGCGCCAAACGGAGCCTTAGTTTGACACAGTGGTGACGGTCGTGAATGCGGTTGTTATTGAACGTCGTACCTCATCTAAGGAACTTCATCCACTTTTAAGCTAATTTTATGTTCAAAACTAGTTTTCTTTTCTCGGTAAAGGTCATAACCGTTGTGATGCAAAACACATTTTCTAAGACCTCAAAAAGGGCCTTAATTTTTCGGTCTACGTAAAGAAAAGGAGGCACATTGAACACACGACATTTATTGAGATATCATTGGAAGCACGGCGTCGTATTTGCTAGTGATAAGATGACGACTAACCTCTCAATTATAGTGACTTTGGGACTTCCACAAACTTTTAGAGCAATATGACCCCGGTTATTAATTACACTTTAAGCGACCGACATCGTGTTAATAATGCGCGACGAGGGAACTTGTAAAAGTGCTAAGTATATTGGAGATGTGAGTCATCTGACAATCACAAATTTCTTAATTTGTTCGCGCTCAGGAACTGCGTTCATCATATCAGTAACATCGAAAATAATTTGTTATTAGTTTAATGTCTGGCTACATGCACACATAAGATTGTAATAAGATTGGAGCATGCTACCCATGCATCGCCTCTCGGCGTTTGTGACTCGGCACCAATTTTTTTGGGGGTTTCTTAACATTATATTAGCAGTCCCGGCCACACGGGGGAACTCACGCGCCTCTTGGCTTCTCACGTCTGCAGCTTGCGGAGATAATTGGACCCCGGCCCCCACCCTCGCTCGACGTCCTCTCGATCGCTTGGAAGAAGACATGGAGAGTGTTATACATACGATTCGTTTCCATGTCTTTTTCCGAGCAAGTGGACGTCGGGAGAGGGTGGGGGTTTGATCGTCACCGCAAATTACAGACGAGAGAACCTGAGCGACCAGAGTACCGTCGATGATCTCCAATGCTATTCTGCTATTGCACTTTAAATAATATTAAACTTATATTCATGAAAAAAAAATCGGCAGCTTTTTATATTTGAGATGAGACATTTAGGAATATTTTGTACAGTAATTAATAAATACCGAAGATAATATATATAGTTCGTAAAACTACTGAAGATAATATATATAAATAAGCAAAGAGCCAAATATATTGGTTGCATGAGAGTTGATCATCGATAGAATTAGCCTAATTCATCTGGAAAACCGACTTAGTAGGTGAGGGTTGCTGAACCATATAAATGGATCAGAGAGAAGATGATTGGCAGTGTGGGACTATTATTAACATCCCCCTCGCCCATAGCATGGGCTGACCGGACGGAATCGGGATTCATAGCTCATGGGCGGACCGGACGGAAAGACGGACAGAATCTCCCTCTGATACCATGATAGAATTAGCCTAACTCACCTGGAAAACCGGCTTAGCAGGTGAAGGTTGCTGAACCATATAAACGGATCAGAGAGGAGAGGATTGACAGTGTGGGACTATTATTAACAATCATAAAATATGTGAGATGAATGTCTAAGGGTCAGTTTAGCACGGCGGTGGCGGTCGTGAACGCAGTTGTCTGAACCATCATTCGTGAATGGCCGAACTCACTTAGAAAACTATTTAATTTTATGTTCAAAATTATTATTTTTTCTTGACGGCGGTCATAATCATGCCAAACATATATTTTGTGATTGTGTCATTTTTTGTCCAAATTCACTGGAGAAAAAAAAAAGCTACATGCACGGACAACAACAGGCAATTTCACGAGACGAAGAACAGAAACAATTACGAGAGACGCTCAAAATTGTGTGCCAAGCCCTAGAATAAGACCGTACATTCCCTCGACATAATGCCGGGCTTGAAAATCGAACTTATTCAGATCCTGATTATAAAATAAATACCTTAAAATAGCGGGTATTTGCACATTAACAAAACTCAACCGAACATAACGGTAAAAATAGAAGGATTAATAATTACCATGGCATATATATAATTAACCGGCCAAGTTAACATGCATAGAACTAATTACAAACAATTAGCTCCCTGCGAATGAGGAAGAAAGCAAGCTTACAAATTACAATGCTTTCAAGCCCAAGAATGCCTCAAAAAGAGGGCAGGAAGTGAAGCAAAGATTAGTACAGACGAAGCCTCTTTTTGTCTTCGCCCCCGCCGTCCAAACCCACGCCTTTGGCGGCTTTCGTGGGTGCGGCGGCGGGCCGTGGCCCCCCATTTACACCTTCGGACAAGCCTCTAGGGAGCGTCTCTTCCACTCCACCAGCCGTTGTAGGAAATCCATAACCTGCATACAACAATTGCGACGACCGCAGATCAGCAACTTGCGCGCATTGGCGTTTGGGAGAGCGGTGCCGGCAGCTCTATGTAGAAATGAAGCTCCACCGTGAGCTCAAAATGATGAATTTTGTCTTTTCGGCGAGAAGGGGAGCTCAAACTAGAAAGGTCATTGGAAAACCATGAAAAATGCGGCGACCCGACTAAGGCTCCGTTTGGGGGGACGTATTTTCACCGGTCAAGCGGTTACAAAACCTCGCTTGATCGGTGAAAATAAGTCCCCACAAACGGAGCCTAAGGCTATGTTTAGGATACCGGTGCTGTTTTAAAAGGGAGCAGTGTGAGAGAGATGATAAACTGTATTTTTAAATTGAGAAAAATGTTTGGGGCAAGCAGGTGAAGGCTTAAAATCACATATATGAATGATGATGAATATTTATCAAAATTCCAAGGTGAAGTTTTTAGGTGATTTTTATATGTCGGGCGTCACTCAGAAGCCATGATCTCCATCGCCTCCCAAGAACCTCACCGGCTCGAAACCTTGTCGGCGCCTCCCCCGGTGTCGTCCGAGACAATCACCTTCCGCTCGAGGCTCCCCGACATTCCCATCCCAAACCACGCCCCCTCTCCACACATACTCTTTTGAGAATGTCATGGACTTCGCCGACAACTCTTATATATCAAGGCAAAATGACCTTTTTCCACCCTCTCACACCGATGGTTCTAATACGGAGCTCGATCGCTAAACACTCAGCCTCCCGTTCAGCCCCACCGAACTGGTGTGGGGCTGGTTTCTCAAATGGGCCCTAATTTTGCATGCCAAACGACGCGGCACAAACTATCGTGAATCCGATCACCGGGCCGCGGTGAAAGGTCGAGCTAGAGTTGCCGTCACCGGGCCTCTAGATGCACAGTAAGGATGATTATACAAATAGTTGTCTCATTAAATATGTGGAATATATAGTTGATATAATAAGAAAGAATCAACAGCACTTGCCTCAGAGGGCTCCTGAAGTGAATAAGAGGCGTCTGTTTCCTTTGGCATTTTTGAAACAAGAATGGCCGAGCCCTGTCCCCTGCTTCTCAACACCTAATAACACCACATCACAACCATTCATTATCATAAACCCTAAACTCTAAACTGTTAGAAACCCAATTAAGTTGGTGATGCCCTAATAATTAGGGCTCCCTAGCGTTTTTGCTCCGGTGAGTTTGGACAAAAACGCTTGAAGTCGGGCGTTCACGAATGATGATTCATGACCGCCACATCCTCACCAAACGAAGAACAAATTTTCATCTACGGCTATCTATTTTTTGTCATTTTGTACATCATTTTACTGTAGAAGACGAGCAATGCAAAGCTAGAGGTAGCTTTGTATTAGATATTTGTCTGCGGATAGCAAAATTATGATGATAGATATCATTAATACGCCTTTAACAACCACAAAGAATATTATAAGAGAGCAAACAATCGGTGGTCAGACTCGTATTTAACAATATATATTTCGTCTCATACGTATCAACCGACTCATGTGAAGAGCTTTTTATAAAACTCTTTCTCTAAGGATAGGGTTCTGAGCAAAATTGGAGCGCCTCTCTTTTGAAATCGTCTTTGTACTTCATTTAGTGAAACGATCTACTATCGCCGGTGAAAATTTTGGTGTTTTTAACACAAAAAGATATCTTTTTTAGACTTATGAAGACCAAGAGCACACTCATTTACAAAGTACGCTCAAAATATTGGTACGTGTCGTATTTTTATACTAACAAATATTTCGCGTATAGTATTATACTTTTAAAAAACCCGACTTGTTTTATTATTATACCCCCAAAAAAGTTACCTTGAAAGCATCTTCATCAGTTCGATCATCGCCTATATAGACAGGAAATACATCTTTACAGTTGGTAAATCCTACAGTGAAAAAAGATAAGCCATCACAATGGTTTAACAATAAACTAGGATTAAGACACATCATGATTAAGAAAATTACTGGATGTAACGCGTGTTAATTCAAACTCACAACATACCAAGAGACTCCAACAAGAACTCCAGGGCCTTCCCTTTGTCCCATTTTATCGACGGACGAATTTCCAATACCTGAAATCCACACTAAATATGATAAGCGCAGTCGTCTTCAAGCTCTAAACCAGATAAAAATGACATAAATTTCCAATTTTGATACCTTTCTGCCTATAGAAACCTTTAGTTTGGGGTAGGCCTCCACCACTGACCTAACTTGATCGGCCAAAGTACTCCATCTCTGTGTAATTATATATAAAAAAAAAGGTTTCTTTTAGAAACTTATATGGCAGATAGTTTTAAAAATAAGATTCAGTACCTTCTTATTCACACATCGGAAGTGTACAGATAAACAGAACTTGTTGTTTTCGACCTTGGCTCCAGGTGTAGATTTGGTGGTCTCCAGCAAAGCTCTGTAAACCTTCATGAAAGTGGAGAAAAAAAAGAATGGAAAAAGAAATTCTCGTTAAAAAGTTTAATGGCGGATGCAAGGTGAAAACAGGGAGAAGACGAAAGGCTACCTTATCAATCATTGGAAGGTACTTGCTTGCTGGTTGACAGAGAACCGCCTTGGCCTGAACCACATAAATGAGGTAAAAAATAAAAAAGGATAAGTAATTTTGTACAAAACAAAATAAATTTAATGGAGTGTTTCTATAGAAGGAAGAAGATTGCCGACATTAGTTTTCATGAGGATGTGGCCTTTTGCTGGGATTTTAATGTCCATGCCATGGCTGCCGGCGTAGCAGAGCTCCGGCAGTTTTACGAAGCTGTATACCTTGTAATGCATAAGCTAGATCTTTCAGTGCTGACAGAGTGGAAAATAGCTCTGTGCCTCAGTTAAAGGGGGAAACAGAGTATAATGTACCTTATGACGGCACCGGCCGCTGACAATCGCCGTCGGGAAGTACTTTGCTACGTCCCGTACCGTATCTCTCATCTGAAAATAAGAATAACTTGTCACCGAACAAATTTGTGGTTGCTGAAGAGGATAGGAATGTCAAAATCCAGTTTTTAGGCAAAAAGGGACCTCAACGGACATGACGGCGCGGTTGGGGTCGTCGACGATGGGGGAGAGCGTGCCGTCGTAGTCGAGGAACATTACGATCTGCTTCCCGGCAGAAGCTCCGGCGATCTCCCCAAACATGTCCAGCGCCGACGGATGGGTGGTCTGCGTCTAACGCACAACCAATCAGGAAACAAAAATAAACAGAGCAAAACAGGGGGACGGTGTTTGAATCGCTCACAGTCCAGAAGGGGCCGGATTCGGAGTGGGTGGCGGTGAGCTTCGCCGCTGCCGCCGCCTTGGCATGCGTCGGCGAGGAAGCGTCCATGGACTCAAGCCACACGTTAATCCTACCCTCCTTGCTTCCGAGCTCAAGCTGCGGGAGACATTTCCGGCGAACGGTGAAGCCAGTACTGCTGCAGTCATTCGGATAAGGGAATATTGGCGTCGGATTTGTAACGGAGGCTACAGCTAGCGCCATTGTTTCCGGCACCACCACATTCTGATTCGTCATCACTTGTTCGTGGACGACAAAATATCTAACCTTTACGACGAAATATGTTCTGGTTTTTGAATTCTTGGAAAGAAGAAGACCAAGATAGAGTGAGAGAGAGAGAGAGAGAGAGAGAGAGAGATCGGCTTCCGATGGAGGCAATAGCGGAAGGAGGGGTACACTTATAGTTGGACGAGGAGGAGAATCCACGTCAGCAGGACCCCACTCAAAGCCCAATATCGCCCTATGGCCCCGGCGGGGCCTCCCGCCGTCTTCCACCACGCACCCGCCAGCTGGCGATATGCGGGGTTGCAGGGGTCCCATTCCCGCCGTGTCCGTGTGCGGTTCTCACGTGTTGGGAACCTGGGCAACAGAGCAACACGCTCGTGAGTACCAATTTTTTCTTCAAATATTATTAGGTACGCCTACAGCAATTGCTGTTGCCACCGGACACATTAAAAATCAAAGTCCGCTCCTACATTCCAAGCAGTAATATCAAATAGACTATTAGAGCCTCTTTTTTTTTTGTTAAATCCTTTTCACGGTTTAGGCGCACCTCAATGTTAAAATCGAAGCACTAGCCGCCAGCCGCTTTCTCCTCTCGCGATTCCCACCCGCAGTTTTCTCCTCTTCCGGCGAATGCGTCACAAATCTCCATTATCGCCGACGTAATCGTCTGCAGGTTGGATGCACGTACGCCCTCCTTTGCTCATTTGCTCTCATCTTCGAAGGCTTCGGTGAGGCGCTGGAGTTGGGCTTTTTCATGCGGTGGAGGCGAGGGAAGCTATGCCCGAGGAGGTATTTGGCTGCGAGTCTCTCTTCTCCCTTCTATGAATTATTCTTGCGTACATTTTGAATCGATCTCATGATGCGATCTACGATTTTTGCTTTTGTTTATATTTCCGTGATGGCGTCTGCAATTTTTGTTGTTGTTTATTGTTGCGGGCCGCTTGGGTGCTCTTGGTAGACCGGTCGACTTGAACCGTCTTAGCTCTGAAGCGAGTCAAGCGCGCTAACAGTCAATTAGAGATTCGTTGAGTGCACAGAGACTTTTTAACGTGGAAAACCCGGAAAGGGTAAAAAACCACGCGGTCGGAGCTGTGCCGACCAAACTTCACTATCTTCTGCGGGTTACAATCAGGTACTTAGAATTCTAGTGTGACAGGCCGCCGCTCTTTGCAATAATGGGGAGAGAGAGAGAGAATTCCGAAGGTGACAGACCACCTCTCGAAAAACTAAGTTCTTTTCCTTCTGAGAACGGTGGAGAACAAAATTAAGAATGCTGGGGAGATCAAAAGTGGGAATGCCGAGTCGCCTTTCGGGACTCGAAGGAGATCTTCCAGGCTTCGAAGGAGATCTTCGAAGCACGAAGGAGATCTTCAAACTCCGAAGGAGAATTCCAGAGAAATCTTCAAAGGAGCTCTCCCGGGTGCATAAGGCAAAATCCCCTGAAATGAAGGCATGGGGCTCCTTTTATAGCTTTGGCCGGGGGTAGCCCGGTAATTTTGTCGTCGTAACCACCGTAACCACCTGTCGGGCGAATCACGCAGGGCGATTTGGAGCACGCGGATCGCCATTTTTTCGTAAATGACCGTGCTTTGTTGAAGGAGAAAAAGGCGACAAGCGAGTCCTGCAATCTGAGAAATTAAGAAATGTTAACTGCGCGTGCGTTCAGAATTTGGGAACGTTCTGAACGCGTTGAGAACGTGGAAATGTTCTGAGCGTGCGGGGAAGCCTTTTGAGCGCGCAATGAACACGAGAGCGTTCTGAGCGAACGGAGAGGCGTTCTGAGCGTGCAACGAGCGCGTGAGCGCTCTGAGCGCGCAATGAACATGAGAGCATTCTGAGCGAACGGAGAGGCGTTCTGAGCGCGGGAGCATCCTGCGGCGAATGGGGAAATGAGAAGTCGTGCCCCAAAGGGGGAACTGGGTTCCGGTCGGGCGCTCCGCAGGACCCCCTGCAGGAGAGGGGGCGGTCTGGCCGCATCCGCACAGGGTGTGGCCGCACCCCAAGGGGGGGTGCGGCTCGGCCGCACCCCTAGAAGGGCGCGGCGGCTTGGCCGCACTCCAGGAGGGGTGCGTCTAGGCCGCACCCTAAGAGGGGTACGGTATGGCCGCACCCCTAGAGTGGTGCGGCAGCTTGGATGCACCCCAGGAGGGTACGGTGCGGCTTTGCCGAACCCCAAGAGGGGGTGGTTAGGCCGCACCCCTTGAGGGGGTTCGTCGCTACCGCACGTGCTAGCGCGCGGTAATGCCGCGCGGTACCGCCACGCGCGTCGTGGCGGTAGCGCGCCCGCTACGGCGCGCGGTAGTGCTTGCGGTTGCGCGCGACATTGCCGCGCACGGTGCTGTTCGCACGGTTGAGTGCTGCCCTGCGACGTGTTCTGCGTGCGTCTTTGCACGAGCGGTTGGCTGTGGAGATGGTGGGTTTGACCCACTTTCCCACTCATTCCTCGCCACTTTAGTGGTGGAGTGAGGTTTGTGAGTAACCGCTACCCGACTTTGGACATATAGATGAGAGTCCATGTATGAATGCGTATCATTTATATTTCCATGAGGGTGACTGTGGGGGTAATCCTTTTCTCAACTGGATTTCAATTGATTAGGGTGGGGAAGAGATTTTTTTTGTTGTTTATATTTTTATCTTTGTTAATGTTATTTAGAGATTTTGAAGTGATGGTTGTATATATGAATACAGACGTTGAAATGTCATTGACACTAGGTAAATTAAAGTACTCACTCTCTCACAAGTAGATATTGAAAATCATTTTATAACAAACACAATTTTTCGGAGTAAAGAAGATTTAATAGATTGAGCACGCACCGTGGCTCTAATTGTTGGGTTTGTTGCTATTATTCGGAGAGCCGATCCTCTAAATGATAGGCCGAAGCCTAGGGTAAAACTTGGTTGTGATAGAGGGGGTTTCACTTGTGCAAATTAACAGAAGAAAGACTATGTTAAGAAAAATTTACGGAAGACGGCTCCAAACGGTGTGGATGCCCATTTCTTCTACATGGTCAGAAAGCCCCAGGGTTAGATGAATGGACATTAGAGGTGAAATATGGACATCACAATCACGAGTTTGTACATCTATAGACACACTCCTACGCGGGAAGATTAAATCAAAGTGAGCAAAAAGTAGTTAAGGAGATATTTTGCAGCGTGTGTAAAGCCTGGAAAAATATTGGCCACTCTTAAAAAAAGAAATCCTTCCAACACAACTAGCATGATGACTAATTCTAATGAGAAATTCAAATTGTATAGGAAGGAGTTGGAGGGTGGGACACCAATCCAGTTTCTTTACAAATGCATTGCTGATGTCAGATATGTTAGTTATAACACGGTGAACAACACTACTAAAAGTTTGGAGAGTTTGTATTTTGCATATCCAACATCCATTCAACTGAGCAACTTATTTCCAGATGTATTTCTCATGGATTGTGCTTATAAATTACAGATCGCTATCGTTTACCACTTCTCTCTATAGTTGGGTTGACATCCACCAATTTGAAATTTTTTGGTTCATTCGCTTTTATGTCTAATGAAATCGAAGCTAGCCATATATGGGCTCTCCAATGCATTCGGTATGCAACTTTTATCTCTCGTTTCTTTAAAACATTGGAAAGCCCATATATAGTACCTCTATTTGCTATTGACATTAGTTTTATTTTGCATTACAGTTCATTTATAAGCCATATTTAGAGTTAGCTTGGAGACAGGGCATTCCTCTAGGAAAAACCCTAAATAATATCCGATCTTGATCGCCATAGTCAATTTGTTATGTTAAGAGCATGAGCGGTGCGATCAAGTCCTCTGAGTTAGTCACTTGCTTGAACTATTTGTACAACCCCGTAATTGGTGGGTGGGCTCGATCAGACCGACTAGCAGGAGTATGCGAGTATGGTCAGAGTTCAAAGAACGAGTACCCAACAAAACAAGTACTCGCCCAGAGAAAACAGGTTCAGAGGCAAGCACCCTGCGGTAGAAGGACTCACCATGCAGTTAGGGGAAAGGGAGGTGAGTGCCCTGTCCCATGGGACACTCGTCTGGCCCTCGATGACAAGGGCGAGTACTCTCACAAAGGGGAGTACTCGCCCCCAGAAGGCGACCTATCACCAAGAATGCTCTGGTCTGCCCTTAGCGTCTCCCAACGACGAAATTGTGCTATGCGCAGACCAAGCGTGGCTGCGGATATATAGTAAAAGCCAAAAGGCCGGGGCCTTTATCCGCAAACCAATTTCATAACCTATAAATAGACCCCCAAGGCACCCTAAAGAGGGGGAAGAAAAAAGAAGACTAGAGAGCACTTTCACTTTTCTAGCGCTCTTTTAGGATTTTTAGGGTACCGAGCTTAGTCTTGGTTTGGGAGGGGGAGATACTTGGAACTTTTGGGTTTGTGGTGAGACCTCCTCACTGCAGCTTCAGGATTCTGTTTTGGGTTAGCTATCCAAGTGAGTGAGTTTCCTGTTTCTAAGTGCCCGATCTTGGGACCCCGCCCAGGAGAAGTAAAAACGAGTTGTCCCCAGGTACGAACTTCGTTGAGCGGAGTTTTTCGATTTCAACACTATTTAAATGTCTAGTAGGGCAAACAACCGCCAGAATTGAAATGCAGGACTTTTTTATGTAAAATGCTTATATTTTGGAAATTGATTGTTGTGCCGGGTCGGTCACGACTATGAGCCGTTCGTACTGGCATGGGAGGGTTGACAACTCTCGGACACTAGGGAGCGTATGAAACCCGGGAGGTTATCTCTTATTTATTTTGCCCCACCGTGTCCCAATGCTAGTTAGTCGGTTGGTATTATCGTCGGATGTCGCTTACATCCACGAGTACACCGTGATGTACGCTAGAGCCTAGGTAGTGAGATATGAGCATACCCAGAAGTGGAGAAACCACACACTGTCACTATATGAGGCCCACGAGGTTAGCTACTTCGCTGGAAGCGAATGTCAAACTATGCTGACATAGGGTGTGGTATGAGTTATGAACATCTTTTGTGGATGCTTGCAAGTTGAATATGCAATAATGGATTAAATGCTTAAATTGCATGCACATTTCAGTTTATATAAACTGCTTAACACTGCATTTAATTCATGTACTTCCAAAATTTAATACTCACATTAACTTATATCTCGATGTAACGAGGTTCTTTAGCTTTACATGACGATCATTCTAAGCTTGAAGAGCGGACACATTTACTTTGTTTGGATAGTGTAGGGTGGCCGCCTTGGGCATAAGGTCCCCCTCAGCCCGGTCTTGATTTGGGGAGGGGAGAACTTACACGTGCAACAATTTATATATCTCTAAATTAGATCCACCCAAGTTCCTCAATGCAATAATTGGTAATCACATTAATCGTATTATATTCTATTTTCATCGAAGTCATCTTATAGATTCATAACCTTGAGATTGCAATTATCGTTTCGTGCTCGATCGTGGTTTCATCATAATCTCCTAAACCTACCAATTATTCCAATTCTAAATTAATTATATTCATTTTGGTCGTTGGACTTGCCTAACCACAAGAACTAATAACCCCAAGATGATTCTTTATAGACTCACTCACTGTCTGACTAATCATAGTCACTTAAAATTTGATTTAAGTACAAGGAAATGCATTGATTTAGGTATTCTAATAACTTTTCAAATCTAAATAAGAATTTGGAACTATCCGCCTCACATGCACGATTTGTTGGTGATGATCGGCAATGTACTTGGAAGACATCATGTTGTTGATTATATATTAGTATATGTGACATCGACGATGCTACTGAAGCTTGGTTTAACAATTCTACTAAGTTCGAGCTATGTAAACAATAGAATTTGACTACGTCTCCACCGCAAGTCTCCATCGCAAGCTTCATCATTAATTTCCACCATGCGATTCTCCGTTATTTTCCAATGCATGATTCACCATTCATCTTCATTGTACAATTCTCCGTTGATTTCCATCGCATGGTTTATCATTGATTTTCATCGGATGATTCACTATTGATTTCCAATGCACGATCCACCGTTGATTTCCATCACATGATACACAATTGATTTCATCGCATACTTCATTGTTGATTTCTATCGCACGATTCACCATTGATTTCACTGCGCGATTCACTGTTATTTTTGACCACGTGATTCAACATTATTTTTCACTGTGCGATTCGCCGTTATTTTTTAGCGCACGATTCAGCATTATTTTTGATCGCATGATTCATTGTTATTTTCGACCGCTCGATTCAACATTAATTTTCAACGTGCAATTCATTATTATTTTCGCTCGTGCAATTCAACATTAATTCCCACCGCACGATTTGTCATTATTTTTGATCGTGTGATTCACATTTATCGGCAAGGATGACTCAAGGATCACCAGAGATAGGTTCTTAGACCCTCTACAATGTTGAGAGGGTCTTGTGCAAACAAGGTTGCTCTCGCCGTCATACAACTGAGCCCCAAGCGTCATTAACGGTGAAAAGTTCTAAGTGCATAGAAACCTAAATTTAAGGTCCGGAGGGTGGAGGGAAGAACACATTGAAGTCCATGCATGCTATATGATCATTGTTGACGCCAGGAAAATCCTGACCTCAAAATTCGGACCGATGCAGCCGGAGGCTACTCGCCCAGCAGTCCAACGAGATGACTTGGCTGGCGACTGCGACGAAGCTAGAAGAGCAACGAACCGGACCCCAGATGCTGCGGCAGAGAGGTCCCACCACGTACCCAGAAGCTCAAGAGAGTCTTCCCCTCCGAAACCAAAGTGGCCGAGCTTGGTACAGGGAAGGCACCGGCTTGGCTGAAAGCAAGGGTGACGAGCTCGAGAGTTCGGGAGTAGGAGTCCAAAAGCTCAAGTCCAGGTGCCAATCCAAGTACCCCTGGGGTCCTATTTATAGGAAAACCAAAGGGGGGGGGGGGGGGGGGGGGGGGGGGGGGGGGCTTTTATAGCCCAGTCCCCAACCCGGCGACTATGGGTTACTCGGCGAGTATCATGCCATAGTCGCCCATCTGGCGAGTATTGGGTGCTGCTCGCACACGCCGGGCCAATACTCACCCAGGGCTTCTGCTGTCTTCTGTGCGCGGCGAGCTCTTCTGGTTGATACTCGCCTACCTGGCGAGTATTGCCTGCATACTCGCCAGGGTCTCTTCTGCTTCTGTCTTGGACTGCTGGTCTCTGTGTTGACCCGTTGACCTTGACTTCTGTCTACGTGGCCTCGGGGGGGGGGGGGGGGGGGGGTCCACCCTCGGAGAATGAGGGTTGTACACAATCCCCGCTCTTTGCGAGTAACGTAGTTGCTTGGAAAGAATCATCCAACCTTCATTCGACGAGCTTGCCCACTGGCGATTATTGGCCTATACTCGCCCTTTCGCTGGCCGACGCTTGAGCTCTATAAATAGAGGGGCTGGGGTCTCTGATGGCACGTCTTTTCTGAACTCGCTCAAGATGACGCGCGACTATGCTGCAGAGGCTAAGGCGGCCATGGCTGGTCTTGTTGGCCTGTTCGACGGTTCTTCGCTCCCTTCGCGCCCAGGTCACGAGGCTGAGGACTTCCTCGCTTCTAAGAAGAGGAAGAGGATCGCGAAGAAGAAGAAGAAAGGGAAAAAGAAGGTCGCTGAAGATGATGTCGCCGCCCCTTTGGGCGACCAACATCAGCAGCTGCTGGACGACTTGGGGCTTTCTAACGAGGGCGACTCGTCGGCCGCCGATCCTCCTGCTCCAAATGTCGCCGAGGAGGCGAGCATGCCTGGGACCTCGGCCCAGAATCAATCGGAGAATCTCGCTCCTGCGCGAGGTAGAGAGCTTCCTACTCGTCACCTCCTCGATTAGTCTTGACTTGGTCCGTAGTCGCTAAATGTTTCTGCTATGCTCGCAGATTCGTCTACCATCGGTGCTCAGGAGGAGCCTCCTCTGAGATCGTCGTCAATGATCTCGCCTAGGGGTGGTGGGCGTTCGGCGCGAGTTCTCCACAGCTCTTTGCTGGAGAGGAGACCGATGAGCGAGCAACGGGCTCCTCTGGCGAGCAACGTACTTCCACCACCACCGCCTCTTGATTCTTCGGGGTTGGCGAGCAGCTCGCAGCTGCCCGTGGGTGGGCTTCCGCCACCTCCTCCTTTTCCTCCTCCCATCACGACTCAGGGCGAG
Organism: Dactylorhiza incarnata; assembly: GCA_033032865.1. Taxonomy (NCBI): domain Eukaryota; kingdom Viridiplantae; phylum Streptophyta; class Magnoliopsida; order Asparagales; family Orchidaceae; genus Dactylorhiza; species Dactylorhiza incarnata. The sequence continues at coordinate 6,589,606 of JAWHQI010000072.1, forward strand.
CAGCGCCCTTCGATTTCGACCGCTCCTTCTACTCACCAAGGCGAATCCTCGCGCCGTGGTGGGACTGAGGGCCCTTCGGGCTTCTTTCCTCCGAGGGGGGGAGGGCGACCATCCGATAGTCATGGTCGTGGGAACGCGCCTCCTAGCCGGGATCAGACCGCTTGGTCCCGTCCTACTCGGCGAGGCGATCATCATCACAGCACGTCTCCTCAGCGAGGCAGGGGCTCTCCTCGCCGTCATTCTCGCAGTCCTCGGCCAGGTACTTGGTCGCCATTTGTGATAGTCGCCATTATCTTCACTTGGTTCCTTTAGTCGTCAAAGCCCTGATATTTTTACCCTTTTTTGCAGCTCGCGCTCGCACTCCTATAGGAGCCTTGATTGACGCCGTCGGGCTTCCTTCTCGCGAGTATCAAGTGAAGGCCACTCGCGCTATCTTGGATCTGGAGGCGAAGCTAGAGCGCTTGGCAGTCAGCGAGCCCCATCGCCGCCTGACTGACATGGAGTCGCGGGTTGAGCGCCTGGCGAGCACTGATGCTCATCGTCGCTTGATCGAGCTGGAGGTGCGAGTATCGCGGCTGGAAGAGTTCGATACTCGCCTGGCTGGTGCAGAATCTCGCCTTCACACCGTTAGTGACCTAGAGCGCTGAGTTGCGAGGCTCGAGCATCGCCAGCAGCTGCATCATGACGAGATGGTGGGGATGCGTGCGAGTATGGGCTCGGTCGGTCGGCTGGCGAGGATTGAAGACCAGCTGCGGCAGGGCGAGGACGCGATGTCCGTAGCCTTCGAGCACTTCAAGCGAGCTCGCAGCTTGGGCTGGGTCGGGCGACATCCCCAGCCTCCGGATCCTCATGCGAATATTCAGGCGCCTCCTTAGATGTTGTCTTTCTTTATTTTCTTCTGAAACATTCTTGATTTGATGTAATAGTATTTAGGCGAGTATTGGAAACTCGCCCTCCATTACTTGCTCTGCTTTCTTTTCTTGTGATGGATTTTTGTGTTGATTTTTTCTATTTTCTTTCATTTTGGCGAGTATTGTCTGCGTGTCGCCTATGCATGGCGAGCTTCTTTCATGTTTTTTCTTGCAGGTCTTCTCGCCTTGGAGGTCGACTCCTTGCTGACGCGTGCTGTTGAGTTGGCGACCTTAACTTAATACTCGCCACCCCCTTATTCCTGATCGCGCCGTCGTGCTTGATAAGCCAAGCTACCCGACTACTATAAATAGGGGGGTGAGTGAATATTTATTACGCTTTCGGCGACCTTCCAACTCATACGCGAGTATCTTCCTTCTTCCTCTCCTCTTCTTGTCTTCTTTGATACTCGCCTCTCTTCCCTTCTCTCCTCCAAGATGTCTGACAAGGCGACCATCCGGCGTGCCAATCACGCCAAGAACTTTGCGGCGACCACCTTCAAGAAGTCCATCACGACTGAGAAGGATTTGGAGGTCTTCAAGGTGAAGTACATCCCGCCAGGGTTTGTCGCTAGGCTTCCTCGCTAGGGCGAGCGACTAAACACCGTCTTGACCACCGAGCGGGTGTTCCCTACTCGCCACTTTGAGGTGGGCTTGCGACTACCACTGTTGACGGAGTTCTCCCAGATACTCCGTTACTTTGGGATAGTCCCCGCCCAGATCAACCCCAATGGGGTGGCGATGATTGTGGGGTTCCTCTGCTATCTGCGCGACCAGGGGATCGCCTTCGACCTCTCCGTCTTCAGGCGGATATTCCACTTTATGGCGACAGGCGAGGGCGTCGTCTTCCTGTGCAGCCACATCTGTACGCTGGTCGGCACAGCAAATAAGAATCATCGCTGGGGGAGCGACTAGTCGTCATTGCTGGCGACTTTCAAGCTATTCCTGACAGGTCCTTCCAGCCGCCGGAGACCGTCTTCGGGGCTTCTCTCCTAAGCGAGGGTGGCGAGAAGCTACTAGAGTCCTTCAGGAATCGCCGCCTTGATGTGGTGTTCTGGAGGAGGCGAGTAGATGAACTCGCTGAGGTTTTCCCAGGCGAAGGTAATCTATCGCGCGAGTATTCGCAATACTCGCTCTTCGTCCTCAATTTGGCGACTAATTGGAATTACCTCTCTTCTTGTTGCAGCAGTCCATGTTCTGCCACGCGAGCTTCTTCCCGTGGTGGTGAAGGCGACGGCTTCCACACAGGGAGGTGCGGGGACCTCTGCTCGCGGGGATGGGGTCTACTCGCCCATCGACTTGTCGCGAGGAGGCGATGAACCTTTGATCATCGGCGAAGGATCGGGGCCTTCGAAGAAGCGGAAGGAGAGGGGCGAGCACTCCGAGCCCTCGAGGAAGAAGAAGGAGGTCGCTCACAGGGACCTTGATAAGAAGGCGGACGCTTCTGAGGCTGGCCTTACACCCACCCAAATTTTAACCTCGGCAGGCGTGGCAAAGACATCTATGGTCGCCCCTTGGTGACCTGGACGGAGAGTGCCCACGAGGTGACTCTAAGCTCCAACCTTCCCGCCTGGTCGGAGGATTGGGAGGACAAAGGCGAAGCTTACGACGTGACCTTTGCTATCTATGGTCGCGCGGACGCCGAAGTCCTGCCGGACGCTTCTGCCGAGTATCTGGCTCACCAGACCTCGCGCTCCTTACTGCGATCTGCCGAGCTGGCCCATTCGACAGCAAGGCGATTGCTCGAGTATGAAGGGGTGATCAAGACCCAAAGCAAGAAGATGATCGCCATGGGGCTCAAAGAGAAAGAGCATGAGGTATTCGCCTCCCTTCTATACTCGCTCCTGGGATACTCGCCACTTTGCCGAATAGTTGTTTTACCGTCTGTGTTTTCCCGTTTTTTGCAGGCCGCCGAGGTGGAGATGGCGAAGAAGACCTCCCAGCTGGAGAAGGAGCTGGAGGACACCCGGCTGGCCCTGGAGGCCGCCCAAGTTCGCATCGCTGAGCTGGAAACTCGACCTGCCGAGCAACAGCCAGCGGTGGCGGGCCCCTCCAGGGTCGGCAAGCAGATCAGGATACTCGGCGACGATATGCCTCGCATTCGTCGGGAGATCGCGCGAGCAATGGGGACTGTCATCCTGAGCCAACTGAAGGCGGGCGACCTTCTGAAGCCGGCGGCGATGGAGCTGACAGTGGTGGACCTCATCCCGGCGCTGCTCGCCGAGGAGTCCACCTCTCCCTTGCGAGCATCTTCCCAGCTGTCTGGTGACTCCGAGGATGATGACTCCGAGGACGAGGATGATGACGATGGCGGCGATGAACCAGATGCTGAAATTGATGGCGAGGATGACGCCTAGTCGCCTGGGCACCCTTTTTTGTTCGCCCGATGACCTTTTGTAATCCCTTTTAAGATTCTTTTGTAATGTATATCAAACATACAAATGATAAAGAACAAAATTTTGCTCGCCTGTTTCTTCTGCCCTGCTTCCTGTCTTGAATGTCGCTTAAGCTCTTAGGCTCGAGGCGAGATTGAGTGCTCGCTAGGCTCTTAGGATCAGGGCGAGATTGAGTGCTCGCTAGGCTCTTCGGCTCGGGGCGAGATTGAATGCTCGCGACTGCCTACTCTCACCTGTATGCTCGCATGTGTATACTCGCAGGTATATACTCGCATATCCGGTGAGTATTACCTTCATACTCGCCTTTTCAATGGTTCCTTCTGCTTGAGTCTAGTCGTGAGGGGCACTTGGAGGGCCTCGAGGGACACATGCTCTCAAGGCCTTGCCTTGCACCTGGTGAAGAGTTCATTAGAATTATTTTAATAAAAATGGACTTTTTTAAGGGAAAGAGATAGGGAATGGCAGTCGGGGAGGTCGGGAGGGACACCTCTTCCCGAGGCCTACATCCTACTTGGATACCGGATGTCGACGAAGAATGTTATAAAGTAAGGAATGACAGTCGGGGTGGTCCAAGGGGACACACCATCCCGAGGTCTCCATCCTACTTGGATGCCGGAATGTCTCCATTCTTCGGTCGGTCGAATCGGTCTTGCACTTTCCCAAAGTTGTAATGCCGGCTTCCCGGCTTTTCCCTAGTAATCTCTTCAGTCGGATGAGAAGTGCGGTCGGTGGGAACCGCGGCCAACGTGCAAGGGGGGAGCTGATCTCGGCCATCATTGCAGAGGCTTGGACTTAAGGGAACGCACACCCGAGGCACCATCCCATCATCCATTCTGAGTTTTTATGAGGGTGTAGTCGGAGGCTCGTGTTTCAACTTGCGGCGGTGAATGTTGATGCAGGACGACGTCAAGCAAGGAGTGGCAGTCGGGGAGGTCCAAAGGGACACACCATCCCGAGGCCTCCATCCTACTTGGATGCCGGATGTTGACGAAGGATGACATCAAGTAGGGAATGACGGTCGGGGAGGTTCCAAAGGAACGCACCATCCCGAGGCCTCCATCCTACTTGGATGCTGAATGCCGACCTAACCTGTTTCCTGTTGCTCAACAATTAAACGGGGAGTTAAGCACACTTAAGCACATTAACTCACACAATTGGAGGAAATAATCGGAAACGCATCGCTTTGTTATGGGCTTTTAGCCCTCGAGGGTGTACGACACCTTTATTCAAGGGTCCCCTGAGCTAGTTAAATCGATCATCTCTTCGCCGAATCGGGAGGTCGGTGTCCATACTTTTCTCCTGGTAATCTCTTCAGTCGGGCGAGAAATGTGGTCGGTGGGAACCGCGGCCAACGTGCAAGGGGGGAGCTGATCTCGGCCGTCATTGCAGAGGCTTGGACTTAAGGGAACACACACCCGAGGCACTGTCCCATCATCCGTTCTGAGTTTTTACGAGGGTTAAGTCGGAGGCACATTTCCCAACCTAGCGTGGAGATCGACTATACTGGCCTTCTTCCTTAAAAGACTTTTCTGAGATAGGAAGGACTGCCTCATCCCATATTTCAGGGAGACGTAAACTTTACAGTTGATGGAGGTGCCACCGAGCGTTACAAGAAGGTCTGCTCCTCCTTCCACTTCCTTTTTCTCTCCGGAGAAGCCGAAGAGGGGACCATCAGCTGCTCGAACCCTTGCTGCTCCGACTCCCAGTCCGCTAAACGTCCCCTTGAAGATAACGTTTACGGAGCTACCGTTATCGATCAGGATACGATCAACGGTGAAGTCCTCCACTGCGGCTTGAATCACGAGGGCATCATGGAAGGGATTCTCATTCCCTAGCATGTCCTCCTCAGAAAAGGTGATCTCCTCCATCGGGGGTGGTACTTGCGAGGTCGAGGCGACACTCCTGCGGTAGATCTGATGGAGGCTCCCCTTGCGGGAAGCTTCCAGCCCCGCTCCCCCATGGATTACTCCGACTCTGCCTCCCTGAACCAGGTCTCCCCGACCTCCCTGGTCGACCCGGTCTTCGTTCCTCCTTCGAACGATGGCAGCCTTCCCTGCCTGCGGCTCGGCGGGGGCCTCTATCCTCCGCTGCTCGCCTCCACCTTCCCCTGCTGCTAGCCTCCTCCGGACTTCCCAAAAGTCTGGGCAGGCAGCCATGGCATGTCCCTCCGCCTGGTGGAAGTCACAGTAGAGGGGAACCTCTTCTGCTTGACGCCTCCTCTGCTTCTGCTTCTTCCTTCCTTGACGGCGGCCACGCCCGACTACCTCCATCGCTTCGTCTCTCCTCCTCTCCTGACGCTTCTCCGGCTGGCGAAAAGGCATTCTCTCCGGGGATCTCCCCCTTTGATCCCGACGCTTGTGCTGTCCAGCCGGCCTCCATGGTGGCCGGTTGACGGGGACCTGATAGCGCCTTTCCTCCTCCTGACGCTCCGGGGACTCGACGGGCCTCCTCTCGATGCTCCTCCTGGCTTCCTTCCTCCTGGGCTCATCCCTCTTCTTCTCTTCTCTCCTCCTTTCTTCTCGCCGTTCCGGCCTCTTCTTTTCCTCCCTCCGGGGCTCTCCTCTCTTCCTTTTCTCAGGGATCCCATCCCTCTCTCCTTCCTCGCCTCTGGTCACCTGTTCCAGCCTCGCCAAGAAGTTAGGGTTGGAAGCCTCTCCTCGGACAAACTTGTTGGCCCTCTGAATGAGGTTGTCGTAGGAGTAGGGAGGATTCTCGCTGAGCTCCAACTTGAAAAGACCTTGACTTATACCGAACGTCAAGGCCAGCAACAGGATTTTGCTATCCACCTCCTGGATCTGCAGAACCTCCTCCTGAAAGCGCTCGATATAGGGTCCCAATGCCTCGTCCGGCCTTTGCACCAGATAGAACAGGGCCGTTGCCTCCTTCTTCAGCTTCCGGGCCGTGTCGAACCGGGTCGTCAGCCCACGGCACAGGCCTTCAAAGCAGTAGATCGAGTCGGCGGGCAACTGGTGGAACCAGTCCCAGGCCTTTGCACGGAAGGTGATGGCAAACAACCTGCACTTGAAGGCGTCCGACATGGTTCGGATAGAGACTATATCCTCGAACCATTGGATGTGCCGGACGGGGTCCTCCTTCCCCGAATAATAATTCAAGGCGGGGTCCCTGAACCCTTCTGGCACTGGCGCGGCAAGGATCTCCTCGCAGAAGGGGCTCCTCCCTCCTGCCCGGCGACGATCCTCCACCTGGCGAGTATCACCTCCATACTCGCCATATGGGCGAGTATCCTGGTACCTCGCCTGCTCGCCCGGCTCGCGGAAGCGAATCCCTTGTGAGGTTGGCTGGTAGAACTGCGACCTCCTTGGTCGCCCGGTCTCATCCTCCACGTGCTCCTTTCCTGCTCGCCGAGGTGGACTCCCTCCCTCGGACGGAACTGGGTGATGCGGCGAGGTCGTCGTGACCTCGGCGCGCAGCTGAAGCACTGCTCGCATGGTCCCCTCCATACGCTGCGCGAAGGCTTCAAAAACTGCTAGCGTCACGAACTCGCCACTCGCGGACGGGTTGCCGACTACCTCCTCATGGTCGCCAACTGCGACCATCTCGCCTTCTTACTGAACTTTCTTCCAACGACCACGGTCCACGCTCACCGCACCAAAGTGTTGACGCCAGGAAAATCCTGACCTCAAAATTCGGACCGATGCAGAAGGAGGCTACTCGCCCAGCAGTACAACGAGATGACTTGGCTGGCGACTACGACGAAGCTAGAAGAGCAACGAACCGGACCCCAGATGCTGCGGCAGGGAGGTCCCACCACGTACCCAGAAGCTCAAGAGAGTCTTCCCCTCTGAAACCAAAGTGGCTGAGCTTGGTACAGGGAAGGCACCGGCTTGGCTGAAAGCAAGGGTGACGGGCTCGAGAGTTCGGGAGTCGGGGTCCAAAAGCTCAAGTCCAGGTGCCAATACAAGTACCCCTGGAGTCTTATTTATAGGAAAACCAAAGGGTAGGGGGGCCTTTTATAGCCCAGCCCCCAACCCGGCGACTATGGGTTACTCGGCGAGTATCATGCCATAGTCGCCCATCTGGCGAGTATTGGGTGCTGCTCGCATACGCCGGGCCAATACTCGCCCAGGGCTTCTGCTGTCTTCTGTGCGCGGCGATCTCTTCTTGTTGATACTCGCCTACCTGACGAGTATTGCCTTCATACTCGCCAGGGTCTCTTCTGCTTCTGTCTTGGACTGCTGGTCTCTGTGTTGACCCTTTGACCTTGACTTCTGTCTACGTGGCCTCGGGTGGGTCCACCCTCAGAGAATGAGGGTTGTACAATTATCACAAAGGCGAATTTTGCGCGTCGCTCCCATCCATGAACAGATCTCGTCGAACACGTTAGATTTGATCGAATAATGTTGGATCTTGACGAAGGTGGTCGAATTTAGTGAATTCGGTGTTTGATACCTTGAAGTCAAAGTGTTCGGAACTAGGTGGCCAGATCTTGAAGTATGGTTGTCGAATTTCGAAGACACAATGTCACTGCACTTTGCATACATATCTATAAAAGCATTGCCAAGCATCATGCTTGATTCATTAGTAAGAGATATTGAAAGGCAATGGAGTTGTTTGCCGAGGGCCTGCAATGCAATGTCGACCACAGCTCCTACCACGGTTATGAGAATGAAAGTGTTGTTGATGCCAGTCCCCTCCCTCGTCATTTCCACAAACAAATTGAGTGTGTCAAATTGACTCACACTATGAACCAAGGAGGAAATCAAAACCGTCCAAACAAAAACTGATCGTTCAAAAATTCTCCAGAAAAGCTCCAAAGCTTCAGAAAGTCTACCGTTAGCGGTGTATCCCGAAACCATGGTCGTCCGGAAAATGAAATTCTTGAACTCAATGGAATAAAAAATGATGCAAATGTCGTTTACTGGAGCAAGGATGAGGTCGAGTTGGAGATAAGTTCGCAGAAGCTAGGGAGGGGGCGGCCGTCGGCCGGCTACATGGAGGAGTGAGGAGGTCTGGGCTAGGGTTGCGTCGAGCTGCAAGCAAAAGAGATTGGGTTGTTGTTGCATCATGTGAGGAATAATGAAATTAGGTTAGATTGCATATATATATATGTGTGTGTAATAAAATTAGGCTTAAGAAGGAAACCTTCATCCTTTCCGCTTGAAACCTCATAAATTTCTCAAAGGCAATCATAATCTCTATTAGGCGGGCTCGTTATGATCGTCTCATCGATACTCATCCACCAGAATGATCTGAGGTCAATTTCAAATTCGTTTGCTCATTTTATGATTCCCTGAGTGTTTACGGCCCAATTTGACTTGATCATTGAAAACCACTCTAACGATCTTGTAATTGCATGTTGATGACTCTGTTGGACTAGTACCATCGTTAAGAGTCTAACGAAACTTACTAAGATCAATTCTGAGGCTTTATGCTTGAATTCACCTTTTGGATAATTACGATACTTAAAAATAATGTCTGAAGGTCACATTCTCTAAAATTCATTGGAATTGAGTGTGAATGATTCCGTTGGACTCGTATTAACTGGAGATGAGTTCGCAGAAGCTAGGGAGGGGGCGGCCGTCGGCCGGCTACATGGAGGAGTGAGGAGGTCTGGGCTAGGGTTGCGTCGAGCTGCAAGCAAAAGAGATTGGGTTGTTGTTGCATCATGTGAGGAATAATGAAATTAGGTTAGATTGTATATATATATATATGTGTGTGTAATAAAATTAGGCTTAAGAAGGAAACCTTCATCCTTTCCGCTTGAAACCTCATAAATTTCTCAAAGGCAATCATAATCTCTATTAGGCGGGCTCGTTATGATCGTCTTATCGATACTCATCCACCGGAATGATCCGAGGTCAATTTCAAATTCGTTTGCTCATTTCATGAATCCCTGAGTGTTTACGGCCCAATTTGACTTGATCATTGAAAACCACTCTAACGATCTTGTAATTGCATGTTGATGACTCTATTGGACTAGTACCATCGTTAAGAGTCTAACGAAACTTACTAAGATCAATTCTGAGGCTTTTTGCTTGAATTCACCTTTTGGATAATTACGATACTTAAAAATAATGTCTGAAGGTCAGATTCTCTAAAATTCATTGGAATTGAGTGTGAATGATTCCATTGGACTCGTATTAACTTTACGAGTCTAACAAAACCAACTGGGGTCGATTCTGAAGTCCTTTGCTCAATTTCACCTTTCCGGGTAATCACGTTACTCAAAACTGAGTCTGCACATCAAATTCTTTGATACTTATTGTGATTGAGCGTGCAAGATTCCATTGGACTCGTATTGTCTCTACGAGTCTAACAAAACTAACAGAGCAATTCAGAGGTCATTTGCTCAAATTAACATATTTGAGTCGTCGCGCAGCTCGACATGACCTATTTTGGTCAATTTATACGATTCTCATCAGAATAGAACAAAATGAACATCGTTGAATTTGTATGGGTTATACGAGTTCAATGCAACTGACCGGGATTGATTTCGAGTTAGTTTACCCAAAAAAGATACTTCGGGTCATGTAGCTCAAATGACCTATTTCAGCCAACTTTCTAAATATATATCGGAATGCGACGAAACAAAAGTCATTGAGTTTGTATTGATCATTTGAGTGCAATGCCACTTACCGGGATTCATTTTGAATTCATTTACTCAAAAAACTTGTTTGGGTCACTATAGTTCATGATTCAGGATAAACCTATTGTAGTCAATTCACCGGGCCAATAGGGTCTCAACTACCCTTAATAGGCTCATCAAAAGAGGCTTATTGAACCAACTAGATCCCCTCGGTGGTTCAAATGGTCAAGTCACCCTCATCGTATTTTGTATGTTATAGAGGAGTAGGCTCCATGACGCTGAGTTAGTTTGAACGATCTATCATGGCGGCGTGGTATTGTTAGATATCGAGGTTCCTTTTTCTAGTGGAATGAATGGTTTGAAGAAGAGGGAACTCATGAGCACTATCAGTCAGAGTAAATTGCATGTGTAGAAGGTTCTACTTGGTGCTCGTATGTCATAGGGTTCAAGTCGAAGCATGATGTACGAGGAAATGGACTAGAGGATGACATCAATGGTCTCATGCTCATTATAAGCCCAATTAGCAAGCATGGTAAGATAGATAGGATCGAGGGCTTAGTGTGATGCCTTGGGAGTTGATGTCGGGTGGAACCATTAATGTGCCCCATAGTCGACAACTTTTGAGATGAATCTTGACGGCTAAGGACCATATCCTGTAGTTTGTTCCATTCTGAGTGATATGCAAGCGAGACGCAAAGGTTCGGCCATCAGTACAAAGAGAAACTCTGGCTAAAAGTTGTGATAACTTCCAAGCATAGTCAAATTTGGATGATCAACTCAGTTTAAATGAGCTAAAACGGGTAATACCAGCTTGCCGTCAGATTGGAAAAGGTATTATAACCCAATTTCGATAGTCGGATCAAAAGTCATTACTATTTCAAATTTGTGTCACCGGAAGATCATCGGTTCACAAGGAGAGCTTGTGTGGGATTGAAAGGTAGGGTAGGATGCTATGAATTATTTTAATGGGGGATGAATATAGTATTTAATTTTTTTTTTCAATTTTCAATCATTCATAGCACATCCACATATTATATTATTTGTTAACTATAATACAACATAAAATTAATCAAGAAAACAAACAAAACAATTAAGAGCTATGCAATCCAAAAAAAACAAAAAATTTATAGAGGTTCCCCAAATTTAGGTACGCCATCTCTTCTACCGCTTGGTAGCTATAGACATTGCTGAATCTTTTGATGAGTAGACTTTTAAAATGATCACAACTGAATTTTTTGATAAGGAGATCCTAAGAACCACAAGAGATTTTGTTAAGGTCTCTCAAACAAATAGCATGTTGATAAGGCGACTAAACCAAACAATAACCTTTTTGATAAGGTTGATTAAAACCAACCATAGAATCTTTTGATAAGGTCGGCTAGAAACCGCCCTTAGATATTTTTGATAAGGTGGATCAAAAGCCACTGAAAGAGCCTTTTGATAAGGTAGACTCAAAACCACAACCAGATCCTTTTGATAAGAAGGATTAAAACCAACAACGAATCTTTCGGATGAAAGATTCGTTGAACTATTTCTGAAGGTTGCAGATAGAGAAAGAATCAGTTGTGTTGTTCTTCTTCAATGGTTCTTGAAGACTTGAATCTTTTATCAGCACTGAGTAAGATAGAGAGAGATAGTTGTCAAGTTTTCTTGATGAATCATATTCAATAGGCAAAAGGTTGAATCTGTTGTGAAATTGTATTTGATAACTCCTCTTGTGATTTCTTCTTGATGAACAGTGTTTTGATCCAGAGAAGATGATCCTTTATGACTGCAACTTTATCAGACCATGTGAAAAAAGGTGTACAGAGAAGATGGAAGAAGGAAGAAGAGAGATAGCGAGAGAGAAATGTATCTCTACAAAACATTGCAATCAGCCTGTTGTGTCATAGGATATATATATACAAAAATAAAGAATTATTATTTGCTAAATTGGCTTCACCAAGAAATAAAAGTCTTCCATAATTAGATCTTAATAGCTATAATCGAACTATGATCTTGCCTTAATATGTTCAAGATGTATTCAAAATTCATCTGCATAGAATTCGTCATATGACTTCTCGAATTCTGATATCCTGTCGATGTATGCTCCTTCATACTTATGCTCCGATATATCTTTGGAACAAACTCAGTGAAAGGAGTATAGCTGTAACTATTCATGTCATGTTTACTATTCAGAGTATAAATAAAACTTCTTTGAGATAAGTAGACGTACATTGAGATTGAATTGAGAAGAGAATGTACCAATACACACACACAGATATATATATATATATATATATATATACATATATACATATATACATATTGAAACTCTGACTCATGCTTTACAGATCTTGATGTATTGTTGCAAATATTAGTTTAAAATTGAAGCAGAAAATAAGATTACTCAGAGTACATTTACATGTCCACTACATAATTCTCGAAGTATGTCGACTTATTCCTTTAGTATAGCTCGATGTATGTTAACATCTCTCTTCTTAACTTTTTGAGTTGTTTATCAATGCTTTGACTACTTCTTAATCATAGCAATCTGTCAAAGCTACAAAATTTATCTTTATGCAAACAATAACACATGAATTAATTCGTCTGAAATAACTTGACATATCAAATCAAGAGGTGTTTCCCAACAATCTCCTCATATTTGGTATAACAAGTTTTGAGCAAGAAGAAATTATCTAAGCTTTATCAATCTTCAATAACAAATAATTAGTTTTAAACATACAAGTACTTAAGAAGTTTAGGAGGAGGAAGTAGTGGAAGAATAGACCCTCCTCCTCCTCACATCCCAAGAAGGAACACAACAAATCAGGGAAGCTGCACCCCAAGGGTGACAGGTATGAATCTAAACCTATCAAACATGTTTCAAATAATGTTATCTGTTATTGCTGCAGCAAGCCTGGACATATCATAGCTGACTGTCCTGTCAAGAGAAAAGAAAAAAGTGATAAGAAGTCTCATCACCACAAGGGAAGAAAAGGTGAAAAATCCTTTCTCGCAAAGAAGGAGAAGAGCTGGAGTGAATCTGAATCTGAATCTTCAGATTCTGATGAAGAAGAGGAAGCCTATATAGGGCTATTTGTAGATGCTGAGGATGAAGACTATCATGTTGCTAAGATAGGCATCAGGGCCCCTTTATCACATTCAGATAGTGTCATTGAGGTGTATGAAGATGTCAAAGAATGTTATGGCTTAATGATCATATCAGATGATGAAGACAGTCAGGATCACCCTGATCAGGTATCATCAACTCTTTTCATTCCTTCTTCTGATTATGAGTCAATTCCAAAATCTGAAGCATTCTCATCTAATGATGAAAGTGTTGGGAAAATGATTTATCTTAACCCCTAGAATTGAGTAGAATATAAATTCCGAGGATAAAAAATTAGGCTAAGTAAATATGCGTCGAATAGTATTCGACGCAACGTCGAAATAATGTCGACGTCTCTCTCTGAATGAGTCAAAGTAACTCCAAACAGAATTCAACGCATTCTATGTCGACGTTACTCTGACTTCTAGTCGACGCATCTAGTGAAGTCGACGCACCTTAGTCGACGCTCCTTCCTTATTCTCCTCTCGACGTCCAGCCAGGATGAATTCGACGCTTACGTCGAATAGTAATCGACGCACGTCGATATCTATAAGAAATTCAAAAACACGCCAGATCTCTTTCCTTCTTTCTGAAGATCTGATTTTTATGGAATGATATTATTCTTTTATAGCCGTTCTGAATCAGCCTTTCTTTCTATTTGATTCTTGGCTAATTTGATTAAGACTATTATGGATATTATTTGAAATCAGAATGAATTCATTTCCTTCTACAGAAATATTGATTATGGAAACTCTTATCTCTTTCTAATTCTCTGTCTGCTAATTGATTACTCTCCTTTAGCAATATATTTTAAACAGAGCTATAATTAAGAAGGAGGTCGACAGAGAATGATAACAAGTGATCCACCATATTCATTTTCAAGCTCTGATACCAAGAAGGAGGTGGATGTCAATCAATTGATTAATTAGCATGGTGCCCTCTTGGAAGCTCTGAAAAGGAGCAAGAAGCAAGCCAAGAGGCAAGCTCTAGAAATTGCTTCCCTTCAGCAGGCAAAGCCTAAATGCACTGAGTCAGCTACTCAAATGGCTCAGATGAGTAGAGATATTAGTCAGCTAAAGAGAATAACAATATTCCAACTAAGCACCATAAGCCAAAAGAACAAGGTCATTATGGATCTTGAAGAGAAACTTCTCAAGGAGAAAAGCTTAGTGGCTCAATTCTCTAAACCCAAATCTATACTGCCCATCATTTACACTTTCTCCTCCCAAACAAATAGGAGAGGGCTGAGTTTCAATAAAGTGGCATTAGGTGCTGAGAATGGAGGAAAGGGCCAGGATAAAGCTAAGCCTCATACCACCTTTCAAAATGTATTGCTTCCATCCAACAGGTATGACCAGGACTGCATATATGGTCACTGGGAGAATGGAAGCTCCTATAGGAAGGAGAATACTCCTAACTATAACATGAGAAAGGGCTTGAGGATGAGTGCTTTGAAAGCTCCTCATGAGGAAATTCAAATGGCCCATCTTGGACCATTTGTATTTGGTACTTCAGCCCCCACATTCAAGGATAAGAAAATCGTTTCTTCTAAATCCCATTCAGCAAAACTCATGGTTGCTGTCAGGCCTATAATCAAGTCAACCAGCATAGTATCTGATGCCATCAACTCTTGCTTAGCTGCCAAACTAAGACCAGCTAATGTCATTCAGATAAAGTCTGCTAAGACAAATTATAGACAATCAACAAGCCAGGTAATTGTTAACAGAAATAGGAAGAATGATGTTACCTTCTTCACTGAACATAAGCATTCTGATGCTCCTTCCACCTCAAGAAGTGTTTAGAAAAGAAGGTACACTATCCATGAATGTTGGTGATGTGGTAAAGTGGGACATTTTGCCATTGATTGTTGGCACAACACAAGTGTGCCTAATGCAAAAAGGAGCTTTCCTGTAAAAGCTGTAGTAGGTGAATGTGTGTCTTTTTATGCTAACAAAAACCTAGGACCCAAAAACAATTGGGATCCTAAGGGAAAATGAATTACTTTTTGCAGGAGAGTTTAAGTACCAGTCTAAGGGAAATATGGTACTTGGACAGTGGGTGCTCAAGGCACATGACAGGAACTTGGAGTCTTCTATAGGATTACACTCCTATGAAGAATAGACCTAAAGTAATCTTTGGAGGTTCTAATAGAGGAGTCACCAAAGGATATGGTATGATTACCAATGACATAGTTTCAATAACAAAGGTAGCTTATGTTGAAGGGTTACATCACAACCTTGTAAGCATAAGTCAACTATGTGACTTGGACTATGTCATTGAATTCCACAATGACAAGTGCTTGATCAAAAAGTCAATTGACTTAGAGGTCATTCTCTCAGGAACTAGGAGTGAGAATGTTTATTGCTTAGACTTTATTTGCAATAGTTCTTTAGCTCATGTATGTGTTGTAGCTAATGAGAGTGAATCTCTTTGTATTCAATGGCATAAGAGACTTGCCCACATTAACTACAAGACAATGTATATATTATTTTCTAAAAACCTTGTTAGGAATAGTCAAAATTTGAAATGTGTTAGAAGTGGTCTTATCATGCATGCCAAATGGGTAAGCAAACTAGGGCCACCTTTAAAAGCATTGGCTCCAAAGACACTGAAAGATGTCTATATTTGTTGCATATGGACTTGTTTGATCCTTTGCCCATTTAGATCTTAGGTGAGAAGTTGTATACTTTGTGATTGTTGATGATCACTCAAAATATACATGGGTATTCTTCCTTAAGAAGAAATCTGATACTTCAGATATCTTTATATACTATGTCAAGGCAATTCAGAATAAACTACAATGTACTGTGGTCAAAATTAGAACTGACTATGGTATAGAATTTCAATCTCGGGTCATGCTAAAGTTTTGTCAAGAATTTGGTATCACCCAAGAGTTTTCCTCCCCAAGGACTCCACAATAAAATGGTGTGGCTGAAAGGAGGAATAAGACCTTGATAGAAGTTGGGAGAACATTGCTTAGTGACTCCTCTCTCCCAAAATATTTCTGGGCTGAGGCAGTCAATACTGCTTGTTATGTTCTAAATAGAGCTTCCATCAATAAGACCCTTGGAAAAATCATCTATGAGATTCTGAAAGGCAAACAACTAACAATTTCATATTTTAGAATCTTTGGTTGCAAATGTTACATTTTAAATAATGGAAAATTCTAACTAACAAAGTTTGCTAAAAAATACAATGTTGGTGTTCTTGTTGGATATAACTCGCATAGTAGAGTCTATAGAGTATTCAACAAGAAGACTCATGTTGTTGAGGAATCAATTCATGTTGTCTTTGATGAGACTAGCCTACTTTATAAGGGTTGGTCTAGCTCTCCTGTTTTGACAGGAAATTATAAGAAAATGCAAGAGTTGTCTATACAATACATACCCAACACCAGCATAATCAATTCAGAGGTTGAAATACTTGAAGATGAAGATCAGCAGGCTGCTGAAGAACCTGTTGTTCCAAAGGAAGAGCTGCAGAATGATGACAGATTGCCTGCCGCAACCAGGCATCTAAGGGATCATCCAAGGAACCTGATTATTGGTGATGAGAACCAAGGGGTGATTACCAGAATCAGGGCTCACAATGAAGCTCTATTTCTGAGCTTTTTATCTCAGATTGAGCCCAAGAAGTTTGAGGAAGCTAATCAAGATACCTTCTGAATTCAAGCTATGCAAGAGGAGCTACTACAATTCAAGAGGTGTAAAGTATGGAAGTTGGTGCCAAAACCTCAAGGTCACAACATAATTGGCACCAAATGGATCTATATAAACAAACTAGATGAGAATAGTATCATCATCAAGAATAAAGCTAGACTGGTAGCCAAGGAATATAGGCAAGAAGAAGGTATAGAATTTGACCAAACCTTTGCCCAGTTGCAAGGTTAGAAGCAATTAGATTATTCCTTGCCTATGCTGCCCACAAGGGGTCCAAGGTATACCAGATGGATGTCAAGTCAGCCTTTCTAAATGAAAATTTGAAAGAGGAGGTATATGTGGAACAACCATCAGGTTTTGGACATCCAACTCTTACCTCCCATGTTTATTTTCTTAGGAAAGCTTTATATTGTCTAAAGCAAGCTCTTAGGGCTTGGTATGATACATTGTCTAGCTTTCTCATCAAAAATAAGTTCTTGAGGTGAAAGATAGATAGTACATTATTTCTTAGGGAAATAAAGAGCAAGTGTCTCTTAGTCCAAATTTATGTTGATAACATAATTTTTGGGTCTACTGATCACAACCTTTGCAAAAGGTTTGTCAACCTTATGCAGGGGGAGTTTGAGATGAGCAGTATGGGAGAGCTCAAGTACTTTTAGGCCTCCAAGTGAAATAGTCCAATGAAGGGATATTTATCTTTGACCAAGTATACTAGGGAGCTTATCAAGAAGTTTGGGATGGAATCTGCTTCCACCATGAAAAATCCCATGGGTTCCAATACTTTCCTGGACAAGGATGAGAAGGGAAAACCCTTTGATGAATCCATGTACAGGTGTATAATTGGATCCCTATTGTATCTGACTGCTAGTAGACCAGATATTATGTATGCAACATGTGTTTGTGCTAGGTATCAAGCATGCCCTAAGGAATCTCACTACTCTGTTGCAAAAAGGATTTTGAGATACCTTAAAGGCAACCAACATCTTGGCATTGAGTACCCTAAGAACAATGATTTTGAACTAATTGGCATTTCATATGCTGATTTTGCAGGATGCAAAGAAGATAGGAAAAATACTAGTGGAACTTGTTAATTTTTAGAAAGGAGGTTGATCTCTTGGAGTAGCAAGAAACAGACTAGTGTGGCAATATCCACATCTGAGTCTGAGTACTTTGCTGCATGGAGCTGTTGTGCACAATTACTGTGGATACAGCACCATCTAGAGGACTACAACCTCAAGGTAAATCACTCTCCACTGTTTTGTGACTCATCCAGTGCAATTTCTATTGCTAAGAATCATGTCTCTCATAGCAGGACTAAGCATATCGAAATAAGGTATCACTTTATTATAGAACATGTAGAATGTAAAGATATCGGCCTTGAACATGTCTCCACCGACAATCAAATTGTAGATGTATTTACAAAGTCATTGGATGAGGCTAAGTTTAATTTATTCAAAATTGAACTAGGAATGTTGAATATTGAATTGGCATCAACATTTCATATTGTCTATCATGCCTGTTATTTTATATCTTAAGCTTTGCTAGAATATGGTAATACTTCAAAATACTTAGTGACATGATTAGGGAGACAAATAATTGTAATTAAAAGGGATCACTGCTAGGCAATGAGTTTAGCTGAGAAAGTCTCAGCTGAACCGTTGAGACAGCTAAGTCATCTCAGCAGTTAATATTATCTTGTCCCAGCGGTCATGCTCTCCGTCTCAGCGGATCCTCTGAGACGGGATAGATTTATTAAATCAACTAATTATTAAGTTTAATCAACATCTCTCTTTAAGGAATAACACACCTATAAATAGAGTTATGCTGATTACATCACTTTCTCACCCAAAACCCTATCTAGCCGTCGAGATGACCCTTCTTTTCCCCTCGACTCAGCGACTCATTTTATCCAAGAATGGCACCAAAGATTTCAAAGGATCTCCTGGGAGGATATGAGATAATCAGAAATTGTTTTCAACATGCTCAACCTAAGATAAAACAAGTGATATAACTTCTGAAGGACAGTGATTGGAATATCTACTTTCAGAACCCACAGTGATTCTCAGAATTGAAGTTCTGGAACAATATAGCAATGTAAGGCTATCCTCTTTCAAGTCCTCTTTAAAGTCCAAGATTGGAAGCATAAAGATTAAGATCTCTCCAAGGAAGCTTGAAAAAGCACTTCAATTTCCCTCATGCAGTCATGATGAGGAAGACAATGTCTCTGAAAAGGACAAAGAGAAAGCCCTCAAATGGTGTGAATACAATGATGCCAAGACTGGCTCGCTAAAGAGGAAACATTTCAACCAAAGAGGGAAGTTGCTATCATACATAATGGGCAAAGCCATACTATGCAAACTTGGGTCTCATGATACAATATCAAAGTACATGTTTGAGCTAATGACAAGGGTGATCATGAAGAAAAAGACCTCATGGGCTACTGTGGTCTACCAAAGGATTAAAGAATGTCCGCAGGCTTCTAACTTGGGCAGAATTCTTTCACTCTAACTTTTGAACTCATACCCAGATCAATTTGATAGCTCAAAAGGATCAAACCTTCACTATCTTAAGAGAATGGATATAAGAACACGGGAAAGGTTCTCAAGGGTGCTCCCTATGAGTCAACCCTCTAAGGTAAAGGATAAGAAAAGAAAGTTAGTGAAAGGACAAAAGAAGGCTAGAATGCTATGTTCTGATTCATATTTAGATGCTGCAAAGAATGTTCCAGCTGATGATGATCCAGGAGCTGATAGCAGTTGATAACTTCCAAAACGGAAGTCATCTTTGCCAATATTTCCTATGAATTACTCAATTAAATCAATTAAAATAGGTTTAAATGATATTGAAATAGAAGTAAACTCGTATTTATTTGAGTTGTGGCTAATTTGGTCTTTTTCTGATGGATTTGGACTAGATGCGACGATGGAATGTGCTTGGAAGAAGAAAATTTGGTTAAATATCATAGCAGGCAAAGAGGTTGCAACGTCCGAAATTAAATAGTTGCAACGTCACAACCTCTGTTCAGCAAAGTAAAGCAGCGCAGGTGGGTTGTTGCAACTCCCAGAAATAAAAGGTTGCAACAACCTGATGGCGAGTTTAAAATCGGAAATTTGAAATCTGGCGCTGATTATAATTACGAAAAGCTGCGACTCTTGGGACTCTTGGACAGGATTTATTGGGTGGTTATGGCAGGAAATAAAGGGGGATTGGAAAGATTTTCAAAAAAAATCAAGAAGGAGAACAGAGAAGGAAAAATCAAGAAGGAGAACCGGAGAGGAGATTTGGTGGAGATAGGGCACACAAGAGAGGGCCGAAAATTACTGTTCACTGGATCCGAAGGAAGAAGAAGCCACGCAACAAATCCAGTTCTGTGCAAGGCTTGGTGACAGCAGTCCTTGTAGGGGAATTCTGGGATATCAATTGGTTGGCTCGTTCTACTTTGAATCATTATGTTTATTGAATCATCTCTCACATTTCTTGTGCTTTTGACCATGATGAACTAATTCGCTTGCGAGTTTTATATGTTGTGAACTATTCGAAGTTTGCTTTAAGGTTTACATGAACGATTGAGTTTAAATTTGGTTTATTTCTTAAATTTTATTCTCTTCTTTAGTGATGATGTTAAGAGATTACCATCTTGTGCTTCCTACTGCGTTCTATATGCGAGAGCTGCGTTCGCAAGTTTCGAGAATTTAATTTGGCTACATATGATTTAGCGTATCGCTATCATTCTAGTTGTGGAATAGAGATCCGTATTTTTATGCGTATGTTTACTTGTGTAGTCTTAATTTAAGGCTACTCACTAAATGTGCATATGGAGATGATGAAATCGAGAGATGCTCATCGCGAATCTAGGATTTCCACAAGATAAAACTAGTGTGAATTCAATCGAATTTTTTTCTTCACAAAAAGCAAACTAAGATTAGGGATCATCATATGAAACTCGTATTTCTCATTATTATATTCTCAACTTAGTTTAGTTTCGTGATTTAGTTTAATTACACTCTTCCAGAACCTTGTGATTTTTTGCTTGACTTAGAAGAAGAGATAATTGCTAGTACTCATAAGCTTAGAAAAATTATTGTCTCTGTGGGTTCGACACTCTACTTTCCATTTGATACTTGACGCGACACGTTCACTTGCGTAGCATCTATATAAACATCACAACAAAACGTGCATCAAGTTTTCTGGCGCCGTTGCTGGGGACAAGTTTTCTTCTAAGTGTTATCTTGTGATATTAGTAATTCTTAGTAATCTGAGTTCAAGTATTGTTTTCATTTTTATTCTTCAACTATTGGACATCGTTGTATGTCCAGATATCGAGGCACTGAAATATTACCGTTGAACTCCGAAATCGAGCGAACTTGTAGGTTGAATAGAAGGAACCAGAAGAATTATAACACTATCAATCTTGAAATGGAAGATAACGAGCAAAATAATGCAATAAATAATGAGGAGCAAGTAGAACCTAATGGGCAAGTTGACCAAAATGGTCAACCAAATGCACCTAGAATGACATGCCGAGATTATAACACACCTTTACGAGGAGGATTACATTTTAGCATAGCCCGTCCTGCGATAGCTGCTAATAATTTCAAAATAGACTCCACTATTATGCAACTAATCCAACATAACAAGTTTGGGGGTCTTAACTCGGAAGATGCTAATTCTCATCTAAGGTCATTCTTAGAAATTTGTGATATGTATAAAGTAAATGGGGCTTCAAGTGAAGCGATTCAACTAATGTTATTCCCCTTCTCCTTAGAAGGAAAAGCTAAGGATTGGCTTAATTCGTTACCACATGGTTCTATAACCACATGGGAACAATTAGTAGAGAAGTTTTTGAATAAATATTTCCCTCCATCTAAAACGGCTAAGTTAATTCGAGACATCACCACCTTTGTGCAAAATCATGGTGAGACTCTTTACGACGCTTGGGAGCGTTTTAAAGAGTTACTAAGAAAATGTCCGCATCATGGGTTAGCCCAACACCAACAAGTATCTACTTTTTATAATGGGTTACAGACTGCGACCATGATCTTAGTAGATGGTGCTGCAGGGGGGTCGTTAATGAAAAAATATCCCGAAGATGCCTATGCTATTTTAGAGGATCTTACTTCTAACAACTACCAGTCATTTGAGAGACAAGGAAATAACAATCCAATAGGAGTCCATCAGGTTGATCAAATCACATCGTTAGCTGCGCAGATGGCATCACAATTTAATATAATAAATAAGCGATTAGATTCTTTAAGTCAAAATACAGTGATGCCATCCATCAATAGTATTCAGTTGCCAAACCCGAATGCCTCGTTCACCATAGAACAATTGAATCAGGTTTCAGAGGAAGCTAACTATGTAGGTGGCCAAAGACAACATATTCTTCCGAATCATTACCATCCTGAATGGCGAAACCACCCTAACTTCTCATGGAGAAATACTCAAAATGTTAATCAACCGCCAGGATTCAATCATATCCCACACAACAATCAAGGGAATTCAAGAAAATTAACTGATGAAGTAATCTTGGAAATGTTTCAAAAGAGTGATGCAAGGGTAGTGGGGATCGAATCATCTCTTAGGTCATTAGAGAACTCTATAGGACAGATTGCTAACGCACTAAATCTAAGGCCGGCAGGAACATTACCCGCCGATACCACTCCTAATCCAAAAAGAGATGACTCAACTAACCACTGCAAATCGGTTACCCTAAGAAGTGGGAATAAGATTCCGGGTGGGGACTTACTACGTGAAAAATTGAAGGAAGATGAAAAGAAACGGAAAGAAGGTAACATAAAAGGGATAGAGGAACCTAGTGTTGAAAAAAGGGTAGAAGTTGTGGACCTTGAGGAGGAAAAGAAAAGTTATCCACCTCCACCTTTTCCATCTAGGCTCACTAAGACAAAGCTAGATACACAATTTCAAAAATTCATGGAAGTGTTTAAGAAGTTGACGATAAATATCCCTTTTGCGGAAGCCTTATAGCAGATGCCTAGCTATGCCAAATTCATGAAAGATATACTCTCAAAAAAGAGGAAATTTGCTGAAAAGGAGATAGTGGCATTAACTGAAGAATGTAGTGCTATACTACAAAAGAAACTACCACCTAAATTAAAAGATCCGGGAAGTTTTACCATACCTTGTTCAATAGGTGTGAAATTTTCGGGTAGAGCTTTATGTGACCTAGGGGCGAGTATCAATCTCATGCCACTGTCTATCTATAAGACCTTAGGTCTTGGAGAGATAGCACCTACTTCCTTAACTCTTCAGTTAGCTGATAGAACATTGGCGTTTCCAAAAGGTATTGTTGAAGATGTGTTAGTGAAAGTGGAGAAATTTATTTTTCCCGTGGATTTCGTGGTTTTGGATATGGAGGAGGATAGAGACGTGCCTATCATTCTTGGTAGACCTTTCCTTGCAACTGGAAGGACTCTCATAGACGTCCAAAAAGGAGAACTTACCATGAGAGTTAATGAGGAAGAGGTAACATTCAATATCCTTAAGGCAATGAAATATCCCAATGATATGGAGGAATGTCATTCAATTGATAACATAGAAATTCTAAATAAACCTTTTCAAAAGAATGAGCATTGGGAGAAATCACTATTAGCAATTCTTAATAATGAAGATTGGGACGAGGGCGAAGAGTTTATGGAATTAGCTAAAGTTTTTAATACTAGTGAAAAGTGGAGAACATATAAGAATGTTGAAGCACTTGAGAGATCAAGTGAAGTAAAAATTTTGAAACCATCTATTATAGAATCACCGCAACTGGAATTAAAGCCTTTACCAAACATCTAAAATATGCTTTCCTAGGAGATAATAAGACTTTACCGGTAATAATTGACGCATCCTTAGAACAATGTAAGGAAAATGAATTATTAGAAGTGCTTAAGAGATACAAAGGGGCTATGGGGTGGACTATTGCTGACATTCAAGGCATTAGTCCCGCTATATGCATGCATAAGATATTATTGGAGGATGATTCAAAGACCTCCATTGAACATCAAAGAAGGCTTAGCCCTCCGATGAAGGAGGTAGTTAAAAAAGAAATTATTAAATGGTTAGACGCTGGAATAATTTATCCGATTTCTGATAGTAAATGGGTTAGTCCGGTGCAGTGTGTGCCTAAAAAGGGTGGAATGACTGTAGTAAAAAATGAGAATAATGAGTTGATTCCTACTAGAACAGTGACTGGATGGCGCATATGTATGGATTATAGAAAGTTAAATCAATCAACTAGGAAGGATCACTTCCCTCTACCATTCATCGATCAGGTGTTAGATAAGTTAGCTGGGAATGATTACTTTTGTTTCCTGGATGGGTACTCAGGTTATAACCAAATAATGGTTGCACCTGAAGATCAAGAAAAGACCACCTTTACTTGCCCTTTTGGTACATTTGCTTTCCGTAAAATGCCATTTGGGTTGTGTAATGCTCCCGCTACGTTTCAACGCTGCATGATTGCTATTTTCTCTGATCTGATGGATGAAGGGATTGAGATTTTCATGGATGACTTTTCTGTATTTGGCAAATCTTTTGAAGATTGTTTGGAGTCGTTGAAGAAAGTTTTGGAGAGGTGTGTGAAAACCAATTTAGTACTAAATTGGGAAAAGTGTCACTTCATGACAAGAGAGGGCATAGTCCTAGGTCATAAGATTTCCAATAAGGGCTTAGAAGTAGATCGATCAAAAATAGAAGTAATTGAAAAACTTCCACCCCCTACGAACATAAAAGGTGTTAGAAGTTTTCTAGGGCATGCAGGTTTTTATAGGAGGTTTATAAAAAATTTCTCGGCGATATCTAAGCCTCTTAGCCACCTCCTTGAAAAGGACACTCCTTTTCAGTTTGATCAATCTTGTCTTGAATCTTTTAACACGTTAAAGAAAAATCTGATTTCATCACCTATTGTAATAGCTCCTAATTGGAATTTACCGTTCATCTTAATGTGCGATGCAAGTAACTATGCTCTAGGGGCAGTTTTAGGCCAAACACATAACAAAATCTTTCACACCATTTACTATGCAAGTAAAACTTTAAATGAAGCCCAAGTAAACTATACAACCACGGAGAAGGAATTATTATCGGTAGTATTTGCTTTTGATAAATTCCGCTCGTACTTGATTAACTCAAAAGTTATAGTTTACACGGATCATGCCGCAATAAGGTATTTGGTAGACAAGAAAGATGCCAAGCCCAGACTTATAAGATGGATTTTGCTATTACAAGAATTTGACCTCAAAATTAAGGATAGAAAAGGGGCAGAAAACCCCGTAGCAGACCATCTATCAAGATTAGAGCAAAGTGAAGAAAAAGATAAAGAAGTAGGCATCAAGGAAAATTTTCCTGATGAGCAGGTCTTAGCGGTATCAGAAAATAGTCCACCATGGTATGCAGACATAGTAAATTATATCGTGAGTAGAGTATTGCCACCGGAGGTAAGTTATCAACAAAAGAAAAGGTTTTTACAACAAGTGAGGACATATTTTTGGGATGCACCATATTTATTCAAATATTGTGCTGACCAAATCATAAGACGTTGTATTCCCGAGGTGGAAGTACCTAAGATCCTAGAAATATGTCATGCTTCTCCTTACGGAGGGCATTTTATGGGGCAGAAAACGGCGTTGAAAGTGTTAGAAACAGAATTTTATTGGCCGACATTATATAAAGATGCGCATAACTTTGCAAAACATTGTGATGCATGTCAAAGAATTGGAAATATAGGCCAACGAGATAGCATGCCTCTAAATAACATATTAGAAATCAAAATATTTGATATGTGGGGAATAGATTTTATGGGTCCGTTTATAAATTCAAACGGAAATTTATATATCCTAGTAGCCGTGGACTACGTATCAAAATGGATAGAGGCCGTTGCGACCAAGACTAATGATGCCCAAACGGTACATAAATTCTTAAAGAACATCTTCAATAGATTTGGCACCCCTAGGGCCATTATTAGTGATGGAGGGTCACACTTCTGCAATTGGCAATTTAAATCATTGTTGAAGAAGTATGGCGTGAATCATAAAATTGCTCTTGCATATCATCCACAAACCAATGGGTTGGCTGAGGTGTCTAATAGAGAAATCAAAACAATCTTGGAAAAAACAGTAAACATCAATAGAAAAGATTGGGCTCATAAACTCAGCGATGCTCTTTGGGCATATAGAACTGCATATAAAACACCTCTAGGATTGACCCCGTATAAGTTAATTTATGGGAAGGCTTGTCGTTTACCCGTAGAGCTAGAACACAAGGCGTATTGGGCGATTAAGAAACTGAACTTCAATTTTCAAAATGCCGGTAAACAAAGGCTTCTTCAACTAAACGAACTCGAGGAAATTCGGATGAATGCGTACGACAATTCTGAAATTTACAAGGAAAGAACGAAAAGATGGCATGACTCAAGATTAAGGAAGAAGGATTTTAAACCGGGGCAATTGGTCTTATTATATAACTCAAGATTGAGATTGTTCCCGGGCAAGTTGAAATCTAGATGGTCAGGACCATTTTTGGTTAAGGAAGTTCACCCTTATGGAGCAGTCACAATCTACAAGGAGGAAGATGGATCGGAGTTTAAAGTAAATGGACAAAGACTAAAAATTTATATGAGTGACAACGATGATTTAAAGAAATCATCATTCATCTTTGAGAACTGAACAGGTCGGGAAGTCCTGCCGGGACTGGAAATTAGGCGCTAGGTGGGAGGCAACCCATCGTTTTATAGCTATTTTTATCTTAAATTAATTCCGTTTCAATTAGTTCTTTGAGTTAAAGAGTCTTGTGGTCATGGGAAATGGCGAGAGAGAGATTTAAAGAGGGCAATTTGTAGTTGTTGCGACAACAGAAATTAAATAGTTGCAACCCTTAATTTTCGGCCAAAAATTGGAAGGAGCGGAGGCGAAAGGATTGGAACGGCCCGGCTGAACCGGCCTGCGTGTTGGAGCGGTTTAATTTTCAATGGGATAATTGCCGTCCTTTCGATCAAATCCCCGAAGTCTCGCTCTTCTTCATCCGTGCCCTAGAGGAGCGACGATTCCAGCGTCGAGCGGAAGGAGCTGCGTCGAGCGAAAGGACCAGCGTCGGGAGGAAGGAGCTGCTTAGCCTCATCGTCGGGTGGAAGGAGTGCTCTAAAACCTCCGAATTTGTCATAGTAAGTTGTCTCCCGCCCCGAATTATTTTTTCCTTAGAAGTGGCTATTCCTAAATCGAGCCCTGTTTCCCCCTTCATTTACTGTGAAGATGTCATCGAAGAAGAAAGGTAAGGCAAGTAGCGAGAAAAGCTGTTCTGAAATTTGTGAACGATGAAGCTAAGCAAAGGTTCGAGATGCTTAAATCCACTCCCATGATTTTTGAGAGGGGTTTCGAAATAGAAAAGAGAGCATGGAGTTCACCCTACGCCTTGAAAATTCATGCTATGCAGTGGGAAACCCTTTGTCACCAAAGAACTGAAGCCATTCTTCCATGGGTTTACGAGTTCTACTCGAATGCCAGATTTTCAGAGAACGACACTGTACTGGTTAGGGGGAAGATGATCAGTTTTTCTGCAAGGTCTATTAACGACATGTATGAACTAGGAAATGCGGAAGATTTCGACAATTTAGACTGCCAGGTAGCATCTGAGGTGGCTGCATTAGTGTGTAATTCTCCTGATCCAGAGTGGTCCAAGAAGTCGAAGAATGCTCTGATGTCTACCTCTCTGTCAAGGGAGGCAAAAGTCTGGCTATTATTCATCAATGCTAGTATTATGCCGACCCGACATCTGAACAATGTGACGCTTGATCGTGCCACCCTTATATATCATATCATCAAGGGAAATAAGTTCAATGTTGGGGAGATAATTAGTTCCCAGCTTAAACTGAAAATTCAGGAGAATAAGGTAAGGCAGTTGTGGTTCCCCGTCCTAATCACTGAGTTATGCCGAAGTGTGGGAGTAGGACAAGGGTCAGAAGACTTGGTCACTCATGTTGGTCGGCCAATTACTAAACGGGTTGTTGAAACAAACATTAAGGTAGATGATAAATTTGAAACCGAGAGTGGAAAGCGTAGAAGGAGGAAGATGGGGGACACCCCTTCTTCTTCGAGCGGCAAGCTCGAGGATGTGTTCTGCGGGACTGGAGACGGAGCATCTTTATTCCACATCTTGACCAACATCGAATATCTAAAGTCTTTCCATCATTGTCAACACCGCTATATCCGGTCCCGGCTTGATCGAATGGAGAGGAAGATTGATAACTTGCAGAAAAAGACGAAGCCCCAAGTGGAAGAGGATCCAATTGAGTTTGAGTGCCAGTTCAACGACAGGGGAGCTCTGCTTGATGGAGGTGGGGATTCGCTGGATCCAACAATATATGTAGACTCAGAACAGGACGAGGAAGGAGCAAAGGACAAGGAAAATGATTCTGATGAAAACTGACATATGTTGTCTCCAGATATTTTGTTTACTTTCTTACACTTCTGAACAATAGTTGGCTGGTGTGAGAGGGTACATTTTGGACTATTTTGATATTGTCTTTTTATTTTTCAGATCTGGTGAATGATTTGATACCTGAGTTTATATTTGCTAGGTTGGTCTTTGTGATAGCTCTACTCCCATCGTCTTTGATAGTCTAATTGTTGTTTCTATATATATGCATGCTTGTAAGTGACAGGGCATCATTTTGGAGTTTGGGGTCGCAAGAGGAACTAGCCGAGCAAGAGATTCAAAATTAAACAGACAACAAATCCTCCAGATATTCAGACTTCAGAAATTCTAGGGGAGTACTTCAGTTTCAATTACATTTCTTCAAATTCTTTTATATGTTGAATAATGAGCAGGATTGTGATCACTATTTTGAGATAATCTTGCTAGGGTCTAGTAACAGTGCAAGTGTGGGGGTGATTAGTATTGCCTTCACAAGTTGGGTGAATTGATAAATTGTGATTTTTATGAGCTGGATTCTCACATTAATTAATGAATGAGTTATTCTAGTTGTCCATTGATAATTAATTAGTA
This sequence comes from Dactylorhiza incarnata, assembly GCA_033032865.1. Lineage (NCBI taxonomy): Eukaryota > Viridiplantae > Streptophyta > Magnoliopsida > Asparagales > Orchidaceae > Dactylorhiza > Dactylorhiza incarnata. The sequence goes on from JAWHQI010000072.1 coordinate 6,618,207, forward strand.
CGGCTAAACTAACCTGAGAGTTCGGATTTTCAATTTGAAGTTAGAACGATTTTTTTTTGGTAAAGCTCACTTAAGAGTTTCTTTCATGCACCACTTACTTTAATTCACTTTTACTTCCCGGCAATCTTGTATTATTAACTTCTAAAGAGAATTGGGAGGAGTGAGCCAAAGTTGAGTTAACGATGTAAGTCAAGACTTGAGTTTAGGAAGTTAATCCATTTTGAACATCCACTAAATGCTTTGAGCCTTAGTCTTACCACTTTGATATACACCATTCCATGCTTAAATTCCCTATGTTCCTACTAGTTGTATCTTCATAAGTAGTCATTTATGGGTGTTTAATTTTAAAAAAAATGGTTAAATTTCATAGTGATTATGTGACCTAAGTATTTGTATACATACTTGGAATGATCCCTACTGTGATATATAGTAAAAAAAAAAAGGAAGTAAAAAAAAACATCATAGTGATTATGTGGCCTAGGTATGTACACATGTACTTGGAATGATCCCTACTATGAAAAGAAAAAAAAAATAATATATGTTGATAAACCCCATAATATGACAAATTTATTAAGATTACTAACTAGGGAATGTCATTCCACTATCAAAATTATCCATAAATGTCAAACCAAGCCATAGTCAATCCAATTTCCAATTGAACTACTAACTCATGTGGAGACTAAAATCAATAGCTTAGCAAATTCTTATCCTTCCCAATAATTGCAGAGGTTCAATGAGAAAAATTTTGCGGGGGAGTAAATAGTTTTGAAGAAAGCACACACACATCACCAAAATTCTTAATGATGCGTTCTCTTCTTTCGACTATCGGATTTGCGAGATCTGAGCTCTTAGGATTGTAAAGCTTATCAGTTAAGTAAAGCGGAATTCTTGAGTATGCTTTGATTAATTTCTGTGAGAAAAAGGATCATTGAACTCTATCTTGGCAGTTTATCTTTCACCTACTGCAATAGTAAGAATTAACTTGCTAGGGACCAGCAAGGATTTAAGTGTGGGGGTGTTGATAACTTCCAAAACGGAAGTCATCTTTGCCAATATTTCCTATGAATTACTCAATTAAATCAATTAAAATAGGTTTAAATGATATTGAAATAGAAGTAAACTCGTATTTATTTGAGTTGTGGCTAATTTGGTCTTTTTCTGATGGATTTGGACTAGATGCGACGATGGAATGTGCTTGGAAGAAGAAAATTTGGTTAAATATCATAGCAGGCAAAGAGGTTGCAACGTCCGAAATTAAATAGTTGCAACGTCACAACCTCTGTTCAGCAAAGTAAAGCAGCGCAGGTGGGTTGTTGCAACTCCCAGAAATAAAAGGTTGCAACAACCTGATGGCGAGTTTAAAATCGGAAATTTGAAATCTGGCGCTGATTATAATTACGAAAAGCTGCGACTCTTGGGACTCTTGGACAGGATTTATTGGGCGGTTATGGCAGGAAATAAAGGGGGATTGGAAAGATTTTCAAAAAAAAATCAAGAAGGAGAACGGAGAAGGAAAAATCAAGAAGGAGAACCGGAGAGGAGATTTGGTGGAGATAGGGCACACAAGAGAGGGCCGAAAATTACTGTTCACTGGATCCGAAGGAAGAAGAAGCCACGCAACAAATCCAGTTCTGTGCAAGGCTTGGTGACAGCAGTCCTTGTAGGGGAATTCTGGGATATCAATTGGTTGGCTCGTTCTACTTTGAATCATTATGTTTATTGAATCATCTCTCACATTTCTTGTGCTTTTGACCATGATGAACTAATTCGCTTGCGAGTTTTATATGTTGTGAACTATTCGAAGTTTGCTTTAAGGTTTACATGAACGATTGAGTTTAAATTTGGTTTATTTCTTAAATTTTATTCTCTTCTTTAGTGATGATGTTAAGAGATTACCATCTTGTGCTTCCTACTGCGTTCTATATGCGAGAGCTGCGTTCGCAAGTTTCGAGAATTTAATTTGGCTACATATGATTTAGCGTATCGCTATCATTCTAGTTGTGGAATAGAGATCCGTATTTTTATGCGTATGTTTACTTGTGTAGTCTTAATTTAAGGCTACTCACTAAATGTGCATATGGCGATGATGAAATCGAGAGATGCTCATCGCGAATCTAGGATTTCCACAAGATAAAACTAGTGTGAATTCAATCGAATTTTTTTCTTCACAAAAAGCAAACTAAGATTAGGGATCATCATATGAAACTCGTATTTCTCATTATTATATTCTCAACTTAGTTTAGTTTCGTGATTTAGTTTAATTACACTCTTCCAGAACCTTGTGATTTTTTGCTTGACTTAGAAGAAGAGATAATTGCTAGTACTCATAAGCTTAGAAAAATTATTGTCTCTGTGGGTTCGACACTCTACTTTCCATTTGATACTTGACGCGACACGTTCACTTGCGTAGCATCTATATAAACATCACAACAAAACGTGCATCAAGTTTTCTGGCGCCGTTGCTGGGGACAAGTTTTCTTCTAAGTGTTATCTTGTGATATTAGTAATTCTTAGTAATCTGAGTTCAAGTATTGTTTTCATTTTTATTCTTCAACTATTGGACATCGTTGTATGTCCAGATATCGAGGCACTGAAATATTACCGTTGAACTCCGAAATCGAGCGAACTTGTAGGTTGAATAGAAGGAACCAGAAGAATTATAACACTATCAATCTTGAAATGGAAGATAACGAGCAAAATAATGCAATAAATAATGAGGAGCAAGTAGAACCTAATGGGCAAGTTGACCAAAATGGTCAACCAAATGCACCTAGAATGACATGCCGAGATTATAACACACCTTTACGAGGAGGATTACATTTTAGCATAGCCCGTCCTGCGATAGCTGCTAATAATTTCAAAATAGACTCCACTATTATGCAACTAATCCAACATAACAAGTTTGGGGGTCTTAACTCGGAAGATGCTAATTCTCATCTAAGGTCATTCTTAGAAATTTGTGATATGTATAAAGTAAATGGGGCTTCAAGTGAAGCGATTCAACTAATGTTATTCCCCTTCTCCTTAGAAGGAAAAGCTAAGGATTGGCTTAATTCGTTACCACATGGTTCTATAACCACATGGGAACAATTAGTAGAGAAGTTTTTGAATAAATATTTCCCTCCATCTAAAACGGCTAAGTTAATTCGAGACATCACCACCTTTGTGCAAAATCATGGTGAGACTCTTTACGACGCTTGGGAGCATTTTAAAGAGTTACTAAGAAAATGTCCGCATCATGGGTTAGCCCAACACCAACAAGTATCTACTTTTTATAATGGGTTACAGACTGCGACCATGATCTTAGTAGATGGTGCTGCAGGGGGGTCGTTAATGAAAAAATATCCCGAAGATGCCTATGCTATTTTAGAGGATCTTACTTCTAACAACTACCAGTCATTTGAGAGACAAGGAAATAACAATCCAATAGGAGTCCATCAGGTTGATCAAATCACATCGTTAGCTGCGCAGATGGCATCACAATTTAATATAATAAATAAGCGATTAGATTCTTTAAGTCAAAATACAGTGATGCCATCCATCAATAGTATTCAGTTGCCAAACCCGAATGCCTCGTTCACCATAGAACAATTGAATCAGGTTTCAGAGGAAGCTAACTATGTAGGTGGCCAAAGACAACATATTCTTCCGAATCATTACCATCCTGAATGGCGAAACCACCCTAACTTCTCATGGAGAAATACTCAAAATGTTAATCAACCGCCAGGATTCAATCATATCCCACACAACAATCAAGGGAATTCAAGAAAATTAACTGATGAAGTAATCTTGGAAATGTTTCAAAAGAGTGATGCAAGGGTAGTGGGGATCGAATCATCTCTTAGGTCATTAGAGAACTCTATAGGACAGATTGCTAACGCACTAAATCTAAGGCCGGCAGGAACATTACCCGCCGATACCACTCCTAATCCAAAAAGAGATGACTCAACTAACCACTGCAAATCGGTTACCCTAAGAAGTGGGAATAAGATTCCGGGTGGGGACTTACTACGTGAAAAATTGAAGGAAGATGAAAAGAAACGGAAAGAAGGTAACATAAAAGGGATAGAGGAACCTAGTGTTGAAAAAAGGGTAGAAGTTGTGGACCTTGAGGAGGAAAAGAAAAGTTATCCACCTCCACCTTTTCCATCTAGGCTCACTAAGACAAAGCTAGATACACAATTTCAAAAATTCATGGAAGTGTTTAAGAAGTTGACGATAAATATCCCTTTTGCGGAAGCCTTATAGCAGATGCCTAGCTATGCCAAATTCATGAAAGATATACTCTCAAAAAAGAGGAAATTTGCTGAAAAGGAGATAGTGGCATTAACTGAAGAATGTAGTGCTATACTACAAAAGAAACTACCACCTAAATTAAAAGATCCGGGAAGTTTTACCATACCTTGTTCAATAGGTGTGAAATTTTCGGGTAGAGCTTTATGTGACCTAGGGGCGAGTATCAATCTCATGCCACTGTCTATCTATAAGACCTTAGGTCTTGGAGAGATAGCACCTACTTCCTTAACTCTTCAGTTAGCTGATAGAACATTGGCGTTTCCAAAAGGTATTGTTGAAGATGTGTTAGTGAAAGTGGAGAAATTTATTTTTCCCGTGGATTTCGTGGTTTTGGATATGGAGGAGGATAGAGACGTGCCTATCATTCTTGGTAGACCTTTCCTTGCGACTGGAAGGACTCTCATAGACGTCCAAAAAGGAGAACTTACCATGAGAGTTAATGAGGAAGAGGTAACATTCAATATCCTTAAGGCAATGAAATATCCCAATGATATGGAGGAATGTCATTCAATTGATAACATAGAAATTCTAAATAAACCTTTTCAAAAGAATGAGCATTGGGAGAAATCACTATTAGCAATTCTTAATAATGAAGATTGGGACGAGGGCGAAGAGTTTATGGAATTAGCTAAAGTTTTTAATACTAGTGAAAAGTGGAGAACATATAAGAATGTTGAAGCACTTGAGAGATCAAGTGAAGTAAAAATTTTGAAACCATCTATTATAGAATCACCGCAACTGGAATTAAAGCCTTTACCAAACATCTAAAATATGCTTTCCTAGGAGATAATAAGACTTTACCGGTAATAATTGACGCATCCTTAGAACAATGTAAGGAAAATGAATTATTAGAAGTGCTTAAGAGATACAAAGGGGCTATGGGGTGGACTATTGCTGACATTCAAGGCATTAGTCCCGCTATATGCATGCATAAGATATTATTGGAGGATGATTCAAAGACCTCCATTGAACATCAAAGAAGGCTTAGCCCTCCGATGAAGGAGGTAGTTAAAAAAGAAATTATTAAATGGTTAGACGCTGGAATAATTTATCCGATTTCTGATAGTAAATGGGTTAGTCCGGTGCAGTGTGTGCCTAAAAAGGGTGGAATGACTGTAGTAAAAAATGAGAATAATGAGTTGATTCCTACTAGAACAGTGACTGGATGGCGCATATGTATGGATTATAGAAAGTTAAATCAATCAACTAGGAAGGATCACTTCCCTCTACCATTCATCGATCAGGTGTTAGATAAGTTAGCTGGGAATGATTACTTTTGTTTCCTGGATGGGTACTCAGGTTATAACCAAATAATGGTTGCACCTGAAGATCAAGAAAAGACCACCTTTACTTGCCCTTTTGGTACATTTGCTTTCCGTAAAATGCCATTTGGGTTGTGTAATGCTCCCGCTACGTTTCAACGCTGCATGATTGCTATTTTCTCTGATCTGATGGATGAAGGGATTGAGATTTTCATGGATGACTTTTCTGTATTTGGCAAATCTTTTGAAGATTGTTTGGAGTCGTTGAAGAAAGTTTTGGAGAGGTGTGTGAAAACCAATTTAGTACTAAATTGGGAAAAGTGTCACTTCATGACAAGAGAGGGCATAGTCCTAGGTCATAAGATTTCCAATAAGGGCTTAGAAGTAGATCGATCAAAAATAGAAGTAATTGAAAAACTTCCACCCCCTACGAACATAAAAGGTGTTAGAAGTTTTCTAGGGCATGCAGGTTTTTATAGGAGGTTTATAAAAAATTTCTCGGCGATATCTAAGCCTCTTAGCCACCTCCTTGAAAAGGACACTCCTTTTCAGTTTGATCAATCTTGTCTTGAATCTTTTAACACGTTAAAGAAAAATCTGATTTCATCACCTATTGTAATAGCTCCTAATTGGAATTTACCGTTCATCTTAATGTGCGATGCAAGTAACTATGCTCTAGGGGCAGTTTTAGGCCAAACACATAACAAAATCTTTCACACCATTTACTATGCAAGTAAAACTTTAAATGAAGCCCAAGTAAACTATACAACCACGGAGAAGGAATTATTATCGGTAGTATTTGCTTTTGATAAATTCCGCTCGTACTTGATTAACTCAAAAGTTATAGTTTACACGGATCATGCCGCAATAAGGTATTTGGTAGACAAGAAAGATGCCAAGCCCAGACTTATAAGATGGATTTTGCTATTACAAGAATTTGACCTCAAAATTAAGGATAGAAAAGGGGCAGAAAACCCCGTAGCAGACCATCTATCAAGATTAGAGCAAAGTGAAGAAAAAGATAAAGAAGTAGGCATCAAGGAAAATTTTCCTGATGAGCAGGTCTTAGCGGTATCAGAAAATAGTCCACCATGGTATGCAGACATAGTAAATTATATCGTGAGTAGAGTATTGCCACCGGAGGTAAGTTATCAACAAAAGAAAAGGTTTTTACAACAAGTGAGGACATATTTTTGGGATGCACCATATTTATTCAAATATTGTGCTGACCAAATCATAAGACGTTGTATTCCCGAGGTGGAAGTACCTAAGATCCTAGAAATATGTCATGCTTCTCCTTACGGAGGGCATTTTATGGGGCAGAAAACGGCGTTGAAAGTGTTAGAAGCAGAATTTTATTGGCCGACATTATATAAAGATGCGCATAACTTTGCAAAACATTGTGATGCATGTCAAAGAATTGGAAATATAGGTCAACGAGATAGCATGCCTCTAAATAACATATTAGAAATCGAAATATTTGATATGTGGGGAATAGATTTTATGGGTCCGTTTATAAATTCAAACGGAAATTTATATATCCTAGTAGCCGTGGACTACGTATCAAAATGGATAGAGGCCGTTGCGACCAAGACTAATGATGCCCAAACGGTACATAAATTCTTAAAGAACATCTTCAATAGATTTGGCACCCCTAGGGCCATTATTAGTGATGGAGGGTCACACTTCTGCAATTGGCAATTTAAATCATTGTTGAAGAAGTATGGTGTGAATCATAAAATTGCTCTTGCATATCATCCACAAACCAATGGGTTGGCTGAGGTGTCTAATAGAGAAATCAAAACAATCTTGGAAAAAACAGTAAACATCAATAGAAAAGATTGGGCTCATAAACTCAGCGATGCTCTTTGGGCATATAGAACTGCATATAAAACACCTCTAGGATTGACCCCGTATAAGTTAATTTATGGGAAGGCTTGTCGTTTACCCGTAGAGCTAGAACACAAGGCGTATTGGGCGATTAAGAAACTGAACTTCAATTTTCAAAATGCCGGTAAACAAAGGCTTCTTCAACTAAACGAACTCGAGGAAATTCGGATGAATGCGTACGACAATTCTGAAATTTACAAGGAAAGAACGAAAAGATGGCATGACTCAAGATTAAGGAAGAAGGATTTTAAACCGGGGCAATTGGTCTTATTATATAACTCAAGATTGAGATTGTTCCCGGGCAAGTTGAAATCTAGATGGTCAGGACCATTTTTGGTTAAGGAAGTTCACCCTTATGGAGCAGTCACAATCTACAAGGAGGAAGATGGATCGGAGTTTAAAGTAAATGGACAAAGACTAAAAATTTATATGAGTGACAACGATGATTTAAAGAAATCATCATTCATCTTTGAGAACTGAACAGGTCGGGAAGTCCTGCCGGGACTGGAAATTAGGCGCTAGGTGGGAGGCAACCCATCGTTTTATAGCTATTTTTATCTTAAATTAATTCCGTTTCAATTAGTTCTTTGAGTTAAAGAGTCTTGTGGTCATGGGAAATGGCGAGAGAGAGATTTAAAGAGGGCAATTTGTAGTTGTTGCGACAACAGAAATTAAATAGTTGCAACCCTTAATTTTCGGCCAAAAATTGGAAGGAGCGGAGGCGAAAGGATTGGAACGGCCCGGCTGAACCGGCCTGCGTGTTGGAGCGGTTTAATTTTCAATGGGATAATTGCCGTCCTTTCGATCAAATCCCCGAAGTCTCGCTCTCTTCATCCGTGCCCTAGAGGAGCGACGATTCCAGCGTCGAGCGAAAGGACCAGCGTCGGGAGGAAGGAGCTGCTTAGCCTCATCGTCGGGTGGAAGGAGTGCTCTAAAACCTCCGAATTTGTCATAGTAAGTTGTCTCCCGCCCCGAATTATTTTTTCCTTAGAAGTGGCTATTCCTAAATCGAGCCCTGTTTCCCCCTTCATTTACTGTGAAGATGTCATCGAAGAAGAAAGGTAAGGCAAGTAGCGAGAAAAGCTGTTCTGAAATTTGTGAACGATGAAGCTAAGCAAAGGTTCGAGATGCTTAAATCCACTCCCATGATTTTTGAGAGGGGTTTCGAAATAGAAAAGAGAGCATGGAGTTCACCCTACGCCTTGAAAATTCATGCTATGCAGTGGGAAACCCTTTGTCACCAAAGAACTGAAGCCATTCTTCCATGGGTTTACGAGTTCTACTCGAATGCCAGATTTTCAGAGAACGACACTGTACTGGTTAGGGGGAAGATGATCAGTTTTTCTGCAAGGTCTATTAACGACATGTATGAACTAGGAAATGCGGAAGATTTCGACAATTTAGACTGCCAGGTAGCATCTGAGGTGGCTGCATTAGTGTGTAATTCTCCTGATCCAGAGTGGTCCAAGAAGTCGAAGAATGCTCTGATGTCTACCTCTCTGTCAAGGGAGGCAAAAGTCTGGCTATTATTCATCAATGCTAGTATTATGCCGACCCGACATCTGAACAATGTGACGCTTGATCGTGCCACCCTTATATATCATATCATCAAGGGAAATAAGTTCAATGTTGGGGAGATAATTAGTTCCCAGCTTAAACTGAAAATTCAGGAGAATAAGGTAAGGCAGTTGTGGTTCCCCGTCCTAATCACTGAGTTATGCCGAAGTGTGGGAGTAGGACAAGGGTCAGAAGACTTGGTCACTCATGTTGGTCGGCCAATTACTAAACGGGTTGTTGAAACAAACATTAAGGTAGATGATAAATTTGAAACCGAGAGTGGAAAGCGTAGAAGGAGGAAGATGGGGGACACCCCTTCTTCTTCGAGCGGCAAGCTCGAGGATGTGTTCTGCGGGACTGGAGACGGAGCATCTTTATTCCACATCTTGACCAACATCGAATATCTAAAGTCTTTCCATCATTGTCAACACCGCTATATCCGGTCCCGGCTTGATCGAATGGAGAGGAAGATTGATAACTTGCAGAAAAAGACGAAGCCCCAAGTGGAAGAGGATCCAATTGAGTTTGAGTGCCAGTTCAACGACAGGGGAGCTCTGCTTGATGGAGGTGGGGATTCGCTGGATCCAACAATATATGTAGACTCAGAACAGGACGAGGAAGGAGCAAAGGACAAGGAAAATGATTCTGATGAAAACTGACATATGTTGTCTCCAGATATTTTGTTTACTTTCTTACACTTCTGAACAATAGTTGGCTGGTGTGAGAGGGTACATTTTGGACTATTTTGATATTGTCTTTTTATTTTTCAGATCTGGTGAATGATTTGATACCTGAGTTTATATTTGCTAGGTTGGTCTTTGTGATAGCTCTACTCCCATCGTCTTTGATAGTCTAATTGTTGTTTCTATATATATGCATGCTTGTAAGTGACAGGGCATCATTTTGGAGTTTGGGGTCGCAAGAGGAACTAGCCGAGCAAGAGATTCAAAATTAAACAGACAACAAATCCTCCAGATATTCAGACTTCAGAAATTCTAGGGGAGTACTTCAGTTTCAATTACATTTCTTCAAATTCTTTTATATGTTGAATAATGAGCAGGATTGTGATCACTATTTTGAGATAATCTTGCTAGGGTCTAGTAACAGTGCAAGTGTGGGGGTGATTAGTATTGCCTTCACAAGTTGGGTGAATTGATAAATTGTGATTTTTATGAGCTGGATTCTCACATTAATTAATGAATGAGTTATTCTAGTTGTCCATTGATAATTAATTAGTACGGCTAAACTAACCTGAGAGTTCGGATTTTCAATTTGAAGTTAGAACGATTTTTTTTTGGTAAAGCTCACTTAAGAGTTTCTTTCATGCACCACTTACTTTAATTCACTTTTACTTCCCGGCAATCTTGTATTATTAACTTCTAAAGAGAATTGGGAGGAGTGAGCCAAAGTTGAGTTAACGATGTAAGTCAAGACTTGAGTTTAGGAAGTTAATCCATTTTGAACATCCACTAAATGCTTTGAGCCTTAGTCTTACCACTTTGATATACACCATTCCATGCTTAAATTCCCTATGTTCCTACTAGTTGTATCTTCATAAGTAGTCATTTATGGGTGTTTAATTTTAAAAAAAATGGTTAAATTTCATAGTGATTATGTGACCTAAGTATTTGTATACATACTTGGAATGATCCCTACTGTGATATATAGTAAAAAAAAAAAGGAAGTAAAAAAAAACATCATAGTGATTATGTGGCCTAGGTATGTACACATGTACTTGGAATGATCCCTACTAGGAAAAGAAAAAAAAATAATATATGTTGATAAACCCCATAATATGACAAATTTATTAAGATTACTAACTAGGGAATGTCATTCCACTATCAAAATTATCCATAAATGTCAAACCAAGCCATAGTCAATCCAATTTCCAATTGAACTACTAACTCATGTGGAGACTAAAATCAATAGCTTAGCAAATTCTTATCCTTCCCAATAATTGCAGAGGTTCAATGAGAAAAATTTTGCGGGGGAGTAAATAGTTTTGAAGAAAGCACACACACATCACCAAAATTCTTAATGATGCGTTCTCTTCTTTCGACTATCGGATTTGCGAGATCTGAGCTCTTAGGATTGTAAAGCTTATCAGTTAAGTAAAGCGGAATTCTTGAGTATGCTTTGATTAATTTCTGTGAGAAAAAGGATCATTGAACTCTATCTTGGCAGTTTATCTTTCACCTACTGCAATAGTAAGAATTAACTTGCTAGGGACCAGCAAGGATTTAAGTGTGGGGGTGTTGATAACTTCCAAAACGGAAGTCATCTTTGCCAATATTTCCTATGAATTACTCAATTAAATCAATTAAAATAGGTTTAAATGATATTGAAATAGAAGTAAACTCGTATTTATTTGAGTTGTGGCTAATTTGGTCTTTTTCTGATGGATTTGGACTAGATGCGACGATGGAATGTGCTTGGAAGAAGAAAATTTGGTTAAATATCATAGCAGGCAAAGAGGTTGCAACGTCCGAAATTAAATAGTTGCAACGTCACAACCTCTGTTCAGCAAAGTAAAGCAGCGCAGGTGGGTTGTTGCAACTCCCAGAAATAAAAGGTTGCAACAACCTGATGGCGAGTTTAAAATCGGAAATTTGAAATCTGGCGCTGATTATAATTACGAAAAGCTGCGACTCTTGGGACTCTTGGACAGGATTTATTGGGCGGTTATGGCAGGAAATAAAGGGGGATTGGAAAGATTTTCAAAAAAAAATCAAGAAGGAGAACGGAGAAGGAAAAATCAAGAAGGAGAACCGGAGAGGAGATTTGGTGGAGATAGGGCACACAAGAGAGGGCCGAAAATTACTGTTCACTGGATCCGAAGGAAGAAGAAGCCACGCAACAAATCCAGTTCTGTGCAAGGCTTGGTGACAGCAGTCCTTGTAGGGGAATTCTGGGATATCAATTGGTTGGCTCGTTCTACTTTGAATCATTATGTTTATTGAATCATCTCTCACATTTCTTGTGCTTTTGACCATGATGAACTAATTCGCTTGCGAGTTTTATATGTTGTGAACTATTCGAAGTTTGCTTTAAGGTTTACATGAACGATTGAGTTTAAATTTGGTTTATTTCTTAAATTTTATTCTCTTCTTTAGTGATGATGTTAAGAGATTACCATCTTGTGCTTCCTACTGCGTTCTATATGCGAGAGCTGCGTTCGCAAGTTTCGAGAATTTAATTTGGCTACATATGATTTAGCGTATCGCTATCATTCTAGTTGTGGAATAGAGATCCGTATTTTTATGCGTATGTTTACTTGTGTAGTCTTAATTTAAGGCTACTCACTAAATGTGCATATGGCGATGATGAAATCGAGAGATGCTCATCGCGAATCTAGGATTTCCACAAGATAAAACTAGTGTGAATTCAATTGAATTTTTTTCTTCACAAAAAGCAAACTAAGATTAGGGATCATCATATGAAACTCGTATTTCTCATTATTATATTCTCAACTTAGTTTAGTTTCGTGATTTAGTTTAATTACACTCTTCCAGAACCTTGTGATTTTTGCTTGACTTAGAAGAAGAGATAATTGCTAGTACTCATAAGCTTAGAAAAATTATTGTCTCTGTGGGTTCGACACTCTACTTTCCATTTGATACTTGACGCGACACGTTCACTTGCGTAGCATCTATATAAACATCACAACAAAACGTGCATCAGCAGTCAAGACAAAGAAGTTCATGAAGATCATGATAATGAGAAAAATGAGGATGATACTGCTGCTTAAGAGAAATCTGATGGAAATGAAGGAGATCATACTGATGATCAAATTGATGCTCCTAATCCTCAAGAAGTCCAAGTTGATATCAATGCACACAATGTGCCTGCTAATTCAGCGAGAAATGAAGAGGATCAATCCGATTCTCTTGGTGATTTGCAATGTAAGATTGACACAATTATCTTTAATCTTGAAAGAAGGATAAGTTTAATTCATGATAACTTCCCAGATTTCTTGGATTCAACTGATCCAGAAAGTATGGATGTCCTATCTGAGGGGGAGGATCAAGAGAACTTATCAGATGATGAAGATGTCAACAATGACAATGCCGATGAGATTGATGATGATGGAATTAATGCTGATCACACAGATCAATCTGTCGAGGCTGCTGATAAGAATGATAAGGCTGAGGGGGCATACAAAGATCCCTGCTCTGGATAAGACAGTTTCATCCACCCCTGCAAAGGAGCCATCCACTCTAAATGAGTGTGATAATCAAGCCATAAAAGAGAAAAGCATACCCCAGTGGTAGTTGAACAACAACAATCCCCCTTTGCTGAAGTGCAACCCTCCACCTCTACAATCTCCAATGAACTTATCTTAAGTTCTATTAAGACTCTAATTGATGGTCGTATGGCCTCAATAAAGGAATATATTGATAAGTCTGTTTCTTTAGTCAAGAGTGAGGTGACGTATGAAATACAAGTCATAAAGGAAGAAATGTCCTACCTCAATAGACAGAGTGAGGTGACGTATGAAATACAATTGTTTGATCTTGCTGAAAAGTCAGTGGTAGCTCAAAACACTATTCTAAGATCAATGGACAAAAGTCTGCAACTCTCAGAGAAAGACATGAGCTATGTCAAGAATTATGTCAGCAAAACTGATGAGGTAATAAAGAAGGCCTCAAACCATATTGAAGAGTGTGTGTGGTCTACAGCAACCACAATGATAGGAGAGGCTGAAAAGATGAAGGATGAATTGAAATCTGATTTAGAGAATGTATTCAAAACTCTATCTGGGTCTGTAGCAGCTGCTTCCCAAAGTATAGAACAGCAAGTATTTGAAGAAGCCAAAAAGGGGGAGGAGACCAATGCTGAGACAAACTCTGAGCTTTCCCTCAAGGTTCTGCAAGGAACAAGGATTGCACTAAACCTCCCTCTACTAGATAATCTAAGAAAGGAAGATTTTGACTTTCAGGCTCAAGACAAAATAGCTCAAGATGCTCAACTGGTTGCAAGAAGGAAGAGAGAAGGTGTCTTGCTTGTTGAAGAATTCATGGCCAAGAATAGAAAAGAGCAGACCAAAGACCCTGACTATGAGCATTGAAGTCATGATTCCAAAAGCATAATTCTGAATGCTTGGTCGCACCGTGGTCTGATTTGCAAAAACATTGATAGATATTTCCTGCAGAGGAATGAATCAAGCATCTAGAGAGGAATTCCCTAAGGGAAAGAGTCTTCAAAGAAAATCTAGTAAGAAAAAGGAACTCAAAGAGAATGCCTTCCAAATATATCCCCAAGCTATTCCTCTATTTCAAAAGGCAAGAGAACAAGAAGAAGATAGCTGAGATAAAAGCTACTGCTCCAAAACAGGTGGTTGCTGATGAAGGTGTTGAATGCTCAAGTGCTGCAAAGAAAAGAAAAACATGATCCCGTATTTAGATTTTCATTTGAATCAAATATGGACTGAAAGTTGTATTGACATGTTATCACTAATGAAATTGATTCTTATGTTGAAATGAAATCTTGTGTTATAGGCCAATTAAAGTCAAGCTTAATATTGGTTTTGTATTAATGCTTAATATCTACTGGGGTTCCTATATTTTGTTAAGAATGATATTGTTATGTTCTCATGACTTTTAATTCTGATATTTCACAATTTGTCATGATATAATTATTATGGTTATGTATCTTAGCATTGGTATATGTTCTGTCTTCTTCAAATATGGGAGATTATTGGGAATATTGCCCTCAATGTTCCCTAGATTTGAAGAGGCATCACACTCAATGCTAAGTACATATTGTATTTGATAGGCCCTCTTTTATAACATGACTATGCAAGGTTAGGTCATTCCAAATATTGGAATTATTCTCTGATTTTACTGTCAAAACAGCTGAGACAACAGCCTGGTCTCAGTTAAACCGCTGAGATGCAACCAAAGCCGATGAGAAAGAGTCTGCCTCAGCTGAACTGCATTTAGAAGAAAACCGTTGAGAAGACTATCTGTCTTTGCGGATCCGCTGAGACGAAGTCTGCTCTGTCGCTGAGACTAGAGCCTGTCTCAGCCCATCCGCTGAGACAGATTCATATTTGAATAAAGCCTGACGACATCTGCTTTTGGCACAAGCGGCTAGAAAGCAAGGATAATATTTTGTATTTATGTCCATTTGTGACAGGGCACTCCTCAGAGCCATTGCAGAATGGAGAAGGTATAAAAGAAGATGTTAGGTCATTAAAGAAGGTGTGGAAAAAGATCTGAAAGAAAAGGTTGTTACTGTTCTATTGAAAGATAAACTGCTTCCACAAGATATCTCAATCTGCCTCCTGAAGCTACAAGCAGATTACTGAGATAAGTTAGTTCTTGCTTATTCAATCCAGAAGAACAAGTGGATCTTCTTTCATCTACTGAAGAAGAAGATCAGAAGGAACAAGGCTTGAAGCTACTGCCATTCAGCCATGTTTCAAGACAGCATTTGTTGTGCTTCAACAACAGAAGATTTAAGCTGAAGGTTTAATCTATAATATCCTCTATTGTGTAAGAAAAAATATAAACTCGGTAAGAACTTGTTTGTTCTAAGTGTGTAGGGCTTTGTGCCCGAGTGTGTAAGGCTTTGTGCCTAAGGTTGTAGGGTTGTACTCCCAGCTTGAGTAGTAGGATCTCTGAGAAAATCTGAGGTAGGGCTTCTTGATAGGCCTGAGGTAGGAAATCAGGAGGATTTCTAAGTTGTAGGAGTTGGAGTGCTCTGAGTGGTAGGGCTATTGGCCTGAGGTAGGGTTTTGGAGGAAACCTGAGAGATCTGAGTTTGTCTTGTCTAACATAATGTTAGAAAGGTGTAGAGGGAAAGTGGGTTACCCATAGACACACTATTTTGGGGAACCACTATAAACAGCTGTGTGTTTTCTGTGATTTGCATTTACTTTAATTAATCACTAAACAACTACTAGCTACAAGTAGAAAATTTCAAAGGAACCTATTCACCCCCCTCTAGGTGAGTTAGACTACTACCAAGTAAATTATCACTAACACCGAGCGCTAGCTATGTCGACTAAAAGTATATCGACTTGAAGGTTGATATCGACGTTAAAAAGTATATCGATTGGAAGATTATGTATGTCGCCTAGAGTACTTATGTCGACTTGAAGGCACTTACATCAGCGCTAGCAATAGCGTTAGGTGCTATCATATTGTCATGAAGAGCAGAGGATCGTCTTGACATTACATGTTGACTGGAAGGACATATCGACGAGACTAGGCCTCTCTATTATCATCGCACGTTATTGCTAACACGTCGCACTACCTGGAAATCCTTGCCAGCGATCTGAGTACTCAACGCGGGGACATGGTGGCGGCCATAAAAGGAAATATTACTACTGCCTCTCGGTGTAACATCCTGATTCGAGCTAGACCACTTGTGCGCGTTTTTTTGAGTCGAGTGAGTTGACTCGAGCTCGTGGTGTATTGAGGGCCCGTCTTGCACCTGAGCCGGAGAAGTGCACTCGACGAACGCGGCGAGTACCATTTCTATTCCTTGTCTCGATGTTTACTGTATCGGGATCCGGGCTGTCCGGAGAGTATAATTTGAGCAATAAAACTCGAAGGAGGCGTACCGCCTTGAAGGAATTATAGTGCGTACGTTAGCTCAAATGACACGGTCTGCGAATAGCATATTTATCCAAAAGGCGATATGCAGCAGACGGTCTCGGTATTTACCCCAGTCAGTTTTGTTAGACTCTTGAAGCCTATACGAGTTCAACAAAACTGTCCGCGCTCGATTCTGATGATAATCGGCGAAATTTATTAATGTGGTCTGCGAATATCATATTTATCCAAAAGGGTGAAATGGACCAAACAATCTCGCAATTGACCTCAGTCAGTTTTGTTAGACTCGTAATAATTGTACGAGTTCAACAGATTTATCCGTTTGCGATTCCGATGTCGTTTGAAGGAGTTTTCACGTTTAAGTCAAATTAGGCCGTAAACGCTCCGGAGAGCGTAATTTGAGCAAACGAACTCGGAATCGACATTAGATCGTTCCGGCGGGTGCGTATCGGCGAGACGGTCAAAACGAGCCCGTCCGGGACAAATTATGAGTTCCCTAGAGCGATATGTGAGCATGTGAATGCTAAACCTTAATATTATTATTATTATTATTATATTATAAATTATAATCTTTATATATATATATATATATACACACACGTAAACTTTAGGTTAGAAATCTTACCGATCCCCCTCCCAGCAGCCGCCGTCAAGCTCTCCCCTCCCATGGCCGATGATGGAAATGAGATCCAGCTCCACCAATCTGTGTCCTCTCCTCCTCCGGCGAACTTTGAGCTCCTCCCTCCTCCAAACTCTGGCCTCATCTCCGCCAAGGCCGGCGATCTCCTTCACCTCCGGCAAACTCTCCCCTCCCATGGCCGACTACGAAAACGAGATCCAGCTCTGATGATCCCTCTTCTCCTTGCGGCTCGGGCAAGCTCCTCACGGCGATCAACTCCAGCAACTCCCCCTTCCGTGAGCCTCCTCCCCCAGCCACTCCATTTCTCCACTCACTCTCTAGATCTCTCTATTTCTCTCCAGATCTCTCTCTCTCCCTAGCTCTCTTCTCATTTTCTGGCAAGACAACACCAAAACACGATCCTCCATGGCCGATCCAAGCTAGCCCACCTACTCTCCTCCATGGCCGCCCCTCTACAGGCTCCGACCCAAGCTCCGCCCCTCCTCTTCCATCTCTGGCGAGGCTCACGAGCTATCTTCTCCGCCATTCTCTTCTCCGGCGAGAACACCGCCTGAACACCCCTCGACCTCGAAGCTCCAGGCCGATCCAGCTCCGAACAGCCCGAGCCACCTCCGTCGAGCTCTACTCCGGCAAACTCCATGCTCGACCACCCTTACCAGCAACCCTCTCTCTCTCTCTCTACAAATTTCATGGCCGAAAACCTTGTCGAGCTTCTCCGTTTCAGATCCGGCAAACCGGCGAGCTTCACGTCCGAAAGCCAAAACAGCCCACTCACAAGGCCGGCACCTCTTCGAGATCCGATTCGGCGAGGTCCGGATCGGCAAGATCCAACCATGACCGGGAGCGGCGGACAAACGCCGCATACGCGACTATTGGGTAGCATGCATGGACACTCGGTGAGCTTCCTCCCCTCTCCCTTGGTGCTAGTTTCCTAGATCACACTAGGTGAGATATCGATCTCAATAGAGTCGATTGGAGAGCAAGCCGTGAAGAGACGGCCTGAAATTAATGTTCCGGGTAAATATTCCGGCCACTTCCGACCGCTAATACGTCACCCGTCGATGTACCTCAAAGCGAGGAAGGTGGTGGCGGTGTTAGACGGTCGGTTTGGGGTTTTTGGTGGCCGACGAAGAGATGTGTTATATTTCAGGTTGGGCAGATCGCAGCCCTAGGCTGGAGGTAGACGATGAGGTGATCGTCTGATGTGCTTAAGATGTGTGCTAGTAATTTTATTTTAATAACTGCAATTTTCTTTCACTCTTGCATAGCCGAGTTTAAAAAGAATTTTATGTTTAGGGCACCTCTTGTTTTAGTTTTAATCATAACTTAGAAAACTGACCTAAGAATAATTAGTGGGTGTAATCACCCCTAATGGCCCCAACCTTTTGGTGGCATGTAGTTATGTATATGAGTAGCCTCTGTTTGAATTTTGAGGACAATTGGAGTTCATCTTAATGGTGAATCCCCAAGGGGTATTTTGATGCCCTAGGTTTGAAAACCACTTAGCCTTGGTGGCTTGTGGATTTCGGAGCTTAACCATAAGGGCTTATCCAAATCCAGTGGTAATAGGGCTTAGGGATTGTGTAGGGTCTTGCTCATCATCAATGGGTGATTGGAGCAATGGAGACCAAAAACCCTAGCTCATACCTCTAAAATTACTTAATTGCCCTTTTGGGCCTTAATGAAGCAACTAGGACCTAAACACATATTTAGATAACCAAACGTCATCCCTAGGTAGGGAATAATGCTATAGGGCTAGGATAATCATCATGAGACTTGTTAGAGGCACATAAGTATTTTTCTCCCTAATAAATGAAATTGCCACTTTTTCCTTAATAAAATAAAATGCAAGGTCATATGACCTCGTATGACTTTGATATACTATCAGTGGCTGAACTAGGGTGAAATAAGGCTATGGTAATTTTGTTATGAGTTATGGAAGCATTATTACTTGTATAGGAAGTTTTAAGTGATTGCTAGCTTAAGGGAATTTAATCTTTTAAAAAATCAAATCATGGGGCTATGATGTGATACTTGGTTATCTGTAGTTTTAGGTTAATATATGCCCATGATAATTGTTTGGAAGCTTGTTGAATTTTATTTCTTGTACCCCATGTAGAAATTGATAATTGCCGCCTTTGGATGTTTAATTATTTTAAAATACCAGAACACATGGTAATGACACAATCTTTTGGCAGTGGACTCTAGGTCCCCATTTGGACACCTGGTAATTTTTGTAGATTTTTCAGAAGTGAATTGCTATTTTTCCTAATTATAGTGGCATTTTGGTATTTATACAATTATGATGATGTAGTAGGCCAAATGACATCCTAGGGTCATGATACTCAGTGAATCACCATGATATGGAATATTATCTTATTGATAATTCTCATGAAGTATGAAGAAGCATTTTGAGGGTAGTTCATGTGTAATGTGACTTAAAGCCTTAACTACTTAAAATTATATTAAATACCGATTTAATATGGAAAATTATGGAAATTGGAACATATCTTACTAAGGTCAGAGAGATCCTAGGATAATTATTAGAGACCTTGGTGATGACTTTTTAGAAGGGTTCCCTTATGGGGTTGATGGTTAGTTCAAATTAGTGGTCTGCATATAGTAAAAACAGAATTTTGAGTTTTAGATAATTCAGACCACTAAGTAGTATTTAGAAGTTGTATACAATCAGTAATTGAGTTATAGCACACAAGGACTCAAGGAGGGTCAATCCTAGGGTTACTTGTGGGGTGGTGTTAGCGTTAATGTAGAAGGAATGAAGGTACGCCCAACCCGATTAGGTGGAACGGGAAATGAGCTAAGTCACTTTAACTATATGAAATGATGAAGGGTGAACCAAATGTTAACCACCAACCAAAGTAATTGTCTTGAGGAGGATGGTGGGGTTGTGCCCATTGCGTCCCCTAGTACCGATGAGAGCCCTTCACCGGGTGTACCTCGGGAAGTCCAAGATTAACCCTAAATTGCAATAACAATTAAAGAAGGCAAGAGTAGCCATAGTTGGGTAAGATTGGAGTTATGTATCTCCTCCCAGTTGCGGGAGTGGCAGGATTATGGTGCCCGGTTAGTCGAGCGGGAACCTCGAGGGGATGATTATTCCGGTAACTTTCTCAGAAATGTGGCAGGTCTTCGGTATTAAGCAGGTCATCACTCCGACCGCGGTACGTTGACTTAGCGGGTGTGTAGGGGTTTAAGGGGCCAGCTTGGCTGCGTGTCGGGACGACAGTTCCCCGAAGACACCTCTCACTTGGCTCACAGTCTGGTGGACTCCAGCAAAGAGTACGCAGAGCTTCGCAGTTGTTTAACGTCGAGACGTACGTGCGGTCTAGGCCTGGTAGAGTGTATACCCGCCTACGAGTGGACAGCCCAGTCCGCTACCACCGTGTGTCACAGCGGTGGGTACCCGAGAGGTTGACTTCCTTTCAAACAGAGGGAACTACAAAGGTCTATGCGCATAGAGTCGTGTGTGTGAGTTTCATTGCATAAAACATTCATGGCATAGCATAACATACGCACTTGCGGATCCTCATCATATAAATTAGTATGGGCTCTTTTATATGATGAGTTATAATTCCTGGAAATCCTAACTTATAAGTTTGTGTGTGCATTCATATAAGTTAGGGTACGAGATTGATTACTTGTCGCTACTGTTCTTACTGCCTTGCTTTACCTGCTTTACTTACTGTTTGTTTACTGTTGTACACCTTTATTATACTCCTGCTTATACATTATTAGATTAGCCCCTTTTACACTTGTGTAGCTTAGAATTTGTGTATACATTAGTTTACTTTCCCCGTCACCTGCTTTGTATATTACTGTTATATTGCAGCTTTTCTTCCTTTCCTTCCGCCCGGTGCCTTGGAGTCGCCGGGGGAGCGGATGGGAAGCCACTTAGTCTTTATGACTAACGGTTGCTACGTCCCTCTTTTTAGGAGCACATTCAGTGGTATAGCATCGTTCAACACCGGAGGCCAGCCAGGTCAGGTGTGCAGGCCTGGGGTTTGTAGTACCTTAGCTGCCGTCAGTGACAGAGGCGGGTGAATGTTTTGAGATGTAGCCCTTGGGGCATTTAGCTGGTTACTCTGATGATTTGCAGGAGCTTGTGTAGCTTTCTGCTTTTCTCTGTACTGTTTTGGACTTTATTACTTATTGTAAACTTATGACTTTAATGCTTTCTATTATTGATGGGTTGGCGCTGTTCAGTTGGTTTGGCCGGCAGGATAGGCGTCTTGCGGTACAGGTTAGCCCGTGTGCTGACGCTACCGCAAGGCGGCTGTTCTGGGCATAAGACTCCCCTCGACCGTGTTTGGTGTTCCGGGAGGGGGATCTTACACTCGGTAGCTTATACCGCTTCACGGTAACCATGGTTTACAAGGAAAGAACCACCACCTTCCTTATCTGTCGATGACCAGCTGTGCATGCGCCTAATCAAGCACTTATACTGTGTCGTGCTTGCACTACCGCTCCGCGCTAACAGGCGGCTAAAAGGAAAGCTCTACTGTCTTCCTTACATGGAGCAGGACTGTTGGGAGATATTGCCTACCGCCGCGCAGTAACCTTACCACCGACGGTAGCTTACTTAAACTCCGTATAAAAAGCGATTTTCTTTCTCTTGAGTCATGAGATATGAAGTAGCGTTTCTAATCCGTCTCTGGAGCAAGGAACTGCCGACTGAAAAGAAGGAAAGAGAGAAAGTGCAACCCCTTGTTCAAAGAAGAAGAACTCTGGTAGAGCGCATACGGGAATGACAATCTGAAGATGATCGAGCGTCCGAGGAACGAGAATTATAAACGCCGATCAGTCCCCGTATCCGGAGAAAAATCTTTGGAGGGAGCACTTGTTTTACAATAATTATTTTCTCTCTTGTATTTTTATCTTTTAATTACTTTGTGTGTGGAGGACAATCGACTGGGGAGGTCGTCAGATTCCGGGGAAGATTTCATGCGTAAATCGTCCGTGATGGTGTCTAGACGGTGGAGGTCTAGCAAGGGCTTGAAGACCTCGGGAGAAGGGGGAGAGTGTCGTCTCGAAGACCATCGGGAACAAGGGAGAGAGTCAACCGGTCCTCAGGGGGGGAGGGTCAATATATAAACCAAAAAGGAAGTTCTATTCACTACCTTAAATCTCTCGCGTCATGGAGATCCAGTTTTGTAATTGTAAACATAACCTTAAGATTATAATGAATTTGATATCACTTGTTTTGATTTACAATTGCATGTGACTCCTACTGATTCCCGGCGTCTTTGTCGTGTGCACTCTGAAATGATCTTCTGTATGCCAAGAATACAGTTTTTGTTGACACCATCGGTGGCAACCCTATCGCCCTGCACTAGCTTCCAGAAAGCGTATTCCTGCTACAGAAAGTTTTTAAAACCTTGACTAATCACTGAAAACCTTATTCAACCCCTCCCCCTCTAAGGTTGGCCACATCTCCAACAAAAATCCCCTCTACGACACATCCGAGCATCTACCTCCGGCATCAATGCAGAGCGACGACCTCTGGAGCCAAACAACGAGTTAGCCCAACCGTTAAGAGCGTACAAAAGTCCCTCTAAGCCACATCCGAGCATTTGCCCCTGACATCAACGCTGAACGACGACCTTCGGAGCCAAACGACAAGTTAGCCAACTGGCAAGAGTGGACAAAAGTCCCACTACCCACCACCCGAGCATCTACCTCAGGCCTCAACGTCGAGCGACAACCTCTGATACCACCTCAAGCAACAAGCAAAAAGACCCCTGGTAAAGGCGAACAATGGTCCCTCTATGCCTCATCCGAGCGTCGACCTCTGGCACTAACACCGAGCGATGACCTCCGACGCTCACACCAAACATCAAGCTCGTAATCAAGTGATGACATTCGGTGCTAATGCTGGGTAGCGCGCATAATTAAAGCAATGATCCCTGGTGCCAACGCAAAATAGCAAGCTCAAAGCATAAATACCGAATTTCGGTATCCACGCAAAGTAGCAAGCTTATGATCGAACAAAATGTGAAAGTTCGCCCAAGCAAACTAGTAAAACGACCTGCAAAAAGAATGATTACGACCCATAACTTTAAAAAAGACTCGCATGCCCAAGAATAGGTTGTCAACAAGAAAAATTTCCGGGCTCACTCTTTACAAATCGCGAGTCCCGAAAATTAGGGGGCATTTGAAGTGGTTTCCCTAAAATTCATTCGAGTCATGATGGTTTTCAAGATCATGACCTCAACCAGATCGCCAAAATGTACCGACTCGACCGCACAAAACCTCGCCCCTAACAAAGCGGTCCTAACAACTGAAATTCAGCGGACGCGTGAGCAGATCGTGCACCTGCCCGCGCACGCCTGCATGCATGCCCAGGCCATGCGTGCATATGTCACGCACGCATAGGCCGCGTGCATATAGGCCAAGCGCACAAAGATAAAGCGAGCACAACGGCCACGCATGCTCAGCGATCGCGCGCGTGCGCACAACAACCGTTTGCGTGTGCAGGATGTACGAGAGCACGGTGGTAGTGCACACGCGTAGGCTGCACATGCACAGGCTGCACATGCGAACAGTGGTCGCTCGCCCGCGCGCATAGGCTTCACACATGATGTGCGCCCCTGCATACAAGCCCCTCTTCCACGCGCCTCTCCGTCGCAGCCCCCGTCCCGCTAGCAAACTTGCCCGGGCCGCCCGAATTGCTTGGGCCGCTCGGGGGGCATGACCGTCATTTTTCAAAAATATGGTGATCTAGGTGACCAGAATCGTGCAACCTCATTCGTTAGTTCAAATTCCTAGAGTGCACAATTACCAAGGTGCCCCTCAAAAAAGCTATAAATAGGTCACCGAGCCTTCATTTGAATACAAGCAACCAAGAAGAGAGAACTCGCTCAATCGAATACTTGGAACTTTGGTAGCTCTCTTGCTCAAGTGTTCACTCTGCACGCTCTCTCGCTCAAGTTTGGACTTCGCTCAAGTTTGGATTTCGCTCAAGTTTAGACTTCGCCTACTCCAATGTCTACTCCAGTGCCTTCTCCGGCGTCTACTCTGGTGCCTGCTCCAGCATCTACTCCGGTGCCTTCTCCAGTGCCTCCTCCAACGCCTGTTCCAATACCTGCTCTAAAAGCCGCTCCTGAGAGCGCCAAGAAATACTTTGCTTCTTTTTCTCCTTCAAGTAATTGTAATCGGAGTGTTGGTATGTCACTCTCTCGAAGATTCTAACACTTGTCACATCAAACAAATTAGTTGATTTGGACGGCACCGAACCGACCCTGTGATTTTTCACTTTCCGGGTTTTACCGCGTAAAAAGTCTTGTCGTCTCTGTTGTTGGTTCTCATTTGACTGTTTTAGCGCTTGACTCACTCTCAAGTTAAGGTGGTTCGATTCTTCTTGACCGGGAGAGCGCTAAGCAACCCACAACACTTTTTTTGCCTTTTTGAATAACCCCAGTTTGAAACCATTGATCCCCAAAAAGTTGTTTTATGTCAAATTCAAACTGCAAGGAGGAAGCCACATTTAAGAACACCAGTTTATCTCCATCTCCACCATCCACCGCCCACCCAAACAAGTCCGTCTCTCAGTCATGTAGAAGAGAACTTCGTAGACAAAAATGACGAACAATTTTCGCTAGATCACAAAAGAACGGTTATCATCATCGCTGCTTCTTTTCGAAGGGCCACTTCAAGGAAGCTAATAAATAGTGTCCCCATTGTAATGAAAAAGCACGATACTAAAGTGTGAAGCTTTCATATTACACCTTTTTCCTCTCTAACCCCTCGTTCTGATTTTGTTCTGGAGGATTATCAAAAAAATTCAACCCTCAACATTTGTGATATTGTCCGCTTTGATTCTGCTCAACTCATACCAAACTGAACCTCATGACGGTTCTATCATTTAAGAAATGACCCGCAAGTACTTCCCATAAGTTCATCTAGGCTGAGCTCGCCTCCTAACCCCTAATTAATTAAGAGAGTTGATATTAGCAGTCTGGAACTGACTATTCGCAGTCCATCGCTATTCGTAGTCCATAAATTTTATTTGTAGTCCAAAATTATATTTGCACCCCACTCCCATCCCAAATAAGTTAAACATTTTGCTGATTTATTAAGTACTAAAAGCCTAGAGAAACATATTAAAGACTCAAACAATTTAAAAACCTAACAGAAAAATAAGTTAAATGCCATGCATAGATGAATTAACTCTAAACCAAGTTAAATGTCTTGCTCTAACTAGAAAACTGACTTCTTTTGGGGGATTTTCGCTGGATAATTTCTTTTTTTAAGGTGAATCTAAGAGAGGAAAGATGACGCGACGGATAGAACTACGGCTAGAGTTTAGGCAACGAGAGAGAGAGAGATGGAGAGGAGAAGGTTATTCGATGGGGTGCGATTAGTAAGAATTGGACTGCGAATATAATTAGGATTATTACAAATTTTGGGGTGCGAATAGCAAGAATTGGACTGCTAATATCAACTCTCTTAATTAATACTCATAGTACATCTTTACAAAATTAAAACTATAAGATTTATTGTTACCATTACAACAAATAAGTGGACAAGGCGGAGCTTACGTGTCTAAACCAAAAAATATATTTTATGAAGTAAACATCTAAAGGACCACGTCTTAGCGAGAATTGGACTGCGAATATAATCAGGAATATTACAATTTTTCGGGTGCGAATAGCAAGAATTGGACTGCTAATATCAACTATCTTAATTAATACTCATAGTACATCTTTAAAAAATGATAAAACTATGAGATTTATTTATAAGCGAAATCGTTACCATTACAACAAATAAGTGGACAAGGCGGAGTTTACGTGTCTAAACCCAAAAAATATTTTATGAAGTAAACTTCTACAGGACCACGTCTTAGCCTACTACTTTAAGTGTGAATTCCAAGCACACAATTAACAAATAGTAAAGTTGATGAAGGTACAGTTTTAATATATACATCACTGCCTTCTCTTCAGTTTCTTTATATATTTTTTTTGTAGAAAAAGAAACTATTTTCTTACTATAAGCTTCCATTGATCTCAGATCTTGGTCATAAGGTGCTTGAGTTATTATTATAATATTATTAATTATTCCATGTAATGGGGAGAATGGAATCAAATCTATTATGATGCAACTTCATGCTGCCCTTTGCATTGATTAATGATGATTTGCTTCCAATTATTAGCATCCAAAGTTAACATATCATGATTTTATTATTTTGATTTAAATGACATTTATTGTTCTTTTTATTGAAATTGATCAAAAGAGAAAAATAAAGTTCTTTAGGGTTTAGGGTTTCATCAATGTGATTGATGCTAGGGTTTCATCATTTGTTTTAACAAATTAAACTTTGCTACAAAGTAAAAATTGCTAATAAATAATGTGTGAGGTAACTCTCGCTAGCCGTCTTAATTATTTGTAATGGAGATTATTTATATTTATAAATTTTGAGGAGAGATCTATCATTCCATCCCAATCAAAGTTTATTGCGATTGGTAGGGAGTTTGGTTCTGCTGAAGTTGTGTAACTGAAACGTCAAGGTAATCGTTCTTCAAATTAGAACCATAATTTTATTTAGTTTGACTGAATCCTATTCTAGTTTCAGTCTAGCATAATCTTTGGAACTGTCGTTTCTACGGTTCCGTTTCAATATATAAGAACCAGACTCAAATTATACATTAGTGGATCGGTCCGGTTCAATGAGGTTCCGATTTGGTTTCTATTCCTACTCAGTGAACATGACTAGATGCATGTGATAAAATGGTAAACTTTTGACTTCTACACCACTTTAGAATATTAGAGGCTACATCATTTAGAGAAAAGTAAAAAATAGAATATATTATATACACAAAAATTAAGACTATTTTATAAAAAAGAACTTAAATTAAATATATAACAATTCATTTATGATTAACTATTCATTAAAACTAACCAAGGAAAAACGGAACAAAATAGTGGCATGCAACATGCTACTGGTGAAGGAGTGTGTTTCAGAGGCTTAAATAATAATAATAAATGGGTTGTTGTTCAGTTCTGCATTGTTCCGTTTTGCTTTCTGTCCGGATAATAAAGCGAAGGAACTACGCATGAACCATTGTTGTTCACGGTTCCAAAATTAAACCGAATCAAAATAATTCACAAGCGGTTCGATCCGATTCTACGCGATTCCAGTTCAATTTACGATTTCCAATTCTAAGTGACAGCTATATATATAACACCGTGCTAGGGTTGCCTACTCTTGAACTTCACACAGCCATTTTTGAAAGCATCAAGAATCATTGGTGTCATAAATACAATGAACACAGTAGATATTATTCATACACAAACAGCCTGATGTGGTCCTAATTAATAATTTCTAAATAGATAGAAACTATAAAGCGTGCCTTTAATTATGAGGCTATGCTTTTGTAGAAAGGAAGAATTTTAGTGTTGATGGTCCAGTGAGGGGGTGTTTTTCTCCTGTGGTCGCTTATTTGAATTGAAATCGCTTGCTCGGATATAAGTAGATGATGCTTCGTTGGGAGAGAGTTTGACTGAATCTTGGCGACGAGCAGAAAGACAGAATATTTTAGTTCACGGCAACTGTTGATGATTGAGGCGTCATGTTGCATGAACCATTTCTTTTTATGCATTCTGTGATGTTTTTTGCGCGGGATTAGCCAGATGTCCATCACAATGAGAGTTACGCTATATATACTTGTTACGGTATAAGTGTCGAGCTCTAAGTGGGAGCCATTTTGAGATACGTGACCTCCTGAAAAATACTCGTACGCTATTTATGAAAAATGATAAAATATAAGGAACCAATATAATTGGTCAAAATAGATAATGCCTCAAATAGTGTAGATGATCATTACACATATATAGTGCACACCATATTAAGTGCTCAACATTTTTTTACTTTGATTTATTAAAAAAAATTTGCATTTTTTTGGTAGACAACAATTTACTTTGATTTGTGAAAAGGACCCACTTTGCAATATGAACTACATGTCATTAGTTGTGTATTTATATGTAACAAATTGTATATTAGGACAATTAAACAGCTTAGACTTTACAATTATGCCAAAATAACCAACCAAACTTCTAAAATAATTTTTTCATAAAATATCATTTGTATCTTTTTTGAGGGTGTAATATACGATCGTTTATTATAATTACAAAAATACTTTAAACTAGTATTTTACAATAATAAATTATTGATTCTAATTGAATCTATATAGCATGCTTTTAGGCATGGATAGATTCAGGGGCGGATTCAGAAATTTCAACAAAAGCAGAACAAGCATAATCTTTCTCCAAACAAAAAAAAATTTGAACACTCAATCTTATTGGACTCGTTTTTTCATCACTCGGCCACTATTTTTGACTTGTAAGTAATCAAAATTTACGAGAAATCAAAATCAACTAACTATTTTGCAAAAAATATATATATTCTTTCCTATTTTTAAGTGCCTTTGACATCAAAAATGGATGCCCCAAATTTTTATTTATTGAAGTCATATATTACGTATATATGTATTTATTTATTGAAATTTAATATTCATTGAACATACAAATTTAAAATTGAGCTGGCGAAAATTTTTTACAATTTGAATTCATTTAAACACATTAATGTTTATTTTTGTACAGGATGAAAATTTATAGGCGTGTTATTCAAAAAAATATATCCAGTACTGATGAGTTGTAATCTATTATGAAGAGAAATCTGGGCTGCGTTTAGTCGAAAACCCCACTCCCCACTAAGATAGTGGAGGCATGGGCAAGAAGGAGGAGAAAAATCACCCAAAACCGCTGCAGAACCGCCCGAGAACCACCGCGCGCAGCAACTCCGTGCGTTATCGCGCGCGGTACAGCCACGCGGTAGCGCACGCGCGCGGTCCCGCGCGCGCGCAACTGCGCACGGTGCCGCGCGCGCGCAACCGCGCGGTGCCGCGCGCGCGCAACTGCGCGCGGTGCCGCGCGCGCGCAACCGCGCGGTGCCGCGCGCGCGCAACCGCGCGGTGCCGCGCGCGCGCAACCGCGCGGTGCCGCGCGCGCGCAACCGCGCGGTGCCGCGCGCGCGCAACCGCGCGGTGCCGCGCGCGCGCAACCGCGAGGTGCCGCACTCGCGGTGTCGCGCGCGCGCAACCGCGCGGTGCCGCGCGCGCGGCAACGCGCGGTGCCGCGCGCGTGCAACCGCGCGGTTCCGCGCGCGCGCAACCGCGCGGAAACGCGCGGTGCCGCGCGCGCAACCGCGCGGCACGCGTGGTACTACGTGCGCAACCGCGATGGTACTGCACGCGCGCGCGGTATCGTGCACCCACAATCGCGTGCGCGGTACCCCTCGCCTGCCGTGCGCGGCACCCAGCACGTGGCCGCACGCCTGCGTCCGCGCACGTGTTCGGCGCCGGCCGCTCCCCCTCGCCTCATGCCGCCCGTTGTGCTCTTTGCGCAATCCTTGCGAAACCCCGATCGCACTAGTAATGCTAAGTCCTTAGCATACTCTTGACCATCGTGCACTTGAACATTGCAAAGTTCATTGCACGCGCCGATTGCTAACTCCATTTTCTCTCTTAAGATTACAAGATTTACGCGTTCCAATCAGGAACGTCAACTTCCCGAACTACCCGAACTGTCCGAGGGGCGAAGCCGTCATATCCAAAAAGTGGCAATCCGTGTGCTTTTAACCAACGGACGAGATCGGCCCGTCAGGTGGTTACGGTGGTTACAACGACGAAATTACCGGGTCGCCCCCGGCCAAGTCTATAAAAGGGACTCTGAATCCTCATTTGAAGGGATCTGGCATTTTGCATCAGAGAGAGCTCCTTGAAGATTTCCTTCGAAGATCTCCTTCGCGTTCGGAGATCTCCTTCGCGGTTCGAAGATCTCCTTAGCTTCGTGATTCGAAGATCTCCTTCGTCACTTGAAAATCTTCTTCGGACCTTGAAGACCTCATGCAACA
The DNA here is from genome assembly GCA_033032865.1 of Dactylorhiza incarnata. Taxonomy (NCBI): domain Eukaryota; kingdom Viridiplantae; phylum Streptophyta; class Magnoliopsida; order Asparagales; family Orchidaceae; genus Dactylorhiza; species Dactylorhiza incarnata. Next base: position 6,648,342 of record JAWHQI010000072.1, read on the forward strand.
CCGAGACACTTAGTTTCTCTGAGAGGTGGCCAGTCACCCTCGGAGAATTTTCTTCAACTACAATTGTAACGAGAAGCGGCATGTCGCTCTCTGATCTTGTAACTTCGCTTATAACACTCTAACACTTAGTGAACTTTGGCTGACACCGATCAGGCTACGTGGTTTTTCACCCTTTCCGGGTTTTCCACGCTAAAAACGTTCTCGTGTCACTTATTAGTTTACTCTTTGAATGTTTGCACGCTCGGTTCGCTTCTGAGCTAAGGTGGTTCAATTCGACCGGTCTACCAAAGCACTTGAGCGACCCGCAACAGTTTGGCGCCGTTTGTGGGAAAGGTGTTCCCCAAACTCTGCAAAGACTTTTCGAAGACAGTATTCGCCTCATAGCAATACTCGTGACTAACAACAATGGCAAGAAGAAGTGCTCGCACCACCGATGGGTCCATTCCAGGAGGACGCAATGATCCTGCTCCCTCTCATTCACTCATCAACGCACCTCCCGCCGAAGAGATCCTGTTAGCACCTGTGGCCGCGCTAGAAGGGCGCGTGCACTTGATGGAGGAGCAGCAAACTGAAATGTTGGCCCTCCTCAGAAACCTCGGAGCCCAGCAAGCTCCCGTCCCGCCTGTCGCTCCGGTCATCCAACCCCCCTTGATCCCAAACCAGGCTCCATTGGGGGAGGCTGCTCAAGAGGAAGAAACGTACGAAGAAGAATACTCAGATGCTGCCAGCTCCGCGCATCCGGTCCGCCCCGCCAGGGGAGCTAGAGGAGAACCCCCTTCACCATCAGCAAGGAGGGGTAGTAGTCAAACAAGCCATAGGAAGGCCCACTCGCGAGGAGATCCGCGATGTGATAGCTAAAGAGTACGGACAGGTCGGACGCCGGGGCATCTTCGCTCGTCGCCCCCTACGTTGCGGCTCCCTGCTCATACAACAAATCTTCAACCATCCAATTCCGCACAGTTTCAAGCTTCCCAACATCGAAACATTTGATGGGACGGATGGTCCGCTCGAACACATCAACCATTTCACCACAATTATGAGGATCTATAACGCCGCTGATCAGCTCCTCTGTCAAGTGCTTCCGGCAACACTCAAGGGGCAGGCGTGCACTTGGTTCCATTCTCTGCGGGATGGATCCATCAATAACTTCACTGAGCTAGCCCAGCAATTTACAGATCAGTTCGTCGTCAGCCGAAGAATTGTCTGAGATCCCTCACATCTTTCTGGGATTCGCCAAAATGAGGGAGAGACCCTAAAGGACTTTTTCCGTCGCTTCACCGCTGAGGCGCGACAAATCCCAGCGGTTGATCCCGAGCTTCTGCATGGCGTTTTCCTAGGGGGACTCCGCCCAAGCGGCTTTTACTCCGCTCTGATGAGGGAGACAGTACCAAACTATCCAGATCTCGTACACCGCGTAGAGGCACAAATTGCGGCCGATGAAGCGATCGAAGCTCACCGCCGACAATTCGAAGGAGTAGTAAAAAGAAAGAGAGAAGAGCCAGCCCCGAAGAGGCAAGAGGAGCGCCAGGGGAATGTACGTTAGCAAGACCATCCTGGGAACATGCCCCACCGAACCTACCAAGAGTATGCACCGCTCAATACTTCCCGCACGAATGTGCTCTACGCAATACAGGACAACCCGGCGCTGCAAAGGCCAAGAGATCTCCCTCAAGGTAGGGGGGACAAATCAAAGTACTGCGAGTTCCACCGAGGCGCGGGTCATGCCACCGAAGAGTGCATTAAACTCAAAGATGAGATAGAACGTCTCATCCGACAAGGCATCCTCGGGAGGATCTTACAGGACCAGATGCGAAATCCGCCAACAAATGGAGGAAGAGAGCAGCCGCCGGCTCGTCAGGGCGCACCAGGAGACAGGCAAGTGGTTGGGGTAGTGGAAACCATCACTAGTGTTCCGTTCCCCACCATAAATTCCATCGCCCAACCATCAGAGACGATCAGCTTCGGAGATGAAGATTTACAAGGACTGCTCATTCCGCACCAAGATCCATTGGTCGTCAGCGTAGAGATTGGCAACCCCGGCTTCTGCGTCAAACGGATACTGGTAGACAACGGCAGCTCCGTCAACGTCATGTTCATGACCACTCTCCTCAGCATGAAGATCCTACCTGAAAACCTCCAACCAACTTCTGGTCCAATCTACGGCTTCAACGACAGTCCGGTCCCGGTTAAAGGAACCATCACTCTCCCTGTTACCCTAGGAGATTTCCCAAGGCGGGCTACCCACGAGGTGCAGTTCATGGTAATCGAGACAGAATCGCCTTACAACGCAATTTTCGGTCGACCACTGCAGGTCCTATTCGGAGCTATCTCGTCCATCCCACACCTCGCAATGAAGTTTGTCACCCCAGGAGGAATCGGAGTTGTCCGTGGAAACCAGGAAGCAGCAAGTGCGTGCTATCTACAGCAGATGAAGCCTGGACAAGGAGCCGCACTGTGCGCCACCGCATCAAGAACTTGAAGCCCCAAAAGGAGCTAGGAATCGGGCAGAAATGTCTTACTATATTCCAAACTCGTCAAATCGTCTCTAAGAACTCTTGTTTGTAATAGTTATTCTAGAAAAGTCGTGAGCCTGCGCTTACGCAAAAACTATTGTGTGTTAAATTTTGAAATGCTTTATTTGCTTCAAGTAATGCTATTCAAACACAGTAAAGATCAAATGCAAGCAACCCCAATTGTTGTAATATCAACGACATCCCCCAGGTTGGTAACGCCCCACTACTCAGCTCGAATCGCTCGCCATTCGCACACGTAGCAGGTTCCGGCACCATCTGGGTCTCGTCCTATAAACCACGTCGCCCGAGCCTGCCCCCCTCGCGCTCGCAAACAGTTCGAAGCGTTTTCCCTTCACCGCAACTATCAACGACATCTCCCATGTCGGTAATGTTGGATCTTACGGCGCCCTTAGAGGGGGGTGAATAAGGAAATAAAATTCTTTCTATAATTTTCAAGATAATTACTAAATTGTTTTATAATGAAGGAGATTGAAATAAACAATTTAGATTTAGAATTGAAAACTTAGAACACAATATAATAGAGATTACGCCAAATGATAGAAATCAAGTAAACACAAAAGAGATATGATTATATTATATGAAAAAGTGTTTACATAAATTTGATTTCTATATCGCTAGAAATCGGAGGCGTACAAATGTAAATTTCTTTTTGTTTACCAATCCTTCTCCCAAGGATCGGAAGGCTATCACTTGTCTCTCCCTAGACCAAGCCCAATCCTATCCTCTAGATCTTCCCAAGATCTAGACGTAGCACACAAGGCCACGATTTCCCACCAAGCCACGCAAGGACTTGGACGCTCCGCACAAGGAAGCGATTTTCCCCTAAGCCACGCAAGGACTTAGACGCTCCGCACAAGGAAGCGATTTTTCCTACCAATACAAAGTTAAATGTATATAAATGAAAATACAAGATAAAATAAGAACTCCCTAGAAATTCAGATCTCTGAAAGGAAGGTTGAAGCCTCGAGATGATCCTTGATGTAGAAGCGTGTTCGATCTCGTCTTCAATTTCAAACCTTCTCAGCATAAATGGGAGTTCATGAGGTTCTGGAGCTCTCTGGATGGAATGCACTCAGGAAGGGACTTGAAATTCTTAATTGGTTGTAATGCACGAACACAAGGTGTCAATTTATAGAAAATCGCTGTCGGAAAATTCCGACAGTGACTGTCGGAAATTTCCGACAGCGTTAAACTGCCGCTGGAGTGGCGTCGTGTGGGTAGTTGCTGTAACCGTCGAGCTGTCGCCTGGGCGACATCGCTGTCGGAATTCCGACAGCTCAAAACTGCCTTTCGTCGTGCTGCCGTGGAGGGAAGTAGTTGTAACTTCTCTGCTGTCGCCTGGGCGACAGCGGCTGTCGGAATTTTCCGACAGTGAAATTTCCGATATTCAAATTTAGCTCCAGCCTGTAGATTTAGTCGTTCTCATCTCCGAAATGGGGTGGCACGTTCTGTAACTCTTCCTGAATTGAAAGTTATGGCCATTTTAAGATCAGCATACAAAACTCATCCAACCTGAGACTTGTCGTTCTCGGATCATGCCCATGAACGAGGACTTGTCTCCTCATTGAACCTGTACAACCTGGCCACTATAAACACACAAAAGACTAGATCAAATACATCATGGTATTTGTTATTCTCAAACCAAGAGATGCGGAAAGCAAGCTCCAACAATCTCCCCCTTTTGATAATAACAAATACCCATATGAGAAATTAGTGAGTTTATAGATAAGTGCGATAAAAGATATGCATGAATAAAAGGTTTACTGCGTGATAGATTTTACTCCCCCTAAATATCTATGTCACTAGATTTCTCATTTTATTCTCCCCCTTTTGTTATTACCAAAAGTGGGTTGTCATGATCGAGCAATATCACTCCCTCTACATAGACGCTTTTCATGAAAACTTTTTAATATACTCCCCCTAAATTGTATTCTCCCCCTATATGTGTGCTCCCCCTAAATTTTATAATTAATTGCAATGGTGCATTCTGAAAAATTGAGATTAGTAAGAGATTTCTTGAATTTATATTTCTCTCCTTTTTTTTTGATATTATCAAAAGTTATTTTGAAATAAAGAATGAATAATTATGAAGAAATAATAAATATGAGAGTATATAAGAGTAATAGATTTTATGTCGAGAAGAAAAATAGAATGCAATCAAAAGCTTGTTAAATACTACTTGTTGAGAAAAATATAGGCATGATGTAACATAAAGTAGTAAGCAACATAGTTAACATGATAAAGTAAGCATTCTATTTTAAGATACCACTCGCTTAAAGGAAAACACAGTGTTAAAAATAATAAGCACTCTTAAACATAAACATCATTTTAGAAGATAAAACCATATAAAGGATAATGAGTTTTAAATTTGAAAAGTTGATGTTTGAGTTAAAGATTGAAGAGATGCTATTCCATTAAGATAAAAAAAAATTGCAAGCATGATTTCATAATATCAAGAAAAGATACACAAACTACAATGTAATAAAATTTTCATTTCAAGTAAACATAAACATTGTAGCGGTCATGCTTTGTTATCTAGTGTATTTACTTAAGTTTGTAGAGATTTGAATAGATGAGCATTAGGATCCAATTCTCATGAGTAGAAGTTTTATGAAAGATAATGATGTGTACAAAGTAGTGTTTTGATAAAGTATACAAGTGAATCAATCAAAAACACATGACATATATAATGAAATAACACAACATTAAAATACACAAATAATATTACTTCCACACTATTTCAATGCACATGAATAAATAGTACAACTACCAAGGTGCTCTGCACACACAATGCTTATTAAGACTTATCAGGGTGCAAAGTAGTGCTTGGGGGATCACTTTTATAATTATTAGCTTTATTTTCAAAAATTTTTGTGATCCGGTGTACAAAAGAGAAGTGGTGTATAAATTGTTTGCTACAAGACACTTTACAATTCTTAGCCAAGGTGCTCAACCTCACAATGCTCATTAAGACTTATCAGGAGAGTGAGTAGTGCTTGGTGGAGTTTTCCTTGTCATTTATTATTTGCTTTTTAGTTTAGTGCTAAGGACTCCGAATTCACTTGTTTTGCAAACATAGCATTTTAAACCACATTTCTCTAAAGAATAAGTGCATGAAAGACAAAGAATTGTAATAACCAATTCAATGTTGTGTAGGTAATCTATTTAGGCATTTTAATTATTTATGTTATTACACTACACAATCATGTAAGAATAAGATTGTAAACACATGTAGGTTATCAAAAATAAGTGAGTGAATGAATCATTATCAAACATAATACATTACTCATACTTAGAGGCATGATAAACATTTCTACACATGTTTATCTACAATCAATTTCATTGCACATAACAAGATAATTCTCAAGGCATGACAAATACAAAACAATGTTTTTAAGAAACTTGAAAGTTAAATTAAACATTGTATTTAATCTTTAATTGATATAATTAATCATCCATCCTTGACAATGGCAATGAATAACAATCAGTTTTTTTTTTTTTTTATAAATTTTTGAATTTTTTTTTATATATGCACAAAACAATAAACACACATAAAGAAAAACATATTTTGTTCTTTGAAATTATTTTGTAATTTTGTATTTGGTTTATATATATATATATATTCTCTGGAACTCATAGAAGTCTTTAATAGCCCTTTCAGTAAATGATATTCTATGCCAGAGAAATAAACAAAAATAATGTATGAGAAAATACATATATATATATATATATATATTTTTTTTTTTTTTAAGAAATAAAATTTTATTTTAAAAGGAATAAAAAGATAAACTTTTTACAAACACCCAAAATATTAAAATAATACCAGAAATAATTCAAAACACACAAAAAATATTTTGGAGCAAAGGAGCTAACGCCGGGCATTAACTTCTTAAAGCCAAAACAGAACTGCATTTCTTGATGTTTTGAAAAATATTTTTCTCAATTCATTTGTATTATAAAGAGACCTTCCTTCAGTTGAAATTTCAGAGTATATTGATTAGATTTGAAGGCTCTTTTAGCATGTATTTGGTGATTTTTCAAATACTTGTGTTTGGTAAAATCATTAAAGCTCGAAATATTAAAATATGCAAACACATGATGCAATGTTAGAATAAAAAATATGCATGATTTATGTATAAAGAGTGAGATAATTTTCATGCAATGAATATAATATAAGTATATCTAAGATCAAGATACCTTAACTACATGACTACACTCTAGCCCCGTACTAAGTGACGGATGGGCATGAGGAGCTGCACACATGCCGTAGGTTGGGGTGTTAATCCCATATGCATACAAAAGACGACGCTCAACCTAGCACTCTTTCCCCCCAGTGCCTCTCAAGGCCCCACTGGAACCCTCCCCGGTTAAGGACAAGACATGACTTAGAGGTTAGGTCTCTAATGCACACAATCCTACGCCCTCGCTATTGTGAGACACATGTCATAGGTTAATGATTTTGGATATACTAAGCGTTTTAGTCTAAGGATTGATTCATAAAACATGAGTTTGTTTTAGTTTTAGAACATATAGTAGATTTTGAAATCACAATGTACTCATGAATTTTAAAGTTCAAATTTCTCTACCTTTAGCATGTCACTATATTGATAATCCTAACATAAACACTAAATTGAGCATATACAAAGAGGTGCGGCTAGGATAATGAATTTGGATGTTATGCAAAATATGCTAAATTTATATAATTGGTTTGCATGTAATCAATTTTAGAGTTTTGAAAATTTATAGACCTAGAATGAAGTGACAATTCTATTTGATTTCATCTTGTTGATACCAAGTTAATTCAGGTCTAAAGATAATGATATACATGCAAACAATAAAGATGCACATCACACACACAAAACAAGATATGAAACTATAATACCAATTACAATTATATATTTCATAATTCCTAAGGTTGATAAAATTAGTTGATTTAAGATAGGTCTTGATGGATCATGAATTATGATATATGATTATAGTGAATTTTAGCATAGGATATTAATAGATCATGGTGGTGATTGTGAAATCATATTTATCATTTTTGAAAATTTTCTTTTGATTTTAATTTTTAGAAATTAGACTAAACAAATACAAGGTATTTGACAATAATGATAGTAAAAATAATTTTTCAGAGAAATCAGAATTTTTTTTTAGGAAAATATGTTACCGCCAGCGTTAGTGATAACGCCTGGCGTTAGCAACAAAGTTACTATATTTGATTTAAAACACATTGTTTTTTATATTATTTTATTCTGATTTTTCTCGATTATGATTTTCAATATAAGGGCTATTATATGCAGCAACGAAAAATAGACAAATATGCAATTAGTTGCGCATTTAATATTTTAGCCTAAGACCCCTAAAAATATATTTAAATCCAATTTTGAAAGTAATTTCATTAGTCTTGATAATATCATTTAGAAAATTTAGCATTTAATTTATAATAATAATATAAGATATTTATAGGCAAAGGATTTAAAAAGGATAAAACAAAAAGAAAAGATAGATCACTTAAAAATTATGACTTTATGTTTAATTTAATTCAATTTTGATTTGATAAACATTAGGCTTAAAATGTAAAAGTCATATTTCATAATATATCTAAGTGACCTTAGCGTGTTGGCTCAAAAATAAGAAAACAAACAAAAGAAAAAACAATTAAGCATATCATGAAGTAGAGAATTGATATTTCATTTTTAATTGTTTCTACTTCATGCAAATGATAGGATACTAATGAATAAGAGATTTAGGTATCCAAAGGGGACCATGAGGGATGGTTCCTTTGGGTACCCAAATACGACATGATGATTTTTTAGGAGACAAGGATAAATGAGCCCTTTCTATTAAAGTTGATGTGTCATTTTTCTTTAAGGGTCTCCATTCATACCTTGGTTGTTTATCTTTAAAATTCATATTATGATTATGTGACATCTTTATATGATTGTATTTGTTTGAAAAATAATTCATTTGAGATTTATGCTTATTCAAATTATTTTTCAAAATAGATTGATGTTGATCATCATAATGAATTTTATTATATGGATTCTTTGAAAATTTATAAGAGTGATTGTCTTTCTTTAGAATTTAATGTTGAAAGAGTGAGTTACAAAATGTTTTAAATGATTGGTCCTTATTTAGATGATTTTCATTTCCACTCTTTCTTATAGACCTACTCTTATAATATGAAGTTAAGCTTTTAGACTTTTGAAAATTTGATAAACTAGAAAAAAGAGATTTTTCATTATATGAAGATTTTTGAATAAACATTTTTAATGATTCTAGTTTATCCTTTATATTATCATTTTCTTTTATCAAATTTTCATTATGTTCTTTTGAAATTAAAAGTCCTTTTTCTAAAACCTTGAGTTCTTCTTTAAAAGAATTATAATAAAAAAAAGGTTTAGCATTTTCAATTAAAGAGCATGAACAAGAATTTGAAACATCAATATAAGATTCTACTTTAGTGTTTGCTTTTAAAGTTTTATTTTCTAAACGTAATTTGGAATTAGCATGTTTCAACTTTGAAATTTTACGTTTAGTAAATTTAAGCACACGAAATTTAGAAATAGAATTAGTTACTAAAAGAGAAGATTTAGATTTTCTTACCTTGCTATAGTTTCCGTCTTCTCTTTTGCTTGATGTTTTGCCATCAACTGAGTCCAATATTGTGACGTTGTCTTCTTCATCTTCCTCTTCCAAACAAGAGTGTCCATCATCCTTTCCGCTTGATGAGCATTCTATGGATCCATCCTTTGTGTAGCTTTCTTGAATATTTGCATAGGCTTGCATATTCTCCGGTTCTTGTGAATGTTCTGTACCTGTAGAAGGAGAATCATAAGTTCTTTCAAGAAAACTCCAAATTTCATATGCGGTAGGTAAAGTATAAATAAGTTTGAAAATATTTTGGTCTAACGCACAAAATATACTATTCATAGATTTTGCATTTAAAATAATTTCGTTTCTAGTTAGTACGCTAGATGACTTTTTAATAGTAATATTCCAAACTTTTTCATCTAAGGCCTTAAGAAAATTTTTCATTAATATTTTCCACCCTTTAAAATTTTTGCCCATAAATAAAGGTGGTGATAATATTTTTTCATTTATATTAAAATTTTCCCCACTAGTAGAAGCGAGATCATGATCAAGAGACGCCATTATTCCCGGTTGTTAAGCCGATTTGGAATAACCTCGCTCTGATACCAATTGTTGGATCTTATGGCGCCCTTAGAGGGGGGGTGAATAAGGGAATAAAATTCTTTCTATAATTTTCAAGATAATTACTAAATTGTTTTATAATGAAGGAGATTGAAATAAACAATTTAGATTTAGAATTGAAAACTTAGAACACAATATAATAGAGATTACGTCAAATGATAGAAATCAAGTAAACACAAAAGAGACATGATTATATTATATGAAAAAGTGTTTACATAAATTTGATTTCTATATCGCTAGAAATCGGAGGCGTACAAATGTAAATTTCTTTTTGTTTACCAATCCTTCTCCCAAGGATCAGAAGGCTATCACTTGTCTCTCCCTAGACCAAGCCCAAGCCTATCCTCTAGATCTTCCCAAGATCTAGACGTAGCACACAAGGCCACGATTTCCCACCAAGCCACGCAAGGACTTGGACGCTCCGCACAAGGAAGCGATTTTCCCCTAAGCCACGCAAGGACTTAGACGCTCCGTACAAGGAAGCGATTTTCCCTACCAATACAAAGTTAAATGTATATAAATGAAAATACAAGATAAAATAAGAACTCCCTAGAAATTCAGATCTCTGAAAGGAAGGTTGAAGCCTCGAGATGATCCTTGATGTAGAAGCGCGTCCGATCTCGTCTTCAATTTCAAACCTTCTCAGCATAAATGGGAGTTCATGAGGTTCTGGAGCTCTCTGGATGGAATGCACTCAGGAAGGGACTTGAAATTCTTAATTGGTTGTAATGCACGAACACAAGGTGTCAATTTATAGAAAATCACTGTCGGAAAATTCCGACAGTGACTGTCGGAAATTTCCGACAGCGTTAAACTGTCGCTGGAGTGGCGTCGTGTGGGCAGTTGCTGTAACCGTCGAGCTGTCGCCTGGGCGACATCGCTGTCGAAATTCCGACAGCTCAAAACTGCCTTTCGTCGTGCTGCCGTGGAGGGAAGTAGTAGTAACTTCTCTACTGTCGCCTGGGCGACAGCGGCTGTCGGAATTTTCCGACAGTGAAATTTCCTATATTCAAATTTAGCTCCAGCCTGTAGATTTAGTCGTTCTCATCTCCGAAATGGGGTGGCACGTTCTGTAACTCTTCCTGGATTGAAAGTTATGGCCATTTTAAGATCAGCATACAAAACTCATCCAACCTGAGACTTGTCGTTCTCGGATCATGCCCATGAACGAGGACTTGTCTCCTCATTGAACCTGTACAACCTGGCCACTATAAACACACAAAAGACTAGATCCAATACATCATGGTATTTGTTATTCTCAAACCAAGAGATGCGGAAAGCAAGCTCCAACAGGTAACGCGAACCTCCCACTACTCGGCTCGAATCGCTCGCCATTCGCCCATGTAGCAGGTTCTAACACCATCTGGGTCTCATCATCTAAACCGCATCGCCCGGTCCTACCCCCCTCGCGCTCGCAAACGGTTCGAAAAGTTTGCCCTTCACCGCAACTATCAGCGACATCCCCCAGGTCGGTAACGCGAACCTCCCACTGCTCGGCTCGAATCGCTCGCCATTCGCCCACGCAGCAGGTTCCAACACCATCCGGGTCTCGTCCTCTAAACCGTGTCGCCCGGGCCTGCCCCCCTCGCGCTCGCAAATGGTTCGAAGCGTTTGCCCTTCACCGCAATAATCAACGACATCCCCCAGGTCTGTAACGCGAACCTCCCACTAATCGGCTCGAATCGCTCGCCATTCGCCCACGTAGTAGGTTCCAACACCATCTGGGTGTCGTCTTCTAAACTGCGTCGCCAGGGCCTGCCCCCCTCGCGCTCGCAAACGGTTCGAAGCGTTTGCCCTTCACCGCAACTATCAACAACATCCCCAGGTCGGTAACGCGAACCTCCCACTACTCGGCTCGAATCGTTCGTCATTCGCCCACATAGTAGGTTCCAACACCATCTGGGTCTCGTCCTCTAAATGCCAACCCCGTGAAAGAAGAACATAGTTTGCCGAGCAAAGCATTGGTCCAAACGCCGCAAAAACTCCACTATTATAAAAGCTGAAAGCAAAAACAGTTGTACAAACGGCGGAACCCGCCAACAGCCTCTAGCTCAGCAGCCCGCTTCGGCTAAGAAAGGCACTCCACCTCCGTCTTCAAAGACACCAAATCGGCTCCCAGACGAATCACTGTAGCTCACAAATCCTCCAACAAATGAGCCGAACCCTTCACAAGGGCCTTCTCAGTATGGACTTCAGCACGGGACTCCTCCAGATCACACCGAAAGATTACAAAATCCTCACACTTCTTGAGCAACAGTAAAGAACTCCGAGGATTTCGGGGGCAATTGATGGGTTGCCATATATTATGAAGAGAAATATGGGTTGCGTTTAGCCGAAAACCCCACTCACCACTAAAATAGTGGACGCATAGGCAAGAAGGAGGAGAAAAATCGCCCAAAACCGCCGCAGAACCGCCCGAGAACCACCGCGCGCAGCAACTCCGTGCGCTATCGCGCGCAGTAACGCCATGCGGTACCGCGCGCGGTAGCGCACGCCCGCGCGTGCGGGACCGTGGGGCACGCGCGTGCGCAGTACCGCGCACGCGTGATAGAGATTTTGCGGTTTTGAAATTAAGCGAAGGTTAAAGATTTTTTCCAAAATTATATCCGATTAAGGTAAGTGTACCTTATCGTCTATAATATAGGATATTTAGGAATATCAAGGTCGTATTCCGCGGGGCGCGTTGATTACTTCTACTTCGAGAAAAATCACCATTATCTTATCGACGAAATTTTGAGGTTGTTTTAATTACTTAGCTAAAAAAAACTAATTGCAAGCTAAATGAAAAGATTAAACATTGCATGAAAGGAAAGAGAAATTGACCTTGCATAATAGAGACATTACTAAGGAGAGAAAGATTGACATTGCATGAAAAGGAAGAAATTACTTAAGGAGAAAAAGAACATGAAAGAGGAAACTAATTTTTATTGAAAATCAAAAACTATTACACGCCTTAATTAAAGAGTACAAAGCTAAGGAAAATGAAGGTTACAAGCTTAAGAAAACTAGTACATGAAAGTTACATCAAAACATTGCATGAATTGAAAGGGAAGAGAACATGAAAGCTTTAAGAAACATGAACATTAACTTGAAAAACTCACTCTCAGCTCTAACAGCACCTGCCCCACTCCAAAATTATGAACCCTGGACTCAAGGAGAGCCTCTGAATTTATAGCAGAAAATTTCAAGTTACACGCCCTCGGTCACGGGCGTGATCTAGGGCGTGTAAACATTTCTGACAGTGGATCTGGCAGCGGTGTGGACTTTGCGTGACGGCGGCAGAAAATTGGACATTACACGCCCGTGTAACTTTGGTCACGGGCGTGACTTTGGACGGCTTCATTAAATGCAGCGTGGGCTGGAATTCGGCGCGGCAGAGCAGGGATCACGCGGAAAGTCACGGGCGTGACATTGGGTCACGGGCGTGTTCCTGGGGTGTGTATCTGGGAAAGAATTCGGCGCGGCAGAGCGCTTTCGTCGAACTCAGCGGCAGAGCTTTCGTCGAACGCAGGGAAACTTTCGTCGAACGCAGACGCAGCTCCAAATTCGTCGAACGCAGCTCCAAATTTCGTCGAACGCAGTGGCGATTTCGTCGAACGCAGAGGCAGAGAGTTACACGCCCTTGGTCACGGGCGTGACTGAGGGCGTGACTTGTGATTTTTTCCAATTTGTCCCAAAATTCTGCAAATATTAAAATTAAGCAAAGTTAGAGACAAATTACAAAATAACTAATTATGACCTAAAATTGACATAAAAAGAAAAATACATATTAAATATTTACAAAAATTACTATTAAAAAGATATATAAATACTACTTATCAAATACCCCCATACTTGAGGTTTTGCTATTCCATAGCAAAAATGTGAGACATAATTTATAAGACATCCTTAAAAATTTTTAATTTTAAAATAAAATTTCACTTAAACCAAAAGTTAAGTTAAGAGTAAATTCAAGGGGGAGTTAAGTCCTAAATTATGATGATGATTTGAAAAGAGGGAAAAATGTTTAGGCAAGGACTTCTCAAGAAAATTAATTAGTTTGACAAAATTGTAGAAATTATAAAACTAAACTAAATTAAAATTATAAGAACTCTACCTTAAAAGAAACTTAAGGAAAAGTAAATTACTAAATATTTCTCTCTCCATAATTTTCAACTAAAACTAGAACAATGATAATTGGCTAAGGAGGATTGATATTTGGCATAAGAAGATATCTTTGAATGAAAGGTGATGGATTTTCCTTTTCACCACAGTGTTTTTTTTCTAATTTGTAAATGATAAACTTTTCTTCTAATAAAAACCCAAATGTATATGTTTAGGAGTAATGAATTTTATCCTCTTACTCCATGCCATATAATCTTTTTAAAAAAAATTTGGGTGTATATGTTTAGAGACTAATGAAATTTATCCTCTTATTCTCATGACATATGATCTTTTAAATACTTTTTTTATGCCATCAAAAGGGTAGGGTAGGGAAAAAAATCTAGCTAGCTTTAAATTATATTGAGAGCAAATTCTAGTAATATTAAATTTCCTAAGATCTAAAAAGTTAGAAGAAAATATAATTGAAATCTAAGGAGGTTTAGCAAATTCACTGCAAAATGAAGCCATTTAAAAATAAAAAGAGAAGTCATGCTAAATAAATTCTCTAATCAAGTTAAAATCATAAGATGATTCTTAAATCAAGATTACCTCAAATTTAAAATTAACAAACTATGATAAGCAAAATTTTAGCCAATTAAAACCTTAAACATGTTTATAAACATTCTTAACTAGATTTCTAAGAAATCACAAAAACAACAAATAGGAGAGGTATAAGATTAAAAAAAATGTATTTTAAGTTTTTTCATATATATATTTTTTATTTTATTTTTTTTTTCATTTTGATATTATCTTTTTTTGAAAAGAAATAACAATAAAAACATATACTAAAAAGCTTAGATTTTTTTTGTTAATTCTTGGACTTCCCGAGGTATACCCCGTGAAGGGTTCTCACGGTACTAGGAGCTGAGATGGGGTGAGGTCCCAAACGTCCCTTTCCAAGATTTAAATTTTTCAATTTTCTAAATTTTTTTGAGTTTTTGGGTTTTACAAGTGCTAAAATAGAAGAAAACATAAGACAACATTATTTTTTTCTTTGAAAATTTTCTAATTTAACAACTATTTACAAAGAACTATTTACACCCCCATACTTAAAGTTAAACATTGACTCCAATGTTTAAAACTAAGTATGAAGTAAAAGAAAATAAAGTGCAAGACAAAACAAAAAGGAAATGCATGATAAAAGAGAAGTAAGAAAGAGAAAGGGCTTCCCTGATTTTTTTTTGAAGTTTGCGCGGGGAAGCGGCGATTACCTACAAAATATGTTAAAGAACAAGAGAAAACAATAAAAAGATAACTTTGGGGTGCCTCCCAAAAGCGCTTTGGTTAAGGTCGCGTAGCTTGACCCACTTGCCGATCATATTATAGGTTGAAATACAATCGAATCACTCTTTTCATTAGTTAACTCTCCCGGAAGATATAATTTAAGGCGGTGCCCGTTAACTTTGAAGGAACCTTTTTCCGGGTGCGAAATTATAATTGTCCCATAGGACCAAACCTCTTTAACAATAAAGGGTCCGGACCATCGGGATTTTAGTTTTCCCGGAAAAAGGCGAAGGCGAGAATTATAAAGGAGGACGAGATCGCCCGGCGAAAAAGTTTTTGGAAATTTTATATGCTTATCGTGATAAAACTTTGTTCACTCCTTATATAATTTATTGCTCTCATACACATTTGCTCGCCATTCATCTAACTCGTTCATTTGAAATTTTCTTTGATCGCCCGCTAAAGTAGAATCGAGGTTTAAAAATTTAAGCGCTCAAAATGCACGGTGTTCTAATTCGACCGGAAGGTGGCAAGCCTTGCCATAAACCATTCGATACGTTGTACAACCGATAGCGGTCTTGTACGCCGTTCGATAGGCCCATAGCGCGTCATCGAGCTTTGTTGCCCAATCCTTCCGATTCATAGAAACTGTTTTTTCAAAAATCCGCTTTAATTCTCGATTAACAACTTCGACTTGGCCGCTCGTTTATGAGTGATATGCAGTGGATAATTTGTGCGTGACACCATATTTTGCTAAGATTTTTGTAAATTGACTATTGCAAAAATGGGTGCCCCGATCACTCACAATAGCGCGCGGCGTGCCAAATCGAGAAAATAATTTTTTTAAGAAATTAACTACGGCTCGCGCATCATTGGTGGGGAGAGCTTGCGCTTCCGCCCACCTCGACACGTAGTCGACCGCCACTAGAATATATTTATTTGAAAAAGAGGGAGGGAGAGGACCAACAAAATCGATACCCCAAAGGTCGAAAATTTCGCATTCTAAGAAAATGTTTTGGGGCATCTCATCCCAGCAAGAGATGTTCCCCGACCGCTAGCAGCTGTCGCAAGTACTCACAAGGGTGTGAGCATCTTTGAAGAGTGTGGGTCAATAAAAGCCCGCCTCCAGCGTCTTCCTCGCGGTTCGGTTTGAATGATAATGACCACCGGTGGGTCCCTCATGACAATGACGTAAAATTTTAAGGCCTTCCTCACTTGAAACACATCTTCTCGCAACCTGGTCTGCGCATACACGGAATAAAAAGGGGTCCTCCCAAAAGTAATTCTGTAAATCAGAAGAGAATTTCTTCTTTTGCTGACTCGAGAATTCTTTTGGCAGGACCCGGGCTACTAAATAGTTAGCCAAGTCCGCAAACCAAGGGGTAGAAGATGAATTAATATTTTCAAGAGCTAGGAGGCGCTCTTCGGGAAATTTATCGTTAATGTCGGCTTCTATTAATGCTTCCGAGGAGGGATTTTCTAAACGAGAAAGGTGATCGGCCGCCAAGTTTTCGGCTCCACTTTTATCCCGGATCTCTAAGTCAAACTCCTGCAATAGGAAGATCCATCGCAAAAGACGGGGCTTGGCGTCCGATTTACTTAATAGATACCTAAGCGCGGAGTGATCTGTGAAGACGATAACTTTTGAGAGAGTGATATACGACCTAAACTTATCGAAGGCGAAAACGATTGCTAGAAGTTCCTTCTCGGTCGTGGTGTAGTTTGCTTGTGCCGACGTGAGTGCTTTGCTCGCATAATATATCGGGTGAAAATACTTACTCACCCGTTGGCCTAAAACGGCACCAACCGCAATATCACTCGCATCGCACATGATTTCAAAAGGGAGCGACCAATCTGGGGCGACTAAAATCGGGGAGTTTATAAGTTTCTCTTTGATAAGTTGAAAGGCTAAATGACATTCATCGTTAAAAAGAAAAGATGATTCTTTCTCGAGAAGATGGGTTAACGACTTTGTGATTTTGGAAAAATTTTGTATAAAGCGCCGATAGAACCCCGTGTGGCCTAGAAAACTCCTAATAGCTTTTACGTTTGTTGGAGGGGGGAGTTTTTCAATTACTACAATCTTTGCCCTATCGACCTCGATCCCCTTGCCCGAAATTTTATGGCCAAGGACTAGTCCTTCCTTGATCATAAAATGGCATTTCTCCCAATTAAGCGCTAAATTTGTTTCCTCACATCGCTGCAACACGCGCTCAAGATTTTTTAAACAGTTTTTAAATGAGTTTTCGTACACGGAGAAGTCGTCCATAAACACTTCCATCACCTCCTCTACTAACTCGTCAAATATTGCCAGCATACATCTTTGGAATGTAGCTGGCGCGTTACAAAGGCCGAATGACATCCTTCGATAAGCGAAGGTGCCAAAGGGACAAGTGAAAGTGGTTTTCTCTTGGTCGTCGGGCGAAATCGGGATTTGGAAGTATCCCGACAAACCATCGAGAAAACAGTAGTAGGAGTGACCCGAAAGGCGCTCTAAAATTTGGTCGATAAATGGTAGAGGGAAGTGATCCTTACGGGTGACATCATTTAGTTTCCGATAGTCGATGCACATCCGCCAACCCGCCACTACACCATATCATGCATATGGCAGCGCTCGAAAAACGCTACTGTAAGTGAAAAAACCGCTACTGTCGGTCTACGGTAGCGGTTCAGCGCGCGCTACATCCGCCGCCGACGTCGTAGGGTATGGTAGCGGTTACCCAATGTATTGTGACGTTTTTAAAACCGCTACTATAGGTACATCTATTGTAGCGTTTATGATATGCAATGGTAGCGATTATTTCATTTTACAGCAACTTTTACGATGCTCTATTGTAGCGTTTATGCTTATATTTGGCAACATTTAAGATACTTTATGGTAGCATTTATGGTTATATTTGACAACATTTAAGATACTCTATGGTAGTGTTTATGCTTACATTTGACAACATATATGATTTTCTATGGCAGCATTTATGCTTGTATTTGGCCACATTTATGATCTTCTATGCATGATATCGTTTATGCTTGTATTTGATCACAAAATAAATTTTAATAAACTTATTTATTTGCCATTAAATTGAATAAAGAATATAGACAATAATAGATATAAAATCTATTTTGTGAAAAAAATATTTTTTATTAATAATAAAAAGGTGGTAGATAACCCAAACCCCTCAATACAAATCAATGGTGCACTTATCTATATTAAACTCAATATATACATGAAAAAAATTTCATAATAATCAATTTGTTCATGAAAATTAATCTCTTTCTTCTTCACGGGAGCGTCCTTGTATTCTTCCTTCTTCGGCGTGACTCCTTTAATGCCTCCTTCTTTTGCAGCAACTTGCACCTCTCCAGCTTTTTTGAACTCAACCCTACATCCATAATGATTTTTATTAATCATGGAAGTATATAGTGAATGGGAAAAAAGGTAAAAAGAAAGATTAGGTAATGTGTGAAAATTGGTGGTAGTGTAACAACTGAACAATTACAATTTACATCTAACAATTACTAACAACTGAACCCTAAACAACTCATCCAACTTTGCGCAAGCAAACTGCAGCCAGCAGTTTGCGCAAGCAAACTGCAGCCAGCAGTTTGCGCAAGCAAACTGCAGCCGCAGTTTGCGCAAGCCAACTGCGGCCGCATTTTGCGCAAGCCAACTGCGGCCGCATTTTGCGCAAGCCAACTGCGGCCGCATTTTGCGCAAGCAAACTGCGGCCGCAGTTTGCGCAAGCAAACTGCAGCAGCAGTTTGCGCAAAAAAACTGCAGCCGCAGTTTGCGCAAGCAAACTGCAGCCGCAGTTTGCGCAAGCAAACTGCAGCCGCAGTTTGCGCAAGCAAACTGCAGCAGCAGTTTGCGCTTGCGCAAGCAAACTGCAGCAGTTTGCACTTGCGCAAGCAAACTGCAGCCGCAGTTTGCGCAAAAAAACTGCAGCCGTAGTTTGCGCAAAAAAACTGCAGCAGCAGTTTGCGCTTGCGCAAGCAAACTGTAGCAGCATTAATACATAAGAAATAAATACTATAGTACTAATCTAAAATATCATAACAAACCAATCATTGTACAAAAAATGGTTTACAATAGAAGTTATCTTGCTAAAGTCCTTATATTTAGTTTAATGAAGTAGGATACTATGACCTGTTTTTGGAAACAAGAAGACCAAACACTAACCTTACGCAAAGATTTTTTTGTGAAAATCTAATAGTACAACTAAGGTCTTTATGAAACCCTGGCAAACATACCCTACTAATATCGGGTTTCAAGTAAAATTTTCTATTGTTAGTTATTCTTTTATAAAAATTATAGCTCTTATTTTAAAAATTATAGCTCTTGTTTGAATTGAAGCAGCACAGGCCCAGTAAAATCATATTATAATATTTCCTTACCCCTAACC
This sequence comes from Dactylorhiza incarnata, assembly GCA_033032865.1. Classification (NCBI taxonomy): domain Eukaryota; kingdom Viridiplantae; phylum Streptophyta; class Magnoliopsida; order Asparagales; family Orchidaceae; genus Dactylorhiza; species Dactylorhiza incarnata. The sequence continues at coordinate 6,667,858 of JAWHQI010000072.1, forward strand.
AGTAAGAACCAAATGTAAATATGACAGCATTTGCGTCCTCAACCATTTGATCAGTATATCCACGTTGACTAGTTAATTGCTTCACCCAACTCTTTACAATCTGCATGAAGCATCAAAAAGTATACCATTATAACCAACTCAGAGAGTTTTAATCACAGCGTAACTAGTTACACGGAAGAGAATAAAACCATGGCTTATATAGGAGACATTATCAATTAACAAAGCAAAGAAAAAAAAATCATTTATGATATATTGTTTAATTCATCAGTAGATCATAACCCCAAAAGTTCAAGAAATCAATGGAGAAACAGATTTGAAGAAACTTCTTTCATTATGCTGGCCCTAAGATATGATAGATAGATGCAAACCCCTAACCATACAAAACTGTAACAGCTTATATTCGATAATTTAATACTAAGAAAGAAAGATCATGGATAGAATATAAGTTACCAGATCCAACTGCCCTAGAACCTCCTCTCTCCTTGCAGCTTCTGGATAGAATATAAGTTACCAGATCCAGCAGCAGTTTGCGCTTGCGCAAGCAAACTGTAGCAGCAGTTTGCGCTTGCGCAAGCAAACTGCAGCAGCAGTTTGCGCACTTGCAGTTTGAACAGGTGGTGAGGCCTTGACCTGTAAATCCTGGAAATATGCCATCAAAATAATTCAGGATGCGAAAACATGCCATTATTCAGCATATATAGGAAACTAACCTTTGCTCGAACGGAACCCAAGCAGAACTTGGTTCAGGAAATCCACCAAATACGTGAGATGCACCAACTATATGTCTCTTTGAATAATCAATCCAACCCCATCCTATACCCATGCCCTTATAGACAGCCATGACACATTCTAATTTTCTAGATAAAGCACAGAAACATGAAAAAAATAGCTCACAACAACATAGTCCAAACAGAACATCAACTAGTGCACAACAAATTATATGAATGCAAATCAACATGGAATGAAAATTAACAAACAACCCATTAAACATGAAGAGTGAAATTAGTAGCATAAATTATCATAGGAAACATGGTCGCATTTATGGTGCAAAATATATAATCCTGCAAACAAGACATTACTCAAAATCAACATAAGATGAGCTGTTTGCATTCCTTGTCCCATGTCCGCTAACAGCATCTCCTGGAGATTGGATCCCTGTCATCAATCCAGCAAGAATAGAATCTGAATCAAGATTAGGAATGACACGTTGTAGGTTGATTAAGACTGTTGAAAGAATCTCCTGCGTCAATTCAGCCTTAACCCTTGATGTGATAGACTTCACAAGGTCTACCGGAACTTTTACGTTGATGCCATCAACCAATGTTGCACCATTACTTGATGATGATGCCTTCAAATCTGATTTAGTCACACCCTTTCCCATTAGCCTGACACGACCCGGACGATCTTTCTGCATAACAACATTGAACGGATCATTTGTGCTACAATTCTCTTCCTGTTGTGCTTGCAATTGCTCCATTTCAGCCTGTATTACAACTTATATATTTTAGTAATTAATGATATAAACACCAAAAACTTGAGCAAGATAGCATGCATAATTACAATTTTTCTTTGGGTATATTCAAAAGATTTCTTGTACTCTCGGGTAAGAACTCTTTTGCGGGTCTCGGTAAACATTTGCACTGCTGTGGGAGGTTCTTTGTTTGCATTAGCCTTTTGCTATAAATGACAATAAAATCAATATTAAGCTACAAATAGGAAGCTCTGAATTCCTAAATCACAAAATCACATACCAACTCATTTCTTAAGCATGCAAAACTTGTTCGGCCTGTTGTGTGCATATTTTTTTGCTTTTTCCGGCATCGCTTATTTCTTCTTGCTAATTTCTGCACATTATCAAAATGTATCGTCTTCCAAATAGAAGGAAAAAAGGAAAGGTCAAACCAAAATAATTATAAAAATAAACATAACATACCTTATATTGCTTGGACCCTAATATCTCGATAAATCCCTTGAATTGTTCTTCAGGAATACCTTTGGGTCGATTCAAGAGTCTCTCCTTGTCATTGTCATATGGCTTATAAAACTTATGTTTGATTATGTTCTTATATCTTCGCCAACTGCTATTAATTGTTGCAAGAGTCCACTTCTTTCCTTCATCTGGAATAATCCACTTTTTCTACCCAAAAATAATTATTTTTTTGGAAATTAATTTATAAACAGAAATTAATCGATAAAAAAAATGTTAGCAACTTACTTGCACATAACTCCACATCTTTTCTTTAGTGTTCAGCAACCTCCAATCTGTACAATTTATACGACAAAGACTTGGAATTCGAGCCAATGTACCCAAAAAGCTTGCAAATTGGTTCACTACTGTTCTATCAGGGCCTATTGGCTGGTTGTGCTCATTTAAAATAATGACAACACGATGCTCAAACTTTCTACTGTGTATCTCTTTCATCATGGTTCGGCCCCTACACTTTTGTGCTTCATGTGCTGCAAATATCAAAGAATATCATAATTAGATGTTGATTAAAAGAGAACAACGTTAACAAATTAAGAAAACACTCCACACACACATACCTTTCTCTGTCTCTGGATTTGTCTCTTTCCCTATCTCTTCACCAGGCATACTTTCTTCATGTAGGTCCACGTCAAGATTATTTAGTTCCTCCTCTGGAACTAAATCTTCGCAAATATCCGGCTCTAAATTTAAATCCTCCTCCTCAAAAACATGAGGTAGATCTACATCATCATCCTCAATATTATTAAGTTCATCAACGACAAATTCTGGATCTTGACGCTGCTCTTCAAGATGAGGTGCATCTATTTGTAACAAATCTTCATTCGTTGTTTGGAATGCTCCTTTCCTTGATCTCGTTCTCATTCGTAAATAATGGACCATCGAGCCCGGTTTACAATATTTAACAGGTTGTTTGGACTGCTTCATTGCTTGAGTTATCCAAAATATTTAACAACTGTTTCAGGAAATAAATTATGCATTAAAGTATTTGTGAAACCAAAATTATTATACATTCCTGCACATACACACACACACACATTCCTGCACATACACACACACACACACATTCCTGCACACACCTGCTGCACATACACAGCACACACCTGCTGCACATACACACACTTTCCTGCACATACACACACACACCTGCTGCACATACACACACTTTCCTGCACATACACACACCTCCTGCACATACACACACACCTGCTGCACATACACACACATTCCTGCACATACACACACATTCATGCACATACACACACACATTCCTGCACACACCTGCGGCACATACACATCACACACATGCTGCACATACACACACTTTCCTGCACATACACACACATTCCTGCACATACCCACACACACATTCCTGCACATACACACACACATATTCCTGCACACACCTGCTGCACATACACACACTTTCCTGCACACACACACACACACACACACACACACACACCTGCTGCACATACACACACATTCCTGCACACACACACACACCTGCTGCACATACACAGCACACACCTGCTGCACATACACACACTTTCCTGCACATACACACACCTCCTGCACATACACACACACCTGCTGCACATACACACACATTCCTGCACATACACACACATTCCTGCACATACACACACACACATTCCTGCACATACACACACACATTCCTGCACACACCTGCGGCACATACACATCACACACATGATGCACATACACACACTTTCCTGCACATACACACACATTCCTGCACATACCCACACACACATTACTGCACATACACACACACACATTCCTGCACACACCTGCTGCACATACACACACTTTCCTGCACACACACACACACACACACCTGCTGCACATACACACACTTTCCTGCACATACACATACACACACCTGCTGCACATACACACACTTTCCTGCACATACACACACCTGCTGCACATACACACACACACATGCTGCACATACACACACTTTCCTGCACATACACACACACACACATTCCTGCACACACCTGCTGCACATACACAGCACACACCTGCTGCACATACACAAAATTACATCTTTAACCATTCTGAATCATTCTGAACATACACAAAATTACATACACAGCACACACCTGCTGCACATACACAAAATTACACAACACACACCTGCTGCACATACACAAAATTACACAAAATTACATCTTCAACAAAATTTCAACAAAATTAGAACCATTCTGAATCATCTTGAATTTCTTGTCTATCAAGATCATCAGCACTAAAAGGCATTTCAAGAGCCACATCACATCTACACCAAGTATCATCATTGTCATCTCCAATAGTTGGACTCACATCAACCCCAACATTACGTGCATCTGCCCAATATGATTCATCACTAGCTACTAGAGATTGGTCAAGATCTAACAAATCTCTAGGAATGTTTTGTAGAACATAGTGACGTTCTTCTTCTAAAGGATCTTGTACATAAAAAACTTGATGTACTTGAGAAGCCAACACAAAAGGATCATCCATGTAGCAGAGCTTCATGAAGTTAACACATGTAAGCCCGAATTCATCTTTCTGAACATCAAACCAAACACATTTAAATAGCACAACACTAAATGTTCCCCAATAATCTATCTCAATTATGTCATCTATTGCCCCATAATATTCCACATTACCGACAATAGGATTTCGGTCCCTTGAGCTAGCAAAACTTGGAGTTGTTGCCGTAAGAGTAACTCCACTGTTTTGAGTCTTGCATTTCCCATCTCGTTCCCTGCTATAAAATTTATAACCAAAGATACAATAGCCTTTGTATCTCCTTGCCACTGAATTTGGAAATTTGGAAAGCCAGTTTATGTAATCAGGAACTTGGTCATTAGTTACTCTAGCTTCAAACCAATGCACAAATTCTTGACTATGCATCTTTTCTTTAGCCCATTTACTCAATCCACGTCTATTATCAATCAAATTTTTATGCTCTCTGCATTTACATGAAATAAAGTTAGGTTGAATAATAGGAAAAAGAGACAAAGTAATTATAGTCTTACGTAATGTACTTCTCAACTTCTTCGTCTCCACAGTTGAAGATAGCATATCGATGAGCTAGTGTTAAGGTAAGATCATCTAGCATAATAGCCTCACCCTTCTGCTTTTTCTTCCCTTTTCCTCTTTTCTTCTTACCTCCTAGCGGATAACCTATTTGTACAAAGGGAAAAATGGAACGTGTTTCACCAGAGTTTTGACCCCCAGAATACCTGGTCAATCTTGTTTTCGCCCCATCATGCATATACCTTGAACAAAATGCTAAACATTCATCAGCCAAGTATGCTTCTGCAATAGACCCTTCTGGACGACTCCGATTACGAACATATGATTTCAATCTACAAAGATATCTTTCCATCCAATACATCCATTGAAAATGCACCGGTCCACCCAGTTTAATTTGATGAATTAGATGTATTGGCAAGTGTACCATTACGTCAAAAAAACTTGGAGGAAAAATCTTTTCAAGTTGACAGAGTATTTCAACAATTTCGCTCTGCAATTGATCAAGGTCGTGAACTTTGATAACTTTACTGCATATGGACTTGAAAAAAGCTCCTAGTCTCATTAAAGTAAGTGCAACATGTTTCGGCAATGCCTTCCTAACAGCAACTTGAAGTAAATACTGCATTAAAATATGTGCATCATGACTCTTATACCCTCCTGAAAGCTTTTTGTCTTGCACAAAGCGAGATATATTGGATGAGCAAGCATATGGCAACTTAGCATTCTTTAAGACACTACAAAATGTTCTCTTTTCATCATCTGTCATAGAGAAAGTTGCTGCCCTGAAAATGATTTTTTTACGTTTGTTACAAAAAAAAGGTTGAAGTTCCTTTCTAATACCCATCTCTTTAAGGTCATAGCGAGCCTTTGCATGATCTTTTGTCTTTCCTGGAATGTCTAGCAAAGTTCCAAGTACACTCTCACATATATTCTTTTCAATGTGCATAACGTCAAGGCAATGACGACAAGGATTATGCTCTCAATAGGGTAACTGGAAAAAAATTGATCTTTTCTTCCATGGGGTGTCGCTGTCTGACTTCTTCTTCTGTTTTTTTCCATACACTGTTTTAAAATTCGTCAACTCCAGCACTTCTTGTCCTGATAAGGGGGTAGGAATGGTCCTTAATTCCACTTTCCCATTGAATGATCTTGTGTCAAATCTCCAAGGGTGGTCCTCTTCTAAGAACAATCGAGAGGACATATAACAAAACTTCCTACTATGCTTTAGGTATTGAGAAGTTATTTCATAATTGCAAGAAGGGCATGCAAATTTTCCTTTGGTGCTCCACCCTGATAACATGGCATATGCTGGGAAGTCACTGATTGTCCACAATAAAGCTGCACGCATTTGAAATGTTTGATTCTTTGAAGCATCATATACTTCCAATCCGAACTCCCACAACTCCTTTAATTCCTCAACCAATGGTTGCAGATAAACATCAATATTATTTCCAGGAGATTGGGGTCCTTGAATTAGAAGAGACAATATCAGAAACTCTGGCTTTATGCTTAGCCATGGTGGTAAATTATAATTGATCAAAACCACGGGCCAAGTGCTGTAGACACTATTCATTGTACGAAATGGATTGAATCCATCACTAGATAGGCCGAACCTTACATTCCTAGGATCCATAGCAAAATCATGATCTAAGGCATCAAGAGTCCTCCAAGCTTCACCATCAGCTGGATGCCTTAAGTTTCCATCCTTTGGCAATTTATTAGCATGCCAAGTCATCAAATCAGCTGTTCTTGAGCACATGAACAGCCTTTGAAGCCTTGGCTTCAATGTGAAATGCCACAGAACTTTCGCTGGAATTTGACGAGCCTTCTTAGCTAATGAATCAGCTTCTTTTTCTTTATTATCTCCTTCAGAGTTCCACCTAGAAGATCCACAAATATGACAAGATGAAGCATCATTGTGCTCCTTCCAGTACAGCATACAATCATTTTGGCATGCATGTATCTTTTCATAATGAAGACCTAAATCCTTCACCGTCTTTTTTGCATCGTTGAAAGAATCGAGAAGTTTTGCATTTGGGAAGGCTTCTCTTAGCAGACTCAAAAGATCATCAAAAGCTTCATTGCTAATTCCATGTACACACTTGTTGATATACAGACGAATAGTAAATGATAACTTTGAAAAACTAGTACACCCTGGATAAAGCTGTTCTTGGCCTTCCTCCACTAACTTATAGAATTTTTTGGCGTCTTCATTTGACCCTTCTCTTGCTTTTCCCCTATCTTCTTGAGGCGTAGGAGAATCTTGTTCAACGTTTCTATACATGTCATGCAACATACCATCAATGTCATCATGGATGAACCCACCATCATCATTTCGATTGTCAATATTCATCTCATCACTTTCCCCATGAAAAACCCATTCGTCGTAACCATCAATAAAGCCATCAACAATCAAGTGATCTCTCATGATATCCTTGGTATGATAATAACGAAATACACACTTGATGCATGGACAACAAATTTCTTCCCCTTGAGTTTCTTGGACAAATGCTGTTTGAAGGAAATGATCTACCCCTTCAATGTAATCATGATGAAATCTAGGAAGGGTCATCCAACTCTTATCTCTATCCATTAGCAAGAATATCACTAGAATGAACATGTAATAAACATCAAATCTGTTCATTTCAGTTTTCGATGTAGATTTCAAATTAATCTATTTTGTGGAACTTTCCAATTAAAAGCATGTAATGAACATCAAAGTTGTAATGAACATCAAATCTGTAATGAACATAATCAGCATGAAGGAAACAACAGAATGATCATTAAAAATACAGCTATGTTCAACTTCAACATGAAATAGGAAGACGAAATATACTGTTCTTGATATGCTCAATATACTGTCTGTTTTCTATTTTCATTTGGGGCTGCAACTCCAACATGAAATAGGAAGACAAAACTAAAGATAAGTTTGAAGTCATTATGAAGACACACACATACAATCAAAACACACACACACACACACACACACACACTCACTCTCAACACACGCAATCAACAAATCCACACACTCACTCACATATTCACCAAAAAATCAACACACATCACATAACTGGATACACACACACTCATCAGTCACATATTCACCATAAAATGAACACATACACACATCATATACAACAACTGAACCCTAAACAATAATCTCAAATACTAGCAAGTAACAATTAACATCTAACAATTACTAACAACTGATCCCTAAATAATTACAATTTACAAACAACTAACACTTAGCATAACAGTTTCAAACTAAGAGGAACAATTAACAGGAACTATTAATAATTAGCAATTTAGCATAACAATTAACATCTAACAATTACTAACAACTGAACCCTAAACAATTACAATTTACAAACAACTAACACTTAGCATGACAGTTTCAAACTAAGAGGAACTATTAACAGAAACTATTAATAATTAGCAATTTAGCATAACAATTAACATCTAACAATTACTAACAATTGAACCCTAAACAATTACAATTTACAAACAACTAACACTTAGCATAACAGTTTCAAACTAAGAGGAACAATTAACAGGAACTATTAACAATTAGCATAACAATTAAGAAGTGAAGAACTGAATATTTACATAACAATTCCAACTTCCAAACTAACAACTAGCTGGATGAAGGAAGAACTAAGAAGTGAAGAACGACTTAACAAGGGGGAAAAATTAGGGTAACTGGGAAGGGGGCAAAATTAGGGCGGCCACCAGCGGCATGGAATCAAGACTCAAGAGAGGAGAGGAAATGAGGACTCTAACAAACTTACCGGAACAGTCGATGGAACCTGGCCTGGACTATGGTCTCTGCCTCTCTGGATAGTGGAGGAAACACCGGAACAGTGGAACAGAACAGGGAAGGTGAAAGCCTGCGAGCTGCGTCTGCGCCTGCGAGCCTGGAGAAGGCAAGGAAGTTAGGGCAAGCCGGTGGATGGCGAGGCGCCGAGGCTGCGACTGCGAGAGATGAGCGAAATCGCAAACTTACCTGGATCAGGATTATTTCGACCCGGGCACGCCACTCGCTGGCGACGAAGGAAGAAACGACGGGATTGTCGAGCGGTGCCCTAGCGCTTCCTCTGCGCTTTTCGTCCTGCGCGGAAAACTCCTTTGCCAAATGAGCGGCGCGGATGAAAAATATAAGGAGAACACAATATTTGTTATGTTAATTAAGTTAATAAATATGTAAAACATAACTTAGTGTCAAAATCCACAATTGTTATGTTAATTAAAGTATCAAAATAAAGTTATAAATATGTCAAAACATCCTATTGAAATATTGAAAGATGCTTAGTGTCAAAATCCCCTTCTCCTTGCACCCCTGACCTCACATAAGTAACTTCATCCATCTTCATGTTCAGACTTTGTTTTTTTTCTTGATAACGGACCGGCGATCATAACCAATATGATCATGTCGAACATTTTCATGACTGGTGTTCTTTGTCCAAACTCATCAGAGCAAAAACACAGTGCCAACTGCGGGAGTAGAAAATTCACAAAACATTTGAAGATTTTGGGTCCACTTAATTTGAAATTTCACAAAAACACAGTGTCAGATGCGCTTTTAAAAACGCCGCTAAAAAACACACTGGCTCTATCTTTATTTTGTTTGGGGATAATTAGGGTATGGTGGCGTTTATAATATATAGTAGCAGTTGTAAACGCGACCTTACAGTTCCTATGGTAGCGTTCTCCTGACCGCGACAAAATAACTGACACTGTAGGTATGTTATTTTATAGTAGCGTTTATTTATCTATAGTTGCGATTCTAAACGCTGCCATAAATTTCTTTTGGTAGCGTTGACTAAACCGCTACAAAAAAAGAGTTACCATAGGCATGATATGGTGTAGTCCCGTAACAGTACGGGTTGGGATCAATTCGTTATTTTCGTTCGCAACTACCGTGACGCCACCTTTCTTTGGCACGACTTGTACTGGGCTAACCCAAGTACTGTCCGATATCGGGTAGATGATTCCCGCGTCCAGAAGTTTTATAACTTCGGCCTTAACGACTTCTTTCATGTTCAGGTTTAGTCGTCGTTGAGGCTGGACTGAGTTGCGGGAATTTTCTTCGACAAATATTTTATGAGTGCAGAAAGATGGGTTTATACCCTTAATGTCCGATAATTGCCACGCAATTGCGTGACGGTGCTTTCTTAAGACTATAGTCAACTCAGAAATTTCTTAGTTGCTAAGATCGGATGAAATGATGACGGGTAGCTTAGACTCTTTTTCCAAAAACAAGTATTTAAGGTGAGGGGGGAGTTGTTTCAACTCTAATACGGGTGGTTCTTCATAAGAAGTCTTGATTTTTAATTTTTCTAAAAGTAATGGTTCGGGTGGTGTGGGGTGAGAAACTTCTTCTTCATCACAAAAGAGCTCTACGGGATCGGAATCACTACTCGCCGATGAAACTAACTCGAGGGATGAATCGAACTCACAACACTCTTCCAAGTAAAAACACGAATCGTCATTTTCTAGTGTGTTCTGCATCGAGGAATTTATGCCGAAAGTAACTTCATCGTCTCCAACCCATAGGAGGAGCTTTCCGTTACTTACGTCTATAATAGCGCGGGAGGTGGCAAGGAAGGGGCGGCCGAGTATGAGGGGTACTTCGGCATCCTCTTCGATGTCAAGAATGACAAAATCCACCACGAAGATGAATTTGTCAACCTTGACGAGCACGTCCTCCACTATTCCTATCGGATATTTTAAAGAACGATCCGCTAATTGAATACTCATTCGAGTGGGCCTTGGATTTCCTAGACCTAGCTTTTTGAACAAAGAAAACGGCATAAGGTTGATGTTTGCTCCAAGATCCGCTAAGGCGTGTTTTACTAACGAATTGCCAAATAGACATGGGATGGAAAACCGTCCCGGGTCATTTGCTTTTTTAGGCAATTTGTTTAGTACAACCGCGGAGCATTCTGCGTTCAAAGAAATATGCGAAACATCTTCTAACTTTTTCTTATTGGAGAGCAACTCCTTAAGATATTTCGCATATTTAGGTATTTGAGAGATAGCCTCGCAGAAAGGTACATTAATATGGATTTGTTTTAAAACATCTAAATTTTTTTTATAATTTTTTCGGCGCTTTCATTTTTAAATTTAGATGGATACGGAATATTAGAAGTAGGAGCGCGCGGATTAAAATAGAAGTGTGCAGAGCTATCGTAGCGGGCAAATTCGAAGATGAATTAAAAGTAGGAGGAGAGGAAATTACCTTGGGTCCGTCCTGTTTTTGAACCACCTCCTTCCCGCTTCGGAGTGTAATCGCGTGCGCGCTCTCCTTTGGATTTTGCTCGGTATTCCCCGGTAGTGCTCCTTGTTGACGCTCAGAAATCATCTTTGCGAGCTGGCCTACTTGATTCTCTAAATTTTTGATCGATCCGGTAAGGTTCCGGATGTTCGTTTCATTTGTAGCAACATATTTTGCAAAAACCTCTTCAAGCGGAGAGAGTTTTTGTTGTTGCGGTGGAAAACCGGGTGGATTAAAATTTTGAGAAATCAAATTTGGAGGCGGAGTTAAGTTAAGAAGTTGATTAGGGGGAGGTTGATTTAAATTCATAGGACGCTGAGCATTTCCTTGGTTGCTCCACGAGAAATTCGGATGATTCATATAACCCGCATTGTATGTGTTGTTATACGGAGCGGTGTTGGGGTTATAGGAAGGCCGAGGCGGATTTCCCATGTAGTCAACATGTTCTTCAATTAAAACGTTATTAGCCCAAGGAGGAGTGGAGGAGGAAGCAGACATCTCCGTCACTTGCTTTGTTAAGCGCTCAACTTGTAAAGCCAAATTTGCGTTAGCGTCTATTTCAAAAATTCTGGCCTGCTTATTAGGCCGCGCTCGGGGCATGTTCCATTGGTACGCATTTGTCGCCATCTCTTCGAAAAGCTCTTGAGCGGCGACCGGGGTTTTGTTATTTAATATCCCCCGGCGGCCGCATCAATCATTTGTCTCGTTTGGAGATTTAAGCCATTATAAAATATTTGCACTTGTTGCCAAGTGGCAAGTGCGTGGTGAGGGCATCGACGCAAAAGCTCCTTGAAGCTCTCCCATGTGTCATAGAGAGTCTCCGAGTCGTTTTGCATGAACGACACAATATCCGTGCGCAATTTAGCGGTCTTTGAAGGCGAGAAATATTTATTGAGAAATTTTTCCACCATTTCGGCCCATGTAGTGATGGATCCCCTAGGTAGGGAGCTCAGCCACTGCTTGGCCTTAGACCGCAAAGAAAAAGGAAAAAGACGTAATCGAATGGCGTCATCGGTGACGCCATTGATCTTAAAAGTGTTGCAATTTTCAAGAAAGTAAGAAATATGCGAATTAGGATCCTCGTCCGGTTGACCATCGAAGGTCACCGATTGTTGCACCATTTGTATGATGCTGGACTTGATCTCAAAATTATTGTTCGCCACCGTGGGGCGAACAATACTCGACTGTGTGCCTTCCTAATTCGGCCGCGCATAATAGGACATGGTCCGTTGCGCGTCCTCATTAGGATTTGGCTCGTTAAGATTAGGAGGATTAAGATTATGATCCATATTCGCTGTGTTAGTGTCCCCGATCGACTCTTCGGATTCTACTTGATTTTCCTGATCACGAGAACGGCGGTGCCTCAAAAAGGTTCGCTCGATCTCCAGATCAAAAGGAATAATCGAAGTGCTACCGCGGGTCATACACTAAAAAGAGAAGAAAGGAAGAGAAAGAACTAAAAAAAATTCTTTTTGAAATTTAGAAAAAGCAACATAAAATAAAAAGAAGCATGATAAAGTTAATAGCTATCCTCTTTTCAAAATATCTACGCAAAGTCCCCAGCAACGGCGCCAAAAACTTGATAGAGATTCTGCGGTTTTGAAAGTAAGCGAAGGTTAAAGATTTTTTCCAAAACTACATCCGATTAAGGCAAGTGTACCTTATCGTCTATAGTATAGGATATTTAGGAATATCAAGGTCGTATTCCACGGGGCGCGTTGATTACTTCTATTTCGAGGAAAATCACATTATCTTATCGACGAAATTTTGAGGTTGTTTTAATTACTTAGCTAAAAAAACTAATTGCAAGTTAGATGAAAAGATTAAACATTGCATGAAAGGAAATAGAAATTGACCTTGCATAAAAGAGACATTACTAAGGAGAGAAAGATTGACATTGCATGAAAAGGAAGAAATTACTTAAGGAGAAAGAGAACATGAAAGAGGAAACTAATTTTTATTGAAAATCAAAAACTATTACAAGCCTTAATTAAAGAGTGCAAAGCTAAGGAAAATGAAGGTTACAAGCTTAAGAAAACTAATACATGAAAGTTACATCAAGACATTGCATGAATTGAAAAGGAAGGGAACATGAAAGCTTTAAGAAACATGAACATTAACTTGAAAAACTCACTCTCAGCTCTAACAGAACCTCCCCCACTCCAAAATTCTGAACCCTGGACTCAAGGAGAGCCTCTGAATTTATAGCAGAAAATTTCAAGTTACACGCCCTCGGTCACGGACGTGACCTAGGGCGTGTAAACATTTCTGACAGTGGATCTGGTAGCGGCGTGGACTTTGCGTGACGGCGGCAGAAAATCGGACATTACACGCCCGTGTAACTTTGCTCGCGGGCGTGACTTTGGACGGCTTTATTAAATGCAGCGTGGGCTGGAATTCGGCGCGGCAGAGCAGGGATCACGCGGAAAGTCACGGGCGTGTTCCTGGGGCGTGTATCTGGGAAAGAATTCGACGCGGCAGAGCGCTTTCGTCGAACTCAGCGGCAGAGCTTTCGTCGAACGCAGGGAAACTTTCGTCGAACGCAGACGCAGCTCCAAATTCGTCGAACGCAGCTCCAAATTTCGTCGAACGCAGTGGCGATTTCGTCGAACGCAGAGGCAGAGAGTTACACGCCCTTGGTCACGGGCGTGACTGAGGGCGTGACTTGTGATTTTTTCCAATTTGTCCCAAAATTCTACAAATATTAAAATTAAGCTAAGTTAGAGACAAAATTACAAAATAACTAATTATGACCTAAAATTGACATAAAAAAGAAAAATACATATTAAATATTTACAAAAATTACTATTAAAAAGATATATAAATACTACTTATCAGCGCGCAACTGCACACGGTACCGCGCACGCGCAACTGCGCGGTATGGCGCGGTACCGCGCAGTACCGCGCGCGCGCAACCGCGCGGCAACGCGCACGGCAACGCGCGCGCGCAACCGCGCGGCAACGCGCGCGCGGTACCCCGCACGCAACCGCGCGGGTACCGCACGCGCGCGCGGTATCGCGCACCCGCAATCGCGTGCGCGGTACCCCTCGCCTGCCGTGCACGGCACCCAGCACGCGGCCGCACGCCTGCGTCCGCGCACGTGTTCGGCGCCGGCCGCTCCCCCTCGCCTCGTGCCGCCCGTTGCGCTCTTTGCACAATCCTTGTGAAACCTCGATCGCGCTAGTGCTGCTAAGTCCTTAGCATACTCTTGACCGGCGTGCACTTGAACATTGCAAAGTTCATTGCACGCGCCTATTGCTAACTCCATTTTCTCTCTTAAGATTACAGGATTTACGCATTGCAATCAGGAACGTCAACTGCCCGAACTGCCCGAACTACCCGAACTGTCCGAGGGGCGAAGCCGTCATATCTAGAAAGCCGCAATCCGTGTGCTCTCAACCAACGGACGAGATCGGCCCGTCAGGTGGTTACAGTGGTTACGACGGCGAAATTACCGGGTCGCCCCCGGCCAAGTCTATAAAAGGGACCCTGAATCCTCATTTGAAGAGATCTGACATTTTGCATCCGAGAGAGCTCCTTGAAGATTTCCTTCAAAGATCTTCTTCGCGTTCGGAGATCTCCTTCGCGGTTCGCAGATCTCTTTCGTGATTCGAAGATCTCCTTCGTCACTTGAAAATCTTCTTCGAACCTTGAAGACCTCCTGCAACACCGAGACACTTAATTTCTCTGAGAGATGGCCTGTCATCCTCTGAGAATTTTCTTCAACTGCAATTGTAACGAGAAGCGGCATGTCGCTCTCTGATCTTATAACTTCGCTTGTAACATTCTAACACTTTGTGAAATTTGGCTGACACCGATCCAGCTACGTGGTTTTTCACTCTTTTCGGGTTTTTCACGCTAAAAACGTTCTCGTGTCACTTATTAGTTTACTCTTTAACTGTTTGCGCGCTCGGTTCGCTTCCGAGCTAAGGTGGTTCAATTCGACCGGTCTATCAAAGCATCCGAGCGACCTGCAACAAGTACTAAAAGATTATGGGTCTAATTCCAAATAACATTTTTAACAAATACTATTTTAAATTGTATTTTAACCTAATTTCAATAAATAAAATAAAATAACAAAGCAGATATATATATATATATATATATATATATATATATGAATTCAAATATTTATGGGGCACCTAATTTAAAAGAACCACAGCTTAGCTAATTTAAAATTGCACTCATTTCTAGTTGAGTTCGGATGATTTGGGTTTGGTTCGAAATTGATATTTTCGAGCCGAATTCGCTTCAAAATCAAAATTTTTGAGTCGAACTTGGCTCGAAATCGAAATTATATGGAGTCGAGACGGCTTGACTCAAAATAACTCGATTTCGGGCCAACTCAGAATGGAATCGAGTCAGCTCAAAATTATGCAATTTTTTTCTTTATTCCGAGTCGGCTCGAAATTAAATTGTGCAAATCAAGTCTTTTAATATTTTAATCGTTATAGTTTATATTTAGAATTTAGTGTTTTAAATTTTAAAATAATAATATATTAATAATTACGTAATATTTTAATCAATTCAAGCTGATTTAAATTATATTTGGAGCGATTCATATAGATTTGAAATTGACTCGAAATATGATTGAGTCAAATTTAATCAACTCCAATTGTATCCAACTCCGACTCAACTCAATGTCCGAGCAATTTTTAAGCGACTTTTAAGTATCGAATAATATGCTCAGACCGAATCACTTAACTTTATCTTAAATTTAAAATATGTTCATCACCTAACTTTTGTGAAGTTTTTAACAGTTTTGGGAAGTATTATTATTATTATATCATGCTTTTTTGTAGGTTCTAATTAGCATACAATAATAATAATAATAACAATAATAATATATATTAAGTGTCACGTCGTCGTCTCATCGCTGCAAATCAAATAAAAAAAGTTTAAAACTTAACTGTAGACTGTAGTTCATCAAAAAAAAATTCAATTTTATTCTAAAATTTAAAAAATATATGCGTTAAAAAATAAAAATAAAAACTTAATAAATCAATTTCAAATTTAAAACAAATTTAGATACTTTACCTTTAAAATACAGGAATAATTATATAAGGGAAAAAATTATATCAGTTCCCGAAGTTTCAAACCAATCTCAAATTAGTTTTTAAAATATTAATTGGGTTAAAATAGTCCATCTTCTCATCTATGAATCTTTGTCTTTAAATTACACTCAAAGTTAGCTAAGAGAATTAAAATGACAGTAATTTAAAATTGTAGGTAACACCTGTTACATAATGGAGAAAATTTTTGTACGCTCACATCATGCATAATTAATTGTATTTTTACAGCAAAATTACATTTGTAAAATAGTTTAAAAAATACTCATTTTTATATTTTTTTTACAACTGTATTTTTATACATTTTTATTTTAATACATATATTTGAGTATTTAAAATAATCATAAAAATACATGAATTTATATTTTGTAAATTATTTAATAAAAAAAACATAACTTATAACAAATAAATTTATTTATTTTGTAAAGTGAAAAAAATGTGGCATTAAATTTTGGCAATTGTTATTAGCACCGCACTTTTGGCTATCCACAACTATTTGATATCCGCAAACCAGTGTTTTTCAAAATGGCTATCCGCAAACAAAATTGATATCCGCAAACTGAACCAGCGTTCCTCCTTGGCGTCGGCGGCGTTCCATGAAGCTGAACCTCCGTCGACATTCCCCCTTCGTCGGCGGCGTTCCTCCTGGGCGGCGTTCCTCCAAGGCGTCGGCGTCGGCAAGGAGAGGGGCGGGTTCGGAGCGATTGCGAGAAAGGGGGCGGGGTCGGAGCGAGTGCAAGAAGCGAAGACTGTAGTGCGGTTAGGATTTTTACGGAATCCTAAAACTAAACAATTGCCTAAATTTTTTATATATAATTATATATACAATTATATAAAAGTGAAAAATAATAGTTAATGCGCGGGCGCAGAAACAAACCGCACGTGGGAGACCTACAGGCTTGAGAGCGAGTGCGAGTAGCGACTAGACAGCTGCATTATGATTGGCTAAAGAGCGGATCCTCCTGACCCATGTGGGCCCGCCGGACATGTAAAGGTCGGCAGATTCCTGAGGGGGTTGAGAAGGACCGAATGGCGTGTAGACACGCGGCGGGGCCCTAATCTCGTGGGTGTTGGGACGTGTCGCAGATCCCAGCCGGTTGGTTCGAATTATTGGGCCGCGATTGTACACAGACACTGTAGGAATATAAATGCAGATGTGACCGGTTCCCAGTCTTAATCTTTTTTTTTTTAAATATTATATGCAATAATGCAGTGATTTTTAAATTTATCACATGCATAAATATTTTTTTTTATTTGGGCCATTTTGATTTTTGAAAACATGGTCTATCAATGTGCAGCTACTTAGCGCCAGCATTTTTAAGCCCAAAGGACATAACTCAATACAATAGCTATTGGAACATTTTAAATTTGATTATACCATTTATATTTTTTTTTAATCTCTTTTCTTTATTTTTGTATATATAATCACTTATTTAAAGAAAATGTGAGAATACTCTTTCATCATTTAAAGAAAAAAATATTAAAAATGTGTTCAAATATTGGGTTAGTCTGTATTAAGATATGTGTAAGGGAAAACATTTTGGGTGGTAACGTACCATTTTTATGTGCGTTGTGCCTATTGTTTAGCTATAAATCACAATTTGTCGTTTGTATCCATACATTTTTACAAAAAAAAAATACATAATTGATGGGGTTCCCACCAAAGCTCCTTGAGTCAAGCCGGGCCTAAACGCTCATGCAAGCCAACCCAATCGGGTGAGCCGTGCGAGCCAATCACGCTCGCTCGAAGGGTCCCAGAGCCGCCCAAAAGGGGCGCACGTGTTAAATTTTTGAAGTGGAGTGGAGAGGTCTGGGCGGTCTGAAATAGGGCAGACCGCAGTGATCGCGCGGTCTGCGCGGTCTACCTCTGTTGACTTGTCACTGTTTTGGCTAAGTCCCAAGCAGGATTACTTCTTGTGATCGCGCGATCTCCCTTGGTGCGGTCTGGTTTGGGCGGTTACTGTATCTCTTTTGGGACGGTGACGACATCCGTCTATTTGCCTATAAATAGAGGTGCAGAGCCCGTCATTCACATCGAGAACTGTAAGAACTAGAGCTTGGGATGATTTGGCCGGTCTCTGTTTTTGAGGTCGTGCGGTCAGGAAGTGGTTGATCGTTTGTTGTGATCGCGGGTCAGCGGCCAGCAGTCAGCATTTTTCTTCCTTGGTGATTCTTCCCACCTTTGAATAACCAGCTCGCCAGCGGTCTCCTCTAGGCAATCTGTGTTTTAGTTCTTGAGCTGTTCGCAGCAAGCTCGACGATCAGGCGATCTTGCGGTCAGGCGATCTAGAGTTGCGGTCAGGCGACAGCATTTGCAGTTTTGTTCTCTTTTCGCAGGTAGCTTCTGTGCTTATGCGACCGTGCGGTTAGGCGATCAAGAAGTGCGAACAGATTGTTTTTTCAGCAGCTCAATAAGTCAGTAGCTCGTGCGGTCTGAGTTGGTGATCTGGCAGGTGCAAGTTGGCGACCTGTGATGTTCGTGCAGTCTCAGTAGTTGGCGTGTGGTCTGACCATTTTTGCGGTCTCTGGCGGTCTCAGTTTTTACTACTCGCCAGTTGTTTGTTGTCTCTCCCTGTATTCAGATGAATTATGTCTCGACATGTATACCTTGCATTGTAAAGAGATAGATTAATTCAAGATCGTTTTGCTCTTCTATTGTTGCTGGTTACTTAACTTGGAATAGTTGTAGTGTTCCTGCGCCTGGTTCCCGCTTCTAAGATTTTTTACTTGTGTATATGAGCTGAAATCTATCTCTAGATACCAGAGCTAGGAAATTTTAACCTGGTCTCAGAGCGACAGAAGGTTTGAGCATAGATCAACCTCAGTATCTTGCTTGAGATTTTTGGAAGTTCAAGTTAACCAGCAGTATAGCAATGGAAGGAGGTTATGCAAGAAGTCTTGGTATTGAGCTCCTTACGCGGACTAACTTTAAGAAGTGGAAGTCTTGCATGAAGAGCTATCTTCTTGGCGAGGATATGGAAGGTAGTCGCTGGAGAAGCAAGACAACCAATGGTTGCTGCTGAAGGGAATGTTGAGCAGGTGAAGGCTTGGAAGAGAACAAATGCGAAAGCTGAGTTCACTCTCAAGCGGGCTATCATTCATGAACTTTTTGATCACATCATTGGACGTCGATCTGCTGCTGAAATTTGGACAGCCTTGGATGGCTTGTTCAATAAGAAGAATGTAGCTCGACTACATTTTCTTGAGAATGAGTTGGCGAAAGCAACTCAAGGAGATTTATCTATCTCATCCTTCTTCCTGAAGATGAAGAACCTTTGTGATGAGATATCGGCATTGGACCCGGAAGAGCCTATCTCAGAAGCACAACTAAAAAGGCGCATAATCTGCGGCTTGCGAAGGGAGTATGTGGCATGTGTTACTTTTGTATAAGGCCGGGCCAATCAACCATCCTTGCTGGAGCTGAAAAACTTACTTGCTCCGCAAGAGGGTTTAGCAAAGCAGGTGGATGGAATATCTATCTTCGGGGGAGAAAGTGAGGTTATGTACTTAGGTAAGAAGAAGAGACGGGACAAGAAGAAGAATTCATCTGGAGGTGATGGTCCATCTACTTCTTATCAGCATGAGAGGAATTATGCTCCTAAGCTTGATGGGAAGAAGAAGGAAGGGCCAAGGTGCTTCAGGTGCAACAAGCCTGGTCACTTCTGTTGGACATGTGTGTCACATCCCTTTATTTGAGAATAACAAATCCCATATTGTATTTGATCTTGCTTGTTGTGTGTTTATAGTGAGCAGGAACTATATGTGCAATACTCCACAGGTAGAAAGCAACTTGGAACCAAAAAACTGAACAAAAGCACTACCGCCAGCGCTAAGGGTTACCGCAGGCGCTAGCGCTACCACCAGCACTAGTGATACCGTCTGGCGCTAGCTCAAGTTTGTGCCCAATGCCACGCCGCCGATGGTTGTGTAACCGCCTCCACACGAATGATACCGTAGGCGTTAGGAGCTACCACAGGAAATAGCGACAAAGTCAATAAATTGATGGCTTCTCTCTCGTTTTGGTTAGAGCTTCCAGAGAGATTACTTGTGCCAAAATTCCAGAGTTGTTACCCTGCCGAAAGTTCATCTCCCACTCAAAGCCAAAGAAGATTTCTGGAGAAGGAAGCCCCCACGCTGCATCCGAAGAACGATCGCTTCAACCTCGCTTATGCTACAACGATCCTTCATCCCCAACTTCAGAAATATCATAGAGGGAGTTCTTGTTATTTACTTTATTTCATTATTATAATTTTTGTAGTAAATTCGCTTTGTGTTGGCGATTAGGTCCTTGCGCGACTTAGTGGGTAATTCGCCGCGTGAGTTGGCGACTAGGTCTAGGAGATTAGATCTAGGGGGTGCTCGTGGACATATTCGGGGAAGGATTGACTAGAGCGGCTTGAGGCCATATCCGGGGAAGGATAGGATAAAGCCAACCGGTTTGTGGGGATACAAGTCGGTATAGAAAAGGAGAAGTTATTATTATTGCGGGTCGCTCGGGTGCTCTGGTAGACCGATCGAATTAAACTACCTTAGCTTGGAAGCGAACCGAGTGCGCAAACAGTCAATTAGAGATTCGTTGAGTACACTGGGACTTTTTAACGTGGAAAACCCGGAAAGGGTAAAAAACCACGTGGTCGGAGCTGTGCCGACCAACTTCCACTATCTTCTAGGGGTTATAATTAGAGACTTAGAACTTGAGCACGACAGGCCGCTACTCGTTACAATAATAGAGAGAGAGAGAGAGAGGGAGTCTCGAAGGTGACAGGCCACCTCCAGACAAACTAAGTCTTTTTCATTATGAGAATATTGGAGAACAAAAGTGAGAATGCTGAGTCGCCTTCCGGGAGAACAAAAGTGAGATGCTCCGGAGAACAAAAGTGAGAATGCTGAGTCGCCTTTCGGGATGAAGGAAATCTTCAAGTCCACGGAGATCTTCAAGCGCCGAAGGAGAATTCTGTGAAAATCTTCAAGGATCTCTCCCGGGTGCAGAAGGCAAGGTCCTCTGAAATGAAGCCCTGGGGCTCCTTTTATAGCTTTGGCCGGGGGCAGCCCGGTAATTTCGCCCTTGTAACCACCGTAACCACCTGACGGACGAATCATATTTTCTGGTTCGGAGCACACGGATCGCCATTTTTCATAAATGACCATCTTGCCCTCGGGCAGTTCGGGCAATTTGGGCAGTTAGGGAAGCTTTGTTGAAGACGAAAAAGACGATAAGCCGTTCCTGCAAACTGAGAAACTAGAAAGACACAATGTGAGCGTATCATAAGGCCAAAATGTGAGCATATCATAAAGACAAAATGTGAGCATGTTGGAAATGCGAAAGTGTTCCGGGCGCGCAAGCGCGCGCGCTCAGAAGCGTTCTGAGCCTGCAACGAACACGGAAGTGCTCCGAACGCGCTTAGAGGCGTTCTGAGCATGTTACGAGCGCGGGAGCGCTCCAAGTGAAATCCGGGGCCCAAAGGGCGCACAGCGAGCCTGGAGAGTGCGGACACCCCCGAACCCCTCCATGTGGAGAGGGCCTTACCGTACCCCTTGGGGTGCGGCCAAGCCGCACCCCACTAGGGGTGCGACTTGGCCGCACCCCAAAGGGGGTGCAGCTTGGCCGCACCCCACTAAGGGTGCGGCTTGGCCGCAACCCACTAAGGGTGCGGCTTGGCCGCACCCCAAGGGGGTGCGGTTAGGCCACACCCCCGTGGAGGGGCAGCCTGCGTGCTACCACGCGCGCTACTGTGCGGTAGTGCCGCGCGGTAGTGTTGCGACGCGGTTGCGGGCGGTCCGATGAGGGCGGTTGGTCATGGAGGGAGTGGGCTCGCCCACTTCCCCACTCTCCCCTCATCATGATAGTGGCCTTGGGGAGTAACCACCTCTTCTTATGCATATAAATGATAGGAGTCTTGTATGAGTACACATCATAAGCCCCCCAAACCTTCGGAGTCCAAGCTTTCGTGCGGAGGAGTGCGAAGGTTTCGTCCTTGTTCACGGGAATTTCGGTTGGTTGCGCGGTGCGTTGGATCATGGCGGAGGTAAGTTCTTCTTTCATCTTCGTAGGAACAAGGAGAGTGTGGAGGAGTGTGCCCGCGGTGGTCGCTCCGACCAAGGGAGAAAATGGTTGGAGGCCGCCTGCGTGCCCACGCGGGGGTGGTGCCGGCCACGGGAGCAGGCCGCCGGCGGGTGTGCGCTGCCCGCGCGCGGGTGCTGCCGGCCGCGGGAGCAGGCCGCCGGCGAGCGTGCGTTGCCCGCGCGCGGGTGCTTCTGGCCATGGGAGCAGGCCGCCGGGGAGGGGGCCGCTCGGTCCATGCCGGGCGAACCTTGCGCGCGGCGGTTGCGTGCCCGGCCGGCGCTTGGCCTTGCGGTGCGTGCGGGCTGCCGCGCGTGAGTTCGCCGAGTGCATGGGCCCCCGTGCGTGCGCGGCCTGCTGTGCGTGGGGGCTGATGCGTGCGCGGCTTGATATGTGCGCGATTAGTTGCGCGCAATTAGTTACTTGATATGCGATTAGTTGCGCGCGCAATTATTTGTGCGCGCGGCTTGATTTGCGCGCGATCAGTTGTGTGCGCGGCTTGATATGCGCCTTTCTTATTTTTTATTTTTATATACTATTTTTGTTGCTTTCATGCTTCGAAATGGGGTGGCCAGTCAAGGCCGATGCGCCTGTGCTCCACTCTTGACGTTGCGCGGATTGATATATGACGAAAGCGGTTTGGGTTGCCTTCTGATGTCGAGGTGAAAATTTTGCGGGTGGAGGAGCGTGCTCAAAATCCGCCGACCGGTTTTCTGACCCTTTCTGAGAGCTGCCTGAAATCCGGGTTTCGCCTTCCTCCCTCTGAGGAGGTTGTTGAGATACTCCGGTTTTGCGGTATTCCGATTACCCAGTTTACCCCTGCCGGGATGGCAAATATCATGGGGACGGTAGTATTTTTTCGGGAGCATAGCGCGCGCTTTTCGCTCGAGATTTTCAAGGATTGGTGCGAGGTTTCTACCGACTCAGGTGGCCGTATTGAAGTCCGAAACAACAAGAGCTGGTTTCACTTTGGGGAGAAGACCGATTACCGCCACGGGAATACCCTTTATGGGTACGTTCGGAATCGATGGGAGTTGCCGGAGCTATGGAGAGCACTTCCTGGACGTTGCCGTCGGCAGACTGGACGGGAGAATGAGTTCCTCCCTATCCCTGGTTTCCCTGGTCGAGAAGGGCTTTCGAAGGCCCTGTTCTGTATTTCCAGTTGCGTGGAGGAAAGTCGACTGCTCTCGGTGGGGCTTTCTTGGGACGCCGAGCGGGCGGCCACCGTTCCCTTAGAACGTGGGAAGAGGAGGAGGGTTGTTATTAAGAACGGAGCTTCTAGCTCATGTTCTATTCCGCCGACACCTATGAGTCACGATTGCGAGGCCGACCCGAGCCGTCGCAGGGGAGAGCCAATTTCACCGGATCCGGAGATTGAGATTTTGGCACCTCCTACTACCGACCGGGTCCCGCAGGGAGACTTGCCGCCACCTCCCCTCTTGCCGACGAGGCAAGTTTCTTCTTCTCTTCAGGCGATGGCTTCTGCGGTAAGTGAAGCTCTTCTTCTCTAATCATGGCCCTTCCTCTCCGTTACCGCTTACGTCTGTTGACCGTTTATCTTTTGTTTGCAGGCGGAGGCTTTGACTAGTGTTTGCTCTTACATGGAACGATCATTATGTGGGCCTCAAGGATAACTACTTCGCTCTTCAGGAGGAGTTACGTGTGGCGAGGAGCTATTTGTCCATTTTGAAGAGGAAGAGGGATCGCGACTCGTCTCATATCAAGCAGTTGGAGGCTGACATCTCGTCTTCTCGATCTGAAGTCGAGAGGCTGCGGGCGGAGTATGGTGGTGACAAGGCACTCGCCCAGGATGCCCTTCGCCAGCTGTCGGAAGCTCAGGGGGAGATGTTCCGCCTGGATGGGGAGTTAGGCTTTCTGAGGAGTGAGGTGGAGCGGCTGTCGTCGATCGAGCGCAGCCTCGGGGAAGCCAAGGCAGCTGGAGTGTCCAAGTACAAAGACTCTCTTGCTTTTGTAGATGAGCGGTTCCAGATGGCGGAGGAGATTCGCGCCGAGGTTATGACGAAGGAGGTTGATCCCTTGATAGCGGACGAGCGTGAAGTTGCCTTTCAGAGAGGCGTTCAGAAGACTCTTCGTATGATGGGGAAGAAGTTCGGGTGCGACACCGCTGGCCTCGGAGTTGGGGACCTTTCAACGGATGATTACTCGGATGTAGCCGAGGACTGATGTTGGTTATCTTTCTCTTTCCTGCTTTCAGTATTGTTGTTTGTTTGTGCGCAGCGCCGCGTTTGGTGTGATTGTATTCCCTTATTGTACATGTTGCATTTATTTCTTTGTTTGAACTTGTTGTTTTGATTGTTGACACCATCATAGCTTGATGGTATTCCCAAAATTACAGATGAGTTTGCACGAGTTTAATCTCGCGGCTTTTTCATAAAAATTTAGTTTAGGCGAGTCTGAGCTCGTGGATTTTTATATAATAAAAAATAAGTTTGCGCGAGTCTGAGCTCGCGGCTTTCTACATAATAGAAAATTAGTTTGCGCGGCTCTGAGCTCGCGACTTTTACATAATAGAAAATTAGTTTGTGCGAGTCTGAGCTCGCGGCTTTTACAATATAGATTAGGGCGGTGAATAACGGGTGTATTTAAACCGGGGGCGAACGTAAGGGGGGCAGGCCCCTACGACGCCGGGACTCGACGGCGGAGGAGAAGAGTGAACCTTCAATCGACGACGGTGCAAAGTCCTCGGGGCAGGGCCCCAAAGTGTCCGGTGAATAGCTGACGTATTCAAACCGGGGGCGAACGTAAGGGGGGCAGGCCCCTACGACGCCGGGACTCGACAGCGGAGGAGAAGGGCGAACCTTCACTCGACGGCGGTGCAAAGTCCCCGGGGCAGGGCCCCAAAGTGGCCGGTGAATAGCGGGTGTATTTAAACCGGGGGCGAACGTAAGGGGTGCAGGCCCCTACGACGTCGGAACTCGACGGCGGAGGAGAAGGGCGAACCTTCAATCGACGACGGTGCAAAGTCCCCGGGGCAGGGCCCCAAAATGGGTTCCTACAGTAGAATAGTTTAGGACATGTAAAACATAATTAGAAAATTAACATTAATACACACGCAAGTGCAATCTTGCGGCTCCTGAGCTAATAAGTTTCTGATACAAGTTTGACAAGAGAGAGAAGGTAAAATCGAGCTCCCCTTGTGTTGCGCTTGCTTGAGCTCTCTCGGTCATTCAGCGTGGTGGGAGGCGGTGACCCGGCGACCGACCCTCGGTGGCATCCTTCTGTGCTTCTTCGCGGAAGGCCTCAAGGTGTCCCAACTGGATAAGGCGTTCAATTTCTTCTTTCAACCTGGCGCAGTGTTCCGTGCGGTGTCCTCGGCCTTTGTGGAAATTGCAGAATGTGGATTGATCTCCCCTACGCTGGGGGAGCGGTCTGGGCCAGTTGATGATTTGCTGTTGTAGATTATGGACAGTATATGCTCGCGGGGGGCATTTAACGGCGTGTAGATCCGGGGGCTTTGATCTGCTAGCCCTCGGGAGCGGTCTGCTTGGTTCTGAAGGGGCGGTATGGCCTTCTCGAGTTGATGTTGCTGTCCCTTTCTCTTACAACACGTATCCCCAGGTTGTAGTTGGTTTGCCGGTGCCGGAAGATTAGCTTTTTCTGTCAATGCGGGGGTTGTGCGGCCCTCCCGCGTGCCTTGCTTTTCAGAATTTGGTTTTGGCGACGGGTCATAGTTGATCCAAGGGAGCTCGGCTGCGGCTGTGTCGAAACCACGAATTGCATCCTTGAGGATTCTCCCTTTGTTGGCCATGCGTCCAGACATGAAAACGTCGTGGTCCAGGGCGTCGAGTAGGAGGCTTCCAAATATTGCGTCGTAGGGGGAGTCTGCCTCTGCGATGACGAACTGAACATCATACAGGACGGGTTCCGAGTGCATCCCTACTTGGATGGGGAGGGCGACGACTCCTATGGTGAGTACAACAGTTCCGTCTGGGAGCTCTGCGTCGCTGGCCCTGAGCTTGAGGTTCCCGCTTAGGAGTTTGAGCCGCACCACGGCTGCCACGAACAAGATATTGAACGAGAGGCGATGAGTTATCAATGCCCTCCTTAGTTCACAGGCTGGATTGCCTATGGTTGCGTCTAAGGCGAAGTCCAACCATCCCCAGGGACGCCCTTGGTGAAAGCTTGTGTAGATCTTCTCGTGCTGCTTGCCCCGCTCCGCTTCCCCTAGGTGGGACGACTCGTCCTTCTCGGGCTCTTTTTCCCGGATCCTTGGCGTGCGCGCTTCGTGCCATTCAACGAACAGTTGGGACAACTCGGTAAAGTTGTGAATCGCTCTGTTTGGCAGGGATTGATACCAGCGGAGGGCGCCTCCGCGCAGTGTCTTGGTGAAGATTTTGCAGCTGATTTGGTCGGGAAGTCCGAACGTCCGCACAGTTACCAAGAAGTGATTAACGTGCACGTACGGGTCTTCTGCTCCGTGGAACTCCTTGAAGTGCGGGAGCTTTAACCATGACGGTACCGGGTATGCCAAAATTGACTTTGACAGGGGGATCGCCTTTGCTGGTGCGTGATATCGTTCGGATCCTGCCCCGCTATGAGAGGGGCCAGCTTGCTAGTTGATCCAATCCACTGGGGCTGGATGGGTGCAGCGATTAGCGCTCTTTTCACCGGGCCTTCAGGGATTGAGGAACTGCACGCGTCAGATAGTTCGGGGGAGGTGTCCACTTTCGCTGGTTTCGAGAACTCAGGAGAAGTGGGCACTGCGTTCGGAAATCCTTTGCTCGGTTTTTGGAAATCCATTCCCACAGACGGCGCCAAACTGTTGCGGGTCGCTCGGGTGCTCTGGTAGACCGATCGAATTAAACCACCTTAGCTTGGAAGCGAACCATGCGCGCAAACAGTCAATTAGAGATTCGTTGAGTACACTGGGACTTTTTAACGTGGAAAACCGGGAAAGGGTAAAAAACCACGTGGTCGGAGCTGTGCCGACCAACTTCCACTATCTTCTGGGGGGTTATAATTAGAGACTTAGAACTCGAGCGCGACAGGCCGCTGCTCGTTACAATAATAGAGAGAGAGGGAGAGAGAGTCTCGAAGGTGACAGGCCACCTCCAGACAAACTAAGTCTTTTTCCTTCTGAGAATATTGGAGAATAAAAGTGAGAATGCTGAGTCGCCTTCCGGGAGAACAAAAGTGAGATGCTCCGGAGAACAAAAATGAGAATGCTGAGTCGCCTTTCCGGATGAAGGAAATCTTTAAGTCCACAGAGATCTTCAAGCGCCGAAGGAGAATTCCGTGAAAATCTTCAAGGAGCTCTCCCGGGTGCAGAAGTCAAGGTCCTCTGAAATGAAGCCCTGGGGCTCCTTTTATAGCTTTGGCCGGGGGCAGCCCGGTAATTTCTCCATTGTAACCACCGTAACCACCTGGCGGATGAATCATATTTTCCGGTTCGGAGCACACGGATCGCCATTTTTCGCAAATGACCGTCTTCCCCTCGGGCAGTTCGGGCAGTTTGGGCAGTTCGGGCAGCTTTGTTGAAGACGAAAAAGGCGACAAGCCATTCCTGCAAACTGAGAAACTAGAAAGACAAAATGTGTGCGTATCATAAAGACAAAATGTGAGCATATCATAAAGACAAAATGTGAGCATGTCGGAAATGCGAAAGTGTTCCGGGCGCGCAAGCGCGCTCAGAAGCGTTCTGAGCGTGCAACGAACACGGAAGTGCTCCGAATGCGCTTAGAGGCGTTCTCAGCATGTTACGAGCGTGGGAGCGCTCCGAGTGAAATCCGGGGCCCAAAGGGCTCACAGCGAGCCTGGAGAGGGCGGACACCCCCGAACCCCTCCATGTGGAGAGGGCTTGACCGTACCCCAAGGGGTGCGGTTAGGCCGCACCCCACTGGGGGTGCAGCTTGGCCGCACCCCACTAAGGGTGCGGCATGGCCGCATGATGATTACTTGGGCTTCTTCTTTTTGTTTTATAAATAAAAGATAACCTTTATATTAAGAGTTTAGAATTGGCGGATATTTTCGAAGAGTCTCGCAAGTACTCCTACTTTGAGAAATTAACCGTTATCCTATCGAAGGATAGAAGTAACGATCTTTTTCTTCTTTCGGAATATTGACAATTACGCTTCGGCTACAATGCCGAATTCTATTGAATTGAATAGTAGAAAAGGAGAGTTTTGCACTAAATGAGTTTGAAAAGCTGTGTTTGAATTTTTAGTCCAAATTAATCATTTGATAAAGGCAAGTATACCTTATCGCAAGTAATACAGGATATTTTTAGAAAATATCGGGATCGTATATTTCCGCGGGTCGTGTTGATTATGCTACTTCGAGGGACGAACTATTATTTTATCGGAATAATATTTTTAGTTGATTTAACTAGAGTTCTAAATGATAAAATGCGAAAGATGATTTAAGCGATCTACTAGAGTTCTAAGTGATGAGAAATATAGCGCGCGACGTCGAATTACCTTGAGACGAAAATAGATTTTTCGTAGAATTAAAAGTGATGACTTTTCAAAATATTAAGATGACTTGGCCGTGGAGGTTCCATAATTATGAACGCTCCTCTCTCGAGGGTACGCCCACCTGAGATTATGAATATTCGACCGAACTCTCGTTCTACAATCGAATGTTCTTAATACTCGCTTTATGTTGCGAACCCCGCTATTGGGTTTTTATTTCCAATTCGGGAGAGTTACCTCGTCCTCTCTCGAGGGTAGAGCGCACTTCTCTTTACCCGTGAGTGATCAGTCCGTACACACGAGCCTCTCGGCTAACTAGGTACGAAAACGGAAATGAAAACCACACATCGATTATGTGGCTCCACTCAACGTGATTCTCGGATAAACCTTAAGCGTTAATTATTTTAGAAAGAGATGTTTTAATTCTTATAGAAAAACTATTTTTGTGTCCCAATGCTCTTCGACGTCGTGCGCTAAAGGAAATTAGCCACTCATCGGAATGGAGACGGCATTATCGGTTGAAAAATACATGTTTGATAATTAAAGCGGATATAAGCGGATAAAAAGGAAATAAAAAGACTTATATAAAAACAGTAATAATATCCGTCCCAACCACCTTAAACAAGTGCTAAAAAGTTCTTAGCCTCTTATTTAAGAAGGGGGTGGTATAGAAATGAAAAGACTTATAAAGGTGCAGAAATAATATCCGTCCCAACCAACTTAAATAAGTGCTAAAGTAAATTAGCCTCTTATTTGAGAAGGGGATGGTATAGAAATGAAAAGACTTATAAAGGTGCAGAAATAATATCCATCCCAACCGACTTAAATAAGTGCTAAAGTAAATTAGCCTCTTATTTGAGAAGGGGGTGGTATATAGCAGTTATATAAAGACTGAAATAAAAACTAAGCTACAAAAAAAGGAAAATACTATCTCATACACGCACACACTCTAAAAGAAACTGAAAAAGAAAGCGTTTAAAATGAAAGCGATAAAATAAAGCGAAAAAGAAAACGATAAAACTATTTTATGAAAGCTTGTAAATCTAAGCTATGAAAACAGTAAACCTAGATTACGAAAGCAATAAAACTAACTATAAAAGCAATAAAACTAAATTATGAAAGCAATAAAGCTAAACTCATACACGCACACACACTAACATTAATAAAAAGAAGATGATCCAAATGAGAAAAACATCATTTTATTTCTGAAATCAGCATTACAACTAGACTAGGAAGACGAAAAAAACTACAAACGAACTTAAACTGAAATGCAGAAGAGAAGCTCACAATCACTCAAAAGAACTCACAATACAACAAAAACCACTCAAAATTTGGATGAAAATAACTTCAGCCGAGCCCCTCTATTTATAGGGAAAATTTGAGTTTTACACGCCCTAGGTCACGGGCGTGACTTGAATGTCACGGCCGTGACTTAGGGCGTGACATTTGCTCGGCTGTATTCGCCGCCTTCTGGAAGGTCTGGCCGTCAAACATGGCTGCACACGGGCGTGA
Organism: Dactylorhiza incarnata; assembly: GCA_033032865.1. Classification (NCBI taxonomy): domain Eukaryota; kingdom Viridiplantae; phylum Streptophyta; class Magnoliopsida; order Asparagales; family Orchidaceae; genus Dactylorhiza; species Dactylorhiza incarnata. Next base: position 6,698,241 of record JAWHQI010000072.1, read on the forward strand.
CTTGGTATGTCACGGGCGTGACTTGGTGAGTCACGGGCGTGACTATGGCTGGCTGATGTCGGCAGCATGGGTGCGGCTTCGAGACGTGACACGCTGGCGGCTCACGGGCGTGACTCTGCTGGAACACGGGCGTGACTTGTAGAGTCACGGGCGTGACTTGATCAACTCTTCGAGATTTCACCTGAAAACGGCTGCCAATTGGAAATTTGGCTTTTAAAATTACACGCCCTTGGTCACGGGCGTGACCTCGGGCGTGACTTGAGCGATTTGTCGGGATTTGATCTGAATTGAGCCGTCCCGTTGATATTTGATCTTTAAAATTACACGCCCTTGGTCACGGGCGTGTCTGAGGGCGTGACCTGTGAAAATTTTGCAAAAAATTGCAAAAACAAAAATAAAAGTAAGTTAGAAACCAGAAATAATAAAGAAGCAATTTATTCATTAATTTACATAGAAAATTCACAATATTAATTAAAACTATACTAATATTTATACCAAAAATACATATATTTTATTACTTATCACCGCACCCCAAGGGGGTGCGGTTAGGCCGCGCCCCCGTGGAGGGGCGGCCTGTGCGCTACCGTGCGGTAGCGCCGCGCGGTAGTGTTGCGGCGCGGTTGCGGGCGGTCGGACGAGGGCGGTTGGTCATGGAGGGAGTGGGCTCGCCCACTTCCCCACTCTCCCCTCATCATGATAGTGGCATTGTGGAGTAACCACCTCTTCTTATGCATATAAATGATAGGAGTCTTGTATGAGTACGCATCAATTATCATTTGTACGTCTCCGATTTCTAGCGATATTGAAATCAAATTTATGTAAACACTTATTCATATAATACAATCATGTCTCTATTTGTGTTTACTTGATTTCTCTCATTTGGCATAAATTTTATTATTTGCAAATTACTTTTTGCTAAATTATTATTTTGCTCTCTTGTTAACTTTAAAACAATATGGTAAATTGCTTAATATTACAAAATAATTTTATTCCCTTATTCACCCACCCTCCCCCCCCCCCCCCCCCCTCTAAGGGCGCCTATCGATCCAATAAGTGGTATCAGAGGGTAGGTTATTTCAAACGGTTTAAAAACCAGGAATAATGACGTCTTATGATCTCGCTTTTTCTGAGGGTCAGGGAATTAGTAGACCTCCACTATTTACTGGGTCAGATTATAATTATTAGAAAAATAGGATGAGTTATTTTCTTATGACCCTAGATATTGAGGTATGAAATATGGTAGAAGAGGAATACTCTCCTCCTACAATTGTAGTTGGAGAGATAACATTAGAAAAACCAAAAGATAAATGGGATGATAGGGATAAACTCAAATGCAAAAATAACGCCAATGCCATGAATGCTTTATTTTGTGCGTTAGATAGAAATGAATTTAATAGAATTTCCGCATGTACTACTGCATATGAAATTTGGAATCATTTGGAGATTACTTATGAAGGTACATCGCAGGTTAAAGATTCAAAACTTTTCCAACTGGAGTCAGAATATGAAAAGTTTGGGATGGATGAAAGCGAAGATATTGATGCAATGTACACATGCTTCACCAAGATCGTCAATCCCTCCAAAGCTCTTGGAAAGACTTTCTCCAACGACGACTTGGTCCGAAAGATTCTTCGATCCCTTCCTCCAAAATTCAATCTGAAGGTAACGGTTATCTCGGAGTCGCACAATCTAAGAACGCTCTAAGTTGAGAGCCTCGTTAGGAATCTCAAAACCCATGAGGTAGAACTCAAGATCCAACACGATGAATACAACAAGGAGCCAAAGAAGAAGGTGTTGACACTAAAATCAAAGAAAGAGTGCTAAGAGGATGAAGATGAAGATGAAGAAAGCTTTTTGGTAAAGAACTTCTGAAAGTTCATGAGAAATCCGGAAAGGAGAAACACCTTCCGGAAATATTTCCAAAAGGAAGGAAGATGGAAAGGGTCATCTTCGAAGAAAGAAAAGGTGAGTGGCAATGAAGAAGAAAGACCGCCACCAGAATGCTATCATTGCAGGAAGACCAGACATATTCGGAGCCAGTGCCCAAAGTTTTTGAAGGAGAAAAAAGAAAAGCGGCACAAAGGGAAGGAAAAGAGGAAGGTGCTAAAAGCTAAAACTTGGGATGACTCCTCCTCCTCTGAAGGATCAAGCAGGTCTTCATCAAGCGAAGATGAGGAAGCAAACATGTGCCTCATGGGACAAGAAAACGACAACGACGACACCAGTGTTCTTAGCGACACTGAGGTAACTCCTCCCACTTATGATGAACTCTTTAATGAATTTCTTGAAATTTGCAAAGCTTTTGATAAAAATATGAAAGATAATGTTTTATTGAATCGTGAAAATGAATCTCTAATTAAAGAAAATCAAAAGCTTTCCATGAATTTAATTGTTTTAAAGCTCGAATGGTGAAGCCTACTCTGGGCTAATGGCAGATTCAGATTCGGATAACTACGACACACCTTATGAAGGGAAGGTAAACTCTCACACTCCTCTTTCTGATTCTGAAACTGGATCCAATGCAAATGAAGGCTATTCTTCAGAGGAAGACTTAGATCTAATGGTTCAGTATAAAGCTGTATTGGTGGGATTTGACAAATGCCGCAAGATAGTTAAATCTCAAGCAAAAGAGATTGAATCTCTCAAGACGGTGGAATCAGACTTGAGGGAGGAAATTGAAAAATTAACTCCTCTCAAAGATGAAATCCAACTCTTGAAAGACGAACTTAAAAGCTCCACTGAGTTATTAAATCTTAAGGAGAAATTCATAAATGAATTAGAAGAAAAGTTAGTGGTGGAAAGGAAGATAGTTGAAAGCTTCTCTAAACCAAAAACTATTCTTCCAATCATTGATAGATTTTCTGCTCCTGCGAAGGGTAGTGGCCTTGGTCATGAGGCTGAAAGTAGTAAGGCTGCAAAGAAAAGAGCTGTTAAAGGTAAGGGCAAGGTTGAACAAAATCAAAACCCATTCAAGAAGGTAGTGTTCCCTACAAACACTTATGATTTTGAGTCCATGTATGGTCACTTTACAAGACCAACTCATGTTGAGTCAAGTAAGGGGAACCAAGGATGGAGCCGTCCCCGAAGCCTCGAAACAACTGCTTTCAAGGCACCTTATGAAAAAGTAATCCTCAAGGATCATGGTTCATTTGTACATGGATCAGTTGCTAAGAAAGCACCAAAGATCCAATCTATTGTTGCTAAATATCTTGAAGAGAAGACAGAGTCATGCGTGTGTTGCAACCACGAGGCTTCTACTTCTAAGAATGTTGCTCCTGTTAAACTCCCCGCTCAAAAGTTAAAACAGGAGAACAAGAGAAGATACAATCGATTTGATTGTTGGTGTTGTGGCAAGGTTGGTCACTTCGCCATAGATTGTTGGTTTAACCCCAGAAATTATAAGACTCCACGGGTTAACAATGTAACAATGACCCCTTGCAATGTTAACACTCCGAGTGGTGTTGATCTAACCAAGAACCTAGGGCCCAAATCCTTTTGGGTTCCTAAGGATAATTAATCTGTGGGTGCAGGTATGTCCAAAGGCCAACCAAAACTCTAATCAGGCATTTGGACAGTGGATGTTCGTGGTACATGACCAGAACAAGTAGTCTACAGTAAGATTGCTAAAAAGCTTAGGAAATCAGTCCAGGCACTGAAATTCTAAGGGGGAGAAAAGATTGAGGGGGAGGTGATTCAATATTTTCAAAGTATACTCCCAAATAAGGACTCCTATGCAGTTGCTGAGGGGGAGATTTGATCTCTCATGCTTTTCCTTCCCTATCTGAAGTAGTTAGAAAGGGGGAGAGAAGTTGAAGTTGGGAGAGAATTGGCAAAGTTAAAAGAGAAAGTCAAAAGGAAGAGAAGGTTGAAAAAAGCTAAGTTTTTAACTCTCCTTATATTTAATATATTTCTCTGTATATTTATCTTTATGCAATTCACCTTAGTAAACAGGGTTCTGACTTCTTCAAATAGGGGGAGATTGTTGGGTATTGTAGCCACAATTACCTTGATTTGAAGAAGTGTCCCTTGAACTAAGATGAATTGATATTGTATTTGATGTTGCTATCTAGGATGTGTTTGCAGGTTTTAAATGGCTAAGTACAAACCAATGTCAGGTTTCAATGAGTCGTTAAACACAAGCCTATGCAATGTAATTCCTCATTGTATGGACCAAGGTGTTGACTCATGTGGAATCTCTCTATTGAAATGTACTTCATATTCAAGCACAAAGAAATTGCCAAGAGGAAGTTGCTGTTGTTCTGAAAGAAATTATTTTTTAAGTATTCAGGAGTTCGTCGAACGAAGGAAGGTGTTCGTCAAACGCAGAGCATTGGTCGTTCGTCGAACGCAGAGCATTGGTCGTTCGTCGAACGCAGAGTTTTGGCAAGTTCGTCGACCGCTGCTTTGCTGAAGTTTATCTGGTTTCGTCGATCACGTTCGTCGATCTTCGTTCGACGAACAGAAGAAATGTTTCGTCGATCGCCATTCTTTGAGCTCCGTTCGATGAACTTAAGTGATTTCGTTGAACATAGCTTTTCTGAAGCTAAAGTGGTTTCGTCGATCGTGTTCGTCGACCGCTGTTCGACGAAGGGAAGAAATGATTTCGTCGAGCGCTGTTCCGTTCGACGAATTTTTAACATATGACAAATTTTGCTCTGCGCCGTTTCATTTTTCAAATCCTGTCAGATTTATGGAATGTTTTCCTCAATTCTTGCTGATAGCCGTTGGAGAAGAAATCTTCCTTAAATCCTGCTGATAGCCGTTGGAGAAGCAATTTCTATTTAATTCTTGCTACAGCCATTGAAAGAAATCTTCCTTAATTCTTGCTACAGCCATTGAAAGAAATCTTCCTTAATTCTTGCATATAGCCGTTGGAGAGGTCTCTATATATATATTCCCTTTGGATTTTTCGTACAGGTTAATCGTTCAAAAAAATATATAGATTTTCTCTCTCATTCTGTCGGCCGATCCTTTCTCAAGCAAGCCCCTCGCCTCGGACAAGAAAGAAGTTCTGCAATTCTTCTTCGATAAGAGCAGTCGACAAGATCAAGCATAATCAGATCTCTAATCTCATTTTGATCCAGTCGACTCTAAGTTTCAGATCTAGCTTTCAACGATTTCAAGACTTCTTCTTCCTCCATTTTTTAAAGGACTGAAAGTATTGTTCAGGAAGAAGAGTTTTATTATTTCTGATCTGAAGAAAGGGTCTCTCTTTAGAGTTCTCAAGTTAGATTGCTTGTCAATCTTAGTTGTTTTGGTAAAACACCTTTACATATTTTTGTAGGAGGTTTGCCTCCGAGTTTTATAGATCCTTGTTTAGGGATCGAGTTTGTAGGAGTTTTACTCCAAGTTGTAGGAGAAGATTGTTCTCCGAGTTTGTAGGAGTTTTACTCCGAGTTGTAGGAGAGTTGTCTCCGAGTTTGTAGGAAGTTTTTCTTCTGAGTTTGTAGGAGCTTTGCCTCCGAGTTGTAGGAGTGGTGACTCCGAGTTGTAGGATTATTCATAATCCGAGAATAGTGAAGTAGCCTAGTCTAGCCGGTCGTGCTAGATAGGTGAGGTGGAAAGTGGACTACCCACATCGGGGAACCACTATAAATCCTTGTGTTGTGCTGTGCTCTTTTGGTTTCTGTGCGCTTTTATCTAAAATTTTTAATTCCGCAAAAAACCATAGAATCCACCTATTCACCCCCCTCTAGGTGATTTAGGTAGGCAACTAGATACTTTCAAAAGGTAAAATTACAAAATCCTCTTTCAAAAGTAAAAATATTATTTCTACTTCAAGACCCTTACAATTAATTCATATGGATATTTTTGGTCCCGTTAGCACCGCAAGTCTTGGCGGTAGATTATATACATATGTTTTAATAGATGATTTTTCAAGATATTGTTGGACAATATTTCTCTCATCCAAATCCGATGCATTTAGCTAATTTTCAAAATTATGTACTCGTATTCAAAATGAAAGTGATTTAAAAATTAAATGCATTCGCTCGGATCATGAAGGAGAATTTGAAAATGATAAATTCACATCTTTTTGTGATATGTTAGGCATAAAACATGAATTCTCCGCACCACGCACACCACAACAAAATAGTGTTGTAGAAAGAAAGAATATGACACTTCAAGAACTAGCACGCACTATGTTATGTGAATATAAATTACCTAAGTCCTTTTGGGCCGAAGCCGTAAATACATCATATTATGTTATAAATATAATCATGCTTCACCCATCTCTTAATATCACACCATATGAACTCTATTTTCAAAAGAAGCCTAACGTATCTTACTACAAAGTTTTAGGTTGTAAATGTTTCATTTTAAATACTAAAGATAGCTTGGAAAAGTTTGATGAAAAATATGATAAGGAACTTTTCTTGGATATTCTTCAAATAGTAAAGCTTATAGAATTTTTAATAAAAGAACTAGAAAAGTTGAAGAATCAATTAATGTGAAATGTGATGAACTTGTTCCTTGTATAGAAAGACTTTTCGCAGGCAAAGAGGATGATCATTTACATTCTTTGGAGCATGGTGACGAGGAACCTTCCAAAGAAGAAGAAGATGAGGCCAAGGAAGATGTATATGTACCTCCAAGTGCCTTGAAATTCACAAAGGATCATCCACGGGAATTAATAATTGGTGAACCATCCGTTGGGGTAAGAACTCGCTCTTCTCTTCATGAATCTTATTCAAATATTTGTTTTGTTTCTGAAATTGAACCAAAAAATGTTTCAACCGCTTTAAACGAAGAATTTTGGTTTTTGTCTATGAATGAATAGTTAGAACAATTTAAGCGGCATAATGTTTGGAAATTAGTAGAAAGACCATCTAATCACCCGGTTGTATGTGTAAAATGGATTTATAAAAATAAATTAGATGGTGAGTCTAGAATCATTAGAAATAAGGCACGCTTAGTAGCACAATGATATTTATAAATCGAGGGGATAGAATTTGATGAATCTTTTGCACCCGTTGCTAGATTAGAGTCTATAAGAATTTTTCTAGCATTTGCAAACTTTAAAAGAATAAAACTATTTCAAATGGATGTGAAAAGTGCTTTTCTAAACGGGTTTGTAAAAGAAAAAGTTTATGTTGAACAACCCCCCCCCCCCCCGGTTTTATTAGTGAAAAATTTCCAAATCTTGTTTAGCCTCCTATGCCAAAGTTCACTTACCCTCCCTGGGAGGTCAACCTGCCCTGCCGGCTAGAGAGAGCCCGGTCAACGGAACCATCCGAGGGGAAAAACACTTACCCTCCCTGGGAGGTCAACCTGCCCTGCCGACTAGAGAGAGCCCGGTCAGCGGAACCATCCGAGGGGAAAAATCACTTACCCTCCCTGGGAGGTCAACCTGCCCTGTCGGCTAGAGAGAGCCCGATCAGCGGAACAATCTGAGGGGAAAAACACTTACCCTCCCTGGGGAGTCAACCTGCCCTGCCAGCTAGAGAGAGCCCGGTCAGCGGAACCTTTCGAGGGGAAAAATATTTACCCTCCCTCGGTGGTCAACCTGCCCTGCCGGCTAGAGAGAGCCCGATCAGCGGAACCATCCGAGGGGAAAAATCACTTACCCTCCCTGGGAGGTCAACCTGCCCTGCCGCCTAGAGAGAGCCCTATCAGCAGAACCATCCGAGGGGAAAAATCACTTACCCTCCCTGGGAGGTCAACCTTCCCTGCCGGCTAGAGAGAGCCCGGTCAGCGGAACCATCCGAGGGGAAAAACACTTACCCTCCCTGGGGGGTCAACCTGCCCTGCCGGCTAGAGAGAGCTCGGTCAGCGGACCATCCGAGGGGAAAAACACTTACCCTCCCTGGGGGGTCAACCTGCCTTGCCGGATAGAGAGAGCCCGGTCAGCGGAACCATCTGAGGGGAAAAACACTTACCCTCCCTGGGGGGTCAACCTGCCCTGCCGGCTAGAGAGAGCCCGGTCAGCGGAACTATCCGAGGGGAAAAACACTTACCCACCCTGGGGGGTCAACCTGCCCTGCCGGCTAGAGAGAGCCCGGTCAGCGAAACCATCCGAGGGAAAAAACACTTACCCTCCCTGGGAGGTCAACCTGCCTGCCGGCTAGAGAGATCCCGGTCAACGGAACAATCCAAGGAGAAAAATCACTTACCCTCCCTGGGAGGTTAACCTACCCAGCCGGCTAGAGAGAGCCCGGTCAGCGGAAGCATCCGAGGGGAAAAACACTTACCCTCCCTTGGAGGTCAACCTGCCCTGCCGGCTAGAGAGAGCCCGGTCAGCGGAACCATTGAGGGGAAAAATCACTTACCCTCCCTGGGAGGTCAACCTGCCCTGCCGGCTAGAGAGAGTCCGGTCAGCGGTACCATACGAGGGAAAACTCACATAGCACAATACATTCTGGCGTAAATAGTGGGGGATAAAACTAATTTTAACTAAGAACTTGGCGATACAAGGTTCACTCATAATGCTCGCTCTTGGAGATTGTTCTATTCCTGTCGCTGCCATTGCTGACCTTTGGCCCTCATCTCCAAAAACTATGGGCAGGTGGACGTCGCGTGACCTTCCTCCTGATGGAAGTCACAGTAAGGTAACTCCACTCGGACGCCCCCTCTTCGCCCGTACGATTTCTTCTTCTTCCTTGGCCGATCACCATGGTTTGCTGAGGCGGTGGAGGGGGTGTCCTCGGTCCTGTCCTCCACCTTGGGGGGTCGGGTCTTTGCCTTTGAAAGTCCCCCTCTCCTTGGTCAAACTCTCCTTCGGGGTCTCCCCTACCCCCTCCATCCTGCCTCGCCTTCGACCCACTCAGCTTGGCCAACCTTCTTGCGAACTCCGGGTTGGCTTCCTCACTCTCGATTTCTTCCGCCACCCGTATTTAAATGTTTCATTTTAAATACTAAAGATAGCTTGGGAAAGTTTGATGAAAAATATGATGAAGGAATTTTTCTTGGATATTCTTCAAATAGTAAAGCTTATAGAATTTTTAATAAAAGAACTAGAAAAGTTGAAGAATCAATTAATGTGAAATGTGATGAACTTGTTCCTTGTATAGAAGGACTTTTCGCAGGCAAAGAGGATGATCACTTACATCCTTTGGAGCATGGTGACGAGGAACCTTCCAAAGAAGAAGAAGAGAATGCCAAGGAAGATGTATATGTACCTCCAAGTGCCTTGAAATTCACAAAGGATCATCCACATGAGTTAATAATTGGTGAACCATCCGTTGGGGTAAGAACTCGCTCTTCTCTTCATGAATCTTATTCAAATATTTGTTTTTTTTCTCGAAATTGAACCAAAAAATATTTCAACCGCTTTAAACGAAGAATTTTGGTTTTTGGTTATGAATGAATAGTTAGAACAATTTGAGCGGCATAATGTTTGGAAATTAGTATTAAGACCATCTAATCACCCGGTTGTAGGTGTAAAATGGATTTATAAAAATAAATTAGATGGTGAGTCTAGAATCATTAGAAATAAGGCACGCTTAGTAGCACAATGATATTTATAAATCGGGGGGATAGATTTTGATGAATCTTTTGCACCTGTTGCTAGATTAGAGTCTATAAGAATTTTTCTAGCATTTGCAAACTTTAAAAGAATAAAATTATTTCAAATGGATGTGAAAAGTGCTTTTCTAAACGGGTTTGTAAATGAAAAAGTTTATGTTGAACAACCCCCCGGTTTTATTAGTGAAAAATTTCCAAATCTTGTTTAGCCTCCTATGCCAAAGTTCACTTACCCTCCTTGGGAGGTCAACCTGCCCTGCCGGCTAGAGAGAGCCCGGTCAGCGGAACCATCCGAGGGTAAAAACACTTACCCTCCCTGGGAGGTCAACATGCCATGGCGACTAGAGAGAGCCCGGTCAGCGGAACCATCCGAGGGGAAAAATCACTTACCCTCCCTGGGAGGTCAACCTGCCCTGCCGGCTAGAGAGAGCCCGGTCAGCGGAACAATCCGAGGGGAAAAACACTTACACTCGCTGGGGAGTCAATCTGCCCTGCCAGCTAGAGAGAGCCCGGTCAGCGAAACCATCAGAGGGGAAAAATATTTACCCTCCCTGGGAGGTCAACCTGCCCTGCCGGCTAGAGAGAGCCCGGTCAGCGGAACCATCCGAGGGGAAAAATCATTTACCCTCCCTGGGAGGTCAACCTGCCCTGCCGGCTAGAGAGAGCCCTGTCAACAGAACCATCCGAGGGGAAAAATCACTTACCCTCCCTGGGAGGTCAACCTGCCCTGCCGGCTAGAGAGAGCCCGGTCAGCGGAACCATCAGAGGGGAAAAACACTTATCCTCCCTGGGGGGTCAACCTGCCCTGCCGGCTAGAGAGAGCCCGGTCAGCGGACCATCCGAGGGGAAAAACACTTACCCTCCCTGGGGGGTCAACCTGCCTTGCCGGCTAGAGAGAGCCCGGTCAGCGGAACCATCCGAGGGGAAAAACACTTACCCTCCATGGGGGTCAACCTGCCCTGCCGGCTAGAGAGAGCCCGGTCAGCGGAACCCTCCGAGGGGAAAACACTTACCCACCCTAGGGGGTCAACCTGCCCTGCCGGCTAGAGAGAGCCCGGTCAGCGGAACCATCTGAGGGAAAAACACTTACGCTCCCTAGGAGGTCAACCTGCCCTGCCGGCTAGAGAGAGCCCGGTCAGCGGAACCATCCAAGGGGAAAAATCACTTACCCTCCCTGGGAGGTCAACCTGCCTTGCCGGCTAGAGAGAGCCTGGTCAGCGGAAGCATCCGAGGGGAAAAACACTTACCCTCCCTGGGAGGTCAACCTGCCGTGCCGGCTAGAGAGAGCCCGGTCAGCGGAACCATCCGAGGGGAAAAATCACTTACCCTCCCTGGGAGGTCAACCTGCCCTGCCGGCTAGAGAGAGCTCGGTCAGCGGAACCATCCGAGGGAAAAAATTACATAGCACAATACATTCTGGCATAAAAAGTGGGGGATAAAACTAATTTTAACTAAGAACTTGGCGATACAAGGTTCACTCAGAATGCTCACTCTTGGAGATTGTTCTATTCATGTCGCTGCCATTGCTGACCTTTGGCCCTCATCTCCAAAAACTCTGGGCAGGTGGACGTCGCGTGACCTTCCTCCTGATGGAAGTCACAGTAAGGTAACTCCACTCGGACGCCCCCTCTTCTCCCGTACGATTTCTTCTTCTTCTTTGGCCGATCTCCATGGTTTGCTGAGGCGGTGGAGGGGGTGTCCTCGGTCCTGTCCTCCACCTTGGGGGGTCGGGTCTTTGTCTTTGAAAGTCCCCCTCTCCTTGGTCAAACTCTCCTTCGGGGTCTCCTCTACCCCCTCCATCCTGCCTCGCCTCCGACTCACTCAGCTTGGCCAACCTTCTTGCGAACTCCGGGTTGGCTTCCTCACTCTCGATTTCTTCCGCCACCCTTTCCATCAATTCTTCGAAGGATAGGGGGACTTCCGCTTTAAGCTCATCTTGAAGAACCCCTCCCGCAGCCCCACTGTGAAGGCGAGTTGGAGGGTGAACTCTGGAACCTCTTGGACAAGCAAAAACTCTTCCTGGAACCTATCCACGTAGTAAGCCAGTGACTCACTTGGTTCTTGCTTGATCTTGAAGTGTGCTTCGACATCCTTCTTCCTCTTCCTTGACGTCGAGAAGCGTAGCAGGAAAACTCGACGCAAGTCTTCGAAGGCATAGATAGATCTCGCAGGGAGTTGGTGGAACTAATCCCTAGCCTTCTCCTTCAGAGTTGTCGATAAGAGTCGACACTTGAAAGCGTCCGACATGGGCCTGATGGAGACCATGTCCTCAAACCACTGCAGGTGCATGACTGAGTCATCCTTGCCGGAGTAGTGAGACATCTCCGGCCCGCCGAACCCCTCTAGAACTAGGGCTGAGAGAACCAGCTCACAAAAAGGACTTCCCTTGCTCGCCTCCCTTTGGGGCTGGGCGAGTGGGGGCCTGGAACCTCCCTGCTCGCCACCTTGGGGCGGGGCGAGTGGGGGCCTGGCACCTCCCCACTCGCCCCCTCCTAGGGGACCAGGAGAGTGGGGGCCGAATGCCTCCTCACTCCCCCCCGCTGGTACCTTCTTCCTGGATTGCTGGCTGAGAGTGTTCTCGCCCACCCGCTGAGGCGGAACTTCCGGACCACCTCCTCTCCTACGTTCTCCTATCGTGGCGAAAGCTACCTGCAAGGTCTGCAGGACCTCCCGCCTGAAATCTTCAAACATCTCCAACGTCACTCCAGCCACCGGGGGCTGCGAGTGGCCTGGGTCGGATCCTCCTCCACCTCCAGTCATGAAGCTCAGCTTGAGATTTTCTTGTGCTGGTCACTCTCCACGCTCACTGCACCATAATGTTGAAACCAATAAATTGGTCTCTCGAGGAGTTTGGGCCCTCAACAAGTTGAGGGGTGACCAACACTTACTCCTCCCAAGGGAGAGCTCTATGCTAAGAGGCTAAGTAACTAGGAACAAGGCCAAGGGCTTAGTGAGGAGGTCCCACCACACACCCGAAAGATCTTAGAGCGTTTCTCCTCCTAAGCCAATGCTAAGTTTGGGCACCTTTGGAAACTCTCCTCACCCATTAAAGAGACTTGGGGAGAGAGATAGCCAAAAAAGCGATCCCCCAAATGGTGCCCCTTGGGCTTATTTATAGTTTTCCGGGCTTGGTATGCTGATAGTCACATTCTGACCTATGAGATTATGAAAATGCGCTCAAGTTTGGCCTGCCAATAGCCAAATCCCGCCATTATGAGGCGCTAAATGCAGGCCGACCCATTCTCCTCGGGACTGGGCGAGGGGGAGGTCGCCTACCTCCACCCCTCGCCCCCTCCCAAGGGATTGGACGAGAGGGGCAGCAGCCCGCACCTCTCGCCCACCAAGGGGGCCGGGCGAGAGGGGGCAGCTGCTCTCACCTCTCGCCCGCCAAGGGGGCCGGGCGAGAGGGGCAGCTGCCCGCACCTCTCGCCCGCCAAGGGGGCCGGGCGAGAGGGGAGCAGCAGCCCGCACCTCCCCCCCCCCCCCCCCCACCTTGCTGGGGCTGGGCGAGCGGGTGACCTTCGCCTCCACCGCTCGCCCCCCTTTCCTTGTCTGGGACCGTGTTAAAAAATAGTGTTCTAGAAGACCCCCTGAGTCCCGGGAGCCCACTCGACGAATACAGGATTGTACACTATTGATGATCACATGAGCTGAATTAATCCCCTACATTTCAACAATTCCACATGGTCTAATTACCTAAATATGCTAATGAGACAATATGACCCATTAACCCTAGACCATTGTCAACCATTGACCAAGGTCAGCAAGTTGTGACAATAAGTTCATCTAAACCTCATGATATATACCAATTTTCACGTTCAATGTACTAAGTTAGATTTATCAGATCCTCACTTAATGATGGGTCATCTTGATCAATTAGCCCAATTCATGGGTCATTCTCACTTAAAAATTTCGTTGTCAGCCTCTCTTCTAACAACATATACGCGTGCTTGACTTTTCAGGCAAAGATGAATAAAATCTATTGAAAACTCTTTTAGCTGGCCCATATGTATGCGAACTCTTATAGTTCGGGGCGGGGGTCGTAAACAAACATTTTCTTCGGCCAATGGGGCCTTAGACGAGGGGAACCTAGCTATAGCTAGACTAGATATCTATGATAAAACTCCACTTGGCATGTGGGTTATAGTGGATTTAAAGTGCAATACTATTGCTGAAGCGACCGATAATGATCGCTTCATCTTCTCTTCTCCCTCCACTTTTTTTTTTAAAGTTTCTTCTCCTTTTGAGGCCGTATCCAAATATAAAATAAGCTATCTTGGATTATATGGGTGGCCATTATTCACCAAAGTAGAAAGCTTAGCTGGCTTGATTAAAAAAAAGAGGCTGGATTGATACCCCCGGCCCTAAAATAAACATTACATTTTTCATATCTTTTGATCTCCAGAATAAAAGGTTTTAGAATTCATTCCGCGCGGTGGTGGGAGCACGGCAGGATGCTTTCGGACGACCACCACGGGAGGCACTGATAAATAGCGCGCGATGGCCATCATGGGTGTAGATCGGGTCAGTTCAGATCAATTCCACCCAAAACAAAGAATCGATATGTATAGATTATGTTCTAACTTTTCGGAATTAGAACCGATCAGTGTATCCGAAGTCTAGAACCATATCCGAACCTAATATTTTGTTTCGATTCTCGGGTATAACCGCACATATTTATGACTCGAAAATGCTCACCGTTGTATACAAAACTTATTTCTTGCATGATTTCTTGCACAAATCATATTTTTCAATAAAGTTGTGTCCAACAATGAATCTATAAAATATTTCAATAAACTTATTTTTTTGGCGCAATGGCGACAAAGGATCCATATAGCCGACCCCGCTATATGGTGGGAGAAAGGGTTGAGTGTTGTTGTTGTTGTTGTTGTTGTTGTATATAGGGAAAGTTAAATTAGATTAGATTTCTTTGATTTAATATTTATGCAATAGTGAGTAATAGACATGTACTCTGTGAGCAGTCACTTTGTGCATTTATTGTCAAAGGTTAGGTCTTTCTCCTCTGAGAGAAGCCACTTTGTGCATAGTGCCAAAGGTTAGGTCTGTTTCCAATCTTCCCCCGCCCATACCCCCAATGATTGGGGACTATATGGGTTATGTTGTTGTTGTTGTTGTAGTGAGTAATAGACATCCGGTTCTCGGGTAACTGACCGCACGAACCGAGAATCAACCCAAAAAGTTGATTCTTGATTTTAGGGAACCATGCTCTAACCGAGAATCGTCGGAACCGGCTCGAATTGATCGGTTCAGTTTTATTTTGAGTCAATTCTCGGGTTTCTTCTGCACGCCCCTAATGGCCACTGCAATAAACTAAATTTTCTTTGACTTAATAATTATATAATAGTAAGTAATAGACATCGGATTCTGAGTAATTACTGGCCGCGAACCGGGAGTCGACCCAAAATATGATTCTTCTGTTCTTTTTTGGACACCCTAGTCGCTAGTGGCCATCGCCAAAATATGGGTCCAATAGCTGTTTCCTTTAACTAGTTGTGCGAAAAATTTAGGATCATTGATGTCAAATGGACGCGAAATTTTTAGGTCCGGGACCGAGTGAGTTCCACCATTCAGTGGGTCCCATGCAAAAATGTTATGTGGAGGATCCAGAGGGGGCCCGAGGGACACTGGCATCCTCATTATTTTTCAAAATTGTTAGTGGATTTAGATTTCTCTCGTCGATGCAATGAATTTTGACTACTTATATGTCAAAAACGGCGTCCAGATGAGGGAGAAACAGCTCCGATAAGATGGAAACGTTCTCACGTCACGTAACTAGTTTGTTTTGGGACAAATATTGGCTATTCGCCGACCAAAGTTGGCTATTCGCATACCAAATTTGACTATTTGCATACCAAGTTCAGCTATGTGCACCCGCAAAATTAATTTCTAACATGTGGCCCACGACCTTCCTACTCACCCCGCTAGCATTTTTGTTTAGAAATTTTTTTTCACCCCTTTTATAATTTTCTGGATCCGCCACTGCACACATCATACTGTGCACCACAGACCCACTGTATAGTAAAAATCCTAGAATTTCATTAGTCCCGGACGCTAGTGTCCGGGACCCGGACCCAAAATTTTCCCCTAATGGACCCTTTTCGTTACAAATATAAAGCATGTAACTTTATTAGAAGCATATTGCCACGTTGAAATGATTAAATTGGCTATTATTATTAGAAGCATATAACTGGATCTTAAATAATTATATACGTACCAAATACATTCATTTAATAAAGAAAAAAATTAAGGCTTTATTTGGCGCGGGGGTGGCAGGAGGAATGGGCGGGTGGAGTCGGAGGGTTGGGAACGGAGGGGAGAAGGAGGGGATCGTAACGGGACTTTGAAGGGCACGGCGGGTCCAACCGAAGCAAACGTCGCCGGAGGGCGTTTGTTCACCCGCCGTCCCGCGACGTTTGCCCCCATATAGCCAAAACGCCGCACCAAATGAACCCTAAAACTTCAGTCCCTGAAGATGTATGTCATTAAGAATCAGTCCCTGTACTTTTTTGCTTTAAGATATCATTTCTCAAACTTCAGCATTTTTTTAGAAAATTAACCCTTAAAATTGTTTCTCCCATATTTTTTAAAGAAAAAATATCAAATCCCTTATCTAGGAGGCAAAATAATGATAACTAGGTTAGTTTTTTTTTAAATCTAGCAGTTCTTTTGAGGTCCGTTCGTTTGAACGGAATTAGTTTTCTGGAATTGGTTTTTCGACGAAAACCAATATCTGCAGGAATTGACTTGTACAAAATTACAATTATGTTGTTCGGCTGTAGGCAGTTGGCGGAACTAGGATTTTGAAGTCGCACGGGCACAATGTAAGTATTGTTGATCGGGAGGGTTCGGGGGGCAGGGCCCCCTGAGCGGGGGTTCGGGGGTAGCGCTCCCGAATTTTTTTTTTTTTGCAGAGATATTTATGTAAGAAAAATATTCAACACAATATTACAATAAAATGCAATTACATGAAAATTCAAAACAAAACATTATAAAAACTTACATATCAACATGATGCTTTACGTTGACACATACTCTGAAAACGTGAAATAATTTCTTCATTTGTAATTGTATCTGCAACGTCTTTTTCAATATACGTCACCAAACAATCATTCATCCATTCATCTCCCATTCTGTTTCGCAGACGATTCTTTATTATCTTTATTGCAGAAAATGTTCTTTCAACGCTAGCTGTTGCAACAGGTAGGAGACAAGCTAACTTTAACAATCTGAAAACTAGCCGGTAAGTATCTTCTCTTTTTAATTCCACTAATTTTTGAAGAAGTCCACTTATTCCCTTAATTTCTGAAAATATGTCCGGCGATGTAGTTTTCTCTTTCCAATACAGTTTTCTCTTTCCAATTTTTGAATCCTCTAATAGTAAAAGTAGGCTCACAACTCTTTAAGGAAAAACATAACAGTAAAGACAAAATGCTGCATCTTTTTTATACAGTATTCTAACCAGCCTTTAAACTCGTTAAACCAATTCTTGTTAAAGCGTTGAGCTTTGTTTCCAATTTCTGTTTGGGAGAAACTTTCTAAATGAGGTTGACAAGGACCCTTCTGCAAGTAATATCTTCGTATTGACTCTTGAATATTTGCATCGTAGGAGTTTATTGGATTTCTTAGGCCAGGATCTGAAGGTAAATCTTCTATTTTGAACTCTTCTACGCGACTTCTTTTACCAGTGAGAACTAACTCCTGAGAATCTATCGAACTTTGACATGCTCCCTTTTTAGAAAAAAATTTCTCCATTGGCCACTAATTAAACACGCTGCAAAAAACCAACGGGACAATCCCGTAAGCGCAACTAGGGCTAAATCAAGAGGAACATTCTAGTTAACGTTAAAATCATAAAACTCTTTTGAAAATTCAAAACAAAATATTGAAATCATAAAACTCTTTTGAAAATAACTGAATACGTGTTTAAAAATAGGTGTTAAATTATATCATACCTAAATCTATACCAAACTGGATTAAATCACAAACCTAAATCTATATCTATCTCTATATAATTTATATCCTACCTAGATCTAAGTGAGGAAGAAGAATGGACCTTGCGTCCTTGCCGTAAGCTTGAATTTCCTTGCAATCAGATGTAAAAAGTGCTCGAATGTCCTGTCAAATTTGAAGAAGATTGCAAAATTAATATGGAGGAGGGGGAAAACAGGGGGCTGAATGGAGGAGGGGGAATGGAGGAGGGGGCTGAATGGAGGAGGGGGAATGGAGGAGGGGGCTGAATGGAGGAGGGGCTGAATGGAGGGAAAACATGGGGCTGAATGGAGGAGGGGCTGAATGGAGGAGGGGGCTGAATGGAGGAGGGGCTGAATGGAGGAGGGGCTGAATGGAATGGAGGAGGGGCTGAATGGAGGAGGGGATGAATAGAGGAGGGGATGAGAAGAAGAAGAAGAAGCGCAGACCTTCGCGAAGGAAGAAGCGCAGACCTTCGCGAAGGAAGCGGCGCAGACCAGGAAGCGGCGTCCCCAAATCGCAGGAAAATCGCGAATCGCCCGTCGTCGTCAACCCCAAATTGCGAATCGCACCGGGAAAATCGCAGACCCCGTCGTCGTCGACCCCAAATGCCGCACCTGCACTAGCAGGTTCGCGAAAAACACGGTCGGGCACTTGCCCGACCGTGTCTTCACGTGGATCCGCCCGTGGCTGTAGGATACAATTAAGTCAATAGAATTGGAATCTAGACACAAATGTTATTCGGTTAAATGATGGAAGTGATATTGGAATTTACATTATATAATAATTTTATAAAATTCAAAATAGGCGTCGGCGCCGAACGAATTAAATTGCATAATATGTTTTAAGAAACACTTTTTTCGCCCAAGCGCATTTTTTTGCCCAAGTATGCGTTTTTTTACTGAGGATGTGTTTTTATACAAGACGCGTGTTTTTTTCCGGGAGTGTGTTTGTTGGCCCAGTACCGTATTTTTCGCACGATCACGAGTTCTTCGGTCGGGAACGCATTTTTAGCACATGTGCGCATTTTTTGCCTGGGCAAGCATTTTTGCCTGGGCTCACATTTTTTCGGTGCACGCGCTGTTCGCCCGAGCGTGTGTTTTCGGCCCAGGCGTGCGTTTTGCGGCCCGGGCAAAAATGCACGGTAGGGCAAAAAATGTGCGCTCGTGCAAAATAGCGTGCCTGGGCCAAAATAAACGTGGTTTGGGGAAAAATGTGTGCCCGGGTGAGAAACGTGGACCCGTGCGAAATCAACGTGCCCTGGCAAAAAATACGTGCCCAGGCGAAAAATGCTTTCCCGCGTGGAAAATGCGCTTCGGAGCGAAAAACACGCACCCGACGAAAACGCGCTACAGGGAGAAAAACGTGCACCATGGCGAAAAATACGCGCCCGGGCGAAAAATACGCGCGTCCGGGCGAAAAATACGCTTGCCCAGACGAAAAATGCGTTCTCATGATGAAAAACGCAAGCAAGGCCGAAAAATGCGGGCCCGACAGAAAATCGCGCTCCCAGTAGAAAATGGCGCCCATGCCAAAAATGCGCACCTGAGCGAAAAATGCGCGCCCTGGTGAAAAATGCGTGCCCTGGCGAAAAATGTGCGCCCGGGCGAAAAAAGCGTGCCCTGGCGAAAAAACGCGCGCCTAGCCTAAAAATAAACGTGGCCTGGGGAAAAATGTGTGCCCGAGTGAGATACGCGCACCCGGGCGAAATCGACGTGCCCCAACGAAAAATTCGCACCCAGGCAAAAAACGTGTTCCTGCGCGGAAAATACGCTTCGGGGTGAAAAACACGCGTCCAACAAAAAACATGCACCAGGGAAAAAACGTGCACCATGGAGAAAGACATGCGCATGGGCGAAAAACGCGCGCCCGTGGCAAAAAACGCGTGCCTGTTATGAAAAACGCAAGCAAGTCCGAAAAATACAGGCACGGCTGAAAATTGCGTTCTCAGGAGAAAAATGAACGCACAGGCTGAAAATGCCCTCCTGGGCGAAAAACGCATGCCCATGCGAAAAATGTGTCTGGGGAAAAATGCACGCCTAGCGAAAAATGCGCGCCCGGGTCGAAAAATTAGCGCCCTGATTGAAAAACGCGCGCCCGGGTCGATAAACGGGTGCCCGGGCAAAAAATGCGCGTCCGACGAAAAATTCCTGCCCGGGCAAAAAACTCGCCAAGAAATACGCGCTGTACAACCCCGGTATTCGCCAAGAGGTGAGCAGATGCAAAGTGAGCAGGCGAGAAGAGTAAGAGGAGGGCGAGTCAGAGTCTCAAAGGCCGCCCACAGGAAGGCAGGCGAGCCGAACTCTTCCCGGTCGTTCGCAGAGAAGGCGGGCGAGTCAGGCGCCCGCCGTCCGCTCGCCAGAAGGCGGGCGGGCCATGTTTCTCGCGGGCCTCTCGCAGGAAGTTAGGCGAGCCAGGTTCCCGTAGGTCGCGAGAGGAGCCCTAGTGGGTGGCTCGCCCAGCAGGGGTCCAGGGGTGTTTTTTACCTGAAAACCCCTGGTGGTCTGCAGTTAGCCTCTCCGAACAGCGAAGTTTGGTTGTTGGCAGACCATTTTGGACTGCGTATAGTAAAAAAGTAAGGCGGAATCCCGCTATTAGCAGACCAGACTTGAAAAACTATAAATAGACCTTGAAGGGCACCTTTGGAGAAGATTCCAATCTCAGTACTCTGAGCTTCCTCCTCCTTAGGTTATCTTGGTTTAGCTCTCAGGCTCTCCATGGTGCCCAGTCTCAGCTTTGGTTTGGGAGGAGAAGCTCTCAAAGATCTTCCGGGTGTGTGGTGGGACCTCCTCGCTGTGACTAAAGGTCTGAGTCCAGTTCTGAGGCTCCAGTCTGTTCCTTCCGAGGAATCAGTAAGTGTTAGCTGCCCCCGACATGTTGGGGGCCCGAACTCGGGGCCCGAACTCCACAAGAGACCAAGTCCTGGTTTCAACATTTTTGGTGCGGTGAGCGTGGAGTGCAGCTAGTTCAAGAAAGCTCTAAGGAAGAGACATGGCTGGAGACGACGAGCGAGAGGCAGGCTTCGACGGTTCGCCACCACCCGACGCGCCAGCAACGGTGGAGATGTTGGCCGACCTCAAGAGGGACCTACTCGGGGCTTTCCAGTGCACCCTCGGCACGGCCCTTGGGGGTCTCGCAACCCGTGCGCCCCAGGTGGCCCCTCCAGCTGGAGTAGGCGAGAGCGCCCCGGGGAAGAGGCCAGGGAAGGAGGTAATGTCCTAGGTGCCGGAGCGATATCTCGCGGGGCGGGAGATTTTCCCCAGCCCGACGAGTGCGGTTGGGGTCCAGGCGAGCGCCATCCTGGGAGGAGGGATCCCGGCCAGTGGTATCCCGACGAGTGGTCCCTCAATGAGTGCGAGACCGGGAGGAGCCGGTTCGCCCGGGGAGCTCGCAGGGCGAGTGGAGCAGGTAAGGTGTGTGAAGGGAGGAATCCCTTTCTGTGAGTTGGTTCTCTGGACACCACTCCCCGAGGGGTTCAGTGAGCCGACCATGACGATATATACCGGCAAGGATGACCCCACTCAACACTTGCAGTGGTTCGAAGACATGGTCTCTATCAGACCTATGTCGGACGCCTTCAAGTGCCGACTCTTCGCCACCACCCTGAAAAAAAAAGCGAGGGATTGGTTCCACCAGTTTCCATCTGGGTCAATCTATGCTTTCGAGGACCTGCGTCGCGGCTTTCTGCTGCGCTTCTCGACCTCGAAGAAGAGGAATAAGGACCCTGAGATGCTCTTCAACATCAAGCAGAGATCAGGGGAATTGTTGGCCCATTATGTGGATCGGTTCCAGGAGGAGGTCCTCCTCATCCAGGAGGTGTAGGGGTACACCCTTCAGCTTGCCTTCATAGTTGGGCTGCGGGAGGGGTTCTTCAAGATGGACCTCAAGAGGAGGTTTCCCTTATCCTTCGAGGATCTGATGGAGAGAGCGGCGGAGGAGATAGAAGGGGAGGCTGCCAACCCTGAGTTCTCGAAGAGGATGGCACGGCTGAGCGAGCCGGAGGTCAAGCAACCAGAGGCAAGGAGAAGAGAATTGGCGAGGGCCCTAGAGGTGGGGTTTAGGCAGCAAGAAGGGGGGAGGTCAGGCCCTGGAAGGGGTTTCCACCAGGGATGGGGTAACTTCCAAGGAGGCCAAGGAAGACCCCATCAGCTAGGATGGAGGCAGGGCTAGAGGCCACCTCATCCCCACCCGCCTCAGCAGGCAATGGTAGTTGGTCGAGGGAGACCAGGAAGAGGAAGAGGAGCAGGAGCCGGAGGAGCCGGTCCTAGGAGGAGGAATAGAGGGGCAGAGGCCGAGAGGAGGGGGGAGGCGTTGCCCTATTGTGACTTCCACGAGGAGGAAGGTCACGCAATGACCACCTGCCCAGAGTTCTTGGAGGTGAAGGGAGCCAGAGCGCCGACACTGTGGGAGCAACGGCCGGTGAGGATTGAGGAGGTCCTGTCTCAGGACGAGGAGGACGATATATGTGAAGACCAGGTCGATGTGGGGACCCGAGGAGGGATCGGGGTGATCCATGGGGGGGGGGGGGGGGGTAGGGATTGAGGCGACCCGGAAAGCAAGCCTCCATACCATCTATCATCGTAGCGTGGCGTCGACATCCCAAGCCCCGCCCCCAACAGAGAAGATCTTATTCACCCAGAAGGATATGCCGGGTCATGAAGACTCGTTCTGCGATGCGCTAGTCATTCAGACAACGATCGAGAACTTCACGGTCTCCAGGATCCTTGTGGATAACGGGAGCTCGGTCAACGTCATCTTCAAGAAGGTGTTTGACGAGATGAAGGTGGAGGCCAAGAGGGTGTTGGTCGTGGATGGCCCATTGTTTGGGTTCTCCGGGGAGAGAAAGGAGGTGGAAGGGGTAGTGGGACTCCATGTAGTCCTGGGGGCAGTCTCGGAACTGCCGCTTTGTTATAGTGGATGCCCCCAGTAGCTACAGCGCCATCTTCGGACGGCCACTCATCAGTGCGTTCCGCTGCTTCCCCTCCACTTTTCATCAATGTCTCATGTTCAACGCGGGAGGAGTCCATGTCCGGATAAGGGGAGATCTAAAGGTGTCCAATCAGTGCTATGTGACTGCCGTGAACACCATCTCCTGGATGGCCGAGGTAGAGGAATGGGATCGGGAGATGGGGGATCCGGCGAGGCTCGAAGAGGTAGGAGAGGAGGAAAGAGTAGGAGAAGGTCAGGCCCAGGAGGAAGGGGCGGAAGAGAAGATGGGGGAGGAGAAGGAGAGGAAAGAAGATGAAGGGGAGGCCCTGAGGACCACTCTGAATACAGCTACGAGGGAGACTCCGTTCAAGCTCTCTCATGGGTCCGAGGCCGTCCTCCCAATAGAGTTCTAGGTGAAGCCCCCCAGGGTGGTCGCCGCGGGCGAAGGGGATGACGAATGGCTAGTGGAGAACAGAGAGAGCAAAGGCTATCCTTAGACCTGGTGGAAGAACTCAGGGACTTAGCCACCGTCGGGCAGGAGGAAGTCAAGCGGTGGATGGCTCGATAATTCGACAAACATATCCGGGTGAAGCAGTTCGAAAAGGGAGACCTGGCCTTAAAGAAGGTCGATGCGGCCATAAGGGGCGCTTCGGTAGGGAAGCTCGAGCCCAATTGGGAAGGGCCGTACATTGTAGATGAAGTGCTTGTTGGAACATAGTCTTCCGCATCTCCTAGGTTTGAGAATAACAAATCTTATGTATATTTGATCTTGTGTGTTTAAGTGTGCAGGAAAACAATGTACATATGACTCAAGGATTACATAAGAAGGTTGCCCCCAAATTTGAGCCATCAAATCCAACATTCCCACTAGCGACGGCGGTAGCACCTAGCGCCCGGCGCTAGCGATGATTAGCTCAATTTCAGGAGCACATATAGAAGGAGATAGCGCCTGGCGGTAGTCGATAGCGCAGGCGGTAGCGCAGAGCACAGAAGGCAAGAGAGAAATGTTTCCTCGAATTGAAGATTCTGCCACGCAGAATATGTCCTAATATGGGATAGCGCCGGCGGTAGCGCTAGCGCAGGCGCTAGCGCTAAGGCTATAAAATGGACCCTTCTCTTCTCGTTTTGCTGGCTGATTTCTGAGAGAGGTCTTGTGCCAGAGTTCGAAAGCCTTATATGGCCAAGAGTTGATCTCCCACCAAACGCTTAGAGAGTTTCTGAAGGAGGACTTCGTCACGCTACATCCGAAGAGGGATCGCTTTAACCTCGCTTATTCTACAACGATCGTTCATCTCCGACTTCAGAAGTTTCTTAGAGGGAGTTTTTAATATTGTTGTTGTTATTTTATTTCATATCTTTTGTAACCGTTAGAGAATTCGCCTCGTGTTGGCGACTAGGTATGGGTAGGACTTATGGCAGAAATTCGCCTCGTGTTGGCGACTAGATCTAGGTTAGGTCTAGGGGGTGCTCGAGGCATATCCGGGGAAGGGTTGGCTAGAGCGGCTTGAGGCCGTATCCGGGGAAGGAACGACTAAAGCCAACCGGTTCGTGGGGATACGAGTTGGTATAGAAAACAAAAAGAGTTTCATATTTCGCTTTGATTTCTAGCGTCATTGAAATCTAATTTTGTAATCAATTTTATTAATAATAATCATGTCTATCTTTGTGTAATAAAATTGATTTGATCTTCATTTATCTAAATTGTTTACTATCCTCTCCTTCATTATAAAACAATTTAGATCTTTATTCAAAATCACTATTTTGATCTCTTATCATAAACAAGTATTTCAAAATATAAGAAAAAGTTTTAAAACCCTTATTCACCCCCCTCTAAGGGTGCCTACCGATCCAACAGTGCTCAAGTCGGGAGTGTACCACCTCCGGGATGTGGAAGGGGTACCTCTCGACCGAGCACAGAGGGGATGATTTAAAACGTGTTAGAACCTAGTTAATTTGGATTAGGATCCCAACTCAAATAAGGGGAGATTGTTGGAACCTTAATTAGGTTGATTTGAGTTAGGATCCACCTTAAGTATCTAAGTTTATATCATAACTCATATTATAACTTAGATTAATTATCATTAAGAAAGAAGGCTGCAAATAGACATATAAATAATAGGCTGAAATATAAGAGAAGAAATGTATTTCATATATTCACTGCGTTCGACGAACGTCGAACGACGCTCAGCATTCGTCGGACGGCGCTCGACGAACAGATTACATTATAGCAGCGCTCGACAAATTATCAAGGAAGCTGCGTTCGACGAAATCCGAACAGCGGTCGACGAATTCCGAACAGCGGTCGACGAATTCCAACCAGAACAGCGGTCGACGAATCAAATGATGAGCTCGACGAAAGTGAAGCACAAATCGACGAAATATTGTCAGCAATATTATTATATTATTATACAGCTCGACTAACTTTATTATATATGTTTTTCTGAAATAGCCGTTGCAGCATTAATTAATACAGCCGTTGCAGACATTAAATAATGTAGCCGTTGGGGAACTACTATATTTCCTTATGTCATCTGGATGTGCTTTGCCTTCTTTGTTTTATTTCTTTATTTGTGCTGTTTATTACTTTGCACTATAACTGTTTGTGTTTATTACTCAATCAGCAAACTCATATATATTTATATATATATCATTTATTTTAAAACAAAGTTAAACAAGAGTTTTAATAATAAGAATAAGAACTAAAACTCTCCTTTCAAGATCCAAACACTACTACCAATCAGGATCTTCATCAAGAGTCTTCTCAGCAAAAAGAGAAGAACAATAAATCTTTCCCTTTCTCCTTCCCCATTTGTACAGGGTTAAAACTCCCTTCAAAAGTTTACCTGTTGGTGGCAAGACACCTGATCAAAAAAATCTAGTTGGTTTATAAGCACCTGATCAAAAGCTTATAGGTGAATTGGGCACCTGATCAAACCTCCATTGGTGTGTGGACACCTGAACAAAAACACCTTGGTGTGAGGGCACCTGATCAACAACCTCCAGTGGATTCCTACAAGTGGGTAGAAGAGTAGGTGTACCCGGGTTTTGGGGAACTACTATATTTCCTTGTGTCAACTGGATGTGCTTTGCCTTCTTTGTTTTATTTCATTATTTGTGCTGTTTATTACTTTGCACTCTAACTGTTTGTGTTTATTACTCAATCAGCAAACTCATATATATATATATATATCATTTATTTTAAAACAAAGTTAAACAAGAGTTTTAATAATAAGAATAAGAACTAAAACTCTCCTTTCAAAACGTTTCTACCCTTAGATGTTTTATGTTGATTTGTTACATATTTGACTCATCATATGCTGGTTTCAAGATTTTTTCTAAGCAGGGGTCCTCAAGGTGTATATGCTGGAATGCCCCGGACGATCCCGATGCCGGGCTCTCACTAGCCGGTGGGTCAGGTTGATCTCGCGGAGAGGCTGACAAGGTATCAAGTATTTTATGCTGGAATACCCCGGACGATCCCACTGTCGGGCTCTCATTAGCCGGTGGGTTAGGTCGATCTCGCGGAGAGGCTGACAAGGTATCAAGTATTTTATGTTGGAATGCCCCAGACGATCCCGCTGCCGGGCTCTCACTAGCCGGTGGGTCAGGTCGATCTCGCTGAGAGGGTGGCAAGGTATCAAGTATTTTATGTTGGAATGCCCCGGACGATCCCGCTGTCGGGCTCTCACTAGCCGGTGGGTCAGGTTGATCTCGCGGAGAGGCTGGCAAGGTATCAAGTATTTTATGCTGGAATGCCCCGGACGATCCCGCTGTTGGGCTCTCACTAGCCGGTGGGTCAGGTCGATCTCGCAGAGAGGATGGCAAGGTATCAAGTATTTTATGCTGGAATGCCCCGGACGATCCAGTTGGCGGGCTCTCACTAGCCGGTGGGTCAGGTTGATCTCGCGGAGAGGCTGACAAGGTATCAAGTATTTTATGCTGGAATGCCCCGGACGATCCCGCTGATGGGATCTCACTAGCCGGTGGGTTAGGTTGATCTCGCGGAGAGGCTGAAAGGTATCAAGTATATTATGCTGGAATGCCCCACACGATCCCGCTGTCGGACTCTCACTAGCTGGTGGGTCAGGTCGATCTCACGGAGAGGCTGGCAAGGAGACAGTTTATGCTGATAGTCCCGGCTCACAAACTCTCTAAAGGCAGGATCTGGACTGGGCGAGCCCCGGGGCTCACTCGCGCAAAATCAAAGGCAACATCGGGGAAAAAGAATGCCTAAATCCAATAGTCATAGCGAGGTGGCTGAATACGGCGACAGCAAAGATCCTCAGGTCGGATCCTGGCTCGCCAAATGCTCAGGGAGTCTCTATGTAACACATAAAATAAGCGAGTCCGGGGGCGCCGACGTAGTAGTTAACAAGCAACACTGGTCACACGCAGGGGTTGGGCGAGCGAGGTAGGGTAATGTCGACCCCCGCTCGCAAGGGCCCCTACGGGGCGAGCCGAAGGTGCAGAGCGAACCGTGTTCTGCTCAGGTACGAAGGCATGCCAAAAGTTTATCTAGCAAGCATCCAAACGGGAGAAGCTACGCGAACACCTTATGGGATATGCGCGGGGTATGATGGCGAGACAAAATGAAAAGAACATAAATGGCAAACCTTGTCACAATTGCAAAGGAAAGACACAGACGCGAGCATGATAAAAAAGCATTGGCGCAAGCACGAGTGAATGTGTTGGATCGGTCGGCTCCCTTAGAGGGGGGGGGGGGGTGAATAAGGGTTTTCAAAAACTTTATATTTTATTTAGAAAACTTTGGAATATTGCAATAATAAAACAAGAAGTCAAGTAAAATAAAAAGAGAGACAAGCTTTATTGATATTAAATAAGTTTTACAAAACTTGATCTCAATGGCGCTAGAGATCGGAGGCGAATAATAAAAACTCTTTTTCGTTTTCTATACCGACTCGTATCCCCACGAACCGGTTGGCTTTAGCCGATCTCTCCCCAGATACGGCCTCAAGCCGCTCTAGCCAATCTATCCCCAGAAAGGCCTCGAGCACCCCCTAGACCTAGCCTAGATCTAGTCGCCAACACGAGGCGAATTTCAGCCATAAGTCCTACCCCAGACCTAGCCGCCAACACGAGGCGATTTCACTACCGTTTACAAAAAGGATGTGAAATGAAAAAGACAATAATATAAAAACTCCCTCTATTTGGATCTCTTGGATAAGTAGATGAAGACGCAGAGTGTGATCGTAGTCGATGCGGTCTTTCGTCACGATGATGAAGCGTGTTGAAATCTTCTCCACGGATCTCCTTAAGCCTTCATGGATTTGTGGGAGTATCACTCTGAATCTTCCTCTCTCTGCTGTGGCACGAAGCTCTGGAGTTTGGGATTGTAGGAGGATGAAGAAGACGGAGCCAAAGCATCCAATTTACAGCCTTCACGCTACCGCCAGCGCTAGCGCTACTGCCGACGCTAGCCCGGATTAGGAAACGTTTTGCGCGGCAGGATCTTCAATCCACGGCAACATTTTGCTCTATGCCTCTTGTGCGCTATGCTACCGCCAGCGCTAGTAGCTACCGCCGGGCGCTAGCTCTTTCTAAAAACACTGCCGGAATCGCGCTAATCATCGCTAGCGCCCGACGCTAAGTGCTACCGCCGGCGCTAGTGGGAGTATCTCTCTTCTATTTTAATTCATCGGAATTCGTCTGGAGTTCATGAGAACATTCGACGAATCGCACAATTTTCTTCACAAGTCTGCCTTTTTGACTTCTGTCTGCGTTCGTCGGGATTCGTCGGGATTTCACGAGAACATTCGACGAATTGACTTAGCTGCAGAAATTTCTTCTTCAAACTAGAGATTTGGCTTCTGTCTGGATTCGTCGGAATTAGTCGGGAGTTCTCGAGAACATTCGACGAACGACAGCTAGCACCTGCGCTAGTGCTACCGCCAGCGCTAGTGGAAGATTTGGATTTGATGGCTCAACTTTAGGGGCAACATTCTTATGTAATCCTTGAGTCATGTGGACCTAGTAAACCTGCACACTTGAACACATAAGATCAAATACACATAGAATTTGTTATTCTCAAACCTAGGAGATGCGGAATACCATGTTCCAACAAACTCCCCCTTTTGATAATAACAAATCCATTAATGATAAAACAAAGCATTAATAAATAAGCATGATGAGACTATACTTGTGTGTGTGAGAGAGTGATGACTTTAGGATAATTATTGATTTTAGCATTTCGAATTGCTCCCCCTAAATACATGCTCCCCCTATGTGAATGCTCCCCTAATATGTATGCTATCAACTTAATCAATCATGTTGAGTTTGCATTTTGATAGCGGATTATATATTTATCATGTTAGTTCTCCCCCTTTTGCATTCTATCATGTTAGTTCTCCCCCTTTGTTATTAGCAAAAGTGGGTAGGGATGCACCACAGAAAAGTTGGATAATAAAGGCATGATCGAGCTTCTGAGTGAGAAGGAAATGATAAGGAGTTATAGAGCCACTTGTTAGAATAATTTTTGTATAAATATATCAGAGTTTTTAGTTTGAGCAAAAGTAATGATTTCCCCTTTATATAAGAGTTTTAAGCATAAAAATAGTGATTTCCAAGTAACCAATCTACCCAGACAATACGTCTACACCCTAGCCCCGTACTAAGTGACGAATGGGCATGAGGAGCTGCAAACAAGCCGTAGGTTGGGGTGTTAGTCCCATATGCAAACACTAGGCACACACTTAACCTAACACTCTTTCCCCCCAGTGCCTCGCAAGGCCCCACTGGAACCCTCCCCGGTTAAGGACAAGACATGACTAGATAAGGTTATCTAATGTCTACAACCCTACGCCCCCGCTATGGTGAGAAATGAAGTCATGGATAACAATTATTGGAAACATTAAGCATTTAAATCTAATGGGAAGTTTCATAGCATATGGATTTTTATTTAAAAATAAAATACTCTTAGCTATATTGAAATTCATGAATGAATCAGAGTTTGAGCATTGCGGAAGAAAAAAAGAAACATCATAATACTAAATAAGAGTTTAAGTTCAAAAAGGAGATGTTTTTGAGTTTCAAAGTGAATTTTTATAAAGATAAGAGTTGAAGCATTTTCGAATAAAGAAACAACATCCTTTTAGCAATTACAAGTAAGAGGTAAAATTTGATTTGAAATTCAATAAGAAGAGAATGTTTTTATAAGCAATATTTTACTTGTTGGAGGAGTGTTTAGCATGAAAGTTTTCAGAGAAATAAATCAGAGTTTTTAGCATAAAAATGATATGCGTGTTAGAATAACTAATATAAATTTTACCAAGCAAGTCTACTACTTGTTTTTAAGAAAAAAATGAGATTTAAGACTTGATATAAGCATGAAAGTGCAAGGTAAAAGTTATATGGTGGTGATGCGGAAGACTTGTAGAAATAAATGAAACATCTTATTGTAATCAAGAATAATCCATAAAAAGATATATGAGTTTAATAAAAAGAAGATGTTTATGAAATCATGTTTCAATGAAAATCTTTTATGGTTGACAAAAAAAACCAAGCATGAAATAATACAATCACAAAGAGATTACTACAATGTTATTTCAATTCACAATTTCAAGTCATACCAAACATTGTAGAAAGCATGCTAGGTTATCTAGTGCATTTCATAAATAAAAAGTAATATAGAATTAGCATTAGGATCCAATACTCATGAGAAGAAGTGTTATGGAAGATAATGATGTGCACATAAGTGTATTTTTTAGGAGCGCAAACAAATGTTTTAATAAAAATACAAGTAATATGTAAAGTAAGAAGCACAATAAAACACAAATAAGATTACTTCCACACACTTTAATGCACAAAAAAATGTACAACTACCAAGGTGTTTTGCACACACAATGCTCATCAAGACTTATCAGGGTGCAAAGTAGTGCTTGGGGGATCATATATTTTATTTTGAATTTTGAGACTAGTGATCCAGTGTACTTAAGAGAATGTGGTTTTTCTTATTTTTGAAAGAAAGATTTGATTTGCACAAGACACTTTATTATTCTTTCCAAGGTGCTCAACCTCACAATGCTCATTAAGACTTATCAGGAGGTTCAAGTAGTGCTTGGTGGAGTTATCTTTGTCATTTATTTTATAATTTTGTTTTGTACAAAGTTCTCCGAATACATGCACTTGTTTTGCAAATCAATAGATTTTATGAGAAAGAAAATATAACCACTTTTCTTAATTTTTAAGAGTGCAAAAGATGGAGTGTAGGAAATATACTTGTCCAATTTTAATTCAGTGTACTATCACAAAACATACACAAGCATTCTTAGATTAAACACATATGTAGACAATGCTAAAAAGTGAGTGAATAAAGATCATTATCCAACATAAAACATTTACTCATACTTAGAGGCATGGTAAGCTTAGTTCTACACAACTTTTTCACAATAATTGATGCACATATTAATAGATATATCAGAGCATGATGAAAGCAATGCTCAAAGTAGTTTGAAAAGATAAATTGTAACATTATAGAAGTTCTAAATAATAGATTACATCATGCTTGATTTTCAATGAAGTTCATACAATATTTTTGGTATTTTTAAAAAGTAAATTTTATTTAAAGTTTGAACTCATAAAATTGATCTTGGACTTCCCGAGGACTACCTTGTGAGAGGTTCGCCCGGTACTAGGTGATATGATGGGATGATAGCCCAAATCACCCTTTCGCAAGATACATAGAAAAGTTAAGTTCAGAAGAATAATTTTGATACTTGTTTTTGTTTTGTATTATATTTTTGTAGTTGATTTTCACAAATAAAAGCATATTTTTGTAATTTTTGCTTTTGTAATTTTTATATTTGATTTTTGCATAAAGATGAACTTTAAATAAAGGAAACAACACAAGCAAAAAAACAAAACATATTTTTTGTAATTTGGTTTTTGTAGTTTTGTATTTGATTTTTCAAAAAATAAAGAAAGAATTGGACGTGCAAAACTAAATAGTATATATAGATCAAAATATTTTTAGAGATTTTTCAAAATTTTAAAATTACAGAAATTTGAACATGGACGCTAGCGCCTGCGGTAGCGCTAGCGCGTGAGACAGTGAACGATTTTTTAGGATTTTAGAAATTTTGATTGGTGGTCTTGATTAGGTGTCCCAATAGTAGTTCCATGCTGAAGTTGCAGATTTTTAGGAGATGTTTTGGATGGTCCAAATTGCATGAAATGTTAGCGATTTCTTATATGACTTGACAAAATAATCATTGCACGAGATATATTTACTTATGTTTTCATTTTGACTTTTCTAAAGACTTGTGCTTATAACTTAAGAAAATAGGAAATGAAAACCCAAGATATCATGTTTGAACAAATCAAATATGCATGGTTTCGGTGAACAAGGAGTAATGTTCACGCAAATAGTAACATGGATATGCCCTGACATATAAAACCTAACATAGATATAAATATTCTTTAGGTGACAATGTTAGTATGATAAATTTGAGATTAATGTTATGCCAAAGTTTGATTGTGTAACATCCCGATTCGAGCTAGACCCCTTGTGCGCGTTTTTGAGTCACGCGAGTTGACTCGGGCTCGGGGTGTACTGAGGGCCAGGCTTGCAACTGAGCCGGGGAAGTGCACTCGACGAATGCGGCGAGTACCAGTTCTATTCTTTGTCCCGATGTTTGCTGTATCGGGATCCGAGCCGTCCGAAGAGCATAACTTGAGCGATAAAACTCGAAGGAGGCGTACCGCCTCGAAGGAATTATTAATGCGTACGTTAGCTCAAATGTCATGGTGTTCAAATAGCGTATACATGAAGTCGACCAAAACAGTCGCCTTGAGCTACGCGACGCCTCAAATATGACTATTGTGCAAATGACCGCATAATCGGCCTTAGTTGATTTTGTTAGACTCGTAAAGTTGATACCAGTCCAACGAAGTCGACTGCACTCAATTCCGATGTGTATCGGAGAATTAGTCGCGTTGACGCGACTCTAAGTAACCTATTTATCCAAAGCGGTGAAATCGAGCAAACGGTCTCAGAATTCACCCCAGTCAGTTTTGTTAGACTCGTGAAGCCTATACGAGTTCAACAAAACTGTCTGCGCTCGATTCTGATGAGAATCGGCGATTTTATTAATGTGGTCTGCGAATAGCATATTTATCTAAAATGGTGAAATGGGCCAAACAACCTCGCAATTGACCCCAATCAGTCTTGTTAGACTCGTAACAATAGTATGAATTCAACAAATTTATCTGTTTGCGATTCCGACGTCGTTTAAAAGAGTTTTGACGTTTACATATATTAGGCCGTAAACGCTCCGTCAAGCATAAAATGAGCAAACGGACTCGGAATTGATCTCGGATCGTCCCGGTGGATGCGTGTCGGCGAGACGGTCGTAACGAGCCCATCCGGGGCAAATTCCGAGCCCTATAGAGCGAGATACGAGCCTTTGAATCCATTAATAATAATAATAATAATAATAATAATAATAATAATAATAATAATCATATTAATATATATACATGCGTATTGATTAGGTTAGAAAAGGAGAACCCCCCCCCCCCCCCCCCCCCGATCCCTTCCCTGCTCTTTTTTTTTTGCTTTTAAACCGGGTCTTACCGCCCAGATCCGCCGTCTTGCGGCGAGACCATTACACCCAATGGTCCCCGCCACAATACGCCGATCCTGCCGGCTAATCAACATCATCTAGGCCAACCACAATTCAGAGTAATAGAAGCAAATAGAAGCAACAAGCCCACAAATCACATTAAATATAGAAATTACATGATTACAATGTCCACGATGAGAAATAAAGTAAAAGAGGGCATTTGCCCATTACATGTTCAAACATAGTGCAACAATACTCTCGCTCTACTTTTATGCGGAAGCAATCAAACTCTGTCTTCATACAACTGTAGATGCTGCTGCGACGACGTGTAGTGGTTGATCCGCTCCATCCTATCTTCTTATCCTGTCTCCTAAACGGGGTCCTGCTGCTGCGGTACTTCATCCCTAAAATGATAAGGTCCACTGACCGTCAGTCTAAAAGACTCAGCATATTCCTCACCGCCTCCACCCGCGACTCCTAGGCACCGTGCGGGAGGAGGAAGCGGAGGACATCAAGGGGTAATCCAAAGAAGCAGGTGGCAATGGCGAGACTAGCAAGTATAAAGGTACTAAACAAGTAATGAAAGCATATCTACCCAAGCAGGAGTATGTATATGAGCAAAAGTAGGAAGCAGTATAAGTAACAGAGCAGTATAAGTAAAAGAGCGGTATAATTAAGGAGCAGCTACGAAAGTAACCTTAACTTATATGCACACACAATAGCACATAAGCTAAGGGATCTGACAAGCAATAAACTCATCGTATAAAAGAGCCCACACTGATTTATACGATGAGGTCTCTGTTTATGCAGAAATGCTATGCTATGATATGCAATACAATGATGCAATGTTGGTATTATTATTTCATACACATGCAACTCACACACACGACTCTGTACGTACAGACCTTTAGTTCCCACTTTTCGGAGGTAGCTAACCTCTCGGGCACCTCCCGTCGCGGTCAAATGGTGGCAGAGGAGCGGGCGTCTCCTCACCTAGGTGGGTAAGTCACACTACCAGACCTAGGCCCAAACGTACGCTGTGATACCGGTACCCGGTACTCACGAGCTCCTGCGTACTAAACTGAAATGGCCAGGCAGGGTTTAGGGAATTCGTCCCATCGGACGTGCAGTAAAACAACCTGGCCCTAATAAACCTCTAGCACTGTCGAGTCAACGAACTGCTGTCGGTGTGACGACTAAGACAGATCCGGAGACCCACCACATCTCATTCACAAGCAACATAAGTTAGCCTTTTACAACCGAGCCTCCAGCTCGCACATCTACATCAGCATTTATAAATTAGAGCCTACAGCTCGCTAGACTTCACTAGTCTATATACAAACTACGAGCTTACCGCCCGCCAGACTACACTAGTCTTATATAAACTACGAGCTTACCGCTCGCCGGACTATCCCAGTCCATTCTTATAACCCGAGCCTACCGCTCGCCGGACTATCCCAGTCCATTCTTATATATAACGTCCCGGTTCGGAATGGAAGTTAACTTGCCGAGTTCTCCTACTTAACTAGTCTTGTCTATGATTTAGTTGCACTTAGAAGCTTTATGGTTAACCTTGGACATCCGGAGGGTTACCCTGTGAGGGGCTCGCAGCGGTACTAGGAAGTGTGGCGGGCTGACACCCCGAACTTCCTATTCCCAAGGCACTTAATCTTGTTGGTGTCTACCCCTTTTTACTTGATCCTCATTTTCCTCTCCAATTACATTACATCTCTAAGATGAGTTAAACTTGGCAATTAGGAGTGGGGGTGTTCCTTGAACTCTAACACCTCCAGCTGTGACCGGGTGCTGACTCTCCCGTCGTCACATTTTAAACTCGAGTCCCCTTTCTACACCGAGGAACTGCTCATATTCAAATAACATTCTCAACCTTACTTGGACCCACACTCTTATTCTTCGTCATCCTTAAACCAGGGTTTGCCTTAGATACTTCTCGACTTCTCCCTCGAGTACTACCTTAAAATGGCTCCCCGGCTAAGGGTTGTTTTGCTTCCATACAATCGTTTAACACTGATGAGTTGTGTGCGGGGCCCTTGATGAGGTCTAACCTCCTTTTTATATCACTGTAAACTCACACACCTATAGCTTTGCTAGACGTGCCCCAATCCTTATTTCCCAAGATGCCCTTAGAGATGCTCTTCCAAGTGACCTGAGCCTTCATAATTACTAAAGAGTTAACAGTTCTACGTGTGGAGGTCAGTGGTGGTCTAATTCATGTAAATCAGTTTCACTATACGCAGACCGAAACAAGGTTGATCTAGATTAGACTCCTATGGTGCGATCTTGATCACATCATATCCAAACGAGTTCCAATTATCACCATAGGTTCGCAATGAGTAGTGATCTAACAATCTCAAATCCTAATTTCATAATCTCTCCAGGGAATCCTAAGTCATAGTTTCTATTAAAGATAGGAGGTGTGCAAATAGAGATTTACACGTCAAGTATTTGATTATGATCTCAATGATCTCAGGGAAACTTACCATGACATAACGCTGGTCTAAAAACACCAAAACCTGAGTTTCACATTTTTAGCAGGAATACTTGACCATAATTTCTATTTAACCTAGATGGGGTGCATATAGGGGTTTGCACTACAAGTATTAGGTTATGACCTAAGTAAATTTTGGGAAAATTACTATAGCACCATATTAGTCTAAAAGCACCAGATCCTAGGTCTCATATCATTCCAAGTTCATATGACCGCCTTTTTATTTTATAACCTAAATTAGGGGTAATTTAGTAAATTCCTTATCTTGGGATTTTTGTACCCAAAAATCCCAAATAACTTTTGGGAAGGCATATTGCTGCCAAGGGTCCATGTCCAGCATTTCAAGCCATTGGGTCAACCCCAAGGCATAGGGCTCACTCCACCCAAATTTGCTAATAGACATAAAGAGCAGTCCTAGAAAAAGGCTCTACAAGGAGCTGTAGAGCTCCAAATCAATTGATCTCAAATCCTACAGAAAGTAGACCCATAGGGCTACAAATGTTGTCTCTGCCAACTTTTCATGATATGGCCTCTAAGGCCTTCAAAAATAGCATGCAAAACTACATTAAAATCCTAGGCAGAAATATTATGGTTTGCTAATAGACATAATGAGCAGTCTTAGTAGAATGGCTCTACAAGGAGCAGTATTGATCCAAATCACTTGATCTTAAATCCTACAGAAAGTAGACCCATAGGGCTACAATTGTTGTCTCTGGAAACTTTTCATGATATGGCCTCTAAGGCCTTCAAAAATAGCATGCCAAACTACATTAAAATCCTAGGCAGAAATATTATGGTTTGCTAATAGACATAATGAGCAGTTTTAGTAGAATGGCTCTACAAGGAAAATTATTGATCCAAATCACTTGATCTAAAATCCTACAGAAAGTAGACCCATAGGGCTACAATTGTTGTCTCTGGAAACTTTTCATGATATGGCCTCTAAGGCCTTCAAAAATAGCATGCCAAACTACATTAAAATCCTAGGCAGAAATATTATGGTTTGCTAATAGACATAATGAGCAGTCTTAGTAGAATGGCTCTACAAGGAGAATTATTGATCCAAATCACTTGATCTCAAATTCTACAGAATGTAGACATCAAGAGCTACAAAAGTTGTCTCTGGCAACTTTTCATGATATGGCCTCTAAGGCCTTCAAAAATAGCATGTAAACTACATTAAAAATCTAGGCAGGATTATGTGGTTTGCTAATAGACAAAAATGAGCAGTCCTAGAAAAATGGCTCTTCAAGGAGCTGCAGAGCTCCAAATCACTCGATCTCAAATCCAACAGAAGGTAGACATCAAGAGCTACAAAAGTTGTCTCTGCCAACTTTTCATGATATGGCCTCTAAGGCCTTCCAAAATAGCATGCAAAGTACATTAAAAACCTAGGCAGGATTATGTGGTTTGCTAATAGACAAAAATGAGCAGTCCTAGAAAAATGGCTCTACAAGGAGCTGCAGAGCTACAAATCACTTGATCTCAAATCCAACAGAAGGTAGACATCAAGATCTACAAAAGTTGTCTCTGGCAACTTTTCATGATATGGCCTCTAAGGCCTTCAAAAATAGCATGTAAACTACATTAAAAATCTAGGCAGGATTATGTGGTTTGCTAATAGACAAAAATGAGCAGTCCTAGAAAAATGGCTCTACAAGGAGCTGCAGATTTCCAAATCACTTGATCTCAAATCCAACAGAAGGTAGACATCAAGAGCTACAAAAGTTGTCCCTGCCAACTTTTCATGATATGGCCTCTAAGGCCTTCAAAAATAGCATGTAAACTACATTAAAAATCTAGGCAGGATTATTATGGTTTGCTAATAGACATAATGAGCAGTCTTAGTAAAATGGCTCTACAAAGAGCTGTAGAGCTCCAAATCACTTTATCTCAAATCCTACAGAAAGTAGACCCATAGGGCTACAATTGTTGTCTCTGCCAACGTTTCATTATATGGCCTCTAAGGCCTTCAAAAATAGCATGCAAAACTACATTAAAATCCTAGGCAGAAATATTATGGTTTGCTAATAGACATAATGAGCAGTCTTAGTAGAATGGCTCTACAAGGAGCAGTATTGATCCAAATCACTTGATCTCAAATCCTACAGAAAGTAGACCCATAGGGCTACAATTGTTTTCTCTGGCAACTTTTCATGATATGGCCTCTAAGGCCTTCAAAAATAGCATGCAAAACTACATTAAAATCCTAGGCAGAAATATTATGGTTTGCTAATAGACATAATGAGCAGTCTTAGTAAAATGGCTCTACAAAGAGCTGTAGAGCTCCAAATCACTTGATCTCAAATCCTACAGAAAGTAGACCCATAGGTCTACAATTGTTGTCTCTGCCAGCTTTTCATGATATGGCCTCTAAGGCCTTCAAAAATAGCATGCAAAACTACATTAAAATCCTAGGCAGAAATATTATGGTTTGCTAATAGACATAATGAGCAGTCTTAGTAGAATGGCTCTACAAGGAGCATTATTGATTCAAATCACTTGATCTCAAATCCTACAGAAAGTAGACCCATAGGGCTACAATTGTTGTCTCTGGCAACTTTTCATGATATGGCCTCTAAGGCCTTCGAAAATAGCATGCAAAACTACATTAAAATCCTAGGCAGAAATATTATGGTTTGCTAATAGACATAATGAGCAGTCTTAGTAGAATGGCTCTACAAAGAGCTGTAGAACTCCAAATCACTTGATCTCAAATCCTACAGAAAGTAGACAGCAAGAGCTAAAAATGTTATCTCTGGCCAGTTTTCGATTTTTGGCCTCTAAGGGCTTCAATTTTCCACTGGAATAACCTAAATAAAATGTGACAGCATATGTACTATTCCTTTATTAAATTATATGTGGTCTGCGTATAGAAATTTCAAGGGATTTCAACGGTCATGATTTCGTCTTCCCCGTTGAATCAACAGCCGTGATTGACTGCGCCTGGGCCCTTTTGCGGGGTGTTTTCCGGCGAGCCTAGGCCGTCTCCGGCCAAACGCCCAAGCCCACTCCTTCACCCGACATAGGGCTTCCTTTTGGCGGTGGCCGTTTGGCCGGAGGTGGCCAGAGGAGCTCTCCGGCATCTCGCGATTTCTCGGTCGGAACAAGGAAAAACTCGAATGGAGAAACTCCATTCTCTATGCGATTTTGAAAACTGAAGAAATGGGGAGACTAGCACAAGTGGAGAGGGGAAGGAACTTGCCTTGATCGAGCTTGATCTTGAGGAAGAACGAGAAACGCCATGGCCGAACTCGAGCTCCATCTTCCTGCTCGATCTTCCTCCTCAGAGCCGGTCTCCTCCCGAAAACATGGGGGTTCTTCTCCTTTCTCGATTCTGAAGCTAATGGTGGGGATGAATGAGGCTGAGGGGGTTTTGTTTGCTGGTTGCCATTTTCCGGCGACCTCCTCTATGTTGCCACCGCCTCAGCCAGCCAACTGCAGGTCTCCAACTCATCAGAAATTCACTCCTGAGCTCGAATTGATGCCAGGGGGGAAGGCTTGGCTGCTTTTACATTGGGAAGGGGTGGTTGCCATTAGTGTGGCCGGCAAGGTGAAGTCAAGCTTTCTCCTCCCCCTCTCAACTGCTGCCATGTCAGCTCAAGTCTGCTGGGAAATTCTTGGGGAAGCTGAGAGCAATCCAGGAATTAGGGAATGGTGGCCAAGTGGCCATCCTTCCATGGATTCTTCTTGAATTCCTCCTTGTCTTCTTCCCCCATTAAAGCCTAGCTCCATGTGCAAATTCCACCTCAATTTCGAATTTTCAGATGGCTGGGGGCTGGTTATCATGTGGGCTACCTTCTTGGGCTATGGAGTTGGGTTAAGATCACTTAATTCGAGTTTTGGCCCACTTGACCAAATTATGCCAAATTGGGGATTTTGGGTTTGGGCTTGACCCAAGCTCACCTCATCCAATGTGGTTGACCCACATTGCTTCCTTAGGATCTATGGACCTACTCCAAGAAGAATTGAGTCTTGGTGGGGTCAAATGGGGCTTGATTGCACTTATTTGCCTATAGGGGCAATTTGGGCATTTTGGTGATTTTGCCTTAATTCTCCAAATTGAATGTGAACCTTGGCTTGCTTATGTATCACTCACTTCCCTTAGTGTTTGGGTAGGGTTGTGCTAGGTCAATTTGCTCAATTTGGGGGCTAATTAGAACCCAAAGGGGTGTAATTGGTAATTTGGGGCAAATTGGTAATTTGCCCAATTTCCTCAAAATTGGCTTACACCAAGGGTCCAATGTGGGGCCATTAGACTCCCTAAGTGGCTCAAGAGCGTTAGAGGTGATCAATTTGATCACAATGGGTCAATTGAAGTTCAATTTAAGTTTTTAGTATTAATAGGTCAATTTGGGGCTTTTTAGGTTCATTAGGTCCCCTAGGGAGCTTGCCATAAGAGGGTGGGTCCAATTTGATCATTTGGAGTTCAATTGCCCTTATTCATGGAGGTTTGACCTAGGATAGCTCAAAGTTGACTTTTGGTCAATTTGGCCAATTTGGTTGACCCCAAGGGTCCCTAGTGGCCTACTCACCTCCTTGGATGGTCATAGGGGTCATGACGAGGTTATGTTGACTTGTTGGAGGTATATTGGTCAACCCTAAGCTAAGCCATCAAAATTTGCTAGTTGCACCCCAATGTGCATTTCTTCTTAATTTATGGAAATCATGGGGCCTCCTTGGCCCATTTTGTCTTCTTGGAGCAATGTCATGACCTTGTCATGACAAAATGCATCTTAGGGGTCTAGTTGTTTTGGGGATGTTACACCCTCTCTCTCTCTGACGGCGCTTCTCTCCCTCCAGCCGATCTCCTCTCTCTCCAAGGTCGACCTCCTCTCTTCCTCCATTTCCGGCGAGATCCCCGTCGTGCCCTCCTTCTCCGGCGAGCTCCTCTCCGAGCAGCCCTCCAGCCATGGCCGAACTCCACCTTCTCCCTCCTGCAATCCGACGGCGGAAATGAGCGGCTCCATCTCTGTCCGACATTCCTCCTCCGGCGAGCTCTCCCCTCCAAGCAAACCGCCGCCCCGTCCTCGAGCAGCAACTCTCCTCCAAGGTCCTCCTCCACCATCTTCTCCAACTCCGGCGAGCTTCACGTCCGGAAGCCAAAACAGCCCACTTGAGGGTCCGACTCCTCTTCGACGACGTCCGACGAGATCCGGATCGGCGAGATCCGGCCATAACCGGGAGCGATGGACAAATGCCGCGTACGCGGCTATTGGGTAGCATGCACGGAAATCAGGTGACTTCCTCCCCTCTCCCTTGGTGCTAGTTTTCTTAGATCCGCTAGGAGAGATATCGAACTCAATTGAGTCGATTTGCGAGCGTGATGAAGCTCCGTAGGAAAAAGGCCGCGTTAGGGTTTTCGCCGTAGGGCGCCGATCGCCGCGAAAATGCCCTCATTCAACTCCCCTCTTCAATACGAACGTGGGGCGTTGGTGTCGTGATAATCGAAGGCCTCGTGAGGGTGCATGGGAGGAGAGAAGGCGTTGCCCTAAATTGCAATTGGGATGATAATGAATAGTTCCCTGCAATTGGGATTTCAATTATATATTTATATATATATATATATATATATATGTCATTTGGCTGCTTGAGGAAGAAGTTCCCTGTATATGGGATTTCATTATATATATATATATATATATATATGTGTGTGTTCTGTTAGCTGCTTGAGAAATAAGTTTCCTGTTTTGGGATTTCAATTATATATACATATATATGTTGTTCTTTGGGTTGCTTGAGAAATGAGGGAGAGTTCCCTGTTAAATGGGATTTCACTTAGATATATATATTGTTGAAATTGTTGAAGTGGAAGTGGAGGAGGCTTTTGGACCTGGGCGGTCTGGGAAGAGACCGGGCGGTCTGGCGTGACCGCACGGTCCGGCGGTCTGACAATGGCGATCTGTTCTATTGGTCAGCTGCGACTTCCAGGGTTGACCGCTGGTCTGGTCCAAGGGCTGCTGGAGGTGGAGGTCGTGCGGTCTGGCTGTGACCGCATGACGGCTGATCATCCTCAGGGTCGCGCGGTCTGTCTCTGACCGCGTGACAAGTTGTTTTCTTCAAGGACGTGCCGGTCTGGCGTGACCGCACGGGTTGGCTCTTGAATTCAGTCTGGTGGCTTTTCCAGAGGGTTCTGAAGGAGTTCGCGGACTAAGTCATCTTAGTCGCGCGGTCTCAGTTCGCGGTCTCAGGAGGAGACCAGGAGGGTGAGCTGGCTGTGTTCGCGGTCTCAGGCGAACACAGGTGGTGGGTGACTTCTAGGCGGTCTGGCGATCTCCGTGTGGAGTCGTGTTCAGACCAAGGGAGTAGCGATCTCCCGCGGTCTGGAGTAAAGTCGGCGCTCACCAAAATGAAGCAGGAGGGTTGCAGTGATTGCGCGGGTTGACCGGTAAGGTCGCGCGATCTGATGGGTGGTGACTCTATCTCATAGGGTGGTGACTGGATCAGGTCTCACGCCTATAAATAGGGAGCCACTGCAGCAACAATTAGAACACACCAAGTGTAAGCCGAGTTTGCCTAGTTCCTGCGGTCTGTGTTTATCTGACCGAGCGGCCTCTGATTGAATTCTTCTTTGTGCAGCTTCTGCGGATAGTGCAGGCAGCATCGATCACCTCTTCCTCTGAAAGTGTTCGGGCGGTTTGCGGCTTGGAGTTGTGGTGCTGGAGTTCGGGAATCAGGAGATCGGCAAAGGAGCGGTCTGGTGCAGCGGTTTGGTGGTGTTTCGAGATCGGGAGCGGTTGCGGTCTGGCAGCAGCGGTCTGGCGAGCTGCTGAGTTCGGCAAGAGACCGTGCGGTCTCAGTTATCTTCAGTTTCTGTTCTTTCTCTTTCAAGTTTTGTGCTGACGAAATCATGTCTCGTCGAGCATGTCTTGCCTTGTAATTGAAGTGTTGCTATCAATAAAGATCGCTTGTTTTCCTAAGATTGTCTCTGGTTGTTTGGCTTGCATCTCTAGTTGTTATTCCTGCTTGCTCTCACAAGGTCCGGAAAATTTTCACATGGTATCAGAGGGAGGTTGGAGTTGAAAGAGCAGTGAATAACTTAGAGTAGCCATCGCCTTTGTGAAGAAGGAACCAGAGGAAGAGTAATGGAAGGTGGTTTTGCAAGAGGTCTTGGTATTGAGATGCTTACATCGACTAACTTCAAGAAGTGGAAGTCGTGTATGCAGAGCTATCTTCTGGGTGAGGACCTCTGGGAGGTGGTAGGAGGAGATGAAACAGAAGAGGTGAAGGCAGTAGTAGGAGGTGATAATGGACCGGCCGTGAGGGCATGGAGGAAGACCAACGCCAAGGCCGAGTTCACCTTGAAGCGTGTCATTTCACCTGATCTCTTTGATCACATTTTGGGGTGTGGATCAGCTGCTGAGATCTGGAGAGCCCTGGATGGGCTGTTTAATAAGAAGAATGTAGCGATGCTGCAGTTCTTGGAGAATGAGCTGGCAAGGTCGGCTCAGGGCGATCTTTCTATCTCCACTTTCTTTCTGAAGATGAAGAACCTCTGCGCTGAGATATCAGCACTGGATCCTGATGAGCCAATTTCTGAGGCGAAGCTGAAGAGGCACATCATCCGCGGCTTGCGGAAGGAATATGTGGCCTTTGTGACGTCGGTGCAGGGATGGGCAAATCAGCCGTCTCTGTTGGAGCTGGAGAACTTGCTTTCTTCGCAAGAAAGCTTGGCAAGACAGATGGCGGGGTTGTCAGTGACTGGGGGAGATGGCGAAGTTCTCTTCTCAGGGCAGAAGAAGAAGTGGGACAAGAAGAAGAAGACCACTGGAGGCTATGGGCCTTCAACTTCTGGACAGCAGGAGAGG
The DNA here is from genome assembly GCA_033032865.1 of Dactylorhiza incarnata. Taxonomy (NCBI): domain Eukaryota; kingdom Viridiplantae; phylum Streptophyta; class Magnoliopsida; order Asparagales; family Orchidaceae; genus Dactylorhiza; species Dactylorhiza incarnata. The sequence continues at coordinate 6,741,518 of JAWHQI010000072.1, forward strand.
GGCTATCCTCCTAAGGCTGAGGAGAAGAAGAAGAAGGAAGGTCTCAAATGCTACAAATGCGGGAAGGTTGGGCACTTCAAGAAGGATTGCAGAGTGGTCACTCAAGCAGGGCATGCTGCGGAGAAGGAGGAAGCTGAGGCCAGACATATAGATGGAGGATGGGGAGGAGCCTTCTCGGCTTCTATTGGAGCTTCGGCTCCCATCAACTATTTGGAGGACTGGATCGTGGACTCGGGGTGTGGTCATCACCTCACCGGAGACGGGACCAAGCTTTCTTCTGCACAGCCCTATACAGGTAACAATGCAATCATTACAACTGATAATACTGTACATCCAGTTGAGAAGGTGGGGGTTGTTTCTTTGGGCAGTGATAGAGGGCCACTTACTTTGAAGAGTGTCTATCATGTGCCCGGAATGAAGAAAAACCTCTTCTCCGTGACCAACGCTGTTGACGCTGGGTATCACGTTCTGTTCGGCACGACAGAAGTGAAATTTCTACGAAATGTAGAGGCCGTGAAGGCCGAGGTCGTCCATGTCGGGAGAAGGGCGAAGGACTTGTTCGTTTTGTCGACAAGTTCCTACGTTGACAAGATGAAGACGAATGATGGTGCCGTTATATGGCATGAGAGGTTGGGGCATGTAGGAATGGATAAGCTAAAAGCAATGGCGGTGAGAGGCCTGGTCAAGGGCCTGCCAAGTCTATCTTCCTACGGAGAAGGTCATGTTTGCGCAGGATGTCAGTTCGGCAAGTCTCATCGACTACCGTTTGACAAGTCGCAGACAAGGAGTAGTGTGCCGTTGGAGTGCATCCACGGTGACTTGATGGGACCAACTGCTACCCCAAGCCTCGGAGGCAGCAGGTATATGCTGGTGTTGATCGATGATTACACCAGATATGTCTGGGTATATTTCCTGAAGGAGAAGGCGGAGGCGTTTGCCAAGTTTGTGGAGTTCAAGGAGCTTGTGGAAGGTCGGCTGGGACTGCGGGTGAAGAAGCTGAGGACTGACAACGGAGGGGAGTTCACCTCCAGTGAGTTCTCTACTTTTTGCAGGAAGGCGGGCATCCGGAGAGAGCTCACTTGTGCTCATACTCCACAACAGAACGGAGTTGCAGAACGGAAGATCCGTCATCTGACGGAGACCTGCAAGTGTTGGCTGCATGCCAAGAGTATCCCAAAGTCCTTCTGGGCGGAGGGAATGTCTTGTGCTGCCTACGTCATCAACAGGATGCCTTTGAGCCCCATCAACATGCTGACCCCACATGAGATGATGTTCAAGGAGAAGCCAAGTGTGGCACACCTTAGGGTGTTTGGTTCCACCTGCTACGTGCATGTTCCAGATGCTCTTCGGACGAAGCTAGATGCGAAAGCAAGGAAGCTAGTCTTCGTGGGATACGATGAGCGGAAGAAAGGGTGGAAGTGCATGGACCCGGAGACACGGAGATTTGTTGTATCTCGCGACGTCGTGTTCGATGAGATGACATCTTACAAGGGGTCTTCTGATGTGGAGTTACCAGAGAGCAGGGTGGAGATGCCAGAGAAAGCTGTGGAGAATCTTCAGGTGGAGCTACCTGTGTCTCCAGGTGGTCCATCTCCTTCTAGTTCCGAGACGGGGGCTTCTGGTTCAGGAAGCAGGGGGAGCGATGCTCCTAGCACGTCTGGAAGGGGAGCTAGGGAAGAAGCAGCGGATGACATTGCAGTTCAAGGGAAGGAGCTGAGGAGGTCGAAGCGAGCGATCATTGCCCCTGATCGCTATACAGGAGGAAACGCTGTGAGCTTCGTCTCATGTTTCTTCGCTGGTCCCTTGGATGAGAGGGAGCCGTCGAGCTTTGAGAAGGCCCAAGGCGTGAAGGAGTGGGATGTTGCGATGCAAGAAGAGATGGCAGCTCTCGAGAAGAATGAGACCTGGTCTCTTGTGCCCAAGCCTAAGGGCATCGCTCCTGTGACATGCAAGTGGGTCTACAAGCTGAAGAAGAAAGCTGACGGCAGTATCGAGCGTTACAAGGCTCGTCTTGTAGCTCGGGGGTTCTCGCAGCAATACGGTGAAGACTATGATGAGACATTCAGTCCGGTGGCAAAAATGACTTCAGTTCGGTTCATCATTGCCTTGGCGGCGTTCAGTGGATGGGATATTTGGCAGCTCGACGTCAAGAACGCTTTCTTGTACGGCGAGATTGACAAGGACATCTTCATGGTCCAGCCACCAGGTTTTGTGTCTGAAGATTTTCCGGAGCATGTCTGCAAGCTGAAGAAGGCCCTGTATGGGTTGAAGCAAGCGCCGAGGGCGTGGTACGGGAAGATCGCAGAATATCTCCTATTCTGTGGATTTGTTGCTTCAGACTCAGACTCAAGCTTGTTCGTCAAGAAGAGCGGGGAGCTTCAGGTCATTGTGCTGTTATACGTCGACGATATGATCGTGACGGGGAACTCGAAGGAGGAGGTAGCGCAGCTTCGGGCCGAGCTGGCCATCAGGTTCGAGATGAAGGACTTAGGTGAGCTTCACCATTTCCTTGGACTTGAGGTGGAGAGGAAGGAAGGTGGAGTGCTGGTGACCCAAGCCGGATATGCGGAGCGGATCGTGGAGCGGTTCGGCATGAAGGAAGGGAAGTGCACTTCCACACCTCTGGAGAAGGCTATGAAGCTTCAGAAGGATGAGGGGAGGATCATGCAAGATCCGTTGGTGTTCCGAGCTCTGGTTGGGAGCTTAATCTATCTGACGATCACGAGGCCGGACATTGCATATGCAGTGGGCAGGGTGAGTCGGTTTATGGCGGAGCCACGGGTACCTCATCTGCTAGCGGCCAAGAACATTCTGAAGTATGTCAAGGCGACCTCGGACATGGGTCTCCTATACAGGAGGGATGCGGGCTTCGAGGTGCATGGATACATGGATGCTGATTACGGGGGAGATTCGGATGATCGGAAGTCGACATCTGGATTCGTCTTCATGGCGGGCCCTACGGCTATATCATGGTGCAGCAAGAAGCAGGATTCCGTGTCAGTCTCTACCACGGAAGCGGAATACAAGGCTTCGGCCTTGGCAGCTCAGGAAGCCATCTGACTTAGGAGGTTGGTAGGAGACGTCCACAAGGAGGTTCAGGAGCCGACTCTGCTACGCGGTGACAACGAGAGTGCTCTCAAACTGGTAACCAATCCAGTTTGTCACGCGAGGACGAAGCATATTGAGATCGAGCATCACTTCATACGGGAGAAGGTGCTGGAGGGATCTCTTTCGGTCGAGCATGTGCGGAGTGCGGACAATGTCGCAGACATCTTCACTAAGTCGCTGGCAAAGGGGCCATTCACACGGCTAAGGGAGCTACTTGGGCTAGTTTCCACTTCCCACTTCAAGGGGGAGTGTTGAAATTGTTGAAGTGGAAGTGGAGGAGGCTTTTGGACCTGGGCGGTCTGGGAAGAGACCGGGCGGTCTGGCGTGACCGCACGGTCCGGCGGTCTGACAATGGCGATCTGTTCTATTGGTCAGCTGCGGCTTCCAGGGTTGACCGCTGGTCTGGTCCAAGGGCTGCTGGAGGTGGAGGTCGTGCGGTCTGGCTGTGACCGCATGACGGCTGATCATCCTCAGGGTCGCACGGTCTGTCTCTGACCGCGTGACAAGTTGTTTTCTTCAAGGACGTGCCGGTCTGGCGTGACCGCACGGGTTGGCTCTTGAATTCAGTCTGGTGGCTTTTCCAGAGGGTTCTGAAGGAGTTCGCGGACTAAGTCATCTTAGTCGCGCGGTCTCAGTTCGCGGTCTCAGGAGGAGACCAGGAGGGTGAGCTGGCTGTGTTCGCGGTCTCAGGCGAACACAGGTGGTGGGTGACTTCTAGGCGGTCTGGCGATCTCCGTGTGGAGTTGTGTTCAGACCAAGGGAGTAGCGATCTCCCGCGGTCTGGAGTAAAGTCGGCGCTCACCAAAATGAAGCAGGAGGGTTGCAGTGATTGCGCGGGTTGACCGGTAAGGTCGCGCGATCTGATGGGTGGTGACTCTATCTCATAGGGTGGTGACTGGATCAGGTCTCACGCCTATAAATAGGGAGCCACTGCAGCAACAATTAGAACACACCAAGTGTAAGCCGAGTTTGCCTAGTTCCTGCGGTCTGTGTTTATCTGACCGAGCGGCCTCTGATTGAATTCTTCTTTGTGCAGCTTCTGCGGATAGTGCAGGCAGCAGCGATCACCTCTTCCTCTGAAAGTGTTCGGGCGGTTTGCGGCTTGGAGTTGTGGTGCTGGAGTTCGGGAATCAGGAGATCGGCAAAGGAGCGGTCTGGTGCAGCGGTTTGGTGGTGTTTCGAGATCGGGAGCGGTTGCGGTCTGGCAGCAGCGGTCTGGCGAGCTGCTGAGTTCGGCAAGAGACCGTGCGGTCTCAGTTATCTTCAGTTTCTGTTCTTTCTCTTTCAAGTTTTGTGCTGACGAAATCATGTCTCGTCGAGCATGTCTTGCCTTGTAATTGAAGTGTTGCTATCAATAAAGATCGCTTGTTTGCCTAAGATTGTCTCTGGTTGTTTGGCTTGCATCTCTAGTTGTTATTCCTGCTTGCTCTCACAAGGTCCGGAAAATTTTCACATGGTATCAGAGGGAGGTTGGAGTTGAAAGAGCAGTGAATAACTTAGAGTAGCCATCGCCTTTGTGAAGAAGGAACCAGAGGAAGAGCAATGGAAGGTGGTTATTGTTCTCTGTTTTCTGCCAGTTTTACACAACTGACTTCAGGTCCAATTTTATGCATTAAATACTTAGATCTGGGTCACGGGCTCAACGTAAGAGTTGTAGCCCTTGCTCTTAGCTTTTCAAAATGGGGTAGCACATAATTCTTGGATAAGTATAGCTCCCAGAATGTCAGTTTTAGTAAACAGTGTCATTATGTTCATGGTTTCAATAATTGGTGGAGATATTCTTTATATAGTTGTGATTAGTCCTGTGAAGTTTCATAATTTTTTAGATGAGTATATGTTAACTGGGTATTTATGAATCTTGATGCTCTTATGTTGATATTTTAAAGTTCACCCCTTTGAACGTGATAAATCTTGGGAACATGATTATGAAGATTAAATCGTCTATGTTGCAAGGAATGTCGTTGAGTAATCTCGTGTTGTTAATATATTTACTCACCCTGGTTGGATTGGGGAAATTGCTAGGAGTATGATGGTGAAGATTTTAATACTTCACATATTGTTAGTACCACTAGGTTGGATAGTGGAAAACATTCGGTAAAGTATTTTATCTACTACGATCGTGATAAATGCTATAGTGTGATTTTGTAATTGTGCTTGAATTATGTTGCACGTTGAGAAGAATACATGTGAGGAACATAAAAATTACAGTTAAAGGTAAACGATTTGAATGCTAAACGCAATGAATCTTGTGATGATAACTACGATTAAGAAGGTGAAAGGAAGAATGTAAAGTACTAACATTTGTTATAGTTATTGAATACACAAGTAGTCCGGTGGGGTCAAGTGTTTGGATCCCTCTCAAATTACTTATCGGATGATCGTAAAATTTGGTGGACATGTGCCTAATGGTATTGAGACCACCCCGATCAGAATTATGAATGTTGGATTTATATATACGGTAATATTGTTAAACTTTTCCTATAAATTTGTTGTGTTGCAAATAATATTGGTAAATATTGACAAGGCTTGAAAATGGGGAAATTTTCAAGGTAATGATTATGAGATAACACAGGGGATCTCATAGGAGTCGGGTTGATATAAGCCCTTGATCAAATATTCGGTTATAAGTTATCATGATGCATGAATAATGGTGCTGAACCCTCAACAAGGTTAATAGTTTGAGTTTTTCGTAATACTTGTGAATTGAGTATGAGGGTGGGATGAGAAGTTATGTTGGGTCTTGCACATAATTTGTAAAAAGGGGGAATATGACGTCATTCCCGCAAGTAGTCCTACAGGGTCGTATAGAATGATGGTCATAATATATGCACACCACCGCACGAGAGTTGTGATAACTCGGGATGGGTAACATCGGCTAAGCATGCAAGAAGTGAAATGTAATAAGACTCCGCTTGGGAGTCCTTGGGTGCTTATGAGCACGGGTTATGCATGGGGAGCACATGGGTTGCATGGCTTACACCTGGTGGTGTATGGAACCTGGTTGGAGGATTACTTATGGCAGGTCTACGGGCTTGCTAGTCGTGACACCGACAGAAGCCGGCAGTTAGATTCTAGACCGGTTGGGTTGGACTTTTGGTGCTCACCTACCCAAGTCCCCTTCTGTGTCCTTGGAGGCTCCGCCGTGTGTTCTTAGCGTCGAGCAGTACGCAGGGTCTCCGCTGTGTGTTCTTAGCGTCGAGGCGTACAGAGGCCTATGACTAGTAGTGTTCATACCCTACTAGTGGTGGAGGAACTTGAATCTAACAGGGTTGGATGAGAAACAACCCTTGAGTAAAAGCCGAGCTTAGTCTTATAATATCATGATAGTCTTCTGGTAATAATCTTGAGTCAATTGGATGAATATTTGTAGTACCTCCCCTTATGTGGTTCATATAACTCATTTGGTCTGCAAATAGTAAAAACGGTAGAATGGAGTTAACTTGTAGACCATTAGGTGGGAATGGGAGGTAGTTGGTGTACCTGATTTGAATGAAGAGGTTGAGGTCACCAAAAAGGAGTTTAGGTGATGAGAGTGCTTGGTGAGCTATGGGTAAGGCTGTGCTCGCGATTGACGAAAGATCATCTTTCCCCTTAGAGGGTCATAAAGCACTGAGGTTTAACTCAAGTGTAATGATTAGAGGGTAATCTTAAGGGTAAATACCAATAGTACTAAGTGTCTTGAGAAAGGGAACTTTGGGGTGTCATCACATTGTAGTTCCTAGTACCGTAGCGAGCCCCTTACAGGGTAACCCTCGGGAAGTCCAAGATTAACCCTAAACTGCAATAACATTTAAAGTAGGCAAGAGTAGCCATAGTAAGGTAAGATTGGATTTATGTATCTCCTCCCAGATGCGGAAGTGGCAGGGTTGTGGTGCCCGGTTAGACGAGCGGGTTCCTCGATGGGATGATTATCCCGGTAACATTCTCAGAAATGTGGCAGGTCTTCGGTACTAGGCAGGTCGTCACTCCGACCGCGGTACGTTGACTTAGAGGGTGTGTAGGGGTTTAAGGGGCCAGCTTGGCTGCGTGTCGGGACGACAGTTCCCCGAAGACACCTCTCACTTGGCTCACAGTCTGGTGGACTCCAGCAAAGAGTATGCAGAGCTCCGCGGTTGTTTAGCGTCGCGGCGTACATTCATGGCATAGCATAGTATACGCACTTGCAGATTCTCATCATATAAATTAGTATGGGCTCTTTTATATGATGAGTTATGATTCCTGGAAATCCTAACTTATAAGTTTGTATGGGCATTCATATAAGTTAGGGTACGAGATTGATTACTTGTCGCTACTGTTCTTACTGCCTTGCTTTACCTGCTTTACTTACTGTTTATTTACCGTTGTACACCTTTATTATACTCCTGCTTATACATGATTAGATTAGCCCCTTTTACACTTGTGTAGCTTAGAATTAGTGTATATACTAGTTTACTTTCCCCATCACCTGCTTTGTATATTACTGTTATATTGCAGCTTTTCTTCCTTTCCTTCCGCCCGGTGCCTTGGAGTCGCCGGGGGAGCGGATGTGAAGCCAATAAGTCTTTATGACTAACGGTTGCTACGTCCCTCTTTTTAGGAGTACAATCAGTGGTATAGCAGCGTTCAACACCGGAGGCCAGCCAGGTCAGGTGTGCAGGGCTGGGGTTTTCGGTACCTTAGCTGCCGTCAGTGTCAGAGGCGGGTGAGTGTTTTGAGATGTAGCCCTTGGGGCATTTAGCTGGTTACTCTGATGATTTGCAGGAGCTTGTGTAGCTTTCTGCTCTTATTTGTACTGTTTTGGACATTATTACTTATTGTGAATCTTTGGCTTTTAATGCTTTCTATTATTGATGTGTTGGCGCTGTTTAGTTGGTTTGGCCGGCAGAATAGGCATCTTGTGGTACATGTTAGCCCGTGTGCTGACGCTACCGCAAGGCGGCTGTTCTGGGCATAAGACTCCCCTCGACCGTGTTTTGTGTTCCGGGAGGGGGATCTTACAGATTGTGTTTCAACTTAGAGACCTAGAATGGAGTGACAATTCTATTTGATTTGATATCAAAATGATTCAAAGGTCTAAACTAGAAATAAATCACAATACACACATAATACACCATAACACCAACCATGGTAAACAATTATAATGTCAATTGTTATCATATAATTTGTGATAGTTATTTATAGATGATTCTTGATATTAATTATGATTTTAGAGATGTTTAGAAAAAGATATCACTAGATCATGGTGGTGTTTGTGAATTCAATATTCATTATGAAGATAACTTCTTTCAACACATTTTAGTGATTTTCCTTTAATTAAGAATTTTAAATATATATATATGTGATTTTTTGATAGGTGAACAATAGTGATGGTTTAGATCATGTTTGACATCAAGGAGAGAACACAATATAATTTTTGTTGTGAACAATGACACCCATATTGAAAGTTGAGCTTTTATTTAAATCTTGAATTTTCTTTTAGATCAAGTTATTTCACTAAACCACTTGTTGGTGAAGGCTAAGAATCTTAATAGCCTAATAACCGGATTTAATTTGAAATATCTTATAGCAAATTTAGAGTTTGATTCATATGGATAATATAAAATATTTATAATAATAAAAGATAGGTCATCAAAATAAAAATATGATTTTGAATTTTGATCAAAAATGATTTATAAACTCATTAAGCTTTATGAGATAAATCATATTTCCAATACAATATAGGATGACCATGGCATGATAGTTTAAAAAGAACACAAAAAGAAAAAGATAGAAAAGACATTAAAGCACATCATGAAGTAGAAATTTGTGTATTTCATTTTAATTGATTTCTACTTCATGCAAATGATGGGATACTAATGAATAAGAGATTTAGGTATCCAAAGAGGACCGTGAGTGACGATTCCTTTGGGTACCCAAATACATCGTGTTTTCTTTTGGGGAGATGTGATTGAATGGGCCCTTTTGATTTGAGTTTGTGTTTCATCTTTAACTTTTGGCCGTCATTCAAACATTGGTTTAATATTATTCTTATTTATCAAATTTCCATGACGATTTTGCAAATCATTCTTTATAGGAAATTTGTTTATCTTTAAATTTATGTTGGGAGAGTGGTTATTTTGTAAATGATAATGATTTGGAATTTTATTTTCAAGCATTTGATATTCTTTATTTCCTTTGTTGGATTTATCAACATTTTGAGAAATTATATTCAACTTGCTTTTAGATATACCTTGAGATTGTGAATGAATGTTTTGAGCGTTTTTCTTAATGATTTCCTTAAGCAAGTTGATTTTTGATTTTAGTTCATCATTCTTGATTTTTAAATTATGTCTAGCTTTGTTATAATTTATTGTGCTATTTTTAAGAGTGGTAACAATTGAGTCAATATGTTTTTCATATTTATCCCTATACTCATCAAATGTTTCATCCATCTCTTTTATTTCAATTTCATAGTCCTTACACTTAGCACAATTAATTTTTAAAGATGAATTTTCTAAACATAATTTTTCATTTTGTTCTCTTATAAAAATAATTTCTTTTTCAAGTTCCTTAAATTTTTCTTTAATATCATTACAATCAAGACAAGGTTTTGTATTTTCAATTGAAGTGACATGAGTAAAGCTAGATAAATCAGATTTTGATACTACTTTAACTTTTGCTTTTAAATTTTTATTTTCTAAGCGCAATAGTTTATTAGCATTCTTTAATTTCTTAATTTTGCGCTTAGTATTTTGTAACAATTGTAATGAAGAGATAGAAGTACACAAGATAGAATTTGATTTCCTTACATTGCTTTTGGATGAGGGAGGATTTGAACATATTGTTCCTTTGTCTTCTTCTTGGCACTCCTCTTCCAAAAGTAAGATTTCTTCTTCTTTTTCTCTTGGTGTATTGTTCTCCTTTTCTATTTCAATATTCTCCATGGCTTCGCTCCGAGAGAGATCTTCTTGAATGATAATGGATGCTTGTACGTTCCTTTCCTCCTGTGTTTGTTCCAAACCTGCGAGAGGAAGATCATACATTTCTTCAAGAAATTTTCATACTTTATAAGCACTAGAAAAACAATACACAAATTTGAAAACTTCATTTGAGAGACCACAAAATAGATAATGTTTAGCTTTTGCATCTAAATGAAGTTCTGTTTTATTTGATTCATCCGCACGTCTTATAATTGCTAAGTTCCATACTTCGATATCTAAAGTTTTAATAAATTTTTCCATTAAATTTTTCCATCCTTTATAATTTGTTCCTTCAAACAAAGGTGGTTTATGTCATATTTCATCTTCACAGAAATTTGCCCCACTAGTTGAAGCGAGATCATGAGACGCCATTATTCCCGATTGTTAAGCCGATTGGAATAAAACCTGCCTCTGATACCACTTGTTGGATCGGTCGGCGCCCTTAGGGGGGGTGAATAAGGGTTTTCAAAAACTTTATATTTTATTTAGAAAACTTTGGAATATTGCAATAATAAAACAAGAAGTCAAGTAAAATAAAAAGAGAGACAAGCTTTATTGATATTAAATAAGTTTTACAAAACTTGATCTCAATGGCGCTAGAGATCAGAGGCGAATAATAAAAACTCTTTTTCGTTTTCTATACCGACTTGTATCCCCACGAACCGGTTGGCTTTAGCCGATCTCTCCCCAGATACGGCCTCAATCCGCTCTAGCCAATCTATCCCCAGAAAGGCCTCGAGCACCCCCTAAACCTAGCCTAGATCTAGTCGCCAACACAAGGCGAATTTCAGCCATAAGTCCTACCCCAGACCTAGTCGCCAACACGAGGCGATTTCACTACCGTTTACAAAAAGGATGTGAAATGAAAAAGACAATAATATAAAAACTCCCTCTATTTGGATCTCTTGGAGAAGTAGACGAAGACGCAGAGTATGATCGTAGTCGATGCGGTCTTTCATCACGATGATGAAGCGTGTTGAAATCTTCTCCACGGATCTCCTTAAGCCTTCATGGATTTGTGGGAGTATCACTCTGAATCTTCCTCTCTCTGTTGTGGCACGAAGCTCTGGAGTTTGGGATTGTAGGAGGATGAAGAAGACGGAGTCAAAGCATCCAATTTATAGCCTTCACGCTACCGCCAGCGCTAGCGCTACCGCCGGCGCTAGCCCGGATTAGGAAACGTTTTGCGCGGCAGGATCTTCAATCCGCAGCAACAATTTGCTCTATGCCTCTTGTGCGCCATGCTACCGCCAGCGCTAGTAGCTACCGCCGGGCGCTACCTCTTTCTAAAAACACTGTCGGAATCGCGCTAATCATCGCTAGCGCCCGACGCTAAGTGCTACCGCCGGCGCTAGTGGGAGTATCTCTCTTCTGTTTTCATTCGTCGGAATTCATCGGGAGTTCACGAGAACATTCGACGAATCGCACAATTTCCTTCACAAGTCTGCCTTTTTGACTTCTGTCTGCATTCGTCGGGATTCCTCGGGATTTCACGAGAACATTCGACGAATTGACTTAGCTGCAGAAATTTCTTCTTCAAACTAGAGATTTGGCTTCTGTCTGGATTCGTCGGAATTAGTCGGGAGTTCTCGAGAACATTCGACGAACGATAACTAACGCCTGCGCTAGTGCTACCGCCAGTGCTAGTGGAAGATTTGGATTTGATGGCTCAACTTTGGGGGCAACCTTCTTATGTAATCCTTGAGTCATGTGGACCTAGTAAACCTGCACACTTGAACACACAAGATCAAACACACATAGGATTTGTTATTCTCAAACCTAGGAGATGCGGAAGACCATGTTCCAACAGAATGTGTCAATGCGAGCGTGATTAAATGATTCGCACGAGCATGAACAAAATACATTAGCGCGAACAACACAAAATGACAATCAAAAGATAGAAAAATATTCCTTCTCATTTCTATAAAATGCATTACAAGCAACGGTGAACTCGCCAGTCAAAACAAAAGATGTACATTGAAAAAAAACAAAAGGTCAAGGTTGGTCTCCGGATAACTCCTCCTCGCTCCCGCAATCTTCGGGCCCTGCAATCGGCGCGAACAAGTCCATGACGACGTCCTCGATGCTGAGCTCCATATCATCCGGAGAAAGCATGCCCGCCCCTTGAGGGTATCGAAGACGAGGTTGGCGACGCCAATTGAGTTCTTGTGGGTCGCCTCCTGCTCGTCTCGCAATTTATTGTGAGACCCAGTTCGCGGAGGGGGCGGGGGGGGGGGGGGGGGGGGGGGGGGGGGGGGGGGGGGGGGGGGGGGGGGAGCACAGCCCTAGTCAGCTCGTGGGCTTGCGCCTTCAGGAAAGCGTTCTCCGTCTCCAGGTCGGCGTTCCACGCGAAGAGCTGACTCGCCGCTTCAGCATCCTGCAAAAGAATAAGTTGAGTCAAGCGAGACGGCATCTATCGAGCGAGGTAGAAAGTGTGGATCACTTACCATCCCGCCTTGAAGGCTGGCGAGGAGGCCCTCGGACAAGGCTTCTTTCCCCTTAAGGCGCGCGACCTCGTCCGAGGCACTCTGGAGCTCGCTCTTGAGCTCCTTAGTTTCCCGGTCGGAAGTAAGATAACACCGACACACCATGTGGGTGAGCTCCATAGCCCGGAAGTGGGCTCACATGGCCTCGTGAACGAGTAGCCTGGATCGCAGGGCGCCGAAATGGGCGGCGTCCTCGCGACCATATAGCCCGAAGGCGAGGGAGAACGCCTCGCCTCCAACCTTATCTCTCAACCCAGGAGGGGAGGAGCGAAGAGCAAGAGATCCTGTTGTGGTGAGGATCCCACGCGAGCACCGGCTCACCGATTACATCAGGGAGCCTCGCGCAAAGGCCAAAGTTTTTGTGTCCGGCTGGTTTGGGCTCGTCGGGAGCGTCCCTAAGCTCGATGCTCTCCTTGGCAGCCTTTTGACTCGCGGACGGGGTGAGCGGAGTCTCGTCTTGCTCAGTTCCATGACATCTTTCCCCTTGGTTGTGGAGGGGTTATCCTTATTCCTTTTCTTTGTCGGGGGCTTCGCGGCGAGCTGGCTCGCAGGCGGCGTCCGCTTTTTACCAGAAGTCGAGCCGAGAGGTTCTCGGCACGCTTCGACGACCGCGATGGCGAGACAGCTGGAGGAGAGGGGTGCGCTCCTCGCGCGCGGGTGGTGAAGTGGAAGATCCCGCTCACATGCAAAAGCAATGAAATAGTTAGAGATCAGAATAAGAAAAAGTTATGGGAGCTTGCCAGCGCGAGCTGAACCTTCTCCTTGTGGGACCGGAAGCAGCGAGTCCACCCTCTGCCGGAGGTAGACAACCTCGAAGTTCTTCCCTTCCATATACTGGAAGAGCTTCGCGTCGTCACCCCCGAGCAAGGCAGGGGGCGGTAGGTTGCATCATCTCGCTGGAGGGGGAGAAGAGGATATTGCCAAAGGGCCCTTTGATTAGGACATATTTCTGGTGCCAGTAGTTGGTCTTGTTCACTTTCTCACAGACAGTAACATGCTGGCTCACGAAATGGGTTGTCCAGTCTTTGTAGGCGCGGAAGGAGAAGATTTTGCGGAAGATGAGCAGGTTGAACTCAATCCTCTCCTCCTGCAGATAACAGGCGAACGCGACGATGATCGCGACCGTGTTTGGGGTCAGCTGGCTCGGCAGGACGCCATAGTACTTTAGTACCTAGGAAATTCATCAAAGAGGTGTTAGCGTGCTGTCGGCGAAGCGAGCAAGAGATGTAGTAGTTGAGTAAGTTACCTGGCGTACTTACGGCCAGAATGAGAGTCGCAACCCATTCTCGAAATGAGCAATGGGGATGGCAAGCTCTTCGGTGGACGGATCGTTGATAGCGACGGAGTTCGCCGGGCGGCGAGCCACAAACCCCGAAGGGATGAATCTGTCACCGTGGCGAGGAACTCCTCATCTGTGAGCGAGGCGCAGAAGAAAGGATGTTCGCGGAAGGCCCCGACACACCTGACCCGCACTTCGAAGTCTCCGTAAACAACCATGTTGTCTATATTAGCGAGCCGGAGAAAGTGCGAATGCAAGCTTGAAGTTGCGAGAGAGCCTTGAAGAAAGAAAAAGAGTGAAGGGGTAGTTAATGCGGTGGTTAGAAAATGAAATCCGACGGCTATTTATAAGAAATGAAAAGGGCGGGAAGAATGTGAAGCGCCAGGGGGTGCGGATAGCGAGATCGCGCGGCGACGTTTCAGCTTCCTATGCCTTATCCGCTCCTGGTGGGTTGCGTCCAGGCGAAACCTTCTAACTCGTTGTTGGGGAGCCAAGCTGCAGAAAGAAAAGCAAAAGTCGCAAAGGCGAGACAGTGGTTCGCGAGTCGTAAGGCGAGGCAGGAATGAGAAGCATAAAATAAGCAACATGCGAGCACGGTTAGCATAGCGGTAGAAGCAATGAAAAACAAAAATAATAGCTCGCGGGCGAGCAATAATGTCCATATTACACATTCACATTGTTTAAAACCCCCAAAAGGGAGGCGGGGGGTAACAAGAGCGAGCAACAAATAATGAAAGACAACTGTTCAGTAGTTGAGCCATTTCAAGCGACCGCGACCTCGCACCCCAGATCGCGGGGGCACTCTAGGGTAGTGATACTCGCGAACTGACTGGACCTCGCGCTGCATTAGCCGCATTTAATCTTCTATCCGCGCAAGGTGCACCCCCGACAAGGTGACCTCGCCGCGAGCGACTGATAACTTCCCCAAAAGAAGTTATCTTGTGATTTAATTGTTACCCTTTTGATTAAAATGTTGATAATTATGAGTTAAAATGTTATTAACATGAGTAATATAGAGTTTTGTTTAAAATCTGGGTATTATCGTCATTTTATATGTTATTGCGCAGAAATTCTGAAGCATCAATCTTGAAGAATCAATGATAAAGACAATTAATTAAATGCAGGAAGAAATGTTGCAACATATTTCGCAGTTCAGAAAAACATGTTGCAACATATTAGTTGTTGTATGATAAAGAAGAAGAGTAAAAAAATGTTGCAACACATTTCGCAGTTCAGAAATATATGTTGCAATATTTTTTGGCGAAAATCAAATGTCTGAAATCCGAAATTATTAAAGTTTTGGCAGTTACATGAACGTGGGGACGCATCTATTCAGCAGTTAACACATTCCTTTGGAAAATCACGACCATTTAAGGTGCGAAGGAGAGAGAAATGGCATCATATATTTCCATCGTAGATTATCTTCTTCAAAAGAGGAGAACTAGGGTTGGCGTGAGGAACAAGAGGGGCTGCACAGGATCTTCGTCAAGAGGGATTTGCACAAGATCAAGTGGATTTCCTGCAGCGTTTAGATTTCCTAAACATCATGTCTTGTAAGATCTATCTAATTTCGTTGTGTTTGTTCTTCGTTATGAACTAAACTCTACTAGTCTTGTATGCTGTGAGTACTTTGATTTGATGTGATGTTTTAATGTTAATCTTCTTGTGGATTGTTTGAAATACTATCTTTATCAAATTTATGATTTTTGTCTTTGAAATTTTGGCTTAAGTTTTCATCTTTAAATTGCTTGGCAAGATTCGAGAGAGGAGTCAGGCTAGATGAATGTCTATTATTGCGCGGCGAGATTCGAGAGAAGAGTTGTGTAATTATTTCACCAAAGTTCCCGTCTTTATACTGCGCTGCAAGATTCGAGAGAGGAGTGGCGTAAGTGTATCATAAATTTAATATATTGTAGAAGGGAGAAAGAGATTTCGTCTTCTCGGTAGCAACACTGATTTGTGCACTTGATGTTATACTTTATTGTTGCCTAAGTTAGAGATAACTAGGCGAATAAAGGATAAACGGATTATGGATATCGAGAGATAACATGGTCCACTTTCAAATCGTTGCAAGACAGTTATTTTAGCATTCATATCAAATCATTTTAAGAAATCATCACATTAAGCAAATGAAAGAAATATACGAGACTATTTTCCTCAACTGATTTAAAAGTACTTCTAAAGTAGTTATTATAGAAACTAGATTTGATTTTTCGTTGTTAACATAAATCATCTTAATTAATCCACTTGGATTTAAAGAAAAGGTTGAGCTAGTAATTGCGAGCGTTAGATTCGACACTCCCTCATGGGAACGGTCTTTATTCACACGTTATTACTTGAACCGACACGTGCACTTGCGTATATCTGCTTTTCCCGTATCAAGTTTTTGGCGCCGTTGCCGGTGAAGGTACGGTCTAATAGTTTATTTCTTACAATATTAGTAAGCCTTAAGTATTTAGAGATCAAGTTTTCTTTTATTTTGTTTGTGCTTATATCTAGAGTTTTGTTTAGTGCATGTCCAGACATCGGAACACTGATATATTTCCGTTAAATTCTGAAATTGAACGCACTTGTAGGAAGAATAGAAAAAGCCGAAAAGCGAGAAATATTATTCATCCTACGATGGATAATAATAATAGATAAGTCAATAGGAATGACAATGAAGGACAAGCGAATCCCAATGGGCAAGTTGAACAAAATGTTCAACCTCCTGAACCAAGAATGACTTGTCGGGATTATAATGCACCTTTAAGAGGAGGGTTGCACTTTAGTATTGTCAGACCCCCAATCAAAGCTAACAACTTTAAAATGGATTCTACAGTTATGCAACTAATACATCATAGTAAATTTGGAGGTCTAAATCATGAAGACGCAACTGCTCACTTAAGAACATTTTTACTGATTTGTGATATGTTTAAATGCAATGGTGCATCTGACGAAGCAATTCTATTAAGACTATTCCCTTTTTCTTTAGAAGGGAGAGCTAGTGATTGGTTAGCCTCAGTGCCATAAGAGTCGATTACCACATGGGATCTTTTAGTAGAGAAATTTTTAAATAAATATTTTCCACCTTCAAAGACTGCAAAGCTTATTAGGGACATTTCAACTTTTATGCAAGGACCCGGGAAAACTCTTTACGACGCTTGGGAGTGTTTTAAAGATTTATTTAGAAAATGTCCACATCACGGGTTAGCCCAGCACCAGCAAGTTTCCACATTCTATAATGGATTACAAACCGCAACTATGATTTTAGTTGATGGTGTTGCGGGTGGATCATTAATGAAGAAATACCCTGAAGACGCTTATACTATTCTAGAAGATCTAACATCTAATAACTACCAAGCATTTGAAAGACAAGGGTCTAACAATCCTGTAGGAGTCCACCAAGTTGATCAATTTACATCTTTGGCTGCTGAAATGGCATCGCAATTCAATCTAATTAACAAGAGGTTAGATGCTTTATCTACCTCCTCATCAAATGCACCACTCACAGTAGAGCAACTAAATCAACTAACTGAGGAAGCAAATTATATTGGTGGACAACCTAGACAAGTTCCATCTGGTTTCGCAAATCATTATCATCCGGAATGGCGTAATCATCCTAACTTCTCATGGAAAAATAATCAAGGAATGAATCAACCACCAGGATTTAATCAAAATAGAAACCCAATACAAAATCCACCTTCTAACAACCAAGTGAACTCTAGGAAATTGACTGATGACTTCATCCTGGGAATGTTCTAAAAGAATGATTCTAGAATGGTTGGCATTGAATCTTCTCTCCGATCCATGAAATCTACATTAGGTCAACTAGCAAATGCGCTAAGTCAGTGACCAGTCGGATCACTCCCATCTGACACCACACAAAAACCCACACAAAATTCTCAACCTAATCAATGTAAGGCCATAGCATTAAGGAGTGGGGTAGAAATAGCTAGTGGAGATGGGTTGTTGGAGAAAATTAGAGAAGATGAGCAACATGAGGACATTAGTAAAACAGATAAGAGTGGACAAGAAAAGCCTGTAGAGAGTAAGGAGCCAGAAGTAGTTGAAGTGGAACAACAAAATGCTAAGAAGAAAGAAATTTTTTATCCTCCTCCACTATTTCCATCTAGGCTAGCAATGACGAAGCTTGACAAGCAATTCCAGAAATTCATGAAAATCTTTAAGAAACTTATTATAAATATTCCATTCGCAGAAGCATTAGAGCAAATGCCTAGCTATGTGAAATTCATGAAAGATATATTATCTAAAAAAAGGAGGTTTGTAGATAAGGAGATTGTAGCTCTAACGGAAGAGTGTAGTGCAATCTTACAAAAAAAACTACCACCAAAATTGAAAGATCCCGGAAGCTTTACGATTCCATTTTCTATAGGAGTGAAGTTTTCCGGTAGAGCATTATGTGATTTGGTAGCTAGTATAAATCTCATGCCCTTATCTATCTATAAGAAATTAGGCCTAGGAGAGATCGCTGCAACATCTCTTACCCTCCAACTAGCTGATAGAACTTTAGCTTTTCCTAAGGGAATTGTTGAAGACGTATTGGTTAAGGTTGAAAATTTTATTTTTCCGGCCGACTTCGTGGTGTTAGATATGGAAGAAGACAAGGACGTACCTATTATTCTAGGGAGACCATTCTTAGCTACGGGTAGGACGCCTATCGATGTTCAAAAAGGAGAACTAACGATGAGAGTAAATGATGAAGAGGTGACCTTTAATATTCTCAAGGCTCTTAAATGTACAATCGATAACGAGGAATGTTTCTCGATAGAAGAAATAGAAGTACCTAGCCAACTCATGCGTACTAATGAAAATTTAGAGCAAAAACTGTTAACATTATTAACTAATGAAAAATGGGAAGATGATCTAGAAATAGAAGAATGTGTTAAAGCTTTTGAGTTATATGGGAGTCTACCTTTGGTTAAAAAGTTTGAACCAATTGAAAGATCTAGCGAGCCTAAAATCATGAAGCCTTCTATTCAAGAACCTCCAATGTTAGAGTTGAAGACCTTACCCGAACACTTAAAATATGTATTTCTTGGAGAAAAACAAACATTGTCGGTCATCATAGATGCTTCACTAGATCAGACAAACGAAGAAAAACTACTTAAGGTGCTAAGAGAATTTAAGGGGGCAATGGGTTGGACGATCGCTGATATTAGAGGGATTAGCCCATCCATTTGCATGCATAAAATATTATTAGAAGAAGACGCAAATGGGTCTATTGAACATCAACGTAGGCTTAGTTCCCCAATGAAAGAAGTAGTAATGAAGGAGATTATAAAATGGCTTGATGCCGACATTATTTATCTTATATCTGATAGTAAGTGGGTAAGCCCAGTGCAATGTGTACCAAAGAAGGGTGGAATGACAGTCATTAAAAATGAAAATAATGAATTAATACCATCTAGGACTGTAACTGGATGGAGAATTTGTATGAACTATAGAAAACTAAACAAATCTACTAGGAAATATCATTTTCCTTTACCATTCATTGATCAAGTATTAGATAGATTAGCGGGAAGTGAATATTTTTGTTTCTTGGATGGATATTCTGGTTACAATCAAATTATGGTAGCACGGGAAGATCAGGAAAAGACCACTTTTACTTGTCCTTATGGTACTTTTGCATTTCGAAAAATGTCTTTTGGATTATGTAACACTCCCGCTACTTTCCAACGTTGTATGATTTCTATATTTACTGATTTGATAGATGAGGGAATAGAAATTTTTATGGATGATTTTTCTGTATTTGGACAATCATTTAATGTCTGCTTGCAAATTCTAAAGAAGGTATTAAAGAGATGTGTTCAGACCAATTTGGTCTTGAATTGGGAGAAGTGTCATTTTATGGTACGTGAAGGAATCGTGTTAGGCCATAAAGTTTCAAACAAGGGTTTGGAGGTTGATAGGGCAAAGATTGAAGTTATTGACAAACTTCTTCCACCTACGAATGTCAAAGGCATTCGTAGCTTTTTAGGCCATGCAGGGTTTTATAGACGTTTCATTAAAGATTTCTCAAAAATATCCAAACCGTTATGTAGTTTACTTGAAAAAGATACACCTTATATTTTTGACGATAAGTGTTTGGAGGCTTTTAAAATATTAAAACAAAGTTTGGTTTCATCTCCCGTGGTTATAGCCCCTGATTGGTCACTACCATTTGTTCTAATGTGTGATGCTAGTAATTATGCGGTAGGAGCCGTGCTAGGACAAATGCGAAACAAGGTCTTTCACACTATTTACTATGCTAGCAAAACACTTATGAATGCTCAAGTGAATTATACCACCACTGAAAAGGAACAATTAGCCATAGTATTCGCTTTTGATAAGTTACGTTCCTATTTAATCAACACTCAGGTTATAGTTTATACTGATCATTCAGCTATTAGGTATCTAGTGGACAAAAAGGATGCAAAGCCAAGACAAATTAGATGGGTTCTACTCCTGCAGGAATTTGATCTTGAGATCAAAGACCGTAAGGGGGCGGAAAATCCCATTGTTGATCACCTATCACGCTTAGAACAAGAGCATGAAAAGAATAGTCATGTAGAAATTAAAGAGAATTTTCCTGACGAGCGTATATTAACTATCACTGCAGGTAACATTCCTTGGCATGCGGATTATGTTAACTATTTAGTTAGCAATGTATTTCCACCAGATATGAACTATCAACAAAAGAAGAGATTTCTCCATCAGGTAAAATTCTACCTTTGGGATGTTCCATATCTGTACAAAATTTGTCCCGACCAAATGATTCGTCGATGTGTACCGGAAATAGAAGTTCCAAGTATACTAGAGAAATGGAGGGCACTTTATGGGAGAACGAACTGCTATTAAGGTAATAGAGGCCGGCTTTTACTGGCCAACATTGTTTAAGGATGCTCATATATTTGCTAAACACTGTGATAGATGCCAAAAGACAGGAAATCTAGATCGCAGGGCTAGTATGCCATTAAATAACATTTTAGAAGTTGAAATATTTGATGTATGGGGTATTGACTTCATGGGTCCATTTGTAAATTCAAATGGGAACATCTATATTTTACTAGCAGTGGACTATGTCTCTAAATGGGTAGAAGTCATAGCTACGCGGAAAAATGACGCTAAGGTCGTGCTTAAATTCTTAAAAATAATCATTTTCACTAGATTCGGTACGCCTCGATCTATTATAAGCGATGGTGGGTCACACTTCTGTAATACGCAATTTAAAGCACTTTTACGAAAGTATGGAGTGACACATAAGGTTGCTTTGGCCTACCACCCACGGACCAATGGGTTAGCGGAAATATCAAATAGAGAGATTAAGTCCATTCTAGAAAAGATAGTGAGCATTACACGTAAGGATTGGTCGCAGAAACTGAACGACGCATTATGGGCATATAGAACTGCATTCAAAACACCCATAGGTTTGACCCCTTACAAAATGGTGTATGGAAAAGCATGTCATCTCCCTGTCGAATTAGAGCATAGGGCGTATTGGGCGATTAAAAAATTAAATTTTGATTTTCAGGAAGCAGGTAAGAATAGGCTATTTCAACTTAATGAACTAGAGGAGTTAAGGTTGAATGCGTATGAGAACGCAAGGTTATATAAGGAGCGAACTAAGAAATGGCACGACTCTAGGATTATGACGAGGGAATTTAGTGTGGGACAATTAGTTCTCGTATATAATTCAAGACTACAATTATTCCCTGGGAAATTGAAATCTAGGTGGTCGGGGCCATTTCAAGTAAAGGAGGTTCACCCATATGGAGTCATTACTATTATTAATGAAAAAGATGGATCCGAGTTCAAGGTGAATGGACAGAGACTTAAGCACTATTTTATGATAATGATTGCGAGGAAGCGACGGTCATTACCCTGGCCTAACTCATCAAGTTTAGAAAGTCCTGTCGGGACTTAAAATTAAGCGCTTATTGGGAGGCAACCCAAATTTTAACATATAAAAAGTTTGTTACTAGTGTTAAATTAAGTTTATATTTTATCATTTGATCAAGAACTTACAAGTTAATTATTTCCATTCCTCTAATTGATTTTATCCTGTGTTCATTTAAAAACAAAATTCGAGTGACCGTTGTTGCAACACTGTGTTTGAAAGTTATAACATTCCGATTTCTGTCAAATCTTTAACAAAAATTTTTAGGTTGCAACATCGTTTTTGGAAGTCATAACATTTGTACCTCTATCGTTTCACGCCACTGAAAAGGTTCAATTTAAAAGGCTAAAACCTATTTCTTTTCGACATAAACCCCATTCATTCTCAACCCGATAGTTTCCCACGAACCCCAGGCGAGCGAAAGATGATCTGCAAGGGGGGCGAATCCCGCGCGCGACTTCACCGGAGCAACGGGAGGTGGCGGCGATCGACTATATCTCAAGATTACAACCCGTAGACGCTCTCTTTCGGTAAGTCATCCATCTTTCGGTTCTAAAAAGTTAACTAGGTTTGTTTCGTAGTTATCTCCACCTCTTTAGGAATGTCGGCCAACCGAAAACGAAAGGGTAAGGAACTGGCGAATAAGGTTATGCGATTTGTGAATGAAGACGCCCAAGAAAGGTTTGACAATATCAATATGAAATCCTTTATCTATGAGCGGGGGTTTGATATTGAGGTAAAGGGATGGAGTGAGGTTTATGTGCAGCAGATTAATACGTTGGGTTGGGAAACCTTTTGTCATCCAAGAAGAGAATCCATTCTTCCATGGGTTCTCAAATTTTACGCCAATGCCAAGTTTCGGACGGATGAATTTGTGCTTGTGCGTGGTAAGCAAGTGAGCATTTCAGCTGTTGCAATAAATGAATTTCTGAATATAGAAATCACTGAAGTAGATGAGTATGCACGCCTGCAGTCAACCGTAACCCCAGCTGAAGTAGGTGCTGCGCTCTGCCATACGATTGATCCTGCATGGGCTGAGAAGAGCAAATGAATCTTTGAATCCTCCACTTTCACAAGGGAGGCCAAGACATGGTTATTATTTGTGAATGCCAGACTCATGCCTACACGGCATCCGAACAAGGTATCCATGGAAAGGGCCCTCCTGATATTTGGAATACTTAAAGGAGTCAAGATTAATGTTGGGCAGATCATTTCTGCGCAATAACATATAAAATGACGATAATACCCAGATTTTCAACAAAACTCTATATTACTCATGTTAATAACATTTTAACTCATAATTATCAACATTTTAATCAAAAGGGTAACAATTAAATCACAAGATAACTTCTTTTGGGGGAGTTATCACACCCCCACACTTAGTTTTTTGCTAGTCCCTAGCAAAATAAATCATTAAAACTAATTGAATGAGTGAATATCTATCAACACATAAATTTGAGCCTCCTTACCCTTAAACATAATTAATCAAGATTACTCAAGTAATTTGCATTAACAATTGGTAAACATGTCAATCATTAAAATTTCAAACATGCACAGATCCGTTAGTTTGATAAGAGTTAAAGTTCAATTATGATTTCCTAGTGTTGTGTGTGCTATTCCTTAAAATTATTCACTCCCAAACAATTTAAGTCATTAAACTTCCTCATACTTGGAATGATCCCAACTATGAACTGCAAAAAAAAATGTATAAATGTCATAGTGATATGTGGCCTAAGTATGTCTACACATGCTTAGAATGATCTCAACTATGATCATAAAAAAAAGTACGAGTCATAGTGATATGTGGCATAAATGTGTGTACACCTATTTGGAATGATCCCAACTATGGACTGCAAAAAATATGATGATGATTGAGAAATTAATAAACCTCAAAGTATGGACAGTTATTAAGAATTTTAACAAGGCAAATTCCATCCACTATCAAAATTCATTCATAAGTTCCTTACCAAGCCAAAGTCATTCCTACCGCAAGTCCTTATGATTTCTATTCAAACTGAACTACTACATTCTTGTGGAGGCAAAATCAAAGACTCGGATTATTCGTATCATTTCCAATTATGAGGAAGTTTAATGACTTAAATTGTTTGGGAGTGAATAATTTTAAGGAATAACACACACAACACTAGAAAATCATAATTGAACTTTAACTCTTATCAAACTAACGGATCTGTGCATGTTTGAAATTTTAATGATTGACATGTTTACCAATTGTTAATGCAAATTACTTGAGTAATCTTGATTAATTATGTTTAAGGGTAAAGAGGCTCAAATTTATGTGTTGATAGATATTCACTCATTCAATTAGTTTTAATGATTTATTTTGCTAGGGACTAGCAAAAAGCTAAATGTGAGGGTGTGATAACTTCCCCAAAAGAAGTTATCTTGTGATTTAATTGTTACCTTTTTGATTAAAATGTTGATAATTATGAGTTAAAATGTTATTAACATGAGTAATATAGAGTTTTGTTGAAAATCTGGGTATTATCGTCATTTATATGTTATTGCGCAGAAATTCTGAAGCATCAATCTTGAAGAATCAACGATAAAGACAATTAATTAAATGCAGGAAGAAATGTTGCAACATATTTCGCAGTTCAGAAAAACATGTTGCAACATATTAGTTGTTGTATGATAAAGAAGAAGAGTAAAGAAATGTTGCAACACATTTCGTAGTTCAGAAATATATGTTGCAACATTTTCTTAGCGAAAATCAAATATCTGAAATCCGAAATTATTAAAGTTTTGGCATGAACGTGGGGACGCATCTATTCAGCAGTTAACACATTCCTTTGGAAAATCACGACCATTTAAGGTGCGAAGGAGAGAGAAATGGCATCATATATTTCCATCGTGGATTATCTTCTTCAAAAGAGGAGAACTAGGGTTGGCGTGAGGAACAAGAGGGGCTGC
Organism: Dactylorhiza incarnata; assembly: GCA_033032865.1. NCBI lineage: Eukaryota > Viridiplantae > Streptophyta > Magnoliopsida > Asparagales > Orchidaceae > Dactylorhiza > Dactylorhiza incarnata. Next base: position 6,766,139 of record JAWHQI010000072.1, read on the forward strand.
ACAGGATCTTCATCAAGAGGGATTTGCACAAGATCAAGTGGATTTCCTGCAGCGTTTAGATTTCCTAAACATCATGTCTTGTAAGATCTATCTAATTTCGTTGTGTTTGTTCTTCGTGATGAACTACTCTACTAGTCTTGTATGTTGTGAGTACTTTGATTTGATGTGATGTTTTAATGTTAATCTTCTTGTGGATTGTTTGAAATACTATCTTTATCAAATTTATGAATTTTGTCTTGGAAATTTTGGCTTAAGTTTTCATCTTTAAATTGCTTGGCAAGATTCGAGAGAGGAGTCAGGCTAGATGAATGTCTATTATTGCGCGGCAAGATTCGAGAGAGGAGTTGCGTAATTATTTCACCAAAGTTCCCGTCTTTATACTGCGCTGCAAGATTCGAGAGAGGAGTGGCGTAAGTGTATCATAAATTTAATATATTGTAGAAGGGAGAAAGAGATTTCGACTTCTCGGTAGCAACACTGATTTGTGCACTTGATGTTATACTTTATTGTTGCCTAAGTTAGAGATAACTAGGAGAATAAGGGATAAACGGATTATGGATATCGAGAGATAACATGGTCCACTTTCAAATCGTTGCAAGACAATTATTTTAGCATTCATATCAAATCATTTTAAGAAATCATCACATTAAGCAAATGAAAGCAATGTACGAGACTATTTTCCTCAACTGATTTAAAAGTACTTCTAAAGTAGTTATTATAGAAACTAGATTTGATTTTTCGTTGTTAACATAAATCATCTTAATTAATCCACTTGGATTTAAAGAAAATGTTGAGCTAGTAATTGCGAGCTTTAGATTCGACACTTCCTCGTGGGAACGATCTTTATTCACACTTTATTACTTGAACTGACACGTGCACTTGCGTATATCTGCTTTTCGCGTATCAGCGACCTGCCGCATCTCAGCAAGGACGCGCGCGTTCGCATCTTCCATAGCGGTGAACCTCTCCTCGTGAGCGGCCCAGTCCATCCGGTTCTGTTCTTATAGCTCTCGCAGCATTAGGGTATGCTTCTGAAATAGCTCGGTGACTCGCCTTTTCATCTGCTCTGAGTTGCCGGGGCCACTAGGAAATCTGCGACCTGGCTCGGCGAGGGCGGGGGCGACATCTCCACCTCTCCATGCTCTGATTCGGTAGGCGGGGTTGGGGGAACACCTGCGAGTGAGAAATCAGCATAAGGGACAGTAAAAAGACATCGACGGAAATTAGCCCACCTGGCGAGATCAGGATGGTACGGGTTCGCGGGCGAGAGGAACTCGGCTGGCCTTTGAAGGCTTCAGTGAAGGCCAAAGTAATGGATTTACCTAGGCCTGGGTGGTGCACCGTTTCGTCTGTGACCCAAGGTTCGGCAACTAGCGAGCCGCCCGGGCTCCGTTGTCCCAGTACACCGAACCCAGGAGTGAAGATGTTCTGGTTCGGCGGGGGAGGCGAGTCCACCAGGATGGATGTTTGCCTCTCTAGGGTAGCGAGAGGGGACTCTGCGCAAGGATGATGCAGGTTCAGCGACCAAAGAAGAGCAAGAGAAAGCGAGGCGAATAGCTCACCCGGTCGCGAGGGCGGGTCCCGCAGGTCGGTGGTCCTCACATCCGGAGGGGGACATGTCCTCCCTAGAGACTCGGGGCAAGACCCCGGTGGCAACTGCCCAAGGATATTTTCTTTAGGAGGATTCTGCGAGCAAGGAAGGAACGTCAGACAAATTAATATTAAATTGCCGAACCTGACAGTAGAACCTGTGAGGAGAGCTCGTGGCGGGGAGATGGAGACAGTGGTGATGACTCATCCTCACCGAACGACCGTCGGACGGTCTTAGCCCTCTTAACCAGAGGTGGAGGCGGAGCAGGTTGCGGAGAGATCCAGGGGGCGAGCTCGGTAGCTTTGGCCTTTTGGACTGCCTGCGAAGCCTTGAGGCGAGCCAGTATCTCCTCCTTCTTGGACATCTCATAGGGTACAATGGCGAGCAGCGAAAGGAGTGAGAAGGGGAAAAAAGTTCATGCACCGGCCAGAAGGAATGGTATTTATATCCTAGGGCATGGGGCCCACCAAAAGATTCTCACCACGTCATCAAGAGGTCGATGAACACCAGGGGTTGGATGTTTCTCCGGGAGCCTCAGGTAGCCTCGCGAAGAGCGGGGATTGTGTACAACCTCGGTATTCGCCAAGAGGTGAGCAGATGCAAAGTGATCAGCAGGCGAGAAGAGTAAGAGGAGGGCGAGCCAGAGTCTCAAAGACCGCCCACAGGAAGGTGGGCGAGCCGGACTCTCGCAGGTCGCTCGCAGAGAAGGCGGGCGAGCTGGGCCCTCGTTGTCTGCTCGCCAGAAGGCGAGCGGGCCGGAGTTCTCGCGGGCCGCTCGCAGGAAGTTAGGCGAGCCAGGTTCCCGTGGGTCACGAGAAGAGCCCTAGTGGGTGGCTCGCCCAGCAGGGGTCCAAGGGTGTTTTTTACCTGAAAACCCCTGGTGGTCTGCAGTTAGCCTCTCCAAACAGCGGAGTTTGGCTGTTGGCAGACCATTTTGGGCAGCGTATAGTAAAAAAGTATGGTGGAATCCCGCTATTAGCAAACCAAATTGGAAAAACAATAAATAGACCTTGAATGACACCTTTGGAGAAGATTCCAATCTCAGTACTCTGAGCTTCCTCCTCCCTAGGTTATCTTATTGGCTTAGCTCTCAGGCTCTCCAAGGTGTCCAGTCTCAGCTTTGGCTTGGGAGGGGAAGCGCTCAAAGATCTTTCGGGTGTGTGGTGGGACCTCCTCGCTGCGACTAAAGGTCTGAGTCTAGTTCTGAGGCTCCGATCTGTTCCTTCCGAGGAATCAGTAAGTGCTAGCTGCCCCCAACCTGTTGGGGGCCCGAACTCCACAAGAGACCAAGTCTTGGTTTCAACACGCGCACGACTAAAAAACGCTTACCCGGGTCAAAAAACGCATTCTCTGGTCGAAAAAAGTTCGTCCGGCTGAAAAACTCGATCCCGGGTGAAAAACACACGGCAGAGCCTAAAATGTGCTCCAGGGTAAAGAATGCGCACCTGAATGAAAAACCTCTCTCGGGCGAAAAATGCGCTCCTAGTTGAAAAACACACGCTCGCGCGAAAAATGCCCTACCGGCCAAAAAACATACGCCCGGGCCATAAACGCGCGCCCAAGCGAAAAACTCACGCCCGAGCGAAAAACGCGCGCCCATGATAAAAATGCCCAGAATGTCGAAAATTGCCCCACCGGACGAGAAACGTGCGCCCGGGCGAAAAATACGCGCACTGGTGAAAAATGCATGCTCACGCGAAAAATGAGTTTTTGGGCGAAAAACACCCTCCTGGGCGAAAAACACCCTCCTGGGCGAAAAACACACGGCTGGGCGCGTTTCTTTCGCCCGGGCGTGTTGTTTCGCCAGGGTGCGTTTTTTTTCTCCCTGGCGCGTTTTTTTCCGCCCAGGCGCGATTTTTTTGCCCGGGCGCGATTTTTTCGCATGGGCGAGATTTTCCGCCCGGGAGCATTTTTTCGCCCGGGCGTGTTTTTCTCGCCCGAGCGCGATTTTTCGACCCGGGCGCGTTTTTTCACCCATGAGTGTTTTTTTCGCCCGGTCGCGATTTTTTTGCCCGGGTATGATATTTTTTAAAAAATCGTGTCTGGTCGAAAAAAATTGCGCCTGAGCGAAAAAATCACGCCATGGCGAAAAATGCGCCCAGAGAAAAAATCTCGCCCGGGCGGAAAATATGTCAGGAAAAAAAATCAAGCTCGGGCAAAAATATCGCGCCTGGGCGAAAAAATTATCACGCCCGGGCGAAAAAATCCCGTCCAGGCAAAATATATCGCGTCTGGTCAGAAAATTCGCTTCCGACCGAAAAAATCGCATCCGACCGAAAAAACCGCATTCGGCCGAAAAAATCACGTTCGGGCGAAAAATTCACTCCAGAGCAAAAAAGTCACGTCCGGGCCGAAAAAATAGCGTACGAGCGAAAAAATAACGTACTGGCCTAAAAAATTGCATTCTGGTCGAAAAAAAATTTGCTGTCAATTTGAAAAGTCTGGATTGGCAATCTCAATATCCTCCCATGGAGATAGCCATTGGATTGATAAGTTTTTATGTTATGGTGAATATCATCGACTTTCCACCAGAAAGTTATTTCCATTTTACAATTGTTGATACGAACAATAGAAATGACTTTCATATTCTGAAAGTCAATACTTCAATAACAATAGAAATGACTTTTAATATGCTGAAGTTTGAGGACTGATATCTTAAAAAAACGTATTGGGATGAATTTTTCTAAAAAAACCTACAAATTTAGGGACTGAATTCTTAATTTTACCTTTAATAAACTAGTGTGTCTCTCATGATGCGGGCGTATGTACAAACTGTTGGTGCGCAAAATGTCACGATACAAATGATTAAAATTGGGTACCATTAAGCATATTACTAGCTAGACCTTAATATTCCCAATTATAGGCATCAAATACATTCATTTAATATACTTTACGGGTCATAAATTCATAAAATAACAAAGATAAGGCGATAAGAAAAGCTTTTTCGGTGGCCATATCAGTCTATGGCCAAGCTAGACAGAGACATCGTGATTGCACAATTCAGATTGATTTCGATATGAGCCGAGCGAATTAGACCGTTGTTTCCTAGCAAGTAGCTTCACAATTCGTGCCGCGGGCCGCTAGTGCGAGTTTTGGTAATGAAAAATGATTAATGTTATTTACAAATTTGTTTTGGCTATTCGCATATCGATAAAATAACTTCCATAAGTTTTGCTATTAGCTGGCGCAAGTGAAGGTGACGTGTTCCTGTTAGGAATCCTGACGATTCCACGGAACAGTCGCAGCACAAGAATACACATGGTCGTACAAGTAATATATAAAAAAAGGCACCCGGCAATCCCACTGAGGCAGAACCACACGGTTTATATATTAATGTAAATGCGTAGAAATACAAAAGTGAGAAGAAATGACCATTTGATGAAAAGATCTAGGATGCGCCGGCCTCACACGATCCGCGGTGGAATGATCAATTTTGGATTGCAATCCGCTTCGCGGATGCACAAGATTCACACGGGAACCTTTGACGTCGATCCACGGTGCTGTTGAGATCTGTGAAGTGAGGTAGCGCTAGCGCCATCGCTAGCCCCGCTTCGTGGTGGCGGTTCCCGGATCTATAAATAGGGGGTCAACCCACCCCTGAAGATATATCAGAGAGAGGAGGAGACTTGAGCGGTCTGAATAAGCGGTCTCAGTGAGAGCGAACTTGGAGTAAGTTTGTCAGGAGAGTTTGAGCGGCTTGAATAGGCGGTCTCAAGTAGGAGTGAACTCGCTGAGATAGCGTAGACGCTAGGAGTTAGCGCAGGCGACAGCGGCTTGTTGTGATTTGGCGGTCTGCATCTGCGGTCTCGTCAGGAGAGTGTGCAAGCAGCGAGCTCGCACAGACGCTAGTGCTAGCGCAGGCGCTAGCGAGAAGTAGAGAAGCGGACTCTGTCCACGACCTGTTGTTGTTTCTTATTCTCGGCTGTTGTGAATCAAGTTGTATGCGACTTGTATTCAACTCGTTTCTCTTGTAATTGTTGTAACTACTTGCCAAGCAATAAAGATGTGTTTTTGTTCATTCTTGGTGTGCTTGTCTCAGTGTTCCTTAGATCTTGAAAGCTTCACATGGTATCAGAGGTAGGTTGGAACAAGCACCGAGTTACAAGTACTGAGCAACCAGATGGACGGCGGGGGAGGTTATGCGAAAGAACTTGGCATTGAGTTGCTTACTCAGACCAATTACAAGTGGAAGTCTTGTATGGAGAGTTACTTGCTTGGAGAGGACCTATGGGAGGTCTTTGGTGGAGATGAGCAAGAGGGGGTTACAGCTGCTGAAGGCAATGCTCCAGCTGTGAGAGCTTAGAGGAATACCAACGCCAAGACGGAGTTCACTCTGAAGAGAGATATCGCTCCTGACTTGTTCGACCATATCATGGGTTGTAAGTCAGCTTCTGAGATCTGCTATTACACCTCCGACTCCGATCTACTCCTTCCAAACCCAGATTACTATCGTCATCTTATAAGGAAGCTTATTTATCTTACAATTACAAGAACTTACATATCCTTTGTTGTTGGGGTTGTCAGTCGATTTATGCATGCTCCGCGGATCTCTCACCTTAATGTAGTTGAGCGCATCCTCCGATATCTGATGACTGCTCTTGGACAAGGATTTGTATACAAGCCCTCCTCTTCCTTATCTCACATTGCCTATTCTGATGGTGACTATGTTGGTTCTTCAGATAACCGTCGTTCCACAAGTGGATATTGCACATACTTTGGTGGACACATTGCCACCTGACGGGGAATTAAAGAAGCAATATTTGGTTGTTCGCTCATCTATTGAAGCTGAGTATCGTTCAATGGCTTCCGCCGTTTCTGAGCACTTGCATCAATAAGTTTAATTCAAATTTAAGGTTATTAATTCAAATTTACTAACAATCTTAAATTTGAATTAATAGTGTAGAATCAAAAATACAAGATTATTTTTTTCTAAGTTGCACCATTAACAACAAATATATAATAGCACAAGGAAATTGCCCCTCCCTCTGCCTTTCTATTCACGAGCTCGGCGGCAAGAGCCGATGCGAAATCCGATCTCTTCCTCATGTATCCCGCCTTCTCTGCCGCCTTCTTCTTCCTCGCTGGGCAGATGGAAGGGGGGAGAAATGTCGAAGGGGAGAAATGTTCAGGGCACGACTGTCTCGCCTGCTTTAAAGAGTGAAAAAGCCAAATGTCTTCGCCACTCGATCGGTGACAGCGGAGAGGCTTTCGTCGCTCGATCGATGGCTCGCCTTATTCCGTCGCACGGATAGCTAGACCTTGGCTTCAATGACACAATAACAAATTGAGAAAAATACATGATTGCGAGAATTATATACACCCGCAATATTAAATACATTTAAAAAGATTTTTTAAGCACTAATGCACATTCACGGGGCAATAATTGTACTTGAAAACTTACAGTGGTAGGAAAAACTGTGATGAAATACCAATAGTGTTATTAGAGTTGTTAGAAAGACGTTGTAGAAAAATCAGTAGAAATAGAAAGTAGAAATGAACCTAAAAAATCAATTTAGCTTGTTCACTGCTTTCCAAAAATTAGCCACAAAAATATCATTTTGGCACAATCTAGCGTCTTTCCCACAACTGAAGAACCAAACGCTTCTAAAATAGTGTCGGCGGTGTGTGTATAGAACTTTTCCTACCACCACCGCCGTCCCAAACATAACCGCATGATATATATATGCGACACGCACACAACCTCTCTCTAGATACTGCACAATTATTCTTCTCCTCATACCCCATCGATTTAGGAAAGTAATCTTCTTGGAGTCTTGCTCATATCCCCGGCCCCATCAATGGCACTTATATCAAAGGTTTTCAACGGTCTGATTTATTTCCACCCATCAATGTTACTTGTATATATAATCAAAAACACTACTCATATATATATCAAAGGTTTAATTTCAATGGTCTGATTTCAACCACGTGGACACCGAACAAGCCACAAGAGGAAGTAAAGAGAGCCAATTATATGTTCCAAGATATAATTGGGTGGCATGAGACGCATGTCATCTCTAGCCTCGCGGTCAAAAAGTTACAAAACGTACGTAAAGAGATTCCATGTCATGCAGGCCTGCTGTTCTCCCTCTTTTTACCACGTGACATCCCCCCATTTTCGCACGTGCTGGAGAGAGCTAGCAGGGTTAGGATTTGACAAATAAGTGAAGTCCGGCTTCTTCTTCTTCCTGGCCAGGTTCTTCCTCTGGCTTGTGTAAGTACTTCTGGCGTTTCGTACTTTATGCCTTCAGTCTCAGTTTGAGTACTTTATGGGCATTTATGATAAAGATGATGCGGCCATATGCATTATGTATTTATTCTGTTCTTAGTAACTACCGAACTTATTCTATTCTTTCTTTCCTTAATGTGTGCACCACGTGGAGATAAATGGCATTAATGAAGCTTGCCGAAATCTAGGTTGGGGGAGATGTTGGCAGCACTAAATGCATGCATACAATACTCTCTTTTCAACAAAATTTCTCACTCGCTCTCTCTCTCTCTCAACTTTAAAGTCGTTGAAATGATTATTGTCGTCGAATATTTTATCAGTCGTCAGATCAAAGCGCTCTCTCTCTCTCTCTCAATTTTTTCATAGGTCTCCTAAATCTATTAGGGGGTGACCTAAAATTATGAAGGTGTAGAATACCCTACAACATAAAATTACGATTTTACCCCTAAATTTATTGAAAAAAGAGGGTCATATGACTCATTTTTTAATCTCACAAAAATTATCAACGGTGAGAATTGAAGCCAGGTTTCCACTATGTCAAGCAAAGTTGACAACCACCACATCATATGATTTTTGTTGAACAAAATTGAATTAAGTTTTATATATACGTCTATAAATATAGATCGTCCCCGCTGAAAATTGTCGCCCCTGCCGAATGTCTCCCCCGCCGAATGACGTCGCCGCCCCTGCCGAATGTCGCCCCCGCTAAATGCCGCCCCCGCCGAATGTCGTCGCTCCTGCCGAATGTCGCCCCTGCTGAATGTCGCCGTCCCCGCAAAATATCGTCACCCCCGCAGAATGTCGCCGCCCGCACTGGGGCCGGCCCTGTCACGTGTGGTTCCAAATTTAAAAGTGATCAAAATGAAAGTTTTAGATCTCGTCGAGACGAACAACTTTAATGTTGATCACTTTTTGATTTGGAACTGTTTTGACCCTCAAATCAGAGCTCGAAAATCGAATTTTCGTAGTTATACTGTAGCAATCTCGCCGCCCCAAATTTCGAGCCCCAAATTGAGGATCAAAACAACTCCCAATCAAAAAGTGATAAACATGAAAGTTGTTCGTCTCGACGAGATCTACAATTTTCATGTTATTCACTTTTTGATTTGAAACCTCCTTGCCCCTTGCCCGTACGTTCGTACGCCCGCACAGGATCAATCCCCTATATATATCTTTATTATATAAGTGAATACAATATTCTCCATGCTCTTACCGTGCTTTCATTTTCCACCGTTGGATTTTTCACATGTTTTATCCGAAACATCTTTAATATAAGAAAATAAAAATAAACTTTCTGGGAGAAAGAAAAGAGCGAGAGAGAGAGAGAAAGAGAGGAGAGAGAGAGAGAGGGTGCGGTGAAAATGGAAAGAGAGAGAGAAAAATAATATTTGTAAGTATATACATATTTTTTTTACAAAATAAATATTGTAATATTGATGTATTTTTTTATGGTCATTTCAAGTACTCATATGTATATGTTGCGGGTGCAGCCCGCAGACGCATTGAGCATGGGCTTCGCCCGCATGGATGCGGCCGAATGCCGCCCAACCGCATCACGCCGGGGGTGGGTGAAACCCGTCGTCGCCGGCCGGGTACTGTTGCACTTGGCCGTAGGGCCGAGCCCGTGTCAGGCACTCGCATGCTTGTATGTCTATATATATATATATTAGGGAAGTTGTCTGGGGCCCCTTTTGTGCATATATAGTGCATGTCTGTAAAGAGGAACATGGAAGATAGAAAAATACTAAATATTTTATTATTTTTCACATAAGTTCATCAATAACTACAAGTATTTTGTATTTGTGCATTTATATAGGAAGAGAAAGTAGAGCATAAACTCCAACCTAAGATGTGAGCAGGGCGGCCCCCCTAGATTTACTATAGGCACACCATAAATCAGTTATCCACACGTACACCTAAATTCGGCTAATCGCACGCTGAATCAAGTTCTTTGCACCCCCAACTAAAAGTAGTCATCGCTCCCTTTTACAACCCTCGATCCCACCTCTTGCTTTCATTTTCGTTCCGTGTTTCCAAATCCACGCCCTTACTCCAGCCACGAGCCAACCCTTCTTCATCTTCCCCAATCCCGACCCTTCTTCTAATTCTTCCATGTCGCATGTCAGCTATCGTGTCCTGAGTCCGTGACTCCGTGAGGCGGTGCGGCCTAAGTGTCCTAGCCTCTCACTTCTCAGGCTTCCAGTCAGGGGTGGATCCAATATGTGCCCTCATTACCCGCATTCAGGATCGAGCGTCAAGTATTTTTTATTCCGAACGAGTTGGCAACCTGAGCTCGAGCTTCAAGTATTTCTTACCCTGAGCTGAGGCCCGATCCTCCTTATCCCAGGATTTTTCCTCCGGCGAGTTGGCAACCTTCAAGTATTTCTTATTCTCTCTTTTTTGTATTGATATTCAACACAGACTCATTTTGTTTTGTATATCAATATTTTGTATTCAATAACATATTGACTATGTTTGAATGTGAACTACTAAATTGTCAACAAATTTGTTGATATTTGAAATCTATTTATGTTTTCTCTGCTCCTTTATCTTGTGTTTATTGATTATCATCATCAATAAACAAGGTTGTGGGTTAGTTCTTAGAAGTTAGATCAGTTGGGTCCATTCTTCGGTTCTTAGTTTTTTTTTTCAATTATTGTTTTTTTTTTCAGTTCTTGTTTAGAATGTTCCGAGAGGAATTAGGGTTTAAGTTTTAATTGTCTTCATTAGGTTGCAACAGACACATTCTTTCACTTCCAGAGAGCTCAAATCTGGAACAACATTGAGAAGCTCTTTGCTGATAAACAAGTAGAGGTTCTGCTCTTTTCATATCTATTGTCTTTTATATTCATGTATTTTAGTGATGCTTTGAGGTATTAGTCAAGTAGTGGCTAAGCAAAATAGATAATCTCGGTGATAAATGGTTGTAGGGATGCTGCGTAGTATTGCACGATAGAGAATTAATTAATTGCATTATTGTGTAGTAATGTTGTTGCACTGGTACAATATTTTTTTTATTACCAACAAAATTTGGCTACTGCGATATTTTTTAATTAATTATGCTACAGGAATGAGCAATTTCTCTGTGTCATTCATTCTCCCCACGCACATTTTTCTCATGCGCCAAAATATTTTTTAAAAGTTTTTCGTAGACACTGGAAGTGAAGACATGGCAGAATTTTTAATTTGACATGCCAAATGTTGAACTAACAAAGATGTTTGATATGCAAAAGATCTCACTAATAAGAAGTATTAATGTTGGAGGACGTGGAGTCAAAGTCAACCCCACAATGAAGAAAGTGGAGAAAGAGAACCCTGCCCGGTAGCGATAGCAGAACCGCCGCGACAACCATCACGTGGCGTCCGCCAAGCCAACCGGGCCGCACCACCCCGGTGCGGCCGCACCCCCTCCCGCCGTTGGGGTGCGGCCGCAGGTGGTTCCGGTGAACATGATTCACATTTGTCTGATCACATCAGATACATCATTGTATCTATTTAAATGAAATACATTTGTCTCATACACATTTGTCTGAGTTAATTTAAATGATATAAAAAAGATATTTTAAATTTCAGATACATCATTGCGTTTATCTGATCACATTTGTCTCACTTACAAATTATTTTCATCTCAATAAATCATTGCTATTTTTGTAATCTCTCTTAAGTACTTAAGTTTTAAACCCTTAATTTTATAATTAATTTAAAAGTATTTTTATTGCAAGCACTCTTAAGTACTTAAGTTTTAAACCCTTAATTTTATAATTAATTTAAAAGTATTTTTATTGCAAGCACTCTTCAATGAGTGAGATTTTCCCCTTCGGGGCCATTCAAAAATCGCAGTACGGGTCCCCTGCCAATCTGCCCCGTGGACGAAGGGACGGGCAAGATACAACAACAACAACACTCAAGCATTTATCCCACTATAGTGAGGTCGGCTATATGGATCCTTTGTCGCCATTGCGCTCTATCTTTAATCATAGTCTCACTAATCCCTAAGTACATCATGTTTTTCCTTATAGTTTCATTCCAAGTCTTTTTTGGTCAATCCCTCCCCTGTTTAACATGTCTAGTGACTAAACTCTCACAACGCCTAACAGGTGCCTCTAATGATCTCCTATGTACATGTTTGAACTATCTTAAACGAGCTTCTCGCATCTTCTCTACAATTGGCGTCACTCCTGTCTTATCCCTAATACATTCATTCTTAATTTTATCCAGTCTCGTGTGATCACACATCCACCTAAGCATTCTCATCTCAGCAACTCCCATTTTTTGCTCTTGTACACCATTCACCTCCCAACACTAAGAACCGTAGAGCATTGCTGGTCTAACTGCAGTACGATAAAACTTGTCTTTAAGTTTTAATGGTACTTTACGATCACATAAGATCCCAGACGCGCCTCTACACTTCAACCAAGAAAAATCGAAAGAGAGTGTGGAATCTCACTCATTGATGCCTAAGTACATCATGTCTTTCCTTATAGTTTCATTCCAAGTCTTTTGAAGGGACGGGCGAGATCTAAACCGAAAGAGAGTGGGGAATCCGTTGGATCTCCCCGAAGAACATTTTTTATCTCCGTATCGGAGTCCAAGACGTGGAAGTAATTTTTTTTGCCTTCAATGGGTATCAAATCCTCACTCCACTCTAGCTTTCGACTTGAGATTCTAAGAATAAAAAGAACAAAACTTTTGGATGAAATGAGTCCTACAAAATTTCCTCTTGTTGAATATTTGGAAGGTCTAATGCCAAATCCCATAATTTTGGAATTGTGAAAAAATGGTGATGGTAAATATTATGTAAACCATGTTAATAGTTCATTTGATTTCAAAGTTAAAGCTACACATGATTCTACACATTCTCCGAATGGGGTACCAAAGGTACTAAAATCACTAATCGTTTTGACATGATTCTACACATTCTAGTGCCTAGAATACGTAATTATTATTTGTGGTTTTACGCGAGTGTATAACCTGTAATTCGTCGAGATCAGAAATGCCTAAGGAGACGTCTATTCGCAGACCTCGCTGGGCGAGCATGGGCGAGCAAGAGGCGAGCATGAGCAAGCAAGAGGCGAGCAGAGACGAGCAAGAGGCGAGTAGAGATGAGCAGGGGCGAGCAGAGTCGAGCAGAGGCGAGTAGGGGCGAGCAGGGGCGAGCAGAGACGAGCTTGGGCGAGTACCTCGCGAGTATGGGCGAGTAGCCCTTGTAACTCGCGAGCAGAGGCAGTATACTCGTCTGGATCCCCCGCAGGATTTATCTATAAATAGACCCCCTGAGGTACTAGAAATGACACTTTTGGAAGTGGTCGAGGTCCCTCCAAGCTGGATACTCACCAAGTCCATGCCCGTCTAGTACCTCGCCCAGCTTTTGGTTGCGGAGGGGAAGTTTCTCCCAAACTTCCGGGTATGTGGTGGGACCTCCCTGCTAGAGCACTTGGGGTGTGTTTATAGTCATTTTCTCTCTCCTGTTTTAGCTATCCGAGCCGTGGAGGTTGATCGCAGGATCAGTAACCTCTGGTTGCATTGATTCGAATTTTGGAGCCGGGATTTTTCCTGCCTTCAACAGCGAGACTCCTATATATGAGATTATTCTAAATCGTTTTTTACTCATTCAACATGTGATAATCGTGATTTGTGGTAAACAACCCATATTCGTCGAGGGTGGGCTCATCCAGGCCACGTAACTAGAAGTCAAAGTCAAAGTTCGCCAGCGGGGACAGTATCAGCAAAGGGCGACTAGCCCTTGTTACTCGCCGGAATAGGCGGGTATAATATGTAACTCGCCACTATGAGCGGATAGTCGCCATAGTCACTCAGTTAGCGAGGATGCTCTCAAGTTGCATAGCAGCTATATTGCAGGGGTAGGGTATTCTCACATACATATACCCCCCAAGATTTGTTTATAAATAGGACCACATGGGTATCAGGAATGACACTTTTTTTGGTAATCTTGAACCCCTCACATTAGTTTACTACTCTTCAAGTGGTGCCTTCCTCGTATGTCGCTCGCTCGTCCTATTGGTTGTGGAAGGGAAAATTTTCCTAACTTCCAGATATATATGTGGTGAGACATCCCCGCTGCAGCATTTGAGGTGTATTTATAGATCTCTCTCTCTATATATATATATTGCTCTTACCATCTGATTCTGTAGCGTCGGATCAGAAGACCAGTAATCTCAGGCTGCCCGTTGGTTCGAATATTTGGAATCGATTTTCCTGGTTCCAACACATTGCATGGTGCGGTGAGCGTGGACCGTAGTCAGAGAAGGAAAGTCTTGCGAGAATGCAACATGGTTCAAGAAGGCGAGCAGGAGGGGATACTCGACAACTTGGCAGCGGAGTGCGAGTAGGTGACGAAGACGGACTTCAACAACTTTGCTCGAAGCATGGAGGGTACTTTGCAAGCAGTGCATGTTCCTCCCGTCGCGGTGACTGAAACCTCGCCCCGGCACGTCACTCCTTCGGAGGACGGTGAGCCGTCCAGGCGTGCAGGTAAGGAAGCCCTGATCGAAGAGACAAAGCGATACAAGCAGTCACGGTGTCTCCTGCCGATTTCCCATGGAGTCAGGTTTCGAGAAGTGGAGCACTTGGCGAGTTATCAAGAAACTCGCCTCGGCTAGTTGGATCAAACTCACCATCTCGCAACACGCCAATCTGGAGGAAGAAGCCCATTCTGCGATGAAGTCTTGTCAGCCCTGATCCCTGAAGGGTTCAGAGAACCTGCCTTGAGTTACTATACCGGGAAAGATGATCTCATGCAACATTTGTAATGATTCGAGGATGTAGTTTCAATCCAGACCATGACAGACGCTTTTAAGTGCAGGTTATTTGATATTACCTTCAAGGGAAAGACAAGAGATTGGTTTCATCAACTATCATCAGGTTCGATCTTTTGCTTTGAAGACCTGCGTCGAGGGATGACGCTGCGCTTCTCCACCTCGAAGAAGATAAAGAAGGATCCAATAGTGAGACCCTGGGAAGCTATATCGATCATTTTCATGAGGAAGTCCTCAACATCTAGGATGTGGATAACTTCACTCTACAATTGTTGTTCACTTTTGGCCTGCTATAGGGCCTTTTTAAGGTGGAGGTTAGCCGATATCCACCCGTTTCCTTTGCTCAACACAGTATTATGATTAATGGGAAAACATGCGGATTCTTTGGATCTTCCCGCGATCTTAGACAGGGGGATCCTTATCTCCTATGCTCTTCATTCTAGCCGAAGAAGTTCTTAGTACGTAGAGGTTTCTCTCAAATATTCAAAGATAACAAAGCAGACTGGTAAAATGGCTATTCCAAAGGTCCAAGGTTCTCTCACATCTTATATGATGATGATACAATTGTGTTCGGCAAGGAACATGTCTGTACCGCAAAGACTATATTCCATTTTCTTCTCATGTATCCGAATTTTTCTGGCCAATTAGTCAACATGGGAAAAAGCAATCTTTACATTTTGAATGGAATTCCGTCGGCGAGGGGGATCAGACTTTCTAATATTCTTCACATTACACGATGTTCGTTACCATTTACTTATCTTGGTGTTCCAGTATTTAACGGAAGGGCGACGATTCGTTATTTTGATCATTTAGTGGCAAGAGTTCAGAGCAAAATCCACGATTGGAAGAACAAGCTTCTTAACCAGGCGGGTCGGTTGGTTCTCATCAAATATGTGCTTTCTAGCGTTGCGGCCGGTGCACACCATGAATGCGTGCAAAGTTCCTAAGTATACGCTCAAAACTATTAATAAGTATATGACGAGATTTGTTTGGGCCGAAGAAGATTGTAAAAGTTGCTTTCACTGGACCAAATTCAAAACTTTATACAAGCCGGTCTCCAATGGGCCGGGGGGCTCAGAATTTATTAGGAAAAAATATTATGCCAAAAAAAATAATGGCATCTTTGATACTAGAGTTAATGCTCATGGCCCTTGGCGGGAAAACACAAAGGTTTACTCTTGTATGAAGAATCTGTTGGGTGTGGTTCCCATCCGAGACAGTAAAAATCATCGGGCACGCTAGGTGCGGCTCGTGATTTCAAATTGATCTATATTGTGGAGTGCGGATAGGGGGGGGGGGGGGGGGGGGGGGGGGGGGGGGGGGGGGGGGGCAGCGCATATTTTTCTCCATAAGAGGAGTTCAGTCAATACAGGCAAGATGACTTTTTTTTGGGTGAACCAGGGAGCAGTTCCTGCATTTTTATTTTGGGCAAATCAATTAAAAGGGGGGTCAGTTAGGTCTGCTGGATGTGTGCGATCCTCTTTGCAGAACGCCTTCCCCCTTTCTCCTCTCGATCGCCGCCTGGGAGTGCTGCCGCCGCCTGGAGTGCCGCCGTCGCCTGGAGTCGCCGTCGCCCGCCTGGAGTCGCCGCCGCCCACCTGGAGATCGCAGCAACCCTCAGCCCTCTGTCCTCCTCTCTCTCTATCTCTGTTGGCTAGGTTAAGAGAGGAGAAAATCTCGGTCGGATCTAGATTCCGCCTGGGAGTGCTGCCGCCGCCTAGAGCGCCGCTGCCGCCGTGGATCCCCCCTGGTTTTGTCGTCGCCTGCTGTTGAAGCTTTGTTGAAGCCGCCGGCTGTTGTAGGGGTTGCCGGATCTTGTTCGTGGCTTGGAGGTTGAAGACGAAGAAGAAGGGGATGTGCATAGCCGTCTTTGTTCGTGGATTTATGAACACCATCTTTGACGTTGGGACGGATTTTACAATCCGTCCGGCTAACTCTTCTCACCCACTCATATTTTTCTTTCAACATTGTGCTTGTGTGTGTATTGTTGGAGAGAAGGTTGTGTGAATCCTGTGTGGACTGTGTTTGTGGTGGAGGAGTGAAGATCCTTTGTGAATCGGTGGAGGGAAAACCTGTAATCCGTGCGTGTGATTTATCACACATTTTTAGTGGAGGCTTTCCGGGTTGGACTCTGATCTTCCCGTGGTTTTTCACCCAATTGGGTTTTCCACGTTAAAATTGCCTGTGTTCTTTTGTTGTCTTGCATTGTTTTGTTTGTCTTTGCTTGGAATACCACTCAACGTGGTCGCACAGGTGCTCGCTCAAATAACCAACAGGTGCTCTGGTCGGGATTGGTTTGTTCACAATCTCAACAAGTGGTATCAAAACGAGGTTCAGTGACAGAGCCGTTTCAGTGACAGAGCAGATACCGGGCTGACCTTTTGGGTTTTCAGGACAAGTTGATTGTGATCTCGGGTGTGCAATTAGGAGTGGTAGTTTACGACCACTGTCCCGCTGGCTATCCTCCCTTGTTGCATATTTTGAGATAGTCAACTCAAAGATCAGTGGTCGGTCCGGCCAGTTGGTAGAGCAGAATGGAGTCCACATCTGGTTCAAAGCAGATGGTAAAGATGAATGGTGCCAATTATCACCAGTGGCATCTACTGATGGGGGATTTGATATATATGAAGGGTTGGCATGTTCCTATTTTTGAGGAGATGCCAAAGGACACGGATCCGGCGAAATGGAAGGTGGAGCATCAGAAGCTGTGTAGGTTTATCAGACGGTTCGTGGAGTCGAACGTCTACAACCATGTGGCTAGCATCACTGATGTAAAGGTACTGTGGATGACTCTCGAGACCTTGTATGCCAAGAGCACGGGCATAAACAAGTTGTATTTGCTGAAGAAGCTTGGAGAGTTTAGATACCGAGAGGGCTCACCCATTTTGGATCATGTCAACGAGTTCTAGGGGATTATTGATTGTTTGACTGCTATGAATGTGACTTTTGAAGACGAGGTGAATGCTTTGTGGCTACTCAAGTCACTTCCAGACTCGTGGGAGATGGCCAGAGTATCTCTGATCAATTCTTCCCCCTAGGGGATTGTTACCATAGAGATCGCCAAGAGTGGGATCTTGAATGAGGAGGTGAGGCGAAAGTCTCAGGGGACTTCAGGCTCTTCTTCACGAGCTGACGTTCTCTATTCTGAGCCCAGGGGGAGAGTAAGGAGTAAGAGCCGAGGAAAGAAGGAGGACATGAGTCAGAGTAGGGGCAAGTCCAAGACACATTATCAGAATGTGGAATGCCACTACTTCCATAAGAAGGGTCACATCAAGAAGTTTTGCTACTCCTTGAAGAATGATCAGAGGAAGAAGGGGATTGCCACTGAGGGCAAGGATAAGGGTCACACGGCAGCCACCGTTTTGACTGAGGAGGACGACGTCATCATTGTTGGCGACGACGTCACAGCTGCACTTGCGTGTGACGACCGATGATGGATCATTAATTCTAGAGCCTCAACGCATATTTTTCTCCATAAGAGGAGTTCGGTCAATACAGGCAAGAAGAGTTTTTTTTGGGTGAACCGGGGAGCAGTTCCTGCATTTTTATTTTGGGCAAATCAATTAAAAGGGGGGTCATTTAGGTCTGTTGGATGTGTGCGATCCTCTTTGTAGAACGCCTTCCCCCTTTGTCCTCTCGATAGCCGCCTGGGAGTGCTGCCGCCGTCTGGAGTGCTGCCGCCGCCTGGAGTCGCCGCCGCCCACCTGGAGTCGCCGCCGCCCACCTGGAGTCGCCGCCACCCGCCTGGAGATCGAAGCAGCCCTCAGCCCTTTGTCCTCCCCTCTCTCTCTCTCCGTCGGCTAGGTTAAGAGAGGAGAAAATCTCGGTCGGATCTAGATTCCGCCTAGGAGTGCTGCCGCCGCCTGGAGCACCGCTGCCGCCGTGGAACCCCCCTGGTTTTTCCGTCGCCGGCTGTTGAAGCTTTGTTGAAGCCGCCGACTGTTGGAGGGGTTGCCGGATCTTGTTCGTGGCTTGGAGGTTGAAGGCGACGAAGAAGGGGATGTGCATAGCCGTCTTTGTTCGTGGATTTAGGAACGTCATCTTTGACGTTGGGACGAATTTTACAATCCGTCCGGGTAACTCTTCTCACCCACTCCTATTTTTCTTTCAACATTATGGTTGTGTGTGTATTGTTGGAGAGAAGGTTGTGTGAATCCTGTGTGGATTGTGTTTGTGGTGGAGGAGTGGAGATCTTTTGTGGATCGGTGGAGGGTAAACCTGTAATCTATGCGTGTGATTTATCACACATTTTTAGTGGAGGCTTTCCGGGTTGGACTCCGATCGTCCCGTGGTTTTTCACCCAATTGGATTTTCCACGTTATAATTGCATGTGTTCTTTTGTTGTCTTGCATTGTTTTGTTTGTCTTTGCTTGGAATACCGCTCAACGCGGCCGCGCATGTGTTCACTCAAATAACCAACATGTGATCTAGTCGGGATTGGTTTGTTCACAATCCCAACAAGTGGTATCAAAGCGAGGTTCAGTGACAGAGCCGTTTCAGTGACAGAGCAGATACCGGGCTGACCTTTTGGGTTTTCAGGACAAGTTGATTGTGATCTCGGGTGTGCAATTGGGAGTGGTAGTTTACGACCACTGGCCCACTGGCTATCCTCCCTTGTTGCATATTTTGAGATAGTCAACTCAAAGATCAGTGGTCGGTCCGGCCAGTTGGTAGAGCAGAATGGAGTCCACATCTGGTTCAGAGCAGATGGTAAAGATGAATGGTGCCAATAATCACCAATGGCATCTCCTGATAGAGGATTTGATATATGTGCAGGGTTGATATGTTCCGGTCTTTGAGGAGATGCCAAAGGACACAGATCCGGCGAAATGGAAGGTGGAGCATCAGAAGCTGTGTAGGTTTATCAGACGGTTCGTGGAGTCGAGCGTCTACAACCATGTGGCTAGCTTCACTGATGCAAAAGGTACTGTGGATGACTCTCGAGACCTTGTATGCCAAGAGCACGGGCATAAACAAGTTGTATTTGCTGAAGAAGCTTGGAGAGTTCAGATACCGAGAGGGCTCACCCATTTTGGATCATGTCAACGAGTTTCAGGGGATTATTGATCGTCTGACTGCTATGAAGGTGACTTTTGAAGACGAGGTGAATGTTGTGTGGCTACTCAAGTCACTTCCAGACTCGTGGGAGATGGTCAGAGTTTCTCTGATCAATTCTTCCCCCCAGGGGATTGTTACCATAGAGATCGCCAAGAGTGGGATTTGAATGAGGAGGTGAGGCGAAATTCTCAGGGGACTTCAGGCTCTTCTTCACGAGCTGACGTTCTCTATTCTGAGCCCAGGGGGAGAGGAAGGAGTAAGAGCCGAGGAAGGAAGGAGGACAGGAGTCAGAGTAGGGGCAAGTCCAAGACACGTTATCAGAACGTGAAATGCCACTACTTCCATAAGAAGGGTCACATCAAGAAGTTTTGCTACTCCATCAAGAATGATCAGAGGAAGAAGGGGATTGCCACTGAGGGCAAGGATGAGGGTCACACGGCAGCCACCGTTTCGACTGAGGAGGACGACATCATTATTGTTGGCGACGACGTCATAGCTGCACTTGCGTGTGACGACCGATGCAGGATTGTTGATTCTGGAGCCTCTGCGCATGTCTCCCACAACATGGAGTTATTTGCCACTTACACCACTCATGACTGTGGGTGTTGAGGATGGGCAATAGGGATACATCCAAGGTACTTGGGCGTGGAGACATGCACTTGAAGATGAGTACTGGAGCCCTACTAGTTCTGAGGGATGTGCGACACGTGCCAGATATTCGCTTCAATCTGATATCTGTTGGCAGACTTGGAGATGAAGGACACCTGAGTGTCTTTGGAGGAGACTTCTGGAAGCTGATCAGGGGATCACTTGTGATGACCAGGGGTTATAGAGATTCTGGACTGTACTACATGGAGGGGAGGCCTGAAGCTGCTCAGGCCAACTCCGTCAGGGATGAGACATCCACCTCCTTATGGCACAGGAGGCTGGCACACATTAGCCAGAAGGGTTTGGGATGCCTGGCGAAGAAGAAGCTGATTAGTGATATTTCTGGGGATCACTTGGAGAGGTATGACCACTGCATGGATGGGAAATAGAACATGATTTCATTCTACAGCCACACATCCACCAGGAGATCAGAGCCGTTGGAGCTTGTTCACACTGATGTGTGCGGACCACTGAAGGTACAGACTAGAGGAAGGGCATCATACTTCGTCACTTTCATTGACGACCATTTGAGGAAGCTTTGGGTCTATTCCATCAAGACCAAAGATCAGGTTCTCGATACTTTCAGGAGATTCCACGCTGAGGTGGAGAGACAGTCTGGGAAGAGACTGAAGTGCATCAGGTCCGACAACGGGGGAGAGTACATTGGTCCCTTTGATGAGTACTACAGGGACCATGACATCAGACATGAGAAGACCCCGCCGAAGATGCTGCAGCTGAATGGCGTAGCTGAGAGGATGAATCGGACACTGATGGAGAGGATTCAGTGCATGCTATCTGAGTCGAAGCTGCCAAGAATGTTTTGGGGCGAGGCTCTTCTTACTGCAGCGCATGTCATCAACCTCTCGCCGAGTTCAGTGATAGGAAAATTATTTTCCAAAAACTTGATAAGAAAATAATTTTACGAAATTTGCTAGAGGCAAGCGCACCTATCGCGTGTAGTATATATATGATGAAAATATCATAACATAGTCGTATTGGTCCTGGGTCCCGTCGAGTATTGTTACTTCGAGCTACGCGTATTGTTTTATCCGATATAAAAATAGATGAAAGTTTATGCATTAATTAAAAACAATGATAACAATCGCGGGCTTGGTGTGCGTTTAGCAAAAACCAAGAAAAGCGATAGAAAAGACAAAAAGGACGCACTAAATTAAAACGCACACACTCTACGAAATTGAAATGAAAGCGATAAATTGCAGGAATTAAAGAAATGCAATCCCTACCCAAATAGGTAGAGGGGAAATAAATGCGTGAGCAAGTTCTACCCAAACGGGTAGACGGGAAATAAATGCAGTGCAAGTTCTACCCAAACGGGTAGACGGGAAATAAATGCAGGACGAGTCCTATCCAAATGGATAGGCGGGAAATAAATGCATTGCAATAATGAAATAAAACTAAGCTATTAAACGAAATAACGAAAACAAAAACACGAATTAAAAAGTAATGACAACGAAAAAAAAATGACGGAAACGAAAATGATTAAAACATAAAACAACAAAAACACGAATAATAAAAACATAAAGTGAAAATACGAAAACGAAGAAAGCATTACGAGAGAAAAACGCTCGCTTTGAAGCGATTTTAAACGCAGCCCGAATATCCCATTCTAAACTACCGTGTCAAGGAAGAAAAGAATGAAAAATTATGACGACGCATAAATTCGAATATAAGCGAGGAAAACCGATTTTATGGCGACGAATAAATCTAGCTAAAGAAAAATTGCGAAAATTGAAATGCGGAAATAAAGCTAAGTTATGAATTGAAATACGGTGCAGAAATAAAGCTAAGTTATGAATTGAAATACGGTGCAGAAATATGAAATTGCAGAATTTGAAATTACGCTACGAATGCACGAAAAAAAACTAAATTTATTTATTGCCATAATAACGGGGTTTACAGGAAATAAAATTACAAAATTAAAAACATTTAATTACAACATTTATATTACAAAAAGAAAATAAAATAAACACCTAATTAATTACATAAAAAGGAAAATAAAAAAAATACAAAAAGTGGACAAAATATTGTGGAAGATCACCCAAAAGGGCAATCCATTAGGAGCCAAGAGGTTCCAAGAGGTTCCAAGAGGGGGAATTGATGAGGGGGTCGGCCTCTATTTATAGGCAAAATTTTGGAATTACACGCCCTCGGTCACGGGCGTGTCTGAGGGCGTGACACGGCTTGGGGTGCGAATAGCCAGAACAGCTGGATCCAGGCTGGCATCTAGAAGGTTTGATCGGCGACTTTGGAAGTACACGGGCGTGTTCTAAGGAACACGGGCGTGTTCGATGTCGGCAGGCTTGAGCTTGAACTGGGCGTGACACCTGGCGTGTCCTTTGGTTTTCTGGAAGCTTTGTTGAGTCACGGCCTCGGTCACGGGCGTGACCCGATCACGGCCGTGACATTGGGCGTGACATTGACATTTGGGCTCGAATCTGGCTGAACATCCAACACGGGCGTGACCCGATCACGGCCGTGACCAAGTACACGACCTCGGTCACGGGCGTGACCAAGGGCGTGACTTGATGTTTGAGCTGGAAAAAAGACAGAAATGAAAATTATCAGAAATTATTGAACACGCCCTTGGACACGGGCGTGTCCGAGGGCGTGACTTAACAAAATTACAGAAATTTTATAAAATGAAAATAAAACTAAGTTAAAAACAAAAATAGCAAAAACAAACATTTTATTCATTAATTTACATATATTATTTACAAATTTAATTAAAACTATACTAAAAACTATATAGAAAAATGCGTATATTTTCTATTTATCATTCAGCATTGCAGGAGGACCCAGATAGGGTCTGGTATGGGAAAGACCCCTCTTACACTTGCGGGTATTTGGCTGTAAAGACTTTATGCACGTCCCCAGGTACGAGAGTCGAAGTTGGATTCGAAGACCCGGCAGTGCACTTTCTTGGGGTACAGCTACAGTGGAGAGTTTGGGTACAGGTTCTTTGACCCAGTTGAGAAGAAGCTTGTACGTAGCCGTGATGCTGTTTTCTGTGAGGATCAGACTGTTGGTGATCCCGAGGGGACTGTTGAGTTTGAGGTTGACTCTTGCACTGCTGCAGAGTAACCTATGGTTGGAGATGAAGACACTAAGGAGGCTACTGAGCCTGAGCCAGCACATGATACTGATACCCTTCCAGATCATGATATCACCACTGATGGTGAACCATGAGTCGCTGAGGACATTGATGATGATGTGCCTGCACTGGTCCTTGAGCTTGCCTTGCGAAGATCAGATAGTGTCAGGCTCCCGTCCGCTAGATATTCTGCATCAGAGTTCATATTGCTGACTGATGCGGGGGAGCCTGAGAGTTATGATGAGGCTGTGGAGAGTACAGAGAAGCGCCAGTGGATGGCTGCTATGCAGGATGAGATGCAGTCGCTGCAGAAGAATCACACATATGACCTGGTAAGATTGCCTAAGGGCAAGAAGGTCCTGAAGAATCGGTGGATTTTCAGGGTGAAGCAGGGAGATTTCTCCACACCTCCCAGATTTAAGGCCAGGCTGGTGTTGGATCGTGTGACCCCCTTAGAGGGGGGGGGGGGGGGGGGGTGAATAAGGGTGTGTTTAAAATATAATTTTTATTTAAGAATTTTTTAAACATATTTTACTTTTCTATGAAATTACTTATAAACAATTTCAAACCAATGTAATTTTTGTATTAAACCAAACACAAATTTCTAAGTTAAAGATTAAGCAACCAAATTTGCAATTAATGAAAGAAGCATAATTATATTAATCATGAAATTTACATACAATAAAATGATCTTAACAATGCTAAAGATCAATGCACAAATATGATAATATAAATTTCAATAATTTTGATTTTACCAATCCTTCTCCCAAGGATCGGAAGGCTATCACTTGTCTCTCCCTAGATCAAGCCCAAGCCTACCCTATACATCTTCCCAAGATCTAGACGTAGCACACAAGGCCACAATTTCCTACCAAGCCATGCAAGGACTTGGATGCTCCGCACAAGGAAGCGATTTTCCCCTAAGCCGCGCAAGGACTTAGACGTCGCACGCAAAACGACGATTTCTCTACCAATACAAAGTTAAATGTAAATGAATGAAAATACAAAGTCAAGTGAAGAACTCCCTAGAAAATCAGATCTCTGAAAGGAAGGTTGAAGCCTCGAGATGATCGTTGATGTAGAAACGCGTCCGATCTCGTCTTCAATCTCAATCCTTCTAGCACAAATGGGAGTTGATGGAGTTCTGGAGCTTTCTGGTTCGAATGCACTATGGAAGAAGGTCTGGAAATCTCAAGAACTGAATTCCACGAAGTTTTGAGCTCTTTTAATAAAAAGGAGATGTCGCCATCCGATAGCTAGGTGTCGCCGGAATCCGATACCTCCAGAGGCTGCCACGTGTCCCACTAAAACAAAGTTTCTGCGTGAAGTTGAGGTCGTGGTTGAGATGTGGGCTGTCGGATATCCGATAGCACTGTCGGATATCCGTTAGCTAAGGTAACTGTTGCACGTCCTGACGTTATTGGAAGATCGTAGGCTGTCGGAAATCCGTTAGCGATATCGAAAATCCGACAGCTCTTAACCGTTGAGCAGAGATCGGAGAAACGCGCTGTCGGAAATCCGATAGGGCTGTCGGAAATCCGATAGGGCTGTCGGAAATCCGATAGGGCTGTCGGAAATCCGATAGCTCCAAAATCTGGAAAATTGATATTTTGCTCCAATTGAAAACATGTTATTCTTGCACCTGTTATCTGCACACCATTAATCAAAAATAGGATCAAATACATTCGGGATTTGTTATTCTCAAACCGGACGAGTGCGGAACGCATGCTCCAACAATCTCCCCCTTTTGATAATAACAAATCCTTATAAAAAGAAATCGAATAAATCCTATTGAGATAGTGAAAAGTACATTGTGTGTGTACAAGTGTGAGCTTAAGATCTTCCCCTTAATAAGATCTCCCCCTTAATATTAGCTCCTTCTAAAAATATTCTCCCCTACATATAAACTCCCCCTACATGTATGCTTACTTAATTAATTTAGTATTTTAAGTGATTTAATTGATTTCTTATTATCTTCTCCCCCTTTGATATTAGCAAAAGATGTTAATAGAGACGAGGAAAGAGGATTATAGAGATCTTTTAGAAAATAAGAAAGAATATAGGGAGAGTCAGAGTATACTGGCGGAAGCTTTGTAAGTGATAGAATCTTGAGATAAGTAATCATAGAGATGAGGCTAAGCATTCTAGTAATGTGTTATAATGTATAGAAGCAAATATACTTAACCATGATGAGATTCAATTTCAATTATCAGAGAAAGACACATGAGAATATAAAATATTGAATCGTTTCGGTCCAATTCTCATAAGAAGAAATTTTATAAATAACAATGAAGTGTAGTAGTGATACTTTGAGAAAGAATACATATGAATATATTTAAAATATACATGATCATGGAATTGTTAAACATAACATAAATATACATAAAGCCAAACTTATGAACTTATAGAAACTTTGCAAGTATATAAAAAGACCATTTTGTTTTTGCATAACAAGACACTTTACAATTCTTTCCAAGGTGCTTAACCTCACAATGCTCATTAAGACTTATCAGGAGGCTAAGTAGTGCTTGGTGGAGGATCCTTGTCAATTTTTTTTTATTTCTTGCAAATTGTTTTTTTTTTGTGTGGCAAAATGTATGTTTTGCATTTGAATTTGCCTCCCCTTTTTTGTAAGATTCATTTATGTATAGGATCTTCGAATTCACTTGCATGCAAGAAATGGTATAATTTGAATAAGTGCAAAGTAGCAAAGTTGAAGGTAGCATTTATGAAATATATTTTGTTATGTTCGAGCAAT
The DNA here is from genome assembly GCA_033032865.1 of Dactylorhiza incarnata. Lineage (NCBI taxonomy): Eukaryota > Viridiplantae > Streptophyta > Magnoliopsida > Asparagales > Orchidaceae > Dactylorhiza > Dactylorhiza incarnata. Next base: position 6,792,311 of record JAWHQI010000072.1, read on the forward strand.
CATGTTTATGTATAAAATAAATTTTATTTATATGTAATTGCAAAGTAAGTGTTTGTGATTGCTCATTGTCATAGATAAATGATTTCTTATACTTAGAGGCATGCGAAAACAATTCGAAATTACTGTATGAAAGTGTCAATTTTTTGATAACGGAACATTGAACATCATAAGCATGTGTTAAGCTATTGTTAGGGAAAATAACACATGAAGAAGCATTTATGCCAGATAAAGAAAAAATCTCATATGAACATATTGAGAATCAGGTAATGAAAAAACTAGGAAAAAAATGAAATTGATTTTTTTTGGGAGCTGTCGAATTTCCGTATCTAGATGTCGCCATCCGACAGCTCGGAAAAGATAAAAAGACGCGTTTCTTCTTTTGACCGACACCTCACTTCAGTTTTAGGGGAATTTTCGAGATCTAGAGCTCCAGTTGCCGGAAAACTTCAGATCTAAGGTGAGATATGTTGTTTTTTCAAGTTTTGGTTAAATTTTCTCCAATAGTTTTGTGATTTTCATATTCCTCTTGATTTTCATGGAGTTTTGTGAAGATAAAATGTAGAAGTTTTAGTAGATCTAGACATTTTAAATCTTGGGTTGTATAAGAGATGTAGATCTTGTGATTTTGAAGTAAAATTAGAAATATTTGTGTGTTTTTGTGTTGAATCATGATTTTCCTTTCTTTCTTGTTGATTGTGTGTAGATCTAGAAGTTTTAGAGGTATCAGCTTTAGAGGAAAAAGATGATGACATAAAAAAATGTTGAAGTGTTAGATGAAGAAGATGATGAATAGTAAAATGATATTTTCCCCAAATTTTGAGTTTTCAAAAATTATATAAATGTTGAAGAATATTTTATGTGTGAAAACTGTGTGGATTTGTGATAGGAAGAATTTTTGTGCGAAAATTTTTCGGAAGCATAATTTGCAGCTATCGGATATCCGATAGTGGGTATCGGAAATCCGACAGTGCCATTTTTTTTAATTTTTTTTTGTATTTCTTATGCAGATATGTCTTCCAGTTGGAGATCGAGAAAGGGTGAGTCAGGAGATGCTCATTCTTCTTATCAAAGTTTCCCGGCCATAGAAAAGGCACAAATTGGAATTTCAAAAATCGTGGAATTTGATCTCCCCAGGCATGAACGAGTCTATTTTATGCTTGCTGAGGCAGGTATACTCCCGGTTATTATCCAAGACATTTTCTCCTCATTTTTAGTCCGTGAATTTTATAATCATCTTGAGGATCCGTCATATACCGATTTGAATGGAGGAGTGAGATCCAAAATTCAAGGGCAATATGTGGAGATCACTCCATTTGATTTAAGAAGTGAATTTGGTTTAATGGAAATTGAGAATGTCTTGGACATAGTGGAAAATTATAGACTTGAGAGAGATTGGACGTTAATGAACATGTCTTTGCATGGAAATTCCACAAAAAACCTTATATCCACTATGACGACATTGACAGACGATGCTCGTCTTGTTCAAGATATACTAAGGCACACGATTATGTTGAAGTCCGGTGATACTCATAGTATTACGGCTCAACTTAGTCTTGTGGCTTATTTTATAGTGGAGAAGGAGTTATTTGATGTGGCCGATCTTCTTTTATCTATGATCCGTTATACATATCGCCCCAAAAATCCGGAGTGGAAAAGGCACACACTCTCCCTTTGGGTGCGATTATCCAGCATATCCTATTCAAGAAATACGCTTGGATAGATCAAAATTTTTATCTTGGAGATTGTTTCCCGGAGATATATCAAACGACGGCTATAGGTAAGAAAAATCCACGGAAGCCGCCTACTATGGAAATGAGAGAGCCTCCTATTGGACGTGGAGGGTCTATGTGGGAGGCACTCGACTCGTTCCAAACTAAGTTGGATAAACATATAGATGACTTCCAAGAGCATAGAAGGTCATTTGAAGAACACAAGGTGGAGGTGAAGAAAGATCGGACGCGGATGCAGAAATTTATGAAGTTCCTTGTTAAGGGACTTAAATTAAAGCCTACACTTGCTGAAGCCGCGGAATGGGAAATGCCTACAGAGGAGGAGCCTCGTCGCCAATCAGTCAGTCGGGGTCGACGGAGGAAGACAGTAGTAAGGAGATCAGATTTTGATATTCCTGAAAGCAGTGGAGCAGGTAGTCAGAATGAGGAGGAGTCGGATTGAAACAGAGTTCTGGGGGATATCGTCATCCGACAGCTCACTGTCGCCATCCGACAGCTGCCCAGCCCAGATCTCTTCCTAATTTTGTGAACTTCTATTTTGAGACTTTTTAAGTACCCTTTTATTAAAATTCTGTAATAATTTTTAAGATTTGGACATGATTGATGTGGTGAATGTTTATGTTAACATTTAGTTTTTCTTTTTAAAATGTAAGGCTATTGTGATGTTTTCAATTTTTATAGGTTTTAAGTAGTGATATAATCATTGTGAAATGTCTAGGATTCCCAATTCTAGCCTAAGCATAGAAAAACGGGAATCCGGTAACGGTTTAGTGAATATATCCGCTAGTTGATTTTCCGTGCCTATAAAGTTGATTTTTATATTACCCTTCTTAATATGATCCCTTATAAAATGATGTCGGACACCTATATGCTTAGATCTAGAGTGTAATACGGGATTATTAGTTAAGTCTATAGCACTTTTATTATCACACTTTAATTCTACACGACTTTTTTGCATGCCAAAGTCTTCTAATGTTTGTGACATCCAAAGAGCTTGGGCACAACAACTACCTAGTGCAATATATTCGGCCTCGGTAGTAGAGAGGGCAACAGAATTCTGTTTCCTACTCGACCATGAAATAAGTGAAGGGCCGATAAAATGACAAGTGCCACTAGTGCTTTTCCTATCTAAAGAACATCCCGCATAATCTGAATCCGAAAAGCCATGTAAAATAAAGGAATCATTATGAGGATACCATAATCCTAATTTAGATGTTCCTATAAGATATCGAAAGATGTGTTTCACCGCTTTTAAATTTGACTCTTTAGGATTAGCCTGAAATCTAGCACATAAACAAACAACAAACATAATGTCAGGTCTAGAGGCGGTTAAATACAATAAAGATCCTATCATACTTCTATAAAGGGTTTGCTCAATTGAAATACCACTTTCATCTTTTCCTAAATTTAGTGAAGTACTCATAGGAGTGTTTGCATGCTTAAGATTTTCAAATCCAAATCTTTTTAACATATCATGAATATATTTGGATTGACATATAAATATACCATCATGTTTTTGTGTAATTTGAAAACCTAGAAAATATGAAAGTTCTCCTACCATGCTCATTTCAAATTCATTTTTCATAATTTGAACTATTTCATTACACAACTCTTCATTAGTGGCTCCAAAAATAATATCATCAACATAAATTTGCAAAATAACTAAATCATGATCAATTTGCTTAATGAAGAGTGTAGAATCGGCACTTCCTATTTTATAATCATGTTTTAACAAATATTGAGTTAATCGATCATACCAAGCACGAGGCGCTTGTTTTAATCCATAAAGCGATTTATCTAATTTATAAACATAATTTGGATATTTCTCATTTATAAAACCAGGGGGTTGTTCTACATAAACCTCTTCTTTTATATACCCGTTTAAAAATGCGGTTTTGACATCCATTTGAAATAATTTAAATCTTTTAAAACAAGCAAATGCAAGAAATATCCTATCCGCTTCTAATCTTGCTACGGGTGCAAAAGTTTCATCAAAATCCACCCCTTCAATTTGTGCATAACCTTTTGCAACTAATCTGGCTTTATTTATAATAATTCTAGACTCACTATCCAATTTATTTTTGAAAATCCACTTAACTCCAACGACAGGATGATTTTTGGGTCGTTCTACAAGATTCCAAACCTTATTACGTTCAAATTGATTAAGTTCTTCATTCATAGCTAAAAACCAAAATTCATCATTTAAAGCGGTGGAAACATCTTTTGGTTCTATTTCAGAGACAAAACAAAGGTTTTAAAATAAAACATGTAACGATGAACGAGTACTAACCCATTTTGCGGATCTCCAATGATAAGCTCCTTTGGATGATCCTTTGAAAATCTCAATTCACTGAGAGGCACATATTCTTCTCTTTCTTCTCCTTCTCTATCTTCTTCTCTTTCTCCTTCTCTCTCTTCTTCTTTTTCTTCGTCATTTTCTCCAAGTTCTTCATCATCATTCTCCACCGAAGGAAGGGGTTCATCTTCTTTTCCTGTGATTTTCTTTTCTACACATGAAACAAACTCATCAAACCTAACATGAATAGATTCTTCAACTATTTTTGTTCTTTTATTAAAAATTCTATAAGCTTTACTAGTTGAAGAATAGCCAATAAAAATACCTTAATCATATTTTTCATCAAATTTTCCTAAATTTTCTAACAAATAAACTTTCCTCATCTTCTTCTTCCTCCTCAGAATCACTAGTTTCTTCCTTCTTAGATCTTAGAGCTAATCCCTTCTTCCTTGGCTCCATATACTCTTGTTGTTGAATTTTCAATTCAACTTCATGAGTTTTCAAGTTCCCAATGAGGCTCTCCAATTGTAAGGTCTTAAGATCATGTGACTCGGAAATTACAGTCACTTTAGGATTGAACTTCGGGGGAAGTGATCTTAAGATTTTCCTTACTAAGTCTCCATTTGAGAACACCTTTCCTAGCACCTTTGAGTCATTCACGATTTTTGTGAATCGTGTATACATCGTATCAATCTCTTCATCTACCTCCATTTTGAACCTTTCAAATTCAGACTCCAGTTGAAATAGCTTTGAATCCTTTACCTGCGAAGTACCTTCATGAGTGATTTTTAACAGATTCCAAATTTCAAATGCAGTATTACAAGCACAAACTCTATTAAATTCAGTGCGATCTAGTGCGCAAAATAAAGCATTCATGGCTTTTGCATTGTTCTTACATTTTAATTTATCATTGTCATCCCACTTGTCTTTGGGCTTATCCATAGTTACATCTCCTACAACAAATGTTGGGGAAGTATAACATGTCTCGACCATATTCCAAATTTCCATGTCGAGAGCTATTAGAAAACACCGCATTCGGGTTTTCCAATAGTTATAGTCTGTGCCCGTAAAAAGTGGTGGCCTACTAATTTCTTGCCCCTCATCGAACGCGTGATCGTTGTGCGCCATTACTCCCGGTGGTAAAACCATTTTGGAGTAACCTGGCTCTGATACCACTTGTTGGATCGTGTGACGCCCTTAGAGGGGGGGTGTGAATAAGGGTGTGTTTAAAATATAATTTTTACTTAAGGATTTTTTAAACAGATTTTACTTTTCTAAAAAAATACTTATAAACAATTTCAAACCAATGTAATTTTTGTATTAAACCAAACACAAATTTCTAAGTTAAAGATTAAGCAACCAAATTTGCAATTAATGAAAGAAGCATAATTATATTAATCATGAAATTTACATACACTAAAATGATCTTAACAATGCTTAAGATCAATGCACAAATATGATAATATAAATTTCAATAATTTTGATTTTACCAATCCTTCTCCCAAGGAACGGAAGGCTATCACTTGTCTCTCCCTAGATCAATCCCAAGCCTACCCTCTAGATCTTCCCAAGATCTAGACGTAGCACACAAGGCCACGATTTCCTACCAAGCCACGCAAGGACTTGGACGCTCCGCACAAGGAAGCGATTTTCCCCTAAGTCGCGCAAGGACTTAGACGTCGCACGCAAAACGACGATTTCTCTACCAATACAAAGTTAAATGTAAATGAATGAAAATACAAAGTCAAGTGAAGAACTCCCTAGATAATCAGATCTCTGAAAGGAAGGTTGAAGCCTCGAGATGATCGTTGATGTAGAAACGCGTCCGATCTCGTCTTCAATCTCAATCCTTCTAGCACAAATGGGAGTTGATGGAGTTCTGGAGCTTTCTGGTTCGAATGCACTCTGGAAGAAGGTCTGGAAATCTCAAGAACTGAATTCCACGAAGTTTTGAGCTCTTTTAATAAAAAGGAGCTGTCGCCATCCGATAGCTAGGTGTCGCCGGAATCCGATACCTCCAGAGGCTGCCACGTGTCCCACTAAAACGAAGTTTCTGCGTGAAGTTGAGGTCGTGGTTGAGACGTGGGCTGTCGGATATCCGTTAGCTAAGTTAACTATTGCACGTCCTGGCGTTATTGGAAGATCGTGGGCTGTCGGAAATCCGTTAGCGATATCCGAAATCCGACAGCTCTTAACCGTTGAGCAGAGTTCGGAGAAACGCGCTGTCGGAAATCCGATAGGGCTGTCGGAAATCTGATAGCTCCAAAATTTGGAAAATTGATATTTTGCTCCAATTGAAAACATGTTATTCTTGCACCTGTTATCTGCACACCATTAATCAAAAATAGGATCAAATACATTCGGGATTTATTATTCTCAAACCGGACGAGTGCGGAACGCATGCTCCAACAGCTGGTGGTGAAGGGTTTTGGACAGCGATATTGTGTTGACTTCGATGAGATCTTCTTACCAGTGGTGAAGATGCCATCTATTCGTGTTGTCCATGGCCTCGCTGCGAGGCTTGATTTGGAGATTGAGCAGATGGACGTCAAGACCGCTTTTCTGCATGGCGATCTTGACGATGAGCTTTACATGGAGCAGCCTGAGGGTTTCAGTGTCAGAGGGAAGGAAGGTCTGGTGTGCCACTTGCAGAAGAGTTTGTATGGCCTGAAGCAGGCCCCGCGACAATGGTATATGAAGTTTGATTCTTTCATGGGGGAGATCAACTTCAGGAGGACCACCTTTGACCACTGCATGTTCATCAAGCAGTATGCTCCAGAGGATTTCATCATTCTGCTGTTGTACATGGATGACATGTTGATCGTCGGGAGGAGCACTGCTCGCATTGCTGAGTTGAAGCAGCAGTTGAGTTCCACTTCTGAGATGAAGGATCTGGGTGCTGCGAAGACTATTTTGGGGATGCACATTCGTAGAGACAGGGGAGCCAAATTATTCTGGTTGTCACAGGAGCGGTACATCCGCAAAGTGCTGCAGAGATTTGATATGGATCAGGCGAAGAAAGTGAGCGTGCCTCTTGCAGCTCACTTCAGGATTACCGCTGATCAGTGCCCCAGCACACCCGAGGAGATTGAGGCGATGCAGAAGATTCCGTATGCATCTGCAGTTGGGAGCCTCATGTACGCAATGGTGTGCACTCGTCTAGACATTGCGCATGCCGTTGGGACAGTCAGTAGATTTCTCTCCAATCCTGGGAGAGAGCATTAGAGCGCAGTGAAGTGGATGCTGAGATACCTGCACGGGACGTCAGACTTGACGCTGAGATTTGGAGATAGTGAGCCAGAGCTGTTGGGCTACACTGATGCTGACATGGTTGGAGATGTTGACTCCATGAGGTCGACGTCCGGATACATGATTCTGTTTGCAATGGGAGCTGTCTCGTGGGCGTCGAGACTGCAGAAGTGCGTTGCACTGTCTACCACGAATGCTGAGTTCATTGCGGTTACTGAGGCTGGGAAGGAGTTGCTTTGGATGAAGAGGTTCATCAAAGAACTTGGATTCACTCAGGATCGATACACACTCTTGTGTGACAGTCAGAGCGTTATCCATTTGGGGAAGAACCCCACGTTTCACTCAAGGTCGAAGCACATCGACACTCGGTATCATTGGATACGAGATGTCCTGGAGCAGAAGGAGCTCTCTCTTCAGAAGGTGCACACTGATGATAATGGGGCAGACATGCTGACCAAGACCGCCCAGAGGGAAGTTTGAGCATTGCGTTGGAATCGCCGGGATGGCAGTTTCTCCCGCCTCGATGTGAAGGGGGAGATTTGTTGGGTATGGTTCCCATCCGAGGAAGTAAAAACTATCGGGCACGCTAGGTGCGGCTCGTGATTTCAAATTGATATATATTGTGGAGTGCGGATAAGGGGGGCAGCGCATATTTTTCTCCATAAGAGGAGTCCGGTCAATACGGGCAAGAAGAGTTTTTTTGGGTGAATCGGGCAGCAGTTCCTGCATTTTTATTTTGGGCAAATCAATTAAAAGCGGGGTCAGTTAGGTCTGCTGGATGCGTGTGATCCTCTTTGCAGAACGCCTTCCCCCCTTTCTCCTCTCGATCGCCGTCTGGGAGTGCTGCTGCCGCCTGGAGTGCTGCCGCCGCCTGGAGTGCTGCCGCCGCCTGGAGTCGCCGCCCGCTTGGAGATCGCAGCAGCCCTCAACCCTCTGTCCTCCTCTCTCTCTCTGTCTGCTAGGTTAAGAGAGGAGAAAATCTGGGTCAGATCCATATTCCGCCTGGGAGTGTTGCCGCTGCCGCCGTGGATCCCCCCTGGTTTTGTCGTCGCCTGCTGTTGAAGCTTTGTTGAAGCCGCCGGCTGTTGGAGGGGTTGCCGGATTTTGTTCGTGGCTTGGAGGTTGAAGACGAAGAAGATGGGGCTGTGCATAACCGTCTTTGTTCGTGGATTTAGGAACGTCATCTTTGACGTTGGGACGGATTTTACAATCCGTCCGGGTAACTCTTCTCACCCACTCGTATTTTCTTTCAACATTGTGCTTGTGTGTGTATTGTTGGAGAGAAGGTTGTGTGAATCCTGTGTGAATTGTGTTTTTGGTGGAGGAGTGAAGATCCTTTGTGGATCGGTGGAGGGAAAGCCTGTAATCCGTGTGTGTGATTTATCACACATTTTTAGTGGAGGCTTTCCGGGTTGGACTCCGATCGTCCCGTGGTTTTTCACCCAATTGGGTTTTCCACGTTAAAATTGTCTGTGTTCTTTTGTTGTCTTGCATTGTTTTGTTTGTCTTTGCTTGGAATACCGCTCAACGCGGTCGCACAGGTGCTCGCTCAAACAACCAATAGGTGCTCTGGTTAGGATTGGTTTGTTCACAATCCCAACAGAATCATATAATTTGGAAGCTGGGTTCTGGTCTTATAAATTTTTGAACTGATTTCTGGCTTGGAAGCTCGGCCCTGTTAGACTTGGTCATTCCTCATCCTGCTCGGGATACTACCATTTTGGTTGCCGATGTTTTTAATGAGGATGGGATGTCCATCACGCCCGATCTGTGTGAGGATGCGGTTTTTGCTTTAATTTTTGAATCTGATTATAAAACCTGCAACAGGGCAGACCGCCCGATGTGGACGAAGGCTCGGGATGGTATTTTCTCCATCTCTTCTTTCAATAGGTCAATCACTTACTCTTCATTGGATATTGTTGCTTTTGGTTGGATCTGGATTTCGTCCTTGCCTCCAAGGCACGCGATTGTGTGCTAGAAGGCCTTAAATAACATCCTCCCGCTGGATGGCATTTTATCAAAAGATGGCTTCCTCATTGCCTCCAAATGCCGGTGTTGTATCTCGGAGCCTAGTTGCGAAAGTCTCAGCCATCTCTTTCTGGAAAGCGAAATTATGGTTGCCTTCTGGGGCATTTTGAACTTCTTCTATTTGGTAATGTTCAAAGGGGCCAATCATGTTTAGCTAAAATTAATTTTTAGAAATACAAGAGCAGACGCTTCTCTAAGAAGGTAAAAAAGTTCATACTTAGCATCCCTATCATTTGTTTTTGAAAATTTTGGTCTGAATGGTGTAAACGGGTCCATCATGGCTCCTTGTTTTCGATGAATAAATTAACTCGGGATACTCATGAGATGATTGAACCAGTTTCAAAAGTGAAAGGTGCTATTCTGGCATCGAGGGAGGAAGAAAGGTGGATTCTTGAATGGTTTGGTGTGACCCCATCTCCTACCACTCCTATTTGGCGGGTTTTTAGTTGGAAGGGGGTGCGGAATCTGATTGGAGTTTGCACGGCACCGATGGCGTTGTTGATCCTATTTTGGGTAATGTTGTAACCGAGAATCGGCCCAACGAGGTGTTCGGACCCCTGAAAGGGGGCAGCTAACACCTACTGATCACGCAGAGGAACCTAACTGAAGACTTAGAACTAAATATCGACCATTGGCTACAGCGTAGAGGTCCCACCGCACAGCCGGAAGATCTTAGAGCGCTTCCCCTCCTAAGCCAAATCTGAAGTTGGGCACCTTGGAGAGCCTGAGGAGCTAACCAAAGGTAACCTAAGGAGGAGGAAGCCAAAGAAGTGGAGTCCTCTCCAAAGATGACTTTAAGGGTCTATATATAGTTTTTCTCTTCTGGTCTGCTAATATTGAGATCACGCCTTTTGGTTTTACTAATCGCACCCCAGATTGGTCTGCTACCAGTCAAACTCCGTTGTTCTGAAGGGCTATTGGCAACCCACCAAAGGTATTTTGGTAAATTGACCCCTGGACCCTTGCTGGGCGAGTGGCCCATGAGGGAGCCACTCGCCAGTCCTCTCGCGAGCGGGCCTCGCCAGGTCTCCCTATGCGAGCGGCCCGTGAAGGCGCCACTCGCTCGGCCCAAGCGACATAACTGTTTGCGTGTTTGGTTCACTCTCGAGCTAATGTGGTTCAATTATCTGGACCGAGAGAGCGCTAAGAGACCCGCAACAATTTGAGGACGTCTGTGGAAATGTGTTCCCAAAAGATCTGAGAAATTTTGAAGACAATGTTTGTTCTGCGCAAGTGCTCCCAACTAACAACAATGACAAGAAGAAGCTATTGTGTTGCCGACAAGGCAGTCCCCGAGGAACATACCACTCAAGCTCCCGACCAGCTCCTGTGCCAAGTATTCCTGGCAACTCTAAATGGACAAGCTCGCACCTGGTTCCATTCTCTGAAATAGGGAGAAATCAATAACTTTGCAAAGTTAACCCAATTGTTCGTAGATAAGTTTATCGTCAACCAGTGGATCGCTTGGGACCCCTCTCACCTCTCTGGGATTTGGCAAATCGAGGGAGAGTCACTCAAGGATTTCTTCCGCCTCATCACTACAGAGGCGCGATAGATTCCGAGGGTTGACCTCGAGCTCCCGCGCGTTGTTTTTCTCGGAGAGCTCCGACCAGGTAAATCTTACTCGATGCTGATAAGGGGAATAGTGCCTAGCTACCTCGACCACATCCATAAGTTGAGGCTCAGATCTCGATAGATAAAGCAATTGAGGCACATCGACAATAGTTTGAAGGAAGCTCGGAGAGAAAGAGGGACCATGAGCCACTTTCGGTTACAACAACCCCCGTCGGGACCAAAGAACTCGTCATCATCTGGACTACACTTCCTTGAGCACCACCCGAACCAATATGCTTCTTGCCATTGGTGACAGTGATCCACTTCGCAAACTCGAGCCACTCACACCAAATAGGAGAAATCAATCACAGTACTATGGCTTCCATCGTGGGTATGGCCAGAGGACAGAAGGCTGCAACCCGCTGAAAGAAAAAAATCGAGCCCCTTTTCCGGCAAGGCCTCCTTGGGAGATTCCTGCAGAGTTCAGTCCCAAACCAACTCGCACCATAGGTTGACAATCCAGCAGAGGGCCACGCTGCAACCTGACACAGATAATCCAAAGACATCGAGCTAAGGGGCTCTCCCCCTAGTAGAGCACGCAAAACCCGCACATCATTTATCGGCAACATCCTTTTGTTCGTTTTCACTTTAGCGTAAAAAGCTACAAGGCTGAACTTGCGCATGTAGGTATGCTTTGGTTTTCTACAACATTGCAACTGCTTTTGGACTTCGTTAATAATATAGGTCCCCTGAAGCAGAACTTCGATGGTTAAGGCCACAAACCCTGGTTTCAAAACTAAGCAACATGATCTCCAACTTTGGGGAGTGTGGCTCGTCTATAAAGTAAAAAAAACATTGCTCCCGCGTTGTAGAGCATCTCGTTCTCACGATGTAGAGTATCTCGCTCCCGCGCTGCAGGGCATCATGCTCCCACACTGTAGAGCATCTCGCTCCCGTATTGCTGGAAAGCCTGCTCCCGCGATGTAGAGCATCTCGCTCCCATGCTACAGGGTATCTCGATCCTGCGCTGGAGGGCATTTCCCTCCCGCGCTGCAGGTCATCCCGCACTGAAGTTGCAGGGCATACCTTTCCCATGCTGCAACGTATCTCTCTCACGCGCTGCAGCGTATCTCTCTCCCGTGCTGCTGGGCAACCTGCTCCCACGCTGTAGAGCATCTCGTTCCCGCGATGTAGTTCATCCCGCTCCCACGCTACTGGGCATCCCACTTCCGCGCATCACAACATCCCGCTCCCACGCTGCAGTGCATCCCGCTCCCATGCTGCACGAAATCCTGCTTCCGTGCAGCAAGGAATCTCAATCCTACCCTGCATGGCATCCCTTTCACGCGCTACAGAGCATCCCGCTCCTGCATTTTAGGGCATCGCGCTCCCACGCTGCAGGCCATCGCGCTCCTGCGCTGCTGGGCATCACGCTCCCACGATGATGGGCATCCCGCTCTCGTGCTGAAGCGCATCCCGCTCTCGCGCTGCAGGGAATCTTGCTCCCTCTTTACCGGGCTTCCCGCTCCCGCACTGTTGGCCATCACACTCCTATGTTTTAGGGAGAAGACCTCCAATGTTAAACGCTGAGTGGGAAGCCCATAATCAAGCTTGATCCCCGGTGATGATACCGGGTGGCGCGCTAACAATTGTGGTAGCAACCCATGACACCAACACCAAATAGCAAGCTCAAAGCCTTAAAACTGACATTCAGCATCCACGCAAAGTGGTAATCTCATAACCGCCCAAGGCTCGACAATTTGCCTAAGTAACCTCATAAAGTGTCATGCATGAAAAAATAATTTCAATTCATAAAGTCGAGAAAAGATTCGTGTCATCGCCACCAAAGAACCTTCCCGGGTCGCCTGTGTAACATCCCCCAAACTACTGGACCCCTGGGAAATTTATTTGTCATGACAAAAATAGAACAAGAGACCAAGGATACCTTGATGATAAGTTGAATGCACAAAGTGGGTCAAAGAGGCCCCATAAACCTAAGGGAGCTTGTAGAATTGCACCTGGGGTGCATTTAACAAATCTTGATTTCTTAGCCTAAGAGTGGCCAAAAGGCTTCAATAAGACAAGTTAACCTCACCTTGACCCTTTGATCATTCTAGAGTAGTAAGCAAGTCACTAGGGACCCTTGTGGTCAACCAATTTGGTCGAAATTGGCTAAAGTCAACTTTAGGCCAATCTAGGTCAAACCTCCATAAATAAGGACAATTGGACTCCAAATGATCAAATTGGACCCACAATCATGTGTCAACCTGCCTAGGTGACCTATTGGACCCAAAATCCCCATCATGGGGCCATCAATTAAGCTCAATTGAACCAATTACTAAAAAGCCCCAATTTGATCTAAATGTGCTAAAACCCTAAATTGATCTTCAATTGATCACCCCTAAGACTCTTAGATCACTTACGGATCCTAATGGTCCCACATTGGACCCTTGGGAAGAGCCAATTTTGGGGAATTGGGCAAAATTACCAAATTACCCAAATTACAACTTATACCCTTTATGGTTCAATTGGCCCCCAATTGGTCAAATTGACCTAGCACAACCTTCCCTAAACACTAAGGGAAGTGAATGAGACCTAAGTAAACCAAAGTGCGAAATAATTTTGAAAGATTAGGGCAAAACCACAAAAATGCCCAAATTGCCCCTATAAGCAATTTTGTGCAATTAAGCCTCATATGACCCCACCATGACTCAATTCTTCTTGGAGTAGGTGCATAGAGTCTAAGACAGCAATGTTGGTCAGTCACATTGAATGGTGTGAGCTTGGGTCAAGCCCAAACCCAAAATCTCCAATTTGGCCTATTTGGGTCAAGTGAGCCCAAACTCAAATCAAGTGGTCTTAACCCAATCCCATGACTCCAAAAACCAGCCCACATGATGACCAGACCCCAAAACTTCTGAAAATTTGAAATAGGGGTGAATAAATGCCTTGTCCAAGTGTAAGAATGGAGGAAGAAGACAGAGAGGAATGGAGGAGGAGATTAGGGGATGGGTGCCAAATGGTATCCCAATTCCCTTCCCCAAACTCTGCTCTGAGCTGGGGAATTAATTCCCTTCAGCTTGGGGCAGTGGGGAGAGGATGTTGTTTGGACAAAAAGGGCGACCAAGGGGCTGGCCGAGAGCCCCTTAATGGTAGCCAGCCATATACTCCCCCTCCCTCTCATTTCTTCCTCCCACCACCTTCAGCACACTCCAAGAAGTCGAGCCCACCCTTCTAGCAACAGTTTCGAGCTCAGTCGCGCCGGAGCAGCCATGGACGCCGGAAATAGCGCTCAAGTCTTCCTCCGCCGCAATACCCGCCGCCAAGCCCGCAACCAGTCAAGTTCCTCCACTCTCGATATGTGCTAGTCTCCCCTTTCTTCCTTTTCAAAATTAACGGAGAAATGGTGAATCACCATCTCGGTTTTCTCATGTTCTTGGCCGAAAAACGAAAACGGCGGTGGAGCTTTCCCGGCCACCCTCGACCGAGATATCACCGCCATTCGCTATCCCTGCCTCGGCTGGTGGTGGTGGCTTGGGCGTTTTGCCGGAGATGGCCGGAGTTCGCCGGAGATCAGCCCGCAAAACAGCCCAGTAAAAATGAATGTTGGCCCTTGATTCCATTGGAAACGATGACCCAGCGCCATTGGATCTGGGCTGATTTGATAATCGCAGCCCCTAAATGATTTAACAAGAGATAAGATAAAACCTCTCTCACACTTATTACAGAATTTTGTAGAAATTATTTGAGGCCCTTAGAGGCCTCTACAGAAATGGTGACCTAAATAAAAATTGTAGATAATTGTCTTAATTAAATTTAGGAATTTGTTTGGGATGATTTGGAGCCCAGTAGCTCCCTGTGCACCCATTTTGGTGTAGGGTGTCCATTTTGAGCCCTAGACACTATTTTGAGTACCCACCTCATTTGGTTAGTCCAAATGAGCTAAAAATTTAGGCATGCATGAGTCTTGCCATGGCGTACACCCTGTCCAAAAATTAGGATTTTTGGACACACTTGGTCCTAAGGTTTTGAAAATATTTCATTTTTCATGCATGGCAAGAATCTAGGGTTTATAGAGGTCAAATCCACTCAAATATTTGGTGGATGGTAGATCTAGTCATGGAAGGCCTCAGGACAAAATTTTGTGTATTTTGGACTTGTGCATGTTGAACTATCCCTAATGCAAGTTTGGATAAGGATAAGGGGTGGAGTGCATATAGCACATATTCATGCATTTGGGATTTTCTATAAATCCCTTGCTTAGAGGCTGAATCAGTGAAACTCAATAATATAAAAGTTGTAACCTTTGGTGTCTACTCTATTTTGAAATTTGAATCAGCTCATATGGAGCATTGTAGAACCCTCAACATCTATTTTTAGTGAGACAGGTCATAACGAAAACCAGAAATTAGATTGTGTATAACTTGTAAATGGTAAATCTGATGGAGCTGAAATTTAGGCCATGAATGCATGTGCCCTATTTCTAGCTCGTGTCCAAAAATTAGAATTTTTGGAGTTAATTTCCCTAAGGTTTTGTTCAAAGTGTGATAAATCATATAAATAGAATTTGTGGAGTTGTGTAATTCCAAATGACCCCAAATTTAGGTGTCATACTTACTAGCCCATTATTAGACCATGGTTAAAATTTGAGAGCATTTGGACCTCTGTATGTAGGGTAATTACACTTGCATGTCTCTACTTAAAAGGTGTTGTGGTGTGCATATAGCACAAAAAGGCCATATGTGTCCTTAGCTCTTTTAGTTAGTTTTAGTCTCTAAATTTATAGCCACACCTATATGGTGAAATATTACATCACCTCGAGAAATATAGGAGGATTTATTCATGGAGTCTTTAAAATGTTCACCCCTTATTAATGAGACATAGCACAATTGTGTAGAGTCCAAGTAATAATCAACGGATCATCCCATCGATCGACGGGATGTCCCATCGATCGACCTGGATGGATGTCAAAATGGGAATCGATGGGGCTTCCCATCGATCGACGGAATCTCCCGTCAATCGACTGGAATCCCTGCCGATTTTCCCCTTTTTTCTCCTTGGGCAACCTTCTTAAACCTGAAATCATGTACCTATATTCTGGGAATAACTTTGTGATAACATTATACACTTCTGATAATTTTATAGAATTTTGAGATGAATAATTTTGGAACTTCATTTGTAAATTGCTATGTGGAGACCATGGCTCATAATTGAATGTTGTTGATTTAGAGAAGTTGAAAAATTGTGAAACTCTGGAGAATCACTTGTTACACTATTTAGAATCTCTGCAAATTTTTGTAGAAAATTCCAGAGATTAATTCCTTAGGAATTATCAAATTCACCTTAGTCCACACTTTTGAATAATTTACAATTCACTGAGCAAATTGTTTGTGAAATTTTGGAAACTCTGGTGTTGAAACCGATTTCTCGGTCTCTGTGGAGTTCGGGGTCCCAAAAAAGGGTGACCGCGCACTTACTACGCTCAAGTAAACGATCTAGACACAAGACTAGGAACTCGAAGTACAGATCCAAGGTCTCAGCGTGGAGGTCCCACCGCACACCCGGAAGACTAACTAACTCTTCCACTCCCAAGCCAAAGGCTGAGCTAAGGTACCTTTGGAGGGCTCTCTTGGCTGGCCAAAATCTCAGAGCCGACTCCTTCCTCTCCATAGGTGCACCTCCCTGGATCTATGCAAAGCCTTTCTCGTCCGGTCAACCAATATCGTACTCCCCCCTAACAATTATCCTATACGCAAACCAAATGGGGCTGCCAACAGCGTGACTCCGCTGTTCCGGGAGACTATTAGCGGACTCTCAGGCGTTTTCAAGTAAATTTCCCTCTGGACCCCCACTTGACTACGTTAGAAAAGATAAACAAAGAACATGCGTCACAAATTACAGGAATATGAATTCCATACTTCGGCACGCAGACCGGCAATATAAATAAATAAGGCCTTCTCGGGCCGACACAACCTTGGGCTTAAACCCGCTATTTCCCGCTTTGTTCTGCAACACATGTACGCCAACGTCCTGCCAAGCGGTGGCAAGCGGAACATCGATCAGCTACAACGGGCCGGAGCCTATCGACCCCACCCCTTTTTTGGGGTGGAAATATTTCGCCCCTGCAAGCAAGTAGTATGCAACTTCCTCGGAGTCTTCTCTGGGAACCCCAGAACATCACCAATCCAGATTGACATATCCGGATGAACTTCACACAACATGCCTAAATCCGTACTCACGCTTCCGGACGCTAATGCAATTACAAGCGGGGATGTACACATCGACCCGTCGGAGAGCTCCCTTCCTCCACCCGTTGGTGGAGAGGGGCTTCCATGCAATCATGCTAATTAAGGGCTTCACCTGCCCAAGAAGAAAAGTCGTTACCCTTGAAGTGTGCTTCGGGGGCATGGAAACGTGCCCGGATTTGACGGCTAGCGTGTGTAGCGGCTGTCCACGCACGGATCTGCTGTCCACGTGTTGATTTGAACTCTAAACGACCACAAGAGCCCACAAAGACTGATGCCCTTGCTCCGGGTTGACGAGGAAGAGGGGAAAGGGAGAAGAGAGCTCGGGGGCTGCTCCTCCTTGCTCCAGGCCGACAGGGAGAGAGAGAGAAGAGAGCTCGGGGGATGCTCCTCCTTGCTCCAGGCCGACGGGGAGAGAGGGAGAAGAGGGCTCGGGTCCTCCTTGGTTTAAGCGGCGTCGGGAAAGGGAGAGGGAGCTCGGGACGGCCTTCCCTACTCCAGGTGACGGGAGAGAGAGGGATCGAGAGAGAGAGAAGGGAGCTCGAGCTTCCTTGCTCCAGGCCGACGGGGAGAGAGAGGGATCGAGAGAGAGAGAAGGGAGCTCGCGCTTCCTTACTCCAGGCCGACGGGGAGAGAGAGGAGGAAGGGAGATCGGGGGGGAGCTCGGGATGCTTTGCTCTAGGCCGACGGGGAGAGAGAGGAGGAAGGGAGATCGGGGGGGGGGGGGGGGGGGGGGGGGGGGAGCTCGGGCTGCTTCACGCGAAAAGAAAGAGGGGAGGGGGGAGTCGGCTGGGTAGGGTTTGGGGGGAAGGGAATTTAGGTTTTAAATAAAACCTAGCCAAAACTGCTATCCGCAGACCACTCCTCTAAACGCACACCAAAACCCGCTAGACGCAACCCGATCAATGCTATCCAATCACAGGACACCTCGGGCCCTAACTATCTGGGGAGGGTCACACCCGATGGGTATAGGGTTGTACATCTGGAGAATGATTAGGAACCTAATTATGAACCTCTCGAATTTTTGGTAGAATTTTCGGATATAATGTTCATGATGAAATTTCATATATTTGGTTTGTCATACTTCTTATATTATGAAGTATTTATGGTGAAACCTGCTTGGAAAATTATGAAACTTTGGATATGAAGTTTTTAGATCACTATTGTGCTACAGTAATTTTCTCAGAATTTTTGGGAGAACTGATCTAGTACTTGATGTGTAAAATCATAATTTCACACCTTTTATATTAAATTAAATTTATGGTTATAAATTCTCTGGAAAATTATGGAATCCTGGGAAGCAAGCTGAGGGGCGACCAACACTTACTCCCCTCAAGGGAGAGCCCTGGCTGGGTCTCCCCCCCCCCCCCCCCCCCCCCCCCCCCCCCTGCTGGGGCTGGGGCAAGGGGGCCCAGAGACCTCCTCCCCCTGCACCCTGCTGGGGCTGGGCGAGACCCAGCCAGGGCGGCCCCCTGCTGGTCTCGCCCCCCCCCCCCCCCCCCCCCCCCCCACGACTTGGGCGGGGGCAAGGGGGGCCAGAGGCCTCCTCCCCCTGCCCCCTGCTGGGGCTGGGCGAGACCCAGCCAGGGCAGCCCCCTACTGGTCTCGCCCCCCACTGCTGGGGTAGGGGCAAGGGGGGCTAGAGGCCTCCTCCCCCTGCCCCCCTGCTGGGGATGGGCGAGACCCAGCCAGGGCAGCCCCCTGCTGGTCTCGCCCCCCACTGCTGGGGCGGGGGAGAGACCTAGCCAGGGTCGGCCCCCTGGCTGGTCTCCCGCCCCCCTCTTGCTCGCCTCCTTCATGGGAGGGGCGAGTGGGGGGTCTCTACCTCTACCGCTCGCCCTCCTCTCTCCCTGCTCTGGTCTATATTATAAGACGGTGCTCCAAAATACCTCTTGCGCCCCGAGGACTTACTCGGCGAATACAGGGTTGTACACAATCCCCGCTCTTTTCGAGCGAGGTACACGCTCGGAAAGAAATGTCCAACCCTGTATATTCGACGAGTGATGCTGGAAACCCGACTAACGGAGCTTCCTCGAGAAAGAACATAAAGCCCCCTCGAAAGGTCCTCCAACCCTGCCGGCTAGCGGGAGCCAGGCTAACGGAGCCACCTCAGGGGGAAAAAACACTTACCCTCCTCGAGAGGTTATCCTGCCCTACCGGCTAGTGAGAGCCCGGCTAGCGGAGCCATCTCGGGGAAAAAACACTTAGCCTCCCCGAGAGGTCATCCTATCCTTTCGGCTAGTGAGAGCCCGGCTAGAGGAACTACCCTGGGGAAAAACACTTAGCCTCCCCGAGAGGTCATCCTATCCTGCCGGCGAGTGAGAGCCCGGCTACCGGAGCCATCTCGAGGAAAAAAACACTTAGCCTCCCCGAGAGGTCATCCTATCATGCCGACTAGTGAGAGCCCGACTAGAGGAACCACCCTGGGGAAAAACACTTAGCCTCCCCGAGAGGTCATCCTATCCTGCCGGCGAGTGAGAGCCCGGATACCGGAGCCATCTCGGGGGAAAACACTTAGCCTCCCCGAGAGGTCATCCTATCCTGCCGGCTAGTGAGAGCCCGGCTAGAGGAACCACCCTGGGGAAAAACACTTTGAAAACTTCCGGCCACCGAGTGGCCCTCGGCCCTGCCAGCTTGATGGGAGCCTGGTCAGCGGGTCTGCTCGGGGACAACTTTTGAAACCTTTGGAACCTGCCGCCGAGTGAGCCTTCGGTCCTACCAGCTAGATGAGAGCCTGGACAGCGGGTCTGCTCGGGGCCAACCTTCGAAACCTTTGGAACCTGCCGCCGAGTGAGCCTTCGGACCTGCCAGCTAGATGAGAGTCTGGTCAGCGGGTCTGCTCGGGGCCAACCTTTGAAACTCTTAGAACCTGTCGCCGAGTGAGCCTTCGGACCTGTCAGCTAGATGAGAGCCTGGTCAGCGGGTCTGCTCGGGGCCAACCTTCGAAACCTTTGGAACCTGCCGCCGAGTGAGCCTTTGGACCTGCCAGCTAGATGAGAGCCTGGTCAGCGGGTCTGCTCGGGGCCAACCTTTGAACCTTTGGAACCTGCCGCCGAGTGAGCCTTCGGACCTGCCAGCTAGATGAGAGCCTGGTCAGCGGGTCTGCTCGGGGACAACCTTTGAAACTCTTAGAACCTGCCGCCGAGTGAGCCTTCGGACCTGCCAGCTAGATGAGATCCTGTTCAGCGGGTCTGCTCGGGGCCAACCTTCAAAACCTTTGGAACCTGCCGCCGAGTGAGCCTTCGGACCTGCCAGCTAGATGAGAGCCTGGTCAGCGGGTCTGCTCGGGGCCAACCTTTGAAACTCTTAGAACCAGCCGCCAAGTGAGCCTTCGGACCTGCCAGCTAGATGAGAGCCTGGTCAGCGGGTCTGCTCGGGGCCAACATTCGAAACCTTTGGAACCTGCCGCCGAGTGAGCCTTCGGACCTGCCAGCTAGATGAGAGCCTGGTCAGCGGGTCTGCTCGGGGCCAACCTTTGAAACTTTAGAACCTGCCGCCGAGTGAGCCTTCGGACCTGCCAGCAAGATGAGAGCCTGGTCAGCGGGTCTGCTCGGGGCCAACCTTTGAAACCTTTGGCCGAGTGAGCCTTCGGACCTGCCAGCTAGATGAGAGCCTGGTCAGCGGGTCTGCTCGGGGCCAACCTTTGGAACCTGCCGCTGAGTGAGCCTTCGGACCTGCCAGCTAGATGAGAGTCTGGTCAGCGGGTCTGCTCGGGGCCAACCTTTGAAACTCTTAGAACTTGCCGCCGAGTGAGCCTTCGGACCTGCCAGCTAGATGAGAGCCTGGTCAGCGGGTCTGCTCGGGGCCAACCTTCGAAACCTTTGGAACCTGCCGCCGAGTGAGCCTTCGGACCTGCTAGCTAGATGAGAGCCTGGTCAGCGGGTCTGCTCGGGGCCAACCTTTGAAACCTTTGGAACCTGCGCCGAGGGAGCCTTCGGACCTACCAGCTAGATGAGAGCCTGGTCAGCGGGTCTGCTCGGGGCCAACCTTTGAAACCTTTGGAACCTGCCGCCGAGTGAGCCTTCGGACCTGCTAGCTAGATGAGAGCCTGGTCAGCGGGTCTGCTCGGGGACAACCTTTGAAACTCTTAGAACCTGCTGCCGAGTGAGCCTTCGGACCTGTCAGCTAGATGAGAGCCTGGTTAGCGGGTCTGCTCAGGGCCAACCTTCGAAACCTTTGGAACCTACCGCCGAGTGAGCCTTCGGACCTGCCAGCTAGATGAGAGCCTGTACAGCGGGTCTGCTCGGGGCCAACCTTTGAAACCTTTGGAACCTGCCGCCGAGTGAGCCTTCGGACCTGCCAGCTAGATGTGAGCCTGGTCAGCGGGTCTGCTCGGGGCCAACCTTTGAAACTCTTAGAACCTGCCCCAAGGTGGTCTCGCCTGCCAACATTCACTCGACTCCTTTTGGGGCGGGGTGAGTGGGGGTCGGATGCCTCCCCGCTCGCCCACTTTTGCGGCTGGACCAGAAGGGGCGGGGCGAGCTGGGAGGGCGCCCCCCTCCTGAGCTCGCCCCCTTGCTGGGGCGGGGCGAGATGGGAGGGCGCCCCCCTCCAGATCTCGCCCCCTTGCTGGGGCGGGGCGAGATGGGAGGGCGCCCCCCTCCAGATATCGCCCCCTTGCTGGGGCAGGGCGAGATGGGAGGGTGCCCTCCTCCAGATCTCGCCCCCTTGCTGGGGCGGGGCGAGATTGGAGGGCGCCCCCCTCCAGATCTCTCCCCCTTGCTGGGGCAGGGCGAGATGGGAGGGCGCCCCCATCCAGATCTCGCCCCTTTGCTGGGGCGGGGCGAGATGGGAGGGCGCCCCCCTCCAGATCTCGCCCCCTTGCTGGGGCGGGGCGAGATGGGAGGGCGCCCCCCTCCAGATCTCGCCCCCTTGCTGGGGCGGGGCGAGATGGGAGGGCGCCCCCCTCCTGAGCTCGCCCCCTTGCTGGGGCGGGGCGAGATGGGAGGGCGCCCCCTCCATACCTCGCCCTCTTGCTGGGGCGGGGCGAGATGGGAGGGCGCCCCCCTCCAGATCTCGCCCCCTTGCTGGGGCGGGGCGAGATGGGAGGGCCTCCCCCCTCCAGATCTCGCCCCCTTGCTGGGGCGGGGCGAGATGGGAGGGCGCCCCCTCCAGATCTCGCCCCCTTGCTGGGGGAGCGGGGGTACGTCTCCTCCCCACTCTCCCCCTGCTAGCACCTCCATCCGGGACTGCCGGCTGAGAGTAACCTGCAAGACATGCGTGACCTCCCGCTTGAAGTCTTCAAACATCTCCAACGTCACCCCAGTCACCGGGGGCTACGAGTGACTTGGGTCGGAACTTCCTCCACCTCCATTCATGGAACTCATCTTGAGAGTTTCTTGAATCGGCCACACTCCACGCTCACCGCACCAAAATGTTGAAACCGACAACTTGGTGAACAAGCCTCGGTCTCTGTGTAGTTCAGGGCCCTCAGCAAGCTGAGGGACGACCAACAGTTACTCCCCTCAAGGGAGAGCTCTAGGTTGAAGGTTGAGGCACTATGAACTGGACCAAGGGCTCGGCGAGGAGGTCCCACCACATACCCGGAAGATCTTTAGAGCGCTTCCCCTCCCAAGCCAATGCCGGGCTTGGGCACCACTGGAGGCTCTCCTCACCCCACTAGAGAGAGACCTGGGGAGGGAGAGGGAGAGAGAGCTAGCCTAGGATAAGCTTGCCTCCAAATGGTGCCCCATTGGTCCTATTTATAGGATTTCAGGATTTGGGCTGCAAATAGCCACCAACTGGTCCACGAAATTACCAAAATACCCTCGGAAATAGCCTGCGGATAGCCAAATCCCGTTGTTCTAGAGCGCTAAACGCAGACCAACCCCTCCTCCCGGAACTGGGTGAGAGGGGGTACCTCGCGGGGCTCGGCGAACCCCCTAACTAGGGCTGGGCGAGATCCAGGGGTCGCCCCCTGCTGGTCTCGCCCCCCTGCTGGGGCTGGGGCAAGGGGGGCCAGAGGCCTCCTCCCGCTGCCCCCCCCCTACTAGGGTTGGGCGAGACCCAGCCAGGGCGGCCCCCTGCTGGTCTCGCCCCCCACGGCTGGGGCGGGGGCAAGGGGGGCCAGAGGCCTCCTCCCCCTGCCCCCTGCTGGGGCTGGGCGAGACCCAGCCAGGGCAGCCCCCTGCTGGTCTCGCCCCCCACTGCTGGGGCGGGGGCAAGAGGGGCCAGAGGCCTCCTCCCCCTGCCCCCCTGCTGGGGCTGGGCGAGACCCAGCCAGGGCAGCCCCCTGCTGGTCTCGCCCCCCACTGCTGGGGCGGGGGCGAGACCTAGCTAGGGTCGGCCCCCTGGCTGGTCTCCCGCCCCCCTCTTGCTCACCTCCTTCATGGGTGGGGCGAGTGGGGGGTCTCTACCTCTACCGCTCGCCTTCCTCTCTCCCTGCTCTGGTCTATATTAAAAACGGTGCTCCAAAATACCTCTTGCGCCCCGAGGACTTACTCGGCGAATACAGGGTTGTACAATGATAGGATCAAGATTGCATCATAGGAGTCAAACTTAGTTCAAATTCCATCTTGGTCTGCGGATAGTAAAAATTGAAGTATTTGATTTAGACCCCTATTGATCCCCACACACTCAAGTATTAATTCATGGAACGTTGGGTGCATTATAGAGAGTGATTAGTGGTCATTCCAATTTATGGCAACACATAATGTAGAGTTGGGGTGCGTTTAGTAATTCATTGATTCAGGTTTACAACGATACGATGAGGGGATGAAACCATAACAAGTAAGGGTGTGACGGTATAAGGATTGAGACCTTCAGTTGTAATTGAGAGATAACACGATAAATTAGTCGGCCCCTAGGAGAGGGAGAGTTTAGGTGTTCAATTGAACATCGACGCATGTCAGTTCGAGTAAAATGTTATCCACCCTAGGATTTGGAGCAATTGGAGAGCAAATAGGTACACAAGAATGGGTAGTCACTAATACGAGTAAATATCCTGGAAAGGTGAATTTGGGCTTCAACCACCATCGTATTCCCTAGTATTATTGTGAGCCCTTCACCGGGTAGTCCACGGGAAGTCCAGGATTCACCCCAAGCTTCTAAGATCAACTAACAATTGACAAGAGTAGTAAAATAGGAGAACTTGAAATATAATCCCCCTCCCAAATTTGGGATGAAATGAAATAAGGACTGACATGGTCCTGCGAGCGGTAGGCTCGAGATATAAGAAAGGACTAGGATAGTCCTGCGAGCGGTAGACTCGAGATATAAGGAAGGACTATGATAGTCCTGCGAGCGGTTGGTAAATTTTTATAAATGTTGGTTTAGAATTACGAGCTCGAGGCTCGGTGGTAAGAGATAATACATAATTGCATATGTATAAGATGTGGTGGGTCTTCGGTTCTGGCTTAGTCGTAACACCGACAGTAGTTTGTTGACTCGACAGTGCTAGTGGTTTATAAAGGGGTCAGGTTGTTTTACTGCGCGTCCGACGGGACGGATTCCGTAAACCCTGCCTGGACAAATCCAGCAGAGTACGCAGGAGCTCGTGAGTATCGGGTACCGGTATCACAGCGTACGTTAGGGCCTAGGTCTGGTAGTGTGACTTACCCACCTAGGTGAGGAGACGCCCGCTCCTCTGCCACCGTTTGACCACGACGGGAGGTGTCCGAGAGGTTAGCTACCTCTGAAAAGTGGGAACTAAAGGTCTGTACGTACAGAGCCGTGTTCGTGAGTTGCACCATTGCATTGCATTGCATATCATAGCATAACATTCTTGCATAAAACAGAGACTTCATCGTATAAATTAGTATGTGTTTTTTTATATGATGAGTGTACTTTAGTGCCAGATCCCTTAGCATATGTGATTTTGTGTGTGCATATAAGCTAAAGTTACATTGTAGTTGTTCTCTATTTATTATACCTGCTTATTTTACTTGCATTGCCTTTTACTTATTGTTGTCATACTATACTCTGCTAGCATAGAATTGTTATCCTTACTTGTTTAGCATTTATATACATTGCTAGTCTAGCCACTTGTCACCTGCTTGACTCATTACCCCTTGATGTCCTCCGCTTCCTCCTCCCGCTCGGTGCCTAGGAGTCGCGGGTGGAGGCAGTGAGGAATATGCTGAGTCTTATAGACTGACGGTCGGTGGACCTCATTATTACAGGAGAACCAGGAAGGGCAGGACCTCAACCAGAGGGAGGCACATGAGACGGTGACCAGGACGGGAGTTGGACTTTCTGTTGTCGCCGGGAGGGCACCGATAAGCAAGCCTCGTCATTTACCTACCCTTCACATCTACCCGGGACAGAGGGAAGAACTATATATTCTTGAGGGCGTCGAGTTGTGTGAGTGTTTAGATTGCTATATCTTTGCCAGGAGAGAGGCAAAGAAAAGACAGATAGATCGGGCTTAAGCCTTAGTTGTATTTCATTACCATTTCCGCACTCTGATTGTACTATGTTATTTATGATTATTTCATTTTGGACATGTTTCATTTATATTATGTGGTTTGTTGTGGACGTGTGCTTCTTGTTTATTTAATATATCCGTGATTATGGTTGACCTGAATGATGATGAATAGCAGGCATGATCGACATATTGTGGCGGCAACCATTTGGAGTAATAGTGTCGCCGCAAGATGGCGGTTCTCGACTGTAAGACCCGGGAAAGAATGCAAAAAAAGGAGAGGGTCTTACAGCCTGGGGGGTATGCATGCCATATTCCGAAAATTAGCGATTCATGTAACCAGGATCGTGCAACCTCATTCGCCGGTTCAAATCTCAAAATGACCCAATTACCAATGCATCCCTCAGAAAAGCTATAAAAGGCTCATAAGTCTTCATTTGAAGACAAGCAACCAAGAGGCAAGAAGAGAGCTCTGAAATTTTTCGGCGAGAAACCTCTCAAAGATTTCCTTCAGAGTTTGAAGAGCTCCTTCAATTCTCAAGTCCACCTTCAAGAGCGATTTTGAGATCTCCTTCTCAAGTGCCTTCTCAGGTGTCTTCTTAAGTACCTTCTCAAGTGTCATATCAAGTATCACCTCAAGTGTCTGCTCTCAAAGCTGCTTCTGCGAGCGCCGAGGAAAACTTTGCATCTTTTACTTCCAAGTACTTGTAATCGGAGCGGCGGCCTGTCACCCTCTCAAATTTTAAGCCACTTGTAACCTCAAGTAAACTAGTGCAATTGATCGGCTCCGAACCAGCCCCGTGTTTTTTTTCTTTCCGGGTCTTTCAACGTAAAAAGTCTTGTCGTCTCTACTGTTGATTCTCTTTTAACTGTTTGCACGCTTGACTCACTCTCGAGCTAAGGTGGTTCAATTCTCTAAACCGGGAGAGCGCTAAGCGACCCACAGCAAGTATATATAATTTTTTTTCCAGTAATGCAACATTCAATTACCTGATTACTATTTCCTTAAGCTCTTTTTTCCATAAAATCTAGAACAATTTGTTTATGCGTTAGGCAGTAATTAACATTCTCATGATTTGTCTAAAACCATATTTAAGCAGTATAAAACATCCATTTATCGGTTATGCAAGTTTGATCAATTGTAATAGTCTTAAAAAAAATAGATGAGATATGTTTATCAATTTATTCTTAGGTTATACATGAACTTTCATTTTTGTTTTTGTTTTTAAGTTCAAAGTACTAAATAAAAGGAAATTGCTCATGCAAAGAAAACTATGGATATTATTAGCTGCGTATGAATTGCCTAAATTATGTACCAAACTAGAGACTGAAAGTATTAGAGGAGAAATTTGAAACGGTTTTCAGGTGAAAATCATGCTACAAGAATATTATGGCCGATGTCTAGTCATGGGAATTGTTGTCACTGTCATTCAAGTGTATTCCGAACTATCGCGCCACACACATACTACAGGCATGAGACAACAAAATTCAAGAGAATGATCAGGGATAGATAACTTGAAGTCACAGATCACCACTATGCAGACAACAATTGATTTTCTTTTTTCTGTATGGATTTAGGAGAATTTTGGGTGATCAGAATATATGGGAAAGATAGACGGTACTATTGATCTTGCATTGCAACTGAAAGGAGTTTTACACAAGAATTTTTTTCCTTCCTTAGCATACTAGCACTGCCTTTATATATAGGCTTACATTCATTGGATGGTAAACAGGTAAACTCCTAAACTACGGATACAAGTAAAGCTGATAGCTGACATTTGATACAAGTAAAACCGAAAGCTGATAGCTGACATTTGATACTGCTGCTCCTTTCTTCATTAATTCCTCTGTTTTACTTTCCTGCAGAATATGGCTGACTTGATTATCATCATTTGCAGGTCCCTACTGCTTTTATGCATTTTCATCTAAGAGCATCTCCAATGGGCAGCTCTATATTTGGAGCTCCCCATTGTACCATGTTCTCTAAATATAGAGAACATGGTTAGAGCAACTCCAACCATGTTCTCTATATTTAGAGAACATGATGTATATTACTTTATTTTATGTATATTTTAGGTAGGTTTTATGTATATTTTATGTATTTTGTATTTATATGATATGTATATATATACGTATATTGTATGTATTTTGCATTTTAAAGTTAATGTATTTTGGTGTATGCGCAATTTTAAGTAGTAAAATATCTTATTCCGCTATTTGCATGATCAATAATATTTAGAAAATATTCAATATTAGTCTCATTTTGTAGGTAACGAAAAGACAATTTTTTTGATATATTATATGTAAAATTTAGAGAAATATATTAGCGATTGCGGGCGTTATAAAATTATACTCAAATTTAAAATAATACAAAATTTATTTTAATTTAAAAAAAAATACAAAAAAAAATAGAGGAGGTGCATTTCCGCTCCCTCCTCCTCTAAATTTAGAGGAGGAGGGAGTGGAATTGCCGCTCCCTCCAAATTTGGAGCGCCAAATGGCGCTCCGTTGGAGCCCACCGGACTCCATTTTCCGGAAAATGGAGTCCGGTTGGAGATGCTCTAACAGTCAACTTTATAGTTCCTTGTGAATTTTCTTTATGCAAGTTAGATTCATATTAACATTCGGCTACTGAAGAAAACGTCTCATTGATTGAGGTGTAGTAAAGAGAAATTTGTTTTTTTTTTCTTTAATCTTGTTGTGTGCTTAAATATCTAGTCTTTTCGATGTTTTTGTAGTTGTATTATCATTAGTCGAGGTTTTGATTGTCAGTCTTTTGCTCATTTTCTTGGTTTCTAGAGACAAT
Source organism: Dactylorhiza incarnata (assembly GCA_033032865.1). Lineage (NCBI taxonomy): Eukaryota > Viridiplantae > Streptophyta > Magnoliopsida > Asparagales > Orchidaceae > Dactylorhiza > Dactylorhiza incarnata. The sequence goes on from JAWHQI010000072.1 coordinate 6,820,581, forward strand.
TTTCACTCGAGGCATGTGTTCCTGTTCAAATTTATTCGCTGTTTTGTGTAAATACTTACCAAACAATGTCTGAACGACCCTTTGTTACGACATCTCAATAAGCCCAACTAGTGAGCTAGTCCTAAAACTATCTAAATATTATAAAAATGCGATGAAATGCCAAATATAATTACAGGCCCTAATAAGATAATTGCGAGTGGATCGTCTCGACTGTGACAATAAAAGTGTTTAGAAGTTGTTTTTTGGGAAGATGCTTTCCGAAAGAGTTTTGAAATTTTTGTTATCGTTGCAGTCAGTTTTGGGACAGATCCGCCTTGAAGCATCTCTCTTGTGGGACTCAGAAAGATGAGGTAATGTTGTTGTAATCACATGGTCTCTTCACCGTTATTTAACTGAAATTGGTTTGGAGCTCAGGAATTCCATTGTAGTAATTAAGTGACTCTTTTTAGGTGATAATGAGAAAACTCAATCACTGTGTCAAGCTTGATTCTTGTGAATGCAATAAACTGTTTTCTGATGATGGAATTCCATGGAGCGGTTCTTCACATGCTTTAAAGAAACTAAGTATCATTAAATTTCCATGGAATTCCATTGTCGTCGAGAAGCTCATTGTGTCGTTGAGAGGTCTCGTCGATACGGCTAAATGGCTAACGTCTGGCGTTAGGATTAACGCTGGCGTTGAGTCTTCTAGCCGTTTGGTTAAGCGGTTTCGGATAAGTTCAAGTCCACCGCTCTTCGGGGTTAACACGCACGTTAGTGCTAACGCCAGTGTTAGCTCTTGAATCAGATTCATCAAATTGAATCGTGACTGTTCATTCCTTCTTGGATTTTGGATATGATGGCTGGGATTTATCCCGACTCAGCTAAGGTAACAGCTGTTGTAATCTTCTTCTCGCGTATTACTTCATTCTCTCTCTCTCTCTCTCCAAAGGAAAGGAAGAAGAAGGCTTCTTGTGTCCATTAGAAGAGCTTCTTAGCTCTGTTTCACGCGCCGAGTTCAGATCTGCATAGGAGATTGTGCTACGAGGCTTTCCTTCCGGATCTTTTGTGGATTTATGGCGCTAAAGCGATCGTCAAGGGTAACGACCATTCTTCTTGATACTAGGACATGCTAGTCATATGTTTTGATATTAGCATATTACATGGAAGTGCCTCTTTCACTGGTTAGTGAAAGACTATATTTTCATAGGGTAGATGTTGTCCATTCCCGGTATGAAAAAGTAGGGTGACCTTGCGTCCTTGAACCGATAACCATCTTTCGGCTAACCTAGCCTCCTTCGTCCCTCGGGACCAACAAGGGGTAGTACAAGAATATTCACGTGTTGTCCATCAACTACGCATTTTTGCCTGATCTTAGGCCCTGACTCACCCTCCGTGGACGAACCTTGCGGAGGAACCCTTAGGTTTTCGGGGCATTGGATTCTCACCAATCTCGGGACCAACAAGGGGTAGTACAGGAATATTCACCGTGTCCATCGACTACGCCTTTCGGCCTGATCTTAAGTCCTGACTCACCCTCCGTGGACGAACCTTGCGGAGGAACCCTCAGGTTTTTGGGGCACTAGATTCTCACCAATGTTTGCGTTACTCAAGCCGACATTCTCGCTTCCGCTTCGCCCACACCTGCTTGCTCGGGTGCTTCCCTCTAAGGCGGAACGCTCCCCTACCGATGCACTTTTACATCCCACAGCTTCGGTAGACCGCTTAGCCCCATTCATCTTCGGCGCAAGAGCGCTCAATCAGTGAGCTATTACGCACTCTTTCAAGGGTGGCTGCTTCTAGGCAAATCTCCTAACTGTCTCTACACCCCTACCTCCTTTATCATTGAGCGGTCATTTAGGAGTCTTATGTCACGGACTTGTCTTCTTACAAGCTCCCGTGCGGCCTTAGCTCCTCCTTGCCACTCCGCGTAGCCAAGCTAAGTCAGCCTCTCCTGCAAGAACTAGGTGGTGATGAAGAACGAATGCTAAGTAGAACTCAAGAGAACTCACAATTGCAAAGGAAACTCAAAGAACTCTTATTGCTTCTCCAAACTTGGCTGATAACTTGGATTTCTTCGATAGTTACAAAATGAGGGGTTTCCCCTTTTATAGGCCCAAAAGAGGTTTCCCCCCAAAGTATAGAATATTCTAGACTTATCTAAACTATTCTACACTCCTCTCATGACTATGTACAAGCCTCCAAACTATTCTATAATATTCAAGAGTATTCTAGACTATTCTAGATTACTATCAACTTCTATACTTCTAGATACTTCTACACACATCTAACGTTATCTAGAAGGTTCCACATTCTTCTAGAATATTCTACACTCTTCTAGAATATTCTAGAAATCTCTACACAATTCCACAATATTCTAGAGCATTCTACATAACTCTAGAATCTTCTAGAAGTCTCCACATCATTCTATAATCTTCCGTCATCTTCAAGATTTCTCTCCAGTGTTCTGGAGACTTCCGTATCCTTCTTCGCCATAAGATGTCATGGCCACGCTTAATTCTTATTCTTGGCATACTCCTCCTATGAATGATCATCTTGAGTATGAAGTCATTCTTGTGCCAAGAGCTCCCACACCCAAGTCTTTGACCACTTTGACGCCTTATCATCTCAACATGTGGCTTATTGCGCCATCCGCGCATGAAATCATGGTCACGGTTGCACCTTGAACTAGCAGCCCGTGACATTCTCCCACACCCAATCTTGCGACGCCCTCGTCGCAACCATACATCGGGTAGTAGTATTGTTCGAACTTTTGCCCTCATGTTGTCGAAAACATCTGGCCACCAATAATCCAATGCGGCTTGGTGATCTTCAACTCCATCAAGTAGTGTCACTGACTCCGCATCAAGTAGTGACTCTTCGACTACTTCACATGTTGTGGACTCCGCACCCTCCTTTGGCTTACCCTCAAGCCAATCTTCCACATGAGCATTGCTCCCTTGAATATCGGACTCCACGTCCTCTTCATGATCCATACAGATCGATGTAAATGGCGCCCTTGTATAAGCATTGCCTCTGCGACTCTCGAAAAATTCTTCCACTGATTGCTCACCTTTGAACTCTTCGACTGGGTCCTCTTCGTCAGCCTTGCCCCCTTGGCGTCGGGACTCCACGTCCGCAACTGGCTGCACCTCGACTCCTTCGATCTCTTCCTCCTCGTGAGCTTCACCATCTCGACACTCAGAGTCTCCGTTCATATCCTGATCCACGTTGCATGACACCATTTCTACCTCCACAAAAGTATTGTCCTCGTGGAAACATGCCTTCACATCTTGCTCACGCTTCGTGTTGAAGTCACTTTTATCTTCGACTGCATGGTAATGATGTGCTCTTGGACAACCAGTAGAGTCATGGCCTCTAAGACACAAGAGGCACCCCAACCTTGGACAATCTTTTAAGTGGTGGTCGCCTTTGCATAAGAAACACCCACCTTTAGGCCCCATCACTCTTTTATTGGTTTCATCTTCTTCTCGAACGGATGGTAGCCTACTGCGTGCACGAGTGCGTTGTTCTACTGGTTTCACCACAACTTGATCCAAGCATCTGTTATGAATTTCTCTTTGGCTTCTCTTCTTTTCAACTTGTTGCATGACCTCCTTATCATGCTCCTCCACACTTGAGTTGCCCATTTCACTAAACATCTAATCTTCTTATGCACCAAGAAATTGAGCGAACCTAGCTCTGATACCAACTGTCACGGACTTGTCTTCTTACAAGCTCCCGTGCGGCCTTAGCTCCTCCTTGCCACTCCGCGTAGCCAAGCTAAGTCAGCCTCTCCTGCAAGAACTAGGTGGTGATGAAGAACGAATGCTAAGTAGAACTCAAGAGAACTCACAATTGCAAAGGAAACTCAAAGAACTCTTATTGCTTCTCCAAACTTGGCTGATAACTTGGATTTCTTCGATAGTTACAAAATGAGGGGTTTCCCCTTTTATAGGCCCAAAAGAGGTTTCCCCCCAAAGTATAGAATATTCTAGACTTATCTAAACTATTCTACACTCCTCTCATGACTATGTACAAGCCTCCAAACTATTCTATAATATTCAAGAGTATTCTAGACTATTCTAGATTACTATCAACTTCTATACTTCTAGATACTTCTACACACATCTAACGTTATCTAGAAGGTTCCACATTCTTCTAGAATATTCTACACTCTTCTAGAATATTCTAGAAATCTCTACACAATTCCACAATATTCTAGAGCATTCTACATAACTCTAGAATCTTCTAGAAGTCTCCACATCATTCTATAATCTTCCGTCATCTTCAAGATTTCTCTCCAGTGTTCTGGAGACTTCCGTATCCTTCTTCGCCATAAGATGTCATGGCCACGCTTAATTCTTATTCTTGGCATACTCCTCCTATGAATGATCATCTTGAGTATGAAGTCATTCTTGTGCCAAGAGCTCCCACACCCAAGTCTTTGACCACTTTGACGCCTTATCATCTCAACATGTGGCTTATTGCGCCATCCGCGCATGAAATCATGGTCACGATTGCACCTTGAACTAGCAGCCCGTGACACTTAGCTGCAAAGATCTTTTATTCTTACGAGGTTAATCGCAATTGTTATGTCAAATAAGTGTAAAATGGTACGGAGCGAAAACTCGCTGTCAAATGGAAAATTTATTAATGTTGATAGCAATTTTGTATCAAACTACTTCCAACAATTAATGTGAGTGCGTAGGAGCACTTTTAATTTTGCAATTATGACCATCGCAATATATTCAATTTGTAACATGTCCACCACTTGTGATTTTGCAATCCTGAATGTTCCATATTTTGCAGGGAAAATCCACTTGGGACAAATAGGGAGGATCCCCTCATTTTTATAGTCATTCAAATTTGTTAGGAATATAATGATTTTGGCTTCGTTTGGCGCGGCTGTAGCGGTTATGGACGCGATGGTTATGAATCTTTGTTCGTGAATGCCCAACCTCACTTAAGAAATTTCATTCATTTTTATGTTCAAAACTAATTTTCTTTTTTTGGTGGCAGTCATAACCGTTGTCATGTCAAACATACATTCTATGGCGGTGGTGTTTTTATCCAAACTCACCGGAGCAAAAACACCGTGCCAAACAGAGCCTTAGGCTTCGTTTGGCGCGGTGGTGGCGGTCGTGAACGCGGTGGTCATGCACCGTTGTTCCTCAACGCCCGACCTCATCTAAAAAATTGCATGCATTTTATGCTCTAAACTAGTTTATTTTCTTGGTAGTGGTCATAACCTTTGTCAAGCTAAACATATATTCTATGATAATTGAGTTTTTGTCCAAACTCACAGGAGCAAATAAGCCGCGCCAAACGAAGCCTAAGGCGCACACAAAGTTTAATCTACAATGTCTTAGGTATTGTCCTCTTTAACTCAGTTCGGTGCACACAAAGTTTGATCTCATGTCTTTTTTCTTTTTCCCTACTGACCTATATATGAATATTTTCTATGTGGTCAAGCATCACAAAATTAAATCCACCAAGAGCTCGGGTAATTAAGTTTGAAGTTCATAATAGAACTTTATCAATTGTTTAGAAAAGATATTTTTGGGACGATTTAGCGAAATATACGTGAATACACAGAAACCTGTTAGAATAGAAGTGAGCTAGCGCTGGCGCTAGCGCCAGCGCTAGCTCATACTCGCCACCCCCCTTGTTTTTGCCTATAAATAGAGGGGTACCCCCCTCTCAAGAGATCGATTCTGGAACTGGCGAGTATCATCAACTTTGAGCGAGTTAGAGATACCAGAGCGCCACCAGGCGAGCATCGGACTTGGAGTAAGTTCGGCAGGCGAGCATCGGACTTGGAGTAAGTTCGGCCAACTCCCTTGAGCGAGTAGCGAGCATTGGAGATACCGCCGGCGCTAGTGCCAACGCGCGCGGTAGCAACAAGAGGAGAAGAGGCGAGCAGCGAGCTCGCGAGTACCTACTCAGGAGATAGCGCCCGACGCTAGTGATAGCGCTCGCGCTAGCGAGTATTGGAGGAAGCGACGCGTGGCGAGTACGCTAGAAGCTTGGTGTGCGAGTAGCGAGCTTGCGAGTAGCAGAGCTAACGCCTGGCACTAGTGATACCGCCGGCGGTAGCGAGGAGCGAGCTTCTGTAGCGAGGAGCGAGTATTGGAGCGAGTATCACCTGCGCGGTGTGCTCCGGAGGAGAAGCGGACCTTGTCCGTGACCAAGTTCTTACTTTCTATTGGCTGTTGTGATTCAAGTTGGATGCAACTTGTATTCAGCCGTGTTCAGTTGTAACTAGCTACCAAAATTAGTATTGTGAAAGTTTGTGTTCATCTTTGGTGTCCTTATTCTCCGGTTGGTTGACGTGTTCTTCCGACTTCAAAATATTTTCACATGGTATCAGAGGGATAATGGGAACAAGGACGAAGCAACCAAGATGGACGGCGGAGGAGGGTATGCTAGGGGACTTGGCATTGAGTTGCTTACTCAAACCAACTACAAGAAGTGGATGTCTTGTATGGAGAGCTACCTTCTTGGAGAGGATCTCTGGGAGGTTGTTGGTGGTGGGGAGCAAGAGGAAGTTATAGCTGCCGGTGATAATGGTCCAGCTGTGAGAGCCTGGAGGAAGACCAACGCCAAGGCGGAGTTCACCTTGAAGAGAGCCATATCACCTGACTTGTTCGACCACATCATAGGTTGCAAGTCAGCGTCTGCGATCTGGATAGCCCTCGATGGGTTATTCAACAAGAAGAATGTGGCGCGGCTACAATTCCTGGAGAATGAGTTGGCGAAGTCGACTCAAGGCGAGATGGCGATATCCACCTTCTTCCTGAATGTGAAGAACCTATGTGGGGAGATCTCGGCCTTGGATCCTGAAGAGTCAATCTCAGAGGCGAAGTTGAAGCGGCACATACTCCGAGGCTTGAGGAGGGAGTATGTCCCCTTCGTTACTTCCGTGCAAGGATGAGCTACTCAGCCCTCCCTTCTGGAGCTAGAGAACCTGCTATCGTCATAGGAGAGCTTGGCGAAGCAGAAGGCGGGAGTATCCATCTTAGGAGGAGATGGCGAAGCCTTGTTCTCTGGAAAAAGGAGATCCTGGGACAGGAGAAAGAAGAACTCCGGAGATGGACCTTCAACGTCCTCTCAGGGAGATGGGAGGAAGTTCCTCCCTGCGCGCAATGAGAAGGGGAGAACCCTTTGCTTTGCCAGTAAGAAGTATGGGCATATGACAAAGGACTGCCGGTCTAATCTAAAGGCCGGTCATGCTGCTAACAAGGAGGGAGATCACCAGAGAGGTGGAGGAAGAGGTGGAGGTCACCAGGGCGGTGAGAGGGGGGACAATTGTTTCCTGGCAGAGATGACGGCAACGTCAGTCGATGTCTTAGCCTCCTTCAACCTCGAGAACGACTGGATAGTGGATTCCGGTTGCGGGCATCATCTCACAGGAGATATGTCCAAGTTCGACTCCTTGGAAGCGTATGAAGGGACGGATGCTATCATCACTGCGGATGATACGGTACATCCTGTGGAGCGAGAAGGGAAGGTGTCCCTTGGGAGTAGAGAGAAGTCAGTGACACTGAAGAGTGTGTATCACGTGCCTGGAATGAAGAAGAACTTCTTCTCGGTGGCTAACGCCGTGCATGCTGGATACCACGTGCTGTTTGGACCGAAGAAGGTGAAGTTCTTGAAGAACCTATCGTCTGTCGATGCTGACGTCACGCTCACCGGGAGAAGGGTGAAGGATTTGTATGTTTTGTCTGCAAATGCCTACGTGGACAAGCTGAAGACAAACGACAGCGCTGTGATCTGGCATGAGAGGCTGGGTCATGTGGGGATGGACAAGCTGAAGATGATGGAGGCAAAGGGCCTAGTGAGTGGTCTGCCTCATCTCTCTTCCTACGGCGACGGCCATGTGTGCGACGGATGCCAATATGGAAAGTCACATCGACTTCCATTTGACAAGTCGGAGACCAGGTGTAAGGCACCTCTTGAGTGCGTACATGCTGATGTTATGGGGTCGTGCGCCACCCTTACTTATGGAGGCAATAAGTATGCGCTGGTTCTGATGGATGACTACACCCGCTATACGTGGGTATACTTTCTGAGAGAGAAATCAGAAGTATTCAGCAAGTTCCTCGAGTGGATGGTGCTTGTGGAGGGGAGACTGGACCGCAGAGTCAAGAAGCTGAGAAGCGACAATGGAGGAGAGTTTACCTCCAATGAGTTTGCTTCTTTCTGCAGGAGGTTCGGCATTCGGCGGGAGCTCTCCTGTGCTCACACCCCACAGCAGAATGGGGTGGCAGAGAGGAAGATCCTCCATCTGGTGGAGACTACCAGGTGTTAGCTACATGCCAAGAGCATTCCCAAGGCCTTATGGGCGGAGGGAATGGCGTGCGCTACTCATGTGATCAACATGCTACCTCTGAGTCCTAACAGGATGGTGTCTCCACACCAGCTCATGTTCGGGGAGAAGCCCAATGTGGGTCACATGAAGGTGTTCGGTTCTACCTGCTTCGTGCACGTCCCGGACGCTCAGAGAACAAAGTTGGAGCCGAAAGCGAGGAAGTGTATCTTCATCGGCTACGATGAGCGGAAGAAGGGGTGGAAGTGCATGGATCCGCAGACCCACAAGTTCGTCGTCTCGCGCGACGTAGTGTTTGACGAACTGGTCTCATACCAGGGAGTCTCTTCAGTGGAGCTGCCGGAGAGTGGAGAAGCTAGCAGGGAAGAGGAGTGGGTCACTGAGGACCCTACTGTGGAGTTGGAGTTATCTCCAAGTGCTCCATCGCCATCTGGCTCAGGAGGAACATCTGGCTCAGGAGGAGCATCTGGCTCAGGGGGTGCTACGAACTCAAGAAGCAGGGAGAGCACCGCTTCAGGAGGAGTTCAGAGAGGAGATCAGAGAGGAGCTCAACCAGAGGAGTCTACCGGAGTGGTAGATAGTGGCCAAGCCTTGAGGAGGTCGAAGAGGACGATTGTCCCGCCTGCTCGCTATAAGGAGGGGAACTTTGTGAGTTTGGTTTCCTGCTTTTTCGCAGGACCACTCGATGAGAGGGAACCTGCCTGCTTTGAGGATGCAGCTGGCATCAAGGAGTGGGACGCGACCATGATCGAGGAGATGGAGGCCCTAGAGAAGAACGAGACATGGGACCTGGTTCCCATGGTGGAGGGCATCAAACCTGTCACCTGCAAATGGGTGTACAAGGTTAAGAAGAGGGTTGATGGAGAAGTGGAGCGGTACAAGGCGAGGCTTGTCGCTCAAGGCTTCTCACAGACCTACGGAGAGCACTACGAGGAGACCTTCAGTCCTGTAGCGAAGATGACGTCGGTGAAGACGATCATCGCTTTGGCGGCGTGCCGAGGTTGGAAGCTATGACAGCTAGATGTGAAGAACGTGTTCCTGTACGGAGAGATCGACAAAGACATATTCATGGTGCAACCACCTGGATACGTGTCCAAGTCCCAGCCGCGTCACGTCTGCAAGCTGAAGAAGGCCCTCTATGGTCTGAAACAGGCGTCGAGAGCCTGGTATGGGAAGATTGCGGAGTACTTGCAGTTCTGCGGCTACGATGCCTCAGACTCGGACTCCAGCATGTTCGTGAAGAAGAGTGGAGGTCTTCACGTGCTGGTACTGCTATACGTCGACGACATGATCGTGACAGCGAACAACCTTGAGGAGGTCGCGGCGCTGAGACAGCAGCTTTCCATACGCTTCGAGATGAAGGATCTTGGTGAACTGCACCATTTCCTTGGCCTCCAAGTAGAGAAGAGAAGAGGCGGACTGGATGTTTCCCAGAGGGCGTATGCCGAGAGAATCGTCGAAAGATTCGGCATGAAGGAGGGGAAGAGCAGTTCCGTTCCTCTGGAGGCGGGGCTGAAGCTTCGGAAGGAAGAAGGGAGGATTCTTCCTGATCCGAAGATCTTTCGGGCACTGGTGGGGAGTCTTATATACTTGACTATCACAAAGCCGGACATCGCCTTTGCTGTCAGCCGAGTTAGTCGGTATATGCAGGAGCCACGGAAGCCTCATCTGGAGGCAGCCAAAGGGATACTGAAGTACGTGAAGGGAACCCTTGAGATGGGGTTGTCCTATGAAGAGAAGTCCGACTTCAAGCTGCACGGGTACACGGATGCAGATTACGGAGGTGACGTTGATGATCGCAAGTCGACATCAGGTTACGTGTTCTTGTGTGGAGCAGCTGCTATCTCGTGGTGTAGCAAGAAGCAGGACTCTATTTCCCTTTCTACCACGGAGGCCGAGTACAAGGCGTCGTCCTTAGCAGCTCAGGAGTGTGTCTGGCTAAGGAGACTAGTGGAGGATGTGGACGAGGAGGTCAGCGGACCTACTGTGCTACGTGGGGACAACGAAAGTGCATTGAAACTGGTAACCAATCCAGTTTGTCGTGCAAGGACCAAGCACATAGAGATCGAGCATCACTTCATCAGAGAGAAGGTGCTGGGTGGCTTGATCGCTGTGGAGCATGTGCGGAGTGAAGAGAACCTTGCAGATATATTCACGAAGCCCCTATCTGCGGGGCCGTTCCGGAGGCTTCGTACATTGCTTGGAGTTGTTCCTGGAGCTCACTTCAAGGGGGAGTGTTAGAATTGAAGTGAGCTAGCGCCAGCGCTAGCTCATACTCGCCACCCTCCCTTGTTTTTGCCTATAAATAGAGGGGTACCCCCCTCTCAAGAGATCGATTCTGGAACTGGCGAGTATCATCAACTTTGAGCGAGTTAGAGATACCAGAGCGCCACCAGGCGAGCATCGGACTTGGAGTAAGTTCGGCAGGCGAGCATCGGACTTGGAGTAAGTTCGGCCAGCTCCCTTGAGCGAGTAGCGAGCATTGGAGATACCGCCGGCGCTAGTGCTAGCGCGCGCGGTAGTGACAAGAGGCGAAGAGGCGAGCAGCGAGCTCGCGAGTACCTACTCAGGAGATAGCGTCCGGCGCTAGTGATAGCGCTCGCGCTAGCGAGTATTGGAGGAAGTGACGCGTGGCGAGTACGCGAGAAGCTTGGAGTGCGAGTAGCGAGCTTGCGAGTAGCAGAGCTAACGCTTGGCGCTAGTGATACCGCCGGCGGTAGCGAGGAGCGAGCTTCTGTAGCGAGGAGCGAGTATTGGAGCGAGTATCACCTGCGCGGTGTGCTCCGGAGGAGAAGCGGACCTTGTCCGTGACCAAGTTCTTACTTTCTATTGGCTGTTGTGATTCAAGTTGGATGCAACTTGTATTCAGCCGCGTTCAGTTGTAACTAGCTACCAAAATTAGTATTGTGAAAGCTTGTGTTCATCTTTGGTGTCCTTATTCTCAGGTTGGTTGACGTGTTCTTCCGACTTCAAAATATTTCACAAAACCATCTAGGCATCTAGCAGACTTATTGAGAAGTAGAACTGAAATGAAAACATACCTAAATCCGGAAAAAGATGAAGGTGACTGCGATTTTTTGAAGTCTGTTGCGGGTCGTTCAACGCTCTCCTAGACCGTTCGAGCTGAACCGCCTTTGCTCGAGAGTGAGCTGAATGCGCAAACTGTCAAAAGAGAGAAGCAACAGTGGACACCGAGGTTTTTACGTGGAAAACCCAGAAAGGGAAAAACCCACGGGGCCTAGCCCAGTTCTGAAAGATCCACTAGATTTGGTGTTACAGAGATTTGTTTTTCGAGGGTGACAGACCACTGCTCGTTACAAAGATTTTGCTAAGTCCTCTCAACACTTAGAAATCGAGCCTAGTGTAGCGTGCTCGTGATCAACCTTAAGGGCGGAGCGCAGCGGAACAGCCTGGGGCGGAGCGCTGCGGAGAAGCCTGGGGAGGAGCACTGCGGAGCAGCCTGGGGAGGAGCACTGCGAAGCAGCCTGTAGCGGAACACAACGGAGCAGAACGGATCAAAGATGTCGTGGGGGTTCGTACTGGAGAGTTTGGAGCTCTACCGAGATCCTCCCAAAGTCCTTGAAGGAGAGCTGGAAAAATCTTCAAGGGGGAGCTTGAAGGTTGATGAAGATCTTCAAAGAGTCCTCACCGGAAAATTCAAGGACTCCTTCTTGTCCCCATGCCCAAAAGTCCCTTCAAATGGAGGACTGACCCCCGTTATATAGTTTTTGAGGAGGGCGTTCTGTTACCTGCGTCATGCTGATTCCTGGACGAGCGAATGAGAATGCTTGATTCGGGCCATACTGATCGTCAACTTTGAGATTATGACGAGCTTGCCCCTGGTCACACTGGGCAGCTCGGGCAGCCCTCCTGGTGGTGTTGGTGGCCGCTGATTTTCACCGACAATGGATGATGGTGGCGTGCCCAATGGAGCAGGGATGAGCGGGAGCACTTCCAGCTAAACAGGGGAGAGCGGGAGCAATCCTTGCGGAACAGGCAAGAGCGGGAGCGCTTCCCGCGGAACAGGCGAGAGCGGGATCGCTCCCCGCAGAACAGGCGAGAGCGGGAGCGCTCGCCGCGGAACAGACTAGAGCGGGAGAGCTTCCCACGGAACAGGAGAGAGCGGGAGCGCTCGTCACGGAATAGGCGAGAGCGGGAGCGCTCGCCGCGGAACAGGCGAGAGCGGGAGCGCTCCCCGCGGAACAGGCGAGGGCACGAGCGCTCTCCGCGGAGCTAGCGAGAGAGGGAGCGCTCCCCGCGATCCATGAGAGAGCGGGGGCCCTCCCCCCAAAACTGGCGGGAGCGATAGCGATCCCCGCAGAACAGGAGAAAGCGGGAATGCTCCCCACGGAACAGGCAAGAGCGGGAGCGCTCCCAATGGAACAGGATCGAGCGGGAGCGCTTCCCGCGGAGCAGGAGCGAGCGGGAGCGCTTCCCGAGGAACAGGAGAGAGCGCGAGCACTTCCCGCGGAACAGGAAGGAGCGGTAGCACGAAGGTACTTAGCAGCGAGGTTAAGACTAACCGTAAATGCTGGTGCCGCTCTCCGGGTCCGGGCGAGGTCGTGATGAGAAACACTCGATCCGGCTCAACTCGACCCATTTTAGGAGAACCCCATCAAAGTCCATTACACTCTAAGAGATAAAGTGACTCCTATTTATTAGGCTCCGTTTGGCACCGCGTTTTTGCTCCGGTGAGTTGACAAAAACATCACCGTCATATAATGTATATTTTGCATGAGGAAGATTAGCACTATCTGCATTATTTATCAAAAATCTTACTCATAATTAGCCCCGCACAAAAGGCCCGATCGGGCCGGGCTGGCGCCGGCCCGATCGGGCTCGGACTTAAGTCAACCGGTCCGAGCCCGGTCTTTGACTATAGCGGGCTCGGGCCGGTCTCAGGCAGCACCCCAAGGAAGGGGCCTGAGCCGGCCCCTCAGACCGGGCCAGGCCGGACCGGCCCGGGATCGGGCCCGACCGGTTCGGCCCTTTTTTATAAAAAAATTAAATTTTAAATTTTAAATATATTATATAATATATATTATATTTATATATACATATATTTAAGAATTAATATACTAAAAACTTGACAAAAAAAACTCAAAGCTTATAGACAAAAAAAGAAATTTTTATTAATATTGAACAAAAAAAATTACACTCGTATTCGTACAATTTGCATTTATCGAAAAAGAGAATAAAATTTATTATTATTAGAAAATTTAAATAAAGAAAATTACAAACTTTGCTCGTTCAAATAAAAATTAGTAAATTACAATCGTAGAGTCGTAAGCGTGTGCGCGACGCGTTCAATTATCTCCTAAATTCATTGCGTCCATCTCGTCTTCTATCTCCTCCGAGCTATCCTCTAATGCCGTTATGTGTTGTTTCCTCTTCGTAGCATCCAAATAGTCCTTGTAGCATATGTAAATTTCCAGTGATTCTTCGTTAAGTCGACTCCTCCGCTCGTTTAAAACTCTGCCACTAAGAGAAAAAGTAGACTCCGAAACTACTGTACTAGCTTGGATAGTTAGTAAATCACGGGCCATATAGGCCAAAATAGGATAGGTATTAGCTTTACCTTTCCACCAATTTAAGAGATCGAAGTTTTCGATCTCCTCCGTACTCATAAAATCACGAAATTGTGTTTTCGTATATAATCTTAATTCATTTAAACTACTAGATGTGCGCGCTTTTTTCCTAGAAGGTAAATCTAAAATTTTATTTTTAAAAACATCATTCGTTCTTAGTTGCGCGCTTTCTTCTCGGGGTCGCGAGTCGTATAAGTTATCGTAATAATTATAACATTCGGTAAAAAAAAAGTATTAAATTTTGAAATACTAACGGGATCATCCTCATCATAATTTATATTTAAGTTTAAATTAGTATTTAGTTCTTCTATCAAATTTTCTACGTCTTCAACGCTGAATAATGGGTTTAAAGCGGCTGCGCAAGAAAACATGGGAGGATTTCTCTATAATATTTTAAAAAAATTTCTTCCATTATATTAATTAGAAGAAGCCACCCGTCGTGTTGCCTAAAATAGCTAAATTTTTGTGTGATATGTACAAAAATTTCAATTACTAGCGCGCTAGTCGGATAATACACGCCCGATAAAAAAATAGTCGCCCTATAAAAACATTTTAGTAAATCCATATAATGTGCTAATATAGACCAATCATCGTCGGTCAAAGTATGCGTAATATTTAGTAAACTATAATATTTCATAAGAAGTTGTTTTTGTTGGAAAGCTCTTTTTAACATTTTATAAGTTGAGTTCCATCTAATAGGCATATCAAATTGAGGTTGTAAAAAAAATTTCCTTTTGCGTTAGCAATTTTTTTAAAATATTGAGCTCGTTGCTTAGTGCAATAGATAGTTTCGAGCATTTCTCGGATTTTAGAAATATAGACTTCCATAGTCTTTAAACTATCCTGTACCACTAAATTTAAGACGTGACAAACACATCTGTGTGAAAAAATGCGCAGTCTAGCATTGGTTTTAAATCGCGTTTTAACCACTCAATTGCGACGGTATTATTAGTGGCGTTATCAAAAGAAATACTCATTATTTTATCTTTAATTTTAAATTCCCGCACACATTTCATAATTACTTGATATATAGCTTTACCCGTGTGCGGGAATTCAAAACCTGCAAACCAAATTACGCGTTTATTTTGCTCCCATGAAACGAGATCAATCCAATGACACGTGATACACATATACGCTAATCCTAATCTTAAGTTACTAGTCCAAACGTCGTTTGTTAAACTCACACGTCCCTCAAAATTTTCAAAATAATTTATAAGTTCTTGTTTTGCTTCTAAATAAAATTTAAGGGCGTCGCTCCTAAGAGAGGATCTACTAACCTTTTGATATTTAGGCTGAAGCCCTTGATGTATGTACTCGGACGAATTCTCATTGTCGAGGGTGCTGAATGGCAACCCACGTCTGATGACGAACTTCGTCTGCAACTCTCGTTGTCGAAGTTGATCGTACGTCCAAATTTGGCCTGCTCCTGAAATTTGTGATTGACTTGACTCGGGAGCTTGTTTCGAAATGCAAGACTTAAGGTGTCTTGCTAGCGTCGAGTTGTCGTTGATTGCTAGCAATTTTGAGCATAATTTGCATCGCGCCTTCTTTTCGGTGTCGACTATAACCATATCGAAATGCTCCCAAATAGCCGTCGTACGCTGGTGCTCCACCACCTCAGGCGTACTTTGAGAAGACGACGCTGACGTTGAGGAGGACGATGTCATTAGATGAGAGAGAGTGAGAGAGAAAGAGTGAGAGAGAAGGAGTGAGAGAGAAAATGAGAGAGAACTAGAGAAGTGAGAGGGGGGTTATTTATAAGGTTTTTTATTAAATAATAATATTTTAATTATTTATAAAATATTAAAAAAAATTAAAAAATAATTATAAAAACCAACGGCTCTTATTAGAGTCGTTGGCCACATGGCATGCCATGTGGCCAACGACTCTAATAAGAGTCGTGGGCCGGCTCTTAATAAGAGCCATTTTTAACGGCTCTTATTAAGAGCTCGGGCCGAGCTCTAGCCCGGGTCGGGCTTTGTCCGGCCCGAGCTAGGGCAAGCCCGATATCTGGTCTTTGCCCGGCCCGGACCGGGCCGGGTACCGGGCGGGGCAAAGACCAGCATTTGGGGCCCTTTAAGGGCCCCGGGACCGGCCTCGGACCGGGTCGGGCATCGCCGGGCTTTTCCGGGCCGGGCTCAGGCCGGCCCGATGAGCCCGGTTTTTTTGGACAGGAATACTCATAATGCATATATAAATATGGTATTATGAAAATTCATAAAGTTTGATATATTATACATGTTGCGGGTCGCTTGGGTGCTTTCGGTAAAATGGTCGACTTGAACCACCTTAGCTCTGAAGCGAACCAAGCACGCTAACAGTCATTTAGAGAATCGTTAAGTACACTGTGACTTTTTAACGTGTAAAACCCAGAAAAAGTAAAAAACCACGTGGTCGGAGCTGTGTCAACCAACTTCCACTATCTTCTGGGGGGTTACAATTAGAGACTTAGAACTCGAGCGCGACAGGCCGCTGCTCGTTACAATGGTAGAGAGAGAGAAAGAGAGGGCTCTGAAGGTGACAGACACCTCTCGGAAAGCTAAGTCATTTTTCTTATGAGAACAATAGTGAGAACAAAAGTGAGAATGCTGGTGAGAACAAAAGTGAGAATGCCGAGTCGCCTTTCGGGAGAAAGGAAATCTCCAAGTCCACGAAGGAGATCTTCAAGCACCGAAGATGATATTCAAGCGCCGAAGGAGAATTCCAGAGAAATCTTCAAAGGAGCTCTCTCGGGTCCGGAAGGCAGGTTGTCTTGAAATGAAGGCTCTGGGCTCCTTTTATAGCTTTGTCCGGGGGTAGCCCAGTAATTTCGCCGTCGTAGCCACTATAACCACCTGATGGGCGAATCACGTTTGCCGATTCGGAGCACACGGATCACCATTTTTCATAAATGACCGTCTCGCCCTTCGGGCAGTTCGGGCAGCTTTGTTGAAGGTGAACAAGGCGACGAACGAGTCCTGAAATCTGAGAAAAATGGTTAACTGCAAGCGTGTCGGGAACGCGGAAACGCTTTTGAGTGCACTCGGAAGCGTTCCGAGCGCGCAAAGATCACGAAAGCGTTCTAAGCGTGCAACGAGCACGGAAGCGTTCTGAGTGCGCTTGGAAGCGTTCTGAGCATGCAACGAACACAGAAGTGTTCTGGGCGCGCTACGACCGCGGAGCGTTCTGAGTGAACGGGGAAGCGTTCTGAGTGCGTAATGTAACACCCCCATCCGTTAAGAAGCATATGACAGAAGGTCCGGCCGGGGCCCCACGCCATATACTACCAAACAAACGGGAACGTCACTTAATTGAAATATCGAACGACTCTAAACAATGAACCTAACTCAGAGCATTCTATGCGGAAGCAAAAGAGAGAGACAAAATATATAAACCACCACGAACCTGAAACCGCACCATTGCAGCACCTGATTAGTGAGTCTCGTACAGCATGTCGGGAGGCAATGGGAAAGAGTCTTCGGACTACGGTATGTTCACAATTAAAGCACGGGAGAGCCCCGGTATTCGGGCCACCGACTTTAGCCTCGAAGGGCAAAGCCATCAAGAGTGGATGGTGGTGGAAGGCGGAGTACACCAAAGAGTGCCTGAGAGCACGAGACGTGGGGGTCATTCCCACGTTTGTGATTGTTGCATATGTATGAACTGTTGTGGGCTTTGCTAGTCGCACTCTTATATATATATATATATATATATATATATATATATATATATATATATATGCTGCGGACACTGTTTTGCAGGGATGGTTAGAACTGCCACCCCCTCGAAGGGGTGGGGTCGGTACAATTTGGTCAGTTAAGCGTGCTCGGGTTGGAGTAGTATTGGGATGGGTGACCTCCTGGGAAGTCCCCGTGGTGCATGCTTGACTATCGAGTTTAGCTCATCAAAAGGGAGGCTGTGGCCACCAACAACCCGCCAGTGGGCGGAGAAGGGTTGGGGTGCTTGGGCTGCAGCTCGGTAGCGATGCCAGCTGAGGACAGATCGTGGACTGGGTCCCGCTCGAACGCCAAAGCTGGGTCGTTACAATAAAAAGTGCACTTTTCTTTGTAACGCCCCAGCCCACTGGGCTTCACCTGGGTGTGCCACCAAGCACAGTACGTTACCGGGCTGTAGCCCAAGCACCCCAAAGCCTCTCCGCGCCACTATTTCTCAGCAACGACGCATTGTTGAGGCCGGGTCTTGAACCCGCAACCTCCTTGATAAGGAGTTTTCAAACCACTCCTTATCAAGGAGGTTGCGGGTTCAAGACCCGGCCTCAACAATGCGTCGTTGCTGAGAAATAGTGGCGCGGAGAGGCTTTGGGGTGCTTGGCCTACAGCCCGGTAACGTACTGTGCTTGGTGGCACACCCAGGTGAAGCCCAGTGGGCTGGGGCGTTACACGTAATAAGCGCGGTGGCGTTCTGAGCGTGCAACGAGCGCGGAAGCGCTCTAAGCGCGCAACGAACACGGGGGCATTCTGAGCGCAGAGCGGTCTTAGTGAACGGGGAGGCGTTCTGAGCGCGTAACGAGCGCGGAGCGTTCTGAGTGAACGGGGAGGTGTTCTGAGCGCTTAACGAGCGCGGGGGCGGTCTGAGCACGCAACGAGCACGGAAGCGCTCTGAGCGCGCAACGAACACGGGAGCGTTCTTAGCGCGCTATGAGCGCAGAGAGTTCTGAGTGAATGGGGAGGCGTTCTGAGCGCGCAACGAGCGCAGAAATGCTCTGAGCGCGCAACAAACACGGGAGCGTTCTGAGCGAACGAAGGAATGAGGAGTCACGCTCCCAAAGGGGAATTGGGCTCCGGTCGCACCCGACGAGGGGCGTGACTTCGGCCGGGCCCTCTGCGATCCCCCCTGCGGAAGGGGGGGAGGGGGCTTGGCCTCACCCCGTTGCGGAGAGGGATGTGGCTTGACCGTGCCCCTTGGGGGTGCGGCTTGGCCGCACCCAAAGGGGCGTGCGGCTTGACCGCATCCCACAAGGGGTGCGGATTGGCTGCACCCCCGTGATGGGGAGTGCGGTTAGCCCCCCCCCCCCCCCCCCCCCCCCCCCCCATTATGGGGGGTGCGGTTAGACCGCGCTCTGCCGAGGCGGGGGTGTCGTCTTGGTCGCGCCTGGCGACGCCGTAGCGGATTTCTCCGTTCTCGCGGTCATGGGTTGGACTCTGACCCCACTAACTTCTTTATCTCTTAGTGGAGCTTTCTCTAAACGCACCACATGACTATTATAAATCTATGAATGAACATCATCTTTACGGGTGCACATCAATACAAATTTTTTATTAATGTTATTTTTATTTTGTGCTATAAAACTGTATGACTATAAATATAAAGCCCACAGCTGCTTTTGAGTTAAGTGAAAAAGGTTCTCTTGGGTCCATTATGTTAAAATTTCAGTTGCAAGATAGCACAAACTTTAATATCTCGGAAGAATGATCTACTTGCATTTCACGGAGGTGATAACAAACATAACCGTAGAGCTACCAACGCACGACAGTTTTGCGAGGTATTGGAGTACAAAACAAAACAGCGTTAGCAGCAAAAAAAACAAACCACACGATCTCAAAACCGTAAGCCGAACTGGAACCAAACCGGAACCGCAAAGAACCGGATCGAACCGTTCGCGAATTATTCAGATTCTGGTTTGAATTTTGAAACCGTAAACAATAATGGTCTGGGTGTGATTCCTTCATTTTATTATCCGGACCAGAACCGGAACCGGAACCATAACATAAATTTTTCGAGCGGTTTCAGAATTTTTAGACCCGATCCGGACCGGACCGAAGCAGAACCGAACCGCAATCCGTTTATTATTATTATTCTTTATAATATATATATTTATTCTTAATATATTTTTTTATAATATTACTAATATATATTTATTTCCTGTACAACTATAATAAATATATATTTATAATATTACATCGCTGTCCAAATGTAGTTGTACTCAGTGATGGACCCTACCAACATACAAAGATGATGTTTAGTGGTTGTTATTTAATTTTGTTGATGACTATATTCTCTACTTTGTACATGTTTATGTTTTTCATTCCTCAACTACTTCGGTAAAGTGACTATTTTTGCTAAGCATCAAGTGTTATAATATTACTTGGTGTCCGTCATGCTAATGTCCATCATATAATATTACTCATTTTTTCTATTCAGTGCGCCAAATCAGATATTAGTGCATGCATATCCGTATTAGTTCAATTTTAGTATATTTAGACTTAAGAAATCATAAAATTATTGCTCCAACCATTTGAATTCCAATTTCCTTTTCAAATATTCATTTTAAAGAGATAATGATCAAATTATAGAGTTGTAAAATGATTAAAACTATAATACATAGAACCAATTGGAACCGGACCGAACCGTTAGTGACCGGTTTAGTTTTGGTTCTTGTTGAACCGGAACCGGAACCGTTGACACGATGGTTCCAAAAATAATGTTGGAACCATAACCGGAACCGGAACCGGAACCGGTCAAACCAAATATGGTTTTGGTTCTAATTTGAAGAACCGTTACCTTAGCGGTTCGGTTCACGGTCTTAGTAGAACCGGAACCAAACCGGAACCATGACAGCTCTAACGACAGCAGAACCAATAACCACAACAAGAGTTCGAACAAGGTTCACGACTACACTTCCTGGTGACCTTTCAAACCTAGTGACGCGATCTCATTAAGAGTCCGCAACTCCAGCCTTGGTATCTGCGACCTCAAACGTGATCGCAGCTTTCACTTCTCCTCGCCGCAATAGATAACCGCAGCTTCCAAAGTTCCTGTCCGCAACTACACTGGACAGCAAACTCAATAGATAACTGCAGCTTGCCTGCTATCTCAAGAAAGTAGACCGCAGCCTCACTTCTTTAACCTGCTCGTCGCAGCCCTGCACCGGACAGCAAACTCCCTTAGCAAACTTCCGTCTGACCGCAGCCTACCTGCGATCTCAAAGGAAAGGACTGCAGCCTAGCCGCTGTCACAACTTTCCGCTGAACCAGCAACAAGCTCTGCCACATTCAAATAAAGAGACCGCAGCTTTGAGCTCTGCCACCTTCAAATAAAGAGACCGCAGCACTGTATTCCTTCCACTTTTTTTTCTCTCTGATTATAAAAACAGACAACACTCCTATTTATAACTATCTTTCCAGAACACACAACACCAAAACAAAAACACCCTCGCAGCGAATCCGCCAAGAACACCAACCGGCAAAACCGACCAACCAAAAACCACACCTTGCTCACTTCAAACAAATCAACACTCCCCCTTGAAGTGAGCTCTGGAGACAACGCCGAGAAGAGATCGAAAACGCTCAAATGGCCCATTGTATAGAGCCTTCGTGAAGATGTCTGCTAAGTTGTCCTGGCTCCGCACATGCTCCACAGCGAGAGATCCACCTAGAACCTTTTCCCGAATAAAGTGGTGCTAAATCTCAATGTGCTTTGTTCGCGCGTGACATACTGGATTGGTCACTAATTTCAGGGCACTCTCGTTATCGCCGCGAATCAGGGTATGTCTCTTTATCTCCTCATCAACATCCTTCACCAGTCTCCTCAGCCAGATGCACTCCCGAGCAGCTAGGGATGACGCTTTGTACTCTGCTTCAGTGGTGGAGAGGGAAATCGAGTCTTGTTTCTTACTGCACCAAGAGATAGCAGCATCTCCACACATGAACACGAATCCGGATGTTGATTTCCGATCATCAGCATCACCGGCATAGTCTGCGTCTGTATACCCATGCAGGGTGAAGTTTGATTCTCTTTCATACATTAACCCCATGTCTAGGGTTGTCTTCACATACTTCAAAATTCCCTTTGTTGCCTCCAGATGAGGCATCCGCGATTCCTGCATATATCTACTAACTCGGCCAACAGCAAAGGCAATGTCTGGCCGGGTGATAGTCAGATAAATCAAACTCCCCATCAGGGCCCGAAACACTTTTGGGTCAGGAAGAATCTTCCCCTCATCCTTTCGAGGCTTCAACCCAAACTAAAGCGACACAGAGGCGTTCTTTCCTTCCTTCATGCCAAAACGCTCCACGATCCTCTCAGCATAGGCTTTCTGAGACACAAGCAGACCACTCTCCCTCTTCTCGACCTCCAATCCAAGGAAGTGGTGTAGTTCTCCCAAATCCTTCATTTCGAAACGGATTGATAGCTCCGCCCTCAGCATCGCCACCTCCTCGTCATCATTCCCGGTTATAATCATATCGTCAACATATAGCAGGACCAACACATGCAGATCGTCCCTCTTCTTTACAAACATACTAGAGTCTGAACCAGATGCATCGTAACCGCAGAATTGGAGGTACTCAGCAATCTTCCCGTACCATGCCCTTGGTGCCTGCTTCAACCCGTATAGGGCCTTCTTCAACTTGCATACGTGTTGTGGCAAAGATTCGGACACAAACCCCGGTGTTTGTTCCATGAATATATCTTTGTCGATCTCTCCATATAAAAATGCATTCTTCACGTCTAGCTGCCACAACTTCCAACCACGACATGCTGTTAAAGCGATGACCATCCTTACCAACGTCATTTTTGCGACCGGACTAAAGGTCTCCTCGTAATCTTCGCCGTATTTCTGAGAGAAACCTCGAGCAACAAGCCTTGCCTTATACCGCTCCACTCCTCCGTCAGCCTTCCTCTTTATCTTGTACACCCATTTGCGGGTGACAGACTTTATTCCTTCAATCATGGGAACCAGATCCCAAGTCTCATTCTTCTCCAATGTCGCCATCTCTTCTTTCATGGCATCATTCCACTCCTTTATGCCCACTGCATCCTCAAACCGAGCAGGCTCCCTTTCTTCGAGTGGTCCTGCAAAGAAGCAGGAAACAAGACTCACAAAGTTTCCTTCTTTGTTGCGAGCGGGAGGAACAATAGTTCGCTTCGACCTCCTCAGTTCTTGTCCTTTTTCAATTATCTCAGCAATCTCCTCTACTTCAGTCCCTTGCTCAACGAGCCTCGGAACCGTGCTCCCCCTGCTTCCAGAACATGAAGCTCTTTCTGAGCAAGATAGAGATGAGGCACTTGAAGACATCACAAGTTCCACCCCTGAATTCTCAGCTACTCTTTCTTCTTCGTCTCCTCTTACTTCTCTATCTGACAATGTCACAGGTGAAACTCCATGATAAGAAATCAGTTCATCAAACACCAAATCCCGAGAAACAAAGAACTTGTGAGTGTGCGGATCCATGCACTTTCATCCCTTCTTTCGCTCGTCATATCCAACAAACAAGCACCTCCGTGCTTTTGGCTCCAGCTTGGTCCGCAGCTCGTCTGGAATGTGCACAAAGCAAGTCGCACCAAACACCTTTAGGTGACCCACACTCGGCTTCTCCTTGAACATTAATTCATGTGGAGACACCATCCGATTTGGACTCAGCGGTAATCGGTTGATTACATACGTAGCGCAGGCCATTCCTTCCGCCCATAGGGCTTTAGGAATTCCTTTTGCACACAGCCAGCTCCTGCATGTTTCTGCTAAGTGGCGGATCTTTCTTTCAGCAACACCGTTTTGCTGAGGGGTATAGGCACACGAGAGTTCTTTCCAGATACCAGATTTCCTGCAAAAGGACATGAAAGCGTCAGAGGTAAACTCCCCGCTGTTGTCAGTTCTCAGCTTCTTTACTTGCCGCCTTAACTTCCCTTCAACGAGCTCCTTCCACTCTTGGAATCTCTCAAAGACCTCTGATTTCTCTCTCATGAAATACACCCAAGTGTACCGGGTGTAATCATCCACCAACACCAGCATGTATCTATTTCCCCCATAGGATGGGGTGACACAAGGACCCATCACATCGGCATGGATGCACTCCAACGGAGCTCTGCATCTGGACTCGGAATTTTCAAATGGAAGTCGATGTGACTTTCCAAATTGACATCCCTCACATATGTGGCCATCACCACAGGAAGATAGGCTGGGCAGACCATTCACCAGATGTTTTGTTGCCATAGCCTTTAGTTTGTCCATTCCCACATAGCCCAACCTCTCGTGCCAGATTACTGCACCATCATTTGCCTTCAGCTTGTCAACATAAGCATTCGCAGAAAGAACAAACAAGTCTTTCACCCGTCTCCCAATGTGAGTAATATCTCCATCGATCCCAGACAGGTTCTTCACAAACTTCACCTCTTTTGGTCCAAATAAAACGTGGTATCCCGCATTTACCGCGTTTGTCACAGAGAACAAGTTTTTCTTCATGCCAGGCACATGGTAAACACTTTTCAGGGTGAGAGGTCTCTCCTTGCTTCCTAGCGACACCAACCCTTCCTTCTCTATAGAGTGCACAGTATCATCTGTCGTAATGATAGCATCGTTTCCTCCATACGCCTTGAGGGCAGCGAACTTCGTCACGTCCCCAGTGAGATGATGACCGCAACCAGAATCAACAATCCAATCATCTTCGAAGTTAATCGAAGCTAACGCGTCAACAGATGTTGCGGTCATCTCGGCTAGGAAACAGTTCCCCCACTCCCGACCTCCTTGTGGTCCTTCGTCTCCATGTTCTTCTCGCTTTGGGTACTCCTCCTTTTCAGCGATATGTCCGGCTTTTAAGTTTGATCGACAATGTTTCGCGATGTGACCATACTTACGACAGGCAAAACACAGCGGCCTATTCTGCTCATCATAACGAGGAAGGAAGTTCCTCCTATCTCCTTGAGAGGACGTTGATGGTCCGTCTCCTGAGCTCTTCTTCTGTTTCTCCCACGACTTCTTCTTCCCAGAGAAGAGAGCC
This sequence comes from Dactylorhiza incarnata, assembly GCA_033032865.1. Lineage (NCBI taxonomy): Eukaryota > Viridiplantae > Streptophyta > Magnoliopsida > Asparagales > Orchidaceae > Dactylorhiza > Dactylorhiza incarnata. Next base: position 6,845,195 of record JAWHQI010000072.1, read on the forward strand.
TCACTTTCTCCCTCCATGATGGTCACTCCTGCCATATGCTTTGCCAGACTCTCTTGGGATGATAGAAGATTTTCCAATTCCACAAGGGACGGCTGTACAGCCCAGCCCTGAACAGCGGTTATGAAGGCCACGTATTCTTTCCGTAACCCTCGAATAATGTGCCTCTTCAGTTTTGCCTCGGAGATAGGTTCATCAGGGTCTAATGCAGAAATCTCGCACAGAGGTTCTTCATTTTCAGGAAGAAGGTGGACACAGACATCTCCCCTTGACTTGCTATTTCCAGTTCGTTCTCTAGAAATTGAAGACGCGCGACGTTTCTTTTATTGAACAACCCATCGAGGGATATCCAGATCTGTGATGCAAACTTGCATCCCAGGATATGATCAAACAGCTCCGGTGATATAGATCTCTTCAGGACAAACTCTGCCTTCACATTAGTCTTCCTCCAAGGTCGCACAGCAGGACCATTGTTTGCAGCTGCAACAACCTCCTCCTGCTCAGCCCCGCCAACAACATCCCAAAGGTCCTCTCCTAAGAGATAACTCTCCATGCACGATTTCCACTTCTTATAGTTTGAGTGAGTGAGCATCTCCACGCCAAAACCTCTGCCATAGCCACCTCCTTCCATGACCACAAAGGGCTATCTTGCAACGGAACGAACGCAGTTAGTTCGAACCTCGCTCTGATACCATGTTAAAATTTCAGTTGCAAGATAGCACAAACTTTAATATCTCGGAAGAAAGATCTACTTGCATTTCACGAAGGTGATAACAAACATAACCGTAGAGCTACCAACGCACGACAGTTTTGCGAGGTATTGGAGTACAAAACAAAACAGTGTTAGCAGCAAAAAAAAAAACAAACCACACGATCTCAACTACGACAGCAGAACCAATAACCACAACAAGAGTTCGAACAAGGTTCACGACTACACTTCCTGGTGACCTTTCAAACCTAGTGACGCGATCTCATTAAGAGTCCGCAACTCCAGCCTTGGTATCTGCGACCTCAAACGTGATCGCAGCTTTCACTTCTCCTCGCCGCAATAGATAACTGCAGCTTCCAAAGTTCCTGTCCGCAACTACACTGGACAGCAAACTCAATAGATAACTGCAGCTTGCCTGCGATCTCAAGAAAGTAGACCGCAGCCTCACTTCTTTAACCTGCTCGTTGCAGCCCTGCACCGGACAGCAAACTCCCTTAGCAAATTTCTGTCTGACCGCAGCCTACCTGCGATCTCAAAGGAAAGGACTGCAGCCTAGCCGCTGTCACAACTTTCCGCTGAACCAGCAACAAGATCTGCCACCTTCAAATAAAGAGACCGCAGCTTTGAGCTCTGCCACCTTCAAATAAAGAGACCGCGGCACTGTATTCCTTCCACTTTTTTTCTCTCTGATTATAAAAACAAACAAAACTCCTATTTATAACTATCTTTCCAGAACACACAACACCAAAACAAAAACACCCTCGCAGCGAATCCGCCAAGAACACCAACCGGCAAAATCGACCAACCAAAAACCACACCTTGCTCACTTCAAACAAATCAACACATTAGTCATAGCTTTGTAGATGGCCCAAGTAAAGCTTTGTATCTCTTTTTATTAATGAAATAGATGCGGCCTCCTTTCCACCTTCTTTATTTCTTAAAATGATCTGTGAATAGCAGAATCCTGTCTTTTGGAACTACTAGATGCATCCCAAATTAGTCTGCCAACAGTAGAATCTCATTGTTTGGAATGGCTAAGTGCAGGCCAAAATGGGATTTCCTAGAAAAATGGGATACCCCCTAGGGGCGGGTCCACGCCACTTAGGTGTGCTCGTCTGGGGGTGGCGAGTACTTGATGTGGCTGGGTGCTCGCAACTTACCCCGAACCGGGGGCCAGGCGAGCGCACTAAATTACATCACTACACTCGCCCCCCTTTCAGAATGTTATGCGACTAAACGCTTTTAGGCGACATGGGCTGTGTCGATTTGAGATGTTGAATCATCATGATATCGCCTTGACGTGAGTAGTTTTGGTATCGTTGTATGCACTCGCATAACGACTACAAGTCGAGCTGATCGGCTAGAAGCGAGTCGACTAATCTGGGCTTAGCGCCTCACGATAACGATAATGTCGGCGATAGGCGAGTCTTGCCCTTTCTATCTGCTGGTCTTGATCAATCCACTCCACAGATACGAGGTTGTACATATTCTCATCTCTTTGCGAGTTTGCCTCAAGCTCGGAAAGATTGTTCAACCTCAAACATTTGACGAGTGCATTAATTAGATAGAATTTTTTGGTGGGACCCACTGGGGATTATATATACCCAAGGGGAGGGGGGAGGACATCCAAGGACCTCCCTCCACCTCCCCCCCCCCCCCCTCGCTTCCCATCGGGCAGTCGCTTTCTCGCCATCATGCCTCCCTCCAAAGATATTCTAGCTTATTTCGCCGCCCGTAAGGAAAAGAACGAGGCGGTCTCTTCTGGGCTTATGGCCTTCGTCTCCGAGCTCTCCTCGTGCACACCTCAGAGGTGCGCATAAAAAAGAGTCTCCAAGAAGGCGAGGAGCGAGTCTCTGGGAGGAACGACGACTCCGCCAGGGCTGCAACAATAACCTGGATTCAGTCTGGGTCTCGAGGCATCTGATCAGGTGTGAATCCCCTTATCCCTCTGCTCGCTCAAAATTATCCTTGTAATGTACTGTTATTTCAAAACCACGGGTCTCGCAACCCAACCTCCCCAACATGGAAGACGGCACGGGAAGTCGGGCGGGCGACGAACAGGAGGGCGCGAGCGCTCAGGAGAACCCGGACACTCGCCCCATATTCCTGGCAAGTAACCATCTTTCTTCTCACGCTCGACTCGCGCCTTAGGAGTACATTTAACTGTGGGTTTACTTTCGCAATACCCTCTTTTATTAATCTCGCCTCGACACCCCCGCCACCGAAATCGTCTGCTCGCGACCTCACCCGGGAGATTGCCAGCACAAGTCTCACTCCGGCGAGTAATCCCCCAAACCTCTTCATGGCCCCTGTGATGCAGGGCCCTGACAAGGATATCCCGCGAGTGAGTTCAGGAAAGTCCCTGGTACTCCCCATGTCCAACCCTTTCGGTGGGAAGTCGAGCCTGCCCTCAAGCCTCCACCGCGAGGCCTCTTCTCAATGCCAGGGGAAGGATGTCGAGACCTCGCATGGTGAGTAAATGCAATCGCCCCTCTTTTGTTATCAAGTTCTGGTCTTTTGCTAACCGCTCGCTTCCCTTCTCAGATCCTGACATCTCGATTGCTGATGAGTCGGATGATGCAAGAATCTACTCAACGCCGCCGTCCCCTGAGATGATTGAAGACTATCTGGGCGACCTTTCCACCATTGCCGAGTTGAAAAGCTGCATAGCGGAGGTGCTCCGGAAGCACGGCTTCATGCTTCGCGAGCTCCACAAGGAGAGGGCTAATTTGGTCGAGAATGACCCTTTACCTCGCATCCTCGCCCTGGAGCAGCGAATGGAAGCTCTGGAGGGGGACTGCGCGCTACTCGCGGGGGAGGTGTAGCAGATCGCGGGAGGCTGCATGATGTTGCTGGAGGGCCACCTCAAGCGAATCGAAGACTGTGCGCATCCAGCAACAAGAAGTCGCTGCGGTCCATGAGTACACCATTGCGAGTCGATATCCAAGGGTGCGGACGCGGGGTCGGGGTGTCTGGAGATAGAAACCCCAGTGACTCTGCTCGCACTCACTTATATTTTCTTCTAGAATGATGGAATGTTTCTTTTTCATCTGTTTTAATTGCATCCTGAACGATTTATTCGTTCTACTGTGCTTAACCTCGACTCACTGATACGCGAAAAATGGTATATACGTAAGTGCACGTGTCGATCAAGTAATAAAGAGTGAATAATGATCGTTCTCACAGAAAAGTGTCTATTCTAAGGCTCACAAAAACTAGTTACATCGTTTCGTTAAATTCAAGTGAATCAAATGAGGTTGTTTTGAAAAGTAATAACAACTCTAAATAAAGATTTCTAAAATAAATAATCCAAAATACTTTTAATATCAGTTGGAAAGGAAGTCTTGTATATTTTGATTTCCTATGGCTATTATGATGAATCTTGGAGATAATATTTTATGAAAATGTTCTGTAATTTATCTTGCAATAATTTTAAAGAAGAAATCATCATATCTCGATTCTCGGAAATCTTAATATTCTAAATTCGCCCAGTCATCTCTAACATAGATGGAGTGAAAAATATTTTGAAGTAAAAATCAAGGTTGTTAGTAAGAAGAGGAAATATCTTTCCCCCTTCTTCACTAAATTGAAATTATGAAACACTTACACTTCTCATCTCTCGATTCTCGAAATGCAGTAAAAACATAGAAACTTTAATTAGAAATCTACACCCCTCATCTCTCGAATCTCGCGGTGCAATAATACAGTCTTTCAACTCCTCTCTTGATTCTCGCAGCACAATAAAAGGTAAAAACATAAACCAAAAGTTTCACAACAAGTTCACAATTTAATAGAGACATCTTCAAACATACATAAAACTTAAGCGTAATTCTTCATCACAACAACCATAGTACTCTCTTCATACAAGACTATGAGTGTTTAGTTCATAACTGAGATAGGACTCCGCAAAATTAGAGAGATCTTACAATACATGATCAGAGAAATTTGGATCTTCCCTCTCTAATAGCTGTATCGCCAATATTCCTGCAGTCCAAATCTGCTTTGTTTGATCCCCTCTAGCATCAGATTTCACCCAAAACTCCGATGTCTCTTCAAAATTTGCGTTCATCCTCTATATATAGTCGTTCGCGCCATTTTGGAGTGTCTGAAACGTCCCAATAAATGCCTCTTTTCGATGGTGTAACTGTCAAATCTCGAGAATTTCAAATTTCAGTTTTCGCCGAAATGTTACAATATTTCTTTAAAATGTTGCAACATATTCTTTACTGCCCTTTTTGCCTGCGTCTGGACAGAATAAATATGTTAGTTATAACATATTTTAGATATGTTATAACATATTTCCTGCTGGATTTTTCTTCATAAGGCTGCTCTGTTTTTTTGAAGTAGCAATGTTGCAACAAATTCCTGACTTTGTTAAATGATAATCTATTTATGCCAAATTGAATCCTTTGCATTTCCTACCATAAAAATCATGAAATAAAATAACAAAACTTTTCCAAACCATAAATTGTTCATGTTTGACACATTTTAATTTATATTAATCAATTATATTAATAAAACGGTAGGAAAAACTGGTCAAGATAACTCCTTTTGAGAAGTTATCAATCGCGAGCATTTATGCTTCTTATTCGATATGGCTCGCATACTGGATTTTATTGTTCTTTTCGATTTGTGATGTCTAGTTTTGGGTGATGGGGATGCACATGCTCGCCCCTTATGGGTGATCCAGTGGGACTCGCGGCGTGGGTTGGAGCGAGTGGGTTACGCTGATATTTACCCCCCCCCCCCCCCCCTCCCACCTTTCTTTTACCTACTGCATTAACCACATCCACTATGTAACACCTCCCTTGTAATGGCCATATAATATGGGTCCGGCCGGGACGTCACAACATATAATCGGCACAGCTTTAGTATTATAAAATGATATAAGAATATCTATCAATCTCAAAACACATACCAAACATAGCAGAAACAATGAAACTGATCTCAGAAGCTGTACACACCTACATGGGAGTACTTTGGCCTTAAGGCTTACATAGCGAATGTTCAAATCAACATCCAAACCATACTCCAACAAAACATAATAGCAAATCCTATGCCACCTCGTCGTGCAAGCCAGAACAAAACAAAAGAAACATGAAAACAAGCAGGAGGATGTACACTTCATGAGACTTAAGCCTTTTTGGCTGGCGAGTTGGGTCCAGCTTGCAATTCTTATCCTACAACCATCACAGAAGAAGCGGTATAACAAGGGTCAGTCATGGCTGATCACAAACTACGTAACAACACCCCATCCTCTCGGCCATCCTAGCGGACCCCGATGAACTACATTACCCTGCAAGTCAGCACTTCATATGAAAATGTAAATGAGCATAAACAACGTAGAAACAAACAAGTAAAGGTGTCACAAGCACCATTCATGTTTCTATGTTGAGCAAAATAAGTAAAGGGGTCTATCTATGCAGCATGTATGTAAACCCGGGTTTCACCCAAGGCACTTTATAACATGTATGATTCTAACACACCACACATCATCACAACATCGCAGCACATCAACTTCATGAGTAATCACATTTACCCAATGAGTACTCTCATTTCCCCAACGGTACAATAACATGGGTACTCACATTTCCCCAATGAGTACTCTCATTTCCCCAACGACACAACAACATGGGTACTCTCATTTCCCCCAATGGCACAATAACATAGGTACTCATATTTCCCCAAGCATTAATCACTCACATTTTTTTCTGCCCTTGGCCAACATTCGTTCTTACACGAAAATAAGGGCATCGCAATGGCGTCTTCGCCGCAATCGGATTTCTAACAAAATACTTAATATGCACGTCAAGCAACGTCACTGAATCAGACCACCGATCACGATTTCGGCTTCACCCACAATGCCTGATCCACTAATAGAGCGGATCACCCACAATGCTTGAACCAAGACAACCTAGATCCCTCTCACTTGAGAGATTCGAAGCCATGAATTTCAAGAAAAGAAGGTAATCAGAAAAGATGCCATGAACGCATCCTAAGAACGGGAGGAAGACAGTTGTTACCTTGTTCAATCCCCTCCTTGCCATGGAGATCTTAAATAGCACAGATGGAAATATCTGCCTTCAAGCACTCTCCACAAAAACGATCTCGGATTGACGAACGGAGCTCTGAAGCTTTAGCAATGGCGGATCTAGGTCGTCCTCCTCCTCTGAACACTCACGCTCGACTTAGCCGCAAACGTCACGAGTGATTTTAGAATGAGAGGGGATAACTCCTCTGCCCTATTTAGGGTTCACGAGCGCAACAATCAAAGCCATCAGATCAAGTTCTAAGAAGATTGGATGCCCAAAAATTGCTAATTTATGGATCTGGTTCCATCAACTACCGCGCGGAGGTAGCAGCTATCGCCCTACGATAACTCCAGAGCTAAAACATTCTCTGCCTCATGTCGTCTTGAGCAGCACGCTTCTCGACGACATGACACCCAACTAGCCAATACACCTATCACCGCCGGTATCGTTATCGCTCGGCGTTAGCTTCTCAGCGACAAACCGATCAGCAACTCTTCTCGACGGCAAGGGCATGTCGTTTAAATGGCTACCGCGTGGCGGTAGATATTACTGTGCGGTGGTAAATATTACCGCGTCGCGGTATCTCTAAACGATACTATCTCGACGATAGGACTCTCTCGATGACATACTCTATGTCATCGAGACAATGCAAAAAGGGCTACCATCGGCGGTACTTACTACTGCTCACGTTAGCTTCCTGCTACCTCTTTCTTTGGCATTTCCAGTATTCCAAACACAAGAAAATATTGGGGTGCTACACCATATCCATTACCTTCTTCCTCATTGCACTCACAACTCCCACTAGCTCATCCTTCTCGTAATGGCTGACGACGTCGAATCTTTAGATGGGCGTGGGAATTGCGTGCAGAACTTCTCCGACCACTACTTCCGTGAAGGGAAGGTGCCGGAGGAGGATCTTCTTTCCTTCGAGGACACTCTCCTACTGACTGGGTATACTGCTCGCTGTCTATAGAAAGGTGAGGCCATCAATACCTTCCATACGGATGAGCTCGCCTTCCCCCTCTCTCATTTTGACGTCGGGCTTCTCCTACCCTTATGGCCTGAGGTAAAGCAGTTCCATGAATATTTTGGGGCGGTGCCCGCGCAGATCAACACGAACGCGATCGTCATGCTAGTCGCATTCACATGCTATCTGCGATACGAGAGGATCGAATTCAACCTTATGGTCTTCCGCAAGCTGTTCATCTACTGAGCGACCCCAGACGAGTCGCCTATTTATCAGGTTTGCAACTAAAGGTCCGTGAGACCTCCAACAAGGTCCACCATTGGAACGACATATTCCTCTTCACCAAGGGGAACTTCGTCAACATCATGTACTCGTTGGTCCAAAAAGGTGAATCAGTCTACCGCGCCCATGACATGGACAACGAGGTGGCTAAGATCTATAAGTTATTCATCGGGATGAACTTTGAGGTCGTCTACTTACGGAGGCACCTCGACTCGCTCCCCCATGTGCTGCCGGGGGGGGAAGATATGCTTCAACTCGTTTAACTTCGTTATTTCTTTTACTCGCCCTCTTTAAAGGCATTAACTTATGCTTTTAATTTTCGTTGCAGGCGAGCGCCAGATCCCACTGAACCTGCCATATGCGGGTGCATGGGGCGAAGCCACCCCCCCCCCAGCTCGACCTCGCAAAGACTATCGTGGTTGCCATCACCGGTGACCTGGGCGAGTTCGCACCCAGCAGCGCCCCCCCCCCCCCAGCTCGACCTCGCAAAGACTGTCGTGGTTGCCATCACCGGTGACCTGGGCGAGTTCGCACCCAGCAGCGGCAATGGCAAGAGGATCCTGGTGTACCTTGACCCCCCCCCCCCCCCCCCCCCCCCCCCCCGCCGACTCGCTGAAGAAGCAAAAGAAAAATGTGGCAAAGATGAAGAAGGTTGCCACGCCGAGTGACCCAGAGCCCTCGGCCAGGAATGTTGCAGAGGTGAGCGAGGCGGAGATGCCGGACTCGCGCCCTAACTTTGGTTTGGGGCAGAGGCCCCTAGATAGCGTGGGAGACTCTCTGCTCGCCTAGGAAGACAAGGCGAACAGGATCTCTATCTCCTCCTTCCTTCCCTCCTGGGCTGAACGCATCCAATCCGACAAGGACGTCTATGCCCTTACCTACATGTTGTATGGGAGGTAGGATATGGCCGCCTACGAGAAAGAGACCATGTGAGATCTCGCATATGAGATCTCGCAGGCCCACTTGCGCACCGATGAACTCTCTCATATGGCATCGTATCGCGGCCTGAGCTTCAGCAAGAAGTATTTAGCCACTGAGGCCAAGAGAAAGTTGGTCGAGGAGCGAGCCGAAGAACTCGAGATGCGTCTTGGAGTCACCGAGAAGCTCCCCGTGAAGGTCTCCAGTCGCGTGGTAAGTTCTATTCCCGTAAAATGATTTTGATTTCTTTTCCGTTCAGCCTTCTCATGTGAGTTCATCATAGGATGCCAAGACGGCGGCCCAAATGATGTCGCAGATCGACGAGCTATAGGTGGAGGTGGAGGGCCTCAAGGCGAAGGGGTAAGTAGCGGAGTGGGGCGAGTCCACCTCCAAGGGAGCGAAGTTGCTACAGTTCATGTCGCGCGTGGTCGAAGCCACTCGCAGGACCTTGGTTGTCAAGTCCACCGAGAACACTCTCGTGATGTTGCACAACCTCGGCGCTTTGCAGGTGGGGTGATAGGATGTTACTGTCAAGATGCTCGTCCCACGGTTCTACCTCCCCGAGCCCGGAGAGTTCGCCCTTCGATGAACATGACTACTCGCCTGCTAGCGTTGAAGAGGCGAGCCAGGCAAGTCTCCTTAGGACCCGCCAATCACTTAGCTTAGGAATTTTTAATGCTTTTCTTTTTGTTGTGTAAGGGTGAGGCCCAAGAAATTTGTAAATATTTTTGATAAATTATATATGTTAAATTTTCTAAGTCTTTCGCTCTTGCATCTTTTCTCTTTTTGGAGAGCGACTCGCCTTAGTCTCTTGGACTCGCCGAGCACCGGCCTTAGATGCTAGGTAATTTGTCGAGATGTTGGACTCGCCCCTACAAAACTTGCGAGACTTAGGTTTTGCGGACCCCTTGCGCTCGCAATTTTTCGACAAAAAGACTTGTTTTCGAAATAGTTTGACACTCGAGATTCTGCGGGTGCGCTTAGTCTGAGACCCACGAGATGTCTGCGAGACCCATGTAGTCGCTCCGCTTACAAGGTGTTAACGTTATCAAGATTTCGACATTAATCGTACCCCTCGACCCGCCAACCACTTAGTTCGGGTATTGGTGCTCGCACTCATGTGGAGAGATAGTATTATTTCCTTCCCACGGTTGTCGCGGGCTTCGTACTTTGCGACACCACCGCAACCTAGAGTGGCGAGTGGAAAGCGCATGTGGTCAGGGGGAGACCGACTATGCTCGCACCATGTACTTATTTTAACTCAGGTTACCATGATGCCTTTTATTTTGCCGCTTTCTCTCGTTCACGCATCCACTGTTGTGTTAACGGTCCACTTCGAGAGCCTCTCAATTATTTTTCCTTTCTCCCACCAAATCTACTCTTTTCTCCTGTCACCCGAGTGATCAACCTGCCCTGTCGGCTTGTGAGAGCCCGGTTAGTGGAATCTACTCAAGGGCTTCTTACCAAAACAACTTTTTTTCCAACCTGCCACCAGAGTGATCGACCTGCCCTACCAGCTTGTGAGAGCCCATTTAACGAAATCTACTTAGGGGCTTTTTTCCAAGACAACCTTTTTTCTAACCTGTCACCTGAGTGATCAACCTGCCCTGTCGGTTTGTGAGAGCCCAGTCAGCGGAATTTACTCATGGACTTGTAACCAAAAAAAATTCCAACCTGCCACCCATGTGATCGACCTGCACTACCGGCTCATGAGAGCTCAGTCAGCAGAATCTACTCAGGTATTTTAACCAAAATAACCATTTTTCCAACCTGTCACCCGAGTGATCGACCTGCCCAATCGGCTTATGATAGCCCAGTCAGCTGAATCTACTCAGGGGCTTTTAACTACAATAATATTTTTCCAACCTGCCACCCGAGTAATCGACCTGCCCTGCCGGTTTTTGAGAGTCAACGGAATCTACTTAGGGGCTTTTAACCAAATCAACTTTTTCCAACCTGCCACCCGAGTGATCGACCTGTCATGCCGGCTTGTGAGAGTTTGGTCAGCGAAATCTACTCAGAGGCTTCTTTCCAAGATAACCTTTTTTTCAATCTGCCACCTGAGTGATCGACCTGCCCTGACAACATGTGAGAGCCCGGTTAGCGGAATCTACTACGGGGAATTTAACCAAAACAATTTTTTTCCAACCTGCCACCCGAGTGATCGACCTGCCCTGACGACATGTGAGATCCTGGTCAACGAAATCTACTCAAGGGATTTTAACCAAAACAATTTTTTTCTTCCAACCTGCCACCCGAGTGATCGACATGGCATATCGACTTGTAAGAGTCCGGTCAGCGGAATCTACTCAAAGACTTCTTTCCAAGATAACTTTTTTTTCAAACTGCCACATGTTGACGCCAGGAAAATCCTGACCTCAAGATTCATACCGATGCAGTCGGAGGCTACTCGCCCAGCAGTCGACGAGATGACTTGGCTGGCAACGACGACGAAGCTAGAAGAGCAACAAACAAGACCCCAGGTGCTGCGGCAGGGAGGTCCCACCACGTACCCAGAAGCTCAAGAGAGTCTTCCCCTCCGAAACCAAAGTGGTCGAGCTTGGTACAGGGAAGGCAGGTACCAATCCAAGTACCCCTGGGGTCCTATTTATAGGAAAACCAAAGGGTAGGGGGGCTTTTTATAGCCCAGCCCCCAACCCGGTGACTATGGGTTACTCGGCGAGTACCATGCCATAGTCGCCCATCTGGCGAGTATCGGGTGCTGCTCGCACACGCCGGGCCAATACTCGCCCAGGGCTTCTGCTGCTTCCTGCGCGCGATGAGCTCCTCTGGTTAATACTCGCCTACCTGGCGAGTATCGCCTGTATACTCGCCAGGGTCTCTTCTACTACTGCCTTGGACTGCTGGTCTCTGTGTTGACCCTTTGACCTTTGACTCCTGTCTACGTGGCCTTGAGTGGGTCCACCCTCGGAGAATGAGGGTTGTACGCAATCCCCGCTCTTTGCGAGTAACGTAGTTGCTCGGAAAGAATCATCCAACCTTCATTCGACGAGATTCCCTACTGGCGATTATTGGCTTATACTCGCCATCTTGCTGGCCGACGCTCGAACTCTATAAATAGAGGGGCAGGGGTCTCTGGTGGCACGTCTTTTCTGAACTCGCTCAAGATGGCGCGCGACTATGCTGCAGAGGCTAAGGTGGCCATGGCTGGTCTTGTGGGCCTGTTCGACGGTCCCTCTCTCCCTCCACGCCTAGGTCCCGAGGTTGAGGACTTCCTCGCTTCTAAGAAGAGGAAGAGGCTGGCGAAGAAGAAGAAGAAGGGGAAGAAGAAGGCCGCTGAAGAGGAGGTCGGCGCCCCTTTGGGCGACCAACATCAGCAGCTGCTGGACGAGTTGGGGCTTTCTAATGAGGGCAACTGGCCGGCCGCCGATCTTCCTGCTCCAAATATCGCCGAGGTGGCGAGCATGCATGGGACCTCGACCTAGAATCAATCGGAGAATCTCGCTCCTGCGCGTGGTGGAGAGTTACCTACTCGCCACCTCGTTGATTAGTCTCAACTTGGTTTGTAACGCTAAATTCCTCTTCTATGCTCGCAGATTCGTCTGACATCGGTGCTCAGGAGGAGCCTCTGGCTGTACCTCCTCTGAGATCGTCGCCCATGATCCCTCCTAGGGGTGGTGGGCGTTCGACGCGAATTCTCCACAGCTCTTTGCTGGAGAAGAGGCCGATGAGCGAGCAACGGGCTCCTCTGGCGGGCAGCGTGCTTCCACCACCACCGCCTCTTCAATCTTTGGGGCTGGCGAGCGGCTCGCAGCTGCCCGCGGGTGGGCTTCCGCCACCTCCTCCTTTTCCTCCTTATGCCACTACTCAGGGCGAGCAGCGCCCTTCGACTTCTACCGCTCCCTCAACTCACCAGGGCGAATCCTCGCGCCGTGGCGGGACTGAGGGCCCTTCGGGCTTCTTTTCTCCGAGGGAGGGAAGGCGACCATCTGATAGTCGCGGTCGAGGGAACGCGCCTCCTAGCCAGGGTCAGGCCGCTGGGTCCCATCCTGCTCGGCGAGGCGATCACCATCACAGCGCGTCTCCTCAGTGAGGAAGTGGCTCTCCTCGCCATCACTCTCGCAGTCCTCGGCTAGGTACTTGGTCGTTGTCTTTGATAGTCGCCACTGCCTTCACTCCGTTCCTTTCATTTTGTCAAAGTTCTGATACTTTTACCTTTTTTGCAGCTCGCACTCGTACTCCTATAGGAGCCATGATCGACGCCGTCGGGCTTCCTTCTCGCGAGTACCAGGAGAGGGCTACTCGCGCGATCCTGGATTTGGAGGCGAAGTTAGAGCGCCTGGCGGTCAGTGAGCCTCATCGCCGCCTGACTGATATGGAGTCGCGGGTTGAGCGCCTGGCGAGCATTGACGCTCATCGTCGCTTGACCGAGTTGGAGGTGCGAGTATCACGGCTGGAAGAGTTTGATACTCTCCTGGCTGGTGCAGAATCTCGCCTTCATACTGTCAGCGACTTGGAGCGTCGAGTTGCGAGGCTCGAACATCGCCAGCAGCTGCACCATGACGAGATGGTGGGGATGCGCGTGAGCATGGGCTCGGTTGGTCGGCTGGCGAGGATTGGAGACCAGCTGCGGCAGGGCGAGGATGCGATGTCCGTATCCTCCGAGCATTTTAAGCGAGCTCGCAGCTTGGGTTGGGTCGGGCGACATCCTCAGCCTTCGGATCCTCAGGCGAATCTCCAGGCGCCTCCCTAGATGTTGTCTTCTCTTTCCCTTCTTCTTTCTATGCTATGTCGCCATTGGCGATTATTCCTGTAATTCTGAACATTTGACTTTCATCTGATGTAATATTTTTTCGGCGAGTATTGGAAACTCGCCTTTTATTACTTGCTTTGCTTTGTTTTTCTGTGATGGTTTCTTGTCAGTTGTGTTTTCTATCTTCTTTAATTTTGGCGAGTTGTGTCTGAATGTCGCATGTACCTGGCGAGCTTCTTTCATGCTTCTTCTTGCAGGTATTCGAACTCTGGAAGTCGGCACTTTTCTGACGCGCGCTGCTGAGTTGGCGACCTTATCTTAATACTCGCCACCCCCTTATTCCTAATCGCGCCGTCGTGCTCGATAAGCCAAGCTACCCGACTACTATAAATAGGGGGGTGGGTGAGTATTTATTACGCTTTCAGCGATCTTCTAGCTCACACGCGAGTATCCTCCATCCTCCTCTCCTCTTCTCGCATTCTTCGATACTCGCCCTTCTTTCCTTCTTTCCTCCAAGATGACTGACGAGGCGACCATCCGGCGTGCCAATCACGCCAAGAACTTTGTGGCGACCACCTTCAAGAAGTCCATCACGACCGAGAAGGACTTGGAGATTTTCTCGGCGAAGTACATCCCGCCAGGGTTTGTCGCTCGACTTCCTCGCCAGGGCGAGCGACTAAACACTGTCTTGACCACCGAGCGGGTGTTTCCTACGCGCCACTTTGAGGTGGGCTTGCGACTACCACTGTGGACGGAGTTCAGCCAGATACTTCGTTAGTTTGGGATAGTCCCTGCCCAGATCAATCCCAATGGAGTGGCGATGATCGTGGGGTTCCTCTGTTATCTGCGCGACCAGGGGATCGCCTTCGATATTTTCGTCTTCAGGCGGGTATTCAACTTCATGGCGACAGGCGAGGGCGTCGTCTTCCTGTGCAGCCATGTCTGCACGCTGGTCGGCACGGCGAAGAAGAATCATCGCTGGGGAGAGAGACTAGTCATCATCAATGGCGACTTCCAAGCCATTCCCGACAGGTCCTTCCAGCCGCCGGAGAGCGCCTTCAGGGCTTCTCTCCTGAGTGAGGGTGGCGAGAAACTGCTCGAATCCTTCAAGAATCGCCGTCTTGACATGGTGTTCTGGAGGAGGCGAATAGATGAACTCGCTGAGGTGTTCCCGGGCAAAGGTAACCTACCGCACGAGTATTTGTTATACTCGCTCTTCATCTTCAATCTGGCGACTAACTGGAGATGTCTTTCTTTTTGTTGCAGCAGTCCACGTTCTTCCACGTGAGCTTCTCCCCGTGGCGTTGAAGGCGGCGGCTTCCACACAGGGAGGTGAGGGGACTTCTGCTCGCGGGGATGGGGTCTACTCGCCCATCGATTTGTCGCCAGGAGGCGACGAGCCCTTGATCGTCGGCGACGGTTCCGGGCCTTCCAAGAAGCGGAAGAAGAAGGAGGTCGCTCATAGGGACCTCGGCAAGAAGGCGGACGCTTCTGAGGCTGGCGAGCCTTATGCCCACCCGAATTTCAACCTCGGCGGGCGTAGCGAGGATGCCTATGGTCGCCCCTTGGTGGCCTGGTCGGAGAGCGCCCACGTGGTGTCTTTAAGCTCCAACCTCTCGCCCTGGTCGGAGGACTGGGAGGACAAGTGTAACACCCTCCCTGTTACATAGCATATAACAGTAGGTTCGGCCGGGACCCCACGCCATATGAAATGAACGGAAGAGAGCGGTACGAAAATTAGCATTTAACAATTAAAGATATAACTATCTCAGCACAGAGTCGCATAACGGAAGCATATAAATTCATTTATAAACCAGTGTACACATTGTCCACAATAGTTATTAGGAATGAACGACATAACAAGTTCTTTACAATGTTTGTTTACATAATATAGGTGGCTTCCAGACATCGGCACGCAGGCCGGCCACACATGAACAAAAGTATACAAAATCTTTGACCTTCAAGGGCCAGCACAGCACCGCAGCAGGGTTTTTAGCTCGTTATCTCCCGCTAGTCTCACTGGGACCTGTATAAGCAAATCCACCAAGTGGTGGGAAAACAAGTAACCGGTCAGCTTTAGCTGACCAAGATTTATAACGACCCCACCCCAAACTCGGGGCGGCGGTGCTCCTTCCCTGCAAGTAAGAGTCAGCAGCATATATATATATATATATATATATATATATATATATATATATATCCACAACCAATACCAACAGAGGCATACCAAGCCACCCGCTTCGTGCTCTCAAGGCACACTTTGGCATACTCCCTGAGTTACGCCCTCACGCTAAGTCCTATTTCAACTTAGACAAGCAATTTGAGCTAGTCCGTACACACGAAGTTACGGCACTCTTCCATAGCCCGGTGCACCGAGGGGCGACCTCTTCACCACCACTATGGGAGGGTTCGGATCAGCTAGGACTGTGCTCAAATACTGCGATTCAACTATGCACGATACGGGTAAGCTTCACCTAATACTCATCACTTAAAGCTGGGCTTTGCAAATTCCACAGCTTCTCCTGCTACAAATCTAGTCCCCAGGACTTTTGGTAGCACGGAAACACACAATCTGTGTACTGGGCGCTACCGCCGGCGCTAACGCTAGCGCCCGGCGCTAGCAACAGAACCAAGGTCTGCCCGGCACTGGTAACAGAAGTCAGTTCTGCCACCTCTGGGAAAACACCTCCAGATAACAACACTATTAGCTCACCTGGAGCTACCGCCGGCGCTATCGCTAGCGCCCGGCGCTAGTAACAGAACCCAGTTCTGCTACCAAACTTCGGGTATTGCCTGGGAAACACCTCCAGGATAATTTGCTGTACAAAACAGTACAGAAGACCCGAACCACAGCATATACATGGAGTCTTCTCCACGCGATACATATCACCAATCCGGCTCGAACTATCCAGATGGGCTTCACACAGCATGCATATGCCCGTACTTCCATTCCGAACTCTATATGCAATTTGTGGGGGGGATAACTTCATCCCACCGGAAGATCCAATCTACTAATTAGTAGAAGTCTTCCAAAACATGGAAATCAAAGGACACACATGTCCAAAGGCTAGGGAGGAGATTCGTTGCCCTAGTTGGTCGTTTCGGTGCCATAGAACTAAGAGGGTGTTGGCTGGAATCCGCAAGGGTACACGCACGTAGATGCTTCTTCACTAAACTCCCTCCTGGAACGACGAAGGTTCACCTCCAACTGATCTCCTTCCCAGCACTCAGCCCACTACTCTCAAATGCAGAGGTTTACAGAGAAAATGAGAAAAAGAGTCGAGATTTGGGGGTATATCTGATTTTGCCGCTACCGCCGGCGCTAGTGACTAGCGTTGGCGCTAGCGACAGAGTCGGTACCGCTTAAGGACCACTATCGTCGGCGCTAGCCCTAGCGCCTGGCGCTATCGATATCTCGTCGTCTCGACGCCTCGACGTCTCGACGTCTCGACGTCTCGACGCCTCGACGTCTCGACGCCTCGACGTCTCGACGGGTGCGCTATCGCCGGCGCTGGCGCTAGCTCCTTAGCTTCAGGACACCTCTAAACTCTTTGCACTTAGAACATGTGGTCTTACAATTCTTCCCCTCTTAAAAGAATTTCGTCCCGAAATTTTTACAGTGCAAATAACATAAATAATTCGGGGAACAATTCGTACCTTAACGGAACAATTCGGGGAACTCATCATGCATGGTTTGATCACGCTCCCATGAAAGCTCCTCACGACCGCAATTGTTCCAGCGGACCTTGACCATCTTGATCAGTTTATTCCGTAACTGCTTAACATCTGTGTCTTCGATGCATATAGGCGCAACTTTCGCCTTTATCCCCTCATCGACTGGCACTTGATTTGTCACAAGCACTTGGTTAGGCTCTGGCACTGCCTTCCTTAGCACAGATATGTGAAACACATCATGTAAGCCGCTCAACTTTGTCGAAAGAGCGAGCCGATAGGCAGCTTCACCAACACGCTCCAGAATTTCAAACGGCCCAAGGTACCTCGGACTCAGCTTTTTCAAGCGCCGAATCCTGGACACACCCTTGAAAGGTTTGATCTTTAGGTAAACCCAGTCGCCCACGGCGAACTCGACGTTTCTGTGCTTGGCATTGTAGTACTTTGCCTGCCTATCTTGCGCAATCAACAATCTATCCCGGATTGTTTGAATCGCCGCATTTGCCTCTTCGACTTCCTTTCTCTTAAACAGCTTCGTTTCACCTGTCTCCGCCCAAGATAAGAGAGTGCGACAAGCTCTACCATAGAGGGACTTGAAGGGTGTCATCATTATACTTTCCTGATAGCTGTTATTATAAGCGAAATCATTATACTTTCGATCATGTAGAGATGATCTTCCCACTTTTTACCGAAATCCAGGACGCACATTCGGAGCATATCCTCCAGAGTTCTGTTCGTACGTTCAGTCTGTCCATCCGTCTGAGGGTGGAAGGCAGTGCTAAACTTCAGCTTTGTACCTAACAACTGGTGGATTAGCCTCCAATCTTTCGAAGTAAAGTGCCCATCTCGGTCACTGACGATGCTACGGGGCACACCGTGCAATCGTACAATGCTATCCACATAAAGTTTTGCTAACTTTTCTACTGAATCATCCCGCCAGTTTGGAAGAAAGTGGGCTACCTTCGTTAATCGATCCACGATCACCCATACGGCATCATTCCCACTCTCGATCTCGGCAAACCATGCACGAAATCCATCGAAATGTCATTAAATTTCCATTACGGTACAGGCAACGACTTCAGGAAACCTCCAGGTTTCTGACATTCCACCTTGACAAGTGCGCAAGTTTTGCATTTTGCCACATATAAGGCGATGTCTTTCTTCAGTCCTGGCCACCAAAACAGTTTTTTCATGTCTTGGTACATCTTTGTGCTCCCTGGGTGAATTGAGTACTTTGTAAAGTGTGCTTCGTACATCAATTCTTCCCGTAACTTACCCACGTTTGGGACGCACAACCGACCGTCTCTCCACATTAGACCATCGTCTAAGACAAACTCTGCAGCAGTCCCAACTTCAGACTCTGCCAAATAGCGTTGCATGCTCGAATCAAGCTCCAGGGCTTGTCGTATTCTATCTGCAAGGTCATATTGCACCTCCGTCCAGTTTAAGCACGCACTTGCACTAGAACTCCTCTCCACACAGGAGATCTCTAAGGCTTCCAAGTCACTGGTCAGACATGGATCATACATCTGAATCCAATTGGCCTGCGCAGAAGACCTCCGACTCAAAGCATCCGCGACTACATTTCCCTTCCCGGGAGTATAGTGTATCTCGAAAGTGTAGTCCCCCAGGAACTCCATCCACCTTCGTTGTCGCATGTTGAGCTCCTTCTGATTTAGCAGATACTTAAGGCTCTTATGGTCTGTAAAGATGTCAACCTTCACACCATATAAATAGTGCCGCCACAACTTTAGAGCGAAGATCACGGCCGCCAATTCCAAGTCGTGGACCGGATAATTCTGCTCATGCACTTTCAACTGACGAGAGTCATAAGCGATCACTTGACCATGCTGAAGAAGTACGCAGCCTAAGCCGCTCCCTGACGCATCACTGTAAATTTCATAGCCTTCCGTACCATATGGCAAACACAGAATTGGTGCTGTGGTCAGACGCCTCTTCAGTTCCTCAAAAGCCCGTGCACACTCCGGTGACCAAATGAACTTCTGATCCTTCCTCGTCAAGGTGGTGAGAGGTAGAGCGATCCGCAAAAAGTTCTCCATGAAGCGCCGATAGTAGCCAGCAAGTCCAAGGAAACTCCTAACTTCCGCTACTGTCGCCAAAACGGGCCACTTTTGGATTGCATCGATCTTTGCCGGATCCACCGCGATACCCTCGCCACTAACAACATGACCAAGGAAATCTACTGAAGCTAGCCAAAACTCGCACTTGGAGAACTTGGCATACAGCTGACTCCGTCGCAGGGTCTCCAGAACTTCGCGCAAATGAATTGCGTGTTCTTCTTCAGACTGAGAGTACACCAAGACATCGTCAATGAAGACAATGACAAACCGATCAAGGTACTCTCGAAAGGTCATATTCATCAGATCCATAAATACTGACGGTGCATTCATCAATCCAAACGGCATCACTGTAAACTCGTAGTGTCCGTAGCAAGTACTGAATGCTGTCTTAGGGATATCACAATCCCAAATTCGTAACTGGTAATAGCCGGACTTGAGATTCAACTTTGAATACACAGTTGACCCCACTAGCTGATCAAATAAGTCATCGATTCGAAGAATCAGATACTTGTTCTTCTCGGTCAGCTTGTTCAGTTCACGGTAGTCGATGCATAGACGCAGGCTTCCGTCCTTCTTCTTCACAAAAAGGACTGGAGCACCCCAAGGGGATGTACTTGGGCACCTTGCTCTAGCAACTCCTATAATTGAACTTTCAACTCCGTCATCTCCTTTAGCGCAATACGGTACGGAGAGCGTGACACAGGCTTGGCACCTGGTACCAGCTCTATAGTGAGGTCAATTTCTCGCTGAGGTGGTGCCCCAGGAAGATCTTTTGGAAACACATCTGGATACTCTGAAATCACAGGAACATCACTCAAACTGGGTTGAGGCTTTGCAGCCCCCACTAGCACAACACATAACTCTGCGCCTTGCGAACCTCCTTGACCACTTGTACAGCAGACATCAGTGTCTTGCTCGATCCACGCAAACCAGCAAATATAGTCGCACGTTCGGTATTCCGCCCCAGTGTGACCTCCTTAGTTGTGCAATCAATGTAGGCATGCTGCGCTGACAGCCAGTCCATACCAAAGATTACATCGAACTCCGAAAGCGGGAGTATCAGTGCTTCCAAATCAAAGTCTTGACTCTATATTCGTACCTTTATCACACAACCTCGATCCGCGCGCATCGAACACTCATTGGGTAGCATCACATCTAATCGTTCCTGTCTAAATGACGAAGGCACTCCAAGTTGCTGTATGAAGGCCTCCGATAGAAAGGAATGTGAAGCACCCGTGTCAAATAGTGCTCTCGCCGGATAATTAAAGATCAGGACAAAGCCTAGTACATTAATGGTTAACAAGCAATGCATAAGGTATGAAGAACAAAAAGCAATAAAAACTATATACTATCGCATACCTGTCACCACATCGCTCTGTTTGATGGCCTCCTGTTGGCCAAGGTTGTATACTCTAGGCTGGGCTGGAGCAGCGTGGGATGCGGTTGACTCTGTCGTCTTCCCTTTCTCTGCTGCATAGGCCGCAACTATCTTCTTCCCACTATGACAGTCATGAGCAATATGTCCCGGCTTGCCGCAGTTGTAACAGATGATTGGGCGATGCCCAGTCACTCCCGATGCTGAAGATTGAGCTGACCCAGACGGTCGCGCTCCTTTCTTCCATTTGCCTCGTCCCGACTTTGCCGAGCTCGCTACTTTGAACTCTGGCTTGACTACTGCTAGCTCCTTCCTGCTTTGGGACCATTTCATATCTTTCTCTAAAGAACGAGCCGAGTTGACCAGGGTCATAAACCCCTGCGTCATTGGCCACGACAGAAGGAACCGCAACTCTTCTCGCAAGCCTTCGTAAAACTGATTTGTCTTATGAGCTTCATCCGCAAACGTCACGCCTGCATAGCGCCCCAACCGTGTAAACTCATGTAGACAATCGTCGATCATTCGATCACCCTGAGTCAGACGGTTGAACTGATTTTCCATCTCTATCTGTTGGGCCGGTGGAAGATACCGCGCCAAGAACAGTCTGGAAAACTCATCAAAGGAGATATTTGTCAGCTGCCTTCCCGCTAGCTGATGTAAATCCAACTCATCCCACCACAGCTGCGCCTCCCCATCCAATAGGAAGGTTGCCAATGTAACTTTTTGCCCTTCCTCTGTATCTGTGGCCTTCAAGGTTTTGCGCACCCTTGACAGTCAATCCTCCGCTTGCGTCGGGGTTCCTGCCCCCGTGAACGTGGGAGGGTGGAAACTCAAAAAATATTGAAGCTATTGATCTGGAGCTCTTCGTGCCCTCAACGGCACTGGCCTTTCCACCGCAGGTTCGGCTGCTGGAGCCTGCACTGGAGCCGCTCCCGGAATAGGAGGCTGTCCAAGGACATGCCCTCCTGGTTGCACCGTGAACATCGCAAATACTACCTCAGTGATCATCCTTATAGTTTCAGCCGAAGGAGGAGTCGGCACCGAAGTTGGTGCACTACTTGCAGTCGAATGAGGGGGTCGAGAAGGCCCCGCTCCACTCCCAGCCGCCTAAACATGTGCACAAAATACAATTAGCGACTAGGAGAAGGCATGAATCAACAAAGGAACACAGAAGTTCCATCCGAATGCTACACATATACATGTAATTCATTCCTAAAGTGGACAATTACTGGTTATTTACATGAGTCAAAGGCGACGCACACACGTGCTCACCATCCCGTAAAAGAATTCGACCACGAATTCAGACGGAAAGGGATCGAAACTCGTAGCTGATACCAATTTGTAACACCCTCCCTGTTACATAGCATATAACAGTAGGTCCGGCCGGGACCCCACGCATATGAAATGAACGGAAGAGAGCGGTACGAAAATTAGCATTTAACAGTTAAAGATATAACTATCTCAGCACAGATTCGCATAACGGAAGCATATACTTTCATTTATAAACCAGTGTACGCATTGTCCACAATAGTTATTAGGAATGAACGACAAAACAAGTTCTTTACAATGTTTGTTTACATAATATAGGTGGCTTCCAGACATCGGCACGCAGGCCGGCCACACATGAACAAAAGTAAACAAAAGCTTTGGCCTTCAAGGGCCAGCACAGCACCGCAGCAGGGGCTTCAGCCCACTATCTCCCGCTAGTCTCACCGGGACCTGTATAAGCAAATCCACCAAGTGGTGGGAAAACAAGTAACCGGTCAGCTTTAGCTGACCAAGATTTATAACGACCAAACCCCAAACTCGGGGCGGCGGTGCTCCTTCCCTGCAAGTAAGAGTCAGCAGCATATATATATCCGCAACCAACACCAACGGAGGCATACCAAGCCACCCGCTTCGTGCTCTCAAGGCACTCAAGGCACACTTTGGCATACTCCCTGAGTTACGCAACCACGCTAAGTCCTATTTCAATTTAGACAAGCAATTTGAGCTAGTCCGTACACACGAAGTTACGGCACTCTTCCATAGCCCAGTGCACCGAGGGGCGACCTCTTCACCACCACTATGGGAGGGTTCGGATCAGCTAGGCCCGTGCTCAAATACCGCGATTCAACTATGCATGGTACGGGTAAGCTTCACCTAATACCCATCACTTAAAGCTGGGCTTTGCAAATTCCACAGCTTCTCCTGCTACAAATCTAGTCCTCGGGGCTTTTGGTAGCACGGAAACACACAATCTGTGTAATGGGCACTACCGTCGGTGCTAACGCTAGCGCCTGGCGCTAGCAACAGAACCCAGTTCTGCCCGGCACTGGTAACAGAAGTCAGTTCTGCCACCTCTGGGAAAACACCTCCAGATAACAACACTATTAGCTCACCTGGAGCTTGATAACTTCCCAAAAGGAAGTTATTTCACTACTTATTTTATTCGAATTTTCATTAAAAAGAGGAGAATAATCCCCAATTATAGAAAATATGTTTAAATATCTTATTAATCAATGTTGGACTGATTTCGGTCATTTTCCATGATTTTCTATCTAAGATTGGTCAAAGGATTCAAGTTGGGGAAGCAAAGGATCATTTATTGCTGATGCAGAAATTATGTTGCAACGCCTAAAATTAGCAGGTTGTAACGTGACGGCGAAATTCAGATTTTGAATTTTAAAAAGAGGCGCCTACGTGTATTTCCAAAGGAGGCATCCCTTCAGATTTGGAATGGAAGTTAAGAGCACGAAATTACAGCACTAAGGGGCGATTATTCTTGGGGAGAACTTGGAAAGAAAAGGAGAGAACTTTGGAGGTCTTCTTCCTCTTAAGGATTTCGGCTAGGGCTTGGAGAAAGGAGAGTGTGGATCATCACGAAGGAGAAGGATCTGAGTCTAGCAACATTCCTACAGCGTTTTTGATTTCCTTAATCATGTCTAGTAAGATATACTTTGATTTGCTACTCCTCTCTTCCTTCATGAACTAATCTTCTAAGTCTTGCATGTGTGAAGTACCTTAGTTGTGATGATGACTTGATTTTCATTTATAATTTGTGAATGGATTGACGTTGATCTTTATTAAATTTATGATCTTTTCTTGGGATTTTGGTTTAAGTTTCATCTTTAAAGTGCTTGGCAAAAATTCGAGAGATGAGTCGGGCTAGATGAACGTTTGTTTTGCACGGCGATATTCGAGAGAGGAGTCGTGTAGTTTTTAACCAAACTTCTGTATTTATACTTCATCGCAAGATTCGAGAGAGGAGCGTTGAAAGTTTATCATAAATCTTAATATAATTCCAAGAGAGAGAGATCTCCTCTTGAATTAGCAACTGTGATTCTAGCACTTCATGTTATTTTAATCTCATCTAAGTTGGAGACGACTAGAGGATTTTGGAATAAACGGATAATGGAGATCGAGAGATAAAGTTATCCATTTTAGAATCGTTGCAAGAGAATCATTAAGACTTCATAAATTATCACTTTTGTTGGTTGTCATCATAATAAAGGAAAATCACATGTGAGACTATCTTTCCAAGCGAGTAAAAAAGTAATTTAAGTAACCGTAACTAGAATTGTAGTTGTTTTCTTTTGCACTATTTAAGTTTTTCTACCAATCATTATTACTTGCTTGAATTTAGAAAAAAGGCAGAATTAATATTTGTGAGCACTAAGTTAAGCACTTCCTCGTGGGAACGATCACTTTCTCATCATTTTATTACTTGTACGGCACGTGCACTTGCGTATTTATATACACCTTTTGCGGGCGTACCAGAGCTACCGCCGGCGCTATCGCTAGCGCCCGGCGCTAGTAACAGAACCCAGTTCTGCTACCAAACTTTGGGTATTACCTGGGAAACACCTCCAGGATAATTTGCTGTACAAAACAGTACAGAAGACCCGAACCACAGCATATACATGGAGTATTCTCCACGCGATAAACATCACCAATCCGGCTCGAACTGTCCAGATGGGATTCACACAGCATGCCTATGCCCGTACTTCCATTCCGGACTCTATATGCAATTTGGGGGGGGGGGGGGGATAACTTCATCCCACCGGAAGATCCAATCTACTAATTAGTAGAAGTCTTCCAAAACATGGAAATCAAATGACACACATGTCCAAAGGCTAGGGAGGAGATTCGTTACCCTAGTTGATCGTTTTGGTTCCATAGAACTAAGAGGGTGTTGGCTGGAATCCGCGAGGGTACACGCACGCAGATGCTTCTTCACTAAACTCCCTCCTGGCACGACAAAGGTTCACCTCCAACTGATCTCCTTCCCAGCTCTCAGCCCACTGCTCTCAAATGCAGAGGTTTACAGAGAAAATGAGAAGAAGAGTCAGGATTTGGGGGTATATCTGATTTTCCCGCTACCGCCGGCGCTAGTGACTAGCGCTGGCGCTAGCGACAGAGTCGGTACCGCTTAAGGACCACTACCGCCGGCGCTAGCCCTAGCGCTTGGCGCTATCGATATCTCGCCGTCTCGACGCCTCGACGTCTCGCCGTCTCGACGCCTCGACGTCTCGACGTCTCGATGCCTTGACGTCTCGACGGGTGCGCTACCGCCGGCGCTAGCACTAGCGCTGGCGCTAGCTCCTTAGCTTCAGCACACCTCTAAACTCTTTGCACTTAGAACATGGGGTCTTACAACAAGGGCGAGGGCTTCGATGTGCTCCACGCCATTTATGGTCGTGAGGATGCGGAGAGACTGCAGGAGGAGTCTTCCGAGTATCTGGCTCACCAGACCTCGCGATCTCTGCTGCGATCTGCCGAGCTAGCCCATTCGACAGCAAGGCGATTGCTCGAATATGATGGGGTGATCATAACCCAGTGCAAGAAGATGATCGTCATGGGGCTCAAAGAGAAGGATCATGATGTACTCGCCTTGCTTCTTTACTCGCTTCTGGGATACTCGCCACTTTGCCGAATAGTTTGCTTACCTTCCGCGTCTTCTCGTTTTTGCAGGCTGCCGAGGTGGAGATGGCGAAGAAGACCTCTCAGCTGGAGAAGGAACTGGACGACACCCAGCTAGCTTTGGAGGCCGCCCAAGTTTGCATAGCTGAGCTGGAAACTCGGCCTGCTGAGCAACAGCCAGCGGTGGTGGGGCCCTCCAGGGTCGGCAAGCAGATCAGGATGCATGGCGACGATATGCCTCGCATTCGCCGGTAGATTGCGCGAGCCACGGGGACTGTCTTCCTAAGCCAACTGAAGGCAGACGGCCTTCTGAAGCCGGCGGCGATGGAGCTGACAGTGGTGGACCTCATCCCGGCGCTGCTCGCCGAGGTGTCCACCTCCCCTTTGCGAGTATCTCCCCAGCTGTCCAGTGACTCCGAGGACGATGATTCTGAGGACGAGGATGATGATGATGGTGGCGATGATCCATATGCAGATATTGATGGCGAGGATGACGCCTAATCGCCTGGGTACCCTTTTTGCTCGCCCGACGACCTTTTGTAAACCCTTTGAAGATTTTTGTAATTTATACCAAACATATAAAGGAAAAAGGACAAGATTTTTTCTCGACTGTTTCTTTTGTAGTTGTTTCCTCTCTTGAATGTCGCTTAGGCTCCTAGGCTCGTGGCGAGATTGAGTGCTCGCTAGGCTCTTAGGATCGAGGAGAGATTGAGTGTTCGCTGGGCATACTCGCACCTGCATACTCGTACCTGCATGCTCGCACGTGTATACTCGCCTATCTGGCGAGTATTACCTGCATACTCGCCTTTTCAAAGGTACCTTTTGACAGAGTCGAGCTATGAGGGGCACTTGGAGGGCCCTGAGGGACACATGCTCCCAAGGCCTTGCCTTGCCTTGCACCTGATGAAGAGTTCATTAGGATTACTTTAATAATAATGGGATTTTTTTAAGGGAAAAGAGATAGGGAATGGCAGTCGGGGAGGTCTGGAGGGACACATCAGCCCGAGGCATCCATCCTACTTGGATGCCGGATGTCGACGAAGAATGACGTCAAGTAGGGAATGGCGGTCAGGGAGGTCTAAGGGGACACACCGTCCCAAGGTCTCCGTCCTACTTGGATGCCAGAATGTCTCCATTCTTTGGTCGGTCGCATCAGTCTTGCCCTTTCCCAAGTTGGAATGTCGGCTTCCAGACTTCCCCCTGGTAATCTCTCTAGTCGGACGAGAAGTGCGGTCGGTGGGAACCGCGGCCAACATGCAAGAGGGGAGCTGATCTCGGTCGTCATTGCAGAGTTTTGGACTTAAGGGAACGCACACCCGAGGCACTGTCCCATCATCCGTTCTGAGATTTTACGAGGGTTAAGTCGAAGGCTCGTTTTCCAACTTGCGGCGTCGAATATTGATGCAGGACGACGTCAAGCAGGGAGTGGCAGTTGGGGAGGTCCGAGGGGACACACCAGCCCGAGGCCTCCATCCTACTTGGATGCTGGATGTGGATCAAACCTGCTTCCTTTTACTCAATAATTTAGCAGGGAGTTAAGCACACTTAAGCACACCAACTCGTATGATCGGACACAACAATTTAGCAAATGGATTGCTTTGCTGCGGGCTTTCAGCTCTCGAGGGTACACGACACCTTTGTTCAAGGGTCCCCTGAGCTAGTTAAATCGATCATCTTTTCGTCAAATTGGGAGGTCGGCGTCCAGACTTCTTCCTGATAATCTCCCCAGTCGGACGAGAAGTGCGGTCGGTGGGAACCGCGGCCAACGCACGAGGGGGGAGCTGATCTCGGCCGCCATTGCAGAGGCTTGGACTTAAGGGAACGCACACCCGAGGCACTGTCCCATCATCCGTTCTGAGTTTTTACGAGGGTTAAGTCGGAGGCTCATTTCCCAACCTAGCGTGGAGATCGACTTCACTGCCTCCTTTCTTTAAA
Source organism: Dactylorhiza incarnata (assembly GCA_033032865.1). Lineage (NCBI taxonomy): Eukaryota > Viridiplantae > Streptophyta > Magnoliopsida > Asparagales > Orchidaceae > Dactylorhiza > Dactylorhiza incarnata. The sequence goes on from JAWHQI010000072.1 coordinate 6,872,779, forward strand.
GACTTTTGTGGGATAGGAAAGACTGCCTCATCCCATGTTTCAGGGAGATGTAAATTCTTATTTATACATAAATGAACTTACAAGGGGGGGGCATGTACATTCCCTTTTAGGGATAAAACCTTTTCAGGTCATCGCCGCTCCAGGTGTTCCCAAGCAACTCGCCTTCCTAGTTCTGCAAGTGATACCCTCCTGTCAGGAGTGCTTCCTGGATGATGAAGGGTCCTTCAAAGTTTGGGTTAAGCTTCCCGACGGCTGCTGACCTTCCTGCCGCGTCCACCTTTTTTAGGACCAGATCACCAGCTTGGAAGTGCTTGAGGCGGACATTTTTGTCGAAATGTCTTGCCATTCGGCGCTTGATTTCTTCTTGCCTAGCTGAGGCCAGGTCCCGTAGCTCTTCTATGTAGTCGAGGGATAGTTTCTGCGCTTCTTCATTTTCTAATCGCCATTCTTCGTTTCCGTCTTCGACGGCTACCACTCTTGGGCTTCTGACTTCAAACTCTACTGGAATGAGAGCTTCCGAACCGTGAGAGAGCTTGAACGGTGTCTCCCTGGTGGCTGAGCTAGGAGTGGTCCTCAAAGCCCATAGGACCGAGGGGAGCTGATCTGCCCAACTACCTCTCAGGTTCTCCACTTTCTTCTTCAGCAGATTGATGATCAGCTTGTTGGCGGCCTCTACTTGACCATTGCGCCTTGGATGGTGTACGGAGGCGAATCAAAGATCAGTTCCCAGCTGCTTGCAAAAATCATCTAACTCTAAGCTGGCAAACTGGGGACCGTTGTCGGTGACGATGGCGAAAGGGATTACAAATCTGCAGACGATCTCCCCCCAGATGAAGTTCTTCACGACTTGAGAGGTGGTCTTGGCCAAAGCTTTGGCCTCGATCCACTTGGAGAAGTAGTCGATCATGATGAGAATGAACTTCCTCTGGCCACTTGCTTGAGGGAAAGGGCCGATCAAGTCCATCCCCCAGATGGCAAACGGCCATGGGCCGGTGATTGATCGGAGCTGCTGGGCTGGCTACAACTGAAGGGGGCGAAAAGCTGGAACTTCTTCGAGAAGGTCTCAGCATCCTTTCGGATAGTAGGCCAGAAGTAACCTTGCCTTAGGATCCTTTGCTCCAAAGTGCGAGTCCCAGAATGGCTTCCACACTCTCCCGAGTGGATCTCTTCCAATACTTGGGGTACTTCGTCTTCAGAGACACATCTGGCCAGGGGGCCTGAGATGGTTTTGCGGTATAGCTCTCCGTTTTGCAGTAAATAGTACGCCGCCTTGTACCAAAATCTTCTTTGATCCCCTTCGCCCGCTGGGAGCTGGCCACTGACCAGGAAGGCCACAAAGGGATCCATCCATGAAGGGCGCTGCTCGATCTCCATCATCTCTCCCTCTTCAATGGATTGGCGGAATAGCTCGGTAATAGTTTCTCCAGCCCTTGACCCATACTTGGCTAAGCGATCCGCTGTCGAGTTCTCCTCTCTTGGCACATGCTCGATGAAGAAGGATTGGAAGCTTCCAATCAACCCTTTCACCTTTACTAAGTACTTCTGAAGGATGGTGTCGCGCACCTCGAACTCTCCTCGAATCTGCGATGCGACTACCATCGAATCCGTGAAAGCCCGGACATCACGGATACCCAACTCCTTGGCAAGGCGCAAGCCTGCCACTATGGCTTCGTACTCTGCTTGGTTGTTTGTGATGGGGAAGAGGATCTCGACGGCTTGCTCGATCCTTGTTCCCTATGGGCTGACGAGCACGATTCCCACTCCCACAGAACTTCTGCCTGAAGCTCCGTCCACGAACATCTTCCATGGAATTGGATTGAGAGCTTCTTCCCCTGGCTCTGTTTCCACCGAGAAGTCAGCCAAGAAGTCTGCTACCGCCTGGGCTTTGATCGCCACCCGGGGTGAGAAGGAAATGTCGAACTCGCTGAGTTCCGCCGACCATTTCGCTAATCTCCCTGAATGCTCCACTCCTTCTAGGACATTTTGGAGAGGATGATCAGTCACAACCCGGATGGAGTGAGCTTGAAAGTAAGGCCGGAGCTTCTGCGCCAACACCACCAGGGCGAAAGCAAGATTCTCCAGGATCGGATATTTCATCTCGGGCTTCTTCAACACCCGACTGACGTAGTAGATGGGCAGCTGCTTCTTTCCTTCTTCTCGGACCAATACGGAACTTACTGCCTCTGCTCCTACTCCCAGGTAGATTAGCAGGTCTTCGCCTTCCTTCAGACTCTGAAGGAGAGGTGTCTGAGCCAACTGCTCCTTCAGTCTTTCGAACGTCTTCTCACATCCTTCGGACCACTCGAAACTTTCAGTTATGCGGAGTGTTTTGAAGAATGGAGAGCACTTCTCCCCGGCCTTCGATAGGAAGCGACTAAGACCCGCCAGCCTTCCTGTCAACCTTTGAACTTCCTTCATTGTCTTTGGGGATGGCATCTCCAGGATCGCCTTAACCTTGTCGGGGTTAGGCTCTACTCCCTCCGGGGTAAGGAGATGCCCCAGGAACTTTCCCCTTCTAGCCCCAAATACGCATTTCGCCGGATTGAGCCTCATCTTGAATTTCCTCAGCGTCGCGAAGGTCTCCACCAGATCAGCTACGTGTTCCTGGACGCTCTTGCTTTTGATCAAGAGGTCGTCCACGTACACTTCCAGGTTCCTCCCCTTCTGCTCCTTGAAGATGTGGTCCATCATCTGCTGGTAGGTAGCCCCACATTCTTCAACCCGAAGGGCATCATCTTGTAGCTGTAGCAGCCATCATCGGTGATGAAGGAGACATCGCGGCAATCGGGGGGGTGCATCCGGATCTGGTGGTATCCTGAAAACGCATCAAGGAAACTCATCACAGAAAAACTGACGGCTGAATCAACCAGCGCGTCGATTCGAGGCAGGGGATAACAATCCTTAGGTCAGCTTTTATTCATCAAAGAGAAATCAACACACATCCTCTAGCTACCCCCCCCCCCCCCCCCCCCCCCCCCGCTTTCTTCACCATTACAATATTGGAGACCCAGCCTGGGTACTGGATCTCCGATACAAAGCCTGCATCGAGCAGTTTTTTCACCTCCTCCTGGATCAGTTTGGCTAAGATGGTGGCCTTCCTCCTCTTCTTCTGGCGGACGGGCTGGACCGCGGGATCCAAGTTGAGGCGATGGTATGCAACCTCAGGATCGATTCCTGGCATCTCGGCGGCACTCCAAGCAAAGATGTCGACGTTCTTTTGCAGACACGCCGCCATCTCAATCTTTTCTTCCGTCTTCAGCGACTCGCCGATCTTCAGCAACCCAGGTACTCCCGCGACGGAGAATGCCTCGATTTCTTCAACTTCTTCGGCCACCTCCAGCCTAGTCGGGCTCTCCAACACCCTTTCGAACTCTTCCGCGTCAGCCATCCAGCTGATGGTACTGACGGCGCTGAGATAGCACTCCCGAGCGGCTCTTGGATCGCTCCTGATCCTCACTTGGACATCTCCCTTACAGTACTTCAAGCACTGATGGTAGGAGGATGGAACGGCCTTGAAGGCGTTGAGAAGTGGCCTCCCGAAGATAGCCCTGTAAAAGCTCGGGGCGTCGACGATGACAAATCGACAGCTGATGGAGGTGCCACCGAGCGTTACGAGGAGATCTGCTCCTCCTTCCACTTCCTTCTTCTCTCCGGAGAAGCCGAAGAGGGGACCATCGGCTGCCCGAACCCTTGCTGCTCCGACTCCCAGTCCGTCAAATGCCCCCTTGAAAATGACGTTTACGGAGCTACCATTATCGATCAGGATCCGATCAACGGTGAAGTCTTCTACTGCGGCTTGGATCACGAGGGCATCATGGAAGGGATTGTCATTCCCTAACATGTCCTCCTCAGAGAAGGTGATCTCCTCCATCTGGGGCGGTGCTTGAGAGGTCGAGGCGACGCTCCTGCGATAGATCTGATGGAGGCTCCCCTTGCGGGAAGCTTCCAGCCCTGCTCCCCCGTGGATCACTCCGACTCTGCCTCCCTGAACCAGGTCTCCTCGGCCTCCCTGGTCGACCCGGTCCTCATTCCTCCTTCGAGCGACGGCTTGTACTGCCGGCGGCTCGACAGGGGCTTCGATCCTTCGCTGCTCCCCTCCACCTTCTCCTGCTGCTAGCCTCCTCCTGGCTTCCCAAAAGTCTGGGCAAGCCATCATCGCATGCCCTTCTGCCTGGTGGAAGTCATAGTAGAGGGGGACCTCTTCCGCCTGCTGCCTTCTCTGCCGCTGCTTCTTCCTTCCTTGACGGAGGCCACGCCCGGCTACCGCCATCGCTTCGTCTCTCCTCCTCTCCTGACGCCCCTCCGGCTGGCGAAAGGGTCTTCTCTCCGGGTATCTTCCCCTTTGATCCCGACGCTGGTGCCGTCCAGCCGGCCTCCAAGGTGGCCAGTTGACGGGGACCTGATAGTGCCTTTCCTCCTCCTGACGCTCCGGGGTCACGATGGGCCTCCTCGCATCACTCCTCCTGGCTTCCTCCCTCCTGGGCTCCTCCCTTTTCTTCTCTTCTCTTCTTCTTTCTTCACGCCGCTCCGGCCTCTTCTTTTTCGCCCTCCGGGGCTCTTCTCTCTTCCTCTTCTCAGGGATCCTATCCCTCTCTTCCTCCTCACCTTCGGTCACCTTAGCGAGCCTGGCCAAGAAGTCAGGGTTGGAAGCCTCTCCTCCGACAAACTTGTTGGCCCTCTAAATGAGGTTGTCATAGGAATAGGGAGGATTTCTACTGAGCTCCAACTTGAAGAGGCCTTGACTTATGCCGAACGTCAAGGCCAGCAACAGGATGTTGTTATCCACCTCCTGGATCTGCAGCACCTCTTCCTGAAAGCGCTCGATGTAGGGTCCCAACGCCTCATCCGGCCTCTGTACCAGATAGAACAGGGTCGTTGCTTCTTTCTTCAGATTTCGGGTCGTGTCGAACCAGGTCGTCACTCCACGGCACAGGTCTTCAAAGCAGTAAATTGAGCCGGCGGGCAACTAGTGGAACCAGTCCCAGGCCTTTGCACGGAAGGTGATGGCAAACAGTCTGCACTTAAAGGCATCCGACATGGTTCGGATAGAGACTATATCCTCGAACCACTGGATGTGCCGGACAGGGTCATCCCTCCCTGAATAATAATTCAAGACGGGGGTCCCTGAACCCTTCTGGCACGGGCGCGGCAAGGATCTCCTCGCAGAAGGGGCTCCTCCCTCCTTCTCGGCGATGATCCTCCACTTGGCGATTACCACCTCCATACTCGCCATATGGGCGAGTATCCTGATACCTCGCCTGCTCGTCCGTCTCGCGGAAGCGAATCCCTTGCGAGGTTGGCTGGTAGAACTGCGACCTCCTTGGTCGCTCGGTCTCATCCTCTACATGCTCCTTTCCTGCTCGCCGAGGGGGACTCCTTCCCTCGGTCAGAACCGGGCGATGCGGCAAGGTCGTCGTGACCTCGGCGCGTGGCTGAAGCGCTGCTCGCATGGTCCCTTCGATGCGCTGCACGAAAGCCTCGAAAACCGCCAGCGTCACGAACTCGCCGCTCGCGGACGAGTTGCCGACTATCTTCTCATGGTCGCCAACTATGACCATCTCGCCTTCTTACTGAACTTTCCTTCTCTGACTACGGTCCACGCTCACCGCACCAAAGTGTTGACGCCAGGAAAATCCTTACCTGAAGATTCAGACCGATGCAGCCGGAGGCTACTCGCCCAGCAGTCCGACGAGATGACTTGGCTGGCAAAGATGACGAAGCTAGAAGAGCAACAAACAAGACCCCGGGTGCTGCGGCAGGGAGGTCCCACCACGTACCCAGAAGCTCAAGAGAGTCTTCCCCTCTGAAACCAAAGTGGCCGAGCTTGGTACAGGGAAGGCACCGACTTGGCTAAAAGCAAGGGTGACGGGCTCGAGAGTTCGGGAATCGAGGTCCAAAAGCTCAAGTCCAGGTACCAATCCAAGTACCCCTAGGGTCCTATTTATAGGAAAACCAAAGGGTAAGGGGGCTTTTTATAGCCCAGCCCCCAACTCGGCGACTATGGGTTACTCGGCGAGTACCATGCCATAGTCGCCCATCTGGCGAGTATTGGGTGCTGCTCGCACACGTCGGGTCAATACTCGCCCAGGGCTTCTGCTGCTTCCTGCGCGCGATGAGCTCCTCTGGTTAATACTCGCCTACCTGGCGAGTATCGTCTGTATACTCGCCAGGGTCTCTTCTGCTTCTTCCTTGGACTGCTGGTCTCTGTGTTGACCCTTTGACCTTTGACTTCTGTCTACGTGGCCTTGAGTGGGTCCACCCTCGGAGAATGAGGGTTGTACACCACCCGAGTGATCGACTTGCCCTGCCGTCTTGTGAGACCTCAGTCAGCGATATATTCTCAGGGGCTTCTTTCGAAGACAATTTTTTTTTTTCAACCCACCACCCGAGTGATCGACCTGCCCTACTGTCTTGTAAGAGCTCAGTCAGTAGAATCTTCTCAGGGGATCCTTTCCAAGACAACTTTTTTCAACCCGGCACCCGATTGATCGACTTGCCCTACCGACTTGTGAGAGCCAGTCAGCGGAATCTACTTAGGGTATTTTAACCAAAATAACTTGTTTTCCAACCTACCACCCGAGTGATCAACCTGACATGCCAGCTTGTAAGAGTCTGGTCAGCAGAATTTACTTAGGGTTCTTTTCAACCAGAATCATTTCACTTTTCTCTAGTAGGGAACCTCCTAGTACACCACACCATAGTCCAGCCGAGCAGAAATAAAATTAATCACAATGAAGAGTTTGTTGAGATAAAACTTACTGTTTATAAAGCTCGACACCCAGGACAACTTCCACTCCCTGGAATGGATCTCCTTCTCCTCTACCTCATTTGCTGCTTCCAGCCTAGCCATGTACTCTATCACCTTGTCGACCTCCTCTGCTTCCTCCTTCCTCTTCTTTCTTCCTCTCTCCGGAGAATCTGAAAAGCTAACCATCTGAGGCGAGCACCCTCTTCGTCTCCACCTTCATCTCATTGAAGGCCTTCTTGAAGATCACGTTAACAGAACTCCTGTTGTCCATTGGGATTTTGGAAACCATGAAGTTCTCGTTCGCTGTCGAGATCAACAGCGCATCGCAGAACGGGTCTTCATGCTTCGTGAAAGTGCACAGTGTGCTTCTAAGTATTCTCTAGAGGGGGGTGAATAGAGTTTTAAATATTTTCTACCCTAATTATGCACACACAATAAAAACACTAAGTATTATGCAATCAGCAATCCAAAAGACAGAATAAAGTAAACACAGATTGCAGGAAATATAAACACAGAAAACTGGAAATAGGGACAGCACAGAAAATCAAACACAGAGGACACGAGAATTTTTATAGAGGTTCCCCAAAATGTGGGTACTCCTCTCTTCTACCTCCCTGGTAGGATTGCACAACCTGTGCCTGAGTCTTTTGATAAGGAGACTCTTAGAACCACTGAGTCTTTTGATAAGGAGACTCTTAGAACCACTTAGTCTTTTGATAAGGAGACTCTTAGAACCACTGAATCCTTTGAAAGAGAGATTAATAAAACTCTTTTACAGTTGAGGAATAAAGGAGAAGATAGAAAGAAGAGGAAGAATAGGATTCTGCTTTCAGAATTCTTCAGAAGCAATTTCTCATGAACTACGGCTTTTGTTTTTTCACTGGATCTGAATATGATGAACCCTTGCTTATGATTGTGATGATTGCAAGGGTTATTTGTTTGATCCTTATTCTCTGAGCACTTCTTGTAAACTAGTTGATGTGTGATGAAGTAAAAAAACAACTTTATCCTTTTCCTGTGCAGTGAGAATGCTTGTTTTTCTGTCTTAGGGTTGAAGGAGAAGAAGCAGAAGAGCCCTTTTCGACAGATGAATAATAATGTAATCAATGTTCTAATTTTCTTCTCCTCTTCAGCATACTTATTCTGTATATTTGGAATTTGAATTTCTTTCTCCTTTTAGGTTGTCCTGAAAAGGAATTCTTCTTGGATAGTTGATTTCCCTTTCTTCTTTTGATTCTGACCCGTCCATCAGATTTGAATACCTTCCAAGAATATATTTTTCTGTGTCCTGGAATACTCCATTCCATTCTTGGCAATAAATGAGTCGTTGGAGAACTGTCTTTAGCTTTGTGGTCCTTCTGAAAAGGTGTTTAAAAAATAGCAGAAAAGCTTCCTTTTCAGACAGTATTCGACGCCGCGTCGACTTCATCATTCTTCATGTCAATGCACCTCTGAGTTCTTATAGGAGTAGCTTCGAATTCCTTCTTATCCCTGGCTGGACTCAGATGTCGACGTTGCGTCGATTCATTATCGACGTGTCCATCGAGTTGAGGACTTGGACTTGAACTTTATCTTCCGCGTCGAATTGAAGTCAAAGTTGTGTCGACTTCTAAGATGGCTTCGACAAGCTCTTCCTTCTACGTCAAATCCCTTTCGACGTTGCGTCGACTTGACTTATACTTCGACAGGCTGATTAAGTTGCTTGGACATCTAGTCAGAGTTGCGTCAACATCAAGTCGAAGTTGTGTCGACTTTCATTCGATGCAAGTCTTAACTTAACTGACTTTGTGATTACCTTGACCTGGCCTTGACACTCTAAGATGAGTGTGACATCCTAAGACATCTAATGACAAATTTACCCTTTCTGTACAATGTGGGTAATATAACCTAACAAGTGAAATCACTGTAAATAATTTGTTAGGTAAATCATAAGGGTTTTTCCCAACACTCCAACATATCCTTCGCTGAGAAGATGATCTTCTCCTCTAGGGGTGGAGTTCTGGTGGTCGAAGCGACACTCTGATGGTAGATGGCATGAAGGCTCTCCTGTCAGGTGGCCGACATCCCTATCCCCCCATGGATAACTCTGATCTCGGCGCAGGTGCCCACGTTGACCCGGTCCTCACACCAGGCTTCCCCCTCTACTCCTCCTCTTTTTCCCACTCCCTGAACCTACTGATGCAGTTGCTGCCCTCTCGGGGCTCTCACTACTCCCCTCACCTCCAAGAACTAGGGGCAGGTGGTCGTTGCATGACATTCCTCCTGATAGAAATCACAGTAGAGCAATGCCACCCTTCCTCTTCCTGCCCATCTTGGTTGGTTCCTCCTTTCTCTTCTTCCCCTTTGGTCGATCGTCATGGCTTGTCGGGGAGGGGGATGGAATGGCCTCGGACCCGGTCTCCACCCCGGAGGGTTGAACTGTCATTGCCCTGCCTGAAAGTTCTCCCTCCTTGGAAGGGTCTTCTGCCCTGGCCAAACCCTCTTCCCTGACGTTGAGGGGGTCCTCCCACCGGCCTCCATATTGGCTAGTTGATCGGCGACTGAAACTTCTCTCCTGGCTCCTCCCCCCCCCCCCCGGGGGGGTGGAGTGGGGTGGGGGGGCTTGGAATCTCTGCCTCCTCGACTCTTCCCTTCTTCTCACCTCCTGCTGTTGGAATCCTCTTGGCGCTTTCGCATCGCTTTCTCCTATCTTGACCAACTTTGACACAAATGCGAGATTTGTAGCCACACACTCGATATCCCGCCCCGCTCGGTCGATCAACTCCTCGAAAGGCAGGGGGTCCCAGGCTAGCTCCATCCTGAACAACCCCTACTGCAGCCTAATGGTGAGGGAAAGCTGCAAAGTATGTCTGGTCACCTCCTAGGCCAAAAGAACCTCCTCTTGGAAGTGATCCATGTAACTTCTCAGTGACTCATCATCCCCTTGCTTGATCAGGAAGAGAGCCCCAGCTCCCTTCTTTCTCTTCTTGGATGTGGAGAAGCGCAACAGGAAACTCTGGCGCAGGTCTTCGAAGCTGTATATAGTCCCTAAGGAAACCAGGTGGACCAAGTCCCTCGCCTTTCCCTTGGACATGATGGCAATCAACCTACACTTGAAGGCATATGTCACTTGCCTGATGGAGACGGTGTCTTGGAACCATTAGGGATGCTGAACTGGATCATCCTTACCGGTGTAATAGGACATGACTGGATCCCTAAAACCCTCCGGCACCAGGGTCTAAAGAATCAACTCACAGAAAGGGCTCCCTGTCCCTACCCGGTGAGTTGGAGGGACTCACGCGGTCTCCTCGCCCGGGTAGAGAGTACTCGGCGGGCTGGGGAATAGCACGGCCACGGAGGGCTCGCTCGCCCTCCTGCACCGCTACTTTCTTCCACATTTGCCTGTCTGACGCCTCCTCACCCAAGGCTTGCGAGGCGAGTACTGGGATCGTGGGGGGTCGAATACTCACCCGACGGCGTGATGATAAGGCACATGGTATCCATAATTGACTTCCTAAATTCGTCGAAATCACTCTTCTTGACGTACTTTCTAGAGGGGGCGAGCCGCTTGGGTTGGCCCCTTGCCCTTCGCTTCTGGACAGGGACTTACTCAGAATTTTTTGAACAAGCTACGGTTCACGCTCACCGCACCTGAACGTTGAACCCGAAAACCACGGTTCAAGAGGAGTTCGGACCGATGAGGGTAGCTTGCACTTACTTCTCCTGAATTAGAATACTAGGTCAAGCACTCGGAGCTAAGAACCTCACTCGCAAGGGTGGAAAACTAAGAACAGACCCCGTGAGCTGCAGAGAGGAGGTCCCGCCACAAACCCGGAAGATAAAAGAGTGCTTCCCCTCCCAAGCCAATGTTGAGTCGGGCACCCTAGAGAGCACTTGAGAGCGCCAGACTGTCAGCCCGGAAACCACGTCAAACTGAGTGTTGGAGCTCTCGCCAATCAAAAACAGCCTATGGAGAGAGGAAGCCAAAAATCTCTCATAAGGTGCCCTTGTGGTTCAATTCATGATTTCTTAAAATGGTCTATCGATAGTCAAATCCTGCCTTTTGGAACTACTAGATACATCCCAAATTAGTCTGCCAATAGCGAAATCCCGCAGTTTGGAATGGCTAAGTGCAGGCCAAAATGGGATTTCTTGTAAAAATGGGCTACTCCCTAAGGGCGAGTCCATGCCACTTGAGGCGTGCTCTCCTGAGGGTGGCGAGTACCCGATGTGGCTGGGTGCTCGGCACTTGCCTTGAACCGGTGGCAGGTGCGAGTTGTCAAGGCTGCACTCGCCATATCGGGTGTGTGCACCAACTTCCCTCGTTGCACTCGCCCCTCTTTCAGAATGTTATGTCGACTAAACGCTTTTAGGCGACATGGGCCGTGTCGATTTGAGATGTTGAATCCTCACGATATCGCCTTAATGCAAGCATTTTTTGTGTCATTGTATGCTCTCGCATATCGGCTAGAAGTCTAGCCGACCGTCTAGAAGTCTAGCCGTCCGGCTAAAAGTCTTGCCGTCCGGCTAGAAGTCTAGCAGGTCGGCTATAAGTTAGTCGACTCGCCTGGGCTTAGCGCCTCACGGTAACGATATTGCTGGCAGTAGGCGAGTCTTGCCCTTCTACCTGCTGGTCTTGATGATTCCACTCAACAAATACGGAGTTGTACATCTCTGATGATTACAAATCCATAAAGAGGGATCCTTCACACTTTGAGCACTTCTTGATGCTTGAACAAAAGCAACAAATATCAACATGAAAAAGGTTGCAAGAAAGATAGTGAGGACTAGAGGTAATTTTACAGAGAAGATAAGAAATCAAATGCCACTGCATATCTCTTTGCATATTATAGATGTCATTGATGTGATGGGCGGTGGCCACTGTAGATACAGAGTTATTAGTGATGCGGTGTATAAATATGACAATTGGAATCAAGTCCAATTTGATCTCTCTCAAGAGTTATATCCACATGAGTTATTGTATAATGAGGTCTTTGGTTTGGCTAGAAAGGTTGAGTTGTTGAACTCCCTAGATTGTCAAATGGTTCTTACGCCAGTAGAGAAGTGGATGTCGATGTCGGACATGGGGTCTATAGTTGCATCTTGCTACAACGTCCAACTTGTGCACTTCTCATTAAAGCAATCACGTACTTTCCTACCTCTACATTCGACTCCTCCTGAAAATCAGAAGCATATTTGCCTTGGTTTTATTAATGGAAATCAATACATACAATTGCAATTGGGTGAAGAATGTACACTGTCCTGGGTATTTCCAGTCTGGGTAAGGTATCATACAGAGGTTGCCGAACAATGGGACGTCCCATTCATAATGTGTCTCCAAGATTAGTATGGTATGCATTTTGGGGGGTTGTACTTTGCTACAATAACTCCTCAAATTATTTCAACATAATTTATAACTATAATTCATATACATGTTGCAATTTTTTTGGGTCTTTTTGGAGCTACATAAAATGGGTTTAAAAAGTATATATATATTACTTGCAAACATATGGTAAGGCACTCAGCAATAAATTCTATTGCAAATATATTGACAAAGTCACTTACTAATATCTTTCTTTAATTATTTTGTGCACGGGAACATCTTTTATCTCATACTGTGTTTTTTGGAAGCTAACATAGTTTTGTGTTTGTAAAAAAAAAATGAACTGTTATCTATAATATTATTAGCTTCTTTTAATTATTGCATATTATTATATAATTTAAATAAAAATTTTAAATTTTGAGCTGCCAATATCTAGTGGGTGACAAATATCGCATTCCTGAGTTGCTATTATCTATGGGTTGTTAATAGTCATACGTGAGTTGCTTATATAAACGCCCGAAAACCTCTTCTCAATGTTTACATTTCATAACAATCATGCACAAAAAGTACTACACTTTTGAGCTGCATGAATGTTATGAAAGGTAAACATTGAAGATTGATAATTGTAATTTCGAAAGTTAAGAGGGTACATGCTGTAATTATAGAAACTTCGAGGGGAGGTCCCAGTGTATATATATGAGCTGAGAGTGAACTAATATTTAGCATGCTTTAATATTTTTTCACACGTGAGAACTTTTCAAATGGGTCATGAATAATCTCATTTTAAAAAAATATATATATATTTAAACATCATCAAATATCATACGTCAGAGCTATAGCAGACTCGGCTGTGGAGTCATTTTGAAATTTGCTTGCACTTAGACTTGCTCAACTAGTTTAATGGTATGCTCAGACACCACTCGCTATGGATCATGAACCAAGATTGGTCCAAATCTGTTCCGGAAACTAGCGTAGAATGATCAAACAGATAGAAAATCAAAACATAGAAGACATAAGTTCACGCAGATCACACCAAGACGGGCAACGTCCACGTGAACGAGAAGCAGCAGTCCGTTTTTCACTAGATCAAAACAAAAGCAGTTATAGGGCAGAGGGCGGATTTCAGATTACTGAATTCCCTAACACTAGAACGAGAAGAAGTTTATATATCACTTTGTACATTTACAAAATACCCAAATTTTATATTCAACTTAAACAGCTAAAGTCAATTGGTAAGAGCAAACTTTAGCGTTTCTACACCGACATATTTTTTGTATATTTAAGATGGATTTAAGGCTTCGTTTGGCATGGTAGTGGCGGTCGTGAACATGTGATCATGAGTATCAAGATCATTTCACGGTCCTCATGATTGAATATTTCCTGATCAGACGGGTTCACTTTTTCTCATCCTTTTTTAGTTTTTTTAATCCCAAAAAATCTCTACCACTGGATATATGTTAAAGTACTTTTGGTCATTAGATGATGAAATGGATCCCCTCCATTTCGTCTGAAATGGAGAGGATCCGGATCCTGATCATGAACCGTTGTTCGTGAACGCCCGACCTCACCTAAAAAATTCATGCATTTTATGCTCAAAACTAATTTATTTTCGTGGCAGCGGTCATACCTTTGTCTTGCCAAACATTGTGGCTTTGTTTGGCGTGGTGGTGGCGGTCGTGAACGAGGTGATCATGAACCGTAGTTCGTGAACGCCCGACCTCACCTAAAAAATTCATGAATTTTATGCTCAAAACTAGTTTATTTTCTTGGTAGTGGTCATAATCTGTCCTGCCAAATCTATGATAATGATGTTTTTGATCCAACTCACCGGAGCAAATAAGTCGCACCAAACGAAGCCACAGTCTATGATAATGATGTTTTTGACCCAACTCACCGGAGCAAATAAGCCGCCCAAACGAAAGCCTAAATCAATATTAGTGCTTTTCCTAAAAGCATTCCTATGAGAGATAGAAAGTTGAAGTGTGCAATATATTGGTAGTAGATTAGAGGTATATATAGTTGTAAAGCCAAATGAAACATTTCCCATGCATGAATATGGACATAAACTATGGTACATGAAGGCATGTAAAAACACTAAAAAGAAGATAATGTTTAGTTATAGCATTCAAAAATTTCAAACTCCCGCCTATGATTGTTCGTAAATCAAATAGTTCGTGAACAATTCAGGAATCGATTCATGAAGATTTAATTAAAATTTGTATTTTTGAATTCGAATTTGGAATCAAATCCAAATTCAAATTCGAGTGGTATCTGAATCCGAATAATATTATCTCTGTTACAAGAATTTGCGAATACTTCGCAAATAATAGAAAAATATAATTTAATAAAACTTATATAACAAAATAAATTTCTCGCAAGTCATAATATATGTATTTGAATTTGAATCCAAGCTTGAATCTGAACCCAAGATTTCGGGACGAATCCGAATCTTTGCATTATATCGTAATTTTGAATTCGATTGGGGTGTTATTTGATTCGATTCGGTTCGTGAACACCCCTACTCCCGCATAATTAAACAGTCTAAATGTAATTAAGAACTACGAACATATATATCAAGAATATAGTCCCACATTTCAAAATTAATGTACCCAATTAAGAAATTAAAAATATTAATGTGTAACATAAGTGTGAATTAGCAAAATATTAATGTACCCCCAAAAAAAAGAAAATTATTCGAGAATTTACTGAAGAACAAACTTAGAAGCTAAGAAACCATGCAGTAGACATACATATAAGCAAACAATTTCTATCCAAATGGCTGCACCTTTGCCCTGCACTCCTGCGACATCACCGCCGTCGTCTTCCCCTGATTCTTCGCCTCTACATCGCATCCGACGGTTATTTTCATCTCCCACAGCCTTAAACTCCCAATCGCCACCCTCACCGGCATCTCCATTGCCAGCCGCAGCTCCACCGCCTTCTTAGATATCTTCAGAGTTTCCGACGCGGCCTTCCCCGCGCGCAGAGTCATCTTGAACATTCTGGTCTCCTTCGCCTCCAAGTAGAAGTGGGGTGCCTCTCCCGTCGCCACATTCTTCCCGCGGTAAGCTAGAGTGGCGGGGCCGCCGCCGCCGCCCTTCTGAATCGAGTAGCCCATTCTAAAACTGGGGTTGTTCACCTCCATTGCGATGTCATAGACTGCAGTAGAGGACGAGTACTTAGCCGCGAGATGGTGGATGTAGAAGGCGGGCTTTGTGGGCCGGACGATGATGTAGAAAACGAGGGAGGCGATGAAGAGAGGAATGGCGACGGTGATGGCGACGCAGAGAATGTGGAGCAAGAATTTGAGGCAGGGGGAACGCCGGCGGCGCTGGGCCGAGAGTTCGGCGTGGTACTGCTCGGCGAGGCGGGCGTTCTCCGGTGGCGGCACGCGGTAGATGTGATCCTTGGGGACCTGGACGATGTAGGTGAGGGGGGAGGAGACGGGAACGACGGCAGAGGAGTCGATTTCGGCGGAGGAGGATTCGATTTCGGCGGCCGGCGGGCGGGGGAGAGGAGGGCGGGAAGAGGAAGATGGTCCCTCCCCCTCCATGGAGAGATGGAGAGGAGGAAGAAGGTTGGGTTGCGGTGGTTTTGGGGACGAAGACGAGTTTGTTCAAATTGGCAGAGGAGAAACAGAGCCAGCAGCTCTCAGCGGGGATCGCGGCTGGTCGGTCAGGCTTTTTCTCTGGGCTGCTATTTTTGTGGGGGTGGACTTGGTCAACGCGGAGAATATTAACTAAATACGGGCCAGCTAAATAACTAACTACTATGGCCCGGCTCGACTGTATGCTATATAAATATTGATTATGTGAAATTTATTATTTGAACATTTAAATTAGAGAGTTGATATTAGCAGTCCAATTCTCGCTATTCGCACCCCAAAAATTGTAAAAATCCTAATTATATTCGCAGTCCAATTCCTACTAATCGCACCCCATTAAATAACCTTCTCTCAATCTCTCTCTCGTTGCCTAAACCCTAGTCGTAGTTCTATCGGTCGCGCCGTTTTTCCCCCTCTTAGATTCACCTTCAAAAAAGAAGAAAATTATCGAGCGAAAATCTCAAAAAAATAGTCAGTTTTCTGTTTAGAGGAAGGTTTGCATGTCATTTAACTTGGTTTAGGGTTAATTCCTCTATGCATGTCATTTAACTTATTTTTCTGCTAGGTTTTTAAATTGTTTGTCTTTAAGATATTTTCTAGGATTCTAGTAATTAATAAATCAGTAAAGTGTTTCGATTATTTGGGTTGGGAGTTAGGTGCAAATATAATTTTGGACTACAAATAAAATTAATGAACTATGTATAGTGATGGACTGCGAATAGCCAATTCCGAACTGCTAATATCAACTCTCTTAAATTTTAATTACACGTCATTTCTGTATATAATTATTTTTCCTCTGTGAAAAAGGGTGGTTAGATTTGTATGGCATGGATAAAATAAATAAATAAACAAAATTTAAAATTTGATGTATTTATATTCAGTGCACCTTTCCCTACGTGTACTCTTCGTATTGTCCTCTCTAGACACATGCCTCATATATATAGTCATATGGTCTTATATTTTCACCGGTCAAGCGGTTACGACCGATTCATGCGGTCGTAACCGCTTGACCGGTGAAAATAAGTCCCCCCAAACGAAGCATATAGTCTTCACATTATGTCGAATTTTCGTATATATAGAAGTTGCCTACAGAGTAAGTTGTTGTGTAAAAGCCGCCCTGCACCTATGGGCAAAGGCATTAGCCTAAGGCCCTAAGGTGCGGAGGTCGTGGGTAGATTAAATAATAGAGTTGCAACAACCTTGTCGTTTGGAGTATTCGTCTATAACCATTACAAGAAATTTGATTTTTGGCCAGGGCAAAACGTCTAAGATTGTGGCTAAAGATCTTTTGCCACAATCTAGTCACGAAAAAAAATCGTGGCTAAAAGTCGTGTGAAGAGATTTTTAGCCACGAATTGGTCGTGGCAAATATTATTAGCCACAAACAAATACACTGTGACTAATACTTCCACCTTTAGCCACGGTTTCAGACTCTGGCAAAAACATCTTCATAACATTAAAATGGACTATTTGCCACGGTTTTTGGTGATAAATAGTCACAGTATTAGCCACGGTTTAAAACTCTGGTTAATAGTAAATTCGATATTTTTTAAAAAACGTTTTTGCCACGGTTTCAAATCGTAGCAAATAATAAATTATGTATTTAAAAAAAAAAATGCATTCACATATCATTTATAACAAGTTCACATATCATTCTAACCATGAAGCACTTCTTCAATATCCATGCTGCCACCTTCACCTGCCATGTCTTTGATGTTGCTATTCAATATGGCAAAAAAAAGACATCTTTACAATACCAAACTCCTTCAAGTCAAGCTTAAATTTATTTAGACTAAATATTTTATGTTTAACATGTAGCTAATAAGAAAGAGTATGCTTAAAGAACATTAGTAGAGGGGATACATTTATAGTTCGACAAATATGATATTATGTTCGACAAATTGGATCAACACATCCGTTGAAATTTCGCATCGCCGTGAGCGCTATTTTCATCACCAACCTACAAAATTTGTACATTAGAGATATGTTAACATGTTAATTAATGAGTAATAATAAAAGTACATTGTTATAGAAACAAGGCTGCAGTTTTTTGTCGAATTATCATATTTTCTATCTTGGAACCATTCCAATAAAACCATTTTAAGAATCAGGTAAAGTCCATCATGGAATTGCCTAGACCAAGGATTTGTCTTTGGCTCGACGGTCAAGAATGTTGTTCTGACCGCTTCGGCGCATGCCCAGCAAACGAAGCTCAGGTTTCAATCCAAACGCCGGGTCAAACGGACGGTAAAGTTCCCAAATTGCTAAAGCAATTTGCACACCCAAAAAAAAGCGTTCATTTAACCAGTGAAAAAAAATGAGCAATTGTTAGATTTGGAGCATTTTAGAATATACCATTCCACATCTAGCCAGTGCAAGTGAAATACATTTTCTAAAGAAATTTAGATAGCACGCATTAATGAAGGAAAAATTTTTAGGTGAGTATCTCGCACCTAGATCACGGTGAGAGGAGTGCATCTCAGCCATTGATAGCTCTAAATATTCCAGTATTTATGAATAATAAATAATGTCAGTATTTTCCCTACCGTCAGATCTAAGATCATACGGCTGTATCTCCCTCACCTAGAACTAGGTGAGAGATACTCACCTAAGTATCTCTCTTAATGAAGTGAGGAGTGTGGACAAAGAAAGAGCTTACTCCTTATTTAATATGAATCTCACAGAATTAGCCAATGTGTGGTCTTCATCCATCAAAGAAAATGTTGCATTTCTCAAATCAGTCAGTGATCCATGCTCCATTCTTGACCTGCATTTTCAAATTTAAAAAAAAAAGAATAAAAAATTACAATCTCTCAGATCCCGCGTGATCGAGAAGATAAACTAGATGAACAAAATTATAAGAGCGGAATGATTGCAATGGCGATAAACTTTATAATGCATGCCAGAAAATTTTAGATCTATTCAATCCAAAAAAACAATGAGATGGCTGAAAATTAATGCAATGCTGAGATAAATTGGGGATTCTTCAGGGATCATGCATGCAATGGTTGGAACAAGTTAAGTTCTCAACAAATAACTCTCATGTGTCATATGAGGTGGATGCATATATGATTTTATAAAAAAAAATAGATGAAATAGCAATCAAGGTATTCTCAGGTTCATCTCCTGCGAACTTTTCTGAAAAAAGAGCATCTCATCAGCTGCAATGAAATCGCAGTCCCCCTGGATTACAGTTATCAAAGAACTGCATGCACATCATTGCCAGAAGCATTTGCTTCATCATCTCCATATTAAGCTTCCAATAATGCTTCCAAAAACAAATTGATTGTTACTTAAATTTGTTCTTCAAGAACCAAATATCTAATGTAGGTTACAATTTTTACTTTAAAATGTTATCCATCACAAGAAAATCTCACTAATCCTTATAAATCAAATAAAATGATATCTTCCTCAAATGCTTCACATTCAAGCATGAGGGATACATAAAAATTCACCAGCTTGTATCAAATCTCAAGAAGTGAAAACTGAACAGAAAAAAAAAACAGAAAGAGCTTACATGTAATGCCATCTTCTTAAGCTTGTTCAATGCGGAGTATTCCTTCAGGCGCGATGAAACATCAAAATCCAATGGTTAGTCAGGCGCCACTGTAAGCTCAACTCATAAAAAAAAAAGATTAAGAAACCCACAAAGAACTTGGTGAGCTGTAAATCTCGTTTTCGGATCTCGAGTCAGCATATTTTTTATCAATTCCTTCGCATTATCAGATATGTTGGGTCATGGTTCAGATTCAAAATCCAAAGTCCCTTGTAAACACTGCCTGAAGATCCCAACTTCAATTTCTGAGATTAAAATGAGAGATTCAATTAAAATGTCAATAAGATGTTGTGTGACAGGTTAGAAAATTAACCAGATGTCAATAAGATGTTGCAAGAAGGAGATTAGAAGCTGGAAGTTACATCTGAAGAGGTTGATCGTATGATGATGAACAAATGCCAAAATTACGGTGCTCTTTTTCTTGTAATAGACTACCAAAATAACTGTCATTTCAACATCTGTCAAGTTGCCAAATTAAATTAAAAGAGACAAAGAATGTTGCTGGAAGACTCATACGCAACATTTGAAGATGAAAAAAAAAATACTTATACAGGTCTAATCATATAAATTCTATATAGTGGAGAGTTTGTTACTTTCTATTAAACTTTGCAACATAAATAATCAAAATAATAGAAATTTCGCATAGGTTTGTGGAACTATGGAAGTATTTTAACTGATAGCATTAATGATCATCTTTTTTAATAACCGTTTTAATAATAAAGAACATGAAACAAAATATTATTTTAAAATGAACATTCACACACCATACCACCTAAAAAGGTTATAAATTTACTGTCAATTGACTTTGAATCTTATTCACATATGTTGTTGATAACTATGACTCAAAATGGTAAGAAAATTACACTTGACCTCTCATGGGCTGCGCCCACAACAACCATTTAGTTTATGTGACATTTTCTTCTTCCAAAAGCTGCATGATCAACAACTAGCTAGCTGGAATTTAATTTATGGTAGTTGGAGCTTTAGGGCACAACCATCTAGCTTGAAGAAGGGTTAACAAATTTAATTTTTCTTCGTCGTGGCAAGATCACCTCCTCTGCCTAGTACAATTACTTGGAATTTTTTGCTACAAAACTCGTCATGAATGTTTACTTCAAAAGGAAAACTTTGAGCATTATTTATAAGTAGAGCTTCATAAATTGAGTAGGAGATGTATTTACAACAATGTATATCTGCTCAAAGATGTTGGGCATGAAAAATGGTTCAAACCTATATATTGAGCAGGAGATGTATAAACTTGAAGATGTCTGCTCCGCAGAATTGATGAGTAATACAATGATTATTTCTATAATATGTAATAAGACAGATTCATGGAATATGCAATCATCAAAAGTAAGTATAAATACTTTTAAAGCCAGCTAAAGTTTAAAAATGATGAAGAATTGGTCAATATACCTTGACATGAATTTTTTCCGGTCATTAGCTGCAGAAGATATAATTGTCCCTTGTGCCCTGTTTTAGAAATTAACATAAGATATAATTGTCATCTTCCTCATTAAAATTCACATTTCAATGTCACGAGATCCACTATTATCAGCTGAGAAATTAAAGCAGAGCAGAAGTTGGAAAGTTAAAACATAGCAGAGAGGAGATAGTAGAAGCAGAGGGAATCATAAACAGAAAAACTTGATCAGATTAAAATGCCATGAGATCCACTATTATCAATCACATCCAAAAATAGCTCAATGAAATCCAAGAGATCGCTCATATCTATCATCAGTGAATTTTCAACCATTGTTGACTCAGGTAGGCGATAATTAGGTTTAAAATATCCAAAACCTTACAGAGTACTCAGCCTTGGTCTTGGATCTAAGCGTGCTCGGCCTTTTTTTCTTATGGCAGGCTGCACATATATTCAATTAAAATTCCCAAAAAGAAACAGAAGTCTCTAAAATCAAACCTATCACATTCAGAAGACCACCGAGTTCACACAAAATCGTCATGAAGAAGCAAGCCTCTCAAAAAGCAAACTACAACATAAGAATTTAGACCTACCCTTGGAACGGACGGACCAGGCCGAAGCTTGACGAAGACGAATGAGGGTCCCGTGTGTCGCTCCAAGCGCCGCTCACTCTCGAGCAACAGAACTTCTGCGTAGGAGATGGAAGTTCGGGGAGGGAGCGGTCGCCGCCTTCGGTGGAGTTCTTCTTGATGAAGGGCGAGAGAAGGAGCGGCTGAGGCGATTTTACGAGTAGAGAGGGCGTCACCGATTTCGTGAGGGTCAGGTAGAAGCGCGTTGTTTTAGGTTTTTAGGAAATGTATAGTCCACACAGTGCTCTTTTTCCACGGTCGTGGTTAATACTAAGTATTAGCCACACTTTTTGCTTGCTGTGGCTAATACTTAAGTATAAGCCACACGTTTTTACTTGTCGTGGATAATACTTAAGTATTAGCCACGCTTTTTACAACCCTGGCAAAAACTCACTATCAGCCACGGTTTTTAAACCCCGGCAAAAAAATGTGTAGCTAAAAATCAATTTTCTAATAGTGAACCATACCTTGAAGAAGGACAAGCGGTAACAGTAATTTTTGTTGGATCGATTGACGCCCTTAGAGGGGGGGTGAATAAGGGAATAAAATTCTTCTTTATAATTTTAGACAATTTACTAAATTGTTTTGAGTAATTTAGAATGAAATAATAATTTAACTTAAAGGAGGAAATAATTGTAATTTGTAATTTTATAAATTATGTCAAATGATAGAAATCAAGTAAACACAGAAAGAGACATGATTATATTATATAGAAAATGTGTTTACATAAATTGATTTCAATATCGCTTGAAATCAGAGGCATATAAAGTAATACATTTTTTTTTCTATACCGACTTGTATCCCAACAAACCGGTTGGCTTTAGTCTATCCTTCCCCGGATAAGGCCTCAAGCCGCTCTAGCCAATCCTTCCCCGGATATGGCCTCGAGCACCCCGTAGATCTAATCACCTAGAACTAGTCGCCAACACAAGGCGAATTACTCCTTAAGTCCTACCCAGACCTAGTCGTCAACACAAGGCGAATTAACTAAACGATTACAAAAAAAAGTATGGAATGAAAATAAATATAACAATAATGAAACTCCTTATATGAGATCTCTGAAGATGAGGATGAAGGATCGTTGTAGCATAAGCGAGGTTGAAGCGATCGTTCTTCGGATGCACCGTGGTGGCTTCCTTCTCCAGAAATCCTCTTTGGCTTTGAGTGGGAGATGAACTTTCGGCAGAGTAGCAGCTCTGGAAATTTGGCATAAGTAATCTCTCTGGAAGCACTCACTCAAAACGAGAGAGAGCCCATCAATTTATAGAACTTGAAGATAGCGCCTGCGGTAGCTCCTAGCGCCTGCGGTAGCTCCTAGCGCCTGCGGTAGCGTTCGTGTGGAGCGGCTGCGTAACCGTCGGCGGCATGGCCCTGTGCACGAACTTGAGATAGCGTCAGGCGGTAGCGTTAGCGCTGACGGTAGCGTTCGTGTGGAGCGGTTGCAAAAACCGTCTTCGGCGTGGCAGAACAAACTTTCGTCGAACGGAACAATTTCGTCGAACGGAGCTTCAAGTTCGTCGAACGGAATTTTCGTCGAACGTAGTTTTCGTCGAACGAAATTTTCGTCGAACGGAGCTTCAAGTTCGTCGAACGGAGTTTTCGTCGAACGCAGGAAAATTCGTCGAACGGAACCTGAGCTAGCGTCTGTCGGTAGCTCTAACGCTGGCGGTAGTGCATTCTTCCAGATGTTTGAATTCAGTTGCTTTCTACCTGTGGAGTATTGCACCTATAGTTGCTGCACACTATAAACACACGACAAGCAAGATCAAATACAATTTGGGATTGTTATTCTCAAACAAACAAATGGATGTGACACACATGTCCAACAATTTTGAGTTAGTAGTTAGTCCTCTATACTCCATGTCATCGTGTGGGGCGTTGATTGACCTAATTCAAAGGCCACCGGTCAGGCTCCTTAGAACCGAGTGGGGAGTAAGCTCACACGCGGATGGATATGTTGGACATGTGTGTCACATCCCTTTGTTTGAGAATAACAAATCTCATATTGTATTTGATCTTGCTTGTCGTGTGTTTATAGTGTGCAGGAACTATAAGTGCAATACTTCACAGCTAGAAAACAGCTTGGAACCAAATTTCTGAACTAGAACACTACTGCCAGTGTTAGTGGATACCGCTGGCGCTAGCGCTACCTCCTGACGCTAGCTCCAGCTCGTGCCACAACGCCATGCCGCGGCGGTTTCATAACCGCCTCTACACGACCGCTACCACATGCGCTAGAAGCTACCGCAGGCGTTAGCGCTACCGCAGGTGCTAGTTGCTACCTCCTGGCGCTAGTAGCTACCGCCTGGCGCTATCTCCAGATCGTGAACAGCGCCACGTCGCGACCGTTTCGTAACCGTCTCTACACGAACGCTACCACAGGCGTTAGTAGCTAGCGCGGGCGCTATCTCCAAGCTCTATAAATTGAATCTTTCTCTCTCGTTTTGGCACCACATCCCAGAGAGAATTCTAGTGCCAAAATTCCATAGCTCTTACTATGCCGAAAAGTCTTCTCTCACTCAAAGCTAAAGAAGATTTCTGGAGAAGGAAGCCATCACGCTGCATCCAAAGAACGATCGCTTCAACCTCGCTTATGCTACAGCGGTCCTTCATCATCAACTCCAGAAATCTCATAGAGGTAGTTTTTATTTGTATAATTTCTTTATTGTGAATCTTTATAGGTAAATCGCCTTGTGTTAGCGACTAGGTCCTTGCGTGGCTTAGGGGAAATTCATCGCGTGTGTTGGCGACTAGGTCAAGGTGATTAGATCTAGGGTGCTTAATGTTGGATCGTGTGACGCCCTTAGAGGGGGGGTGAATAAGGGTGTGTTTAAAAATATAATTTTTACTTAACAATTTTTAGACAAATTTTACTTTACTAAAAAGTTACTTATAAATAATTTTTAAACCAATGTAATTTTTGTATTTAACCAAACACAAATTTCTAAGATAAAGATTTAAGCAAACAAATTTGCAATTAGTGAAAAGAGCATAATTATATTAATCATGAAATTTGCATACAATAAAAATGATCTTAACAATGCTTAAGATCAAGGCACAATTATGATAATAAAAAATACAATAATTTTGGTTTACCAATCCTTCTCCCAAGGATCGGAAGGCTATCACTTGTCTCTCCCAAGACCAAGCCCAAGCCTATCCTCTAGATCTTCCCAAGATCTAGACGTAGCACACAAGGCCACGATTTCCCACCAAGCCACGCAAGGACTTGGACGCTCCGCACAAGGAAGCAATTTTCCCCTAAGCCGCGCAAGGACTTAGACGCCGCACGCAAGACGACGATTTCTCTACCAATACAAAATGAAAAAGTATGTGAATGAAAATACAATATGAAAAGAACAACTCCCTAGAAGATCAGATCTCTGAATGGATTGTTGAAGCCTCGATATGATCGATGATGTAGAAGCACGCCCGATCTCGTCTTCAATCTTCAATCCTTCTTTGCACAAATGGGAGTTGAGGAGGTTCTGGAGCTCTCTGGTTCGTATGCACTCAGGAAGGGACTGGAATTCTCAAAAGCTTGGAATGCACGAACCAAAGGAACCAATTTATAGAAATTCAGGCGACAGTGACTGTCGGAATTTTTCGACAGCGCTAAACTGCCGCTGGAGTGCCGTCGTGGGTGGAGTCGTGGGCAGTTGGTGTAACCGTCGAGCTGTCGCCTGCGCGACATCGATGTCGGAATTTCCGACAGTGCAAAACTGCTGGTCGTGGGTGAAGACGTGGGCAGTTGTTGTAACCGCCGAGCTGTCGCCTGGGCGACATCGCTGTCGGAATTCCGACAGCGCAAAACTGTCTTTCGTCGATCTGCCGTGGAGGGAAGTAGTTGTAACTTCTCTGCTGTCGCCTGGGCGACAGTGGCTGTCGGAATTTTCCGACAGTGAAATTTTCCCACATTCAATTTTAGCTCCAGCAGCAATGTGAACATCTCATACCTGTTATCTGCACACCATTAATGAAAATAGAATCAAATACAAAAGGGACTTTGTTATTATTAAACCGGAGGAGTGCGAAACGCATGCTCCAACAATCTCCCCCTTTTGATAATAACAAATCCGTATAAAAAGAAATCATGTCTATTTAGATTGTTGATTTTAACCTTTGGTGTGTGCACAAAATTAACATAATATATATTTCTTGAAAATAAATGATCTACCTTTAGATGAAAACTCCCCCTAAATGAAAGCTCCCCCTACATATATGCTCCCCCTAAATATATGCTCCCCCTAAATATATGATGTATTGTGTAGGTGGAATATTTAGGTGTGATAGATTTGTGACTTTTCTTTCTTTTTATACTTTAAATTCTCCCCCTTTTGGTATTAGCAAAAATGAATATTAGATAAAAGAGTAGCTTTTAAGGGAAAGGTAATAGAAAATAGAAATGAAGAGTAAGCGGAAGCAAATTGTTGGTAATGATTGAAGTCCATGAAATAATAGGAATATGCCATAGTATGAATAAGCCCATGAAGTGACGGTATTGCCATATGAAGTAATGAAAGAAAATAACTTAAACATGAGTAAGATCATTTGAAAGTATCATAGAAAGACACAATAATGTATAGATACATGGAATATTTTCGGTCCAATTCTCATAAGATGAATGTTTATATAACATAATGATGTGTACATGTGATACTTAGATCAAACATATGAAGTTATTTAATTTACATGATCATTAAAATGTAGAACATAATAAAAGCATATAAAGGCAACTTTGACTTTGAAGATATAGCACAAGATGAATAGAAAACCATGTTACTTTTGCACAAGACACTTTACAATTCTTTCCAAGGTGCTTAACCTCACAATGCTCATTAAGACTTATCAGGAGGGTAAGTAGTGCTTGGTGGAGTATCCTTGGCTTTATTTTTATTTTTTTGATCACAGACGTTGTGATATCTTAATTGTGATATATTGATATATTTTTTAATTGACCAAGGATCTCCGAATTCACTTGAATCGCAAAAGATGGTGTATTTTTTGTTGTGCTAACAAATCAATGTTGAAAGTTGTATTTAAGAAGTGCTATTTTATTATGTGAAAGCAAATATGATTCATGTATATATTAAATAAAAAGACATACGTATTGATCAAAATAAGTGAACATGATAGTTCATTATGATAGATAAACAATTTCTCATACTTAGAGGCATGCGAAAATACTTTCCAATGGTCTAAACAACTATGGAGAAGTGTCAATACCATGATAGCTTGGAAATGAAATCATACAAACATGTAAGTCATTTTTTTTTAAATAAATAGCACATGGTTTGTCATCAAGTCATGAGGTGAAGCATTAATAATGACAGATAACTATTGTAGATCATCAAAGGGACCTAAAATTGGAGTTTTGTTAAAATGGGAGCTGTCGAAAATTTCCGACAGTCACTGTCGCCTGGGCGACAGTGAAAAATATAAATAGGGCTGGGGACCGAGTCAAACCCTATTGTGCATCAATTCCTGGAGTCAAAAACGAGAGGAAGGCTGTCGGAAGTCGGCGACATCCCTAGATCTAAGGTATGGGTTTTTGATTTTGGTGTTTTTAACTCAAAAATTTTTAGGGATTTGTGATTTTGATAGTAGAGAAGAAGGAAAATGTAGTTTTCATGTTGATTTTTGATGAATGGTGTAGGTTTTGAAAAAAAATTTTGATTTGAAAAATGTAGATCTAGTTTAAAACAAGTGGATCTTGGTGGATCTTTGCTTACATTTTTATCTTTGTTAAATTTCTTTTTGATTTGGTGATGAAGATTTCCATTTGTTCATTTCCCAAAGGATTTTTGTAGATCTAGTTTAGAGAAGAAGGTGGAAGATGATGAATAGTAAAGGATTTGTAGAATATGTTGATTTAAAAAAAAACTTGATGTTGAAATAACATTTATTTTGAGTAGATCTGGAAGTATATGTAAAAATTTTGAGAGAAAATCACTTGGAGGGCTGTCGAAAATTTCCGACAGCCACTGTCGCCTGGGCGACAGTGTTCCAGTGCACAATGTGATACCTTGTTTAATCAAAATTTTTTGTATGTTATTGCAGAATGGCTTCCAGTTCCAAAGCTCGAAAGAGTACTTCGGAAGATGCACATACTTCATATCAAGTTTTTCCGGGGGTGGAGAAGGCTATTGTTGGAATAGCGAAGTATGTAGAATTTGAGTCGCCAAAGCACGATCATATCTATGATCGGCTTGCGAACGCAGGTGTAATTTCAATAATCACACCAGAGGGGTTTTCTTCCTTTTTCATTCGTGAATTTTATAACCATTTGGAAGACCCAAATTTCACTGAATTGGATGGCGGAGTGAGATCAAAGATCCAAGGTCAACATGTGGAAATAACACATGTTGATCTACGAGAGGAATTTGGACTAGTGATGAGTGAGAATATGCCTGATATAGTGGAGAATTATCGAAAGGATAGAGATTGGACCCTTGTAAACATGAGTTTACATGGGAATCAAAAGAAGACTCTTACCACTGAAGTTACCTCACTTACTCCGGATGCGTTCTTAGTCCAAGATATATTAAGGAATTCAGTGATGTTGAAGAGTGGAGATACAAGAAGCATTACGGCTCAGTTGACCCTCTTTACATACTATATTATGGAGGATGAGCTTTTTGATGTGGCGGACTTCATACTCGCCCAGATTAGGTATGCGTATAGATTAAAGCATCCAAGATGGGTGAAGGTTCATACGCTGCCAATGGGGGCGTTAATACAGCGTGTAGTGCAAGGTGCTTATTTGGATGATTGTTACCCGGAAATATATTATACGGGTTCAATGAAGGTGAAGAAGCCGCAGAGAAAAGCTCATCCGGGGATTGAGATTAGAGAGCCGACCATTTCTAGGGCAGGATCACTACGAGAGTCCATTGATGATTTGCGTGATTCATTAGAGGATCACAAGAGGGAAGTGAAGAAGGACCGTAGTCGAATGCAGAAATTTATGAAGTTTCTCGTCAAAGGTCTGAAGTTGAAACCAACTCCGGAGGAAGAGGCCGAATGGCAAGTGCCGGACGAAGAACCGCCACGCCAATCGGTGAGGCGAACTCGCCGTGGCAAAGCCGTGAGACGAGGACCTCCAGAAGATTGTCCAGAGAGCAGCGGGGCTGGTTATGAAGATTCAGAGTAGTTTTATGTTGCTGCTGCTGCTGGGCGATGTCGGAAAATTCCGACATCCACTGTCGCCTGGGCGACAGTGAACTTCTTTAGATTTCTGTTTTTGTTTAAAGAACTTGATCCTTAAGTTTGTTCTACTGTTTTTATGTGAACAATATTGATGTAATATTAATGATGTTGAATTTTTGTTAAGTCCTTTGAAATTTTATGTTTTGATTTTTAGAATTTTGGCTTTTTGTTTTTACATTGTTTATGTTTTGTGATAATAATTTTTTATTTTATAGGCTTTAAATTGTGATATATTCATTGTGAAATGTCTAGAATGCCCAATTCTAGCCTAAGCATAGAAAAACGGGAATCCGGTAACGGCTTAGTGAATATATCCGCTAGTTGATTTTCCGTGCCTATAAAGTTGATTTTTATATTACCCTTCTTAATGTGATCCCTTATAAAATGATGTCGGACGTCTATATGCTTAGATCTAGAATGTAATACGGGATTGTTTGTTAAGTCTATAGCACTTTTATTATCACACTTTAATTCTACACTACTTTGTTGTATGCCAAAATCTTCTAACGTTTGGGACATCCAAAGTGCTTGGGCACAACAACTACCTAGTGCAATATATTCGGCCTCGGTAGTAGAGAGGGAAACAGAATTCTGTTTCCTACTCGACCATGAAATAAGTGAAGGGCCGATAAAGTGACAAGTGCCACTAGTGCTTTTTCTATCTAAAGAACATCCCGCATAATCAGAATCCGAAAAACCATGCAAAATAAAAGAATCATTATGAGGATACCATAAACCTAATTTTGATGTTCCAATGAGATATCTAAAGATACGTTTCACCGCTTTTAAATGTGACTCTTTAGGATTAGCTTGAAATCTAGCACATAAACAAACGACAAACATAATATCAGGTCTAGATGCGGTTAAATACAATAAAGACCATATCATACTTCTATAAAGGGTTTGTTCAATTGAAACACCACTTTCATCTTTTCCTAATTTTAGTGAAGTACTCATAGGAGTGTTTGCATGCTTAAGGTTTTCAAATCCAAATCTTTTTAACATATCATGAATATACTTGGTTTGACATATAAAAATTCCATCATGTTTTTGTGTAATTTGAAAACCTAGAAAATATGAAAGTTCTCCAACCATGCTCATTTCAAATTCATTTTTCATAATTTGAACTACTTCATTACACAACTCTTCATTAGTGGCTCCAAAAATAATATCATCAACATAAATTTGTAAAATAACTAAATCATGATCAATTTGCTTAATGAAGAGTGTAGAATCAGCACTTCCAATTTTATAATCGTGCTTTAACAAATATTGAGTTAATCGATCATACCAAGCACGAGGCGCTTGTTTTAATCCATAAAGCGCTTTATCTAATTTATAAACATAATTTGGATATTTCTCATTTATAAAGCCAGTGGGTTGTTCTACATAAACTTCTTCTTTTATATACCCGTTTAAAAATGCGGTTTTGACATCCATTTGATATAATTTAAATCTTTTAAAACAAGCAAATGCAAGAAATATTCTAACCGCTTCTAATCTTGCTACGGGTGCAAAAGTTTCATCAAAATCTACCCTTTCAATTTGCGCATAACCTTTTGCAACTAATCTGGCTTTATTTCTAACAATTCTAGATTCATTATCCATTTTATTTTTGAAAATCCACTTAACACCAACTACAGGACGATTTTTGGGTCGTTCTACAAGATTTCAAACCTTATTACGTTCAAATTGATTAAGTTCTTCATTCATAGCTAAAAACTAAAATTCATCATTTAAAGCGGTGGAAACATCTTTTGGTTCTATTTCAGAAACAAAACAAAGGTTTGAAAATAAAACATGTAGTGATGAACGAGTACTAACCCCTTTTTGCGGATCTCCAATGATAAGCTCCTTTGGATGATCCTTTGAGAATCTCAATTCACTTGGAGGCACATATCCTTCTCTTTCTTCTTCTTCTCTTTCTTCTTCTCCTCTTTCTTCTTCTCTTTCTTCTTCTTTTTCTTCTTCATTTTCTCCAAGTTCTTCTTCATCATTCTCCACCAATGGAGGGGTTCATCTTCTTTTCCTGTAATTTTCTTTTCTACACATGAAGCAAACTCATCAATCCTAACATGAATCGATTCTTCAACTATTTTTGTTCTTTTATTAAAAATCCTATAAGCTTTACTAGTTGAAGAATAGCCAATAAAAATACCTTCATCACATTTTTCATCAAATTTTCCTAAGGAATCTTTAGAATTTAAAATAAAACATTTACAACCAAAAACTTTGAAATAAGAAACATTTGGTTTTTTACTAAATATTAATTCATAAAGAGTTAATTTTAAAATAGGGTGAAGCATTACTCTATTAATTACATAACATGCTGTGCTAACCGCTTCAGCCCAAAAAGATTTTGGTAATTTAAATTCAGATAACATCGTACGGGCTAACTCTTGAAGAGTTCTATTTTTCCTCTCCACTACACCATTTTGCTGTGGTGTGCGTGGAGCGGAAAATTCATGTTTAATTCCTAACTCCGTACAAAAAGAAATAAACTTTTCATTTTCAAATTCTCCTCCATGATCCGATCGTATGCGTTTAAT
Source organism: Dactylorhiza incarnata (assembly GCA_033032865.1). NCBI lineage: Eukaryota > Viridiplantae > Streptophyta > Magnoliopsida > Asparagales > Orchidaceae > Dactylorhiza > Dactylorhiza incarnata. Next base: position 6,903,799 of record JAWHQI010000072.1, read on the forward strand.
TTTCAACTCAAATTCATTTTGGATACGCAAACATAATTTTGAAAATTCTGAAAATGCATCGGATTTGGAGGTTAGAAATAAAGTCCATCAAAAACGAGAATAATCATCAATCAAAACAAATGTGTATTTTCTACCTCCTAAGCTAGAAATTCCAATTGGTCCAAATAAGTCCATATGTATTAATTGAAGTGGCCTAGTGGTAGAAATAATGTTTTTACTTTTGAAAGATGATTTTGAAAATTTTCCTTTTTGGCAAGGCACATATAGTGAAGAAGATAAATTTCCATTTAGCAAAGGTAAACCTTTAATTAATTTATCTTTTGAAAGTTTTGAAATTAACTTGGCACTAGCATGTCCAAGTCGCCTATGCCATAAATCTAATTCATCATTTTTTGATAAAAAACATTTTAAAGTAGAATTTGAAAAATCAAGAAATTTAATCATATATACATTATGACATCTAGGTGCGGTAAAAACAATTTCATTTGTTTTGGAATTAATAATTTTGCACAAATTTGTAGAAGATTCAAATAAAACATTTAAACCCTTATCACATAATTGACTAATAGAAATCAAATTATGCTTTAATCATTCTACAAATAAAGCATTTGAAATTGAAAAAATTTCGTTACCCACAACACCGATGCCGATGATTTTTCGTTTTCCATTGTCACCGAATGTAACAACTCCTCCTTTCTTCATCTCCAGGCTAAGGAACTTCTCTTTATTGCCCGTCATGTGCTTTGAACAACCCGAGTCTAAGTACCACACGTCTTCTTTGTCCTTAGCCTGTCAACACACCTAGAAGGAAGAGGTGAGTAAAGATCTGGTTACCCAAGTGGTTCCACCCATAGTATAGGTAGAAGCCTTAGGCACCCAGATTTTTTTTATTTTACTTTTTCCTTCCTTCCAGCAAGAGTCCGTAGTGTGACCAAATCTATTGCATTTGGCACATGTAATGTATTTAGAAGAGTATAACTTTTCTGGACTTTTACTGGATGAGGATGCAGTATTAGATAATTTATTAAAAGTTAGAATTTTTAAAAGTAGATTTTCTGGACTTTTCATTGTCGCCGGCGACAGTGGTTGTCGCCGGGCGACAGCTTCCAGACGTGTATCCGAGCCCAAATCTTCCAGATCCATGGCGTTGGTATCCTAAGATCATATCCAGTGATCTTCGGCCCATTCCAAATTTTTTCATGGCTAGTATTAAGTCATGAATCTGGTTTCTCATTTTTGTATTCTCGGATACTAGATTTACGCATCTACGTTCAAAACATTTCTTTCCCTCATGGACTTTTGAAATTGAAGATTTCAGATCTCTCTCTAAAATCTCATTCTTTTTAGTAAGTACTTTTATTGTAGAATGAGATTTGGAAAGAGATTCTTCAAGTTCATTAATTTTTCCCAAAAAGTGATCACACTCTTGGCAAGAAATATCTCTTTTTCCAATAGTCTTAATTTCATTTAACAATTTTTTGTTTTCTTTAAGTAAAATTCCATTTTCAGATTTTAGAAGATCATTATCTTTTAAATTTTTTTCAAAAAATTTGCAAGTCTTTAAAAATTCAGAAAATAATTCATCATAGGTTGGAGGAGTTACCTCAGTGTCGCTTTGGACACTGCAATCGTCATCAGATATGACGCTCTTTCCCATTAAGCATATGTTGGCCTCCTCTTCTTTACTTGAGTCGGAACTGCTTGCATCCTCAGAAGTAGTATCATCCCAGGTTTCCGCCTTCAACACCTTCTTCGACCCTTTGTGCTTCTTTTCTTTAAGTTCTTTCAAGTACTTTGGACACTTGCTTCGAATGTGTCCTAACTTCTTGCAGTGGTAGCACTCCGGTGGCGGTCTCTCTTCCTCCTCATCGCCTTCCTTTTCTTTTTTCTTCCTAAAGGTCTCCTTCTTAAAATACTTCTTAAACGAATTCCTTCTCTCCGGATTTTTCATAAATTTTCTAAAAATTTTAACAAATAAACTTTCCTCATCTTCTTCATCCTCCTCAGAATCACTAGTTTCTTCCTTCTTTGATCTTAGAGCCAATCCCTTCTTCCTTGGCTCCATATACTCTTGTTGTTGAATTTTTAATTCAACTTCATGAGTTTTCAAGTTCCCAATGAGGCTCTCCAATTTTAAGGTCTTAAGATCATGTGACTCAGAAATTGCAGTCACTTTAGGATTGAACTTCGGGGGAAGTGATCTTAAGATTTTCCTTACCAAATCTCCATTTGAGAACACCTTTCCTAGCACCTTTGAGTCGTTCACGATTTTTGTAAATCGTGTGTACATCGTATCAATCTCTTCATCTACCTCCATTTTGAACCTTTCAAATTCAGATTCTAGTTGAAATAGCTTTGAATCATTTACCTGCGAAGTACCTTCATGAGTGATTTCTAATAAATTCTAAATTTCAAATGCAGTATTACAAGCACAAACTCTATTAAATTCAGTGCGCTCTAGTGCGCAAAATAAAGCATTCATGGCTTTTGCATTGTTCTTACATTTTAATTTATCGTTGTCATCTCACTTATCTTTGGGCTTATCCATGGTTACATCTCCTACAACAAATGTTGGAGAAGTGTAACTAGATTCTACCATATTCCAGACTTCTATATCTAGCGCAATTAGAAAACAACGCATACGTGTTTTCCAATAATTGTAGTCTGTGCCCGTAAAAAGTGGTGGCCTACTAATTCCTTGCCCCTCAACGAACGCGTGATCGTTGTGCGCCATTACTCCCGGTGGTAAAACCGTTTTGGAGTAACCTCCCTCTGATACCACTTGTTGGATCGTGTGACGCCCTTAGAGGGGGGGGGGGTGAATAAGGGTGTGTTTAAAAATATAATTTTTACTTAACAATTTTTAGACAAATTTTACTTTACTAAAAAGTTACTTATAAATAATTTTTAAACCAATGTAATTTTTGTATTTAACCAAACACAAATTTCTAAGATAAAGATTTAAGCAAACAAATTTGCAATTAGTGAAAAGAGCATAATTATATTAATCATGAAATTTGCATACAATAAAAATGATCTTAACAATGCTTAAGATCAAGGCACAATTATGATAATAAAAAATACAATAATTTTGGTTTACCAATCCTTCTCCCAAGGATCGGAAGGCTATCACTTGTCTCTCCCAAGACCAAGCCCAAGCCTATCCTCTATATCTTCCCAAGATCTAGACGTAGCACACAAGGCCACGATTTCCCACCAAGCCACGCAAGGACTTGGACGCTCCGCACAAGGAAGCAATTTTCCCCTAAGCCGCGCAAGGACTTAGACGACGCACGCAAGACGACGATTTCTCTACCAATACAAAATGAAAAGTATGTGAATGAAAATATAATATGAAAAGAACAACTCCCTAGAAGATCAGATCTCTGAATGGATTGTTGAAGCCTCGAGATGATCGATGATGTAGAAGCACGCCCGATCTCGTCTTCAATCTTCAATCCTTCTTTGCACAAATGGGAGTTGAGGAGGTTCTGGAGCTCTCTGGTTCGTATGCACTCAGGAAGGGACTGGAATTCTCAAAAGCTTGGAATGCACGAACCAAAAAAACCAATTTATAGAAATTCACTGTCGCCTGGGCGACAGTGACTGTCGGAATTTTCCGACAGCGCTAAACTGCCGCTGGAGTGCCGTCGTGGGTGGAGTCGTGGGCAGTTGGTGTAACCGTCGAGCTGTCGCCTGCGCGACATCGATGTCGGAATTTCCGACAGTGCAAAACTGCCGGTCGTGGGTGAAGACGTGGGCAGTTGTTGTAACCGCCGAGCTGTCGCCTGGGCGACATCGCTGTCGGAATTCCGACAGCGCAAAACTGTCGTTCGTCGATCTGCCGTGGAGGGAAGTAGTTGTAACTTCTCTGCTGTCGCCTGGGCGACAATGGCTGTCGGAATTTTCCGACAGTGAAATTTTCCCACATTCAATTTTAGCTCCAGCAGCAATGTGAACATCTCATACCTGTTATCTGCACACCATTAATGAAAATAGAATCAAATACAAAAGGGACTTTGTTATTATCAAACCGGAGGAGTGCGAAACGCATGCTCCAACACTTAAGGCCATATCCGGGGAAGGATTGGCTAGAGCGTCTTGAGGTCATATCCGGGGAAGGATAGGCTAAAGCCAACCAGTTCGTGAGGATACGAGTCGGTATAGAAAAGGAAAAAATATTTGTATTTGTAAGCCTCTAATTTCTAGTGACATTGAAATCAAATTTATGTAAACATCTTTTTTATATAATGCAATCATGTCTCTATATGTGTTTACTTGATTTCTTTCATTTGACTAAAATTTTAAATTGCAAATTACATTATTTTCTTCTTTTACTTAAATTGTTATTTTGTCTCGTTAACTTTAAAACAATTTAGTAAATTTATTAATTTTATAAAAAGAATTTTTATTCTCTTATTCACCCCCCTCTAAGGGCGCATATCGATCCAACAAGTGGTATCAGAGCTAGGTTATTCCAAATCAGTTTAAAAATCAGGAATAATGGCATCTCATGATCTCGCTTTTTCTGAGGGTCAGGGAATTAGTAGACCTCCACTATTTACTGAGTCAGATTATAATTATTGGAAAAATTGGATGAGATGTTTTCTTATGACCCTAGATATTGAGGTGTGGAATATGGTAGAAGAGGAATACTCTCCTTCTACATTTGTAGTTGGAGAGGTAACATTAGAAAAACCTAAGGATAAATGGGATGATAGAGATAAACTTTAATGCAAAAATAACGTCAAGGTCATTTAATGCTGTATTTTGTGCGTTAGATAGAAATGAATTTAATAGAATTTTCGCATGTACTATTGCATATGATATTTGGAATCATTTGGAAATTACTCATGAAGGTACATCGTAGGTTAAAGATTCAAAACTTTTCCAACTTGAGTGAGAATATGAAAAGTTCTGGATGGATGAAAGCGAAGATATTGATAAAATGTACATGCGCTTCACGAAGATCGTCAATGCCTCCAAAGCTCTTGGAAAAACCTTCTCCAACGGCGACTTGATTCGAAAGATTCTTCGATCTCTTCCTCCAAAATTTAATCCGAAGGTGACTGCGATCTCGGAGTCGCACAATCTAAGAACGCTCCCGGTTGAGAGCCTCATTGGGAATCTCAAAACTCATGAGGTAGAACTCAAGATACAATACAATGAATACAATAAGGAGCCAAAGAAAAAGGTGTTGGCACTAAAATCAAAGAAGGAGTGGTAAGAGGATAAAGATGAAGATGAAGAAAGTCGATCTCTTGGTAAAGAACTTTCGAACGTTCATGAGAAATCCGGAAAGGAGAAACACCTTCCGGAAATATTTTCAAAAGGATGCAAGATGGAAAGTGTCGTCTTCAAAGGAGGAAAAGGAAAGCGGCGTTGAACAAGAAAGACCTCCACCAGAATTTTATCATTGCAGGAAGACCGAGCATATTCGGAGCCAGTGCCCAAAGTTTTTGAAGGAGAAAAAGGAAAAGCGACGCAAAGGGAAGGAAATTAGGAAGGTGCTAAAAGCTAAAACATGGGATGACTCCTCCTCCTCTGAAGAATCAAGCGGGTCTTCATCAAGTGAAGATGAGGAAGCAAACATGTGCCTCATGGGAAATGGAAACGACGACGACGATACCAGTGTTCTTAGCGACACTGAGGTAACTCCTCCCACTTATGATGAACTTTTTAATGAATTTCTTATAACTTGCAAAGCTTTTGATTAAAATATGAAAGAGAGTATTTTCTTGAATCGTGAAAATGAATCTCTAATTAAAGAAAATCAAAAGCTTTCCAAAAAATTAATTATTTTAGAAAAAAGAAAGGTTTCTTACCAAGTGTGTGATCACTCCATTAAGATGGCAAAAGATATTGTAGATTCTCTTTATAAAGCTCTTTCCCATGCCAAAACTCTTACAAAAGAGAAGGGGGAATTAGAAAGGAAATTAGAAGTCTCTCTTTTGCAAATTAAGAATAATAAAAAGGGTTTTGAAAATAGGTGTGTCATGCTTCTGAAAGAAAATTCATCACCTATTCCCGGATCTATTGGCATGTTTTTCGCGGCGCCTATTCCCGGATCTATTGGCATGTGTTCTTTACCTGTTTTGGGTATCTCTTGGGAGCCCCTCATGTGGGCGTGGTCAAGATAAATTTTGATGGTGCAGTGCGTCGTGATCCTTCTTGTGTGGGCGCAGGTGTCATTGTTAGGGATTCAACCTAGGTTTTCTAGACTTGGCGATCGGAGGTGGCCGACGACTTGGTTGGTCTGTTGGCGGCGGAGGCTTTTGCGGCACGACTGGTTATTGACTTGACATTGCGATATATGTGGGATTCACTGATTTTTAGGAGGGGGGGGGGGGGGGGGGGGGGCAGTGATATGACTGGTCTTTCTTTGGGTGTGCCCCTCCAACTCTGCGGAGTAGCCCTTCCTTCCAGATATTATTCTCCCATATTCTACCTCTTTTGTCGTCTTCTTCTTTTCGTTTTGTTCGTCTTAGTGCGAACTGTGTGGCGCATGCAATTATCTGTTCATTGTTTTCTTGGCCGACGGCCTCTCGTCAGATGTACTCAACTTCTCGAGTTAGCAGCCATAAATAAATGAAATTTGACTTTTCATAAAAAAACAGAACAAAAATAGACAATAAATTTGTTTAAAATGTAAATATTTAATTTAAATATAAACCAAACAAAAATAGATAATAAATTTGTTTAAAATGTAAATACAACAACAACAGAACCAATATAGTCCCAAATCATTGGGGGTATGGGCGGGGGAAGATTGAAAACTGACCTAACCTTTGGCACTATGCACAAAGTGGCTTTTCTCATAGGAAAAAGACCTAACCTTTGACAATAAATGCACAAAGTGACCGCTCACAGAGTACCATTGAAATAGTGGCCGCTCACAGAGGGCAGACCCAAAATCCATTTTAATTTATGTGCACATAATCATGCTTCCTTCATTCAATATTCAGATGAAACACGCTCTTTAAAATATAAATAGTTAATTTTAATATAGGACCATCTGTTTATTTGCGGACCTAACTCCGATCCCACAACATTTAAAATGAATGTTGTCGATGAAATAAAATTATAAATGATTTTCTGACACATTCATTTATTATTAAATAATAATAATAATTAATAACAAGTCTCGAAACCAAATCTGGTTTTATAAATCCCAGCATCAACCAATCCTCCCCCAAAAAACCAGCTCACAACCAATCTCCAAACCATGGCCACCAAGTCGGCATCCCTTGTCCTCCTCATCTTCGCCACCGCCATCGCCGTCGCGACCTCGTCCGACCTCCGCTCCGTCAAAGTACGCGTTTTCTGAACCCCATGAACCATCTACTTCCCCATTCCTCTGGTATTACCTCAAACACCTTCTCGACCACTCTTGTGTTCTTGTTTTGATTTTGCAGGCCGGTGATGATGACGGGGACTGCGTTTACACAGTCTTCATCCGGACGGGTAACATCTGGAAAGGAGGAACGGATTCCAACATAAGTCTGGCGATCGCCGGATCGGACGGCCTCGGCGTGGAAATCACGAATCTGGAGGATTGGGGAGGCCTGATGGGCGATGGATACAACTATTTCGAAAGGGGAAACCTCGACATCTTCTCCGGCCGGGCGCCGTGCCTCAACTCCCCTCCGTGCTGGTTGAATCTGACATCCGACGGCTCCGGCGCCCACCACGGCTGGTATTGCAACTACGTTGAGGTTACCGCAACCGGACCTCACCTCGGATGCTTTCAGCGTCAGTTCACCATCGAGCAGTGGCTCGGCACCGATGTTTCTCCGTATCAGCTATACGCAACCCGAGATAACTGTCCTCCAGTCGATGAGAACGTGGCTTCGGGTGCCTGGTTGGTGCACCACGCCGCCGCCGGCAGGAGGGAGATGGGGGAGCGGAAGTAGAGTTTCAAGATCGTTCGGATAGGGTTCAGGCTTGCCCGCCGTTGCTAGCTGTGACCTTCCGGTGATATATGTTTTTGAGTAATAAATGCGTTTGCGGTGGCGAAGGGGGATGTGGTTCGGATAGCTTTGTTTTGTCGGTGGTGACTTTGGGTGATTTTACCGTTGTGTCGGAACGTGTTCGTTTCATATCCACATGTTTTTGTTTGTAGTAGTTGGCTTATGATTTTTGCGGTGACCGTATTCGGTGGTCCGGCCAGCGCCAGCGGTGCGGGGATCTTCAATTCCCGCGAACAGAACCTCGCGTTCGCTCCTGTGGGCCCAGCGTTCGGCTTATCGTGGTCCGAGCGACTGCGCATGAAACACGTGGTTGACTTTTTAAGGCTCCAAAGCCGGGATATCGGACTGGAGGCAGGGGGTGGCCGCAGGAAACGGCAGTTTTTACGCTTCATTTGTTTTGCCGTTTGGCCGCAGTGCGGGAGCCCCGCCGCCGCGAAGCGGGAAAACAAACACCCGCTGGAGCCAAACAGTGACGTCTGCTCCCGCCACCCCTCTGCGGAACGGAGATGCCGCTCCGTTCCAAACCCCAGCTCCCTCCCTCCCGACGCTATCTCCAGCGGCGTTTGTGCCCGCCCCGTCTGCGAACCAAACGAAGCCAAACCGCCGTTCATAGAGAGCGGCGGTTGGGAATGACGGGGAAGGAGGAAAAACAAACTCAGGACGCTCCCAGTGGTGGCCTTCTTTGCAATCATGCGAGAGTCCCATGCCCCCAACGCCGGCATACACGACCGATGAGTTTATAATGTAAATTCCGAAGAAAAAAAAACAAGGAGAGAAGACATTTCTTTAGAATGTCAATAAGTAAGAACCGAGCTCTAAACGATTAAAGGATCGAGCGGTGAGAGTGGGGAGCAGTCAGAATGGAGTGGCCGGAGATGAAAGGAGGTGATTGCGGTCTAAAAATGTTAAAAATGGCAATTTTGAGTGACGACGTGTTTTTTCTCATGGGAGATGAAGCAAAAATGACCAAAAAAAAAAGTGTCCGTGCGTTTGGACGGAATTGATTTTCTGGAATTGACATTGGAGATTAGAAATCCAATTCTAATGTTCGGCTCAATGAAATTTAAGTCGATATTGGCATTCATGTGAAAACTCATGGCTTTAAATATGAACTAAAAAATCAAATAGCAAATTCTTACCTCCGCTCATGCGTTTTTCGAATAATCGAATGTTTTCGCAAGAGTTTTTCGACTTACGCGCGCGTTTTTCGCCCGGACTTGTGTTTTCCTGCAGGGTGTGTTTTTCGGTCGGACACGAGTTTTTCGGACAGGCGTGTGCTTTTCGACCGGGCATTTATTTTTCTCCCAGGTGGGCGTTTTCGCCAGGGAGCGCGATTTTTCGCTCAAGAGTGCATTTTTCAACCGGGCGCGTATTTTTCTCCCGGGCGGGCGTTTTTTCGGCCGACCAGGTGTTTTTCGGCCTGTCGGGCATTTTTCGCCTGGGCGCTCTTTTTTCACTCGGGCGCGTCTTTTTTGCCCGAGAGCGCATTTTTCGGTTGGGCGCGCGTTTTCTGACCCGGACACACATTTTTTGACCAGCGCGAATTTTTTTCGTTCGGGCACACTTTTTTCCGCCTGGGCGCACGTTTTTTCGCCGTGAGCGAATTTTTCCATCCGGGCGCACGTTTTTCGCCCGGGCGCGCGTTTTTTTGCCCGGGCGTGCTTTTTTTGATGGATGCGCATTTTTTACCCGTGCGTGCTTTTTTCGTCGGGCGCGCGTTTTTCGCTGGGCGAGCGTTTTCCGCCCGGGCGCGCGTTTTTCGCTAGGGCGCGTGTTTTTCGCCCGGGCGTGTTTTTTGACCCGGCGCGTGTTTTTCGCCCGGGCGCGCGTTTTTTCGCCCGGGCGCGCGTTTTTCTCCCGGGCACGCGTTTTTCGCCCGGGCACGCGTTTTTCGCCCGCGCGCGCGTTTTTCGCCCGGGCGCGAGTTTTCGGCCAGGCGCGCGTTTTTGCTAGGGCGGGCATTTTTCGGTCGGGCGCGCGTTTTTGCCCGGGCGCGGGTTTTTTCGCACAGGCGCGCGATTTTCGCCTTGAAGAACGTTTTCAGTGCGGGAACATGTTTTTTGCCCGGGCGCACATCTTCCGCCAAATCGCATTTTTTTCGGCCCAGACGCTCGTTTTTTGCTCGGGCGCGCATTTTTCTCCAAACCGCGCCTTTTTTGCTCGGGCCGCAAAACACACACCTGGGCCGAAAAATACCAGCTCGGTCGAAAATGTGCGCCAGTGAAAAAAATGCTCGTACGGGCAAAAAATGTACGTCCAGACAAAAAGTGTGCTTCCGTGCAAAAATGCACTCTCAACCGAAGAACTCGCAATCGGGCGAAAAATGCGGCCCGGAGAAAAATGCACGCCCGGAAAAAATGCGCACCTGGGCGAAAAAATTGCGCTTGGGCGAAAAACGCGCGTCTTAAAACATATTATTTAATTTAATGCGTTCGGCGCTGACGCATATTTTGAGTTTTATAAAATTATTGTATAATATTAATTCCAATACAATTTCATCATTCAGCCGAACAATTTTTGTGCTTCAGTTCCAATTCTGTTGACTGAATTCAATCTTATAACCGAACAATAAAATTGGAATTCCGTACAAAGTCAATTCATGTTGATATTGGTTTTCGTCGAAAAACCAATTCTAGAAAGCCAATTCCGTTCAAATAAACGGACCCTAATGGAAGTGTTTGAGCAGAATTGTTGTACTCAAATTGAACCGGTTTGTTTCGATCGGTTCAACTGTGAAATAGTGTCACGCCCGATCCTATCGCCTACGGATCCAAATTTCAAAACCCGAAAGCTTAAAACATAATTATTAGCCACCTCTTGTTGTGATGTCGCCCACAACAGTGTAGATAGATTACAACAAATTCTCAAATTTCTTCTGGTCATCTTTGTCAATAACAGCGGATTCTAGCTTCATCCTCCTCCACTCTCATAACTCATTCTGTTGTATTTCTGACTGACTATATTGTGTTGCGCAAATTATCGCGCCGCTTAACTCGTAACAGGATTGCTAAACAGGGTCAGACTGGAGCCTTAGTTTGAAAACATTGGGTTTGAGCAAATAGGAGAAGTTTATTTGAGGCTTATTAATAGCCAACATCTGTAATGAAAATGCCCAATTGATTTTACAATGATGTGTATAAGCAGAGCAAATGTGTAATATATTATTGATTCTTTTCTAAGATTTAATACAATTAATAAAGACAGCCTTTCCTTTTTATTATGTTATGAGCGAAGGCAAGCCTTCGTAGTCGTTCTCGATCTTCTTTCCGTTCTTCGATCATGGCTGAAAATAGAGAAGATGCGGCGACTACCAGCGTGCTATTGCAGACGCGAAATCTCCATTTTATCTACACATACAGCGGGTCATCCTGGATTAATCTTTGTCATGGAAATTCATGGGGAAACATGAGAGAATTATTTCTCTTGCTGGAGTAATCTTCTCAATGCCTTAGAATCAGTAAAGAACTACAATCTGGAGCAACACACACAATTGAAGCAAGTGAAATCTGGGCGGAACTTGAAAAGCAAAGGCAACAATTTCAGCATATTTTGACAAACAAAAATCAATTTGGAGCGAAAATGTATGGTAGAAGAAGAAAACGTACTGACAATGCTTTTAGCATCAATCAATCTCAAATTCTTGGAGTCGAACTTTGCCGAGTCTAAAGAAGGTATGCTCCATTGCCGCACAAGATGAGAAACAAAGCAATGTCGTTTCTCTTAAATCAAGAATTGGCTCAATTTGGCGCGGCGTCATATAGTGTATGTTTGGCTTGACTACGGTTATGACCTCCACCAAGAAAAGGAAACTGGTTTTTAACATAAAAGTGGATGAAGTTCTTTAGGTGAGGTTGGGCGTTCACGAACGAAGGTTCATAACCACCACGTTCATGACCGTCACGCCAAACGAAGCATTCTAATGCTTCGTTTGGGGGGACTTATTTTCACCGGTCAAGCGGTTACGATCGCATGAACTGGACCTTAATTAAGGTCCGGTTCATGCGGTCGTAACCGCTTGACCTGTAAAAATAAGTCCCCCCAAACAGAGCCTAAATCTTAAACAAGTTTTGGGAGTGTAGTATTTTTCGTTTCAACTTACTCTCAACTAGCAGATTAACTTCAGACCTTAAATGAGTTCTAATATTTGGACTTGATTTTTGTGTCATGCGGGATTTTTACTCCGAGGGAAGCGGATTGGAGTGACGAGAATGCGAAATGGTCTTTACTACTTGGAGCCAACAAAAGCGGGGAAAGCACAGATCACAGCATAACCATTTTTCCAATGCACAAAATAGGGCAAAATAAGCTAGATAGATTACCCGTCTCACCCCCTCCGTCACCGACCAGCGCGTTTTTTAATATGAAGAGTTTGAAGCTTGTTTTCTTGTCATTTTCGCTTGTGTGTTTTGTAACATTTTTGATCTACTAAATGTGTTTTGTACCTCTCTTCAGTTTTAATTAATTAAAAATATTCAACTTTTATTAAAAAAAAAGATAGATTACCATTTCCTATTCATGCTTGTACCACTACGTATATTTTTAAGGCGATGTTTTTAGCAGTCCCACGATGGCTATTCGTAGTCTAAAAAACACCTAAAATGACTATTCCAACCCAAAAAACACTTGGGTCCGTTCGTTTGGACGGAATTGGCTTTCTGGAATTGACATTGGAGATTAGAAATCCAATTCTACTGTTCGGCGCAACGAAATTTAAGCGAATATTGGCTTTCATGTGAAAACTCATGACTTTGACTATGAACTAAAAAATCAAATAGTCAATTCTTACCTCGGCACATGGGATTTCCGCATAATCGAATGTTTTCGCTAGAGTTTTTCGACCTACGCACGCGTTTTTCGCTCGGGCGTGCGTTTTCCTGTAGTGTGTGTTTTTCGGCCGGGTACGAGTTTTTCGGTCGGGCGCGTGATTTTCGAACGAACGTTCTTTTTTCTCCAAGGCGAGCGTTTTTCGCCCGGGAGCGCGATTTTTCGCTCGAGTGCTCGTTTTTCACTCATGCGCGTATTTTTCTCCCAGGCGGGCATTTTTCGGGCGACCGGGTGTTTTTCGGCCTGCCGGGCATTTTTCGCCCGGGCGCTCTTTTTCCGCTCGGGCGCGCGTTTTTCGCCCGAGAGCGTGTTTTAGGGTCGGGCGCGCGTTTTTTGACCCGGGCACACATTTTTTAACCAGCGCGAAATTTTTTCGTTCGGTCGCACGTTTTTCCGCCCGGACGCGAATTTTTCCATCCGGGCGCACGTTTTTCGCCCACGCGCACCTTTTCTTGCCGGGCACGTGTTTTTCGCTCGGGCGCGCGTTTTTCGCCCGGGCGCGCGTTTTTTGCCCGGGCGTGTTTTTTTTCGCCCGGACGTGCATTTTTCGCCCAGGCACACGTTATTCGTTGGGCGTGTGTTTTTCAGCCAGCACGCATTTTTCTGCCGGGCGCGCATTTTTCAGCCGGGCGCGTGTTTTTTTCGCCCAAGCGGACATTTTTTGCCCAAGAGCGCGTTTTTCTCCCGGGCGCGCATTTTTCTCTCGGGCGCGTTTTTTCGTCCGGGCGCGTGTTTTTCGCTCGGGCGCGCGTTTTTCGCCCGGGCGCGCTTTTTCCTCCCGGGCGCGCGTCTTAAAACATATTATGCAATTCTCTAAAATTATTGTATAATGTCAATTCAAATACCAATTTCATCATTCGGCCGAACAACTTTTATGTCTCAATTCCAATTCTGTTGACAGAATTTAATCTTACCGCTGAACAACAAAATTGGAATTCTCTAAAAAGCCAATTCATGTAGATATTGGTTTTCATCGAAAAGCAATTCCAAAAAGTCAATTCCGTTCAAACGAACGGACCCTTAAATTCATTGGACGACGAATATCAATCGACTGCGTTTAACGGTGATAGATCTGCTTATAACATTGCCCCGATTTTATCCCGCTCATTGCCAAATTTCACGTTCATATTATACACAATCACATTCTGGTGCTGTTGGTGCCAAAAAAGGGTACCAACTCCACGATCGCTCAAACTGAAGGATGAGGGGTAAGACTGTTGAATGGCTGGTTACTTTGAGCTGAAGGAAAAGCTATTTTATTGATATAAAGCTTGAGTTACAGCTGAGGTTACAATAGAAAAGTATGAAAGAAACACCATAAGACTTGAAGAAAAAAGGGCCTGGAGAGAGACGAAGAGGTCTCCGGAAAGAGTGATCGGTGGCCTCGGCGGTCACTCAAAACTGAGACCGCTCAACCCACTGACAGGAACTGGAAGCTCTCCAAAGTCCTGAAACTGGTACCCATACCCCCTCTATTTATAGACGCAGGGGCCTGCCCGAACGGGCAGATCTGGAAAGTAACGGGCTGCCCGGAACTGCTGAGATCGCCTGAGACCGCTGAGATCGTCTGGACCTGCTGAGATCGTCTGGACCTGCTGAGATCGTCAGCTGAGACCGCTGAGATCGTCTGGATCTGCTGAGATCGTCTGGACCTGCTGAGATCGTCTGGACCTGCTGAGATCGTCAGCTGAGACAGCTGAGATCGTCTGGATCTGCTGAGATCGTCTGGACCTGCTGAGATCGTCAGCTGAGACCGCTGAGATCGTCTGGACCTGCTGCACCTGAACAGATCACACAAACAGAGATTTCAGAGGGGAGACCTCACAGGGGAGATTGCCCAAGGGGCGATCTCACGGGGCGAGATCGCCCAAGGGGCGATCTCCTCCTCGCGGAGGCGAGGTCGCCCAAGGGGGCGACCTCCTCACAGGGGAGATCGCCCAAGGGGCGATCTCACGGGGCGAGATCGCCCAAGGGGCGATCTCCTCCTCGCGGAGGCGAGGTCGCCCAAAGGGGCGACCTCCTCACAGGGGAGATCGCCCAAGGGGCGATCTCACGGGGGGAGATCGCCCAAGGGGCGATCTCCTCCTCGCGGAGGCGAGGTCGCCCAAGGGGGCGACCTCCTCACGGGGGGAGATCGCCCAAGGGGCGATCTCACGTGGGGAGATCGCCCAAGGGGCGATCTCCTCCTCGCGGAGGCGAGGTCGCCCAAGGGGGCGACCTCCTCACAGGGGAGATCGCCCAAGGGGGCGACCCTCCGGGGGAAAAAGTCGTGTGGGGCGCGAAGCTCGACCTTTACGAGGAAAGAAAAAGCGAGACCACTCGGGCGATGGGGGACCGCCAGGGCTCGGACAGCTAATTTGAGATGATCGCCGATTTCTGGGTAAACAGGTGCACATTATTTTCTTAGGATTGTTGATACCACTTGGACATTTTTAATGAAATATAAATAAAAAAAAAATCTTATTTTATTCTTCAATTGGGTTCAAACACATTTTAATATCTAATTAAAAAATAGAACCAATAATGGACTTGAATTTAACCCTTCTTATTTATACGATGTTTTGGTAGCCATCGTTATCCCCATGTCAACAATAAATTAAACCTTGATATAAATTTGCGGAAAAGGGACGAACAAATTATTTACGCTTCGAGAGATATCAAAATTTACGAAGAAATCTTTCCATTTGGTAAGGAGCGAATAGAAGCTTTTTCTTCCGGCAATTGTTACATGCACACCAGTTTTGACTATTCGCACACCAATTTTTATGAGTTATTATGCGCCTTTTGAAAATACGCCTTGTACATGCATTTTTAGGAAAAGTGTTCAACACGAACATTGTAGATCTCGTCGAGAACTACAACTTTGGTGTTGAACACTTTTCCTAAAAATGCATGTACAAGGCGTATTTTCAAAATTTTGCTATAGTTATGATCAGGGTGACAATACGCCTTGTGAGTGCATTTTTAGAAAAAGTGTTTAACACGAAAGTTGTAGATCTCGACGAGATCTACAATTTTCGTGTTGAACACTTTTCCTAAACATGAATGTACAAGACATATTTTCAAAAGGCGCGTAATAACTCATAGAAATTGGTGTGCGAATAGCCAAAACTGGTGTGCTTATAACAATTGCCTTTTCTTCCACCCAAAATCAATCCTATTGTTAATTTATATGCCTCGAATTCTAACCCCAAAAGGACGCTGGTGTTGCTGCTCTCAGTGATATTTTGGATATTTTGCAAATGTGCGGAGTGTTATATAATCTCATTTTCTTTCTACTTCCATGTAACCGCCTATGTTCTTGACCCAGCGAAAAATAAAGTGCTGTTGCTCGTGGGTGTAGCCAATTTTGAGGTGAACCGCATAAATTTGTCTTCTCTATTTTTTTTTCCGTTTGTTTGATTGTTCTGCACTCGTTTCCGCAATACTTATACTCGTGATGTTTCTAAACAAATTGTTGCCAACTCAGAAATGTTATATGATAAGTCTAGTAGTGAGATGATCACACCTAATATACAAACTGAGGATGAAAACATAGAGATAAATTACTAGCGGGAATATCAAACAAAAACACTAGCGAAAATTATCTCAATGTCGCAAAGGATACATTTATACCTATATTATTCCAATGTCACGGCCCGATGACTTCTAGCTGTTGCATCCATTCGAGGGCGGCATCTTTATCAATTGGATGTGAATAGACCTGTAACTGGTGTGGTTTAGTGCGGTTTGAGCTAAAATCGCAACCGCATCAAAGGGGGGCGGTTTTGAACCGAACATAACCGCACCGCCCTCAAACCGTGCAGGTTTGACATTGGTGCGGTTTGAATTCGATTTTTGCAGTGTGATTTTAGTTTTTTGCAAAGTTACCAAAACTTATGAAAAAGTACATTTTTATAAACCATTTTTTATTTCAATTGCATAGTAATTTGTATTAACTAAAACTTGCATAATTTGGATTTTATACACACACCATGAAAGAAAAACATGATAAAACAGTCAACATTTAATGAGCAGAAAATAGGCAAGTAGTGGGGGCTCGAATTCAATCTCCAGGTTCAGGCTTCGTTTGGGGGACTTATTTTCACCGGTCAAGCGGTTACGGCCGCATGAACCGGACCCAGCCAGAAAATGAAATAGCTTCACTGGTTCAGGTTCAAGAATCAGGACTTCACGGTTCAGCGGACTTCACGAGTTCAATGCGACAATGGTTCAGCCAGCCGTTCACTTGTTCAAGCTTCATAAATCATTAATTTTAAGTTCTTTACCTATTTTTTTAATTAAACATTAAGATATATTATAAGGTATAAAAATAAAAATAAATTTATATTAAAGTTATAATCATTGCGGTGCAGTTTATTTGGTTTTGTCGAGGCAAAAATCGAACCGCATTGCAAATCATGCGATTTTTCAATAACCAAAACCGCACCACAATCAAACCGTTCGGTGCGGTTTGAAATCGGTGTGGCGCGGTGTTGTGGTTTTTTGCGGTTTCGATTTTTAACTTTCAGACAAAGATGTGAATATCATGTTCTTACATGGCAATCTTGACGAAGAAATTCACATGAGAATGCCTCAAGGTTTTGCAAAATTGGGGAAGCAACATGTTTGTCAGCTTCAAAAGTCACTCTACAGTCGTAAACAGGCCACAATGCAACAATTCGGGTTATTGACTACCTCGAAGCTGCTCCGGGACAAGGTATTTACATTTCCATCTCACAGTCACTTCATTTGCGAGGATAATGTGATACTGATTATGCAGGTTGTTCCATGCACTAATTGTAAGTGTATATTCGGACGAATAACGAGCTCGGGAGCTATGCGTGTGGAAACCCTAGGTATTCTACTATATATACCTAGCTGGAGGCAACGGAGAGACAGTTCCACTTAGACTTCCTCCGGATGTTTCGAGCAACCCCTCACAATCTCGAAACAGCGCCTTAGGGTTCGCTCCCGTCGTCTGGAAGTTGCCGCTCGATCGCGCCTTTCCTGCAACCGCCGTCGTTCGTGAAGGAAGGAAGGAGATCGACGAAGCAGGTAGGTCGCTGCTGCTAGCCGTCGTCGATCGTGCTTCCCGTCGCGTTCCCCGTCGCGGATTTTTCTTCCGGCGCTGCTGCCGTTCGCGTGCGCCGTCCGCCGTTCGAGAAGAAGATCGCGATCCCGTCCTTCCCCGGAGCCCTCGTTCTCGCGTCTTCGTCGCTGCTGTTGCCGTTTGCCTAGAGGAAGAAGCTCCAGATCTGCTTCACCCGGTGCCCTAGATCTGCGAAGAAGACGAGCCGCTGCTTGCAAAGGAGGAGTTCGCGCACGACCGCTGATCGTGCACTCGACCCCTCGTGCACGACCGCTGCTCGTGCGTTCTTCAGCAGCCAGCCAGTTCGCGCACGACCGCTGATCGTGCGCTCGACCCTTCGTGCACGACCGCTGATCGTGCGCTCTTCAGCAGCCAGACAGTTCCTTCGCGCACGACCGCTGATCGTGCGCTCTTCAGCAGCCAGACAGTTCCTTCGCGCACGACCGCTGATCGTGCGCTCAGCAGTTCACGCACGATCACTGACCGTGCGCTCTTCAGCATCAGTGCCCGTGCGCCCCTGTTCTCCAGTACCTCCATATCCCTCTCAGCCGCCTTCCGCCTCTTCCCGCCGCCGCCGTCTCCTAGCACAATGATGAAGGGGAACAACTTCTCGACCCCCGTTCCGATGCTAAAGCTGGAGAAGTTCGCGGCGACTGAGTTCAACACCTGGAAGTTGAACACTCAGTTCAGGATGAAGTTTCTGAACGTGTACTACACAGTTCAGTCCGATGGCGCTGAGGTCGTTGGGACTGCTGATGAGGCCCAGTGGTTTTCAGATGAAGACTTCTGCAGGGACTACCTGCTCAACTGTTTGTCTCCCAGCCTGGCCCAGACCTACATGAAGATGAGCACTGCAAAGGAGATCTGGGATGCGCTGCAGGAGCACTTCAGGAAGGAGGAGGACATGTCCAAGACGCACCTAGTGGACAAGTTCCACTCTTTCAGCTTCGACGAGGAGAAAGCCATTCTCCCTCAGGTATCAGAGTTTGAAATTTTAATTGATTCTTTGCATAGTGAGTCCATCAGTCTGCCCGAAAGTTTTGTTGCGGGCACGATTGTGTATAAATTACCCTCCTCGTGGTACAATTTCAAAACGGAAATGTATCGCAAGAAGATGCAGGTTGGTCTGAACGACCTCAAGCGTTTCATACGCATTGAGGATGAGAACATGACGAAGAATGCTTTGGAAGCTGTTTTGTTTGCAACAATGCTAATCTTTTGACAGAGCTGAAGGATACAAAGGAATCAGTTACTGTAGCAAATGGAGACACAGCTGACGTGTTGAAGGTGGGAAATGCAACTCTGCTGCTCTCCTCAGGTAAGTCTTTATTTTTAAAGAATGTCAAATTTATACCTTCTCTAGCTGCTAACTTAGTGTCTATTAGTTTGTTATGTGATGCGGGTATGTCGCTTAGCTTCTGTAGCGGCAGGGTGACTTTGTCAGTTAACTCGCACTATTTTGGATGTGCTTATGTCCAAAATAGGTTGTACCGTCTGAGTCTAGCAAGTGAGGTAGTCCAACAAGTTCAATTGAATTTAGTTAGCCCTAGGACTCTACACGAGAGACTAGGACACGTCAACTACAGGAAAATATTCCAAGTAGCTAGAACTCACAAGATCACATTAGACACTAAGTCTCCACTTGAAAAATGCGAAGTGTGCGCTCAGACTAAGATCAATAGGAAACCTTTTGGGACGGTTACTAGGAGCACAACACCCCTTGAGCTTATACATTCCGTTATTTGTGACTTTAAAAGTTTTGTCACCAGAGGTGGGAGGAAGTATATGATCACATTCATAGATGACTGCACGAGATTCTGTCATATCTCGTTGCTTAAAACTAAAGATGAAGCGTTTGAAAAGTTTTGTCTTTTCAAAACCAGGGTAGAAAACCAACTAAGCATGAAAATAAAATGTTTTAGGAGTGATAGAGGAGGAGAATATATGTCGAGTGAGTTCAGATGCTTCCTTGCTTCACATGGCATCATAGCAGAAACCACTGCTCATTACTCCCCCCAATCTAACGGCATAGCCGAGCGCAAGAATAGAACGTTAACAGAGATGTTGAACTCTATGCTGCTCACTGCAGGCATGCCTTCCGCTTATTGGGGTGAAGCAGTATTGATCGCGAATCACATTCTGAATAAAGTCCCTCATGCTATGTTAGAGGTTACTCCCTACGAGCTTTGGTTTAAGAGACCCCCCTCGTTTACTCGACTTAAGACTTGGGGTTGTATAACCTATGTCAGGGTCCCTGACCCTAGAAGGCCTAAAGTTGGACCTAGGACCAATACTTGTGTCTACTTAGGTTGTGCTGAGGATAGTGCTGCAGATAGGTTCCTTGATTTTTCTAATAATATCATAATAGAATCTAGGGATGCGGTGTTCTTCGAGGATAAGTTCCTCAAAGATAAGAACTTAACAATCCCAGGTATGCAAGTAACTATTACTGAAGAAGATCCTACTTCAGTACCGAGCACCTCCTATTCCATTCTGGTAGATAACTCTGGCCTAGAGTCTAGGAGAACTTCTGTGAGAGAGCGAATTCCACGAACCTTCGGTAGTGACTTTGTGACCTACCACATTGAGGCCGATCCATCCACCTATAAGGAAGCGATGAGATCCAGGGATTCACTACTCTGGAAAGAAGCTATAGATGAAGAGATGAGTTCTCTTCTTCAGAATAACATCTGGACGTTGGTTGATAAGCCAATAGGGGCTAAAACCGTAGGGTGTAAGTGGGTTCTGAAAAAGAAATTGAATCCTGATGGTAGCGTAGCTAAGTATAAAGCACGCCTGGTGGCTAAAGGTTTCACAAAAGTAAGCGGAGTAGATTACTTTGATGTCTACTCACCCGTGTGTCACTTGGCAACCATTCGGGTTCTCCTTGTTATTGCATCTATTGAGCACTTTGTTGTTCATCAGTTGGATGTTAAGACTGCGTTCTTGAACGGAGATCTGACCGAAGAGATCTACATGAGTCAACCTGAAGGTTTCATTGTAGACGGTCACGAAACGAAAGTCTGTAAATTACTTAAGTTTTTATACGGACTAAAGCAAGCACCGAAATTATGGCATGAGAAGTTCGACTACAGTGTAAAGAACATGGGATTCATGTCGAGTCTCTCGGATAAATGTCTTTACATACGTAATAGATTGGATAAAGTCACCATAATATGCTTGTACGTGGATGATATGCTTATTCTGGGGTCTGATCAATCCGAAGTGGATGACGTTAAGTCAGATCTTATAAAAGAATTTAGCATTAAAGACCTAGGTGTAGCTAACACTTTACTAGGCATGCAAGTGAGCTTTGGGAAAAATGATATTTCCCTAAGTCAAAGCCACTACATAAAGTCCTTGTTGGACACGTGGGGATATGATAACTTCCCAAAAGGAAGTTATTTCACTACTTATTTTATTCTAATTTTCATTAAAAAGAGGAGAATAATCCCCAATTATAGAAAATATGTTTAAATATCTTATTAATCAATGTTGGACTGATTTCGGTCATTTTCCATGGTTTTCTATCTAAGATTGGTCAAAGGATTCAAATTGGGGAAGCAAAGGATCATTTATTGCTGATGCAAAAATTATGTTGCAACGCCTAAAATTAGCAGGTTGTAACGTGGCGGCGAAATTCAAATTTTGAATTTTAAAAAGAGGCGCCTACGTGTATTTCCAAAGGAGGCATCCCTTCAGATTTGGAATGGAAGTTAAGAGCACGAAATTACAGCACTAAGGGGCGATTATTCTTGGAGAGAACTTGGAAAGAAAAGGAGAGAACTTTGGAGGTCTTCTTCCTCTTAAGGATTTCGGCTAGGGCTTGGAGAAAGGAGAGTGTGGATCATCACGAAGGAGAAGGATCTGAGTCTAGCAACATTCCTACAACGTTTTTGATTTTCTTAATCATGTCTAGTAAGATCTACTTTGATTTGCTACTCCTCTCTTCCTTCATGAACTAATTTTCTAAGTCTTGCATGTGTGAAGTACCTTAGTTGTGATGATGACTTGATTTTCATTTATAATTTGTGAATTTGATCTTTATTAAATTTATGATCTTTTCTTGGGATTTTGGTTTAAGTTTCATCTTTAAAGTGCTTGGCAAAAATTCGAGAGATGAGTCGGGCTAGATGAACGTTTGTTTTGCACGACGATATTCGAGAGAGGAGTCGTGTAGTATTTAACTAAACTTCCGTATTTATACTTCATCGCGAGATTCGAGAGAGGAGCGTTGAAAGTGTATCATAGATCTTAATATAATTCCAAGAGAGAGAGAGAGAGATCTCCTCTTGAATTAGCAACCGTGATTCTAGCACTTCATGTTATTTTAATCTCATCTAAGTTGGAGACGACTAGAGGATTTTGGAATAAACGGATAATGGAGATCGAGAGATAAAGTTATCCATTTTAGAATCGTTGCAAGAGAATCATTAATACTTCATAAATTATCACTTTTGTTGGTTGTCATCATAACAAGGGAAAATCACATGTGAGACTATCTTTCCAAGTAAAGTAAAAAGTATTTTAAGTAACCGTAATTTATTTCAAGTAACCGTAGTTAGAATTGTAATTGTTGCTTTTGAATTATTAAGTTTTCTCTACCAATCATTATTACTTGCTTGAATTTAGAGAAAAGACAGAATTAATATTTGTGAGCGCTAAGTTAAGCACTTCCTCGTGGGAACGATCACTTTCTCATCATTTTATTACTTGTACGACACGTGCACTTGCGTATTTATATACACCTTTTGCGGGCGTATCAAGTTTTTGGCGCCGTTGCCGGGGAGGCGCGGTAATTTAGTGTTTTATTTCTCACAATATTTGTGAAACCTTAGTACTTAGAGATCAAGCATTTGTTTGTTCGTATTATTTGTTTTAATTTATTCGTCTATTTGAATACTGGTCGGTGTATGTCCAGATATAGGCAAGTAGAATTATTGTCGTTGAATTCTGAAATTGAGCGTACCTGTAGACGAAACAGGAGAGACTTTAGGACCGTTAACATTATTCATCCTGCGATGAATGATCCTGAGCCAAATAATGTTAATAATAATGATGGTCAGGTTGAGCAAAATGCCCAACCGCCAGCACCACCACGTATGACTTGTCACGAATATAACACACCTCTAAGGGGAGGTTTGCACTTCAGCATTGCTCGACCAGCAATTGCTGCTAACAATTTTAAAATGGACCCACTAATTATGCAACAAGTGCAAAATAATAAGTTTGGGGGTCTAGGTCATGAAGATGCAAATTCCCACTTACGAACCTTCTTAGCAATTTGCGATATGTTTAAGTTCAATGGAGCATCGGAAGATGCAATCCTGTTGAGAGCATTTCCGTTCTCCTTAGAGGGTAGAGCTAAGGATTGGTTAGATTCGTTACCACATGAGTGTATCACCACATAGGACGAACTAGTCGATAGGTTCCTGAACAAATATTTTCCACCCTCTAAGACTGCAAAACTGAAAAGGGATATTACAACATTTTTACAAGGTAACGGGGAAACTCTTTACGACGCATGGGAACGTTTTAAAGAGCTGTTGAGAAAATGTCCTCATCATGGGTTGCACCAACACCAGCAGGTGTCCACATTTTACAATGGGCTGCAAACTGCAACCATGATTTTAGTCGATGGAGCTGCTGGGGGCTCTTTAATGAAGAAGTATCCTGAAGACGCGTATACTATTTTAGAAGACTTAACATCTAATAATTATCAAGCATACGAGAGACAAACTAATAGTAATCCAGCGGGAGTCCATCAGGTGGACCAAATCACTTCTTTGGCCGCTCAGATGGGGTCGCAGTTCAATTTAATTAACAAAAGATTAGATTCACTCTCAACCCCTACAACTAGTGCCCCGCTCACAGTTGAACAACTAAATCAAATAACTGAAGAAGCAAATTATGTGGGAGGGCAACCAAGACAAATTCCGCCAGGATTTTGCCAATCATTATCACCCCGAGTGGCGAAATCATCCAAATTTTTCCTGGAAGAATAATCAAGGGATGAGTCAACCACAAGGTTTTAATCAAAATATGAATCAACTACCTATCAATAACAACTCTCAACCCCAACAAGTAAACCAAAGGAAGGTGACTGATGAGTTTATTTTAGGCATGTTCCAAAAGTATGACTCAAAAATGGTAGGAATAGAATCAACGTTAAGATCACTAGAAACTACTATGGGTCAACTTGCAAATTCATTAAGTCAAAGGCTCATTGGAACTCTACCTTCTGATACCACACCCAATCCAACAAAAGATAATCATAATAATCATTGCAAAGCTATTGCACTAAGGAGTGGTGTAGAGATCCCAAGTGGGGAGGGGTTGCTTGAGAAAGTTAGGGAAGAAGAAATGAGTAAGAAGCCAAGTGAGTCGAGCATATTAGAGAAGGACGAGTTGGGTGAGAAAAATGAGGTGGGAGAGAAACAAAAAGAGAAACTAAATCAAAAGAAAGAAGTAGTCTATCCACCACCCCCATTTCCGGCTAGACTTGTTAAATCCAAACTTGACACACAATTCCAAAAGTTTATGGAGATTTTCAAAAAGTTAACTATAAATATCCCATTTGCTGAGGCTCTTGAGCAAATGCCAAGTTTATGAAGGATATTTTGGCAAAGAAAAGAAAGTTTGTTGATAAAGAGATAGTGACGTTGACTGAGGAGTGTAGTGCTATATTGCAGAAAAAGTTGCCACCCAAGCTTAAGGACCCCGGTAGCTTCACAATTCCTTGTTCTATCGGTTTAAACTTTGTTGGGAGAGCTCTATGTGACCTTGGGGCGAGCATTAACCTGATGCCATTATCTATCTATAAGAAGTTTGGTTTAGGGGAGATCACACCTACATCTCTGACTCTACAGTTGGCCGATAGGTCACTAGCATTTCCCAAGGGAATTGTAGAGGACGTGTTGGTTAAGGTGGATAAATTCATCTTCCCCGCCGATTTTGTGGTACTTGATATGGATGAGGACAGGGATGTCCCCATCATTCTGGGTAGACCATTCTTGTCCACCGGACGAACACTCATTGACGTCCAGAAGGGTGAGCTTACGATGAGAGTTAATGATGAGAATGTGACATTCAACATCCTCAAAGCTATGAAATTTTCGGATGATAAGGAGGAGAGTTTCTCTATTGAGGAAGTGAATGCACCTACACGTATGATGTATGATGAGAATGATTGGGAGCGTAAAATCCTGAATGTGTTAACAAATGAAGAAATAGAAGAGGACCCAGACTTAACGGAAATTGTAGAAGCTTTAAGTATTTATGATCATATACCAAATGCTAATATGTTTGAGTTAATAAGTAGACCAAGTGAGTCTAGGTCATGAAGCCTTCTATCTTAGAGCCACCTACACTTGAATTGAAACCGCTACCCGAAAACTTAAAGTATGTTTTTCTAGGTAAGGATAACACACTACCGATTATTATTGATGCATCTTTAGTTAAGGAAAACGAAGAGAAAATGCTTGAGGTTCTCCGTGAGTATAAAGGAGCAATGGGTTGGACCATTGCAGATATTAGAGGGATAAGTCCCTCAATTTGTATGCACAAAATCCTTTTGGAAGAAGAAGCAAAAGAGTCAGTTGAACACCAACGAAGACTTAGCCCATCAATGAAAGAAGTGGTCAAGAAGGAGATAATCAAATGGTTGAATGCGAGTATTATTTATCCTATCTCCGACAGCCGGTGGGTAAGTCCTGTTCAATGTGTGCCAAAGAAGGGAGGCATTACGGTAGTTAAGAATGAGAGCAACGAGTTGATCCCCACTAGAACGGTAACTGGATGGCGAATTTGTATGGATTATCGAAAGTTGAATAAAGCGACTAGGAAAGATCATTTCCCACTTCCATTCCTCGATCAGGTTCTTGATAGGATAGCAGGAAATGAGTATTTCTGTTTCTTAGATGGTTACTCGGGGTAAAATCAAATCATGGTAGCTCCCGAGGATCAGGAGAAGACTACCTTCACCTGTCCTTTTGGGACATTTGCATTTAGGAAAATGCCCTTTGGATTGTGTAACGCTCCTGACACATTCCAGCGCTGCATGATCGCTATTTTTACTGATCTGATTGATGAGGGGATCGAGGTCTTTATGGATGATTTTTCAGTATTTGGGAGATCATTTGATGAATGTCTGAAAGTGTTGAAGAAAGCTTTGGATAAGTGCATTCAAACCAATTTGATCCTAAATTGGGAAAAATGTCACTTTATAGTCAAAGAGGGAATTGTTTTAGGACACAAGGTGTCAAAGAAGGGATTGGAAGTAGATCGGGCAAAAACAGAGGTTATAGAGAAATTGCCTCCACCAACTAATGTTAAGGGAGTGCGAAGTTTTTTAGGACACGCCGGCTTCTACCGTCGTTTCATTAAGGATTTTTCTAAAATCTCTAAAGCACTAAGTCATTTATTAGAAAAAGATTCACATTTTAACTTTGATGAGGAATGTCTAGCCGCCTTTCATTCTTTGAAGCAAAGGCTGATTTCTTCACCCATTATTATTTCACCCGATTGGTCTTTACCATTCACCATTATGTGCGATGCTAGCAACTTTGCTGTGGGCGCGGTTTTAGGACAAGTGCGTGACAAGGTCTTTCACACAATCTACTATGCTAGCAAGACACTGATTGATGCACAAGTAAACTACACAACTACCGAGAAGGAGTTATTAGCAGTCGTTTTCGCTTTCGACAAATTTCGATCCTACTTGGTAGCTTCTAAGGTGATTGTTTATACGGACCATGCAGCAATTTGATTTTTAGTGGAGAAAAAAGACGCTAAACCTAGACTGATTAGGTGGGTTCTCCTCTTGCAAGAGTTCGACTTAGAGATTAAAGATCGTAAGGGAGCGGTTAATCCGGTAGCGGACCACCTATCACGTTTGGAGTATGAGTGTGAGAAAGATGTGGACATAGAGATTAGAGAGAATTTTCCTGATGAGAGGTTCCTGGCAATATCTGAGGCGAGTATGCCATGGTATGCGGACATTGTGAACTACATAGTGAGCAATGTACTTCCCCCAGACATGGACTATCAATGAAGAAAAAGGTTTCTCCACCAGGTGAAATCTTACATCTGGGATGATCCGTATCTGTTTAAGATTTGTGCTGATCAAGTGATCCGCAGATGCATCCCCGAGGTAGAAGTACAAGGTATCCTAGCGAAATGTCATGCTTCACCTTATGGTGGACATTTTATGGGAGAGAGATCGGCAATAAAAGTCCTAAAGGCTGGCTTCTATTGGCCAACACTATTTAAGGATGCTCATAGGTTCGCAAAATGTTGCGATAGATGTCAAAGAACGGGAAACATCAATCGAGGGGATAGCATGTCACTGACTAATATTCTAGAGGTGGAGATCTTCGATGTGTGGGGAGTAGATTTCATTGGCCCATTTGTAAACTCAAATGGAAATCTTTATATACTTTTAGTTGTGGATTACGTCTCGAAGTGGATAGAAGCTATAGCCCCACCGAAGAATGATGCTAAGGTCGTACTAAAATTTATTAAGGCTAATATTTTTTCTAGATTCGGTACACCCAGAGCCATAATAAGTAACGGTGGAGCACACTTTTGTAATACTCAATTTAAATCGCTCCTACGAAAATATGGAGTCACTCACAAAGTCGCCCTTGCGTACCATCCTCAAACAAATGGTTTGGCTGAAGTTTCTAATAGAGAGATAAAATCAATCCTAGAAAAAACGGTAAGCACAACTCGTAAGGATTGGTCACAAAAACTAAACGAGGCATTATGGGCATATAGGACAGCATTTAAATCCTCGATAGGCCTAACCCCATATAAAATGATCTATGGAAAATCATGCCATCTTCCAGTCGAATTGGAGCACAAAGCATTTTGGGCAATAAAAAGATTGAATTTCGATCTCCAAGAAGCGGGCAAGAACATACTTTTTTCATTTGAACGAATTGGAAGAAATCAGATCTAACGCGTATGAAAATGCTAGGTTGTACAAGGAAAGGACGAAGAAATGGCATGATTTGAGGTTGCGAAGAAAGGAGTTCAAAAAAGGGCAGCTCGTCCTCCTGTATAACTCACGACTGAGATTATTCCCGGGAAAATTGAAGTCACGATGGTCTGGGCCTTTTCGGGTGGAGGAGGTACATCCGTATGAAGTTATCACGATTTGTAATGAGAGAGACGGATCCAAGTTTAAAGTAAATGGACAGAGGTTGAAGGAATATTATGAAGCTGGTGACCAGCGCGAGGCGATGATGTTAACTTTCAGTTGAAAATGAAATAGGGAAAGCGTCCGGCCGGGACGTTTTAAACGAGGCGCTAGGTGGAAGGCAACCCACCATCTCTGTTATTTTTCTATCGTTTTTAGTTTGTTTTGTTTGTTTTATGTTTGTTTTTATCAATTGGAGGAAAATAGGTGATGGAAGAGATTGCAAAGTGGATCTTGGTAGTAAATAATTATATAAATAAATTTTCCAGATTTCAGGTTGCAACGCAAAAATTTTGCACGTTACAACATGCTAGCCTCGGTGGGACAACGCATAAATTTTTCTTATTTTTCCGCGTTGCAACGCATAAATTTTGCGCGTTGTAACGCATAAATTTTGAATTCCGCGTTGCAACGCATAAATTTTGCGCGTTACAACGCATAAATTTTTCTTATTTTTGGACAATATTTCTGTGAAATGAGTGCTGTGATGTTTGCATATTTTAATTTTATTGCCCATTACCTTGCATTCCATTACTTTAGTTACTTGAAAGGTTTTGCCAAGATATATATGGCTCCATCCAATATCCATTGCTAACGTTAGAATCTTTAAATTATAAGCTACTTTATTAGGGTTATGCTTGTGTTTGGTTTTGTAATGTTATTTGCAGATCCTCTGAACTACTGGGCTATGATTCGATCGAAGCACTCATGAACTTTGAATTCTTTGGAAGGTGGCAATGCAACATGCAGAAAAATATGAGGGGAGTAATTGTTTTACATTATTCCTATTTCTTTCATCGTAAATTTGTCAATTATTTTCCTCTTTTATATTTTCATTAATATAGTTGCTAGGGACTAGCAATATTTTTAGTGTGGGGGTGGGTAGAGTTCAGCCCCTACTGCTTGGATAAGGACTTATTTATTTATATATGCGAACTCAATAACTCCGTCCTTGTTTTTGCAATTTAACCTATAGGACATTCTTGTTATCCAATGATAATCGAGTGGTATGGCCGGTTAATCAAACGATTTCAGTCACAGAATTTGAAATTAGTGAGAATTTTTTTGGTAAAGCGCTCTTAAGTCTGATTTAAGCACAATTTTCCTTGAAAGATTTTACTTCAAAACCTAGCTTTTGATATGGTTTCTAAAATATAATGAGGATGGGTAAGCAAGAACTGAGTTAGCGATGTTGGCTGAAACATGGGTTTATGTAGTTAAATCATTTTGACCCTCCACTACAATCTTTGCGCTTGAACACTTTTCATGTTGATACGTATATTCCACGCTTACCTTCCCAATATTCTTACTAGTTATGTCTTAGTATATTAGCCATTTTATGGATGTTTAATTAAAAAAAATGATTGAGATTCATAGTGATATGAGCCTAAGTATATGTATACATACCTGGAATGATCCCTACTATGCTAGTCAATTAAAAATATATATATATATATATATAAAAATGCATCATAGTGATATGTGGCCTAGGTATGTACACTTATACTTGGAATGATCCCTACTATGAATATAAAAAAAAAGAGTGAAAATGTCAATAAACCCCATGATTTGGTGAATTATTAAGATTACGAACTAAGGGAATGTCTTTCTGCTATCAACATCATCCTTGAACGCTTGTCCAAGTCAATTCTACTCTCATTTGAACTACAGATCTTTGTGTAGGCTCAATCAATAATTTAGCTATTCTTATCATTCCCTATGTTGCGGAGATCAATGTTAAAAGATGTTTATGAGTAACTAATTTTAAGGAAAAACACACACAACACTTATGACTTTATTTGAGTTTTACCTTTCATTCGAGCTAATGGATTTGTGAACGATTGAATTCATATTGATTTATTGGCTTATCAGTTGAGTAAAGCGGATTTCATTAATAAGCCTTAGTTAATTTGTTGTTAAGGATGTGTGATTAGTTGAGTTTACATAATTTCATTAATTCTTTATTAAAGCTTAGAATTGATTATATTTGCTAGGGACTAGCAAATGTCTTAGTGTGGGGGTGTGATAACTTCCCAAAAGGAAGTTATTTCACTACTTATTTTATTCTAATTTTCATTAAAAAGAGTAGAATAATCCCCAATTATAGAAAATATGTTTAAATATCTTATTAATCAATGTTGGACTGATTTCGGTCATTTTCCATGGTTTTCTATCTAAGATTGGTCAAAGGATTCAAGTTGGGGAAGCAAAGGATCATTTATTGCCGATGCAGAAATTATGTTGCAACGCCTAAAATTAGCAGGTTGTAATGTAGCGGCGAAATTCAGATTTTGAATTTTAAAAAGAGGCGCCTACGTGTATTTCCAAAGGAGGCATCCCTTCAGATTTGGAATGGAAGTTAAGAGCACGAAATTACAGCACTAAGGGGCGATTATTCTTGGAGAGAAATTGGAAAGAAAAGGAGAGAACTTTGGAGGTCTTCTTCCTCTTAAGGATTTCGGCTAGGGCTTGGAGAAAGGAGAGTGTGGATCATCACGAAGGAGAAGGATCTGAGTCTAGCAACATTCCTATAGCGTTTTTGATATCCTTAATCATGTCTAGTAAGATCTACTTTGATTTGCTACTCCTCTCTTCCTTCATGAACTAATTTTCTAAGTCTTGCATGTGTGAAGTACCTTAGTTGTGATGATGACTTGATTTTCATTTATAATTTGTGAATGTATTGACGTTGATCTTTATTAAATTTATGATATTTTCTTGGGATTTTGGTTTAAGTTTCATCTTTAAAGTGCTTGGCAAAAATTCGAGAGATGAGTCGGGCTAGATGAACGTTTGTTTTGCACGGCGATATTCGAGAGAGGAGTCGTGTAGTTTTTAACCAAACTTCCGTATTTATACTTCATCGCGAGATTCGAGAGAGGAGCGTTGAAAGTGTATCATAAATCTTAATATAATTCCAAGAGAGAGAGAGAGAGATCTCCTCTTGAATTAGCAACCGTGATTCTAGCACTTCATGTTATTTTAATCTCATCTAAGTTGGAGACGACTAGAGGATTTTGGAATAAACGGATAATGGAGATCGAGAGATAAAGTTATCCATTTTAGAATCGTTGCAAGAGAATCATTAATACTTCATAAATTATCACTTTTGTTGGTTGTCATCATAACAAGGGAAAATCACATGTGAGACTATCTTTCCAAGTAAATTAAAAAGTATTTTAAGTAACCGTAATTTATTTCAAGTAACCGTAGTTAGAATTGTAATTGTTGCTTTTGAATTATTAAGTTTTCTCTACCAATCATTATTACTTGCTTGAATTTAGAGAAAAGACAGAATTAATATTTGTGAGCGCTAAGTTAAGCACTTCCTCGTGTGAACGATCACTTTCTCATCATTTTATTACTTGTACGACACGTGCACTTGCGTATTTATATACACCTTTTGCGGGCGTATCAGGATACAGTGCCAGTAGCGTATCTGAGACACCATACGACTACACTAACCGCCTAAAGCCCAATGAGGGAGCTATGGTTAGACAGTTAGATTATTCTAAACTGCTTGGTAGGCTCATGTATGCCATGGTCTGCACTAGACCTGACATAGCCTTTACGGTCGGCATGTTGTGCAGATTCACTAGTAATCCGGGTAAAGACCATTGGAATGCCTTGGGTAGGCTCATGCGATACTTAAAGCACACTCAAAAGTATGCTTTAGTTTACACTGGTCAGCCTTTAGTTCTTGAAGGTTATTCTGATGCATCATGGTGCTCAGAATTAAACGACAGCAAGTCCACTAGTGGTTTTGTGTTTACACTAGGAGGAGCAGCTGTAGCCTGGAAGTCCAAGAGGCAATCTTGTATTGCTCTCTCTTCTATGGAATCCGAACTCTACGCTCTTGCGTCAGCAGGAGAAGAAGCCGAATGGCTGAGAGATTTGGTGATGGACATTCCTTTGTCGAGCCTGAAAATGAGTTCTGTTGCAGTTTACTGCGACAATCAGGCTACTAAAATGATTGTTACGAACACTTTGTTCAATGGCAAAAGAAGGCATCTCAGGCTGAAACAATCCTGGTTGACCTCTCTCACAAGTCAAGGGATTATGTCCCTTATTGATGTGAGATCGAAAGATAATATTGCAGACCATTTGACCAAAGGATTGAATAGAGCTCTCACAATCAAAACATCGGGGGAAATGAGATTAAAGTTCATAGAAATATGAAACTTTCCTCCGCAGTTTATGTTTTAACAGTGAGAACCTAGTCGCAACATTCAAGCATCTAAAAACAGACTGAAAACCCAAATAATTTCTTGATGAAAACCCAAGATGGTCTGGTGCCTGTTATTCCACATTTGATAACCAAGCAACTTTCTCATTGTAAATTGATTCAAGAATTATTCAACTGGAAATTGAAAGTCGTTGTAAATATTAATTTAAACATTATTGGTCACATCACATTATTCTACATTTGATAATGTTGCACGTGATGCATGCCCACATGTGTTGGTGAGACACATAGTGATCAGTAATGAGTAAGATAACGGGTCTAGTCCTAGTTAGACTGGATGAGATGCTGACAGAGTTACTTCACCGTTGCTAGAAGTGCTAAGCTCATTTAGTAAGAGCTAGTTCACTTTAAACGTTACTGCATACGATTATGAATTCATAGAGTCTGACTCGTGAAATTCCTTGCAGGCTACAGTGGAGATTATGGAGGAGATGTAGACATGGACATGGATGACGATGATCTACTAGACGAGTAGAATCATCAAACGTTTTATTTCATGTTATGTTTTGTAATAATTATTCAGACTATATTTTTGGGATAGAATCTGTGGTTTTCTGACTTGCCATTTAGGCAAAAACATTTTCATATGTTGATTAGTATGATCTATCCTAAATGGTTTGTTTAGTTTGTTTATTATTTTGTCTACTCTCCAGCACCCCGAAACGTTATGTTATTTGTCACGAATATAGGAGGAGATTGTAAGTGTATATTCAGACGAATAACGAGCTCGGGGGCTATGCGTGTGGAAACCCTAGGTATTCTACTATATATACCTAGCTGGAGGCAACGGAGAGACAGTTCCACTTAGACTTCCTCCGGATGTTTCGAGCAACCCCTCACACTAATCGCCTATCTATTGAAATATTTTTCCTATATTTCTAAATAATATATATTTTTCGTTTCTTAAAACTATTAATACTACAATATCAGATCTTGAAACAAGATTATAAAAACAAACTTGTAAACAAAGAGATAAAAATATTAGAATAATATATAGTTTATAATCGAGTCTGGGTAAGACGTGCAATCACTGCCCTAAAGAAGTTGTATTACCTTTTGACAGGGCTTTCAACCGATGTTTGCTCCTCCAAGGTACAACACCCGGATAGATTTTGAAAATTTCGATGTGCACGGAGCACCCGAACTCTCACTTGATGAAGCAAACGTCAAAAAAGCAGAAGCAAAAGTGCAAGATCGTGCAAAAAATCTGAGAGAACGTATGAAACCCGAGAGAGCGTATGATAGTATACATCAAAACGATTCGACAAAATCTCCTAAATAGGAGTCTCGTAGAAACCGCAGGCCATTATCACAGAATCAATTCCAACGGTTATATTTAGTAAATATTATCGCGCAAGGAAATACTTTGATTTCCAAAGTAAAAATAAATGATGCAAAAACGTGTGAACTCAAGGAAGTGCACCTAGGACGTGTACAACGACATACGTAGAGTCTAGGTCTGATAGTGTGTATACCCGCCCAGAAGTGTAGTGCCTGATCCACTATTTCCGTAGCCACGACGGAAGTACCTGAGAGGCTTGCTATCTCCAAATAGTGGGAACAAAAAGTTTGTGTCCGCAGAGTCGTGTGAGTGAGCTGCACTGTATGAACATATCGTAACATACATCATGTAGACATACGCACTTGCAGATTTTTATCATATAAATTAGTATGAGCACTTTTATATGATAAGTCACAATTCCGAAAATCTTAACTTATAAGTTTGTATGAGCATTCATATAAGTTAAGGTACTCTTGTAATCATATTGTAGTAGTTTACTTGCTTACTTTACTTGCGCCGCTCTTACTTACCGCTTTACTTACTGTTTCTTTACTACTGTACTTACTGTTACTTACTTGTACATACTGCTAGCTTAGAAATGTATGTGTTTTACTTTACACATATGCTAGCTTAGTTCCATGTCACCTGTTTTTGCTTTACCCCTTGTGGTCCCCCGATTCGTCCTCCCGCACGATGCTTATGAGTCGTGAGGGGAGGCGAGGATAAAATGGCTTAGTCTTTTGAGTAGCGGTTGGATGGATGTGCATGTAACACTAAGAGATCGAGGAGCTCGAGCAGCAGTATGACCGGCAGGACGTGATGGTAGGACCTGAGGAGCAGTTGTCGCGCATTACTACTACTATTACCCGACGACAAGTTGTTGAGAGATTTTGATTAGCTTCCACATAGTGTAGTGAGAGAGAGTGTACTTCTATTTCATTTGGATATGTACTGGGTATAAGCTTTGCACTCTTTTATTCGTACTCATTGTGGACTATTTGTTATATATATATATGCTTGTGATTGCGGACTTATACTTTTTGTAGTTACTTCTTTTCACACATATTAGCCCGTGATATGATCAAACTAGCCGGCAGGATCGATGTCTAGCGGTAATGACTACCCCGTGAGTTGGTGTCACAATAAGGCGACGGTTCTAGGCATAAGATCTAGGAACTCTCTTGTAAGGAGGAGAGGGGTCTTACACAATAACACTAATCCCCACCCTGTCAGGACCCCGACGCACAATACCATCAAAATTTACCTTTATCACACCAACCACAGGGGGAAACCAATGGGTAACCCCAGTCTTCCCCGGGGTCACCCCGCATGCAAACTTTCTGAAAAAGCAGAGTTTATAGACCGAGCAAATATCACTATCAATAACGGAGACTACATCACCCCATCCCAAATCATCTCCGGGGATCCTGTGAAATATTTTGTAGTCGGAAGAACACGTCAACCAACATGAGAATAAGGACACCAAAGATGAACACAAGCTTTCACAATACTAATTTTGGTAGCTAGTTACAACTGAACACGGCTGAATACAAGTTGCATCCAACTTGAATCACAACAGCCAATAGAAGGTAAGAACTTGGTCACGAACAAGGTCCGCTTCTCCTCCGGAGTACACCGCGCAGGTGATACTCGCTCCTCGCTACAGAAGCTCGCTCCTCGCTACCGCCGCCGGTATCGCTAGCGCCGGGCGTTAGCTCTGCTACTCGCAAGCTCGCTGCTCACACTCCAAGCTTCTCGCACGCTCGCCACGCGCCGCTTCCTCCAATACTCGCTAGCGCGAGCGCTATCACTAGCGCCAGGCGCTATCTCCCGAGTAGGTACTCGCACTCCCAGCTACTCGCAAGCTCGCTGCTCGCCGCTTCGCCTCTTGTCGCTACCACGCGCGCTAGCACTAGCGCCGACGGTATCTCCACTACTCGCTACTCGCTCAAGGGAGTTGGCCGAACTTACTCCAAGTCCGATGCTCGCCTGCCGAACTTACTCCAAGTCCGATGCTCGCCTGCCGAACTTACTCCAAGTCCGATGCTCGCCTGGTGGCGCTCTTGTATCTCTAACTCGCTCAAAGTTGATGATACTCGCCAGATCCAGAATCGATGCTCTTTAGAGGGGGGTACCCCTCCATTTATAGGCAAAACAAGGGGGGTGGCGAGTATGAGCTAGCGCTAGCGCCGGCGCTAGCTCACTTCAATTCTAACAGATCCAACACTCCAACATGAACCAACTCCTGGAATACCAATAATACACCAAGCAGGTACAACACTCGGGCAGCGAAAGAGGGTGTGCCACACATCCTCATCTGGATGACCACAGAAAGAACAAGCCAAAAACTTCATCTGAGTGTCGACACCGAAGATTAACCCCGTGGGAAGAATGTCAAAAGCAAGCCTCCATAAAAATCCCTCACTCGAGGGGGAACAACCACCCTCCAAATAAATTTCCAATCAACGGGATCTACAGAGGAGGATGCCCCTCCCGACTGATGAAGCATGTGGTAAGCGCTCCAAACTAAAAATAAACCATTGCTAGAGAAATGCCAGCCGGATCCACAGATATGAATATTCCACCCCGATCCAACATCAAGCGGAGAACCCCCCCCCCCCCCCCCCCCCCCCGCCCACACCAACACCTCTCGAGATGCAAAAATACTGGCCCAACAAAGAGAAGGGTGGCGCCTAAGATTGGCTTCAAAGAAATCACCCATCGAGAAGTAGCGGGCATGATAAATAGAACTAACCAATGAATCTGGTCGATGAATAAATCTCTAGGCATGCTTCACTAGGAGCGCCAAATTGAACGCGGACAAGCACGGAAACCCCATCCCACCCCTCGATTTTGGCAAACATAGAGCACTCCAAGATTTCCAGTGCAAGCATTGATGACCACTCCCACCCTTCCACCAAAAACCCACAAGAAGCGAGTTAATCTCAGCAACAAGAGAGCGGGGAAGCCGAAAACAACTCATAACATATGTAGTAATTGCTGTAAGCACAACCTTAATAAGGATCTCTATGCCTGTCTGAGATAACATCTTCACCTTCCAACCTTGAATCCTCTGTCATATACGATCTATAATATATTTAAACACAGCACAGTGGCTCCGCCCAACAGTAGTCGGCACCCCCAAATTCATTTCATGCTAGACACATCTAGTGATACCCAAAAATAGCCACAATATCCAACGCCGCCTCCTCCTGGACCGAGGTCCCAATCATGACTGATGATTTACTAAAATTAATCACCAATCCCGATGCAGCCGCAAAACCACCCAAAATATCAGAAATATCCCGGGCCTCCTCCCTGTGCGCTCCACAAAAAATAAGAGTATCAGCTGCAAACAACAAGTGAGAAATCCTAGGGGCAGAAGGAGCCACCGCAACACCACAGATCCACCCGTCCCGCTCCACACGAGCCAACAACCTACTAAGAAATTCCGAGCACATAATGAACAAGTGGGGGGAAAGGGGATCACCCTGCCGAAGACCGTGCCCTGGCCGAACAGTCCCGAACCGCTCCCCATTCAACAGAAAAGATAGCGAATGAGAGGATATTCACAACATAATAAGAGAAATAAAATCCTCCGTAAAACCCAGTCTCCCAAGCGCCCCTACAAGGAAAGACCACTCCACCCTGTCATAAGCTTTGTCCATATCCAACTTAATAGCAAGACCACCATCCGACGCCCTAGACGGTGTCCGAATGGAGTGATTAATCTCAAAAGCAATCAGAATGTTGTCCGTGATTAGCCGACACGGGATGAACGCCGATTGGAAGGGAGATATTATGCTATCCATGATGGGCTTTAGGCGAAGAGATATACACTTCACTATAATGCGATAAATCACATTACAAAGGCTAATTGGGTGAAATTGGGATAGTAATGTAGGGGTATCACATTTTGGGATGCGCACCACATTCGTATCATGAAAAGAGGGAAAAGATATACGTTTATTTAAGAAATTAAACACCAGTGCAGTTACCTTCTCCCCCACCCACATGCCAATTTTTCTGGAAAACACCGGAGGCAAGCCATCCGGGCCTGGAGCCTTCAAAGGAGACATAAGGAAGAGAGCAGCATGCACCTCCGACGGGGAAAAAGGCGGCAAAGCATAGAGTTCATTTCCGCAGTCTAAGGTTGAGCATATTATTCGAAACTCGAAAGTCGCTCGAAAATCGCTTGAATATTGAGCTGAATCTGAATCGATTACAATTGATTCGACTCAATTTGAGTCGATTCAATTTGACTCGAATCTGATTTCGAGTCGATTTCGAGTCAACCCTGAATCGCTCGAAATATGATTTGACTCAGCTCGAATTGATTAAAAATATTAAGTATTTATAAATATATTATTATTTTAAAATTAAAAAAACTAAATTTTAAACCTAAATAAAATCATTGAAGGCTTAAGTGTTTCATTTGCTAAATTTAGATCTTTCACAATTTAATTTCGAGCCAACTTTAAGTAGGAGAAAAATTGCTCAATTTTGAGCTAGCTTGATTCGATTTTGAGTCGGCTTTAGTCGATTCAAGCCAGCTCGATTCGATTTCGAGTCAGCCCGGAATCGAGCCATTTCGAGTCGAACCACCTCGACTCGAAATCGATTTCGATTTCGAGTCAAAAAATTTGATTTCTAGCCGAGCCAAAATCGCTCGAACTCGACTCGATATCAGCCTTACCGCAGTCACCACCGGCCTATCCACAAGCAACACAAAGCCAATCTGATCCTCACTATGACATCCAGACCGAAACAGATCCTCAAAAAAGAAATGACCATCTGTCAGATGCCCACCGTAGAATCCACCAACACCGATCCTCATTTCGCAGAGCATCTACTCTGTTCTTTCGCCGCCTAGCAGACGCTCAAGCATGAAAGTATGCAGTGTTCTTATCTCCACCCTCAAGCCACAAAGCCCTAATCCTCTGTCTCCATTTAACATCCTCCAACACCACCAATTTCTCCAGCATCGTACGAAGTCGAAGGAGACGCTCCTGTGAGTATTCCAACACCACACCATTCTGGATACTCACAATCTCAGCCTCAATCTTCCGAATACGGATCGACACCGCACCCACCGATCGCCAGCAACTCGCCCAAATATTTGACGTGCAGCCCTCTACCGCGCGAGTCCAGTCCAAATGAGGGTGAGCCCCAGACATAGAATCTCAAGCCTGAGCAATAATGTCCCTAATTTCCGGCAAGCACCGCCAACAAGCCTCAAATCTGAGCCCACCCTGAGCTCAGAACAATGGCTCAGAGGCGCACAAAGAAAGAAGCATGGGGCGGTGAACAGAATACAAGGCCGGGAGGTGATGAACCTGTTGGGTTTTTCTAGAACCATACATCACATGTAAGCGCAGCGGAAATAAAGAGAAACAACCCAAAAGACTTTGATCGGGCCATGAATGTTGAATCAAGAAGTTAATAAAATTGCTAGGTATGAAATTACCTTTGCTGGGTTGGATCAAATCCAACCTAGATGCTCCAAGAAGAAGATTCCTGTCGGCGGCAAAGAGAGTTCTCACGTAGAATAATGTCTACGTCTCTACAGCAGTCCACACGAGCCGGGAGAACACCAAGTCACGTCGCACGCAACTCGGAAGGGAGAACAACTGCACATTGCACTTCCACGAACTGCTAGGTTCGCTCCAGGAAGAACAATCACGACGACGATCGTCGGAGAGGAGGTCGGCGGAGGCGAACTGGGCGGAACACCTTCCGTCTAGGGTTCGGGCGAGAGCGGAACGCTTCCGTCGGCTCGATTTCTTCATGAGTCTATTTTGAACCCTTAAAGAAGGTCTATTTATATCCAAGGTATAAACAGGCTTCTAGAAGAATCGCTATCCGCAGACCACACAGCAGAATTGGGGTTTCTGTTACAATTCGTCGGGATTCCACGGAACAGCATTCGTCGAGATTTCACGGGACAATTCGACGAATTCCGACGAATCACATCAGACGGCAACATTTGCCGCGTTAAGGATCTCTGTAACGATTCGTCGGGATTCCACGGAACATTCCGACGAATTCCGACGAATTCCGACGAATCATATCAGACGACAACATTTGCCGCGTTAAGGATCTCTGTAACGATTCGTCGGGATTCCACGGAACATTCCGACGAATTCCGACGAATCATATCCGACGAATTCCGATGAATTCTATCTGTGTAAACCCGATGAATTCAGACAGCAACATTTGCTGGACCTCCCCCATTCTATATGGTGATTGGTAACCTTTACCAACACAGTCAATCTTCTATTTTCTCCACATGCTCTTATGTGCGACCCTGCAGGCTCATATCGCGTTGGCAGTGACATTACATGTTTGGCCACTTCTAGATCACAATGGTAACTCCAACAGTCTCCCACTTGATCTTGAAAGTATCAAACAAAAACCTCACAAACAATGAGCGGCATCTAGCAATGCATCATTGCTCCCCAAGCAATAAGAGTTCATAACTCATAAGCCTTTATGACCAATGTTCCAGCGTTGTCTTTGTCCCTTTGTCCCTTACATCCGGAAAGAACTAGAGGCATGGACCGTGTCACCCTCTTAATAGCTCAATCCAAGTTTCTTGATCTAGAATGGACTTCCAGAGAATGGTGAGCTCAATATCACATATTGACTCAACCAAGCATGGCCATGCATTTCTCAGTCCAATTCCATCAAGGGGGCCATGGATGCAACTCCTGTTATATAGGAGGACAAATCCCATATCTGCTCACACTCAAACAACCAAATGATTCGTAACGTACCCAACGATCACCCTTATCATCAGCCTTCTTCAAGGAAGACTTTAGATGACATCAAAGCACGCTCTTCCTCACTCGATGAATGCTGCGACTTCAGGTCAAAGGACCACAACACCATTGTCAAATGAGACCTACTTGTGACACTTTTAAGTAACAATCCACAAAGTAGTCTCAGGTTGGGTCTGTCCAGTACAACTTGTTCACTAACAAGTACCCACGTGATGACTTGATATCACAATATCATGACCTGTGAGAACCGGTCATCAGTCAACACACATGCTAGTCTTAACGTATCATCATCACCCTTAGCTTCTACGATGATACCTCGACCAGGGACCTTTTAAGAATGAAGCTTCGAAATCATAGGCTCTCGCATTCAAGTCACGTACTTGATGTCCTATGGAAGCGAACATTCTAAGGGTATTTATCACGAATTTTATTCTATCATATAGAAACAGTATATCGTAATAAAAGAACTTGCCATTAATTGTAAAAGGAAATAATTGGTACACTATTCATCATATGAATAAATAATAAACATCCAACAGAATATATATATTTTACATGCAACCCACAAGACTCCCACTAGAGTTGATCACTCAGGTATCGTATACCCATTGATCTAGTATGACCATCGTGCTTTCTCTGTGCGAGAGGCTTTGTCAGTGGATATGCAATATTCTCCTCAGTCGGCACTCTACAAATGTTCACATCTCCTCGTTCGACAATCTCACGAATAAGATGAAACCGCCGAAGTATGTGCTTGGAGCGCTGATGGGATCTAGGTTCCTTAGATTGTGCAATTGCACCATTGTTATCACAGTAGAGAACTACGGGACCAACAATGCTAGGAACTACATCTAGCTCGTCGATGAATTTCCTAATCCATACAGCCTCCTTCGCTGCATTTGTCGCAGCGATATACTCGGCCTCAGTTGTAGAATCAGCAACTGTCTCTTGCTTGGAACTCTTCCAGCTCACAGCTCCTCCATTCAGGCAAAACACAAACCCTGACTGAGACTTCGAATCATCTCTATCAGTTTGGAAGCTGGCATCCGTGTAACCACTTACAACGAGCTCTTCCTCTCCACCATACACCAAGAATACATCCTTAGTCCTTCTCAAGTACTTCGGGATATTCTTCACGGCTATCCAGTGACATTCACCGGGATCAGACTGATACCTGCTAGTCATGCTCAAAGCAAAAGAGACATCGGGTCGAGTACATAACATTGCATACATGATTGACCCAATTGCCGAAGCATATGGAATCAACTTCATGTGGTCCTTATCTTCACAAGATTTTGGACACTGGTCCTTAGAGAGATTTACACCATGAGACATGGGCAAAAATCCTTTCTTGGACTCAAGCATGTTGAACCGCTTCAACACCCTCTCAATGTACGTACTCTGGGCCAAACCCAGCAACTTCTTCGATCTATCTCTATAGATCTTAATACCGAGTATGTAAGTCGCTTCACCCAAGTCCTTCATAGAAAAGCAGTTCCCTAGGTTGTTCTTAACAACTTTCAGGGTAGGTATGTCATTCCCGATCAACAGTATGTCATCTACAAACAATATCAGGAAGACAACAATGCTCCCACTGATTCGCTTGTAAACACACGGTTCATCCTCGTTCTTGACAAAACCAAACTCTTTGATTTTCTCATCAAAACGAAGATTCCAACTTCTAGAGGCCTGTTTCAATCCATAGATGGACCTATTCAGTTTGCATATTTTAGTGGCTTCATTTGGGGATACAAAACCCTCGGGTTGTGTCATGTACACTTCCTCAAGGAGGTTTCCATTTAGGAAAGCCATTTTGACATCCATCTGCCAGATCTCGTAGTCATAATACGCAGCAATAGCAAGCAATATCCTAATGGACTTTACCATGGCAACAGGGGAAAAGGTCTCATCATAGTCAACACCATGAATTTGCTTGAAACCCTTAGCCACCAGTCGCCCTTTGAATGTCTGTACATTCCCATTCATGTCGGTCTTCTTCTTGAAGACCCACTTGCACCCTATGGGTCGTACCCCTTCAGGTGGTTCCACCAAGTTCCAAACTTGGTTTGTATACATGGAGTCCATTTCGGATTTCATAGCCTCAAGCCATTTGTCGGAGTCCGGTCCATTCATAGCCTCTTGGTAGGTCGCTGGTTCATCATCATGATCCATAAGCAACACATTACCTATTTGAGACACGAGAAATCCATATCTCTCAGGCTCAAATCTTGGTCTACCAGATCTACGTAGGATTTGTGTCTCTTGAGCAGGTTCTCTAGCTACAACATCTTGTAGTCCTGGATCAGAATCCAATTCTGGTTCATTCACTACTTGTGGTTCTTGAACTTCTTCA
Organism: Dactylorhiza incarnata; assembly: GCA_033032865.1. NCBI lineage: Eukaryota > Viridiplantae > Streptophyta > Magnoliopsida > Asparagales > Orchidaceae > Dactylorhiza > Dactylorhiza incarnata. Next base: position 6,946,528 of record JAWHQI010000072.1, read on the forward strand.
AGTTCTACCTTTTGCGTCTTTCTTGACAAGAACTCTTTCTCCAAGAAGACACCCGTCCTTGCGACAAACACTTTGCCCTCAGGCGGTAGGTAAAAGTAATATCCTTTCGTTTCCTTAGGATATCCCACCAGATAACACTTATCTGATTTGGGTTCCAGCTTGTCAGGCATTTGACGTCGTACGTATGCCTCACAGCCCCAAATTTTAATGAATGACATACTAGGACGCTTCCCAGTCCATATCTCATATGGTGTCTTTAGAACCATTTTCGTTGGAGCGCGATTCAGTGTTAATGCAGTAGTCTCTAAAGCAAAACCCCAAAAAGAAACAGGCAAGTCTGCATGACTCATCATCGACCGTACCATGTCTAACAGAGTATGATTTCTCCTCTCAGACACACCATTATGCTGCGGTGTCCTAGGTGGAGTGAGCTGTGATACAATACCACACTCTTTCAGATGATCACGGAACTCATGACTCAGGTATTCGCCACCTCGATCAGATCGGAGTGCTTTAACCTTTTTCCCCAATTGGTTCTCCACTTCATTCTTAAACTCTTTGAACTTTTCAAAAGTTTCGGATTTGCACTTCATAAGATACACGTATCCGTATCTACTGAAATCATCAGTAAATGTAATGAAGTAGAAATACCCACCCCTAGCCATAGAACTCATGGGTCCGCATACATCACTATGTACTATACCCAAAAGATCCTCAGCCCTCTCAGTATAACCAGTGAAATGGGCTTTAGTCATTTTGCCTAATAAACAAGACTCGCATCGCTCAAATGATTCATAATCAAATGAGTCCAATAGTCCATCTTTATGGAGCTTGGATATGCGCTTCTCGTTTATATGGCCCAAACGACAATGCCAGAGATATGTAGGATTTGAGTCATTTGTTCTTAGTCTTTTATTATTATCTACATTATAGATCGGATGGTCCAGGTTCAAAACATAAAGACCATTAAACAATTGAGCTACATCATAACAAACATCATTCTTAAATATAGAACAACAATTGTTCTTAATTATAAAAGAAAATCCAATCATGTCTAAGCATGAAATGGATATAATGTTTCTAGTTATGGCCGGAACATAATAACAATTATTAAGTTCTATTACAAGCCCACTGGGCAAAGAAAGACGGTAAACCCCTACGGCTACAGCAGCAACTCTTGCTCCATTACCGACGCGCAGGTCCACCTCTCCTTTACTCAGCAATCTCCTCCTTCCTAGTTCCTGCACATTTGTACAAATGTGAGAACCACATCCGGTATCCAATACCCAAGATGAAGGAGCAGAAAGGTTTATCTCTATAACGTAAATATCTGAAGCGGAAGTCATACCTCCCTTCATTTTCTGCAGACCGTCAATGTACGAAGGACAATTCCTCCTCCAATGACCAGCCTTGCCACAGTGGTGGCATTTCCCTTCCTTCACGGTGCTCTTCTTTTTCAGCGCAGAAGATTTGGGCTCAAGATGTGACTTAGGTCCCACCTTCGTCTTCTTGAAGCCCTTGGCCTTACCCTTGCCTTTATGTACCATCAATATGGGACTAGCAGGCTTGGCCTTCTTCATATTTATCTCGGCAGTTCGCAACATGCCTAGGAGCTCGGGCAGTGTCTTGTCTATTTCATTCATGTTGTAGTTCAAGACAAACTGCTCATAACTATCCGGCAACGATTGCAGGATAAGATCTGTGGCCAACTCTTGACCCAGAGGAAAACCCAGTCTCTCCAGGTTCTCTATATACCCAATCATCTTGAGTACATGAGTACCAACTGAGTCTCGAGCTCCCATTTTGCACTGAAATAAGGCCTTCGTGACATCGAACCTCTCTTGACGAGCTTGCCCTTGAAACATTTTCTTTAGGTGCTCGTCAATCTCCTTGCACCCCATGTTCTCGTGTTGCTTCTGAAGCTCAGAGTTCATGGTGGCAAGCATAAGGCACTCGACGTCTAAGGCGTCATCGGTATACTTCTTATAAGCATCCTTATCAACACGGGACGAGTTCCCAGTCGGCACCTCGGGGGCTTCTTCTTCCAAGACGTAGAGCTTTCGCTCTTGCCTGAGAACAATTCTCAGGTTCCTATACCAGTCCATGTAATTCGTCCCACTAAGCTTGTCCTTCTCAAGGATAGCTCTTAGGGACAAGGTGGAATGTGAACCACTTGCCATGGAATTCTACAAGAATTCATGCAGAATTTAATCAGTACCAAAATTTCCAAAAAAACAATTTATTTTAATTTGGACTTCAATTAAATACTCCCACTATTTTATTCAAATTGATAGCCCTCACTATCAATTCGGAGAGTCCATGCGAGCTACTCTCTTAGTGGACAAGATCCGTATTTCACCAACACCACGAGTCCGCTTTGGCGTTCCTCTCATAATGCGGTTATTTAGGTAGGCAACGCTTGCCAATTGCATCCTCATGCAACTCTTGTATGGTTGGTGAATAACTCCTTATTCGCATCCATCATATGGTGCATGCCAACCCTATGCCTCTAGGCACTCAACCTTTGAGGTCACCTAGTTAAGTTAGACCCGATGTCGACAGTGGGATATCACAATTATCCGCTCGCACCCTTACCAAGATAGATTAATGCACCTTGCTTTGGCAAGCCCACACTTCATCGATCGAGGCAGGAAGAGTGTCATCTATCGGAAGGCATCCGAACACTTAATATTTGATGAAGGGATTTTAATTTTAATAATAGGTTAACACTTAACCATGATCAACATTTGATCAAGTGCACATCAACAGAAAAACAAGCTTTCTAAAATCCACATGCATCCCTTATGTGCACAACATAAGACTATCAACCTTTGAAAGGCGAAAGGGCTAAATCTGGACATTTAGAACTCTTCCAAATCTTCAGATTTACATGCATTGGACAAAGGAAAAGACAACTCGACTTAAAGCAGTAGACAAGCTCGTCTCTCATTGTTGGATTCAAAATCCAAAACAATACAAGGGTTCATTAACCACTTGAGGGACGGTTACTGCTAAGGAGACAACAATTTCTAACAATTAGAAATTACCACGAAATCCCAGACGTTCCTGGTGGGGTTCCAAGGGGCCGCGCCCCTGGCGGTGGTCTGACCAAATTTTTGAAATCCCACCACCAGAAACCACACAAAATCACATCAAATGTGATATTCCAAGAAGAAATCTTGACATTTAGAACGCTTCCAAATACCTAGATTTGCACGTACTGGAATAACCTAACTTCTAAAACAACATTCATGACCACAACCTAGCTCTGATACCACTGTTGGGTTTTTCTAGAACCATACATCACATGTAGGCGCAGCGGAAATAAAGAGAAACAACCCAAACGACTTTGATCGGGCCATGAATGTTGAATCAAGAAGTTAATAAAATTGCTAGGTATGAAATTACCTTTGCGGGGTTGGATCAAATCCAACCTAGATGCTCCAAGAAGAAGATTCCTGTCGGCGGCAAAGAGAGTTCTCACGTAGAATAATGTCTACGTCTCTACAGCAGTCCACACGAGCCGGGAGAACACCAAGTCACGTCGCACGCAACTCGGAAGGGAGAACAACTGCACCTTGCACTTCCACGAACTGCTAGGTTCGCTCCAGGAAGAACAATCACGACGACGATCGCCGGAGAGGAGGTCGGCGGAGGCGAACTGGGCGGAACACCTTCCGTATAGGGTTCGGGCGAGAGCGGAACGCTTCCGTCGGCTCGATTTCTTCGTGAGTCTATTTTGAACCCTTAAAGAAGGTCTATTTATATCCAAGGTATAAACAGGCTTCTAGAAGAATCACTATCCGCAGACCACACAGCAGAATTGGGGTTTCTGTTACAATTCGTCGGGATTCCACGGAACAACATTCGTCGAGATTTCACGGGACAATACGACGAATTCCGACGAATCACATCAGACGGCAACATTTGCCGCGTTAAGGATCTCTGTAACGATTCGTCGGGATTCCACGGAACATTCCGACGAATTCCGACGAATTCCGACGAATCATATCAGACGGCAACATTTGCCGCGTTAAGGATCTCTGTAACGATTCGTCGGGATTCCACGGAACATTCCGACGAATTCCGACGAATCATATCCGACGAATTCCGACGAATTCTATATGTGTAAACCCGATGAATTCAGACAGCAACATTTGCTGGACCTCCCCCATTCTATATGGTGATTGGTAACCTTTACCAACACAGTCAATCTTCCATTTTCTCCACATGCTCTTATGTGCGACCCTGCAGGCTCATATCGCGTTGGTAGTGACATTACATGTTTGACCACTTCTAGATCACAATGGTAACTCCAACAGAACCAACTTCGTCGGAAACAGGCGAAACATAGATGAAGAGGCACAAAAACGATCAAGCCGAGCCTGAACCGTAAGTGGAGTAGCCCGTCTGTTTCTCTAACTCCGCCTGACACGCCACTTCATTGAAATATCCCCTGCAAATCCATGTCAAGGAAGAATCACAAGCCAGCGTCCTGTCACGGCTTAACCTATACGGGGTTAACCTATGGAATTTTCTAGAGAAATCTAGGAGCATGAAGAGTATTTTGTACATAGTATTCTAGAGAATTGTAGAAGCACTCTAGAATGATCTCATGAGAACATTCTAGAGAACTCGGGAAGGTTGTATATACATGAGGGTTGTAGAATAGTCTATAAGCACAGACATTCTAGATCCTTCCATCTTTTGGAGAGAAATTTTTTTTGGGGCCTATAAAGGGGGAAGACCCCCTCATTTGTAAATCACCAAGTTACAAGCAACCAAGAAATCAATCCATCCAAGAATTCAAGCAATCTAAGCATTCTTGCTCTTTACACTATTTTGTTCTCTTGCTCTCTCTTTCAAGTGCTCACTTACTCATCCTGCCACTATTAGTGTTGGAGAAGGCTGACTTATACAGTGAAGGAGTGCGGAAAGGAGCTAAAGCCGCACGCGACATTGTCAAGGGGACAAGTCTGTGACAGTTGGTATCAGAGGGAGGTTGACTCAGGCTGACTTAGCTAGTTGCGAAGGGGCGCACAAAGGAGCTAAGGCCGCACGCGACGTTGTCAAGGGGACAAGTCCGTGACAATCCACTGCAAATCCCAAGTCGACCAACGAATGTGCGATTCCGGATACCCATAAAAACCTGTGAACCTCCAATTCCCACGGCGAGACTGTGACTGAATTTCAACATCAATATGGTGGCGAGAGAAGCTCCGCAACTGCACATCCATACCCTTATCCCAGAAAAGCAATAGCCCTCGTCTACGCCCATTAGATGCAACGACCACACCAAATAAATTCCACTTATTCTTCAGTCGATCCACACACAAGAAGATAGCTTAGTTTCAGAAACAAAAACTAAGGAAGGGCGATGAGTACGCATAAGCACACCCAAATGTCGAAATGTGCAAGTGCCCCCCCCCCCCCCCCAACCGTTGACAGTTCCAACATAAGATTTTCATGGCGTCCGGCGGAGTCGCCTAGCGACCTCCGCCGATATCACATAAGTCGTAGCAATAGCATTTCCCGATGGGCAAACTCGTCCTCCTCCAAGACATTTGTCAGGCGCTTCTGACGCCGGTCATGAATATTTGGATTTCGAGTAATAGTAGGCAGCGGTGGACAGCCCAAGGAAGGGCACACAGTAACATCTTGAAGCTTGAGAGTTATGGTGAGAGAAGGGTGTATCGGAGTGCTGACATGCATCTTCCCACGCTAAGGGCAGGAAAACAGAACAGGATCCGCCGGCCTCCATGAGAGGCTGGGATCAACTATACGATAAGAAATCACCGGAACCGAGAAAATTTGTGTTGGTTTGTTTGAAGTGAGCAGGGTGGTTTTTGGTTGGTCGTTTTTGCCGATTGGTGTTCTTGGCGGATCCGCTGCGAGAGTGTCTTGTTTTTTGGTGTTGCGTGTTTTGGGAAAATAGATATAAATAGGTGTGTTTGCTGAATCTGTATAGCCGCAGGGAAAGTTCTTGGAATAGTTTCAGTGCTGCGGTCTTCCTCCTTATAGGTCGCTGAGCCTATTGTGATTTCAGCGGAAAGGTTTTTTTTGTGGCAGCGGTTAGGAAAAGTCTGAGCGACTAGACTGCGGCTAGTTGTTTGGAGAAGGGAAACTGCGATCTACATCTTCGAGATCGCAAGTAGGCTGCGGTCTTGGCTAGAAGTAAAGCTGCGGTCTCCTGTTTTGGGAAGTTGTGGTCCAGGCCAGAAGAAGTAAAAGCTGCGGTCTCCTTTTGGGAAGTAAAAGCTGCGGTCTCTTTTTGGGAAGTAAATGTTGCGGTCTCTTGTTGGGAAGTAAAAGCTGCGGTCTTGGCTAGAAGGAATAAAGCTGCGATCTTCCTTTGGGAAAGCTGCGATCTTCTTTTGCCATCCTGTTTGGAAGACGAAGTGGTGTTTAGTAGTCATGCGGTCTACTGTTGCAGTTATTGTTTTCTTTGTTGGTTGTTTGTAATTCAATACCTCGCAAAACTGTTTTGCGCTGGTAGTTCCTCAGTTATGTTTATTATTATCTTCATGAAATGCAAGTAGTTTCCTTTCCGAAATATTGAAGTTTGTGCTATCTCGCAACCCTTTATTTTTTAACATGGTATCAGAGCTAGGTTCGAACTAGCTGCGCCGATCTTGTTGCAAAGTGAGTGCTTGAGTATGGAAGGAAGAGGTTTTGGAGTAGAGCTTCTCTCACACCTAAACTACAAGAAATGGAGATCCTGTATGGAGAGCTACTTGCTGGGGGAGGACCTATGGGAAGTTGTGGGCGGAGATGAGCAGGAGCAGGTTGTTGCAGCCGGGGACAATGCTCACGTTGTCAGAGCATGGAGAAAGACAAATGCCAAAGCCGAGTTCACTCTCAAACGGGCAATTTCCACAGAACTATTTGATCATATTATGGGGTGTAAGTCTGCATCAGAAATATGGAAAGCTCTAGACGGCCTATTCAATAAAAAGAACGTGGCACGGTTGCAGTTCTTGGAAAACGAACTGGCAAAAGCCAGTAAAGGTGAGTTGACGATTTCGAACTTCTTTCTTAAGATGAAAAATCTATGTGCAGAGATCTCTGCCCTAGACCCTGACGAGCCTATCTCTGAGGCGAAGTTAAAAAGACACATTATTCGTTGCCTGCGAAAGGAGTACGTGGCCTTCATAACTGCTGTTCAGGGTTGGGCCACTCAACCGTCCCTAGTAGAGTTGGAGAATCTCCTATCATCTCAAAAGAGTTTGGCAAGTCAGATGGCAGGAGTAACCCTCACGGGAGGAGAGAGTGAAGTTCTGTTTTCGGGAAAGAAAAGGCCAGTTGAAAGACAGAAGAAGAGTTCAGGAGACGGATCGTCATCGTCCTCTCAAGGAGATGGGAGAAACTTTCTTCCTCGGTATGATGAGCAGAATAGGCCGCTGTGCTTTGCCTGTCGCAAGTATGGACACATAGCGAGAAACTGTCGGTCCAACTTAAAGGCCGGACATATTGCTGAGAAAGAGGAGCATCCAAGGCGAGGAGAACGTGGAGAAGAAGGAGAACAAAGTGAAGCCAAAGGAGATCGTGATTGGAACAACTGCTTCATAGCAAACATGACGGAGAGGTCTGTCAGTGCTCTTGCCTCCATCAATTTTCGAGAAGACTGGATCATCGACTCAGGTTGCGGGCTCCATCTTACAGGAGATGAGTCGAAATTTGCCTCCTGGCACCCTTATAATGGAAATGATGCGATTGTGACGGCTGACGATACGGTCCATCCGGTGGAGAAGGAAGGCTTCGTATCCCTGGGCAGTGAAGGAAGATCTCTCACAATGAAGAGTGTGTATCATGTGCCAGGGATGACGAAGAACCTTTTCTCAATAGCCAATGCAGTGGATGCAGGTTATCATGTTCTTTTTGGACCAAAAGAAGTCAAGTTCTTGCGGAACTTCTCGGCGGTGAAAGGTGATGTGACTCACACAGGGCGGCGGGTGAAGGACTTGTATGTGTTATCATCAAGCTCCTACGTCGACAAGATGAAGACCAATGACAGCGCGGTTATCTGGCATGAGAGGTTTGGGCACATTGGGATGGACAAGTTAAGGGCCATGGTAGCGAAGAGCTTGGTGAAAGGTTTGCCTAAGCTGACCTCTGTTGGTGATGGGCATGTATGTGAAGGATGCCAGTACGGGAAGGCTCATAGCCTTCCATACGACAGGTCTACATCCAGATGCAGGGCACCACTGGAGTGCATTCACAGCGATGTGCTGGGTCCGTGCACCACCCCCACCCTTGGTGGAAACAGGTACATGTTGATTCTTGTTGATGACTATACTCGCTTCACGTGGACTTTTTTCATGAAGGAGAAGTCAGAGGTGTTCAAGAAGTTTCAAGAGTTCAAGGAGCTCGTTGAAGGCAAGTTGCGGCTAAGAATCAAAAAGTTGCGGTCTGACAATGGAGGAGAGTTTACCTCGACAGAGTTCGGCAACTTTTGCAGGAGACATGGAATCCAAATGGAGCTGTCGTGTGCTCACACTCCCCAGCAGAATGGAGTAGCAGAAAGGAAGCTGAGACATATGGCGGAGACATGCCGCAGCTGGTTATATGCCAAAGGTGTGCCCAGGGCCCTATGGGCAGAAGGGATGGCATGTGCAACATATGTAATCAACCGGATGCCGCTGAGTCCTGTGAACATGAAGTCTCCTTATGAAATGATGTGGGGGAGAAGCCAAATGTGAGTCATCTTCGGGTGTTTGGATCCACGTGCTATGTACATGTTCCGGATGCTGTCACAACCCGCATTTTCCCAACATTTAAAATGCTATCAGAGTAGGGAAAGCTACGCATTGTGATGCCACGTCACGTAGGGGACGCCTACTGACGTTAAGGCAATTCATCCTTCTTCGCAGTCAAGCAAATATTATTATTAACTCAAGAGATTTAAATATAATTTATGCAAAAAGATTAACAAGCCGCGTCCCTCGGCTAGGTGGATCAACTAGTCCACGCTTTTAAAAATATAGTTTTACGCGGCGGAAAAATACTTGATTTAATTACTTAGTGGCCTAAGTGAACATGAAGACCTAGTGAGGTGCACCATGCAAGATCGAATGTGTGGATTTACTATATATAAAAATAGATTTATCACGCGCGGAAAGTAGTGAGATTAGCATTTCAAAACATGATATGCAATGCAACAATTACCTTAACATGTCTAACAAGGGGCCATAAAGCCAACCAATGTCTAACCATTCCAGAACAAGTGCTCAAAAGTGAACCACAAGTAACAGCAGCAGTGAAACAAAAATCTAACTAAACGGCACCACGGGCGTCAACACCTGACACGAACCCATGGGCCGACAAGTCCACAGAATACTCTACCTCAAGAGAGTCAGGAGACAGCAACTAAAGCAGCTCTACACTAACACCTGCTACTGTCCAGAACCTGAGGCATTCAAAGAAAAAACACCTCAGAAGCAAGTTACAAGTGGTGCAGAAAATAAGAAAGTGAGCAAACCTCCGCGAGACCGGAGGGAAAACAGAAGCTGCAAGGGTCAGTCATGACAAAGCTAGCAGCAAGTGATCGACAGGAAAAGGAACAGCAGAAGTATCTAATCATCAGCAAAGAGAAACAGCAGAACAACAACAAAATCAGCAGAATATGCTCACCAAACAAAGGTGAGAACACAGGCGGTGACAAAACTCGCCATAAGCAAAAGAAAAGCTATCCGTTTTCAAATTATTCATCATGTTACTCTTGTTCAGAATTATAGAGACTGATCAGCTCATCTAAAAGAAGAGCACCGCACCGGGGGCAAAAACCACACCGCGTACGGACTCCCAATCGAAATACTTAAGAGGACACCGCACCGGGGGCAAAAAGCACACCGCGTACAGCCTCCTAATCAAAAGCTTAAGAGAGCACCGCACCGGGGGCAAAAACCACACCGCGTACGACCTCCAACAGAATTTATTAATTTTAAGAGCATCGCACCGGTGGCACCGCCAACATCGTGTACGACCTCCAACAGAATTCATATTTTCATGCAATTTCAAAGGAATAGGGACGAGGCCCGTCAGAACATTAGGCAATATTTTTGGTTAACGAGCTGAGAAAATTTATATTGAGTAAAAATGAGCAAAAGTGAGGCAGATGATAAAATTTAGCATAAAACCAATTACTGGAAGCAAAGACGAGAAACAAAAATGAAGGAATTTTAGCAAAGAGAAGGAACAAGATCACCACTTGCCTTCAAATCACCGGAATCGTTCTCCGAACAACTCCTCGTCGTAGATCGGCCCAAAAGGGGGCACGACGAGGCGAGATCTACAGAAAAATGACCAAAACGAAGGTTAGGGCCGAAAACCCTAACGAAAAAGTTTCACGAAACGGAAGGAAATTACCACGAGGACGAAGCTCTCGTCGAGAGCTTTTCGAATCTATGCTCGGCTCGCGATTCCGACCACCGGAGCTCCGTCGGCGGCGTCCGGAAGATTCGAGAAATCGTCGTCCCCGTCGCTCGATTCTACTCTCTGGTTCGGACAGAATGAGGAAGAAGGCGACATCACAAACTTTAATAATAATAATATCATTATTATTATTATTATTATTATTAAATGAAGAAAGGGGGGTCGACGCATGCATGCAGAAAGGAGGAGAGAAGTCGACGCAGGAAGGGAGGAGGTGAAGTCGACGCAAGGGTGGAGAAATCGACGCAAGGCTGGAAGAGTGAAGTAATCGACGCATGCTGCAGGTGAAGTAATCGACGCAAGAGGGGGAGAGGAATCAATGCATGCTTCATGGAGTCGACGCAAGAGGGGGAGAAGAATCAACGCATGCTTCATGGAGTCGACGCAAGAGGGGGAGAGGAATAACGCATGCATTTTTCATGAATGCCTAAGTATATAAATTTTGATATTTTTTTTATAATAATAATAATAATATTATTATTATTATTATTATTATTTTATCACTAAAAATAACGAACGCCGAATCCAACGAAAATTCCGCCTTAGGGGAACGGCGGCGCTACGAATCCAACGGCGAAGTTGGAATCAAAATCCGACGTGCCGTTTTCGAGATATGAATGGCGGAAGTTACGGCGAGCTTTAAATATATACAAAACTTCTAAAATGCGCCGAGGCTCCAAAATGGCTCGGACCGCGACGAAACTTGATAGACAAGTCTAAAATTAAATAATCTAATTTCCTAACATAAAATTTTCCAATTCCGGGTCGTCGCAAATTTTGGTCGACTTGACCCAAACGGACGCGAAAACGCGCAAACGGCAACGCGCCGCTAACTCGACGTTAGAAGTAACGCCCCGACGTCATTAACACGTCATCACTGAATTAAACAAATACCGGAAAAATCAGGGGCGTTACAGTCACTCCCCCTAAAAGAAAGTTTCGTCCCGAAACTTGACATACGGCCAGAAAACAACACTTGGACAAACAATGGTGCATGAGACAATATATAGTCAAATAAGTAGTGCAGGAAAGAAAATCTAGGATAGATAATCAAATGGTGCAGGACAAGGAATGGAGATTTTTACCTGAGCCATTAAAAGAAGAGGTGTGGATGAGATTCCCGCATAGCCGATTTCAGCTCCCATGTTGCGCTCTCGACGTCATGATTTCGCCAAAGAACTTTCACCATGGGAATAGATTTTCTCCGCAACACCCGCTCTTGGGTCTCCAAAATGCGAATAGGCTCCTCAACATAAGACAAATTGGGCTGAATCTGAGGCACCGAATCGAGGACTTGACGATTGCTGCGGACACACTTCTTTAACTGACTCACATGGAACACATCATGGACGCCAGGGAAGGTTGCAGGTAACTCCAATCTATAAGCGGACACTCCGACGCGCTCAACGACTTGAAATGGCCCAACATATCTGGGATCCAACTTGTGGTTCTTCCCAAATCTTTTAACGCCTGGCATCGGAGAGACCTTCAGAAAAACACTGTCCCCAACCGCAAACTCCAGATCTGCCCTTCTTTGATTGGCATACTTTTCGTACCGCTCCTGAGCAACGCGGAGCTCCTCCCGAATATTAGTCACCGCCTCCTCCATTTCCATTAAAGCTTCCGGACCTAGCAACGGTCTCTCACCGACTTCGGCCCAAAACAAGGGAGTCCTGCAGCGCTTCCCATACAACGCTTCAAAAGGGGCCATCTGCAGACTTTCTTGGAAGCTATTATTATATGCAAACTCCATGAGTCTGAGGCGCTCGTCCCAAGCTCCACCATGCTCCAAAATGTAACACATGATCATGTCTTCCACAATCTGATTAACTCGCTCCGTTTGCCCATTAGTCTGCGGATGGTATGCGGTCGAAAACCTGAGGTCGGTGCCCAAAGCTCCCTGTAAGCTCTGCCAGAATCGCGACGTAAACCTGGAGTCTCGATCTGACACGATACTCACTGGCACTCCATGCAAACGAATGACCTCATCCAAATATAACTCTGCTATCTTTTTCATAGAATAGCCGACTTTGAAGGGGACGAAATGCGCACACTTCGTCAATCGATCAACTATAACCCAGACTGAATCATGTCCACGAGGGGACCTCGGCAAACCCGTAATAAGGTCCATCGATATACTTTCCCATTTCCACATGGGGATCTCCAAAGGGGTCAGTTTTCCTCCAGGTCTGCCATGATCGGCCTTCACCCGCTTGCATGTGAAGCATTCCGATACAAATTTGGCAATGTCGTTCTTCATGCCCGACCACCACACGATTTGCTTCAGATCTCTATACATCTTGGTGGAACCAGGGTGGTAGGACACACTAGATCCGTGAGCCTCCCTGCAAATCATAACTCGAATATCTTCCACCGCCGGAATACATAATCTACCTCTATACAAGAGGGTACCAAGCTCATCAATGGAGAAATCAGATAATTCTCCTTTCTCTGTCCTTTCTCGGAGATGTTGAAGATCTGGGTCTTCTTTCTGACGTAACCTTGTGAGAGTGATCCACGAAGGCTCTTCTGCCTCCAAGCGAGAGCGCTCGCCACGGCTCACCGCCGAAATATCCATCAAAAGAAACTCCTCAACTAAGGCTTGAACAGATAAGTTGAAGATCTGAGCCGTCTTCCTACTCAACGCATCGGCCACCACATTGGCCTTACCGGGATGATAAAGGATATCCACTTCATAATCAGCAACATATTCCAACCATCGGCGTTGGCGCAAATTCAGCTCCTTTTGTGTGAATACATACTTCAAGCTTTTATGATCAGTATAGATCTTGCACACAGCGCCATACAGTAAGTGTCTCCACAGCTTCAGGGCATAGATCACCGCCGCAAATTCCAAATCATGGGTGGGGTAATTCTTCTCATGAACCTTCAATTGCCTAGATCCATAGGAGATCACCTTCCCCTCTTGCATCAGAACGCATCCAAGTCCGATGTGGGAAGCATCAACAAACACCGCAAACTCCACTCCCTCAAAAGGCAGAATGAGGATTGGGGCAGAGCACAACCTTCTCTTCAGCTCTTGGAAAGCCTCCTCACACTTATCACTCCAAATGAAGGCGGCATTCTTCTGCGTAAGCCGGGTCATCGGAGCGGACAATGTGGAGAAACCCTCCACAAATCTCCTATAATATCCGGCCAAACCCAAGAAACTCCTGATCTCCTTTGGAGTAGAAGGTCTCTTCCAATCCATCACCGCTGAAATCTTGGCGGGATCAACGGAGATTCCATCCTTGCTCACCACATGTCCTAAAAAGGACACCTAAGGCAGCCAAAACTCGCACTTGCTCAGCTTAGCATACAACTTATGCTCTCGCAAGACAGACAGAACCTGACGCAAATGATAGGCATGCTCCTCATTACTACGAGAATAGATGAGAACGTCGTCGACGAAGACGACCACAAAACGGTCAAGAAAGTCCTTGAATACCCGGTTCATCAGATCCATGAACGCAGAAGGCGCGTTGGTCAAACCAAAGGACAACACGAGGAACTCGAAATGCCCGTACCGGGATCTAAAAGCCGTCAGAGGAATGTCTGACTCACGAACCCTCAACTGGTGGTAGCCTGAACGAAGATCAATCTTCGAGAATTTGGTGCACCCACGCAGCTGGTCGAACAAATCATCAATCCGCGGCAACGGATATCTATTCTTGATCGTCACCTTATTCAACTCTCGATAATCGATACACAGCCTCATGGAACCGTCCTTCTTCTTCACGAAGAGAACAGGAGCAGCCCATGGAGAACTACTCGGTCTGATGAAACCACACTCCAAAAGTTCATCCAACTGAACACGTAATTCTTCTAACTCACGAGGCGCCATGCGGTACGGTGCCTTGGCAATGGGCCGGGTGCTTGGTTCGAGGTCTATGGAAAACTCCACCACTCTTTCGGGAGGAAGAGCGAAAAGCTTGTCCGGAAAAACATCGGGAAACTCTCGCACCACCGGGATACCCTCCACGGTTGGTTCCACACAAGAAGCATCCACAGCGCAGATAGAAACCAGAAAACCCAAACAACCAGAGGCTAAAGCTCGGCGGGCACGTACCGCAGAAATAATCGGAGAACTCTCCCGAGGTAAACCATAAACGCTCAAAGGACGTCCGTCACCCAACTTGAAATCTAGCCGCTTCTCCTTGCACTTGATCACGGCATCATACTTGGACAACCAGTCCATCCCGAGAATCACGTCGAAATCTGCCAAATCTAGCATCTTCAAATCTGCCAGAACCTGGACACCACCCAAAGAACTGGGGCACTCCCGGATACCCCGATCTGACGTAACCTGATCTCCAGACGGAAACTTAACGGACAAGGCATCATCCAACCGATCAACATACCATCGGTGCCTATCAACAAAACTTCTAGCAAAAAAAGAGTGAGACGCTCCCGAATCAAACAGGACACGCGCCCACTTATTCTTCACCTTGAATTCACCTAAATAAGCGTGCGTCACTAGACAACTAGTAAGCTAACTAAATTCAGAAAAAAGAGAACAAGATAGGAGGAAAGAAACTAACCGGATATCACGTGCGTTGAGGTTTGAGCTTCCTCTCTAGTCAGCACATTAAGCTAGCCTTTAGACTTGCCCACGAACTGCGGGGGCGACGGCAAGGTCTGCATAGGAACTGCTGAAGCCACAGTCTGAGAGTTCGGGCAGTCGGCCCTACGATGTCCTTTTTGTCCACATAGGAAACAACAACCAGCCTTCTTGTAACACCGAGCCGCCTCGTGCCCGGGCTTAGAACAGAATGAGCACACTGGGACTGCCTTGGGTGCGTCTTGAATTGCACTAACCTTTAACGGCTCCAACGCCTCGAGCCTCTTGAAACACCTTTCGAACGGGTGGCCTCGCTTGCCACAGAAGCTACAGTGCCCCACACCCCTCTTCTTCGAGTCCGAGTGAGACGCCTTAGAACTCTCCCGATCATCAGATTTCCTCTTATCACTCCTTATCTGCTGCCCACGAATCTTCGTCTTCTCAATAGATTCGGCCTTCAATGCGGCCTCCACCGCTTCAGCATAAGTCTTTGACCCATAGGCGCTAGCCCACTCCTGGACGTCGCCAGTGAGACCACCCAAAAACCGCTTCACTTTACCTTCCTCCGAGGCCACCAACTCGGGGGCGAATCTGCTCAACTTGCTGAACTCGATCTCGTACTCACTAACGGTGAGCTGCCTCTGCTTCAGATGCAGAAAGTTGTTCGTCAATCGATCGCGCTCAACCGAAGGGAGGAACTTCTTAAGCAACAACCCCTTAAACGTCTCCCAAGAGCACCCCTCGGCGAGACCTTCCTTCTCCTTAATCCACCAACCTTTCGCCAAACCCTTCAACTGAAAAGCAGCCACCATCACCTTCGAAGCCTCCGAGACACCTGAATAGGAGAACATCTCCTCCATGCTGATCACCCAATCATCCAGGGCCATGAAGTCCGCCCTACCATCATAGGTAGGAGGTCCCAACCGCTGAAAGCGTGAAATGAAGTTCATCTCCGGTGGCAATGCCACTGGAGGCACTAGGGGAGCAGGAGCGGCTGGACTCACCACCGGTTCTTGCACAACAGGCTGCTGCACCAAGGCAGCAGACACCAAAGACTGAATCTGAGCCTGCATCGCGACCAACTGTCTCGCCAAAGCCTCATTGCTCTGCCGCAGGCTTTCGATCACGGACTCACTCTGACCACCAGAAGACTCTCCCTCAGGCAGGGGAGTCGATCGTGTCACTCTCCTACGAGACATGTCTACAAGAAGGATGGACATTCAATCAGAAACAGGCTTACAAAGCTTAAGCCGATAGACTCGAAAAAAATCCACGGATCGATTCGGAACAGGAAAGAAAACAATCTGCTATTGCTGTTACCTTGTTCTGGAATTTCATGAAATGATGCCATGATTAACTTAGGATGATGCACCATCATCCTATTGACTCTTGTGCTATGACATGAGTGCATGAACATTTAAATTTCTTTTCAAATCATGTGTGTACATATGTCATCTGGTATGTCTTTAACTTGGCACGCGTGCTTATGCGATGATATGAATGTATGCAGTGATATGCATTCTAGAAAGATGCCTTAATGCATCACTACAACAAATTACACTTTTAGTAAGGACTAAAAACATTACAAAAGGTAACTAATATCGTTACACAAAGTTTTTGTAACGAAATTTACTTTATGTGACGACCGTTACCTAAGGCTCGACGCTAGAAGTTCTTGTAACGAATTTTTGTTTGTCGTTACAAATAATTTATTTGTGACAAACATTACTTCCTCACAATAGGATGAGTTATTGTAAAGAATATTTCGTTACAAAAGTTTAACTTCTTCCCCACTAAAGAAATTATATTTATATATCAAATATATGAATATTTCGTTACAAATATTTGATTTCGTTACAATTGTTATAACATAGCAATAATTATTTTGTTACAATTGTTATATACCTTCCTTACCCAAAAAATTCATTTATATTTTTATATTTTCAATTCCTTACGCATGATTTTATTATAAATATGAAATATTAATTAAAGTATAATATAGTTTTATATTATGTAATAATATTTTATATTCATTGATAATTTGTAATTAAAATATTTAAAAATAGAAATCATTATAGGTTTAAAGAACTAATATACTTTTCATATATAAAATTTGAATCAAGTACGAGAAGGAAAAAAATATGCCAAATTAATAAAAAGAAAATGCATTACAAATATTAAATTTGAAATACTTGCAGTAGCTAGATAGAGTACAAGTGTCATCTCATCTATAACAAAACAATATTACATAACAACAATAAGATCAAAATGTTTTACAAAACACATCAACTTCTACACTTTCTGACTAATGCATCTTCTTCCGTCACTTTTCGCTCCAAGCTCCAACTCCCTAGAAATAA
This sequence comes from Dactylorhiza incarnata, assembly GCA_033032865.1. Taxonomy (NCBI): domain Eukaryota; kingdom Viridiplantae; phylum Streptophyta; class Magnoliopsida; order Asparagales; family Orchidaceae; genus Dactylorhiza; species Dactylorhiza incarnata. Next base: position 6,963,880 of record JAWHQI010000072.1, read on the forward strand.
AAGAGAGCAATTATTAAAAAAAGCAGCAACACTTTAAAGGGGGCAAAAAGGTAATATAAAGAGGATTCATGGGTATGATGTGAAAATGTGTAAGCTTTACAAGACATAAAGGTTTAAAACAAAACTTCGATGAAATTTAATACAAAAATAGTTCATTTGATCATTACAATACATAAGCATTGAATAAGGTAGCTGAATAAGCAGTTGAAGATCCATAAACATGCAAGTTCATTTGAGTAATACAATAATAGCAGCAATTGCAACAAACTACATGAAGCAAATCAAGTGATTAATTCCTATACTACATGAAGCAAAACATTATTCAGTAAATAATACTAAATACAGCACAAAATCGGAGTAATTAACCAACAAAAGTACCAATAGTGAATGCTAGTAATTATCATTGTTCTCTCCTGAGCTATATTACCCCATGAAGGTCTGATGAAATAGTAGTTACTCCTTTTCCGTTACTCAATCTTCTGCCAGTTCACAACACAACACACTCACTGGACAAAAAATAACACGCACTTCACAACACAACACTCAACGCAGCTGCACACATATTACTCACAGTTGCACACACAACACAAATGCACACACAACACTCAGCACAACTGCACACACAACACTCACACTGAAGAGTTTGTTGCAGCTGCAGCAAACCCGCATCTGTAGTTTATTGCAGCTGCAGCTAACCCGCTGTTGCAGTTTGCTGCAGCTGCAGCTAACCCGCTGCTGCAGTTTGCTGCAGTTGCAACAAAACCGCTGTTGTAGTTTGCTGCAGCTGCAGTAAACCCACTGCTGCAGTTTGCTAAATCCGAAGCAAACTCGTTGCAGTTTGCAAACTCGTTGCATATTTATTTCTAAAAAAGACTTGGATAGAAACTATAAGGAAAGACATGATAGGGGGTTTGCCCCTAAATGGACAAATATTTCTATACAACCCAATACAAATAACTTGAAAGAAAACAGAAAATAAAAGCTCTAAGACATGATTTATACAAAAATTGACATTAGAATTCTTTCATATATCATGCACATTCAGAACAAACTATTTGATATTCAGTATTTAGATAAGATTAAAACTAAGATAAGATTAAAACTAATATGTTAGAAACATTGAAGGAATTGGTGATGTCATGTGCAATACCTCCTTGTAGAGTGTTGATACCACCTCCCTTATATCATCCGTGCAATACCTAATTGTAGAGTGTTGATACCGGCGCTCTTAAGTAATCCTGCACCCAAGGTAGACTGCATTTAGTGAAATTGAGAAATCAAGATGAACAAAAAGAAGAATGTGGAAGGATTTCATAATACCTTGTGAGACTATTGGATGGGGGGTCATGTGATGAAGCTTTCAACTCTACCATTGAAGGAATTGATGATTTCATCCTGCACACAACATAGACCACACCGAGTGAAAATGAGTTAACAAAAAAAGAGGCATTTGATAATAGACAAATAAAATAATAATTTAATAAATAAATCATTCCTAATAATAAGAAAACATTAACTTAAGAGAATTATTAAAACATACTTTCTATTTTTCCATACAGACTATTCTCAAAAGAAACTGCAGAATAGCATCAAACACCCATACAATTTATTCCTAAACATCTAAAAGGAAACTACACTTTAAGATCAATCAAAACCACCAATTCTAACATTTTGATTTAACTTATTTGAACTATATAGCTTATTTCCTATAATGTCACATTAACTGCTAAATGGTATTAATTTCAAATATCCGAAATTGATTACAGGCATCAACAAAATTAGTAAAATTTCAGATTTATGCTCACCTTGGCTGGCCTCGCCACAGCCAAAACGGCCTCTGCCGCACCTGCCACAACAACCTTTGTCGTCGCCGCGGCCTCTCCAACCACCGCCATCTCTGCCACCGCGTCGGACACCGGGACCACCATCTCTTCCACGGCCACCGCTGCGACCGCCGCGACCGCCGCTCCATCCACCATCTCTGGCACCACCACGGACGCCACTGAACCCACCATCTCTCGGTTTAGCTTCATCTACAGTTAGGGAGTAGCCTCCAAGCTCGGAGCTAGAAAGCTCAAGAGCCTTTGAGAAAGCGTTGTTGTCTTTAAAATCAATGCATCCAATAACTGTCACAAAGGCACCAGAGAACAATACAAATTGTTAACTCCGGCAAAATAATAGGGTTAAAAAAACATTCATGTGCAAGTATTTCTATTTTAGGAAGATCTGAACAAGGCCACAAACCTCAAAATTTATTGTAAAAATATTGCATAAAAATCATATGGAACCTAAGATGAAGAAGACCCCCAGGATGTTTATAAAAGAGAAATTACCCTTTAGAACCACCGGCCTCATAATCTCTAGGTAGGGAAACACGAGTGATCTCTCCACAAAGCCAAAAAAGACGTCCAGTGAGCTTTGAAGCTGTTGGACGACAAAATTGAGCTCAACAGTAATGTAAAAAATAGGGAGGAACAAAATACTAGAACTTGTATAGCTGCAAGTGAAAAAAACACCTGATTCATTTCGAGTGAAGTGTCGAATCTTTTACCAAATATGGTATATGGCTCGGCCCTTTTTTGTTAGCCTAAATAAACCGGAACTGAACCAGTATTGTGAAAACAAAAACCTGAGTTAATGACTCTTTGCAAACACCTTTATATAAAGACATCTGTATGGGATAAGGCAAAATATCAATGTAAAATCTTATCCACAGTAATCTATATATATATGTGGTACAGGAATAATAAGAAAGGGTAGTTCAAATACAACTTCCTCAATTTTCTGAGTGTGCTAAGTATAATAATTATTGTCATCATCTACCTACAATTGGTATCAGAGCTTACTAGCACTTCAATCCTTGGCATGTTGGTCTCATGACTCAAGCTTCTTCAAGTTCAAGCTCTATGGCATACAGCCATGTTTCGGTACCACTTTTCAACGGAGAAAAATATGAATACTGGTGTATTCAAATGAAACCAGTCTTCATTTCGCAAGGCTTATGGGATATTGTCCAATCAGGGCCACAATCTCCAGCAACTGCTAAAGCTCTTGAAGCAGGAACTCAAACTGAGGTACAAATAAAACAAAAGGAAGAATTATTAATTAAAGATGCAAGAGCTTTGATGTTAATCCATCAAGGGGTCACATAAATGATTTTCCCTCGTCTTATGAGTGCCACAACTGCAAAAGAGGCATGAGATATATTAAATCCAATAAATATAGTATACTTCTAAAACAATACTAGACTAGCATTGCTAGCATGGAAATAAATGATTCTAATTAATTAAAAATCCATAAAGCAGAACTTCCAAAAGAAAATCACTAAATAATAAGATGGTAAGCAAGTGAATATTTATTGGGAGAGCGTGATGATGTTCAAGAAACAAAGAAGTACAACATTATGCACTCAACCTTCTCTGTGACTGGCATTTTAAGAGTGGTGGCTGAGCAGGATGACAGGATACCTTAGCATAACTCCCAAAATCTTGATTCAAAAATTAGTAGAGTATTGGCCTATAGGGGCATGCTGATTTGCAAATTGATGGCGGGATACCTGCAATTTCTATTATCAAATAAAAAAATTTGTGATACATTGCTATAAACCTTGAACATTATGACCATTTTAACGAACTAGAAATGAGCTATAAAAACATTTAAGTGAATTAGAGGAACCATGAACTATGAATCTTGAACATTATGACCATTTTTAACACAACTAAATGACAATGTGCCATTATGAACAAAATAGAGCAGAAGCTAGCCTTCGTTCATAAGGAAAATAATCCTCGGATAGAAGTGCACAGTATTCACAAAGCCCGTACGGAATGGGTTAGGGCACGAAAAGAACTACATTAAAAATCAAAACATTAGCCTAAGATTCAAGAGGGAGTGAAAAAAACTATAAAAAAATGTAGCTGATCTCAAAAATCGGGCTGAAATATGAAATCAACAATTAATGGAAGCTCGAACTAAAAATTTACCAGAGCCTTCTCTATGGAGGAGTCCTTGGATAGAAGCAGAAGACTCGTGTGGTCGGGAATAACTGCTGTCAGAGCAGAAGCAGAAGTGGAAGGAGGCAGGATGCGAAGATAGGGCACGCCGGTAGGAGGAATACAACAATGCAGGAGGAACATCCGAACAGGAGAAGAATAGTAGTGCAGCAGTTCTCGTCGTTGTCGTCAGTGGAGGAATCGCCAGTGGAGGCTGACGGGAGTAGTCAGGCGAGAAGAAGGCGACGAGAGTAGCAGGACGGAAAGAATGCGACGGGAGCAGCTGGGTTTTGTGAGCAGATTGAAATGAAGAGTCGGGTTAGTGCCCTGGGATTAATGAAATAAAAAAAAATTGCGGGGGGGGGGGGGGGGGGGGGGGGGGGGGGGAGGGGGGAATTATTTTAGTTTCCCTCCATAATTTTCATATTTTTTATATAGATAATATTTTTGGCATGATCATAAATTATAAATTAATATACAAAAATTAATTGGGCACGAGACGCTACCCTGGACCCCACAGGGGGCACTACCCCCCTGGACCCCCCCCCCCCCCCCCATCCGCTGACCGGGCAGGGGAACCCCCGAAACTCTGCAAATATAAAAACGGTGTCTATGTCTGTATGTGCCTATTGGAACCCCCCGTCCGCTAAATATAAAACTAACGGTGACGTTTAAAAAATGTCGCAATAAAAACAGTGTCTATGTCTGTATGTGCCTATTGGGGTTTGTGTCTATGGTGTGTATAGTCTATGTGTGTCGATCATGTGTGTCTATATCTGTGTATATATGTATGTCTGTGTGCCTATGTCTATCTGTGCTTGTTGGTTTTTGTGTCTATGTGTATGTGTGTATCTGTGTTTGTGTTGGTCTGTGTCAGTGTCAGTGTCAGTGTCTGTGTCTGTGTCTGTATGTCTGTGTCTGTGCTTGTGTGTGTTTGTGTCTGTATTTCTATGTTTGTCTATGCATGTGTGTGTATGTGTCTGTGTGATCTCTAGCTATGTATGACTGTGCATGTGTGCGTCTATGTCGTTTGTGTCATCTGTGTGTCTATGTGTGTTTGTGCATGTGTGTGTTTGTGTCTGTGCGTTTGTGTCTGTGTTTGTGTGTCTGTGTCTGTCTGTATCTGTGTCTGTGTCTATGTCTGTCTGTCTGTCTGTCTGTCTGTCTGTATCTATGTGTGTCGGTGTCTGTGTGCCTGCGTATGTGTTTGCATGCATGTGTGTCTGTGTTTGTGTTTGTGTCTTTGTTTGTGTGTCTGTGTTTGTGTCTTTGTTTGTGTGTCTGTGTTTGTGTTTGTGTCTTTGTTTGTGTGTCTATGTCTTCTATGTCATCTATCTATGTCTGTCTGTGTCATCTATCTATGTCGGTGTGTGTGTGTGTGGGTGTCTGCGTCTGTGTTTGTCTATGTCATCTGTGCCACTATGACGTTACCCCCGCCTCAATAGTATTACTGTCTCAATGTGACGACGCTTCTGCAACCCCCCCCCCCCCCCCCCCCCCCCGCGCACGCGCGAAAATACTTAGTACCACATACATGTCTATGTCTACACTTAAAAAGCAAATCTTATTTAAAAAGTAATTAATGCTAGCTTAATTATCGAACCACGTATTTTATTTATCGATATGACATGTATTTATGACTTTCTTTATATTTATTTTCATTAAACCACGTGTCTTCTAGCAATCGATATGACACGTAATGAGATAATTAACATGATGGTGTGGCAAAGTCGACGAAGAAAGAGAAGATGACGAAACTGTACGTGCAGATGGGTTTGGAGAAATAATTAGCGATATTTTTAATGTTACGATATTTATTAGTCATTCAGCGCGCCTGTAAGAAAAAACCGCGCTCTGACAAAAACATGCATCTGTGTGAAAAATGCACGCCCGCAAAAAAATGCGTGACTGGGCTAAAATGCACCTTGGAGAAAATGAGTACCGATGATTCGAAACTGCGTGTCAGGGTAAAAACGCGTTCCCAATCGAAAATGCGCGCTTGGGAGACATTGCGCCTGGTCAAAAATGCATGCAAGTGCAAAACGCGTGACTGGGCATAAAACGCGCGCTCGGGCAAAAAACGCGCGCCCGAGTGAAAAACACGTGCCCGGCCGAAAAAATACTCTCTCGGGCCAAAAATGATCTCCAGAGCCGCGTCGTGCGTGCGCTTGTGCTCGGAGGTGGTCACACGCGCGTGTGCACTGGAGTGTCTTTGCGTGCGTACGGGGCCCGTGCGCGTAGTTATTTTTATTCTAAAATTATGTTAATAAATTAATGTCAAATTGACATTCATTTTTTAATTTAATTTTTTAAATTTTTGGATTTATTTTTTCAAAATTTTATGGAGAGAAATTTTTTCCGTATATTTCATTCATGTAAGAGAGAGGGAGAGAAAAAAGAAAAACTTTTATTAAAATGTTTTTAAAGTTTTATAAAAACTTTATATAAATTTATATATCTTTAACTACTATATATAAAGAAACTTTAAAATGATTTTTTGTTAAAATATAAATATTTTTGAAAAAAATAATTATAAAATTTTGATGTATATTTTTTTACGATCATTTTGAGTACTCATATGTATATGTTGCGGGCGAAGCCTGCAGGGGGCGGGCAAAGCCCGCCGTCACCGGCCGGGTACTGTAGTATATGGGCGCACCACGCTCGAATGCGGGCTCAGCCCGCTCAGAGCCAGCGAGCACGGGCGAAGACCGTGCGGAGCTGCTCGTAAAGTTTTATATAAAAACTTTATATGAAATTTTTATAAAAATGTTTAATAAACTTTTATATAAAATTTTATAGACGTTAGTTTATATATAATTAAATTTATAATTATAATTTATTATATATGTAACCAGTTATATATATATAAATTATAGATGTACGCCCGTGCTCGATACTCTCCACTGTTGTTGAAACCAGAAACTGGTCTCTTGTGGAGCTCGGGGCCCTCAACAGGTTGAGGGGCGACTAGCACTTACTTGTCTCTTGGGGAGAGCAAGTCGGGGTTCCTGAACTCAACACAGAACCTTAAACTCAGCAGGGAGGTCCCACCGCACACCCGGAAGATCTTTAGATTGCTTCCCCTCCTAAGCCAAAGCTGAGGCCCGGGCACCTTGGAGAGCTCAGGGGAGTCTCGGCAAGGATAACCAGAGGAGAGAGAAGCTTCCAACCGGACCTCTCTCCAAAGGTGCCCTTTGGGTCTTATTTATAGTTTTTTCTGAACTGGTCTGTGAATAGCGGAACTCCGCCTTTTGAACTTACTATACGCACCCCAATTTGGCCTGCCAATAGCCAAACTCCGCTGTTTGAAGGGGCTATATGCAGACCTCCAGGGGCAAGAGGGTAATTCTAGCTTCTAACCCTCCCTAAAAAAAGGGGGGGGGGGGGGGGGGTCTGCGGAACTACTCGAGTTTCTGGGTCTCGCTCGCCTTAAGCGAGGACACCTGCCCTCTCTGCGACCTCGCGGGTCTCGCGGAACCTGTGGGACGCGTCACGCTTCCCGCCGAGGATCCGGGCGAGACCGATGTTGGTACTCTGGTCTCGCCTCCTTATAGCTGCTGAGAACACATAAGTGGCAATCTCGCCTACGCTTCCTGGAAGACTGGCTTTGCGAGTTCTAATGGGAGGAGCCGGGCGAACCCCGGGTTGTACACAATCCCCGCTCTTTGCGAGTTTAACCTGAGCTCGCAAAGAATCATCCAACCCTAGGGTGTTCGCCTGGCGACAGCTGTCTTGTCAGGAATCTTTCTGTGGGTCCCATCGCCTGGCTATAAATACCACCCGAGCTGAAGTGTCTTCATTGTTCTTCTCCACCCCATCCTTCTCTTTACTGTAGCTGTCCTCCGATGCCTCTCTCCAAGGAAATGGAAGCTCGCCTGAAGGCCTCCAAGGCACAGGAGATGGCGATGATGACGAAGCCACCTGCGTGGATGAATCGCTCGTCTCCCTCTCCTATGCCGAAACTGAAAAAAGCAAAAGCCGCTCGCCGATTGGGAGAAGATACTGTCGACATCGAGTCCTCGGCCAGCGAGAAATCCATCGAGAAGGTAGGGATTTACTCTTCATGCGAGGTCCTTCGACTGCTACTTCTAAACTTCGCCTCTGCAGGTCAGCGAGACTGTCAAGGACATTGGCGGGCCCTCGAACGAACCGCCCACTACCCCTCGGGTAAATGCGAATACTACTGGCGAGAATCCTCCTGGTACATTATTTGGTCTCGCCTCTTTTATTGGAATTATATTATTCGATGGCGCCTCCTTTCTCATCTTATCTTTTACTTTTTGATTGCAGCCTCGCCCCCAGCGAGCCCGGGGGAACAGGGTCAGCGAACTCCTTCCCCCAGACGCCGGGATGTGACAATCCCGGCACCAACCTTTGACCTTCTCACCAATCGAGACTCAGGCGGCTCGCACCCGCCGAATGTTCCTCTTGCTGATGCAGCGAGATATCCCCTTGGAAAGGGAAAAACTCATCGGCCTTACTACGACACTTCTTTCGATTCCCCACCCGGTTCTTCTCGCCGTCCCAGAGGTAGACCTTCTCGCCTTTCCGCTTTTTACTCTAACTTATCTTTCATAACCTCGCGTACGACCTTTCTTTGTTAGACGGCGAGATTCAGCTTACCGACTCCGAATTCGGGGATGACGAGGTGTCCCCTTTTCCCGAGCGGGTAGAAGATTTCCTGGGCGATGCGCGAGAACCCGAGGTGATGAGACGGCGGACTGCGGAACTATTCCAAAAGCAAAACCAGATGTTGCAGGACCTCAACATCCAGGCGAGAGTGGATAGGCTGGCTGCGGAGGAAAGACACGCGTCCCTGATGGACGAATGCGACAAACTCCGTGCGGCGATACCCCCCGACCCTGATGAATGCGAGGCCTCTCAGGAGACGCTCATAGCGAGGATCAGGGATCACGCCCAATTGATCGACCGCGACGCCCGCGCTGCTGCTGAATTCCACAATTCCCGAAGGCCGCCGAGGAGGGGGCCGCGAGGTGGTGGTAGATGGCAGTGGCTGCCCTACTGACCCCGCGATTTTAGGTTCCCTTTTTCATGAACAATTCGCTTCTGCTTTTATTGCAACAATCTCGCTAGGCTATGGTTTTTATTGATTCTCGCTTGTCACGAGCATCGAACAACTTATTAACTATGTTATCGCTCGCGGCTTTTATAATGCCGCTTTTCCTTTACCTTGTTCCCGCATGCCTGTGATATTTCCGCTCGCAAATCATTTTATTCTAGCTAATCCTGCAGATTGATCTCGCTCGCCAACGATTGACGAAGTAATTTTGTTTGGTGTGTCCCAGTGATGTGACGTTTTGTCTGACAGCATCCCGGCGCTTGGGCTTCTTCCCGCCATTTTCATTTTTCTATAAATAGCCTCCCCATTAATATCATTTACCTACCGCCTTCCTCTTCTCCTAGTTGCAGAGCTCTCGTCAGCTTTGTTCTCGCCTCCTTCTACACTTGTTCTCGCAGGTACACGCGATGGTGAAGACCTCGAAAGAGCTTCCTGAGGCGGAAGGCCGGCTGAAGTGTGCTTGGGCTTACTGCGAGCACGACTTCTTCCACTGCAATATGAGCGAGGAAGAGTATCTCTCCTCCATCGCCGACTACATTCCTACTGGGTTCACTGCCCGCCGGCCCGAGAAGGGGGAGGTGATTAACACCCTTCGGCCCGATGAGATCGCCATCCCGATCTCGCACTTCGCCGTGGGCCTGCGACTCCCCCTCTGGCCCGAGGTTCGCCAGGTACACCTCTTTCTCTCCTTCATCACTCTTGCGAGATTGATCTCGCTTGCTTCAATTTTCTTTACGTGTTTTTTTAGGTGCTTCGGCACTACGGAGTTGTTCTCGGCCAGCTCACCCCTAACGCGATGGTGGTGATCACGGGGTTCGTCTGCTTCATGCGCGAGGAGCGAATCGAGTTCAGCCTTCCGGTTTTCCGGAAGCTGTTCTCGTTTCGCGCCTACTCCGAGGGCACGGTCTACTTTGTGGGGTCGGGCTGCAAGGTCATCGAGACCGTCAACAAGGCCCACTTCTGGGCCCAGAAGTTCCTCCTGGTAAAGGGGAATTTCGGCAACATCCCGATCTCGCCCATCCAGTATAACGACACCGTCTACCGTCCTCCACCTCTGGGCGGCCACGATGCCGACCTCTTCCAATTCTTCCAGAAGAAGAACTTCGAGGTGGTCCATCTCCGCCGCAACGTCGACAAACTTTCTCCGGTTCTTCCCGGGGAAGGTAATGATCTCGCCCCCTTCTTTGCTTTAATTCTGATTTCCGCCATTCTTTCTAACACAACTCTTAACAGGTGAGCGAGACATCCCCCTCCACCCACCTTATGCGAGCAACATTAAACCCTCCGCCGATCTTGCTCTCGCAACCATGGGAGCGGCGGCCTGCCGAGAAGGTACCCCCCCAACTGCCATCACCTCTAAGAAGAGGTCGGGGGCTTCAGGCAGCCAGCCTTCCCGCCAGCCTACTTCAAAGAGGTCCAAGACAAACGAGAGCCTGCGCGCCTCCGTAAAGGTAAAGCGTCCGGCGGAGCCCTCGGGTCCTGGGACCGGCGATTCCTCACTCCCCGAGGATCTGGAGGTCGAGCAAGCCGAGGCCATCGCTAGGACCTCGGCACCGCCAATTCCGTCGAATCATCTGCATTTCGGCCTTGGCATGCGAGCCCGAGATGAAACCGGCGAGCGCCTGGTGCGCTGGAATGAAGAGGTCAACCGGATCGACGTCACCTCCCTCCTTCCCACTTGGGTAGAGGAGGGTGCAGCGACTTCCCACGCCTTCAATTTCTCCTTCGTCATGTATGGCCGCGAGGACGCCGCGGCCTACAAGGATGCAACCGCACGGGGTCTCGCCTACGAGAGCTCGGGATCTCAATTGCGGGCAATGGAACTTGCCCATATGACGAGCAGGAAATGTCTGGAGCTGGAGCGCGAATGCGCGGGACTGGCCGAGTCCCTCAGGGTTTCCGAGGTGAAGGTCGACGAGCTAAAGGAAAAGTTGGCCACCGCCGAGACCGGAGTGGTGAGTCGTTCGTTCTATAATGTTATCTCTGACTTCCTAACTTCTTCTCATACTAAGTTCGTCTACAGGATGCCGAGATGGCTAGACTCTCGGACGCTCGGGTCCTGAGCTTGGAGGGCGAGGTCGCCGCGTTGAAGGCACTCAACTGTGAGCTTGCTCGGGCTGCCGTTCCCCCTTCTCCTCGCCGGTTAAAGGAAGAGAAGCGAGATCGCGACGAAGCGCTCCGGATAGAGTCCACGAATGCGGCACGCTTCGTCTTCCAGGCCATGAAAGGTGCTGGGTTGCTGGTTGCCGAGGCCGAGAGCGTGACGGTCGAGGATATCGTCCCGGAGCTCTTCAGGCCGCTCCCGCCGGTGAAGGATGGCGACGACGACGGGGGGTTCTTTGGCGAGGCCTAGCAGGCGATCTTTATTTTATTTTTTGATATATAAACTTTTTCGGGGTTGGCGAGTTCGCCGCCCATTGTAACTAAAACTTCTTCTTTGGAAAGGAATTTTTGCGCAATGCTTTCTTACTTCGATACGCATTCTCTCTGTTTTTATTTTTTTACATCAGTTGATGCATGTGTCGGGGAATCCGTTTATTTTATAAGCACCGAGGACTTTCCTTCTCGTCCAGCGAAAACTTCCTTAAGCTTCAGTCTATACGTCTTGGGGATGAAAGTCCCCGTTCTCGCTCTAGCCTCGTGCTGAGGACTTTCCTCCTTGCTAGGACGAGAAGTCGCCCTCGCTTTTGAAATATTTTAGTCCAAATACATTTTTCTCGTTATTCATGCCGAGGATCCCCCTTCTTATTTAGCGAGAAGTCGTCCCCTTATTTTCGGAATATTTTAGAGACCCAACACTTTCTTTTGTTATTTCGCGCGAGGACCATCCTTCTCGCCCAGCGAGAGGTCGCCCTCTCCTTTTTCGAACTATTTTAGAGAACCAACACCTTTTTTTTTTCCATTATCTCGTGCCGAGGACCTTCTTTCTTAAGATCCAACATCTTCCATCCCGTCAGCCTCTCCGCGAGATCAACCGGCCCTACCAGCTAATGAGAGCCTGGCAGCGGGATCGTCCGGGGCAATCCAGCACAAAGAGTCTATCGCCTCGCCAGCCTCTCCGCGAGATCAACCGGCCCTACCAGCTAATGAGAGCCTGGCAGCGGGATCGTCCGGGGCAATCCAGCACAAAGAGTCTGTCACCTCGCCAGCCTCTCTGCGAGATCAACCGGCCCTACCAGCTAATGAGAGCCTGGCAACGGGATCGTCCGGGGCAATCCAGCACAAAGAGTCCGTCACCTCGCCAGCCTCTCCGCGAGATCAACCGGCCCTACCAGCTAATGAGAGCCTGGCAGCGGGATCGTCCGGGGCAATCCAGCACAAAGAGTCTATCACCTCGCCAGCCTCTCCGCGAGGTCAACCGGCCCTACCAGCTAATGAGAGCCTGACAGCGGGATCGTCCGGGGCAATCCAGCACAAAGAGTCTATCGCCTCGCCAGCCTCTCCGCGAGATCAACCGGCCCTACCAGCTAATGAGAACCTGGCAGCGGGATCGTCCGGGGCAATCCAACACAAAGAGTCTGTCACCTCGCCAGCCTCTCCGCGAGATCAACCGGCCCTACCAGCTAATGAGAGCCTGGCAGCGGGATCGTCCGGGGCAATCCAGCACAAAGAGTCTGTCACCTCGCCAGCCTCTCCGCGAGATCAACCGGTCCTACCAGCTAATGAGAGCCTGGCAGCGGGATCGTCCGGGGCAATCCAGCACAAAGAGTCTGTTACCTCGCCAGCCTCTCCGCGAGATCAACCGGCCCTACCAGCTAATGAGAGCCTGGCAGCGGGATCGTCCGGGGCAATCCAGCACAAAGAGCCTGTCACCTCGCCAGCCTCTCCGCGAGATCAACCGGCCCTACCAGCTAATGAGAGCCTGGCAGCGGGATCGTCCGGGGCAATCCAGCACAAAGAGTCCGTCACCTCGCCAGCCTCTCCGCGAGATCAACCGGCCCTACCAGCTAATGAGAGCCTGGCAGCGGGATCGTCCGGGGCAATCCAGCATAAAGAGTCTGTCACCTCGCCAGCCTCTCCGCGAGATCAACCGGCCCTACCAGCTAATGAGAGCCTGGCAGCGGGATCGTCCGGGGCAATCCAGCGTCATTATTTGTTGCTTGGAACTCACGATTGGCATAAAAACAACGCCCGCAAAAGCAATACATAGGAATCAATATATTCAAGAACTTCATGGATAGAAACGTTTCAAGTCATCCCCACTCCTGGCTCGGCCGAGAGGCTCCCCTTCCACATCCCGGAGGTGGTAACCTCCCGACTTCAGCACTTCACTCACAATATATGGGCCCTCCCAGTTAGGATTGAGCTTACCCACCGCGGCTCCCCTTCCGGCCGCATCAACCTTTTTTAGTACCAAGTCCCCTTTCTGGAAATGCTTTACTCGTATATGCTTGTCAAAGTATTTGGCCATCCGCCTTTTTACTTCCTCCTGCCTGATGGTGGCCAAGTCTCGGAGTTCCTCCACTAGGTCCAAGGACAACCGTTGGCCTTCCTCGTTGTTTGCCATCCATTCTTCATCCCCTCCTCCTGCGGCGGCCACCCTAGGCGACTTGACTTCAAACTCCACCGGGATGACAGCCTCGGATCCGTGGGATAGTTTGAATGGGGTCTCTCCGGTGGCCGTGTTCGGGGTGGTCCTCAGAGCCCAGAGGACCGAGGGTAGTTGCTCCACCCAACTCCCTCTGAGGTTTTCGATCTTTTTCTTGAGGAGGTTCACCACAATTTTGTTCGCCGCCTCTACTTGCCCGTTACTCCTTGGGTGGTGGACCGACGCGAACCTGAGATCTATGCCAAGCTGAGTACAGAAACTGACGAACTCTTCGCTGGCGAATTGCGGCCCGTTATCTGTGACAATGGCTAGAGGCAGCCCGTGCCTGCAAATTATCTCACCCCAAACAAAGTTCCTTACCACTTGAGAGGTTACCTTGGCTAGCGCCTTCGCTTCGATCCACTTGGAAAAGTAGTCGATCATCACTAGCAAAAATCTCCTTTGACCGCTCGCCTGGGGGAAAGGTCCCACCAGGTCTAATCCCCAGACTGCAAATGGCCAAGGGGCCGTGATCGTTCTTAGCCTTCGAGCTGGGAGGAGTTGGAGAGGAGCGTAGAGTTGGCACTTAGAGCACCTCCTGGAGAATTCGGCCGCATCCTTGCTGAGGGTGGGCCAGAAATAACCTTGCCTCAGAACCCTTCCTTCCAGGGTTCTGCTTCCCGAATGGCTGCCGCATTCTCCCGAATGGATCTCCTCCAAGACCCTTGGGGCCTCCTCCTCCGAGACACAACGGGCCAGGAGCCCCGAGAGGGTCTTTCTATATAACACCCCTGCATGTAAGGAGTAGTAAGCCGATTTATACCTGAATCGCCGCCTGTCGACTTCTCCCTCGGGGAATCTCCCTGAGGCTAGGAAAGTAATGAAAGGGTCCATCCATGACGCCCGCTGATCCACCTCCATTACTTCTCCCTCCTCAATGGAGGGTCGGAAGAGTTCCGACATGGTCCCCCCAACCTGGGGACCAAACTTGGCCAGAAGATCGGCCTGGGTGCTTTCTTCCCTTGGGACATGCTTGATAGAGAAAGTTCGGAACTGTCCCACCACCTCCTTGACCTTCTCCAGGTACCGCTGAAGAGTTGGTTCCTTGACTTCGAACTCTCCCTTGACTTGGCAAGCAACAACCATGGAGTCCGTCGAGACCTCCACGTCTTGCACTCCCAGCTCCCGAGCCAAGCGGAGGCCTGCTATCACCGCCTCGTATTCTGCCTGGTTATTGGTGAGGGGGAAGTGGAAATGGATTGCTTGCTCTATCCTGGTCCCTTGGGGACTGACCAGGACTACCCCTCCCCCAAAAGAGTGTCTTCCGGACGCTCCATCTACCAACATTTTCCAAGACACCGGATAGGGTAGTTCCGATTCTTCTACCTCAGTAACGTAGTCAGCCAGGAAATCCGCCACTGTCTGCGCTTTTATGGACACCCTCGGTACATAAGAGATGTTGAATTCGCTTAACTCCACCGACCACTTGGCCAACCTTCCCGAGTGTTCTACACCCTCCATGATATTGCGGAGGGGGTGGTCGGTCACTACCCTTATGGAATGTGCCTGAAAATAGGGTCGAAGTTTTCGGGCCGACACCACTAGAGTGAAGGCCAGCTTCTCCAAGATAGGATATCTAAGCTCGGCCTTCCTCAACACTCTACTTACGTAATAGATCGGTAGTTGTTTCTTCCCTTCCTCTCGGACAAGCACGGAACTCACAGCTTCCAACCCTACCCCCAGGTATAAAGACAAGTCTTCCCCTGACCTCGGCCCTTGTAGTAGCGGAGCCTTGGTCAGTTGTTCTTTCAACGCTTGAAAAGCCTTTTCGCACTCGGAGGTCCATTCGAACTTTTGATCACCCCGTAACACCTTGAAGAAAGAGGAGCATCTCTCCCCTGCCTTGGAGAGAAATCTACTTAACCCAGCCAACTTTCCCGTCAAACGTTGGATCTCCTTAGCATTTCTTGGGGGTGCCAACTCGAGGATTGCCTTGACCTTATCCGGGTTGGGCTCCACTCCAGCCGGGGTGAGCATGTGACCCAAGAATTTTCCTCGACTGGCTCCGAAGACGCACTTCGACGGGTTGAGTCTCATCTTGAACTTCCGTAGGGTCTCGAAAGTTTCCTCGAGGTCGTGGAGGTGGGACTCGAGACCTCGGCTCTTGACCATGAGGTCATCGACGTAGACCTCCAGGTTTCTCCCCTTTTGCTCGCGGAAAACCCGGTCCATCATCCTTTGGTATGTAGCCCCCGCATTCTTGAGCCCGAAGGGCATCATCCTGTAACAGTAGCATCCATCCCTCGTGATGAAGGAGACGTCTTTGATGTCAGGGGGATGCATGCGAATCTGGTGGTAACCTGAAAAAGCATCTAAGAAAGACATCATATGAAAACCGACGGCTGAGTCAACCAGCGCGTCGATTCTAGGCAGAGGGTAGCAATCCTTCGGGCATGATTTATTAAGCAAAGAGAAATCGATACACATTCGCCATTTACCTCCTCCTTTCTTTACCATGACGACATTGGAGACCCAGCCTGGGTACTGGATCTCCTTTACAAAACCTGCTTTCAGAAGTTTTTCCACTTCCTCGCGGATGGGGCCTTCCAGCTTGTCTGCAGTGGGCCTCCTCCTTTGGCGGATGGGGCGGGTGCCGGGCTCGAGGTTGAGGCGGTGGCAAGCCACATCCGCATCTATCCCTGGCATCTCCGTGGCACTCCAGGCAAAGACGTCCACGTTCTTCTGGACGCAGGCGAGGATCTCCGCCCTCTCCTTAGGGTTGAGCTCTCCACTGACCCGGACCTTCTCCATCATCCCCAGTCGGGTGACGACCTCCAGTTCGATGACCTCGTCTACGGCCTCCAGCCGCGACTGCTCCCCCCAAGGCCTCTCCTCCTCTCCTTCATTGGCGAGCTCTTGGGCTCCCCCTTCCTCCCCTTTCATCTCCGTCACCTCCTCCACCCCTCTCTCCTTAGCCTTCCCTCCTTTTCCTCCCTCTTCTTCTTCATCTACCACCATGTGCTCCCCTACCCCCCTTTCCGGGGTGATCTCTTCGTCCCCTTCTTTTCCTTCCTCCTCCTCGTCTCCCTTCTCTCCTCCGGCCTCGGCCACCTCCTCCATCCTCTTATCCCACTCCTCCGCTTCTCCCATCCAGGAGATGGTGTTGACAGCTGTCACGTAGCACTGTCTCGCCACCTTGGGATCTCCCCGGACCCGGACCTGGATTCCACCTGTGTTGAACTTTAGGCACTGGTGTAGAGTGGAAGGGACGCATCTAAATGCACTGATAAGAGGCCGACCAAAAATGGCGTTATAGCTGCTTGGGGCGTCCACAATCACGAAACGGCAGTTCCTCGATTGCCCCCCGAGAGTTACATGGAGTCCTACTCCTCCCTCCACCTCCTTTCTCTCTCCCGAAAAACCAAACAGGGGGCCATCCGAGGCCAACACCCTTCGGGCCTCTACCTTCATCTCGTCAAACGCTTTCTTGAAGATAACGTTGACCGAGCTGCCATTGTCTACCAGGATTCGTGAGACGGTAAAATTCTCGATGGCGGTTTGGATGACCAGCGCATCGCAGAACGGGTCTTCATGACCGGGCATATCCTTCTGGGAGAAGGTGATCCTCTCCACCGGGGGCGGGGCTTGAGATGTCGAAGCTACGCTCCGATGGTACATAGCATGGAGGCTCGCCTTCCGGGTTGCCTCGATCCCCACCCCTCCGTGGATCACCCCGATCCCCCCCGGGCTCCCACGTCAACCCGATCTTCGCATCTTTCTTCTTCATCCTCCGGGGTGAGGACTTCCTCGATCTTCACCGGGCGCTGCTGCGGTTGTGGTGCTGGTCCTCTTACTCCCCTCACTTATAGGAACTCCGGGCAAGTGGCGGTCGCGTGACCTTCCTCCTGGTGGAAGTCACAATACGGCAGCGCGGCCACCCTCCCCTCTCCTCCCACTCCTCTGTTCCTTTTTCTGGGACCGACTCCCCCGGCTCCCGCTCCCCTTCCTCTTCCTGCTCTTCCCCTCCCGATCTCCATCGCTTGATGAGGTGGGGGAGGGGGCGGCCTCGGGCCTTGCCTCCACCCCAGCTGGTGAGGTCTCCCCTGTCCTCCTTGGAAGTTACCTCCCCCATGGTGGAACCCCCTTCCCGGGCCCTGCATCCCACCTCCTTGCTGCCTCCACCCCAACTCCGGGGCCCTGACTTCCTCCCTTCTCCTTCCTTCGGGATGCCTATTCTCCGGCTCGCTCAGCCGTGCCAATCTCTTTGTGAACTCGGGGTTAGCTGCCTCCCCGTCTACTTCCTCCGCCGCTCGCTCCATTAGTTCTTCATAGGAAAGAGGGACCCTTCTCTTGAGATCCATCTTGAAGAAACCCTCTCGCAGTCCCACCGTAAAGGCCAGCTGGAGTGTGTGCCCTGGTATCTCTTGAATGAGGAGGACCTCTTCCCTGAACCGCTCCAGATACTGGGCTAGGGACTCTCCTTGTTTCTGCTTGATATTGAAGAGAGACTCCGGGTCTTTCTTCCTCTTCTTCAAGGTGGAGAAACGCAGCAGAAACCCCCTACGCAAATCCTCAAAAGCATAAATCGAACCCGAGGGCAACTGGTAGAACCAGTCCCTCGCCTTCTCTTTCAGGGTGGTGGCGAAGAGTCGGCACTTGAAGGCGTCCGACATGGGTCTGATCGAGACCATATCTTCGAACCATTGCAGGTGGGGAACGGGGTCACTGTTCCCAACATACAAGGTCATGGCTGGCTCCCTGAACCCCTCGGGGAGTGGTGCCGAGAGTACCAACTCACAAAAGGGACTTCCCCCACTCACCCTCTGAACTGGCTCTACTCTTTCTGCAGAACCTCCTGCCGAGGCTCCTCCTGTCGAGACCACTCTGGCCGGGGTCTCGCTCGCTCCCACTGGACTGGGGAAGAGCTCGCGACCCGCGAGATCTCGGCCTGCCTCCTGGACCGCTGCTTCCTTGCCTACTCGCTGGCCTGGGGCGTTCTCGCAGCCCCCGGATGGGGGAGCCATCTGAGGGGCCGGGGTAGCGAAACCACCTAGCGCCGAGGCGATGGCGCTCTGAAAGGCCCCAATCATATCCCTCTTGAGCTCGGCCAGCATATCCATCGTCACTGGTGGCCCTGTGGGTGGCGAGCCTCCGAATCCTGCATCTCGCTCGTCCTCGCCCGCCATGCTTTCTCTTAAAGACTTTCCTGCACTAGTCACACTCCACGCTCACCGCACCAAGAATGTTGAAACCAGAAACTGGTCTCTTGTGGAGCTCGGGGCCCTCAACAGGTTGAGGGGCGACTAGCACTTACTTGTCTCTTGGGGAGAGCAAGTCGGGGTTCCTGAACTCAACACAGAACCTTAAACTCAGCAGGGAGGTCCCACCGCACACCCGGAAGATCTTTAGATTGCTTCCCCTCCTAAGCCAAAGCTGAGGCCCAGGCACCTTGGAGAGCTCAGGGGAGTCTCGGCAAGGATAACCAGAGGAGAGAGAAGCTTCCAACCGGACCTCTCTCCAAAGGTGCCCTTTGGGTCTTATTTATAGTTTTTTCTGAACTGGTCTGTGAATAGCGGAACTCCGCCTTTTGAACTTACTATATGCACCCCAATTTGGCCTGCCAATAGCCAAACTCCGCTGTTTGAAGGGGCTATATGCAGACCTCCAGGGGCAAGAGGGTAATTCTAGCTTCTAACCCTCCCTAAAAAAGGGGGGGGGTCTGCGGAACTACTCGAGTTTCTGGGTCTCGCTCGCCTTAAGCGAGGATACCTGCCCTCTCTGCGACCTCGCGGGTCTCGCAGAACCTGTGGGACGCGTCACGCTTCCCGCCGAGGATCCGGGCGAGACCGATGTTGGTACTCTGGTCTCGCCTCCTTATAGCTGCTGAGAACACATAAGTGGCAATCTCGCCTACGCTTCCTGGAAGACTGGCTTTGCGAGTTCTAATGGGAGGAGCCGGGCGAACCCCGGGTTGTACAATTGTGACAGTACCCCGGCAACAACGGTACCTCCGCCAAAACTGTACTCTCCCACTCTCAGACGCTCGATCGATCAATAACTAACAGTGCATAGGAAAAGCTCACGTGCCCCACACAACATTAATTACCCCCGCCTCCATACTGTCGCAGTGCGACGACGCTCGTGAAGCTCGCAAACCCCTGCGCACGAAAATAGCCAAAATTTAAAATCTTTAGTCTTGTTTTTTTAAACGCTACAAAAAACGTCGTCGTAAACGTTTCCTTATAAGTGGTGATAATAAATAAATAAAATTATTTTTTTAGTTATAATATATTTCTATTTATGCAAAAAATTAAAAGATACATTAGATATTTTTCATGTTACGATATTTAATTAATAGTCATCTCTCGCGCGCCCGTAAGAAAAATGCATGCTTGGGCTAACAGTACGTACTTGCACCCAGTTGAAAATGCGTGCCCGCGAAAAAATGCGTAAATAGCTAGGCTAAAATGTGCCCAGGTGAGAAAAAGCATCAGGACGAAAAAAGCACGCCTGAAAAATGTGTTTTTGAAGAAAACTCTCATGAGCGAATAACTTGTGCGCAAACAAAATTGTGCTCCCGAGCCAAAAAGTGTGCGCAGTCAAAAAAATGCGCCCTGACAAAAATGAACTCGGGAGAGAATGAGTGATGATTCGAAAATGCGTTCTCTGGCGAAAATATGATCCCGGGCAAAAGTGCACACCTGGGAGACATTACGCCCGCGCAAAAATGCATGCTAGTGCAAAAACGCGCCACCAGACAAAGAACTCAAGCACAAGTGAAAAACACATGCACGGGCGAAAAAATACGCTCTAGGGCCTAAAATGCGCGCTCATGTTTTAAAATTTAATTAATATATTTATTGTAACAAAACTTTGGTTACCAAAAAATACTAATTGTAAGAAAATTCTAATTGTTACAAATACTTTCATGGTGTTGTCACAATTGCTACTTATTGTGAGGACATTTTACTATTTGTAACGTAAAACTAGTTTTGTTACAAATACTTGCGCTTATTGTAACAAACATTTAGTTATTGTAACGAATCATAAAATACTTGTTACAAAAAATTAAGCTTTTGTAACGATAGCAAAATTTTGTTACTAAATATAGCTATTAGTAACAAATTTTTTCTTCGTTACAATTTAGTCCTTACTAAAAGTGTATTTTGTTGTAGTGCATGTTATGAGCGGCGTACACATGTAATATTATGCATCCCATACTACATAACATTACATGTAACGAAAAAGAAAACGTGCTAATGGGCATCCATGTAATGATGGTTATGCATCTCATACTACATAACCGTCACATGTTGCCTCCTATGGTGGATCCATATACAAACACATATTATGTATCCCATACTACATAATATGCCCCGTATACTTCTTATCATGCTATGAGTGTTGTGCCCATGCTTCAGTCAAGACATATTGATGACATATCGGTGTGTGTATACGATGAAATGGTCTTATGAGGTTCTGCTTAGGATATCGGTTGTTTGGCTCACACGCCAACCCACCCAACTACCTTTTTCACAGAACCTCCCTCTGATACCAACTGTCACAACCCGCATTTTCCCAACATTTAAAATGCTATCAGAGTAGGGAAAGCTACGCATTGTGATGCCACGTCACGTAGGGGACGCCTACTGACGTTAAGACAATTCATCCTTCTTCGCAGTCAAGCAAATATTATTATTAACTCAAGAGATTTAAATATAATTTATGCAAAAAGATTAACAAGCCGCGTCCCTCGGCTAGGTGGATCAACTAGTCCACGCTTTTAAAAATATAGTTTTACGCGGCGGAAAAATACTTGATTTAATTACTTAGTGGCCTAAGTGAACATGAAGACCTAGTGAAGTGCATCATGCAAGATCGAATGTGTGGATTTACTATATATAAAAATAGATTTATCACGCGCGGAAAGTAGTGAGATTAGCATTTCAAAACATGATATGCAATGCAACAATTACCTTAACATGTCTAACAAGGGGTCATAAAGCCAATCAATGTCTAACCATTCCAGAACAAGTGCTCAAAAGTGAACCACAAGTAACAGCAGCAGTGAAACAAAAATCTAACTAAACGGCACCACGGGCGTCAACACCTGACACGAACCCATGGGCCGACAAGTCCACAGAATACTCTACCTCAAGAGAGTCAGGAGACAGCAACTAAAGCAGCTCTGCACTAACACCTGCTACTGTCCAGAACCTGAGGCATTCAAAGAAAGAACACCTCAGAAGCAAGTTACAAGTGGTGCAGAAAATAAGAAAGTGAGCAAACCTCCGCGAGACCGGAGGGAAAACAGAAGCTGCAAGGGTCAGTCATGACAAAGCTAGCAGCAAGTAATCGACAGGAAAAGGAACAACAGAAGTATCTAAGCATCAGCAAAGAGAAACAGCAGAACAACAACAAAATCAGCAGAATATGCTCACCAAACAAAGGTGAGAACACAGGCGGTGACAAAACTCGCCATAAGCAAAAGAAAAGCTATCCGTTTTCAAATTATTCATCATGTTACTCTTGTTCAGAATTATAGAGACTGATCAGCTCATCTAAAAGAAGAGCAGCGCACCGGGGGAAAAAACCACACCGCGTACGGACTCCCAATCGAAATACTTAAGAGGACACCGCACCGGGGGCAAAAAGCACACCGCGTACAGCCTCCTAATCAAAAGCTTAAGAGAGCACCGCACCGGGGGCAAAAACCACACCGCGTACGACCTCCAACAGAATTTATTAATTTTAAGAGCATCGCACCGGTGGCACCGCCAACATCGTGTACGACCTCCAACAGAATTCATATTTTCATGCAATTTCAAAGGAATAGGGACGAGGCCCGTCAGAACATTAGGCAACATTTTTGGTTAACGAGCTGAGAAAATTTATATTGAGTAAAAATGAGCAAAAGTGAGGCAGATGATAAAATTTAGCATAAAACAAATTACTGGAAGCAAAGGCGAGAAACAAAAATGAAGGGATTTTAGCAAAGAGAAGGAACAAGATCACCACTTGCCTTCAAATCACCGGAATCGTTCTCCGAACAACTCCTCGTCGTAGATCGGCCCAAAAGGGGGCACGACGAGGCGAGATCTACAGAAAAATGACCAAAACGAAGGTTAGGGCCGAAAACCCTAACGAAAAAGTTTCACGAAACGGAAGGAAATTACCACGAGGACGAAGCTCTCGTCGAGAGCTTTCCGAATCTATGCTCGGCTCGCGATTCCGACCACCGGAGCTCCGTCGGCGGCATCCGGAAGATTCGAGAAATCGCCGTCCCGGTCGCTCGATTCTACTCTCTGGTTCGGACAGAATGAGGAAGAAGGCAACATCACAAACTTTAATAATAATAATATCATTATTATTATTATTATTATTAAATGAAGAAATGGGGGTCGACGCATGCATGCAGAAAGGAGGAGAGAAGTCGACGCAGGAAGGGAGGAGGTGAAGTCGACGCAAGGGTGGAGAAATCGACGCAAGACTGGAAGAGTGAAGTAATCGACGCATGCTGCAGGTGAAGTAATCGACGCAAGAGGGGGAGAGGAATAAACGCATGCTTCATGGAGTCGACGCAAGAGGGGGAGAGGAATCAACCCATGCTTCATGGAGTCGACGCAAGAGGGGGAGAGTAATCAACGCATGCATTTTTCATGAATGACTAAGTATATAAGTTTTGATATTTTATTATTATTATTATTATTTTATCACTAAAAATAACGAACGCCGAATCCAACGAAAATTTCGCCTTAGGGGAACGGCGGCGCTACGAATCCAACGGCGAAGTTGGAATCAAAATCCGACGTGCCGTTTTCGAGATATGAATGACGGAAGTTACGGCGAGCTTTAAATATATACAAAACTTCTAAAATGCGCCGATGCTCCAAAATGGCTCGGACCGCGACGAAACTTGATAGACAAGTCTAAAATTAAATAATCTAATTTCCTAACGTAAAATTTTCCAATTCCAGGTCGTCGCAAATTTTGGTCGACTTGACCCAAACGGACGCGAAAACGCGCAAACGGCAACGCGCCGCTAACTCGACGTTAGAAGTAACGCCCCGACGTCATTAACACGTCATCACTGAATTAAACAAATACCGGAAAAATCAGGGGCGTTACAGATGCGACAAGGATGAAGCTGGAGGCAAAGGCTCTTAATGCGTCTTCATTGGTTATGATGAACGCAAAAAAGGCTGGAAGTGCATGAACCCTGAGACTCGTCAGTTCATTGTCTCAAGAGATGTGGTGTTTGATGAGGTGGCATCATACAGAGGCATATCTACTATTTCGATGAGAGAAAGTAAGGAAGAAGGGAGAGTTGAAGAGAGGAGAGTTGTTGATGACTCTCTTGTGGAGTTGCCATTTTCCCCAAGTGCTCCGTCTCCGTCAGACTCAGGTACTTCAGGATCCAGAGACGGGGGGAGCGTTGCTCCAAGGCAAGCTACTGAAGAAGAAGTTACCACTGTTGCTGCAGAGAGAGGTGTTGAGTTAAGAAAGTCTAAGCGGACTATCATACCACCGGCACGCTACATGGAGAGTAACTTGGTGAGCACCTGCTCATGTTTCTTTGCAGGACCTCTGGACGAGAGAGAGCCATCCTGTTTTGAGGAGGCCACTGGAGTGAAGGAATGGGAGGAAGCTATGAAGGAGGAGATGTCTGCCCTTGAAAAGAATGAGACTTGGGACCTTGTGCCCAAGGTCGATGGCATCACCCCTGTCACTTGTAAATGGGTCTTCAAGGTGAAAAAGAAGGCAGACGGAAATGTGGAGCGGTACAAGGCTCGTCTTGTGGCTCGGGGCTTCTCGCAGCACTATGGAGAGGACTACGATGAGACATTCAGTCATGTTGCAAAGATGACTTCCGTCCGAACGGTGATTGCGCTTGCTGCTTGCCAGAATTGGAAGATCTGGCAACTCGACGTGAAGAATGCCTTTCTTTACGGAGAGATTGATAAAGATATCTTTATGCTGCAGCCACCAGGTTTTGTGTCCAAGTCGCACCCTGGACATGTGTGCAAGCTGAGGAAAGCATTGTATGGGTTGAAGCAGGCACCTCGAGCCTGGTATGGGAAGATCGCGGAGTACCTACAGTTTTGCGGTTACTCTGCATCCGACTCTGACTCGAGTCTTTTTGTAAAGAAAAATGGGGAGCTGCACATGCTGGTGCCGTTATATATTGATGATATGATCGTAACAGACAACGATGGTAGAGAGGTTGCAAAGCTTCGTGCAGAGTTGTCTATCCGGTTCTAGATGAAGGACCTTGGTGAGCTGCACCATTTCCTTGGCTTGGAGGTAGAGAGGAAAGAGAGCGGAGTGCTCGTATCCCAAAAGGCTTATGCGAAGCAGATCGTGGAGCGCTTCGGCATGAAGGAGGGGAAGAGCTGCTCTATTCCGCTTGAGGTTGGGCTGAAGCTGGGGAAGGATGAGGGAAGAATCCTCCCAGAACCAAAAGTGTTCCGAGCCCTGATGGGGAGCTTGATCTACTTGACTATTACCCAGCCTGACATCGCCTTCTCTGTGGGCCTAGTTAGTCGGTATATGCAGGAGTCGCGTATGCCTCGCCTAGAGGCAGCGAATAGTATTTTGAAATATGTAAAGTCAACCTTGGAGTTTGGGCTGCTTTACAGAGCGGGCGTTGAATTTATGTTGCATGGGTATAAAGATGCTGATTACGGGGGAGATACGGATGGTCGAAAATCAACATCTGGCTATGTCTTCATGTGCGGGTCGGCTGCTATCTCTTGGTGCAGCAAGAAGCAGAGCTCCGTGTCCTTATCAACTATAGAAGCAGAGTATAAGGCGTCATCCCTGGCAGCCCAGAAGGGCGTTTGGCTGCGTAGATTGGTGGGGGACATTCATGAGGAGGTAAGCGAGCCTACCTTGCTCCGCGGCGATAATTCAAGTGCCCTGAAACTGGTAATCAATCCAGTGTGTCACGCGCGGACAAAACATATTGAGATTGAGCACCACTTCGTGCGGGAGAAGGTGTTGAATGGAACACTAAAGGTGGAGTATGTGCAGAGTCAGAACAACATTGCTGATATATTCACGAAGGCTCTATATAGGGGGCCATTTGAGCGACTCCGATCTCTCCTCGGTGTTGTCTTCGGGGCTCACTTCAAGCGGGAGTGTTGATTTATTTGAAGTGAGCAGGGTGGTTTTTGGTTGGTCGTTTTTGCCGATTGGTGTTCTTGGCGGATCCGCTGCGAGAGTGTCTTGTTTTTTGGTGTTGCGTGTTCTGGGAAAATAGATATAAATAGGTGTGTTTGCTGAATCTGTATAGCCGCAGGGAAAGTTCTTGGAATAGTTTCAGTGCTGCGGTCTTCCTCCTTATAGGTCGCTGAGCCTATTGTGATTTCAGCGGAAAGTTATTTTTTGTGGCAGCGGTTAGGAAAAGTCTGAGCGACTAGGCTGCGGCTAGTTGTTTGGAGAAGGGAAGCTGCGATCTACATCTTTGAGATCGCAAGTAGGCTGCGGTCTTGGCTAGAAGTAAAGCTGCGGTCTCCTGTTTTGGGAAGTGGTCCAGGCCAGAAGAAGTAAAAGCTGCGGTCTCCTTTTGGGAAGTAAAAGCTGCGGTCTCTTTTTGGGAAGTAAATGCTGCGGTCTCTTGTTGGGAAGTAAAAACTGCGGTCTTGGCTAGAAGGAATAAAGCTGCGATCTTCCTTTGGGAAAGCTGCGATCTTCTTTTGCCATCCTGTTTGGAAGACGAAGTGGTGTTTAGTAGTCGTGCGGTCTACTGTTGCAGTTATTGTTTTCTTTGTTGGTTGTTTGTAATTCAATACCTCGCAAAACTGTTTTGCGCTGGTAGTTCCTCGGTTATGTTTATTATTACCTTCATGAAATGCAAGTAGTTTTCTTTCCGAAATATTGAAGTTTGTGCTATCTCGCAACCCTTTATTTTTTAACAATTTGAGAATCCCGTTCATCACACACTGATTCGCCATACTTAGGCTTCGTTTGGCGCGGTGGTGGCGGTCGTGAACGCGGTGGTCATGGACCGTCGTTCGTGAACGCTCGACCTCACCTAAAAAAATTCATGCATTTTATGCTCAAAACTAGTTTATTTTCTTGGTAGTGGTCGTAACCTTTGTCTTGCCAAACACACAATCTATGATAACGAGGTTTTTGACCAAACTCAGCCGATGGGAAGCCCCCCATATGGTACCTCAATCCCCCTCTTCCACAGCCACGAGTTTTATTATAAATCTGGTTATTTTAAATTATCTATACTATATAATTGAGGATTTTTCTTATTATTTAGTATAGATGGAGGGTAAGTTAACTAACTTTGGGTTGTATGCAACCAGTTTTTTTGTTTGAAGGGAGAGAGATTTAGAGTTGTATCCCTTCAAACAATTTTGAGTAATGGTGATGTGATATTATAGTATGAATATAAGCCGCAGGAGCAAGTACTGCACATTTAGCTCACTTGGGGAGGCTTTTGGGTTCAAAACATCATTTTTTGGGTTATGGCCTATGGGCATCCGCGAGGCAAAATTTTTTTGTAAGTACCGTCGTGATCTTGACACGTGGCATCAAAAAAATATAAATATTGCACGTTTTTGCAAAATTTTCTTTCCCACTCAAGGTTGCTCGAATAGAAGACCCACCTCTTTAGTCACTGCGAGATAAAAATATATTTTGCGTTTCCTGATTCTGAACTCTACCTACATCTTCTCGATGTTGTTGGACTGCAAAAGCATTGTCAGCTAGATAATGGCGGACAGTGTTCTAAAGAATGAGAAGGTTAGCCATAATACTCACTTCAACCTTACTGTGATTCACGCTGGAATGTTATGTGTGATTATATTTGTTATGTTAGAGCGTTGTAACATTCTTAAAGTATTTGTTGATCTATATCATGGGAATGAAGAGGATCTCATGCAAATATTTTGAACTCCTACGCTTTGCTTGCAGGGATATCGAAATGATATCGCAGGAGATCTCTTTTGCTCGCTTGGATATCAGAAATGATATCCAAGCATCACTTTTGTTCAACGAGATATCAGAAATGATATCGAGGCGAGCGAATTTGTGATATTCTGGGCGAGCATTTCTAATCTTTTGGGTGATCACTTAGGTTTTTCTGGATATCAAAATTAGTCTCCTAGTGAAACATTAATGATTTCATGCCCATGTCTCCAAATAAAGTTTTAATTTCCACTTCAGAAGCAGCAGAGAAAGTAGATGAAATCATGTTCAGAAGCTTGGTAGGTTCATTATTATACCTTACTCTACTCGTCCAGACATAGAGTTTGCGGTAAACACTATCTCCAGATTTATGAGCAATCCCAGCAATATATATTATGAGGCAACAAAACGAGTTTTGCGATATATACAGGGAACTAAATCTTATGGTCTTGTATATAAAAATGCTGCAAAAATTAACTTACTACATATACTGATTCAAATTGGGGGAGAAGTTTAGAAGAAAGAAGAAGTATTAGTGATTTCATCCTTTTTCTAGGGCAGTGCCTAATAAGTTCGATCTCCCATAAATAATAATTTGTAGCCCTGAGTTCAGCCGAAGCAGAGTATATAACACTGAGTAAGGCAACTGCTGAAGCCATCTGGCTTCAAAGACTGATAGAAGAAATAACTTTGGAGAAAGGAAAAGGCACGCTAATTTAATGCGACAGCTCGTCGACGATTATCTTAGCTAAAATCCAGTCTTTCATAATCGCAACAAACACATTGAGATCAGGTATCATCATATCCGAGGAAATTTGGAAAAATTGAGAAATAGTTTTAGAGCATATAGCTACCGAAAATCAAATCGCAGATCTACTAAGAAAACCTCTGCCAAGGCCTCGTTTTTATCTGTTACGAGAAAAGATGAACGTAGAATACCTCTCAAGCTTAAGGGGGAAGGGGTGTTGAGACAAACAAGGAAAAAAAATATGCTCAAGAGGTGAAGTAGAAAAGGTGCAGATCTTAGTTGAAGTAGCAACATCAAAAAAGGAGCAAGCCAAAGCTGAAACGACGCAAGAAAAGGAAACATCGTCCGAGAGCTATCCTTGTATCAGAAGAGGCACATCCTCCTGCATTGACAAAAGAAAGCATTCAGAAAATATGCAACCCTAGCCAAATGATGGAGAAAATGGGAAAGGT
Source organism: Dactylorhiza incarnata (assembly GCA_033032865.1). Classification (NCBI taxonomy): domain Eukaryota; kingdom Viridiplantae; phylum Streptophyta; class Magnoliopsida; order Asparagales; family Orchidaceae; genus Dactylorhiza; species Dactylorhiza incarnata. The sequence goes on from JAWHQI010000072.1 coordinate 6,992,606, forward strand.
TCGAGAGTTATTTAAAAGCTAGACATGTGTTAAGATGTATTGTATCGTGTTGTTTGGAGAAGAATTTTTTATCTTAAGTATGCGTTGTCATGTCCAGAAAAGGACAAAGGTTAAAATTATGTTTTAAAATTATGTTTTTCTTTTTATTTCCACCAATATAAAAGTTAAGTTTGTGAGTTCCAAAATATTGAGTCTCTCTTTTCTTTCTCAATTCATCTTCACTTGAATCTAATAATCCCCTCCCCTCAATGATTATCCTCCACCTCCTCCTCTTACTCTTCCCCCTTGTCTCTCTCCCTCACTCCCTTTTCCACATGAGAAATTTTTCGGTGGGTGAAACCCACAGAACTTCTGTGCGTCTTTAAGTAGGTGGGGCCCATCTTTTTCATTCGCGATTTTCAAACTTTTTTCCCTTTCGACGCCCGGTGCCGCTGCTCCTTCTCCGTTCACCCTTCTAGCTCTAACCCTAAATCGGTGCTCCCTCTCTGTCCCAAAGGTACGCCGCTGCTCCCTCTCCGTTCGAAGGCTGCTCCCTCTCCGTTCACCCTTCTCTAACCCTAAATCGCTGCTCCCTCTCCGTCCCAAAGGTATGCCAAATCCCTGCTCCCTCTCCGTCCCTCTCCATTTGCCCTTCTCTAACCCTAAATCGCTGCGGCCTTTCTCTCGTAGTTCTTCCTCTTTGTTCCTACAATGCAAAGTTGCTGGGATGCCATGGACCTCTCCGCAACCGGCAACCTGGAAAGGCGTTTCTGAGCGAGTGTAGAAGGTATTTTTTACTGCTGCTCCTTGATTACATGTTGGAACTGAAGGATTTGTTGCCCTTCCTTGATATTTTCCATCTGAAATAATGTTTAAATTTGTTAAACCTGTTGGACACAAAATTGTTAAGTCTCCTCTTCTTAGTTTAACATTGATAACTTGCACACCTCTCCTCTAACTATAAACACAGAATATGTTCAACCCTTATGTTTTCAGATTTGTTTCTGAGAAGTAAATTATAGTCGGATTTCTGAGCAGTTTTTCTAGTCGGATTTCTGAGCAGTTTTTCTAGTCGAATTTCTGAGTAGTTTTTCTAGTCGAATTTCTGCAGGTTCATGTGAAGTAATTTTTTGGGGCTGTTTTCAAGTAGGAATTTTTACTGGTTCTTATACTGGTTCAGTTATTGTTTTGAACAGTTTTGTAGTAGCATTTCTGATGCATTTTTTTGTTTGTTTTTTCAGCCTTAGCTCTACTGCTAATTAGAGTTATAATCTTTCGAAGAAACATCCCAAGTAAGGAAATATTTATTTGATGTTTGATATGTCTAAATTGTTTCATTTTATTGTGGCATACGTTCATTGAAGATTTTCCCAAATACAGTGCCAGGTAGCCCGTATCTGAACTGTAGGTGCGTTGTTTCAACCTTTCTTGCAAATGCCCAACCATTACTTGATGTCTTATCAGAGGAGTCTCGGACTATGCTAAATGAGGCTCGGGTACTTCCATTATTTAGTATACCTAAGATACCACAGAACATACCCCTTCTATATATTCTTGTGCGTCTTTACAATCGTGAGAAACAGGCTTTCCACTTAGGCAAATACTCTGTCAACCTAACCATTAATGAGATTGCCCTTATTATGGGGTTGCCCAATCGTGGGCTCGATTTTTTCTTTGTTAGAAAACCGTTCGCTAAGGTCACCCAAAAAAAATTGATAGAAGAAATGAAAGGTTTGGCGACTGAAGAGTGGTCGCCGACGTTGGACAAAAGGCGTGTCGATATACTAGTTAGGTACCTAGTGGTCGTTTTTATGTTCCCACAGATGGGATTAAAAATTCCTGCTTCCTTGTTGACCATCAAAGGGGTGAAAGAATTCATGATGTACAATTGGCCTAAGGCCATACACAAATTCTTACATGGACAGCTCATCGAGTTGAGTAGCAGGAGTGCTCTCCGAGATCCAGGTGACAACTTGGGTTATTTTGAAGGTTGCTCTGTTGTTCTTCTGGTAAGTTAGACAGCACTTTGAAGTTATACAATTATTTACAGTGCTCTTACCATATAGTTTTGCAGATATGGATGTATGAGCATACAAACATACAGTTGATCGTAAACTACATAGCACGTCCTCGGATTTGCCGATGGTCGTCAAAATTGAGTTATAGCGCCAAGTTCTGTTTTAGTCTTCAACGCACACTCAACCTTGACGATCAGGTTTGTCAAATTTGTTCAGTTCATATGCGTGAATATGTTATTGTTGCATTATTTTTGTATATGTCAATGTTTGAACTATAGGTGAGAAGAAAATTTGCAAACATAACATCTCTGGAGAGTGAGCTTCTCGGGGAGGAGGATGAGGATTCGGACTTTGAGCCCATTAAAAAAAAAGATAGGGTGCGGAAGAAGGAAGTTGTGAAATTCATGATCAATGAAGGAGAAAAACTAGAGGAGGAGAGAGTGGAGAAGAAGGAAAAAAGAAAGAAAGAGAGGATGTTCTTAAGAAGGGTTAGGAGGGAGAAGAATGAAATATTGAGGGTGGCCGAGGGATTGAGGGGTATGGAGGATCGACTCCGGTCTGCGATAGACGAGGTTAGAAGGGATGTCCAATCCCTAAGGAATTTATGTGAGTCGTGGTTCAAGCACGCAAGTGCTAGACCCCCTTCATCCCCCGTACCATCTCCCGAGCCTTCTGCAGTATTTCCTACCATCGATACCACCCCTCTTTCTACTCTTGAGGTGACGCTTGTTCATCCCACACCGAAAAAAGAGAAAAAGAAGAAGGTGAAGTACGAGGAATCGTATCCCGGCAAACCTTTAATAACTTCTCGCCAGCGTGAAATTATTGAATTTGTCCTTACGAGATTTACAGAAAGGTATGCAACGACAATTATAAATAAAAATAGTTGACGTCTTTTAAGATGATTAATTTATTTTCCTTATCACAGACACCAAACCATCTTTCACAGCGGGAATGTACATATGACTAGAGCATTATTGGACGACTTGCTAGGTGTCGGTTGGTTGTCGGACGTCCACTTAAATGCCTATGCACTTGCACTAAGTGCCCGAAGAAAGATATCACCGGATAAATTTAAAAGTTTTTTATACATATCACCCGATCATGCGGTAAGTGTTTTTGCAAATTTTTCATTCTTTGTACTTTTAAATAATCTCAAATTATAATGTTTGCGCAGTACTACAAAATGAGCAAGGTGACTAACTCCGGAGCACTTATTAGTCATATCACCCCGGACAATGTCAGTACAGCGGACTTGTTACTCATGCCAGTACACGCACCTAGTCATTGGTGTCTTCTAGTGTGTGACCTAAAGCATTGCAGATGGGATTTTTATGATTCTATGCCCCGTGGTCGGCATCAAGGATCCCTTCCCGCTTTGGTATGGTTCTGTTAAACTATTATGTAATTCTTCCTTATATATTTTATTGATATCCTTTTTTATGTTTCAAATAGGTTCGTGCATTCCATGAGGATGCTAGCCATGCCTTGCCGCCAAGCATATTAGAGTGGAAGATCGTGCCAGTTGAAGAAATACCTAAGCAAGGTAACGGTTTTGACTGCGGTGTGTTCGTGCTAAAGTACATGGAGGCAGCTGTCTTGAGAAGGGAGATATCATGGGTAACCAAAAAGAATTAGCAAGATGAGATGCCTCGTTTTCGAGCTGAGATCACAGCGGATATTTTACGTGTCTTCCATAATTTGGTGTTAGCTAACATTCCCGCCGAAAACAATTAGTTTTTATGGGTGGTTTTCGTTATTATGAGACAATGCTGGATTTTGGATGTAATTTTTTACAATGCTGGATTTTGGATGTAGTTTTATGGGTGGTTTTCTTCTTTCACTGCTTATCCATTTCACTATTTTTGATGCATGACCTTGTGCACTTTCTCCATTTTAATTAAACATAGTAGAAAAAATGCTTGATGTTGTGCACTTTTTCAATCATCAAATGTCTGACAATAATATCATTGTCAAGATGTTCTAACATTGTCTTGTTGCAGTCAAGAGGGCTTGAATACATCAGGAACGCTAGAAAAATTAAATGACAGATTAAAGTAGTCGTCGTTTGAATCATCAAATGCTGGCGTGTGAGGAGGTGAAGCTTGATGCTCTATATCCTGATCCTGGCTTCCAAAGAAATCGAACTCTTTCGTAGTTGATGTGTCATCAACAATTTTAGATTTTCCCTTGTTAGAACCTGCAAAGCATTTTAAAAGCACCATAAGTATTTCGATAAGTATTTCGATTGTAATACTCCAAACAACACAAAATAAAAAGTCATTATATTACGTGGTTTGGGTTTTCGGTTTCCTCGCTCCCAATGGTCTTTCATACGGGCACTCGGAGCACCTTTCGGTCTCTTCATTGGCGGGTCATTTACGACTATCTTTGTCCTCTCACTTTCATCAAAAAAGTCTTTCACGTTCTGCTTGTCGTTTTTAATCAAGCCACCAACCTTTATGGACAGGGCTTTCATTGCACTTACAACATGATCCTTTGCTACTTTAGAATCTTCAACCTGACGTGCCAGATCATAGCTGAATCGCATCAGATGGTTTCTAAATATCAGGTTCGATTCATGATCTGTCAGAGAGGGCGTGTCGGGTAGGTAGATGCCATATCTGGCATTTACAGTATATCTTTTGAGAACATAAGTACTCGGAATCTGTCGAACATTCCTTAAGTTATATATCCTTAAGATGTGTCGGCATAAGATACCTTTTGTCTCAAAACCACGACAAGAGCACTGAGCATTAGTGGTAGCAGGATTATAGCTAACAAACCATCTTTTTCCTACATCAACAGCATCGCTCTGGGTTGTGATATATAAGAGGTCCCGGTCGTTATATCTTTGTTCATCCACCACATTAACTCCTAAAACTGCTTCCATTAAAGTCTTCTCAAAAATTGCAAACATTTTTCTGGTGTACTGCCTTGAAACATGCTTCAGTAAGTCAGAAACTTTGTATCTTAGGCTCACAGTAGTCTGTATACACTTAAAATCTTCATCACGCTCATTGCGGCGCCACGATGCAACAAGTTTCTCCATTCCGGAAAAACACTCAACTATAGAACTCGTTGTCTTTGAACATCCATGAAGACAATTGTTGGCTGACTCACTTCTTTGGGTTGACAAAATACCGAGATCCAAAACATCTTTATTGAATGCTGTAGACCACCTACTTCTAATAACATAGAGATCCCCCAGCCATCTGTTGTCATGTAGGCCTCCTGTCGTTATCATTTCATTCCAATACCTATTGAACTCTTCTTCGCTATCACACTTGCTCATACAATTATAAAAACAATTGCGAACATTTCGGTCATTGTTGAAGGTTGGGACTTTCGATGGAGCCTTCTTGCATATGTGCCACTGGCACAATCGATGACGAGTTGAGGTCAATACCCGCTCAATAGCAACTAACATTGCTTGATCCTGGTCCGTGAAGATAGTAATAGGTTGCTTACCACCTACACATGAAAGAAATGAATCGAAAACCCAACAAAATGATTCGATTGTTTCTTCAGCGATAAATGCGCCACCAAGGAAAACATTCTGCCAGTGATGATTCACGGCAATGAACGGTGCGCAAGCTAGATTGTACTTATTTAGTCTATACGTGGTGTCAAATATAACATCTCCAAAACAATCATAGTCTATCTTGCTGTGCCCATCCATCCATAGGAAGCCTGTCAATCTGTTAAGCTCATCTGTACGGACCTCATATGAGAACATATTGTCGGCCAAATGTCTTTTCTTCAGTAAACGAAGCAAGCTTGAAGCGTCTCCACTCTCTATCAGGGCTCTTCTTTCTCTCTGTACGTAGTTGAACGCGTCGGTCTTCGAGAAACCAACATTTTCAACCCCGCCAATTTCATTTGATATGAAGTTATATGAATCAACAGCTCTAATTCCAGCGGCCGTCATATTTTTCAAAATGCTCCCCTGCATTTCAGAAACATTGCGTCTAGATCTTAGTAAGTGACAATCTTTCTCGGTGGCTAACAGATGGTTATGCTCCTCTACAAATTTAGACACTGTCCAATTTTTGCCTTCTTTATCTGCTTGGAATACAATGCAGGCAAGACACCCGGTGCGTATATCCGATTTGCGGTACTTCAGAGGGGATTTCTTCGTATTCTTCATACCTGCTTTTGAGCAGCAATACTCCCGTAGTTTAACTATGCGCGTATGCGTCCAGTGCGTCAAGTGTTGCTTACGAACACTAAATCCTATTTTGTGAGCATAGTCACAGTACAATTTGTACGCTTCCTCATCAGAGTGGACAATGGGGAACACGATAGGTTCTTTCTTCACCTGCAAAAAGATATGGACAATATGAGATCAACAAAGACAAAAAATAAAGGTGCAGTAATGACCAGCAATACAGTCGTAAATCCAGTTAATTTATACACCTAGAGAAATTTCACTGAAAATTCCAGTCCAAAAATAAGTTAATTCATACAGTTAAACAAGTGTACGAAAAAATCCAGTCCAAAATTTAGCTTAAAAATCCAACCCTAAATTCATACATCTAAAAACTTACTATTTCATTTGCAGTGTCTTGCAGGTTTGAAGTGGCCATGTATGGGTGAAGACTTCACACAGTATCTGCATTTCCCAAATCCAAGCCATGGTTACGTTTGAAAAGCTAATGAAGAAATAATGGAGATACATTATCACGAACCTCAGAGGCGAAGCACAAGTGACTCCAAAATCGCTGCAATGGCGAGGAAGCTGGAGAATAGCGTTCGCAGTTCGTTGGAGCTGGGCAGCCACTGAGAATGGCTAGGGTTTCTGAGGTCGGGGAAGAAGAAGGCCAGAACCTACAAAACCGAGCACATAGAACTCGAAAACCAGTGAAAACCAGCTGCAAAGGAGAGATATTGAGGAGAAAAGCGTTCGTATTTGGTGGAGCTGGGCAATGGCGAGAAAGAACGGCGGTGTTTTCTTTCCTTTCTCCGGCAATCGCGAAAATGGCGAGAAGGAGCAGCGGCACCGGGCGTCGAAAGGGAAAATTGTTTGAAAATCGCGAATGAAAAAGATGGGCCCCACCTATTTAAAGACGCACAGAAGTTCTGTGGGTTTCACCCACCGAAAAATTTGCCTTTCCACATACCCCCTCCCTTCCTTCTCACACCCTTCCTACCAAAGCTTCAAGTTAGTATAATAGTACCAAACACACTTCCTCCTCCTATCATTCACATGTTCTCGACTTCAAACAACATTCAAACCCCAAGGAACACACAATATATCTTTGCCGCAATGCCCTCGTATTAAATCTATATATTACAACCATCAAATTTCAGTAAAGAAGAAAGACTACAACATCTCTTTTCTATTTCTGATTTAGACTCATATTATAAGGACTTCGATAGATCACTTCACTGAAGGGCATCTCCATTCATCATTAATCGGGTTTGGTCCTTTTCATCAGTGCATGCCATATCATTTGCCAAGCGTATCGGAATTTATACAGAGGAACGCTAGCAGTCGACAACCATGCAACATGATGCTGAATCAAAGAACGGCACACAATTTAACTTTTCGTGCACTTAATTTGTTGCAAAATTAATTAGCCACATTTCATTTTATTGTGATCGCATAAATTAAGTGATTAAATTTTAAGAATTGATTGCACTACATTGTAGGAATTGATTAATTACTTGTTCAAGAACATCCTTCGTAGCATAGATCACCCATGTCATGTTTACATTAAAATGGTTTGATAAAATACGATGATATGTGATCTATTCCCGCAACTTTTAATTTTAACATTTGGTATCAGAACGAACTTGAATAGATTAATTGATTTCATTAAGTGTTATTGTAACTAAAATAATTAATTACTAGCAAGCACATTATTAAAACCTACTAATTAATTAATAATGACAATGTGATAGAGACTTGTGAAGTGCTTTAATTTTAAGTGTTAGGGCTAGGGTCTCGCTCAAGATATTCTACTCTACTCATCTAGTTTGGAATGAGATTATATAGTATCTCTAGCGTAGAGTCGTGCCCTAGGTTGACACGAAACCCGTTAAGGCTACTGAGTCGGTTCCGACACGCGCAGACATATATTATTAAATATTCAACATTAAGTCCCCAAGAGCTCGTGATTTTTATAAATTTCATTACCCTTTATGCCATTGATAATAAGATCACGAGACTTAAGTTGAGAATAATTAAGAGAATCCCAGTGTAGGAGAATCTCATAGGTTAATTGAATTGTAGCCACTAAAGTGATCTGTTCGATTGATTTATGAGATTTCATTCTCACACGCCTTTGGGATCACTTTGATTCTGTCACACAATCATTCACCCAAATATGGTGCTTTGCGTTATAGGATTGGAGGTTTGCACACAGACATTTGGATGAGAGTACGGGGGCTCTAGTAATCTATTCATCCAATGGTGGTAGGTTTACGTAAGGCTTGAATATTGCTGTCTCTCGTTCTGTGCAGAGAATTTCTAACTGTGTCACGTATTCTGCTAAAAAGTGTTGTTTGTTGACGCGTCTGAATTCTCATTAGTGTGTAATTTGAAGGTTTTACAACACATTTATCCTCATTGCTAACTAAATTGTATTGTTTTTTTTTTCAATTACCTTTATAGTTCATAACGACCTTGTGGTCATTGAAAAACTTACTGGGCTATATTTTAAGAAGTGGAAGTCTGATATCATGTTATTCATTCAAATGACGGGCATTGATAATACTTATCCCCTGAAGTTATTTGTGATTTTTCTTTTTAAAGCTCTCATATTTTGGCAATGATAACAAGTAGCAATAGTTGTGATGTCAAAATTTTAATGTAAAATGTGTGGATTCGTCGCTTAACTTTGGTCTAGTTTCGAATAGATATTTTAATTTTCATTTGTTTTAAACGTCACTTAATTTTATATTTTGCTTCAAATAAATTTCTAAACTAACACGGTTAACTATTTAATGATTCTAAATGACTATGCACTCACTAGATGTTGACCAATCGCTTATGTGACAATAGAATAAATTTTTACGATTAATTAATGAAAACTAAAACTTTGCCCAAAATTAAGGGAATAATCTGAATATTTTGTCAAATTTTAATATTGTTAATATAAAATTTCTTATGTAATTTGTATATTTTTGGTTGACGACATGAATAAATATTGCTCATTGTATGATGATTTTTTTTTCATTATTTTGTGACTTGCTAATGACAAAAATATATATGAATATCCATTTTCAGAATTCATGATATATTATTAGTAGGGCGAGCACTGCAGTTTTGACTCTGCGTACTCTATTTGTATGAGTTATTACACGCCTTTTGGAAATACGCTTTGTACATGCATTTTTAGGAAAAATGTTCAACACGAAAATTGTAGATCTCAAAAGTGTTGAACACTTTTCCTAAAAATACATGTACAATGCGTATTTCCAAAAATTCGTTATAGTTACGCTCATACTTCAATCAGGGCGGCAATACATCTTGTGCGTGCATTTTTAGGAAAAATGTTCAACATAAAAGTTGTAGATCTAAAGTTGTAGATCTCGACGAGATCTACAACTTTCGTGTTGAACATTTTTCCTAAAAATTTATATACAAGACGTATTTCTAAAAGATACGTAATAACTCATACAAATAGAATGTGAATAGTCAAAACTGACGGATATTAGCGCCCTAGTAATAATGTTTGCTAGTAATCAAATGCAATTTGCTAATTATAATACCCATATTTATACACAGAACAACTTACGGATATACTAGTATTTAATACATGACGAATTGACGATGTGTATTTATATTTAAAAAATACTTATTAATGACTTATGCTTATTTTCCATCAGGGGTTATTTGAATTTAGTAGATCTCGCACTCATTCGGACGGTCTTCTCCGTTCTTCATTCTCCTTGTTTTTCTCATGAGCAATCCACACCGACTCGCCGGCAGTAGTCGGCAGCCGATGTGACCGAGATGGGCGCGGAGAGGCGCTCGCTGGTGCTGGTGAATTTTGCCGGAATCATGGAGCGTGCCGACGAGGCCCTGCTTCCGGCAGTTTACAGGGAGGTCGGTGCGGCGCTGCACGTGACGCCGGCGGGGCTGGGTTCGCTCACGCTCTTGCGTTCTATTGTGCAGTCGGCCTGCTATCCGCTGGCTATGTATTTGTCCGTGCGGCACAACCGAACACATGTGATCGCCCTCGGGGCGTTCCTCTGGGCGGCTGCTACCTTCCTCGTTGCCTTCTCCACCACTTATTCGGAGGTAATAGAACTCTTCATTTATTTTTATGCATTCATTTGTGTTCGGGAGGCAGCTTTTGGGTCTGTTGGATTGTGGAAGTTGTACATGGCTTTCGGATTTGAGACATAAATGAGTTCCTATGCTAGATTTTTGGGCATTATTGATCGAACTACAGATTTTCTTGACAAGAGGTGATGTATGCTGAAGACATTGAGGGGGGGATGTAGGAACTTTAAAAACGCATGATGCAGAAGAAAACTCTATCCATGATTAATTTTGGATGTTTTAAAGAGGAGATAATTTGATCTTCTTGTCTCTGCACCAAGAGACTTATTAACCACTTTTTCTAATTAAAAAAAATTAGATTTTTTGCTTCTTTTATTTTGATGTTAGAAGAGATGAATAACCTCAAATAATAACAACATAATACCCACCATCCACTATAAGTGGTAGTTATTTCCATAAGTTCTCTTTAACTGCTTACTTAATTAACCACCATATATTAAGTTAATTCTAATAATTGCATTTGTACTGCATTATGTTAAATAAATATTAATAGTACTAATTAATTTAATTACTAATAATCTTCCACTTGGTGTTATTACTAGAATTTTTTACGGATTGAAAATGTTCATTAAATAATGTACAAATTTTGTACTTTGTTATGAAAAAATACTCACATACATAAATAATTTGATACATGAATATTGACGGTCATATTCTCAACAACAAAAAAATACTTCCTTCCAACTATTACAATGCTCAATACTTCATATATAAGTATTTTATGAGTTCCTTTACTTTATGAATGAACATCTTATAAGTCATTCTTGGTCCACTTTGTTTTGACAATATCTGTATGCGCCTAAATAATATTAAATTATATATATTGACTCATAATAATACAATAAGGTTTAATAAAAATATACATAAGAGGCAACTTATATATAAAATGAACTAGCAAGGCTCATATAAACCACATAATTTTTATAAAATTTAGCCAACAATCATTTAGTTATGAGATCTGCAGCCATTATCTCAGTACCAATGTGATGGAAATCCACCTTATCATCTTTAACATGACCTCTAACTGCCAAAAAAAAAGTTTGTTGTGATTACTACTTTTGTTGTTTTTTGAGAAACTCACAGCATAAGAGTATCATAATAGATTATCAATGGACTTAAAAATAGACTCAACAATCCAGATAAACAATTTCTCAACCAGAAAGCTTGACACGTGGCTTCATAAAATGCAATATATTCAACTTCCATGGTAAATGTGGTGATCACACTCTGCTTAGTACTTTTTCATGAAATAGCTGCTCCAGCAAGCAAAAATATATAACCAGAAGTAGATTTAAAAAAAAAAAATCATCCACAAAAATCAGAATTTGTACCCAATCATGTCTAGATGATTTGAGTGTCTGACAGTCTGTATGTGTGCTTATAATCCTTGGTTTCTAGTAAGTATCTCATTATTTTCTTAGCAACTCTCCAATGATCAAGACCTGAGTTACTTTGATATCTACCAAACATTTCCACTGCAAATGCTTGGTAGGCGACCTCCATGCGTTGTTGAACCTGTAGAAGACGGTTCCGGGTTGCTGTCAAGAACTCATCCTGGTCTTCCAATTCCCAGTCCACGACTTCCAACCGGGCCGAGCGTAAATAAGGCGGAAGGGAGTGGTCTTCAGCGCCGTATGGTATGCGGTGTTGTAGCAATACTCGATCCAAGGGAGCCAGCGAGGCCAATCCTGCGGACGATCGTCGGTAACACATCTCAAATACATCTCGACCGTGCGGTTGAACACTTCCGTCTGGCCATCAGACTGAGGATGGTAGGCCGAGGAAAATGCGAGCTTGGTGCCACTGAGCGCGAAGAGTTACTTCCAAAAGGTGCTCTTAAAAACCTTGTCGCGATTTGAAACACGGGTTTCCGACATTCTGTGTAAGCGAAAGATCTCCTGAAAAAAGATCCGAGCGACGTTCTCGGCGAGGAGTGGCCGTGCCAATGTAATAAAATGGGCCCCCTTCGAGAAACGATCCACCACCACCATCAAAACGGATTTTTCGCGGGCGGAGGGCAGCCCTTCGACAAAATCCATGGAGAGATCAGACCAAATTTGTGTGGGCACCGGAAGGGGCTGGAGTAGACCGGACGGAAGAAGATGACCTGCCTTGTTCCGTTGGCACACCGCGCAGCCCGCAATGAAGGCGTGGACGTGCTTGTGCATTCCTTTCCAAAAGAATTCCGAGCGGAGGCGTTGGAGAGTACGGTGGACGCCTTCATGACTGCGGGAGTGAACATCCTCCAAAATTGTGGCAATGAGGGGAGATGAGGCATCCACATACAACCGATCCCGGTATAGAATAGGACCATGACAAGCTGTCCATTGAGGATCGATGAGGCCCTCTTCCGCACGGTGGAGGAGCTCGGTCAGGCTAGGGGCTTCGAAGCACAGATACGCCGAAAACAGGCCCGTACCTATACTGGGTACTTTTCCGGTACTAGTACGTGTTTGGTACGCCGCAATACGCAAATATCGCTAATTTAGGTTTTGTCGGGTTCATTTCTGTCGTTCCCGCTCCCTGCTGCCGTTACCGCACTCCGCTGCTCGCTACTCCCGCACCCGCACTCTTCCTCTTCTTCTTCTTCTTCTTCTCTGTTTTCATTTCTGTGAGAAATTTCTGCATAAATGAAAATTTCTTTTCATTTCTGTGAGAAATTAAATTTCTGTGGGAAATTTCTGCACAGAAATTTATGTGAGAAATTTCTGCACAGTAATTTCTGTGGAGAAATTTCTGCATAGAAATTTTGTAGAAATTTCTGCTCATTTCTACAGAAATTTCTGTGGAAATTTCTGTGCTCACAGAAAAATTTCTGTGAGAAATTTCTGTTTCTCACAGAATTTCTGTTTCTCCCAGAAATTTAAGACATAAATTTTATTTGCTCCTAATATTTTGTAGCCACTGTTTGCTTTTTGTTTCCTACAGTAACCATCGTATAATTACCTGCCTCATACACTAAATTAGTGATGGATGTTTATTATATTATTTTTTTCGTCTTATTCTTATTACAACAATTATGTCTCAATCACAATTTCTAATTAGTGTCACTGGTTCAACTTCTACCTCAGCAACAAGTAAATTTATTTCTGATGACGCAAACAAGGATGATAATGCGCCACTCTGGGATTATGTATCTCTTATCCATAGTAGAGAAGTTGGTGCAGAAACAAAAAATGAAAATGTAATTTTTGTGAGATTGATTTTAGCGGCTCGTATTCTAGGGTCAAGAGCCACTTGCTAAAAATATCTGGGAATGGTATTAGGGTATGTCCAAAGGTTACCCAGGAGTATTTAAAAGAGCTTCAAAGAGTGGTTTCTGCTTCAGAAGAAAAATGCAAACCGGCTCTCAAGCTAGTATCGTTTTCTAATGCAAGCCAAACTTTTAAATTAGTTGGGGAAACAAAAAAGAAGAAGATGTGAACCTATTGATATGACTTTCCAAAATAAAGTTAGAGATGAGTTGAGGAGCCACATAGCTAGGATGTTCTATTCTGGTGGTTTGCCATTTCATCTAGCTAGAACTCCGTATTATATTAGTTCATATAAATTTACTGCTAATCATAATCTTGATGGATTTGTTCCTCCTGGATATAATGCTCTAAGAACTACACTTTTGCAAAAAGAAAAATCCAATATCACTAGAATGTTTCAGCCAATTAAAGATACTTGGCCCCAAAAGGGAATTAGTTTAGTTAGTGATGGTTGGACAGATGCTCAAAGAAGACCTTTAATTAATTTTATGGCGGCCTCTGATGATGGTCCTATTTTTTAAAGGCAGTTGATGCATCAGGAGAGTACAAGGGTAAACATTATATTGCAAATTTGATAATTGAAGTTATTAAAGAAGTTGGTGCTGAAAATGTTATACAAGTTATCACTGATAATGCACCAGTGTGTAAGGCAGCAGGAGCAATTGTGGAGGCACGATTCTCACATATTTTTTGGACACCTTGTATTGTGCACACCTTAAATCTAACATTAAAAAATATTTGCGCAGCCAATAATACTGATCGTTGTGCAACAGTTGGAGAACAATGCGGATGGATAACTCAAGTGACTAATGAAGCTCAATCAATCAGGACTATCATAATGAATCATCAATACAGGTTGAACATGTATAACTCTTTTGCTTCATTGAAGTTACTTGCAGTTGCTGAAACACGATTTGCTTCCACTATAGTGATGTTGAAGAGGTTTAAACTTGTGAAGATGGGCTTGCTTAATATGGTTGAATATTCCGAATGGACTATGTATAGAGCAGATGATGTTGAGAAAGCTCTAAAGCTAAAAATATCATCTATAATGACAAATAGTGGGATGATGTGGACAAGATCCTTGATATAATAAGACCCATATATGATATGATTAGGGTTTGTGATACCGACAAACTTAACCTTTATTTGGTATATGACATGTGAGATTCAATGATAGAAAATGTGAAGATTGAAATATATAGACACGAAAAGTTAACGGACTTGGAAGCTTATTGCCCTCTTTATGAGACAATTTATGATGTCTCGTTGATCGATGGACCAAAAGTTGCACACCACTATATTGCATGGCTCATTCTCTTAATCCAAGGTATTTTTTTTTGCTTATTTGATATTTAACATTTACTATGATTTATCTATTTACTGTATGCTTTTATTTGTAGGTATTATAATCGAGAATGACTTGATGGAGGGCCAAATAGAGTTGCTCCAAATACGGATGAGGAGATTTCTGTGGAGAGGAATAAATGCTTAAGAAGATACTTTCCTGATGTGGTGGAGAAGAATATAGTAATCAATGAGTTCTCTAGGTTCATGGGGCTTGGTCAAGCTTTTAATGAGGCAGATAGTTTGGAGAGCAGAGCTTCATTATTGCTCAAAGATTGATGGAGTTACTATGAAACTTCAGCACCTAAATTGCAAAAAATTGCTTTGAAGCTTTTAGGTCAACCTTCTTCATCGTCCTGCTGTGAGAGAAATTGGAGCACATACTCATTCATTCACTCATGAGAAGAAACAAAATTCTACCACAACGAGCTGATGATTTGGTATATGTGCATAGTAATCTACGTCTATTATCGAGGAGAAATGAAATATACAATTAAGGAAGGAGCAGTATGTGGAATATATGAGGAGATGCATGAGCAAATCTTTTTGATGAAGTTGACATGCTTGCAATTGCCAACTTGTCTTTAGATGAGCCAGAAATTGAAGATGCCTTGATCTCCAACAATACGGTGGAAGATGAAAAAAAATGAGTGATGAACATCGTTAAATTTGAAATGATTATGAATATTTTATGTTTAAGAACTTCTTGTTATATTGCATTAGTTATGGACTTGTACTTCAATTGATTATTTTATGTCTGTCCAGGTGAAGGCATTCTTGCGGAGGAGGCTCATCAAGGGCTCGACAAGTGTGTCGTAGTCGCGGATGAAGCGGCGGTAGTATCCCGTGAGACCAAGGAATCCGCGTAGGTCGGCAGGTGTTTGCGGCATAGGCCATGACGCCACTCCTTGGAGATTTGCCGGGTCGTCCGAAACCCCCAAGCCGTGGACCACATGCCCCAAATAAGTGACCGAACTTTGTCTGAAGGAGCACTTCGATGCCTTAAGAACCAACCAGTGAGTTTGAATCAACCCGAGAACGATATGGAGGTGTTGGATGTGCTCCGCCCACGACTTGCTATAGACAAGAATATTGTCAAAGAAAATAAGTACGGATTTGCGGAGAAGATGGTGAAATACCTCGTTCATTAGCGCCTGAAAAGTGGAGGGAGCGTTCGTGAGACCGAACGACATGACTAAGAACTCGAAATGACCATGGTGGGTGCGAAAAGCGATCTTCTCTACGTCGCCGACCATCATGCGAACTTGGTGATAGCCCGAAGACAAATCCAATTTGGAGAAGAAACAAGCACCATGTAGTTCATCAAAGAGTTCTTCCGCCACTGGAATAGGAAACTTGTCCTTCACCGTGTGGGAGTTCAGTACCCGGTAGTCGACGCAAAGCCTCCAGGAGCTGTCTTTCTTGTGCACTAATAGGACCGGGGTGGAGAAAGGAGTCACACTGCGCCGGATGAGGCCTTATTGGAGAAGGTCACATTTTCTCTCTAGTTCATCCTTCTGATGGAAAGGGTAACGGTAGGGTCGTATCACAATCCGGACCGTGCCCGGAAGGAGGCAGATGTGATGATCCTATCGCCGGCGGGGCGGAAGGCCCAACCGGGGGCTGAATATGTCGGCAAATGAGTGGAGGAGGTCCGAGAGCTCGGGTGGGTGGTTGTCCGCATTCGCCATAGGAGCAGAAAGAGACTCGGTCTGCACCAAAAAGGAAGACGGGGACTTCCACAGGTTCTGGCCTTGCCACTGAACAAAACGAGAGCCCGCGTACCAAGACATGGTGAGGCGGTCGAAGTCCCATGTGAGGGGGCCCAAGGTGTGCAGCCAACGAACGCCCAAAACAACCTCGAAGCCGCGAAGGTCCACCACGAAGAGGTCCGTGTGAGAGTGGTACCCGTCCACTGTAAAGGCCACGCGCCGACAAACTCCAGGGCACGACATCTACCGGCCATTGGCCACGGCCACCTTGACGTGGTTGCGGGAGGAGAAAGGAAGGCGCAAACTAATGGCTCTGTCCTGGCGGGTAAAACTGTGGGTGCTGCCCGTATCCATGAGGGCTAGCAGTGGGGTCCCTCCAATCTCCACATACATCTGGATCGTGCAACCCTTCTGTGGTCCCGTCATGGCATGGATGGAGAGTTGCGGCGTGTCGGTGCCCTCGGCTTCGTCGTCATCATCCTCGGACGGGTCATCCACTTCAAGCCAGAATAATCGTTTGCACCGATGCATAGGGGTGAAGGGTTCATCGCAGTTGAAATGCAAGTCCTTCTCGCGGTGTGTCGCCATCTCCGGCCGGGACAAATGGTGTCGGAAAGTGGGGCGTGGTGGTTCCTCTCGATGGTTGGCTTGGAGTCGGTCGATCCAAAGGAGTGGCAGATGGCGACGTGATTGCGGCGCCCCGAGATCAAAAGGGTGTTGGAATTCCACATCCCAACGCAGACGTTCGTGCAGACCCGCAGTGAAGAGGGGAACTTGTTGCTCCGGCAAGACGGAGGTTGCCCGCGACAACAAAATCTGAAATTGCTCCAAGTACGCATCTATGGAGCTCGATTGTTTGAGAGCCACAAGGTCGCCGAGGGGATTGCCCTGCAGATTCGGTCCGAACCGGAGTGTGCAAGCCTCCCGGAA
This sequence comes from Dactylorhiza incarnata, assembly GCA_033032865.1. NCBI lineage: Eukaryota > Viridiplantae > Streptophyta > Magnoliopsida > Asparagales > Orchidaceae > Dactylorhiza > Dactylorhiza incarnata. The sequence goes on from JAWHQI010000072.1 coordinate 7,010,142, forward strand.
GTCCTCCCAAGAGGAGTTGGGGTGTTCCCGCAAGAGTTGTGTAAACCATATTTGTGTCGACCAAATGAGGTGGAATGAAGCGATCCCGACACGGTCTTCGTCCGGAGTATGCTGATTTGAGAAAAAGATATCGCATCACGTGAGCCACGGAAGGGGATTTTCACGACTTTCGTAGATGGGAAAGTCCATCCAGATGGAGCGGTGGAAGGGCTGACCGTCCATCCTAGGGAGGGCTGAGTCCACCCTACTTGTCGCGGGTGAGGCCGCGTTGGCTGTCGGAGGTTGAGGCGGGGCGCCCTGCAGGGCGTCCAGCGAGCATTGAGTGCTTCCATTTTTGCATTTTGGGTGGAGGACATGGTCTGGAAGAGTTCCACAACCTGTGTGAGCGATGGTCCTCCGTCATCCATTGAAGAGGGCTGCTGGAGAGTCACGGACGGCGAGGCCAGCAGGCTGGCGGCTGGGCTGGGTGGTGAGGGCAACAGGCTGGCGGCTGGGTTGGGCCGCTGGGTTGGGAGGCGGTTGCGCGGAAGACCGGCGCGGCGAGCGGAGGACGTCACGGTAGGTGCCGGAGAGGGAAACGCCGATGTTTGGCTCTGATACCAAGTTGTTACGAGCTCCCGATTGAGACCGCGTGACGGGGCGTGAGAGAGGGAAATCCCACAACGGATCGACGTGTCCCTTCCTGGAACCCGGCGGTGCTATGGCTGGAGGTGGAGAGAACCGATCGATAGAGAGAGAGAGAAGGGGGAGGGGGCGACGGGATTAGCGTGGGAGAGAGCGAGAGAGGAATTAGAGAGAGGGGATTCGAGGAATTAAACTTTGCATAAAGAAAACCCAAGGTTCAGCCACACATAAAACGGTTCACCGAAACGCTCCCCACTTGGGCTTAGACACGTGGGAACACATATAACATTACAAATAAAATACGTGTGCATCGGAAACTATTATAAAGCGGAAGATAACATTCATGCATTCGTCGCATGTGGTCGGCGCTGATACGTGCGACCCCGGTGTAGGTCCGACTCGTCACGTATCATAACACAAACACATTGTTCAGAACAAACGAACAGAGGTAGGTTTGTTCAGATGATCTCGCAAACCCAAAATCGGCGTGTAATATGTGCAGGGTACCTAATTAATTGAGCAGAGCCACCTTATTTTTCATGCAATTTCTGTTCTTAATTTGTTATTTCAGAAACCTTAAACGTTCCAGTATTTAATTAAAGGTTCCATTTATACTTTAAGTTCACTTTAAGTTGCCTACTTCTGACAGCATGTTGTATTTTCAGATTGCATTCTCAAGAGCCTTGAACGGCATCGGGCTAGCCTTGGTGACACCAGCCATCCAGTCTCTTGTGGCAGACTCTACTGATGACAGTAACCGTGGCTCAGCTTTTGGCTGGCTGCAATTAACTTCCAATATTGGTTCCATACTCGGCGGTCTCTGTGCTATCCTACTCGCATCAACTACATTTATGGGAATTGATGGCTGGAGAATCTCCTTTCATCTTGTTGGAATCATAAGTGTGATTGTTGGGATCCTAGTCTACTTTTATGCAGTCGATCCCCATTTCGCTAACCAGGGAAAGCTGGGTGAGGCCTCACTTTCATCCAATTCTATAGCTACTGAAGCGAAAAATCTAGTTAAGGAAGTGAAATCTGTCATCAAAATTCCATCTTTTCAGATCATTGTAGCTCAGGGAGTCACTGGATCATTCCCTTGGTCTGCCCTGGCATTTGCGCCAATGTGGTTGGAGCTTATTGGGTTTTCTCATGGCACAACTGGAGTTCTTATGGGGTTGTTTGTCTTTGCGGGTTCACTTGGAGGATTAATTGGAGGATACCTGGGGGATTTTCTTGCAAAGCGTTTACCAAACTCTGGAAGAATAATATTATCACAGATAAGTTCCGCCTCAGCTATCCCTTTTGGGGCTATGCTATTGTTGGGATTGCCCGATGAGCCTTCCTCAGGAGTGGCACATGCTTTTGTCCTATTTACCATGGGATTGTTCATATCGTGGAATGCCTCTGCGACAAATAAGTATGTTCTCCTTTTGAGGATTCTACATTTACAATTTTATATTATGTTGAAATTTAATTACAATAGGTAATGATTCTTCAGAGAAATGCTAACCTCCATTATTTTTTCCTAAATCAATTTATGCTTCAAACAAGCAAAATGACTATTCAGATTTCAATATGAGAACCTTATCAAAAAGTGCTTTCAAAATAGTTCCAACAGTAGATCGGAAATTCCTGGATGGTAAGCTAGCTTCCAGAAGAAACAACAATCATTTCAATGACACGTCTACTGCGGCACAATAGCGGAGAAATATATCTCCAAATTAGTGAAAACTACTTCAAAGCTTGTCCAAATAGCAATTGAAAGGATAAGAATTGTTATAAAACAATCCCCAAACCAAAATATATTTGTGGAGATCTCACACCATCGATCAAAACCATTGTTCTTTTCACCAAAACGGCGAATCAACCATTAAAGCATCCAAAAAAAGCACTCCAAAAATCTGGTGGGTCATCGCCCAATGAAGCCCGCCGATGTCTTGCTGGAGGTGTTAATCAGAGCATCATCTGGACGATCCGAGTTCATGGTTTCATCCGGAGCGCCGTTTGGACATTTCTATGTGGTTTCTTTTTATTTTTAATGTATTATTAGTGAGGTTGGATATTTATTGTGTACTACCAGTTATAGCCATCCACAATGAATGCCCTAAGCAGTTTTATTATAACTAGGAGGGAAAGAGGGGGCTGGTTTGAGGTCATTGCAAATTTTAGAGGCTTCTTCCCCAGAATCGTGCAATCTTTTGTAGTGCCGACTACAAGGAACCCTAAGATGATGATGGAAGAATAGAAATGATCCAATTGTTCTATTCACACTTAAGGAGGGAATATATATACACAGAAGAGGGTGATCCCAACACCCAGAGATGAGCCTAAGATGGTCTACCACCAGAATATACAATATAATACAATACATCTAACACCCCCCCCCACCCCTCAAACTCACGGGGGTTCATACACCGAGAGTTTGGACAATAGATAAGCATGTTGGGTCCGAGTCTGCGGCTTAGTCATCAAGTCTGCAAGCTGTTGCTCAGAAGGAACAAAAGAAGGAGCAAGAGTGCCCTGACAATACTGCTCACGAAGGAAGAAAGCATCCACTCCGATGTGCTTGGAGAGAGAATGCTTCACCGGATTCAAGGTGATCTGAATGGCACCGGTGTTATCACAGTGGAGTGGAGTGGGATCCGGAGAAGAGACACCAAGATCCTCAAGGAGACAAGGAGCTAGCGGAGCCAAATAATGTCCTCAGTAGTAGTATCCATGATACGCAGCTCAGCCTCAGTACTGGAACGAGAAACCCCGGTTTGTTTCTTGGACTTCCAGGCAATAAGTGAAGTGCCCAAGAACAGACAGAAACCAGTGACAGATCGGCGGTCAACAGGATCACTGGCCCAAGTCGCATCCGAGTAAGCACGAAGCTGCAGAGAACTGCTACTGGAGTAGAAGTGACCACATGAAGTCGTCGCCCGGAGATAACGCAAGAGCCACAGTAGGTGACCATAGTGCACAGAAGTAGACGCACTAACAAACTGACTCAACACATGAACATCATGGGCAATGTCCAGCCAAGTAATCGTAAGGTAGACGAGACTCCCAACAAGGTGACGATAGCGAGTAGGGTCAGGGAGAGAAACTCCATCATCTGGTCGTAGCTGAAGGTGAAGCTCCATAGGGGTGCCAATAGTGCGAGAGTCAGAAAGAGCAACCCGAGCTAAGAGATCTGATGTGTAACGCTGCTGAGAGACCTGAAAACCACGGTCTGTAGATGTGATCTCAAGGCCTAAGAAGTAGCTCAACTGTCCAAGGTCAGTCATCTGAAACTGCCGCTGAAGATGATCCTTGACGAAAGCAACATGAGAAGGATCATCACCAGTAATGATCATATCATCCACATAAAGTAGTAAAAGAGTCCGGCCACTAGAGGAGGAATGCACAAACAGAGCTGGATCATGTGGGCTCGGTTAAAAACCAACGGCTGCAATGGCGGAGCTGAAACGTGCAAACCATGCGCGGGGCGCCTGCTTGAGCCCGTAAAGAGCTCGCCTTAGACGACAGACAAGTCCTGGAGGAGAGGAGAGACCGGGAGGAGGGAGCATGTATACCTCCTCCTGAAGGTCGCCGTGAAGAAAGGCATTCTTCACGTCGAGCTGAAACAGAGACCAATGGCGAACAGCTGCAACTGCAATAAGAGTACGGGTCGTAGTCATGTGAGCGACTGGAGCAAAAGTCTCATCATAGTCCCGTCCCTGCTCCTGCTGAAAACCATGAGCCACGAGCCGAGCCTTGTACCTCTCTACAGAACCATCTGAGCGAGTCTTGACCTTGAAGACCCACTTGCAAGTAATAGGAACTGCACCAGGGGGAAGGGGAACAAACTCCCAAGTACGAGTGTGCTCAAGCGCCTCTAGCTCAGCAGACATAGCAGCCTGCCACTCAGGTATCTGGGCAGCCTCACGATAGGAAGTCGGCTCTGGAGTACCACAGACAGTAGCAGGAAGTGCAGGCAGGTCCAGAGGTAGTGTAGCAAGACTGAGTCGGTCGGGAGGACGTCTCTCACGAGGTGGGTTGCGACGCGCAGGAGGATCATCCACAGGGACCTTGCTGGAGGAGACATGCACTGAGGTGAGGGGTACTGGAGGCGAGGGAACAAGAGGGGGACGACGAGTGTAGTGATGTGGAAGGGGAACGATGAGCGTATCAGAGGAAAAGGTGGGTGACAGAGAGGAGGAGGTGGGAGGAGAGACCGGAGAGGCCGGTGGCACTGGGAGAGGAGGACAAACCGGTGGAGAGAATGGGATATGAGGTGGTGAGGTGGGAAGAGTGAGAAACTGTACATCAGAGGGAGTCACCGATGAGTGCGAGGTCGGGGGGACGGAGGACACAAAGAAATGGTGAGACTCATCAAAAGTGACATCACGTGAGATCCGAAGACGACGAGCAACATGATCATAACATCGATAGCCCTTGTGCTCAATACTGTATCCAAGAAAGACACATGGTACGGACTGAGCAGAGAGCTTGGTGCGCTCACGTGGAGAGAGCAGAACATAACACCTACAACCAAAGACACGGAGATGAGTGTAACGCGGAGGTCGAGAGTACAAGCACTCACCAGGACTCTGACCCTGAAGGAAAGTGGAGGGTTGCAGGTTAATAAGATAGACAGCAGTGGAAACAGCCTCAGCCCAAAAGTGAGAAGGCATATGAGAGGAGATAAGAAGGGTGCGTGCTGTCTCAATAATGTGATGATGCTTCCTTTCAGTGGTGTCATTTTGAGCATGGGCACCAGGGCAAGCAAGCTGAGGGAGAGTACCGTGGGTAGAGAGCAAATCTCGAAAAGCATGAGAGAGTTACTCCCCCCCCAGAATCGGAACGAAAAATACGAATGGAAGCAGAGAACTTGGTGTGCACCATAGCAGAAAAAGTAACATATATCTGGAAGAAATCAGAACGAGAATGCATAAAATAAACCCAACAGTAACGAGAATAATCATCAACAAAGATAACATAATATCGGTGACCACCCTTTGATACAAAAGGTGCGGGACCCCAGACATCAGAATGAACTAAATTAAAAGGATGCGAAGATCTTGACTCACTAGACGGATAAGGGAGTTGGAGCTGTTTACCAAGCTTACAACCCGTACATGAACGAGACCGATCAACAGAAACACGACCCAGAAAATCATGACTAATAAGCGACGCAAGGCGCGGGCCACTGGGAAGACCAAGGCGATGATGCCACTGAGAAAAGGACACCGAAGGAAGACAAAAGGTGGCAGCTGCTGGATATGACGAAGTGGAAGGAAGATGGAGGCGATCAAGGACGTACACCCCACTACGGCGACGACCAGCTCCAAGGAGTGTCCCGGCCAGACGATCCTGCACACAACAGACAAACTCATCAAAAACAACAAGGCAACCATGTGATGTAACGTCCCAAGGCCCTGGACTTACCATCGGGACAACGTCCACCGATAGCCAAGATTGCACTTTTTGTAACGGTCCAGACCCGTCAACACGGGACCCAGCTGGCACCGCCGGTGCCGGCGGTGCCAGCTGGGTCCCGTGTTGACGGGCCTGGACCGTTACATGGGATGTGAGTTGGCTGGCGAATATAAGGTTCATGGATAGCTTGGGTGTGTAGGCAACGTCAGGAATATGAAAACGGCTAGTATGAAGGAGACCACGACTAGTAATGGGGAGAATAGTACCATTGACTACCATGATACTAAGAGCAGGGGAAACGGGTTGACAGGACGAGAGGTGTGTGGCATCATGGGTCATATGAAAAGAGGCTACAGAGTCAATCAACCAGTCGGAGGAATAGATACCTGAAGGGGTTGAAGCTGCCGGCTGAGAGGTAGAGGCATCAAAAACATCCGGTCTGATACCTCATTGGGATTTATCCGGCTGAGAGGTAGAGATACCTCATTGGGATTTATCCTTGTTTTCCTTACATTTCCGTTGCTAGCCGCCCTCCCCAACATCTACAGCCACCTCCAACACAACTCCAGCGGCAGGCCTACCTGGATCCCTCCGCCAACTACTATTGTGGCTGTTTTCCCCCTAGCTGATCCCCTCTAGAGCCACTCCAAGACCCACAACCACTTTCTCTCTCCTCCTACCACCTCCAAACCCCTCGCCGCCCACTCTCCTTGCTTCCACCCTGCTGTCCAGCCCTCCCAGCACCCAAAAATTCCACCGCCAGCCCTCATCCGAGCTGTCCAGCGCCGGCTGACCCTCACTCAGCCTTCCTTAGATTTGGCCGACCTCCATCACCCCACACCCACCTCCAAAAGCCCCCCTACAACCACCGTCCAGCATTCCCCTCCCTGCCGGACAGCTATGACTGTCTTTACGATCATCGGATCTCCACTTCCTCATCATTGGCTTCCTTTTTCCTCGTGAGTATTGGTTGTTTGGTGATTTTGTGTTTCTTTATTGTATGGATTATAATATTCTCATGTGATTTTGGGTGTTAGTTTGTTAGCTCATTTGTGTTGTGATTGACTACTTCTTGCTGGGCTTATTCGCTTCTTTCACATTTGAAATCAAGGTCACTTGCGCGGAACAATGTCATAACTGCTTGCTTTTATAAACTAATTTGTTCTTTGTTTTGTGTTAACTGCGTGGTTTTAATTTCGTATTACTGTTGTCAGCCGGATATCATATCGTTTGTTGACCTCATACATCATCCTAGAGTTAGGTAGGTTTTATCTCCCCGACACCGCACCTAGGGTTGCATTATTAGATTCCACCTTCACAGCCTACCATGCTTAATCTGGGAAGAAGAAAACTAGGTCGAATGGAGGTACATGCTTTCCACTGGAGGAAGATAAGGATGCACTACTCCTTTCACAGATTAGAGCACTCGCCACACTAGGATGAATGACAAGTGATAAGAGAGGGAAGGAGGACTAGAGGAGAACCACTAAGAAAGCACCCAACGTGTCGTCTGCTCCAAAGACGCCAAGCATTTTTTTTTTGCATGAATTCTAGGAATCCTGATCCCAACCCCATCAGCCCCTCCTTTGTATTACTGAACCCACCCTCACAAAGTTTTAAATCCAAAGACTAAACTAAAATATTACAAAATAAACACTACGAGGGTTTTAATTTTATTTTAAAAAATTTAAACTTCATCAAAAAGGACCTTAGAGCCTTGAAAAATTGAGGTGAAGTAATTGGACCAACAATAATTGAAAAAATGCGCGCTAAGAGTGCTCAATACCACTCTCTTCGCACTCTAGAAAGAACTCCAAAGCTCTGTTGTCCTCTTAACCTCCATGATGTATGGTTACATCCATGCATCAATCACCTTTGCTTAAAAATGATTTGTCCTCAAACCCAGAGGATCTTTAGATCATGACATTTATTGTGTTTCAATGCACATAAGAACAAACTATCATAGTTAGCAAAATCAGCTTTTAACACATCATCGTGATTATTATCAAGTAACCAAGCACTTTGTTGGGTATCAAGCTCTATCTCCCCGCTTTAAAGCTTATTTATTCTCTATTGCTACCAATGTTGCTCCTAACAGTTTTGCAGAAGCTAATTCATCTTCCCAATGGAGAAAAATGCTATGTATATTGAAATGGAAGCCCTATATGACAACAAACTTTGGAGGTTGTTCCCTTGTCACCCATTCGTTGTCCCGTTGGATATTGTTGGATTTACTCTATTAAATATCTTCAAGATGACACTCTTGAACAATACAAAGCTCGGCTCATGGCCAAGGGATTTACTTAGATCGATGGTGTAGATTTTCATGAGACTTTTGTCCCCATAGCTTAATTGAACTTTGTAAGGGTCTTCTTTTGTTATGCCCTCGGACGACATGCGCTTTCGAGGATTCAAGTACGCCAGAAGCCCAAACGGAGCGCCGGGAAAAGACCGGGCTGAACCATCCGGTTCAGAACCATCCGGTTCAGCCCGCCATTAATTAAATAAGAGGAGGAGGGCTGAACCGCACCGGTTCAGCCCTCACATGGGGCCGGCCGGCCCCTAGGGGAAAAGGGGTCACTTAAATACCCTTTTCCCCCTCTTTTGGAGAGCATGCTTAATCAATTTCAGGTATTCCTTCTTTTTCTAAAAACCCTAGCCGTCTTCTTCCTCTACTTTTCGTTTTTCTAGCTTTTCCGTTGTAGTTTCGTATCATCTTTCTATTGCTGCCACAAAGCTTGGCTTCTATATAATATATTGTTTAAAAATATCTTCCTCATGGAGTTCTCCAATAAGAAATTTATATGACTGCTCCTAGTGTCTCTGTTCCATAAGGATCTGCATACAAACATAAGAAGGCTATATATGGACTCAAAAAGTCTCCTAGGGCATGGTTTAAAAAGTTAAGTGCCAAGCTTATCAGAATGGGATTCACCAGAAGCACTTATGATTGTTCTATGTTTATCCATTGGATCACGGATCATCTTACACTTCTAGTCATATATGTTGATATCATCATCATATGGAACGATGAAGATCACATTGTGGTTGTTAAAAGAGACATGGCTTTGACTTTTGAGATCAAGGATTTTGATTTATTATGATAATTTATTGGGATTGAGGTGGCCAAATCCAAATATGATCTGTTCATATCTCAAAGAAATATGTCCCAGACCTGCTTGCTAAACATGGGTATATAGGGGTCAAATATGTGGATGGTCATATTGATCCCGACTATAATATGCATCAGGATGACTCAACCCCCTTAGATAAGATGGTTCTATTTCTGAAGACTGTGGGCAAGCTAATTTATCTCACTTCACTAGGCCTGACATTTCATTTTCAGTCAACTTAGCCAATTAGTTTACGCATCATCCCAAGGTTCATCACTATGAAACTATCCTCCGTAATCTTAAATATCTCAATATGGCCCCGGGAAGGGGTGTTGTCTTTAAAGATCATGGTCATCTGGACATGTGGTTATTGTGATGCTGATTGAGTCAGTTCATAATGATAGTAGATGTACTAAAGGGCACTCCATCTTTATTGGAAGAAAGTTGGTGGCTTGGAAAAGTACTATTGTCACCGGGCCTTCGGCTGAAGCAGACTATAGAGCCATAGCCCTTACTACTTGTGAACTGATTTGACTTAAGGTTGCGTTTGACGCATTGATTTTGTCGTGGCACGGATCCGGGAACCGCGCGGTCGCGACTGCCGCTTGTTTGGCAGGGGCCTCGGATAGGTGGCTGTCTTCCGCGCATGCGGAAAATCCGTGAATTTGTTGTGGATTGTGACCGAAACCAAGGGGTTGCGTTCGCGGTCGGGCGGCGAAAGATTTGCCCCACGAAAAATCTGTCACGCCAAACAAGGCCTAAAACTCTTTTGGGGGAGATGCAGATGTTGATCCACTATGTTATACCTCTCTATTGCGATAATCAAGTTACTATCCATATTACATAAAATCTCATTTTTTTCATGAAAGTTTTGATTGTCATTTCATACAAGAAAAAATCTGAACATGATAATTTCTACCCCATTTGTGACTTATGGTAATCAATTGGCTAACATTTTTACTAAAGCTATTTCTGGGAGAACTCTTATAACATTCAACCTGTAAATACCATATAATATGAGTCCGTCCGGGCCCCCACAACATACCACTTTGACAGGCTAAACATTTTAAAATGATGACAAAATTACAACTTGTACAATATAGAGTTTAAAACATATAGCGAAAGCAAATAAGTAAACTCATACTCAAGTAAGAATGCCCACAGTAGCACCCAAGGGAAAGTAATACTCACTCGCCTTATGATTGTTAAAAATCATCATGTAAATGATCATACAATCCAAAAGAAATACATCACAAAGTACCACTTGGAGCTCGTAGGCCTATTACATGAAATGAAATAAAAACAGGAAAATAAACTATGTAGAGCTCGTAGGCCTATTACATGAAATGAAATAAAAACAGGAAAATAAACTATGTAACAAATCTTTTCTTTTGCTCAACTTAGAGCTTGACCCGATATACACCCCTACGCGCTACACTACCTACAACCAAATACAGATCATAGAAAACGAGGGTCAGCTATGAGCTGCCACAAACCGCGTAACGACCTCTCCCCCCGGTCATCCTAGCGGACTCCAGGGCGAGTAATCACACACTTGCAAGTACGCCTCACGTAAACAAACAATATGTATATCAAAGAAGAAAGTACAAAAACTACGCTACACATGCAAAAGCTCAGACATCAAACGCTTTCTAGATTGAGCAATAAAAGAAGGAAGCCTACTTATGCATTGTACATGATGGTTGAGTTCGCCCGAAGGTTCACCGCAATCTCTATCACATTGTCGCATGAATCTAGCATACCAAATAAAGAATCAATACGTGAATCAGGGGAACTCACGGTCACCCAATTCGAAACCCCAAAACATTAATCTGAGCACCCTACAACATAAGTAAGACACACCCATCTCTATAGCTCTCTTCACCTACTATGTAGACTCATGACGAAAGGATTTCCTCCACTGACTCACTTCACGCTGAATGCTCATCCTAGCAGAAGGTATAAGGTCGTCTTCATGCCAATCTCGTTCTAGCGATAGGTGTGGGGTCATCTCCATGGCGAATGCTCGTGCTAGCAGGAGGTGTAGAGTCGTCTCCTCGCCAAATACCCATATTACACAATGAAGCCTAGTCGGCCTCCCAAATATACAATCACAATTTAACCATCACATAAAACTACCCTCATGGACGACGAACGATAATTGCGTTCTAATTGGAAAGCATAATTTGCCATTCTAAGGGCCACTTGGGGTTTTCCTAGGAACCTCCAAAACTTCCCAAAATACCATAACCCAACATATATTTTGACGTTTATTGCGGAATGTTCTACGGCTACGCAAACTAGGATAGTATTAAATGCAAACGCCACAACATCATCACTGATCCGAGCCGACGACCACGAATATGCTTCACGCACCATGCCTAATCCAGAACGAACATCGGATTTCTAATGCAAAATCATGTCGAGGTTGCAATCCAACACCTCGGGGTTCTAACGAACAAAGGAGCTCATCCTCTACAGTAATTAGTGATAGGAGACTCTCCAAATGCAAGAAAAAATAAAGGTATGAGCATACAATCGATTCTAAGATCGGTGGAAGAGATTTTTATCCTTAAAGTCCTCCTCGGCGCCATGAAAATCTTGCAAGGTTGGGTGGAGGATGATCGAAAGGAGAAGTTCTTTGTGGATCCGGCCTCGGTTCTTCAAACAGAGCTCTAAATTCTTCTCTAATGGTGGAATCTCCAAATCCCTAGCCTTCTTCCCTTCTTCTCCCTTTCTCCCAATTCCAACAAAATGAAAAGGAATGACCCTCTTTCGGTCCTAACCCGACCTAAGAGGCCGTAGGAATTAATCACAACCCTTAGATCCAAAATCCCCTCGATCTACGACTCAACAAACTTAATTCACTACCCCCGTACACGCTCGTGTTACACAACGTGTATGGAGGGCGTGTTCAACCTTCCCGCCATCGTGTAAGATTCGGTGTGCGTCGAATATTCAAAAGTCGGCGTATGCCGAATTCTGCTTTACACTACGTGTACTAGGAGGGTACACAACTTGTACTAGATAAAAACCAGAATCAGTTGTGCGTCGACTGGAACTCGACATGCGTCAACTTCTTCCTTTACACAACATGTACTAGGAGGGTAAACGTCGTGTACCTAATCGTGTAAAATGGAAACCAACGCTGAGCATTGAGTAGAAGTTGGCGTGCGTAGGATAGGGAATTACACGGCCCAGTTACACGACGTGTAATCAGAGCAAACATCAAATTTTGGACCCCAGGCCGTCTCCCAACATGCTACACACAACCCTCAACTTATTTAGAGCTTCAAATACCCACTTTTATCACATCAAGGAAAAAATGGAGCATTACAACTATATACCTGAACTCTATGCGATTGGGAATGATTGTTGCCTATAGAGTGAGCTTGCTTGGTGTTGGGCCCTGAACTGTATGTGATCGGGGATGACCTTACTGGTTTGATGGCTGAGCACAACGAAGGTGGTCGGTGATCGTCAGAGATCTCACCTCACACCCGAGAGCTCGTTGGTTGAGCCCCCCTCCAGAAATTGCTCTAGGGCTCCCATTTTCAGGGTTGGAAGAAAGAGAGCCCAGTGAAGGCGAAGAGAAAAAACATCAGTCTTTCATTGTTCTCAAATAACGCTATATATAAACGAGTGCATTGAGTCACATCAGTCGATTGTGGAGGCTTCCACTAACAGAGTCTCGTGCATGAGACTATCCATCTCTTGAGGTTGGCCAAGGCAACCCATACAATGTCAGGGTTGAGATTGATGCATGGCCCACGATAGATATGGGTGGATCGAGGAAAGATTGAACGTAAGTAGGATAGTAGGGTGGAAGGACAGATACGCCTACGTAAATGGAAGATTTTCCTCTGTAAGTGGTGAGGGATAAGCATTTGGTCTTGGAATTGAGTGAGTTGCAGAAAGAGCAGAGGTTGTTGATTAAGACAGGTTCCACTAAGTCGCTAGCTTCTCTAAGACGAAGTTGAGGATTCTTGTTAGGGTATGGAGCATCTTGGTGCGGTGGGGGGCATCTCGGTATGGTAGGGAGCATCACGGTGGGCGTCGTGTGGTGTCATGGAAAGAAGAGCAAAGGGGATAGATAAACGGTCACGTAACACTCGTCGAGAAAGGAAGAGAGATCAATGACTATGCGGGCGAGATGCGCGTCTTGGTCAACTTGTCATTTCGGAGGAGGCCCGAGAAGCTTTTCGTACATGAAGTTATGTACCATGTCAGGAAAATGGTGCTTTGCATCTCATTTCTTCTCAAACTTTTGACAAGCGCTCGAAATTTGGGAGCTGGCCTCCTTTTCGGAACAAACCCATTACCAAAGCCACCTATCAGGTCAGAAAGGTACAACCCAACTAGGAAGTATAATCTCGATAAATGATCTAGCACTAACGAAAAGGGAGAGGGCCGTTGTCGTAGTGGTTTAAGATCTGTGGCAGTGTTCTGATGGCGACCTGTAAGAGTGTGATGTGACAAGGGATCTGTGTAATTAATACCAAATACACTCATTACCAACAGTTATCCCTGGTTTTCGAGGATATTTGAAATAAACAATCTCGAAAAAGAAGAGGGAGTTGAAGCGTCGGCGGGGGCTATAAATAGGTGTGGGGGTCTTCGTGCCAAGTTATCTTTTGGTCATTTGTGTGAAGCATTTTTTTTGTGCAAGTGCTAAAATGTCAAGCTCCGATACAGAGGGTGGGAAAAAGGGGAAGGTGAGGAGGGTTCTGAGTTCACTACTAAACGTGCAACGATACATTTGGTCAGAAGTGCCCTTGGATGCCTTAGTGAGTGACCAGGTGGTTGGGTGAAGCAAAGAGCAAGTAGAAAGAGTCGAGGACACGTCGTCGAAGCAGGTAATAGGGATGGCATTGGAGTCATCCGTTGTTCAACTTCATGCCCAAGAAGGTGTTGCGTTGGACCTTGGCATAGGTCAGGGGTTTGAGGTCTGGAACTGTTAGGAGTTCGTTGACCTGGCGGGAGACGAAGAAGAGGAAACTGTGTCTCTAAGATGGACTCAAGAGGGTGACACTTCTCGCAACGGGCAAGTGATTATATCTGACAGCTAGTAGCATCGGTTAACACGACAATGGCTAACGTATTTTATTTCTGGTGCAGGGCAAAAGGAGGGGTCGTCTTCAAGGGCGAAGAAAATGCGGTCTTGGGAGAATGTGGAAGATCTTTATCCCCCCCCCGGATGAGGAACCGGGCCGGGATTTGACGATGTGGCAGATGGAGGAGGTGAGAGAGACCTCCTAGCAAGGGGTGCCCAAGGATAAGAAAACGAAGGGGGAGGTGGTGCATGATACCTCCGCTCAAAGAGCACCTAGCGAGAGTGAGAAGGACAAGGAGGTCGTGGACGCCTTCTCCTAAGCTGAGCAAAGAGGTCGGGGGGGGGGGGTGCGCCGGGTTCTACTCTGGTACGAGGGGGGAAAGGGGGGAGGGGGGGGGGGAAGAGAAAGAAAAAAAGGGAGAGGAGAAAAAAGAGGGGGAGGAGAAGGAAAAGAGGGAAAGGAAGAAAAAAATGGAGGGAGGGAGAACGCGGCCACAATTTGGATCTCCGCGAAGAGGCATTTGGATATCCGCGGAGATCCAAATGGCTCTCCGCAGAGATCCAAATGGCTCTCCACGGAGATCCAAGTGGTTTTCCGCGGAGAACCTTTTAAGTCTCAGCGGAGAACCTTTTGGATCTCCGCGGAGAACCTTTGGCTCTCCGCGGAGCACCATCTGGATCTCCGCGGAGAACCTTCTGGATTTTTGCGGAGAAGATTTTTAATCTGTCTCTCTGTGGAGATCCAAATGGATTTCCGCGGAGAACCATTTGTTCTTCACGGAAAACCTTTAGGATCTTCGCGGCGAACCTTAAGGATCTCTGCGGAGAACCACTGGATCTCCGCAGAGAACCTTCTAGATCTCCGCGGAGAGCCTTCTGGATCTCCGCGGAGTTCATTTAAACCTATAATTATGCACCTTTCGACCCATTTGAAAACGTTATTCATCCATGGAACAATTGTTATTATAGACAAACATTTCAAATGTACAAGAATATTGTTTCTTAATTTACATAAATCATCCACAAAATATTTAAAGATTTCTGCACAGATCTGGGCTCAAAACATAGGCATTTTTGTCTGTCAGTCTGCGCAACTCGCCCAGCTTATCACCCCTGCCTTCGCTACGTGCTTCATATACTTCATAATGAAGACACCGCAGTCCACGGAGTTCTCCTGCTGTGGTATACCAGCAGTCAAGTCGAGACTGCACTTGGAAAATCCTGCGTGGACTTTTTTTCACAATCGCCTTCTGGAGCGCAGCAATCTGCATTGACACAAATATGTTCGTACATTAGTAACTACGTAATGTACACTACTATATTGCTGTATTGCATGACAACGAACTGTACTTACAGCTATTTTAGCGGTATTTTTCCGCTTGGGGTTACGTAGAGAGTCGTGTATGAGCCACTTCTTCTCTTTAACAAGATCCACCAATAAAAACCAGTGTTAACTATAACGTACTGGCATTAGAATCGTTGGGATATTGGCGAGATTCTCCTTGGTAACGTCCTCGAGGAATGCAGCTACAACCGTAGATTCCGCGTCCTTGGACCGTGGGTAGTGCAACTACATAAATTGTAACATTTTTTAGCAATGCAGACAGAATTAACAATGCACGAAGCACAGATAGAGATCATACCAAAAGGTTAGGGTTGATATACATAAACGGATGATACGCTTCTTCATCCTGCTCTCTACGCAAAGTCAAGATCTTTGCGTAGGCATTAACGTGACAGTCTTCAACGTATTTGTCCGTCAGGAGAGCATCCATGACATCTCGAAATCCGATTATATTCCATTTATTGAATGTTTGGTCGTTCCTGAAACATTAGAAAATCATCGTCAATATTAATGTGCATAGATCAAAATTTTGAAAATATAAAAGTGTATAATGTCAAAAGGGCACCTCGATGGAATAACGCCCATACGTCGATGGATGATATCTCTTTCTTCTTCTGTTATTAGTGGTCTCCCCGGATAGTCAACGAGGTACACATCAACTACAACCGCCTTTGTAGTTGTAAGTTTTCGTTGTTTTAATGGGGAGTCTGGAATATGAGTAATGACAGTATCGTGAGAGGTAGTGGGCGTGGGAGAGGTGTGGTGGGTGGGAGATCTAGAACTACTAGAGCTAGATGACGACGAGGATCGATGAAGGAGTGTGTCTATATCGACACTCATTGCATCAAGGCTGTCACCTACACTGTGACTAAAAGTAACTAAATCACTATGTACTCTATCTACTTTATTGTCTAATCTATCTAGCCTATTATTAAAGGTTCCTACAAAACTATTTATCGTGCTATCTAATAACGTAAATTGATCTAAAATCCTATGTTGTAAATCTATCCAAAACTACAGGAGGGAGAGATGGTGTGCTAGGTGGTGGGGGAGGTGATGATGTGCTAGGTGGTGGGGGAGGTGATGATGATGAGGGAGGTGGCGACGATTGGGGAGGTGGTGATGCAAACTTCACTTTTTCCTGCCCTAGAAGCCGGGCTTATTGATTTTCTCTTAGATGGGGGAGGTGACGGTGTCTTCTGTGCTGTCAGCTCTGAAAATAACAGCTTCTCCTTCGGTGTTATGTCTTCGAGTACTTCCAACACCTATAAAGAAGAAATACAACCATTGTATTGGATAGTTCAACATTAATAGTTAATCGAATAAAGTAAATTATTTACCTGCTCATCCAAGATAGATGGAATAGTGACCCCCAACTCTTTCAATGTAAATGAGACCTTTTCCGACCATCTTAATAGTCGAGGCCTCAATGTCGGATAGTGCGGAGCGATGCTGGCGGTGTGCTCGAGGAACCAAATCTATATGAATCATTGCAATAGTTTAGAACATATGAAACAAAATTCATTTTAAGAATTACAAATATAGATACTTACAACGAGAACATGGGTGCATCCATAGATGTATCTCAATGAGGACTCTGGCCTCTGTTGCAGTTGGTCTTCTTCTGAAACTGGTGACAGCTTCTCCACCATCACCCTGAACGACCTCATTAGGAAGGTATGGATGGCTTCTGGCCAATTGAACTTCTAGAAGTTCTCCAAGCTGGAGACCTCCTCAAAGAACCTTGGCATCCTCTCCGCGCTCGAGGGGAAGAAAAAATTGCACAGAATGTGCAAAACCAATAAGTTGGTCGTCACAGGGGACGACCCCTTCTCCATCGCCTGAAGCTCCGTCTTCAATTCGGTCTTAGTGAGCGCTCCAAAAGGCTTGGAAGTCAGGATGACTTCCTCCCCATGGTTGGGCAAATCCAGTATCAACGCCACGTCATTGGGGGAGAAGGTAAGCTCCATCGATCCAATGACGAAGACGTCCTTCTCGATGTCGTACCAGTTGAGCAGACCGTATAGGAGGGGAGTGTTCTGCGTCACCTTCGGTGCATGGAAAATATGCCAGATGTTGGCATCCATCAGCAGCTTCTTCTGACTCTCCTCCATTCGTTCAAGAATGGCTGACGTTTGACCCACAAGCCGACAAATAGCACCTCGAGCTCAGAAAATGAATTTTCTTCTGCCCCATAGATCTGTCAAAATTATAAACGATTGTTACAATAAATCATAGATATGCATGTGTAAGAAGATATGAAAATCCACTATAAAGGTCTCCGCGGAGAGCCCAAAGGATCTCCGCGGAGAGCCAAAAGGATCTCCGAGAGCCATTTGGTTCTCCGCAGAGATCCAAGAGGTTCTCCGCCAGTGGCGGACGCAGGATGCATTTTCTGTGTGGGCGGAGTGCTAATTCATTTGAAATTTTTAATTATCAAATATAAAACAAATATGTTCAAATTTTTTATATTATTTTCATAATTTAAATTTTTTTATACAATTTATGTAAATATATAGAATGTATATTTATATTTTTCAAAAGAATAATAGAATGTCGAAATATAAAAAAAATCTACAAACTTAATGAATTTTTTTACAATATATTTCTTTAATTATATAAAATATATCTACATTTTTAATGATTTTTTGTTGTCTAAATATTGCATTTTGGCAAATATCAAAATTTTGGTATTATGAGGATTTGAACTCAAGACCTTTCACAAAATTTTAATAATCTTAACATGAAGTTAAAAACCACTATGCCAAGACAAACTTATTGTTTATTTTTGAATAGATATTATATATAATATGTATATGTCTATAAAAACAAATTTTTTTAATGTAATATTCTTAGTTTTTTTAAAAAATTGAGTGTGGGCGGCCGCCCACGCTCGGCCCCATGTAGGTCCGCCCCTGTTCTCCCCGGAGATGAAAATGTGCTACTGGCGTAGTTGAGGTCGCTATTCTCGGATATATATAAACAATAAAAAACATGCCTGTCCGGGGTTCACACAGACTGTTGCAAGCTCCTTTTCTTGTTATTATCCTTCACCTTTTGCTTGAGCTGCACATCAGATCGAAACTGGTTCATCCCCAACACCCGTGCGACTCGCGCCCAGTACAAGAAACGCTTGGTCAGGCTCTTCCAAGACGTTTGATCACCAGTCGTCGATTTCACATGGGAGCGCTCTGCTGGACTAGTTAGCAAGTAATTGAGCAGCTCCTTCTCCGATTGGAAAAACGGCTCCCCTGTAGATGGGGTGGGGACGATGACCTCCATTATCTGATTCAAAGTTGGCAATTGTTGATTGACCATGAATGGAGGACGGGAACCAATCTCGCTGACAGCAGACGAGCTGCCCGCAGTAGGTTCCTCCGTCGTCGTGATGACTGTAGAAGATGCTGGTTGAGTTGAATTCTGGGTGGTCTGAGTTTCGGCTGGCAATGGTTGAGTAACAAGTGGCGATGGTGGAATGTTGAGGGAGTCTTGATCACCGAGCTCCTTCTGCGCTTCGGTATACGACTGCAAACTGTACTGACGACCTGGTGTTGTCGATGAGGTTGATGCCCCTTTCTTTTTGAGACGTCCAAGATACTCCCAACGATTTTGAATCTTCTTGTGGGTCATCTGAACTAGATCCTCACGACGTGCATCAATGCGTGCGTAAGCTGGGGCGACCACTTTGGTCCAGTGAATGTTGCCGGCATGCCCAACATCAATCTCTTTTTGAACAAGTCGATCAATGATATAGTCCGTTGATCCTTCAATTAATTGTTCGGGCGCGGATTGCAGATCTGTTGCACGGGGTTGACTTGAACTGTGATCGACGCCGGTTGTCAAGGTGACGGTTCGAGTTATTGTTGTTATGACAGTCTCTTCCAACTACATGAAACTATCCTCACGGCGCGCCTGCATTGGAGCAATCAATGACGCAACCTGATTCAGGGCAGTGATGATGCTGCGTTTGGGCGCTGCTCGTTGAATGGGCAATCTGAATCGAGCCTGGGCAACCATATCCTCCAAGTGTTGTTTAAGAACCTGTTCTGATTTCGGCCGAATGAACCGTTTGAAAGCGAAATTGGTGCTATGCAAAGCCGAGACAAAAACAAACCATATTCGATGCAATTGTGGAACATGCAAGGATTCAATGGGAAAATCTTGCAGATCCAGTAGTTCATCGGGCTGAAGAAATTTGAGAGCAACCGTTCGGAGTAAGCGCCGTTCGAAGGGGTTGATCATTGGTGAAGTGCTCATCACAGCTTCCCAGAGATTAAACCCTTGTAATGCCGATTGACGTCCATTGCCCAATGCGTTGAGGCTGCGAGATTTCTTATGGTGATTTGATGAAGAGCTTTGCACATGCGATGTTGGTCCGGGTTTTCGGCGCTTGCGACTGGACTGAATGGAATGGGGCGTGTTGCTTATATCGACGTCTTCGGTATGGTTCAGATCAATATGGTGTCGCGGTGCAGCTTCATCTTCTCCAACTATGTGATGATCATCGTGAGCCCTCTCCACAATAATTGCGGCAACATCAAGTGCATCCTTCACAATCGCATCGAACGTGTGGCTCGACCAAATTGCATTATCTGCTATTGATTCGACGATCATTCTAACGGATTCCAGTTGCCCGGCAGGAATTTCTGGCAGTTGAGGAAGGGATTGTCCAAACGCTGCCGTCAATCCAAACTCGCCGTCACAATCATCAATCGAGAGAGGCAAATATGAAACATTGTCGACAGAGACGTAGGTGAGGGAGTAATGTCATCGGTCGAAATCAGTGCGAGGTACTGAGTGAGAATGATATGCATACCCGAGATTGACAAATACGCCCAGCGAGGATCAAATTGGAGTTCACCGTGAAAGTTGATTTGAGCGACCACGACATGAAGCAACAAGATCCCTCCATCCAGGGACATAGTTTCCGGGCAAATGGCTCGTCCTTGACACCATAAGTTTTCGTTCTTCCCCGATCCACGCGTAGAGTCGAACGAAAGAAGCGATCCACGACGGTGTTCGACGCGTCTGCTGGCGGCGTTAAGCAATTTCTGATGTGTTTTTTCTGCGTCTCGTGGCAAGCTAGAAGTTTGGTCGTCACAATGAGCTTCGAAGGTGGCACATCATTCTCGATTTCCCACTTTTTAATTCGATCCAACAATGCATCCAATTCAGCCTCAATGATGGAGCCTTCCCGCATTGAAGCATGTCTATTGCCAACAATGATTTCGGACACGACATCCATAAATTGTTCCTGCCGAGCACGATCTGTGTCGTTCGAATTGTCCCTGTACCTCTTGATCAGGTGATGATTTTCTAGGAGAACAAAGATTTTGTCGAAGTCTTATAGCCATTCCCGATCATCGCAGCACTTGTCAAGGTACATGATGAGCATCGAAGTATCAATACCGTAAGCGTTGTACTCGTTCTGCAAACTCCGACCAACAAATCGCCGCTCCGCATTGCCCGTCGTCGTTGTAAATTGATGGGAGAGAATTTGTTGGCGCTCGTTCATGACGAAGTGCAATCCATCAACGGGGGAAAATTTCCTGCCATTGAACTCATCCGTCAATTTCATGCGTCCCAGCACGTTGTGATGATGGTCAGTCGAGAGATGAGCCCAGATTATGGCGTCTTCCATTCGGTTGAAGAACGAAAGTTGGCGAGCAATGCAGTCGTTGACTAGGCGTGTCAGCGTTGATTCCACTGGACCGAGAGTGCCATTGTACCCATTGCAATGCTGAAAAAACGATGGAAAATCAGGGAACACTGCCGGATCCTACTGCGTTGACGTTTGCCCGAGTGCTGCATCCCATAAGCGCATATCCAAATACCACGACACGTGACCACGATATAGTGCGGCTTGACGCATGTATCGAGTCGTTCGGCCACAACGAATCACCTTGGCGGCATCAGCAATGCCGGAACGGGACGTGTACAAGTCGTAAGCCATTTGAACAAGACCGACGTCGTGCACGCTCTGTTCGAACAATTGCACAGGATAGTTAAGGACAATGGGTGCCGGGATCAACTTCTCGGTTTTGGCCTCGTCCATGACATGGAACGTGGCACCACAGCCGCCGGAGGTGTTCGACTTCTTGCACATGTATCGAGCACTGGTAGAAAATGCAGTGGTGTCGATGCAATCGACAACTCACGGGGCACTGAATTGCTCGTGGGAAAGAAAGCCGACTTTGTTGCAAGATGGGCATGCACCCGCTGTCACATTGACGTCGTACTGCCGTTCCGGATCGATCACGAACAACGGTTTCAACAGATACGCATTCAGGTCAGGACGCTTGTTCCACAGTGGCACGAGCGGATCGATTCAGATAGGAGGGCGCATGTCATCCTCCATCATTTTCAGCTGGATCTTGATCCAATCCTCCTGAATTTTGTTCAACGTGCCAGATTGCTTGCCACAAATGCACGGCTCACTAGTGGGGCGGTCGAATGCTGACGAATAGAATGGAGGCGTTTGCGTCGGAATCGATTCGGGTGGAATTTCAGGACAACGATGAATGAGGGTCTCTACTGATCGTTGTGCTTTCGCAATGTCCCACAACAGAAGGTCAATACCATTCATTGTAATCAATGATGAACAGACAGACAATCTGGTGATTATAACCAAAATTAAGATTAGTAGAAAGGAGGAGAGTATACACAATGGATCCGGATCCCCTGGAGTTCATGCTGGAACTCCATGGTGGAGTTCCCCCATTAATAGCCAGATTGCTTGCCACAAATGCATGGCTGAGAACAGTTCTCCCAACGGTTATGAGATAGTTTTTTGAATGGTTTTTAAATTTCATATTTTTGACACCATTCATCACTGTTAGCTTTGTTTTTAAGCCTCGTAACTATCTCAGATATGTTTTATATTATGAATAGATATGTCCAGTAGAGGTGAATGAGAGCATCATTCATGATTACCAAGCATGGTGTCATTTTCGAGAGTTCTTTATAACTGATTTCCAAGGTTTGACAATGAAGAGTGACCACTTGAAAAGGAATGAAGATGTAGTTCTTTCTACTGTTTAGGGCAGTGAGGATGTTTTCAGGAGACAATCCCAAGCAACCCATAAACAATTATCATGATTGTTGGAAATGGTTCAAAGATGACAGTTTCTTCTCAGTCTTTCTCCTTTTTACTCCACTACCTTGGAAGTCCTCTGAGCCTCTATTTTTTTTATATTGAATATATTATTCATGTTATCATTCAACAGAAATTACACCATGCTTGGTAATCAGTTCTGATACTCTTGACTCCTGAGAAATGTCACCATGCTTGGTAATCACACTACTTGACTAACGGGGGAACCATTGGGTTAGGGTTCTCCGCGGAGATCCAGTGGTTGCGGAGATCCAAAGGATCTCCGCGGAGAACCGTTGGATCTCCGCGGAGAACCTTTGGATCTCCGAGGAGATCTTTTGGGTTCTCCGCGGAGACCTGGCTCCGCTCCTCGAAAATCCAATGGTCTCCGCGGAGAACCCAAGAGATCTCCGTGGAGATCCAAATGGTCTCCGCGGAGAACCCAAGAGGTCTCCGTGGAGATCCAAAGGTTCTCCGCGGAGATCCAACGGTTCTCCGCAGAGAAGGGTTTAGGGTTCTCCGCGGAGATCCAAGGGTTCTCCGCAAAGAAGATATACACTCTCCTTCCTTGGACAACACTACGCCGTAAATGGAGACATTGATACAAGATAATGGCGGAGAAGATGAATACCAAGCGGAGATGAATCTCGAGTCCCGGGTAGGCATGTAACGGTTTGGTTTGGTTTTGTTTCTAAGCAAAACCGCAAACCGAACCACCCCTATGTGGTTCCAAAATTTTGGAACCGAACCGAACCGCTCAAATATTATAATCGAACCGAAATGGTTCGGTTCGTTCGGTTTGGTTTTGGTAGTTTAAATAATATGTAATTTAAGAATGTTGTAAAATCACAACTATATTCACAAACAAAAGTTTATACTTAAAAATAAAAATAAATGAAAAACTTGCAAATTACTCTATATAAAACACAACATGTCAATTTAAATGATATGCAGTTCTATGGGAAAGAAAAATGAGGGATCAGAAGATGTTAGCTATGCCTGTTAGCTAATCCATAATAAAGCATGAACAAGAGATCATCAGGAAAGCGTTCAATTATAGATGTGCATGAACTAGAGATCTCAAGGAAAGCATAGATGTGCATGAACAATAAAATGTTCACAATAAAAAAAGATCTCCAGGAAAGCATGAACAAGAGATCATCAGGAAACCATGAACAAGAGATCTGTCTGCATGATGAGAGAAATGTGGAGGAGAAATGGAGGTTGCCTGCATGATGAGAGAAATGAGGAGGGGAGAGGAGGAAAATGAGGAGAGGAGGAAAATGAGGAGAGGAGAGGAAGAGGGCTCACCTGCAGGATGCCCGAGCGCCGAGCGGGATGGGGAGCGGCTGACGGACCGAGCGGCGAGCGGGATGGTAAACCCTAGTTGAGCGTCTGAGCGAAAGCGAACGAGCGATGCTTATTTGATATTTGTTGTCCTCTAAAAGTCGTGAATTGAAATATGAATATAAATATATAATCAATTAATCATATAATAAAAATTTAAAAACACTAAAACAGTGACCAAAAATATGATATACTATGGACATAATTAAATCAAAATATGGATATAGTTAATTACAAAACTATAAATGTAATTACATATTACTACACTACTGTTCGGTTCGGTTCGGTTTGCCATGCAAAACCATGAACCGTATGGTTTTTCTAAAATCAAAACCGTGACCGAACCGTGACATACTGAAACCGAACCAAATCGTGCGGTTTGGTTTGGTTTGGTTCGGTTTGGTGGTTCGGTTGGTTTTTGCTTACAGGCCTAGTCCCAGGATCTCTTGTGCCGTGAGAATCCGGATGGGAGAACACGCGCCGAAGAGTAGTTGGAATCTAGCCGGAGTCGATGGGGGAGGCGGCGCCGGAAGGAACCCTAGTGATGTGCTGCGAGAGAGAGAGCGAGTGAGTGCGAAAGAGAGTGAGTGCGGGAGAGAAACTGAACGGGCGCGGGATTGATGGGAGAGGGATTTCTTTGTTTATATTTTTAATGTTTATTATGAATATTTTATTAATGTTCA
This sequence comes from Dactylorhiza incarnata, assembly GCA_033032865.1. Lineage (NCBI taxonomy): Eukaryota > Viridiplantae > Streptophyta > Magnoliopsida > Asparagales > Orchidaceae > Dactylorhiza > Dactylorhiza incarnata. The sequence continues at coordinate 7,034,806 of JAWHQI010000072.1, forward strand.
ATCGGATTCAGTCTACCAGAGTGAGGCCTGACCGGGGGGGGGGATCACTTGAGCTCTCGTGGAGGGCACCGATCTGATGGGGGCTCGGGAGGTGTTGAAGGAGCTACCAAATGCTGCAGCGACTGAAAAAACCGGGAAGCCGTTCATCGGGACGTCGGGCAGATCCAATGAGAAGATGAATGTTGGGGTTTTCAGCATGAGAGAACTACGACAAGAAGATGGCGGAGCTGCAACAGTCTCTCGAGATGCAACGGTAGCTCGCGGAGAAGCTTGCGAGCCAGGAGAGAGTTCTGGAGAAGCAGGCGAGGGAGATAGCACGGCTCCAGGAGATGGATGTGCGACAGGGGGCTCGTCTTGATAGGGCATTACAGGAGGCAACAAGAAACAAAAACTTATGGAAGGAGTTTGTCCCCCTGTTGGCTACTCTTGAAGGGGAGAAGGTCAAGCTGGCCGCGGTACGATGGAGGGCGCAAGAGCTTATGCAGTCGGTGTTGGGCCTTCATCAAGCAGAGCGGTAGAGCAGACACAGCAGCCAGAAGAAGAAGTCTGTCTTGCGGAAATCAACGAGTTGAGTGTCAATGCGCTGAAGACGGGGAGTCAACTTTTGCAAGTTGTGAAGGACACGAGAGCCGGCCTTGTTAATGGATTGAACGAGGTTGACATTGTATATAATGTGTATGCAATGGTTAATGATATGTCTATGAATGTTGAGGCTATTAAAGCCTTTACAGAAAGGCACAAGCTTAGGTAATCCTCTATATATTCTTTTTTGTATTAAACATTGTTTTACTGGGTATTCACGATTTTTGTTTGTTGTGCTTAGTGTGATTTACTTTTTTTTTTACTTGCGCTTATTCGTGTGGCAAAGAACATTCGAGAATGTTTCTCGTTATCTTTTGTGATGGTTGTAAGATGTCTCGTTTTGCGAGCCAAGAAAGTGTTGTGCATGAGTTTTTCTAAGCGTCAGAACCCATCTTGTCCAGAAGATCGTGGTGATGATATTGATACGTGGTTTTCGAGGCGGCGTTATCGGTTCGAGGCGTGAGCTGCTATATATATGAAGAGTCTTTGCATGATTTATACGCTCGTCTTTGTGTTTTTTCCATTTCTGTTCGAATAACAATTATGTCGAAAGTTTCTGAGTGCACGATCTTGTTGGTTTCTTCTTGTGCGTCCGTTCAATCTGTTGTGGCGGAAGTTAACCTGCAGGAGCTGCGGGAGAAGTATGAGATTCCGGAGAGCTTCCAATTGGATTTAGTGGGAAAAAATAGAAGTGTTACGGCTGTACGAAGAATGGTTTGATCTTCTTCCTTGATCAGTTTCACATGGGATTAAAACTACCATTGTGGGAGGAATTTGTGGAGATTTTAGAGGCCATTGGGTTAGTACCGGCGCAGATTCATCCTAACAGTTTCGGTTTGATTTGTCCCTTTATCACATACCTCTGCTTACACCAACCTAGATGGGATTTCAAGATGTTCCATTATTTTTTTACCATCTGTGGTAGTAAGGATTGGAGGAGGGTGCAGTTCTCTTGAAGGCCATCGAAGTTGAGGCGTAGGATTTAGAGGCCCAAACAACTTGAAGAAGTAAAAGAGGCTGGTCTTGAAGGCATGAAATTGATGTTGGAGGTGTTGCATGTACGGGAATTTTGTACCCAAGTAATCCTGTTTGAGATAGTTTGTCCTGATATTGTTTCTGCAAAAGAAAAGTCTCCCCGAAGGATGTCAATATGTGTTTGTTATAATGTAATATCATGTAATGTCAACACATATTGTTTGGTGATGATGAGAGTATGTAGTTTTTGTTACCATATGCTTCCACCTTTGTTGTGACTCTGGCCGGAGGCTGATTCCGTGCTCACGAGAGTGTACCGATGAGTGGGTGCGAGGTGCTAAGTCACACCCTTGCTTGTGGCTGACGCATGGCTTACGAGAGTGAGGTGATAGAGTATCGTGAAGACTCTTGCTATAGACGGGATCGGAGTTTACGAGAGTTCTAGAAGAAATGACACGAGATGACTAAGCCATACCCTTGCATGCGGCTGGCACAGGGCTTACGAGAGTGAGGATACAAAGTATCCGCGAAGACTCTGGTCAGAGGTTGGCTCTGGGCTTACAAGAGTTCTGGAAGAAATTAGAAATGACGCGAGATGACTCAGTCAAACCCTTGCATGCGGTTGGCATAGGGCTTACAAGAGTGAGGTGACAGAGTATCTGCGAAGACTTTGGCGGGAGGTTGGATCCAGGCTTACGAGAGTTTTGGAAGAAATGACGCGAGATTACTAAGTCACATCTTACTTGCGGCTGACACAGAGCTTGCGATAGTGAGGTGACAGAGTATCTGTGAAGACTCTGGCCGAAGGCTGGCTCCGGGCTTACGAGAGTTCTGAAAGAAATGACGCAAGATGACTAAGTCACACCCTTGTCTCCGGCTGACACATGGCTTACGAGAGTGAGGTGACAGAGTATCTACGAAGACTCTGTTCGGAGGCTGACGCCGGCCTTACGAGAGTTCTGGAAGAAATGGCGCTAGATGACTAAGTTACGCCCTTGCCTGCAGCTGACACAGGGCTTACGAGAGTGAGATGACAGAGTATCTGTGAAGTCGTCACCAAAGAAAAACGAAGCGGTGTTACATGTAGAGAACAACTTGCTCTTTGTTTGCGTTATGTTGATAGAAATGGAAGACCAATAGGGCGGTTTCTTGGTATTGTGCATGTTCTTGAGACTACTGCAGTGTCACTTAAAGCTGCGATTGAATCATTACTAATAGAGCATTTATTGAATTTGTGTAAAATTCGTGGGCAAGGATATGATGGTGTTAGTAACATGAATGAAGAAGTAAATGGTCTTAAAAGTTTAATTTTGAAGGTAAATCCAAGTGCTTACTACATTCATTGTTTTGCTCATTAACTTCAGTTAACACAAGTTGCAGTAGCTAAGATAAATGATGATTGTCAGTGGTTTTTTGAAGCAATTTCAACTTTGCTAAATGTGATTGGAGTTTCATGTAAACGAAATGAAATGCTTAGAGAAAGTCAAGTACAAAAGGTTGTCAAGACACTAGAAGATGGTGAACTGAACATTGGATCAGGTTTAAATCAGGAGCTTCGTTTGAGTCGATTTGGAGATACTCGTTGGGGGTTACATCACAAAACATTAGTCCATATTATTTCATTATATCCCGATATGGTTGATACACTCTTGAAGATTGGGAAGAGTAAAGCAAATGATCGGGTAAAAGCACAAGGTGTGTTGTTTGCATTGGAATCATTTGATTTTATTTTAATGGTTCATGTGATGACCAATATGTTTGGGTACAGACACGAGTTAAATCTCGCTTTGCAAAGAAAAGATCAAGATATAGTTAATGTCATGTCTTTTGTTAGCTTTGCAAAGTATGAAGTTGCTTCATTGTATGGCTTGCTTGAATCCCGCTAACTCATTTGGTTGTTTTGACAAGCAAAAAGTGCTGCGACTTGCAGAGTTTTATCCGAATGACTTTACAAGTTTGGAGTTATTTAATTTTGAATTTCAATTTGACAACTACATTGTCGATATGAAAAGTGACGAGAGATTTTCTAATTTGAAGGACCTTGGTCATCTATCTACGAAGCTTGTTGAAACTGGTAAACATGTTGCTTATCAACAAATCTACAATCTTTTGAAGTTTGTGTTGTTTCTTCCGGTGGCTACTGCAAGTGTTGAAAGATTTTTCTCAGGCATTAACTATGTGGAGAACAAGTTGCGCAATAGTATGGGCGATCAAATGTTGAATGATTGTCTAATTACTTTTATTGAGCGAGAAGCTTTTTTGAAAGTAACTGATGATGATGTTATCGATTGTTTTCAAAAAATGAGCACTCGTCGTGGACAATTGTAATTTTTTTAATGTATTTTGTAGTTTTTAGTGTTATGTAGTTTTGTATGAAATGCAAAAAATTTAATATTGACTTGTTATTTTATTTCAAAAAAAAATTGTGTCCCCCTTATCAATTTCCTGGATCCGCCACTGGCTGTCGGGTTGCAGATTAACGAATATCGGGTTAGCAGGTTGCGAATGTGTAATTTGGGTCCCGTTGTCGTAGTGCCTTGAGATCTGTGGCAGCGATGTCGATGTGTAAGGATGCGATGTGACGAGGGATCTGGGTAATTAATACTTAATCCACTGATGACCAACACAGAGGTGAGGGTATTGGAGCAAAAGTGGGTATGACTCTGAGTGACGTCCGAAATACTAGTGATGTGAGAGACTAGAGATTGCTTAAAGGGTGATATAAAAGGAGTCATCTCCGGCTCTTGTCGGCACTTCTTGGATCTCACAAGCCATCTTAGGCATTTTTCTGTCTCTACAGCTGGAATTTGAACATAATAAATCCTCTTTTTGAAATCCTTCAGTAACTTGGAACTGTTATTTAAGAAATTTCTCCATATCGTCTTCACTTCCAATGGATTTAGCATACCCATGGATTTAGCTGCACTTGTTAAAATGTGTTCTTTGCTAAATAAAGGAAAAGAAAGAAGAAGAAAAACGTATTTGATAGCTTATATATATGACAGCATATCTTATTTTATGTTTGCACTGTGTATTTATATTTCGGTATTTCTGCTTGTCTGTTTATTTAGATTTTTGCATAGAAGGGGTTTTGAATGAGTTGTATTTAAAGGGCATTAGAGCTGAGAATGAATGCAAACAAAAACTATGTCCTAAACCCTAAGAAATTTGACTGCTCTCGCCCCTTGTGCCCTCCGCATAGGTAACCGGCAGGAGCAGACTCCCTAGCATCCGACAATCCCTTCTGCGCCATTATCCATGCTATGTTCCAAGACCGCCCTTGGGACTTTGCATAGTTGCAGAGCCTCTTCTCTACCTTTGGAAATTACCAAACTATCCCTTCCCCTCCGCTCCCCTCCCCTCCGGGAGGGGTGCACTCATAAACTGTGTTAATTGGGAGCCGGTGTCTTTTAACATTACAAACTTATAGGGATGCTTTTGTAATTTCAGAATGTAGAGGGGGGAGGTCTCTATAATTTATAGGGGACCTCCACTCTAAGTTTGCTAAATTTACAGATGCACCCCTTTTACTTTTGAAATTACAAAAACCTCCCTTATAAGATTACATTTCATAATTTTCATGCATAAGAAGACCCCCCCCCCCCCCCCCCCCCCCCCCCTAAAAATTTACTTCAGGGAGATATTTTTTGTGCATAAATGTTATGAAATGTAAACTCACAGTGGAGATTTTTATAATTTCAAAAGTAAAAGAGGTGCAACCTGTAATTATCCTAACTTCCGGAGGATGTTTTGGTAATTATTCCTAATTTATAATTATGCAAAGTCTCCTAGTAGATCCTAATGATTAATCATGTAACTGCATGAAGATCTTTCCTTGCTCTTCTTTTTTTTTCTAGCATTTTAATCTTGCTTAATTTTCTATATTATTCTGTAAAGTATAATAACTTGATTTCCTAAGCTATTGGACCTCTACTCCTCCCACTGCCTGCTTACTGTTGTCAAACTGGCCTCACTCTTCATTGCCCTTGCAGCCCAATATTCGCAGAGATCGTTCCGGAGAAATCGCGCACAAGCATCTATGCGCTGGACCGAACCTTCGAGACCATTCTCTCGTCGTTCGCTCCCCCCGTCGTGGGACTACTAGCTCAACATATGTACGGATACAAACCAAATCCATCCGGTTCGAACGACAATTCCCGCATCGAGATCGACAGAGAGAACGCCGTCTCATTGGCCAAGGCGCTCTACACCGCAATAGCTATTCCAATGTTTCTGTGCTGTCTTATCTACTCCTTCCTCTACTGCACCTATCCTAGGGACAGGGAGAGGGCGACAATGCATTCCCTGATTGAATCCGAGATGCTGCAATTTGAGCCGGAAGACTCGAACGGAGATTATTATCGAGATCGCATCGAGCAGAACCGGTTCGAAAATGGCGACTTGTGACCGGAGTGGTCTCTGGCGAGGAAGAGAATGGAGCCCGAAGAGTGTGATGCGAAGGTACTGTTCAGGCGAGATGCATCTCCGGGCGAAATGGAGGTCAGGATTTCATGTCATTCCTCCATGGATAACCAGCAAAGGTCAGTTATGTCAAAGCTATTACTTGCTACCAAAAGGAATTACCATGGAAAGTTTAAAAAGAATTATAGAGAAATTTGTTTTCATTTAGTATTGGCTGTCTTACAACAAAGATGTGAAATATATACTGATATAGAAATATAAATTCTTTTTTTTTTGCCTGTGGGCTTAAGCTTTTTGGTTGAATAGGAACTTGAATGCTTGTTTATGTATTTCAATGTAAAGAATAGTATTGAATAGTGATACACACGCGCGCGCGGTTAATTACCGGGACCTCCCCTACGAGTTTGCCTAATAACAAGATCCTCCCCTCTTTGTTTCGAAATTACAAAGGCCTCCCCTACAAGTTTGGCTTGTTTACAAACTCCCCCTTGGGTCGCCGATGCCCTAATTCGTCGCGAAGTCATCTCGAGATGAAGCTCTGACAGCATCAGAACAGTTGATGATGCCCTATTAGCAGGTCCCCGTCGAAGTCGTCAATGCCCTACTCCGTCGCCCATGGATTCTGGAGCGGAGGCCCTATCATCCGCGCACGAGGGTGGAAGCACCAGGAGCTGGCCTGGTCAAGTGGGAAATGAAATCGGCTTTATTTTTGTAGGGTTTTACTATAATTTGTCCTAATGATTATATTGGTAATTTTTTTTAAACAAGAGGATAATTTGGACTTTTTATAAAAAAACTGTTTAGAAGTTTGGACATGAGGGGGGAGTTTGTAAACCGACCAAATTTGTAGGGGAGGTCTTATTTAACAAGCTTATTTAGTATTTAAATAATATCTACTTATCTATGTGATAAATGATTAGCATAAAACACATTTTTACTATTAAAAAGCTAAATTATTTTTATTAAAAAGTTGTTCCCTTATAATTTTATATTTTGGTAAAAAAAAATTAAGGCAAAACTATGAAATCAGTTAAAATGTCCAGAGCCTCCGTTATAGCGTTCACTATTCCAAAATTGCTCCCGAGCGCGCTCCGCTTCAAGCAACCGAGAAGAGAATGTTTTGAAGTTTTTCGGCAAAGCCTTGAAACTATGTTTGCTCTCCTGCTCAAGTGCTCAGTCTGTTCAAATGTTCACTCTGCTCGCTCTTTCACTCAAGTGTTCACTCTGCTCGCTTGCTCTCTTGCTCTAATATGGGCTTCACTCTCCTCAGTGCCTGCTCCAGCGTCTGCTCTAGTGACTGCTCTAGAAGCCACTGATATGAGCGCCAAGGATGACTTAGTTTCCTTTTCCCTTTCGAGTACTTGTAAGCGGAGCGGTGACCTGTCACTCTCCCAAAAATTATAACACTTGTAACCACTTACTAACTAGCCGATTTGGTCGGCATCAAACCGTCCCCATGATTTTTTTTCCTTTTCAGGTTTTTTCACGTAAAAAGTCTTGTTCCTGCTGTTGGTTCTCTTTTAACTGTTTGTGCGCCTGACACACTCTCGAGTTAAGACAGTTCGATTTTTTGGACCGGAAGAGCGTTAAGCAACCCGCAACAAGTATAAGTAGAAATTCTTAGTCGAAAAGAAAAGATTGAACGTAATTGGTTTTTTTTATATTTTTTTATCGTAAAAACACGTTCAAATTTATATTTTATTTACGATTGTAAATAAAATTTAAAAGATGATATATATTATTTACGATTAAGAAAATTTATTTTAAATTAATCCTCGACTTGAAAGGTGTCTTCCTTTAAGTTGATATACTATAATAGTTGCAATTATTAACCATATATTTTCTAATCATTTCATTACAGCTGTTAACTTTTGTTTTTAATGATAATGGTTAAATAAACAGTAAAAACCTCTCTATTTTTTTTAATTGCCGCGTCCTAATTATAAATGGAATTTATATAAGCAGCTTTTGTTTGGCTGTTGGCAGCCCCCATTTCTCTGAGTTATAACGCGCCTTTTGAAAATATGCATTATACATGCATATTTAGGAAAAGTGTTCAACACGAAAATTGTAGATCTCATCGAGATCTACAACTTTCGTGTTGAACACTTTTCCTAAAAATGCATGTACAAAGCGTATTTTCAAAAGGCGCGTAAAAAATTTGCTGCAATTACGATCATGGCAATTTTAGGGCATTGTGCGTGCATATTTAGGAAAAGTGTTCAACACGAAAGTTGTAGATCTCGATGAGATCTACAATTTTCGTGTTGAACACTTTTCCTAAATATGCATGTATAGTGCATATTTTCAAAAGGCGCGTTATAACTAATAGAAATGGGGGCTGCCAACAGCCAAATAAGGGCTGCTTATATAAATCACCGTAAACTCCTTGCCTGGAAATGTCTTTTATTATTTCATTTTAAATAATTAGCTTTATTAGTACTACTATATATTATATCCATATCTACCGCTTTATAGGTATCTACAATATTTATTACTTTTTAAAATTGATTCCTTTCATGAAATGGCTTGCAGTGTGAATGATCTTTGAAATTCATTATATACACACACTAGTGAGAGACACGGGGCTCCGCCCCTATAGCCAATCGTGACAGTATTGCGGGTACGACATTGTCTGATGCTCTCGGGTGAGTTGCGCCCGCATCTATTTATAATTTTATTTAATGTATTGTTTTGTATTTATATTTTTATTCAATGTCTTCCCTCTCTTTCTCTCTCAATGCGGGTCCCTCCACTTTTGTATTTATATTTTGGCAAAAATTCTAAATAGATCCCAAACGTTTGGGGGACATTTGAAATTGGTACATAATGTTTAAAAAGTTTAAAATCGGCCCCCAACCTTTCAATTTTTTTCTAAATAGGTCTCATTTAACATTTTCGTCCATCTATTTAACGGAATTGCTGAGCTGGATGCTCATGACAAGGCGCCAATGGTCCCTATAGTCAAACATGTTTAATTTCATAGTTTTTTATACCTCCGCCTCGGTCTCCTCTAGCACCGACCTCTGACTCCTCGAGCGCCGTCCTCCGCCTCCTCCAGCGCCGACCTCTGCCTCCTCCAGCGCCGACCTCCGCCTCCTTCGGCGACCTGAGATAGGGAGATCCGGAGTTCAGTCGAGATAAATAGATGGACGGAGATTCAAGCTCTGTGTTAATTCATTGTTGCGTATTAATGCTGTGTGTTAATTCAAGCACACACCACTGCGGCGTCAAAAGATTCAAAAGATAAGGTAACAATCATACAACAAATCTAAAAACAAAAAATCAGCAGTTAATTATATCCACATAGATGCCACGTTGGCGCCTTGTCATCGACACCTTAGCACAATTCCGTTAAATAAATGGACGGAAATGATAAATGAGACCTATTTAGAAAAAAATTGAAAAGTTGGGGACTGATTTCAAACTTTTTATACATTAGGGACCAATTTCAAATGGCCCCCAAACCTTGCGGACCTATTTAGGATTTTTGTCTTATATTTTTATTTAATGCCTCTCTCCCCTCTCTTTCTCTCTCCTCTATTTTCATCTCACTCACTCTCTATTTCTTTAATCTTAAATAGATGTGGGCCCCTCCAATCTCTCTCCCCCTAATTTTTTTTTAACTGAAGAGTAAAAAGGAATATTGAATGTTTAACCAAAGAACTCTTTTCTCTTTTAATATAGTATATATATATACACCCTTAACTATTGCGGGTCACTCAACGCTCTTATTAATAGGTCGAATTGAATCGTCTCAGCTTGAGAGTGAGTCAAACACGCAAACAGTCGTAAGAGAGACCATCTGGGCTTTTGAAGTGAAAAAACCCTGGAAAGGGTAAAAACCCCCAGAAAGGGGGAAAACCATGGGTCCGGATCGGTGCTGACCAAGTTATATTATTTGGAGTGTTATAAAAGTTATCTTTCGAGGGTGACAGGTCACCACTCATTCCAATAATTCTTCTGGACCGCAAAAGTCGCTTGGAGTGGAGTTCTGAGGCGCGTGCTCGGAAGCAATCTAGAATGATGATGTTGCAACGGGGTTCTGGGCTCGAAGGACAGAGTTGGATGAGGTCTTCAAGTTGTCTTCGAGGAGACCTTCGATGAATGAACCAGATCTTCGAGGCTCTAGAGGAATCTTCCAAGGTCGAATGATATCTTCGAGCAAACTTCAATGGATCTTCGAACTATGAAGGAGGTTTTCGAGCAATCTTCAAAGGATCTTCGTACTCCGAAGGTGATCTTCAAGCGCCGAAGGAGATCTTCTGAGGGATCTTCGAACTCTGAAGGAGATCTTCGAAAGGATCTTTCAGCGCCGAAGGAGAACTCTAGGAGATCTTCAGAGGAAAACTCGGGAGCTTTCTGAGGCGTAGATGGCAAGGTCCTTTCAAATGAGTGTTCTAGGTCCCTTTTATAGCTTTTGAGGGGGGCATTTTAGTAATTGTGTCGTTAGGATGCGCACCCCCATGATGGGTGATTTTACTATCCACACCCCATGATGGGGGGTTTCACTATGTGCATCCCCATGATGCAGGATTTTACAATGCGCACACCCATGATAAGGATTTTACTATGTTCACCCACATGATGAGGGATTTTACAATGTGCACCCTCATGATGAGGGATTTTATTATGCGCACCCCCGTGATGAGGGATTTTATTATGCGCACCCCCATGATGGGGGATTTTACTATGCGCACACACATGATGAGGAGTTTTACTATGCACACCCTCATGATGGGGAATTTTATTATGCGCACCCCCATAATGAGGGATTTTACTATGTGCATCCTCATGATGAGGGATTTTACTACGTGCACCCCCATAATGAGGGATTTGACTATCTGCACCTCCATGATGGGGGATTTTACATTGCACACCCCCATGATGAGATATTTTATTATGTGCACCCATGTCAGGGGGATTTTACTATGCGCGCCTTCATAATGCGGGATTTTACTAAGTGCACCCCATGATAAGGGACTTTAATATGCACACCCTCATGATGAGGGATTTTACTATACCCCCCCCCCCCCCCCCCCCCCATGATGAGAGATTTTACTATGCGCATCCCCATGATGGAGGATTTTACTATGCACACCCCCATGATGAGGTTTTTTACTATGTGCACCCCCATTATTGGGGATTTTACTATGTGCACAACCATGATGCAGGATTTTACTATGTGCACCCTCATGATAGGGGATAATGTGGAGTACGAGAGCGCGGGCGTGTGGAAGGTACTACGTGCGCTCGCGCGCGCGTGAGAGGTTTTCTGTGCGGGTCGCCTGGGTATGGCCCTTTGCGACAGCGATCGCACGCCTGCGAGGCTAGCGTGCGCGCGTGAGTGGTTTCCCGTGCGGGCTGCGTGGCTGAGGTCGTGCGGCGGAGGCTGCACGATCGCGCTGGTCGCGTGGGAGAGGTCTCCCGTGCGGGTCGCATGGGAGAGGTCTCCCGTGCGGGTCGTGTGGGTAGGGCCCAGTGCGACGGCAGCCGCACGACCGTGCGGCTAGCGTGAGCGGGAGAGAGGTTTCCCGTGCGGGCTGCGTGGGTGAGACCGAGGCGGCGGTGGCCGCACAGCCGGGCGGTGGAGGCCGCACGGCCAGTGTGGCGGCGGACGCACGACTACGCGTTGGTGGCCTCGCAACGACGTGTGTGGGGGAAAGTTCCCCGCACACGGCGGTCATGCAGGTGCGGCCGGTGCGGCGACGCTCGTGCGGGTGCGACCAGTGCGGTGGCAGCCGTGTGCCCAGTGCGGCGGCGAGAGAGTTCCCCACGTGGGAGCGGTCGTGCGGCCAACTGTCGTGCACACGAGAGAGTTTTAACGCGCGGGCGGCGTAGTTGCGGCCGTGCCTCGGGGGCCGCACGACCGCTGAGGCGGCATCCACACGGACGTCTGTCGACGCTTGGCTTACGCACATGAGAGTTTTCCCGCGTTGATGCAGTCGTGTGTCGGGGGCCGCACGCCCGGTGCGGCAACACGGACGCACGGCTGGCACGCTCGCGGGAGAGTTCCTCGCGTGTGAGTCGCGCAGGTGCAGTCTTGGGGCGAGGGCCGCATGGTCGTTCAGCCGGCGCACGCTCACTGGAGAGTGCCTGGTGGTGCGGTTGTGCGGCGGTGGCTGCTCTTGGGCGACCGCGCTTGGGCGGTTTCCTCTCCTTCCACTAGTGGACTGATGTTTTCCCCCACTAAGTGAGTGAGGTGGCACACTTCTCCATGATGAGGGGTGTGGTTAGCGTTTACGAGCGTACGTGAGTACCAACCTTAATTTGGAAGACCAAACAGACTCGGAATTGCACGAGAATGGGCCAGTTGGAATTGTAAAATATCTTGAGCGCCCTAACCCTAACACCTTACGTGTTCAATCAATCAATTCTTCTTTTGACGCAAAAAATGAGTTTGTTTGAAAAAACGACGTCACATCTACATATTAAAAGAAAAAATGCAAACTAACTACTAGGTACACAATGGACACAAAGAAGATTTGTGTTTAGTGGACAACACCTTATTCCGGAATTGTGGAAGGAATCTTTGTGTAGTTTGACTTCATTGCTCTGATTGATAAAGATTTACCCTAATAACACAATCAGTGATTTAGATAAGTTTATGCCCTAAAACTCAATAATTTAGGTAGTGTGATGCACAAAATAAATTCTTACAAATGACTAAAATTTAATTAGCTCACCTCCTTTGATTCAATATTGCTAGAGCCATAAAGACGGAAGAGAAATTCACCGATTGAATGGAGATCGGATCATTCAACTTGGCCTAATGGATGAAAATCGGGTTTTCGGATGAGGGATGCTTAGAACTCAACTAAATGGAAGAAGAAAAAAGTATTCCATAAGATTTAGGGTTTCCACACGGAGAAATGGAAGAATGACAAGATTAGAGTTTGGAAAATACGTTGCTTCCATGGCCAAAAGAGGAAAAGCTTGAAGGAGAGATGTTGCCGGCCAAGCCTTCATCGTCGGCCATGGAGAGGGGAGGCGGCGGCGACTCCATTTTCCGCCGGTGAGGAGCGAGGGAGGGGAGGCAAGGCTTCACACGAGAAAGAGGTGACATGTATCGGGTTTCGCACGACAGAGAGGACGTATTCAAAAAAAGGCCGAATGAAATGAAAATATGTTTTTTATTTGGTTTGTGGATAGCCTTTAAAAATGCTCTACATTTGGTTAAAACCCGGTTTATATATAGCCATAGCTGATCTATATATAACACCACCCTAAATTTAAGATGTGCTACATTTTTTACCCAAGAGAAAAATGTTGAAGCGCCAATGCGCGGATTCGCATTTTTCGTATTTATATATTTGAAGTCATCTCATATCAATATAAATTAACTAGTTTTTTTTTTTTGAAACTAGTTTTGAACATAAAAGCAGATGGAGTTCCTTAGGCAAGGTCGAGCATTCACGAACGGCGGTTCATAACCACCGCTACCTCCGTGCCAAACCGACCCATAAATTAGCAATTAATTACATTTCTCAATAAATTCATACTTACAACCTATGACTTAATAAAATTAGATCCAAGAGCTACACTGAATTATTTAGGACTTAATTAGAATTGTATTGCTAATGATCTGATCCCGAACCGATCTAACTTCATTCAAGCAAGAGTCGTTGTCGACCACAAGGACTCAATTTGATCTTAATTTGAGCGGAACATCAGTTGTTTATTTTTGGCTCACGTCCGTAAGTCGTGCGCAAGGTTTGACCAAAACTTTAAATTGAGAGAATATTTTAAAATGATGTTGCTGAAGGCAAAAATCAGTCCGCTGCGACGACACTCCTATCATATGCCGACAATGATCATCCAAAATTCCTCAGATACATTAATATAACAAAGTCAATCAATTAGTATGCGCAAAAATGACAAATTTAACATTACGAGTAATATTTCAATTATAGAACCCTTTAGAGCTGCTTTGCTATTCACAAGAACATGACCACATAGCAAGATGTGAGGAGACACATTCATGAAGTTAGAATTTGTGAATCTTTTCAATTGAATTTAACCTCCAATTTCAATTCTGAAGTCTCAATTCCGCCTGACTGAGCAAAGCCTAATCATAGTTAGATATAGCATTGTACAACCGGTACTAAATGGCCTAGAAAATATGGACAGAGTCTTTGTGCTGACACGATTAAAGTTAGAGCCAACTTCTTTAAGATTGGGTATCGAGTTTCAGCATCTTTCAACACTCTATTGACATAATGAATTGGCAAACAAAGATGATTATAATTCTTCGAATCACATCGCCTTTAAGAGATGAAAAAGAAACCTATGAATATATCCCAAAAATGCCCCTGTCGCCAATGCTTGTATTTTGGTTTCTGTGCTATCATTTTCTCTTTATTGCTTACCAAATTAGAGCCCAAGAAAGCGATTTCTCACCAATAATAGTTGCTGCATTTTATTTTATTTTACCAAATTTTAATGCCCATGCTTCTTCACATAGGCTCTGTTTGGAGCTGCATTTTTGCTCTGCTGAGTTTTGACAAAAACAACACTGTTATTAAATGCATGTTTAGGATGACAATGGTTATATATTTCTGTCACTAAGAAAAAAAACTAGTATTCAGTATGAATATGGATGAAGTTTTTTCGGTGTGATCGAATGTTCACGAACGACTGTTCATAATCACCGCATTCACGACAGCCACCGCCGTGTCAAAAGAAGCCCTAATGTCCAGAAGAAACTAATAGAATAAATTGTGAAAAATCCTGTGCCGAGGATGTGCACAACCACCAGAAGAAAATCACCAGAAAAAAACTTACAGGAATGCTTAAAATCAAGAAGATAAGTTCGCTACGCCGCACAAACAATAACCCGGACATACACCGAGACATACACGGTTGTATTGATCCGTGTGAAGTCCACAAAAAAATCAAAGAGGAAATCAGAAAAATACAGAACAGATAAAACCTCTGAAATCTTTGAAACACTGTTTCGGCAAAGCTTCTTCACCAGAAAGGTGAAAAACTGATGGTGCCTACTGTTTTCACGATCACCTGAGGGAGGAGCACAAAATTTTGCTGAAGCTTTTCATGGGAGAAATGGCGGAACTGTTGCGGATGCTAGTCTCATGGGAGAGAGAGATACAGAGTTACGGCTAGGTTTTCACAGGAGGGAGAGTTTTATACTTTACGGGGGTGGGGGGGGGGGGGGGGGGGGGGGGCATTACCACGACGATATCGAGGGGGGGGGGGAGATGATCACGTCGATAGGTCACGCACGTGTAGGAAGGTCTTCACGACGACACAGTTGATGTAGGGGGTATTCACGTGAGGCTTTGTGAAGATGTCGGCGACGTTGTCCGCGCATGACAAACTGGGTTTGTAACAAGCTTTAGCACACTTTCATTGTCGTCGCAGAGCAAAGTAGGGCTACAAACATTTTCATAAACATCCTCCAACCCGCACAACCAAATGCATTCCTGAGCCGCCAAGGACGACGCCTTGTACTCCGCCTCAGTGGTGGAGATGGACACCGAGCCCTGCTTCTTACTACACCATGAGATAGCCACTGAACCGCACATGAAGACATACCCCGACGTCGACTTCCGATCGTCAGCATCTCCGCCATAGTCGGCATCCATGAACCCATGTAGACTAAAGTCAGTGATCGTCAAGTAGATCAAACTACCCATCAGAGCCCGAAAAGACTTAGGATCTGGCAAGATCATTCCTTCGTCCCGACGAAGTTTCACTCCAACTTCAAGCGGAGTAGAGCATCGCTTTCCATCCGCCATGCCGAATCTCTCCACAATCTGTTCTTCTGAGAAATCAGCACCATGCTCTTCTTCCTCTCCACTTCAATACCGAGGAAATGGTGAAGCTCCCCCAAATCCTTCATTTCGAACCGGATTGATAGCTCCGCTCTAAGCATTGCCACCTCTCTGTCGTCATTCCCTGTCACGATCATATCGTCGACATACAACAACACAAGCACATGAAGTCCACCCTTCTTCTTCACAAACAGACTCGAGCGGAGTCCAATGCGTAGTACCCGCAAAATAATAAGTACTCTACTATCTTCTCAAATCAAGCTCGAGGCGCCAGCTTCAAACCATATAGAGTTTTCTTGAACTTACAGACATACTCCGGATGTGACTTGGATACATATCCTAGTGGTTGCTCCATGAAGATATCCTTGTCAATCTCACTGTAAAGAAAAGCATTCTTCACGTCGAGTTGCCACAGCTTCCAACCTTGGCACGCCGCCAACGCAATCACCACTCGCACTGAAGTCATCTTCGCCACCTAGTTGAATACCTCATCATAATCTTCTCCGTACTTTTGTGAAAACCCCCAAGCAGCAAGGCGAGCCTTGTACCTCTCCACGCTTCCATCCGCCTTCTTCTTGAACTTGTACACCCACTTGCAAGTGACATGAGCAACACCATCAACCTTGGGCACAAGGTCCCAAGTTTGATTCTTCTCTGAGGCAATCATCTCCTCATCCATGGCATTTTTTTTCATTCCTTCACTCTAGTGACTTCCTCAAAACATGGCGGCTCCCGCTTGTCAAGAGGTCCTGCAAAGAAGCACGAACACATGCTAACAAGATTACCTTTTCTATAGCGAGACGGTGGGACGATAGTCCTCTTCGACCTTCGCAAAGCTGAACCACTCTCCGCTGCTCATACAACATCATCATCATCATCCGCTCCCCCTCCAGAATGACAAACTGGGTTTGTAACAAGCTTTAGCACACTTTCATTGTCGTCGCAGAGCAAAGTAGGGCTACAAACATTTTCATAAACATCCTCCAACCCGCACAACCAAATGCATTCCTGAGCCGCCAAGGACGACGCCTTGTACTCCGCCTCAGTGGTGGAGATGGACACCGAGCCCTGCTTCTTACTACACCATGAGATAGCCACTGAACCGCACATGAAGACATACCCCGACGTCGACTTCCGATCGTCAGCATCTCCGCCATAGTCGGCATCCATGAACCCATGTAGACTAAAGTCAGTGATCGTCAAGTAGATCAAACTACCCATCAGAGCCCGAAAAGACTTAGGATCTGGCAAGATCATTCCTTCGTCCCGACGAAGTTTCACTCCAACTTCAAGCGGAGTAGAGCATCGCTTTCCATCCGCCATGCCGAATCTCTCCACAATCTGTTCTTCTGAGAAATCAGCACCATGCTCTTCTTCCTCTCCACTTCAATACCGAGGAAATGGTGAAGCTCCCCCAAATCCTTCATTTCGAACCGGATTGATAGCTCCGCTCTAAGCATTGCCACCTCTCTGTCGTCATTCCCTGTCACGATCATATCGTCGACATACAACAACACAAGCACATGAAGTCCACCCTTCTTCTTCACAAACAGACTCGAGCGGAGTCCAATGCGTAGTACCCGCAAAATAATAAGTACTCTACTATCTTCTCAAATCAAGCTCGAGGCGCCAGCTTCAAACCATATAGAGTTTTCTTGAACTTACAGACATACTCCGGATGTGACTTGGATACATATCCTAGTGGTTGCTCCATGAAGATATCCTTGTCAATCTCACTGTAAAGAAAAGCATTCTTCACGTCGAGTTGCCACAGCTTCCAACCTTGGCACGCCGCCAACGCAATCACCACTCGCACTGAAGTCATCTTCGCCACCTAGTTGAATACCTCATCATAATCTTCTCCGTACTTTTGTGAAAACCCCCAAGCAGCAAGGCGAGCCTTGTACCTCTCCACGCTTCCATCCGCCTTCTTCTTGAACTTGTACACCCACTTGCAAGTGACATGAGCAACACCATCAACCTTGGGCACAAGGTCCCAAGTTTGATTCTTCTCTGAGGCAATCATCTCCTCATCCATGGCATTTTTTTTCATTCCTTCACTCTAGTGACTTCCTCAAAACATGGCGGCTCCCGCTTGTCAAGAGGTCCTGCAAAGAAGCACGAACACATGCTAACAAGATTACCTTTTCTATAGCGAGACGGTGGGACGATAGTCCTCTTCGACCTTCGCAAAGCTGAACCACTCTCCGCTGCTCATACAACATCATCATCATCATCCGCTCCCCCTCCAGAATGACAAACTGGGTTTGTAACAAGCTTTAGCACACTTTCATTGTCGTCGCAGAGCAAAGTAGGGCTACAAACATTTTCATAAACATCCTCCAACCCGCACAACCAAATGCATTCCTGAGCCGCCAAGGACGACGCCTTGTACTCCGCCTCAGTGGTGGAGATGGACACCGAGCCCTGCTTCTTACTACACCATGAGATAGCCACTGAACCGCACATGAAGACATACCCCGACGTCGACTTCCGATCGTCAGCATCTCCGCCATAGTCGGCATCCATGAACCCATGTAGACTAAAGTCAGTGATCGTCAAGTAGATCAAACTACCCATCAGAGCCCGAAAAGACTTAGGATCTGGCAAGATCATTCCTTCGTCCCGACGAAGTTTCACTCCAACTTCAAGCGGAGTAGAGCATCGCTTTCCATCCGCCATGCCGAATCTCTCCACAATCTGTTCTTCTGAGAAATCAGCACCATGCTCTTCTTCCTCTCCACTTCAATACCGAGGAAATGGTGAAGCTCCCCCAAATCCTTCATTTCGAACCGGATTGATAGCTCCGCTCTAAGCATTGCCACCTCTCTGTCGTCATTCCCTGTCACGATCATATCGTCGACATACAACAACACAAGCACATGAAGTCCACCCTTCTTCTTCACAAACAGACTCGAGCGGAGTCCAATGCGTAGTACCCGCAAAATAATAAGTACTCTACTATCTTCTCAAATCAAGCTCGAGGCGCCAGCTTCAAACCATATAGAGTTTTCTTGAACTTACAGACATACTCCGGATGTGACTTGGATACATATCCTAGTGGTTGCTCCATGAAGATATCCTTGTCAATCTCACTGTAAAGAAAAGCATTCTTCACGTCGAGTTGCCACAGCTTCCAACCTTGGCACGCCGCCAACGCAATCACCACTCGCACTGAAGTCATCTTCGCCACCTAGTTGAATACCTCATCATAATCTTCTCCGTACTTTTGTGAAAACCCCCAAGCAGCAAGGCGAGCCTTGTACCTCTCCACGCTTCCATCCGCCTTCTTCTTGAACTTGTACACCCACTTGCAAGTGACATGAGCAACACCATCAACCTTGGGCACAAGGTCCCAAGTTTGATTCTTCTCTGAGGCAATCATCTCCTCATCCATGGCATTTTTTTTTCATTCCTTCACTCTAGTGACTTCCTCAAAACATGGCGGCTCCCGCTTGTCAAGAGGTCCTGCAAAGAAGCACGAACACATGCTAACAAGATTACCTTTTCTATAGCGAGACGGTGGGACGATAGTCCTCTTCGACCTTCGCAAAGCTGAACCACTCTCCGCTGCTCATACAACATCATCATCATCATCCGCTCCCCCTCCAGAATGACTTGGAGAATCGCTTCCCTGCTTCCAGAACCCGAAGCATCTGAACTGCAGCCTGATGAAGTAAAAGCTCCTGGAGGCATAGATAGCTCCACCAAAGAGTCATCAGGAACTCTTTCTTCCCTTCTTTCTCCTGAACTCTCCTCCAAGTCAACAGTAGAAACTCCCTGATATGAGATCAACTCATCAAATACCACATCATGAGAGAGGATGAATTGGTGCGTCTGTGGATCCATGCACTTCCATGCCTTCTTCCGATCATCATAGCCAATGAATATGTACTTTTGTGCCTTCACATCCAACTTGGTTCTGAGAGCATCGGGAACGTGCACAAAGCAAGTAGCTCCAAATACCCGCAACTACTTCACACTCGGCTTCTCTCCAAAGATCATCTCGTATGGAGACTTCAGGTCAATTGGACTTAGCGACAACCTATTGATGACATACATTGCACAAGCCATTCCCTCTGCCCACAAGGCTTTGGGTATACCCTTCACATGCAACCAACATTTGCATGTTTATGCCAAGTGCCGAATGTTCCTCTCTGCCACTCCATTTTGCTGTGGAGTGTGAGCACAGGACAACTCCCGCCTGATATCGTGCTTCCTGCAAAGAGTAGAGAACTCATTAGAAGTAAACTCCCCTCCATTTTCCATTCTCAGCTTCTTGATCCGCAATTTTAGCACGTCTTCAACTTTCTCCTTGAACTCCACGAACTTCTTGAAGACCTCTGACTTCTCTTTCACAAAATACACCCACGTGTACCGTGAAAAGTCATCCACAAGCACTAGCATATACCAGTTTCCTGAGTATGTGGGTGTGGCACATGGTCCCATCAAGTCACCATGAATACAGTACAACAACGCATTGCTCCTGGAAAGAGACTTGTCAAATGGTAGACGATGTTGTTGGATCTTATGGCGCCCTTAAAGGGGGGGGGGGGTGAATAAGAGGTTTATGAATATTTGAGTAAAACAGACAGATTCTTAGAGAAACGTAACTTTTTGTTTAGTGTTGCTAACACCAGTGTTAAGAGTTAACACCTGACGTTAGCTCTCCAGAAAATTATCCTTAACACAAAAAATTACCAAAGCGATTTTACGTATGAAATCTTAAATGAAATACAATTCCATAAAAGCAGAGATATTGAAAATGAATATTATATTTCAAAGAGACAATTACAAAAATAAAATTTCAATAATGCTTGAAATTAAAGGCGATAAGGTAAAAAACATTTTTTGTTCATTCACTGATCCTTCTCCCAAGGACCGGTTTGCTATAGTCTGTCTATCCCCAAATAAGGCCTCTAGCCACCCCTAGATCTACCCTTGATCTGGTCGCCACGCAAAAAGCGACGAATTTCCCCCTAAACCAAACCCATCCTAGTCACACACGCAAGACGGCGAACTCACTATCGTTACAAGAAAATAATTAAAAGATAAAGAAAATTCAGAAATAAAGACTCCCTATATTGAAGCGCTCTGAAGGAGATGTTGAAGACACTAAATGACCATCGTCGGAGTTGAAGCAAGCATCCTTCTTTAAATTTGACCGTTGGAAATCTCCTTCTCACTCTTGTTCCCCAATGGTGGTGTTACGAGTGCTCCCTGAATTTGGGAATGAAATGCTCTCTCAGAAGTTTGGAATGAATGCTTGAGATGAACACATTTGAACAACGAAATCAGCTTTTTAAATAGGCACGGGAGCTAACGCCTGGCGTTAAGAAGTTAACGCCAACGTTAGTGATCGTGTATGATTTTGGCTGAGATCGTGCAACCACGAGATCGTGGCAGATCGTGGACTCAACGCGTGCGTTAGCTCCAACGCTAGCATTGTCTCTGGCTTCTCGACGCTATTTCTTCTCCACGCCATTCCCTTCTAGACGTCATCTCATCTCGATGATAAGTTAACGCAGGGCGTTATATACTAACGCGGGGCGTTAGCTCTCTTTTTAGAGAATCGTCACAAAACAGCATGCAATTCGTAGGGATATGTACATATAGTACCTGCACACTATAAACACAAGCAAGATCAAATACATAGTGTGATTTGTTATTTTCAAACTAAGAGAGATGTGGAACACAAACTCCAACAATCTCCCCCTTTTGATAATAACAAATCCACTAATAAGAAATAAACGTTAATTAGAGTAGTGTTTATAATTATAGTATATGATAAGTGTGATAAACATGCATACTGCCCCTATATGGATACCCCCCCCCCCCACACACACACATGAATGCATTTTCTATTTTACTCCCCCTAAATAGTAGATTTCTTTCAATTTATTTTCAATTTATTCTCCCCCTTTTGTTATAATCAAAAAGAGGTGGGTTTAGAGTAGTAGCAATATGAAATATTATGCACTATGTTGAGATAATAACAACTTCTGTAAAATTAGTGAACACAACGAAAGCAATTTTGTACATCTTTAAGATTTTGTAAGTACACAATATAATAATTTAGATACCAAGTGTTAGTTCAAATAAGTAGATGTGTGAATTTAGATACAAAAATTGCAAGATTTGAAATTGGTATAGAAAATTAGCAAGCAAGATTACAAATATCAAGAAAAGATATATTTTGCAATGTAAATTAATTTGCATTTCAAGAAAACATAAACATTGTAAAAATCATGCTTTGCTATCTAGTGCATTTACGCATGATTGTAGAGAATAGTGTAGATAAGTTTTAGGTCCAATTCTCATGAGTGGAAGTGTTATAAATGATAATGATGTGTTCAATAAAAGTGTTTTAATAAAGTATACACGTGTATAAATCAAACCACATGAAAATATGTAATATAAGAACATAACTTGAAATAAACATAAACAACTTTACTTCCACAAATTTCAATGCACATAAAGATTTTTTTAAGAGAAGTGGTCAAAATTTTGTTTGTACAAGACACTTTACAATTCTTGGTGGAGTTTTCCTTGTCATATATATTTTTTATTTGATGTTGATTTTTTGTGACCAAGGACTCCAAATTCACTTATTTTTGCAAACATATAAATTTTTATTCTAAATAACACATTTCTCTAATCACAAGTGCATGAAACAAACAAAGAATTTCATGAAGGAATTCAATGTTGTGTAGGTAAAGTATTTATGAAATTCAAACTGATACGTTTTTATACTACACAATCATGCTAAAATAAGATTTAAAACACATGTAGATAAATAAAAAAGTGTAAGTGAGAAAACCATTATCAAAGATAAAGTTGTACTCATACTTAGACGCATATAAAAACATTTCTACATATGTAATCTATAACCAAATTCATTGCATATCTTAAGATAATATTCAAGGCATGACAAAAACAAAATAATATTTTTAAGAAACTTGAAGGTTAAAATCAAACATTGTAAATAATCTTTAAGCAATAAATATAATCATCCTTGATTGTAAGCATTGAAGCATAATTTTTTTTGTTCATCATTTTTTTAAAGAAAATACAACAAAAATTAAAAAACTTTTAAAAACAGAGAAATAAAAACAGAATACTGCATTAAATTAATATTAGAATTTTTTCAAAACAACAAAAAATTTTTGGAGCAAAGGGGCTAATGCAGGCGTTAGCTTCTTAACGTCAAAACAGAACTGCAAATCTCAAGTTTTTGAAAATATTTTTCATTATTCATTTATATTATAAAGAGGCTTTCTTACTGTTGAAATTTCAGAGATTATAGAGTTGATTTGAAGGCTCTTTTAGCATATTTTTGGTGGTTTTAAACGTATTTTTTACATTTTTATTGGTGTTCGGATATTTTTAAAAAATAATGCAAACAAATATAATGGACATAAATAAAATTTTGATAGCATTTTATAGGGTTTAATGAGATATTTCTAAGACACACAATTCTATCCTAAGCATGTTAAAACGTGCATCGGGTAGAGGTTTGGTAAAAATATCGGCAAGTTAAGAATCAGTCCATATAAAGCTAATTTTAACATGTTCCTTCTTGATATGATCCCTAATAAAATGATGTCGGACATCTATATGTTTTGATCTAGAATGATGTACGGGATTGTTTGTAAGATCGATAGAGCTCTTGTTGTTGTCACATTTTAATTCTATGTTATTTAGATGAACACCAAAGTCCTCTAACGTTTGAGTCATCCATAATGATTGTGCACAACAAATACCTAGTGCGATATATTCGGTCTCGGTGGTGTAGAGGGGCAACAGAATTCTGTTTCCTACTCGGCCATGATACAAGTGAAGGGCCTATAAAATGACATGTGTCACTAGTGTTCTTACGATCTAATGAACATCCCGCATAGTCCGAATCAGAAAAATCGTATAAAATAAAGGAATCATTATGAGGATACCATAAGCCTAATCTAGACATTCCGATTAGATATCTAAAAATATGTTTAACCGTTTTTAAATGTGATTCTTTTGGGCTAGCTTAAAATCTAGCACATAAATAAACAGAAACATAATATAGATGCGCTTAAATATAGTAATGATCCTATTATTTCTCTATATAATGTTTGATCAATAGAAATATCAGCTTCATCTTTCCTAATTTTAGTGATGCACTCATTGGTGTATTAGCTTGTTTTAGGTTTTTAAATCCAAATCTTTTAAGAATATCATGAACATATTTAGATTGACAAATTAAAATACCATCTTATTTTTATGAGATTTGAAATCCTAGAAAATATGTGAGTTCACCTACCAAACTCATTTCAAATTCATTTTTCATCACTAAAACTGCTTCATTACACAACTCTTCATTAGTGGCACCAAAAATATTATCATCAACAAAATTTGTAATATAATCAAATCATTATTAACATTCTTAATGAAGAGTGTATTATCCGCACTTTCCATTTTATAATCGTGCTTTATTAAAAATAATGTTAATCTATCATACCAAGCACATGGAGCTTGCTTCAATCCATAAAGTGATTTCTCTAACTTATACACATGATTATGAAATTTTTCACTCACAAAACCGGGGGGTTGTTCTACATAAACTTCTTCTTTTATAATCCCGTTCAAAAATGCACTTTTAACATCCATTTGAAATAATTTAAATCTTTTAAAACTCGCAAATGCAAGAAATATTCTAATTGATTCAAGGCAAGCAACGGGTGCAAAAGTTTCATCAAAATCTACCCATTCGATTTGTGAATAACCTTGTGCAACTAGTCTAGCTTTATTCCTTGTAATCATAGAGTCACCATCTAGTTTTTTTTTTAAATCCATTTGACACTATAACCGGATGATTAGATGGCCTCTCTACTAAATTCCAAACCTTATTACATTCAAATTGATTTAATTCTTTGTTCATAGCTAAAAACCAAAAGTCATCATTTAAAGCGGTTGAAATATTTTTTTGTTCTATTTCAGATACAAAACAAAGGTTTGAAAAAGACTCATGTAAAGGAGAACGAGTACTTACCCCTTTTGATGGTTCTCCTATGACAAGCTCCCTTGGATGATCCCTTGAAAACTGTAGCACACTTGGAGGAACATATTCCACCTGTTCTTCTTCTTTCTCCTCTTCTTTTTCTCCAAGTGATTCATCATCCTCATGCTCCAAAGGAGAAAGGGGTTCATCTTCGTTTCATGTATGATTAGTATCTACACAAGGAACAAACTCATCAAATCTTACATGAATAGACTATTCAACTATTTTACTTCTTTTATTATAAACTCTATAAGCCTTACTAGTTGAAGAGTATAACAAATGAAAAATCCCTCATCACATTTTTCATCAAATTTTCCTGATGCAATTCTAGTGTTTAAAATAAAATATTTGCAACCAAAAATATGAAAATACGATACATTAGGTTTCTTTTTAAAATAAAACTCATAAGGTGTTAATTTTAAAATAGGACGAAGCATGACACGATTAACAATATAACATGAAGTATTAACTGCTTTGACCCAAAATGATTTAGGCAACCCATATTCACAAAGTATAGTGTGTGCTAGCTCTTGAAGGGTTCTATTTTTCCTCTCCACTACACCATATTGTTGTGGGGTGCGTGGAGCGGAAAATTCATGTTTAATTCCTAAATCATTACAAAAAGAAGAAAACTTATCATTTTCAAATTCTCCTTCATGATCCGAGCGTATGCATTTAATTTTTAAATCAAGATCGATTGAATACGAATGCAAAGTTTAGTAAATTCAAGAAATGCATCAGATTTGGAAGATAAAAATAAAGTCCAACAAAATCTAGAATAATCATCAATTATTACAAAAGTATAATTTCTACCTCCTAGACTAGAAGTGTTAACCGGTCCAAATAAATCCATATGAAGTAATTAAAGAGGTCTAGTAGTAGAAATTACATTTTTGCTTTTAAAAGGTTTTTTTGTAAACTTTCCTTTTTGACAAGGCGTGCAAAAAGAAGACAAATTACCATTAAGCATAGGTAAACCCTTAATTAATTTATCTTTTGATAATTTTAAAATAAGCTTGGTGCTAGAGTGGCCAAGATGCCAATGACAAAGTTCTAATTCTTCTTTTATTAGAAATAAATCATTTTAAAGATTGTGAAAGTTCATTAAAAGCAATCATATAAAATTATGCATTTTAGGTGCGGTGAGTACGATATCATTTGTTTCACTATTTATGATTTTGCAAAGATTTGTAGATGATTCAAATAAAACATTTAAATATTTATCACATAATTGACTAATTGAGATTAAATTATGTTCCAATCCATCTACAAATAAAATATTAGAGATTGAGAAAGAATCGTTACCCACTGTGCCGATGTCCATGATCCTTCTTTTCTGTTATCTTCAAATGTCACCAACCCTATTTTCTTTATCTCAAGACTAAGGAACTTTGCTTTGTTGCCCGTCATGTGTTTGAAGCATCCCGAGTCCAAATACCACACGTCATTTTTGTTCTTAGCCTACCAACATACCTTAAAAGGAGATGAGAGTAAAGATCTGGATACCCAAGACATTCCTCCCATAGAATAGGTGGAAGCCTCAGGCACCCAGATTTACTTTATAGCACTACGACTCTTCTTCCTACATGAGTCCGAGATATGTCCAAATATATGACATTTGCCATACGATATAAAAGGGGATGAAACCTTTTTCGGAGTTTTGGATAAACTCTTGCAGGAAGATGAGATAACATTTGAATTTTGAAATGATTTTTTATTAACAAAAATAAATTTTTTGGATTTATTGCTAACGTCGGCGTTAAGGTTTAACGCTGGGCGATAGCTCCCAGTAACATACCCATGGCCATATTTGGCACTACCATGACATTGGTTGGACAAGATCATGTCGAGAGACCTTTGCCCAACTCCGAATTTTTTAATAGCCATATTTAGATCATGAATTCGTGATTTAAGAGCGGTGTTTTCCGTTACTAACATAACTCACCGATTTGCAAAAGATTTCTTTCCTTCTTCTAATTGAGAAAGAGAGGTTTTTAAAGTTCTTTCTAAATCCTCCTTTTCTTTAGTAAGAAATTCAATAGTGGAGTGGGATTTAGAAAGAGCCTCTTCAAGTTCTTTCACTCTTGCCAAGGAGTGATTGCACTCTTGGCAAGATACCTTCTTTTTCTCTAATAGTTTAGATAGTTTTTTGTTTTCGTTTAACAAAAGTTTATTTTCATAATTTAGAATATCAATATCTTTTAAACTTTTATCAAAAAATTTGCATGTTTGTAAATACTCAATATATAAACCATCATAACTAGTAGGAAGAGTTACCTCAGTGTCGCTTTAGACACTGCTTTCATCATCGGATAATGTGTTGCTCTTTGTCATGAGGCACACATTGGTTTCTTCTTCACTACTGGAGGATGAGCTGACTGATTCGTCGGAGGATGAGTCATCCCAAGTAGCCGCCTTTAGGACCTTCTTTTTCTCTTTTCCATTGTGCCTCTTTTCTTTACGCTCTTTTAGATATTTCGGGCACTGGCTCTAGATGTGTCCGGTATTTCTATAATGGTAGCACTCTGATGGTGGTCGCTCATCATCTTCTTCTTCGCTACCTTTTCCTTTCTTCGATGTGGATCCCTTCTTGATGAAATATTTACGAAAGGTGTTTATCCTTTCCGGATTCTTCATGAACCTTTTGAACTTCTTCACAAAAAGGCTCTCCTCGTCCTCTTCATCATCATCTTCCGTCAGCCTCCTTTTTTGACTTTAATGCCAAGGCTTTCTTCTTTTGCTCCATGTTGTACTTTTGTTGTTGAATTTTGAGTTCAACCTCACGGGTCTTGAGGTTCCCAATGAGGCTCTCAATTTGGAGCTTCTTCAGATCGTGCGACTCCGAGACAGCCGTCACCTTTCGATTGAACTTTAGGGGGAGAGACCTTAGAATTTTTCTCACCAATTCGTCATTGGAGAACACATTTCCAAGTACTTTTGAGTTGTTTACGATCTTGGTGAACCTTGTATACATTGAATCTACGTCTTCATCCGCCTCCGTTCGAAATTTCTCGTATTCGGATTCAAGTTGGAAGAGCTTTGAACAATTGACCTGCGAAGTGCCTTCATGAGTAATTTCTAATAAATTATATATATCATAAGCAGTTTCGCAAACACATTAAATTCCGTTCTATTCAAAGCACAAAATAAAACATTCATAGCTTTAGCATTATTCTTACATCTCAACTTATCGTTATCATCCCATTTATCTCTAGGTTTTTCAATAATAACTTCTCCAACAACAAATGTTGGTGGAGAGTAGTCTTCTTCTACCATACCCCAAACATCATTATCTAAGACAGTTAAAAACAACGCATTCTTGTTTTCCAATAATTATAATCAGTACCGGTAAATAGTGTAGGTCTATAAATCCCTTGACCCTCAAAGAAAGCATGATCATGATGTGCCATTATTCTCGGTTATGAAACCGTTTTGGAATAACTTTGCTTTGATACCACGTGTTGGATCTTATGACGCCCTTAGAGAGGGGTGAATAAGGGGTTTACGAATTTTTGAGTAAAACTGACAAATTTTTAGAGAAACGTAACTTTTTGTTTACTGTTGCTAATGTCGGCGTTAAGAGTTAACGTCTGGCGTTAGCTCTCCAGAAAATTATCCTTAACACAAAAAATTACCAAAGTGATTTTATATATGAAATCTTAGATGAAATACAATTCCAAAAAATCAGAGATATTGAAAATGAATATTATATTTCAAAGAGACAATTACAAAGATAAAATTTCAATAACGCTTGAAATTAAAGGCAACAAGGTAAAATTTACTTTTTGTTCCTTCACTGGTCCTTCTTCCAAGGATCGATTGGCTATAGTCTATCTATCATCAGATAAGGCCTCTAGCCACCCCCTAGATCTACCCTTGATCTAGTTGTCATGCACAAGGCGGCGAATTTCCCCTTAAACTGAACCCGGCCTAATCACCACACGCAAGACGGCGAATTCATTATCGTTACAAGAAAATAATGAAAAGATAAAGTAAATTTAGAAATAAAGACTCCCTATATTGAAGAGCTCTGAAGGAGATGCTGAAGACGCGCAATGACCATCGTCGGAGTTGAAGCAGGCGTCCTTCTTTAAATTTGACAGTTAAAAATCTCCTTCTCACTCTTGTTCCTCAATGGTAGTGTTATGAGTGCTCTCTGAATTTGGGAATAAAATGCTCTCTCAGAAGTTTGGAATGAAGGCTTGAGATGAACACATTTGAACAACGAAATCAGCTATTTAAATAGGCACGAGAGTTAACGCCTGTCGTTAAGAAGTTAACGCCAGCGTTAGTGATCGTGTACGATCGTGGCTGAGATCATGCAACCGTCGAGATCGTGGCAGATCGTGGACTCAACGTGTGTGTTAGCTCCAACGCTAGCGTTGTCTATGGCTTCTCGACGCTATTTCTTCTCCATGTCATTCCCTTCTCGACGTCATCCCATCTCGATGATAAGTTAATGCAGGGTGTTATCTACTAACGCGGGGCGTTAGCTCTCTTTTCAGAGAATCGTCACAAAACAACATCCAATTCATATGGATATGTACATATAGTACCTGTGCACTATAAGCACAAGCAAGATCAAATACATAGTGTGATTTGTAATTCTCAAACTAAGATAGATGTGGAACACAAGCTCCAACCGATGTGCCTTCCCAAATTGACACCCTTCACAGACATGACCGTCACCAAACGAAGATAAGCTAGGTAAGCCTTTCACAAGGCCTCTTACCACCATAGCCTTCAACTTGTCCATCCCCACGTGACCCAACCTTTCATGTCAGATCACCGCACCATCAGTGGTCTTCATCTTGTTCACATAAGAATTTGTAGAGAGCGCAAACAAATCTTTCACATGCCTCCTGATGTGAGTGATATCCGCCTTCACAGAAGAGAAATTATGCAGAACTGTACCTCCTTTGGCCCAAACAGAACATGGTAGCATGCATCTACCACATTGATCACTGAGAAGAGGTTCTTCTTCATCCCCGACACATGAAAAACCCTCTTCAACTTGAGTGCACTTCCTTCAATTCACTGCCAAAGGTAACTATCCCCACCTTCTCCATTGCATGCACAGAATCATCCGCCATCACAATAGCATCAATATTCCCTTTGTACACATGAAGGTAGGAGAACTTTGATTCATCGTCGGTGAGGTGATGACCGCACTCAGAATTAACAATCCAATCATCCTGAAAATTTATGGAGGTCAAGGCATCCATCGATGTTGCCGTAATTTCTGCCAAGAAACAATTCCTCCATTCTTCTTCATCCTTGGATCCCTCTCCTTTCTCTACTACATGCCCGACTTGAGATTCACCTTGCAATCTCTCTTAAAGTGGCCCGGTTTATTGCACCTGAAACATTTGAGCCCCTTCTGCCCTCCATCAAACCTTGGAGGAAACTTGTCTGCATCTACCTGCGATGAGGCAGAAGATCCTTCTCCCATGTTCTTCTTCTTCTTCCGTCTATCCCAATTCTTCTTTCCTGAGAATAGAACTTCACTTTCTCCCCCGGAGATAAAACAACCCGACTTCTATTTTGCCAAGCTCTCCTGTGAGGCTAACAAGTTATCCAATTCTAACAAAGATGGTTGAGTAGTCCATCCCCGCACTAAAGTAATGAATGACACATACTCCTTCCGCAGACTGCGAATAATATGCCGCTTCAACATAGCCTCTGAGATCGGCTCATCCGGGTTCAACGTGGATATCTCTACGCAAAGGTTCTTCATCTTAAAAAAGAAAACTGAAACAGACAACTCTCCTTGATTGGCCTTTGTCAACTCATTCTCTAAGAACTACAACCTTGCGACATTCTTCTTGTTGAACAATCCATCCAACGACTTCCAAATCACTGAAGCAGACTTGTACCCAATGATGTGATCAATCAAGTCTGGAGATATTTCCCATTTGAGAGTGAACTTGGCTTTCGCATTCATCTTATTCCATGTTCTCACCGCCAAACCGTTATCCCGACTGCAACAACTTCCTCTTGGTCATCACCACCAACAACCTACCATAGATCTTATCTCAGCAAATAGCTCTCATACATGATTTCCACTTCTTGTAATTCGTCTGTGTAAGCAACTCAATACCAAGACCCATAGCATATCCACCTACACCTTCCATTCTGGTATACCGATCTTCTTCACCAAAGGAACATAGAAATCACGGCTAAAACCTTTGAAGCTCTAATACCATGTGAAAAATCCTGTGCCCAGGAAGTGCACAACCACCAGAAGAAAATCACCAGAAAAATACTTGCAGGAATGCTTTAAATCAAGAAGATAACTCTCCACACAAACAATTAACCGGACATACGCCGAGATATACGCGGTTGTATTGATCCGTCTGAAGTCCACAAGAAATATCAAAGAGGAAATCAGAAAAATACAGAACAAATAAAACCTCTGAAATACTATATGGTCGTATACTAACACTTTATGCCTATATACGACGGAACGATAATCGTGTACATTATGAGCTCTATGAGAAACGGTGTCCACGAGAATTTGGGCCAGCTCTCCGAACCCAAAATTTGTCCTTTTTAACAATAATTGTATCTAATCCTTATCTCTAATTTTCTCCTAGTGAGAGAAAATCTTCTCTCCATATCCACTTTTCTCTCTCTTCTCTTTGTATTTCAAGATATTAGAGTGCCAACTTGGCAAAATTTTCCAATCTGGGTCCCAGGCACAAATCTGTGTCCGGGTCCCATAGGATTTTGACACGTGCCAACGTATTTCGATTTTGTTATTGCAGATTGATGCATGCCAGATTTTTACGCAGTCCTCCAGATACAACTCTAATTTCTCCAGCTACATTGTGTGTTCTCCTGGGCGATTGATTTGCCTTCCTTCTCTCGTATTTCTCCTCCGAGGAATATTTCTGACCATCTCCAGACTATCTGGTGACATTCAGCAGTTTCAGGTAAATGTCTTCTTCGGGTGCTTTTATTTTTATAGCGTAGCATTTTTATTATTCATCAGAAATCCTAAACAACGACATTATCTCAAAGACAATTATTTCGAATGAGAATTCAAGTTTGAATCTAGTTTGTCTTTTGTACCTTGGAGATCATTAAGTAGTAATAAAGATAAATAATTTGTATCCGAGATTATTCATTTGTCTCTGAGATAATCCATGTGTATCCAAGATAATCTATTTCCCTCTGAGAACAGTGAGTTGTATCTGAGATAGTCCATTTATCTCTAAGATAATCTACTTGTATCTGACATTGGTCTTTGAGATAATCGAGTTGTATATGAGATAATTGATTTGTCTCTGAGATAATCGAGTTATATCTAACATTTATCTCTGAGATAATCAAGTTGTATCTGAGATAATCCATTTGTCTTTGAGAGAATCGAATTGTATCTGAGAAATAATTTCTCCAGCTACATTGTGTGTTCTCCTGGGCGATTGATTTGCCTTCCTTCTCTCGTATTTCTCCTCCGAGGAATATTTCTGACCATCTCCAGACTATCTGGTGACATTCAGCAGTTTCAGGTAAATGTCTTCTTCGGGTGCTTTTGTTTTTATAGCGTAGCATTTTTATTATTCATCAGAAATCCTAAACAACGACATTATCTCAAAGACAATTATTTCGAATGAGAATTCAAGTTTGAATCTAGTTTGTCTTTTGTACCTTGGAGATCATTAAGTAGTAATAAAGATAAATTATTTGTATCTGAGATTATTCATTTGTCTCTGAGATAATCCATGTGTATCCAAGATAATCTATTTCCCTCTGAGAACAGTGAGTTGTATCTGAGATAGTCCATTTATCTCTAAGATAATCTACTTGTATCTGACATTGGTCTTTGAGATAATCGAGTTGTATATGAGATAATTGATTTGTCTCTGAGATAATCGAGTTATATCTAACATTTATCTCTGAGATAATCAAGTTGTATCTGAGATAATCCATTTGTCTTTGAGAGAATCGAATTGTATCTGAGAAATAATTTCTCCAGCTACATTGTATGTTCTCCTGGGCGATTGATTTGCCTTCCTTCTCTCGTATTTCTCCTCCGAGGAATATTTCTGACCATCTCCAGACTATCTGGTGACATTCAGCAGTTTCAGGTAAATGTCTTCTTCGGGTGCTTTTGTTTTTATAGCGTAGCATTTTTATTATTCATCAGAAATCTTAAACAACGACATTATCTCAAAGACAATTATTTCGAATGAGAATTCAAGTTTGAATCTAGTTTGTCTTTTGTACCTTGGAGATCATTAAGTAGTAATAAAGATAAATTATTTGTATCCGAGATTATTCATTTGTCTCTGAGATAATCCATGTGTATCCAAGATAATCTATTTCCCTCTGAGAACAGTGAGTTGTATCTGAGATAGTCCATTTATCTCTAAGATAATCTACTTGTATCTGACATTGGTCTTTGAGATAATCGAGTTGTATATGAGATAATTGATTTGTCTCTGAGATAATCGAGTTATATCTAACATTTATCTCTGAGATAATCAAGTTGTATCTGAGATAATCCATTTGTCTTTGAGAGAATCGAATTGTATCTGAGAAATTATAATTTTATCTGAGATTTCTGACTAGTATATTGTATTGTATCTGATTGATTTTATGTGTTGTTCTCAACTTAACATTGATTTTCTTACACATCAGGTAAACCAAGATGGTTAAGGCAGACGTTAAACCTCATATTTTAAGCTCCTAATGTTTTGTATCTTCATTTGGTTCATCTGCAAGGGATATCATTGAGAAGATGGATAAGGAGCTGCTAAAACTACTTGAATACATTGAGATTTTGCATCTATTTCATATTCCATCTGCCCCGCAAAATGTCCCAATTCTATATGCAATGATCTTGGCTTATAGGCCATCAACTAACAGCTTCATTACAAGCTCTAGGGAACTCAAATTTTCTAAGAATGAAGTGACAATGATTATTGGGTTGCCCAGCTGGGAGAGAGAATGTGGCTTATGAAAACGATTCATTCTCAACGATGACAATGCAGGAATTGAAGGTCAGAATGTTGTAACTTGCTAGTGTTGAGCACACAGTGGAGCACAATGATTTGAAAATCATATTTCTTCATGTTTTATGCAATTTGTTCTTCCACTGCAGCAGTAGTCGTATTCTGAATGAGTATGTTTGGTTGGCTGAACTAGATGAGTTTAGTAACTGGCCAAAGGCGATTCATGGGATTCTTATTACAAGTTTACGTTCCTTGACTGAGTGAACAACAAAGCATATTATTATAGATATTTACACAAAAGCCACCTGAGTCTATGAACTACTTTAATGGATGCTCTCATGTATTACTTGTAAGTGGTTTGCTTGTTTATTTTGGTTAGGTATTATTGTGATAATGCTCTACAATTCTTATATTTTTCAAATATATTTGGGTTTTGAGCATATACGTATGCAAGTCCATGCATTTGTTGAGAGATGACCTCGTATACAATGGTGGGCTAGTATTAAAACATTTGCTCTGACAATAGTGATGTCATTGCTTTCAACCATCAAGGAAGAAATGGTATGATATATTGCAATTCATGGTATGATATTTTGCAATTCATATGATTTTCAATAAACAATCCTTATGTTTGGCATGTATTTACAGGTCCTTCTAAAGTTTAAGAATATTATAGAGGATGATACGAGGGTATGCAACTTGGAGGAGGACCAGGAGAAGGAGCTGCCATAAAAGAAGAGAAAGTATGATATTCAATCTCACCTAATTTACTTGAATTACTTGAAGCAATTCCCTCACTGGAGTATAAATTTGAGGTCCTTTGTGACGAAATGGAGGCCTTGTACGACAAGATGGATAGAAAAATTGATACCTTAAACAACGCGATTAATGCTATTAAGGAAGTTTTGGGGCTATACTTCAGTGAATGCTTCTCCTGATCAGTCACCTTCAACACATTCACTCCATTAGTTGAAGAGGTGGATATGGTGGACCCATATCCAGCAGATTACCCTAGTAGGATGCTAATTATTGAGGAGCAACGAGAGATCATCCATGTGAGGACGAGTGCAGTAAAAACAAGATATATATTGAGTTTAAATTGCATGTACATTCATTAGCCATTTCGTAATGATCTTATTTTTGATGTGTCACAGTAATTATGTGGCCTTTAAGGGATTCCAGATATTTGGAATGAGGGGCTAAATGGATTATTTGCAGACTACATGATACATTGCAAATTGCCATATTGATGCATATGCGCGTGTCCTAGAAGTTAGAAGAACAAATGATCCAAACAGTTGGCGGTCTTTTGTATGTCAGTCCAAATCTATAGTTATGTCTGATGTAAATACTTTTTGTAAATGTTTATTATTAATGCTTGTTGTTAATGATTGATGTTAATGCTTGCTTGCTGTTAATGGTAATCTTTTTGTAAATGCTTGTTTGATGTTAACGCTTCATGTTGTCTTGGTTTTAGTTACAAAGACAGACATGAAGACAATTGAACATGGTGGTCACTCCTACGTGCCACATTGAACAACCAAAAACGTGAAGCATGCTTCCATGATTTTAATGCATGTTTGTGACTCACATTTGACTTTACTAGTAGGATAATTTACGAGGCGACAATGGGTATTATATGATTCTCTACTGAATGCAAATAGACGAAGAATGGTAAAGTCGCCGGTAATTATCAATATTAATTAATGCATTTATGAATTGTTTGGAAAATTCGGTTAACTAATATTAAATCGAGACTAATTGATGCATTTTTTTGGCAGATCAAAGTTCTTAGAGAGACTACACGTGAGAAGTTCGATATAAATTTCACAATTTGGGAAATTACTACGAAGAAGAACATTCCAGCACAAGAGAATTATGTGGACTACAATGCTTATGTGATCAAATACATGGAGTTTTGTGTAATAACGAGCAGACAAAGTGTCAAAGTACTATATATGCCAAAGTTCAGAGCCAAAATAGTATATGAAATTTTTTGCACATTCATTTTTAAAGGAGAATAATTAGTTTATGTAGTTTAAATAATTAAACATTTGAATACATTAACTAGTAATAGTCAAATACAATACAATTAAATGGTTCCGGAACTATTGGTAATGGACACATAACATTCAAATTTGGAATGATAGCTTGTGTAGAATGTGTAATATACACCTATTCTTCTTTATAGTTCGTCTTGATATTAATTTCTTCTTTCACTTTTACTAGTGTAGGTTTTTTACTCCTTAGAAATTAAGAATAATTAGCATATGTAGTTTAAATAGCTAAAATTAAGAATAATTAGCATATGTGTAATTATTGATTTGACTTATTAGTTTTCTCCCAAAGATCTTTTAACCTTGCGTTGGACACTCCTTTGGGCTTCAGTCTTAGTGGATTCTTTATCAATGCTTTACCCTTGTCTACGTGGGGATTGATGTTATTCAATTCTATGATTGCATCCACATATGTAGACATAACTTTCATGTCTCAATTACGTAATTTATAGTCGCTTAACATTTCTCTACACGATCTGTTATGTGATATGTGGATCGACTGATATTATTCCTGAAAGCAAATGTCGGTGAAGGTTCTCCAACTATTTTGCTTTCTTGATGTAGATAGAGATCCATATTTGTCGATAATGTCCATCTCTGGAGGATGTATTGTAAGACCCCATTTTTTTTTTTTGCAAAAACCTCCGGGTCTTAGGCCCAGAACCGCCGCTTTGCGGTGACACCTTCACTCGGGAAGGTCGCCACTACAAAACGCCGATTCTGCCGGCCAAATCGATCACAAAGAAAAGTTCATAGAAGAGAAGACAAGTCCACAAAATCAACATGAAATATAAACCATGAAGGTAAATGTCCACAGATATAACTGAATAAAGATAACAAGGGTTACAATAAATAAAGGGGCTCGTGCCCTGTACATCATATCCTCACTACAAGATCACTCGCGGAAGCTAACTACTAAACACTCACAGATCTTGAATCCTGTGCTCCTGTACTAGACTGGCCCGCCTCCGTCTGCTCCGGCCTCTGGTGTTGTTGCGTCTCCTCTAACTCCTAAAATGATATGGTCCACCGACCGTTAGTCTAAAAGACTAAGTCAACAATCCCCCGCCCCTAAACCCATGGCTCCTAGGCACCGAGCGGGGAGGAGTGAAAAGGAGGACCAAAGGCAGAGTGGAAACAAGCAGGTGACAACTATCCTAAAGGAAGTACAGTAACAAGGTATTGTAGAGTAAATGATGAAAGCTAATACGAGTAAGCTAGAGTAAAGTGCATGTAAAGAACAGTAAGCAGTATACATAATGACAAGTGAAGTAATATAAAAGTAACCATTGATTTATAGGAATGCCCATACAAACCTATAGACCAAGGGGTCGTTTAGCAGGGCCTACCGTATAAGAAGTCCCATAACCGACTTATACGTTAGGGGTAGGTTGAATGTAATGTTTATGATATGACATGCAAAGTATGTTGTTATGCTATGTTCATACAGTGCAACTAACCCACTACGACTCTATGTGCATAGACCTTTAGTTCCCCCTTTTTGGAGCGAGCTAGACTCCCAGGATACTCCCGTAGTGGCAAACGGAAGCGGTGGGTTGGGCCTCGCCCACCTCTAGGTTGGTATTCACACTACCCAACCTAGACCTATCGTACGCCTCCACAAACCCGCGGAGCGTCTGCGTACTCTTGCTGACTGGACCGCCAGACTATCAAGGCTAAGTGTAAAGCCACACTTGCCGAGTCAACGTATTGACGTCGGTGTGAACGACTGTCCAATACCGAAGACCCACCACCTTCAGTGCACATGCAACATGTTCTACTTCCTATCACTGAGCCATAAGCTCCCCTGGCTAACCTGCCCGCCATCAATAACCTTCCGAGCTATAAGCTCCCCGGGCTAACCTGCCCACCATCAATAACCTTCCGAGCCATAAGCTCCCCGGGCTAACCTGCCCGCCATCAGTAACCTTCCGAGCCATAAGCTCCCCGAACCAACTAAACTCCCGAAACCACAGCGAGTGTGTTATTAATTAATCTTGTACAATGCCTTACTCTTATGAGTCAGGGTTATTCTTGGACTTCCCGAGGGTTACCCTGTGAGGGGCTCGCTACGGTACTAGGAACTACTATGGGATGACACCCCAGAGTTCCCATTCCCAAGACACTTAATGTTATTAGTTACTACCCATAAGGAAACCCCCTTAATACTTTTACCTGAATTAAACCTAAGTGCTTAAAGACACTAAAGGGAAAAGACGATCCTTTGTCAATCCCTAGATGACCTACCCAAAGGGTGGCACCCCATCACCCTAGAACTCATCAAACCCTAATCAACTCCAGGGATCCTCACATAGTCATATGATCACCATTAAGCTCTCACATCTCCAATCAACATAATCCAATTTTGCCTATAACCCCAAAATTGTCAATTTGCTAAACGCAGACCATCCTCAACGTTTTGATGCTCATGAAGGGGAGTACACTAAATACTCAATCCTATGATTCAACAATTTTATTGGAGGTCCATACTACATATTTAAGACCAAAACCAGAGTTTCACAATTTTCCAAATAATAATAATATTTAAATCATTTTTCCCAAAATACCAATTCCTAAGGTTTGAACTGCAAGTATGCTTTCCTGACATCCAATGCTTGCCTAAATTTTTACATAAATCAAGGGTACCTAATAATATGTGGATATCAATTTGTAGGAAAAGCCAGTAAGAGTTACTATTTTTAAAAATTCCAAAACTCACTTATTACCAATAAATTCCAAAGGAGGTACCCTCATATGATCTCCAAACCTTATGCAAATTAATACAGAGGTGATTCATACTAAAATATTCAGTCCTACAAAGTTTGATCATGTTCCACAGAGGGTACATTTGTAATTTCCACAGAGGATATATTTGCAATTAATTCCAAATTGAGCTAGAGGTGCCAAAAATATTAATCCAAAAATCATGAGAAAATTACAGTAAGTACATATTGGTATGAAATGGCATCCAGCAAAGTTTCATGCAAATACAGTAATCTAACACCCTACAATCCATCATCCCAAAAATTGCCAATAAAGTGAATAATTACTATTTAGACCTCCAAAAGTCTTCTAATGGTTCTAGTAGAATCTCCAGAGATTTATAACATCAAAACTAAGTTGGTGACAGAGGATGGGTAATCACTGAGTATTATTTCTTTCTAAAACCCAAAAACCTAAATATTTACAAATCTACCCTAGGATTTATTACCTAGGTTTGGCAACTCCAAACCCCACCAATTTCTTACAGAAGCATTTTCTGGTCACCAAGATCATCTCCCCAAAATTTCAAGTCAAACCATTAAGGTTTGACCCATCTTCCTTCATTAGCCTCTAATTGCACCCCTTTAGGGTTTAACCTAGGGTTAGGGTCAAAACTTCTCCAAATCCACCCAAACTTCTTGTGAGAGTGTCACAACACTTATAGAACTCAGGGGAGTCCAATACACCCCTCTCCAAGGACAAACTCTCCTATGTCCTTCACAACCCCAAATTCCACTTCATAGAGATCAACCCTATGACCTTGAGCAAATCAACTCCTATGCTCACCAATCTTCCTCATGGGATCTCAAATTGATACCACTGACCTTTCCAAGAAGACTCAAGTCTCTATGGACCCATTTGGCCAATGGATCACTACTTGGCTAAATGCACCCCAAGGTGCTCCAACTCCATGTCCTAGGGCAAACCAACTCCCCATAGCCCCAAAACTCTCTAAGAGGTGATTTGGGTGATATTAGGGCAGTGTCCAAGGTCCCACTCCAATAGGAGGTGGTTTGACCATGAAAAAGCCCAAATAGCCCTTATTCACAAATTTCCCCAAAATAGACAAATCTTTGGCCTAATGATTACCTAATCAAATGAACTCCAAATGAGTTGAGATTTTAACCAGGGGTTTATCATGACCCTAATAACACCCCACCAAAATTTGGTGGGTATTGGAGGTCATTTGACCCTCCAAATAATTTATGCAAGGATTATTAAATTTCTACAAAAACTTTAGGGAAATAATCTCCAAAAATTCTGATTTTTGGATATGTTACAACCCGAGGTATGACTCAATACCAGTCCAAATTTCAAGTCATTTGGAGTTGTGGATTGGTGTGGGCATCCATTCAAAGTTCAGTCAAACTTTGCACTAAAATGGGTGCTGAGGTCAAACCAGGACTCCAAATGGGGTGAACCCAATTTTGTATGGTCCTAGGGGTCAAGGCCTACAACTTTCATGTTGGGCACTTTTTATGTAGGGGACTCTATATATTTTTAAAATTTAAAACCATTCATTACCTAATGATAAGAATAAAAACAATTAAATAAAGCATAAAAAAAATGGTGGCACTGTTCATCTTCCCCAACAGCCCGAAAATAATCAAAACAAAGCCAATTCCTGTAGCTTTTTCTATGGCCGTTTCCCGGCCACCCGACCACCTCCCTGGCCGGCCACCACCGCCACCACCTCCGTTGAGGTGGGGGCTATCGCCGGGCGGCGGCACGGCCGCCGGAGGGGCGTATTCCGGCGATCCCGTGAGGGGATTTTAATGGAAAAACGGGGAAAATTTTCTCCCGATCGGGCTCGATTCGAGCCCGATTTCTATAATATTTTGATCCTAGATCTATGCACGAATAAGGTGGAGGGGGATCGGACCTTATTTGGTGTGATTCGTGGCTCCGTTTGCCGGCCGCCATTGTTCCTCCTTGGAGCTTTGGGTGCCATGGAATCTCCTCCTCTGAGCACTGAAAGGGGTCGGGAAAGTGGGGGTTTCAACTCCTTGAGAGCTTCTGAAGCTAATGGAGGCCTCAATTTAATGGGAGGAGGGCTCCATCAAGAGATCACCAAGTGACCCCTCCTCTCCCCCATGGCCGGCCACCCTTATGCTTCCCCCCTGCCTTCAATTCCTCCAGAAAACTCCTGGAATTCCCTCCACATTCATCAGGGGAGATGAAAGGGGACATCAATGGGGATTCCAAGGGGTGTATCCTCTTAATGGCCATGAACACCACCTTCTCTCTCCTCCAAAATTGGGTTTTTCTCTCTCCTACTCATCATGGCCGATTTTTCCCTCTCTCTCATGTTTAATATCAGCCTACTAGGCTGGTCAAGTGGTCAATTTGGGCTTAGCCCAAAGGGATTGGGCTAGGTTTAAGAGATTTGACCTAATTTGGGCAAGTTTGACTTTTGGTCAAATTGAGCAATTGGGTGACCCTAGGATGGGGCTTCTGGGTCCAATGGGTCTCCTATGACATGATAACACTATGGGTATGGTCAATTTAATATGGTGATGATCAATTAGGGCACTTTGTGAAGAATTGCCATTTTGACCTAACAAGGGCATTTTGGTCAATTTGCACCATTGGGGGTCCCATGATGGGGCTTTTAGGTCTACTAGGTCTCTTATGATATTCTAGACCTAGATGAGTGATCAACTTGTCATGGTGAAGGTTAATTGGCTCTAAATAGGCTGCTTTGACCAATTTAGGGTTAGGGTTGACTTTGGTCAATTTGGCCTTTTTGGTTGACCCCAATGTGCCCTTGGTGCCCTAAGGGGCCCCTAAAGGGTTAGGAATACTATGGTGGGGTCAATTGATCAAGTTGAGGCCCTAAAGTCCAACCCTAAGCTTGGTAACTAGAAATTGCTATTTGCAGTCCAAGACACTTTCAACCCTAATCTTGCCTAAGTTAAAGGGGTTTCTACACTACCAAGGCCTTGTCATGACCTTGTCATGACACATTCACCTGGGGGGTCTAGCTGTCTGGGGGATGTTACATGTATTTCTTAGGAGTAAAAGTGATATTCTTGTGATATATACTTTCAACACATGACCACATAGTATCCCAATTATCTCAAACGTGCAACAAAAACAATGAACACTATAGTTGCTTAAGTTTAGTTCTATAAATCAGTCTTTATTATTCTCATCACAATCACTCCATCGTAAAGTAAAGATATGAATTTGTTCATGAGTAGCATTCTCTTCAACAACATACAACCCGAATGCTCATTGTTTAAATTCCTCGTAGAATTTCCCATACATACCCTTGTGTAAATTTTTGATACTTATTTAATAATAGGACAATCCTTGTTATTAACTTGTATGTTTAACTACTTACACTTGATATCTTATTCAAAACCTTTTCCACTACCCTTGGTAATCATTTTATCCAGTTGGGTAAAGCAATCAAAAAGTGTACATGTAGCTTTAGTGATAGAATGAAATATATTATTTGTCGATTTACTCCTTTGAGTCGATAACATCTCATG
Organism: Dactylorhiza incarnata; assembly: GCA_033032865.1. Lineage (NCBI taxonomy): Eukaryota > Viridiplantae > Streptophyta > Magnoliopsida > Asparagales > Orchidaceae > Dactylorhiza > Dactylorhiza incarnata. Next base: position 7,076,896 of record JAWHQI010000072.1, read on the forward strand.
ATCACTGACGGTCTTATTGAACGTTGTAGACCATTTCTCTTTTATTTTGTACAAATTATTTAGCCATATGTTTTCACTTAAGTTACCCTGCAATATCATCTTACTCAAAACTAATTCAGACTAATCAAAAGAGTCACACTCTTTTAAACAAGTATAAAACATAGAGTATAAGCTAACATCAGTATTAAACGTGAGCACTTTGGTCAGAGCTTTCTTTGCAATATGTCATTGACATAGCCGATGATTGATTTTGCCCAACACTCTATCAATAGCAACTGTCATTGCATGATCTTGATCAGTGAAGATGGTTAATGGTTGCTTACCAGATATGAATTTCAAGAAAATCTCAAATACTCATATAAAGGATTATATGGTCGGTTGAGATATAAATGTTATTGCAACAACAATATTTTGATAGTGATGATTTACAATCACAAACGGTGCACATGCAATATTATACTTATTCATTTGATACGCTGAATCAAATGTAACGACATCACCAAAATATTCATAATCAATCTTTCCCGGGCCATCCATCCACAAAAAGTTAGTCAACATGTTAAAATCATCATTTTGGATCTCATAAGAGAACATATTATCATCCACTGTCCGAGCCTTCAATAGTTACAGGAGGCTTGCGACATCTCCGCCATCTACTCTTGAACTTCAATCTTTAGCTATGAAATTGTATGCATCATTTTTGGAAAAACCAATATTTTCCGACCTCCCTACTTCGTCAACAAGATAATTAAATGCATTCACAGTCTTTATTCCAGCTTCAGCCATTGATTTCAAAATATCACCCTTCTCCTCACTAATTATGACCCTATGAGATCGAAGTGTTGATTGTTCGTAGGGCAAATTCATGAATATTCCCCTCAATGAATTTCTCAACCGTCAATTTTTCCTTTCTTTATCAGCATTAAATGTAATCACCGCAAGACAATTTGTTCTACCGTCCATCCGACAATATTTGATTGCATTATCTGCACCTTTAGGAACTCTCTTTAATCTAGCCCTACTACCACAATACTTTCTTGATTTTATAATATTTTTGCCCGGACATAATATCAGATGTTCTTTGCGAACACTAAACTCAATGTTGTGCACATAAGAACTATACATTTCGTAAGCTTCATCCTCACTCTGAACAATTTGAAATGATTTCTTGGTATTTCCAAACGTCATCATAGCAAATGAATACTTTGTTTTTGTTAATGTATATTTGGTCAAATAACGGGTTCGAAGGTATAATGGGTCAGTTGGGTACACGGGTACCCATCCCCGTAGATACTCCTAGGGTTTTACCTATATATACCCGCTAGGGGCAACGGGGAGTGAATTCCACTTTGATCCTCATCCGGATGCTTCGAGCAAACTCTCACAATTTTACATATATTATAAAGGAATCAGAAATATTATGATTCTATCATATATATTTTAAATGTAGCTGAGATATTCGAGGTTTCTCCATGATATTACAGAAATAGCTGAGAATTCGAGGATTCTCCCAAATATTATACAAATATCAGGTTTCTCCCATATATTACAGAAATATTTGAGATATTCGAGGTTTCTCCCAGATATTATAGAAATATCTGAGATATTTAACATTTCTCCCATATATTATAGAAATATCTAAGATATTTGAGGATTCTCTCAAATATTACAAAAATGTCTGAGATATTTGAGTACTATCTCTAGATATTGTACTAATACTTGAGATAACATAGTCATATATCAAAAAACTTACTAAGCTTCTTCCCCAAGCGCTACTATTCCAAAAGCTAAATGTTGCTTACATTCTCATAAAAAATCATTTTTTTGGTCCTAACGACAAAATACATATAATGACGGAGAAAGAGAGATAGACTGACCTCTTCCATTTTCAAAGACGACTCCATCGCACAAGCATGAATGATCCGGTTGATTTATCGTGTAGCCAGTCGCCGGCGAGAATGAGCAACTCCGGTCAAATATGGTTGCTTTGATGGCACTATCGAAGAACGACGAAGGTATTACTTTTCACCTGGCGCGCGAAAACAAAAGAGATATTAAGGCTCATATGAATTTATTTATAGCTTATACATGCTATTCTAATGCCATTATAAATTCTTAATTACTTCCTAATCCTGCTTAATTGCTTAAACTGGTAAATCAAACCGTTATATGAAAACATTACTATCACAAATATAAAATTAATCAAATCGTAGAAATATACTGAAATCATAGAAGAAATTCAACAGCCAAAACAGATATTAAGGCTCTGTTTGCTGGGGAGTTTTTTCTTCGTTGCGGTTTTGAAAAAATGCAAATACTATTTTTTGCCGGTCCGGATAACCTTGGTTTGAAACGTCATTCCTTCTTCGTCTCCGTCTCCAACCGCCACCGCCATCCCAAATCAGCTTAGGTGTTCGTATAGCAAGGCTGTGGCGGTCGTGGACACGATCGATGGTTATGAACCGACGTTCGTGAACGCCCGACCTCAGCTATGGAACTACATTCACTCTTATCTTCAAAATTGTTTTTTTTTCTTGGCGGCGGTCATAACCGTTATCATGTCAAACACATTTTATGTCAGTGACATTTTGTTCAACCACACTAGAGCAAAAAAGCCGCATCAAACAGACACTAAGGCTTTGTTTGGCGCATCATTTTTGCTCTGGTGAGCTTGGACCAAAACGTCACTGTCATAGAATGTATCTCATTCATTGGCACGGTGGTAGCGGTCGTGAACGCGGTGATTATGAGGGGTCGCTTTTATCTGTAAAACAATTTTTCTTTTCTCGGTGGCGATCATGTTTTTGTCCAAACTCACCGGAGCAAAAACGCTGCCCCAAACGTTGCCTAAGTTGTAGACTTTGGCTCCGTTTGAGTGGACTTATTTTCACAAGTCAAGCGGATAAATCCCCCAAACGGAGCCAAATTTGACTTGTGATTTGTTGTAACCGCTTTATAAGTGTGTTCGTTTATAGGCACTTAAGATATTGCATCAATAAATTTACCTCCCAAATATAGTTAATTAATCTCATTCAATGAACAATCATATATATATATATATATTTATTTAAGAAAATCATGCAAGTAAATTTAAGGCCAATTAAGTAGTTTATAAATTTACGGTTCAGTTGGGTCAATTTAGAACAGTTTAGGACTTGTACAACCCTCATATTTTCCGAGTCGGTGTGACCCGACCCGGATGAGACCAAGACAGTGAAGATGGTCGAGACAGGCAAAACGACCACGCATAAGCGGCCGAGACCAAACAAGGCAAAGAGAGGCCGCAGGGGACGCGGGGGGAGCACCCGCTCCCCCGACTCCCTTCGGGCGAGTGGGAGGGACCCTCCCACTCGCCGGGCGAGTGGGAGAGGCCCTCCCACTCGCCGGGCGAGTGGGAGGCTCCTCCCACTCGCCGGCCACCTTGGGGGCGAGTGGGAGGGGGCCCTCCCACTCGCCACCTCCTTTGGGCGAGTGGGAGGAACTCTCCCACTCGCCCGGTACATTGGGGGGAGGCCGGTATGGCCTCCCGTGAGGGGGGAAGTGGGCATCTCGGGTCCCACTCGCCTCCCCTCACGCGTTGATCATTCGTGGTCATGGTTGGACTGCGGATAGCCGGATCTTGGCTATCCGCAGTCCATTTTTGGGAAAGTCTATAAATAGACCCCCATGGGCACCTTGGGAAGGGTTGGTCACTACCCCCCCCCCCCCCCCCCCTCGCGTGTGTCTTGTAAGCAAGCACCCCCCCTCCCTTGTCATCCTTCAGCTGACAGTGAGGTGGTTCTTAGTGCCCTCCAAGGTGCCCAGGCTCAGCATTGGCTTGGGAGGGGAAGTTCCGAGTGGGCTTCCGGGTGTGCGGTGGGACCTCCACGCTGAAGCTTAAGGGGTCTGTCCCTAGACTCTAGTTGTCATCAAGTCCGAGTCTCTTAGTTCCTAGCAACCGGTCACGGGTCTAGGCTTAGGTCAAGTAAGGGTTAGTCGCAACCCCCTTTCGAACGCTGAAACCGGGAAACTGGTTTCAACATTCTGGTGCGGTGAGCGTGGAAGCGACTAGTTCGGAAAACTCTGAGTCAAGTCTCATGGCTGGAAGCGACGAGTTGGGAGACCCGCCTCCACCTTGCGAGTATGTGAAGAAGAGCGACTTCGACGAATTCAGCAAGAGGATCCTGGAGTTCATGCAGGCCGCATCCTCCGCTCGCGGCGAGTGCTCAACACCACCTGCACCTAGGATCCCCTCACTCCCCCTAGTGGAAGTGAGAAGCAGTCAGCAAGAGAAGGGACCAGCCTCGGAGGAGGGCTTGAGCCTCCAGGCGCGAGTGCTCTTCAACAGTTCGCCCCGGACTAGCTGCCCCAGCGGGGAAGTGATGGGAGCGCCTCCCCCCAACCAAGAAGAATGGAGAAGCCTTTTTTGCGAGCTGGTCATGTCGGCCCCTATTCCGGATGGGTTTCGCGATCCTGCCATGTCCTACTACGAGGGGGATAGCGATCCCCTCCAGCATCTTCAGTGGTTCGAAGACATGACCACGATCAGGCAAATGTCGGACGCCTTCATGTGTAGGCTTTTCGCCGTCACGTTCCAGGGAAAGGCAAGGGATTGGTTCCACTCACTTCCGGCGGGAACCATCTACCGCTTCGAAGATCTGCGTCGAAGTTTCTTGTTAAGGTTCTCTACCTCGAAGAAGAGGAGGAAGAGCATGGAGGCCTTGTTCGCAGTCAGGCAAAAGCCAGGGGAGACGCTGGCTAGCTACATGGATAGGTTCCAGGCGGAGGTCCTTCTTGTCGTTGAAGTGCCCGGGCACACCCTGCAGCTAGCCTTCACCCTTGGGCTGCAGCCTGGGCTGTTTCGGATGAGCCTGACCCGGGACCCTCCCCTGTCTTTCAAAGAGCTGATGAAGCGTGCTGATCGTGAAACCGAGTGTGAGGCTACCAATCAGGAGTTCGTGGCTAGGCTAGCCGAGGTAGCAGAGGAGGAAAGGAGAGAGCGTGGAGGAAGAAAGAAGGAGGAAGTGAGGAGTCAGGGACAACAGGGACCTCCCGTTGGGCAGGAGCAAGGCTGGAAGTCGCAACCGATAGCCGCCCGACCAGCTTGGAGGTCACAGGTTGGTCCCCCTCAGGCCCAAGGAAGGGGCCACTTCCAAGGAGGAGGGGGTTATCAGGGGAGGCACGGGCGGTTCCACCCGGCAGGGTGGCAACAGAACTCGGGGCCGCTGCAAGTCCAGCCCCTGCAAGCCATGGCCATCGGCCGAAAGAAAGGTGGAAGGAAGAGGGAGCGTTGGGAGAAACGGGGGGGGGGGGGGGGGGGGTGAGCTGGCGCTGCTATACTGTGACTTCCATCAGCAAGAAGGTCACGCGACCGCGGCTTGCCCAGAGTTCCTCGAGATGAGGGAAGGAGGAAGAGCCTCAGCAGGGGGAAGCAGTTGTGTCTGGAAGGACCGCGGGCAGGGGAGAAGGGGAAGAACAAGGAAGAGGATGATCCGTGTGAAGAGAGGGTCGATGTAGGGGCCCTGGGAGGGATCGGGGTCATCCACGGGGGAGCAGGCAAAGAGGCCACCCGGAAGGGGAGCCTCCACGCCATATACCATCGGAGCATCGCTTCGACCTCCCGATCCCCCCCCTCCAAGCGAGAAGATTACCTTCTCAACCCAAGACCTGCCGGCCCATGAAGACCCCTTCTGCGACGCGTTGGTCATCAAGGCGGCAATCGAGAACTTCACCGTCTCCCGAACCCTAGTCGACAACGGGAGCTCGGTGAATGTGGTGTTCAAAAAGGCATTTGAAGGGATGAAGGTGGAAGCAAGGCGAGTGCTGGCATCAGATGGACCACTCTTCGGATTCTCCGGGGAGAGGAAGGAGGTGGAAGGAGTCGAACTCCTCACCCTGGGGGGAACTTCGAAGAACTGCCGGTTCGTCATCGTGGATGCGTCGAGCAGTTACAACGCCATCTTTGGGCGTCCCCTCATTAGCGCGTACAAGTGTGTGCCTTCCTCCTACCATCAGTGCTTGAAGTACAACTCCGGAGAGCTCCAGGTGAGAGTCAGAGGGGATCCCCGGGAGGCGCGCCAGTGTTATGTTACTGCGGTCAACACGGTCGGATGGATGCAAGCAGCTGAGGAAGTGGAAGAAGCGATGGCAGAGATGACCAAGGAGCAGGCAGCCGAGTGAACCCGGAATGGGCGGGGTGTAAGGAAGTGCCCAGGGAGGGGCGAGGTGTAATGGCGTGCCCAGATAGGGGCGAAGTTTAGTGAAGTGCCCGGATGGGGGCGAGATGTAAAGAGGGGCCCAGAAAAGGGGCGAGGTGTAACAGGATGCCCAAGAGGGCGTAGCATAGGCAAGTTGTAATAGGTAAAAACTATGAATGAGAAAGGGGTTCTGGAAAGATATCCAGGTTCAAAATCCCTGGCTAGAGACCCTCCGTCGGGCTAAGTCATGCCGGTAGATGAGGGACGCATCGGGACAACTCGCTGCTTGGTAATTGGACTGGGAAGGCGTTGAGTTCCTCTACCTCCAGGTGCGCTAAGCATCAAGGACGTGGATGGGTACTTCCACCTCCAGTCAGATTGGGAAGGCGTTGAGTTCTTCTGCCTCCGGGTGAAGGTAAGCACCCAGGACGCGGATGGGTACTTCCACCTCCAATCTGTAAGGGGACTGGGAAGGCGTTGAATTCCTCTACCTCCAGGTGCGCTAAGCATCAAGGACATGGATGGGTACTTCCACCTCCAGTCAGATTGGGAAGGCGTTGAGTTCCTCTGCCTCCGGGTGAAGGTAAGCACCCAGGACGCGGATGGGTACTTCCACCTCCAATCGGTAAGGGGACTGGGAAGGCGTTGAGTTTCTCTACCTCCAGGTGCGCTAAGCATCAAGGACGCGGATGGGTACTTCCACCTCCAGTCAGGCTGGGAAGGCGTTGAGTTCCTCTGCCTCCAGGCAAGCTAAGCCCCTAGGACATGGATGGGTACTTCAGCCTCCAATTGGATTGGGAAGGCGTTGAGTTCCTCTATCTCCAGGTGAGCTAAGCACCTAGAACGTGGATGGGTACTTCCACCTCCAGTCAGGCTGGGAAGGCGTTGAGTTCCTCTGCCTCCAAGTGAGCTAAGCACCTAAGACGTGGATGGATACTTCCACCTCCAGTCAGATTGGGAAGGCGTTGAGTTCCCCTGCCTCCGGGTGAAGGTAAGCACTCAGGGTGCAGGCGGGTACTTCCACCTCCAATCGGTAGGATCCCGGACTAAAAAAAAAAAGAGAAGGCCACTCCCCAGACTCAGTCATGTCGGCAAATGAGAGACTCATCGGGCCAATCAACCACTCGGTGATCGATTCAAGTAAGGTATCAAGTCCTCAAGCAGTAAGGGGAGAAATTAAGCTGAGGAAATCCGTTTAAGTGACTACTGATTCATTGATAACATAGGTTACATGAGTTGTTGCTTCACTCTTACTAGTACACGCAGGCTTGAAGGAGAAAAGCAAACACAAAAAGTACATAGCTCCCATGAGGAACGGGAGAAAAGAAGAAGTCACGGGCCACCCTCACGATCATGGAGAGTAGCCGCCGCTGCTATGGGGCGAGCCAGATCGCCCAGGTGAAGGAAAGAACTCAGGCAGGATGTCGCTGGCGGAGACACCCCTCCAGCTACCTCGAAGAGCATCCACGTCATGGAGGCGACTCACCATGGCTTGGGCCGTTGACGCCATGATTCTCCCCCGAGCGCGCTCGACTTCAGCAGGTCGAAGTGGGACCGGCATCGCCGCCCTCGAAGGTGCACTTCCTTCTCCTCTCCCTTCCCTTAACTGCCTATGAGCTTCGGCAAGCTGAGCCCTCAGGTCCTGCACCTCCTGGTCCGACTCCTCGCATCGTCTCCTGAGCGAGTCAGCGGCACCGGGTCCCTGCAGGCCGACATGGAAAATGAATTAGAACCTACGAATAAGAAGGTATTAAAAAGAGAAAAGGAAAATTCAGTAAGGTGGGCACGAACCAAGCCTCCGGATGACTCCTCCAGGAGTTTCTCAGCAGTGGCCAAGCGAGTCGCAAGGTCAGTGGCCTTCTCTTCTGCATCCAGCTTCAACGCATCCGCCCGCATCGACCTGTGCGAGAGACTAAGACCTCGGCGGGCGGCCATGTGGGAGAGCTCGGTCGCGCGGAGCTGGGCCTGGGAGCTAGCATACGCAAGGTCGACACGCATGGACATCTCCTTGTAGGATGCAGCGTCCTGCCGACCGTAAATGCCATAGATAAAGCTATGTGCCGCGTCGTCGATGACGTCCCCCTCGACCCATGAAGGTCGCTGGGAGGAGAAGGAGACCCAGTTCATCGTTTCATCCCAATAGATGACAGGCTCGCCGAGAAGGTCCGTGCCCTTCCCCCCCCCCCCCCCCCCCCCCCCATCTCAATGTTGGGGTGGTTGGCCAACGCATTGGGGTCACTCGGTTCCCCCCTCTCCATAGTCGGCGCCCCGGAGTCCCTCCGACAGATGACTTTCCCTCGCCGCATCCTCGGTCCCTTCGGTGGGGAGGAGGGCACACCCTCCTCTCCCACCTGTTCCTTATCCTTCCTCTGCCTCAACCCGGACACCTTCGGAGCCGAGGCAGAGGCAGCTGCGACCTCCCCGACGAGCCCATGGGCGAGGGAGGAACTTCCCCCCGCAGAGGGGAGGTGTCGAGGAAGGGACCGTTCACCTGCACAAGTTAGGACGGGTTAAGCAAACTTAGGGAGAAATGAACCATAAAGGAGACGAGTTGGTGAGGTCCAAGTACCTGTCCCCAGCTCCACGTAGGTGAGCCGATTAATGTTCCTCCGGAGGTGCTCAACCTCGAAGCTCGCGCCCTTAAGGAAGCGGTGCAGCTCAGCAGCCTCCCCACGTAGCGAGGGGGTCTGCAGACCTTCTCAGGTCTCTGTGTGGGGGAAAAAGGGATGTCGTCCAGGTCACCCCGAACGAACACAAATGAGTCGTTCCAGTGATGGACCTTGTTGGAGGTCTCGTGCACGTCCACGTGTGTGCCGGTCAGGAAGCAAACCCCATCGGCGGTTGCTCGGAAGATGAAGACCTTGCGGAACACGCTCAGGTCGAACACCACTCTCTCCTCCCGCAGGTAGCACGCTTAAGCTGTCAACATCGAAATTGCATTCGTGTTGACTTGAGTCGGGACTACGCCGAAGTAGTCCAAGAACTCCTTCACCTCAGGCCACAAGGGCAGCCGTAGCCCAGCCTCAAAGTGAGGGAGGGGGAATGCAAGCCAATCATCGTAAAAGGAGTTGATGGTCTCACTCCCTGACGAGCGTCTGCATGACCACCCCTCGGGGAGGTAGGAACTTCGGAAGGCCGAAAGGTCCTCCTTGGATACCTTTCCCACAGGGAAAGAACACCCTGAAAAGTTGGCCGCATTCTGCTCCCGGCCATTCCTCTTGACAGGTGGGCGGTTGGATGCCATCTTGCAGGAGTGAAAGGAAGGGGTAGAGTTGGCTATGGGAGGAAGGCAAGGCAAGGGAAGAGAGGAAGGTGAGGACCTAGAGGTGGAAGGGGGTGTATTTATAGGGGGCATAAAAGAGAAGGCGAGTGGACCGTGGGTCCATTCGCCCAAGGGCATGGAGGGGGGTGGGGGGGGGGGGGGGGGTGGACCGGTGGTCCACTCGCCCCGGGCGAGTGGACCGCAAGGCCCACCCGCCCCGAGCACAGGCGAGTGGACCTTGAGGTCCACTCTCCCGGTGCACGGGGGTGGACCTCATGGTCCACTCGCCCGGCAGAGGAGGGGGGGCCCTGCGGTCCTCTCGCCTGGTGTAAGGATACGGGCCGAGGGGTCCCCTTCACCTAAGCCTCCCCCTGACGCCACCCGACCGCTTCGTCCCCGGATCGTCCTTTCGAGGCCTCTATCTCCTGCCCGTTAGTCAGCTGTTTCAGCATCATTACGGTCACCATACGTGTTAGTTAACCAAAAGATAGCAACTCAAGTGAGACATAAATCAGCGCAGTTATTGAAGCAAACGTAAGGGAGACGTAACGAAACAAACAGTCCGGTCGCGAAGCAGACGAACTGCTATGGCGAGCCGATCCTTATTATTACATAACGAATAGTAGATCCCCGAAAAAAGGGTAACTAACGCGCCGTCCACTTCCAGTAGCCCTGGTCCTGGGTGAAGGGGACCCCCCCCCCCCCCCCCCACGCGTGGATTCAAAGCATGCCTTGGCTGAGGAGAGCTCCTCGCCCACGGTGTGCACGGAGGCCTCCACACGGCGAAAGTGATCCTCGAACGGTGTCGTCATGCCCCCGAATGCGAGCCGGACCTCTCCCCGTAGGAGGTTGAGTTCGGCCTCCAACCTCTCGACCCGACGCTCCAGCACGCAAACACGGGCGAGGGGATCAGGTCCGGAAGACAGCCTCCCCTCCCGCAGCTCCTGGGTAAGGGTCTCCAAGCGGCTCAGACGCTCGAAGACGCCGGATCGGTCCTCGATGGGCTCCATGACTGCAGTAGGAGAGCGGGGTGGCGCCGAGACTTCCCTTCGGCTCGATTGACCCGTCGAAGTCTGGTTCCCTCCAGCAGAAGAGTCATCATGAGCAGTCGAGAGGGCGGCAGGTTCCCGAGCGAGAGAGACAGGACTCACCCGAGCGTCTGCTCCTGTTCCCTCTACCATTCTTCGGACCCCCTCGAGGTCCTCCGCGAGAAGCTGTGGCCAATTAAGAAACACATCACCATGGTCATGTACAATCGCAGGGGTGAAAATAGAGATTAGGGAAGAACCAATACTGTATCCATATCCAGGCCTCGGACGAATTCGGTCGCCCCGTGAGAGGATGACGACGCAACCTCCTTCACCAACTCGGGGCGGGGTTTCTTCCGAGTTGATCGCACCGCGGACCGGGTAGGAGAGGACGAAGGGCCGTGCATTAGAGCTTTAAGCTCCGTCAAGTCGGACGGACCCTTCCCAGCGAGAGCCTTGATGCGAGCCCTGAAGTCTCGAGGTGGATCCATCTGGTTCAAGAGGGGAAGTAGGGGGATCTCTCAGGAATGGTGCTCTTCTTACCCCCCCCCCCCCCCCCCTCTTCGAGGGGTGTTATATAGCCATCGGACGGAGCCCTCCAAAGATTCCCTCCGGGTCCCACCAACTCGTCCAATAGGTGGGTTGGACTTTCTTTCCGAGCTTGGGACAAGCTCGCAAAGAGCGGGGATTGTGTACAACCCTCATATTTCCCGAGTCGGTGTGACCCGACCCGGATGAGACCAAGACAGTGAAGATGGTCGAGACAGGCAAAACGACCACGCATAAGCGGCCGAGACCAAACAAGGCAAAGAGAGGCCGCAGGGGACGCGGGGGGAGCACCCGCTCCCCCGACTCCCTTCGGGCGAGTGGGAGGGACCCTCCCACTCGCCGGGCCAGTGGGAGGGATCCTCCCACTCGCCGGGCGAGTGGGAGGCTCCTCCCACTCGCCGGCCACCTTGGGGGCGAGTGGGAGGGGGCCCTCCCACTCGCCACCTCCTTTGGGCGAGTGGGAGGAACTCTCCCACTCGCCCGGTACATTGGGGGGAGGCCGGTATGGCCTCCCGTGAGGGGGGAAGTGGCCATCTCGGGTCCCACTCGCCTCCCTTCACGCGTTGATCATTCGTGGTCATGGTTGGACTGCGGATAGCCGGATCTTGGCTATCCGCAGTCCATTTTTGGGAAAGTCTATAAATAGACCCCCATGGGCACCTTGGGAAGGGTTGGTCACTACCCCCCCCCCCCCCCCCCCCCCCCTTGCGTGTGTCTTGTGAGCAAGCACCCCCCCCCCCCCCTCCCTTGTCATCCTTCAGCTGACAGTGAGGTGGTTCTTAGTGCCCTCCAAGGTGCCCAGGCTCAGCATTGGCTTGGGAGGGGAAGTTCCGAGTAAGCTTCCGGGTGTGCAGTGGGACCTCCACGCTGAAGCTTAAGGGGTCTGTCCCTAGACTCTAGTTGTCATCAAGTCCGAGTCTCTTAGTTCCTAGCAACCGGTCACGGGTTTAGGCTTAGGTCAAGTAAGGGTTAGTCGCAACCCCCTTTCGAACGCTGAAACTGGGAAACTGGTTTCAACAGGACTGACTCCGTTGGTTCAGCTCAAATACAATAATTAAAATGAAAATCATGGAAAACAATCTCTCTTTGAATGAAAATAATCTCACGATATACCTTATCCCATTCTCTTAGGTTCCGTTCGTTTGCACGGAATTGAAGGCTTGGAATTGGAATTTGACGACGAATTCCAATTACGCCGTTCGTTTCTTAGGTAGCTTTAATAATTGTAATTGGAGTTGAATATCATGGAATTTATTTTAGCCTAGGCACAAAATCTAGCTGGACATATCAGAATTGGGGAGTTTGGCTCTCGCAATTTACTCCCGATAAAAAAAGGAGCAATGACTCCTTAACTGTGTTTATCGTTCCTCCTCGACATTCTGACTCACTAGAGCTCCTCCTCCACTTTCCATCAGCAACTCGAAATCTTTTGATGATCCAGTAGTGGCGGGCATATTTTCGTTCTGCCGCGTGTTTTTTCGGCCGGCACGCATTTTTCGCTCAGGCGAGCATTTTTCGCCCAACCGCGCATTTTTTCGCCCGACGCGCTTTTTTCGCCCAGGCGGACAATTTTTCGCCCGGGCACCCGTTTTTTCGGTCGGGTGCCCATTTTTCGGTCGGGCGCACGTTTTTCGCCCGGACGCGCGTTTTTCTCCCGGAGGCGCATTTTTTCGCCCTGACCCGCATTTTTTCGCCAGGGCGCACATTTTTTTTTCGACATGTGTTTTTTGCCCGGGCAAGCGTTTTTTTCACGGGCGCGCAGTTTTTCGCCAGGGCGCCCATTTTTCGCCAGGGCGCCTGATTTTCGCCCGGGCGACGGTTTTTTTCGCTCGGGCGCGCGGTTTTCGCTCCGGCGCGTGTTTTTCGCCCGAGCACGTGTTTTTCGCTCGGGCGCACGTTTATCGCTCGGGAAAGCATTTTTCGCGCGGGCGCGTGTTTTACGCCCGGGCGCGCATTTTCGCCCTGCCGCGCGTTTTTCGCCCTGACGCGCGTATTGTCGCCGAGGTGTGCGTTTTGCGCCCCGGCGCGAGTTTTTTCCATGACGCCCTTTTTACGCCCGAGCGCGTGTTTTTTGTCCGGGCACTCGTTTTGTGCCCGGGCGTGCATTTTTTCAGCTGGCCTATTTTTTATTATATATGTACAGAATATTAGTTTTTCGTAATATTTTTCAATTCTTATATTAAATTTTAATTAACAAACGAATAAAAGAATTGATTAATTCCACAATATTCATCAATATTGCTTATTCGGCGAATGCTGGAATTGAAATTAGACCAATTCTAATTCTGAATATCGAATCCTAATATCAAATTCCAATATCAAATTCTAATTATGTCCAAACGAACGGGCCCTTAGTGAATGCAAAGATGAGAAATACAAATAATTTTCCATTAGTGAAATCCATATAAAACATCATCGAATCAGGTCGTCATCCACGATTAGGCTTCACACACAATACCTAATGCAAGCATGTCGGGGTCGCTGTTGGGTATATTGTCCTCAATATAACCTTGATTTGAAGAGGCATCACTCATAATGCTAAGGACATATTGTATTTAACAAAGCTACACTTGTGTAGAATATACATGCACAGGTAACTCAAAAGGAAGGGCCAAATATGGCCTTAGACAAGAAGGAATCATCCACAAGGAGATGAAGATCTGTCTCAGCATAACCGCTGAGACGATGGGTCACAACCGCTGAGACGAGGAGCCGTCTCAGCGGGTCCACTGAGAAGAAGACTGGAACAACCGCTGAGAAGGGGACTGGAGCTGCCGCTGAGACTGAAAGCTGTCTCAGCCCAACCGCTGAGACTGGATGCTATCTCAGCCCAACCGCTGAGACAGATCCAAATGTTTTGACGGGATCTACTTTCGGCGCAAAAGACTTCTGAGAGGGAAAAGCAAGTCCAATCAGTCTCATACCGTGTCAGGAGGATCGATATAGTCGTTGAAGCCCTCTAGAGGTATAAAAGGAGATGCTAGGGCACAACAACCACTACTGTTCTATTGAAGCTTTTACTACACGCCGCAATCGAGCATTCGCGATTCAGCCAGTTGAGGTCATTCTCTGAAGCTGAAGTTAATCTTCTAAGAGAGATTAGATAGCTCCTCCTGTACAAACACAAGAAGGGCAAGTTGATCTTCTGCTTTGATGAAGGAGAAGATCAAAGAGATCCAAATCTGAAGCTGCGGTTTTCAGATCTGAAGAAAGGATTCAGAAGACCTAAGAGTAATCCTTTTGTCTTTTATATCTAACTCAATCTAAATTACATCTCTGTAAGGCATTGTTGCCTGAGAAAAAGGTTGTTGAGCCTGTGTGTAAAGCTGTGTTGACAGCTTGAGTGGTAGGACCTCTTGATAGGTCTGAGGTAGGAAATCTGTGGGATTTCTGAGTGGTAGGAGTTCATAACTCTGAGTTGTAGGGCTGCTGTTGAGCCTGAGGTGTAGGGCTGCTGAGCCTGAGGTGTAGGGTTGCTGTGCCTGAGGTGTATGGCTGTTGAGCCTGAGTGTAGGGCTGCTGTGCCTGAGGTGTAGGGCTGCTGAGCCTGATTGTAGGGCTGTTGTGCCTGAGGTAGGATCACTCTTGATCTGAGAAGTTCTGAGGAACTTGTGGTGTAAGCTCAAGGAGCCGAGTTTGAAGTTTGTGGCCTTGTCTAACACACTGTTAGAAAGGTGAAGGGGGAAAGAGGACTACTCAAGACACCCTGTCTTGAGGAACCTCTATACATCATTGTGTGCTTTCTGTGCTTGTGTTTTCTGCAGCTAGAAACCTTAGGCTTAAATAAAGAAAATAAGTAGAACCTATTCACCCCCCCCCCCCCCCTCTAGGTATTATTGACTACACCTATATAAACTATCAAGTGGTATCAAAGCGAGGTTGATCAAAAAGACTTAATAGTCTGATCAGATCCTATAAAGGAGTAGTCAAATCTGAAATCAAATGGCCAACAGTGCAATGAAGAAGGAGTTGGGGTCAATGAAGTTGCATATATGCTCCAAAGAAAACTTTGGCATATGGAAGCAAAGGGTAAGGCTCTTCATGGAAGCATCAGACCCAATGATCTTTTTGACTGTCAAAAATGGTCCTTATACCTTTGAGAAAGTCTCCACCATTGACCCTACTAGAAAAGTACTTAAAGTATTTTCTGAACTAACCAATGATGAGATAGCACTGTACACTATGGACAAGAGAGCCCAAAACATAATAGTAAATTCCATTGATGACACTACATTTCAGAACTTGGTACACTGCCAAACTGCCAAGGAAATGTGGGACACATTGGTTGTCTATATGGAGGGAACAGCTGAAGTAAGGGATGATAGAAAGTCACTCCTCAATCAGGAGTATGAAGCCTTCAGACAGCTGAGCCAGGAGAATATCTCCATGTGCTATGAAAGGTTCTTTAGGATTGTAAATGAACTAAGAACCTATGGAAGGGTGTTCACAGATTATGAACTTAATGACAAGTTCCTAAGATCTCTAACAAGAGAATGGGACACCAAAATCTGTGCAATCAGGGAAGGGGCAAGACTTGGAGAAACCCCCACCCATACACTGTTTGGGAAACTGCTCTCATATGAGATGCAGCTTTCTGCAAGAAAGGAGGAGGACTCTTCCTCCAGGGCTCACACAAGGGAGAGATCTGTTGCTCTCAAAGCTGAAAGCTCTAAGAGGAACAAGGGTAGAGTACAGTCACCTCCAAGAAAGGCTGCTGAATCTGAGAAATCTGAGAGCAGTATATCAGACAGTTCCTCTTCTGATGAGGAGTTTTGTAACACCCTCCCTGTTACATAGCATATAACAGTAGGTCCGGCCGGAACCCCACGCCATATGAAACGAACATAAGAGTGCGTTACGAGAATTAGTGTCTAAACAGTTACAAATATAACTATCTCAGCATCAGAGTCGCATAACGGAAGCATATTTATTTTTATTTAAAACCAGTTCATAACAAGTCCACTTTACAACTAGGAATGAAATAAAACAAGAGTTATTTACATTGTTTGTTTACATCAAAAAGGTGGCTTCCAGACATCGGCACGCAGGCCGGCCACACATGAACAAAAGTAAACAAAAGCTTTGGCCTTCAAGGGCCAGCACAGCACAGCAGCAGGGGCTTCAGCACGCTATCTCCCGCTAGTCTCACTGGGACCTGTATAAGCAAATCCACCAATTGGTGGGAAAACAGGCAACCGGTCAGCTTTAGCTGACCAAGATTTATAACGACCCCGCCCCACATTCGGGGCGGCGGTGCTCCTTCCCTGCAAGTAAGAGTCAGCAACATATATATATCCGCAAACAACACCAACGGAGGCAAACCAAGCCACCCGCTTCGTGCTCTCAAGGCACACTTTGGCATACTCCCTGAGTTGCGCCCTCACGCTAAGTCTTATTTCAACTTAGACAAGCAAATTGAGCTAGTCCGTACACACGAAGTTCCGGCACTCATCCATAGCCTGGTGCACCGAGGGGCGATGTCACAACGCGTGTTTTCCCCCTTTACTCTGATATTATAATTTATGTAACAGCCCAGGCCCATCTAGTCCTGGACTGTTAAGCGCCGGCCCGACAAGTCCGAGCGCCCGGGCTGCAGCCCGCTTAGCACACCCCAACCCTTCTCTGAGCCTGTTTCTCAGCTACAGTGGGGTGTTGGAGACGGGGATCGAAGACCCGACCTCCCTTGATAAGGAACCTTCAACAGTCCTCATCACCAACTGAGCTCAGTTGGTGATGAGGACTGTTGAAGGTTCCTTATCAAGGGAGGTCGGGTCTTCGATCCCCGTCTCCAACACCCCACTGTAGCTGAGAAACAGGCTCAGAGAAGGGTTGGGGTGTGCTAAGCGGGCTGCAGCCCGGGCGCTCGGACTTGTCGGGCCGGCGCTTAACAGTCCAGGACTAGATGGGCCTGGGCTGTTACAGGCGACCTCTTCACCACCACTATGGGAGGGTTCGGATCAGCTAGGCCCGTTGCTCAAATACCGCGATTCCACTATGCACGATACGAGTAAGCGTCACTTAGTACCCATCTCTAAAAGCTGGGTTTTGCAAGTTCCACAAATTTTTCTGCTACGCATCCAGCCTCCAAGAATGTAGGTAGCACTGAAACACACTGTTTGTGTGCTGGGCGCTAACGCCGGTGCTAACGCTAGCGCCCGGCGCTAGCAACAGAACCTAGTTCTGCCCGGCACTGGTAACAGAACTCAACCCTGCTACCTCTGGGAATACACCTCCAGACATCAACACTGGTAGCTCACCTGGAGCTACCGCCGGCGCTAACGCTAGCGCCCGGCGCTAGTGACAGAACTCAGTTCTGCCACCAAATTTCGGGTACAGCCTGGGAAACACCTCCAGGTCCTATTTTTTGTACAACAGTAGTCACATGACCGAATCACAGCACGTACACGGAATTATTTCCGGCACTTTACACGCACTAATCATCACCAATCCGGCTCGAACTGTCCGGATGGGCTTCACACAGCATGCCTATGTCCATAATACCGTTTCGGACTCTATATGCAATTTGTGGGGAAATCACTTCAACCCACCGGAATAGCCGATCTACTAATTAGTAGAAGTATTCCAAAACGCATGCAAATCAAAGGATGTACATGTCCAAGGATTAGGGAGGAGATTCGTTACCCTTGTAGGCCGTTTCGGTGCCATAAAAGTGAGAGGTGGATGGCTGGAATCCGCGGTGGCACACGCACGCACACGATTCTTCACTAATCTCCCTCCTGGCACGATGAAATCTCAACTCCAAAGGCTCTCCCTCCTTTCTCCCAGCTCTCTGCCCTCAGCACTTGAGAGAAAAATCGCTGAAAAGTCGGGATTGAGGTTATTTAAGATTTAGAGCTACCGCCGGCGCTAGTGGCTAGCGCCTGGCGCTAGCCCTGAGTCGATACCGCTAAGAGACGCTACCGCCGGCGCTATCGCTAGCGCCTGGCGTTAGCTCATCTGTTTCAGTCTGCTCCATTTCTCGGGAGTTCTCGGAACCATTTCTCGGGATTTCTCGGGACCATTTCTCGGGAGTTCTCGGAACGCTACCGCCGGTGCTATCGCTAGCGCCTGGCGCTAGCTCCCTAATTTCAGCTCATGCTCATTTTTGGTATTTTGGGTGCACATGCCATTTGGGGTCTTACAAGTTTGCTGCCTTCACAAGGCAGTTCAAGAAGATGATAAAGAGGAAACAATGGAAGACCAAACCTTCCTCCTCTTCTCATCCCAAGATGGATCATTACAGATCTGAGAGGCAACATCCCAAAGGGGACAAGTATGACTCTAAAACTAGTAAACATGTTTCAACTAACATAATTTGCTATTGTTGTAGTAAGCCTGGACATGTCATTGCTGACTGTCCAGTCAAAAGAAAGGAAAGAGGTGACAAGAAGCCTCATCACCAGAAGGAGAGGAAGGGAGAAAAATCCTTCCTGGCTAAGAAAGGCAAGAGCTGGAGTGAATCTGAGTCCTCACCTTCAGATTCAGATGGTGAGGAGGAAGCCTACTTGGGGCTGTTTGCTGATCAGGAAGAAGACTATCCTGCTACCAGGATAGGAATAAGGGCCCCCCTATCACATTCAGATGGTGATGAAGAGGAGGATGAGGTCACTCTAGATGACCTTGGGCTGATGGCTATAACTGAAGATGAGGACAGCCACAACAATTCAGAACATGAGCAGGTTAGTTCAAGTACCAGTGTCAACCAAATATGGTACTTGGACAGTGGGTGCTCAAGGCACATGACAGGAACTAAGGACCTTCTAAAGGATTACCATCCAGTGAAGAATGGACCCAAAGTTATCTTTGGTGGATCTGAAAAGGGAGTCACCAAAGGATATGGTATGATTTCAAATGGCATAGTCTCAATTACAAGGGTAGCTTATGTTGAAGGGTTGCAACACAACCTTATAAGCATAAGCCAACTATGTGACTTAGGCTATGTCATTGAATTCCACAATGACAAGTGCTTGATCAAAAAGTCTAATGACTTGGAGACTATTCTCTCAGGCACTAGGAGTGGAAATGTTTATTGCTTAGACTTCATTTGCAATTATTCTATTTCTTCTTTGTGTCTTGTAGCTAATGAAAGTGAGTCACTTTGTGTCCAATGGCATAAGAGACTTGCCCACATTAACTATAAGACAATGTATAGATTATTTTCTAAAGACCTTGTTAGAATAGTCCTAAAATGTATGAGTATTAGCTGTCACAATTGTTAATTATGAATGATAAATTGTCAAACCTTACATTACTGAACACCACAACTTAGTGACATGACTAGGACCCATCTTAAGCCACAATATCTACATTAGATCAAAACCCTATGATCAGCTAAAATGCATGAGCATGTTCAGCTGAATCAGCTGAGAAAAATCCCAGCTGAACCGCTGAGACGAGCAAATTGTCCCAGCGGTTGACACTTTACTATCCCAGCGGCCTAGGTCTCCGTCTCAGCTGAACCGCTGAGACGGGGTATGTTAAATATGAAACCTGATAATTAACCCAAAACCCGTTAACACAATAAGGTAATTAAGTCTAAAAGCCTAGGGTTAATAAAATCAAAACTAAAAATCTATAAATAGATACACTGTAACCTAAAACAAATCACAAAGCCAAACCCTTAGCCGTCGAGACGATTCATCTTCTCTCCCATCTCAGCGCATCGATTCTCTGCTTCCATGGCGCCAAAAAGCTCGAAAGATCTCCTGGAGGGCTACGAAATCGTAAGAGATGGATTCTCTCATGCTTCAGAAGAAATTCGACACGTGATTCATCTAATGGAAGCTCAAGGTCTGGAGCACATGCTGTCTGAACCATGCTGCATTCTCAAAGCTGAAGTTCTAGAATGGTTCAACCATGTCAAACTGTCTCCATCCAAAACCATCCTGATGTCCAAGATAGGAAGTGAGAAGATTAAGATTACTGCTAAAAGGTTGGAGAAGGGGCTAAAATTAACTCCCTGCAGTAAAACTAAAGAGGAAGGGATATCTGAAAAGGACAAGCGGACTGCCCTAAAGTGGACAGGATACAGTGAAACTAAGACCAGTTATCTAAGGAGGAAGTTCTTCAATCAACAGGGGAAGCTGTTGTCTGATGTAGTGGGCAAAGCTATCCTATACAAGCCTGGTTCACATGACACTGTCTCACAGTTCACGTTTGAATTAATAACAAGGATAATTCTGTCCAAGAGAACATCATGGGGAGAAGTCATCTTTCAAAGGATAAAGGAATCCCTACAAGCCCCCAATATGGGAAGAATACTATCTCTGTACCTACAGAATAGTTATTCAGAGACCTTTGCAAACTCCAAGGGGTCCAATCTCCATTACCTCAAAAGAATGGACATTAAGACTCTGGATAGATTCTCCAGGGTGCTCCCTATGAGCCAGCCATCTATGGCAAATGAAAAGAAGAAAGAAGTATCCCAGCAGACATCAAAGTCATCCTCAAAGTCAGCTGAATCTGAAAATGAAGATAATCATGGGTCTGATCATAGATCCGCCAGCAACCCAATGAACATTGATAATGAAGGGATCCCCAGGACAAATGAAGAGGTCCCCAGGACAAATGAGGAGCCCCAAGGAAGTGTTGTGCCCAATCCTGAGCAAACCCAGATGAATGCTGATCCTGCTATTCCTCATGACGAAGATGAAATTCCCAACTCACCTATCCATGGTGATCTTAGACAAAACTCTCCTCCTGAGGATGCCCCAAGTGAGGGGGAGCATAGCTCTGCCTATGAAGGAGGAGGTGGGTATGCTAGTGAGGGAGGACATCAACAGGAAATGGGATCACCCAATGCCCCATCTGAGGGGGAGCAGATCCCTCATCATGAGAAGGCTAATGCTCATAGTAGAGCTGAAGAGATGATGGAAAAGGAATTACCCCAGGAAAGGACAGTTGCAGCTCTGGACACTTCTGACCTGATAAACTCAATACAAACAATAATTGAGGGTCAGATGTTGTCTATGAAAGAGATTGTTGCTGAGAAGATTCAGGATGCATCTACTCAGATAAGGAATGAATTGCATACAACAAAAGCTGCATTGTCTCAGGAAATTCAGGCCAGTGAGCAGAGAATGGACTCAAGAGTGGCTGAAGTGAGAACTGAGCTCAATGCCCAAGTTAATGATGTCAAAACTGCATCAGATCATATCCTTCTGCAGATGACAAGATGGTTTGAAATGGCCAAAAATACTGTTGCTGCCCAGCACACAGTTCTGAAGGATATTGCAGACCATAAAGGGGATTCCACAAAGGACATCACATATGTAAAGAATCATCTTTACAAAAATCAAAATGTCTGGGAAAATGCAGTGACAAGGATGGCACAAGTGGTCAACACATCAAGCAGCCAGGTCAAGTCCCACATTGACAAGGCAAAGGAATATATTTTGGATGATGTGGATAGCTCCTTACAGACTCTCTCTCAATCCATATTGGATCAACATTTTGAAATTGAGAAGAAAATAGTGGAACATAGCAAAGAAAGAGAGGAGAAGATTACCAATCTACATGCTAAGATGAAAGGAGCACACATACAGTTATATAACGACATGTAGTCCTCTCACAAACTGATACTCTCCAATCAAGAAGAAGCCAGCAAGCAAATGGTGGAAGTGGTAAACAATGCTTCCAGGGCTATTCAAGAAAATATCCTTACCATGGCCAGAAAAGTCACTGACAATCAATGGGAGTCAAGCATAAAAGTGCTGCAAGGAACAAGAATTGCTTGAATCTGCCAATTCCGAACCCTAGCAGAGATGAAGACTTTGACTTCCAAAGTCAATCAAATCTAATTGCTGATGAGAGAGCAGCAAAGAGGAGAAGGGTAGAAGGTATTCAAACTGCTGAAGAATACATGGCTCAGAAGAGAATGGAAAGATTAGAGGATCCACTCCATGAAGATGACAATCTGGAGTTGGACACAATTGTTGTCAATACCTGGGTGAGCCATGGAAATCCAATGAAAGACATTGACCATGTATATTCAGCTGCTGAGTGGATCAAACATCTTGAAAGGGAATCTTTAAGGGAGAGGATTCTCAAAGAAAATATGGTAAGAAGGGAAACCCCTCTAAGAATTCCCTCCAGATATCTTCCCAAGCCATTTATGTACTTCAAAGTAAAGGAAAATATCAAGGCTGCTCCTGAAGCTAGGAAAAGAAAGTCTACAGATGGAGGAAGCTCTTCCAAGGGTCAATCTTAGAACAACCAGACTTGACATTTTGGTTTGGATTGAATGAACAACTATTAGTTGAATTTTCCTTTATATATCTGTACTAAACAGTTGAAGTGAAATGACATTTCATATTCTGATCATAATATCGTGTTTGTTACTATTGATATGTACTTTTTATCTCTAGTATTCAGTAGATTAAATGGAGTGTTCAGATTGCAATGGCTCAGCTATTACAAGAAATAGCTCTCCAATTAAGGGAGAGTAAATTCCTTACTTAGTTGAGGGGTAGCTAGCACATGCTAAGAGTGTACAGGTTAGCCTATAGATTGATCCAAAGGGATCTATAGATGTTATCCCTCTATACATAGCAAGTTAAGGGGGAGATAGTAAGTTAAGATTGAACAAGGCAGAAAGGGGGAGATAGGTCCAGTACCAATGCTGGAGAAAGGGAAGAAAGAGCTAATGCTTATGCTTATGCTAATGCTTATGCTTATGCTAATGCTTATACTTATGCTTATGTTGATGCTTATGCTTATGCTTAGATTGTTAGGTCCTATGCTTCACAGATCACTTTCTATAAGATCATTTTTTTTCTGTGATAAGATTTTTATTGTTAATGGACCTTAGCATTGGGGATGTTCTGCCTTCTTCAAATAGGGGGAGATTGTTGGGTATATTGTCCTTAATATAACCTTGATTTGAAGAGGCATCACTCTTAATGCTAAGGACATATTGTATTTAACAAAGCTACACTTGTGTAGAATATACAGGCACAGGTAACTCAAAAGGAAGGGCCAAACATGGCCTTAGACAAGAAGGAATCATCCACAAGGAGATGAAGATTTGTCTCAGCATAACCGCTGAGACGATGGGTCACAACCGCTGAGACGAGGAGCCGTCTCAGCGGGTCCACTGAGAAGAAGACTAGAACAACCGCTGAGAAGGGGACTGGATCTGCCGCTGAGACTGAAAGCTGTCTCAGCTCAACCGCTGAGACTGGATGCTGTCTCAGCCTAACCGCTGAGACAGATCCAAATGTTTTGACGGGATCTACTTTCGGCGCAAAAGACTTCTGAGAGGGAAAAGCAAGTCCAATCAGTCCCATACCGTGTTAGGAGGATCGATATAGCCGTTGAAGCCCTCTGGAGGTATACAAGGAGATGCTAGGGCACAACAACCACTACTGTTCTATTGAAGCTTTTACTACACGCCGCAATCGAGCATTCGCGATTCAGCCAGTTGAAGTCAATCTCTGAAGCTGAAGTTAATCTTCTAAGGGAGATTAGATAGCTCCTCCTGTACAAACACAAGAAGGGCAAGTTGATCTTCTGCTTTGCTGAAGGAGAAAATCAAAGAGATCCAAATCTGAAGCTGCGGTTTTCAGATCTGAAGAAAGGATTCAGAAGACCTAAGAGTAATCCTTTTGTCTTTTGTATCTAACTCAATCTAAATTACATCTCTGTAAGGCATTGTTGCATGAGAAAAAGGTTGTTGAGCCTGTGTGTAAAGCTGTGTTGACAGCTTGAGTGGTAGGACCTCTTGATAGGTCTGAGGTAGGAAATCTGTGGGATTTCTGAGTGCTAGGAGTTCATAACTCTGATTTGTAGGGCTGCTGTTGAGCCTGAGGTTTAGGGCTGTTGAGCCTGAGGTTTAGGGCTGTTGAGCCTGAGGTGTAAGGCTACTGTGCCTGAGGTGTAGGGCTGTTGAGCCTGAGTGTAGGGATGCTGTGCCTGAGGTGTAGGGCTGCTGAGCCTGAGTGTAGGGCTGATGTGCCTGAGGTAGGATCACTTTTGATCTGAGAAGTTCTGAGGAACTTGTGGTGTAAGCTCAAGGAGCCGAGTTTGATGTTTGTGGCCTTGTCTAACACACTGTTAGAAAGGTGAAGGGGAAAGAGGACTACTCAAGACACCCTGTCTTGAGGAACCTCTATACATCCTTGTGTGCTTTCTGTGCTTGTGTTTTCTGCAGCTAGAAACCTTAGGCTTAAATAAAGAAAATAAGTAGAACCTATTCACCCCCCCCCCCCTCTAGGTATTATTGACTACACCTATATAAACTATCAGTCGCAATCTCACACCTCGGTGATTTGCAATAAACTGTAGCTATCCAAGCCCTCTAATTAGAGGCCGGAGCGGATTGCCACTATCAAAACATATGCATAAAAATAGGACAAGAAAGTGCAACAAGTCCTAAAACTCACTGAGCAAGAGATAGTTACCTTTGTCCATTTCTTTCCGGTCATGGAAGCCTCAAGCAAAATGAGTGGAAAAGAAACATGATGCAATTCCCTTCGTGTTGGCGGCAACAGTCCATCGATTGGAGCTCGATCTCTAACTGTGACATTGTGACCTTCTTCCGCCTCCTAGTCCACTTTCCCCTTACCAAATGATGGGCTATACACCATCCACCATAAATCCTCCCTAACTCCATGTTCCTCCAAAATTCACCATGAAAACACATAATGAGTTGGATTCCTCCAAAGGCCTATGAAATAGATGGAGTAAAAGGGGGAAACACTCACCGGAACATCAAATTCATGAACGGCCTCATCGGACAGTGTAAATCGTGCACATACTCTAAAATCTCCATCAAGCTTCAAGATCTAGAGGGAAACTCCAAGATCCAACCACCGACCGGGAGAAAGGGGAGAGATCTTAGAGATCTCCATTAAAAAGAGGGATGAGCTTGAGCGGAACGAAGCCCTCTTTGCATTGCCAGAAATGGGTCGTCGATCTGCCTCCTAGATAGCCAGTGGCATCATTTTCCCTCCTCTCCAAGCTTCTCATCTCCACCATTTCTCATATGAGAAAGGGAAATAAAATGTGATAATGGGTTGGGTGGACCTCTCCCATGACCTAACATCATTAAGAACCTCTCACATCCGTCGGATCTAAGATCCCCACATCAAACGACTGAAATCAGGCCAAAATAGAGTGTTATGATCTCGTACATGTCATGTTCCGTAATCCAGATAGAAAATAGAACATGACTCTGTCTGGACCTGGACAAGGCCTGGCACACGGCCTGGCCAAGCCTCGTGGCTTAGTCGTGTCCACTGCAGGGTCTGGCACACGGCCTCTCCCAGGTCGTTTCAATGGCCTTGTCTGGCTCCGGAAGAGCCATTTGGAAGCATGTTTTTCCAGGGTTAGTACACGACCATGTACAAGGCTTTGTGCCTGCCAGTGTAGAGTGAGAATTTTCTCTAAATCACCCCTAAACACTCCACAAGCGGCCACCAACCTGCATGGGCCCATTCCAACCTTCAAGTGTCCCTTAAAGCCACAACTGAAGGGAAAATTGGGGCGTTACAAGTTGGATGTAGTATGAGAATGGCAAGAAAGGTAAGCTCCTCAGGGGTAGAGGGAGGTAATGAAATCATAGGTCAAAGAATAATAAGACATGTTTTTAGAAAGATAATATGACGAAATATGTGAAGACACCTAGCAATATGATTAAAACATTAATATATCTTATGGTGAGAAGTGAGAACTATAACCAAGAAAAACACAAGTGATAGATCTTAGAGATAGCTTGTCTCACTCAATCTAGGGTAACTAAATTAAATAAGTATAACTAAATATTCTCAATAAAGAGCAATTAGGAACATAATTATACAATTTGTGGCAAGGGGATATATCATAAAAACATGAGTTTTGATCATATTGATAAGAAACACTTATGAGAGTAACATCCAGAATATGATCATGCAATGACCCTATTTTTCGATGAGCATAAGAGCAGGAGAAATTAGCAAGTATTTTTTAAGAGATAAGAAGTTCAACAAATTGGTGTGATGCTCTCCTTGAATTTGAACAAAAAGTGATCTGTTTTGCATGAGAATCGTGTCTCAATCATTTTTGCAAACTCAATGTAATTTAAAAATGTTCATATTTTTAAAAGATTAAATATATTGAAGTAAAGTGAGAGAAATTATCAACAAAAATAAAATAAGGGTCTGTTTGTTTCACGGACAATGATATTAAAGTATTGACTTTCAATCCAATATCAATACACATAGGAAATGACATTGAGTTTAAATCCAATTCTTTTGTTGTATAATGATTTTTTGTCATAGGAATTGGCATTCATCACTTTTTATTGTTCATTTACAGAAAGATTTTCTCTCGAAGGAATTGGCATTGATCAATGTTGAGTTTCTAAGCTTCTTCCTCCAAATTATCATAAGCAATAACGCGATATTTTAGCCCGGCGCGCGCCTTTTTGGCCCGGGCGCATTTTATCGTCCGGGCGTGCTTTTTTCGCCCGGGCGCGATTTTTTCGCCCGGGCGCGACTTTTTCGCCCGGGCAAGACTTTTTCTCCCGGGCGCGATTTTTTCGCCCAGGCGCACTTTTTTGCCCTGGCGCGCTTTATTTCGCCCTGGCGAAAAAATCGCACCCGGGGGAAAAATCACGCACGGGAGAAAAATCGCGCACGGGAGAAAAATCGCGCACGGGCGAAATAAATTGCGCTCGAGCAAAAAAATCACGCCCGGGCAAAAAAAATCGCGGTCGGGCGAAAAAATCGCGCCCGGGCGAATGACGCGCGCTTGGTCGAAAAACACGCGCCCGGGTCGAAAAACGAGCGACCGCCTAAAAAATGCGCTCCCGTGCGAAAAACGCGCGCCCTGGAGAAAAATGCGCGCTCAGGCGAAAAATGTCAGGTCGGCCAAAAAACACGAGCCCAATCCAAAAATGCGCCCTCGGGAGAAAAAAGAGCGCTCGGGCGAAAAATGCGCGCCCTGGCGAAAAACACGTGTCTGGGCGGAAAAATGCGTCCCCGGCTAAAAAACGCATGTCCGACCAAAAAAACATTCGCGCTCGTCAAAAATAGTGTGCTCGGGTCGAAAAATGCGCGCCCAACCAAAAAACGCGCTCTCGGACGATAAGCGTGCGTCTGGGCAAAAAATTAGCGCCCAGACGAAAATTGCTCGGCAGGCCGAAAAACACCCGACCAGCCGAAAAAACGCCCACCGGGGCGAAAAAGGTTCGCCCGAGCGAAAAATCACGCTCCCGGGCAAAAAACGCCCGCCTGGGCGAAAAACGAACGCCCGACCGAAAAACACGCGCCCCGCCGAAAAACACGTGCCCCGCCGAAAAACACGCTCTGACCGAAAAACTCACGCCCGAGAGGAAAACACACGCCCGAGCGAAAAACACGTAGGCCAAAAAACTCTGTCAAAAACACTCGATTATGCGGAAAACTCATGGGTGGAGGAAAGACTTGGCGATTTGATTTTTTAGTTCAAAGTCAAAACCATAGGTTTTCACATAAAAGCCAATATCCACGTAAATTCAGTTGCGTTGAATATTAGAATTGGATTTCTAATCGCTAATGCCAATTCCAGAAAGCCAATTCCGTCCAAACGAATGGACCCTAAGGGTCCGTTCGGATCACAGGAATTGGAATTGCAGAATTGGAATTCAACCAATTCCAATTCCTGCAGGTATTGGAATTGGTCTGAATTCCAATGCAGTTGTTCGGTTGCAGGATGGTTTTCTAGAATTGGAATTGGTTTCAAATTGCAATGTCACAATAATTAATTTTGAATTTTATTTCTTTCTTTTGCAATATCGTTATCCTGAAAATGAAAATGAAAATTTTTTGTCAATCAATTATTTGGGAAAATGAAAATAATTTGGCTAGTGATTATATTTGGCTAGTGATTATACTCTTTCTCAATCAATTATTTGAGAAAATGAAAATTTGTATTTATTTTTAGTAATTTATCGTTATCCTGAAAAGTATTTGGATAGTGATTATATTGTTTTCTTAATTATGTGTTTCAGTTGAAAGTATTTTATCTTCGTCAAGGTAATTATATTATATTAATTACAAAATAAAGTTTGAACCTCATGTTCATCTCTTTTTTGGCAGCTGAAAGGCTTTAGAAATTCTTCAATGTCATCATTTTTATGGTAGAGCACTATGAAGTGTTGTGTTAGGGTCGAACCTGCTAAAATTGTTCCTAAGACGAGATCGGCTGACGACGGCGAGATCGTGCGTCGAAGGCGTGATCGGGCGACGATGGCGTGATCGGGCGACGACTGCGCGATCGGGCGACAACTGCGCGATCGGGTGACGAGGGAGAGATCGGGCGACCACGGCGAGAACGGACTACGACGGCGAGATCCGGCAACGACGGCGAGATCGGGCGAGGACGGCGAGATCGGGCGACGACGGCGAGATCGGGCGACGACGGCGAGATCGGGCGACGACGGCGAGATCGTGCGACGACGGCGAGATCGGGCGACGACGCTGAGATCGGGCGACGACGGCGAGATAAGGCGACGACGGCGAGATCGGGCAACAACGATGAGATCTCCAAAGAATTCGTCATAGCACAAAACTGAATTCCATGGAATATCTGTCTTTACCCCTAAGAATTGGCCATAGTACAAAACTGAATTCCATGGAATTGGTCAAATTCCAATTCCGCGGGAATTCCTTACATCCAAACACTGGAATTGGAATTCCACTGCCCAATTCCAATTCCCAATTCCAATTCCAGGGATCCGAACGGGCCCTAATAGATATTTCCTCCTTTTGAAAGTTATGGGGATGGTCCAATACTTTAGTGTGAACAAGATCAAAAGGAAAAAAAAAGTATAGACTGACTTGGAGGAAAAGAACTAGGAATATGACAATCATGAATACAACTAGTACAAGGTGCAAGGGACTTTGAAGAGATGTGTCAGAGTACACATAATGACAACAATGTCTAAAGATAAGGAAGAGAAATATGTGCTAATTTATCATGCCAGGTTCATAAGTAGACGAAGAATTGAAACAAGTGGTGGTAGAAGCTTGAGTGGAAGGAAGTGAAAGAGTAAGGTGATCCATATAGTACAAACCATCCAATTTATGATCGATCCCAACAATCTTCCCCTTATGAGGCTCATGTATAGTACAAGTAGACCTGATAATTGAGATAGTAGAACTTATGTTGATTAGCTGAGAAACAGACAAAAGCCTCATAGTTAGACGAGTAGCATGATATGCATCAAGAATAACAAAGAATGGAAGGCGCATGAGGCGCATGTCCTTAACCAACGATTGACAAGAGGTTCTATCAGTTATCCAAATAGAAGCGGGCAATCGAAGAGTGATGAAATTATTGAAGCAGGGGCATTGCTAGTCATGTGATAGCATGCCCCAAAGTCCAGAATCTTGGAAGTAGTACTTATACTAGCAGAGGTAGCAAAGGAGGAGGTGGTAGAGTCATACATCGAACTAGTCATCTGAAACATGCTCTTTAACTGATGAATCTAATATATAGTGAATGCAGGTTGCTGTGACTGTCATGTAGGAATATGGTCCACTATGATGACTTGTTGGGGTTGAGGGCACCCATGAACTCTACCGTCGGTGGCGTCCTAAGCTTTTCGTTAAGCAAGAGCATGTCACTCATAGGTAGTATGTGTATCCTATGCACTTTTGGCTTGAGCAAGATTGTCGAGGTCCAATTGTATCATATCGGGGTTGTGCAACATGATGAGCCAAAACAGAACTAGTTGTAGAGGCTTGATCATCAATGGCATGTCAATGATTTCACTTGGCGTTAAATTTGTTCACAACATCATTCAAGGATGTGACAAACAAATATTGTAGGAAAATTCTAGCAAATGCATGAAATTCAGGATGCATATGCGGGAGGAATTGTAGTAGATGGCGTCAAGCATGCGCAGCTAGATATTGATAGTAAAATGAGTCTATGATACATGACTAAAGAGTACGTTCGTTGATTGTGATTTACCTCAATAAGTCCATCATGTATGCTAGATCTGCCAGATAGCATGATCACCATGGTGAGCAGATTGAATAGACTATAAGAGATGAAATTCATATTCATTTTTTTTATGTGTACAACCTCGGATTTGTCGAGTAAACCAGCAAGGAGTGTGAAAGACAACATTCGAGAAGAAGGGAGAGCACGCCCAGGGTAACTCGCACTCGCCCCCCCCCCCCCTCCTTTTGGTGAGTCGCTGGTACCCCATGAGTGTTAGGTACTCGACACCCCCCCCCCCCCCCCCCCCAAGCGAGCACGACTCAAATGGCGCGTGATCGCCCCCAGGGGTCAATCCCTTTCTCAGGGTATTTTGTGTTGGTCTGCAGTTATCCTTTCCAAACAGCGGGATTCCATTGTTGGCAGACCAATTTGGGCTGCGTTTAGTGAAATCAAAATGCGGGATTCAGCTATCCGCAGACCCCCAATGGCACCTTTGGAGGTACTTTTGGCTTCCTCTCTCCTTTGACTGTTTCTGGTTGGCGAGAGCTCCTGCCCTCTGTTTGCCGTGTTTTTAGGGTTGACATTCAGGTGCTCTCCTGTGCTTTACGGGATACCCGGGCTCAGCTTTGGTTTGGGAGGGGAAACTCTCTTTGATCTTCTGGGTTTGTGGCGGGACTTTCTCGCTACTGCTAGCGGGGTCTGTTTGTAGTCATCCACTTTTATGAGTGAGGTTCTTTGCTCTGAGTGACTGGTCTGGTGATCTAGCTCAGGAGAAGTAAAAGTAAGCTACATCGGTCTGAACTCCTCTCGAACTGTGGTTTCCGGGTTCAGAGGTTGAACATTGATTTTCGGGTTCAATAGTATGGGTAAAGTGTTGTCAAAGATGAGTCCACATGGACATTGTTGTGTCATAGGGCTTCAATTGGAGTGTGATTGTCAGAGAGACATACTGGAGGATGACGTGGATCACATTATGTTCGTCATAGGTCAATGTGTCCAATTGGTTTTGGAAATCATTAGTCGTTGACTTATCTGCGAAAGTATGTCATGGTCGTGAAGTTATACCATTGATGCGGCCTCATAGACGAGATGAATCCTTAAGTGGATCTTCACAACAAAAGTACTAATATGTAGTTGGGACCATCCAAGGTGATAGAGATGGGACTCAATGGTGGTGACGATCTAAGTCATAGTTTAGAGGTCTCGCCTAGAGGTCTTGGTGAGATGTCTTAATCACATGAGAGTGAGATCTGGGATCGGGAAGATGAGATCCCGGCAAGATGAAGTCTACATGAGAAGAGGTATCGTCTTGAATGGACTTCTTGGTTAGGGGTCTCAATTGGAGGTCGTCCCGGCTAGAGTCTAACACTAATATCATGTTAAAAAGAGAGAAGTAATAAAGAAATCAACTTTTTTTTCATCCTATGAATGGGGTATATAAAGGAGTGAATGTCCATATACTTATCCATGTAAACAATCGAGTACTAAAGAGTAGTAAACAATAATGGCTATAATGGGCCTCATAATAGGTCATTTACATTGTGCTTTAACATAAAGAAATTGCATATTTAACATTTATAAATATTAATATCACTTTTTACATGTGCTCATTTATATTCGATTAAGCGATCTTGAGTTTATTTGCGCTTAAATGAGTATATTTGAGTGCAAGCTAATTGAGGGCTCATTTGACAGGGCAGATTGTCGATGCGGTTTCAAGGCAGCTTGATTGTGCCGGGATCAATTGTTCAGCCCACAACACAGAAAATCAATGAATTTCCAACATTTTTGACCACAGACATTGGATTGTATAAACGTCTGTCGCTCTCAGCCTCGAACAAAATTGTTCGTATATTTATATCATATTTTCGTGTCTAATCAGTTGGAGCGGGTAAAATGAAAAAGAAATGGGTAATTGACATTTTGCACCCTCGTATTACAAAGTTTTGACATTTTGCACTTAGAATGTTTAAAGTTTAATTGCAAAGTTTTGGTCCGAAATTTTAATTATTCCTAGTTTTAACAGCCTAGGTCGATATTCGGCCACATATCATGTCGTTTCGCTTTCTAGTCCCGCAAATCAATCTCATCATGGGAATCAAAATCAGCATTTGGAAATTGCCAGTCCTTAAGCTAAAACTCACAAGTTAATCCTGCTAAAACTCACAGTTATATCTTTTGTACCAATTACAAGGTTTTACCTTACAGAAAGTTAAAACTCACAAGTTAATCCTAAAGCTAATCGAAATTAAACTAAACCATAAAAATTGGAAGTTATAATCCATAACTACAATGATAAAGATTGGTCAAATTCTTATGAAAAGTTATTTTTGTCATAAACTTTGTCCAGTCCAATTATTTCAACAATAATTCATCACTTCAAACATTTAATACCCATCAAAATCTGCTCCAAATTTCACATGTCCATCTGCACCTACATATAAACACATGAAATATGCAATTAAGAAAATGTTGAATATTGAAGTATTGCAACGAAACAGATAACATGTCGCTACTTACAAGAAGTTTAGATCTCTTAAAAGGTGTTGAATTCATTGCTATGTCGCAACTTTTTTTGTTATGTCATCCTATCCCACAATTTGAAGTACATGTGTACTATAAATTATGTCATTCTTACTCCATAATTTTTGTCTCCAACTCCTCTGCTTCTTTTCTTCTAGTAAATAATGATGGTCTTTTGTGCTACTTTGGTTTGCCTGACCATTGAACAGATTCAGATTGGATGTAACTCACTCATGTTGTGCATATATTGGATTTAGTAAGTGTTCATAAGCTCTTATAAACTTATCCTTTTTGTACTTGTGTTCAACGTAATCTTCAACTTTCTATCTTCTGTGGAAGATACATGACGTAGCGTGCACACAAGGAATACTAATGAGGTCCCACAGCTTGTAACTATAGATCTTGAAAGTCAAATCAGTTGTCCATTTGTCTCTTATCCACCCTTGAACTTCAAATTTGTCGTGGTCATTCCAACACAAAATGTAATCATGTACCTTTTTTGTCATTCTCTGACATGTTTTGTATAGTTGGACATACATCTTTATTATGTTTTAGTACTTTATCCCTCTGTGTGTGAAGCCTCTTCATGAGAATTAGCCTGATAGTCTCAAATATTGTTATTATGGATTTTATCTCTAGACTGTTAGGATGATATTGTTAAAACTTACATGCACCAAAATTATTCATCAACATATTACACTTTGGTCAAGTACTAAACTGATTCTTTGCCCAATGATTTTCATGTCTTTCTTGAACCGAGTCATAGGCCTTCTTGAGTCCTTGATGCATATTTTCAACTTCTCCGTCTCATCATTGA
This sequence comes from Dactylorhiza incarnata, assembly GCA_033032865.1. NCBI lineage: Eukaryota > Viridiplantae > Streptophyta > Magnoliopsida > Asparagales > Orchidaceae > Dactylorhiza > Dactylorhiza incarnata. Next base: position 7,110,160 of record JAWHQI010000072.1, read on the forward strand.
AATCAACAATTCTAGTTGTCAATGATGTCTTACATAACAAATCCTTTCATTGTAAGCCCCTAGATTTTTTGCTTAAAGTTGTTGTGCATATTTATTAAGCAAAACCTATGCTCGGCATTGGATAATAACCCTTCAATTGGTCTAATAAGCCCCTCAATGCACAAATTATCAAAAAGAAAACTAACAAATCATTCCCATGTTTTCCCAATATATATATAGCATAAGCAATTTAGTGCATATTGTCATTCCCATCAATGCCCGCTGCACATAGCAGGATTACACAAGTAGAGATCAAACTCGAAGTCAAATTATTTAAATCACCTCGAGAAATCTAATATTGTGAAGATTTTCCCTTCAGTACTTTGGTTGAAGATTGACTACCATGCTCCCTAATTTGTATCACAAGTTTCATAGTGCTTTCGTTATTTAGAGGTCTTGATTGATCACTTATGCTAACCCATTCTTTCTCTTCATCTATATTTTCATTGAATAACACATCATTCAATTCAAAATCACTCACATCAAAATCATCCATAAATAACGAATCATGTTCTTCAGACACGCCTTTCATGCTCATTGAGTCACTATTACTATCTGATTCAAATATCTTGTGATCATGAACTTCTTCAAATATGAAATTCCCCCACTCCATATCGTCAAATTGGGCTTTTTGCAGAGTTGTGCAGAGGAACAAAATATTCATTGCAATTCTCGAGAAAGAACTGGACTATGTAGAGAACTGGATCGCCGACTGGCGATCGGGTGTAGCCGATTGGCAATAGCCAATCACCGGAGGTTGTCTAAGAAGCATAATCTGAACTGGATCGGTCATCGGTCGTCTAAGAAGCATAAGTTGTGCAGAGAAACAAAAATTAGGCATTTTTTCCTGAAATATTCGATGTAGGGATGGAAACATACGACATTGTCGATGGAAGGTCGCCGATGAAGCAAGGAAGTGGAACGAAAACGTCCGACAAAGAAACGGGTTGTGCAGAGGAACAAAAATCCGGTCGGTAAATAATACCTAGAATCCTCGGATTAGGGATGGAAGCAGATGACACTGTCGATCGAAGGCCACCGGCAAAGTAACGAATTGGAACACGCGTGAACGACTGTACGGAAAAGATGTTGCGCGGGACTAGGAGGGGAAGCGGCAGGGTATGGGGTCGGATATCGACCTAGGCAGTTAAATACCGAGATGATTAAAATTTCAAACCAAATTAAAACTCCCAATTTAGGGTTTGTTTGGGAGAGCTTTTTAGCTCCATTTCGTCTTCTGAAAAACGCTACCGCACTTTACAAACTGTTTGGAAAGTTCATCGGTTGGAAAAGCTACCACTCAAAACTCATTTATCTCCTCTTTTTAAAAAAATCACTGAGTCTCTTACTTTTCAACCTTTTCGGAAATCATTTTCTCATCATGATACACAGTCGACGTTGGTAAAACGTATTCCTTCTCCCGATCCAGTTCGACAACATTGCGGAAATCCTAGCCTTTCTCCCGACGATCCATTTTTCACCCGGGCGCGCAATTTTGGCTCGGGCGCGCATTTGCGGCCCGGGCACGCATTTTTCCGACCGGAAACATATTTTTAGCGCGGCACGCATTTTCGGCCCGGGCTTGCATTTTTTCAACCGGATGCGCATTTTTTCGCCTAGGAACACTTTTTTGCCCAGACGCGTATTTTTCGCCCTACTGCTCATTTTCCATCTCTAGCGCGCAGCTCTCGGGCGCGCATTTTCTGCCCGAGCATGCATTTTCGGCCCGAGCAAGCATTTTTCGCTCCGGCGCGCATTTTTTGCTCAAACGCGCATTTTCCTGCTCGTGCGCGCAGTTTTTTCGCCCAGACGCGCATTTTACGCCCGGGCTGGCATTTTCGACCCGAGCGCGCACTTTCTGCCCGGGCGCGCATTTTTCTCCCAAGCGCGCATTTTTCGCCCTAACGCACATTTTTTGTCCTTGTGCGCATTTTTTGCCCGGGAGCGCATTTTCGGCCCCGACGTGCATTTTCTGCGCGGGCGCTCATTTTTCAGCCCGGGCGCACATTTTCTGTTCGGGCGCACATTTTCGGTCCGAGCGTGCATTTTTGAGTTCGGGTGCGCATTTTCTACCCGGATGAGCATTTTCCTCCCTTTAGTGCATTTTATAGCTGGGGGCGCATTTTCGGCCCGGGACGCGTTTTTCGCTCGAGCGCGCATTTATAAATTTATTTGATATGCTTATGTTCAGTTTTGCCAAACAGTTTACAATGTGATTCTCTTTTCTAAAAAGCTCTTCAAACAGAGTTCACCCAAACAGATCTTCATTTGCAGTAGATCTTTTCTAATAGCTCTTTTTCCTACCGTCCTCTTGCTACCACTTATTTTCCCACCGCTACCGCTCTCCCAAACAGGCATGATGGGTTGTCGTCTATTATGTAGAAAAATTCGGGCTGCGATTAGACAAAAACACAACTCCTCCACTAAGATAATGGGGTCATGGGTGAGAAAGTGGGTTTAACCGAAAGAGAGTCAAACCCACTATCTCCGCAAACAACCACGCGCAATCGCGCGCGGTGCCACCACCAACCACGCACGCGCGACCGAATGCGCGCGACCACGCACACGACCGCATCACGGTCACGCGCAATCGCACGCGCGCTGCCGCGCGCAGTACCGCCAATCGCGCGCACGCGCGCGGCCTGCGCAATAGCGCGTGCGCATCCTGCGCGCTAGCACGGGCGCAGCGCTAGCGCGCGCGGTCTGTGCGCTACCGCGTGCGGCGGTGCCCGCACTGCATGCGCGGTGCCGGTCGATCTCCCTCGCCGCACGGCATGCCCGCCGCCCCTTCGCATCGTCCTCGCGCGGCTCCGATCGCGTTTTTACGGCGATCCCGCTCGGTGCTCGACGCACGCTTAGCGTCGCTAAGTCCATAGCGTGCCTTTGACCCGCGCGCATTTGAACGACGCAACGTTCATAGTGCGCGTAGTTGCTAACTCCACTGCCCTTCTTGAGATTGCAGGATTCACACATTGCAATCGAAATTTGTCAAGGAAGTTGCTCGAACCGCCCGACTGATCGGGGGGCGAAATTGTCATACTCAGAAAGTGGCGATCTGTGTGCTCTTGATCAACGGCCGGGATCAGCCCGTCAGGTGGTTACGGTAGTTACGACGATGAAATTACTGAGCCGCCCCCGACCAAGTCTATAAAAGGGACCCCGAATCCTCATTTGAGGGGATCTAACACTTTGCATCCGAGAGAGCTCCTCGGAGAATTCCTTCAGAGATCTCATTCGCGGTTCGAAGATCTCCTTCAGAGTTCGAAGAAGATCTCCTTCGTGATTCGAAGATCTCCTTCGTGATTCGAAGATCTCCTTCGTCACTTGAAGATCTTCTTCGGACCTTGAAGACCTCCTACGACAAGAAAATACTTAGTTTTTTCTGAGAGGTGGTCTGTCACCCTCAGAGACTTTCCTTCAACTGCAATTGTAACGAGAAGCGACCTGTCGCTCTCAATTCTCGCAACTTTACTTGTAACATTCGAACACTTAGTGAAATTTGGCTGGCGCAGATCCGGCCACGTGGTTTTTCACCCTTTCCGGGTTTTCCATGCTAAAAACGTTCTCTTGCCACCTGTATGTTCTCTCTATGACTGTTTGCGCACTTGGCCCACTCTCGGGCTAAGACGATTCAATTCGCCCGGTCTGAAAGAGCGCTGAGTGACCCGCAACAAAGCCCATCATAATAGATTTCTAGGATGCAATATTATGTCAAATTTAAACATTTGAGGTGCAAAATAGGAGAACTTTATAATTTGATGGTGCAAATTACTACTAATTAACCAAAAGAAATTCATTTTCAAAATATCTAAAAAAAGCTTAGAGCACTCTCTCTTTCTTAAGCTGGCAGCAACGAGCATAACACGTGTCATAAAGTAAAGATAATTAATACAAATATGGCAACTTGCTAAGACATAATTTCACCGACAGATGTTCACAGCACGCCTCAAACTTTCCAAATCCCATAAAGCCTTGCCCATGCTGTCGGTGATTTATTTCATCATAATTCATAAATGATAAAACCCAATTAAATTAATTATTGATTTATTTCACCCCCTAAATAAATAAATTGGAAAAAAAATTACACTGGATCAAGTTGTGCAGCTTTGAGATTCTCCCGGCGGCGCAACTCCGGCCATAAATAATAGAAGGGGAATTTTTTTTATTTTCAGAATATAACTCGCCGTTACCTGGCTCAACGAACAATAATAAATAATTATGTAAATTTAAAAGATAATCCTGGACCTCAACTTTTCTTATCATCAGCATCCCCACCATCGTACTGCACATATGCCTTCTTCCGCCGGTCGGCGCGGCCCAGCCCGCAGATCACGACGAAGCAAGTTGCGTAGATTCCGTGCACCTTCCAGTTGGCCCTCGGCGCCTCTCCGGCGACTGCCCTGTGAAGCACCGTTATGTAGTAATGCATGCCCACCGCCAGACCCAGAAGCATTTGGGCCATGCTCACCGCCTTCCCCGACGCGCCCTCCCCGTCGCCGACGGAGAATGCGACGACGAGGGCGATCAACTGGACGATGAGGTACACGACATAGCCAAAGGTCTGCACCGCCTGGGTCCATGCATACGCGCCGGGGGACGCGGCGTAGAAGAATCGGAGCGGCTCGAGTCCCGTCGCTACGGCGGTGAGGGAGAGCGTGGCGAAGTAGATTGCGAGGTAGGCCTGGACGAAGAGGACGGCGCGGTGTAAGGAAGCGGAGCTTCCGGCGCGGATCAGGTGTCGGAAGAGGACGGTGACGAGAAGCAGGGGGAGGATGAGGAGGGACGCGGAGGCGATGGAAGGGGCGTACTTTTTCCCGACGAAAGGCTTCATGCCGGCGGAGATCTCGCGGTGGGTTTTCGATAGGTAGAGCTTCGAGGTGGTGGAGAGCTTGTGAAGATCGGGGACGAATGCTAACTGGAGGCGTGAAGGGAGATCGCGGAACTCCGAGATGAGGTCGTCCTCGTCGACCTTAATGGGTAGCGGTGGTTTAGATTTGGGCTTGGGAGTGGATTGGGTTTTCGCCGATGGCGGATCTTCCGCCTCGAGCTTCTTCTGGGTTTTGGACGGAGGATTTGGGGGTTTGAGCTGCTGGGTTTTGGTGGAGTTGGATTTGAAGAGGGGGGATTTGGTGGAATTGGATTTCAGGGTCTTGATAGGTTTGAGAGGCTTGGTGGCGTTCGGCTTGGAGATGATGCTGATTTTATCGAGATTGAGCTTGGGAGGCGCGGGAATGGCGGACAGAGTTTTGTTAAGTTTGGACTTGATGCTGGCTGATAGAGTTTTGTTGAGCTTGGATTTTGCCGTGAGAGTGGAAATATTGGGAGAGGAGGAGGACGACGACGAGATAGTGGAATTGGTTTTCTTGGGTTTGAGTGATTTGGTGCTGTTCTTGGTTTCCGTGGATTCCGAGATGGGCAATTTCTTCTTTGCAGTGGATTTGGATTTGGGGATCGGAGAATCGAGATCTTCTTGGTCGGTAATTGAAATAAGACTTCTTCTGGAATATTGGAGCTGGAGCGTGCTGTCGGAGGAGATGGAGGAGGTGTAGGCGATGGAGAGGAACGAGAGGAGGAGGAGGACGGCGGCGACGCCGCCCGCCGGGGACCCAAAGAGGGAGCCCATTTGGAACTGGACTGAAGTAGAAGAGATTGCCAGCTGGGGAACCGAACGAGGTAAAATTTTATAGGAGAGAGAGGGAGAGAGAAAGCGGGGGCTAATAAATGTATCCGTAATCAGACGCGGGAAAGGTCAGCGGACTTTGGGCATAGAAGTAGCTCGGTTCACACCAGTGAGGCAGTGAATTTCGGCTTAAGTTCGGCAGAATTATTTGTCAGTCCTTCACCAATGGAGCTTAAGTTCGGCGGAATCATCGTTCATGAACGTCCTACCTCACATAAAAAATTTCATGCATTTTATGCTCAAAATTAGTTTATTTTTTTTGTAGCGCTCATAACATTTGTACTGCCGAACATACATTCTATGATAATTAAGTTTTTTGTCCAAACTCACCGGAGCAAATAAGTCGCGCCAAATGAAGCCATAGTGGCATCAGACGTAATAATTTAGCTGAAGTTTGGGTAATATATCAATCTGTCTTTGGCTCGATGGACGTGATGCTGCCGTCTATGCGCAGGCATTTCACGGGATGTATTGGGCATTCACACGCTAATGATCGATCACTTTCTTCGCTAAAATTGAGTCATATGGGGGGTTTGGCATGCCGCTCAGAGAAATCTAATGATCGATCGGAAGGGAAAGAACACGAGATCGTATGGATATTCAAATTTGCGCGGGTACCAATGTTGGATTTTTTGCTAGCCAAGACCACTCAGTGAATCATCCTTCTTCTAGGAATAATTTTTTCTTGCGCGTGCTACCCAAACGTGGTGCGGGGAAAGGGTGAGCCGTCCATCTTGCTTTGTGCTTCGTGCATCGGAATTTGTTTTTTTTTAGCGTTGTTTGATCGAGGATTGAACGCTCCAGATTGTGCCCGCACGAAAAGAATTGAACGATGCCCGTACGTAAGTATTGCTCTTCCTCTAGAGTGTGAATATAGAAATTTAAACAGCGGGGTCAGACACAAGACGAAGCAAAAGAACGAATCAGGGGCTTAATTAAGCTATTTTAATCAAAGTAACAGTGTCAGTAACTCATGACATCAATTAATTAAGAAATTATGAAGAAAAAATTAAGTAAACCTACCGGCAATAGTTGCAGCACTTAAAGACTTTCAAAAACACAGTGTCAGGAAGATGTGATGGCAGAAACGAACATATGAGTATGAAACCTGCGGATAGGAATGAGAAAAAAATTCCATAAGGTAATCATGATGAAGTACATGGGAGATTTTCAGAGGAAGTGATGTTTTGTTAGCAAAATTTAGGTATTCTAGTCAAAGTAGAAATGTCAGCAAGTAATGGCAGCATTTTGTATAAATATTATGCATAAAATAATTGAACCTGTAGACAACCTCAGTGGAAGAAATGCTATAGTAAAATGGCTAGAAAGCATAGTAGATGTGTGCACATTGCGCATTTGATTGAACACATTGTGAGCATTTGGTAACAAAAATATTATACAGAGCGAAGAATGGAAGGAGGTGTCATGTGAGCGGTTGTTTCAGTTTCATGGGGAAAAATGCAGATAAGAGCAAGTACAGAGGAAGATTTGATTGTTAGCATGAGAAATTGTAAGGAGGGCGGGGAATGTTAAGCAAACACTGGAAAATTAAGGATCAACTTGGAGAGTGGGGAGCAAGGAGGAGGAGCAGAGCATACCTGAGTATGGATTCACAGAGCTGAATATGTGTGGAGGAGCTCGTAGAAGAAGACTTTGAGGGTTCTTCTTTCAAGGCGACAAAGAGATCTTCTCTGTAAGTTAATTGGCGAAGCAGTGCACGAAGAGGGCTTCTGGGTTCGGCGGCGCATTTTAGAGTGTTGCTTGATCGGAGAGGAGGCGTTCCGGCGAGTAGGCGTAGAGTTGCGTGGAAATGGCGAGAGGGACGGAGCGGGGCGCAGCGGCGTGGGGAGATGTCGTGGAGAGGAATTCGTGGAAATGAAGAGCGCGGTTAGGGCTTTTCGGAAACGCGAGTTATATTAGGCCGAACGCTGTAGATGGACGGCTGTGATGTTTTTGTGTCTCATTTTCTTTGCCATGAGGGTCTTATTTAGCTTGTCATGATCCTAAAACGATATTTCTTTTTAATATAGTATAGATATATATTGAAAATATCTTTAATATAAACAATAAATAAAAATAAACTTGTGAGGAGAGAAAGAGAGAGTGGGAGAGAGAGAGAGAGAAGAGAGGAGAGGGGGGGGAGAGAGAGTGCGGCAGAGAGGGAAATAGAGAGGAAAAATAATAATCTTTTTAAGTATATACGTATTTTTTTTACAAAATAAATATTGTAATATTGATGTATATTTTTTACGGTCATTTCAAGTACTCATATGTATATGTTGCAGGCGCAGCTCGCAGACGCATCGAGCACGGGCGAACCTGGATACGGCCGAAGGCCGCCCGACAACATTGCGCCGGGGGTGGGCGAAGCCCGCAGTCGCCGGCCGGGTACTGTCGCGCTTGGCCGTAGGGGCGGAGCCCCGTGTCGGGCACTAGTGTGTGTGTGTATATATATATATAGCAGGGTATAAGATATTGTTTATAAGAATAGTTAAAATACATTATTTTCTGCCCGTTTCAACCAAATTGACGGGTTTTAGAATTTTAACATAATACTTTTAGATAAATTTTTTATATTGTTATAATAATCACATTTGTTTAATCAAGCATGGATAAAATTATTTATTCACAAATTTTATTAAAAATGCCACTATTTAGTCAATGTTAATCGCATATACTGATAGTTCCATTATTAGTAACCACTCTATGATGAGCATGCATATGATTAAAATAATATATTAATATATATGTCTAATACGGTAAATCCGTAATATTTAATCATAGTAAGTGTCCGTAATATTATGAATCGTAGTTCGTGAACGCTCGACCAGGCCTAAAGAACTCCATTTTTTTTTATGTTTAAAACTAAAGTTTTTTTTTGGTGATGGTCATTACCGTTGTTATGTCAAACACATATTCATGACGGTGGTGTTTTTGTCCAAGCTCGCTGGAGTCAAAATGCTGCGCCAAGCAGATGACAATTCGTAACCGACACGTTCACGACTGCCACAGTCATGCCAAACATATACCCTAAGCCTATCACACGTGATAAATTGACCTTGGTTCCAATACTGCACTTTTGAGTTTTGCCTTAATATGTAGATCGTTTTATCGTTCTGTAAATCCTAACGCTTGACTTTGACATTAAGACGAGATTTATGGCATCTTATTCCTTCAGGGTTCGATCGAGTCCAAAACTTAGATGGTTCAACCTAAAATCAGTGTTTCAGTTGTCCCTCCCAAGAAAATCAAAGTGACATGAAACCCTCGTGATCTAGAGAAATCGAATCACGAGAAGACACATTCAAGGCCGCTCCGCTCGACACTGCCATTTTGCTTTAGGATATGACATTTTTGCCCTTTGATTATATCTAATAGTAATGATTTATTAAAAAAATCATACTAGAAAAAAATAAAGTATTATATGTACAACAACTAAAAAATTGTCATGTGCTATTACTAAGCTAAAGATATTGTGATATAGCTGTAGAAAGAACTGATAGAAAAAAGTAGTTATATAATAAGATTCCTTATTTGACCTCCATCAAATTATTTTTTTGGAAAATTTATATTTTTATGCAAAATGTTTGAGGGTTATGTTGTAATAACATGTGATTGATATCTATAATAAATAATTAAAATGTATCTGATTGCTATTATTTAAAAAAAAACAAAAACAAATTGGTTGCTTAATTATTCTGATGAAGCCTGCATGCAATAATGGAACAGCTGGGTTCTTCCCTACTTTTAACTTTTATCCTGTTTTGTATCTTACTGTTGATTGGACAAATACATATGCTTGTTAGGTATACATCAAACTTTTAAACTTTACTTGATTGTAGGGGAATTTTTGGGGCAACTTGAAAAATAAACAAGTAGAAGAGGGTAAAATAAATTTCCTTCAATTTCAAGGGAAACTTTTCGCGGTGTTTTTATTAACAAAATGTCGTGAATAGTTTATGTTTTGGCGGCGTTTATTAATTAAATAAACGTTGCTAAATATTGATATATTATATTAGGGGCGTTTTTCTGTAAAAGCGCCGTCAAAGCAAAAATTTATTACGGTGTTTTCAAAATCGCCCCCAAAAACGTCGCTATATCCTATTTTATTGCAGTGTTGTTATATTATGATAATGTCGTCGAAGATCAAAGAGAGTTTCTCATGTCGAATACTCCTCTTCGGCATTGAACTACCCAACTAATTGTTGGGCAAGATAGCACGCAAGTCCGATCAGAGCACCTGCAAATTAGTTTGAGCAAGTATCTGCATGACCGCTTAGCGGTATACCGATAGACAACCGAAACACATTACAAAATAACAACAATAAAAATGACACACAGATTTAACGTGAAAACTCAATAGAGTGAAAATCACGGGATGATCGGAGTCCAACCCGGAAAAACGTCACTAAGGACGTGTAAAATAAATAAACAATTACAAGGTTTTCCCTCCTCGATCCACACATGATCTTCACCAACTTCGCACCACACAATAATACACAATAATACACAATAAAAGTAGCAGAAAAATTGCAAGTTACCAACAGTGGCGGACGAGACAGATTACACAAATCCTCTCCAAGATGCCTCTTCAAATCCTTGCCCAAGTCTGCTCCAGATCCAATCCGTGTAGGCGAAGTATTTCTCGTCAACGTCGCAGAGACGTCCGAGAGCTCTCTCCAAACTAAGACGTTTGTCACAAAGGCCTCTCTAGAAACTCTTTTCATGCTTGCGATTGGAGAGAAATGGATTCCTTACCCCTCCTCCTTCATGCCTATTTATAAGGCCAAAATTAAACCAAGGGGGTAAAAATGATAAATGACATGTGTATGAAGCTTCCCTCGGTCAAAATCACATGTCATGAAGCTTCCTCTATGCACTTTCCTAGAAGCTTCCTTCAAGAGCGCATGTTGATTTCATAGTCAAAGACGACTACTTCTTTTCACACTTGACATGAAACATATGCTTGAAAAACATGATCAAAAGGTGGTTAGCCGCTTTCACACTTAGGAGAAAATTATCTCACCACCAATACCTATGTAATGCGGCCTCCTTTGATGGCTTGTTCTGTTAGAATGAGAGAGAACATAAAATGGTTATATTTTATTTACTTTAAAATGGTATAAATATATAAAGAAAGTGAGACTAATATACAATTTAAAGATATGTGAGTTAAGAAAAAATGTTGTGCTTTGTTGCGGTTTGCCGCCTCTTATCACACTGAAGAGGCGGTTCAACTTCAGAAAAATATTTTATGCACGCTCCGCGTATATGAACATTGTTGTACGCGTGCACATCCGGCCACACAAATACATATAAAAATAGTGTGGGTGATTTTATGTGTATTTGTGCGGCCGGATGTGCACTCACACGATACTGCTCATAGACGCGGAGCGTACGCAAAGATTGTTCCAACTTCAGCCACTCATTTATTCCTCTCTCTTTTATTTTAGTTCAAAATAAAATAATACAGTTTTTTTCCTTTTTAATAACTGATCCAAGAGAGAGGTGAGTTGGTTATCTTGATATAGAGGGTGTCAATGCGTTCAAAAAAGAAAAAAAAAATCCTGCATGGAGGATTTCATCAAAGTTCCGTCTGGTCGAGCGTGAAGTCGGTGGAGTTTTGAGCGCCATCGTGTACAAGAACGCTAGCATTGCGAATCCTTTGGTGCTCCGATTCTTGAATTCATCTTCTGTAATTTTCTCCGGCTTGTTTCTAGTGGATCTTCTCAGTGCTCTCCTCGTAGAGGAGCTTGACTCTGAGCCACACAAATCTTTGTGTCGCACAGTTTCTTTTTTGCATTGATTTCTATAATTTGTTCTAGTTGTTATTCCGCTTTGCACTACGCGATGCCGAAATAATCGCCGCATTTTCACAACAGTTAGTATTAGAGCGCCATTCTAGAAATCTGTAAGCAAGAAGGATGGCGACAAAGTTTGAAATTCCTAGTATGATGGTAAGATTGACTTCGGAATATGACAGAAACGGATCAAGGCAGTTATTGTTCAGCAAAATCTCCATAAGTCACTCCTTGGCAAGGATAAGTCCGTGAAAGATGGATATGAATGGGATGAATTGGATCTGAAGGTCATCAGTACAAATCAGTTATGCTAAGCGGACAAAGTGATGTACAATGTAGTCGACGCTGAGACTACGCCAAACTTGTGAAAAAAAATTGAAGGAGCATTACATGACAGTCACTCACGAACAAACACTACATAAAGAAGCAACTATACAGTTTGAGGATGTCGGAAAGTACCGAGTTGCTGGAGCATATGAATGCATTCAACAAACTTATCTCTCAATTGCACAGTATGGACGTGAATGTTAAAGAGGAAGATCAAGCTCTTCTTTTTTTGTCTTCGTTGCTGAAGTCTTTTGATCATCTAGTCCCCACGATCCATTATGAAAATGATACCCTGAAGATGGAAGAGGTGATGACTACACTACTGTCAAATGAAACAAGGAGCAAATCAGGTTCTAACACCTATGAAGGCCCACTGGTGAAGAGCAACGACCCATAGGAAGATCAAATGATAAAGGCAAGAGGGGAAACATATTCAGGTCCAAGTCTAATGGCTGAAAAACAAGTGTCATTACTGCAGGAAAGAGGATCACTGAAAAGCTAATTGTCCGAAGATGAACCTCAAGGAGAGACAACACGAGCCACAATAGGCGATCGTGGCATCCGACTATGAGATAGATGTTGATGTGCTTCATATTTCTTCAAGCGTTGATGCTACAGATGCATGGATCCTGGACACCACATGCTCTTATCACACGTGTCCAAAAAAAGAGTGGTTTTATACCTTGAGGTCATGTGACGGTGGTCGTATTCTCATGAGGAACAACTCATAGTGCAAAACGCAGGGGATTGGAAGTATCAAGATCAAGATATTCGACGGAGCTATTAGAACACTTACGGACGTCAGATATGTGTCTGATCTAAGAAAGAGTCTGATTTCTTTAGGCACATTGGAGGCGACTGATTACTCCTACATGTGAGATGGTGTCTATTTGAACGTTAAGAAGGGCGCTCTAGTGGTGATGAAAGGAGAGCGTTCATGCACTCTACAAGTTGAATGACACTACAATAGTTGGAGATGCAGCAGTTTCTATGTCGACAGACGAAGATTCATCTTTGTTATAGCATGCCAGGCTCGACCATATGAGTGAGAAAGGGTTGCTAGAGTTACATAAGAAGGGCTTGTTGAAAGAGGTCAAAACTTGCAAACTTTAATTCTATGAGACGTGCATTCGCGGGAAGCAGAACGAGTTGAAGTGTAACATCCCAATTTTAAATTTCTAGGCCCCTTCGTGATTAATTGAACCGCTAGGGTCTTGTGAACTTCATTGACACCCAAATGGTGGGTTGACACCTTATTGAGTATTGTTGACCCAATAAGTCACTCAACCCACCCATCTGGCAACATGGAAAATTTCTGACTTATGCACACAATATACCCTCCTAAGTGTATGAATTGACCCGTTAGGTCTTAGTATATACGTCCAAACCGCTGAGACGGCGAGAAACTTGAGCAGTACGGGTTCGTCGAACGTAGACTTAAGTTCGACGAACTGAATCAACTAAATTGAACAAGAAACTGAGTTCGACGAACTAAAGGATAAAATCGTCGAACGGAATTGAACTGAAAACTGGGTTCGACGAACTCAAGGCCGAGTTCGTCGAACTAAAAACTGGGTTCGACGAACTGAAGGTTAAGTTCGTCGAACCCAATTAAATCGTCGAACGGAATTGAACTGAAAACTGGGTTCGACGAACTCAAGGCCGATTTCGTCGAACTGAAAACCGGGTTCGACGAACTGAAGGTTAAGTTCGGCGAACCCAATTAATTCGTCGAACGGAATTGAACTAAAAACTGAGTTCGACGAACTCAAGACTGAGTTCGTCGAACTGAAGTCTGGGTTCGACGAACTGAATATTAAGTTCGTCGAACGGAAATATTTCGTCGAATGCATATTGAAGTTCGTCGAACTGAAGAAAACAAAGTTGAGTTCGACAAACTGAAGGCTATAATTCGTCGAACTGAAATTATTCGTCGAACGCAACCTTAAGTTCGCCGAACGCGAAAATTCTGAAATTTTTCCTAAGTTCTAGCTACCGGGACACACTTACACTGTATTTAAAACACTAAATAAATAAAATAAATAACCTAAGTATGCTGCCATAATTATTGGAATTAAAAATAAAATTTAACCAGTGAAATCTTTCATTTTTACGCCTCATTAATGAATTCAAAACCGCCCTCATCAATGCCATTAATATGCAGTCATTGAAATTGATTCCCTTCCACTCCCAATGCCTCGGGAAGGGCTTGGCCGGCTGGAATGTGAAGAGGGGGCGGATTCACCAAGGAAGGAGGCATTAAATCCTCCAGACAAATCTCACTCCTATATAAACCCCATCATAGTTAGGATTTCGTTTTTCCCTACCCCTTGCTCCCCCCAACCAGCCATAGAAGAGCCCCAGTGACCTTCCGACAAGCCTCCTCCACGAATTCCGGCGAACTCCACCGCTAGCAATGGCCGCGCGACGATCCCCTCGCCTAAACGACACGAATGTAAGTTCCTCCGACTCCTCCCTGCCCTTAGATCTTTTCTCGTCGACCTCCGCCGTCTCCGACCACCGGAGCCGACGATCCCGACCTTGGAAGCTTCGGACCACCCACTTCAATCTCCTCCACCACCTCGGGCTCCGGCCTTACATGGAATGTGTGAAGGGGAGGGAGGGTCCCCTCTACCTTCCCTCAAGGCCCTTGAGGCGAGGAGACTCGTCGGAAACCGCTCTGGCGGCCTCCTCCTTCCAAACGAAACAAAAAAAATGATGAAACAAAAAAATATTTTCCGACCACCGCCGGCGGCAGACCCCCCCCCCCCCCGGGTGCACCTACTGGAGGTGGTGGTCGGAGCAATGGAACCCCGAACACCTTGGAGAAATCCTACACAGGCATGTATGCCACTGTGCATGCTGCCAGCCATGCATGCAGCTCCAGAAGTTTGGCCGGTTTAGATTTATACATATATATATGTATCGTATTTATATATATATGAAGATATATATATATCGAATTTATATATATTTTATATACATATATGTATGATGTATAAAATTTTTATACATGCATGTATAAATATATATATAAACATATTTATACAAAAATATAATCTGGTGCAAACCCCGCTGCATGGATTTATTGTCCGGCCCGCACGCAGCAATCGACCTGCGCCAAGAATCGTGCGCGGGTCTTTTATTCCCCTTGACAAGTAATCCTGTCGTTTTGTTCTTCGGAATTTTTAGTGTTCTTAAAACGAATTTTTTTTTATTATCTTAGAAGCAGATTTGGAAAATAGTTGTGAGACACATTATTATAGATACTTATTTATGCTACAACTTTCATGTTATGTGTTTTCTGTTTTAAAGTATTTAACAAATTTATTTTTACACCCGAAAGGTATATTTAACCATCCTGGAAATTTAGAATTCTGCCTTGTCCAGAAAACTGTTATTTTATGTAAACTTCTACCATCATTTTGGAGACCTTAGTTCCTGTTTTAGACAAAACTTGTGAGAGATGATATTGTAGTTAAACATATTTACCACAACTTTCACTTTTGTCACTTCCCGGTTTGAAACCTCTAAGTAATTTAAATTTAGGCTCTAACAGTGCAATCTAAATTTTAGAATCCTGCCTTGTCCAGAAAACTGTTATTTTATGTAAACCTCTACCATCATTTTGGAGACCTTAGTTACTGTTTTAGACAAAACTTGTGAGAGATGATATTGTAGTTAAACATATTTACCACAACTTTCACTTTTGTCACTTCACGGTTTGAAACCTCTAAGTAATTTAAATTTAGGCTCTAACAGTGCAATCTAAATTTTAGAATCCTGCCTTGTTCAGAAAACTGTTATTTTATGTAAACTTCTACCATCATTTTGGAGACCTTAGTTCCTGTTTTAGACAAAACTTGTGAGATATGATATTGTAGTTAAACATATTTACCATAATTTTCACTCTTGTTACTTCCTGATTTGAAGCCTTTAAGTAATTAAAATATAGCTCTCCACAGTGATATCTGAATTTGCTAGATCAGGTGTTAGAATAAAAGTGCACATTTTTCAAGCATACTATGTGATAAACATAATTCGTAAAATCTTGCTAGATTCATTTGCTTGTTTATCTCCATAATAATATCCAGTCACACGAGCTTGGAATATAATGTGAACCATAAATTAAGTGCTCAAGTTTGAATATTGATATAAATAGTTGCTTCATTCATCACCTTGTGCATGAGGGCATGGGAGGATGCATGGTTACCGATGTGACGGGTTCGTCGGCTTTCCCGTAATATACACTATGGGAGAAGTTGTGACGACGAACTCTTTCGTTCTGGTAGTGAAGATGATCGGGGGATAGCTACTCCTTCCACACAGGTCCGTCTCACACATATCTGATTATGTGCCGAGAGGATCTCCGCACGAGGTGAGGATGTGTTCCCACTGAGAGTACCTATTCTCCATAGAGGTACGAAGGCCTAGGAAGTTGGGGTGTATCCATAACCTAGAAGTGGGAGCGACCGACCCACTGTCACCGTCTGGCCACGACGGTGAGGCCTGGGAAGTGAGCTCCTTCTCTTAACAGGTCACTATGTCGACATATGGGAAAGTGATCGAGACACATCTTTCGAGTGATAGGGAGGATAACCATACAAACTCATCATATCATATATTTACATTACTTATGCTCTCTACTTGGTCCGACATCGTATAAACACCGTTAGAAAGGGTTATACGATGACGGGTGAAATTACTACTTTAGTGTTTCCCTCTTTATAAATTGTTGAAGGATTACTGCTTCGTTTGTGTAACTCTAGCATATATATATTTGCTTCGGCTATTGTGCTAACATTTCTTGCAGGTGTTCTTCCTGGTACCCATTAGGGGGGCTGGGGAGGAGAGTGGGATTTACTTGGTCCGTCGTGGCTAACGTACTCTTGTACGTAATTATTTTAGGAATCGATGCGCCTACCGACTAAGCAGGAACGGATGGACGAGTGTAGACGTACCCGTGATGACGAGGAGTTCCCTGAGCCAGTTCGAACGATTTACGCGGACGTGAGGGTACTATCTTGGGAGAGGAGAAGATGAGAGATTTCTTTTGACTAGATATTTTGTCATCCTATGACTATGTTGGTTTTGCTGCGAGACTTTATATAAACCTTCGTGGTTTTCATCTATTATTTATATATATCATGTTGGGATGTTCTGTGATGTTTTTGCTTCCGCGCAAAATTTTATACTCTGCGAATGTTTTTCTGTAATGATGCAATAGCCTTATAGGGCGAATGTTCCGCCAATTGGGTCGTGGGTCAAGTAAGAGGGTGAACCTCTTCAGACACGCGAATCTTTTGGGGGGCGCTCGCCCTGGGCATAAGGACCCCCTGTTTTACAAGAGGTGGATTCCTACATGAAGTTTGTGACACCAAACAAGAGAAGCAGATATTCTGGAGTATGTACTTAGATATTTGGGGTCCATCTCCAGAGCCATCACTTGGGGGTGTCAGGTATTTTGTGACCGTTATTGATGACTTTTCAAGAAAAATATGAATTTACTTTCTTAAACATAAGTATGAAGTGTTTGAGAAGTGTAAGATCTGAAAAATTACCGTGGAAAACAAACTAGACAGAAGGTTAAATACCTAAGATCTGACAACGATGACGAATATACTTCAAAAGAGTTTCAAGTTTTCTGTAGTCAAGATGGAATCACTTGGCATCTCACCATTCTAGGTACACCATAACAGAATGGAATTGCAGAGAGGATGAACATGACGTTTTTGGAAAGAGCTCGGTGTATGAGATTGTTTGCTGATCTACCTAAGTCCTTTTGGATTGAAGTTGTGAATACAACTTGTTATCTAGTAAGTCATTCTCCCTCCATGTCGTTAGATCTGAAATCTCCACAAGAAGTATGGTCAAGTAAACTACCTGATTATGCTAATATTCACATTTTTGGATGTCATGTCTATGTGTTGTTGCATGATTTAGTGAGGACTAAGCTGGATGATAAGTCCAAGAGATGCATTTATCCTGGCTTGAAAGCCGGCACTAAAGGATTCAAGTTGTGGAATCCTGAGACTAAAAAGGTTGAGTTGAAGCGTGATGTGTGGTCTTTGATGAGGCTTCTATGTTAAACAAGTTTCAGTCTCAAGCGAAAGAGGTGGAGAATAATATTGACTCACCAGTGAAGGTGGAGTTGGATGGAAGTGGCAAGACAGATGACCATGATGATTCTTCTGACCCCGATGAGATAAATGTTGTACAATCTGCTGAAGTGGAGTCGTATCCGATTGCTAGAGGAAATGCTAGAAGAGATGTCAGACTTCCTCTCAGGCTACATGATACTGTAGTATATGCATTTCAGGTGATTTCCTCTGACCCATGTTCCTATCAAGAAGCTATAAATAGCAGAATCAATTCTCAGTGAAAAGCTGCCATGATAGAAGAAATGGACTATCTTCAGAAGAACATGACTTGAGATTTGATAAGTCTACCAAAAGGAGCAAAAACAATCAATTCCAAATGAGTGCACATAAAGAAGGAGTCGACATGATCAGGAAATGAGCAATGGAGGTACAAAACAAAATTTGTAGCCATGGGTATCACACAGAGGAAGAGAGTTGACTTTGATAAAATCTTCTCACCTGTGGTGAAACATTGTTCTATTCGGGCGCTACTCGCTATGGTAGCCATGTGGGATATGAACCTAGAGCAGATGGACGAGGTCTCCTGGCGAGTTCTCGTCTGACGAGGTCTCCTGGCGAGTTCTCCTTTGACGAGGTCTCCTGAGGTTACTGACGGGCGCCGAGTTGAAGGGCGCCGAACTGAACACCTGAGATCTCTTCCTAAGTATTTCTGATCTTGACGAATTACAAGTTATACATAAGAGTTAACTTGTAAATTTTCTTGTATAAACAAAAAATATAAAAGAATGAAATTAGTTAACTTGTTTGGAGCCCTGAGAACGAAACTTGACCACCAAATGAATACTGTCCATTTGATCTCAAATGTAGAGAATCCTCGTACTTTTGGATGGGGCTAGCTAGGACTTGGCTTGTATAAAGCTCCGGCCCGGGCCCAACTTGGACCTTCGAGGCCTTTTGAATACAACAATGTTTGAGTGACCATGCATGACTAATGCTTCATTTGGCGCGGCGTTTGGAGGCGGGGTTTGTGGCAAACGCCGCCGCATGGTGGGTAACCAAATATCAAGGGGTGGCGTTTGCCGCGTCTGCACCCTCCGCGCCCTGAGAAATGGAGCAAACCGCTCCGTCTCGAGCCCCGCCTCCTCCCCTCCGATCCCAACCCGCCGTCTCCGCCCGCCCTAAAGAATTGCTGTGATTACTGTTATGCCCTCGATTTTAATATTTTATTTGAACAATTTGTGTGATGAGACTCCCATTTGTATTGTATGATGCATTATTGATGCTCCCATCGGCCTATTCGTGCACAAAAGGCCCAGGCCCACTGGGCCGGCCCGGCCCGGGAAAAGCCCGTTGAGGCCCGGCCCGGGCCTAACCTGGGCTTGGGGCCGCGACAGGGCTCCAATCTGGAGCTTCTGCCCGGCCCGATACCCGGCTCGGGTCGGGCCGGGCAAAGCCCGATTTTCGGGCCGGCCTGAGCCCGGGCCCAGGCACAACCCGGCCCAGGGCTGGCCAGCCCGAGAGCCCTTAAACGGCTCTTTTTAAGAGCCGTTAAAGGCTCTTAATAAGAGCCGTTAAAGGCTCTTATTAAGAGCCTAGGGGCTGCTGCCAGCTGACATCAAAGTCAGTTGGCAGCGGGACAGCCTAGGGGCTAGACTGTCCAGCCTAGCCCCTAGGCTGTCCTTTTTTAGTTTTTTATTATTTTTATTTTTTTTAAAATTATTTTATTTTAAATAATAATAATAAAAAATTAAAAAAAAGTTATAAATAAACCTTAAAAAAAACCCGCCTCTCACTCTCTCAGATTCTCACTCTCTCACCACCTCACTCTCTCTCATTCTCTCTCACCATCTCTCTCTTTCTCTCTCACTCTCTCACTCTCCTACTCTATCGCTCTCTAATATTTATGGCATCCTCCTCATCAACGCCGGCGTCGTCGACTCAAAGTACGGCCGAAGTGGTGGAGCATAACCGGAAAGCGCCAGTTTGGGAGCATTTTGACAAAGTCAAAATCGGCGACGAATTCAAGGCGCGATGCAAATTATGTTCAAAATTGTTAACCCTTACCGGCAACTCGACACTAACAAGACACATAAAGTCTTGTATTGCGAAACAAGCTCCGGAGTCCAGCCAGGCACAACTATCCGCATCGAGGCAAATATGGACGTACGATCAACTTCGACAACGTGAATTGCAGGTGAAAGACGTCAACAGACGTGGGTTGCCGTTTAGCCACTATGACAACGATGAGGCGACAGAATACATACACGAAGGACTTCAGCCAAAATATCAACAAGTAAGTAGATCCACTATTACACGCGATGCACTAAAATTATATTCTGAGGCAAAACAATCTTTAATAAATTATTTTGAAACTTTTGAGGGACGTGTAAGTTTAACGAGCGACGTCTGTAGTAGCTCCATAAAAGTAGGATTATCGTATATATGTATCACGTGTCATTGGATCGATCCCGTTTCTTGGGAGCTAAATAAGCGCGTTATATGTTTTGAAGGTTTTGAATTTCCGCACACAGGTAAAGCTATATATCAGGTTATTATTAAATGCGTGCGCGAATTTAAATTAAAAGATAAAATAATGATTATATCTTTTGATAACGCTAGTAATAATAACCTCGCAATAGAGTGGTTAAAACGCGATTTAAAACCAATGTTAAACGGTGCGTTTTTTCACACTCGATGTGCCTGTCACGTTTTAAATTTAGTAGTGCAAGATAGTCTAGCAGCTATGGAACCGTATATTTCAAAAATTCGGACAATGCTTAAATTTATTTATTGTACAAAACAACGAAGTCAAGATTTTAGAAAATTTGTAACAGCACAAGGACATAAATATTTGAAACCTCAATTTGATATGCCCGTGAGATGGAATTCAACATATAAAATATTGAAAAGAGCGTTTCAACAAAAAACACTTCTTATGGAATATTACACCTTAATTAATAATCATGATTTAACTGATAACGATTGGGACGTACTATTACATTATGTAGATTTACTAAAATGTTTCCATAGGGCGACTGTTTCTTTATCTGGCGTGTATTATCCGACTAGCTCACTAGTAATTAAAAATTTTGTAAATATCGCACAAAAAATTAATTATTATAAGCAACACGAAGGGTGACTTTCTTTAATTGAAATAATGGAAGAAAAATATTTAAAATATTATAGAGAATTGCCTCCCACGTTTTCATGCGCCGCAACTTTAAATCCGTTATTCGGCGTAGACGGCGTAGAAAATTTGATAGATGAAATTAATAATAACTTAAACATAAATCTAAGTTTCGATGATATTGACGACGTTAGTACTTTAAAATTTCATTATGTATTTACTGAATTTTTTAATTATTACGATAACTTATATGGCTCGCGTCCCCGAGAAGAAGTATCGCAAACAAGAACAAAAGATTCTTTTAAAAATAAAATGTTAGAATTAGCCTCTAGGAAAAAAGCACGCACAACTAGTAGCTTAAACGAATTAGGATTGTATATCAAAACACAATTCCGCGATTTTATGAATACCGAGGAGATCGAAAACTTCGATCTCTTAAAATGGTGGAAAGGTAAAGTTAATACATATCCTATTTTGGCCTATATGTCCCGAGATTTACTAACAATCCAAGCTAGCACGGTAGCTTCGGAGTCCGCTTTTTCTCTTACTGACAGAGTTTTGAACGAGCGAAGGAGTCGGCTAAATGAAGAATCATTGGAACTATGCATCTGCTATAAGGACTATTTGGATGCTACGAGGAGAAAGCAACACATTTCAGCGTTGGAGGTGAGCTCGGAGGAGCTAGAAGATGAGATAAACGCGATGAATATCTGAGTTGGATAAGCACATTACAAGTCATGGCGATTGGATAAACGCCTCATATGTAATAAGTTAATAAATTTTGTAATATGTTATTTAAAATTAATAATATATTTCAATTTTTTAATTTGTAATTTTGTAATTTGTAATTTTGTAAAATTTGAATTTTGTAAATTATTAATTTTTAATTTTGTAATATGTCATGATTTTGTAATTTGTAGATTTTTAATTTTTAATTTTGTAATATGTTATAAGTATTTAATTTTTTTTAAAAAAAAATCTGTTTTTTCAAAAAAATCGGTCCGGCCCTGAGGGCCGGATGAGGCCCCTACCTGGGAAACGGCCCGAGCCCGGCCCGAGCCCGATTTACAATGGGCCCGGGCTCGGCCCGATTTACAAAAGCCCGGGCCCGATCAGGCCCGGTCCGGGCCGGCCCGATCGGGCCTTTTGTGCTGGGCTAATCGGCCATCACACACATTGTTGAAATAAAATATTAATACCGAGGGCATAATAGTAATCACGGCAATTCTGTAGTACTGCCGTGGTTCAAACAGTATTCAGCTTACAACGAGGGGAATCCCATGAATCTGAATGCCAGCACAAACTGCGAGGGCATAAATTCAGAAACTCACTTCCGATCTACAATGGTCGTGAAAATATCTGGAGTTATTGGCCGTCACATTCAGTTAGGTTTCCGAAGAGATAATGGGGGTGGGTGTTCTTCTTCATGCGTTTCTTTTCTTCAATCTCCGCATTTTGTTCATCTGGGAGTGCTCGATATTTTTTACCGGGAGAAGTTTTGATCGTCCGCAGGGGTTTGGATTCTACGATTAGGGTTTTTAATTGCTTGAATTACCGCCATAGTTGTGGAGATATTTCTTTGATTCGTTATTTATGGACTCTGGAGCACAGTGATTTTCTAGTCTGTTAGATTTGTCAAACGTTTGGGGGGTATGAAATCCATCATCTGCTCCTTCTTATCCAACTTAAACTCAATAAAGTTTTTAAATGGCAAGTTATATGCCCTTTTTTCTGAAAGAGACATTTTTCTCAATCAATTGAGGAGGCGTTCCTGTTAAAATCGAGGTTCTAGCTGCGTTTTTAAATCTCATGTTGTAAATTGAACCATTAAATCGGTGCTTGAGCGTCTACAGAAGTCAACAAACCTCCTATTTTGATTGCCATTTGACTTATAATGTGATGGTCCAGTGACTGGATTGTTTTTGTTAATGATATTCCTATATTTCTGTGTGCTATGTGTGCTGAAGACAATGAATGCTTTATATAATGAGTTTACTGTCAAGTCTGATGTGTTTTCATTTTCTACGTTCTCCCTTATTAATCCTTCGAAGTGAGTTTCATATCAATTCAAACATATGCATGACAAATTTGACATATTGTATGAAGTATTGTATCTTGATTGGCAGATCGAAGCATTGAGTGGATAGTTTAAGTTAGAAAAATGGTGAATAAATTGGCGGAACCAGTACTTTCTCGCTCTGAAAATCGGCAGAGATGAACTCCGATAACTTGCTGCCCAAGGGTAAGACTTCAACGGGCTGCCCGTATCCGGGTTGCTTCTTTTGTGTAATGAAGGAGGAAAATCCAAGTAAACGGAAAGCAAGTATATTGAAGTTTTTCAGGGATCTTCCATTTCAAGATGATGATGGCCAGGTTCTTCCCATTAGTGGGCTATGGAACAGTGCCATGGCTCATCCCAATGATCCCGAATTCATCAACTTAGGGATTTTTGAATGCATGGCAACATTGATAACAAAGGGCCTAAAGAACCGTCGCTGGCTTGCGAGTGATCAGAACATATACATCCCATACTATGCAGCTCATATAATTGGCTCATACACCATGAATATGGAAGAATTCGCTGAAAGAGCTGTGCAGGCTGGCATCATTCCTCCATTGCTGGAACTTTTGAGAGGCAGACTAACCTGGGTGGAGCAAAGAGTTGCAGTGAGAGCCCTCGGTCACCTGGCCACATATCCGAACACATTTTCTGCGGTGGCAAGTCACGAGGAAGTTCTAGAACTTTCCATCCAGTTGGCTATAAGCTCGTTGGAGATGGTTTACACGCACTTTTACCAGTTTGCGGACAGGAGGCCTAGCTACCATTGTGATTTACTCACACGAGGGATGGGTGGTTTGGAGATGGAGTCCAGGAAGGCTGAGGAATGGGCAAGCCAGTTGCAGTGTTGGTCTCTTCAGCTCATTAACTGCTTTGCCTTCAAGCCCGAATTTCTCGCTGACATATGCAAGCCGGAATTTTTAGCAAAATTGCCAGAAATGTGGGGTGGGCTTGTCAATGAGAACTCGCCAGCGGGAATTGGCTTATTGCGAACAATTTGCCAAAGCAAGATTGGTAGGAGACATGTTGGTAGCTGTCCAGGAATTGTCGAGTCTCTTTGCAACATTGCACATTCGTCTGATGACTGGCAGTACATGGCTATTGATTGTCTTTTGTGGTTACTTCAGGATGCTAATATGCGCAGTAAGGTAATGATCTTGCTTTTCTGAGTATTGTTCATGAGCAGAATCATATTATTAATCATAAGGATTTATTGAACATCTCTATCTTCTAGGAATTTGCATTAGATACCTTCGCTACTGTTCATTTGATGAGCACAAGGAGCGCGAGCTAAACATGTTGATAATTGGTTTACTTGACTGACTTGCGTGTGTTAATAGAACTATATGTAATACTAAGTGAGTATAGTCCCACAATGGGAAACTAACATAGCCTTGCACGCTTAATATAGATCTCATACCTCTCCACCTCTAACCAATTAGTTTTAGGTTGGATGCTTGGATTCTAACATCAAGTATAGATAACCCAGTGTTTTGTTGTTTTATCCGGTGCGTATAAGATGCCTCAACTCTCATGTTGTTAGGAGTAATTTCTGGATTGTGTGCTACTCTTTCAAATCTAATGTGATCTGATACTTTGTTGAAGTAAATACATTTTTATCACAAGCAGGACAATATAACTGAACCTTGGTAGGAGTCTAGGTATCAGGAATAATATTATGATTATAGGAAATAAGTATATGCTATGTGACATAGTGTAGGTTAGGGAGTAAATGAGTAATAGGAATGACTATATGAACTCGACACTTGTCCGACAGCTAAGGGTCCGTTTGGCGCGATATTTTTGCTCCGGTGAGTTTGGACAAAAATGCCACCAACATAAAATATGTGTTTGACATGACAACGGTTATAACCATCACCAAGAAAAAAAAAACTAATTTTGAACATAAAAGTTGATGAAGTTCCTTAAGTGAGGTTGGGTGCTCATGAATGACGGTTCATAACCACCACTTTCACGACCGCCACCGCCATGCCAAACGGACTCTAAATTTGCAACAATGAAGATTATAAATAATATCACAAGACAAGCCACACTCAAGTAGAATTCCAAATACAGAAACGCGTATAGGTCTGTATATGCAAGAGTACAAAACAACAAATGCATAGACGAAATAAGCCCGGCAAATCACAAGCCTTAACGCAAAGATTACTAAACAATATTCAAAAACTGTGAATTTCTACATTATTCCACAAAGAAAAAATACGAACATGAAATATAAAACTCACAATGATTACAAGACTTGGTGATATATGGATTAGAGGGCGTATTGTTGAGCGAATGGTGGTCGGAAAGATAGAAGACTGAATCCGAGCCTTCGAGGAAACCAATGGAGGTTTCTAGGTTTCGCATTAAGACTCCGATTTGAGTACCGAGTGACCAAAAGCTGAAATTCTTCCTTTTAACTTTCGATCCTTATATATGGAGCCCTATATGTCTATGTCCCTATTTATAGACTTGAAGTCGCCATGGACTGTCATGATTATCCGATCATACGGCATACAAAAACACACTGAATAAATACATAAAAATGACTAAGATTCTTAGATCGACGATTCACACAAAATGAATGTCTCCGATTGGTATGTAGAACCTTGTGTGATGTGATCCCATCACTATGTTGTAGTGTTAATGAACTTTCAACTCCGGTTGATGCATGGAAATTTTAGGGAACTTATTAGATGAGATTCATTGCAAGTTTAATTAATTATCCAGGGACAAATAGATCAAAAAAGAGTAGAGAAAAGTGAAGAGTAAAGAGAAACAGATAGAGTGCAATTTGTTGGATATATAGTTCCACATTGCGAATCTGTTATGGGCCTAGCCCGTAACGTCAGGAGAGTTGCCATATGATGGAGGCGGAGGATACCGTGGAGCCGGAACCGCGGCTGCCTAGGCAGAT
Organism: Dactylorhiza incarnata; assembly: GCA_033032865.1. Classification (NCBI taxonomy): domain Eukaryota; kingdom Viridiplantae; phylum Streptophyta; class Magnoliopsida; order Asparagales; family Orchidaceae; genus Dactylorhiza; species Dactylorhiza incarnata. Next base: position 7,136,214 of record JAWHQI010000072.1, read on the forward strand.
TGTGCTCGGAGAGAGAGAGAGAGAGAGAGAGAGAGAGAGAGAGAGAGAGAGAGAGAGAGAGAGAGAGAGAGCTACCACAATCTCTTCAAGGGGAAAATGGATAGACTAAACTTCTTCATACCATTCCACTACCCCAAGAGGCTTTAAATAGATTTACAAAGGGCGTAAACATAAATAAGCGACAGAAGCCCTAACACGTGGACTTACTTAAAAATGTGACATAAAAGACAATAACAAAATGATAATAAGAATGTTACGCCGCCGCACCCTTTACAGTTCTCGGGGCACACTTACGCGCGGCGTCGCAAGGAGCCTATGCAAGACAACGGGGCTGAACCATCCGGTTCAGCCCCCATCCAGTAATTAGCAAAGGAAGAGGGGTTGAACCGCCCGGTTCAACCCCTATGGGGGCCGGCCGGCCCCCTCTTGGACCCCCGGGTATTAATAAACCCGGGGCTCCCTCTTTTGGGGTATCAAAGATCATATTCAGGTTTCCTTCTTCTCTAACCCTAGCCGTCATCTTCTTCTTCCTCACTAGTCTACTCATAGTTCTTAGTTTTCTCCAATAGTTGTAGCGGTAGCATAACATTTGGTATCAGAGCACCTTTCCTGCGACCATGGTCACTCGCACGGAAGCGGAGATGGCACGCTTGGCCACCATCGAGGAGAACTACGCCGCATTGACGGATTCGGTGGCCGGAATCGAGGAACAAGTGAGAAACTCAACAAAAAATCTGGAAGAACGTATGGAGGGGCGCATGGACGAACTCAAAGCACTGATCACGCAAACCCTACGTGGAAAATCGGCGGAACAAAGAGAGTTCACGGGAGAATCATCGCACGCTTCGCCGTCGGCCGCCGGAGGTACCACGGAAGGACCGGGGACGATGCCCTACGGTGGCCTGGGACCAGAAACGGAACGACCCACCGGCCTGGGTCCGGCAGCAACTCCGCCGAGCCCTACAGGGCCGATCGGCCCGTTTCCGCCTGGATTGGGAGCGGGGCCTCCTGCCGCCTGGCAGGGGCTTGGCCAGGGACCACACCCCCATCAACAGCCCACCGGGGGGTGGTCCGGCCCAGGGAGGGTGGTTGCCGGCGGTGGGGTCGCCGGAATGGCCGCCGGTCGGCCTTTGGGAGTTCCGGAGCAGCTTTTTCGACCCCCGCTGCACATGGGGGGTCCGAATGGAGTCGGAAATGGGGTCCTGCCTAGGCCTCCAGCACTAGGGGCTCAACCGAGGGGTGGACAAGGCGAACAATGGAGGGGACAACCGCACAGACATTTTTTTGAGGAGGATGGCCCTCCGATCGGAGGGGGCTATGGTGGGGGACTCCAGCAGGAGTATTATGGACACCCAAACTTCGCGGCAGAACCAGTCAGACCAGCATGGCACGATCCGGAGTTCGGGAGGAATGGGGGAGCAAACCAGCGGGCATACATGCAGCCCAAACCAACTCGGATGCATTTTCCGAAATTCCGAGGCGGCGACGCGCTGGAGTGGGTCCAGAAGGCCGAGTTGTTCTTCACATATCAGGAGATACCCAAGGACCAATGGGTACAGTTAGCGTCGTTTCACCTGGAGGAGGACGCGTACCAGTGGGCTCAATGGTTCGTTCGGAACCATGGCCATGCACCATGGGAGTACTTTGTTGAGGGCTTCTCGGCCCGCTTCGGGCCCTTGGAGTACGAAGATGTGGAGGCCATGCTACAGAAACTCCGACAGAAGGGAACAGTGATGGAGTATCGCGCGGAGTTTGAGCGCCTGGCCAACAGGGTCAATTGGGGAGAGAAGACCCTCCTCAGCTGTTTTGTTTCGGGGCTGAAGGATCACTTGAGAGATGAAGTCCACGCCTATATGCCTTCCAGTCTGAGCCATGCCATCAGTCTAGCCAGGATACAGGAGGAGCGGTTCAACCGCCAACGGACCCGAGGGGCATTGCGAGCACCAGCAGTACCAGCAGCCCCAGTTGTGGGGCGACGTGAGCCGCCACAGGCAGGACGGCCGATGGTGACACGACTGACGTGGCCAGAGCTGCAGGCCAGGAAGGACAAAGGGTTGTGCTTCAACTGCGATGACAAGTACACGCCGGGACATAAGTGTCAGAAGGTGCAAGTTTTTATGCTAAGGGAGGAGGATGACGAGGAGGAGCCTATCAGTGGTGAGGAGATGGATAGCTGGGATCTGTCGGAGTTTGGAGTATCCCTTCAGGCCATGGAAGGATGCTCGGCCCTGCTCACGTTATGGATTTCGGGGAAGCTCGGCCAGGAGCGGGTGACTATTCTGATAGATAGTGGGAGCACCCACAACTTTATTACTCCGGCAGCGGCACGGAAGGTTGAGCATGCAGTTGACCGGGAGGCTTCATTTCAGGTTATGGTTGCCGACGGCAGCAAGTTGAGGTGTGAGGGCCTGCTAAAAGGGGTAGAGCTGCGCATACAGGACTATGTGTGCCAAACCGATGTCTACCTCTTGCCGATTCGGGGGCCGGATATGGTGTTGGGCGTACAGTGGCTCCGCCAGCTTAAGCGGGTCACTACTGATTGGGAGAAGATGACTCTGGAGTTTTCGCACTGGGGACGGAGCATTGCCTGCATGGGATTCGATCGTCTCCGCTGAAGGAGATCTCTCTCCGGAGCCTGCAGCGGATGGAGGAGGAGGGCAGCATGATGGCCATGGTGTTGGGCGTCGAGGCTCGGGGACCGACAACAGAGCCATCCCAGATGCAGGATTTATTGACCCGGTTTGATGATATTTTCCAGGAGCCACACGCTCTACCTCCGTCGCGATTTCGAGATCATCAGATTCAGCTGAAGGCAGGAGCAGACCCGACGAATATCCGTCCGTACCGGTACCCTCACATTCAGAAGGCGGAGATAGAGCGCAGCGTCCGAGAGATGCTATCTTCCGGTATCATCAGACCCAGCACCAGCGCGTTCTCCTCTCCGATCATCTTGGTCAAAAAGAAGGATGGATCATGGCGGTTATGTGTCGATTACCGAGGACTGAACCAGTCCACCATTAAAGACAAATTCCCCATTCCGATGATCGAGGAGCTGCTAGACGAGCTGCATGGCGCCAGCCTCTTCACCAAGCTGGATCTTCGATCAGGTTACCATCAGATACGGATGCGGGAGGAGGACATCCACAAGACGGCGTTCCGCACTCACGACGGTCACTATGAGTTTCTGGTGATGCCGTTTGGGTTGGCCAACGCTCCGTCCACCTTCCAAGCGGTCATGAACGAGATTTTCCGACCACTGCTTCGCCGGTACGTGTTAGTTTTCTTTGATGATATTCTGATCTATAGCAGGAGTTGGGATGAGCATCTGGAGCACGTTTGCCATGTCCTTCACATTTTGCGGGAGCACCAGTTGTACGCCAAGCGCTCCAAATGCTCTTTCGGGCAGGCGGAGGTAGAGTACTTGGGACACTTGGTCTCCGCCCATGGCGTTCGGGCGGATCCGGGGAAGATCGACAGCATGGTGAACTGGCCGCAGCCCACTACGATTCGGGCCTTGCGCGGCTTTCTCGGGCTGACCGGCTACTATCGCCGGTTCGTAAAAGACTATGGAAAGATCGCTCGACCATTGACCCAGTTGTTGCAGAAGGACTCCTTCCAGTGGCAGGCGGAGGCCGAGGAGGCATTTCAGGCCCTCAAAAGGGCTATGACGACCACGCCCATACTGGCTCTTCCGGATTTCTCCAAGGATTTTGTGGTAGAGACGGACGCATCAGGCGTCGGCATTGGTGCGGTCCTCATGCAGGAGGGCCGGCCGTTAGCATATTTCAGCAAGGCTCTCGCTCCCAGGACCTTGGGGCTCTCGACATACGAGAAGGAGATGCTAGCCATCATTCACGCGGTCGCCATGTGGCGTCCCTACCTCCTGGGCCGGCACTTTCAGGTCCGTACGGACCACCAGAGTCTCAAGCACTTTTTGGAGCAGCGGTTGGCATCGCCCTTACAGCAGAAATGGTTGACAAAGCTATTGGGTTATGACTATGAGATTGTGTATAAGCAAGGGCGGGAGAATACGGTTGCTGATGCACTATCTCGCCTTCCAGAGCAGACTATGGCCGCCATCTTTGGGCCTGTGATTGATTCCTTGGCGGAGATACAGACAGAGGTGAGCCAGGACCCCGATTTGCGGCTCATCGTTGAGGCATTGCAGCGAGGACAGACTACTGAGGCCGGCTACCACCTCCAGGGGGACCACTTGTACTATCACGGTCGCCTCGTCATTCCCGCCTCGTCGACGTGGCGTACTACTATGATGAGGGAGTTCCATTCTTCACCGACCGGCGGACATACTGGTCTCCTTCGCACGTTGCAGCGGCTGCGCGCGAACGTCTTTTGGAAGGGCATGCGCCGCGATGTTCAGCAGTTTGTTCGGGAGTGTGATATTTGCCAGCGTCAGAAGTATGAAACCACCGCTCCGGCCGGCCTGCTCACACCCTTACCTATCCCTCATCAGGTTTGGGATACGGTATCCATGGATTTCATTGACGGGTTGCCCAAGTCCCAAGGCAAGTCCGTCATTCTGGTGGTCGTGGACAAGCTGTCCAAATATGGACATTTTTTGGCTCTCAGTCATCCCTATTCGGGGGAGACCGTCGCTGACCTGTTTGCTCGGGAGATTGTTCGGTTGCACGGGATCCCTCGTTCCATCATTTCTGATCGTGACCCGGTCTTTATCAGCAGTTTCTGGCAGGAGCTATTCCGACTTCAGGGTACTACTCTCCGCATGAGCACCGCCAATCATCCACAGACCGACGGTCAGACGGAGGTCTTGAACAGAGGGGTCGAGACATACTTGCGTTGTTTTGTGATGGATGAGCCACGCACATGGACCCGATGGCTGCATTGGGCTGAGTATTGTTACAACACCTCCTTCCATACCGCTAGCCGACTCACGCCATTTGAGGTGGTTTACGGCCGACCTCCACCCACTCTGCTCTCTTACGAACCGGCCAGCACCGCTCTCCCCGCGGTTGATCGGACTCTTCGCGATCGCGACCAAACCTTGTCCCTTTTGCGGGACAATCTTCGGATAGCTCAGGAGCGTATGAAAACTCAGGCCGACAAACACCGCACTGAGCGGGAATTTGCAGTGGGAGATGAAGTGTTCCTCAGACTTCAACCGTATCGCCAGTTATCAGTCGCCCGTCGGGCTAATCAGAAGTTGGCCCCGCGTTACTACGGCCCCTTTCGGATCATTCGACGCGTGGGACCCGTGGCGTACACCTTGGCTCTTCCGGAGGGCTCCCGCATACACCCTACGTTTCATGTCTCTGTGCTGAAGAGGAGGTTGGGCAGCAAAGTGCAGTCTAGTCCGACTCTCCCCGACGCCACCACGTGTGGCGAACTACGGCCATCACCCGAGTACGTTCTGATGATCAAATGGAGGAAGCACGGTAGGGAATATCGGCCAGAGGTGCTTGTCAAGTGGAACCGATTGGACGCTACCCATAACTCTTGGGTGGACTTGCTGGAGTTTCGTGAGCGTTTTCCCGATTTCCAGCTTGAGGACAAGCTAACTTTTGATGGGGAAGGGAATGTTACGCCGCCGCACCCTTTATAGTTCTCGGGGCACACTTACGCGCGACGTCGCAAGGAGCCTATGCAAGACAACGGGGCTGAACCATCCGGTTCAGCCCCCATCCAGTAATTAGCAAAGGAAGAGGGGTTGAACCGTCCGGTTCAACCCCTATGGGGGCCGGCCGGCCCCCTCTTGGACCCCCGGGTATTAATAAACCCGGGGCTCCCTCTTTTGGGGTATCAAAGATCATATTCAGGTTTCCTTCTTCTCTAACCCTAGCCGTCATCTTCTTCTTCCTCACTAGTCTACTCATAGTTCTTAGTTTTCTCCAATAGTTGTAGCGGTAGCATAACAAAGAACTAGGCCAGAGGCCCATAACATTCCACCCCTTCTTGAAATCAAGCTTTCCCTCAAGCTCGAGCGTGGCCTAGTCTTTGCGATTTTTGGGTTCCTTAATTTCGCACCAAAACAATTCCTGATGGCGAAAGGGCAGAGCAGATGTGTCATCGGGATGAGAGCTCCTGTCGTGTTCACAGATGTCATGGCAGGTGACATTACTGTGAGAGGGGTAGGGAGGCTTGGTAGCTGCAGAATAATGACTGCTTGACGGCTTTGGGCGCACGGGGCAGACCACTAATCTAGTGGAATGGGGACCGGTGGTCGTACGCGGTGAAGCCAGTAGAGTGGTACTCGCAAATCGAGCGGGGCTCAGAGTCGGCAGAGGCTGTGTCGGGAGCAGTCGAGCAGAGGGTGCTGGGTGGAGGTGGTTGACAGAACGACTGGCACGGGGCTCAAAGCCAATGAGATCACAATAGTCGGCAACAGCATGGGGTGCGACGATATAATCATCGGGCTGGGTGGCTGTGTTGGAACATGCTTTCCACATCTCTTGATTTGAGAATAATAAATTTCATTGTATTTGATCATACTTGCCATGTGTTTATAATGTGCAGGAACTCCATTTTTCAAGACCCTATGAGTACGAAAAAAAGACGACGATCCGCTGTCATTACGATGCTCTGTTGCTATCGCGGCGCGTTAACGCTACCGCCAGCGGTAGCATCTACATTTTTGGAAATATCGTCGAGATGGCAATATCGTCGAGAATGGAATATCGACGGGACTCATATATAGCAAGTTATACTGCGGCGCGTTAACGCTATTGCTGGCGATAACGTCAGCATATTTGGAAACAACGTTGAGATGGAAATATCGTTAAGAAAGGAATGTCGACAGGACTCAGATATAACAAGTTCTACCATAACGCGTTAAGGCTAACGCCCGACGGTAACTTATGGAAGTTCCGCCATCATGCTGCTGATTGAGGAGCCAAAAAGGAAGGAGATCTGATTGCAATGAAACATATTGTGCTAACGCGGCGCGTTAGTACTACCACGGGGCGGTAGGAGGGGCTGCCAAAATTGGAGCAAGAATGTTGCCAAAGTTGACTCAATCCGTGTGCCAGCCTGTTGCCTGAAGAGGCTACCGCTCGGCGGTAGCACTACCGGTGGCGCTAGGTCCCGAGTCTATTTAAAGAGCGGCCCTCCTCCTTTTAGCGGTGCTGATTAACGGACTACCAAAGCCACAACTCCTGTACTTTCGTGAGAGCCTCCCCCTTGCAACCAAGAGAACTCCATCAACGCTCATAATCGCCATGAACTTGAAGAAGGATTGATCACGCTTATTGTACGTGAAGGTCGTACGCACCAAACTCTAACGACTACTCCGGCGCGCTTTCGTCATCATCTTCAAGTTCAACCTTTGAGGGAGTTTTTGACGTTTTAGTTTTTATTATTGTTTGTAATTTTTATCTTTTGTCGGTAGAGAAATTCACCCGTGGTTGGCGACCAGGGCCTTATGAGGACTAGAGAGTATTCGCCGCGTGGGTGTGGCGACTAGGTCTAGGGTTAAATCTAGGGGGCGCGACCCTCGAGGTCTCATCTGGGAGAGATAGGCTAGAGCCAACCGGTCCTTGGGAGAAGGGTCATTATAGAAAATCAAAAAGGTTTTTACATTCGCCTCAATTCCAAGCGTTATTGGGATCAAGTTTTGTAATCATTTTTAAAGCAATAATATTATCTTTTTCTCTAGTATTGACTGCTCATCTCTGATCTTTGGAATCTAAACAAAAAAGGAGCTCTCTGTCACTAACGCCAAGCGGTAACTACCGCTGACGGTAGCAACAAAGACTACATCTCTCTTGCCAGGTGCAACTCTGTTTCGTAAAATCATATATCATTATCTTAAGAGAAATATTTTCGTAAAATATATTTCATATATAACTATAATTTCACTTAAGCTTTAAAAGTTTTAAAACTCTTATTCACCCCTCTAAGGGCGCTTACAGATCCAACAGGCTGTTACGCATGCGCGTATTATTATTATTATTACTGTATTTCCTATTTTTAATTGTATGCTTTGGGGATTTGACATGTGAGCCCCTCCCTATATAAGGAGGTGGCTTGGGAGTTAGGTTTACCTTGGGATCATTTTGGTTTGTGATCTCTCATTTGGAGAGGGGCTTCTAGGAGAAACCAGCCTCTTGAAGTTGGGCGCGAACATACCTCGTGATTTGTATCAAGTTATTTCATTTAGTGCAAGTGTTTTCTTCCTTGTAACAATGGCTGCATATAGTTTGGATGACGAGAGATAGGATTCAAAAAAGTTGATGGGTTGGCGAGTGCGGAAAGGATGATCTGGTGTCGGGATTCAGCGGCGGTATAGACACCATAAAAAGGCACATCTGATCCTGAAGTTTAATCCGCTTGGCGGAGAAATCACCCATGCATGCCTAAGTAATAAATAATTAATCAAGCAATGAATTGATTAATCAATTAAGGGGTTCTGGATGTAGGCAACTAAAGGCACATGCTCGAAATAAGGGCACGCACAGTTAAAAGGAAGGGCGCATGTTTGCGGCGGCTCGACTCGAGAGAACATGCGGGTGAACAGTGCACATGGCTCGAGAGGAGATGCTTTGGTAGACACGATAACAACGGAGATCAAAACGAGGTTCTAGACACGACACTAGGCTACATAGCGGCTTCAAAATAACAGGCGGGCAAAGACACGGGGCTCGATCGTGGCTCTGGGCTCGAGGACGTCTGGAGATCGAGGGCGTGCACGAGAGGGCGATGCCGAGCTCCTGAACATGACAAATACGGAAGAGGATCACGAACCCGAGAAGATGACCCCGGATCAGCGGCATTGAACCTGCGCAGCGTTACGACGGAAATACTGAGCGGGATCATCCTCTATGGGAGATAGAGTAGGTTGTAGATGGAAGATCTGCGTCGACATCAAGTTGTCGATGGAAGCAGGCAGGTGCAGTTTGCGTCAATGAGAAAATGATGCTTACGATTGTATGGGGAGGTGACTTCCGGGAATATGGAAGAGGGGGTTACTGCGCGTTTGAAGTTTGAACTGGGAAGAGAGAGCACTGCACAGTTGGGAGCTGTGGACATCGGGCAATGGAGAGCGAATTGACGTTGGCTTTGATACCAAAGTTATCATGGGCCTAGCCCGTAACATCGGTAGAGTTGGCGAAGGATGGCCGAATGCGGAGATGTTGTAGGCGGAGGATACTGTGGAGCCAGAACCGCGGCTGCCTAGGCGGAGTGTGCTCAAAGAGAGAGAAAGAGAGAGCTACCAGAATCTCTTAAAGGGGAAAATGGATAAACTAAACTCTTGCATAACATTCCACTAGCCCAAGGAGCTTTAAATATGTTTACAAAGGGCATAAACATAAATAAGTGACATAAGCCTTAACACGTGGACTTACTTAAAAATGCGACAAGATAATAAGAACTAGGCACGCACGATGCCCATAATAAAATCCCATCTTTACCTGTGTACTTCATATGTTTTTGGGCCTCTCCACTTAGCACCAATAAAATTTTAGATTAGATGCTTAGCTTCTAATATTGTATCAAAGTAGGCTTGTTCCATATACCCGCCCATATGTTCCGTCACGTGAGAAGACATCTTGTGTGTTCCTACATATGAGGAGGTGACTTAAATATTTAGTTCCACATTGGGAATCCCATATTGTCTTATGTGCATATCATGTTCTTGGCCCTCCCCACTTAGCATTAATTGGTTAAATTTGGATGCGTGGATTCTTATATAAACAATCTTCCATTTTTTATTAGTCTTCGTGATAACTCTGTTGGAATCTTCTGTTATGTAGAAGTAATCAAGGATTTAGTCTCATTGCCAACGTAATATGAGTCTAAGGAGTCGCACATAAGAACGTACGAAAATTGGATAAATGATCGTGTTGGTTTTTACTTATATTGGATATAAGTAAAGAGCCAAGTCTAAAATTATGTTTAATTAATTAGAAATTAATTAAATAATGATTGAGAGTAACTGTATGTCGAATTGGATTCGAATTGGGGATGTTAAGCGACTACTCGACGTATGTTGACTTGTGAAGTCGACTTTCGTCGACTTGGTGTGCGTTTACCATCAATACAGACATTTCTGGATACTATTCGACGTACGTCGACTTGTGAAGTCGACGTATGTCGAGTTGTGAGTAACCAGATAGTACTCGATGTGCATCGACTTATGAAGTCGACGTACGTCGAGTTGGTGTGCGGATAACCGTTTTCTATACTATGAGATATTAGTTGACGCATGTCAACTTGTGAAGTCGACCTACGTCAACTAGTGAAATAGAACTCGACGCACGAAATTCTCCCTCTCGGTAGGCCTGAAACTGGTGCGGTTTGGTGCAGTTTGAGCCCAAACCGCAACCGCACCAAAGGGGGTCGGTTTTGGACCGAACAAAACCGCACCACACCAAAACCGTGCGGTGCGGTTTGACATTGGTGCGGTTTGGAGTCGGTTTTTGCGGTGCGATTTCGGTTTTTGCACAGTTATCAAAACTTATCAAATAGTACATGGACTATTCATAGAAATATTATGCTCCGTTAATTACATAGCAACATCTTCTCATACTTAAAATATGCAAGAGAACAAAATACAATAAATTGTATCATATAATTATTTATTTCTTTATTTCATGAAAATCCTACAAGTGAATAAAAGAATTTATTAGATCTGCACTTTGACTGTTTGCGTCGACAATTTTAAAGTGAATTTATTTCATCAACCAATGAGAATTTCTCTCATCAACCAAACAAGAAAGATAAAATTATTTTGTTCACTCAAAAGCATAAAGAAAAGGGCACTGAAATATAAAAGGAAGGACTGACTGGAATTACCTTCCATCGGAATTACAATTTGCTAATCACCATTTGAATCAACATGAAATTTTAAAAGGCAAGCCGCCTGCAGCATGAGAATTGAGAGAGTAGCAATGGGCCCAGGAATACCGAATACTAGATTAGGGGTCGATTTCAGTATTTCAATTTTCATGATTCACGGGTTCAATACAGTAAATAATCAATACAAATAGTTAATATACTTATAATCAATACAGTACATGAAAGAAAGCTAAAATAGTAAAATAAAAACTAATTAAAATACATAAATGAAAATTTTCAATATATTTGTAAGATATTGAAATAATATTAAAATTATATTATACTTATAATCATTGCGGTGCAGTGCGGTTTATTCGGTTTTGTCAAGGCAAAAACCGAACCGCACCGCAAACCATGCGGTTTTCCAATAACCAAAACCGCACCACAACCAAACCGTTCGGTGCGGTTCAAAATCGGTGCGGTGCGGTGTTGCGGTTTTTTGCGGTTTCGGTTTTTAATTTTCAGGCTCGGCGCACAAATAGGCAGTTTGTGAAAGTGCTATAAATAACATCTTTTAGGGCTTTTCAGTAATGTCTTCTCGAGTGCGACTCTTACGACAACTGAAAAACTTCTAGCCGTATCCTCTCCTAAAAACGAAACTAGTATTTTGTGGAGACGAAGGAGCACAATCATCTTCCAGCCCGAGTTCGTTGGACGACGAAGTGTTTCCGGCGTTCGTGTGGATACTTGTAGAGACGTAGATCTCGTTCTACGTTGTGGTTCTCACACGACAATTATTGTTAGGAGTCGGGAAATTAGGGTTAAGAGGGAGAGAGGGGGGAGAGGGAGAGAGATTAAAGTTAGAGAGGAGGAGAGGGAAAACACAATTTCATTCCAGGATAATCAAAATACAGGGCTTACGCCTCCTCTTATAGTGATGAGGAGCGAATACAAAAGGCAACATTCAAAAAAAGGAAATACGAAATTACTTAAAATAAAGCACGCGAATTAAGTAACAAATAAAATACACGAAGCAAACAAGGCAGCAAATAAATAATTAATTATCTTCCGCGGAAATTGTGGGCCCATCCGATATACGCGCCCGACGCGTGTAAACTTTCCAAGGAGGCTCGTCGTTGTGCAGTTCCGTAACAATGCCGCCGTCTGGAAAATGTGCCTTGTCCTCAAGGCAGAAGTCGGCGAACTGGCGACGAAAATCATCCCGGGGAAGCCACGTTGCTTCCGAGTCGGGCCGCCTGGTCCAAGTCACGAGAACCTCTTCCGATGTAGTGTCCCCCGTGGTGCGGTGCCTGCGGTTGAGGATCGAGGCGGGGTAGTAGGGAGCTTCCCCGACGAGGTCGAGGTCATCCGGGATGTGGTCCGTAGTGGTGTGTTCCCCCACCACGCGCCGAAGCTGTGAGACATGGAAGACCGGATGAATGCGGCTCCCGGTTGGGAGGCGTAGGCGGTAAGCGACCGCCCCTATGCGGGCGATGATCTCGAAGGGACCGAAGAACCATGGCGCCAATTTGGGGCATGGTCGGCGTGCCACTGAAAGCTGGCGGTAGGGATGGATCTTGATGAAAACCTTCTCTCCCACTTCAAAGGAGAGGTCCCGACGCTTCTTGTTGGCGAAGGAAACCATCTTCTGTTAGGCCCGTCGTAGGTGGTGCTTCAGATGATCCAGAATGGTGTCCCTATCAACAGGAGGAGGGCGCGAGTACGAGGCGGCCTTTGAAGAGAAGGCGACCGTCCACCAAGGAGTATGGTGGGTGGGCTGCGGCGTCCGTGCTGAGTGCTGTCCGAATCCTGTTGAGTGTCGGGTCGGCTTCTACTTCCCGTTGGAGGGCCTCCGTACCCTCCCAGACGGGGAGGGAGATGGCTGCCAGTATGGGGTTGCGGGAGAGGGCGTCAGCTGCGCGATTCGCCTTGCCAGGACGAAACCTGATCCTGAAGTCGTAGCCCAGTAACTTACCCACCTGTTGGGCGGGCGTAGCGATCTTCTGCTGCAGGAGGTACCGAAGGCTATGGTGGTCGGTGCAGACCACGAAATGTCGGCCCAGTAGATAGGGCCGCCAGTGCTGGATTGCGAGAACGTGGCCCATGAGCTCATTCTCGTAAGCGGAGCTGCTACGGATAGTGTCGGAGAAGGCACAACTAAAGTAGGCCACAGTGCGTCCGACCTGCATAAGGACGACTCCCACGCCGATGCCTGAAGCGTCGCACTCCACGAGGATGGTCTGAGTAAAGTCTGGCATGGCTAACACCGGGGCGCGGACCAGGGCCTGCTGAAGAGCGACGAAAGCGGCGGAGGCCGCCGTTGACCACTCGAAGGTGCCCTCGGCTGACTTCTTCAGGAGCTGGGTGAGGGGACGGGCCAGAGTGTCGTACCCCTGTATGAACCTGCAGTAGTATCCTGTTAGGCCAAGGAACCCGCGAACATCGCGGATAGAAGATGGTGTTGGCCACTGGAGGACCACCTCGATCTTGTCGCTATCCATTGCGACCCCTGTGGCGGAGATGGTGTGTCCTAGGTAGCGCACCTCCGGAACCCCAAAAGAGCACTTGGTTGGGTGGAGCTTGAGGTGGTGGTGCCGTAGCGTGGCCAGTGTCTGGCGAACGTGCTGGAGGTGCTCCTGCCAAGAAGAACTGTAGACCAAGATGTCATAAAAAAACAAGTACATGCTGACGAAGTACCGGTCGAAAGATGTCGTTCATCGTGGCCCGAAAGGTGTCCGACGTGTTAGTCAGGCCGAATGGCATGACCAGGAACTCGTAGTCGCTGTCATGGGTCCGGAAGGCCGTCTTGGCGATGTCGGCCGGACGAACGCGGATCTGGTGGTAGCCAGCACAGAGGTCCAGCTTGGTGAAGATGGTCGCGCCGTGGAGTTCGTCCAGAAGCTCCTGAATCACGGGAATTGGGTACTTGTCCGGGACGGTGGCTTTATTGAGCTCCCGATAGTCTACGCAAAAGCGCCAGCTGCCGTCCTTCTTTCTGACCAAGAGGATCGGGCTAGAGAAGGGGCTCGCACTGAGGCGGATGAGGCCCCCCATCAGCATGTCGCGTACAAGCCTCTCGATTTCATCCTTTTGTACGTGTCCATAACGGTATGGTCGGACCGAGACTGCGGTCACGCCGGGCTGTAGAGGGATGGCAACTCGGATGGTGTTGAGAAGAGGTCCGCAAACTCAGATAGAAGGGCCTGAAGGGCCGGAGGTGGAGATGGGGCTGGTGGTGCCGTGTCCGTGATGGACCAGAGCCATGCTGAGAAATCGACGTCTGAAGTCCTCTGAATAGTGCGAAAGGAGATGGGGGAGCGAAGTAGGGCGACATCTCCCATAAGGCAGTGCTCCCGTCCGTCTTGTAGGAACCACATCGTCATAGACCTCCAATTTACTCGCACGTCACCTAGCGTGCACAGCCATGCCACACCCAGGATGGCGTCGATCCCACCAAGGCCGAAGACGTAGAAGTCTGTCGTCACGGAGTAAGGGCCCACGGAAAGCGAGACGCCCAGACAATGCCCCTAGATCGAGCGGCGGCGGCCATCGCCCAAGCTAACGGAGAAGTACGGAGATGGTTCCATCGGAAGGCGTAGCTGCTTGGCCAGTTGATCAGAGAGAAAATTATGACTAGCCCCGCTGTCCACCATGATGATAATGCGACGATCGCCTAACTTGCCCGCCAACTTCATGGTTTGGGGGCCGGAGATGCCGCCCACCGAAAAACATGGGAGTTCCAGACGGTGAAGGTCGGCATCAGTGGCGGTTCCGGTGGTGTCCTCTACTGCGATCTCTAGGTCCTCAAAGTCCTGCAAGGTGATCTCTGGTTCAAAGTCGCCGATGATGGCGTGAAATTCTTTGACCGCGCATACGTGGGTAGGGGAGTAGGGTTGATAGCAGTGGAAACAGAGCCCCTTGCGACGAAGGTCGTCGAACAAGCGGTTGGAGATTCGTTGCGGGGGTCCTGGGCGGCCCGGTCGGCCGGCTGGAGGTGGCCGAGGGGCCGGTGGTTCCAGGGCAGCGGTCCGCCATGGTCGGCCGCCCGGCAGAGGCCCGCCTGGAGTCGGTGGGGGTCGCGGAGACAGATCCGCCTCCACGAGGCGTGCCATGTCGAGGGCCTCGGAAACCGTCCTGGGGTGATGGGTGCGGAGTCGGGACCGGATGTTGGGCTTGAGTCCCTGCATGAAGAAGCCGAGGTAATGATCCGGTGGTAGGCCCGGAACATGGGTGATGAGGGCCACAAACTCATCGATGTAGTCATCCACTGTGCCAATCTGGCGCACCCCACACAGTCGTTCGATGACAGATCCGGAATAGCGGTTGTCGTAGCGGCGGATCATCTCCTGTTTGATCTCCGGCCAGGAGATAGCTGGGTTGGTTTGGCAGAGCCACCGGGCCCAATGAAGGGCGGAGCCGTCGAGTCCTACGACGGTGGTAGAGACCTTGTCCTGCTCGGGCGTATGGTGGAGATCGAAGTATTGTTCCGCTTTGACAATCCACCCGATTGGGTCTACACCAGCAAAGGTGGGAAGATCCAAGGGGAGGGTTGGACGGCCTGGAGGCAACGGTGCCTCGGGATCTCCGTTGTGCGGAAGTGGTGCCGCGCCGAGGATGGATGCGCCGGTGGATGGGCACGCCGATCTGTTGGCGGAGGAGGTGGCGGTGGGTTGGAGGGCATCAAACTTTGCGTGAAGTGCGGCAAGGGAGGCATGCATGGCGCTCACGAGGGATTCCTGTGCGTCGACACGACGGAGGAGTGCCTTGTGGAGTCCGCCGTGGGAGTCTTGGCCGAGGAACGGGTGTTGGGGGCCATCCCCCCGAGCGGTAAGGTGGACGGGGCTGCGGCGCGGAAGGTTTGCAGCGGCGGGCGCGGGCGGCGCGGATGACGGTGTGGGCGGCGGTGGGTGCGACCGGCGGGCGCGGAAGGCGCGGTGGCGAGGGCGGTGACTGGCGCGGACGGCGCGGACGGCCTGCGGCGTGTGATCTGCGAACGGAAACGTGGCGGTGCGTGCGTGGGCTGGTGTTATTGCAGACGGTGTTGGGGCTGGTTCTCCGACGGCTGATTGCGGGCGGAGATGACAGGTCGGACCAATTGTTAGGAGTCAGGAAATTAGGGTTAAGAGGGAGAGAGGGGGGAGAGGGAAGGAGATTAGAGTTAGAGAGGAGGAGAGGGAAAACACAATTTCATTCCAAGATAATCAAAATACCGGGCTTACGCCTCCTCTTATCGTGATGAGCGAATACAAAAGGAAACATTCAAAAAAAGGAAATACGAAATTACTTAAAATAAAGCACGCGAATTAAGCAACAAATAAAGCACACGAAGCAAACAAGACAGCAAATAAATAATTAATTATCTTCCGCGGAAATGGTGGGCCCATCCGATATACGCGCCCGGCGCGTGTAAACTTTCCAAGGAGGCTCGTCGTCGTGCAGTTCCGTAACAGTTATCCTTCTCGAAATATTGATTTCAACGCAGGTATGAACTCAGATTCTCGATCTATTGGTTTTTGCATGGTAAAAAAGAAGTGGGTTGTCGTTGCTTCCGCTGTGCATATGATGCTATAACAAAACCCCAACACACTCTAGAAACTTTATTCATACATCAAGCAGATAATCATTCAAAACCACAAAACAATAAGTTTTCTCCTTATAGGGAGATTCTAATATAGGCCACGGAAACCAAGGGAAAAAAGGCCAAAATACCCATTCAACTAGTTTTCACCCCTCCTTGCTCAATTACCAAAAGTTAGCGTCATGTGCTCACTTGGCAATTGCAGTACAGGATTGTACAAATATGATATAACTGCATCAGCAGTATTCATAGTTCTAACGCAGCATAATTCCATTTTAGATCTTAAACTTATCATGCTGATTATGGATGTTATATACTTATTATAGGTGATGGATAAAGCGGTGCCAACACTTACTGATTTAGCTGAAATTTCAGTTCTCGGCGATCATAAAAAACTCGGGGAGACAATCATCCGTGTCCTTCGAGAATGTGTTGAATCACCAGGAATCACAAGAAATTTCATGAACAACCATACTAAAGAACAAGCGCAGGAGCTCCTTAAATCCAGGGAGAGATTAAAATTGGAGAAGAACATGCCAAAAGATGATCTCCATATCAAGCAGGCAGCAGCACTGGTTGTCAAGCTTGAGGGAAATTCTCTGTTTTCTTCAGGAAATATAGCAGGAGCTGCTTCAAAATACACAGAAGCTCTGTCTTTGTGTCCCATGAGATCCAAGAATGAAAGAGTTGTTTTGTATAGTAATAGAGCACAGTGTCACCTTCTATTGCAGCACCCGATGGAGGCCATAAGTGACTCTACACGTGCTTTGTGCCTTCAGAACCTGCCAAATAGGCATGCAAAAAGCTTGTGGAGAAGAGCGCAAGCGCATGATATGCTTGGTTTGTCTAAGGAGAGCTTGTTTGATGTTATTCTTTTCATAAATGAGTGTTCCCAGTCAAATGACCCTGATCTGTCACAGAGACAAAATAAAGTACCTGATTATGCTGAAAAGTTACTTAAGAAACAGATGCGGGCGTCATGGTTATTCAGAGAGGCAGCATTAAAGCATGGTGCATTACATTGTAAGGGAGATTTTGAAGATTCTTTTGTCCATGAGGGTGATGATTCTGAATGGGAAACTGCAAGTGGAAGTGATTTTGGAAATGGAAGAATGGAAGAAGTGGATGATGACGATGATGATGATAGGAAATGGAAAATTGACAACTACTGCAAAGAAGTTTGACAAAAGCTTGTGTAAAAGGTGCATAATCTTAATTTTTTGTTTTATAAGAATTGAAGCTTCTATGAATTTTTTTCTCATTCAGCATCAGCATGCATGTGAGTGATGCAAGGTATATGTGTAGGGTTACTTTTATTTTATTTTATCAACCACGATAACTTGTCAATTTATCCAGCTTGTGTAAAAGGTTTATTTTATGTTGTCTCCCATAACATTATTCACTTATAATTTTGATTTCTCTATAATTAATACAATCTTAAATATCTCCTTTTTTAGATATTAAACATTTTTTCTCTCGCTATTTGACGATCTTTGAGTCTTCAAATTTTCATTCAAAATTCTTGCCAACCAAGTCATTGTAATACGTCACATGACCCTCCAAATCTAAATTCGTATCCTATTATCTTTATGCTTTTTCTTTAAAGCATTCCAAATCACTTTTTTCAAGTTGGGGATTCTCAGTGGGCGAGCAGGGAGGGGAAATGGGTGATTGACGGGGGAGCGGGCCGCGAAAGGAATGACCTGGGGAGGGGGAAGAGAGGTGGTGGAACAAGAACAGGTTAGGAGTGATTGTTGAGGGCTGTCGAGTATGATAGAAAAAAGACCGAATGTTCTATTCACATCAACAATAGGGTATATATATACATGTACATGAGAGGGTGCTCACAACACCCAAGGTGAGCCTAAGCTATTTCTACCATATAGAATGTACATTATATCTAACACCCCCCTCAAACTCACGGGGGATCATACACCGAGAGTTTAGACAATAGATAGACATGTTGGTCCGCGTCTGCGACTTAGTCATCAAATCTGCAATTTGCTGCTCGGAAGGAACAAAGGAAGGAGCAAGAGTGTCACTGCTATATTGCTCACGTAAGAAGAAAGCATCCACCCCGATATGCTTGGAGAGTGAGTGCTTCACCGGGTTTAGAGTAATCTGAATGACACTGGTGTTATCACAATAGAGTGGAGTGGGATCTGAAGAAGAGATACCAAAGTCCTCAAGAAGCCAACAGAGCCAAATAATATCCTCAGCGGTGGTATCCATGACCCGTAGCTCAGCCTCAGTGCTGGAACGAGAAACACCAGTTTGTTTCTTGGACTTCCATGCAATAAGTGAAGATCCCAAGAACAGACAGAAACCAGTGACAGAGCGACTGTCAACAGGATCACTAGCCCAGGCAGCATCCGAGTAAGCACAGAGTTGTAGAGAACTAACGCTGGAGAAGAGGAGACCACGAGAAGTCGTCGCCCGGAGATAGCGCAGGAGCCGCATCAGGTGACCATAATGCACATGCACTAACAAACTGGCTCAACACATGAACAACATGGGCAATGTCGGGCCGAGAAATGGTGAGGTAGACGAGACTCCCAACAAGGTGGCAGTAGCGAGTAGGATCAGAGAGTGGAACCCCATCATCCGGACGTAGCTGAAGGCGAAGCTCCATAGGGGTGTCCACTGTGCGAGAGTCAGACAGAGCAGCCCGAGCTAAAAGATCGGATGTGTAACGCTGTTGAGAGAGTTGAAAACCGCGGGCTGTAGAGCTGACCTCAAGGCCCAAGAAGCAGCTCAGCTATCCAAGGTCAGTCATCTAAAACTGCTGTTAAAGGTGATACTTGACGAAGGCCACATGAGAAGAATCATCACCCGTAATAATCATATCCATATAAAGTAATAGAAGAGTCCGGCCACGAGAGGAGGAGTGCACAAACAGAGCTGGATCATGTGCACTCAGCTGAAAACCGGCGTCTGTAATGACTGAGCTGAAACGTGCAAACCACGCACGGTGCGTCTGCTTGAGCCCATAAAGAGCTCACCTCAAGCAGCAGACAAGGTCTGGAGGAGAGGAGAGACCAGGACGAGGAAGCACGCACACCTCTTACTAAAGATCGTCGTGAAGAAATGCATTCTTCACGTCGAGCTGAGACAGAGACCAGTGGCGAACAGCCGCAACTGCAATAAGAGTACGAATCGTAGTCATGTGAGCTTCCGGAGCAAAGGTCTCATCGTAGTCGCGTCCCTGCTCCTGCTGAAAACTACGAGCCACAAGCCGAGCCTTGTACCTCTCCACAGAACCATCAGAGCGAGTCTTGACCTTGAAGACACACTTGCAAGTGATAGAAACAACACCGGGTGGAAGAGAAACAACTCCCAGGTACGAGTGTGCCACTTGCAAGTAATAGGAACAACACCGGGTGGAAGAGGAACAAACTCCTAGGTACGAGTGTGCTCGAGTGCCTCCAACTCAGCAGGCATGACAGCCTGCCACTCAGGTATCTGGACAGCCTCACGATAGGAAGTTGACTCTGGAGTACCGCAGACAGTAGCAGGAAGGGCAGGCAGGTCCAATGGTAGGGTTGCAAGGCTAAGGCGGCCAGGAGGATATCTCTCACGAAGTGGGTAGCGACGCTCTAGAGGATCATCCATAGGACACTCACTGGAGGAGATAGGCACTGAGTCTGGGGGCACTGGAGGCGAAGGAATAAAAGGAGGATGACGGGTGTAGTGATATGGATAGGGACACGGTCCCAAGTGGACAACTCATCAGAGGGAGAAGTTGGTGACGAAGGGGAGGAGTGAGGAGGTGACGGAGTAGACTGCGTCAAGGGAATAGGAGGTGACAGAGTAGACTGCGTCAAGGGAAGAGGAGGTGACAGAGTAGACTGCTGCAATGGAAGAGAGGTGGGCATACCAGAGGAGAGGATACATGAGGCGGGGAGATGGGAAGAGTGAGAAACTGCACGTCAGAGGGAGTAACAGATGAGTGTGAGGTCGAGGGGACAGAGGACACAAAGAAAGGATGAGACTCGTCAAAGGTGACATCACGTGAGATGCGAAGTCGACGTGCAACAGGGTGATAACATCGATAGCCCTTGTGCTCAGTACTGTATCCAAGAAAAGCACAAAGAGCAGACTGAGCAGAGAGCTTGGTACGCTCACGTGGAGGGAGTAGAACATAACATCGACAACCATAAACACGAAGATGGGTGTAACGTGGGGGTCGAGAGTACAGACACTCACCAGGACTCTGGCCCTGAAGGAAAGTGGAAGGTTGCAGGTTAATAAGATAAACAACAGTGGAAACAACCTCAACCAAAAATGAGGAGTAACGTGAGAGGAGATAAGAAGGGTGTTGTCTCAATAATGTGGTGATGCTTCCTTTCAGCGATGTCATTCTGAGCGTGAGCACCGGGACAGTCAAGCTGAGGGAGAGTGCCATGGGTAGCTAGCAGATCGCGAAAAGAATGAGAGAGCTACTCCCCCTGAGTCAGAACGAAAAATACATACGGAAGCAGAAAACTTGGTGCGCACCATAGCAGAAAAAGTAACATAAATCTGAAAAAATTCAGAACGAGAATGCATAAAGTAGACTCAACAATAACGAGAATAGTCATCAACAAAAAGAACATAATACCGGTGTCCACCCTTAGATACAAAAGGTGCGGGACCCCATATATCAGAATGAACTAAATCAAAAGGACGCTGAGCCCTAGACTTACTAGATTGATAGAGGAGTTATAGCTGTTTACCAAGCTTACAACCCGTATAAGAGTGGGACCGATCAACAAAAACACGACCAAGGAAATCATGACTAATGAGAGAAGCTAGACGCGAACCACTGAGATGACCGAGACGGTGATCCCACTGACAGAAGCCTACCAAAGGAAGACATAACGTAGAAGCCACCAGTGGTGATGGAGTAGATGGAAGATGGAGGCGATCAAGGACGTACACCCCGCTACGGCCGCTACGGCGACGACCAGCTCCAAGGAGTGTCACTGTCAGACGATCCTGCACACGACACGCAAACTCATCAAAAATAACAAGACAACCGCGAGATGTGAGTTGGCTGGCGGATATAAGGTTCATGGATAACTTGGGTATGTAGGCAACATCGAGAACATGGAAAAGGCTGGTATGAAGGAAGCCACGACTGATGGGGAGAATAGTGCCATCGGCTACCATGATGCTAAGGTCAGAAGAGACGGGATGACAGGACAAGAGGTGGGTGACATCATAGGTCATGTGAAAAGAGGCTTCAGAGTCAAGCAACCAGTCAGAGGGAGAGATACCTGTAGGGGCGGAGGCAGTTGGCTGAGAGGCAGAGGCGTCAGAAGCATCTAGTGAGAGCACAGAGGCAGAGGAGCGAGACAGTGAACCGTGAGAGAGCTGCTGGGCAATCTGCTGGGCATAGCTCAGAAAGAGAGAGTGACTGTGCCAGAGCATAAAAGTGAGCTAAAGGTGCACTAGGGGCACGTTGCTGACTAGATTGCCGAGCCCTCTGAAGCTTGCGACACTCAGATTTGACACGACCAAAACACTGACAGTAGTGGCAGCGAACATGCGGGTGACGAGGAGCACCGGACAGAGGGCGCCGAAGGATGAGGACGAGGAACAGGGCGCATCAGAGCACTATAACTAGGCGAGGGTAGCAGTGGATCACTCAATGGAGGACGGAGGTGGTCGCAGTGAGACGATGCCATTGACCAATGGAGGACGAAGGTGGTCGCCTAGGGCAAGAGTACGCTCGATAGAAGACGAAGGAGAACGACGAAGTCCGGTGGGCTGTAGGAGGCAGCAGAGGAGGCAGACGATGTTAAGCGGGCTGCGGGAGGAAGCGGAGGACGATGCACGAGCCTCCTGAAGCAGAGCGTCTGCGGTACGCGGTACGCAAAAGCAAAAGTGCGTCGAAGCGGGACGCAGTATGCGTGGGAAGGCGTCGAAGCACCTGGCGCAGAAGCAGCGACGACCACGACGAAGTCAATGGTCGGGGGCAACGACAGCGTCAGCGATCGAGAAGGAGTGTCAAACAACGACTGTCGACGGGACCAGCGGAGGAGAAGCTGCAGCTTGCGAGCGGGAAGGAGCGGAAAAGGCTAGCGAGATCAACGAGACTGTTGCGGCTAAGCGGGATCGACCGAGGAGCGGAAACGAGGAGGCTTACGCAGGGAGCCGGAAGGAGATGAGAGCGGCGTTGAAAAGACCTAGCCCTCTGATACCATAATAGAAAAAGGATCTAATGTTCTATTCACATCAACAATAAGGTATATATATACATGTACATGAGAGGGTGCTCACAACACCTAAGGTGAGCCTAAGCTATCTCTACCATATAGAATGTACATTATATCTAACAGAGTAGAGGGGAAGGTCACCAGGCTTTTTTGGGGTGGGGAATTGGTAGAGGGACTCATGGGTCCGGCTGGGCAGCCACAGTGGACAGAGGCTTCACAGCGATGGGCTTGTGTCATTGGCATCCACATGAGACCAACGACTCCAACAAGCCGTGGAAGCCAATTACCAGTTCCCTTTCCCTAGTACTCGAGGAGTATAAATAGGGGTAGAGATTTATGATAAACCGCTCGATGACTCAGAACATCCGATTGATTAATTTCACCTAACTCTCAAACTTTAGCTCCAAAAAATATTCAAAAATACGAAAAATTGAGTTGAAAGCAATAATGCACTCTGATCACCAATAGGACGACCCTAATGATGTCAACGACGACGATGAAAATATATTATGACAGGTCTTTAAAGTTCATGCACTGATCGAACTAGTTGATCCCAATCAAATCACTTCGTCTTGGAAGTATTTATCTCCGATTAATGAAGACTATCATACTCCCGATGTAAGGCTGGTGTGAGTCGACCAGGCTCATCAGACACCACACATGCGTCCTTTATAATGTATTAAGTATCAGGTGGGAACTATGTCTAGTAACTCGATGATCTCATGGTCCACGATCTTTGCGATGTCCTCGAAGGTCGGTGTGCTGATGATGCTATTGATTCTCTCAGAGGTGTAAGTCACTGGAGGTGAAGGTAGAGGTTGAGAGTGAGGCTGAGGTGTCTCAGACTATGGACCCAAGTGACTCGGTGGCTCATAGTATGGAGTCAAATCTTTTAAATTGAGTACAAGGTGTATGCCCATATCCTTAGGGATATTCAACTCATGAATTTGATCCAATCTTTCTTATGTTTACGAGCCCATTCCCCTAGCATTTAATGTCTTCGTCGTCAAATTTTATCATGTTGAAAGACTCTGCAGACTCACTAGAGTGAGAGGGAGACTCTATAGGGATTGAATAAGATCAATAGGATTTTTAATGTCATAACCTATGACTACTTGGAATGGGCTCAATCCAATAGAGCTATTGAGAAAACTATTGTATGCAAACTGTTCTCTAAGCAACACCGATTTCCAACTAGATACGCTCTTACCATCTAGACAATGATGCAGGTTGCCTAGACTCATATTGACAACTTCAATTTGTTCATCAGTTTGTGAGTGATAGATTGTGAAAGAATGGAAGTGTCGAATCCAATTTTTTTCATAGTGTCTTCCAAAAATGGCTCGGGAATCGAACGTTTCGATTAGACACTATCATCTTGGGTAATCAATGTAACCTAAAGTGCTCTCTAATGAACACATGTCTATCGACAACTTTGTCAAAGTGTTCAATCATGTGCCCAGCTTGTTGACGAACCACACGAACCACTACTTGGCTACTTTGTGCATAGATTGCAACCCCATATTTTGGTGTGCCTTTACACCCTCAACCCCACCACACTTGTCTGCGACCTCCGCTTGCTGGACGCCCACTTCAAAACAAACTTCCTCTCCAACCCTAGTGCCTCTCCTGCTAGAAATGCATGGAACTACACCGCAAATGGCTTTACTTTCATTATAAGCAACCATATTTCCCTTATCGTGAGTTCCCTATAAAGAACTATGCATGCTTCTTGGGGCAAAAGATAAGAGCTGACTTTTAGGCTTTGGAATGGATGATTATGCCCCTAGAATTTGAGCATACTACTCAGCTCACCTGGTTAAATTTGCCACTCTATTTTATTGGGCGATATTACCGACTGTGGACCATGAAAATCCATGGTTGCATGTACGTGTGCATTGTGGTGGTGATGGTAGTTAGTGGCGTGAGACTTTCTCTCGCGCGATTTCATAACCACTTTGCCCATTGCCGTGACTCTGGTCGAGAGGTTTCACATGTGCCTAGGCAATGCAGCAGGTCCTCGACAGTTTAACAATGTGCAATCGTGCTTGTGATGTTGGGAACGTTCTCCTTCACATGGACTTTTATGCCTTTGAATCGGGCAGCATAGACGCTATCTTGGGAGTGGCTTGGCTACGGACTTGGGGGACATTCAAGCCAATTGGTCTGCATTGACCATGGCTTTTAACACAGATGGAGTTCACTATCTTTCGGATGATGTTTCCTTATCCTGCTCTTTAATGACTTTTCTCAGCATCCATACTACTGGTCGCCTCACCAATACACATGTTCAACACCTACTCTTGGAGTGCGTGGCAATTTTTGGAGACCCTCATGGTCTCCTACCTTTTGGACCAACACATACATCTTAGACCGGACATCACCATAGTTTTAGTTTGCCCACATCGCCACTACTACGCTTAAAACGATGAGATGGAGCGCTTGGCAGAGGAAATGCTCTAATGATATCATCTAACCCAGCTCCAGCCCCATCCCAAGCTTATTCCTTATTGTGCGCAAGAATGATGTAGTTGACATTTTGGTGTGGACTATCAAGAGTCTAATCGGGCAGCCGTTCCAGATAAATATCTCATCTCGGTAATCCACGAACTGCTCGATAAACTATAAGTGGCCTAATATTTCTCTAAATCAGACCTTCGGTCTGACTACAATCAGATTTGAGTCCACTCGGATGTGTTCCCATCATTGCCAATCTTCACAGCTCTCACGTCCTACCCACTGTGTATATGATCAATGTCCGCATTCACTGTAGTGACTATTTAGTCTTCCACGAAGATCCCATTATATGTTACCTGCACGAGTTTCACTCCACGACAACCGGAGTCATTTGAGTGCCTTCTACACCTTTCGTCGCTTGTCGGTTGATCGCTACACTATAATAGCACACCATGAGCATAGTGCAGCTAACGAGCCAAGTATGATGTCCATTGCCCTGCCATGGTTGCTTCAACCACTTCCTATACCTAACGATTCTATTTGCGATGATGTATCAATGAACTTCATCGCTCGGCTTTCAAACCCCAGCGGTTGATTGTATTTTGGTAGTCGCCAATAGAATATTCAAGTGCGGGCTTTTCATTTTGCTGCGACATCCTACACTGCCATTATTGTTGCTCAGGTGTTCGTACTCAAGGTAGTTTGCCTTCACGTGTTTCTTATGCTCTATTGTTGGTGATTGTGACTCCATCTTCATGAAGGTATGAGACAATGCTCCGACTTAGCGATTCTTACCATCCACAGACGAATGGTCAAGCAGAGGTCTTCAGCTTCACTCTTAGGACGTATCTCCACTCTTGTTCTTGTGACCCACCTTGTTAATGTGCCTCTTCGATACCATGTGTCGAATACTAATATAACACGAATTTATACTCCTCGACAGGAACTTCTCCTTTCCAGATTGTCTATAGCCGGCCTTCTCTGGATATTCTTCATTTTCTACCAGACATATGCCTCATGGTGGCCTTGGCTACGACATCACTTGATCCTAATGAAGCCCTTCAGCAACTCAAGTCTTATCTTCTTCGAGCACGACAACACATGACTTAACAAGCACCGCCACCTCCTATGTCCTCATCATCAAACTTCTGTGGTTACCTGACCTCCAACCGAAGCTCAGTGCTCTATACCTGACCCCTTCATAGTCTTGGAGCGCATTTGGGGTTATTGCCTATCACCTGCAACTACCACAACCGCGAGAATGCATTTGATGGAGGATACATTCCTGTCCGATCTGATGCAAAATCTATTTCAACTCCAAGACTATCCTCGACACTAGTTTGACCCTCTCAGGGGATATTTTCCAAGTTCCAGTACAATGGAAAGGCCGGACAATGCCAATTATCCTCGACGGGTATTGCTACTCCGACGGAAAACGACCACGTGCCCACAACAACCAGACCATCTACTCCACAAGCCTATTCGAGGAAGACGGGCACCTGCCCGAGACGCTAGTCAACGCAACATATTATCAGAAAGAGGCATTTTGGTAATTAGGCATGCGAACTTTGATACACTATCTATCTCGTGCAGGAAAAGTGAGTAAAAAGAGAAGAGGCGGCGGCGCACCGTCGACTCAAGCGGGAAGATGGGGAAGAGGGAAATTAGGGAAATGCATTACTTCACACAACATACATACCTCTGCCTCACGGCAGGCCATTACATAAGGAAGATGAGCAGTTACAACGGTTATGGCATCGAGCTCGATAACCACTCCCGCCAGTTTTATCTTCCCCCGCTCATACCCAATTACACGCATTCAAATTTAAACATCACATAACGGTAAGTTCAAATAAACATAACGTATTAATACTCCCTCCTTAGAAGGATCCTTGAACTCAAGGATCAAAGTCGGGGAAGATGGATTTGATATGGAGGTAGTCCTCCCATGTGGCCTCCTCCGCTGGAGCATTGGCCCATTGGATCAAGACCTGTGCCACTGGTACTCCGTTCCGGGGGACGAGTCTCCTGTCGATGATCTTCTCTGGAATCTTCAACTTGTACCCCTCTGTTGTGAGGAATTCTGGAAGTATGGTGGTGGTAGGGGCTTCTCTAATGTGCTGCTTTAACTGAGAGATGTGGAAAGAGGAGTGAATTTTCGATGTGGGTGGTAGTGCTAATCGATAAGCCACCGGGCTAAGCTTTTTGATGATTTGAAAGGGGCCAAAATAGCGTGGAGATAGCTTGGTATAGCTGCTTTCCGCATGCTTGCCTGTTTATAGGGTAATAGGCGTATATAGACCCATTCTCCCTCCTCAAACTCCTCCTTCCTCTTTTTGTCAGCTAGCTGCTTCATGCGGTTTTGAGCTTTGTGCAGGTTTGCCTTTAGGATGTTGATGATCTTTTCCCGGTTTTGTAGAGTATTATCCACTGCTTCATTCCTTGCCGTCGTGGGAATGTATGGTATATGTAAGGGAGGAGGTGTAACATATACCACTTCAAATGGGGTCATTTGAGTTAAGGTGTGGTAAGAAGTGTTATACCAATATTCAGCTAACGGCAAACAATGGTACCATGATTTTGGTTTAGTGAAACATACACATCTGAGGTAATTTTCTAAACACCTATTCACCACTTCAGTTTGCCCATCTGATTGAGGATGGTAGGCTGTAGAGGTTTGGATTTTTACCCCTAGAAGTTTGAACAGTTCCGTCCAGAAATCACTTATGAACACCACATCTCGATCTGTGGAGTTTGGCATGCCATGGAGTTTGAATACTTCATTCATGAATGTTTGGGCCACCGTGCTAGCTGTATATGGGTGCTTAAGTGCAACAAAATGAGCATATTTGCAACAAAATGAGCATATTTGCTTAATCTATCGACCACTACCCAGATTACCTCATATCCTTTTGATGATGGGAGTCCTTCGATAAGATCCATGGATAAATCTCTCCAAATTTGATCTGGAATGGGCAGGGGCTGTAAAAGTCCCAGTGGCTTCTCATTGGGGGCCTTGCATTGTTGGCATATGGTGCAATGTTTGATGTATTGGTATACATATTCCTTCATCTTCTTCCAGTAAAAGTGTTGTTTGAGTTTGTGTAGTGTGACAAAGACCCCTGAATGCCCCTCAATGCTTGAATCATGAAAAATGTGGCATAAGAGCCTTCTCACCTCTTCCTCCTACCCTACTACAATCCTTCCCTTTCTCCTTAGCCACCCATCCACCACCTGGAAGTGGGGTTTAATGTTAGGATTGACTTCTTTTTCCTTTATTAGTTGCTGTATCTTGTCATCATGTTTCTGGGCAAGTTTTAATTTCAGCTCTAGTTCAATGCCTCCCGTGAGTAATGTGTGCAGAGACCCTTCTTCTTCTTCCCCTTTTCTGGATAGTGCATCTGTAGTTACATTCTCCACTCCTTTTTTGTATTTGATGGAATAATCATACCCCAATAGTTTGGCCATGAACTTCTGTTGTAGGGGGGTGGTTAATTGTTGCTCCATCGAGTATTTAAGGCTTTGGTGGTCGGTGTGTATGTCAAAATGGGTACCAATTAGATAGTGGCGCCATTTCTGAATAGCCAGGACTATGGCTAGTAATTCTTTCTCATATACTGACAAGACTGAGTGCTTCTTACCCAAACATTTACTGAAGAAGCATATGGGATGACCTTCCTGGAGTAACACTGCTCCAATGCCATGGTTAGATGCATCTGTTTCCAGAACAAATTTCTTTTGGAAGTTAGGCATTGCTAGCACGGGAGGTGAGGTGACGGCAGATTTGAGAGCTTCGAAAGCCACTGCTGCTTCTTCATTCCACTGGTAAGGTTTCTTTTGCAACAAATTAGTGAGAGGTCTTGCTATGCATCCATACCCCTTGATGAACCTTCTGTAATAGTCGGTAATCCCCAGAAATCCACTCTTAGCTGCCTTTGGGTAGATGGTGCTGGCCAATTCTTCATGTCTTCCAATTTCATTGGGTCGGCTGCCACTCCCTAAGCTAATATTATGTGCCCTAGGTACTCTATCTGGGCAACACCAAACTGACATTTGCTTCTTTTGACGTACAACTTCTCTTTGGTTAGCATTTGAAATGTTTGTTCCAGATGTTTAAGATGTTCCTCCCAATTCAGGCTATACACTAAGATATCATCAAAAAACACTAGTATAAATTTTCTTAGATGGTGGTGGAATACCTGGCTCATTAGACTTTGAAAGGTTGATGGAGCATTGGTGAGTCCAAATGGCATAACAAGGAATTCATAGCGCCCTTCATGAGATCTGAAGGCTGTTTTCTCAATGTCTTGAGGAGCCATTCTTACTTGATGATATCCAGCCCTTAAATCCATGTAATAGTCGGTAATCCCCAGAAATCCTCTTAGCTGCCTTTGGGTAGATGGTGTAGGCCAATTCTTCATGTCTTCCAATTTCATTGGGTCTGCTGCCACTCCCTAAGCTAATATTATGTGCCCTAGGTACTCTATCTGGGCAACACCAAACTGACATTTGCTTCTTTTGACGTACAACTTCTCTTTGGTTAGCATTTGAAATGTTTGTTCTAGATGTTTAAGATGTTCCTCCCAATTCAGGCTATACACTAAGATATCATCAAAAAACACTAGTATAAATTTTATTAGATGGTGGTGGAATACCTGGCTCATTAGACTTTGAAAGGTTGATGGAGCATTGGTGAGTCCAAATGGCATAACAAGGAATTCATAGCGCCCTTCATGAGATCTGAAGGCTGTTTTCTCAATGTCTTGAGGAGCCATTCTTACTTGATGATATCCAGCCCTTAAATCCAGTTTGGAATATACTGTAGACCCTTGCAGTTCATCTAGCTATTCTTCAATGACAGGAATAGGGAAATTATTTTGATTGTGTTATCGTTAAGACGCCGATAATCAATGCACATCCTCCAAGAGCCTTCCCTCTTCTTTACTAGCACAATTGGTGATGAAAAAAACTTTTACTGTGTCTGATGGTCCCTTACTCCAGCATTTCTTTTATGAGTTTCTCGATTTCTGTCTTCTGTAAATAAGGGTAGCGGTAAGGCCTGGAGTTGGAGTAGACGGCTGGGTCTTTAAAAATGATTCGATGATCATGGGTCCTGGGGGGGGGGGGGGGGGGGGGGGGGGGGGGGGGGAGGCCATGGGGTGCTTCAAAGATATGCTGATATTTATTTAACAATGCGGCCAACCTGCATTAGTTTGCCCATTGTCATTGAGCAGTACTTGGCTTACCCCTTCTTGTATCTGCGGCTGAATCCAACAGACACTCAACATAGTGCATTGAGCTGGACTATGGATTAATTTGGACATCCTCTTCTTGTTAATGAGAGTGGTACCCACATTCTTACTACCCTGAAGTGATACATTCTTACCTCCCCATTGGAAATTCATGTGCAGATTTAGGAAGTCCCATTTAATCGTCCCTAACGTGATCAACCATTGCACCCCTAATACTACATCACAGCCCCCTAGAGGCAGCATCAACATATCTGCTTCAAAGGTAATGCCATGCATGGTCCATTGGAATTTTGGGCATAATTGAGTGCTGGCAATACGATTATCATCAGCTACTGCTACCTTGAAGGTTGGTATTGTTATGGTTGGACATTGTAAAGAGGATGCTACAACTTCATCAATGAAGTTATGTGTGCTGCCTGTGTCACTGAGGATAAAGATTTTTTGTCCCTTATATGAGTCGGTGACCCTCATAGTGTGGAAATCTATGATGCCTGTAAGGGCATGCATATACACTTGGGGAGTAATGAGGGGTTCATGGGCAGGCATATCTTCTTCTGTTTTTTGTACTTCTCTCTCCCCTTCTTCCTCTTCTTCTGGTACTGCCATCTCCAATACATAAAGTTGCGTTGTACTCCCACATTTGTGCCCCTTGAAATATTTCTGGTCACACCAGAAACAAAGTCCCTTTTGCCGTTTCTCATCCATCTCCTTGGGTGTGAGGCGTTTGGTGGTTTTGGATGGGATGGGCTGACTGGAATTGGCGGCAGGCATCCGAAAGGATGTTCTATTGCCTTCAAGTGACGAGCCTGTATGCTGTGCCCCCTGATGATGATAGCTCTTAGGAAGATCCACTGTGAATTGTTGTTCTTGGATACGTGCTAGCGCATAAGCTTTCTGAAGGGTGGACGGATAAAACATTCTCACAGGCAGAGATATGTTCCTGCGTAGTCCCGTAAGAAATAAACTAATATCATATTCTTCTGTGAGAATCAATTTATTACGCAGGGCTTCGAACTCCTCCAAGTAGTGTTGCACTAATGCTGTCTGCTTCACTTCCTTGATCTCACTCATGGAATCATCAAAGATTGTGGGTGCAAACCGTTGATGAATAGCCACTGAGAATTCCTCCCAATGCACAGCAGAACCGGCCAGCCTGGATTTAGCAAATATCTGATACCAAGCCAGGGCCTTGTCTTCTAGATTCATGACAGCCACCTTCACCTTCATACTATCTGGAGTACCATCAACTTCAAAGAACTGCTCACTGCGGAAAATCCATTCCCCAACGGCGTCTCCGGCAAGCCGAGGGAACTCTAGGCAGGTACTGCGTGTTGGTAAGGCATAATTAGCGGGGGAATGTGCCTCCTGAACCCTGGAGGAAGGCTCGGCGGTCGCCTGGGCCCTGAAAGGGCCGACTGTCAAAGTCAAAAACATTTACTTCAGTTCTTCCATGTCTGTCGATTGTCGATTCTCCATCTCTTGCAGCGCAGGTTTCCAATTTCTTGTAGTCCTTCAGGGCGTCAACCTCCTTGCGGAGATCAGTCTGGCGTGTGTGGTGATCTCCCATGGGAAATTGCCACGGCCCGGAAAGTGCTCTGATACCACTGATACACTATCTATCTCCTGCAGGAAAAGTGAGTAAAAAGAGAAGAGGCGGCGGCGCACCGTCGACTCAAGCGGGAAGATGGGTAAGAGGGAAATTAGGGAAATGCATTACTTCACACAACATACATACCTCTGCCTCACGACAGACCATTACATAAGGAAGATGAGCAGTTACAACGGTTATGGCATCGAGCTCGATAACCACTCCCGCCTGTTTTATCGTCCCCTGCTCATACCCAATTACACGCATTCAAATTTAAACATCACATAACGGTAAGTTCAAATATAACGTATCAAACTTGTATCCCATATGTGAGTGAATATGGGGATCCTCTTAGGACATCTTTGGAAAAAGTTTGTATCAAACTTTCTTCGTCTTTAAGCAGACCCGTAGGTAAAGATTTCAATGCAACTTCTCCTCTCTCTCTCCGGAACTAACAAACTCATATAGCCTTGTGTACTTAATATCGATTCCGGGGATTTGGATTGGATGCTACTTATGTTCTGACATTTTCTTTGCTCCCTCAGAAAAAGATGATTATCAGCACTTCTACAATGGAGTGAGCTTCTTCGGACTTTAAAAAAAGGCGAGCATCGGTCGGATTTCTGCACCCGATTTCGCGTAGTTCATAGCAGAAATGCTTAATTTGCTGAGGCGACATGGCTCCGACATTATGCTGATCTCCGTGTTTTTAGCTCAATATCTTCATGAAATGCCCCAACCAGATGAAATCTTTCTTTTCCCCAAGACTTGCTACTGCTATTTTCATATTTAATTAATGTAATTTATAATGAACTCTAGTCTTATTTAATTAATGTAAATTTAATGAGAGATCCTTTTTTTAGTGTGATTAACTTTATAAAAAAAATAAGTTTATCTTTTTCATAGAAAAGGTTGAAGTAGATGTTGAAAGTCAGACATCTAATTCGCCGGCGAATAAATTGGGTGGTCCGCCGACTTCCGCTGTTCTTCATGTGATTCTCTCCGGTGGTTTCGTTCGAGCGGAATAAACACTCTTTCTCGACAATGTTTTTGTCATCTCACGGGAAAATTTCATGCAGATTTTAACACATTCTTGATTTGCATCCATTGCATGTAGACTGGATTTTCTAATATATCTGACCCAGATGATTCGCCCGCTGAGGTTTCTACTCCGGCGAATAAATTGTGGTCCATCAACTTTCCGCTGTTCTTCGTGTGATTCTCTCCGGCGGTTTCGTTCGAAGCAGGAAAAGCTCTCTTTCTCAACAATGTTTTTGTCATCACGTAGGCTCTGTTTGGGACAGCTTATGCTGATGAAAAAGTTGATGATCGAATAGAGCTGATTGAATAGAGCTGTTATAAAAGCAGTTGTAAGCTGTTCGGACAGTTTGTGCATAAATGTTGATCGAAAAGATTTTTTTATTTATGTTGTTAACTGACATCTTGCGATGCTAGCCCTTCGACGGGATGAAAGGAAAGGAGAAATTGGGAGGGTCAATGGCGGGTTTCAGCGAGCGCCTATGACTTTTTTAAGAGAAGTACTTATGTGAAGTCATAAGCTGGACCCAGACGGCTGATAAAAAAACAGCTTATCAGCTATTTTAAAATAAGTGTTTTTTTAACAGTTGCACAAACAAACAACTTTAAAACTGCGTTTGTGTTTTGAATAGAGATTATCCATCAGCATAAGCTGTCCCAAACAGAGCCGTAAAGATTTCATGCTGATTTTATCACCTTGATTTGCATCCATTGCATGTAGGCTGGATTTTCTAATATATCTGACCTAGATGACACTTTTTTTATTTTAATAAAATTAATTTGCTTAATGCAAAAAATTATATAACCTAGTAAATAGATTAACCTAACAATGATATATTTTGATGCTTACAATGGTAGATTTCTTTTTTAAGGAATGTTTTTTTTTTAAATTCTAATTGTTATGTTTGTTTTATTATATAATAAATAATAATCATTTTTAAGACTTGCTGTTACATTTTAAGTATAATTTTGAGATACTATTATAACATTTCTCAAAAAATTTTATATGATTTTTATTTAAAGATCAATACACAAGAATAAATATAAATATTATTAAAAATAAAAATATGAAATCTTAGCTCCCACAATAAGATATCTATATAAATTTGCAAGGTTTTTAGAACCGGACCAGAGATTGAACCGGAACTAGGAGAGGTTCAAGGTTGAACCGGTTGAATCGATCGGACTAAAATTGAACTGGTCGAACCGGAATTGAACCATAATAACCTAATTATATAAACCATATTTTAGTATTATTATATTTTTATGGTCACATAGATAAAATAAAATGCATTAAAATATATCATTCAAATTTAACTAAATATAATAATTAGGTATTCATTAAAACGTTATAAAATATCCCTAATTCAAAAAAATATATTTTTATGTTGGCTGAAATGTATAAGTAAATAAATATTTAAAAAAATATTATATATTTATATGTTTTTTATTTCAAGTAACATTAGAAAAGCAATAACTTTTAAATGTAAATTATTCGTATATTTTTATGTTGGCTGAAATGTATAAATAAATAAATATTTAAAAAATATTATAGTATTTATATGTTTTTTATTTCAAGTAACATTAGAAAATCAATAACTTTTAAATGTAAATTATTCGTATGCATTAATGTATATATAATTATTTATTAAATTAGTAATACGTTAGTTATATTTATATATTTAAATCTTAGTAAGTTTATCATCATCTGGCGCCTCAGTTGTTAGTCCTTTCTATTTCCTATAATTGGGATGGGTTCTAAACCTGCCAAAGGATAAATTAAGTTAAAATTTTTAAAATTTTGAAATGTTTTGCTGGCCCGCCCGGTTGACTGAAACCGGGACCGGTCCGCCTGGTTCTACAGTCCGGCCGTCCGATTCTTCGGTCATTAGCCAGTCCGTGGCTGGCGCGATTCTATGGGCTGGACCGGACTGTCTGGGTTCTCGGTCGGCGGTCTGACCAGTCCGATCCGATTTTCAAAACCTTGAAAATTTGTGTATTTTAAAATAAAATTCAAGGTGATAGATATATTTTTCCCTAATTTTAAATTTACTTAAAATAGGGAGTTGTTAAAGGCACCGCAGTTTTAGCTAGTCGCACCGCTCTCTCCTAATTTTTCGCGTCTTTTGGAAATACGCCTTGTACATGCATTTTTAGGAAAAGTGTTCAACACGAAAGTTGTAGATCTCGTCAAAATATACAACTTTCTTGTTGAACACTTTTCCTAAAAAAGCATGTACAAGACGTATTTCCAAAATGCGTGAAATCTGAGCGTATTCCTAAAGTATGTCTTGGGAGGGTAACCATTCCATAAGCTTTTCAAGTTCAAAATAAATAAGTAAAAAAGCTAACAAAAATTAATTGTGCATGCAAAGAAGACGAGGATCCATTTGGCAAGGCAGTGGCAGTCGTGAAAGTAATGGTTACAAATCGTCATTCAATGAGACAATTTCTCTGCACGAGTATCATTCTTATTTCTAAGAGCGGAATTATATTTTTCTCCAAGAATACAGTTGTATCCGAACGTTGTAAAAATACAGACCCTTTTATAAAAATATATTGAAATTAATTTAGAATTTATAAAAATTATATTTTAAGATACAACTGTATTCTTGGAAAAAAATGCAGTCCCGCTTCTAGAGATGAGAACGATACTCGTATCGAAAAATTGTCCCATCCAATGGCACAATATTTTTGCTCCGATGAGTTCGGAAAAAATGCCGCCATCATGAAATATGTTTGACATGACAACGATCGTGACCACGAAAAAAAAAACTAATTTTAAACAAAAAAAAATGAATAGAGTTCCTTGGGTGAGGTTCAACGTTCACGAACAACAGTTCGCAACCACTATATTCAGGACCACCACCACCGTGCCAAGCGAACCGAAAGAGAAGGGAGAGGTAGGATCATTTTCGATCCATATGCGGAGAATAGAAAAGGTGTGGGTTGTCGGGCGTTGTCGGGGAGAGAGAGAGAGAGCACAAGCATTCAAAGGAAGCCGGAGGTACTGTCACAAAGGCCATTCTATAAATAAAGGGTATGTTTGGGACAGCTCTGACGGATTGAGAAGTGATTTTTCAACCGCCAGAGCTGTTATTTAAGTGTTTGGAAGAGCTCTCCTAAAGTACTCTTTGGGAAGCACTTATTTTAAATACCCAATTTTAGAGCTGTTGGAGAATCTGGTTTAGGGCCACTTTTGCGCTTCAAAAATCGCTCCCTTCCCTTCCGATCCCGCCTCTCCCTCCTGTTCCCATCCCGATTCCACGCGAGGTCCCCGCCGCCCCCGCTCTCCCCGCCGGAAATACGAGTTCGAGGGTAAGACACCGGAGAACATGGAGACGAGGCCGTCATTCGCGGCCACTGGGGAGAATCCTACATGGAGACGAAGCCGTCATTCGCCATGGGAAGAGTTCGCAGTTGGCTCAAATCCTACAGAGCTCTCGATCCAACTTCATCTCGACCACACTGCCTAGGATAATCGCTGCCTCCTCAATTTCGAGGTATCTTCCCCGTCTCACTTCATACATGTAAATAGATTATTGTGTTGCTCCTGAACTCAAAAAACTATGAAATTCTTAGAGATTTAGATCTGATTTCGATCCAATCAGGCCAGTTTTCTCGATTTTAGCAATTTTCGTGGCATCATTTAGATTTACGGTTCCACTGTTTGTTGATGTTATCAGATACATGTGTGCTAGGTTGTGTGAATGATTGAATGAAGATTTTCAAAACAGCTCCTCAGTGGATCATTCAAACAACCTGCAGTTTTTCAAAACAGCTCCTCAAAGAGCTCTGTTCAATCAGCAATTTTTCAATCCGCAGCAGCTCTCCCAAACAGACCCAAAATCTCTCTTACAATAATCTTTAGAATAATTTTCTTGCTTCCTAAAAATAAACTTACCAAATAAATTATATTTTAATATTAACTATATTGTTTAATATTAGGGGCCAAATAGGAAGCTTCAATATTACATAAACAAAAATATACATCACATGAGAGTAGATTTTTTGAACATGAGAACATTCTAGGGAATAGTGAATTTAGCATCCCAACCACAGCAATAGAAAACAAATTATAGATGACAGCAATAACATTAAGATATTATCAAGCCAATGAAAATTATTTTATTTGTATTACCACCTCACAAAATACATCTAAAAAAAAGGGCAGCCCGGCGAACAAACATCCCTGCGCAGCGAGGGTCCGAGAAAGGGTCTCACCACAAGGGTGAAATGTAGGCAAACCTAACCCTGCATTTTTGCAAGGGTCTGCTTCGAGGACTCGAACCCGTGACCTCAAGGTCACACGACAACATACTTTAATTTTGAACCAAAAAAACCAACAAAAATGCACAACAAAGCTTTCCCTGCAGTGCCTGAAGAAGCCACCTGCATTAACCTAAACCTTTCTCAGAATATTGAAACCAAGTATTTCTTTATCTTCTATCCCAAAATCAATAATAATTCTATAGATCCTAAATTTATTCTTATATAACTTTTTACTATTAATTACCCAAACCACCCCTAGGAGTTTGCATAATTACAAGTTGCACCCCTCTATCTTTTGAAATTACAAAAAGCTCCCCTGTAAGTTACATTTCATAACATGCATGCACAAAAGCTTTCCTCCGAGGGGCATTTTTGTGCATGCATGTTATGAAATGCAACTTACAGGGGAGGTTTTTGTAATTTCAAAAGATGGACGATGCGAGCAGTAGTTTTGCAAACTTAGAGGGGAGATCCCGGTAAAAGACCCTATATAAAGAGTACCTTATAATCTGCCTGTACAAGAGGAGTTCAATTAAAAATGAGTCCTTAAATATTTATAGGATGAACCTGAAACAAACTTCTGGGACTAATTTCGCTACATTGGCGGCAACTCCGCACTAGCTGCATCAATTTTCTTCGTGAATCACGGAAATATACTCAGGCGCCTGTCCATTTCGTTGTTCGTGGCTTGCTGACGGAATCATTGATATCTATATAAACATCAGATTTGGATTCCTGGCCTGTATGCTGACGGATATTATCGGTATTCTTCATCCTGGGAGACAACCTGAACCTCAAAAGGAGTGAGTTTGACATCACTCCTAAAGAACTCAAACCCATGAGGGCTCCAGCAATGGAGGGGGTCAGCATGGTCCCTGTTATTGGCAGCAGTGCACCAGCTGCTACAGGTATTCCAATCTGCCAAAGATATAGTAGTAATATAGATAAAATCATTCATGAAAAAAAAGATGAAACAGAACTTAAGATTTAACTTGGTGATTGGGGTAATTCTTATCTGAAGCTACACATGATTTTGTTTGGTTTAATTGTCTCCAACATGTTTTATCTGATAATATAGCAGTGGTCTTGAAAGAAACTCCATGAATACATCCTCACAAATTGCTTCCCCAATATTGTTGAAGAAATTACTAAGCCTGGGTCTCCTCAGACCTATGGTCTTCTCGCCCGGTTGAGAAAAAATGGTCATTTTTGGTAAAATATGATCATTTTTATCGCCCATACGACCATTCTTTATCATATTTACAATATTATTAAATGGTCAAGCAAACATATGGTTGCATTTTACGATTAAAAAATGTTGTTTACGGAAAAAATGGGTCATCAAAAATGATCATATTATAAAAAAGATTGTATTTCACCCGGACCGTCTGATATATGTGCCTAAAAATTTCTCCTATCGTTAGGTCTCTGTCAAGGTTGATTAGCAGGTATCAGCAGCACCAACAATGATCAAATGGTTAAAATAAGAGCACGTTTTGAATGTAGCATCAAATTCTTGCACGTTGTAGAAATAAAAACTAAGTTCTTCCATTTATAGTAGTATAGCCGAATCATGAAGAGGGCAGCAGATCCCACTTCACAGAGATTTGCCAAAATCTTTAATGATTTGAAGTTATTAGTCTATTTTAAATGATTGGTTGTTAATTAATAAATTGATTTTGATGGAACACACGCAAATCTTCCGAAAAATAATGCTGTATGATGCTTTTCATCAGCATTTCCAATTGCAAAATCAATATTTCTGAGAAATAAAGAATGTTTGCACTGGAACATTTGAAACTAGTAAAAAGGGATAAGATTTGACAAGCTTACAATGTTATAAGCAAATGCCCACCACAGATTTTGCCTCACCGTCTTCATGGTTTGCTTGCTCAATTCCAGTGCATCAATCAGCTGCCAAATAAGATTAGCTGATGTGGTCACAAAAACTGAAAAAGTAACCAATTATTCATAAAAAATAGCCAAAATAGAAATAATTAATATAGAGAAACCATGGGGCTGTTTGGTTCCTAGAATTTAGTTTTGTTAAGATGTTAGCGTTAGATGCGAGTGTTAATCCTTCAAATAATATTCTCTATGTAGTTCAATGTTAATGTTTAAAAATTGTGGACAATCTAAGCTATGATTGCATGCAATTTAAAAGAAGTCAGTGATATCTTTAGATGTCGGCCGAAATCGCAGTCAACTAGATATCACTCTTTTACGACATAAAACTAAAAGTCATTTTAAATTTATTATTAAAATATAACAACAAATCAAACAACCGGCATCTTAATAACATAACCTTTATGTCTTATGTCGATGACAAAACTAATGCATGAAATTGTTATGGGCCTAGCCGGTAACTATGAGAACTGAAATGACTTCCTTTTTTGCTGTTGCAGAGAACAGGTGAATGGAGGAAGGAGATGAGAACAGAGAAGGAGAAAAAGGGGGCACAGGAGGAAAGACTGAAAATTGAAAATGATTATCTTAGTTTCAAAAAATATATGCCAGTCTATTTAAAGATCACACCCCTACGAGACAAGACATAATAAAATACATATATTGGAGAAGCTTCTAGATTACTTAATATTTTAACTATGCTTTCTTTTGACACCCTCCCTTAATCTAGAGCTTATCTCGGACTGATAACGCCAAAGCCGCTGAGGAATGCAAGAAATTTTTCAGAGGAAAGGGCTTTTGTCATTCCATCTGTAAGCTGGTCTCTGGTGTTGCAGTAGATTAGGGCAATTTATTTTTCTTCAATAAGTTCTCTCACAAAATGATGTTTGATCTGGATGTGTTTGATTTTGTTATGGAAGAATGGATTTTTGCTAATAGAGATAGCAGAGGTGCCATCGACCATCAGAACGGGCTCTTTATCTCCCATACTTAGTT
Organism: Dactylorhiza incarnata; assembly: GCA_033032865.1. Classification (NCBI taxonomy): domain Eukaryota; kingdom Viridiplantae; phylum Streptophyta; class Magnoliopsida; order Asparagales; family Orchidaceae; genus Dactylorhiza; species Dactylorhiza incarnata. Next base: position 7,176,249 of record JAWHQI010000072.1, read on the forward strand.
CCCTTAGTAGACGCTTCAACCACACTGCTTCTTTGGCGACTTCATCGATCGCCATATACTACGCTTCTGCGGATGAGAGCGTGATACTCTTATGTTTTCTTGAACTCCATGAGACTGTCTTCTTCCCTATCTGAAACACATACCCATGGGTACTTTTGTGGTCGTCGGCGCTGCCGGCCCAATCACTGTCGGAGTATCCGATCAACCTCTCTTCTTCCTCCTCTTCTCTTCTTGAATATATGAATCCATAATGACTTGTGCCCTTTAAATATCTCATTATATGTTTCACAACTTTCATATGGGAAAATACTTGGTTCACTCATGAACCCGGAGGCAATGCTCACAATATATTCGATATCGGGCATGCTATTAATTATGTAAATTAATGAATCCTACAATACTCCTGTAGTTCTCACTACCGACTTTCTCTTCACCATCTTCTCCCAATTAACTTGTGTTCAGTGGCCATGGGAGTAGATGTGGGTTTGCATTCCTTCATACCAAATCTCACGAGCAGCTCCAGTATGTATTTTTGCTAGTGAAGAAAAACTTTGCCCTAGTGCAGACATATTTGCAGGCCAAGAAAATACTTCATGAGCCCGAGATCACTCATCTCAAACTCTTTCATAATGTTCTTGAATTCTTCTGTGGAGAGCTATGTAGCACGGGGACGGAAGCGGGATACGAGATTCGATACGAAATGGATACGGGAAACGTGATTTTTAAAAAATTACGGATACGGGAAACGCTTTTAATTTTTGTTTTAATTAGTTTAATATAAGTATTAATTAATATAAAAAAATACAATTAACAAACTAACGTACCATCTCAGTCACTATATTCAATAAAGAATAATTGGCGCACAATCATGTTGTTTAGGCACAATGAGAAAGATTAGGCTAGGAGAAAGTATTGGATATCACAGGAAGAGAAAATATGAAGAATAGCTAATGCAATCTATTAATGAAAAGGAAGAAGAGGAAGAAGAAGAAGAGGAAGAAGAAGAGGAAGAGGAAGAGGAGGAAGAGGAAGAGGAAGAGGAGGAAGAGGAGGAAGAAGAAGAAGAGGAAGAAGAAGAAAAGAAAGTGGAGGCGGAGGAGGAAGAAAAGGAAAAAGAAAAAGAGGAGGAGCTTACTAGCAGGGAGGGATCGAGAGCAGGGAGCGTGATCTGGAGCGACAGTGGAGCGGCAGCAGCTTCGGCTGCGGGGGTCGGGAGAGAACAACGCAAAGCTGCGGGGGTCGAGGTCGTGAAACGCGTGAGTGTGAACCCTAAACAATCAAATTAATATGAGGCGTGACCGCGCGCCTGACGCCGTGAATAAAATAGCGGGAAACGCGTATCCCGCAAGCGGGATATGCGTTTCCCAATTAATTTTTTTATTTAATTTAAATGTTGTGTTTCCTACATTTCGGAAACGCGTTTCCGGGTATTTCCCGTATCCGATACGCGAAGCATTTTTAAGTATTCGTGCTTCGTAGGTGGAGAGGATTGGTACTAGTGAACAAGAAGTCATCCACATAGATATCTACACACGATCACAAAATTGTTCTCTGGATGGTATTTAATGTAAAGAGAGGCTTCATAGGAACTCATGGTGAATTTATTCTTGCTTAGATACTAGTCAATACATGCATTCCAGGCTTGGGGCGCTTGTCTTAATCCATATAGAGCTTTTCTCAATCTGTATAGTTTCTCTTTCACTCCTTGCACAAGATATCCTTTCGATTGTTGCACAAAAATGTCTTCACTTAGATCACCATTTAAGAGCCGATTTTACATCTAACTGGTGGATTTGAAGTTGGTGCTGGGATGCAAAAGCTAGAAGAGCTCGGATAGTTTCCCTCCTTGCTACTGGGGCAAACGTCTCGGTAAAGTCTCATCCTGGATTTTGTGATTAACCCTTAGCCAGCAGTCTCACTTTACACTTTTGGATGTCCCCATGTTCATTTAATTTAACTTTGTAAATCCACTTTAGCCCGATGATGTCTCTATTTAGCAGTTTTGGAACCAATTCACAAGTGTTGTTTTTGTGCATCATGTTGACTCCAACATCCATGGCCTCAATCCATTATTGTTCAATTGCAGCCTCAGAATAGCGCGCAGGTTCTTTACACAAGAGGGCTACATTGCAGGATTCATATATTTCATTTAGTGAATGAAATTTCTTTGGAGATGATGAGTTGTACCTGGACCATGATGGAAAATATTTTGAGGCTCTTGGACTGGTCAGCTGTGGGGTTGCATCTTCAGATGTTTCTTCGGCAGCATCCTCCAAGAAGTCTGAATGCAATTGACTTTGATCCATAGAGAGTTCCCCGTCCCAGGTTCCTTGCTCATAAAAAATTACGTCTTTATAGATTATTAACCTCTTGGTGAGTTGAATAACCTATAGCCTTTTGATTCTAGGCTATAACCGACCATTATGCATTTCTCTCCTTTAGTTTCTAGCTTGTCTCTATTGTCTTTTGGAAGGAGATCATATGCAATGCTGCCAAACACTTAGAAGTGATGGATAGAGGGATTTCAATGGTACCATGATTCATATGGAGTTGAATTTTGAAGTGCTTTTGTGGGGGCTCTGTTTAGTATAGAAATGTATGTATTCATTATTTCCCAAATTTCTTTTGGCCTTTTTTTTGTGCTACAACATACTTCTTCCCATCTCTACCACCGTTCTATTTTTTCTTTCTACAACACCGTTCAGCTGGGGGCTCTAAGGGATAGTAAGATGCTGCTTTATTCCTTGTGATTCACAGAAGGCAAGGAACTCTATGCTAATGAACTCCCCTACCCTATCAATTCCAAGTGTCTAAATTTTGAAGCTTTGATTCATTTTCAACAAGGTTCTTGAATTGAACAAACATTTGATATGCTTCAGACTTTTGGTTTAGAAAATATATTCATATCATCCGGTTGTAATTATCAACAAACAACAAGTAGTATTTATTGCCATACCATGTCGTGGTTGATGCGTGTTGAAACCAGAGAACAGGTCTCGACGTTCGCAAGGGGGATGCAGCTAACCCTTACTTGACTTGAGCGAGACCCTTGACCAGTCACTAAGAACCAAAGAACCTTGCCCTAGGAGAGCACCTAAGTCCACAAACGGACCCCTTAAGCTGCAGCGTGGAGGTCCCACCACATACCCGGAAGCTCACAAGGAACTTCCCCTCCCAAGCCAATGCTGAGCCTGGGCACCTTGGAGAGCACTAAGGATCACCTCACCGTCCACTTTCAATGATAGGGGGAGGGGGGGGGGGGGGGGGGGGGGGGGGGGGGGGGGGGGGGGGGGGGGGGGGCGTAGTGCTTACTCACACGCGAGGGAGGGGGGTACCAACAACCCTTCCCAAGGTGCCCATGAGAGTCTATTTATAGACTTCCCAAAAATTGGGCTGCGGATAGCCAAAAGTCCACTATCCGCAGACCAGCAACCAACCCGAACGACCGAAAAATGAGGGGAGGCGAGTAGAGCTCGAGATGTCCACTCCCCCCCTTGCCGGGGGTCGGGTGAGTGGACCAAGATCCACCACCCGAATCGGGCGAGTGGACCTCATGGTCCACTCAGCTAGCTGGGCGAGTGGACCCATGGTCCACTCGCCCAGGTGCCCGGGGCGAGTGGACCTGGTCCACTCGCCCCTCCCCTTGGGCGAGTGGACCTTAGGTCTACTCGCCCGGAGCCTTGGGCGAGTGGACCTAGGGTCCGCTCGCCCAAGTAGGAAGTATCCCCCCCGGGGGTTTTCTCTTTCTCGGTCCTTAACGATCTCTGGCGGTTGGGTTTGCTGCGTCGCGATCATCTTTTCCGTCACGACCTCATCCGTGTCAGGTCACACCGACTCGGAAAATATGAGGGTTGTACACAATCCCCGTTCTTTTCGAGCTTGCCTTAAGCTCGGAAAGAAAGTCCAACCCACCTATTTGACGAGTAGGTGGGACCCCGGAGTGATCCACGAAGGGTCCTGCCAACGGGATACTCCTGCCGAGTTTTTCAACTGGTCCTAACTTTGGGACGGAACGCGAACCCTTCTCCACTTAACGACCCTCCTATGAGCCGAGCTCAACTGAAGGTGGAGAAAGCTCAACACCTTAGGTCGAATTGAACTTGACCTGGGGTGGAGAAAAACTCAACACCCTTAGTCGAGCCGAGCTCTACCTGAGGTGGCAGACGAGAACTCCACACCTACCAGGGAGTCGAGCTCACATGGTGGGGGAGGGAACTCCACACCTACCAGGGAGCCGAGCTCACCTGGAGGGGGAGGGAACTCCACACCTACCAGGGAGCCGAGCTCACCTGGAGGGGGAGTGAACTCCACACCTACCAGGGAGCCGAGCTCACCTGGAGGGGGAGGGAACTCCACATCTACCTGGGAGCCGAGCTCACCTGGAGGGGGAGTGAACTCCACACCTACCAGGGAGCCGAGCTCACCTGGAGGGGGAGTGAACTCCACACCTACCAGGGAGCCGAGCTCACCTGGAGGGGGAGGGAACTCCACACCTACCAGGGAGCCGAGCTCACCTGGAGGGGGAGGGAACTCCACACCTACCAGGGAGACGAGCTCACCTGGAGGGGGAGGGAACTCCACACCTACCAGGGAGCCGAGCTCACCTGGAGGGGGAGGGAACTAACTGTTTCCCGAACTATCCTGGGGCGGAGAACCGGTCCACGTCCCAGGTGCTTTACCCTCACCGAGGGACGGAGGGATTCAGCCATCTTTCCAAAGCAACTGGGGGCAGAGAACTTGTCCGCGTCCTAGGTGCTTACCTTCACCTGGAGACAGAGGAACTCAACCACCTTATCAAAGCAACTGAGGCAGAGATCCCATCCACGTCTTAGGTGCTTACCTTACCTGGAGGTAGAGGAGTTCAACACCTTTCCGAACCAATTGGGGGCGGAGTACCCGTCCACGTCCTAGATGCTTAGCTTACCTGGAGGTAGAGGAGTTCAACACCTTTCCGAACCAATTGGGGGCGGAGTACTCGTCCACGTCCTTGGGGCTTAGCTTGCCTGGAGGCAGAGGAACCCAGCACCTTCCCAAACCAGTTGGGGGCGGGTACCCGTCTACGTCCTAGGGGCCTAGCTTACCTGGAGGTAGAGGAACTCACCACTCTTCAAACCAACTGGAGGTGGAATACCCATCCACGTCCTGGGGGCCTAGCTTACCTGGAGGTAGAGGAGCTCATCATCTCTCCAAGTCACTTACTCAAGCAGCGAGTCGACCCGAGCCCGGAGAATGGTCTCTAGTCGGGGATATTACCAACTGGGGGGAGGAGTACCCATCCACATCATAGGTGCTTACCTTCACCTGGAGGCAGAGGAATCCAACACCTTCCCAGAGGCTTTACCTAAGGTTCTATCTCTACCTACTTTTTATTCAACATGGGGAGGTTACATATCTATTACAACGCGCCTTCTTGCGCCTACTCGGCCGCATGCATCTCGGCCATCTCTTTTATCACCTCCTCCACTTTCTCTGCCCTCTCATTCCTTCTCTTTCTCCTGGTCCTTCCTGCTTCCCTGGTCAACCTGGAGGTGGGAGACTTGCCTCTGGAACCGATCTGCGTAGCTTCCTTGCGTCTCCCCGTGCTTTTGTTGAATCAGGCACAGAGACTCCGCCTCCTTCCTGGTGAGACGGAGGCATCCTCCCTGCCCCCTCACTCGGGGCAGCTGGCCCCAGGGGAGCTGTTGAAAAGCGCTTGGAGGTTCAGGCCTTCTTCCGAGGATGGCCCCTTCCCTTGCCGACATGCTTGCTCTATCTCCATCAAAGATGGCGAGGCGAGCACAGGTGTTGGCGATGCCGAGCACTCGCCCTGAGGGGGGAGTGCAAACCGCAAGACTTCCTGGATTGACTTCCTGAGCTCCTCAAAGTCACCTTTCTTCATGCACATGCCGGCATGGGTGAGTCCCCCAGCTCATCGCTTCCAGCCATGAGACTTGCCTAGAGCTTTCCGAACTAGCTGCTTCCACGCTCACCGCACCATAATGTTGAAACCAGAGAACTGGTCTCGACGTTCGCAAGGGGGATGCAGCTAACCCTTACTTGACCTGAGCGAGACCCTTGACCAATCACTAAGAACCAAATAACCTTGCCCTTGGAGAACACCTAAGTCCACAAACAGACCCCTTAAGCTGCAGCGTGGAGGTCCCACCACATACCCGGAAGCTCACAAGGAACTTCCCCTCCCAAGCCAATGCTGAGTCTGGACACCTTGGATGGCACTAAGGATCACCTCACCGTCCACTTTCAATGAAAGGGGGAGGGGAGGGGTAGTGCTTACTCACACGCGAGGGAGGGGGGGGTACCAACAACCCTTCTCAAGGTGCCCATGAGGGTCTATTTATAGACTTCCCAAAAATTGGGCTGCGGATAGCCAAAAGTCCACTATCCGCAGACCAGCAACCAACCCGAACGACCGAAAAATGAGGGGAGGCGAGTAGAGCTCGAGATGTCCACTCCCCCCCTTGCCGGGGGTCGGGTGAGTGGACCAAGGTCCACCACCCGAATCAGGCGAGTGGACCTCATGGTCCACTCAGCTAGCTGGGCGAGTGGACCCATGGTCCACTCGCCCAGGTGCCCGAGGCGAGTGGACCTGGTCCACTCGCCCCTCCCCTTGGGCGAGTGGACCATAGGTCTACTCGCCCGGAGCCTTGGGCGAGTGGACCTAGGGTCCGCTCGCCCAAGTAGGAAGTATCCCCCCCCGGGGGTTTTCTCTTTCTCGGTCCTTAACGATCTCTGGCGGTTGGGTTTGCTGCGTCGCGATCATCTTTTCCGTCACGACCTCATCCGTGTCAGGTCACACCGACTCGGAAAATATGAGGGTTGTACAATGCGGGTCCCCAAATGTAAGACCCAATTTTATGCCGAGTTCATTACTATAGTTTAATAGCATAATTAATATAAAATATCTTAATTAAAATATGAAAATGTGGTGGGCTTCATGTTTGACCCTATTTTGGATGAGGCCTTCTCAGATTTCTGAAATTAGGCTTGGGATTGATTCCTATTCTTCATGGATTGTTCCTGTTTTGGGAAATCTTGTTTCAGATTAAGGGTTGAGAATATTTGGGGGATTGTGTCTGACTGTCCGGCTGTTAATGAAATTGGCTTTTGAGTTTAAATTGAATTAATTAGGATTTTAGTTAATTGATTAAGATTGAGGATTTGTTCGGATTCACCTTAGACAACTCCTGAAAAGTTGAAGTCGTCTTAGGGGTCAAATCGTAACTATTTAACGACGCAACCCTAAGTAAATGATTTCATTGATAATGCAGTGGATGACGTCCGGCGATAGACACGAAAATCCTGAAAATGGCAAGGGCAAGGGAAAAGATGCGGTGAGTCTTTACCGCTTTAATTATGCATATTTGAATTATTTTGAGCCTACTCTCTTTGTATGCGCACTGCATATTGATTAAATTGAAGAAATCTGAAGCTTTAAAATCACTAATAATCATGAAATCGTTAAAAGGTTAAACATGGACTAGCGAGCGATAGAAACTCTGAGGGAAATATTATATAAATATTTTCTATATTTTGAAAATGAATAAGAACTGAATATAAGAAGAATAAAAAATTGAGTGTGCGTCGACGCATAGAAATGTTAAGAGTTAGCATCGTAGGAGCAGAACTCCTACAAAATTTTGATGATTCCAAGACGGGACGTGTGTTCGATCACCCTGAAATGGAATAGAATTGTCTAATCTAGGGGGCTTGAAAGCATGTTGTGTGTTTGATCGCCCTAGATAGGGCATTGAATTGACGGGCCCAGATACCGACATAATTGAGAATGACCCTTAACATTTCAGAAGAACGAGATAAGAAAACTGATTACTGATAAGAAGAAGAATAAAAGATCTTAACATTTCAGAAGAACGAGATAAGAAAACTGATTACTGATAAGAAGATGAATAAAAGAAGGAATAAACTTGATACCTGTGCAGCATTTTACTACCTGTACTTATTCTGTTATAGTAATGACTTTCTTGCACTCTGGCATGACATGATGTAAATTATGCTTAATGAATAAAAAGTAGGTTTATGTTTTCTGCTGGTATTTTTTTCTTAGTCATATATTAGAATTATTGTGTTATATTATTGCGAAAAACCACTCAGAATAACAAAATTAAATTATGCCGGTCTACGGGCTATTACACAAAATGTCGGCATGGATTAGCTCTAATGGTTCTGTTGCCTCCATTGAGCTTTGATGAGGAAAATAAGTCTTGTGGATCTTGTTTAATGCACAAACTTCACAGAACTCTTGATTGCTTAATGATTCTTGCACTCCTTTGACAAACCCATTATTTTCACCAAATCTTTAAAATTTGAATGCCCACATCTTAAGTTCCATAGCGTCGATCCCTTGGAGCTTCTGGTAATGTTTGCTTGGCTAACTGAGCATTCTTCTATGTTACTTAGAGGTATGGATAGTGGAAAGATTTTATTTATCGACATTTTTACGGCGTCAATAAGCTGATTTGCTCTTTTGTCTTAAGATGCTGCATTCTTCTTTATCAAATGTTAACTTGCAGCCCCTTTTTAGAAGTTATCCGACGCTGAGCCGATTCGGGGACAAATCTGGCACATACTGCACTTCATGTATGTGTTTGATCTCACCATTTCTCAGTTTCACGACAACAGTCCCTTTCCCTTCAATGATTTTGGCATTTCCATCTCCTATAATGACTTCAGATTTTTCTTTTTCATCCAACTGAACAAAAGGCATTCTTGTTGTTTGACAAGTGGTTGGAATAACCACTGTCAAGGAACCATACTTCACTTTTGGGCTTTCGGTTTTCAAACAGGAATAAAATAAGGATTCCTGATTATTAGTGAAGTTGACTTCTTCCTTTGGTTTTGTATCACATCACCAACAATCTTTTTGAAGATGGTTTGCATTGTGCAGTAGGGATCCTAAGCAGGAACATACATTCTCCCAAATTAAGACAACAAGAAGCTGCTCTATGAGTGCTAAGGTACCGGAAGAAGTCTCCTGGACGAAGAATCCTATTTTCCCAAAACAAGCATGCAAATATTTAAGTATACACGGATGCTGATTGGTTGAAAGCCAGATGATAAAAAATTCATTATTGGGTATTGTTCTTTTATTGATGGGAATCTAGTGACCTAGAGAAGTAAGAAACAAAATTTGGTAGTAAGATCAAGTGTAGAAGTAGAGTATAGAGCAATGTCACAAGGAATAACTATTTTAAATGTCCTCCGACATGTCTGCCAACATATTGTTTTTAGAGCAAAACGACATATTTTTTCGAAAAAAATAAATTGTCCTCTTGTAAAATATAGGCCGATATATTCGTTTTTCTCCAATACATTGGCCAACACGGCATTTGAACATCGCCCAATTATTATTTTATATTATGTTAGCGGTATATATTTCACGTATATGTATTATATTATACATGCTGAAATCAATGACTTGTTTTTCGCTCTTTTTAATGTGTTATTCTTATATTCAATTTTTTTATTTCTCATTATATCTTTCTTATTTCATATTATAAAAAATATTACAACTTTCAACGCATTTATTATTATTTTTATATTTTAACATAAATTTATTAAGTATGAAAACACATACCCAATCAAAAATATTTACCTTTTACAACATTTTGTTTACTTTTAAACTTATTGTTCTCTAAATAACATTATTGTATAATATTAATATATTTTACAATATCTATTTGTACTTGTTAGTAATAGTCGTAGTGTATTACTAATATTTTATTTTGGATACACATTGAATAAATTTTGAGATATACATGACTCAGTGTTCGTAAACTTATTATTCTAATTTTTAATTTTAGAACATAAATATAACATAAAAATATTTTTTATTTATTTAAGAGATGAAAATCCGATATTTTAAAATATCTCTGACATATCTCCGACTTTTGACATCCAACATTTAAAAACTCAATCCGACACGTCGCCGACATTCGATATTTACAACATTGCAAGGAATATGTGAGGAATTATGAGTTCAGTCTAAAATGCAAGATCTGGGGTTACAAGGTGGGAAACACATACTTCTCTATTGCGAAAAAGTTGTTATTAACATTGCATATAATCATATTTAACGTGACATAACAAAACATGTTGAAATTGATAGACACTTCATCAAGGACCATTTGGAGAATTGCACACTCTTCGTCCAATCTCAAGCTCAGCTGATAGATATTTTACAACAAGTCTGAATTGCGACACCTTCATTGATAATATCTCAAAGTTGAGAATGATCGACATTTACTCACATCCTGAGGAGGAGAGTTAAATAGTTGTATAAAAAGCCCAATGTAAAAGCACATATGAAGGCCCATCACCTTTATTAATTTTCCTTCTTTCTCTTTAGTCTCACACCTCTAGTGATGATCTAAGATCTTTATTTCTCATGCATAAACAGAGGTGTAATGTAATATTTAAGTATTTTATGAAATAATATATTTTCAAACTCTCAATCTACAAATACTGCAATTTATGTTGAATTCCAAATCCGCCATCATATTTTTTGTTTTTTCCCATACGGGTAATTCTGTCTTTTGTACTATTTCCCTTACTCGATATGTATGAGTAGAGGGGGTGATTATTGCAATGTATCATTAGTTTTTTCCCTCTCAACTTGGTATCAGAGCATTCTCTCGCCCTAGCCGACTCTGCCTTCCGCTCGCAGCCCGACTTCGTCTTTCGCTCGCAGCTCGCTACCCGCGTCGCCTTCCGCTCGCCCGATCGGCGTCGGAACGGCCTTCCGCTCACCCGATCGGCGTCGGATCTCCCTTCCGTCAGCCTCTCTGCTCCGACCGACCTTCCCTTCGGCCGTTTGAGAGTCGACCGCTCCTCCTCTCCCTTCTAATGCCGCCCTAGGCTCCTTCTGTGGATGCTAGGGTCGACGCCTCTCCTTCTGAACTCTAGGGCTGCTGCCGTGGGTCTCTTGGCCCCTCTCTTTTGCTGCCGGAGGCTTGGTCGGACGTGATATGCCCTAGTTTTTGTCCCGCTGCCTTGCCGCTGCTGCTGGATGCTCTGACAGCCCCTTCCGCTCTTCATTTGGCGTTTTTTTGTTGATTGGCAGCCCCCTCTTGCTCTCATGGGGGGATTCTACGGACTCTTCGCCACAAATGAGTGAATTTATGCCACAGATGGGTGACCCGCAGCGGACCCATGGTCACTCAAGCTCGTTGAAGATTACCACCGTTCCCTTGGACGGAACAAATTATTTGGAATGGTCCCGTGCTGCCCAACATGTGATCCGCAACCATCAGATGTTTGGTTACATCGACGGAATTGTTAAGCAGCCATCCAAGACTGACCCTACTTGGAAACGCTGGGACTCAGAGAATTCTCTTGTTGTATCATGGCTTCTTCACTCCATGTCCCCCAAGGTATATCGAAGTTACATGCTTCTAGACTCTGCTTACGATATCTGGACCCGGGCCAAAGACAAGTACTCGCAGATTGGGAGTTCCACGCAGATTTATGAGCTTACCCGTCGCATTCTGGAGCTCCGACAGGGATCTATGATTGTGTCCACCTACTTCTCGGAGTTTGAACGGCTCTATCAGGAATTGGATTTTTTCGAGCAGTTTACTGCTTCCTGCACGACCGACGCCGTGAAGCTGCAGGAAAAGGAGAACCGATACCGCTTACATGTATTCCTGATGGGGTTGAATATGGAGTCTGATACTGTCCGGACTCATATTTTGCATCGATCTCATCTTCCGTCCCTGAGGGAAGCTTTCAGCATGGTCCTTGGTGATGAAGATCGACGTCGATCCCTCAGCACGACAGCACGTGCAGTGGATCGGTCTGCCTTTGCTAGTGTTGGTAGTGTTGGTCGGGGGGGTTCCAACAATATCGGCACTATTCCTACGTGTGATCACTGTGGGCGCCAGGGACATTCTCGGGAGGTGTGCTTCAAGCTTCATCCGCACCTTATCCCTCTGGGATCCGGGCGTGGCCGTGGACGTGGATGTGCCCCTGGACGTGGTGGATACCGTCAGAGCGGCACTCGATTTCAGGATGCTGCCTACTCCACAGAGGTTCAGGAGGATCATCAGGGTCAGCTTCCCAGCCATCTTACCACCTCTGAATTGGATGCCCTTCGTCGCCTGCTGCACTCCCAGTATGATTCTTCTCCGAGTGGGACTTCTACTTCATTTGCTACTGCTACTATGCCAGCTGCTCATACTGCCGCGACTCCTCCGTTTGAGTGGATCATTGACTCTGGTGCTAGTGACCACATGACTGGTTCCCCCACAGGTTTTTCCTCTTACACCCCCTTGTCTGGTAAGGATAAAGTTGTTTCGGCCAATGACACTCTATCCCCTATTGTTGGAAAGGGGAACATCTCCTGTTCCTCCTCTCTTTCGCTCACTTCTGTTCTGCATGTCCCTCGTTCCCTCGCAGTCTCCTTTCTATTAACAACCTTACTAAATATCTTAACTGTTCGGTAACTTTTTTCCCTGATTCTTGTGTCTTTCAGGAACTGGGTACGAGGCGGTGCATTGGCAGTGGTAAGAATTGTGGTGGTCTGTACTATCTGGATGCTACTCGGTCACCTCTCGCTCTCTCCTCGTCTGTTGCTGCTACCGAGTCCGATGCTCGACGCTGGCACTTGCATCTTGGTCACCCGTCTCCTGTTTATCTTCAGAAACTGTTTCCCGCTTTATCTCCTTTTGTTCAAAATCTAAATTGTGATCTGTGTGTGATGTCTAAACATGTTCGGCACTCTTTTTCGCATTTATCTTCTCCTAGTAGTACGTCATTTGCTATTATACATTCTGATGTTTGGAGACCGCCCCCTACTGTTTCCTTATCTGGTTATCGGTGGTTTGTTACTTTTATTGACTGTTTTTCCCGGACTACCTGGGTTTATCTGTTAAAGAAAAAATGAGAAGTTTTTTCTGTATTTCAGAGCTTTCATAAGATGGCAAACTCAGTTTGATGGTACCATTCATGTTCTTCGTAGTGACAATGGGGGGGGGGGGGGGGGGGGGGGGGGGGGGAGTATGATGACCGTGGGGCGTTCGGTGCATACCTCTCTAGTCATGGTATTATTCACCAAACCACGTGTGTCTATACGTCCACTCAAAATGGTGTGGCCGAACGAAAAAACCGGCATCTTCTTGATGTTGCTCGTTGTCTCCTTGTCACCGTGCATCTTCCAAAATCCTTTTGGGGGGATGCTATTCTGACGGCCACTCATCTTATCAACCGTCTTCCTTCCCGTGTTCTTGACTATATGACTCCGTTGGCGCGTCTCTCAACTACGTCTGTTATTCACACTTCCTCTCTCCCACCCGTGTATTTGGGTGTGTTTGCTTTGTTCATGTTCACACGCCACTTCGGGATAAGCTTGACCCCCGCGCTCTCCGATGTATATTTCTTGGCTACTCCACCACCACTAAGGGGTATCGGTGTTATCACCCGCCTACCAGACGTTTCTTTTGCACCATGAACGTCACGTTCCGCAAAGAGGAACCTTATTATGTGGACTTGACTCCTACTTGTCGTCAGGGGGAGACTAATGCCGATGCCCGAGATGCTGCTCCTGTTCCTCTTCCTCTTGTTCCCCCACCAGTTCCTGTTATGTCCATACCCTCTACATCGTCATCCACTCCTCATTTACCGACATCTACGCCTTTCCCTACATATCATTATCCATCTCTCATCTCTCCGCTGCCTCATGTCTATCATCGCTGAAAACCAGATATCCTGCCCACTGCTGCACTGCCATTGTCAATGCCGTCGTTGGACTCAAATTCCGATGCTGACTTACATGTTCCCATTGCTCTGCTAAGAGGTAAGACTGTATGTACGGAACATCCTATCTCTAATCATGTTGTTTATGATCATCTCTCTAAGCCCCATCGGGTTTTTATATCGTCCTTGTCTGAAATCTCTATCCCTAAGACATGGCAGGAAGCGGCTGGTATTCCTGCATGGGCACAAGCAATGAAGGAAGAGATGTCCGCTTTGGAGAAGAACCATACATGGGATGTTACTCCTCTTCCTACTGGCAAGAAACCATTGGTTCTAAATGGGTCTTCTCAGTCAAGCAGAACCAGGATGAGAAAGTTGAGCGGTGTAAAGCTAGGTTGGTTGCTCGTGGTTACACCCAAACTCTGGGAGTTGATTACCAGGAGACCTTTGCCCCGGTGGCAAAGATGAACTCTATTCGTGTGATCATTTCATGTGTTGTGATCTTAGATTGGGAACTTCATCAACTAGACATCAAGAATGCGTTCCTACACGGTGACCTCAAAGAAGAAGTGTACATGGCCCTTCCTCCGGGATTTGTGAAGGGACAAGAGGGTCTTGTTTGTCGTTTATGGAGGTCTTTGTATGGGCTGAAACAGTCTCCAAGGGAGTGGTTCGACAGATTTCACAAGGCTATGATCAAGTTTGGTTATAAACAGGGTCACTCAGATCATACTATATTTATCTGGAGGAATGAAGGTAAAATCGTCGTGCTCATTGTCTATGTCGATGATATTGTGATCACTGGAAATGACTCCTATGAAATTGCTAAGCTGAAGGCCCTCCTGCCAGCTGAGTTCGAAGTAAAGGACCTGGGAAGGCTCCGCTACTTCCTAGGAATTGAAGTGAGCCGTTCTGACAAAGGTGTTTTTATCTCACAACATAAATGTGTTAGATTTGCTAGAGGAGACCGGTATGCTTTGGTTGTGCTCCTGCTAACACACCTATGGAGGAGAACCATGGGATTGATGAAGATAACAATGGTGATCGTGTGGATGCGGCCAATTATCAGAGATTGGTGGGAAAACTTCTATACCTCTCACATACGCGTCCTGACATCACGTATGTTGTTGGGATCTTGAGTAGGTATATGCACGCCCCAAGAGTCAGCCACCGGGATGCTGCCTTTCATGTTCTACGGTATTTGAAGAAAGCTCCCGGACGGGGGCTAATGTTCTCAAAGAATGATCACTTGAAGATTGACGTCTTCACCGATGCTGACTGGGGCGGTAGTCGCGATGACCACAAATCTACCGCAGGTTACTGCACATTTGTCGGAGGAAACTTGGTCACGTGGCGCATCAAAAAACAAAATGTGGTGGCAAGATCCAGCGCAGAAGCGGAGTATCGGGCAATGTCCCAAGGTCTCTGTGAAGGTCTGTGGTTGCGTACCTTATTGCAAGATCTTGGGCTTCAGAAGGATACTCCCATCTCTCTGTACTGTGATAACGAAGCGGCGATTAGCATAGCTCATAATCCAGTTCAGCATGACCGGACCAAGCATGTTGAGGTGGATCGCCACTTTATCAAAGATCATCTTGAAAAGGGAAACTTGGTTACTCCCTTCGTCCACTCCAGAGACCAGTTGGCCGATGTCTTCACCAAGAGTTTGGGATCCGATGCCTTCACTGATGATATCCATAAGCTTGTGATGACATATATCTACTGCCCGACTTGAGGGGGAGTGTTGAATTCCAAATCCGCCATCATATTTTTTGTTTTTTCCCATAAGGGTAATTGTGTCTTTTGTACTATTTCCCTTACTCGATATATATGAGTAGAGGGGGTGATTATTGCAATGTATCATTAGTTTTTTCCCTCTCAACTATTTACACATCTATGCCAAAATACAAAGTATATATTCGTAGGGGGTTTATTTCTCTAAAGAGGAATTCCACAGCATCATGGAGCAATTACCATAAAAACTACTATTTCAGTCATGCTCATGAGATAATTTTAGAAAGCAAAATCATATCCTCGTATACTTTGCTTCCATTAGTTAACATTTACCGTGCTATCTATAAATTTAGCAGGATGGACAACAGCAGGAGACTACTCCTAGTTCTACAATAATCAATAAAGGATAAATATATTATTCTTCTAAAGTATTTAAAGTCCAATACCAAAATGAGAATGCAATATCCGAAGATATATTTTGAGTATGAGTGCATAGCATGATTAGGTATATAAAGTTTTACGTCTCTAGGAAACATTTTTAAATTGCAACTGCCTCATCTAAAAATATTAATGTTTTAAATGAGAAGGAACCTCCACATACTTGCGATAATCTATTCCCCATGAGCACAATAGAAGAGACATCACTAGCAGCGCCAACACCTTCTCCCATGGCAATCCCAACGTCTGATAAAGCTAATGCAGCGGCATCGTTGATGCCATCTCCGACCATTGTAACCACTTTTCCGTCTTTTTGAAGCTGCCTAATGAAATTCCTTTTTTGATCAGGCTTGACTTCAGAAAAAACCTGTAATGTAAACAAAAATAATAACTAATATGAAGCAAGGCATATTTTATACTCAATAATCTTAAAGAATTATTGTCATTAAAATCGATGAATTTAAAAGGAGATAATTTAAACTTTAAATGCGATGCTTGAAATAAATTGCATTGGCTATGAGAAAAAGTGAAAAACAAAGGAATAATTACAAAAAAAAAGTTCTGATACGACTGAGGCTCGGGGTCGCCTCTGTGCGTTACCCACCCGGGCGCACCGGGGCCCAACCAGCCGTATCAGGGTCCGCGGCCCCTACACCCCAACCCCTCTCGGCACCCATTATTCATGCCGCGGGTTGTTGAGGCTGGGGATCGAACCCCAGACCTCCTCAAGGAGGTCTGGGAGGAGGTCTGGGGTTCGATCCCCAGCCTCAACAACCCACGGCATGAATAATGGGTGCCGAGAGGGGTTGGGGTGTAGGGGCCGTGGACCCTGATACGGCTGGTTGGGCCCCGGTGCGCCCGGGTGGGTAACGCACAGAGGCGACCCCGAGCCTCAGTCGTATCAAGTTCCCTCTAACTTTGCATAATTACAAGAATATCCCATTTTTCAATATTAACAAAACCTTTCCTCTAAGTTTATATTGCCATACATGTCCAAAAAAAATCCTTGGAAGACCACTACAAGTTTTTGTGTGTTGTACAGGTATGTTAACAATAACTTGAAGAGGAGGTTTTGGTAATTTTGAAAGATAGAGGGGAGGTCCCTGTAATTGTGCAAAGTTAGAAGAGAGGTCCAGTAAATGTCCTTATATATAAAGTTTGTTGTCCTAGGTCATTGATCGGGATAATTTATTTTTGATGATCCACACCTTATCTTTGTCAATGCCAACTGCAGATGCCACATCCTCAGCAGCCCTCTTTTTGTCTCCAGATAGCATATACACATTAATTCCTTCCTTTGACAATATTTCAACAACTTGACGAGCATCTTCCCTAATTTTATCCTCGAAGTAAATCAACCCAGCTAAAGTACCATCTACTCCTACATATACAACCGACTGATTACTGAGTTCAGTATCTGCACATGGATTTGAGTCAACACCATGCCTGCAGCAAAAAGAAGAAAAGTGTGTAAAAGCTGTCAATAAGCTTTTTTGTAGTCTTCATAGTTTATATTAGGTAACAATATAAATTGCCATTGAATCATTTTAAGCAGAGACAGTCCATTTGTTCATTAAATGGAAGGAGTATTACAACATAAGATGAACAACGAACAAATTCTCAAAAATTTTAACATGGGAAAGCTTTCCGACGACGAACCTTCTAAGCCAGTCCAGTGTCCCCACAGTGACTGTTTTGTGTTCAACAGTGGCTATTGCACCAGATCCCGGTTCCTCCTTAAAGGTTCCATCTGTAGCCTGCAAAAATAAGTTCCCAAAAATGGTTAGGAAGTGCTAAGTAGGAATATAACAAATTATAAGCATGGTTGAACCTGTATTTATCATGAACTTAATTTAACTTGTGTTGAAACCAGGACTTGGCTTCTTTGTGGAGCTCGGGCCCTTAATGAAGAGGGGCAGCTAACACTTACTAATTCCTCGGAAGGAACCGGCCGGAGACTTGGAACTCGGAATTAAGAACAGACCCTTGGTCGCAGCGAGGAGGTCCCACCACACACCCGGAAGATCTTTGAGCGCTTTCCCTCCCAAGCCAAAGCTGAGACTGGGTACCTTGGAGAGCCTGAGAGCTAAACCAAAGTAACCTAGGGAGAAGGAAGCTCGGAGTCTTCAGATTCCAATCCTCTCCTAAGGTGCCCTTCAAGGTCTATTTATAGTTTTTTAAGTCCGGTCTGCCAATAGCGGGATTCCGCCTTTTGGTTTCGCTATACGCAGCCCAGAGTGGTCTGCCAACAGCCAAACTCCGCTGTTTTGAGGGGCTAACTGCAGACCACCAGGGGCCTTCAGGTAAAAACACCATTTGACCACTCCTGGGCGAGTCACCCACGAGGACCTCTCTCGCGAGCCAAGAGGTTTGGCTCGCTCGTCCTCCCGCGAGCGGCCGACGAGGGCTTGACTCGCTTGCCCTCTCGCCAACGGTCGGCGAGAGCCCGACTCGTCCGGCCCTCTGGCTCGCCCTCCTTCTTTCGTTTGTTGGTTCCTTTGTCTTTGCCTTCCACATGGCGGACACCGGGGTTGTACACAATCCCCGCTCTTTGCGAGACTATCTTAGGCTCGCGAAGAAACGCCCAACCCCTGGTGTTCGCCAACCTCTTGATGACGTGGTAAGAATCTTTTGGTGGGCCCCACGCCCACAGCTATAAATATCATCCTCCCAGACCGATACATGAGTTTTTTTTCTCATTCCTTCCTGTCTCGATGCTCTCCGCGGTCCTACTCAAGATGTCTAAGAGGGAAGAGATATTGGCTCGCCTTAAAACCTCGCAGGCGGGCCAAAAGTCCAAAGCTACTGCGCTCACATCTTGGATCTCTCCGGAACCTACTCCGCCTCCGCCTCCGCATCAGACTAAGAAGGCGAAGACCATCCGGCGAGCGCCGGGAGAGGACGGGTTCGACCCACAGGTTCTGCCGCAAAATATTCGATGATGTCAAGGGTATTTGCTTAACTCTGCTTTCCTGCTCGCAGGACAATCCTGCCGATGAAAACCTCATCAGGCCATCTCCGACGGGGTCTCGCCCCGCATCGACCGGGAGGGACGATCCACCACCGGATGTGAGGACAACTGACTTGCGAGCCTCACCCCCGTCTCCCGGTAAGCCGTTTGGTCCTGCTCTCGATTGCTCTTCTTTGGGCGCTGACTCGCATTACTCCTTTCTGCAGGGTCTCGTCCCCCGACCCCGGAGAGGCGAGTCCCTACCCCCATGGGCTCGCCCCGTCCGCCGAAACAGAATATCATCACTCTGGGGTTCGGCACCCTGGGCCAACGGAGCCCCGGCGGCTCGCTGCTTGCCGAGCCCCAGGTCGCGAACGCGCCGGTACATCGCCCTGGCTTAGGGAAGTCTCTCACTCCGGCCTTTACTGAAGCCTTCAAAGGCCAGCCAGGTTCTTCTCGCGCGTGGACCGGTACCGCTCTCACCCCGTTGGGCAAGCAATTTCCGCTCGCTGCCTCTTATATTGCTTCTTAGGTTAGTTCTTCACTCACAGGTGTTCCTCCAACCCCGCCCACCGAGTCAGAGCACGGGGAGGTGGAGATGTCCCCCCTCCCTCGCCGAATAAGATCGCGGACTTCTTGGGGGATCCCAGCAACCTGGAGCAGATGAAGAGGCGCGTCACAGATATATTTCAAAAACACACCTCCATGCTGCGAGAGTTGTATGGTCAGAACCGGATGGATCGAATCGCGTACGAAGAGAGGTTTGCCGCCATGGAGGAAGCGAACGCCCGCGTCCTCGCCGAAGTGCAGCAGGTCGCTCGCAACGATGTCACCTCACCTGGGGTGCACCTTGCGCGAATCGAAGACTGCATGCGGCTGATGCAGCGCGAGGTCCAATCGGTCCGCGAGTATCATTATCCAAGGGTTCCACCTCGCTCCGGTGTGCGAGGCCGCGGCCGCTGGAAATGGCACAACTATTAAACAGCTGCACCTTGTTGTTACTTATCTCTCGCTCTCGCAACTACTTTCTCCCGCCTCTGCGGGTTATGAACGACAATGGTCATTTGTAATAAGGATATTATCGCCCGCTTGCGGGCCTTTTCTTTTCTCGCGCCGTATAATTTTTATCGTTACGCTAAGAGTGCTCGCGTTTTGCTTTCTTGTTCGGATGTGTCTGGCTCGCAAGATATCGTCGCGCCCTCGCTTTTCTTTCGTTTTTCTTTCTGCAGGTTTGGCTCGCCGGAAGCGAATCAAGGGACTTGGCAGGAAAGCCAATCCACTTGGAGCATATAAGGCCTCGGAAGGTGGGAAAATTACCGCGCGAATCCGCTATCCGCACCCCCGGCGCTTCGAATTCTCCCCGCCCTTTTTACTTCTATAAATAGTTGCCAGTTTTTATCTTCTCAACTACCGCCTTAACTGCCCTCCAGCCTCTCTTTTTCCTTCCAGGCCCTCTCGCAAGTTTCGGCTCGCGCTCGCGTCTCTTTTCCCGGTTCGCAAACACAGCAATCATGGTTGTCGAGGGTGAAGTCGAAGGGCGAGCCAGGTGCGTCGGGGCTTTCCGCGAGCACACCTTCTTAGGGGCCTCGCTAACTAGCGACGAGTTCCTCCCCGTCGTGGACAAGTACATCCCTTCGGGGTATACTGCTCGCCTCCCGCCGAGCTCCGCCACCCTCAACGATCCGTCCGCCGACGAGCACGCCATTCCCATTGCTCACTTTGAGAATGGGCTGCGACTCCCCCTCTGGCCAGAGGTTCGCCAGGTAAATCATTCGATCCTCACCACTCTCACTCGCCGCGCTGGAAGCATGTTAACCGTACCGTGGTGGATTTTTCAGGTACTCAAGTACTACGACGTTATACTGAGCCAGCTGACGCTGAACGCGATTGCTGTAATGGTCGCATTCGCCTGCTACCTGCGGGAGGAGAAGATCGAGTTCATCCTGCTCGTCTTCCGCAAAGTCTTCTCCTTCCGCGCGTACAAGGATGGGATGACTCACTTTGCGAGCCAGCATGTCACCGTCTGCAAGACGGTGAACAAAGCCCACTACTGGCACCAAAACTTCATCCTGGTGAAAGGACCCTTCGGCAACATCCCTTTCTCCCCCCTCCAACGGGATGACGCGACCTACCGCCCTCCCGCCTCGCTCGGCGGTGACGATGCGAGGCTCTACCAATACCTGAACGGAAAAGACTTCGAGGTCGCCCACCTACGACGGAGGGTGGACTCGCTGCTTCATGTCCCGCAAGGGGAAGGATCGGCTCGCACTCGCAAGCTCCTATATGTTTTTTTTTCGTTTTATCCGCTAACTTTTCCTTTGTGCCCGCAGGGGAGCGGGATCTTCCCATCCATCCCCCGCATGCGAAGAGCGCGACCCTCTCCTCCGGCTCCCTCGCCGTCGTGGCCGCTGATGCTTGCCGAGAACCCCTCGGCTCGACTTCGGGCAAGAAGCGGACGTCGACTGCGGGCTAACAAGTTGCGAAGCCCTCCGCCAAGAAGAGAAACAAGGAAGCTCCTTCCTCAACTAAGGGGAAAGAGGTCGTGGACCTCAGCGAGGCCGACGCTCCGCCCCCTCCGCCTGCGGGTCAGAAGGCCGCCAAGGGAGGAAGCGAGCCGAGGGATGCCCCCGGCGGTTCCAACCCCTCCAGCCACAAAAACTTTGGCTTGGGGGCAAAACTCCCAGATGCCCTGGGCGAGCCGGTGCTCGCATGGGATCCTGACCTCAATAGGATCTCTTGCTCGTCGCTCCTCCCCTCCTGGGTTGAGAGCGACAAGGTGGGAGGCGAGGTGTTCGCCCTTGCCTTTGAGTTATACGGCCGCGAGGACGCCGCTAACTTCAGCGTCCTGCGATCCAGGCTGCTGGTCAACGAGGCCATGCGAGCCCATTTCTGATCCATGGAGCTTAGCCAAATGGTGGCCCGGCGGTACCTCACCGCGGATAGGGACGTTAAGGAGCTTCATCGCGAGCTCAAGGAGGCCTCTGAGGCGATTGCGAGCCTCAAGGGAAAGGAGGCCATCAATGAAGGTCTTCATGCCAGCCTTCAAGGGGGGATGGTAAGCCCTTCATACAGCCCCTACCTCGCTCGCCTTACCTTTAGCTTGACTTACGTCTAATCTTCTTTTTCAGGATGCTGAGGCCGCGAGCCAGTTACTCTCGCGGAACGCCGATCTAGAAGCAGAGGTCGCGTTCCTTAAAGCGCACAACTGCGAGCTGACCAGGGCGGTGCTCCCGCTGCCCCCTCCGCGGGTCGGGGCTCGTCAAGCCTCGCGAACTGAGAAGGAGGCGATCCGCCAGAATTCCATGGGCGTTGCCGACCTTGTCTTCGAGACCCTCAAAGGGGCCGGCTTGCTCTCTCCAGACGCCTTGGAGTTCAGCATCGAGGACATCGTCCCAGATCAGTTCGCGCCGCTCCCGGAGCCCAACGACCGCGGGAGCGAGGGAGAGCCATCCAGCGACCAGCATTAGCTTTCTTCAATTCAATGTAAAAATTTTGCCTGGCGAGTTCGCCGTCATTTTGTAACCTTTTTTTGAGAAAAGTAAACATAGAGTATTTTTCTATCTTGTGATTGTCTTTTATCTTGCTCGCACAAATACGCTTTTCTAGGCTCGCATGAATATGCCTGTGATACGCTTGTGCTCTTACTTTTTTCCATGCTCGCACCTTCAACGTTGTTATTTATGCTCGCATTCGCATTCCTCTTATTGGGTGGTTGTAACAAGACTAACAATTTCATAGCATTTTCCTTTAGTCTCGTTACCCTACCTCGCCGGCAGACCTTCCCCAGCTCGCCATTTTTAGACATTACATACGGACTCTCCAGGCGTCTTCTGCGAGCTAGGACCCGGCTCGACGAGCCGTACGGCCATCGCATCTAACTGTCTCGCGGGTACCCTTGGACTTGGTCTTTTACGTCAAGGGCGGTTCCATTCTTCTTGCGAGAAGGCCCTAGGGCTCGCCCTGTCAAGGTCTTGAGGGGTTCAGCGGGCCGGCCACCCCTTAACATGAATGGTTCATTCTCCGGCCACTCCAGAGGTCAACCTGACCCACATTCTATGAGAGCCCGACAATGGAATCGATCTGGGGCATTCCAGCTCAAAGACTTGTTACTTTGCCAGCCTCTCCGTGAGATCTACCTGACCCACCGGCTAGTGAGAGCCCGGCAGCGGGATCGTCCGGGGCAATCCAGCTCAAAGACTTGTTACTTTGCCAGCCTCTCCACGAGATCTACCTGACCCACCGGATAGTGAGAGCCCGACAGCGGGATCATCCGGGGCAATCCAGCTCAAAGACTTGTTACTTTGCCAGACTCTCCGCGAGATCTACCTGACCCACCGGCTAGTGAGAGCCTGACAACGGGATCGTCCGGGGCAATCCAGCTCAAAGACTTGTTACTTTGCCAGTCTCTCCGCGAGATCTACCTGACCCACCGGCTAGTGAGAGCACGACAGCGGGATCGTCCGGGGCAATCCAGCTCAAAGACTTGTTACTTTGTCAGCCTCTCCGCGAGATCTACCTGACCCACCGGCTAGTGAGAGCTCGGCAACGGGATCGTCCGGGGCAATCTAGCTCAAAGATTTGTTACTTTGCCAGCCTCTCCGCGAGATCTACCTGACCCACCGGCTAGTGAGAGCCCGACAGCGGGATCGTCCGGGGCATTCCAGCTCAAAGACTTGTTACTTTGCCAGCCTTTCCGCGAGATCTACCTGACCCACCGGCTAGTGAGAGCCCGGCAGCAGGATCGTCCGGGGCAATCCAGCTCAAAGACTTGTTACTTTGTCAGCCTCTCCGCGAGATCTACCTGACCCACCGGCTAGTGAGATCCCGGCAGCGGGATCGTCCGGGGCAATCCAGCACAACCACCTGGGAATTCCTGCTTAGAAAAAGTTTCAGGACTAATATATGAAGAATAAAACATATTATGGGTCAATTACAAGAACTTCAAGGATAGAATCGCTTTAGGTCGTCCTCACTCCTGGCCAGGCCAAGGAGTACCCTGTCCATATCTCGGAGGTGGTATCCCCCTGAACTGAGCACCTCATCTACAATATATGGCCCTTCCCAGTTAGGATTAAGCTTTCCTACCGCGGCTCCCCTCCCGGCCGCGTCAACCTTCTTTAGTACTAGGTCTCCTTTCTCGAATTGTTTTATCCGGATATGCTTGTCAAAATACCGAGCCATCCGCCGCTTGACCTCCTCTTGCCGGACGGTGGCCAAGTCCCGGAGCTCTTCCACCAGGTCCAGAGATAGCCTTTGTTCCTCTCCGTTCTCTACCAACCATTCATCATCCCCTTCGCCCGCGGCGACTACCCTGGGGGATTTCACTTCGAACTCTACTGGGAGGACGGCCTCAGACCCGTGGGAGAGCTTGAATGGGGTCTCCCCTGTGGCCATGTTCGGAGTGGTTCTCAGGGCCCAGAGGACTGAGGGTAACTGCTCGACCCAGTTCCCCCGGAGGTTCTCGACCTTCTTCTTCAACAGGTTTACGATAATCTTGTTTGCCGCCTCTACTTGCCCATTGCTCCTCGGGTGGTGGACTGACGCAAACCGAAGGTCTATGCCCAGCTGGGTGCAGAAGCTGACGAACTCGTTACTGGCGAACTGCGGCCCATTGCCCGTGACTATAGCCAGTGGGAGTCCATGCCTGCAAATTATCTCCCCCATACAAAATTTCTAACCACTTGAGAGGTTACCTTGGCCAGCGCCTTCACCTCCAGCCACTAGGAGAAATAATCGATCATCACCAACAGGAACCTTCTCTGGCCGCTCACTTGCGGGAAAGGACCCACCAAGTCCAATCCCTATATTGCAAAGGGCCAGGGCGCTGTGATGGACCGAAGCCTTTGGGCAGGTAGGAGCTGGAGAGGGGCGAACAACTGACACTTTGAACACTTCCTTGCGAATTCCGCCGCATCCTTGCTGAGGGTAGGCCAAAAGTAGCCCTGCCTCAGCACTCTCCCTTCCAAGGTTCGGCTTCCTGAGTGGCTGCCACACACTCCCGAGTGGATCTCCTCCAGAACCCTTGGGACCTCCTCTTCCGCCACAAACCGAGCTAAGAGCCCCGAGAGTGTTTTCCTGTACAATCCCCCTGCATGTAAGGAATAATAGGCCGATTTATACCTGAAGTGCCTCTTATCTACGTCCCCTTCGGGGAACTTTCCAGATGTTAGGAAGGTAATAAGGGGTCCATCCATGATGCCCGCTGGTCCACCTCCATTAGCCCCCCCCCCCCCCCCCCCCCTCTTCGATGGATGGTCGGAAAAGGTCCGACACTGTCCCACCTGCTCTGGGACCAAACTTGGCCAGGAGGTCCGCCGCGGCGCTCTCTTCCCTTGGCATGTGATGGATTGCGAAGGTCCGGAACTGGCCTACGAGCTCCTTGACCTTTTCCAAGTACCGCTGAAGAGTCGATTCCTTTACTTCGAACTCCCCCCGACCTGGCAGGCCACCACCATGGAGTCCGTCGAGACCTCCACATCTTGTACTCCCAACTCTAGGGCCTGGCGGAGGCCTGCTACCACTGCTTCATACTCGGCCTGGTTGTTGGTGAGGGGAAAATGAAAGTTGATTGCCTGCTCGATCCTTGTCCCTTGGGGGCTCACCAAAACCACCCCTCCTCCGAAGGAATGCTTTCCCGAGGCCCCGTCTACCAACATCCTCCAGGCCACCGAGCTGAGCAGCTCGGACTCTTCTACCTCAGTTACGTAATCCGCTAGGAAGTCCGCCACCGCATGGGCCTTTATGGATAGTCTCGACACATATGATATATCAAATTCGCTTAGTTCCACCGACCACTTAGCTATCCTCCCTGAGTGCTCTACCCCTTCCATGATGTTGCGAAGGGGGTGGTCGGTTACTACCTTGATCAGGTGTGCTTGGAAATAGGGTCGGAGCTTCCGAGCCGACACCACCAAGGCGAAGGCCAGTTTCTCTAGGATTGGATATCGGAGCTCCGCCTTTCTCAGTACTCGGCTTACATAATAAATTGGAAGTTGCCTTCTGCCTTCTTCCCGGACCAATACTGAACTCACCGCCTCAGGTCCTACTCCCAGGTACAGGGACAGATCTTCTCCTTTTCTCGGCCCCTGCAGCAAAGGAGCTTGGGTCAACTGCTCTTTCAGTGCTTGAAAGGCTCTTTCGCATTCGAGGGTCCACTCAAAATTTTGGTTTTCCCGCAGTACATTGAAGCAAGGTGCACACTTCTCTCCCGCCCTGGAGAGAAATTTGCTAAGCCCGGCCAGCTTCCCCGTGAGGCGCTGAACCTCATTTGCATTCCTTGGAGACCCCAACTCCATGATAGCCCTGACTTTGTCTGGATTCGGCTCCACTCCTGCTGGAGTGAGTAAATGGCATAGGAACTTCCCCCGGCGAGCCCCGAAGACACACTTCAGGGGGTTGAGCTTCATCTTGAATTTTCTCAACGTCTCGAAGGTCTCCCTGAGGTCGCGGAGGTGGGACTCAAGGTCTCGACTCTTCGCCACGAGATCATCCACATAGACTTCTAGATTTCTTCCCTTTTGTTCCCGGAAGACCCGGTCCATCATCCGTTGGTAAGTCGCTCCTGCATTCTTGAGCCCGAAAGACATCATTTTATAACAATAGCGCCCATCCCCCGTGATGAAAGAGACATCCTTGATGTCGGGGGGGGGGGGGGGGGGTGCATGCGGATTTGGTGATAACCTGAAAAAGCATCTAAGAAAGACATTACAGAGAAACCGACGGCTGAGTCAACCAGCGCGTCGATTCGGGGCAAGGGGTAACAATCTTTGGGGCATGATTTATTAAGCAATGAAAAGTCAATACACATCCTCCACTTACCTCCACCTTTCTTTAACATAACCACGTTGGAGACCTAGCCCGGATACTGGATCTCCGATACAAAGCCTGCCTGGAGGAGCTTGCCCACCTCCTCTCGGATGGGCCCTTCCAGCTTGTCCGTTATGGCCCTTTTCTTTTGTCGGATGGGTCGGGTGCCAGGGTCAAGGTTGAGACGATGGCAAGCCACGTCCGTATCGATCCCAGGCATCTCTGCCGCGCTCCAGGCGAAGACATCCACGTTCTCCTGTACGCAGGACAGGATCTGCTTCTGTTCCTCAGGGCTGAGCTCGCCGCTGATCTTGACTTTTTCCACCACCCCCGCTCGGGTGGTGACCTCGAGCTCCACGACCTCATCCACGGCCTCCAGACGCGACTGCTCTCCCCAAACTCCCTCCTTTTCCTCGCCGCGAGCCAGCGCTCCGGCGCCCTCCTCTTCCCTTCCTTCACGAACCTCCATCACTTCTCCCGCCCCTTCCTTCTGGGCCTCCCTTCCCTCTTCTCCTCTCTCCTTTTCCTCCTCCATTGGCTCCTCCGCCACTTCCTCCTGGGCCTTTTTTCCTCCTCTCCTTCCTCTCCGAGCCTCGCCGGCTCTCCCACCTCTCGGTCCCATTTTTCTGCTTCGACCATCTAGGAGATGGTGTTCGCGGTAGTCACATAGCACTGCCGGGCCACCTTAGGATCTCCCCTGATCCGGACTTGGACTCCTCCATCATTGAACTTGAGGCATTGGTGGAAGGTGGAGGGGACACAGCGGAAAGCGCTGATGAGTGGCCGTCCGAAGATGACGCTGTAGCTGCTGGGGGTGTCCACTATGACAAAGCGGCAATTCCTGGACTGCCCCCCAGGACAATGTGGAGTCCCACTCCTCCTACCTCCTTCCTCTCCCCGGAGAACCCAAATAACGGGTCGTCCGAGGCCAGCACCCTTCGCGCCTCCACCCCCATCCCGTCAAACGCCTTCTTAAAGATGACGTTGACCGAACTCCCGTTATCTACCAGGATCCGGGAAACGGTGAAGTTCTTGATCGCGGTCTGAATGACCAGCGCATCGCAGAACGGATCTTCATGACCCGGCATGTCCTTCTGGGTGAATGAAATCTTCTCCGCCGGGGGCGGGGATAGGGACGTCGAAGCTACGCTACGACGGTACATTGCATGGAGGCTTGCCTTCCGGGTCGCCTCAATCCCTATCCCCCATGGATCACCCCGATCCCCCCTCGGGCCCCCACATCGGCCCGATCTTCGCACCTCTCGTCCTCCTCGTCCTGAGGCAGAACCTCCACGATCCTCACCGGCCGCTGCTCCCGCGGCGCCGGTGCCCTTCCTCCCTTCATCTCCAAGAATTCCGGGAAGGTGATCGTTGCGTGACCCTCCTCATCGTGGAAGTCACAGTAAGGCAACGCCGCCTCCCTCCTCTCGACCTCTACCCCCCTATTCCTCCTCCTTGGACCGGCCTCTCCGGCTCTTGCTCCTCTTCCCCTGCCTAGTCTCCTTCGACCTACCGCCATTGCTTGCTGAGGCGGATAAGGATGAGGTGGCCTCGGGCCCTGCCTCCATCCCAGCTGATGGGGTCTTCCCTGGCCTCCTTGGAAGTTGCCCCCTCCCTGATGGAAACCCCTTCCCGGGCCTTGCCTCCCCCTTCCTGCTGCCTCCACCCCACCTCCGGGGCCCTTGTTTCTTCTCTTCTCCTTGCTTCCGGATGCCTGACCTCTGGCTCGCTTAGCCGCGCCAACCTCTTCGTGAACTCAGGGTTTGCTTCCTCCGCTTCTATCTCTTCCGCTGCTCTCTCCATCAACTCCTCGAAGGACAAAGGAGCCCTCCTCTTGAGGTCCATCTAGAAGAACCCCCCCCCCCCCCCCCCCCCCCCCCCCCCCCCGCATCCCCACGATGAAAGCGAGCTAGAGGGTGTAGCCTGACACCTCATGGATGAGAAGGACCTCCACCTGGAACCGATCCATGTACTGAGCCAACGACTCCCCTTGCTTCTGCTTGATGTTGAAGAGCGCCTCGGGGTCCTTCTTCCTCTTCTTCGAGGTCGAGAAGCGCAGTAGGAAGCCGCGCCGCAGGTCCTCAAAGGCATAGATCGATCCGGAAGGTAATTGGTGGAACCAGTCCCTTGCTTTTTCCTTTAGGGTGGTGGCGAAGAGTCGACACTTGAAAGCATCCGACATTGGCCTGATCGAGACCATATCCTCGAACCACTGCAGGTGTTGGGTGGGGTCATCCTTGCCGGTGTAGAGCATCATAGCCGGCTCCCTGAACCCCTCGGGGAGTGGTGCCGATAGCACCAACTCACAGAAGGGACTTCCCCCCTTCACACCCCTGCCCTGCTTCACTTGCCCCGCGGGTTCCCCTGGCGATCTGGCTCCGACCGGCCTCGCGCTCGCCGAAGGGCAGCTCGCCGGGATCTCACTGGCCGGGACCCCGCTCGCCTGGGGGCATTCGCCTGGACCCCACTCGCTTGCGCCAGACTGGGGAAAAGCTCCCGTCCCACGAGATCTCGGTCCGACGCCTGGTACATTGCCTCCTTTCCAGGCCTTTGATCCGGAACGCGCTCGCCTACTCCAGCGAGAGGGACCACCTGGGGCGCAGGAGTCGCGAGCCCCCCAAGTGCCGAGGCGAGGGCGCACTGAAAGGCCCCTAGCAAATCTCTCTTCAAATCGGCCAGCATCTCCACAGTTGCTGGCGTGCCGGGAGGCGGCGAGCCACCGAACTCCTCTCGCTCGTTGTTTCCTGCCATTTCTTCCTTGGAGTCTTCTTGAACTAGCTGCGCTCCACGCTCACCGCACCAAAAATGTTGAAACCAGGACTTGACTTCTTTGTGGAGCTCGGGCCCTCAATGAAGAGGGGCAACTAACACTTACTAATTCCTCGGAAGGAACCGGCCAGAGACTCGGAACTCGGAATTAAGAACAAACCCTTGGTCGCAGCGAGGAGGTCTCACCACACACCCGGAAGATCTTTGAGCGCTTCCCCTCCCAAGCCAAAGCTGAGACTGGGCACCTTGGAGAGCCTGAGAGCTAAACCAAAGTAACCTAGGGAGAAGGAAGCTCGAAGTCTTCAGATTCCAATCCTCTCCCAAGGTGCCCTTCAAGGTCTATTTATAGTTTTTTAAGTCCGGTCTGCCAATAGCGGGATTCCGCCTTTTGGTTTCGCTATACGCAGCCCAGAGTGGTCTGCCAATAGCCAAATTTCGCTGTTTTGAGGGGCTAACTGCAGACCACCAGGGGCCTTCAGGTAAAAACACCATTTGACCCCTCCTGGGCGAGTCGCCCACGAGGACCTCTCTCGCGAGCCAAGAGGTTTGGCTCGCTCGTCCTCCTGCGAGCGGCCGACGAGGGCCTGACTCGCTTGCCCTCTCGCCAACGGCCAGCGAGAGCCCGGCTCGCCCGGCCCTCTGGCTCGCCCTCCTTCTTCTTTCGTTTGTTGGTTCCTTTTTCTTTGCCTTCCACATGGCGGACACCGAGGTTGTACAACTTGCACAATTTTACATTAAATATGTATTATTGATGGCATGCGCTACTTATCTATGGCCTACAAGGCACCTGATAACTTTGGCTTAAAAGTTATTGCTGGTGGTGGTTATGATCTAGGTGGTTCTCTTAGGGCATCTAGTGTTCCTTTTGTTGTTGTTGTTGTTGTTTTAAATCTATTACAGCAATTCACACA
Source organism: Dactylorhiza incarnata (assembly GCA_033032865.1). Lineage (NCBI taxonomy): Eukaryota > Viridiplantae > Streptophyta > Magnoliopsida > Asparagales > Orchidaceae > Dactylorhiza > Dactylorhiza incarnata. The sequence goes on from JAWHQI010000072.1 coordinate 7,206,564, forward strand.
TTACTACATGACTACCACGCATAAATTAAATATTTGCACTGTGAAAAGGTAACCAAATATGGCGAGTCACCAGGTGGGGACCGGATCACAAAATTATAAGATGATGCATATTTGACTCTTTTGGCTCTTAGAGAATTATGAAGTGGATAACTAAAGGTGTGTGGATAGGGCACGGTTTCTTCACGACACCTCGGACTTCATCGACGTCAATTTACATAGCATTAAAGAGGGTTGCCGGGTACTGATACCGTTGAAACTTTTGATCAACGAGTGCTTAGCCGTTGCGTCTCACAACCATTGTGAACAACTTAAATAGTGCGATCATGATGGTTGTTCGATTTCTCCAGATAAAATAACAATGCATATAAATAGGCCAGCGTTGCTTTCAACGCAACAACGGACTCAGGTTGTTCAGACGACGATCCGATCAGCGCCTCATACGTGAATAGACTCATGCGGGCCCCAGTGGCAGCGGCCCGCTCTCAAACTGTGGTCCCCATAACCAACCGCCCCCCCCCCCCCCCCCCCCCCGACTTAAAAAAAGCATTTATCTCCATCAAGATGATCATAGTGTTGTCGTAAGCCACGTGCAAGCTGATCCAACTCTACTCTGCAGACGCCATCCAGGTGTCATCGATGAAGGGGTGTTCTCTCCAGTGAGCCAAGTATCCCAGTAACAGTCTGTCCAATGTGTCTATGAACTCATGAGTCACGAAGCTTATGATGCTCTCTGCAGGTTGAACTGCGCTCTCATTGTTGGTTATTTGGTTTTTGATATGGATCTGATAAGCTCCACGAGTCCTAGCTGCAATTAGCTCCCCCACAGATCAGGATCCAGGAGGAAACAACGCAACTCCCTCTCAGTTAAGCCTTCTTCCCTAGGAGAAGAAACAACAAGAGATCCGACGTTGGAGGCTTCGACGACGGCGTGGAAGGGAGCTGAGCAGTGAAGGGGATAAGCGCGGTCATGCTAGGAGGCATGCATTGTGCGCACGGAAATCAGTTAGGACAGACTTCGCTCTGGCACAAGGCCCCATAGTGCACGGGAAGGTTGTGAGGTGTGCAGACAGTGATCCGAGGCGATAACAGACTGAGCATGGAGGACATCGACGGGCTATGCATCTGCGGCAAGCTTGTACTCCGACTTTGGCTTCTTCTCCAGTGTTAGCGGAGGTTGGTCGTCCAAAGACAAAGGGTTGCTTGCAATCCCTTATGCATCCAATTATGAAATCAAATTGCAGGCTCTCATATTCCTCAGCGGGTGAAGGTTTCCGGATCCACCTGTGGTACTCTTCATTGGATTATCATTTCTCCTATTGTATGTCATGTGTTTTATTGTGATTATATATATATATAATTGCGTCAAAATTTTGAGTTATAAATTAGGTGGGATTGCTGATTGCATATTTTCTATATTCTTGTATTACTTTGTGTTTGTAGTTGCGCCTAGGGATTGGTCTAAAATCCTAATAAGTGGTATCAGAGTGTCAGGTTTAGGTAAGTAACTGATTGGACATTCGGGGAAGTGTTCGAATCGATGAGTGCAGACAAATTTCGCTCCACATTCTCTCAGATCCGACCTTTGAATTAATCAGAACCTCTAGAGGTGCTGAGGACAATTGTGGCAAGGAAGCATGCAACGTTGGTTCCATACTCGATGGAGAAGTTTGATGCAAGCAGGAATTTTATTCTATGACAAATTCAGGTCAAGGACACGTTGGTTGAACAGGGATTGTGTTATGGGCCTACTCGGAGGTTGCTGGAGGAGTGGCCGGAGGTGGAGATGATGGTGGCGGAGATACTATGAAGCCTTGACTGCGGCTACCTAAGCGGGGCGTGCTCGAGAGAGAGAGAGAGAGAGAGAGAGCTCCAAGATCTCATTCAAAAGACAGAAAATAGATTATCTTCTTGTTTGCTATAAAAGACAAATTTGGACATGCGACTAAAAAGAACGCCACATAAAGACACGACATAAATAACGACGCCATATAAGGACACGACTCTAAGACAGAATAAATGCATATTAATAAATAATGTCATAAAAGGACACGTAACATCTCTCCCACCTTGCAAAAAGAGCTTGTCCTCAAGCTCGAACGAGATCAATGGTGTCCGCGTTATCCGACACCATCATCATCAGAGCCCTCGACCTGTAGATAGAAAAGTCGTTTGCACCTGTGACGAGTGTACTGTTCGTCGCAGTTGCAACACAAGCCCTGCGCGCGCCGGTCCAGCATCAAGGCCCGAGATAGTTTACGGATTGGTGAGTCTGGATGACCCTCAGGATGACCTTGTTGAATGCCCGTGTCGATGGGAAAATGGACCTCCTGCGCCAGTTGGAGGCGACAATCACATAGCCTGGCCAGACTCATAGTAGTCACTAATAAGTCTTGAGAAGCCTCAAATTCAACAACAAGTCGCAAGCGATGGCGAAGTCCGGTGGTGAAGATGTCGACCAACATCTCTGGGGAAAGCGTGACGTGTGCCAGAAGAAGTTGAAACTGGTCTAGATAATTATCCATGGAGCCCGTCTGGCGTAGTGTCGTGAGGGCACCGAGGGGGTTGCTGCGGATGGGAGGGACGAAATACACGTTGCAAAATCGCTTGAAGTCGTCCCACGTCAGACCCGGCTGATCAATAAGGATATGAGTGGACCAAAGCAAGGCCGAGTCGAGAAGGTGGAAGGAGGCCAAAGGAAGTCGTTCAGCTGTTGGAGTTTGTTGATGGCCACAGAATTGTTCGAAGCTAGTGAGCCAGGCCAAAGGATCTGTTTTCCCATCGTAGGTGGGGAATTCCAAATGGGTATAGCGCGACAGAATAGCAGCTTCAGGGAGTAAGAGAGTTTACAGTGGCGGCTCATGGCGGATGAGCGGCGGATGAGCGGCGGTAGCAGAACTTGACTGCTGCTGGCGTGATCCGTGGGTGGGGTGGTAACAACGGGTGGTGTTGTTGTTAGTCCATTAAGCTTGGTGGTGAGGGTTGTCATGTCCTCCTGATAACGTGCGTTGGCGTCCCGAAAGTGTGCTTCAACTTCCTGAAGGCTTGTATTCATGGTGGATATAGCTGCATGTAGCCGTTTCATCAAGAAATCAGGCGAGTCTCCCATATTGTTGATGGAGGTAGACGAGATAAGTAGCGGGTGACGGGACGACTAGATTGTTCGGATGCGGCGGGTTGATAGTTGCCACGAGAGCCTCATCGTCTCCCAATGATGGAAAAATGAATTACTCCAAGCTAGCAAGAGAATGCAATTAGTTAGTGTAGATTAGGGCTGGATTATAATATATTATTTCCCTAGGTCTGAATGACTCACGACCCAAAATAGGGGAATAAAATAATTCCTCTGATCCCTCACGCGTGAGAGTTGGCCAAATTGAGAAGGAGCGGCAGTGTGGGTTAGGCGCTCTATCCATAGCTTCATAGATATAACCCATAGATGGTCTTTCCTCACAATCTACCAATCTCAGGACCCAAACTAAAGGTACAAAAATCTTCAAAATATACACAATACTACTCCAGAAAGAGACCATTAATATAATGTCATGTACCTGCTTACCTCTCGTTTCCTTTGCCCACTTGCTTGATGTCTACTCAGGTGAAGTGAACATCTTTCTTAGATTGCTCCTCTGCTTGTGAATGTGCTGAAGCATAAGGAAAGAAGTTGCAAACCTCGTCACAGCAGGTCTAACAAGCTCTACTTGCCTAGTAAAGCTCCTCAACATATTGACAAGTCCAGGGCGAACATAAATATAACTATTTATGGTCATTGCCCTCTTTAATGTTCTACTTATTGTACACATCTTCCCAATATCCCCCAAACATTAAATCAATGCAATGAGCAACACACGACGTCCAATATAAATGTGGTCGTTTGGCTTCCAATAAATATCCTATTTGATATCATATAAACAAAAACAAAAACAAAAAAACATCAACATATTTGATTAAAATTAAATAAATAATGATGATTAATGAATTATTTACTTGCTAGAACATTGTTGCTTGCACTACCAGAAACAACTTGAACACATTGATCTCTCCAACCCGTTCCATCACTCTATCAAGCAATTCAAACATCCCCTCTCCAGTCTTCGAGTAATCGGATGCATCGACAGATTCAAGGAAAAATATTCCTTTGTGAATTCACAAAAAGAATTATCAGAGTTCTTTGTTTCTTATCTGTCCATCCGTCAGCCATAATAGAACAACCATACAACCTCCACTCATCCTCATATTTCTTCATTATATCATTGACTTGACTTCAATATTGACAATAAGATACACAAACCTCATGGTAACTGGGTGGTTTCAGTCCAACCCCAAACTATCCAATGGATTCAATCATCACTGCAAAACTAGGATACGTAACAACATTAAAAGGGATAGCTGCGTCATACATCCATTGAGCTATATTCTTGCAAGCCCTCCCTCAAAGTTCCTTCTTACATGCTTCGTTAATAGTAGTTTGCTTCATTGTTTTTGTTAGCCCTTTTTGCATCATCTTCTCTATGTTAGGTGCAAAAAAACATCCATCGATCCTTTGGTCCGAGGTTTTTTGGACACACTGCTTCCATGAATCTTCACTCCAATGTCATCCATCTCCTCGTCGCTTCAAAAAGTATCAATATCTACAAAGTCAGGGAATGCTTGCTTTTCTTTATTGCCCGCACTCATTTTCTTTTCCATAAACTCTTGGATTTTCGTAAGTAGATGTCGGGGGCATTTGACAAAAAGGTTTAGTATTCTTAACCCCCCCCCCCCCCCCCCCCCCCAATAATATGTTGTTTAGCAAGGGTAAATTCCACCCTTTGTGACATCACAAAAATTGCAAGTCATCATTTTTATTAGTTGCGAAAACCTGCCGCGCATACTTCCAACCTGGATCAGTCTTTGATTGGACACTGGATGAACCAAAACCACTCGCTTACATTTCAGCCTATTAAATCATTTTTACAACATAGAGAATGAGTGTAAACAAATAAAAAAAAACATATCAAAAGAATGAGTGAAATTTCAGTGAGCTGGGTGCCCAGTTCACTGAAATTGCTCCCCCTTGTTGCTTATAATTAGGGACAACACCCAACTTCTATGGGTGTAAACAAATAAAAGGAAACATAACAAAAGAATGAGTGAAATTTCAGTGAACCAAGCACCTAGTTCACTAAAATTGCTCCCACTTGTTGCTTATAATTAGGGACAACACCCAACTTCTATTGGCGTAAACAAATAAAAGAAAACATAACAAAAGAATGTGTGAAATTTTAGTGTACTGGGCACCCAGTTCACTGAAATATAGTGAATCGGATGTCTGAAATTTAGTGAACTGGGTGCCCAATTCACTGGAATTGCTACTAAACATTTTTCTGGAGAGCATCCAAGTAGTCATGCAGAAGAAATCCATTGACAACTCAAGTTGATCGGATTTCACTAAAAATAAACAGAGCCACCATAGGCAACTACAAATTATTGAAGAAATACATTGACCCCGTGGGTTAAGTGTACTGGTGGAAAAAATTCAACTGGAAAAGAAAAGATAGCGCCTAAAGGAAGATATTATCACTGAATTTCAGTACCTGGCAAGAGGAGCTACACCAGGAGGGCCTTCATCCGCGTATGAAAGTAAAAGTTGAGGGAGAGATTGATCGACGTATGGAGTTCACGCATGAGAGAGCTTCACTGTGAGGGCCTTCACGATCGGCGACGAGGCGAGGAGTATCAGCGACGGAAAGAATTCGAGAGGAGCGGGCTCACAAGAAAGGAAAGCAGCGAAATGAAAAGATCGGGCTCACTGAAGACTTAAAAAAAACTAAAACTAATAATAAAAAACCTAAAACTAACCAGCTCGAGGCTAAGCCCCGAAGACGGCAAGGTGGCACACCTTGCGGTTCGGGTGAGGCACGCGCCTAGGTGCACCTCACTAGCGCATAAGTCACCTCGCCCACTTCTGGCTGCCCGAGGCGAGATCCCTCGCACCTGGTGCGATTGGCGCCTGAGATGTGCCTTTTAACAACGTAAAGTAGTGTGTAGGCATGAGTAACTACATTTGATACCCAAGCTGCACAGTAATTTGATATCATGGACAGATTAAACTTGGGAGGATCTTTGTAGCAAAAGGAGTCTTGATCATGACACAGGGGTGTGCCATGCTAATTAAAGCTATACAGTTTGGTAGCCCATATTGACTGTGGGAACCATGGTGCTAGTTCGGTAGCCCATATTGACTTTGGTGACTCAACTTTGTCAAGTCAGGTTTTGTGATCTTGGTGCGTCGAGATCACATAAGTGAGCCAATGCAGGGATGATGCTTCATTCAGTTGATGTCATGTGCAAACTGTGTTTTGTGCAATTAGTGCTACATGCAGATGGTGTTTTATTTAGGTTGTGGTTCCGGATCACAAACCAATGTGCTGGTTTGTTGGTTATTTGGTATAGTTCCGGATCCGATTTGGCTTAATCAGGTCTCCATGAGACCTAACAACTAGTGCCCCCCCCGGACAAATCCCGGTCCAGAAGGAAAGTCATATATTCCATTATTGGTAATAAAAGTCCTAGTTCGCAACATGCTCACCAACTAAACACATCAAAAAATTCCCTAGATTTCTATTGTCCCTCTTTGTCTACCAATCAATTTAAGGGTGGTATGTCGATGAAAAATTCGGGATCGTGTCAGTCTTCCACCACAGTGACAAAAAATAACTCATGAATCTCACATCCCCTCAAACACTATAGTCTTAGGCAAACCATGACGCCTATAGATATCCCTCAAGAATAAGGACATAACATGAAACGCGCAAAAGTTTGCTAGACAATGAAGTGTCATTTTCGAAAAGTGGTCTGCAACAATATATATGGAAGATACAACAATGACAAATGATGTGAACCACATCCTTGTTCAAGCTAGGCCAATAAAAACAACCCTCAACAAGGTTATAGTCTTATCCCTATCAAAGTGGCTTGCAGCGCCACCTGCGTGCATCTCTCAAACTAAATTATCTTGATAAGAGATCTGAGGGATGCACAGGCGAGAGCCCTAATATAAATAACCCTCTGCAATCACAAACCCATTGGGATTCGTGGGATATCTCATAAAGGAGGAATAAATCTCTCCAAAATTCAGGCAACTCGAGTAATCATCAATTACATGCTTAAATCCGAACATTCTAACGCTACGCATATGCTAACCCGACGGCTCAAAGCATCTACGGGCTTGTTGTGAACACCAACTTTGTGTTTGAGAACATATTGAAATTCTTGCATGTACTCAGACACATTTCGCATTACGACGACCTAACTTCCTATGCAAATTTAGATAGCGCGACACATGGTGGTCCAAGTACAAAATGAACTCCTTAGAAAGGAGTTAATACGACTTAATAACGTAAGGCCTGGACTACTGTGTAGATCTCACGATCATAGTTAGAATATTTTTATCGGGCCTCATTCAGTTTCTCACTAAAGCAATTGGATAACCCTCTTGGCTCAGCACTCCACCTATGCCAACTTATGCCGCACACAACCTCAAAAACCTTACTAAAATCTGGCAATCTCAATACAAAAGCTAAAGATCATCTTTACGAAGGCGGCTTGTAAAGGGGGAATACTACTACTAAAACACTTGACAAAGATCGACAGAAGGTGACAGGTCAGCAGAAACTGCGAGCCTCATAGACTTGACCTTGTCAGGGTCACCAAAAATGCCAAAGGTGGGCATGATAAACTCGAGGAAATGCAATAAAGTTGATAAGAAGATGCACTTTTCAGATTTGCATATAGGTGTTCCTTGCAGAGAATGTCAAATAACAGTCGAATATGAATAAGGTGCTCATAATGGACTCGACATATATATGAGAATGTCATCAAAATAGACAGCGAGGAACTTGCAAAAGTACGATCATAGAACCTGGGTTATCACTCTCATAAAGGTGATAGGGTGTTCGAAAGCCCAAATGACATAATTAGTCACTCATATGTGCCATCCTTGGCTTTGAAATTCATCTTCCATTCCTCTCCCTCTCGCACTCTAATCGGGTGGTACCCACTATGCAAGTCGATCCTCGAGAAGATTTAGGGGCCAACCATCATCCAATAGCTCATCCAACCGGAGAATGGGAAAGCAATATTTCAATGTGATTTCACTGATAGTGCGATTATCTATAGTCTATACACACATGTAAGCCACGTGTCTTTTTTAGGGGTGAGAAGGGTCGGAGCAGCGCAGGGACTCAAGACTCTCCCGAATAAACTTCTTCCTGAGAAGATCATCTACTTCTTCCTGAGAAGATGGATATCTCACATGGGAGGTAACTTATCAGGGAGCTCGTCAAGCACAATGTCAGAGTACTAATCCAACGCCATGAACATCCGTGTGAGGCTCAAAGGTATGTAGGGCTCTCAGATGCCTGGGTGGTGGACACTGCATAGACAATGTAGGAGTCATAGCTCTCTCAAAAAATAATTCCTCCTAAGGGATGTGTAGCGGCTTCAAGGAGCCATCATTCACAAAAGACCTAATCTTACACTTGGATGTCTCCTTGAATTGGGTCGGGGAAAGAGTGATCTTTCGGCCCTTATCAAAGAAAACACACGTGTTCAACCTACCATATCACGTAACGCCACGATCATAAAGCCAAGGTCTACCTAGACGTACGTGTAAAGCATCCATGAGAATGGCATTGCACCACACCCGATCTTCAAAGGAGGCAAGACTAATTAGTACCAAGCACCACTAAGTGATTTGAATTGCAGCCTTTCTACCCAAATAACCCAATAAAGGTGCGGGTGCGGCTCAACCATCACCTTCATGTGCTCGAGCCCTCTTTAGTCTACAATACACACACAAACTACTGTTGCCAATCATGAGTTAGCGGCACCATCTGCATTAGTGAAATATGTGTAAAAATTGGTGGTGAGCCGCCAATCCCCATCTGCACGTGGGTTATGAGACACCTAATAACTCACATCTCCAACAATCTCGTAGCGTCACTCTCCCGGTCGTCCTTTACTGTTGCTGCAATCTCCTCCTCAAGTATCTCAAACAACTCAAAGCTGAACTCGGTCTGCTTATCTATCAACAGGTTTCACATAATACAATGCATAATTACGCGTCCTCTACCAGAACATCTATAACACTAGATTCCCCCAGGCTTGGGGGCTCCTGGAATGACCGCTTTTCCCTTCGTGTCCACGGGGCACGACTAGACGTAGCAGTGGCGATCATAGTCTTGGTAAACCTCCTATAGGAAGAGCTACCAGGTCGTGAGATGACCTGCTTCGGACCTGAAGAGTGCAAATACTGCTCATATTCAATGGCGAGCTTATATACATGCTCGACCGTTTCTAAACGATATGGAATTAGTTCACTACGAATATCTGATCAAAGACCTGCCCAAAAGCGGGACGCGATCGCGACGGTCTCCACATGAATATTGCTCCTCGTCATAAGCTCATCAAAACGTGACATGTACGCTACCACATAGAAGGTATCCTGCCACAAGGAATACACCTGATTGAGAAGCTGATTCCTATAGGAGATAGAGAGATATTTCTCTTTAAGCCTCAGTTTCATATCCACCCATCTAGCGATGAGACAATCTCTCTCTCTCTTTCTAACGTCTACTCTAAGCACATCAAATAGAGTTTGGCTTGCCTTTGAAGTTTCATCTTGGTAAACCGGGCACAACTCTAATGTCATTCATTTCAAAATAGTTGTGTGAATATTGTAGCCCAGAAAGGGCTCGAGCGCATGAAGGTGAAGGTTGAGTTACACCCGTACCATTATAAGGTTATTTGGAAAAATAAGACTGCGATCCAGGTCACTCAGTGGTTCTTGGTACTGATTAGTCTTGCCTCCTTTGAGAATTGTGTGCGGTGCATGTCATTCCCATAGACATCACACACGTACTTCTAGGTAGACCCGACTGTTGAAACCCAAAAATATGGGTTTGAATAGTTCGAAATCGGGGTAGGCGGCTTGCCCTTACTCCTCTCAGGTGAAGACAAATGACCAGTCACTTAGAGTCTAGGAACCTCTTTACTGGTGTACTTAGATAAAAATAGACCCCGCGAGCTGCAGCAAGGAGGTCCCGCCACTAACCCGAAAGATCCAAAGATCTTCCCCTCCCAAGCCAATGCTGAGTCTGGACACCTTGGAGAGCACTAAGAAACACCTGTCTGCCGACTAGTCGAACATGGGGTAGGAGTGCTAGCTCGCAAGTAACATGCGAGGGGGAGGGAAGACCAACCTCTCCCAAGGTGCCCATGGGGGTCTATTTATAGACTTCCTACAAAATGGTCTGCGGATAGCCGACTTCTGCTGTTTGAAAAGGCTAAACGCGGGCCGAAACCTTACTTCCTAAATATTCTGTGGCAACCCTGCGACCTTGCAACCCTGCGACCCTGCAAACCCGCAACCCTGCGACCCCGCAACCCTGCAACCCCGCAACCCTGCAACCATGCGATCGCAACCAAGGGAGGCAAGGGGGGCGAGTGGGACCTGAAACGTCCATTCCCGCCCTTGCCGGAGGTCCAAACGAGATTACACGAGACTCCACTTGCGAGTGGGGGCTTCCTCCCACTCCCCCCCAAGGGGGAGGGCGAGTGGGAAGGGTGGTCTCCCCCCACCCGCCCCCAAAGGGGCGGGTGGGGGTCTCCCCCACTCGCCCCCAAGGGGGCGGGCGAGTGGGGAGGGGGATCTCCTCCCACCCGCCCCCAAAGGGGCGGGTGGGGGTCTCCCCCACTCGCCCCCAAGGGGGCGGGCGAGTGGGGAGGGGGATCTCCCCCCACCCGCCCCCAAAGGGGCGAGTGGGGGTCTCCCCCGCTCGCCCCCAAGGGGGCGGGCGAGTGGGGAGGGGGATCTCCCCTTACCCTCCCCAAGGGGTGCATGGGGGTCTCCACCTTTTCTGATTACGGTCATTTCTGAATGCGTTAGAGCGGGCATTTTACACTGTTACGGTCATTTTCATCATAGCGACCATGTACACGCCGCGCTACACGCGCTCGGCAAATATGGGGGTTGTACACTTACCTCCGGTCTGGTCTCGACGAATTACGGGTAATACACAATCCCCGCTTTTTTCGGGTTCGATACGAGCCCGGAAAAACAATGGATGACCCGTGGTTCGGAGAGACGAGAGTTAAATACTCGGTGGTTGAACTATTTGAAACATGATTTAACCTGGATTAAATACAAGAAAAAGGATCATTTCTTCACTCAACATCCCTCCTGTGAGGGGGAGGGAACTCCACACCTCCCCGGGAGCCGAGCTCACCTGGAGGGGGAGGAAACTCCACACCTCCCAGGGAGCCGAGCTCACCTGGAGGGGGAGGAAACTTGCAAGAGCCCGCGCACCGGTCTCTCTTCTCGGGGCCTTAACCAAATTCCTTGCCTCTCCGAGTGAGTTCTCCTGCCCTGCCAGCATCAACTAGCCCGGTCAGCGGTCTCTTCTCGGGGCCTTAACCAAATTCTTTGCCTCTCCGAGTGAGTTCTCCTGCCATGTCGACATCAACTAGCCCGGTCAGCGGTCTCTTCTCGGGGCTTTAACCAAATTCCTTGCCTCTCTGAGTGAGTTATCCTGTCCTGCCGGCATCAACTAGCCCGGTCAACGGTCTCTTCTCGGGGCCTTAACCAAATTCCTTGCCTCTCCGAGTGAGTTCTCCTGCCCTGCCGACATCAACTAGCCCGGTCAGCAGTCTCTTCTCGGGGCCTTAACCAAATTCTTTGCTCTCCGAGTGAGTTCTCCTGCCCTGCCGGCATCAACTAGCCCGGTCAGCGGTCTCTTCTCGGGGCCTTAACCAAATTATTTGCCTCTCCGAGTGAGTTCTCCTGCCCTGCCTGCATCAACTAGCCCGGTCAGCGGTCTCTTCTCGGGGCCTTAACCAAATTCCTTGCCTCTCCGAGTGAGTTCTCCTGCCCTGCCGGCATCAACTAGCCCGGTCAGCGGTCTCTTCTCGGGGCCTTAACCAAATTCCTTGCCTCTCCGAGTGAGTTCTCCTGCCCTGCCGGCATCAACTAGCCCGGTCAGCGGTCTCTTCTCGGGGCCTTAACCAAATTCCTTGCCTCTCCGAGTGAGTTCTCCTGTCCTGCCGGCATCAACTAGCCCGGTCAGCGGTCTCTTCTCGGGGCCTTAACCAAATTCCTTGCCTCTCCGAGTGAGTTCTCCTGCCCTGCCGGCATCAACTAGCCCGGTTAGCGGTCTCTTCTCGGGGCCTTAACCGAATTCCTTGCCACTCCGAGTGAGTTCTCCTGCCCTGCCGGCATCAACTAGCCCGGTCAGCGGTCTCTTCTCGGGGCCTTAACCGAATTCCTTGCCACTCCGAGTGAGTTCTCCTGCCCTGCCGGCATCAACTAGCCCGGTCATCGGTCTCTTCTCGAGGCCTTAACCAAATTTCTTGCCTCTCCGAGTGAGTTCTCCTGCCCTGCCGGCATCAACAAGCCCGGTCAGCGGTCTCTTCTCGGGGCTTTAACCAAATTCCTTGCCTCTCTGAGTGAGTTCTCCTGCCCTGCCGGCATCAACTAGCCCGGTCAGCGGTCTCTTCTCGGGGCCTTAACCAAATTCCTTGCCTCTCCGAGTGAGTTCTCCTGCCCTGCCGGCATCAACTAGCCCGGTCAGCGGTCTCTTCTCGGGGCCTTAACCAAATTCCTTGCCTCTCCGAGTGAGTTCTCCTGTCCTGCCGACATCAACTAGCCCGGTCAGCGGTCTCTTCTCGAGGCCTTAACCAAATTCCTTGCCTCTCCGAGTGAGTTCTCCTGCCCTGTCGGCATCAACTAGCCCGGTCAGCGGTCTCTTCTCGGGGGGCCTTAACCAAATTCCTTGCCTATCCGAGTGAGTTCTCCTGCCCTGTCGGCATCAACTAGCCCGGTCAGCGGTCTCTTCTCGAGGCCTTAACCAAATTCCTTGCCTCTCCGAGTGAGTTCTCCTGCCCTGCCGGCATCAACAAGCCCGGTCAGCGGTCTGTTCTCGGGGCTTTAACCAACATAAGTCACCTGCCTCTTCGAGTGAGTTCTCCTGCCCTGTCGGCATCAACTAGCTCGGTCAGCGGTCTCTTCTCGGGGCCTTAACCAAATTCCTTGCCTCTCCGAGTGAGTTCTCCTGCCCTGCCGACATCAACAAGCCCGGTCAACGGTCTCTTCTCGGGGCTTTAACCAGCATAAGTCACCTGTCTCTCCGAGTGAGTTCTCCTGCCCTGCCGACATCAACAAGCCCGGTCAACGATCTCTTCTCGGGGCTTTAACCAAAATGATATCTTTAACTACTTTCGATACATCATAAATTGATTACATGGCATTACAATGCGCTTCCTCGCGCTTACTCGGCCACATGCATCTTGGCCATCTCCTTCATCACTTCCCTCTCCTTCTGTCACCTAAATATTTTCATTCCCAACATTTGTTAAGGGTAGAAACGTTTTAGATCGTCGTCACTCCAAGTATTACCAAGAGGAATCCCTTCAACATTTTGAAGGCGATACCCTCCTGACTTTAGGGCCTCCAGGATTACATAGGGTCCCTCCCAATTGGGTCGGAGCTTTCCTACGTTCGCCGATCTTCCCGCGGTGTCAACCTTTTTGAGGACTAGGTCTCCTGGGATGAATTGCTTGATTCTAATATTTTTATCAAAGTACCTGGCCATTCGACGCTTCACTTCTTCTTGTCGAATCGCTGTGAGGTCCCGGAGCTCCTCAACCATATCCAGCGAGAGCCGCTGCTCCTCCTCATTGTCCATCCTCCAGTCCTCGTCCCCTTCCTTGGCGGCTACAACCCGGGGGGACCTAACCTCGAATTCCACCGGGAGTACGGCCTCAGATCCATGGGAGAGTTTGAATGGCGTTTCTCCCGTCGTCGTGTTGGGTGTCATTCTCAAGGCCCATAAGACCGAGGGAAGCTGCTCCACCCAGTTCCCTTTCAAGTTCTCCACCTTTTTCTTAAGCAGGTTGACTATGACCTTGTTTGTCGCCTCCACCTGTCCGTTGCTCCGAGGATGATGAACGGAGGCGAAGCGGAGGTCAATGCCCAACTGACCACAAAAATCCACGAGTTCTTCGCTAGCGAACTGCTGTCCGTTGTCTGTCACTATGGTGAGAGGGAGTCCGTACCTGCAAATTATTTCTCCCCAAATAAAGTTCTTTATTACCTGTGAGGTTGTTTTCACCAAAGCCTTAACCTCCACCCATTTGGAAAAGTAGTCTATCATGACTAACAGGAATTTTCTTTGGTCGCTGGCCTGGGGGAACGGGCCGACCAAGTCCATTCCCCAGATGGCGAAGGGCCAAGGTGCCACGATCGTCCTGAGCCTCTGCGCGGGTTGGAGTTGGAGTGGTGCGAAGAGCTGACACTTCTGACATTTCTTTGCAAACTTCATGGTCCTCTCGAAGAGTCGGCCAAAAATATCCCTGCCTCAGCACCCTCTTTTCCAAGGTCCGACTCCCGGAGTGGCTTCCACACTCCCCGGATTGGATTTCCTCCAAGACCCTCGGAACCTCGTCTTTCGTCACACATCTCGCTAGGAGTCCTGTCAGGGTCTTTCTGTACAAGCTTCCTTCCCGCATCAGATAATATGTTGTCTTGTACCTGAATCGCCTCTTATCCGGAACACCCTCTGGGAACTCTCCTGAGGTCAGAAAGACAATGATCGGATCCACCCATGAGGTCCACTGATCGATCTCCATCAGCTCTCCTTCCTCGATGGACGGGCGGAACAACTCCGTCACTACTCCCCCGACCTGGGGTGCGTACTTTGCCAGGGAGTCTGCCTGAGTGTTCTCCTCTTTCGGCACGTGCTGGATTGAGAAGGTGCGGAACTGGCTGACGAGACCCTTGACCTTCACCAGGTATCTTTGGAGGGTCGACTCTCTAGTCTCGAACTCCCCCCGGACCTGGGACGCCACTACCATCAAATCGGTGAATACTCTGACATCCAGAATTCCCAGTTCACTCGCCAGACGAAGCCCAACCACCACTGCTTCGTACTCGGCCTAGTTGTTAGTTACGGGGAATCGGATGTCGATCGCTTGCTCGATCCTTGTCCCTTGTGGGCTGACTAGGACCACCCCTCCGCCGAGGGAATGTTTTCCTGATGCCTCGTCCGCGAACAGCTCCCATGCTACTAACTCGGGGGGTTCTGATTCATCCACCTCGGTTACATACTCCGCCAGAAAGTCCGCTGCCACCTGCTTCATTGATAGCCGAGGGACGAAGGCGACATCGAACTCGCTAAGCTCGACAGACCACTTTGCCAATCTGCCCGAGTGCTCCACTCCTTCCATAATGCTGCGGAGGGGGTGATCGGTCACTACCTTAACCGAATGCGCCGGGAAGTAGGGTCGGAGCTTCCTGGCCGAAATGATTAAAGCAAATGTCAGCTTCTCCAGAATGGGGTATTTGAGCTCCGCTTTCTTCAGGACCCGGCTGACATAGTAGATGGGAAGTTGTCTCTTTCCCTCTTCTCGGACTAGAACGGAGCTTACTGCCTTGGTGCCCACCCTAAGATAGAGGAACAAGTTTTCCCCTTCTCTCGGTCCTTGCAGCAGCGGAGCTTGCGTCAGCTGCCTCTTCAGGGCCTGGAATGTCGTCTCGCACTCTTGCGACCATTCAAACTTTTGATTTCCCCTTAGGGCTTTGAAGAAAGGTGAGCACTTCTCTCCGTCTCGAGAGAGAAACCTGCTCAACCCCGCCAGCTTCCCTGTCAACCTTTGAATCTCCTTCGCACTCCTTGGCGACTCCAACTCCAAGATGGCTTTGACCTTGTCTGGGTTGGGCTCTACCCCCTCCGGGGTGAGTAGGTGACCAAGCAACTTTCCTCGGCCTGCTCCGAAGACACATTTGGAGGGGTTAAGTCTCATCTTAAACTTTCGGAGAGTGGTGAAGGTCTCCACTAAATCCTGCAAGTGAGACTCCACGTCCCTGCTCTTAACCATCAAGTCGTCCACATAGACTTCTAGGTTTCTGCCCTTTTGATCCTTGAAGACTTGGTCCATCATCCTTTGATAGGTTGCTCCCGCGTTCTTCAGTTCGAAAGACATCATCTTATAACAATAACACCCGTCGTCTGTGATGAAGGAAACATCCTTAACGTCGGGCGGATGCATTCGGATTTGATGGTAGCCAGAGAACGCATCCAAGAAGCTCATCACCGGGAAGCCGACGGCTGAGTCCACCAGCGCGTCGATTCGGGGTAGGGGGTAACAATCTTTTGGACAAGCTTTATTTAGTAGAGAGAAGTCGATGCACATCCCCACTTCCATCCACTCTTCTTTACCATTACAACGTTGGAGACCCAGCCCGGATACTGGATCTCCTCTACGAACCCTGCTTCCAGCAGTTTCTCCACCTCCTCTCTGATCGGCCCGGCGAGGGTGGTCGATACAGATCTTTTCTTCTGGCGGATGGGGCGGATGCTCGAGTCGAGGTTGAGGCGATGACACGCCACATTTGCATCGACACCCGACATCTCCGCGGCGCTCCATGCAAATATATCCACATTCTGTTGGATACATCTTCGGACCTTCTCCTGGTCCTGCTCGCTCAGCCTCCCGCTGACCTATATCTTCTCCGGCCTTCCGCTGCTGCTGACGACCTCCATCTCCTTCACCTCCTCTGCCACTTCCAACCTGGCCAAATCTTCTAACACCTGATCTACCTTCCCTGCCTCCTCTTCCCCTTCCAGTTGTCACGGTTTGCCAGGGGGGAGGAGTCCCTTGGCTCTTCACTTCCAGTCATTGGACTAACTCAAGATTTTTCCGAACAAACTGCGTTCCACGTTAACCGCACCAGAATGTTGAAACCCAAAAATATGGGTTCGAACAGTTCGAAATCGGGGTAGGCAGCTTGCCCTTACTCCTCTCATGTGAAGACAAATGACCAGTCACTTAGAGTGTAGGAACCTCTTTACTGGTGTACTTAGATAAAAATAGACCCCGCGAGCTGCAGCGAGGAGGTCCCGCCACTAACCTGAAAGATTCAAAGATCTTCCTCTCCCAAGCCAATGCTGAGCCTGGACACCTTGGAGAGCACAAAGAAACACCTGTCTGCCGACTAGTCGAACATGGGGTAGGAGTGCTAGCTCGCAAGTAACACGCGGGGGGGAGGGAAGACCAACCTCTCCCAAGGTGCCCATGGGGGTTTATTTATAGACTTCTTAAAAAATGGTCTGCGGATAGCCGACTTCCGCTGTTTGAAAAGGCTAAACGCGGCCCGAAACCTTACTTCCTGAATCTTCCGTGGCAACCCTGCGACTTTGCAACCCTGCGACCCTGCAACCCCGCAACCCTGCAACCCCGCAACCCCGCAACCATGCGATCGCCACCAAGGCAGACGAATGGGACATGAAACGTCCATTCCCTCCCTTGCCGGAGGTCCAAAAGAGATTACACGAGACCCCACTTGCGAGTGGGGGCTTCCTCCCACTCCCCCCCCCCCAAGGGGGAGGGCGAGTGGGAAGGGTGGTCTCCCCCCACCCTCCCCCAAAGGGGCGGGTGGGGGTCTCCCCCACTCGCCCCCAAGGGGGCGGGCGAGTGGGGAGGGGGATCTCCTCCCACCCGCCCCAAAAGGGGCGGGTGGGGGTCTCCCCCACGCGCCCCCAAGGGGGCGGGCGAGTGGGGAGGGGAATCTCCACCCACCCGCCCCCAAAGGGGCGAGTGGGCGTCTCCCCCACTCGCCCCCAAGGGGGCGGGTGAGTGGGGAGGGTGATCTCCCCCCACCCGCCCCCAAAGGGGCGAGTGGGGGTCTCCCCCACTTGCCCCCAAGGGGGCGGGCGAGTGGGGAGTGGGATCTCCCCCTACCCGCCCCAAGGGGCGCATGGGGGTCTCCACCTTTTCTGATTACGATCATTTCCGAATGCGTTCGAGCGGCCATTTTACCCTGTTACGGTCATTTTCATCATCGCGACCATGTACACGTTGCGCTACACGCGCTCGGCAAATATGGGGGCTGTACACTTACCTCCGATCTGGTCTCGACGAATTACGGGTAATACACCGACTTTATGATCGTGAATTTGTGTTATGGTAGGCCAAACAGGTGCGTCTTCTTCGGCAAGGATCAAAAAATCACTCTTTTCTCGAACCAACCCAAGGAGCCATCCAAAGGTAAGGCCGAGACTTTTGTGAGACTGAGCGTCGGCTCCTCGAAGCCATTGCACATCCATATGAGTGATTTTCTGAGAGAGAGATTTGATTATGGCATTGTCCATGTATTGGACGCCACCTAGGCATCTAAGAGCCCTGCAGACATTTTTGAGACCCACACGAATGTTTGTCGCATGCTTGATGAGTTTTCTAACATTATGTCTTACAATCTCCTCGATGAGTTAGCTCCCATAAGACTATCTAATATGCGACTCACCTTGTACCGGGGCATCTTTGTCTAATCTTCCCTATTACCGAATGAATCTGGTCGAGCCTACCGAGTTGACCCGACAAGTGGATGGTCTTCTCATGATAAAAGTTTATTCGGGAGAGTTTGTCCATACGCGGTTTCAGCCATTTGTACATATGCGAAAGAAGAGAGCTAGCGTATGTGTATTAATAGACATGATATCAATAAGATCATTGTGAAGTATTGTTTTCTCATTACTCGCTTAGATGATTTGTTGGATGAGATAACTGGTACCCACATATTTTCGAAAATCGATCTGTGTACTGGGCACCACTAGATTAAAGTGCGAGAGAGAGATGAATGGAAGACGTTTTTCAAGATCAAGGATGGTCTCTACGAGTGACTACTTATGTCATTTGAGCATTCAAACACGCCTAACACTTTTGTGAGTCATGATGCAGGTCCTGCAACCTTACATGGGAAAGTTCCTCATTGCCTATTTTGATGACATTCTCGCATATAGTCAGACTCATGATGAGCACCTTTTCAAATCCATTTTATTCGACATTCTCCACCTTGGCGCACCGATTAAAGTGTTGTCGTGTGACCTTGAGGTCACAAGTTCGAGTCCTGGAAGAAGCCTCATGCAAAAATGTGGGGTAAGGTTTTGCCTACATTTCACCCTTGTGGTGGGACCCATCCCCGAACCCTCGATGCATGGGGATGCTTTGTGCACCGGGATGCCCTTTATTCTTCGAAAGGAGTACTATATGTCAATCCGAAGAAGTGCACCTTCTTATCGACTCTAGTGTATTTTTATGGATATATCGTGTCCGCCTCTGACATCTCTGTTGACCCTGATAAGGTCAAATCCATTAGCGATTAGACTGTTCCGACGAACATTCATGAGGCCCACAGTTTTCACGGACTTGCCACATTCTACTGAAGGTTTGTCAATGATTTTGGCAGCACCATAGCCCCTTTTACGAGCTGTCTTCATAAAGGCGAACTTACTTGTACCAAGAAGACTACATATACGTTCAATGAAATCAAGGACAAGCTATCTTCAACCCATATTGTTATGGGTGTCGATGAGGGGGAGGGACGCCCCCAGGTGTGGCAAGTATATCAGTGCCCTGAAAGGCGCGTCGAGGACACATCGGAGGACGATGAGCATTAGGGCGCACACACCTATTTGGAATTATATGCATCTTCTTTGTGTTGAGGAAATGAGGGAAGTCTAGGTACTTACCGTTATCCCTAGAAGGTGTTATATAAAATGTTATAAGTAGTTATAATATGGCTATTCGCAGTCCAATGATATCAACAGTCCAAAAATTTCTTAAGTGGAAATCTCAGGCTGAGCAACGCAAAGGTCGAATGATCTCTTCTGGGAGACCATATGGTCCCGTTTGCTCGCACGGGACTGGCACTCGGAGCATCCCAAGGACCGCGGTCCCCTAAACTTCAAGAGCGCGCTCGTCTTCCTCGCTCTCGGAGTCAAGAAGTTCTCGAAGAAGAAACTCGTGGGGGGAACCCATCTTTTCGACTAGGTGAGTGATGTCCTGCGCAGAGTGGTGGCACAAAAGAATAAAACAGATGGGAAGCAGGCGTGTCGGAATGGTTCCTCCGACCACCAGCGGCATTCCTACATGCATCTGAGGCGAGAACTCCGGCAAGCTGCATTCAGGCAGCCAATTCCGAGCAATCCGGCGACGAGAACTCGTCGGAATCTTCGTCCGACGAGGAAGGAGAGTCCAATCATAATTCTTCCCGCGAGAAGCAATCGGAAGTTAATCGTGCGACTCAGTCTGTCCTGCTTAAAGCTTCGAAACCACTGACATATTGGACTGCGATTATATTTAGTGATTTTAGGTTTTTTTTGGGCTCTGAATAGCCATATTAGGGTTGCTTATAACATCACTCAAAAAAATTATGACTTGAAGTTTGCACTTCGTTTAGTTTAATGGCATAAATGCCAAAGTGCTTCCATGAATAATTAGTAGCTGCTGAAAGGAAGAAGGCATCTCAGCTGTGTATGATTTCTCATCCATGCTATTTGGTTTACATGCATTTTACAGTGTAAAAGTTGACAGACCACTATCAAGCAAGACATGGTATGAACTATGAAGTAAGCAGTAACTACTGTATTCTTTATTCTGCCAGATTACCTTCACATAGTCACAGTTAGCAGCATGTGCTGCATCTATAATTGCTTTTCCGAGTGGATGATTAGTACTTGATTCAACTCCAGAAGCTAATTTCAGAACTTCAATTTCTGACCATACATTCTGTACATGATCACGTTGTTTTATCAATTCATATGAAGAAATTACTTGTAGGCAATGGTTAAAAAGTAGAAAGTAAAATAGAAACTAAGATGAAATACAAAAAAAGGAGATAACTTGAACACATAAATACATTTCAGGCAATATCAAACTTACCCATAGAGATCGATCGCGCTTCATTTGAGCAATCCTTCATTATCAGTATTTTTGGACCATCAAACGGACAATCGGAGACCGTGATTATGACGGGATCGATTTTTCATGTATGTTTACTTTATTTTTCTGAGTTCTTTTTAAGAGTTGGGTGCCAGATCCAATCATGTGATACAAGCCATCAGATTTGCTTAACCTAGCCCCTCTTTATTCGTATTGTTTGCTTGCTCTTAAGGAATCATGATGAGTTGCTTTTGAAAGTAACTGCTTGGTGATGACCGTGGGTGCCGACACCCGCAGCCGACTCCTCCCAATGTTGATGTTGGGAGCCCCTACCAGTGCCTCCGCCTCGGGTGCTGACGCATGAGGTTCCCCTACCCCACCGCAGCAATTCCAGCCTCCAGCGACCTCTACCTCAGCCTCCCAGAGCTCCGACCAAGCCCCTTGCCCAACAGTCTCCCTCTCCAGGCCTTCAACCGCCTTCCTCGACGCCGATACACATCTCCCTTTCCTTCCTCAACCCTATCACCACCTCCCGCCGCCGGATTTCCTCTCCCCGGTCACCGGATTTCCTCTCCCCAGCCCCCGGTTCCTCTTCCAAAGCCCCTTCCGTCCATAACCACAACCTTCCCTAGCCACTCCAGCTCAAACTGCACCTCAGGCCCTTCCCAACCCATTTTAATCCACATCAGCCCTTTCTCATGATCAATAATCCACAGTCATATTATCATCCCAACAACCATCATACAACAACTACTGTCACTCTGGATCATCTCCGTCGCTCCTACAATCACCGAATCTCCATGTCTTTGCCCTTGACCCTTTTACTTGGTGAGTTCCACATTTATTTTCAAATTTGTTGCATTTTACAAATGAACCATTATATTTCTTGTAATATTTGGCTTAATTAATGTTGGTTATATTTTCTTTCATTTGATGTGTCTTTCCTAGTTGCCCGGTTATTCAATTCATATGCTTTCTTAATTAATTTACAATTGTCACGTGTTTATTTGATATGAACGACTGTGATTACTTGTGACCCTTTGCACGAGTTTTATGTTTTACTATTTAATTAATTGCACATCGAAAACGATCGTGCATGCCCATCGCATTAGGCTAAGAGTTAGCAACATTTAGTTCGTTTGATTACTTGCACGCATTCCTTCGCATCGTCATTTTATGGTATAGGTTCAAGTTAGCTTGTGTGTGTAAGCATTTGCATCCCCATTTAGAACCATATCGATTCGTCATGCATTAATTGGTATCAGAGCCCCATGTTCAAGCTTTATTTTGATATGCAGTAATTGAGTCTATGTGGTCATTTATGGACATTTATCATCTCTATCCATCTCCTCTACTTGGGGATCATGTGTCCATCAATACTCAATCTCATAGAGTCCCCCCAGGGAGATCGTCGTACTATTGCGATGATTATTATAATCCCCAACTCCTTACTCGTAGAGAGCATGTTGACCATTCGACACAATTCACTTACACTAGGGGCGTTGACTATTATGATCACCATTCTGAGGAGGATTTCGAGCACAAGTTTCATAGAGTTGTCCCATCGTTTGATGGTTTATTGAGTCCCGAGTTCTTTAGTTATTGGCTCGTGGACATGAAATAGTACCTAGATTGGTTTGAGCTATTCTGTGAACGTTGTATCAGGTTTGCGAAACTGAGACTATTAGGTCAGGCGCAAGGACGTAATGGGATAACATTGAAAGGACCCTTAGGCGAGATCGTCGTCTTCCCATCACTAGTTGGGAGGAAATGAAGCGGAGATTATCACATATATCTACCAACGTCATATCGGAGTCTCCTCCACGAGCAAATATTTACCCTTTGGCAATGATCCATGTATGTTGATGAGTATAAGGACTTTTGACGAGTTAATAATGATAAACGACATTCAAGAGGAGCCCTCCGTAGCCACTTCTAGATTCATTTTCGGACTTCGGTCTGTGATCTAAGTGGCATTGAGCGGTCATCGTTTAGATTTTGTCGAGCAGACATTTCAGCTCGCTCTTCGTTATGATCAGTTCTTAGGATCAGCTAGAGTTAATTGAATATCACACCCTGACCATCATAGCATGAGTCCTCCCCATCCCGAGGCCATCACCATGCCTACTCTTGTTCTCTTGGACACGAAAGACGGGGTACCTAATATTGAGTTCTCTCACCCCCAGTAAGGCACATTGTTCAATGAGTTGTATGTTATGTGAGTCTAACTCATATCACATAGCTTTAAAAGAGAGTGAGTACGAGCGACCTAGTGATCCTATAGTAATATGTCATTTGTCTACCCCCTGCTTTGACTTAGTTATTGCCTCAATCATAAATTCACTTTCGAGTACATGTTTATAAGAGTTTCTCCACGTTGTCGTGTCAAGTAAAGTGTCGCATGAAAGTTGAGGGCATAGTATTAACTTTGTAGTGGTTGTCTCATCTGTTCTCGAGGACAGTTGTCGATGATACTCATTTAAAGGAGCATCCAACTATTGATGAATTCTTCGATGAATCCCCTAGTGAGTCGCCCGATGAGTCTTCCTATTTAGAAAGCAATTGTCCTAGTATGGATGTCGTGGGTATTCATTTGACTGATCGTTGCATTTGGGATGAATTTTCTCGTATACCTCCTACAGGGCCACTTGATGGCCATCCCCATTTGGAGATATTCGGCACAACCCAGAGTTGAACGCTTCTGCAATGTCTCAGACATTCTTTCTGGTGATTGTCCTACCCGCGATGAATTTTTATATTTGTCGCCAAGCGAACCTCATGACAAGTCACATCTCCTAAGAGACATTTGGCTCGTCAATTGAGTGCTCGACGCACACTCGTCGAGTATTTCTACACTCCGCCAAGGAAGTCTCTGAATAAACCACCCCAATTTAGATATATCCACTGATATATAGAGTCTGCGCTTAGTATGTCTGCCAGGTCGATTACTATTAGTATTGAGGGTTATTATGCATATTTTTATGTTCGTCATGCTCCTTTCTCGTGTAGGCATCCACTTTATATATAAAGGAGTGTGGCACTTATTTAATCATTCAATAATAGAATTCTAATTTCAAACTAGTATCCGAGCCCTAATTCACTCTCACGCACGACCCCCGGTCCCAACACAGACTCCGCCCGTGCTTAGTCTTCCGCATGCGGTCTCGCGTCTCGCCAGCCGACGGTCCCTCAACGATGATTCCTTGTCGATCTTCCACGTCTGTCTCTCGTTGATCAACCACAACTCTTCGTCCTTTGCTCTCATAAACCCACCGCGAGCTTGAGCCCGTTTTGTGTCGATCGACACTTACAGGCGTCGGAACCCACAGTGGAGTTTTGACTCCCTCTCCAGCGTCCGATCTCCTTCATTCTTGAAGAGAGGATTCTTCCTCCTCTATCTTATCACCTATTGTGATTTCACGTGGTTCCGTTGATTGAATCGTGACCCGCGATAGATTTTGGTGTTTCCTCTTTCTATAAGCAAACCCTAAATTCCATTTTTTGTGATCCGTTGATTTCTATTATTTGATCGTTATGTAGGGGACTGTCGAATCTCCAATTGCCTCATCTGGAATAGGACCTCTTTTTCTCCAATGAATTTTGTAGGATCTATCAGGCAAATCATGATCGCAACACTCCTCAAATTACCAATATTCGATTGGATGGGTCTAACTACCTTCCATGGGCTCGCTCCATCACCCACGACTTGAGATGCCGACAAATGTTTGGATATTAGTGATACCACCATGGAACCCGTTTTGACTTCACCGCATTTGTTGCAATGGGAGTCTAAAAACTATATGGTTATGTTGTGGCTTACCAACTTTATGCAGGAATCCATTGTCCGCAACTATTTGTTCTTGGATGCAATAATAGATATCTGGAAAAGTTCCGAAGTCACTTATTCTTACCACGAGAATGCAGCTCAATCTTCCAACTACGACGACAAATATTCCTTTTGCGACAGGGTGATCGCCCTCCTTCCTCCTACACTTAGAGTTTACTCAATTATGCTAAGAATATAACCATTTTGATTCGCTCACTCTTGTGTCTCCTGAGGATGAAGTGTTGGCTCAAGCTCGGGAAGAACACAACTAGAACTTTAAATTCATACATGGACTGGATCGTGATTTTGATCAAATCAGTGTTCAGGTTTTCGGGCGGTCTTCCACTCTTCTCTTAGAAGTTTACAGTTTTGTGCAACAGTAATTTGATCGACGACAGACCTCGTTCCCTGACTCCATTTCAGAAGGAACTGATCTTGCTACTCAGTACAGCTCTGCAAGTCGTCCTGTCCGTGACACCAAATCAAAATCAATGGATGAGGATCACTTGATTGTTGATTAATGCGGGAAAGCCCACCACTCCCGGGGCACGTACTTCAGGCTTTATGTCTTTCCGCCTCAGAGAGTAGGTTCAGCTCCACAGGGTGGTCATGGCTATGGATGTTCTCAGGGCCGACCACCTCGGTCTGCTCATCTCCTTGATGCCACAGGGGAGATTATGCTCAACATTGGCATTGATTTTGCCGAACTTCCAGTTGCCCTTCCTACTGAAGAGACACAGACCTTTTGACGCTTGATGCATGGTCATTCTATTGAGTTGTCTACTTCATCGTCATCTTTCTATGCTCACCAGGGGATACCGGGTGCGGGGTGCCCATTCTACATCCACCAGCTTCTCTACTCAGTGGATCATTTGACTCCGGATCCACTGATCATATGACTGGTTTTTCCATGTTGTGTTACTAGCTACTCATGTCTGATAGAGACAAAGTGGGCATTGCGTATGGATCATTTTCCTCTATTATAGGAAAAGGATCCATACTGTGTTCCTCATTCACTCTCTTATGTTCTTCATATTCCTAAGTTTACTCGTAATCTTCTCTATTAGTCACTTAACTAAATCTATGAATTATTTTGTAACCTTTTTCCCCAACTCATGTGTCTTTCAAAACCTGAAGACAGGGATGGTGATTAGCTCTAATAGATTTTGCAATGGCAATTACATGTTTGATCCTTCCATTTTTGCCTCCTCTCCACAAGCCCTTCATGAGGATCAGTTATCTGCTCTGGATTCTTGGCACTATCGCATAAGATATATTTCTATCTCTAATATGAAATTTCTTTTTCGTAATATGTTTACTGTGTTATTTGAAACCTTTAACTACTATGTGTGTGATCTTAGTAAACATTGACGTAATTCATTTAATGTTTCACTGTCTAGTACTACTCCTTTTGTTATTATTCATACTGATGTTTGGGGTCCTTGTCTCATTGCCTCTATTTCAGACTATTTTTGATTTGTTACTTCCATTGATTGTTTTTCTCGTATTACTTGAGTTTATTTGATAAAAAGTAAAAATAAAGTGTTTCCTCTTTTCAGTGTTTCCAAGAGATGATAACCACCCAGTTTAACATCATTATTAAAATCTTACATAGTGACCTTGGTCGTGAGTACATTGATTCTCAATTTGAGAGATACCTCAGCGATCTTGACATTATCCACCAAACCTTTTATGTCCACATTCTCGCTTAAAATGGGGTAGCAAAGCGCAAAAATTGTCATTTTCGTAATGCCTCTAACTTACGATGCACCTCGGGGAGGGGGGGGGGGGGGGGTTATCACCGCCACTTACCATATTAATCATATGCCTACTCATGTCCTTAGACATAAAACTCCACTCAATACTCTCCAGGTTACTCCCACTCAACTTAATCGTCGTATCTTTAGGTGTGTGTACTCTTCATTCTCGAGCTCTGAAGTGTCTTTATTAGGTATTCTTGCGCGCAAATGGTTATAAATATTCTCATCATGTGATAAAAAAAACCTTTGTAACCATGAACGCTACTTTTTGGAAATAGGAGGCTTACATGGGACCTCACTTCAGTGGGAGCCGTTATTTATGATAGAAGTGAGCTCCTTTCATATTCTTCTACCCATTCCACCCTCATATCAACCTCATATCCGTATTTCTCGTATTTTCCCTCATGGTAAGAAGATATCTCCTTCTCACCCTTTGCAGGTTTACACTCGGACGAACAAGGGTATAAATGCATGGGCTTTGCCCATGATACCAGAACCAACACCAAATCAATCTTCAGATCCTTAATGTATTCGTACTTCTACCCAGCATACTATATCCCAATTTGTGGCACATGATTGTTTATCTACGCCATAAAGCCTTTGTATCCTCCTTGTCCTCTGTGTATATTCCGTCAGCTTGGCAGGAAGCCCTGGGTCACCATAAGTGACAAGAAACATACTTGAGGAAATGAGGGCTTTTGAAAAAAAAATTCATGTGCGATCTGGTGCGCCTTCCCCAAAAAAAGACTATTGTTGGGTCTAAGTGGGTCTTCTCGGTCAAAAAGAACTCCCAAGGAATTTTCGAAAGATACAAGGCAAGATCGGCGGTTAGAGGCTACACTCAAATGATTGTGATTGATTATCAGAAAACTTTTACTCCAGTAGCAAAGTTGAATTCCATAAGGGTCCTGCTTTCCTGTGCGACTTGTAAAGGATGGAACCTCGGTCAGTTAGATGTGAAGAATACATTCCTCCACAGGGATTTAGAGGAGGTACATATATCTCTACCTCCTGTTCTAGTTCCCGAAGGATCTGAAGTGAAAGTCTGCAGGTTAAAGAAGTCTCTGTACGGCCAGAAACAATCTCCTAGGGCCTGGTTTGAGAGGTACCACAAAAATATAACAACATTTGGTTACACATAGAGCAACGTTGATCACACGTTCATCAAGCACATTGCAGGTAAATTGACTGCTCTCATCGTTTATTCGGACGATATGTTATAATATGAGATGATATGGATGAGATCCAGACTTTGAAGAAAAGACTAACAAAGGAATTTGAGGTGAAGGACCTAGGAAACCTTAAGTACTTATGGAGTATTTAAGTTATCAGATCTAGGCCTGTAAGCGGTTCAGTTCGGTTTTAGGTAAAACTGAAATTGAACTGAATACCATCTGTTTTCACACACCCCAAACCGAAGCTGGATTGAATCCACACAGTTTAGTTTGGTTTGATTTTTAAACCCCGGGTTGATTATTCGATATACTTAGTAGTTCTTATTCTCAGCAATAGTAATGTTGTTCGGTATTTTAAAAAAACCAACTTCAACAATAATATCATTGCACAATAATAACATCATCAATAATCATCATCGAAAAGTCGGTTGCGAGCTTGCGGCTACAGAACTGTGCACAACGGGCTAGAGTTTAGAAGAAGTAAAAAAGCAAAGAGAAAATCACGGGAGGGACAAGACATAATGATGTAGGCCGACCAAATCGATCCTACACGGATGACGCAACAACGTCTCTCGCTATGTGCTACGCCCTCTTTACCACACGCTAACGAATCGCAGCCGTTACAATTAGTTTTACTTATCTTTCGCGCTAACGTACAGGTAGCCACACCGCACTTGGTTCGGAGAATAACTATAGGTCAAAATCCGCTCCGACTAAAAGGAATAATATTGATTCCGACGAGCTTGGAGTTGTACCAAAACAGATCCACCAAAAATAAAACACGATTTAAAAGTGGTAGGATCTATCCCAAATAGAAAAAGAACGAGGATCGCCAATCCTCTCGAGAGTTATCGGAAAACCAAACGAAAATCACAGATCTATTATAAGACTACCACGATAATTTTAAAAGCTTCGAAAATCCACGCAAAAATCGTCCACCACAAGACTATCTAAGAAAAGAAATCTCTTGAGTAGTAATTTTCGTTACCCCTCTCGGAGATGTAGATCCGAGATGTTGGATCCACAAGAAACGATCGCCTTCCTTCGAAAACCACGGAAGCGCACCAACGATGAAGAACACGTCCGTCTTGTCCGCTTCACGCCGTAGAAGTTCACCCAAGCCGATCCTTCTTGCAAGAGAGTTTTGGATCCGAGGATGAAGGGAGAAGTAGAGAGATGAAAGGTGGTGGATGAATAGTGAGGAGGAGAGAAGATGGAGGAAGGGAGAGGAGATTGAGAGGGGCGGCCGAAACCTTGGAAGGAAGAAACCCTCAAGGGGGGGGGGGGGGGGGGGGGGGGGGGCGGCAATGAGAGAGGAAGAGGGAGAGGAGAGAATAAGTTTTAGGGGGAAAGATATCAATTTTTTATTTCATCAAAATCTGTCTCCAAAAGTAGAGTTCATGGCCTTATATAAGGCGTACAACAATAGTTCTAAAAACAGCCCAAACAATGGCTAAACGCACACCATAATTAAAAACTGACAGAATTAAATAATTAAAAGCAAATCACATAAATAAATAATTGCAGTCCAATAATTAGCAAATAAACTAAATGAATTTCTGGTTGCGTGGGCGGAGATTGTAGTCGTGACCGCTACGGCGCCGCAAGTCTTTGGCCGGCGGTTCACATTATCATCAAGTGCACCATGTACGTCATCTTCGCCACCAGGTTGGCCGTCGCGGAGGCCGTCTCCATCAATCAGTTGGCCGTCGCGGAGGCCGTCGCCATCAATCCTCCCCCGCACGAAAGGACTCATCACCGATGAGTGTGCTGGTAGGTAGCTGCGGAGGAGATCCGCGTCCAGAAGATCCACCTCCGAGGCGGAGAGCCAAGAGTCGTCTGAAGCAGGACGACCTCGCCACCGGATCAAAAACCTGTGAAT
The DNA here is from genome assembly GCA_033032865.1 of Dactylorhiza incarnata. NCBI lineage: Eukaryota > Viridiplantae > Streptophyta > Magnoliopsida > Asparagales > Orchidaceae > Dactylorhiza > Dactylorhiza incarnata. The sequence continues at coordinate 7,235,961 of JAWHQI010000072.1, forward strand.
GCCACCATCGGGAGTAGAAAACACTGCATCCTGCAAAATCCTGTCGGGCAAGAAATCGGTCCGGGGGAACCTTGGAAAGGCGTTAGGCAAAGAAGAAAAACATGTTTTATCACCAGTAGGCAACATACCTCCCGTAGAATCCGAAGGAGAGAGCGATCCAGAAACAATCTCACCCCCACCCCATTAGAAGATATAGTAGAAATATTAAACGGAGAGACTGACAGTTCGAGTGGTGGAGCGACATAAAGCGTTAAATCCGAAACGTTAAAAACAGGGGAAATTCCCCAATCAGCAGGTAACTTCAATAGATATGCATTTTCGCCTAGCTTCTTTAAAACCCGAAAAGGACCGGCTCTCCTATTCGCCAATTTCTTTACAGTACTCAAAGGCATCCGTTCTGGGATGAGACGAACCATTACCAAATCACCAATATTAAAGGAGACTGCTCGCTTATGTACGTTAGCATTCGATTGATAAATAGAATATTGCTTAGCTAACGTCTCGCTAACGTGCTTATGGAGAGTGTGAACGTGCGAGGCGAAGTCCTGTGCAAATTGACTGGATTTAAAAGATGGCGGTAACGGAACCAAGTCAAGAGGCACGGGCGCCTTATATCCATGTACAATCTCATTTGGTGATAAACCAGTGGACCTATTCTTAGAATTATTATAAGCTAGTTGAGCATGAGGAAGAATAAGGTCCCACGTACCTTTATGATCACCCACAAGGCACCGAAGTAAACTACCCAAACTTCGATTTACCACTTTCGTTTGCCCATCCGTTTGGGGATGATAGGCTGACGAAAACATAAGTCTAGTTCCCATAAGCTTCCAAAGTGTTTTCCAGAAATAGCTAGTAAATTTAACGACCCTATCCGTCACTATCGTTTTGGGGACGCCCCGATGAGCCACGACCTCCTTAAAATACAATTTAGCAACATGAGATGCATCGTTGGTGTTATTGCATGCGATAAAGTATGCCATTTTAGAAAACCGATCTACCACAACCAGAATAGAATCGTGACGCCTAAATGTCAGGGGTAGACCCAATATGAAGTCCATGCTAACGTCCTCCCATGGGACAGACGGAATCGGCAGTGGTGTGTAAAGACCTGCATTGGTCTTGTTGCCTTTCGCTAATTGACATACACGACAACTCCCAACGATTTTATTGACCATTGGTTTGAGGCCTGGCCAAAAGAATTTATCCTCGACTAGTGTGATAGTTTTATCCCGGCCGAAATGTCCACCTAACCCTCCGCTATGTAACTCCCATACAATGAAATGGCGTAGCGAGGAACGGGGAATACATAACTGCGTATGCCTAAATAGATAACCGTCACGGATGTAGTATGCAGATATAGTAGACGGGGAATTTTCCTGAGCCGCTAGGTATATATCCTTAAAATCCGGGCATAGCACATATTCATCCTTAATTCTCTCAAATCCTATGACCGTTACCTCCATTGCAGATAATATTAGGGTGACACGACTAAGAGCGTCCGCCACACGATTTAATGTACCCTTAAGGTGCTTGACAATGAACGTGTACTCTTGAAGGTACGAAACCCATTTGGCGTGTCGAGGGCTAATTTTACTTTGGGAGTTTACATATTTTAGCGCCTCATGATCTGATAAGATTACAAATTCTTTCGATATAAGATAGTGTCGCCAATGTTGGAGACAACGTATTACGACATAGAACTCACGATCATAATTGGAATAATTTAATTTCGGTCCCGCAAGCTTCTCGCTAAAATAACTTATCGGGTGACCCTCTTGACTTAACACTCCTCTGATTCCTATCCCAGATGCATCACATGATAATTCAAACACTTTGCTAAAATCCGGCAACCGTAGTAGTGGTGCTTCGGACATTCGTTCCTTAATCGCTTGAAATGCCGTAGTGGCTGCTTTAGTCCACTTAAAATCACCCTTCTTCATGCATTCAGTGATTGGTGTCATGATACTGCTAAAATTACGAATAAACCTTCGATAAAATGTGGCCAATCCATGAAAACTTCTAACCTCCCGGATATTTTTCGGTTCCGGCCAGTCTCGAATAACTTGGACCTTTTTAGGGTCAATATGAATACCTTCGGAACTCACTATGTATCCTAGAAACTCTACGGAAGTCACACCAAAAGCGCATTTTTTAATATTAATAAATAAAGTTTCTTGGCGCAATGTTGTAAGGATCATCCGCAAATGTTCTTCATGGTCCATCGACGAGAGGCTAAATACTAAAATGTCATCGAAATAGACCACTACAAATTTACCCATATATGGTTTAAATATTTGAGTCATCAACCGCGAGAAAGTGCTCGGTCCGTTGGTGAGCCCCTCTCCAAGCACCAACCACTCATAGAGCCCATCCTTAGACTTAAATGCCGTTTTCCATTCGTCTCCCTCCCGTATCCTTATTTGGTGGTAACCACTTTTAAGATCCAACTTTGAAAATATGGTGGCTCCAGATAGCATATCTAATAAATCGTCCAAACGTGGGATGGGAAACCTATATTTAACAGTGATTTTATTTATGGCCCGGTAATCTACACACAACCTCCAAGACTTATCTTTCTTTGGGACCAAAAGTGCAGGGACGGCACATGGACTCTTACTATGGCGGATATATCCCTTTGCTAATAAATCTGAAATTAAAGTTTGTAATTCATTATGTGCGGAAGGATTGAGCCGATAATGGGGAAGATTAGGCAATGACGAGCCCGGGACAAAGTCAATCTCGTGCTGGATTTCTCTCATGGGTGGCAACTTAGATGGTAAGTCCACCGGATAGACGTCCTTATATTCTTCCAAAAGCGTTCGCAGAGATAACGGTAGATTCTCTAAAGATGGTGAATCGTCCTTAGCTTGTAGACATACTAAAGCATAGATGACGCCATTCATGAAAGTCTCACGCTCTAGCTCCTTCCTACTTATCAAGCCAATTGTTTTCTTTTCCGCAGGCACAATTGTGTCTTTGGAGGCAATCGATGGATCCTTAGGCGGGGATGGTTTCAATACAATAGTCTTACCATTAAACTTAAACTCGTATGTGCTGGCTCGTCCGAAATGGGTCACGTCGTAATCATAAAGCCACGGTCGTCCTAGTAGTACATGACAAACATCCATGGGGATGACGTCGCACCACACCTTGTCGACATAGCTCTTTACCGTAAGCGGCACTAGACAACGTTTGAAGACCGCAATAGACGTTTTGTTTACCCACGCTATTTTATACGGATGGGGGTGCGGTTCAGTATCTAAATGCATACGAGTGATAGCATTCTCCGAAATGACGTTCATGCTGCTACCGCTATCGATTATTAGTTTACACCACTTCTCACCGCTTTTAAAATTCAACGAAAAGATATTCGTCCGATTATACTCATCCGACGCACGCGGTGTGGCCAAAATGCACCTCATAACCATCATATAAGATTCATCTTCAATGTCACTCGGCTCAGCATCAGATTCATCGCCGACTTCATAGACGATCTCGGCGGGTTCAGACGTGGAGTCTAATAGTGCTAGTGGTTTACTCTTAGTGGGGCACTCACTAGAGTAATGTCCTTGGATCTCGCAAGAATAACATGTGGCATTTGTCTTATTAATCCGTCCTACCGGAACTCTCTCGCCAGTGGGATTCCTAGTGTTCCTAGCGGTGATAACTACCGAATTCGAATCAGTCGATCGAAATCTTCCTTTGTCCCTCATGGAGGACGAAGGTGGGGCTCCTAAAAGGGATTTTCCCTTCTGGAATGCTCGTCCCTTGGACTTGTAAGCGTTGTGCTTCTCTATGTCTAAAGCAGCATTGAATGTCGTGTTAAGGTCCGTATGACCATAACGCAAAAGCTTGCCTTGGATGTCTGGGTTAAGTCCCTTACGAAAGCGAGATAATGTAACTTCGGGCATTTCCCGTATGTCACACCACACCATCATATCTTTCAGAATTCCCATATACTCCGATACCGATTTGCTACCCTGACGATGAGTGGCTAACTCGTCGAACATTTGAGTTCTGTGATACGCAGGGACATATTGGTCAGACAAAAGTGCCTTCATGGCAGCCCACCCAATTGGGGGTGCCCCATTCACGGTACCTAGACGCCTCTCTTCGTTCAACCAGAATGTTTTGGCTCTACCCAAAAGCATCATCCGTGCAACCCGCACCTTCTCACCATCCGTCAGATTCTTCCACTCAAAGTAACACTCGATCTCCATAATCCAGTTTAAAAATACTTGGGGTTCACCCATTCCATCGTATGACGGTGGATCAATTTTCACGGCTCTAGTTACATCGAACTCATGAGGAGCTCGAGGCGCTTGTTCATCATTCTGATTACAGGGATGGTTTGGTCTCTCATCTCGTTGGTTGGCAACGGGATTTCGAGGCGCCGCTTGATTGAATGCTAACCCTTGTATTAACTGTGTGAGTGCATCAAACTTAGCATTAAACTCGTCTCGAAGCTCCGCAATCGTTGCAGGAGCGTGATCGTCATCATGGTCGTCTGTCATGGTGGAAGCGGTTGGGAGATATTCCGTACCACGCCTAGTGGGCATAAACAACGGGACAAATGTTTTTTTGTATTTTTTTTTGCTGAAAAATTGTTTTGTTTTGTTACTAAATGCAGACCAGAATTTTAGATCAGGACAGAAATTTTACGAAATATAATTTTATTCCCACCTAATAACTAAGGTAAGTAAAAATATTTTTTTGATTTTCTTTCAGAAAATATTGAGTAGAATATCCAGAATTTTTTTTTTTGAATTTCGTTAAAATATGAGAATTTTAGGCCGCTATTCGCAGACCGACAAATTTTTTTTTTTTTATTTTGAATGCCAAATCGTGTAACGATTGTGAGTGCCGGCGTTCTAAGAAAAAACCTAAGGAATGCGTTAATTAAGAAATTGACACGAACCTCGCTTTGATACCAAATTGATGTAGGCCGACCAAATCGATCCTACACGGATGACGCAACAACGTCTCTCGCTATGTGCTACGCCCTATTTACCACACGCTAACGAATCGCAGCCGTTACAATTAGTTTTATTTATCTTTCGCGCTAACGTACGGGTAGCCACACCGCACTTGGTTCGGAGAATGACTATAGGTCAAAATCCGCTCCGGCTAAAAGGAATAATATTGATTCCGACGAGCTTGGAGTTGTACCAAAACAGATCCACCAAAAATAAAACACGATTCGAAAGTGGTAGGATCTATCCCAAATAGAAAAAGAACGAGGATCGCCAATCCTCTCGAGAGTTATCGGAAAACCAAACGAAAATCACAGATCTATTATAAGACTACCGCGATAATTTTAAAAGCTTCGAAAATCCAGGCAAAAATCGTCCACCACAAGACTATCTAAGAAAAGAAATCTCTTGAGTAGTAATTTTCGTTACCCCTCTCGGAGATGTAGATCCGAGATGTTGGATCCACAAGAAACGATCGCCTTCCTTCGAAAACCACGGAAGCGCACCAACGATGAAGAACACGTCCGTCTTGTCCGCTTCACGCCGTAGAAGTTCACCCAAGCCGATCCTTCTTGCAAGAGAGTTTTGGATCCGAGGATGAAGGGAGAAGTAGAGAGATGAAAGGTGGTGGATGAATAGTGAGGAGGAGAGAAGATGGAGGAAGGGAGAGGAGATTGAGAGGGGCGGCCGAAACCTTGGAAGGAAGAAACCCTCAAGGGGGGGGGGGGGGGGGGGGGGGGGGGGGGGGCGGCGGCAATGAGAGAGGAAGAGGGAGAGGAGAGAATAAGTTTTAGGGGGAAAGATATCAATTTTTTATTTCATCAAAATCTGTCTCCAAAAGTAGAGTTCATGGCCTTATATAAGGCGTACAACAATAGTTCTAAAAACAGCCCAAACAATGGCTAAACGCACACCATAATTAAAAATGACAGAATTAAATAATTAAAAGCAAACCACATAAATAAATAATTGCAGTCCAATAATTAGCAAATAAACTAAATGAATTTCTGGTTGCGTGGGCGGAGATTGTAGTCGTGACCGCTACGGCGCCGCAAGTCTTTGGCCGGCGGTTCAACATCATCATCAAGTGCACCATGTACGTCATCTTCGCCACCAGGTTGGCCGTCGCGGAGGCCGTTGCCATCAATCAGTTGGTCGTCGCCATCACATAAGCTATTGTTACTCACAGGGAAGGGGCAAACACACGCGGGCCCGGTTCGAGGCAATCAAGCGAAGTCGGCTAACTGCATAAGATATAACATATAATGAAGGCTATTTTAGTTCGGTCTTCGTGGTTTACACACTCAATAAACTGAACCGAACCAAAATGAGACCGGTTTTCAAACCCACCGCAACTAAAACTAAACTGATCGGTTTGGTCTGAAAATTGGTTCGGTTGGATCAGTTTGGTCGGTTTCGATTTTTATGCACACCCCTAGCTAGATCTAAGCAAGCGATCTTCTTCTCATAGAGAAAGTATATCCTTAATTTGCTTTAGACATCAGGGATAAGTGGATGTAGACATGTTGATCCCCAATTGAAGTCAACCATAAATTAAGAAAGGATGGCAAAGAAGTTGTTGCAAACATCACCAAATTTCAGAAGTTAGTGGGAAGGCTTATCTATTTGTTCCACACACGTCCAAATATCTCGTATGCAGTTGGAGTTATTAGTCAATACATACATTCACCAAAGACTTGCCACTTGGATGCTGCCCATCGGATCTTACGACACCTCAAATCCTCCCCAGTAAGTAGTATCTTATTCTTACCAAGTGATGAATTAACACTTAAAATTTACATAGATGCAGACTGTGCTAGATTTGTTGGCGACCGAAGATCCACTTCTGGCTATTGTTCTCTGGTAGAAAGGAACCTGATCCTTGGAGAAGAAAAAACGTGTGGTAGCCAGATCAAGTGTTGAAGCTGATTTTAGAGTTATGATTCATGAAATTTGTGAAGGTCTGTGGATTTGCTCATTTATGAGTGACCTTGATCTTAAAAAAGAACCATATCAGACTATACTGTGACAATAAGACATCTATCACTATTGCTCACAATCCCGCTCAACATGACCACACCAGACATGTCGAAGTGGACAGATGTTTTATTAAGGAGAAAATACTGAGAGGAGTCGTAAGCACACTGCTTGTTCCTTCAGACCGACAACTGATTGATGTTCTCACTAAAAGATTGAGTCTGAGTGCCTTTGCAAAAATCATGGTCATGTTAGTTTGTTAGGTATGATAAATACAATATACAACACACCCAACTAAGGGAGAGTGCAAAGTATTGGGTGTTATTATGTGTATTTTTATGTCCGCCTTTTTCCTATCTTGTAGCCATCCACTACTATGTATAAAGGAATGTGACCAATTTTAATCATTCGATAATAGAATTTTAATTTTAACAGTTACTTATAATTTGCATTTTTGAATGATTTGCATGTCATATTCCGAAAAGTTATATTAAATAACAAAACTTCTAAAATTTGTACAAATAATCACATGAGAGAGCAAATGATCAAAGAAAGTGAGTGGGCGATAATTAGCACATTATTTGAGGTTTCCCATTAGGGACATCAATGAATCTGAGTGTTAGGCGAATAAGTCCATACATTATCATGAGAAAGTTTAAATCAATTTTTTATGAGCTTGATATTCCTAAGAATACGGATAGTCAACATATATTGAATGTAGATGACTTGAATCCAGATGTAGGGCCACTGAGTATTTGGGACATTCAGCGTTTCCTTTCATCTACAACTTTCACCTTTACCACAATCTCACATATACCTCCAGCCTCTATTGCATCTCTATCCACCACCTTTATGGTGGATCTTCAGTGGATACTGCACCTATCAAAGCTACGAGATTGAAACGTTAGAGTTCATGCAACAATTTTCATTCTTGTCTGTCCTGCACCAGGAAAAGAAAGTCTTCATTCATCGGAGATGAATGCTTCTAAGTCAAGGAGATTAATGGAGATCGATTGCACCTCATTTGAGTGATTATTTCACTAACGACATTTTTTATCGTCGGAGGGGCGATCGAAGATTGCGACGGGCTCAATTTGTTGTCTTTTTTTCTGAGTTCTATTTTCAGAACTATGGTGTCAGATTCGAACGTGTGATACAAACCATCGGATTTGCTTAACCCAGCCCCTTTATATATCATGTGTTTGCCCTAAAGGAATCATGGAGAGTTGCTTTTGAAAATAGCCGCTCGATCACGACCTTGGGTGTCGACGCCCGCAATCGACTCCTTCTCCCAATGCCGACTCCGGGAGCACCTACCACCCCCTTTGTCTGAGATTCCCTGGACCCGCCGCCGTCATTCCAGCCTTCAGCGACCTCCACCTCAGCCTCCCAAAGCTACGTTCAAGCTCTCTTCCCCTAAGTCTCCATCTCCATCAATCCCACCGCCACAACTGTCTTTCCCGATGCCAACAACCATCTCCCTTTCCTTCCTCGACCCTACCACCACCTCCTGCCGCCGAATTTTCTCTCCCTGGCCACTAATTTTTCCACATCCAAAGCCTCCCACAGTCATAGCCACAACCTTGCTTAGCCACTTTAGCTCAAACAGAGCCACCTCAGGCCCTACCCAACCCTATTCAATCCACATTCAGTCTTTCCTCCCTACCAGCAGTTCACAAACAATCATATTCCAGTTCAGACAGCAACCCTACAACAACTATTGTCACTTTGGAACGCCTATGTCGCTCCCATAGTCACGAAATATCCATGTCTTAGCACTCGGCCCTTGTACTTGGTGAATTCCACATTTATTTTCAAATTTGTTTCATTGTACATATTCACCTTTATATTTCTTATAGTGTTGGCTAGATTTTTTCATTTGACGTGTCTTTCCTAGTATCCATGCTATTCAATTCATATGCTTTCTTAATTAAATTGCAATTGTCATGTGTTTATTTGATATGAATGATTGCGATTAATTGTGACTCATTGTCCGAGTTTTATGTTTTATTATTTAATTAATTGCATGTTGGAAACTATCTTGTACTAATGGAGATCGATCAAGCGACATTTGAGAGATTTATGAGGTCGATGACTTTTGGATCATCGGATGGACGATCGGAAACCTCCATCACATTCATCGGGATATTTCATATTTTTATGTTTTTTATTTTTATTTTTGTAATGGTATTTTGATAGTTAGGTTAAATTATCCGTCGGGCGATCATGACTATCAGATATATTTAACCTAATTCCCCCCTTATATGTTTGCTAGTAGCCGAGAGAGGGGGGCTCGAGAAATTAGGCTTCTGAAAGAATAGGAGCCGCACGGTCTGGAGTGTTGAAGCCCGATCCACTGGTGCCGACTCCAGGGGGCAGCATGCATGCCACCACTGCCAACCACGACCTCTCCAGCCTCCAACGACCCCACCGGTACCCCGTCCAGTCACTGACGCCCTATTCCAAGCATATCTCCGTCCTCTCTGACACCTCCATCCGACGGATCCTGTCCTTTTTTAACCTCTCCGACCCTCCGACGGCCTCCACCAACCCTGTAAGTCCCGACCAGCCCTTCCCCCTCCCTTCCTACCTCAGTCGAGCCCCCAGCCGCCGAATTTCCTTCCCACCTTCCCTCTAGCCGCCATATTCCACATTCCTAGTGTAACGCCTCAGTCTACTGTGGGTGCGATACATGTCTGCAGACCAGTGATCCCAACCCCTCTCTACGGATCTAATTGGTTGTAGCCGCGAATTCTAATGGCGGGTTGTTGAGGCTGGGGTTTGAACCACAGACCTCCTAGATAAGGGATCGGAATTGGTGATGAGGACCAATTTAGAGCTTCCTTATCTAGAAGGTCTGGGGTTCAAGCCCCAGCCTCGACAACCCGCCATTGAAATTAGCGGTTGCGGCCAATTAGATCCGTGGAAAGGGATTGGGGTCACTGATCTGCAGACCTATATCGCACCCACGGTAGACAGGGGCGTTACACTTAGCCCATCCAGCTTCCAATTCCAGCCTCCACCACCCTCAGCCGCACCCCTTGCAACTCCAAACCCTAGCCAAGCATCCCCCTCTCCCTTCCCTCTCCTTACACAGACTATACGGATCTCTCATGTGTCCAAGGAAATAACTGAAACGACATTTCATTCAGCCTTCCATAGGCCTTCTTAAGTTATTACATGGGATTTTTTATAAAATTCCCTGTAATATTGTTTTTATATGAAAAAGGATGATAGTTTTTTAGAGTCTATAAAACAAACCTTCAAGTAATCAAAATCTTGCAAATAAGTTCATTTAATAATTAAAATTCCGCACCATGGCATGGGTTTTGACAAAAAGCTAGCATTATGCACTTGTGAGGGTTCTGAAAATCCTGATGTCTGTCAAGTATTATCATAACTGGCATGCATGATTTATATAGAAATTATGTCCAGTATATCAGGGATTGTATAAAATATTGACATGATGCCAACGTTTATAATTGTCCTTAGTTGTGAATTAATCTTTTTCATAAACAGCAGATACTAATGACTCGCTTCCCAAAAACCCACTGCCTTCCACAAATGTCGTTGAGTGAGTTCAGACATTGGTCATAGGATGATAGGGATACGAGCAATGACTCCCACTATAGTGTAATCTACTAAGTTAATTTATAATGAGAGCTAGTCCACAGTTTTAAAATACCAGTGACTAAAGAACATCACGGTCTAAAAGAATTGGTAAAAGTAACATATTGTTCACTCAGTCCTAGTGCTCTTATTAAAGGCTCCAAGAACCTGAACAGAAAAATAATGTAACATCCGTAATTTAATCCGAAAACAAATTTATATATCTGGATCCGATTGCGATTAATTTCGTGGAAGTGTAGCCGATCAAGGTACCCTTGTACACTACCTTATAAGCTTTTACGTTAATTTTCCAAGATTAAAAATTATGTCATATAGTTTCGGCACGAGTTCAAAAATAATAAAGGAGTAAACACTAAAATAGGTGTTAAGGACAGTGGCAGTTTTCGTAATATTGGAGAAATGAATATAAGTTTTCAGCCTTGAAAGGAAGGAGAGTCACGGTTCACGCAAATAACTGCCGCAGATTCTCGGGCTCCCATTAGGTTAAAATCAAGCGTGTGGACCATTTTCCTCTCTCAGTCGAACGCATGAAGGAAACTATTGCTCCTCTCCCGCTCGCGGACAGCACGCGCAGACGCTCCCAGAGGCATTCTTTTCGGCGCTCCAGCAGTTCAACGAAGACTTCACAGTTAGAGATATCGCGACAGGCAGCTATCTCGACGACTCCCCTCGATCCTTGCTAGTAATCATCACCCCCCCTGCGATTTCCATTTCCAGACTACTTCAGGCGATTTCTCTTTCGTTCTGCAACCGACAACTTTCTCTGCGATTGCAATAGGCGTGTCGAGCCCTCTTCTTCCTCCAGGAGGTCGCAGAAGGGTTCTTCCCTCAACCCTAGCCAGCAGGTAATCACCAAAACTGATCCTCCCATGAATCCTATAGCACCTCCTCCCTTCTAACTCAGATCTAAACCGTTAAGGTTTTCCTTTTTGCCTTCTTCAGGAGTCCGGCGCTCGATCCCTTTCTTCCTTAAAGTGATGCAGAGGAACATGTCTCCAACCCTAGACTATAGACCTCTACCTTCTTCCCGCAGCAGTCAGATCTCCCTCATTTCTGACTTTTGTTCCGAGCGAATGGGTAAGTTTTCTTCCTCTTACCTTATCTTGCAAAATCTAGGCAATTTTTTTGGGATTTCATTTTGAGGTTTACTAAGAATAGGTTTATTTTATTTAAGCAAAGTGGCGAAGAGTGGATCGATGGAGTAAATCGATGAATTCTGGTCACCCTCGTGCAGTGAACCTTTTGGATTAGGGCAAGGTGAGGATTTTAAATTAGAATAATTTTTCCCTAATCAATTTTAGAGTGATCACAGGAGGGTTCCAATTGTCAAGTTCAGCCTAAAGAATAAATATTGTCTCCGCGACGTATGTACGAGCGCCGCCATCGAGGTAAGAAATTCATTTCCTTTTAGCTAGACATATCACATAGATCAAAAGATGATTTTGGGATTAGTGCGATGGTATATAAAATACGAACATGAAATCTTGTATAACGCACTTTATGCATAGATGTGAGTAGTAGATCATAAGTTAATCATCTTATCATGATAATACGAATCATGTATATGAGAATGTGAGAAGTATCATCTCTTCTAGTTAGACATATAATGTAGATATATGAATGGTCCCCTCAAATGTAATTTTACCATAATATGAAAAATAAATAATACATGTATCTATGAAAACACATTTATATATATATGAAAATAGTGAGTCATTGTTTCATGGTTGTATGACAATAATATGAATAATGAGGATTAAGATGTAAGAAGGTCCTTATGTAATTTCCCTATGCTCATAAACAAGTATATGAATTATGCGAATGCCAGATTCTGAGTATCTCGTGCATAGAAATCATGAAAGTGAAAATCATAATATTTCATCGCGTCGATTTCATTAATATAGAGATAGTACATAAGACCAACACGATGAAATTCATATTATAAGAATGAAGCCTTATGTGAACGTTCCACCAAGATTAATCGTACAAGCTAGTAATAAGAAGTTTAAAAGATTAATGGAACACAAAATTTAGATTAGTGGCTTTAATCTGGTGTTCGTTTCTATGTTCATGCTGGCTACTGATAAGAAGATAATTAGGAGGCACGATCAAGACGTTTCTCTCGTGATAGATAGAGACGCACTATCTTACTCATAGGACGCAACAGACCTTATGAGCCTCAAGTTGGGGGGGGGGGGGGGGGGGGGGGGGGGGGGGGGCTACACCCCATTTAGAAAATCAATAGATGCGAGTCCGTGTCCGTGAGACACTAGAACAGTTGTGTTCGTTAGTAGGGACTCAGATCGTTAGAATGCGCATAAAAAGATGTTTAATCTAAAAGAAGAAAAGTTTAAAACAACTAGAACTCAAGGGTATGCCGAAATCTAGAAATCTCTATAGTTTAACGATTTCGAAGTTGAATGGAAATGCATATCATGATCACACTAGAACTGACATTTATGTTTAGAAGTATTTTTTTTATAGAAAAACATGTATATAACATAGTTTACATTTACTAGTATAAAATGTTACTTTCAAAAGCATGTTCTTATAATTTGCTTCAAGATATTTTTCTTAGTGTCACTGGGGGGAAAAGTCTTTCTTGCTCGCCAGTGGGTTGATCCATTTTTCGGAATTTCCATCACAGGGATTACGGGTCAAGTTGTTCGCTCTTACTTCCTAGTTGGCTCTGTGTTTTCAAACTTTAAGGTACTTAATTAATTTCACTTTCAGTCATTTATTTCCGCTGTAAACTAGTTAATCTTATGATACTAATTTTATAATGTTGCTTAGTTTGCTTCACATCATAAGTTTCGGCCAGGCTTAAGAATTGACATCAAACTAGGTAGGAGTGTTACAAATAACATCATTTATTCGGAGTCTAATCCAGATTATTCATCCATATTATGATACGAGTTAACACTTGTATATAATCTAAGTACAAATTTCACTAGATAGTTTTAGGTTTGCTTATTCTTTTGACGTGCTAGGAGTATATTGTTCTCCTTGGGTGTGCGATGCACTATATTTTTAATGCTGGAGTTTGGGGTGAGCGTGCAGTGGTCATGGGCAGAGGGGGTGTTGCCTTGTTCTTTCGACTTTTGGTGGTGATGGGGGATTAGCATATTCTTTTCACTTGCACATAACATGCTAAACTTCAAATTTTCAATGATGAGAGACAGATGCAAGATTGCAAATATCAGATGTCGGCGATATGTCGGATTGAGTTTTTAAATATCGGATGTCGGAGACATGTCAGAGATATTTTGAAATATCGAATTTCCATATCTAATAAATAAACAAATATATATTTTTATGTATATTATATATAATTATATATGTTCTAAAAGGAAAAAAATTAACATAACAAGTAAACAAATAATAACAAAATTGATTATAAGAATAACAAATTAAAAGAACGAAACAATAAGTCTAATTGATGTAAACATACATAATATAGTATATATATGATTTAGACATATACTACTAGACTGCTCATATAACATAAAATAAAATAACGGGAGATATGTTCAAAAGTAGTGTCGGGCGATATATCGGAAAAAATCAGATATATCGGCCTATATTTTTCAAAATGACAATTGATTTTTTTTTAGAAAAAAAATATTGTTTTACCCTAAAAAACAACATATCGGCAGACATGTCAGACATGTCGGAGGACATTTAAAACAGTGGACAGATGAGATTCGTTATCAATGCATAGTTTCTTCTTGCAAGGAAGGAAAATTTAAAAGACAATAATGAAACCACTGAACTTTAGAGCTATAATGAGAACCTCTTAATTATATATTTAAGGCATATACGGGGAAGAAACAAAATATGTCAACACGGAAATGCTACCAACAGTTTAAAAAACAAAACAAAACAAAATGGATATGTAGGGATAACACAGATTAATCCTTAAAATCAACCTGACAGCTATGTATAATTAGCCCGAAAACATGGATGCGAATACTGCTGTAGTTATAGAAGCGATTATGCAGTATTTCATTTGACCTTTTTATTGTAATTAATCATTTAGGAAGTCAGAATAGGGTACTTTTGGATCTCCCTTGTTTATTTTCTTGATTATTTAAGACCATCTTAAGCCTTAATTTGCTTTTAGATGATTTTTTTTAAGTGGAGATGATGGTGGATGCTCTGCTTAGTGTCAGGCTGTTTGTACTATGGGTATTATTCCAATGCAGATCTACAGGAGATCTCCATATGTATCTTACCTTTATTAACAAAATCATTTCATTGTGGCTTGAAATGTAAGTTCGAGCGGTCAACTTTTTCCTTCAGAACTTGATATCATCTTATGCCTAGTGGAAGGAGCTTCTATTGTATGCAAGATATTGCCCCAATCTTATATAGATATCATGAAAATTTTGATCCTTTTGTCTCTTTTATTTTGCATAATTTCGTCGTATGGACTACATTGAAGAATGAGTGAATTTGCATAATCTTCAAAATTTCCCCGCTTTACCCTAATTTCAATAAAAAGTGAATGGGGTGAGATTTCCACAATGGTTTCCCTACAAGAGACCTTTTCTATCACTCATTGAAGCTTTGGGGTCCTTTTTGCTTTCATAAGAAGATTGTACATAGTAAATCGAATAATTGATATATGAGAGAGAGTATGAAGATGGAGTTACTAGTAAGAGAAACAAGGACATTCAACAATGTTGCAACACTGATATGTGCATCAGCATAGGATGTGATCATCTAAACTCTTAAGTTGCATTTAAGCGTGGTAGAAGATTTTTCTATGTTATTTATGTTTAACTAAAGATAAGAAGGTACTACTTCATAGATTAGTGAGAAGAAATAAATTCATTCACTACTTAACTTTGAATTTGGTTCCTTCACGTCATAAGAAACTACAACTTTGGTCACAACTGGTTTTCCAATAGTCAGTGTCCCAGTCTTGTCAAATACGATTGTGTCAGCTTCTGCAAACTTCTCTAGAACATCCCCACCTCGTAAAAGTAAACCTCTGGTTGCACCTAGTGAAGTCCCAACCTGGCATGAAAATTATTTGTCAATATTGCATGAGATAAATTTACAGATGAATTTATTTCCATCAAGGCTAAAGACAGATCTCTAAATACTACCAAGACAGCAGTAGGTGTAGCTAGTCCAAGTGCGCACGGGCAGGCAATTACCTGCACTTAAAGATGAAATGAGCCTGATTGGAATAAGAATAGTAAACACTTTCTCAATTCAACGACCATAAAGTTTTAAGCCTAACATCCAATTGAAACTATGTAAAATAATTATGTCGCCTAATATGTGAATGAACAACAATGTCCTTCTATCCATGTAAATAAGCATGTAAATGTCCCTTTCCATATCTAAAGTAGGTGCTCAATATGCGAATGGCAATAGTGTTTTTTTTATCCTTTCAAATGAGCATACAAGTCGATTTTCCACATAAAAAGTAAGCGTCCTGGCAATATTGCATGATACAATCGTAAATACTGCAAATGCAGCATAAAAGGCATCTTTGAGATATGCAACCCTACAGGAACCTCATGTGTATTACAAGTCAATTTCTTGGATAATGTCTTCAATGACAAAATCTAAAGGTAAATTCAGAGTTTATATTACAAAATCATCATCCAAACTATTTTGGATCAGCTAAATGGATCCTCATATTTCATTCGTTCTTATCAAACTTGAGATGTTAAACATAAACTATACAAGTGAAGTTGAACATCTTTCATTCATGTTATCTTTTAGGTCTACCATTTTCCTACATCATATTCCTTCGTCACTAATCTATCTACTCTAAATGGTGCAGTTTCTAACCATTGCTATACATATTCAAACCACCTAAGTTTATTATCAATTATTCCATCTTCAATATATGTGACACTCACTTTCTTTAATATAATCATTCATTAATTTGTCGTTTCTAGTTTTGTTCACACAACCATTTTAATATTCTTATTTTATCGCACTAAAATTAGATATCAATGTTTTCTTAGTGCCCAACATTCAGATCCATGCATCTTTGGTCTAACTACAATTTATAAAGTTTACCATTAAGATTGATGGGGATCATCCGTCACACTTAATTCATGCCACGGTGGGACCCACGTTCGTCTATTCGCACAAGAGAACTTAACCGGATTGACGATCCGACCTTGCAGATGCGTCCGAATTTCTGTTTACATGCTTTTTCATATATTGTATTGTCATTTTTGCTTGTTGTTTTAGTGAGAATGGGTCCCATACATTAAGGGTCAATCATAATTGTTGATGTAAGATTGTCCTAATGTACTTTTATTATAAATACAAATAAGAGGGAAGCCATCAAAGGGATTGCAAAATTTTGGAGAGCTTTTCTTCCCGGATTCCGGCGATCCTCTCACGGTGACGACTTCGTGAAGTCCTAGGTGACGACTAATAAGTAAACCCTTTATTTCCTTGTATCCCTATTGCTAGTTGCCCCTCTCCCTTCCCCTCTAATGTCCACAACCTCCCATCCCAGTAGCCGCCGCACCTCACTATTATGGGCCTAGCCCGTAATTTCGGTAGAGTCATCGGAGGATGGTCGAAGGCGGAGATGACGGAGGTGGAGGATACTGTGGAGCCGGAACCGCGACTGCCCAAGCTGGGTGTGCTTGGAGAGAAAGCTCCCGCAATCTCATTCATGACAAGGGAAATAGGTTTGATTTCTTGGATGTCGCATTCCATACAACCCATGCCTTTAAATAGGCTTACATGACTCCACAAATGACAACTCCTAACCTCTAACCCCCAACCACTACTAGAAGACAACATAAGTAATAAAGGACAACAATAATAAAAACAATAATAATAAAGACAACACGTGAAACATGTAACATCAGTCCCGTCATTCAAAATGAGCTTGACCTCAGGCTCAAGGGAGATCGGAACAAGTGTCGACGTCACCCAATTCCCTCGTCATCGGAGTCATTCACATCTAGATAAAAGAGCCTCTTGCAGCGATGTCCGCGAGTATAATGCCCATCACAATTAAAGCATAACCCTTTTGCGCGTGGTACATACATTTCCGCACGAGACAGTCGACGATATGTGGCGTTTGAGTACTCTCGGGCCGTTCGTTCTGAGTCCCAGCGCCTGGAAGTATATAGGTACTCTGATCTAGCTGAAGTCGTCGCTCGCACAATCTAGCTAAACTCATATCGGTCACCAAGTCCCGAAGAGCCTCAAATTCAACATCCAATTGCAGTCGTTCATGAAGCCCGACTATGAAGATTGCGACTTGCATCTCTGGGGATATCGTAACGTGCGCCAGAAGAAGCTGAAACTATTCCAGATAAGCTTCCATAGACTCTGCTTGTCATAATGTCATCATTGCACCGAGGGGGTTGCTGCGGATGGGAGGACCAAATCGCAGGTTGCAGAACCTCTTGAAGGGCTCCCACGTCATCCCTGGCAGGTCGACGTGGAGACGAGGGAACCAATGCTAAGTTGAGCCAAGAAGGTGGAAGGATCCCAAACGAATCCATTTCGTTGCCGGTGTTTGTTGGTGGCCGAAGAATTGCTCGCACCTGGTTAGCCAACCTAATGGATCAGTCTTCCCATCGTAGGTTGGGAATTCCAATTTGGTGTAGTGTGGTAGAATAACAGCTTCAGGGCATACAAAGTTCGGTGGCTTGTCCCGTATAGATGGCGGTGCCTTACTGCTTCTGGCTTGATCAGTAGGTGAGGAAGTAACGACCGGAATGACAGTTGTCAAATCGGCTTCCTGCAAGCGCTTGCTGCTCCGAACAACGAATAGAAGGAGTAGCGGTTTCTCATGCGCTCGGTGCGAGAAGGGTTTGGCGTGGAGTGGAGTGACTGACTCCTTGCTTATGAAGGATAAAAATTAGGGTTTTCACATATTTACAAAATTGTCATTCCGCATTATAACATAATTATTTCGACAATAAGCGCGCCCGCGAACCGCTAAATCGTGCCGAATAAAATCGATTTAATTTCATCTACGTGACATCATTTACTTAACTGATTTAAGCGAAATAAAATTAACCGTAACGAAATAATAACTCGACTCGACGCTGGAACCGATCAATGTTGCTCGTGATCGGATCCTAAAATTTAAAATGAAACGTGACCCAATTTTCGAATGTTATGGGCCTTGGGTGACGAGGATTGCCAATGCTTTCTTTATTCCAACAGGGTGTCTGATCGTTCCGCACTTGCTGGCATTAGACAAGGCCTTCCTCATATATTCCACCTATCCGGATGTGCGATTACTGCGGAAAACAAGGTCATGTCTAGGACTCTTGTTTTCTCATATATCCTCACCATGCCCCTCGAGGAAAGACAATAGTAGTCGTGGACGTGGTAGTCCTTGCCAGACCAATCATCCACCTGCTGCTCATGCCAATGAAGCCAATATTAGTAAGCTCCCCCCCCCCCAAAAAAAAAGATTTTCACTGAAGAACTTGAAGCCATGCGACGTCTAATATGCTCTCAAGACAACTCTTCCATTGTTTCCTTCACAAACTCAAGTACACCGAGCGTACAATCTGCTTCCTCAATCCAATCTGAGTGGATCATCAATTTTGTTGCGACTGATCGCATGACTAGGACATCATCAATTTTTACCTCATACACCCCACTCTCGGGTCGTGATAAAATTATCACCGTCGATGGCTCTTTTTCTTCCATTGATGGCAAATGGACCGTCTTATGTTCCTCTGTCGTGCCCCTCATATCTGTTTTACATGTTCCTACATTTTCTCAATATTTGCCATCAATTAGTCACTTGGACACGCCCTAAAACTGCTATGTAACATTCCTCCCTAATGGTTGTGTTTTTTCGGATCTGGCAATGAAGTATCATTGACAATGGTCGGAACTACGGGGGCATGTACATCTTGGACCAACAAGCTCACTAAGCTCTCTCCAGTGCTCATACTCCATCTTTTGTGCATGTGCAACGATGTCATAATCGAACCCTATTAATCACTCCTCCCTTACGCTCCATCTCAGTCGAATACATGATAGAAGTAAAACCGCCGCACCCTATTTTTCTCTCGCAGACGCTCCAAGTCGAGCCAACGAAACCATCGCACTCTTTTTCCCTCTCGCCAGAAGATCTCGTCGATCCTCCCTACCTCGCCAGCAGCCATCGACGACATCAGGAAGTGAACTCTCCTTCTCCCGTGCCCTAGACTGCCGGCTGGAGCACCCCTTTTTCTTTATTCTCTTCCAGCAAAGGTAAGATCCCTCCTCGAGTCTATGTTTCTCCTCCCTAATTCTCAGTGTGAGGTAGTAAGCTCTACGATTTTTCCTTCTACAGAAATTTCAGCGGCTCGACAACTCAGATCCTTGCGTTATAGTGCTGCTCTGTCGATTCCAGTCCCAGAACGACCTTCCCTAGCTTTCTCCTTCAACCGGTATTGGTCGACTACACTTTTCTCGGCCGCAGTTGGCTCAGTTCACTGTTATAATTGATTTTTCTCACTCAATCTTCAGTCGGCCAGTGGTAGCAGTGGTTATCCCCTCTTCCAACTCAAAGGCAGACCCCTAACAGGCAATCAGTTAATCTCCTCTTGCCGATCTGGCCAGATAGCAGACAGATATTTCCTTTCGTAAGAAGAGGTATCTATAAATTATCCTTTAGCATGCAAGTTATAATTTCCCGGCTCCTGATTAAGTTAGATTTCATGTTGCACTCTTAGGAAGTGAATCAAAGGCGGCTTACGTAATATCCAATCCAACTTCGTTGAAGGATAACCGTGTTTGTTAAGGGTAATTTTCCGTCCCTTATGAAATTCATTTCATCGCCATACATTTTTTCCTTCACGTAATTGACGTTTTGGGGATCACAATGTAACCCTAGGAGCGAGGGAGGATATACTTGTGGAGTTTAAATCATAAACCAGAGAAATCATGCCACCGCGCCGCGTTTATAAACGTCGCAACACTGAGGTAAGAAATCCGCCTCCTCTTTGCTAGACATATCACCAGTTATGAATCAAATTGCTTAATTCGCTCGAGAAATTCATGTAAATTATATAGAAGTACTTGTATATTGTTTAAATACATGTTAATAAGTTATCAAGTGAATACAAGACACATGAATACATATTACACGTAGCCGATAAATAAATATTAAAAGACAATCAGTCAAGCAATTCAACATTTAACTTAGAGCATGAAAAATAAACTCCACAATACACGATCAGAGTTAATCAAAGATTTTAAATTTAACTAAGCCAAATGTGAAAGCTTAATGCACGTAATAAGTCTCAAATCAGTGACCTCATACCCATATGGCAAGCAGTCCATATGAGCCACAGAGGTGGGGTCGTCAGCCACATTCCCAGACTTGGTAATTTTCAGATGCGAGTCTGTGTTCCACTCAGGGAACACTTCAGTTCAGGGCACCTTCGGGTCGCCATTTGGACTCAGTCCTTGTTCAACTCAAGGAACACTTCAGTTCAAAGCACTTACGGGTCGTCATTTGAGGCTCCATAATCAAATTAAGTTCAATAAATCATAAAACATGAAATTTAATTACTCAATCTTTAGAAAGAATCTCGGGTACAAAAATCAGTACAAGCAAGAACTCAGATAATAAGACAGAATCTATAATGCGATAATACAGAAAATAAACTCATGGAACTATAGGCAGTTTATTCAGAAGCATGCATTAAAAATCGAGAAGTTCATATTTTTATATACAAGCTAAATTATGTTTTTTTAGGGTTACTGGGAGTAGTCTTTCTTACTCACCAGTTGGGTTGACCCGTCTTCGAACATTTCTTTTGAGGGGTCACCGGTGGGGAGTTGTGCCTTTGATAAGCGTTTGCAGTTCTCCAAGCTGTCTCTCATTGCAGTTGTTTACTTTTAAATTGAACTAAATGTAACATAATTATCAAAAGTTTTCATTGTATCATACACTATTTAAGATATAAGTAATTCAGATTTTATGACTCTATTCAAATCTAGCTGGCTCTGTGAATCAGAATTTGAGGTACCATTCTTACCCCATAGCTGCATACATTTCTTCCGCTTTTAAGTTTTTAATTAGTACTTTCATTTATGACTTTTACGTACCAGTTTTAGTATTGTTGCTTAGTTTACTTCTTATCACGGGTTCTGGCCGGACAGTTGATTATTGTTAAACTAGGTTGGGGTGTTACAGATACATCCTTTATTCTTCCCTTAATTTATCTTTTGTGCTTCATGTTCCAAATTTTACACGTAGTTTACTTTCTATTAGTCACTTGAGTAATTCACTTCAGTGCGCAGTACCTTCTTTCCTTCCCATTATGTCTTTCAAGATCTGAAGACGGAGAAGGTGATTAGCTCCGGTAGCATGCGGGATGGCCTATACGTGTTTGATTCCTCTTGTGGGTCTCCATCTCCGCAAGCTCTCCACACTTCGCAAATATCCAAACTGTTCACCTGGCACCGTCGGCTTGTCCATCCCTCTGTTGCTACCATGCAACGTTTATTTTCTGTTTTTTCTTCTATGTGTTTTAAAAACCTTGAATGTGATGTATTTGTTGTTGTCAAACATCATCGTATTCATGTTAATCATGTTTTGTTACCAAGTACTACTCATTTTTCATATCGTTCATCCTGATGTTTGGGGGTCCTGACCCGTTGCCTCAATTTCTGGATGACATTGATTTATTACCTTTATTGACTGCTTTTCTCGCACAACTTGGCTTTATTTGAAGAAAAATAAGAATGAAGCGTTTTCTATTTTTCAGAAATTTCATAAAATGATTTCTACTCAATTTTCTGCCACTATCAAAATTTTACGTAGTGATAATGGTCGGGAGTATATCAACTCCCACTTTGAACACTACCTTGTTGATCATGACATTCTCCATCAAACATCATATGTTCACTACCCGTCACAGAATGGGGTTACTGAGCGAAAAAACTGCCACCTCATAGAAGTTGCTAAGCGAAAAAACCATAACCTCTTGGAAGTTGCTCGGTGTTTAATATTCACTATGAACCTTCCTAAATTCTATTGGGGTGATGTTCTTACGACTGCCTACCTCATCAACCGCCTTCCATCTCAGGTTCTTATCACCTTAGAGGTTACCCCGAACTCTCTCCAATCAAAAACTTTTGGTTGTGTGTGCTTTGCTCACATACACTCTTCGGGCCGGTCTAAACTTGACCATTGTGCTCTCTAGTGTGTATTCCTTGGCTATTCTCCAACTCAGAAGGAGTATAAATGTTATCATCCCCCGACTAAGAAGATCTTTGTCACAGCAGATATTATATTTCGCGAATCCGAGCCTTATTATGTGACCTCACTTCAGGGAGAACATGCACCTACGAAAGAAGTGAGCTCCCCTATTATATCCAAGGTTGTAAATATTAGATGTCAACATGTCGGATTGAGTTTTAAATGTCGAGTGTCGAAAGTCGGAGACAAGTCGGGGTTATTTTAAAATATCGAATTTTCGTATCTTATAAAAAAATATTTTTATGTATATTAAATATAATTATATGCTTTAAAAAGAAAAATAATAATAACATAACAAGTAAACGAACAATGAGTCATGTATATCTCAAAATAAATTTGAAAAATATCCAAAGTAAAATATTATAACAAGTACAAAACGGTACAATGCAAAATATATTTAATATTATATAAAAAATTTATTGTTTGTACTTAGTTTTATAGTAAATAAAGAATATTTAAAAGTTAAATATCCTTGATTGATTATAAGTCTTTCCATACTTAGTAAGTTTATGTTAAAATCATATAAATAACAACTAATTATTATATTGAACTTTTTTACATTTTTTGTAATATGAAATAAGAAAAATATAGTGTGAAATAATTATACAAAATTGATTATAAGAATAACGTAGTAAAAGAACGAAACAATAAGTCTAATAAACATACATAATATAGTATATATAGGGGCATTTACAGGGACCTCCCCTCTAAGTTTGCAAAATTACAGATTACACCCCTCTTATTATTGAAATTACAAAAACATCCCCTAAATGTTACAAAACATAACATTTACCTCCCCTGAAGTTCACATTTCATAACATTCATGCACAAAAATACTCCCTTCGGAGTACATTTTCAGGGGGGTAAATGTTATGTTTTATAACATTCAGGGGAGGTTTTTGTAATTTCAATAATAAGAGGGGTGCAATCTGTAATTATGCTATCTTTCAGAGGAAGTTTTGGTAATTATTTCTATATATATATATGTGTGTGTGTGATTTAGACATATTGTTAGATTGCAAACTGTAATAATAAGAGGGATTTATACATATTGTTATATATATCTGTAATAATAAGAGGGATGGCGCGTGCGCGTAACAATACATCCCGTCAGAAAAGCGACCTTGTCCCCAAGGTCGGAGCGCCGCCCGCCGGTCAGTAGTGGGATGCCGTCGAGGTGCCCGGGGCGTCGTGCGGTTGTCCGTCCGCGATCAGCAGGGCG
Source organism: Dactylorhiza incarnata (assembly GCA_033032865.1). Taxonomy (NCBI): domain Eukaryota; kingdom Viridiplantae; phylum Streptophyta; class Magnoliopsida; order Asparagales; family Orchidaceae; genus Dactylorhiza; species Dactylorhiza incarnata. The sequence goes on from JAWHQI010000072.1 coordinate 7,259,986, forward strand.
TCGAAGTCGGCGGCGGAGAGCGCGGCCACGTCGTCGCCGATGAGGACACGACACTCCTTCACGGAGCACTCATGACCAGGAGAGTAGGGGTGCTTGCAGCGGAAGCACAGGCCCTTGCTGCGTAAGTCGTTGTACTCCTGGTTGGAGAGGCGGTGGGTAGGGACAGGCCGGTTGTTGCGAGGACCCATCATTGGTGGCCGAGGCAGAGGAGGTGGCGGAGGTGTAGGTTTCGGATGGGTCGAGAAATATGCGTAGGGGGGATGCCGAGAGGGGGCTGATGGGGAAGGAATGTTGCCGGACGTCGCGAGAAATTCTGCCTCCACCAGGGGGGCGAGGTCAATGGCGTGGTGAACCGTTAATGGTTGGAGAGTGCGGAGACGGGAGCGGAAGTGGGGTTGCAAGCCGTTCATGAAGAACCCCAAGTAATGGTCTGGGGGAAGACCGGGGACATGGGTGACTAATTCCACGAAGGCATCAATGTATGAGTCAATGGAGTCAGTGTGACGGACCCCGCAAAGTCGCTCGATCATGGGGCCGGAGTAGCGGGCATCATACCGCTGAATGAGGGCCTCAGAGAGAGCTGGCCAGGTGAGGTCGGGGGAGGTCTGCCGGAGCCAACGGACCCAATGGAGGGCCGACCCTTCCATGCCGATGATTGCGGTGGAGACCCGTTGTGTCGGCGCGGTCTGGTGAATGTCGAAGAACTGCTCGACGCGGGCAATCCACCCGAGGGGGTCAGACCCGTTGAAGGTGGGCATGTCAGGTCCACGGTACGGTGGAGTAGGCACTTCCATCGCTGCGGAAGCATCGGGAAGCACGGTGCTGGGGGATCCCACAACAGAGGTGGTAGAGGGGCCGGAGTGCTGGGTGGGCTGCAATTTCTGGAGCATGGCCAGAATCGAGGTGAACTGCTCGTTCTGTGCCTCGAGACGAGAGTTGATGGTGGCGAGGGAGTGTTCGAGGGCTTCGACGCGGGCTTCCATCCGGCTCTTTGGCATATGAGGACGATTGTGCCGAGTGGGAGATTGGCCCGGGGCAGATCTGGCCCGCAGGGGGCCGGGGCGGCGATGGGGAGTGCTGGCGGAAGGCGGAGTACGCACGGACCGGACGAACAATCTAGACGCACTGGCGTCGTCGAGCGGTTGGAACGGCTGGAACGATCGTCGTCGAGCAGGCTGGAACGATCGTCGTCGAGCAGGCTGGAACGATCGTCGACGCCGAGCAGGCTGGAACGAGCGTCGTCGTCGAGGAGGCTGGAACGATCGTCGTCGAGGAGGCTGGAACGATCGTCGTCGAGCAGGCTGGAGATCGGGACGGACTGGCGTCGTCGAGCGGCTGGAACGGCTGGACGAACGATCGGCTGAACGATCTGGACGAACGATCGTCGAACGGCTTGAGATCGGGACGCCGAACTGGAACCAACGGCTGAACGAACTCCGGCGGCTAGGTCAGCGGGCGGAGCGGCAGGTCGGACCAAATAATACAAACTGAATGAAATTGCATTAATCGAAGAAGAACACGGATACAATCCGGATCGAAGTCCGGCCAAGATCAAGAAGGCTGGTTCCTCCAATGATCCCTCTCTCAAAAAGAGAGCCTAAATTCCTAATGATCCAAAAGATGAAAATAACACTCTCATACCTCCTCCTTATATAGGGGGGAGGGGGCTCACATCAAACCAAAACTATTTAAAGGAAAACAGTAATGATAAATGGGATGGCGCGTGCGCGTAACACAAACATAATATAAAATAAAATAGTGAACGATGTTCAAAAATCATGTCGGCTGATATATCGGAAAAATATGGATATATCCACCTATAGTTAACAAAAGGACAATCAATTTTTTTTAGAAAAAAATGTCGTTTTACCCTCAAAAACGACATGTCGAAGGACATTTAAAACAGGTCTATATCCTTACTTATCCATCCAACATACTCCATTCCTCCGCTTTGACTCATGATGAGACTCTCAATCAGGGGGAGTCTCCTCATAAAGAACGGGAATTACAGGTGTACACCAGATGGAGTAGAAGTCCTAACACACAGGCTCATCTCACGCTACTAGTCTCAGTGCCAACTCCATCACCTGATTCCTCTAAACTTCTCATTGTCTTTCGTAAAGATATCAGATCTTGCACCCAACATTCATTGTCTCATTATGTTTCTTATGACACTCTAACTCTTTCACATAGAGCCTTTGTTTCTTCTCTTGCATCTGTCTCTATTTCATCCACATGGAAGGAGTCTTGGGCATCAAAAGTGGAAAGAGATAATAATTGAGGAAATGAATGCTTTGGAAGAAAAGTATGCATGGGATTTAACACACCTCCCATACGGAAAGAAGACTGTTAGTTATAAGTGGGTGTTTACCGTGAAGCAGAACTCTAAAGGCTTGGTTGAACGTTTCAAAGCGAGGTTGATGGCAAGGGATATACTCAAACCCTAGGGATGGATTATCAAGAAACTTTTGCCCATGTTGCAAAAATGAACTATATACGAATCTTGTAATCGTGTGTGTTGCGTGCAAGGGATGAGATCTAACCCAATTACACATCAAGAATGCATTCTTTCATGGAAATTTAGAAGAAGAGGTATATATGTCTCTCCCCCTTGGTTTTTCTCCTTCCGGTTCTAAAGGGAAAGTGTGCAAATTAAAAAAGGCTCTCTACGGCCTGAAGCAATCACTGGGGGCTTGGTTTGGTCGTTTTCACAAAGTCACGCCGACCATATTTTGTTTATAAAATAAAGGGATAGCATGTTAATGACCCTCGTTGTCTATGTTGATGACATTGTCATAATAGAATATGATGTTGAAGAAGTGAAAGATTTAAAGAAAAACTTGGCAAACGAGTTTGAAGTGAAGGATCTGGAAAAACTTTAGTATTTTTGGGGGATTAAAGTAGCTAGATCCAAATGAGGTATTTTCATCTCTCGGAGAAAATATATCCTTGAATTGTTGGAACAATCCAGTATGATTGGGTGTAGACCTATTGATACTCCTATCGAGGTCAACCACAGCCTTGGAAGGGAAGATGTTACTGGCTACCAACGACTTGTCAGGCGGTTAATCTATCTATCTCATACTCTCCCTAACATATCTTATGTTGTGGGGGTCGTTAGCCAATATATGCATTCCCCAAAGACGAGACATCTCGATGTTGCTCATAGGATCTTAAGGTATTTGAAGACTTCGCCAGGAAGAGGGATACTCTTCACCCCCAATACAGAATTGAAAACTGAAGTTTATACTGGTGCAGATTGGACAGGATCCGTTGTAGACAGACAATCTACATCTGGGTATTGTTCGTTTGTTGGTGGGAACTTGGTTACTTGAAGTAAAAAAACATGTAGTCTCAAGGTCTAGTGTAGAAGCAGAATTTAGAGTTGTGACACATGACATATGTGAGGGATTGTGGCTACGCTCTCTTATGTGTGAGCTGGGATTAAGTGAAGCTAGTCCTATCCGGTTGTATTGTGACAACAGAGCTGCAATCAATATTGCCAACAACCCCGTTCAGCATGATCGCACCAAACACATTAAGGCTGGCAGGCACTTCATCAAAGAGAATATTGAGAAGAAGATTATTTGTACTCCATTTATTCCTTCAGAGGGACAATTAGTTGATAATCTTACTAAGAGTCTGGGGGTGAATGTTTTTTGTGGTATTATCGACAAGTTGCATATGAGAAATGTAACATGCACAACTTAAAGAGTGTTAAGAGTTAATTAATTATACATGTATTACCCTCTTATATAAAAGTGTCATCACATTAATATGCAATATTATTACATTTTCAGTCCGCTTAACAATAACTGCTTTGGAGTTGGGACACAGCTTCAGTACTATAGAGTGGAAATATTCAAACCAGATGGCTATAGATTTGTTTCTAAATTTATCAAAAATCTAATCAGTTAATTAACTAAGAAAAACAGAAATTTGTCAGAAGAAAGCAAATACTCAAAGCAGTAAGATATTAGATCAAATATCTGGGCACTGAGAATGAGGGTGACATACCAGAACACTACATGAAAGCTGCAAAGCCAAAGAAATAGGACTCCTTTGGATAGCAGCTGGTATTAAATGCAAACCAAAGAAGTTCCAAAATATACAAGTTGCCGCGGAAATAGCCATCACTCCATATGTAAAATGTCCAGCAACCTAGCAAAACATAGATATTATTTTCATCAGATAGAAAAGTATCAAGCATAAAAAAACAAGGCATACAGTAATAGCACATCATTACCATACATGCAAGTTAATATATCAACTAAAGGGATGCAAATAGATTTGGAATTGTGTTAAGCAATTTTAATCGTGTCAAGATTCATGCAGTCCGATGTTCTGGTGGGCAAGCCTGGAGCAATGGTTAAGTTTCCTCTAGTCTAATACAGATGTCCGGGGGTTTGAGTCGTGAAAACAACATCTCTACAAATGCAATGTACAATTCGCAACAACCCCTTCTTAACCTTGCATTAGATGAAGCGTGGGTACCCGTGATTTTTAGAGTTTCAATCATGGTAAGCACCTACTTTTCTTTTAGTGAAGGATGACTTCTGAGTGCAAAGGAAAGAGAGGTTGGATCACAAACATGAAGATATCAAAGGTTAATCCTACACCTAGAAGGGCCCCAACAATGGATGGTATATGATAATCTCTCTTTTCGAGCTGGAAAGAAGCTCATAGCAAAAAGGAGTCGGGGAAAAGACAAAAAGAAGGAAAAAATAGTTAGGGAAAATATAAAAAAAAGGGGGGGGGGGGGGGGGAAGGAACATTTTATTTTTCACAGGTGACAAGAGTAGTTTTTGTTGTATTTATAAACTCCTCAATAATTTACAAGATGCTTAAACTATATTACAATGACACTTAATACTATAGAAGAAGTGTGTGCAAAGTCCAATGTAAAGGCATACCTCAATGGCCCATTAGGAGAATCTTGTATAGTATAGTCCCACATTATGGTTTGGTATTGAGGTGTATCTCTTCTCACCTGTAAATATGTGTACATGTATTTGTATTGATTTAAAGTGGAGTAATAAAAATTATTGTGTCTCGTATCTTGCAATTTCTTCACGTTGTATCAAAGTGTAATGATTCCTAAAGTACGCTCTCGACGTTTGAGATCCTAGTAAAATTGAGATCGGTCTGATCTCGCAGCTTTGAGCTTTCCCTCGTGGTCGACTCGTTGCTTGAGTTAACAACTCGCCGGCTCGCTCGATCTCGTAGCTCGCAATCCCCTCGATCCCGAAGCTCGCCATCTACTCACCTCGCTCACCTGTCAGCTCGCTAAAACCATGAGACCGCGGGCACCCTCTGCGCGAACACCCTCTTATTTATAGGCAGGCGTTGGTGGATCTCCCTGGCATCCCCCTGCTCGTCTGCTTGTCGGATTCACGTCTTGAGCTCGCTCCGCCGATAGCTTGGTTACAGCTTGAGCTCGATGCTTGCTCGTCGATCTCACGAGCTCGAGTACTCGCTTGCTCACCTCTCTTGCGAGCTCATTGACTCCCACTCGTCGATCTCACGAACTCGCCACTTTACTAAGCTTTCCATTGGCTTGAGCTCGCACTTGATCAGGCTCGCTACTTGACAGTTTTGTGTATATTTATAAAATGGGATGAATGTTGCTTCAGTCTAGTCAACTATTCTGGTCACACACACCCCACCCCCCCACCCCACCTCCCATTTATGAAGTCCGAGACGAGCTGAAAATCAATATTATTTCTCTTATTGGGAATAACTTTGTTGAGTGAGTCCACTCGGTGCGTCGAGTATTCCAAACTAAGGGTCTTTTTCATCATCTAACTCGCAATCCTCCAATTGAGCCCACCGAGCAATGGCTTCGGGATGATGATCGAGTTCAGTACTAGATACTGAACTCTATGGACAATGAGCCATATCAAATGAATACGCACAACGAAACTACAAAGGTTATGTGGGGTGAACTTACGTCTCTCTACTATGAGAAAGATAGTCTTCAACACCTGTTCGATCTATTTCGAGAGATCCAAATAGTTGAACCTAGCTCGGCTGGCGATCTGACATCGTTCGTGGCGCAGTATAAGACCCTCATCGAGGCCTGGATTCAACATAAGCCTTCTACTCTGAATTTAGCGATCCAAAAGACTCAGAAGGAAGCAGTTGACATCGTCATGATAATGGCTAGAATACCGCATCACATCTATAGTGTTTGTGTCAATGTCTTATCCTCTCCAACTATTCCATCTTTATCGAATGTGTGCTCCATGGTTCTGCATATGACTCCACCCACTGAAATTTCCATGACTCCTCCTGCCCTCCTAAAACATTCTATTGGTGCTCCCCCCCCCCCCCCCCCAATACTGGGCACCGTGGAGGTCGCATGGGGTCTCGAGGCAGTGGGTGTGATGGGCTAAATCATTCCAAGAGACAGAGCACTCACTATGCACCCATTGCGGCCGAGAAAACTATATTGAAGCAACTTGCTATACAAAACATGTGTTCTCGCAGCCGCCGACAAACTCTCATCACCAAGCCTCCTCAGCGGTGGATGCTCCCAGCACGTCCCGTTCAGAAATTAACACCTTGAGAGAAACTCCAGAACCTTCGGGAATTGGTTACTCGTACTTCCAATTCTATCGCATCTACATTCAATGTAGGTATATCGTATTTTTCTCATAGCTTCTCTTAGATAGTGTCCTCTAAGACCACAAATCACATTACTCCGTAGAAAGCTTCACGGTATGTAAGCATTGTTAGTCCCATGTTTATCATTGTTTCCAATGGAGAAACCACTCCGATTAGCGGATCTAAAGATGTGCATCTTACTTTATTTCTCTACGATTTGTACTTCATGTTTCTGGTTCACAATTCAATCTTCTCTTTGTTAGTCGGTTGACCCTTGATCATGACTGCACCATCACTTTTTACTCTTCTTCCTTTGTGGTGCAGGATCGTCGGCCGCAGAGTATCATTGGTAGAGGAAGATTGTTAAACGGGCTCTACATTTTGGACCTACCCACCTCCGCTCTTTCTTCTGTCACCTTTTTTGAATGGCACAGGCGTCTTGGCCATGCTCATCTTCCAATACTGCTGAAGGCTCTTCTAAATTTACATGTTAATCTTGTATCTACGAAAAATATCAGCGTTCCACTTTTCCCTCTCATTGTACTAGAGCGATGCTCCATTTTCTTTAGTTCATTTGGACATTTAGAGTGCATATAAAAAGCTGTTAGTTTATCTGAATACCGATATTTTACTACTTTTATCGATAATCATTCTCGCATTGCGTGAGTGTATTTACTTTGTGATCGCTCCGAGATAATACGCATCTTAGCTTATTAATCGTTGAAACTCACTCAATTTTTGACTCAAATTAAAATTCTTTGGATCGATAATACACGCAAGAACACTAGTCATGAATTCCAGGAGATTGTAATGTCTTGGGTATTATCCATTAAACACCTTGTGCTTACACACTATAATAGAATGGTGTGTTAGAGAGAAAGAATCGTCACCTTCTCGAGGTTGCAAGATCTCTCGTGTTTTAAATGCAGGCACCCAAGATCTATTAATAGTTCGATATCACCACCGCGCGCTATTTTTCTCCTTTCTCCATCCGGTTTCCATCTACACCTCCCTTGGGTGTGTATGTTTTATTCATCATCTTGGTCCTCCTATGGACAAGCTGGCACCATGAGCTACCAAATATATCTTTATTAGGTACTCTCATACGCAAAAGAGATATGTGTGTTACTCTCCCACAAATCAGAAAAATGTAACATTCAATGATGTTACCTTCCTCAAGGTCAACCATTTTATTCCCCGTCTGCTCCTAACGACTTGCCACTTGATCTCCCACATCCGAACATCCCTATCGACTGTGCACCACTCCTTATGGAGACTCCTCCTACCCCTCCTCTAAACACGTTCACTCGTCCTTGATCTCGTCAGAATGCCTCGGGGCAGTCACCCCCTACTAATGTCGATCCTCGTCAAACCGATCCACCTGGAGCTCCCACCAAGGACCAGCATCCATCTACAACTCACCAACTCTCTCACTATGTCTCCTTTCACCGCTTCTCCAGAACTTCACAGATTCGTGGCCTCCTTATCTTCTATTTCCACCTCCTTTTCTGTGCAGCATCCGGGGTGGAGGGCAACGAAAGATGAAAAAGTAGCGGCCTTATAGGCAAACAGGACACGGAACCTTGTTTCTCTTCCTCCTGTCCAACCTCGAGTGGGATGTAAATGGGCATTCACTGTTAAACATTACCCTGATGCTGAGCGCGTCTTGTGATTCATGGTTTTACTCAACAACATGGCATCGACTATGAAGAAACGTTCTCTCCAGTCGCTAAGCTTAATACCGTGCGGGTATTGATCTCCTTCGCAGTCTACCAACATTGGTAGTTGCATCAACTTGATATTAAGAATGTACTCCTTAATAGGGATCTAACAGAGATGGTCTATATGCAACAACCTCCTAGATATGAAACCATGAGGGAGTCTTGTTTGCCGTCAGAAAATCAATCTATGGCCTCAAGAAATTTCCTCGAGCTTGGTTTGACCAATTTAATCAGGTCGTTCGGGATTTTGAATTCGCTAGGAGCTTGGCAGATTTCTCCTTCTTTACTCATCATTGCCCAGATGGTACAATGATCCTTCTTATGCATGTTGATGATATTTCATCACGGGCGACAATCTGAATGACATCTTTCTGATCAAGAAACACTTGACCACTCACTTTCAGACCAAAGATTTGGAGCACCTCATATACTTCTTAGGTATTTATGTAGCTCGCAGACCTAATGGGCTTGTTTTGTCTCAATGAAAATATTGCATAGATCTTTTATAGGATGTTGGTTATTTGGGTTGTAAGCCAATTGACATACTCATTGAAGCAAACCACAAGCTCTGTGCTCATGAGTATGACTCTAATCTTCTTCTACCTAATCCGGAGTACTACAGTCGCCTATTTAACAAGCTTATCTATCTGACTGTAGCACGAACAGATATCTCCTTCAATGTTAGAGTGGTTAGTCGGTGGATGCATGCTCCTCAGACATCCCACCTTTACACAGTCAAGTGAATCCTCTCGTATCTGAAGAACGCTCCAGGTCAGGGGCTTGTGTATAAGCCATAATCTTCTTTCTCGTTGATTGTCTATTTTGATGTGGATTATGCAGACTCCCTCGATAACTATCAGTCTACAAGTAGCTATTGCACATATTTTGGAGGGCACGTAGTCACTTGGAGAAGCAAGAAGCAAACGGTTGTGACATGCTCATCTGCGGAGTCTAAGTATCGTTTGATGGTATCTGTCATTTCTGAACTCGCTTGGCTGGAGAGTCTTCTCACTGATATTGGCGTTTCTCTCCCCTCTCCTACAATCCTCTACTAGGATAATCAAGCTGTTTTCCAGATGCCGAAAATCCAGTTTCCATGAACGCGCCAAGCATATTGAAGTAGATTGTCGCTTCCTCAGAGAAAAAGTTCAACTCCACAAATTTGATCTTCAATATGTTCCCGCTGCTAATCAAATCTCGGATGTCTTCACCAAGGTCTTGTCTTACCCTCTCTAACATCAGTTCGTTTCCGAGTTTAGCATTTACAATCTGTACGCTTCAGCTTGCGGGGGAATATAGAAGAAGTGTTTGTAAAAACCCAATGTAAAGGCCAACCTCTTTAGCCTATTAGGAGAATCTTGTATAGTTTAGTCACACATTGTGGTTTGATGTTGAGGTGTCTCTCCTCTCACCTATAAATATATGTACATGTATTTATATTAATTTTAAGTGAAGTAATAAAAACTATCGCATCTCGTATCTCGCAATTTCACAAATACTAATCAACAAATCAATAGTCGAAAAGGATACTCGGAATGCAGATCAGTAGTCTGCAAGGGTACTTGGCAACAACATTGTAGTTGAAGGAGAAGTACCTGACAGTCATTTTATAAGGGGAGTCGTAAGTGCATGGAGCGTCAAAATGTACTAGGCAGAATAGTGTTAGCATCAGTATTCATATTCGGCACTATCTCTCTGCATTTTATCGAGAGAATTGCATCCAAGTGATGTACTCTTTTCTATTATTCACTAGATTGAACTTGGATGGCTGAAAACCTGATGAGAGAGTAAAAACAATGTTCTATATGGCTAGAAAGCAATTAAATGACAATATTACTAAGGCATAAGAAAATTCCAAATTCACAAACATCTACTTGAAATATAACTGAGAAGTAGAAACAACATAATGTAACTATGAGACATGTAATCTTTAAGGAACTATTATCTCCGGTTGTGTCACAGGGCAAGAAAAATACTAGACAAGAAGGCAGGACCTTGTCAGCTAACCGTTGTATGGGAGCCTCCCTTGCCTGTGCTTCTTCCACCAAGCGAATAATATCTCCCATCGCAGTCTCGCCACCTGGTCTTTTAACTTCAATTGTAAGTCTACCATTTAAGTTGATACTTCCAGCTGTCACTTCAGTCTAGAAAAGGAAATAAATCGAGGTCAATCATATATACTATATATACTATATTAACAAGAAATATAAATTTAAGGTATTTGGCAAACTAAGTGAGACATCAAAAAAATCCTGGCCGTTGGATCCCAAACAAAGCCCAAAATTTAGGTTAAAACATTGTTTCCTCTCTTTTCACATTCCCGATCTCCCCTCTAACATTCCCGATCCCAAATCATTTTCGTTCTCCTCTGCCCACCCTAACACCTCCCGCGCCCCTCTCACATTCTTGTTCCCTCTCATTTTCGTTCTCCTCTGCTCATCCTAACACCTTCGGTGGCCCATCTCTCGCGCGGCAAAAGAAGCCATCTCCCCCATGAATTATTCCAAGCCGACGACCTCTCCGCCCTGCTCGACCAACGTTCCTCCCCGACAACCTCTCCGCCCCTCGAGCTCCATCAACATCCTTCCCCGTCGTCCTCTCCAAGACAAATGACTGCGAGAACCCTTCGATCATCATCGGCTCCTCCTCCACTCCCCTTCTACTGACCCAGTAGGATTTATATTCGAGACAAATCAACATCAACACGAAGGCAATTAGATCAGATCTCTATCAGAAGTTATTTGGCGGCCATAGATCAGAACTCTAGCAGATGCAACACCTCATGTCCTCCAATTAGATCTCTACAAAGGTATGTTAAAGTAATTAGAGCTCCTCCATCGAATCTGGATTTTTGAGCTTTCTCGATTATTTTTGTTCTCAGTTTTTTTTTGGAGGAGACTGATAGTTACGGTGAAGGGAATTTTACAGGAAAACAGGAAAAAAATCACCTGCACTGTACATCATCGCTCATCTACAGGTCTCATCTATCCATCCCAATTAAGCTACCTCCCTATCAGCTCTGTTAGACTTTCCAACTTCCTGCCAGTAAGCGATCTCCGATCCCATAGGTGCCGCCACCCAGTCATGCCCCGCTGGAATCACGCCAACCTCCACAATCTCAGCCTCCACCAATATTCACAGCATCGCCTCCCCTGCGACTCCTGAGTCCTCGGTATATAGATGTTATGGTGGCGAGGCTTGCTACTGTAACTTCCACGACACTCTAACTTCTTTGATTTTTGCTGAGAATATCTCACTGCTAACTGTTACTACTTCATTTGCGGTTGCTTTATTATTACAATTTCTAATCTCTTCATCACCCCCCATTCTCTACATGCATTCCAAACTTTCCTTTTGCCCTCCTATTATTGTATTTTCGATCACTTTCTAGCAGTTTTGTGTTGTTCAATCTCCTTTATCGCAATAAAATATTCAGTGCAGGTATGAAAATCACATGAAAAATCAACTGTTGTTTTGCCATTCGCAGTAGTTATCCCCCTAGATTTCCGTAGCTCTCCCCAAAGATCTCCACAATGTATTTTGAATTACATTCCTTGCAACCATTACAAAAACAGACATACATTGCTTCTGCTGTCCAAAATAAATGAATTAGGATGAATTAGGACAGCAAATGCATTATGATGCTATTTAAATGCATTACATTTAATTGTGATCTTTCATGCCATTTAGGATGAATTAGATGCTACGTTTGATCTCCCATGCCGACAATCACAATTACCATAAATGCATGAGGATATCACTTGCACTCCTTTAACATAGATGAAATAGATGTTATGTTGATCTTCTAATGTATGAAGTTATTTTGGTTTTCATTTTTTATGATCAGACATTGTCATTTTTTTATCCATTGCCGCAGCGCTGCTCCGCAGTAATACCGCTGCGGTTTTCCACAGCGGTTTGCCGCCGCAAAGCCGCATCAAAGCCTACTGCTTCGCCTCCATGTCCGATTCGCGCATAACCCTACAAGGTAGCTTGTGGACACGTTCTCGGTTTGCTTCGTTCTGTTTTGATTCCCATGTTTGCTTAGTTTAGGGAGTTTACATTTTTAGGATTCGGTGACATTTAATGCCATGAATTTTCTTAAATTGTTTAATTTGTTTGATAGATTATCTCATTAGGGCTGTTACAATCTTACTTCAAGAATATACAACTTATCATGAAGAAATGGCTGTTAGTTTCCATGTCACGATAGCAAACAAGCAGAATATCATAAAGCCTGTAAGATGCACAGCTGAAGCACTTGCTTTTTTGCACACACATATGACTCATTTCAACTCATGATCTGGGGAGTTGGGGTTGAATAGAAACATCATTTGGTTTCATTCAATCCAAATTTATAAAGTATGCTTTAATCCACCATTAGTAGGTAATAGTATAGAATGGTGAATATACTAAAAACGAAACTAAGCCTATATACATATGATTACTTTTACATTTTTATTTTTGTTACTTCTTTTCTCCATTGTTTCTCAGGTTCACATGTTTTTTTGAAAATCCTTTATATCAACCACATGTTTCTACAAAAAAAAAACATGTTTCTACAGATAAATATAGACTAAATTTTACTTTCTTCTTTGGATGATTTATTGTTTAATGTCTTTAAACACATTTGTGCCCTTTGGGAGATGCTCATGTGACATTTGTAATTAATTGATGCAGCAACGCGTCACGAGCCGGTAGAGATTACAGCTCATTTGTGATTATATTTCAGTTTTTTTTCTAAGAATATTAAGAGGGGAGAACTAACATAAATTGTATGACTACCTTTACTTCATCAATGGATTGGCTGTTTACATCACACCTCAACAGGTATTTGTTCTGTGTTACTCTCAAGTGTTTTAGCAATGTTGTTTTTGTTAAACATGGTTCATCTACATTGAATAATCTGCTTACTACTGCTGCAACTTTCTCCATGCATCAAAAGTTTATTACAACGGTCATGGTCTTAATGTCGGGCTGTTCATGAAATCATTACAATATTCAATTACTTTGTATGCTTTTTCTGTGCTCTCTAAAGCTTCCAATCTCCTGAAGATGGAGCAAAATCAAATCAATTTCATGATGTTTTATGTAAAGAAATGAAAAACATTGAATGCATATGATTTTGATATTTTTAACGGACATGACGAAGCAGATTAACATCTAAGCAGATTTTTTTTATGCTACCGCAAGGGCCAAATTCACTAAATGTTCCATGTCGAGGTTAGTTCTTGCAAGAGCTCTGATCTTACATGGCTTCTTTTCTTTAAGAATAGGCATTTAATTGCTCATATATGTTGAAAGATGTGATTTTTATGCTCTTGACCATTATGAAGTTTGTGTTTCTTTAATGATACATAATCAGATTAGTGGCAGTAGTAAGTTTAGATTCAGAAAAAAAAGCTGCAGTTACTATTTTCTTTAATGATAATAATATATTAGTTAAATTAAAAGGTTTTAAATTCAGAAATAAGAAAGCTGTAGTAACACATAATCAGATTAGTCGCAGGAGTAAGATTTAGCATAAATGGGTAAATATTTTCAGAGTTTGGCCAAAAATTGATTGAATTGGAGTGGGAAGCTCGGATCATTGTGTAGAATTTAGCCCATTTTTCTTTATATTTCAATAAGCGCTTATAAGATGAATAGGGCATTGGACTCATCTTAGTCATCGCCATAACTCCAACAACAAATGTCCACTCCTCCAACAATACTCCGCCGAGGTATCTATCCCTGCCGAATGTCGCCGCCCCCGCCCCCCGAATGTCGCTGCCCCGACGAATGTCACCGCCTTGGATAGCGGCAGAGCCCCGTGCCTATCACTCGCGCGCACGCGTGAGTGTGTGTGTCTGTGCGTGTATTTGCAACTTCGACAATGAGATTTTGACCTACTGAGAATTCTGTTGAACTCTGGGGAGGGAGACTGTTATAGGTCAGCATCTGTTATTCCCACAACAGGGTCGCGACCCGCACACCCCAACCATTCTCCCCATACGTGTTATCAGCGGGGTAGGTTGTTGAGGCTGGGTCTCGAACCCTTTACCTCCTTGATGAGAGGCACTTAACGCCTACCCCATCACCAACTGAGCCGCGGATCAGTTGGTGATGTGAGTTAGCGTTAAGAGCTTACATCAAGGAGGTGAAGGGTTCAAGACCCGGCCTCAACAACTTGCCGCGCCGAGAACACGTGCGGTGATGGGTTGGGGTGTGCGGGCCGCGGCCCTGTTATGTGGACGGACCGGGGTTCAAAACTTGAATGAGCGGCCCATAACATAAAAGTGCTCTTTAATGTTATGGGTCGCTCATTCACGGGCATAATCTCGCCGGTCGAGCCACATAACAGGGTCGCGGCCCGCACACCCCAACCCTTCTCAGCGCGTGTTCTCGGCGCCGCGGGATGTAGAGGTCGGGTCTCGAACCCTTTACCTCCTTGATGTAAGCTCTTAACGTCAGCTCACATCAAGAATGTTGAGGCCGTCTCAGTTGGTGATGTGAGCTGGTGTTAAGAGCTTACATCAAGGAGGTAAAGGGTTCGAGACCCGGCATCAACATCCCGCAGCGCCGAGAACACGCGCTGAGAAGGGTTGGGGTGTGCGGGCCACGACTCTGTTATGTGGCTCGGCTGGCGGGATTAGGCCCGTGAATGAGCGGCCCATAACATAAAAGTGCACTTTTATGTTGTGGTCCATTCTGGGTTTTGAACCTCCCCAACAAAATTGCGGCCCACACACCCAACCCATCACAGCGCGTGTTCTCGGCGTTGCAGGATGTTGAGGTTGGGGCTCGATACCCAGACCTCCTTGATGAGAGGCACTTAACGCTTGCCCTCATCACCAACTGATCTGCGGCTCAGTTGGTGATGTGAGCTGGCGTTAAGAGCTTACATCAAGGAGGTAAAGGGTTCGATACCCGGCCTCAACATCCCGCAGCACCGAGAACACGCGCTGAGAAGGGATGGGGGGTGCGGGTCGCGGCTCTGTTATGTGGCTCGACATGCGGGATTAGACCCGTGAGTGAGTGGCCCATAACATAAAAGTGCACTTTATGTTGTGGGCCATTCTGGGTTTTGAACCCCGGTACCTTCCACAACAGGGTCGCGGCCCGCACACCCCAACCCTTCTCCCCACGCGTGTTCTCGACGGGGTAGGTTGTTGAGGCTGGGGCTCGATACCCAGACCTCCTTGATGAGAGGCACTTAACGCCTGCCCTCATCACCAACTGAGTCGCGGCTCAGTTGGTGATGAGGGCAGACGTTAAGTGCCTCTCATCAAGGAGGTAAAGGGTTCGAGACCCAGCCTCAACAACCTACCCCGCTGAGAACACGCATGGGGAGATGGGTTGGGGTGTGTGGGTCGCGACCCTGTTATGTGGCTCGACCGGCGGGAGGGGTGCCCGTGAAAGAGCGGCCCATAACAGAGACATGCAGAGACATGAACAAGAAACTATACATAATGAATGAAAAGGAGACAGAAAGAAATACCCCAGGTAACTTGGTGACTGGCATAGGCTCCCCAGTGAAACTTGACTCATCGACAGTGCTTCTACCACTTTTAACCATTCCATCTGCAGGTATACGGTCCTGCAAAGAATAGAAAAATGATACTGATGTTGGTTATATATAAGCATATTGTAATATCTAACAATACCCAATGTTGGTTATATATAACAATACCCAATGTAATTTTTTCATAGATACGAAGATAGGAACTGCTTGCAATATGGTACAATGAATTCAAAATAATTATACAACTATCATTAGTTATTGCCCGCATACAGTACATAAATAATACAAAAACGAAATAACTCTGCATTCACTAAATGAATTCAAAAACAATCTGTCAACATATAAAAAAAAAAGTGGGTTTAACTCACTCCTGGAAACACAACAACTTGATCTCCAACAGCAAGACTGCTGCATGGAACTTCAGTAGTATAAGGTGCATCCTCCACAGCACTGTCAATGATAAGGCGGGCTTTTGTAGGAAGAATATTTAAAAGTCCAGTCATATCACTTGTAGCTTTAATTTTTGCTCTCTGTTCAAGGTTTTTCCCTAACAAGACAAATGCTATCAACATTATTGGTTCTTCAAAAAATGTCTTCCATCCCTGCATGAGTGAGGTGAGTAGCACCACTTGAAATTAAAAACAGAACTGAAATTTACAAAATTAGAATGTCATAAGAAAAATTATGGGCTTGGAGTAGACAATAAAAAAATGATCCCAGACGAAATACAAATACATTTACTGCACGACCAAAACAAATGTAAATTGAAAACGGTTATACACCATTACAAAATTAATAAGGATGGAAAATGCTAAGGAAATAAATTGTATTGAAGTCAATTTCATGCAGCAAATTTTCAAAACACCAATTTAAAAGTTTATAGCTTCAGTTAACAGCCAATTGATTATTTGTCACAAAGATGGTGCATATGGTCCCCTTGTGAATCTTCTCACTAACATAATGAAAATCAACATCGATATGTTCGGCACGCTCATGAAATATTGGTTTGACACAATATAAATATTATCGAAATGTAAGTGCATTGGCTTTTGACTTTCACTCTCAACACTTGGAGGAATTTTTTCATCCAAATCAATTCTCAAGTGGTTTGAGTCATGGCCCTGTAATTGGACTCTATATTGGAATATACAGTTGTAATTTATATTTAGTACATTACAAGTCGTCTGTAATGTATTTATCCCGGTTTGGGGTAGGTTGGTCCTTTCCCAGTTTTTAGGTTTTCCCTTACTCATGTATATGTATGAGTAAGACCTCTATTCATAAATTAATCTATTATTCAATATTCTACTTGGTATCAGAGGAAATAAACCTAAATCGCGTGCGTTCCGACTCCCCGCTCCCGCTCGTTCTCGCCTCGCCGCTCGACGCTTGGCCCGCTCCTCGTCGCTCGTTCACACCATGCCGCTCGACGTTCGGCATGCTCCTCTCCATGCGGCCTCCGGGCGGTATCTCCGTCGCCGCCGGTTGCTGAGAGGGTCGCCGCCGCCGCCGGTTGCTGAGAGGGTCGCCGCCGCCGCCGGTTGCTGAGAGGGTCGCCGCCGCCGCCCCTCGATGAAGTTGTCGGTTCCTCACCTCTTCGTTCTTCCTTCTTCTTGCTCAGTGTTGTGATCTCTCCACCGATCACTGCTGCTGCGATCTCTGCCCGTTGTTCTTCCCTGCTCAGATCTGGACCCGTCTCTGTCGTTTCTTCCTCTTCTTGCTGATCTACTCCAAACAGTCCCTGCTGCCAACAGTCCTCTGTGTGCGCTCCAGCAAACAATCCCTACTGCCCTTTGTGTGTGCTTCTAATATTGATTGTCACTAACAACATGCATGTTTGTACCCAGATTGCTCCTCCTGTTTGATCCCTCGTCGTTCTCTTTGTCGATATGGGTGACCCTGATTCTTCTGCATCTTCTCCGGGTGTGATCCAGTCTCAGATGAGTGACCCTCAACGGCCTCATAGCCACTCCGTCTCCTTAAAGATTACCACGGTCCCCTTGGATGACACAAATTATCTTGAATGGTCACGCGCTTCCCAACACGTCATTCGCAGCCAGCAGATGTTTGGATATATCGATGGGACGATTAAGGAGACACCCAAGACCGATCCCTCCTGGAAGCGTTGGGATTCTGACAACTCTCTAGTTGTTTCTTGGCTCCTACACTCAATGTCACTTAAGGTCTACCGGAGTTATATGTTGATGGACTCAGCATCCGAGATCTGGACCCGTGCCCGCGAAACGTATTCTCATATTGGTAGTTCCACCCAGATTTATGAACTCACTCGCCACATTTTGGAGTTGCGGCAGGGATCAATGACCGTTTCGTCGTTCTTCTCGGAGTTCGAGCGTCTTTACCAGGAGTTGGACTACTTTGCGCACTTCTCTCCTGCTTGTATAGTTGACGCTGTTCAGATAAAGAAAAATGAGGATTGCTTTCGTCTCCATGTCTTCTTCATGGGCTTGAACATGGAATATGATATGGCATGGACACATACTCCACCGCTCTCCTCTTCCCTCTCTTCGTGAGGCATTTAGTATGGTTCTGGGTGATGAAGACCGCCGCAAGTCCCTCAGTGTTATGGCTCCTCCTGATCGCTCCGCCTTGACTAGTGTTGGTCGAGGTCTTATTCCAACTCCTGGATCTTCTGTGCCCACCTGTGACTATTATGGTCGAAGGGGACACTCTCGGGAGGTATGTTTCAAACTTCATCCGCATCTTGCCCCTCCTGGACGTAGTCATGGTCGTGGACCTAAACGTGGGGGCCATAGACACAATGGCTTCAGTTCTCATGATGTTGCATACACTACGGATGTTTATGATGAGTCCCTGTCTTCCTCTTCAGGCTCTCTTACTGCTCAGGTATTGGATACCTTTCGTCATCTGCTTCACTCTCAGTCAGATCCTGTTACCGGAGGCTCTACTTCCCTTGCCATTATTGTCATGCCCAGTGCACATGCAGTCACTGCCTCTCCTTCTGAATGGGTGCTCGACTCCGGTGCTACACACCACATGACTGGGTCTTCCTCAGGTTTTCTCTCTTATACTCCTTTGTCAGGTAAGGACAAGGTCATTTCTGCAAACGGCTCCTTATCCTCCATTGCGGGCAAAGACAACATCTTGTGTTCTCCGTCTATTTCTCTTCCCTATGTCCTTCATGTTCCCTCTTTTCCTCGCAATTTACTTTTCATTAGCAATATTATCAAATCTCTTAACTGCTCAGTAACTTTTTTTCCTGACTCTTGTGTCTTTCAGGAACTGGGTACGAAACAGAACATTGGCAGTGGTAGGAATCGTGGCGGCTTGTACTACCTGGACCCCCAGCTTCCCTCTCAGGCTCTTTCCAGTTCCATCGTTACTGCTGATGATGTTCGTCGTTGGCATCTTCGCCTAGGACATCCGTCCTCCGTTTATCTGCAAAAATTATTTCCGATTATTTTACCTTGTCTTCAACACTTTGCTTGTGATGCATGTGATATGTCTAAACATGTGTGACATACTACTTCGTATCTTTCTTCCCCTAGTAGCATTCCTTTTGTTGTTATACATTCTTATGTTTGGGGGTCGTCCCCCATTTTATCTTTATTTCGTTTTCGATGGCTTGTCACTTTTACTGATTGTTTTTCTCGCACTACATGGGTTTATCTCTTGAAAAAGAAAAATGAAAATTTTTCTTGCTTTCAAGCGTTTCATAAAATGGTGCAAACACAGTTTGATGCCTCTATTCATGTTCTTCGAAGTGATAATGGAGGGAGTATGACGATCGTGGTGCCTTTGGTTCTTACCTCACCACTCACGGTATCATCCACCAAAAAACGTGTTCACACCTCTACTCAAAACGTTGTGGCCGAACGTAAAAATTGGCACCTCCTTGAGGTTGCTCGTTGTCTTCTAGCCACTATGCATCTTCCTAAAACCTATTGGGGCGATGCGGTTCTCACTGTTGCTCACCTTATCAACCATCTTCCTTCGCGTGTCCTTTCCTATACTACTCCTCTAGCTCATCTCTCCACCACCGGCGTGGTTCATACTTCACATTTGGCACCCGCGTCTTTGGGTGTGTCTATTTTGTGCATGTCCACCAACCCCATCGCGATAAACTTGACAAACGGGCTCAACGTTGTGACTTTCTTGGCTATTCTTCTACCACCAAAGGGTATCGATGTTATCACCACCCTTCCCAGCATATGTTATGTACCATGGATGACACCTTCCGGGAGGGGAGTCCTATTTTCAGCCTTTGACTCACTCTCTTCGTCAGGGGGAGAGTAATGGTGATACAGATGTTACTCCTGCTCTTCTCCCTTTCAATCCTCACATTCCCCTACAGCTTTCCATTCTGATACCCATAAGCCATACCCCTATTCTGGTATCGGACTCCTCTACTATGATTTCTCATTTACCCCACGTATACCATTGTCATTCAGGTACACAAGCTACTACAGTTCCACCTCTACCAGTGTCAACTTCAGACTCGGATTCTGATGATGTTGATATGCATCTCCCTCTTGTACGCAACATGGGGCTTACCACTCTATTTCTAATCAAGTGGCTTACTGGTGTAACCCGCATCGAAACTATCTAGCTTGTTATATTTTGTTATTGCGTTTTTATGTATTTCCGTTTACAATGTTAGTTCGGCATGTGAGTCCGACCACCTCACATGACCTTAAACAAAATGGTCCGGCGTGATGTGTGTGCGACGAGAATAACGCTACCCCTAACTAAAATCAACATTTGGGCTGCATTTAACAAAATCCTCTTCATTTAATTCTTAGGGTTGGAGAATGCTATAAATAGGAAGGAGGAGGCCTAGGGTGGGGACGTTGGCTGAGAGAAAAGAACTGCTTTTCTCTCGGGCGGCTCTTTCTTCGCGTGTTTCCTTCTCCCGTGCGCTGCTTCCACTTCCCCGCTCGATCGCCGGCCACTGTTCCTTCCATCGACTCGGCGTCGACTTCGGAACCCCATTCCACTTGAGTCGAAGATAGCCGGCGTCTACATCGAGGCCGTCCGACCGCTGCTCCGCCATATTTTCGGATCTGGACGTCGACTGCGACCTTGCTCCCGTCTGGATCGGCTTCTCCCTCATCGTTTCACCCAGCCTGTTGCGTTTACCACTCCGCATTCAGTTCCAGGTGTCGACTGCGTCTCCCGATCCGCCTGGAACCCCACGGCTGCCACTCCCCGCTGAATCCAGAACCGGTAGGCTCCTCTCCGATCCTTCCTCCAGTCCGTCCCGCTGTTGGTCCTTTGGACCCCTAGGTGAAACCCTCTTCCCAGTCATTCTCCAATCCAGCACTGTTTATGATTAGTTTATGCAGTCAAATTTAAAATGCAAAGTTAAGGGGTAGCATCATTCTTGTCGTTCACCGTCTCGCCGTTTTTTCTCTCCAAACACGCTCTTTATCTTTGTGGAAGAAATACAAAATAACATTGCGAACGAGTGTTGTCCGCCACCACGGAGCGAAGTGTCTTAAACTCGTTGATTTTCGGAGGTCGTGAGGGTTGTTACCACACTTAACGTAATTGAGCACACTATTTTATTGCGCGCCAAATTAACTCGCACCGTTATTTAGTAAATCTGAACACGATTTTACATCAATTTGGTGTGGCTACTGGGATATCTCACTTTCATCGTGGGATAGCCGAGCGTATCGGTGTTCAGAATTTCTAGATTTCAGTTGTTGTTTAAATTTAACCCATGGAATCAAGAATGACCAATGTCGAGGGAGGATTAGCGGAGCTCACCGCCCGTATGGGAGACCTTATGACTGCTGTCACGACACTCTCCACATCCATGCGCGACACCAACTAGGTGATGCTAGGACTGCGAACCTCCGTAAACAACATAGAGGGCCTCATCCACGTGGGGGGTCTTCCTACACAGCCTGCGGTACCACCCCGAGCACCACAGAACCATATGCCACAAGAACCCAACCCGGATGACGTAGGTCTCCAGAATCCTGGATATGCACCTAGGTGGGGAGACTTTGAAGGCACCCTCGAGCCTGAGAAGTGTCTCGACTGGTGCGAGCGGTTAGAGAGATTCATGACCTGGAAGCGCACTCCTGCCCACCAACAGGTGGAGTATGCATCTTTAAAACTGAAGGGGCCCGCCATCACTTGGTGGGGACAAACGGAGCGTATGCGCTACACTATGGGATTACCTCCCATCACCACTTGGATTGAGTTCAAGGCTCAACTCAAAAAGAGGTATGTCCCTGCGGATTTTCTACAGACCCTGTATCGGAGGCACCACAACCGCAACAGGATCGGATGACAGTGGACGAGTACACTGACGAGTTCCTTACACTTCAGGCTCGATTAGATTTACGTGAGGAGGATCACATGGTGGTGGCCCGCTACCTCAACGGGTTGCGGTACGCTATTCGCGATCAGGTAGAGTTGCACGACTTTCGGAACTTGGGAGAGGCTGCCAATCGCGCACGACGTGTGGAGGCCCTCCAGAAGAGGACCGGAGGACAGAGGTCAGTTGACCGAACCTCACACACATCACATCTGACTTCGGCTGATCGGTCTAGTCCGACACCCATTCCGAGATCCCCAGCCCCTACTAGACCTCTATTGCCAGCCCCCACTCTCCCCGGCACAGCACCTGTTGTCGCCAAGGGGAAAGAGGCAGAGGGTTCCCGCTCGGTCTTTCGTTGTTTCAAATGTATGGAGCCGGGACACAAGTCATCTGAGTGCCCCCGCCGCCGATTCACTGCTATAGTCGACACCGATGATGGCCGAGAGCCCGAGTATGGGATTTGGGACGATGACGTCACTACTGACGTGACCGACGCACCAAGGATCGAGTACAAAGTGGAAGGCGAGCAGCCTACACACCTGGTCTCCGTCATGCATCATAGCCTTTTGAGCCCGCGCGACCCCACAGACGACGCATGGTTGCGCCACAACATTTTTCGCACCACTGCACGTATTCGGGAACACTTTTGTTCCGTCATTTCTGATGGCGGGAGTATGGAAAACTATGTTTCCCAACTGATGGTGGAAAAACTAAAACTTACCACCCAGATTTTAGAGCGGGCATACGAGTTGTCTTGGGTCACCAGCGGCACCACGTTAGTTATTACGCATTGTTGTCTCGTATCGTTCTCCATTGGGAGCACCTACTCGGACTCTGTATGGTGTCACGTCGCCCCTCTGGACGTGTGTCACATCCTGCTGGGCCGTCCGTGGCAATACGATCGACATGTTATTCATGACGGACGCAGGAACACCTACACCTTTGAGCATCAGGGCCGCCGGATTGTTCTTCTTCCCCAGAAGAATAGCCTGGTCCCACAGAGACTCCCACCCCCGCCTGCTACACACACTGATGTTCTCACCCACCCTACACCTACTCTCACCTCCACTTCCTCTCCCGCTACTGTCTACCCGTCCATCACGATGATTATGTCCGCTCGGCAGTTCTGTCGAGAGGTGGAGGACGAGGGTATAGTCTACATGTTGTTGGGTAGAGAGTCCCCCACTCCTGCCGCTGAGATACACCCCCGAGTACAGCCACTAGTCGCAGAGTTTCACGATCTCACCCCGGACGAGCTACCCGACCAACTTCCCCCCCCCCCCCTACGGAACATACAGCACTGTATTGACCTTGTCCCGGGAGCTAGTTTGCCACACTTACCTCATTATCGCATGAGTCCACGAGAGCACGAGGAGCTGAGGAGACAAGTATCTGAGCTCCTCCAAAAGGGACTCATACGCGAGAGTCTTAGCCCCTGCGCCGTTCCTGCCCTTCTTGTCCCCAAGAAGGACGGAACGTGGCGAATGTGTGTAGATAGCCGTGCTATCAATAAGATCACCGTTAAGTATCGTTTTCCGATCCCCCGATTGGACGACATGCTTGATATGTTGAGCGGCGCAAAGATATTCTCCAAGATTGACCTTAGGAGTGGTTACCATCAGATTCGGGTGCGCCCTGGAGATGAGTGGAAAACCGCCTTTAAGACCAAGGAGGGGTTGTACGAATGGATGGTCATCCCTTTGGACTGTCCAACGCACCGAGTACGTTCATGAGATTGATGACTCAGGTTCTACGCCCCCTGATCGGAACATGTGTTGTCGTCTACTTTGATGATATTTTGATCTATAGTACCGAGACGGATCAGCACATCACTCACCTGCGCCAGGTCCTTCAGATCTTACGTGAGCATAGGCTGATCATCAACCTGAAGAAGTGCACATTCCTTACTGATAGTCTCACATTCTTAGGCTACATAGTGTCCTCTGAAGGAATCCGGGTCGATCAGGAAAAGGTGAGGGCGATTATCTCCTGGCCCACTCCCAGGAACTTTACAGAGGCCCGCGGATTCCACGGACTGGCGTCGTTCTATCGGCGTTTTATCCGTAACTTCAGTACCCACATTGCCCCCATCACAGATTGCCTCAAGAAGGGCCAATTCACATGGACCGCCGAGGCTGAAGAGGCATTTCTCCTCATGAAGGAGAAGATGTCTAGTGCCCCCGTACTAGCTCTTCCCGATTTTGAGAAAGTATTCGAAGTAGACTGTGATGCCTCACACATTGGCATAGGAGCCGTCTTGAGCCAGGAGGGCCGACCTGTAGCTTTCCATAGTGAGAAGCTTGACGATGCAAATACTCGATACTCGACTTACGACATTGAGTTTTTCGCCATCGTTCAGGCTCTACGTCATTGGCGCCACTATCTCATTCAGCGTGAATTCGTGCTGAACACGGACCATGACGCATTGCAACATTTGAACTCCCAAAAGGAGGTCAGGCGCCACGCGAAGTGAGCTGCGTTTTTGCAGGAGTACACGTTTCACATTCGACACAAACCTGGGGTGACCAACCGAGTGGCCGATGCCCTTAGCCGTCGTGCCCACTTACTCGTATCCCTTCAGCCGAGGATCACTGACTTAGATTCCCAGCGAGACTCTTATGCCACTGACCCCGACTTTGGCACCATCTGGGAGGAATGCCGTACAAGGGGTGCGGACGCTTCCGGCCACTATATTTTGAGTGAGGGGTATCTATTTCGGGGCACACGTCTGTGCATCTGCCGGGGCCCATTGCGTGAATTACTCCTCACTGAGTTGCACTCCTCGGGATTAGGGGGACACTTTGGACAGTCGAAGATGTTGGACCTCGCCACCACCCGTTACTACTGGCCACATCTGAGGAAAGATGTCGTTCGACTAGTCCAGACGTGTCACACATGTCAATTATTCAAGGGACAATCACAAAACACCGGGTTATACACACCGTTATCCATTCCAGAGCGACCCTGGGATGAAGTGTCCATGGACTTCATCAGTGGCTTACCCCCTACTTCCCGTCGGGTCGATGCTATTTTGTGGTAGTCGATAGGTTCTCCAAGATGGCCCATTTTATACCTTGCCGGAAAACCTCCGATGCTGCACACGTAGCGGAACTTTTCTTTCGCGAGGTCGTTAGATTGCACGGAGTCCCACGCACTTTCCTCTCGGACAGGGACACTCGTTTCATGGGTTATTTTTGGAAGACTTTATGGAGTAAACTTGGCACGAAGTTAAAATTTAGTAGTGCATACCATCCCCAAACGGACGGGCAAACCGAAGTGGTCAACCGTAGTTTAGGAGACTTATTGCGATGTTTGGCGGGTGAACACCCTAAGCAATGAGATTTATTTCTTCCACAAGCTGAATTTGCGTACAATAATTCCGTTAACCGCTCCACTCAAAAATCCCCATTTGAGATTGTATATGGTTTCCCCATTCCTCACTTCCTGGACCGTCACTCCCTTCCTTGTAATGAGCGCCTCTCGTTTGATGCTACTACTTTGATTGATCAAATTAAATTACTGCATAAATCAATTCATAAACAGTTGCAGGTAGCTTCCGAAAAGTATAAGGTCGCGGCGGACGTGCACCGTCGCGAACTACACTTTTCCGAAGGAGATTGGGTGTTGGCTCACTTCCGCAAGGAGAGGTTTCCCACAGGGTCATATCATAAGCTCCAACAGCGCCGTTTTGGACCTTTTCAAGTGAGGAAGCGGTTGGGAGAGAATGCCTACCTTCTGGATTTACCATTGGAGTTCGGCACGTCCCCCATCTTCAATATCTCCGATCTAGCGCCGTTCTATGGTTCCCCGCCTGAGCTACCAATACCACCACCACCGTTGGGGCCCGACACCGAAGTGGGGTTCCAACCCACCTTCACGCCCACGGATGAAGAGATCGAGCAAGTCCTTGACGTTCGTGAGTTCCAGACTCGCCATGGCACATATCAGAAGTACTTAGTCACGTGGCGAGGACGGGACATCTTGGACAGTTCATGGATCAGTGCCAAAGAACTACAGCGTCGTCGCCCGGATCTCTCCATCGCCATCATGAACGCCATCTCGCCGGAGTCGAGTTCTCTCAACCCCGGGTGAATTGGTGTAACCCGCATCGAAACTATCTAGCTTGTTATATTTTGTTATTGCGTTTTTATGTATTTTCGTTTACAATGTTAGTTCGGCATGTGAGTCCGACCACCTCACATGACCTTAAATAAAATGGTCCGGCGTGATGTGTGTGCAACGAGAATAACGCTACCCCTAACTAAAATCAACATTTGGGCTGCATTTAACAAAATCCTCTTCATTTAATTCTTAGGGTTGGAGAATGCTATAAATAGGAAGGAGGAGGCCTAGGGTGGGGACGTTGGCTGAGAGAAAAGAACTCTTTCTTTTCTCTCGGGCGGCTCTTTCTTCGCGTGTTTCCTGCTCCTGTGCGCTGCTTCCACTTCCCCGCTCGATCGCCGGCCACTGTTCCTTCCATCGACTCGGCGTCGACTTCGGAACCCCATTCCGCTTGAGTCGAAGATAGCCGGCGTCTACATCGAGGCCGTCCGACCGCTGCTCCGCCATATTTTCGGATCTGGTCGTCGACTGCGACCTTGCTCCCGTCCGGATCGGCTTCTCCCTCGTCGTTTCACCCAGCCTGCTGCGTTTACCACTCCGCATTCAGTTCCAGGCGTCGACTGCGTCTCCCGATCCGCCTGGAACCCCACGGCTGCCACTCCCCGCTGAATCCAGAACCGGCAGGCTCCTCTCCGATCCTTCCTCCAGTCCGTCCCGATGTTGGTCCTTTGGACCCCTAGGTGAAACCCTCTTCCCAGTCATTCTCCAATCCAGCACTGTTTATGATTAGTTTATGCAGTCAAATTTAAAATGCAAAGTTAAGGGGTAGCATCATTCTTGCCGTTCACCGTCTCGTCGTTTTTTCTCTCCAAACACGCTCTTTATCTTTGTGGAAGAAATACAAAATAACATTGCGAACGAGTGTTGTCCGCCACCACGGAGCGAAGTGTCTTAAACTCGTTGATTTTCGGAGGCCGTGAGGGTTGTTACCACACTAACGTAATTGAGCACACTATTTTATTGCGCGCCAAATCAACTCGCACCGTTATTTAGTAAATCTGAACACGATTTTACATCACTTACCATCATCTTACCCTGATTCATCAGGCTTTTGTTTCGTCTCTTTCCCTAGTCGTTATTTCTAAGACAAGGCAGGAGGCTTTGGGGATAACTGCTTGGACACAGGCTATGCAAGATGAGATGTCCGCCTTGGACACAAATCACACATGGGATGTTTTCTCTCTCCCTCCAGGAAAGAAAGCTATAGGTTCTCAGTGGATCTTCTCTGTTAAGCAGAACCAACATGGCAAGGTGGAACGGTACAAAGCACGTCTGGTCGCTCAAGGATACACTCAGACTCAGGGAGTTGATTACCAGGAGACATTTGCTCATGTAGCAAAGATGGACTCCATTCGGGTGTTGTTATCGTGTGTTGCATGCCTGGACTGGGACCTCCATCAACTGGACGTGAAGAATGCGTTCCTCCACGGTGAGCTTGATGAAGAGGTGTACATGAAGTTCCCTCCTGGTTTTGTGAAGAAAGGAGCTGAAGGGCTTGTCTGTCGCCTAAGGAAATCGGTATATGGCCTGAAACAATCACCTAGGGCCTGGTTCGGGAGATTTCTCACGACTATGCTCAAGTTTGGGTACAAGCAAGCTCAATCTGATCATACCATATTTATCTGGAGACATGAACAGAGGGTTGTGGTTCTCATTGTCTACGTGGATGACATTGTGATTACCGGAAATGACACAGAGGAGATTGTTAATCTTAAGACCCTCCTATCTGCTGGATTTGAAGTGAAAGACTTGTGAAGATTACGATACTTCCTGGGTATCAAGGTGGTTAGATCTGAGCAGGGTATCTTCATATCCCAACGGAAGTATATATTGGATCTCCTAAAGGAGACTGGTATGCTTGATTGTGTTCCTTGGAACACCCCTATAGAGGAAAATGACAGGATTGAGGAAGATGGTGATGGTGATCACACGAATGTACCACGTTGTCAAAGATTGGTCGAGAAACCTATATATCTATCTCAAACACGCCCCGACATTACGTTTGCGGTCGGTATCCTTAGCAGATATATGCATTCTCACAGGATCAGACATCAAGAAGCTGTGTATCGCGTGCTACGATATTTGAAGAAAGCCCTTGGTCATGGTCTCTTATTCTCCAAAAACAACTTGAAGATTGAAGTTTTTACTGATGTTGATTGGGCTAGATGTCGTGATGACAAAAAGTCCACAACAGGATATTGTTCCATTGTTGGTGGAAACCTTGTGACATGGCATAGCAAGAAGCAGAATGTGATGGCTAGATCAAGTGCAGAGGCAGAATATCGTGTTATGTCTCAAGGCCTATGTGAGGGTCTATGACTGCGTACTATGTTACAAGATCTGAGTTTTTCTGAGACGGACTATTTCTCCTTGTTCTGTGATAATAAGACAGTTATTAGTATCGCTTATAACCCAGTCGAACATGTCAGGACAAAACATGTTGAGGTTGATCGACACTTTATCAAAGATCACTTGGATAAAAAGATGTGGTCACTCATTTTGTTCATTCCAAACATCAACTGACCGATGTGTTCACCAAAAGCTTGGAATGTGACGTGTTTACCGACGATATTCAAAAGCTTCGGATGACTGACATCTTTTGTCCGACTTGAGAGGGAGAGTTGTAATTTATATTTAGTACATTACAAGTCGTTTGTATTGTATTTATCCCGGTTTGGGGTAGTTTGGGTCTTTTCCAGTTTTTAGGTTTTCCCTTACTCATGTATATGTATGAGTAAGGCCCATATTCATGAATTAATCTATTATTCACTATTCTACTTATACAACAGTGTGTTGTTTCTTGCTTTTTCATGATACAAAGCATCCCCCCAACAAATACACAGTAAGCTGCAGTCAAGACTTGATCAAATGGATAGGGAGCCTAATCAAGATTTGAAAAGTCCTCAAACTCAAATTGATTTTTTTTCTCGTACAAACACTACCAATAGTTCCTTTCATCAAAAAATATGAACCACTGCATCCATTTCTCATCATGAAAAACTCAAAGTGACTTACAACACTTAGAAGGAAGGAAATAATCGGGCAAATAATGGCAAGGTAACCACAAACCTCCTATATCAACATGCATCAAGGCACCACGGACCAGCCACTTCATCCTTTCATCAATTTTGAGTTCATAATCCATTAGATTCTCTGTTGACTTATAATGTGTCACTCCTGAAATCCAACATATACTTTGAATAAGACACATTCCCTTTGTGAAAATTTCACGCTCTCTATCTCAAGAAAGTACTCAGTCTTCCCAAATCATTTATCTAGAATGGTATATTAAAAAGGATTTCAAAAAACTAATCCCTTTTTATCATCGTGATAACAATATCATCCATATATACTCACAGCAAGATAGTATCAACAACTCTATATTTGTAGAAGATTGAAGAGTCAACCTAGCATCGTAATAAATCAAACTAATTGAGGACACCGGAAAATCAACCAAAGCATGTCCAAGGAGGTTGTTTTAGATTGTAAAAGGTTTACTTCAACTGTAGATCAACTCCCCCATGAGCAACTAACCCTTGTGGTTGCTCCATATTTTCTCGTCAAAGTCTCCATGTAAAAAGGGATAATATGCATTCAATTAAAGAAGAAGCCAAGCCTTGATGAAATCATAAGCACTCACAAATGGATAGTTGTTGTTACAATGTGTTATTTCTTCTTATTTACAGTATTTTGTAATGTTGTGTATCTTCTTTATCCGCCTCCATATATAGAGGGGATTTTTGCTCTTTGATAGTAATGAAAAGTCATTTCTATTTTCCTCAACATGGTATCAGAGCTACGACTCTTGGTGCCCTAATCGGCGCTCCTCGCGCAGCCTTCGTTCCCTCGCGGGTTCTTTGAACTCCGACTCGTTCGCCCGCTGCAATAGGTTCGGCGTTCGCCCGCTGTGCTAGCTTCCTCGCAGCGATAGCGTAGTTTTGCAGTTCTGATGTTCTCCTTCTTCCTCCGTTTGCAGTCAACGCGTCGTTCGCAGTCGACGCGTCGTTCGCAGTCGACGCGTCGTTCGCAGTCGACGCGTCGTTCGCAGTCGACGCGTCGTTCGCAGTCGACGCGTCGTTCGCAGTCGACGCGTCGTTCGCAGTCGACGCGTCGTTCGCAGTCGACGCGTCGTTCGCAGTCGACGCGTCGTTCGCAGTCTTCCGCCAGAGCTTCCAGCCGTCCGTCTTCCGCCAGAGCTTCCTCCCTTCCGCTCTGCCATTGTAGTTGTTGTTCTTCCGGTGTTGGGCATGCTGTGAAGCCCTTGCTTCCTTTCGGTGCCGCTTGCATTTCCAGTCATTGGATGGAGTGGATTTCTCGTCCTCTCCTCTTCTACCTTTGCATTTGCTTGGCGTAATCCGCCGCTCCTTGATGCATTAGTTGTGGGTGGTCTCCAGATTTCTATTCCTGAGCCACTATGTCAAGCATCAATCATTCTCCTGCTCCCTCGACGGTTCTTCCTCCTGCGAGTTCTCTCTGTGGGAGTAATGATCATAATACTCCGCAGATTACTAAAATTCGTTTATATGATTCAAATTATCTCTCATGGTCCAGTTCTATCACCTTGGCACTTAAGAGTTGTCGCCTCTTTGGTTATGTCAATGGTCAAACTAAGGAATCAGAGCACTTCCGATTGGCTTCAATGGGATTCGGAGAACTCCTTAGTCATGTCTTGGCTAATGAATTCCATGCAGGAGTCCATTGCTCGCAACTACTTATTCTTGGATGCTGCTGACGATATTTGGCGGCGCGCGGAGGCCACTTATTCTCGGAGAGGTGATGCTGCTTAGATCTTCCAGTTGAGATGGAGGATATCCTTACTCCACCAGGGTGATCGTCATCCATTTGTTTACTACTTGGAGTTTACTCAGTTGTATCAGGAATACGATCATTTTGATTCCCTCACTTTTGTTAGCCCTGTTGATGAGGCGATGGTTCGTGCTCGGGAGGATCGCAATCGGATCTTTGAGTTTCTTCATGGTCTTCATCGGTATTTTGATCATATCAATGCTCAAATTTTGGGCGTCCGTTATTACCATCTCTACCAAAATACAGTATCGTTCAACAGGAGTTCGATCGTCGTCTGACCTTACTTCCTGCTCCTGCTCCTGAGAGCTCTGCTCTTGAAGATGCTACCTTTTATTCTCTAGGTATTCGTCGTACCCGTGACTCTAAGTTGAAGGGTAGTGATAAAGATCACATCCTCTGTGATTATTGTGGAAAGAACCGTCACATCAGAGACACCTGCTTTAGACTCCATGGTTTTCCTCCACCGAGAGGTGGTGCTCCTCCTTGTGGTGGCCGTGTTTTTGGGCAATTCCCTGGTCGTCATGCCTCTCCTCGTTCTGCTCATCTCACTGATGTTGCTCTAGATATCTCTCCTAGGCGGCTAGGCTGCCTAGCGTCGATACTGTTGTCCTCCCTGGTGCTTTTTCGGCTGATGAAGTACTTGCTCTCCGCCGCATAATGCATGGTCTTTCTATGGAGTCTTCTACCTAGTCTTCTTATGCCCACACTGGGACTCCATGTGCTCATTCTATTACTGCTCAATCTTCCACACAGTGGACTCATTGACTCCGGGGCCACATATCACATGACTGGATCCACCTAAGGTTTCATATCATATACTACTCTATCTTGTCGTGATAAGGTGAGCATTGTTGATGGGTACCTTTGCTCTATTGCTGGAAAGGGCTCCATCTCTTGTTCCTCCCTCACCTTATTATCAATTTTGCATGTTCCAAACTTCATATGTAATTTATTCTCTATTAGCCATTTGACTAACTCCATGAATTGTTTTGTAACCTTTCTTCCATCTTCTTGTGTTTTTCAGAACTTGAAGACGGGGACGGTGATTGGCTCTGGTAGTATGGTCAATGGTCTCTATGTGCTCGACTCCAGCCCAGTGGCACCTCCTATGGCCCTTCACTCCAGCGCATCCCATTTATATTTCTGGCATTGTCGTTTAGGACACTCATCTATTTCTGTTATGAAATTATTGTTTCCAGTTATGCCTACTGCTGCTTTTACTTCCTTTGTGTGTGATGTTTGTACTGTTAACAAATATTGTCGTACTACGTTTAATAGTCTCTTTACCTAGTTCTATCCCTTTTGTTGTGATCCATTCTGATGTTTGGGGCCATTCCCCATAGCTTTCATTTATGGTTGTGTTTGGTTTATTACTTTTATCGATTGTTTTTCTCGCACAACATGGTTATATTTACTGCGGAAAAAAGTGATGCATTTACTAGCTTTAAAAAAATTCATAACATGATCTCCACTCAGTTTCATACCAAAATTAAGATTCTTCGCAGTGACAATGGTCATGAATACCTGGAATCGCAGTTTGCGCAATATCAGGCTGATCATGGCAACATCCATCAAACTACTTGTGCTTATTCATCTGCTCAAAATAGTGTTGCGGAGCGTAAAAATCGTCATCTGTTGGAGGTGGTTCGTTGTCTTTTGTCCACCATGCATCTTCCCAAATACTACTGGGGGGATGATGTTCTCACTGCGGCATATCTTATTAATCGTATGCCCTTGCGTATTCTTGGGAATGTCACTCCTCTTGGCACTCTTTAGGTCCCTTCCTCTCAGCTCTCTCCTAAGGTTTTTGGATGTGTCTGCTTTGTTCACATCCACCACCCTCCTCCTACTAAACTTGATCATCGCACACTAAAGTGTGTTTATTGGCTATTCTCCCACTCATAAGGGCTACAAGTGTTTTCATCCTCCTACAAAGGTCTTTGTCACCATGGACGTCACGTTTCGTGAATTGGAGGCCTACTATCCTGCCACGGGTGGCTCCCCTTCTTTTCCCTCTCCTTTGACCTCTCATGTTCCTCTGCCCGTTCCTCCACCTTATCCCTCACTTCAGAGGGAGTCTATTAAGTTTGAAGTGAGTAACTCTACTGTCCCACTACCTATTCCTTCTATTGCTCCTAGCTTGCAGGTGTATACTGGGTGAAAAAAGAAGACCAACACACTTGGCCTGAATGTGCAACCAAATCAATCATTGGACCCTGACTCAGGGCCTTCTGTGCATCTCATTGCTCTCAGAAAAAGTATTTGATCTTGTACTCCACATCCTCTTTCCAATTATGTTTCTTATGACTCATTCTCTATTTCCCATAAGACCTTTGTGTCTTCCCTTGCTTCCCTGTCCATACTAGCATCTTTGCAGAATGCTTTTGAGATCCCCAAGTGGAGAGAGGCGATGTTTGAGGAAATGGCTGCTCTTGAAAAGAACAACACATGGGATTTGGTGCATCTTCCCCATGAAAAAAAACATGTTGGATGCAAATGGGTGTTCTCTGTTAAACAAAACTCTCAAAGTGTGGTTGAAAGGTGTAAGACAAGACTGGTGGCAAGAGGGTATACTCAAACCCTTGGGATCGACTATCAGGAAGCAGTTGCCCCTGTAGCAAAGATGAACACCATCAGAGTTCTCTTATCCTGTGCTGCTTGCAAAGGATGGGACCATGGACAACTTGACGTGAAGAACGCTTTCCTCCATGGGAATCTGGATGAGGAAGTTTACATGTCTCTCCCACCAAGCCTTACTCCTAAAGGTTCCGTGAGAAAGGTTTGCAAGTTAAAGAAAGACCTATATGGGCTGAAACTGTCTCCAAGAGCTTGGTTTAAGAGACTTCAGAAGGTCATGTTGTCATTTAGGTATCACCAGTGGCAATGCCGATCATACTCTGTTCATCAAACGTGGGATCGATAAACTCATAGTCCTCATTGTTTATGTTGATGACATTGTTATAACAGGCGATGATGTGGAAGAGATCAAGTTCCTAAAACAAAAATTGGCTTGTGAGTTTGAGGTCAAAGATCTGGGTGCTCTCAAATATTTCTTGGGTATTGAAGTTGCAAGGTCCAAGCATAGAATTTTTATCTCCCAGAGGAAGTATACTCTGGACCTGCTCTAGAAGACTGGGATGAGTGGTTGAAGACCGGTTGATACCCCAATTGAAGCAAACCACATATTGAGATGGGATGATGGAAAGGAGAATGAAGATATATCTGAATTTCAAAGGCTAGTAGGGAGGATGATCTACCTGGCTCATACCCGTCCAGATATCGCTTACGTTGTAAGTGTTGTCAGCCAGTTTATGCATGCTCCAAAGACTCATCATATGGATGTTGCCCACAGAATTCTCAGGTATCTTAAGTCCTCACCTGGGAGTGGAATCTTGTTCTCCCCAAATTCGGCTCTAAAAATTGAAGTATACACAGATGTTGATTGGGCAGGGTCTATTGACGATCAGCGATCTACCTCGAGGTATTGCTCTCTTGTTGGTGGGAATCTTGTTACTTGGAGGAGTAAAAAACAACTAGTGGCAAGATCTAGCGCCGAAGCAAAGTTTTAGGCTATGGCTCATGGAGTTTGTGAAGGTTTATGGTTACGTTCCTTGCTAAGTGACCTGGGGTTTCCTGACACTGAATTCATTCGATTGTACAGTGATAACAAGGTTGCTATCAGCATCGCCCACAACCACATCCAACACGACCGAACAAAACATATTGAAGTGGATCGACATTTCATCAAAGAGAACATTGAAAATGTTGAAAAAGGCGTTGTGTACTCCCTTTGTTCCCTCAGATAGACAACTTGTTGATATAGGGTCTGTTTGGGAGAGCTGTTGGGGATTGAAAAGCTGCTGATTGAACAGAGCTTTTTAGACAGAGCTCTTTGAGGAGCTGTTTTGAAAAGTTGCAGACTGTTTGGGGTGTATGGGAATAACTGCTGATTGAACAGAGCTTTTTCAATTGAGCTGTTTGGAAAAACAGCTGTTGGGAGCTGTTTTTTTTTTTAACTTTCAAAAATAAAAAATAAAAATTAAATACTTAAATATGTAAACATAGCACAACAAATACAAATTGTTCTCTAACGTTTTAAGCAAAATAGTACAAGTTTTCAAAATGTTCATTAAAAAAAGTACAAGATCATTGCCCAATAAACAAAAATATGCTTCCTCGTCGTCTTCATTTTCCTGATGTAAGTTTTTGAGATGACCTTTAACTTTTCCTCCCACCACTCATCAGATGCAGCAATTGTTCTCTTTTCCTGATCCCAGCCCAAACCGGTCTCTCCATGTTTTAGTTCTCTCCACAACTTCCAGTCTTTCTTGAGATGATCCCATTTATTTTTCATTTGCATTCGATCATAGCTTTTTCCGGTGACTTGTTTAAAAGCCAAGATCAAAATTTTCCAACCGTCCTAGCTGAAGTGGGTGGTAGGTCGATTACCAAGCCCGATTTCTTTAATGCAAACAACAACAACAACAGAACCCATATAGTCCCCAATCATTGGGGGTATGGGCGGGGGAAGATTGGAAACAGACCTAACCTTTGGCCCTATGCCCAAAGTGGCTTCTCTCAGAGGAGAAAGACCGAACCTTTGACAATAGATGCACAAAGTGGCTGCTCACAGATTACCACTGAAATAGTGGCCCCCTATACCGTCACGTTTGCTACGGAATCATGCCCTCAAATCAAAGCCAAAGACATCAGAGAGGGCAGACTCAAGAGTCCATTTTGATTTATGTGCACATAACCATGCTTCCTTCATTCAGCATCCAGAGCATTGGTCTTGCTCATGATTTCTTTAATGCAAAGATTACAGAAAATCATGACTTCATTTGACTCCCAACTAGCTGCAATTCCTTCATCCCTTGGTTTCCCCATTTTACTATAGACCCAAACATAACAATTAAAATACTAACAAACAAACAAGTTTATTGAACATAACAATTTTTAATTCATCCATCACTTGTTAAAAACACTAACATACACACACATACACATATACATACACATATACATACACATATACATACACATATATACATACAACACCACACATATACACAAACAAAAACATACAACACAAACATAAACACAAACACACACACAAACACATATACACAAACACAAACATAAAACACACACACAAACATAAAACACACAAAACATACAATTCACAAACACACACACAAACATAAAACACACAAAACATACAATTCACAAACACACACACAAACATAAAATACACACACAAACACACACACACACACAAACATACAACACACACACACACAAACATACAACACACACACACACACAAAACACAAACCCCCACACACAAATCACATACCAATACAACACACATAAAAAACAAACCCAAATCACACAAAACACACACACACACACAAACATACAACACACACACACAAATCACATACACAAACACACAAAAAACAAACACACAAAACACATACCCATACACACAAACACAAATCACACAAAACACACACACACAAATCACATAACCATACAACACAACAATAGCAGAAATCACATAACCATACAACACAACATAAACATACACATTCACATACACATCCACACACACATCACACATCCACACACACACATCAACAAATCAATAGCAGAAATCCACAAATCCAAAACACATAATCCACAAATCCAAAACAAAAAATAATAGCAGAAATCCATCATGATCAGGCCTGTAGATCTGTAGAGCAAAAGCAGAAATTGGACCTGTAGATGAACTGGAATAGGGTGTCGCCGGAGGCCGAGAGATCTGGAGAAGTGAGGTCGCCGCTGTCGCCAAGACTGGAGGTCGTCGCTGTCGTCGGAAGGGGAAGGAAATCTGCGCCGGAAGGGGAAGAAGATCTGTCGCCAAGACGGGAGATCTGTGCCGGAAGGGGAAGAAGATCTGCTCGCCAGAGATCGGGAGGAGATCGTAGATGTCGTCGGAGTCCTGGAGAGACCGTTGCTGTCGTCGGAGAAGTGGAGAAGGCCGTCGATCCAGTCGTCGGAGAAGGGGAAGAGGAGTGCGCGCAGGGAAGGGGCTCGAGCTCGCGCTGATCGGGAACGAGAAAAAATAATACGCGATTTTTAGGGCGCTGGACGCGGCCTCATATCAGCTTCCCAAAAGCAGCCGAAAAACGATGTTTACGATCCGCGCTTTTCAGAATTTGATGCACCCAAACGGTAACAAAACAGCTCCAGTGGTTGGAAAATAGATTTTCCAACCGCTGGAGCTGTCCCAAACAGGCACATACTCACAAAAGGCCTGAGTGGAAGTACCTTTGGAACGATTGTTGTCAAGTTGGGCATGATTAATATCTCACGTTCAACTTAAGGGGGAGTGTTGCAATATGTGTTATTTCTTCTTATTTATAGTATTTTGTAATGTCGCGTTTGTCGTGTATCTTTTTTATCCGCCTCCATATATAGAGGGGATTTTTGCTCTTTGATAGTAATGAAAAGTCATTTCTCTTTCCTCAACAGTTGTCATGTTAGTAACCGGGGAAAAAGTTGCCGCATAGTCAACCACGTGTGTTTGGCTATAATATTTAACTACTAGCCACGCTTTGTAGTGACCAATCAACCCATCTGGATTATTTTTTTATACCAATCACCCTTAGAAAATTACATGACAATCTCATCGTAATCCCATATATTTCATAACAAATTATATTTCTTACGACTCCCAAATTTCGTGACTTTTTTCAATACTGTATCATCTCATATTATTCCCACCAAACTCTTTAATGTGTTATTTTAGCGTGAATAGAAATCAACTCTTTGTGACACCTAAGGTTTGGTTCCATTCCCACTAGGAGGAAATGTTATTGATTGCAGATGATTTAATAAAAAAAGGGGGCAACCCGGTGCACAAAGCATCCCCGCACAGCGAGGGCCAGGAAAGGATCCCACCACAAGGGTGAAATGTAGGCAAACCTTACCCTGCAACAGCCTCTTGCAAAAATGTAGGGCAAGGTTTGCCACCCCTAGCTTTATAGAGCCGCAAGTTGAATGAGACGGAGCGGCGATATACAGTACAAGAGAAATATATGAAATCATCATTCATTGTTTGCAAGTATGGAGACACTACTTACATGGAGAACAATTCACGATCAAGAACAGCAATGTAACAATAACTTACTTCCAAACCCATAAGAAGTCTTCGACAAAACAAGGTGGCAGGACTCCTTAGCAGAATTTGACTATGTCCTAGAACACAAAACTGACAAAGCCAATATGTTGGCAGACGCACTCAATCGCAAAGTGGAGTTAGCAATTATTTCCATGGTGAAGAGTGACCTCATGGATAAAAGTATAGAAAGAGCTGGATGAGGACCCCCTTGTCAATCAACTTATGCAACTTGTTAAAGAAGGCCAAATCAGGAGATTTTGCGTAGAGGACGGGCTACTCTACACAAAGGGAGAAGATTATTCACCCCAAAGTGAAAAAACTTGCAGAAGCATTTGATCAAAGAGTGACATGACAAAAAATGGGTTGGACATCTAGGCTAAAAATGTACTTTGGCATTGATGGAGGCGTCCGTGAAGACATGTTGATGGGGGACCATCGAGCGCAACTCGGCGCAAGGCGGGCCCCACCTTCGTATATTCGCGCCGACGGACTTGATCGAATCGGCGATCCGTTACCGCGGATGCGTCCGGCTCGTCGTTTCGAGTCACTTTCATATATAGCTTTATGTATTTCGGATATTATTTTATGTAATTTTGGGAACGGAACCGTCGGCCAATCATAGCCGTCGATTCCGGGTGCCCTAGTTTTGTTTTCTTATAAATAAGAGTCTTAGGGTGGCTGAATTCTTATTGCTGAAGTTTGGAGAAGACATCTTCCTTGCTTCCGGTGATCCTTCCGCGGTGCCGACGCCGTGGAGCCCGTGGTGCCGACTCCATTGGGTAAGTTTCCTTTCCTTCCTCCTCTACCCCCCCCCCCCTGCTGCCGCCTCCCTTCCTATACCGCAACCACCCCGCCCCTCCCTTCCTGGCCCGCAACCACCCCGCCGCCCCTCCTCTTTGCTCACAGCCACCCCCCTCGCCACCACCCCTCCTCACCACAGCAGCCCTATTCAGCGCCCCTCCACTCCCCTCCGACCGGATCTGTCCATTCCAGGACAGATCTGTCCAGTCCGCCGTTCCAGCCCCCGATCCAGCCCCAACTTCCCCCGTATTCGCAGCCCTACCTTCCCTATTCGTGGATCCACTATTCCCCGTACCCGATCTAGTCGTTTCACCACCCGGAAGTCCCATACCACCTCCAAATTTCAGATCCGTGTTGGATTGCGGCCGCCCTTAGATTATTCAGATTTTGTACAAGTTATTTGTGACAAGCTTTTGTTGGGTATAATATATTGTGCGCGTTGTGATGCTTTGCTTTTAAGGAATTTTAGCTTGTTGTATTTGCCTGTGAATCTCTTGCCCTGCAGGTTGCCTAATTCGCCGCGCGCTTATTCTAGCCCTCCGTGCGGAGGAAAGCTATTGCCTAACCGCCGAAAGAAAATTGCTTATCTTGCCTCGAATGAATGCGATGTTTTATTATAATGATTTTGGTTGCTTACGTTGATAAATTCGCCTGTCAATAGTGTCTTGCATTTAATCATCGGTTTGGTTAAGTCGATCCCCTCACGTCACTAGTTTGCATCCTAAGCGCCACTACACAGCCTACCCTACATCAGTTGGTATCAAAGGGAGGTTGGGCTGTTTTGCATGCTCCGTAGTGGTAGGTCATTTAGAAGCATGGTAGATCCACAGGTTACCAACGATCGAGCGGCAGGCTCGAATTCGAGCGCTGCCACCACGGATTTTGAGCGTCTGATGTTAAACCGCTTCGATGCTTTAGGCACCCAGTTTGAGGCCGTACAACTTGATATTGCCGCGGTGAACCGTCGCCTAGATAGGATAGAGAACGCTAGGGATACTCCTTCCCTACATGACGATGAGGTAGCAGATGATCCGGCCTACTCCCCCGGCCGCGGTCAGCGGGTCAGAGGTGATCCACCACCGGCTGACCGCTACCGTCGTGAGATTCCTGCGAGAGCCCCCACTCCGCCAGTAAGGCGAAATCCTGAGCCAGCACGTGGCCGAACCCCGCCCCCGCGGGAAGATTACCGCATGCCACGTCAGCCTGGCCCCAGGGACCGTGTCCCTCCACACGGTCGTCATGACCAGCGTCGAGACGAGTATTACCCACCGGGACGACGTGAGCGCGGACCCCCACCCGCTCGGCACGATTATGACCGTGACGACGATCCTGATGATTATCCTGACCCGCGTAGAGGTGATCGCGCCCTTGACATCACCCGGAGGATTCGCCTCGATGCCCCAACATTCGATGGTCGCCTGGATCCGAAGGCATTTAGCGACTGGCTCTTAGACATGGATCACTATTTTGATTGGTACGATATGAGTGATGATCGTTGTGTTCGGTTTGCCAAGATGAAGTTAGTCGGACAGGCCAAGGTGTATTGGATTAGTGTTGAGCGAGCCTTAGATCGTGACGGTTACTACCCCATCACCCGATGGGATGACATGAAGGAGAGGCTTAAGGATAAATACCTCCCTGCTTCCTACCGTGACCAGCTACTTGATCAGCTGCAGAGCTTACGTCAGGGGACGCTTTCCGTAGCTGAGTATATGGCTCGATTCGACGAGCTAGTTGTTAGGAGCGATATTTCGGAGGAGCCTATTGCCACTGCCTCTCGATTCAAAGCTGGCCTCCGTGCGGATCTCCGGAGAGAGCTGATTCCCCACCGCTTGGAGACTGTAGATCAGATATTCCAGCTCGCTCTTGAGTATGAGCAGTACCTTCGTGCCCCTAGCACGAAGCAGTTTCCTTCCCGGACGGATTCATCGACGTTTAGGAAGCCCGCTCCAGCCCAGACTGCTGCAGCCACTCCACCCCCCCCGAGTCACTCCTGATTTGAGGGGGAAGGCGGTCGCTGCCGAGGGCCAGAGGCCTGGGGGTATTCAGTGTTTTAGGTGCGGGGGCAGAGGACACGTAGCGGCCCACTGCCCTACACGTAGTCTGTTGATTGAGGAAGAAGAGGCCGCTTTAG
The DNA here is from genome assembly GCA_033032865.1 of Dactylorhiza incarnata. Classification (NCBI taxonomy): domain Eukaryota; kingdom Viridiplantae; phylum Streptophyta; class Magnoliopsida; order Asparagales; family Orchidaceae; genus Dactylorhiza; species Dactylorhiza incarnata. The sequence goes on from JAWHQI010000072.1 coordinate 7,301,161, forward strand.
AGGGAGATGTGGAGACTACTGAGGAGATCACTGCCACCGATGAGGAGGGCTGGGAGAGCGACGCTGAGCGGTCGTTAGAGGTTGGAGTAGTCAGGCGCTTCCTGCATACCCCACGTGCTGATGAGGACTGGCGCCGCACTACCATTTTCTACACATATTTCCCGAGTGCAGGCGGACCTTGCAAATTAGCTATCGATAGTGGGAGCTGTGTGAATATCGTGGCCCAGAAGGGTCTAGACCGCATGCAGGTGAAGGCAGAGCCTCACCCCCACCCTTATCGTGTCATCTGGGTCGACAAGACAGCTATCCAGGTTACCCAGCGCTGTCTTGTTCCGATCACCATTGCATCCTTTGAGGACCGAGTATGGTGCGACGTCATCCCTATGGATGTCGCCCATGTCTTGCTGGGCCGCCCTTGGCTATTTGATCGCGATGTCACGTGCTTCGGACGGTCAAACACGTGTGTTTTCTATGATAAGGGGCGGAAGATCACTTTATCTCCCACTCAGCCCAGAGAGAGGACCAAGGGCCGGGTCGAGCCGTCCACTAGCACGATTGCTTCGAGACCCGTGCACATTCTGAGACATAGTGAGTTCCTGAGAGATAGCTCCGATGCTGGAATCATGTATGTAGTGGCGGCCACTATGGCATCTGATTGCCCTACACCCGAGGTTCACCCCGCCGTGCGACCCTTACTAGGTGAGTTTGCGGATATTATGCCAGAGGAGCTTCCTGATGAGTTACCCCCTCTGCGGGACATTCAGCATGCCATCGATTTAGTCCCGGGGGCCTCGCTCCCCAACCTGCCACACTATCGCATGAATCCTGTTGAGCACGCTGAGCTCAAGAGGCAGGTTGATGAGCTTCTTCGGAAGCAGTTTATCCGTGAAAGCTTGAGTCCGTGCGCCGTCCCCGCCCTTCTTACCCCTAAGAAGGACGGAAGTTGGCGTATGTGTATCGATAGTCGCGCTATTAATAAAATTACGGTAAAGTATCGTTTCCCGATCCCTCGTCTGGACGACCTACTAGACACGATGTCCGGGGCTCAGATCTTCTCGAAGATCGATCTCCGAAGCGGATATCACCAGATCAGAGTGCGTGAGGGCGACGAGTGGAAGACGGCGTTTAAGACGAAAGACGGTTTGTACGAGTGGCTGGTCATGCCATTTGGGCTCTCGAACGCCCCGAGCACGTTTATGCGAGTCATGACCCAGGTCCTGCGGCCCTATATGGGCAAATTCCTCGTCGTCTACTTTGACGACATTCTGATCTATAGCCACAGTGAGCCAGATCACCTCGAGCACTTGAGACTCTTATTCGATATCCTCCGAAAGGAGAAACTGTTTATCAACCTAAAGAAGTGCTCCTTCCTATCTGAGTCCGTCCACTTTCTGGGATTTATTATCTCCTCCTCAGGCGTGTCAGTTGACCCTGAGAAGGTTCAGTCCATCCGTGAGTGGCCCATACCCTCGACCATTCATGAGGCCCGTAGCTTTCACGGGCTTGCGACCTTTTATAGGCGATTCGTTAGGAATTTTAGCTCGATTATGGCCCCATTCACTAGTTGCCTGCGCAAGGGGGATTTTCAGTGGACCCCTGCGGCCACTCGAGCATTCGAAGAGATAAAGGGCAAGCTGACGTCCGCCCCCGTTCTACGACTCCCCGATTTTAGTAAAGCCTTCGAGGTTGCGTGTGACGCGTCAGGCATGGGCATTGGGGGAGTGTTGAGTCAAGAGGGACACCCAGTTTCCTACTTTAGTGAGAAGCTGAATGAGGCCAAGCAAAAATACTCGAATTATGATCGGGAATTTTATGCTATCGTCCAGTCACTGCGATATTGGAGACACTACCTCCTTCCCCAGGAGTTTGTGCTGTATTCGGACCACCAGGCCCTACGCTACCTCGACTCTCAGAGGAAGCTGAGTCACCGCCATGCGAAATGGGTAGAGTACCTTCAGGATTTCCACTATGTTCTCAAACATCGTGCTGGTGTTGAGAACAAGCCCGCCGACGCTCTCAGTCGTCGAGTCTCTCTACTCCACACACTGCGGGCCCAGGTGGATGGCTTCGAGAGATTGATCCTGGACTACTCTACTTGTCCTGATTTTGCTGAGGCTTATACTGCGTTATCGAGGGACCCTCCTGATCCTGTTGAGGGATTTCAGATCATCGACAAATACCTATTCCGGGGCTCCCGCTTGTGTGTGCCCAATACCTCATATCGTGATTATTTAGTATGGGAACTACACGCCGGGGGTGCCGCCGGTCATTTTGGGCGAGATAAGTCGATTGCTATGGTAGAGGATCGTTTCTATTGGCCGAGCCTGAAGAAAGATGTAGCTCGTATAGTCCGACACTGTCGCGTATGCCAAACGGCCAAGGGAACGAAGCAGAACACGGGTTTATACACTCCTTTACCCGTTCCACATCGTCCTTGGGAGGACATTAGTATGGACTTCGTGCTTGGGCTTCCGCGCACTCTGCGGAAGCTTGATTCTATCTTTGTAGTGGTCGACCGGTTCTCTAAGATGGCACATTTTATCGCATGTAGGAAGACTTTCGACGCGCCCCACGTCGCAGCTTTATTTATGAGTGAGGTCTTTAGATTACACGGTCTCCCGAAGTCCATCGTGTCCGATCGAGATGTGCGGTTCGTTAGTTATTTTTGGAAGACGTTATGGCGCAAGACCGGGACTACGCTTAAGTTCTCTTCCGCTTACCACCCTCAGACTGACGGCCAGACTGAAGTGGTGAATAGAAGTCTGGGTAACCTGTTGAGGTGTCTCGTTGGTGAGCACGCGTCTAGTTGGGACTCGATACTCCCTATAGCGGAGTTTGCGTATAACAGTTCCATCAATAGGTCGACTGGTCTGAGTCCGTTCCAGGTAGTATCCGGTTATGACCCTAGGAAGCCTATTGATCTTATACCTATCCCGACTGAGTCACGTCCTAGTGAGTCTGCTGAGTCCTTCACGCGTCATTTGCATGAGTTGCATGAGTCTGTCAGGCGAAAAATCAATTTGAGCAACGAACATTATAAAGAACAGGCGGACAGACATAGGCGGGAGAAACATTTTCTGGTTGGCGAACAGGTGATGGTTCGAGTTCGTGCGGAACGGCTCCCTCAGGGGCCTGCCAAGAAATTAAGCGCCAGGCGGATTGGGCCCTACAGTGTTTTGAGGCGGATCGGGTTGAATGCCTACGAGCTAGACATTCCTTCGAGCATGGGTATCCACCCCGTGTTCAATGTTGAGGACCTAACACCGTACTTCCCACCTCACGAGTACTCCGACCCCTACCTTGGCGGCCCTTCTGCCCTTCCACCACCACCCCTTGTCCCCACTACCCAGTCTCCACTTGATTCCCACTTCCCCAGGAGTTCACCACCATTGGCTTCACCGGCGGCACCACCACCATCGCCGGACCACTTTCCCCGAGAGCAGAGGGTCGAGCAGATTACTGAGATCATTACGCATGAGTTCATCCCCGCCGCGGATGGACTCGTGTGCCGCTACTTGGTTCGCTGGATGGGACGTTCTTCTTCCGACGACACTTGGATTGTTGCTGCTGAGCTTGATCAGCTCGCCCCCGGACTTCGACTACAGTACGATCGTCTCCATTCATCGGAGATGAAAGCTTTTCAGTCAGGGGGAGTTGATGGGGGACCATCGAGCGCAACTCGGCGCAAGGCGGGCCCCACCTTCGTATATTCGCGCCGACGGACTTGATCGAATCGGCGATCCGTTACCGCGGATGCGTCCGGCTCGTCGTTTCGAGTCACTTTCATATATAGCTTTATGTATTTCGGATATTATTTTATGTAATTTTGGGAACGGAACCGTCGGCCAATCATAGCCGTCGATTCCGGGTGCCCTAGTTTTGTTTTCTTATAAATAAGAGTCTTAGGGTGGCTGAATTCTTATTGCTGAAGTTTGGAGAAGACATCTTCCTTGCTTCCGGTGATCCTTCCGCGGTGCCGACGCCGTGGAGCCCGTGGTGCCGACTCCATTGGGTAAGTTTCCTTTCCTTCCTCCTCTACCCCCCCTGCTGCCGCCTCCCTTCCTATACCGCAACCACCCCGCCCCCTCCCTTCCTGGCCCGCAACCACCCCGCCGCCCCTCCTCTTTGCTCACAGCCACCCCCTCGCCACCACCCCTCCTCACCACAGCAGCCCTATTCAGCGCCCCTCCACTCCCCTCCGACCGGATCTGTCCATTCCAGGACAGATCTGTCCAGTCCGCCGTTCCAGCCCCCGATCCAGCCCCAACTTCCCCCGTATTCGCAGCCCTACCTTCCCTATTCGTGGATCCACTATTCCCCGTACCCGATCTAGTCGTTTCACCACCCGGAAGTCCCATACCACCTCCAAATTTCAGATCCGTGTTGGATTGCGGCCGCCCTTAGATTATTCAGATTTTGTACAAGTTATTTGTGACAAGCTTTTGTTGGGTATAATATATTGTGCGCGTTGTGATGCTTTGCTTTTAAGGAATTTTAGCTTGTTGTATTTGCCTGTGAATCTCTTGCCCTGCAGGTTGCCTAATTCGCCGCGCGCTTATTCTAGCCCTCCGTGCGGAGGAAAGCTATTGCCTAACCGCCGAAAGAAAATTGCTTATCTTGCCTCGAATGAATGCGATGTTTTATTATAATGATTTTGGTTGCTTACGTTGATAAATTCGCCTGTCAATAGTGTCTTGCATTTAATCATCGGTTTGGTTAAGTCGATCCCCTCACGTCACTAGTTTGCATCCTAAGCGCCACTACACAGCCTACCCTACATCACATGTCTTGTTTGTCGACAAGACAAGGTGGAGAACAAGTAACTGACGGGTCTCTTGAAGCCACAGCCAGTGCCAGAGCATCCACGGGAGATGATGATGCTTAATTACATCAATATTTTGGCCAAATCTAAAGGTTGGATCTATCTTAGGCTCTGTTTGGTTGGGTTGTTGCTGATGGAAAGTTGCTGATATGAAATGGAGTCTAGGAAAAATGTTGTTTCTGAAAAATGGAGTTTTGTTAAGAAACTGTATGGGTTAAATGGAGTTTGCAAAACAGAATTTTGAAAAAGTTGTTTGGATACAAAATGGAGTTTTGGGTGAAACTTTTTTTTTCATAAAAATATTACCAACGCAAAAAATGATAAAAAAACACACATATATACACAAACACACATATACACAAACATAAACACACATACATACTGTAAGACCCCCCTCCCGGAACACAAAACACAGCCGATGCGAGTCCTATGCCTAGAACAGCCGCCTTGCGGTAGCGTCAGCACACGGGCTAACCTCCACCCGCGAAGGGTGTCGGCGAATGAAATCTCACTCGAGAACTACGAAGTAGCTCTCCAACTCATTTATCACACATACACACACATACATACACACACATACACATACACACACATACACATACACACACATACATGGCCACACAGTTATACTAGAATTACAAGTGCAATTAAAGACAATGAGATCATAAACCGATTAATAGAATATCAACCACAATCTTCAAGAACAATAACTTCAAATGGCCTCCATACAAGCTAGTAATTTCATAATTCAGAGGTAAAATTGAAGAAAAGGATTAATAAAAGTAACCTAAGAAGATTAGGGCAAAAAATAGCAATTCATTTGCTAAGAAAAATATCTGCAAAAAATGGAAATGCAACAGATAGAGGGGAAGGATCGAGGAGACGCCCAAAGCATACATGCGAGGGTGAGAAAACCATGATCGGCGAGGGTGAGAAATCCATGACCGGTGAGGGGAGATTCTGGCAGAGATTCCGGTAACAAAACCATGGATATCTCCTTCTCTCCGTTCGCCATGGAAGTCATTGTTTATCTCCTTCTCCGATAGAGATTCCGGCGAGCATTCAAGGTCACTCGACGAGAAGCTTTCCGCTCGGGGGGGGGGGGGGGGGGGGGGGGATCTTCCGCCTTACAAACGCGGTAAGTCGCGGATTGACTGGAGCTCCACGCCGCGGTTGGTAAAATGCCTAAAATCAGCGGTTGTTAATAACCTCCGTTTACCAGCTATGCGAAACCAAACAACGCTTTTAATCAGAACGGCATTTTTTGCCTTCCGCACCGGAGTCCAACAGCGGAACCAAACGCCACCTTAGTGGTGGTAGGTCTCTTCTCTAAATACAATGCCTTCATACAAAGTGTAAAGGTCATAACGGTGGAAGAGATGGCCCAACTGTTCCTCAAACATGTGGTGAAATATTGGAGGTTGCCCAAAAGTATTGTGAGTGATCGAGACCCTCGTTTTACTGGGCAGCTATGGACGAAATTATTCAAACTATTAGGGTCATAATTGAACTTCTCTACTAGCTTCAACCCTCAAACGGTTGAGCATATGGAGAGGGTGCATGCACAACTTGCGGCACTTTGTATGTGCAAATCAACAGGATTGGGCCAAACTCATGAATGTGGCACAATTTTCTTACAACTTACAGCAGAGTGAGGCTACGGGACGAAGCTCATTTGATCATGTTGCAGGAAGGCAACCACTCACACCGCACATCTTGGCAACCACTATAGATGATGGAAGGAGCCCTGAAACTTGGAATTTGGCTAAGTCGTGGGAGGAAATGCCGTCGTAGCTAGATCATGCTTAGAGAAAGCCCGTCGGAGATGAAAAAGTACACAGGTACAAAGAGACGGACGATGGAGTATTCGATGGGAGATAAAGTGATCGTAAAGCTACTACCTCAACAATTCAAAGCTTTGCGCAGCGTGCACAAAAGCTTAGTACAGAGATATAATGGTTTGTTTCCTGTCGTGGCAAAGGTGGGTAAATTTTTGTATCTCCCTGACCTATCTAGCCCTTAAAAATTCATCATGTGGTTCATGTGAGAATGCTCAAACCATATTATGAGGATAATGAAGATCTTCAAAGAGGAGAATTTCAAAGAGTACCTCCAATGATGACTAAGTCTTTCGACAAAACTGTAGAAGAGGTGCTTACAAAGAGGGTTGTACAGAAAAAAGGTGTGCAACCTAGCACACAATACTTGATCAAATGGAAGGGGTTGCCAGAGTCTGAGATAACATGAGAGACACTGGAAGACTTGGAATTCAAGTACACCCTTCAATAGTACGAGGCGACGAGGACACCGCCGGGATAAGTGGAGGAGGATTTCATGGCCCTCCATATTTGGCCCGCCTGTGGTAATTTTTATGCTAGCCCCGAGAAGATTCTAAAGAATTTGAAGTCCCGAGAAGATTCAAGAGAATTTGGAGTATTGAAGATCCTTGTACATAAAAGGATGCATGAAGATCATAGAGAATTATAGGACGGTCCCATGGGAACAATCTAGAGTAATTTAGAGGATCATGAATATTCTAAATACAAGAGATGTATAGAGTAATCTAAAATAGGAGGCATCCTAAATCCTTCCATACTTTGGAGGAAAAATTCTTTGACACCTATAAAAGGGGAAGACCCATTTATTTCAAGCATCCAAGTATTTGGACAAGCAATATAGTCATCTAAGTTCTTTTCACTTGTAAGTTGTTGTTTCTGCACTCTTCTCTCCTTCACTAACAAGTTCTTGGAAGAGGTTGACTTAGGCAGACTATGCGGAGTGGCAAAGATGAGCTAAGGGCGCACGAGCACTTGCGAGGAGACAAGTCTGTGACATCGAGCACGAGCTTGACGAACTCATTTTGCATGGCTTAAGCTCGAGCTCGAGACCTATAGATTGAGCTCGAGCTCGAGATCTATATATTGAGCTCGAGCTCGAGATCTATATATTGAGCTCGAGCTCGAGATCTATATATTGAGCTCGAGCTCCTCATAGCTTTTCTGCTAATGAGGCGTATTATCTTTATATTTATATATTTTTTAAATTGTTCAAAGAAAAAAGCTTGAGCTCCTCACGAGCTTTTCTTCTCATGGGCCGTATTTTCATTATTTTTTTAATTGTTCAAAGAAAAAACGAGTTGATGAACAAGAACGGGTGAGCTCGAGCTCAGATTGCAACTGAGCTCGAGCTAAGCTCGCAATCGAGCTCGTTGATCTCGAGTCGAACTTTTTTCGAACCGGCTAATCGAGCTCGCAAGCCTGCTCAACTCAACTTGCACCCCTACATCTAACTGAAATATTTTTCAATCACACTCGATAGAAACAAAGAAGAGAACTTAGCTAGTACTTATATGGGCAATTGGAGAAAACGGGTCGAAAATTCAATACTGTATGTTTATCCACGGTGCAGTCATGCAAAAATTTGATGATGAAAACCCACCTACAACCAACAATGTCATCTTTAGGTGGGGTAGGAACAAAAGTCCAATTACCCCGTGATTTCAAAGTAGAAATCTCCACATCCATGGCCGATTTCCAGTAAGGTGTATGGAGCTTTTTGACATGTTGAAGGAACTGTGATGACAGTTGATGCTAAGGCAAAGAAGTTGTAAGAACAACTAGATTTGCATAAAAAATATTAGCAATAAAATGTTGTGTACACATCTAAAACCATTTCCTTTAAGCAATGAATACATCTTGATCTAAGGTCTTTGATGTTATTGAATCTTCTGAAGAGGAGAGAGTTGGCCTGGGAGATGTTGTGGGGTAGCAAAAGTTGAAGGAGATGTAGTAGTGGGAAGAGCAGGAAGTCTTTCATAATGATGAGGGATAGGTATGGCGGGAGGATGAGGTACATGTTCAGGATGTGGTTCAGAGTTGGTGATATCAGGTAGAAGAGCATGAACGATAGGAAGAAATGAAACAGAGTCACGAGGAAGAGAAATAGCAGATATAGGATGGGAGATTTGGAGAGTAAGGGGATCACCTTCGATGGAGAAATGGGATTAGGCTCGAAGAAAGCGACATCAACAATGTTTTGAGATAGAGTCAATGCAATGATAACCCTTCTGAGTATTAGAATAACCCACGAAAATACATTTGGTGGCATGGTTAAAGAAATTGTCGTGACCATATCCTGTAATGTGAGCAAAAGCAGTGCATTCAAAAACACGAATGAGAGGAAATCGGTACCGTCTAGAATAGAAAAAAGTGTCTTACCTTGAAGAGTAGGAGATGACATACGATTAATGAGAAAACAAGAAATGACCATAGCATGACCCCAGTGGGATCTGGAAATGTTTGGGCAACATCGAGGAAATGCCGATATTTCATCTTTGCTGCCCCGTTTTGTTGTGATGTATGCGAACAACTAAACTAATGAATGATGATGTGAAGTACAAAAAAGGATAATAGTTGGCTCACGAATTCTTTGGCATTATCTGTACAACGAATTTTTAGAGATGCAAAATTGAATGTGAATTGAAATTACAAAAGGTTTGAAAAATAATGAATATTTCAGATCGCTCTTTAAAAGACAAACTCAAGTACATATAGAGAAATCACTGATAAAGGTAACAATATTCATACTTCCACCACTAACAGACTGTTATGGATCCTATCGTTAACAGTTATCTTGTTTTATTATTAATATTATTGGAGTCAAGTTATTACATCGAGTCAAATATAGTAGTTGAGTTGTTTCGTTTTATTAGTCGCATCGAGTCCATTATGTTTTATGTTTTCAGGTTATTTACACTCGTGCTATTGGGGCTCCTATATATTGACCCTTAGAGTCTTGTATCAATCTATCAATGAAGAAAGTCTATTATCCCAAACTCTAAAAGAGATCTTGGAAGCTCTCTCTCATGAGCACGCCCTGCTTAGGCAGCTGCGATCAAGGCTCTGTAATATCTCTGGCACCATCATCTCACCTCTGGCCACTCCTCCAGCAATCTCCGATTAGGCCTATAACAACTTGGTATCAGAGACCTTCTTCCTCCTCAAGCTCCTCTTCTTCCGTTGCGCATCACGGCCTCATCAAGTATCATCAGTTGTTTTTTTAATTCCATCCAAGCTCCAGTCCCTGCCTCATCATTCCAGATCGCACGCCAGCCTCTCCTCCTTAGCGCACGTCAATTCAGAGCCACTGATCCTTCCAACCACTTTCACCATCTTGCTCACAGACTCCCTCCCTCTCCGTCGAAAGCTCCCAGCCCAGCCCTCCTTCGTCTGCGGCCAGTCGAGCTGTAAAGCCTCCCGCCGAAGCTACCGCCCCGTTCTCAATTGGAGACTACGCACAACCCCTGCTTCGATCTTCTGCGGTCGTGCTGCCTTCGACCACTGCGAATGCCAGTAGTTTCCCTCTGTGTCGCTTCTCTGCTTCTTCGAAGACGACGTCGCACGCCTTCCGCTCCTACAAGCACGCCTCTCCCGCTCCATCAGACTGCACGCCTTCCGCTCCTACAAGCACGCCTCGTCGAGTTGTCCAGTTCACTCGCCCTCGAGCCCTGGGCCGCGCGCCTTTTCACTTTCCTCAAGCCCCAAACCAATCGGGTCTCTGGTTCAAACATATTTGGGCAACATCGGCTTCCCAAATTATGGGGGACTCGGCTAATCTTCTGGCTGCTCTTCGGGACGTCATGCACAGCTTCACGACTTCCATGGACGCACGATTTTGTGACGCCGAGGCACGTCGTTGGGACCGCATGATCTCACTCCTCCACAAAATTAATGATCTGACAGCCTCCTTTCCGCCGCAGCCCGTGCCTCCGCCGATTCCACTTCAACAGTCGTCGCCCCCACCGACGATCGAAGCCGCTCCCCAGCACTCCGCAGTTCATACCATTCCACCGCCGCCACCAGTCCCTGCAGTCATCACATCGTCGCATCTTTTATCGGCCCCGCTTTGTCGTCCCCTTCGGCCACATCGCCACCTCTACGACCACTTGCTCTGTCGGCCCCTTCATATCCATTTCTTACGGTGATCATCCCCATGTCGACGCAACCGATTTTGATTGTCGCCACTCCTTCATCGCCCGAGCTACCATCACCTTCGACTGTCCGCAACTGTCGGGCACACTCGTTCCGCCCGTTTTTTCCGCCTCTTTTTTGCCATTGAGGAGCGTGTCGACAACCTGCAGCTTGATGTTGCCTCTGCTACAGTAATGTGATTCCAAGAGTTATTCTGGCGGGAAATAAAGGAGTCAGACGATCAAGTTGTGCAATCCTCGTTCGAGCTTGAGAACAAACTCGTTTTGCAGGTCGGGAGTGATGTTATGGATCTTATCCGTAACAGTTATCTTGTTTTATTATTATTATTGGAGTCAAGTTATTATATCGATTCAAATGTAGTAGTTGAGTCGTTTTGTTTTATTAGTTTGTTATGTTTTATGTTTTTGGGTTATTTACACTCATGACATTGGGGGTCCTATATATTGACCCTTAGAGTCTTGTATCAATCTATCAATGAAGAAAGACTATTTTTCTAAACCCTAAAAGAAATCTCGGAAGCTCTCTCTCTCTTGAGCACGCCTTGTTTAGGCAGCCACGGTCAAGGCTCCGTAGTATCTCCGTCACCGTCATCTCCACCTTCGGCCACTCCTTCGGCAACCTCCGAGTAGGCCCATAACACAGACTTAATAGGACTGAAACCCCATACATTTGAATGAATAACATCGAAAGGACTCACAAACCTCTTACCGAGTTTGACAGGAAAACTAATACGGTGATCTTGTCATATTGACAAGCTTCACCATTTTATTATAGATTCTGAAAAAAAAGGGAGAAGCTAAAGAAGAAGACATAAGAGGATAACCAAAACGTTGATCCCACGAAACAATTACCAATATGTGACAGAACTATCAAACATATTATATTCAATAAAGAAACATGAATATGATAGACGGTCGAGTTAACTTTGCTAAGGACACACACACGTACTGTCTGTATAGGGGAGGACAATCAAAATGCCTCTGGCTGCTTAGATCAAATATAAAGTATATATCTTCTCCTTTCCACAAAATAAAAATATCAAAACCTATTATATTTTATAAAGAAAATTAAAGAAGTTACACGGTCTGAGTTAAGTTTGCTGAGGATGAAGCAGTTACCAGCTTTGGCACCAAGGAAGCTACTGCGCTAACAGAAAAAGATGATAAAGCGCCTAAACCAACTAATGTATTCATGTTTGGTGACCCCTTGAATAGACTTTTAAATCCATTAAGAATAAGCCTTCGTCCTGGTCCAGCAAAAGTAAAGATTGACAGTGACAAATGAAACGGTGTGGAATGAAATGCATGGATCCACGAAGGTGCACTTGATCCAATGAAATGAGAGGTATGTCCCAGGAGGCACACAGCACATAAGGCCCATGAAACAGCAAGATCTCGACCTAAATAAAAAAAAAAGGATAGAATGAGCTTAATAGTTTACAAAATGTATTAACTTACAAAACCCACCATAAAAAACATGGAATACTAGCAATAGATAAAAAATCAGCGTTCATCATCAAAACAACTCAACTTTCTAACAGTATCGGCTTTCAGCGTGAAGCAATGCTAAAGTGTCAAAAAAACATTCTTTATTACGCATGCGCGTATTATTAGTATTGTTGTAATTCCTATTTTAAATAATATGCATTAGGGTTTATGTGACCCCCCCCCCCCTCCCTATATATTATATAAGGAGGTGGCATGAGAGTGTTAGGCGGATCTTTTCATCTTCTAGGTTTTAGAACTCTCGTTTGGAGGGGAGCTTCAAAGAGGAACTAGCCTCTGGAAGTTGGCACGAGCATACCTCGTGATTGTATCAAGTTTATATGGTAATTTGCAAGTGTTATTTTCCTATTGCTAACATATAGTCCGACCTGCCCTTCCCACCTGCATCGTGCCGCCGGGTTTTGTCTGTGACCTCTACGTCGGCATCAGCGCTCGATTCATCCTCCGTCTTTGTGGCCGTATCCGCACGATACGCTCGCACCAGCCGCTTCGATTAAGTTGTCCAGATCCCATTCGCTTTGCTGTGCCCTAGCCGATCCCGTCGTCTGCCGATTTCGTCGACAGCAACGATCTGCCGATCCCATCGAGCACAGCGGTCTGTCGATTCCGTCGACAGCAGCGCCCAGTCCTCCTGCTTCCATCGTCTGCCAGACCTAGCCCCGCCAACTCCCGACTCCCTGCTCTCAGTCATCCACAGCGCCAGCTCCATTCCACCGCCAGCCCAGCTCCATTCCACCACCAGACCAGATCCAGTCCTTCTGCAGCGATCGTCCGACCGCTAGCGCACCTCCGCCGGCTCCGGCACTCTACTGCGAACCTCCATTTCTTGTGCACTCTTCTTCATATGCCAAAGAACCGGATGGAATCCCGCGTGGAAACCCTCGAACACGCCCTCACCACCATTAACTCTCGTCTCGAGGCCCAAGCCGAACAGTTCACGTCGATCATGGCCATGCTCCACAACTTGCAACCCGGCCACAGTCCAACCCCTCGGCCGCCTCTGCCTTGGGATCCCCCAGCATTTATCCCCCGAAGAACCCGCACTGGCGGGATTGCCTCCTCCGCAACTCCCAAGCCTAGACATTCCCATATTCAACGGGGTTGACCCCCTCGGTTGGATTGCCCGCGCCGAGCAGTATTTTGGCATTCACCAGACACCTCAGACGCAGCAGGTCCCCACAGCTCTGATCGGCATGGATGGGTCCGCCCTCCATTGGGTCCACTGGCTCCCCCAGTCCTCTCCCGGCCTCACCTGGACAACGCTCACGGAGGCCCTCATTCTGCGGTATGATCACCGCTCGTCCGGCTCCATGATCGAGCGTCTTTGCGGAGTCCGTCAAACCGACTCCATTGACTCGTACATTGATTCATTTATCGAGTTGGTCTCCCATGTTCCAGGTCTTCCACCCGACCATTACTTGGCCTACTTCATGCACGGCTTACAACCTCACATCCGAGCCCGCCTCTGCATCCTGCAACAGTTAACTGTTCACCAAGCCATAGACCTCTCCCCACTCGTGGAAGCCGACTTCTTGGCAACGTCCGGGGACCTCCTTGCCGATCGCCTCCTTTCAAACCTCCATACCAAGCATATTTTCCTCCCCCCGTCTAAACCTCTGCCACCGCTACCTCCTATACCTCGGCCGACCATTATGGGCCCACGCACCAACCGCCATATTCCTACTCACCGTCTGTCCAACCAAGAATACAATGACTTGCGAAGCAAAGGTCTGTGCTAGCGTTGCAGGCAACCCTACTCGTCTAATCATAATTGTCTGGTAAAGGAGATCTGGGCCCTCATCGGGGATGACTTGGACGAGAATCACGAGATCGGCATGGCTGACTTCGACGCCCTTATGATCACGGATGTACCGCCAGACGGAGCTCCAGGTCGCGGGCACATCACCACTAGATGATTGACGGCACCTCGACCTTAGGGTCAAGGTCGATTTTTTAGCGGGATGGATTGTTGCGCATGCGCGTATTATTAGTATTGTTGTAATTCCTATTTTAAATAATATGCATTCGGGTTTATGTGAGCCCCCTCCCTATATAAGGAGGTGGCATGGGAGTGTTAGGAGGATCTTTTCATCTTCTAGGTTTTAGAACTCTCATTTGGAGAGGAGCTTCAAGAAGGAACCAGCCTCCGGAAGTTGGCACGAGCATACCTCGTGGTATCAAGTTTATTTGGTAATTTGAAAGTGTTACTTTCCTATTGCTAACATTCTTATTTTCCATCAGGAATTTAAAAACTTCAATCAATGATGACACTGTTAGGTTTACCATTTATTTTATCTCATGTTATTCATGTACTATCCCCTCCTATATAAAGGGGACCCCTCTTTATTTTCATTTCAATTCATTGTTGCCCTAAGTTAACATGGTATCAGAGCGGTAAAAATCCCGCCGCTCCTCCCGTGCGTCTTCCCTGATCTCTCTCACCGGCCGGCCTCTCTCTCTCCCTCTCTCTCTCTCCCTCCTCTCCTTCCTCTTTTCTTCTCAGGTTTGACGCGCTGTTCGTGCCGATCGGTCGTCCGTGCCGATCGGTCGTCCGTGCCGATCGGCCTCGGTGGATGGCCGCCGCTCCATCCACCGTTCGATCGGACTAATTTCTCCCAACAAAGTTTCGCTTTTTCCTCCTCTATCTACTACTATGAGGATCGCTTCATACCTTTGCTAGATCTTCCTAGATCATGGATCTAGTTGTTTCTCCCAAAAAAATTTTCCTCTACCGGAAGTGCATCTTCCTTCGTTTTTATGCATTTTCTTCCTTCAAACATCAAGACTTTATTGTTCTAGGACAGTTGGCCGTCCTATTGGTGGTGTCAATTTTTTTTTCCTTCCGGTGGCTGTTTTTTTTTTCAGATTTTGTATCTGATTCTTGATCTCAGTTTTGTTATCATGTCGGAGGTGGTAACTTCTTGTGATGGCTCGCAACCTGCTGGATCTACCCGGGTTGGACACGATCATATGACCTCACAAATTACCTCTATTCGCCTTGATGCTACCAATTATCTACCTTGGTCTCGATCTATCGCCTTGGCTCTTAAGAGTCGCCGGTTGTATGGTTATGTCACTGGGGACATTACGGCGCCAGAAGAGTCTGACTCCACCTGGGCAAAATGGGAATCGGAAAATTCCTTGGTTATGTCATGGCTGATCAACTCCATGCAAGAGTCTATTGCACGGAATTATCTTTTTTTAGAATTTGCTACGGACATTTGGAAGCGGGCAGAATCCACATATTCTCAGAAAGGGAACACAACTCAGATATTTCAGCTTCGCCGGAAGATTTTTCTCCTTCGACAGGGTGATCGACCTTCATCAGCCTATTTTTTGGAGTTTACCCAATTATATCAGGAGTATGATCATTTTGTGTCCCTTGACCTTGTATGTTCTGCTGATGCCCTCCTTGTGCGCGCTCATGAAGATCGGAACCGGGTGTTCGAGTTTCTCCATGGTTTACACCGAGAGTTTGATCAGATCATTGTTCAGATCCTTGGCCGCTCCCCGGTCCCATCGTTGGCTGAGACCTATAGCATTGTTCAGCAGGAATATGATCGTCGTCAGTCTTGGAGCTCAGAGGTCATTTCCAGTGGTTCTGCCCTTCTCACTTCTCATTCAGGCATCACCAATGCTCGGGATTTTAAGCCAAAGCCCACTGACAAAGACCATCTGATGTGTGACTACTGTGGTCAAAGTCGACATACTCGTGACACTTGCTTCAAATTGCACGGGTTTCCTCAATCAAGAGGTGGTCCTACTCCTCGGGGCGGACGTGGTCGTGGCCGATCCAACTTCATTTCCCCCCCGCTCCACACACCTGACTGAGTTTCTTGATGATAGTACATCTGGTGTCCACAGCTCTGAGATCACTTCGTTACCCGGGTCCTTTTCTACAGATGAGATGATGCTTCTCCGCCGCATGATGCAGGGCCTTTTTACTGAGCCTAATCCTACTCCATCATCATCCTTTGCTCATTCAGGGAGTCCAAGTGCCCACGCTGCTACTGTACCGTCTGCCACCCATTGGATCATTGACTCCGCCGCTACTAACCATATGATTGGATCTTCGTCAGGTTTTGTTTCATATTCCCCTTTGTCTGGCCGAGACAAGGTGAGCATTGCTGATAGGACCCTTTCCCCAATAGCTGGAATGGGATCCATCCATTGCTCTACCCTTACCTTGACTTCAACTCTGCACGTTCCTTCTTTCACTCGTAACAATTTATCTGTTAGTCATATTACCAACTCTATGAATTGTTCCGTCACGTTTTTTCCCTCTTCATGTGTCTTTCAGGACCTGAAGACGAAGGCGGTGATTGTCTCTGGTAGTATGCGAGATGGTCTGTACATGTTTGACTATGCTGTTCACCAGGCTCTTCATGCCCATTGGCTCCCGCTGCTGTCTACTTGGCATCGTCGCTTAGGCCACCCATCTACTACTACTATGCAATCCTTATTTCCTGTTTTTCTCCTTCGGTGTTTAAGACATTTACATGTGATGTTTGTGAACTTGCTAAACATAAGCGTGTTTCTTTTAATCATCTCTCTACGTCTTGCTCTGTACATTTGCATACTATTCATAGTGATGTATGGGGCCCTTGCCCAGTAGCCTCTATCTCCGGTTGTTCTTGGTTTGTAACTTTTATTGATTGTTACTCTCGCACTACTTGGGTTTATCTAATGCGGAATAAGAATGAAGTGTTTCCTCTTTTCAAACAATTCCATAAAATGATATCTACTCAATTTGGTTCCACTATTAAAATTCTTCGCAGTGATAATGGTCGTGAATACATAGATTCCAATTTTGAACGTTATTTGAGTGATTTCGGGATTATTCATCAAACTAGTCGCGTTCATTCTCCTACTCAAAATGGCGTTGCTGAACGTAAGAATCGTCATCTTCTCGAAGTGACGAGATGTTTGTTATTTACCATGTCCCTTCCAAAATACTATTGGGGGGACGCTCTTCTCACTGCTGCATATCTCATTAATCGTATGTCTTTTCGTCTCGTGGACAATTGTACTCCTCTACACAAACTGGGAATCCCTCCTACTACCCTTCTACCCCGTGTGTTTGGCTGCGTATGCTTTGTTCACATTCATCACATTGCTCGCACAAAACTTGATCCTCGTGCACTCCATTGTGTATTCATTGGCTATTCCCCTACACAAAAAGGGTATAAGTGTTATCATCCTCCTAGCAAGAAAGTTATTGTCTCTATGGATGTCACTTTTCATGAGACCACATCATATTATGAGTCCTCACTTCAGGGGGAGCTCTCACACTTGGAAGTGAGCACTCCTCTTCACCATTTACCTATTCCATCTTCGTACAATGTTCTTCCTTCACCAACTACTCATATTCCCAAAGAGCCAAATGTGGATATTCCAAAAGAGAAGGAGATGCAAGTCTATACTAGGAGAAACAAAAGGTCAAACACTCAGCCTCACTCCATAATACCAGAGCCAGTGCCGGATTCGTCCTCTGCGTCCCTGGAGCTACCTATTGCTCTACGAAAAGGTATTCGCTCATCCACTCAACACCCTCTATCCAATTATGTTTCATATGACTCTTTAACTTCTTCCTATAAGGCTTTTGTTACTTCTCTATCCTCTGCGTCGATTCTCGGTACGTGGCAGGAGGCAGTTGGACACCCAAAATGGGCAAAGGCAATGATGGAGGAAATCCACGCCCTTGAGAAGAATCATACGTGAGACCTTGTGGATCTCCCTCCTAGAAAGAAGATTGTCGGTTGCCGATGGATCTTTACCGTGAAACAAAACTCCGACGGTATTGTTGAAAGGTTCAAGGCTCGGCTAGTGGCAAGAGGCTACACTCAAACTCAAGGTATTGACTACCAAGAGACATTTGCTCCAGTGGCAAAGATGAATACTATCCGTGTTTTGTTATCATGTGTTGCATGTAAGGGATGAGATCTTTAACAACTGGATGTGAAGAATGTCTTCATACATGGAGATTTAGAAGAGGAAGTATATATGTCTATGCCTCCAGTCCTTGCCCCAATTGGCTCAGAAGGGAAGGTCTGCAGACTGAAGAAAGCCCTTTATGGGTTAAAACAATCTTCAAGAGCTTGGTTTGGGAGACTTCACAAAGTCATGACCTCATTAGGCTATACTCAAAGTCATGCCGATCACACTTTATTTGTCAGACGAAAAGAGATGAAGGTGACTCTTCTGATTGTATACGTTAATGATATGGTTGTCACAGGTGATGACAGGGATGAGATTCAATCTCTAAAGCAAAGACTGGAAAGTGAGTTCGAAGTAAAAGACCTAGAAAAATTGAGATACTTCCTAGGAATTGAAGTAGCAAGGTCAAAGCATGGGATTCATATCTCCCAACGGAAGTATGTCCTTGACTTATTAGAACAGACAGGAATGAGCGGTTGCAAACCCGTCGATACTCATATTGAAGTGAACCACAAACTTGGACGAGATGATGGGGAGCTAGTGGAAGATATTTCAAGTTTCTAGAAGCTTGTTGGGAAGCTGATTTATCTATCTCATACTCGTCCAGACATTTCTTATGTTGTAGGAGTGCTGAGCCAATACATGCACTCTCCCAGAATTCGACATCTCAATGTTGCGCACCGTGTTTTGAGGTATTTGAAGACCTCTCAGGGTAAAGGTATCTTATTCTCACCCAGTGATAACTTAAAAATGGAAGTCTATACTGATGCGGATTGGGCTGGATCAGTTGAT
This sequence comes from Dactylorhiza incarnata, assembly GCA_033032865.1. NCBI lineage: Eukaryota > Viridiplantae > Streptophyta > Magnoliopsida > Asparagales > Orchidaceae > Dactylorhiza > Dactylorhiza incarnata. The sequence goes on from JAWHQI010000072.1 coordinate 7,320,207, forward strand.
GATAGGAGATCCACCACTGGTTATTGTTCCTTTGTTGGCTCTAACTTAGTCACTTGGAGAAGCAAAAAGCAACATGTGGTAGCTCGCTCAAGTGCTGAAGCTGAGTTTAGAGCAATGGCTCATGGTATATGTGAGGGGATGTGGTTGCGTACACTCATGAATGATATGGGCTTACTAGAATCTGGCCCTTTCAACCTGTATTGTGACAACAAGGCTGCAATCAACATTGCTCATAATCCGGTTCAGCATGATCGCACCAAGCACGTGGAAGTTGACCGACATTTCATTAAAGAAAATATTATGAAGGGAATTGTTTGTACCCCTTTTGTTCCTTCAGAAGGACAACTTGCAGATGTTCTAACTAAAGCTCTGTGTGAAAGACTATTTGTAAACCTCATTGGCAAGTTAGGCATGAAATATTAAATGCCCAACTTGAGGGGAGTGTTAGGTTTACCATTTATTTTATCTCATGTTATTCATGTACTATCCCCTCCTATATAAAGGGGACCCCTCTTTATTTTCATTTCAATTCACTGTTGCCCTAAGTTAACAGACACATAAGCACATAACCCACTGGAGTAATACATCCAAATACAATTGCAAAGCAGACAGCCCACAAGCATAGAACACAAAAAAGTAGAAACTCTCTCGCTGACTTTCATATTACATGCATGTTGGCAAGAAAGCTTGTATTTAGTATCATTTTCCCTCATAGTGATGGTGAGCAACTCCAAACACATCTAAATCCCTTTAGACATAATAAAGTATGTATAACATCTGCTCTTGGTATAAGGAATTATAGAAAAGAGAAAAGTTTTTGTTGCATAATGATGTATATCAAACAAGAAAAGACAGCAGGGCACAATATCAGGATAGAAATCAGCCATATCATCTAAAAGAGATTGGATATTAATGTGTAAGGATTTCATATATTGTGACACGGAACTTTGCATAAGTATAAATAATAGAAACCATAACCAATCTACTGCAATAAGCTTTACTAGCCCATCAAGGTAATGCGAACAAAACCAGTATGTTGTTTCAACCACAGACTAAAGTAACTTACAAAAGAAAACATTAGTATGTTGCAAATCCAAATACATACCACTTTGTTTCAGAAGCTGAAGTTTTTCATCCATCTTCCTTTCGAAAACTTTATACCAGCTTTCTCTTGCTGAATCTATATAAGAAAACAACCTTTAACAAAGAAGAATGATAATGTAGAAAAGCAGCATAAAAATACTAGAATAATCGACCATTTGTGAATTTAGGAGTAGCGGGATGACTTCGTAAAATTTATTAGCCATATCCCAACTGAAGGGTTCAGCGTTGTAAATTCTTCTTTTTCATTGATAAACATTAAAGTGTGCTTATGTTGACTACTCTAGATGACATAAATCGTTTCACATAGCTTCTAGCTTAATACAGCTTGTGCACTCATACTTCTGCATCCTAGACTCCCTGTCACGCATCAAGTATTTCCTAAGTATATATATTCTTGTAATGTTATTTTCAAAAGATGCCAGTCTAAACCTCTCTAGCATAGGCCTGTTTGAGGAGGCAAATTTGCTGCGGGTAGATTCAATTGAACACCAACGAAAGCTGCGGACATTTGGGTGTCCTGAGGTCCGGTGTTCCGTGGAACGCACTAGAGGCAAATTTGTGAAAAACTTAGGGATCCCAATCTTGAGCGGCAAACAACGCCACGGTTCTGCATTCCGCAGATCCACAATAGTTGCTACTTCCGAGGAATGCAAATTGAGAACAACAAAAATGAATCTGACTCCTCTCTGTGTTCTCGCCAAATTGAGGAAAAATTCATGGACAAATCCTTCAAAATGGTGTTAGAAGAGGTGGTGGGGTTTACATTCTTCCACTTTTTATCTTCTCAGACGTATCATTATTGTGTTAGTTTTCCCGCATCTCGTCGTACTTGGGTAAATAGTATTGTGCACTCACTGCAACAAGAGTCATATCCGGCCTAGGTGTGTCGACAGGGGCTCCCTTCGTGCTTGAATAACCCTTTCTTATAAGAATGCTAAGGAGATATAGGTCTCCCTTCTTAAGAAACAATGATGGATGTGGAGATCCTCAGCAATTTATTTTTCCCGAAGTTTTTCAAGACAACGGAGAAGTACTCTTTAAAAACATATACCCATATAATCCCTTGGGGTAGTCCGGGCCGACTACTTCCCATCACAATGTCATCATAAAACTGACTTGTCGGTTGAAGGTGTTAACAACTTTTTTGGAGACACGTGATTTTTATACAAGCCTGTGAAGGAACTTCGGGAGAAAATTTCTCCACCTCGCATGTATATCATTGTTGATATGTCTCTGTCTGCCGAGATAGTTGAGCAACTCGTGGTCAAAGTAGACTGAATTCATTGCCCACTAAGTAATATTTCTATTCTTCAAGGCTCGGACGGATAAACCTCCTTGTTCTTTTGCGGACCAGCTCCATCGTGCATCACTAAGCCTCGCATTAAAAAATTGATGGATCGTCTATCTTGAGATAGAATAAAACCCAATTCATACACAACTAGCTTCGCATCTACCTCAAAAAACTTATCAAAGTCTAGAAGGGCAAGTATCAAAATGGCAAGAGTCGTTCTTTGATTTTGATGAACTTTTCTCAGTTGCTTCTCCCCAATAGAATTTCTCTTTCTTGAAACACTCTTAACCATGATGGAGCTGAAATAAAGGGAAAAACATGAAAAATATTGCAAAAACTGTGTAACCTATTCAATTGCTCACATTGGCGGGTGTCAGTCACTCACGAATTGCACAAATTTTCTCTTCATATGCTTAGATACCCACCACAACCGTGGTGGATAAAAGAAGTAATATTTTATACATTAAGAAGTAATACTTCATGTTTTAAAAACAGTTGGTTGGGTCTCAAAAGTCCCAACACCTTCCTGAGATTTTCTATGTGCAATTTGATGTCCCTGCTATAAATGATAATGTCATCGAAGTAGAAGGAAAATATGTTTGATTCATTAGGCACGGAGAAGTACTCGGGGCATTGGAAATGTTAAAAGGCATGAAAAGATACTTACAAAACTGCCCCGCATTATGAACATCATCTTCCACTAGTTACCGGGACAGTTTGGAATCTAACGGGATCCGCTTCTCAAGTTGATCGAGAAGACCTTCTAGACGAGGAACGAGACATGTGATTGATGGTGGTTTTGTTGATCGCATGGTGTATATGCACATCATGCAGTTGTCATCATTTTTTGGGATCAATAGCATTGGGACTACAAAGGCACTTAACTTTGCTAGATGTATTTTGTAACAAGTCCTCCATATTTTCCTTGAGAACCTCGGAATTAAGGGAGATCATGCAGTAATTGGGAAAAGTTGGTGGATTAGCTTCCAGGACGAGGTCAATATGATATTGTATGTTCCGGATGTGTGGCAAACTGTCATAAGGTGGTTAGGTAGTATATTTACGGACTCACTGGGGAGGGGTTGAATCTTCAGTAGACAGGTTTGCAGCTTTGGCTTACGTGGTGACTTCCTCATGTGATTCAATCACTAGAATGGACGCCTCCTTGTTGTTGTTCTATGAGAGATTCAATGGATCTTTTTTTGAAGGGGTGAGAGTGAACTTAACGTGCTTCTCCACGCGGCTATCGTTGTGCATCGTTTATGGGGTTGACATCGAAACTGCAATGGCCGCTTGAGCGGTAGATCACAGACGTCAAGACTGCCTATAATGTCATAATAGATTTCTTAGTTGTAGGTACCGATGAACAGAACTACTTGGCATCTCTCGCTCAGATCAAACTATGTGGACCCTTCTAAACAGCATGCTGTTGTAACAACATATTTAAAGTCAACTAAAGCAAGGGTTAGGAGATACTACTAAAATGGAGTTATTAGGTATAGACTCCAAGAATGTATTATAAAACCAACTTACACTCACAATACAATCACAATCAAAGAACATAAACAACTGATAAACTAATTAATCCTTACCTCGGATCTCTGACTTAAATCCACAGCTGGTCAGCTGGGATGCAAGTTTCTCACCCAATTGCTTTTGCCAGTTGTGCATGAGCACAGATTCTGGGAGAGCCCAAACAACTGCTGTCTCCGTAGCCAGGTTGACATTGGCCGACAACACCTGAGGCTGAGAACACAGTAATGGTTACCATGCCACCATTAATAACAATCAGTGATCCCTAAACTTTTAATTGAGCGGCACATTGATTCTTTGGCGTGATTTTGGTTTCAATGATGAAAAAAAGTCAATGGAAAATGATAAACTAAGACAGCACATGACTAGATGAAAAATATCTTACTTGACTTTCTAAAATGCGCTTAACACTAGCAGCGCATCCACCACAAGACATCCCCTACAATAAAACAATCTGTATGAACTCAAAAGAAACTCCTTGTCCGCATATGTTAGACCAAGCATCAAATCGTTGGGGAAAAGGGGGGAAAAGAGAGGAGGAAAACCTTACCCCTACGTCTAGAAGAATAATGTCAGGCTCGGTAGATGAGCTCTTCTCGGCCTCCGCAACCAGAGAGGTCGGCAGGCCCTCTCCACTCCCAGATCCCCCGCCGCCCCAGCCGCCCAACCCACGGCCACCATCGCCGCCGCCTCCGGCAGTACTGGTTAAAGACGAAAAGCAGGTTTGGCCGGAAGATTGGGTATTCCGCAGCACGTTTCCAACGTAGGAGAACAAGAGTATCTCACGGCATCTTCGGTGATCGATGTTGCTCCATAATGACTTAGCCTGGCTGGCGGATATACTCCGGTATGGAGGCTGCCGGAGGAGGCGCCGGCATAAGTAGGGTTTCATGTTTAGATTTCCGCTTTTGGAGAAGGCGAATAAGGGAATGGTGGCAGCAGCCGCGGCCTCCATCGACTCTCCTCTTTTGGTTTGGCGGAAATTTTGACTCTGCGCACGTAGTTCCGCTGAAATTCTCTTCTTTTAAACTGCTAGAGCCTGCAACTTTTGTACCGACAGTAGGCAGCTCGATTTGACACGTGCAGTTAATTATAAATCTTGTTATTTTATTTTAAATTATATATACTATATAATTGAGGATTTTCTTATTATTTAGTATAGATGGAAGGTAAGTTAACTAACTTTCGGTTGTATGCAACCAGTTTTATTGAGAGAATCTTAGGTGCGTTTTTCTCACCTAGAATTAGATGGGAGAGAAATATAGCCGTATGATCGTATATCGGACGGTATATAAAATACTGACATTATTATTATTTATAAATGCAGAAGTATTTAGGAAAAATATAACTGTATGATCTGTGATCAACGGCTTAGATGGGCTCCTCTCACCATGATCTTAGGTTAGAGTAACTCACCTACAAATTTTTCTTTTTTTAATGGGAGAATGATCGACATCCACAACGGAGAGGCCGCCGTAATCTTACATGTGGCAACAAAAATATAAGTATTGTATGTTTTGTGTGAAATTCTCCCGCTCAAGATTATTCGAATAGGAGAATCACCTCTTTAGTCACTGCGAGATCAAAATATATTTTGCATTTCCTGATTCCAAACTCTACCTAGATCTTCTCAATGTTGTTGGACTGCGAAAGCATTGTCAATTAGATAATGGAGGATAGTGTTCTGAAGAAGGAGGTTAGCCATAATACTGATTTCAACCATACTGTGATTCACACCGGAATGTTATGTGTGGTTATGTTACGTTCAAGTGTTGTAACAGTCTTAAAGTATTTGTTGATCTATATCATGGGAAAAAAGGCGATCTCATGCGAATATTTTGAACTCTTGAGCTTTACTCGCAGGGATATCGAAATGATATCACAGGAGATCTCTTTTGATCGCTTGGATATATCAGAAATGATATCCAAGCAGCGGTGTTGTTCAACGGGATATCAGAAATGATATCCAGGCGAGCGAATTTGTGATATCATGGGCAAGCAGTTCTAATCTTCTGAGATATCATTTACGTTTGTCTGGATATCATAATTAGTCTCCTAGTGAAACATTAATGATTTTATGCAAGTGTTTTTAAGGATTTTATAATATCAGGGATATATTCTACTATGGCAATACTCTTACTTTCGACGTAGTTTAGACTTAAGAGAAAGCATAAGTGTATTGTATTTATACTCGTCAAGTGACTTTAGTGTTCGAAAGGAGCATATAACATGTTGGTCGGATACAAAGATTTTGAAGGCATGATAATTTTTTGCTCCGGGTCAAGTAAAACAGAAAACTCTCAAGCTTTCAGATTCTGAAGTTAAATTTTGATGCTTAGATACCATAACAAATTGTCATGTGGTCATAGTATTCAATGCTGCTGAAGATGCTAAAAACTTAGGGCCTGTTTGGGAGGGCTTTTCAGAAAGGAGAAGGAGTGGTAGGAAAAGGATGGAAGGAAAAGGTGTTTTTCGAAAATGTCTATTGCAAAAAGAGATCTGTTTGGGTGAACTCCTTTTGCAGAGATTTTCAAAAATGAGAAGCACTTTATAAACTGTTTGACAAATATCCATTGCGGTGACTTTTTGATTAAAAATGCAAGCCCGGGCAGAAAATGCGCACCCGGGGGAAAATGAGCGCCCGAGCGCGCAATTTTTACCCAGATGTGCAAATTTCGTCATGGCGAGCATATTACGCCTTGGCGCGCATATTACGCACGTGCACGCATATTTCGCCCGGGCGAGCATTTTTCTCCCGGGAGCGCATTTTTCTCCGGGGTACGCAATTTTTGATCGGGCGAGCATTTTCCGCCCGGACGCGCATTTTTCACCCGAACGCACATTTTTCGCCCGGGCTCGCATTTTTTCGTCCGGGCGCGCATTTTTCGCCTGGGCGTGCATTTTTCGCCCGGACGCGTATTTTTTCGCCCGGGCCCCGCATTTTCACTCGAACGCGATTTTTTGCCCTGGAAAAAAATGCGTGGCCGGGAGAAAAATGGGCTCCCGGGAGAAAAAAAAACCGTCCGGGCGAAAAAAAAAATGCCCGCCCGGGCGAAAACTTCTCACCCGGACGAAAAATGCGTGCATGAGCGAAAAATGCACGTCCGGGCAAAAACTGCACGCCCGGACAAAAAATTACGCTTTCGGGCGAAAAATGCGCGCCCGGGCGAAAAAATGTGAGCCCGGGCGAAAAATGGGCGTTCGGGCGAAAAATGTACGTCCGTGCGAAAAATGCGCTCCCGGGCGAAAAAAATGCGAGCCCTGGCGAAAATGGGCGTTCAGGCAAAAACTGCGAGCCCGTGCCAAAAATGTGCGTCCGGGCAAAAAATGCGCGCCCGAGCAAAAAATGGGCACTCGGGCAAAAAATTGCGAGCCAGAACGAAAAATGGGCGTTCGGGCGAAAACTGCGCGCCCGGGCGATAAATGGGCGTCCGGGAGAAAAATGCGCGCCCGAGCGAAAAATACTCGTCCGGGCGAAAAATGGGTCGTCGGGAGAAAATGCGCCTCCGGGCGAAAAATGCACGCTCGGACGAAAAATGCGCTCCTAAACGAAATAAACGCGCACGAAAGAAAAATGCACGCACCGATGAAATATAAGAGCACGAGCGAAAAAATGCGCGCCCGGGGCAAAAAATGTGCCCCCGAGGAGAAAAATGCGCGTCTGGCGAAAAATGCACGCCCGCGCGAAAAAGTGCGCGCTTAGGTGAAAAATGTGCGCCCCGGCGAAAAAATGCGAGTCCGGGCTAAAAATGCACGTCGGGGCGAAAAATGTGCGCCCGGGCAAAAAATGCGTGCTCGCGTGAAAAATTCTCGCCCAGGCGAAAAATGCACCAAGGCAAAAAATGCACGCCCGTGCGAAACAAATCACGCCCAGGCGAAGAATGTGCGACCGGGAAAAAAATACGCGACCGAGCGAAAAATTTGCGCCCGGGCCTAAAATGCGCCCATCAGCGAAGAAATGCTCGCCCGGGCAGAAAAATGTTCGCACGGGAGAAAAAATTGCGCTCGGGCGAAAAATGCGCTAAGCTTGTATTGTGATGAGGAAGTGCTTTTTCGAAAAGGATGAAAAGTATGGGGCAAGTGACTTTTCAAATAGAGGAGAAAAATGAGTTTTTCGCGGTAACTTTTCCCACCGGTAGACAAATCCAAACGGTTTTGTAGGTGCGGTGTCATTTTTCAGAAAACGGAAAGGAACTAAAAAGCATTTCCAAACAGGCCCTTAGTTGTTGAAAAATTTATGAAAGAACATAATCATCACGTGTGATGCATCAGAACAACATTTACTTTGTTCTCACAGATGTGTCATAGAAGATGGGAGTAGTTTTTTAAAGTAATGACAGAAAAGGGAGTACGAACTACATATGCGTGCATATATATTGTAGATGAAATTGAGGGTTCTCAGAATATAGGTTTCTCAAAAAGAGATGCATACAATTTCATTAATAAGTCGAGAAGATCAAAAATTGATGGTGGTAATACATCTAAACTTTTATAAATATTGAAGGAACAACAATATCATGACAATATGTTCTTTTTTTATTTTCAAGTTGATGATCTAAATAGACTAAATAACTTTGTATGGAATGATAGACAAGGAAAAATAGACCATTAATACTTTTGGAATGTGATGACTTTTGACATTACTTATAGAATGAATCGATACAACATTGCATGTGCTTCATTTGTAGCTGAAAATAATCATTGGCAGAATGTAGTGATCGTTATAGTAGTTTTTGTTGTTGAGGAAATAATAGAAATATTTATTCGGTTGTTTCTGACATCTCTGAAATTTGTTGGTGAGAAGCAATCAATAACCATTTTCACGGACCAATATCAAACAATAGTCGTTGCGATTCAGAATGCCATGAATGAGAGTAAACATCATTATTTCATTGTTACATTGCATAGAAAATCATATCTAAAGTGTCTACTTTCAATGTCAACCCTCATTTTGTTCTCTATTTTATGTATGTCTTAGTAGGTGTAATTCAATTGAGGAATTCAAACTGACTTGGAGTGAAATGTTTCAAACAGATCACTTAGAAGAGAATATGTGGCTTAAGGATTATTGGTATAAAATAAGCGATAACTGATCTACAAGCTTCAACAAAACTTATATAGATAATGTCATGGTGTTGCCCAAAAGAGTGTGTCAATGAATAATGCATGTCGACATGGCATAACCAAAGAAAGTTATACATTGATAGATTGTTTTACATTATTGAAAAAATGACTAAGAACTGTCGTCAAAAGGAACTCGAGGAGGATCACAATTGCAGGGAGGGATGAGTCATGTGAATATTAAAAATAATCTCATTTTAATACAGACTTCAAAAGTTTATACATGTACTATGTATGACAAGTTTTATGAGGCTTTCAAACAACGTGTTTTGGACTGTACATTGAGGAGGAACACATGATTGAAGACAATATATGTATGGTAATTTTAAGATTGTGTGACCGAGGAGAAAGTAACAAACACTAGACCATAAATATAAATGCAGTCAACTATGATGTACAATGGTCATACAGTGGATGTGGTTTTAGCATCCATGATGTGTTCTTATTGTTTTCTCTGGTCGAGCAATAGATGCGGCCTGGGCAGCGACATCGTTGACAAGGGATAAATGTTGAAAATTATCAATCAGAAATTTATGAATCGTCTTCGACCAGCTGTATTTTATAGACACATGTGGCTCGTTGAGTTCAACCATAAGCTCATGTATTACTTCCCCTGGATATGGAAAGAAGAATCCACATTGTAGATGCAAACTATAATGCTAATATCACCGACGGTCAACCAATATTCGAAGTTAGAGTTACCATCTTATATTTAAGGAAAAAACCTAGCTATTTTGGTTGCGGGTTTAGCCTTAATTAATAGATATTCACCTTGGTTTGACAAACCCAAAATTGCTGCAACTTCATTTACAGTATATGAAACATCTTTGCCTTCTATATTAAATGAACATTCATTGAACTTGAAGTGTATCTTAAGAGCATAGAGAAGAGAGACATTTTGGTACAACATTGACAAGTCAAACATATGTGAAATGCCACAATATTTAATTATATTGTTGCATTCAACATCCAGTTTGGAGATTACAGACATTGCCAAATCATAAAAGTTTGACACAAAGCATATCATCTCAAAAGGGGTGATCAAGCTCGCCTTGATACTCCTTTCCATCTTTGAAAAATAACATCAAAGTGAAGAAAGATCAACTAAACAATACTTAATATATGGCCTCCAAAATCTAGCTTGCCTTAGTTTTAAATCCAAATAATATTGAACAAATGTTATAAATGATAAATGTGAACACACTAAGTGATAAATGTGAACAAATATGTTAGATGTTGTTGCGGGTCGCTCAACGTTCTTTCAGACCGGACGAATCGAACCGTCTTAGCCCGAGAATGAACCGAGCGCGCAAACAGTCACAGAGAGAACGAACAGGTGGCAAGAGGACGTTTTTACCGTGGAAAACCCGGAAAGGGTGAAAAACAACGTGGTCGGATCAGCGCCGACCAAATTTCACTATGTGGTGGAGCGTTACAAGTAATGGTGCTAGAATTGGGAGCGACAGGCCGCTCCCGTTACAATTGCAGTTGAATGAAGGTCCCTGAGGGTGACAGGCCACCTCTCAGAAAAACTAAGTACTTTCTTCTTCTTGAGCAGTCTTCAGAGTTTGCGGGAGATCTTCAAGCGACGAAGGAGTTCTTCGAAGGTTGAAGGAGGTCTTCGAGTGCTGATGGCGATCTTCCAATGTTGAAGGAGATCTTCGGGTTCCGAAGGAGATCTTCGGGTTCCGAAGGAGGTCTTCGAATGCTGATGAAGATCTTCGGGTTCCGAAGGAGATCTTCGAATGTTGATGAAGATCTTCGAGTTCCGAAGGAGATATTCGAATGCTGATGAAGATCTTCTTAGGAATCGCAGAGAGCTCTCTCCCGTGAAGAAAATTCGAAGTCCCTTGAAATGAAGCCATGAGTTTCCTTTTATAGCTTTTGAGGGTGGTTAGGGTGGTTATGGTGGTTAGGATGGCTATCCGCACACCATAACCAATTTATGTGCTATATGCACATTTATCATGAATATGGCTATGCGCACACTAGTTTGTATAGTTTTTAGGATGATATGAGTTCATATGACGAATATGGTTATGCGCACACCATAACCATATTATTTGCTAGACGCAGACCGGATGCCCACTCACCATGAATATGGCTATGCGCACACCAATTTGTGTAGTTTGGTGATGATATGTATTCATATGATGGATATGGTTATGCGCACACCATAACCATATTATTTGCTAGGCGCAGACCGGATGAAGGTTTTTACCATTTATATCCCCATGTTGGAGGATTTTCACTATTTGCACCCATAATGTGGAGTTTCACTATTTGCACCCCATGATGGGGAGTTTCACTATTTGCACCCCATGATGGGCGGTTACAGGTTTAGCGGGATTTGCCTTGATCGTCCTCGTCTTCTCCGCCGAATGAGGTGGGAGAGATCGGGCGAGCGCGCCCGTTGGTCAAGGGAGGCCGACCGGGGATGAGATGAGAGGGGCCGGAGAGTGCGCCCGGCGGCGAGGGAGGCCGGCCGGCACCGCGCCCACCGCCCGGCCACGCGAGGTGTTGGGCGGTACCGCGCGGCGCTAGGCGCGCGGTGCCGGGCGCGTGGTGCCGCGCACGGTGCCGCTGTGCGGCACCGCGCGCGGTGTCGCTGCGCGGCACTGGGCGCGCGGCACCGCGCGGTGTCGGGCGCGTGGTGCCGCGCACGGTGTCGCCGCGCGGTACCGCGCGGTGTCGCCGCGCGGTACCGCGCGGTGTCGCTGCGCGGCACTGGGCGCGCGATGTCGGGCATGCGGTGCCGCGCGCAGTGTCGCCGCGCGGTACCGTGCGGTGCCGCGCGGCGTTAGGCGCACGGCACCGTGCGGCCGCGCGCCTGCGGGATGCCGCGCGGCCGGGGGTGCCGCTCGGCTGCGTGGTGTCGGGCGGTCGCTCCCGGCGCCGCGCGGCTGCGCGGTGTCGCGGGCGCGCGACCTTGCGACGCCGCGTGGCCGCGGGATGCCGCGCGGCCGGGCGGTGTCGCGCGGCCGTGTGGTGCCGCGCGGCCTTGTGGCCGCGTGTGGTGCTGTGCGCGGCTTCGTGCGGTGGTTGCGGCGGTTTCTTTAGTGGTTACCGGCGGTTTCCTCCTCTTTCTTGCCCATGCCCCCACCATCTTAGTGGGGAGTTGGGTTTTTGGCTAAATGCAACCCGGATTTCTCTACAAAATGGATGATAACCCATCAATTGCCCCCCAAATCCTCGGAGTTCTTTACTATTACTTAAGGAAGTGCGAGGATTTTGTAATCTTTCGGCGTGGCCTGGGCGTTGTGGTGGAGCTGGAGGAGTCCCGTGCTGGAGTCCGGTCGGAGAAGGCCATTGTGGAGGGTTCAACTCATTTGTTGGAAGATTTGCGAGCTACAACGGCTTGTGTGGGGGCCGAGTTGTTGTCTTTCGAGATGGGGGTGGATCGCCTCTCCTTACTGGAGCGGACTGCTTAGTTGTAAGCTGTTGGAGTCGCCGAGTATAAAGCTTTTATAGCTTATGTGTAGGACTGTTCTCGGATTTTGGAATAAGTTTGCGAGGAGATCTGGAACAAGGAGGTGGAGCCCCAGCTTGAGGACGAGCGCGAGGTGGCTTTCACATGCGGGATGGTGAAAGACCTATGATTGGTCGTGCAGACACGAGGTTGCAATGTGTGCGAATTGAGTGTCGGAGATCATGACGAGCTTGTAGTTTAGCGTTGAGGCCTGATGAGTTTAGTGGCGAGGTAGATAAGCAACGTGGTGGTGAGGGGCCCAAGCAGCGCAGAGGTGTGGTGCCTGAGCAGCGCGGAGGCGAGATGCCCAAGCAGCGCGGTGGCGAGGTGCCTGAGCAGCGCGGAGGCGAGACGCCCATGCAGCGCGGGGGCGAGGTGCCCATGCAGCGCGGAGGCGAGGCGCCCATGCAGCGCGGGGGCGAGGTGCCCAAGCAGCGCGGAGGCGAGGTGCCCAAGCAGCGCGAAGGCGAGGTGCCCAAGCAGCGCGGAGGCGAGGTGCCCATGCAGCGCGGAGGCGAGGTTGTCTTTTTTAGGCAAACTTAATTAAGATTGTTGTCCTCGATGCCAATCCTTTACTTGTATGAGGCCTTTTCTTATCACCAAGTTTGGCGAGTTAGCTGTTTGGTGTTAGTACCGAAAGTTATTGCCTTACTTTAGGCGATCCATATCGTTAATGGAGTCAGGGAGTAGCAGTAGTAATTTTAAATACACAATGGGTACATGCACGCAAGTACAATCTTGCGGCTTACAGTTTTTAGAAGCAAAGAACTGGAGGAAGTAAAAATGGAAATTGATGATATGTGAAGCGTAGGATGTATGCGCTCTACAAGGGGGAAGTTCCCCTGCCTGGTTCCTCTGGCTCAGCCCCGGCGGGGTATGACGTTGTCCTCTACTGGATTGTCAGATTGAGGTCCGTGTGGGTTCGGGACCTGGTTTAGTAAAAACCTTCCGAGGAGGCCTTGCCGGATAAGACGCTCGATTTCCTCCTTCAACCGGTTGCAGCCTTCAGTACTGTGTCCATGCCCGCGATGGAAGTCGCAATATTGCGACTGGTTTCCTCTGTTTGGTGCAAGCGGCTCGGGCCGGCGAAGCGCGTTGCTATCACGAATGGCAAGAAGAATGTTAGTTCTGGTAGTGTTCAATGGAGTGTAGTCCTGATGCTGCCGAGACCCTCGGTCTCTGCTGGCGTTGTCGTGATGCTTGTTGTTCTTATTGGGAACAGTTTGCGGCAACGACTCATCTTTCTTCCTCTTCGAGCTCCCCTCGAATTGCTGGCGGTGTGCTTCAATTGCTTCATCAGCTGCTATCTGGGCCTCGACTCGGTGAACGAGGTCTGGGTAGCTGGGTACAGTTTCCCGCATCAGTGCGGAGTAGAAGCCACCGGGGCGGAGCCCTCCAAGGAAAACTCCTCGCAAAAGCTCGGGGTCCACCCCTGGAATCTGACGCGCCTCAGTAGTGAAGCGGCGGAAGAAATCCTTAAGAGTTTCTCCGTCGCTCTGGCGGATCCCCGAAAGATGGGAGGGGTCTCGAGCAATCCTGCGGTTGGCGATGAACTGGTCGGTGAACTGTCGTGCCATTTCTGCGAAGCTATCTATGACTCCATCTTGCAGAGAGTGGAACCAAGTGCGCGCTTGACCTTTTAAGGTTGCTGGAAACACCTGACAGAGGAGCTGATCTGGAGCGTTGTAAATTCTCATGATGGTAGCGAAATGATTGACGTGCTCCAATGGGTCGTTGGTCCCATCGAACATTTCCATGCTAGGGAGCTTGAAGCCGTGAGGAACTGGGTGAGCTAGAACGTGAGGCGCTAATGGGGAGCCATTGAGCAAGGGACGGCGGGCGAAAGCAACACGCCGCCCGACCTGACCGTACTCCTCTGCTACTATATCACGTATTTCTTCTCGAGTGGTCCTCCCTACTGCTTGCCGAGGGCCGAGTCTTCCTTGGCGTTGGCGATGATGATCGCCTTCTGGTCCCCGAGCGGGATGAGCGGAGCTTGCTGCGTCTGAAAGTTCTTCTGAGACATTGTCCTCCTGAACTGCTGCCTCGATTGGAGCATGATTTGAGGTTGGGGGGAGTGGATCATTCAGCAATGGAGGTGGAGCGGGAGCTCGAGGAACCTCGAGATTTCTCAGCAGGGTTAACATCTCAGTTTGATGTTCCTCCATCTGGCGCATGCGCCCTTCTAGCGTGGCAACGAGTGCTAATGGGGCCTCTTCGGCGAGAGGTGCGTTGATGAGCGTATGAGAGGGAGCGGGATCAATGCGTTCTTCTGGGAAGGAACCATCGGTGGTGCGAGCACTTTTTCTTGCCATTGTTGTTAGTCACGAGTATCGCTATGAAGCAAATACTGTCTTCGAAAAGTCTTTGCAGAGTTTGGGGAACACCTTTCCCACAGACGGCGCCAAACTGTTGCGGGTCGCTCAACGTTCTTTCAGACCGGGCGAATCGAACCGTCTTAGCCCGAGAATGAACCGAGCGCGCAAACAGTCACAGAGAGAACGAACAGGTGGCAAGATGACGTTTTTACCGTGGAAAACCCGGAAAGGGTGAAAAACCACGTGGTGGTCGGACCAGCGCCGACCAAATTTCACTATGTGGTGGAGCGTTACAAGTAATGGTGCTAGAATTGGGAGCGACAGGCCGCTCCCATTACAATTGCAGTTGAATGAAGGTCCCTGAGGGTGACAGGTCACCTCTCAGAAAAACTAAGTACTTTCTTCTTCTTGAGCAGTCTTCAGAGTTTGCGGGAGATCTTCAAGCGACGAAGGAGTTCTTCGAATGTTGAAGGAGGTCTTCGAGTGCTAATGGCGATCTTCCAATGTTGAAGGAGATCTTCGGGTTCCGAAGGAGATCTTCGGGTTCCGAAGGAGGTCTTCGAATGCTGATGAAGATCTTCGGGTTCCGAAGGAGATCTTCGAATGCTGATGAAGATCTTCGAGTTCCGAAGGAGATCTTCGAATGCTGATGAAGATCTTGTTAGGAATTCCAGAGAGCTCTCTCCCGTGAAGAAAATTCCAAGTCCCTTGAAATGAAGCCATGAGGTTGCTTTTATAGCTTTTGAGGGTGGTTAGGGTGGTTATGGTGGTTAGGATGGCTATCCGCACACCATAACTAATTTATGTGTTATATGCACATTTATCATGAATATGGCTATGCGCACACTAGTTTGTATAGTTTTTAGGATGATATGAGTTCATATGACGGATATGGTTATGCGCACACCATAACCATATTATTTGCTAGACGCAGACCGGATGCCCACTCACCATGAATATGGCTATGCGCACACCAATTTGTGTAGTTTGGTGATGATATGTATTCATATGATGGATATGGTTACGCGCACACCATAACCATATTATTTATTAGACGCAGACCGGATGCCCACTCACCATGAATATGGCTATGCGCACACCAATTTGTATAGTTTGGTGATGATATGTATTCATATGATGGATACGGTTACGCGCACACCATAATCATATTATTTGTTAGACGCAGACTGGATGCCCACTCACCATGAATATGGCTATGCGCACACCAATTTGTATAGTTTGGTGATGATATGTATTCATATGATGGATATGGTTACGCGCACACCATAACCATATTATTTGTTAGACGCAGACCGGATGCCCACTCACCATGAATATGGCTATGCGCACACCAATTTGTATAGTTTGATGATGATATGTATTCATATGATGGATATGGTTATGCGCACACCATAACCATATTATTTGCTAGACGCAGACCGGATGAAGGTTTTTACCATTTATATCCCCATGTTGGAGGATTTTCACTATTTGCACCCATAATGTGGAGTTTCACTATTTGCACCCCATGATGGGGAGTTTCACTATTTGCACCCCATGATGGGCGGTTACAGGTTTAGCGGGATTTGCCTTGATCGTCCTCGTCTTCTCCGCCGAATGAGGTGAGAGAGGTCGGGCGAGCGCGCCCGTTGGTCAAGGGAGGCCGACCGGGGATGAGACGAGAGGGGCCGGAGAGTGCGCCCGGCGGCGAGGGAGGACGGCCGGCACCGCGCCCACCGCCGGGCCACACGAGGTGCCGGGCGGTACCGCGCGGCGCTAGGCGCGCGGTGCCGGGCGCGTGGTGCCGCGCACGGTGCCGCCGTGCGGCACCGCGCGCGGTGTCGCGGCGCGGCACTGGGCGCGCGGCACCGCGCGGTGCCGGGCGCGTGGTGCCGCGCACGGTGTCGTCGCGCGGCACCGCGCGGTGTTGCCGCGCGGCACCGCGCGGTGTTGCCGCGCGGCACCGCGCGGTGTCGCTGCGCGGCACTGGGCGCGCGGTGCCGCGCGGCGTTAGGCGCGCAGCACCGTGCGGTGTCGGGCATGCGGTGCCGCGCGCGGTGTCGCCGCGCGGGACCGTGCGGTGCCGCGCGGCGTTAGGCGCATGGCACCGTGCGGCCGCGCGCCTGCGGGATGCCGCTCGGCCGCGTGGTGTCGGGCGGCCGCTCCCGGTGCCGCGCGGCTGCGCGGTGTCGCGGTTGCGCGGCCTTGCGACGCCGCGTGGCCGCGGGATGTCGCGCGGCCGGGCGGTGTCGCGCGGCCGTGTGGTGCCGCGCGGCCTTGTGGCCGCGTGTGGTGCTGTGCGCGGCTTCGTGCTGTGGTTGCGGCGGTTTCTTTAGTGGTTACGGGCGGTTTCCTCCTCTTTCTTGCCCATGCCCCCACCATCTTAGTGGGGAGTTGGGTTCTTGGCTAAATGCAACCCGAATTTCTCTACAAAATGGATGATAACCCATCAGATGTGAAATTACACTTAGATATGAGCATATATGATAACTTTGAACTAAGGGTGCAAGCAGTTCTGTTTGGGTCGGTTTGGACCCAAATGAACGCCGCACTGATGTGTGTCAGTTTCGTTCAGTTTTTTGGTCGATTTACTTTGTTCTATTTCAATTATCAGGTTTACATTTAAAATAATTTTGAAGATAAATGTCTTAATAATTTTTTTTAAAAATACTAATTAAAAATATTATTGGGTCATATTGCATAAAAATATATAATTGAATATTTCTTTAAGAAACTAATAACAAAATTGTAAAAGATATAAAAAAAATCGACTTAATACACTGTATATTTCTTCCCGGTGCATAAAATATATATATTAATTTTTTTTATTTAAATCCAAATAATATTGAAAGTATTCAAATGCAATAACTTATAATCATTATTTAGTTAATAACACCAATTTAAAGGGTTATTAGTAATATTTTTACCTATATTATTAGTCGGCGCGATTCAATTTTTTGAACAGGAAAATCGAAACCAAATCGTTCGGATCAATGTAAATTCGATTCGATTGGCGGTTTGGAGCGAGTCAGTAAATTTTCAATTTTTTATACACACTCCGCTTTGAACATAAGACTAATACAACAAAAACAAGCATGCGAGACACACTGGATCTTAGCCGCAATTTCATAGGCTTAACTACACGAGTTTAGCATATCCACTTTTCCGAAACAAAATAGCATGGCAGTTCATCCAATCAGTTCTAAAATGCAAAATATTAAAAAACACTTAACACGATATAATGATTATAAGTTATTCATGCATTCAGGCCAAATTTCATATTTACATACCATATTCAAAAATCAAATTACTATTTTTTAAAATAAATCACCAAGCAGAATAACATTCATAAAATAAATAACTACCCGAAGTATAACCATGGCCGCCATCGCCGCCATCGCCGTCATGGACGCAATCTCCGCCATGGCCGCCATCGTCATTCGCCGCCATCGCCGTCATTGCCGCCATCGCCGACGACGCCGCCATCGCCGCCATCGCCGCCATCGCCGACGACGCCGCCATCGCCGTCATCGCCGCCATCGCCGTCATCGCCGCCATCGCTGCCGTCGCCGCCATCGCCTTCATCGCCGCCGTCGCCATCGTAGTAGCAAATACCCATGAATAGCTTTAGGCCAGTTGTAATTTAAAAACACATCGGACTCGGATAAACGAGTAAACTCCTTAAGGACATAGTTGCATGGAAGGAAAAAACACATAATACATGAAGTATTAAACTACTTGAATCATTTTTCCTATAGTTTTAAAAGAAAAAATGATATTTTTTTTTAAAAACTGTGGCCTGCATATAGCTAAAATCGGTCTGCGTTTAATATCGTATTTTTTAAAAAAATATGATCTGCATATAGCCAAAACTGGCCTGCGTTTAACATCGCTCAAAATATATAACTCACATATCCATTTTTTCAACATATTAGTCGACATGACTTTTAAACATAATACCGTTTCACAACCCTAATTACTGTTGATGACGTAGGCTGGGGAGGGTCATGAACTATTTAAGTACTACAAAATATGATCCCACACATATTAAACACAGATTTTTGGCACTTTGCATCATCCAATTACCCTCCATTTGCACTTTACACCCTCAAATTTTATTTTTGACAATTTGCAACCTTGAAAATAAATTAAGTTGGCAATGTACACCCTAAGCTATTTTTATTAACTTTTTCAGTCTACCAAAATACCCTTCAATTTCAACATTGTAGAATTAGGGCTTCATATTTCTATTAACACATACATACATGTATATATACCTCTACAACATCTCTAAACGCACACCACTCCTATACGCACACCACACCTCTAATACATATCAACACTCCTCCTCAAGGTGGGCGAAAGATGTTAACTTAGTCTATCTTGTCACAATTTCTCATCATGTCGTTTGAGCTGAGCCCCTTTGTCAAACAATCATCAACTTGATCTTTGGTGGTGACATAGCTAAGCTCCAAGAGTCCACTATCCAGCTTCTCTTTTATAAAGAACCTATCAATCTCGATATGCTTGATCCTGTCATGGTGAACTGGATTGTTAGCGATGCCGATTGCTGCTTGACTATCACACCATAACTTCATCCCGTCTCCTCGATCCAACTTCAGCTCCATTAGCATTCCTTTTTACCAGAGGAGTTCAGCGACCCCCAGAGCCATAGCCCTATACTCAGCTTCAGTTGTTGATCGGGCTACAACCGACTGCTTCTTGCTTCTCCATGAGATCAGGTTGCCTACCACAAAGATGCAGTATCCTTCGATCCTTACATGTCTGTTCCGTCTACAGAGTAGCCCTTTTCCTGGAGCAGATTTTACGTATCGAAGAATTTGGTACACAATATCCATGCGACCCTTCCTGGGATCGTGCATGTAACGACTCACCATGCTCACAACGAAGGAGATGTATGGACGCGTGTGGATCAGATAGATCAATCGCCCGACAAGTCTTTGATATCTCTCCCGATCAACTGGTTCCCCTGCCTCAACACTCACTTTCTCTTTAGTGTCGATAGGCGTTGCAGCTAGCTTGCATCCAATCATCCCTGTCTCGGTGAGGAGATCCAGGGCATACTTTCGTTGAGACAGAACAATTCCCTTCGCACCTGATGCAATCTCTATTCCAAGAAAGTACTTAAGATAACCCAAGTCCTTCACCTCGAACATCTTCCCCAAGTCACACTTAAGACACGCAATTTCCTCCTCGTCTTCTCCCGTAATGATCATGTCATCCACATACACAACAAGTATGGTGATGTGATGTTTCTCATTATGTCTGAAAAATACAGTGTGGTCGACATTGGTTTGTTGATATCCCATCCCGACCATGGTCCTTCAGAAGTGATCAAACCATGAACGAGGGGACTGCTTCAGTCCATACAGTGCCTTACTCAACCTACACACTCTGTCTTCCGTCATGGCTGTACCAAATGCAGGTGGGACCTCCATATATACTGTAAGACCCCCCCTCCAAAATCGACGGTCCGACCGAGGGATCTTATCGCACACCACCCTTTTTGCACGACGCCAGAGCGATCACGAAGGGTGAAGGTACCAGCCTCCTCAACCCCCTTCCTTGAACACTCCAAGGTCACGCATTGGGGTGGTGTTAAGCGAAAGTCACTACACATCAACAGAGTGAGGAAGCAGTATTCTAGCGGAAGACATCATCAAAGAGTGTACTTTATAACACTTAGCGGAAGACGTAGTAATATAGCAGAAGATTAATCATCACAGAAACCTTAAACTCAAGACCTGTATGAATAGCATCCATACCTCCGCCGCATTAATTCATTGCCAATATATAGATGTTGTGAGGTGGGGCACAACGAAAGGGATGCGGCTTAACAACTTGTACCTGAAGTATCCTGCTCTGTGGCTTCATCCACACCTAGGTACTGTCTCTCATCCGCACCTATCACCTGTGCTAAAGACAAGTTATTAGAACTACAAACAGAATCCAACTCATACATAATATAATAGTTATAAGGGAGAGGATATCTGGACTCTTATTGGGCCGAGGCAGTCTTCCCACGACCACCGCCTACGTACTCCGCATCGTCCTGCATACAGTCTCAGACCCACATAGTTCTATTAGTTTCGCACGGGTTGCCCTCCCAGACCATCCGTCGTGCGGGTTGCCTTAGAGTAAAACTCATCGGTCATCCTATATTCTCCGAAGGCACATTTTCCGAAGGGACTTTTCATTCCCGTAGGAATTATTTCTCGAAGGCAACATTTCATTCCCGTAGGAATTATTTCTCGAAGGCAACATTTCATTCCCGTAGGAATTATTTCTCGAAGGCAACATTTCATTCCCGTAGAAATTATTTCCCGAAGGCACCTGGTGTTCCCGTCAAATCTAAATTAATGTCAATGCGGAATAAAACCCAAAAACATCAATTCGTCTGCGCTGCTGCGAGAGCGGCAGCCAGTTCGGTACTATTTAGGGTTGACGCTGAAGGAATGTCCCATCTTCACGTCAACTCTAAATTATATGCAATAAAGAAGAAAATGCCAAAACATCGATCTGTCCGCTCTACTCTACAAGCGACGGGCAGTTCGGCACTATTTAGGGTTGAGGCTGAAGGAATGTCCCATCTTCACGTCAACTCTAAATTATAGGCAATAAAGAAGAAAATGCCAAAACATCGATCTGTCCGCTCTACTCTACAAGCAGCGGACAGTTCGGCACTATTTAGGGTTGACGCTGAAGGAATGTCCCATCTTCACGTTGACTCTAAATTATAGGCAATAAAGAAGAAAAAGGCCAAAACATCGATCTGTCCGCTCTGCTCTACAAGCGGCGGACAGTTCAGCACTATTTAAGGTTGACGCTGAAGGAATGTCCCATCTTCACGTTAACTCTAAATTATAGGCAATACAGAAGAAAAGGCCAAAACATCGATCTGTCCGCTCGGCTCTACAAGCGGCGGACAGTTCGGCACTATTTAGGGTTGACGCTGAAGGAATGTCTCATCTTCACGTCAACTCTAAATTTAAGGCAATAAAGAGGAAAAACCAAAACATCGAACTGTCCGCTCTGCTCTACAAGCGGCGGCCAGTTCGGCACTATTTAGGGTTGACGCTGAAGGAATGTCCCATCTTCACGTCAACTCTAAATTATAGGCAATAAAGAAGAAAAGGCCAAAACATCGATCTGTCCGCTCTGCTCTACAAGCGGCGGACAGTTCGACACTATTTAGGGTTGACGCTGAAGGAATGTCCCATCTTCACGTTAACTCTAAATTATAGGCAATACAGAAGAAAAGGCCAAAACATCGATCTGTCCGCTCGGCTCTACAAGCGGCAGACAGTTCCGCACTATTTAGGGTTGACGCTGTAGGAATGTCCCATCTTCACGTCAACTCTAAATTATAGGCAATAAAGAAGAAAAGGCCAAAACATCGATCTGTCCGCTCTGCTCTACAAGCGGCGGACAGTTCGGCACTATTTAGGGTTGACGCTGAAGGAATGTCCCATCTTCACGTTAACTCTAAATTATAGGCAATACAGAAGAAAAGGCCAAAACATCGATCTGTCCGCTCGGCTCTACAAGCGGCGGACAGTTCGACACTATTTAGGGTTGACGCTGAAGGAATGTCTCATCTTCACGTCAACTCTAAATTTAAGGCAATAAAGAGGAAAAACCAAAACATCGAACTGTCCGCTCTGCTCTACAAGCGGCGGCCAGTTCGACACTATTTAGGGTTGACGCTGAAGGAATGTCCCATCTTCACGTCAACTCTAAATTATAGGCAATAAAGAAGAGGATCCCGCCCTCCGGCAGTGGTCCGGTGGCCTGCCGCCGCCGACCACCGCCGGAACTGTTTATCTCTCTACTTCGGACGGAGGAGAGGGGAGAGGCGGCGGCGGCGCTCCGGCCGCCGGAGCTCGCATGCAAGACGTCCGAATGTTAGTGAGGGAGGAGAGGAGAGGATCCCGCCCTGTTTGGGGTCCTCCGGGAGCCCTCCGGCAAACTTGCCATGGAAGGGCAGTGGAGGTGGCGGAGCTCGACTTCTTCTTTTCCGGCGAGGTGGACCTCCGGCAGGGGTTTGGATGGGCTTTACTGAGATGGGGGAGAGGTGTGTCCCTTTGGAGAAGCCTTGGGAGGCATTTTATAGGAGTGGTCGTGAGCCCTCCTCCCTCTTGGCCATGCACAGGCCATGGTTGGTGCAACCATGGTTGGGCTTAGGTAAGTGTGCTGGCAGCCTCCCAATGGTGGGAGGGTACACATAGGTTAGTCCTAGGGGTTTAGGCTAGCTTGGATAGTCCAATGAGGGCTCACCTCTTGGATTTGTGTTTTCCCATTTTGATTTGAGTGGAGGAGATGAGGTAGGGGTTTTTGGTTGGCCTTGATCATCTCATCTACCAGCTGCTTATCATCATAGGAGGAGGATGACTTTGGTGTGTGGATGGCTTGGGGTGGAGAGGGTTTAAAGAGTCCAAAATAACCTCTTTTAAGAGGGTTGACCAAAGTCAACCCTAAGTGGGTCCCCCCCCCCCTTCATATATGCCAAGGTAAATATGGGTTCGAGTCGTCGAGTTAACGTGGATGTGACGGGGTCGAAATCAAGTGTTTACGTGTCTCGAGTTTTCGTATAATTTTACGAGCAATTATTTTATTTACTTGATTAAACGACGTCGGAATCGAGCGAAACGAATTCTGTTGGATTCGTAACGATCATACGAGTCTAACGCAACCGACAGAATTCAATTCGGAGCTCGTTTGCTCATTAATCTAAAATGGCGTTGTTGTGACGCTTGACGTCACTCAAAATAGTCGTTTTGTCCAAACGACCTTGGATTGGAACGAAACGAGTTCTGTTGCACTCGTATCGACCATACGAGTCTAACACAACTGACAGAAGTCGATTCGGAGCACGTATGCTCCATATTCTAAAATTGCGTCGTCGTGACGCGTTACGATACTCAAAATAGTCATTTTCACCAAATGACCTCGGATCGGAATGAAACGAATTCCGTTGCACTCGTATCGACCATACGAGTCTAATGCAACTGACGGAAGTCGATTCGGAGCACGTACGCTCCATATTCCAAAATTGCGTCGCCGTAACGCGCTACGATACTCAAAATAGTCATTTTCACCAAATGACCTCGGATCGGAATGAAACGAATTCCGTTGCACTCGTATCGACCATACGAGTCTAATGAAACTGACGGAAGTCGATTCGGAGCACGAACGCTCCATATTCCAAAATTGCGTCGCCGTGATGCGCTACGATACTCAAAATAGTCATTTTCACCAAATGACCTCGGATCGGAATGAAACGAATTTCGTTGCACTCGTATCGACCATACGAGTCTAATGCAACTGACGGAAGTCGATTCGGAGCACGTACGCTCATTGTGCTATTTCAGTGTTGTGGCGAAGCACAATGCTACCCAAAACAGTCATTTCTCTAAATGACCACCATTAAGTGGCGAAGGTCGGGTCGTGGTTTTCCTCTGACCCGGCCTAAGCTCCTCCAAGGGTTCAACTGAACCGGCTAGACCCTATTTTAGAGTTGGGATGTTACAAACCAATAAAACAAAGAAGATTTTCGTCCCCGAAAATACGAGTGGGTCATGGAGATTCAAAACGAGACCTACTATAGACCACTATAGGTGTCGAACGATCCCAAAATTTAAAGGTCTATAGGTTTGGTTTTACCTAAATGAGCTGTGTTGACGGCTCCCGCCGTGTACTGTAATAAGTAGCTTAAGCAAAACCGAGGATAACTTTACCGTAGTCAGGCTTAGTTAGCGATTCTGAGGAAATAATTTTAGCATAATTGAATACCACCAAGGTTTGCATATCTGAAACACAGGGATTTATGAGTTGTGTCCTAGAGGCACATAGTAAAGATCCATCAACATATAGCTAATTCTCTTACGGGGCTACGTGTCAGTGGAACATATACAAGTTATAACTTGCATAAGCTTTTGTAAAACCCATCAACATATGACTGACTCCCATACGAAGGTTATATGTTGGTGGAACAGATGAAAATTATAAATAAGTAGAGTAAATCCATGAACATATAACCAACTCCCATACGAAGGTTAATTATATGTTAACGGTACAGATAAATTTGCAAATAAGCATTAAAGATCCATAAACATATAACCAACTCCCATACGAAGGTTATATGTTAATGGTATATGCAGATATGTATGTTTTGATGCAAATGATGCATATGCAAATATGTATGTTTTGATGCATATGCAAGCCATGCATAACGAGTACTCACGACTCAATCACAACACACAATATTGAAACAGTTTGACCGTTTTTCTTCCAGCAGGGTTGCGACCCCCGCGGGCCTCACCGATGTGGCCGTCGGTGATAGTGGCCGGTCCTGCCACTTCTGGGTGTGGACGTACCGCACTACCCAGGACCTAATGTACAACCCAGTGTACTCCTGGATGTGAGCAACATCCATCAATTACAAAATTCGGCTATCCAGCGGAGGGACCCTTCGGGGAAATAATTAATAACCTCCCGGGGTTCACACTCTCTCTAGTGCCTCATGAGTTGTCAACCTTCCCATTCCTGAATGAACGGTCCTTGGGCATGACTGACCTGCCACGGTAATCACATATAATATTTTACCAGTTTGCTCTTATGTTGCCCTATTTTGACCGCTTCTTTTTGCAGGGTAGCGAACCCCGCGGGCCTCACCGATGTGGCCGTCAGTGACAGTGGCCGGTCCTGCCACTTCTGGGTGTGGATGTACCGCACTACCCAGGCCCCCAACGTACAACCCCGTGTACCCTCGGACGTAGGAGACATCCGACAATAACTGAATTTGGCCAACCAGCGGAGGTACCCAGCGGGGCATATAAGATACAACCGAGCTCCCGGGGTGCACACCTCCCTGTCGCCTAGAGTCGTCAACCTTCCCGCACCGATACGTACGGTCTACGGGCATGACCGACCCGCCACTTTTCCCAATGCAAGCAAACAATAAAATAGGTAACCATCACCTTTGGGTCCTCAGTGGCTTACCCTTTTTAACGAGGCTTCCCGGCTGGCTGAGTATGCAAACATCGCAAGTTCCGTGAATGCTAACAATGTACTTTTAGGATGGTTTGTATACAAGCTTTTATAAATTTGCCACAAATTTACTTCAATCCAGCACGTCGCCTCAGTAATCATTTCCTGAAATATTAACGTTATTGAAAATACTAACATTTTATCATAGTTCTTTTACGATTGCATGACTTTATTTTCAACAGATCGTCAAATCGATCAAGTCAAAGCATACTTCATATTTGCAATCGTTAGAGCAATTCTCCATATACACGCAAAATTTCATTTAGTTAGCTTACCTTAAATGAAATTTTGAAAACGAGAATTTTAATCCCAATAAAATAAAGAGGCTTAAACCTGGGATTAGTAATTAGTAATGAAGTTCTTACATTGTACACAAAATTCCATTTGATTAGTTCACCTCGAATGGAATTTTGAAAACGAGCATCTACTCCCAATAAAACAAAGAGGATTAAACCCAGAGTTCAAAATTTGAAATGATCATTTGTAGGGTTTAAAGAGAGTGTTTTATGGGAATAAGATAGATGATTGTTCGAGATCAGATGTAGTAAAAGACATTTAAGTGTCGATCTGAGTCATAAAAAAAACATTTTGCATGAATAAAACTGAATTTGATAAGTTTGAGTGAAAATGTTCATATATATGCCAAGTTTGTTGCCACTTTTACCTTTTAGGTCCACCACCGCTTCCGCTGCAGTGGTTCTTCCCGAACCACGCTACAGCGATTAACGGAGCAATAGGTGTTTCTGTGATCACGAATAGGTCGACAAGATCGGTTGCGCTCTGATCCATTTGTAAGACCCCCCCCCCCCCCCCCCCCTCCAAAATCGACCGTCCGACCGGGGGATCTTATCGCACACCACCCTTTTTGCACGACGCTAGAGCGATCACGAAGGGTGAAGGTACCAACCTCCTCAACCCCCTTCCTTGAACACTCCAAGGTCACGCATTGGGGTGGTGTTAAGCGAAAGTCACTACACATCAACAGAGTGAGGAAGCAGTATTCTAGCGGAAGACATCATCAAAGAGTGTACTTTATAACACTTAGCGGAAGACGTAGTAATATAGCGGAAGATTAATCATCACAGAAACCTTAAACTCAAGACCTGTATGAATAGCATCCATACCTCCGCCGCATTAATTCATTGCCAATATATAGATGTTGTGAGGTGGGGCACAACGAAAGGGATGCGGCTTAACAACTTGTACCTGAAGTATCCTGCTCTGTGGCTTCATCCACACCTGGGTACTGTCTCTCATCCGCACCTATCACCTGTGCTAAAGACAAGTTATTAGAACTACAAACAGAATCCAACTCCTACATAATATAATAGTTATAAGGGAGAGGATATCTGGACTCTTATTGGGCCGAGACAGTCTTCCCACGACCACCGCCTACGTACTCCGTATCGTCCTGCATACAGTCTCAGACCCACGTAGTTCTATTAGTTTCGCACGGGTTGCCCTCCCAGACAATCCGTCGTGCGGGTTGCCTTAGAGTAAAACTCATCCGCCATCCTATATTCTCCGAAGGCACATTTTCCGAAGGGACATTTCATTCCCGTAGGAATTATTTCTCGAAGGCAACATTTCATTCCCGTAGGAATTATTTCTCGAAGGCAACATTTCATTCCCGTAGGAATTATTTCTCGAAGGCAACATTTCATTCTCGTAGGAATTATTTCCCGAAGGCACCTGGTGTTCCCGTCAAATCTAAATTAATGTCAATACGGAATAAAACCCCAAAACATCAATTCGTCTGCACTGCTGCGAGAGCGGCAGCCAGTTCGGTACTATTTAGGGTTGACGCTGAAGGAATGTCCCATCTTCACGTCAACTCTAAATTATAGGCAATAAAGAAGAAAATACCAAAACATCGATCTGTCCGCTCTACTCTACAAGCGGCGGGCAGTTCGGCACTATTTAGGGTTGACGCTGAAGGAATGTCTCATCTTCACGTCAACTCTAAATTATAGGCAATAAAGAAGAAAATGCCAAAACATCGATCTGTCCGCTCTACTCTACAAGCAGCGGACAGTTCGGCACTATTTAGGGTTGACGCTGAAGGAATGTCCAATCTTCACGTTGACTCTAAATTATAGGCAATAAAGAAGAAAAAAAGCCAAAACATCGATCTGTCCGCTTTGCTCTACAAGCGGCGGACAGTTCGGCACTATTTAGGGTTGACGCTGAAAGAATGTCCCATCTTCACGTTAACTCTAAATTATAGGCAATACAGAAGAAAAGGCCAAAACATCGATCTGTCCGCTCGGCTCTACAAGCGGCGGACAGTTCGGCACTACTTAGGGTTGAAGCTGAAGGAATGTCCCATCTTCACGTCAACTCTAAATTTAAGGCAATAAAGAGGAAAAACCAAAACATCGAACTGTCCGCTCTGCTCTACAAGCGGCGGCCAGTTCGGCACTATTTAGGGTTGACGCTGAAGGAATGTCCCATCTTCACGTCAACTCTAAATTATAGGCAATAAAGAAGAAAAGGCCAAAACATCGATCTGTCCGCTCTGCTCTACAAGCGGCGGACAGTTTTGCACTATTTAGGGTTGACGCTGAAAGAATGTCCCATCTTCACGTTAACTCTAAATTATAGGCAATACAGAAGAAAAGGCCAAAACATCGATCTGTCCGCTCGGCTCTACAAGCGGCGGACAGTTCGGCACTATTTAGGGTTGACGCTGAAGGAATGTCCCATCTTCACGTCAACTCTAAATTATAGGCAATAAAGAAGAAAAGGCCAAAACATCGATCTGTCCGCTCTGCTCTACAAGCGGCGGATAGTTCGGCACTATTTAGGGTTGACGCTGAAGGAATGTCCCATCTTCACGTTAACTCTAAATTATAGGCAATACAGAAGAAAAGGCCAAAACATCGATCTTTTCGCTCGGCTCTACAAGCGGCGGACAGTTCGGCACTATTTAGGGTTGACGCTGAAGGAATGTCCCATCTTCACGTCAACTCTAAATTTAAGGCAATAAAGAGGAAAAACCAAAACATCGAACTGTCCGCTCTGCTCTACAAGCGGCGGCCAGTTCGACACTATTTAGGGTTGACGCTGAAGGAATGTCTCATCTTCACGTCAACTATAAATTATAGGCAATAAAGAAGAAAAGGCCAAAACATCGATCTGTCCGCTCTGCTCTACAAGCGGCGGACAGTCCGACACTATTTAGGGTTGACGCTGAAGGAATGTCCCATCTTCACGTCAATTATATGCAATACAGAAGAAAAGGCCAAAACATCGATCTGTCCGCTCTACTCTACAAGCGGCGGACAGTTCGGCACTATTTAGGGTTGACGCTGAAGGAATGTCCCATCTTCACGTCAATTATATGCAATACAGAAGAAAAGGCCAAAACATCGATCTGTCCGCTCTACTCTACAAGCGGCGGACAGTTCGGCACTATTTAGGGTTGACGCTGAAGGAATGTCCCATCTTCACGTCAATTATATGCAATACAGAAGAAAAGGCCAAAACATCGATTTGTCCGCTCTACTCTACAAGCGGCGGACAGTTCAGCACTATTTAGGGTTGACCCTGAAGGAATGGCCCATCTTCAGGTCGACGCTGAATTAATAGGCAATAAAGAAGGAAGGTCATAATATCAAGCAGTAAAATAGGCCGAAAGCAGAGGCCATAATATCAAGCAGTAAAATAGGCCGAAAGCAGAGGCCATAATATCAAGCAGTAAAATAGGCCGAAAGCAGAGGCCATAATATCAAGCAGTAAAATAGGCCGAAAGCAGAGGCCATAATATCAAGCAGTAAAATAGGCCGAAAGCAGAGGCCATAATATCAAGCAGTAAAATAGGCCGAAAGCAGAGGTCATAATATCAAGCAGTAAAATAGGCCGAAAGCAGAGGCCATAATATCAGGACCAGTGCGAGACTGGAGAATTGAAAGTACAGAAAGTAGATGCGGGGGACCAGTGCGAGACTGGATTTAAAGATACTGAAAGCAGTAAATAAGGACCAGTACGAGACTGGAGGAAGTAAATAAATAAACAGGTTAGTAGTCCAATCACTCCATAACAGGAGGCTTCAAAGTCGACTCCGTTTTTAGGAGGAAAGTTCTGTTCCATCTCCGTTCATAGGAGGAAATTCTGTTCCATCTCCGTTCGTAGGAGAAAATTCTGTTCTTTCTCTGTTCATAGGAGTTTACTTATATTTTATGAGGTTCCTTATTTTTTGTGGAATTCCTTATTTCCGTATGCCTTGGGTTCATATTTTAAATATCCGGACGTTATCGAATTGGCGGCGTCGCCTCGCGATTGTGACCTTAACTGCGCGTCGATATTTTTTACTTTTAAAGTACCCAAACTTTTTAGAGGGTGCGATCCAGCCTCTCAAACTTCCCATAATTTTTTGGAGACATTTTGGAGGAGCGTAATTCATTATTATTATATAACATAGATTTTTGGCATCTAAAAATAGTAAACTCATTTCAAAAATTCCAAAATAATTACAGTAGATGTAGGTCAGTAGTAGGAAGCTTCCCAAATTTTCTCATAATTTTCCCTCACTGTTACGACCCTCTGGAAATTCAAAACCCCAAAAAATCATAGTATTTTAATTTCTAAAAATACTTAGCCTCCTCCAAAAATTATGATTTTTTTACAGGAGGTAGCCCTTGCCAAGATGAGCAACTTTCATGTTCAAAGTTTTTGCATTTAGTCTTTCTATAAGCCCCAGAAAAATCATATGTTATTATATATATTATTATAAAAATTTTATAAATTTTTTTGTCAAAACGACGATCCTGTACGCCGCCTGTACCAGACCGCCCCTTGCGGGTTTTCCCCGCCGGCGTCCGGCCGTGGCTCCGCCCCCGGCCGACTATACGGGGGCGGGCGCTCCCTCCGGCGGTGGTCCGGTGGCCTGCCGCCGCCGGCCACCGCCGGAACTGTTTATCTCTCTACTTCGGACGGAGGAGAGGGGAGAGGCGGCGGCGGCGCTCCGGCCGCCGGAGCTCGCATGCAAGACGTCCGAATGTTAGTGAGGGAGGAGAGGAGAGGATCCCGCCCTGTTTGGGGTCCTCCGGGAGCCCTCCGACGAACTTGCCATGGAAGGGCAGTGGAGGTGGCGGAGCTTGACTTCTTCTTTTCCGGCGAGGTGGACCTCCGGCAGGGGTTTGGATGGGCTTTACTGAGATGGGGGAGAGGTGTGTCCCTTTGGAGAAGCCTTGGGAGGCATTTTATAGGAGTGGCCGTGAGCCCTCCTCCCTCTTGGCCATGCACAGGCCATGGTTGGTGCAACCATGGTTGGGCTTAGGTAAGTGTGCTGGCAGCCTCCCAATGGTGGGAGGGTACACATAGGTTAGTCCTAGGGGTTTAGGCTAGCTTGGATAGTCCAATGAGGGCTCACCTCTTGGATTTGTGTTTTCCCCTTTTGGTTTGAGTGGAGGAGATGAGGTAGGGGGTTTTGGTTGGCCTTGATCATCTCATCTACCAGCTGCTTATCATCATAGGAGGAGGCTGACTTTGGTGGGTGGATGGCTTGGGGTGGAGAGGGTTTAAAGAGTCCAAAATAACCTCTTTTAAGAGGGTTGACCAAAGTCAACCCTAAGTGGGCCCCCCCCCTCATATATGCCAAGGTAAATATGGGTTCGAGTCGTCGAGTTAACGTGGATGTGACGGGGTCGAAATCAAGTGTTTACGTGTCTCGAGTTTTCGTATAATTTTACGAGCAATTATTTTATTTACTTGATTAAACGACGTCGGAATCGAGCGAAACGAATTCTGTTGGATTCGTAACGATCATACGAGTCTAACGCAACCGACAGAATTCAATTCGGAGCTCGTTTGCTCATTAATCTAAAATGGCGTTGTTGTGACGCTCGACGTCACTCAAAATAGTCGTTTTGTCCAAACGACCTTGGATTGGAACGAAACGAGTTCTGTTGCACTCGTACCGACCATACGAGTCTAACACAACTGACAGAAGTCGATTCGGAGCACGTATGCTCCATATTCTAAAATTGCGTCGTCGTGACGCGCTACGATACTCAAAATAGTCATTTTCACCAAATGACCTCGGATCGGAATGAAACGAATTCCGTTGCACTCGTATCGACCATACGAGTCTAATGCAACTGACGGAAGTCGATTCGGAGCACGTACGCTCCATATTCCAAAATTGCGTCGCCGTAACGCGCTACGATACTCAAAATAGTCATTTTCACCAAATGACCTCGGATCGGAATGAAACGAATTCCGTTGCACTCGTATCGACCATACGAGTCTAATGAAACTGACGGAAGTCGATTCGGAGCACGTACGCTCCATATTCCAAAATTGCGTCGCCGTGACGCGCTACGATACTCAAAATAGTCATTTTCACCAAATGACCTCGGATCGGAATGAAACGAATTCCGTTGCACTCGTATCGACCATACGAGTCTAATGCAACTGACGGAAGTCGATTCGAAGCACGTACGCTCATTGTGCTATTTCGGTGTTGTGGCGAAGCACAATGCTACCCAAAACAGTCATTTCTCTAAATGACCACCATTAAGTGGCGAAGTTCGGGTCGTAGTTTTCCTCTGACCCGGCCTAAGCTCCTCTAAGGGTTCAACTGAACCGGCTAGACCCTATTTTAGAGTTGGGATGTTACATATACTTCCTCAGCAAGATCGTCATGCAGAAAAGCGTTTTTCACATATAATTGGTGCATCTTCCATCCACCATTGGCCGCCAGGCTGATCAGGGTACGAACCATACTCATCTTTGCAACAGGTGCGAACGACTCGTCATAATCGATGTCGTACGTCTGGTTGTACCCTTTCGCAACCAATCGAGCCTTTACGGCAAAGACCCACTTGCACCCAACAACCCTTTCCCCGTGGGGAGCTGTGCTAGTTCCCACGTCTTATTCTTCTCCAGAGCGCGCATCTCCTCCTTCATTGCTGCTTGCTAGTTGTGGTCGGCTTTAGCTACCTGCCAACTGTTAGGTACAGTAATACTATCCAAGGATGCAATGAATGCTCCGTGAGAAGAAGAGATAGCGTCGTAGGAGACAAATGAAGCAAAATCCCAACTATATCGATCAGGAGGATTACTTGCATTGCTGTGAGTGCTCCTTTTGACAGAAGTAGTCGGGGATGTGGGAGAGATGGACTCACTGGGAGGTGACAATGGTTCCACTGGAGGTGCTTCCGGGATTGAGACGGGCATAGACGAAGGACTAGGCATTGTCGTTGTGGGTGCAAGTACGAGGTTAGGAGTTCTCCTTTCTCTTCTCTGATATGTGATAAGCTCCCCTGAAGTTGTGGGTATCACACCTCTCACTTCCTCCTGCTCCTCATTCGTCCCTTGCTCCACAGTGTAAGGTTTTCCACTGTCTTTACTTAAATCTGTCACTAGACTCTCCCATTCTCGGCCTCCATTCCTAAGATTGGGCTTTTTAGGTACGAGTAGAATCTCCTTCTATGAGTAGTACTGCTCTTGCTCTCGGAAGTGGACATCCATGCTCACGAAACACCTTTTCTCGATTGGGCTCCAACATACATATCCCTTCTGAGTACCAAAATACCTCACAAAGATACATTTAATTGCCCTGACATCAAGTTTGCCAACGCTTGTCCTATTATTATCATTCACAAAGCAGACGCACCCAAAAATCTTAAGTGGAAGCATACCTCCGTTATGCCCTTGCAGCTCCTGACACGGGGATCTCCACCCTAAAATCTTCGATGACATTATATTGATTAACTGTGCTACTGTTAACACTGCATACCCCCACAAGTGTTGGGGAACATTCATGTGCAACATCATGCTTCTTGCCACTTCCATCAGATGTTTGTTCTTCCTCTCAGCGACGCTATTCTATTCAGGAGTGTATGCGCAAGTGGTTTAATGCAGTGTCCCGTGAGATGATAAGTACTCTGCAAGGGTCTTATTGGCATATTCTGTCTCATTATCTAGCTTAAGTACCTTGAGTACTGCACTGTATTGAGTTTGGACATGCTTGTGAAAATTCTGGAAACAAGTGGGGACCTCACTCTTAGCTTCCATTAAATATACCCACGTGACACGGGAAACACAGTCAATAAAAGCCACAAAGTATCTATAGTCATTAGAGAAATTAACTGCACACGGCCCCCAAACATCTGAATGCACAACATTAAACACAGAAGAGCTTCTATGACCAGAACTAGCATAAGAGTTTCTTGTGAGCTTGCCTAAGTCGCAAGCATCACACACAAGTTTACTTTTACATGCTTTTTAAAAATAGAAGGAAACAATCGTTCTAAAACACCAATAGAAGAATGACCAAAACGTCGATGGTGGAGCAGAATTGCCTCCTCTATACTTGTCTCCAAGTTCCCTTCCTTTATCTTCTCCGTCGTAGATACAAATACAGTGTCCAATCACTATTGATCCAGGTACCACAACCCATAATGCCAGGTCCCAGTCCTAAGTATACGCCTCGTCTCTTTCTCCTGGAAGGCCACCTTAGGAATATCAAAGGACAGTACATTTTAGTTGGAGTATAATAGAGCTGATAGACAAAGGCTAACAGGAAATGAGGGAGCATGCAAGACATTGGATAGTTTTACTGAACCTGTGCAATCGACCGTACCCTTACCAACCACTGCCTGAAAGGCCTCATCCGCAGTCTGGATGCCATCAGGAGATGCAAGGCGTGAGTAGGAAGTGAACTTCCCCGAGTCCCCGGTCACATGTCGGGATGCACCTGAGTCAACAATCCACTCCGTCGTTCCATAAGGATGAGCATACATAGCATGAGATGTCCCCTCAATGGCGTCTCCAGCTTGCCTCCTCTTGAGGCCCTCCATCTTGTTCATTAGACTCAGAAGAGTCTGCTCATCCTCAGTGTAGATAACACCAGCCTTCTCATCACATCCACTAATGCCTAGATTGACACGATAGCCACCTCTGCCACCACGACCCTGGCCACAACCACGTCCACGTCCACGACCACCAAAATCCCCCTCCTTGGGTGGTCTGGGGCAAGCATACAACAGATGACCTGTCTTCCCGCAGTTATAGCACTGTCGTGTTTCCTCTCGTGGTCTTGGAATACCCGTGCCAGTAGCCGCTAGTGCGGACTTTACGGCAGCGAAATCTCCCATCCCTGCCTGGAGTTTGAACCGGGTCTCCTCCTGAATCATGTCCGAGATAGCCTCTGCCAGAGTGAGGATCTTCGTACCCGACAGAAGTAAGGCTCTCCTCTGATCGAACCGTTCATTTAACCCCTTCAAGAACCTCATGGTCCTCTCTTCTACTATAACCTTGGAAGCCTTACACTGTGGGTCACTGCAACTGTAACATCCCAATTTTTTTTTCTAGGCCCCTCGCGATTAATTGAACCGCTAGGGTCTTGTGGGCTTCAATGACACCCAAATGGTGGGTTGACACCCTATTGGGTGTTGTTGACCCAATAAGTCACTCAATCCACCCACCAGGCTACATGGAAAAATTTCTGACTTATGCACACAATAGACCCTCCTAGGTGTAAGAATTGACCTGTTAGGTCTTAGTAAGGCCAAATAATACCTAAAAGTGCACAAATATTCTAAACGAATCAAATTGACTCATTCAAACTCGTCAATTTGACCAACATGGATCACACAAAAGTCAAGTTACAAAGCTGGAGAACAAAAGTCAAGTTACAAAGTTGTCGAACTGAATTAATTCGTCGAACGTAGAACGGGTTCGTCGAACGCAAATAAAAATTCTTCGAACTGAATTAACTGAATTGAACTAAAAAAACTGAGTTCGACGAACTCAAAGCTGAGTTCGTCGGACAAAGCTGAGTTCGACGAACTGAAAGATAAGTTTGTCGAACTGAATTGAACTGAAAATTGAGTTCGACAAACTCAAGGCTGAGTTCGTCGAACAAATTTGAGTTCGACGAACTGAAAGTTATGTTCGTCGAACTGAATTGAACTGAAAACTGAGTTCGACGAACTCAAGGTTGAGTTCGTCGAACGAGTTTGAGTTCGACGAACTGAAAGTTATGTTCGTCGAACTGAATTAACTCGCTGAACTAAAAACTGAGTTCGACGAACTCAAAGCTGAGTTCGTCGAACAAAGCTGAGTTCGACGAACTGAAAGATAAGTTCGTCGAACTGAATTGAGCTGAAAGCTGAGTTCGACGAACTGAAGGTTAAGTTCGTCGAACTGAATTGAACTGAAAGCTGAGTTTGACGAACGGAAGATTAAGTTCGTCGAACTGAATTAATTCGTCGAACGCAGATCGAAGTTCGTCGATCACAGAAAACTTGAAATTTTTCCTAAATTCTAGCTACCCGGACACACTTAGACTATATTTAAAACACCAAATAAATAAAATAGATAGAAAAACGATATTCAAAAATTATAAAATAATTTCCAAAAATAATAATAAATGACACATACATGCTGTGACAATTATTTCAGATGA
The DNA here is from genome assembly GCA_033032865.1 of Dactylorhiza incarnata. Taxonomy (NCBI): domain Eukaryota; kingdom Viridiplantae; phylum Streptophyta; class Magnoliopsida; order Asparagales; family Orchidaceae; genus Dactylorhiza; species Dactylorhiza incarnata. The sequence continues at coordinate 7,356,530 of JAWHQI010000072.1, forward strand.
AAATAAATTTTAATTAATTAATTATAAGGTTTTTTTAGCATTTTATAATGAGTATACCCCCCCCCCCCCCTCCCCTAATTAATGCATCATTACTCCCCAAGTCTATGGCCGGCTGGGGGGAGTAAATTTATCCCCTTCCCAAGGCTTTGGGAAGGGATTGGGCGGCTGGAATGTGAAGAGGGGGCAGATTCACCGAGGGAGGAGGCATTAACTCCTCCAGACAAATCTCACTCCTATATAAACCCCCTCCACACTAGGATTTCGTTTTTCCTGCACCGTACCTCCCTAATCAGCAAGAAACCAAGCTCCGGTGACCTTCCGGCGAGTCTCCTCCACGAACTTCGGCGAACTCCACCACTATCAATGGCCGCGCGACGATCCCCTCGCCTAAACGACACGAATGTAAGTTCTTCCGATTCCTCCCTGCCCTTAGATCTTTTCTCGTCGACCTCTGCCGTCTCCGACCACCGGAGACGGTGATCCCGACCTTGGAAGCCTCAGACCACCCCCACCAACCTCCGCCGCCGTTGCGGGTTTCGGCCTCGCATGGGACATGTGAAGGGGAGGGAGGGTCCCCACGACCCTTCCTCAAGGCCCTTGAGGTGGAGGGAACTGCCGGAATCCGCTCTGGCAGCCTCCTCCTTCCAATCAGCAAAGAAATATATATATATATATATAATTATTGTAATATTTTATTGTTTTACCGGCCACCGCAGGCGGCGGCCAGCCGCCGGAAGATGTCCCACCGGAGCTCCCTCCCGGGGCGCCCCCACTTGGGGTGGTGCCCGAAGTAAAGGAACCCCCGACCACCTTGGAAAAGTCTCGCATGTAGCCACCGATCTGCGCCAAGAATCGTGCGCGGGTCTTTTATTCCCCTTAGATAAGTAATCCCGTCATTTTTTGGGGGAAATTTTAGCGTTCTTAAAACGAATTTTTAATTATCCTGGAAGTTGATTTGGAAAATAGTTGTGAGACACAATATTGTAGATACTTAATTATGCTGCAACCTTCATGTTATATGTTTTCTGTTTTAGAGTACTTAACAAATTTATTTTTACACCCGAAAGGTATGTTTAATCATCCTAGATATTTAGTTTTCTGCTTTGGCTTGTAAACAGTTATTTTTTTAGTGAAATTCAACCACTGTTTTGGAGACCTTAGGTTACGATTTAGCGAATGCATGTGAGACACCATATTATTCATGGATGTTTTATAAACAACTTTCATGTTTTGATTGCTCTGATTTGGAGTCTCCAGATAAATTAAATCTAGCCTAAAACATATCAAAATAGTTCTAGTTTTCTGCTTTGGCTTGTAAACAGTTATTTTTAGTGAACTTCAACCACTGTTTTGGAGACCTTATGTTACGATTTAGCGAATGCATGTGAGACACTATATTATTCATGGATGTTTTATAGACAACTTTCATGTTTTAATTTCTCTGATTTGGAGTCTCCAGATAAATTAAATCTAGCCTAAAACATATCAAAATAGTTCTAGTTTTCTGTTTTGGCTTGTAAACAGTTATTTTTAGTGAACTTCAACCTCTGTTTCGGAGATCTTAGGTTATGATTTAGGGCAGGCTTGTGAGACAAATATTTATTGGTGGATGTTTTCTCTGAAACATTTTTGTTCTGATGCTTCTGACTTGAAGCATCTGGATAATTTAAATTTAGCTCGCAACAAGGCAACTTAAAATTATATTTCTGTTTTTGTCAAAAACAGTTATTACAAGTAAACTTCAGCCCTTGTTTTGGAAGTCTTTGGAGCCAAATCAGAACATGCATGTTAGATACACTATTTTAGATGAATGTTTTCTCTACAACTTTCATATTGTAACATTTCTGATTTAGAGCCTTTTAAGTAATTTTAAACTTGTCACGAATTGGTCTAAATGATTCAAAAGTGTTGTATACATGATAACATGATTTTCATATTTGCAAGTTTGTTATTGCTAGCTTGATCACCCGGTGAATATCAAATTATGAATCGAACCGTAAGCACTTATAAATGTTATGAGTATTTTCATGTAGTCATTTCATTCATTACTCGTGCATGGAATTATGGGAGGGTGCATGGGTACCGATGTGGCGGGTTCGTCGGCTTCCCCATAATATACACTATGGGAGAAGTTGTACGACAAACTCTTTTGTTTTTGGTAGTGAAGAGGACCGGGGGCTAGCTACCCCTTCCACACAGGTCCGTCTCACACCTATTTGATTATGTGCCGAGAGGATCTTCGCACAAGGTGAGGATGTGTTCCCATCGAGAGTACCTATTCTTCATAGAGGAACGAAGACCTAGGAAGTTGGGGTGTATCCATAACCTAGAAGTGGGAGCGACCGACCCACTGTCACCGTCTGGCCATGGCGGTGAGGCCTGGGAAGTGAGCTCCTTCTCTTAACAGGTCACTATGTCGACATAGGGGAAAGTGATTGAGACACATCATTCGAGTGATAGGGAGGACAACCATACATACCATCATATCATATGTATATATACATTACTTATGCTCTTACCTTGGTCCGACATCGTATAACCACCTTTAGGAAGGGTTATACGATGACGGGTAAATTTACTACTTTAGTTGTTTTCCCTCCTTGCGAATTGTTTTGGATTACTGCTTCTTTATTTTAACCCTGATATAAATGTATATTTGCTTCGGCTATTGTGCTAACTTTCCATGCAGGTGTTCTCCCTGGTGCCCATTAGAGGGCTGGGGGAGCGTGGGATTTACTTGGTCCGTCATGGCTAACATACTTTTGTACGTTATCATTTTAGGAACCGATGCGCCTACCAACGGAGCAGGAGCGGATGGACGAGCGTAGACGTGCCCATGATGACGAGGAGTTCCCTGAGCCAGTTCGGATGATTTATGAGGATGTGAGGGTACTAGTCTGAGGAGAGGATGGGAGTTTTCTCTTTTTGATTAGATATTTTGTCGTCTTATGACTATGACGGTTATCGCTGCGAGACTCTATATACCCCATCGTGGGTTTATTATATATCATGTTGGAATGTTCTGTGATGTTTTTGCTTCCGTAAATTTTATACTCTGTGAATGTGTTTCTGTAATGATGCAATAGCCTTACAGGGCGAATGTTCCGCCAATTTGGTCGTGGGTAAGGTAAGAGAGTGATGAGACCTCTTCAGACACGCGAACCTTTTGGGGGGACGCTCGCCCTGGGCATAAGGATCTCCTTGGTTGAAAATGGGGGTCCTTACAAGGGTATCAGAGCGAAAAATGATCCAGATTTATAAAATCATCACAGATGGTCCACCGTGATACGATACTTAGTTCGAGGACGAACTAGACAACGGAAGCGTGGTGGACCGCTGAAGATTCGTGATAAAACATCGCGCAAAGTTTCGCTAGTAAAACCCAACCGAACTAATTCTTCGACCAAGTACCCACCTATTAGCTTGAATGGACAGTGCTGACACACATATTTCAATAACTTGAAACAGGAATTTCGGGAGCCTAGCCTCGGGATAAGAAATGAGAACGCCGACGACATGGACGAGGACATATATCGCCCCGGCACCCCAGTTGACGAGTGGGCCCCTCCACCTCCTGTTGAACCCACTGGTCAGGCAGTGCCGGCCCAGCCAACCCCGTTTCACCAAACGGAGTTAGGGCAGACTCTTACTGCACTACTAGATACCTTCCGAGCCTCACTACAACAGCAGTTGCCGCTACGGGCACAAGGCCCTACAGATGCAGAGAGATTTGTGATGTTCCGGAGTTTTTATCCCCCGATCTTCAAAGGACAGAGTCGGCCATCCAGACAGAGGATTGGCTGGAGAGGATTGAGGAGCTACTCAGGGGAATGCACTGCCCTTCTTACTATGCGGTTTCCCTAGCCACCACCCTTCTGGAGGGGTATGCTAGGCAGTGGTGGAGGTCCGTCCTACAGACCACCTATAGGGACCGCCGACTGACTGAGATTTCCTGGAGGAATTTTTCTACCTTGATGATGGAGCACTTCATTTCTAACTCCGACCGGACAGAGCTCCAGGAACATTTTCTTCATCTTCAGCAAGGTACTATGACAGTTATAGAGTACCAGCGGGCGTTCTCCCACCTTGCCCGGTATGCTGGTATCATGGCCATAGAGGATGAGAACCGGACTAAGAGGTTCTTTCAGGGCCTCAATGACTCCATCCGTCAACCACTGATGACAGCAGCTCACGCTCCCTTTGAGGTTATTGTCCACCTTGCAAAGACGATGGAGGCTGACTTAAAAACCACCCGGGAAAGTAACACGTTGAAGAGAGTAGCAGAGACACCCTAAGGACAGGATCAGAGGGGTCAAGGGACCAGGCATCAGCGCGGAAGCGGAAACGACCTGGGAGATCATAGGGGCTATGATCGAGGAGATCGCCACCAGCCACCTCGTGACTATCATCGGAGGAGGACACCACCTCCCCCAGCACATCAGCGAGCCCTTCCCGCACCAGCATATGCGGTAGAGCAATGACTTTTTGAGAGGCGTTGTTTCCACTGCAACGAGTTAGGGCATCTACGAGCCCAATGCCCCCTACTGGCACCCAGGGAAGGACATCGGGACTTTCATCGGGGCGGAGGTCGTGGATGAGGCCAGCCTGGTAGAGGACAACAACGGCCTCCCCAACAGGCTTATGCTTTGGACCTAGAGAGGGATCGAGCCACCGCGGACGTGGTGAACGGTACGGAAAATTTTATATACATATGCATATTACCTGTGATACTTTTATTATGTGCTTATATATATTGCCGTCAAAAAAATATCAATCGATTAAATTGAAACCTCAGGGATCCTCTGGATCAATGATCGGGCTGTTCGAGCGCTCTTTGACACGAGAGTCACTCGCTCCTTTGTGTCTCATGATTTCATACGCCAGGAGCCAGAAGTGGTTTACCTCACAGGGAACCCACTACGGGTACGACTCCCTGATGGATCGGAGATGATCTCCTCAGACTTATGCAAATTCAAGGTAAAAATAGACGATCGGGAAATGAAGGTTGAAGCAGAATACTCCAGCTGTCAGGATTTGACCTGATACTAGGAATGGACTGGCTCGCGGATCATGCAGCACAGATAGACTGTCAGAGCAGGAAGGTGACCCTCCAAGTACCAATGGGTGGAACAATCACCTATCAAGGTATACCGTTTATTTCTCGTCTCGTGCTTAATTCCATACAGGCGACGAAGGCCACCATGAGAGGTGATGAGGTGTTCGTGGTCTACTTCGAAATGATGGGGCAGACTGTAGAGTTGGTCGAAGTAAAGGTGGTAAAGGAATTTTCAGATGTCTTCCCGGAGAAGCTTATAGGCCTGCCTCCACACCGGGAAGAGGACTTCAAAATCCACCTCCTTCCCGGGGTTCGTCCAGTCTCGAGATCTCCTTACAGGATGGTGCCAAAAGAGCTAGCAGAATTCAGAGTGCGGCTTCAAGAGTTGGTAGACTCGGGATTCGTTCGACCCAGCTCTTCTCCTTGGGGAGCACTTGTACTCTTCGTGAAGAAGAAGGACGGATCCCTCCGACTCTGCGTCGACTACCGAGAGTTGAACCGGTTAACCGTAAAGAATACATATCCTCTCCCAAGGATAGAAGAATTGTTTGATCAATTACAGGGGGCTCGGTGCTTCTCCAAACTCGACCTCCGGTCGGGATACTACCAGCTCAGGATTGATGATAAGGACATTGAGAAGACTGCGTTTTGCTCTCGTTACGGGCAATACAAGTTCACAGTGATGCCGTTCGGCCTCACTAATGCCCCGACAGCGTTCATGTCTTTGATGAATCGGGTGTTCGAGCCCTTCCTCGACCATTTTGTCATTGTATTCATCGATGACATTCTGGTGTATTCGGCTTCGGAAGAGCTGCATGTCACACACTTGGAGAAAGTGCTTCAAAAGCTGCGAGAACACCAGCTATACGCAAAGTTTTCAAAATGCGAATTTTGGCTTAAGGAGGTTGGCTTCTTGGGTCACATCGTCAGCGCCAACGACATAGCAGTGGACCCAGCTAAGATTAGGGTCGTTAGGGATTGGCCGCAGCTTCGCTCCGCAACAGATGTAAGGAGTTTTCTCAGGCTTGCGGGATATTACCGCAAGTTTGTAGAGGGATTCTCTAAGATCGCGCTACCGCTGACATCGTTAACAAAGAAGGATGCGAAATTCATATGGACTTCACAGTGTGAAGAGGCCTTCCAGGAGTTGAAGGAGAGGCTTACCTCAGCTCCTATACTGACCATACCATCAGGCCAGGAAGGTTTCCAAGTGTACACAGATGCTTGTCAGCAGGGCTTAGGAGCGGTCTTGATACAACATGGGAAGGTAGTCGCCTACGCCTCGAGGCAACTAAAAGTGCACGAGAGAAACTACGCTACGCATGACTTGGAGCTGGGTGCAGTGGTATTTGCTCTAAAAATATGGAGGCACTACTTGTACGGCGTCCAATGTGAGATATTCTCGGACCACAAGAGCCTCAAGTGCGTCTTCACACAGAGGGAGCTGAACCTACGGCAGAGGCGGTGGTTGGAGTTCTTGTGCGATTACGACTTCGACCTTCAATATCACCCGGGCAAGGCAAACACTATTGCGGACGCCCTGAGTAGGAACCCTATAGCCTCAGCTAACTGGATGATCGGCACTCCGAGAGATATAGTACGAGGACTCAAGGAGATGGGGATCACCGTGATCGCTCGGGGAGATTCGATTGCAGCAGCACATCAGTTGTATTGGACGGAGATTAAGTGTGATATTCGGGACAGGATTAGAGATGCCCAATAAGATGACCCATTGTTCGAGGACAAGATTGCCCGTTTGAAGGCCAGAAAAGAACACCCAGATTTTAAGATACAGGACGGAATCGTTTACTTCCGTGATAGGATGTTCGTTCCTTCAGGTGGACAGTTTCGGCATGAGATTTTGTATGAGAGCCATCACACTCACTACTCGATCCATCTGGGCATCACAAAGATGTATGCGGATCTGAAGAAAACATTCTGGTGGCCTGGGATGAAGCGAGACGTCGTCACTTTTGTGACACATTGTCCGACGTGCCAGATGTTAAGGCGGAGTGCAAGAACCCCGTCGGGTTATTACAATCGCTTCCCGTCCCCGAGTGGAAATTTGAAGACATATCCATGGATTTCATCTATGGCCTGCCCCGCTCTCGGACCGGGAATGACTCTATCTGGGTGGTTGTCGACCGTTTGACGAAGGTTGCGAGATCCATTCCCAACCACCAAGACGATGGTGTTGGAAAATTGGTGCGTCTTTTCATTGAGAATGTGGTTCGGTACCACGGTGTGCCAAAAACCATAGTCTCAAACCGGGATGGTCGATTCACCTCAAATGAGTGGAGGAGCGTTCAAGCATATTTGGGGACCAAACTAGCATTCAGCACATCATTTCACCCCCAAACAGACGGGCAAACAGAACGCACAAACAGGACTTTGGAGGATCTTCTCCGGTTATGCCTGGTGGATAAGAAGGAGCCATGAGAGTGACTCCTACCTTTAGTCGAATTCTCCTACAACAACTCGTATCAGGCAAGCATTGGCATGGCCCCATACGAAGCTTTATACGGCCGGAAATGTCGTACTCCACTTTCTTGGGCCCAAGATGTGGATATGAGGGCCCTAGGGCCCGTCTTCATGGAGAATATGACGGAAATCGTTCAGCTAATACATGAACGGATGCGTGAAGCTCAGAGTCGCAAGCCAAGTACTACGACGCCCGTCATCGACGCGTTGAATTCACCGTGGGTGACAAGGTTTACTTGAAGATTCTCCCTCGCCACAGTGTATCTCGACTCCGCCGACAGCGAAAGTTGAGCCCAAGATACATGGGGCCATATACCATCACAAGGCGTATCGGTGAAGTGGCATACAGGCTGGAGCTACCCCCAGAGCTTCAGGGGTTGCATGATGTATTCCACATCTCTTCATTGAGACGCGCACTAGTACGCCCGGAGCATGTCATTCAGGAGACCCCCGAACCAGTAGAACCCGATCGATCTGTATCCCTCAAGCCGGTGCGGATCATGGATATCGAGACTAAGGTCCTACGGCGGAAGAGAGTTCCCCTTGTCCGAGTTCTATGGGACAACTGCGGGACCGAGGAATCTACTTGGGAACCCAAGGACCAGATGCGAGAACTTTACACCGGCCTCTTTACGTCAGGTAACACCCAAATCTTTTTGGACTCCTTATTTTAAGCTTAGTAATTTTGCTCGATTTTGAAACTACTATGACCCAATCAAATTTTCAAGGACGAAAATTTTGTTTGACTTTTTGGATTTGTAACATCCCAATTTTTTCTAGGCCCCTTCGCGATTAATTGAACCGCTAGGGTCTTGTGGGCTTCAATGACACCCAAATGGTGGGTTGACACCCTTGTACAACTCTCATATTTTCCGAGTCGGTGTGACCCGACCCGGATGAGGCCGAGACAGTGAAGGTGGCCGAAATGAGCAAAATGACCGCGCAGAAATGGTCGAAACCGATCAAGACAAAAAGAGGCGGCGAGGGAAGCGGAGGGAGCACCCGCTCCCCCGGCTCACTTTGGGCGAGTGGGAGGAACCTTCCCACTCGCCCGACCCTCTTTGGGCGAGTGGGAGGGGACCTCCCACTCGCCGGCCCTCTTCGGGCGAGTGGGAGGGGCCCTCCCACTCACCGACCCTATGTTGGGCGAGTGGGAGGGGCCCTCCCACTCGCCAGGCGAGTGGGAGAGGCCCTCCCACTCGCCGGCCTCCCTTGAGGGCGAGTGGGAGGGACCTTCCCACTCGTCGCCCCCTTTGGGCGAGTGGGAGGGACTTTCCCACTCGCCCGGCATCCTTGGGGAGGAAGGTAGGACCTCCCGTGAGGGGGGGGGGGGGGGGGGGGGGAGTGGGCGCCTCGATCCCCACTCCCCCCCTGCGTTGATCATTCAAGGTCATGATCGAGCTGCGGATAGAGAAATTTCAGCTATCTGCAGCCCAATTTTGGGAAATCTATAAATAGACCCCCATGGGCACCTTGGGAAGGGTTGGTCACTACCCCCCCCCCCCCCCCCCCCCCCCCCCCTTGCGTGTGTCTTGTGAGCGAGCACCCCCCTCCCTTGTCATCCTTCAGCTGACAGTGATGTGGTTCTTAGTGCCCTCCAGGGTGCCCAGGCTCAGCATTGGCTTGGGACGGGAAGTTCCGAGTGGGCTTCCGGGTGTGCGGTGGGACCTCCACGCTGAAGCTTAAGGGGTCTGTCTCTAGACTCCGGTTGTCATCAAGGTCAAGTCTCCTAGTTCCTAGTAACCGGTCAAGGGTCTAGGCTTAGGTCAAGTAAGAGTTAGTCGCAACCCCCTTTCGAACGTTGAAACCGGGTTACTGGTTTCAACATTCTGGTGCGGTGAGCGTGGACGCGACTAGTTCAGAAAGCTCTGGGCCGAGTCTCATGGCGGGAAGCAAAGAACCAGGGAGCTCGCCTCCTCCCAACAAGTTGTGACCGTCGACAGGGGAGGAGGAGGCAGAGGAGGCCGATCATGCGTTGGGTGATCTGACCAAGTTGGAGGTGGCGGAGGAAGTGAGTGAGAGAGAAGTCATTAGCGGCAGTGGAAGGCCGGAGAAGATACGGATTAGCGGGAGGCTGAGCGGGCAGGATCAGGAAAGGATCTGAAGATGTGTCCAGCAGAACATAGACATCTTCGCATGGAGAGCTGCGAAGATGCCGGGTATTGATGCAGATGTGGCATGTCATCGCCTCAACCTCGACCTGAACGTCCGTCCCATTCGCTAGAAGAAGAGGAAGGTGTCACCCACCCTCGCTGGGCCGATTAGAGAGGAGGTGAGGAAGCTGCTAGAGGCCGAGTTCGTGGAAGAAATCCAATACCCAGGATGAGTTTCAAACGTAGTGATGGTAAAGAAGGGAGATGGGAAGTGGAGAATGTGTGTGGACATCACTATGCTGAACAAAGCGTGCCCTAAAGACTGCTATCCGTTGCCCCGGATCGATGCGTTGGTAGATTCATCGGTCGGCTTCCCAGTGATGAGCTTCTTGGACACGTTCTCCGGCTATCATCAAATTCGAATGCATTCGCCCAACGTCAAGGACGTCTCGTTCATCACAGACGATGGATGTTACTGTTATAAGATGATGTCGTTCGGGTTGAGGAATGCAGGGGCAACCTACCAAAGGATGATGGATCGAGTCTTTAGAGAGCAGAAGGGGTGCAACTTAGAGGTCTACGTGGATGATTTGATGATTAAAAGCAAGGATATGGAGTCCCACCTGCAAGACCTAGTGGAGACCTTCGCTACCCTTCGGAGGTTCAAGATGAGGCTGAACCCTTCTAAATGTGTTTTTGGAGCGAGCCGAGGAAAGTTCTTGGGGCACCTACTCACCCCGGAGGGGGTCGAGCCCAATCCAGATAAGGTAAAGGCCATCTTGGAATTGGAATCGCCGAGGAATGCGAAGGAAATTCAGAGGCTGACTGGGAAGTTAGCAGGGTTGAGTCTATTCCTCTCTAGGGCGGGAGAGAAGTGCTCTCCTTTCTTCAAAGCCCTACGCCAGGGTCAGAAATTCGAATGGACACCAGAGTGCGAGAAGGCTTTTCAGGCCTTGAAGGAACAACTAACGCGAGCCCCCTTGCTCCAGGGGCCAAGGGAAGGGGAATACCTTTTTCTCTACCTAGGGGTAGGGGTCGAGGCAGTGAGTTCATTCCTGGTCCGGGAGGAGGGGAAGAAGCAGCTGCCGATCTACTATGTTAGCAGAGTCCTGGAGAAGGCAAAACTCAGGTACCCTGTCTTGGAGAAGCTGGCGTTTGCTTTGATCATCTCAGCCCGGAAACTACGCCCATATTTCCAGGCTCACTCGATCAGGGTGGTGACCGACCATCCCCTTCGCAACATTATGGAGGGAGTAGAGCATTCAGGCAGGTTGGCAAAGTGGTCGATCGAGCTCAGCAAATTTGATGTCAGCTTCGTCCCCCGGTTGTCGATGAAGGCGCAGGCGGTAGCAGACCTCCTAGCAGAATACGTCAAAGAGGTGGATGGGCCGGAGCCCGCCGGTTTGGTAGCATGGGATTTGTTCGCGGATGGAGCATCAGGAAAAAGTTCCCTCGGCGGAGGGGTGATTCTGGTCAGCCCACATGGGACCAGGATCGAACAAGCGATCCACATTCGGTTCTCTGTGACCAACAACCAGGCCGAGTATGAGGCAGTGGTGGCAGGGCTCCGTCTGGCAAAGGAGCTGGAGATCCGGGACGTGAGGGTTTTCACAGATTCAATGGTAGTGGCCTCCCAGGTTCGAGGAGAGTTCGAAGCAAAGAAGCCAACCCTCCAAAGGTATCTGCGAAGGTTAGGGACCTCGTCGGATGGTTTCACACCTTCTCCATTCAACACATCCCAAGAGAGGAGAACGCCCGAGCGGACCAGTTGGCGAAGCACGGTCCTCGCGCGGGAGGGACGGTGACCGAGTTGTTCCGCCCATCCATCGAGGAAGGCGAGCTGATGGAGATTGATCAAAGGGCCTCGTGGATAGACCCGATCCTCACCTTTCTGACTTCAGGCAAGTTCCCGAAAGGGGACCTAGATAAGAGGCGGTTCAGGTACAAGTCAGCATACTACATGATGCGCGAAGGGAGTTTGTACAGGAAGACCTTGGCCGGGTTCCTAGCAAGGTGCGTGACGGAAGATGAAGTTCCAAGGGTCTAGGGGGAAATCCACTCCGGAGAATGCGGGAGCCATTCGGGGAGTCAGACCCTAGAAAAGAGGGTGCTAAGGCAAGGGTATTTCTGACCGACTCTGCGGAAGGATGCCATGGAATTTGCAAAGAAATGTCAGAAGTGTCAACTCTTCGCGCCACTCCAACTTCAGCCCGCGCAGAGGCTCAGAACGATCACTGCGCCTTGGCCCTTCGCCATCTGGGGGATGGACTTGGTTGGCCCGTTCCCTCAGGCCAGCGGTCAGAGGAGATTCTTGTTGGTGATGGTCGACTATTTCTCCAAGTTGGTGGAGGTTAAGGCCTTGGCAAAGGCGACCTCGCAGGTAATAAAGAATTTCAACTGGGGAGAAATAATTTGCAGACACAGACTCCCCCTTGCCATAGTAACAGACAACGGGCCACAATTCGCTAGCGATGAACTCATCACCTTCTGCGGTCAAGTGGGCATCGACCTCCGCTTCGCCTCTGTCCATCATCCTCGAAGCAATGGGCAGGTGGAGGCCGCCAACAAAGTCATAGTCAACTTGCTGAAGAAGAAGGTGGAGAATCTGAAGGGGAACTGGGTGGAGCAACTTCCCTCAGTCTTGTGGGCCTTGAGAACGACTCCAAACACGGCCACGGGAGAAACGCCGTTCAAACTCTCCCATGGGTCAGAAGTCGTGCTCCCAGTAGAGTTCGAGGTCAGATCCCCCCGGGTCGTAGCTGCCGAGGAAGGGGACGCGGACTGGAGAATGGGCAACGAAGAGGAGCAACGACTCTCGCTGGATATGGTTGAGGAGCTCCGGGACCTCGCCACGGTTCGACAAGAAGAAGTGAAGCGCCGGATGGCCAGGTACTTCGATAAGAACATTAGAATCAAACAATTCATCCCAGGAGATCTAGTCCTCAAAAAGGTTGACGCCGCGGGAAGGTCGGCGAACGTAGGAAAGCTCCATCCCAATTGGGAGGGGGCCTATGTAATCTTGGAGGCCCTGAAGTCAGGGGGGTATCGCCTTCAAAATGTTGAGGGAATCCCCCTTGGTAATACTTGGAGTGGCGATGATCTTAAACGTTTTTATCCTTAATGAATATGTGGATTTTCTCTTTGGCCATGTCTCTTACTCCAGCTAATGATAGTTACTCTGGCCAACGGGAGCATGGGTTGGTAGGGTTCCAAGAGGGAGAACTGTATCGCGAAAGCATCAAGCTCTTCCACCTCCAGTCAGATTGGGAAGGCGTTGAGTTCCTCTGCCTCCAGGTGAAGGTAAGCACCTAGGACGCAGACGGGTACTTCCACCTCCAATCGGTAAGGGGACTGGGAAGGCGTTGAGTTCCTCTACCTCCAGGTGAGCTAAGCACCTAGGACGTGGATGGGTACTTTCACCTCCAGTCAGATTGGGAAGGCGTTGAGTTCCTCTGCCTCCAGGTGAAGGTAAGCACCTAGGACGCAGACGGGTACTTCCACCTCCAATCGGTAAGGGGATTGGGAAGGCGTTGAGTTCCTCTGCCTCCAGGTGAGCTAAGCACCTAGGACGTGGATGGGTACTTCCTCCTCCAGTCAGATTGGGAAGGCGTTGAGTTCCTCTGCCTCCAGGTGAAGGTAAGCACCCAGGACGCGGGCGGGTACTTCCGCCTCCAATCGGTAAGATCCCCGACTAGAGACCATTCTCCAGGCTCAGTCATGCTGGCAGATGGGAGACTCATCGGGTCGACTCGCTACTTGGTAGTTGGACTGGGAAGGCGTTGAGTTCCTCTACCTCCAAGTAGGCTAGGCCCCTAGGACGTGGATGGGTACTTCCGCCTCCAATTGGATTGGGAAGGCGTTGAGTTCCTCTGCATCTAGGTGAGCTAAGCCCCTAGGACGTGGATGGGTACTTCCACCTCCAGTCGGACTGGGAAGGCGTTGAGTTTCTCTACCTCCAGGTAGGCTGGGCCCCTAGGACGTGGATGGGTATTTCCACCTCCAATTGAATTGGGAAGGCGTTGAGTTCCTCTGCATCCAGGTGAGCTAAGCCCCTAGGACATGGATGGGTACTTCCACCTCCAGTCAGGTTGGGAAGGCGTTGAGTTCCTCTGCCTCCAGGTGAAGGTAAGCACCTAGGACGCGGACGGGTACTTCCGCCTCCAATCGGTAAGATCCCTGACTATAGACCATTCTCCGGGCTCAGTCATGCCGACAGATGGGAGGTTCATCGGGTTGACTCGCGGCAGGTAAGATTTCAAGAAGGACGATCGGTTTGGTAAGATGGTTGAATCCCTCCGCCCCTCGGTGAAGGTAAGCACCTGGGACGTGAACTGGTTCTCCGCCCCCGGTAGTTCGGGAAAGTGTTGATTTCCCTCCCCCTCCAGGTGAGCTCGGCTCCCTGGTAGGTGTGGAGTTCCCTCCCCCTCCAGGTGAGCTCGGCTCCCTGGTAGGTGTGGAGTTCCCTCCCCCTCCAGGTGAGCTCGGCTCCCTGGTAGGTGTGGAGTCCCCTCCCCCTCCAGGTGAGCTCGGCTCCCTGGTAGGTGTGGAGTTTCCTCCCCCTCCAGGTGAGCTCGGCTCCCTGGTAGGTGTGGAGTCCCCTCCCCCTCCAGGTGAGCTCGGCTCCCCGGTAGGTGTGGAGTTCCCTCCCCCTCCAGGTGAGCTCGGCTCCCTGGTAGGTGTGGAGTTCCCTCCCCCTCCAGGTGAGCTCGGTTCCCTGGTAGGTGTGGAATCCCCTCCCCCTCCAGGTGAGCTCGGCTCCCTGGTAGGTGTGGAGTTCCCTCCCCCTCCAGGTGAGCTCGGCTCCCTGGTAGGTGTGGAGTTCCCTCCCCCTCCAGGTGAGCTCGGCTCCCTGGTAGGTGTGGAGTCCCCTTCCCCTCCAGGTGAGCTTGGCTCCCTGGTAGGTGTGGAGTTCCCTCCCCCTCCAGGTGAGCTCGGCTCCCTGGTGGGTGTGGACTTCCCACCTTCCACCTCAGGCCGAGTTCAGCTCGACTAGAGGTGTTGAGTTTCCCTCCACCTTCGGTCGAGCTTAGTCCGACCTCAGGTGTTGAGCTTTCTCCACCTCCTGCTGAGCTCGGCTGACCGGATGGGTGTTTAGTGGAGAAAGGTTCGTTCCCCACCTCGGGTCGAGTTCAGCTCGACTAGAGGTATCGAGTTTCCCTCCACCTTCGGTTGGACTTAGTCGGACCTCAGGTGTTGAGCTTTCTCCACCTCCTGCTGAGCTCGGCTCGCCGGAGGGGTGTTTAGTGGAGAAAGATTCTTCCTCCACCTCAGGTCGAGTTCAGCTCGATTAGAGGTGTTGAGTTTCCCTCCACCTTCGGTCGGGTTTAGCTCGACCTAAGGTGTCGAGTGTTCTCCACCTCCAGTTAAGCTCAGCTCATAGGAGGGGTGTGTATTGGAGAAGGGTTTGCCCTTCGTCTCAAGGTAATTTCAGCTGAAAAGCTCGGCAGATATGTCCCGTTGGCAGATCCTTTCATGGATTCCCTTGAGGTCCCACCTACTCATCAAATAGGTGGGTTGGACTTTCTTTCCGAGGTTGAGGCAAGCTCGGAAAGAGCGGGGATTGTGTACAACCCTCATATTTTCTGAGTCGGTGTGACCCGACCCGGATGAGGCCGAGACAGTGAAGGTGGCCGAAACGAGCAAAATGACTGCGCAGAAACGGTCGAAACCGATCAATGCAAAAAGAGGCGGCGAGGGAAGCGGAGGGAGCACCCGCTCCCCCGGCTCACTTTGGGCGAGTGGGAGGAACCTTCCCACTCGCCCGACCCTCTTTGGGCGAGTGGGAGGAGACCTCCCACTCGCCGGCCCTCTTCGGGCGAGTGGGAGGGGCCCTCCCACTCGCCAGGCGAGTGGGAGAGGCCCTCGCACTCGCCGGCCTCCCTTGAGGGCGAGTGGGAGGGACCTTCCCACTCGTCGCCCCCTTTGGGCGAGTGGGAGGGACTTTCCCACTCGCCCGGCATCCTTGGGGAGGAAGGTAGGACCTCCCGTGAGGGGGGGGGGGGGAGTGGGCGCCTCGAGCCCCACTCCCCCCCCCCCCCCCCCCACTCGCGTTGATCATTCAAGGTCATGATCGAGCTGCGGATAGAGAAATTTCGGCTATCCGCAGCCCAATTTTGGGAAATCTATAAATAGACCCCCATGGGCACCTTGAGAAGGGTTGGTCACTACCCCCCCCCCCCCCCCCCCCCCCCCTTGCGTGTGTCTTGTGAGCGAGCACCCCTCCCTTGTCATCCTTCAGCTGACAGTGAGGTGGTTCTTAGTGCCCTCCAAGGTGCCCAGGCTCAGCATTGGCTTGGGAGGGGAAGTTCCGAGTGGGCTTCCGGGTGTGCGGTGGGACCTCCACGCTGAAGCTTAAGGGGTCTGTCTCTAGACTCCGGTTGTCATCAAGGTCAAGTCTCCTAGTTCCTAGTAACCGGTCAAAGGTCTAGGCTTAGGTCAAGTAAGGGTTAGTCGCAACCCCCTTTCGAACGCTGAAACCGGGTTACTGGTTTCAACAACCCTATTGGTGTTGTTGACCCAATAAGTCACTCAATCCACCCACCAGGCTACATGGAAAAATTTCTGACTTATGCACACAATAGACCCTCCTAGGTGTAAGAATTGACCTGTTAGGTCTTAGTAAGGCCAAATAATACCTAAAAGTGCACAAATATTCTAAACGAATCAAATTGACTCATTCAAACTCGTCAATTTGACCAACATGGATCACACAAAAGTCAAGTTACAAAGCTGGAGAAGAAAATTCGTCGAACTGAATTAATTCGTCGAACGCAGAACGGGTTCGTCGAACGCAGATTAAAGTTCGTCGAACTGAATTAACTGAATTGAACTAAAAAAAACTGAGCTCGACGAACTCAAAGCTGAGTTCGTCGAACAAAGCTGAGTTCGACGAACTGAAAGATAAGTTCGTCGAACTGAATTGAACTGAAAACTGAGTTCGACGAACTCAAGGCTGAGTTCGTCGAACAAATTTGAGTTCGACGAACTGAAAGTTATGTTCGTCGAACTGAAAACTGAGTTCGACGAACTCAAGGCTGAGTTCGTCGAACGAGTTTGAGTTCGACTAACTGAAAGTTATGTTCGTCGAACTGAATTAACTCGCTGAACTAAAAACTGAGTTCGACGAACTCAAAGCTGAGTTCGTCGAACAAAGCTGAGTTCGACAAACTGAAAGATAAGTTCGTCGAACTGAATTGAGCTGAAAGCTGAGTTCGACGAACTGAAGGTTAAGTTCGTCGAACTGAATTGAACTGAAAGCTGAGTTCGACGAACGGAAGATTAAGTTCGTTGAAATGAATTAATTCGTCGAACGCAGATCGAAGTTGGTCGATCACAGAAAACTTGAAATTTTTCCTAAATTCTAGCTACCCGGACACATTTAGACTATAATTAAAACACCAAATAAATAAAATAGATAGAAAAACGGTATTCAAAAATTATAAAATAATTTCCAAAAAAATATATATGACACATACATGCTGTGACAATTATTTCAGTTGAAAATAAATTTTAATTAATTAATTATTACGTTTTTTTTAGCATTTATAATGAGTATAACCCCCCTAATTAATGCATCATTACTCCCCAAGCCTATGACCGGCTGTGGGGAGTAAATTTATCCCCTTCCCAAGGCTTTGGGAAGGGTTTGGGCGGCTGGAATGTGAAGAGGGGGCATAAAATCCTCCAGACAAATCTCACTCCTATTTAAAACCCCTCCACACTAGGATTTCGTTTTTCCTGCACCGTACCTCCCTAATCAGCAAGAAACCAAGCTCTGGTGACCTTCCGGCGAGTGTCCTCCACGAACTTCGGCGAACTCCACCGCTATCAATGGCCACGCGACGATCCCCTCGCCTAAACGACACGAATGTAAGTTCCTCCGACTCCTCCCTGCCCTTAGATCTTTTCTCGTCGACCTCTGCCGTCTCCGACCACCGGAGACGGTGATCCCGGCCTTGGAAGCCTCGGACCACCCCCACCAACTTCCGCCGCCGTTGCAGGTTTCGGCCTCGCATGGGGCGTGTGAAGGGGAGGGAGGGTCCCCACGACCCGTCCTCAAGGCCCTTGAGGCGGAGGGAACTGCCGGAATCCGCTCTGGCGGCCTCCTCCTTCCAATCAGCAAAGAATATATATATATATATATAATTATTGTAATATTTTATTGTTTTAACGACCACCGCCGGCGGCGGCCAGCCGCCGGAAGATGTCCCATCGGAGCTCCCTCCTGGGGCGCCCCCACTTGGGGTGGTGGCCGAAGTAAAGGAACCCCCGACCACCTTGGAAAAGTCTCGCATGCAGCCACCGATCTGCGCCAAGAATCATGCGCGGGTCTTTTATTCCCCTTAGATAAGTAATCCTGTCATTTTTTTTTGGGAAATTTTAGCGTTCTTAAAACGAATTTTAAATTATCCTAGAAGTTGATTTGGAAAATAGTTGTGAGACACAATATTGTAGATACTTAATTATGCTGCAACCTTCATGTTATATGTTTTCTGTTTTAGAGTACTTAACAAATTTATTTTTACACCCGAAAGGTATGTTTAATCATCCTAGATATTTAGTTTTCTGCTTTGGCATGTAAACAGTTATTTTTTTAGTGAACTTCAACCACTGTTTTGGAGACCTTAGGTTACGATTTAGCGAATGCATGTGAGACACCATATTATTCATGGATGTTTTATAAACAACTTTCATGTTTTGATTGCTCTGATTTGGAGTCTCCAGATAAATTAAATCTAGCCTAAAACATATCAAAATAGTTCTAGTTTTCTGCTTTGGCTTGTAAACAGTTATTTTTAGTGAACTTCAACCACTGTTTTGGAGACCTTATGTTACGATTTAGCGAATGCATGTGAGACACTATATTATTCATGGATGTTTTATAAACAACTTTTATGTTTTGATTTCTCAGATTTGGAGTCTCCAGATAAATTAAATCTAGCCTAAAACATATCAAAATAGTTCTAGTTTTCTGTTTTGGCTTGTAAACAGTTATTTTTAGTGAACTTCAACCTCTGTTTCAGAGATCTTAGGTTATGATTTAGGGCAGGCTTGTGAGACAAATATTTATTGGTGGATGTTTTCTCTGAAACATTTTTGTTCTGATGCTTCTGACTTGAAGCATCTTGATAATTTAAATTTAGCTCGCAACAAGGCAACTTAAATTTATATTTCTGTTTTTGTCAAAAACAGTTATTACAAGTAAACTTCAGCCCTTGTTTTGGAGGTCTTTGGAGCCAAATCAGAACATGCATGTTAGATACACTATTTTAGATGAATGTTTTCTCTACAACTTTCATATTGTAACATTTCTGATTTAGAGCCTTTTAAGTAGTTTTAAACTTGTCACGATTTGGTCTAAATGATTCAAAAGTGTTGTATACATGATAACATGATTTTCATATTTGCAAGTTTGTTATTGCTAGCTTGATCACCTGGTGAATATCAAATTATGAATCGAACCGTAAGCACTTATAAATGTTATGAGTATTTTCATGTAGTCATTTCATTCATTACTCGTGCATGGAATTATGGGAGGGTGCATGGGTACCGATGTGGCGGGTTCGTCGGCTTCCCCATAATATACACTATGTGAGAAGTTGTACGACGAACTCTTTTGTTTTTGGTAGTGAAGAGGACCGGGGGCTAGCTACCCCTTCCACACAGGTCCGTCTCACACTTATTTGGTTATGTGCCGAGAGGATCTCCGCACAAGGTGAGGATGTGTTCCCACGAGAGTACCTATTCTTCATAGAGGTACGAAGACCTAGGAAGTTGGGGTGTATCTATAACCTAGAAGTGGGAGCGACCGACCCACTGTCACCGTCTGACCACGGCGGTGAGGCCTGGGAAGTGAGCTCCTTCTCTTAACAGGTCATTATGTCGACATAGGGGAAAGTGATTGAGACACGTCATTTGAGTGATAGGGAGGACAACCATACATGCCATCATATCATATGTATATATACATTACTTATGCTCTTACCTTGGTCTGACATCGTATAACCACCTTTAGGAAGGGTTATACGATGACGGGTAAATTTATAACTTTAGTTGTTTTCCCTCCTTGCGAATTGTTTCGGATTACTGCTTCTTTATTGTAACTCTGATATAAATGTATATTTGCTTCGGCTATTGTGCTAACTTTCTATGCAGGTGTTCTCCCTGGTGCCTCTTAGGGGGCTGGGGGGGGGGGGGGGAGCGTGGGATTTACTTGGTCCGTCGTGGCTAACGCACTTTTGTACGTTATCATTTTAGGAACCGATGCGCCTACCAACGGAGCAGGAGCGGATGGACGAACGTAGACGTGCCCATGATGACGAGGAGTTCCCTGAGCCAGTTCGGACGATTTATGAGGATGTGAGGGTACTACTCTGAGGAGAGGATGAGAGTTTTCTCTTTTTGATTAGATATTTTGTCGTCTTATGACTAAGACGGTTATCGCTGCGAGACTCTATATACCCCATCGTGGGTTTTCATTTATGACTTATTATATATCATGTTGGAATGTTCTGTGATGTTTTTGCTTCCGTAAATTTTATACTCTGTGAATGTTTTTCTGTAATGATGCAATAGCCTTACAGGGCGAATGTTCCGCCAATTGGGTCGTGGGTCAGGTAAGAGAGTGATGAGACCTCTTCAGACACGCGAACCTTTTGGGGGGACGCTCGCCCTGGGCATAATGATCTCCTTGGTTGAAAATGGGGTCCTTACAGCAACACATACCACCAGAAGCATGGTCATAGTCCACCCATAGTCGTTCTAACTCTGATGTGTACTCCTGCACAGTCTTCTCCCCTTGAACTGTGTCATCGATTTCTCCCTTCACCTGGAAGACTCTGAGAGTGTTCCCCACACCATCATATGTACTTCGCAGCCTGTCCCAAACCTCCATGACTATCTCCAGGCCATCAACCGTGGCAGCAATCGATGGGAAAACCGAACTGAGAAGCCACATGAACACCGTCATGTGGGTTGATTCCCACTCATCTCCTGTACTTGGGTTCTCTGGCTTCTTCAACTCCCCTGTCAAGAAACCCCCAACCTTCTGCGTTGTAAGTATCTTCTTCACGCGATGCGACCAACCCAGATAGGTGCTCGGTCCACCGAGCTTCAGGTCAACCGGTGGAAGGTCCAACTTCACCGGTCGGGGTGATGAACCCAACAGCTTCACCAAGGTAACCACCTCTGCCGGGTCCAACTTCTTGAGTACGTCCTCCATCCTTTCGTCGTCGTCACTTACTAGTGCCCACACCAATCAAGCAAACACATGCCCCCCAGCTGGTTCGTCGGGAGCACCTTCAGAAATCTCCCCCCCCCCCCAGCTGGTTCGTCGAGAGCACCTTCAGAAATCACCTTGGTTCGTCGAGTGTATTCGAGAGCTGCTGCTGATTCATTGAGAGCTCCTGCTGCTTCGTCGAGAGCTCCTATTGCTGATTCGTCGAGTGTCGTCGCCTATTGCTGATTCGTCGAGAGCTCCAGTTGCTTCGTCGAGAGTCGTCGAGAGCTCCTCCCCATCGTCGATGATGCTCCACGATCGACGATGCCTCCACGATCGACGACGCTCCACAATCGACAATGCTCCAGCGAGAGCCCCCTTCCCCATCAACGACCAGTCCTCAGTGACGGGAACTCCACAGTCGAATCGTCAAGGACGGGGCCCTTGTCGTCGACCAGTCTTCAGCGACGGGAAGCGATGCTCCAGCGAGACACACGATCGGCGCACACGACGGGAAGCGATGCTCCAGCGAGACACACGATCGGCGCACACGACGGGAAGCGATGCTCCCTTCAGCGACGGGAAGCGATGCTCCAGCGAGACACACGATCGGCACACACGACGGCTCCCTTCCTCGCACTTTGATACCATGTAGAATTAGGGCTTCATATTTCTATTAACACATACATACATGTATATATACCTCTACAACATCTCTAAACGCACACCACTCCTATACGCACACCACACCTCTAATACATGCCAACAAACATCAATGAACTTTTTAGAATAAAATAAAATAAAATTTAAAGACTTATAGTGTGTACATCTTGCCAAATTAATTTATTTTCAAAGATGTAAAGTGCCAAAACTAACATTTAAGAATGCAAAGTACAGATGGAGGGTAATTTGAGAGTGCAAAACCCCCCAAATCCCACTAAACACTGCTACCTATATAAATTTACCAGCTCTAAACTTACTTACTTCTGTAGCTCTCACAGCCCACAGGCATGAAAAGGAGCGCTCAGTAAAAATAACAAAAATAAGTGCAATAGTTTATAAGAAATTGCCCGCCGAAGGAAAACCAGTTGAATTCATCCTATCCAATCTAATTCTAGATTTTTCACATCGGAGTGGGTTTAGAACTTAGCAATACTGCTACCTATATAAATTTACCAGCTCAAAATTAAACTTGCATAGAAAAATACATTTAAATCACTTATTATCAATACTTATTAGATGCTGAATCTGTCCCTAAACCAATTAGTGGCACAACATTGTTCATTCATCCTCCATCATGCTGCTGCGACTTTACCAATCTCCTTTCCCCACTAACTTCTGTAGCTCTCACAGCCCACAGGCATGAAAAGGAGCAATAAAATAGGATTGAGTCTAATTGTGGGGGTTGAACATTCATTTTTTGTGGTCTAATTGTTTGGAGCCTAGTGTGGGCAGCCCCGTTCATATTAAATATTTTTTTTTTAAAAAAATTCATCAATAGAAATTAAATTAAAATTATTTTTTGTTCACTATTCATTAAATTTTTAATAAAATAGGATTGAGTCTCATATTTTTGAGTGAAAGGTCACTGAGTTCTTTTCCTCATGACATCAATTTTGAGTAAATTTTTTCTGTACAAAGTCATTAAAAATGTTAATATTATTCTATATGTAGACATATGGACACAAAAATTCATTAAAATTATATATACATATTTCTTTTATTTAGACATATTGTACACAAAAATCATTAAAAAAATATAGACATGAAATTAAAAAAAAAGCGACGTTAATATAAGATATGCATTTTTTTTATATTTGATGATTATCAATTTTTTGAATAAATTAGTACTCCGCACACACAGATAATTTTTTTTTGTATCCGCTGCTGCTTGGAACCTAAGATGAATGGAAGATGCGTAGATACAACATCCGCACATACACACAAAAAGAATATATTCTACCAAAATATAACGAATCAATATCAGTATGTCTCTTCTCATGATTGAGATGATAGAAAGGTTCAGGGAGATCAAAAAAAAAAAATCAGTTCATCAAATTGACCTGTACAGCAAGCCTCCAACCTCAGATCAGGTTATTCTGTCTATTATACTCCAGCGTATGTGAAGAGCAAATTCTGGGGTTTGTTACCACAACCTGCCACAAGGTAGAAGATTAACAACAAACATACCGACACCACAAAAAAGTAGACACTTCTAATTATAGCCGGTTAAAGCTATGAAGAGTTAAAAATCTTGACATATCCCTCCCTCCAGGTAAGATGACTAGTAAAGCTTGAACAAAACTACACTAGGGATTCTATATTTCCTTACATTTTTGATAAGTAAGAAGTTATGGAAGAAAGACTACTGCTGAATTAAGTGTTAGAAATTTTGTAAATAAATATTTATTTTATTATGTTTTAATGGAGACCTTGTGGTGTTTAGGGTATGGCTATTCATATTTGATGAAAAGCTCCAAAACCAAAAGATAGAGGGAATCCAAATTATTTGGAGGGAAACCTTTCATGAAGGAAAGGATGAACCTTTTAGTCCCACCTTGTTATTCTCCAATCTTGTTTGTGAGTATATAAGTGATTTCACTCCTTATTTGTTCAAAAAAACATAAGGAGAAACTATGAACCACACACGCGCGCGCGCACACACCGCACCGCACCGGATCCGGATTTGGGATTTGGGATTTGGGAATAATTGAATTGAATTGTATTTTTTTGTACAAAATAATTTCAGATTTTTTATTCGGAGTTGCGTCGAATAGAAGTCGGAGCTGCGTCGAGTGGAACTCGAAGTGGCGTCGACTCGCTCTCTTGAAATTGGAGTTGCGTCGAATGGTACTCGACGCACTCAACCTGCGTCGATATGAACTCGACGTAGCGTCGACTCGCGTCGACAAGTTCTCCGTCGGCTTGGCCTGCGTCGATAAGAACTCGATGTAGCGTCGAGTAGCTTCAAATAAATCTACGTCGTTTTGACTTGCGTCGATAAGAACTCGACGTGCTGTCGAGTTGCGTCGATATGATTTCGACGTAGCGTCGAATTGAACTCGACGCGACCTGCCGTTTTGCGCTATCTCTTCGCAGTTATTACGCGTATTTTTCACCGTTCGTTTCTCGCGTGTTTCTCGTCATTACTGCCTTACGTTGGAAATATTCAACATTTATCTGCACGATTATAGCTTACCAATTATAACCGTTGAAATTAATTACATGTTAATTTCCGAGACTCCAATATAAGAGATTTTCTGAATCGTTTTCTACACTGACGTTTTGTGCGTTCGGAAAACTGCTCCCGTGCTCTTTGTTCTTCCGACGATCTTCTTCGTGCTTCCTTTCTTTACGTTTGCTTCATCAAGTGAGTGTTCGGGTGCTCTGTGCTTCTTCGGTGTACGCGCACATCAGAGCTTCAGGATCTAGCCGGGTGTTGTACCATGGAGGAGTGAGCATCGGTGAAAGCCCTGCAGGAGGGTGGTGCAACTTCTTTAGGGCAGTGATCACACGTCTTACCCAGGCTCGATTCTAAACTATAATTTTGATCTCTTTTATTTCTCACCTCCTTCATGCAATTTTATATATGCTGTTCTGCAAAAGTTTTTTAAAACCAAAAATATATTATTTTTATATAATAATATAGGAATATAAGAAAATATTCCAACATTAAGGTCCAAACAGATTGGAATTATGGTCCCTACAATTTAATAATTTTATTACTTCGTTTAAAATAAATACAAACACATGTACAGATCACCTTTAGGGTCCGTTTGGAGGGCGGTGGGCTGCCGGTGGGGGAGCAACCGCCGCCGCAAGGCGGGAAAACAAACGCGCCTCACGCGCACGCGGTGGCGTTTGCTCCCGCCTTCCTTCGCCAAAACGCCGGTCAGGGTCCGTCTTCCAACCCCGCCTCCCCACCACCGGTCGCAAACCCTGCTCGTTCGCTGCCTCGTCGGAGCCCCGACGCCGCCCCAAACGGACCCTTAATCTAAACCACAATTTTGGACTGAACTATACAATATTCTCTTAGGCTCCGTTTAGCACAAGTGATAGCGTTCATGAACGTGGAGGTCTGTTGTGAACGCCCGACCTCATCTAAAGAACTTCATCCACTTTTATGTTCAAAACTAGTTTCTTTTCTTGGTGGCGGTCATAGCCGTTGTCATGCCAAACATACATTCTATGACGGTGGTATTTTTGTTCAAACTCACAGGAGCAAAAACGCCGCGCCAAACGAAACCTTCACAGGATAAAGGTGGGCCTTTTCATTGAGCTTTATGAACAGTTCTTCAATACTCTACAAGCTGGAGAATCCAAATTGTAGGCGCCAAACTTGGAAATGAACAAACGATAGAGTGGCGAGGCAAGGCCTTGGTGAAGACATCAAACATTTGATTGGTAGCAGGAACAGTCGAAGATCAATTTTGCGAAGCTGCATTTTTCCTCGGATGAAGTGATAATCTATTTCAATATGTTTTGTGCGTTCATAGAAAAATGAATTTTGGTCAGAGAGCATCCTAATTATCGTAACAAAGGATTGCATGAGAGAGGAGAGCGACACCAAAATTAGTAAGAAGACTCTCCAACCAAGTGAGTTCAGAAACGACAAAGGTCATCGAATGATTCTCAGCCCACAAACGTTTGTTTCTTGCCCTGCCAAGTGACCAGATGCCCTCCAAAATATGTACAATAGTCACTGGTAGACTGACCATCACCGAAGGAACCTGAATAATCGGCAGCAAAGTAGACAATCAACGAGAGGGAAGATGGTTTATAAACAAGCCCTTGTCCCGGAACTTCTTTAGATATCAGAGGATCCGCTCGATTGAGTGAAGGTGAGATGTTCGAGAAGCATGCATGTATCAGTTAACCACGTCAACAATAAGAGAGATATCGGGCCGTGTGATAGCCATATAGATAAGTTTGCCAACTAGGCGACAATAATACTACAAATTAAGGAAAAGAGGATTATAGTCTGACTCATGAGCATAGAGCTTATGGTTTGCATTCATGGGTGTGCCATCAGGCTTACAACCCCAGTAGTTGGCATCTTGTAGAAGATCTATGCAGTATATTAGTTGAGGCAAAACAAGCTCATCAGATCGGCGAGCTACCACAATACCTAAGAAGTATCAGAGGCGCCACAAATCTTTGGTTTGAAAATGTGAGGTTAAGCGCTTCTTGATCATATAGATATCATTCATATCATCGCCCGTAAAAATAGTATCATCAACATACACAAGAAGGATCACCGTGCCCGCTTGGCGACAAAGTGTAAATAAAGAGAAATCTGTTGAGCTTATAGTGAAGCCAAAATCTCGAACGACTTGACTAAATCTGTCAAACCAAGCTCGAGGGGACTGCTTTAGGCCATAGATGATTTTTTGAAGCGGCTGACAAAAGACTCCCCTATAGTCTCATATCCAGAAGGTTGTTGCATATAAATAATTTTGGTTAAATCTCCATTAAGGAATGCATTCTTGATATCAAGTTGATGGAACTTCCAATGACAATAGACTGTAATGAGATCAACACTCGCGTTGTATTAAGCTTCGTGACTGGATAGAACGTTTCTTCATAGTTGATGCAGATTGTTGAGTAATACCGCGAGCCATAAGACGCGCATTGAGGTGCCCAATCGTCCCATCAGGATGATGCTTAACAATGAATACTCGTTTACATCTCATGCGGGATTGGCCAGGAGGAAGGAAAACAAAATCCCGCATCCGATTAGCCCATAGTGCCGCCATTTTTCATCCATCGTTGTCCACCACCACGGATGCTAGAGAGCCTCCTACACAGAAGAGGGGGTGGACATAGAAGACGGGGAGGTCGCAAACCTGTGAAGTGTTAGAGATAACCGGTGAAAGGAAACATAGTGAGATGGCGGGTGAGCGGTAGATAGATGTGGGTCCTCGGTGGGAGCTGCGAGGCGGGGGGGGGGGGGGGGGCGATCAACCGGACGAGGAGCGACATCAGTAGGGGCACCGTCCTACAAAATTCAAACGAGATTGACGATGAGTGTACACGTTTAGAGGAGGAGGTGTCAGTATCACAGTTGGTGCGTGCAGTTGATAAGGACGTTGGGACGCAGATAATAGGTGGAAAATTGTCAGGGGGAGATGAATAATAGAAGGTTTAAACCTCTAGGAAGGTAATCAACGGAGGTCAACGTTTTTCGATCTATGGGAGCGTGTCCACAGGACCAAGATGATGAACAAAGCTGTTGAAACCAGAACTTGGTCTTTTGTGGAGCTCGGGCCCCCAAAGATGGGGGGCAGCTAGCACCTACTGATTCCTCGGAAGGAACAGACCGGAGCCTCGAAACTAGACACAGACCCTTAGTCGCAGCGAGGAGGTTCCACCACACACCCGGAAGATCTTAGAGCGCTTCCCTTCCCAAGCCAAAGCTGAGACTGGGCACCTTGAAGAGCCTGAGAGCTAAGCCAAGATAACCTAGGGAGAAGGATGCTCAGAGTACTGAGATTGGATCCTCTCCAAAGGTGCCCTTCAAGGTCTATATATATTTTCTTGCTCACGGTCTGCTAATAGCGGGATTCCGCCTTACACTTTTGCTATTCGCGGCCCAAAATGGTCTGCCAACAGCCAAACTCTGGAGAGTCTAACTGCAGACCGCCAAGGGTTTCCAGGTAAAATCACCCCTGGACCCCTACTGGGCGAGACGCCCACAAGGGCTCCTTTCGCCTGGTTTCTCTTACTCGAACTGCGAGAGCCTAGCTCACCCGCCTTCCTGCGAGTGACCGACGAGGGCCCGGCTCGCCCAACTTCTGTGAGCGGCTGGCGAGAGCCCGGCTCGCCCGCCTTCCTGCGGGCGGCCATTGAGAACCTGGCTCGCCCTCCTTCTTACTCTTTTTGCCTGTTGACCCCTTAGGGGTTGTACAAAAGCATACAAACACAAAAACTCTAGGAATTATGGGGAAGAGAGGTGTAAAAGGAAACATGATGGAGAAATGATACACAATATTCAGGATGGCCGAAGGCATGAGATTAATTAAATAGCACGATGTGGTGATAGCATAATTCTAATAGATCTTGGGAACCAACATGTGAATCATGAGAGATCTTGCAACCTCAAGAAGGTGATGGTTTTTCTGCTCTGCCACACCATTTTGTTGTGATGTGTAAGCACATGACGTTTAATGGATAATACTCAAAATATTGTAAGTCTCCTGAAATTCATGACTAGTGTAATAATGGGCATTATCAGTTCGAAGAATTTTAATGAGAGTCAAAAATTGAATGCGAGTTTCAACGATGAATGAGCCAAAGACACGTATTATCTCAGAGCGATCATGCAGTAAATACACTCATGTTATAAGAGAATGATCATCTATAAAGTAGTAAAATATCGGTATCCACATAAACTAGCAATTTTATATGGACCCGAAATATCTGGATAAACTAAAGAAAATGGAGCATCACTTACAGTACAATGAGGGGAAAAACCGGAATGATAATGTTTTTCGTAGATACAATATTCGCAAGTAAATTAAAAAAAAAAAAGTAAAATCAGGAAGAGCCTTCTGCAGTATTGGAAGAGAAGCATGACCAAGACTCTGGCGCCAATCAACAAATATGACAAAAGCCAGAGTTAAGGTGAGTAGGTCTAGAATGTGGAGCCCATTTGATGTAACGGTCCGAAGTCCGCCACAATTTAAATATTTTTTTTTCTTATTCATTTCATTTCATTCCATTCATAAATATAGGAAATAATTGTTTTAATTCCCCTCAGAATTTCTATCGCTTGCTAATCCATATTTAGCTTTTTAGCGATTTCATACATTTCAGTGATTTCCATTCTTCCACATTCTATATCAAAGCAATTCATATTCAGCAAAATATTCGAATGTATACGAAATCAAAGCCGTAAGGACTCACCGCAGCTCTTCCTTTATCCTTGTCCTTCGCAGGATTCTCGTCGCGTCTATTTCCGGACGCCATCCACTGCAGTATCAAGTAAATCATTTACTATAGGGTTGCGTCTTTAATAGCTACGAGTAGATTCCCTAAGATGGACACAACTACGATCTCGAGGAGTTGCCTAGGGAAGGACAAGCCTAGTGACTCCAATGACATGTGTAAAATCAGAATTTAAATGCTATGAAACTCCCCTCCCAAAAATCAGCCACTAGACTTCTCAAAATTCAGCCAATACAAGATCTCAAGTGGGCATTTGATTAGGACTGATAATGACAATACCAAGGGCTGCTAACAGCAGCCCCATGGGCTGTCATTACAGTCCAATTTCAGCAAGAGCATAAGCTAAACAGCAGCCCAGAAATAGCCAAACAGCTGGCCAACCATCAGCCAAACAGCCGGCCAAAAGGAACAGCAGCTAGCTGACAACAATCAGCAAACAGGGACAGCAATAGCAGGGATTACAATAGGGGAAAACAGCCACGAAATCTCCCCAATATCAAGACGAATAAAAGCCCTCTAATTCACAACCAAACTAGGGAATAGAAGAGGGAAAAACCCTAGGTGCACTTCAGATTTCATAGCCAGCCAACAACCCCATCCCCTAAGTTCTTTATAGCAAAATAATAAGTAGTAAAGGAGGGAAAAGAATGAAAGAAAACTTACAAAGCTGGTCACAATCTCAACAAGGCCCCTAGCCAATCAACAAGGCCCCTAGCCAAACCAGCAACCGACAAGGCACAAAAAGAAGTGGCGGCACAAAGAAGAGAAGGCCTCAAGCTCTCTTTCCCAAAGCCCCAAGGCTGTCAACCAAGAAGAAGGAGCAGAGCAGCAATAGAGGAGCAGCCAGGTTATAGCAGGTGGCAAGGAAGAGAAGTAGAGGAGCATACAGATAGTCCAGCAGCAGATAAAGAGGCCACCGCTTAAGGCTCATAAAAGAATATATTAATATATTAATATAGTATATATCTGCCAGCTCAACCAGCCCAAACCAGCCCAAAAGAAATGGAGCCAGCCAACTTTAATCCACAGCCAACACAACCTACCATTAGTATTTTAATCCTCCTCTTAAGCTTAAGTAAACCAACTTAACTTAATCCATGCCTTAATCATGCTTAATTTCAATAACGAAATTTAAATCGAAAACGAAACGAACGTCGCAAAAATATGGAAATCACGAAACTTCAAATTCAATTGCGACGTCGAATCAACACTGATTTTCATTTCATCATAGGGGAGTTCTTTTATATTAAACTATAATAAAATAATTATACAAAATCAGGTTCGGGTCTTACAATTCTCCCCTTCTTATCAGAATTTTCGTCCTCGAAAATTCAATCTTCTGGGTTCAGAAAGAACGCTGGAAATAAGTTCAACATCGTATCTTCTCGTTCCCAAGTAGCAGCACTGGCAGGGTGACCTTTCCACCATACTTTGATAAAGTTTACATCACGGTTTCGGAGATTCTTGCTCTGACGATCAATAATTTGATAAGGTTCAGTCGGGCTAGACAAATCAGCTTCTATCTGCACATCACTTGCAGATATCATCAAATCTGGATCAGGAATATACCGTCGGAGAGCAGAAACATGAAACACATCATGTAATTTCTGTAATTCATCAGGAAGAGCTAAACGATAGGCCACGTCGCCAATACGCTCAAGGATTGGAAAAGGGCCAACAAATCTTGGACTGAGTTTCCCGATTCGTCGAAATCTAGAAACTCCTTTAAAAGGCTTAATTTTTAAGCACACTTGATCGCCAACATTAAATTCGACCCGACGATGCCGAATATTATAATACTTCTGTTGACGGTCTTGCGCGATCTTCATTCTCTGCTGAATTATTCGAACCTTTTCTTCAATTTTGCTTGTCTCCTTTTTCGGAAATAATTTCTTTTCTCCATCTTCCGCCCAACTCAGAGGAGTTCTGCATCGCCTTCCATAAAGAGCTTCAAATGGAGCCATTTGAATCGTCGATTGGTAGCTGTTATTATACGCAAACTCTACCAATGCTAAATATTTTTCCCACGAACCTTTCAAATCCAGAATTACCATTCTCAATAAATCATCGAGCATCTGAATAGTGCGTTCTGATTGACCATCAGTCTGAGGATGAAAAGCTGTACTATACAGTAATTTTGTTCCCAGCCTTTTATGCACTCGTCTCCATGTATCCGATGTAAATCTTCCATCTCGATCTGATACGATAGTTCGCGGAATTCCATGTAACTTAACGATTACATTGATATATAATTCCACTAACTTTTCAGTAGGTCCTCCTTGCTTCATTGCAATAAAATGAGCGATCTTCGTCAGGCGATCAATAATTACCCAGATGCCATCATTGTCGGGCTTACTACGAGGTAGGCCAAATACAAAATTCATTGCTACATCATCCCATTTCCATTCAGGAATAGGAAGTGACCGAAGATAACCAGCAGGCTTCATATGCTCAGCTTTCACTACCTGACAGGTATGACATCGAGCAATATAATTGGTTACATCCTGCTTCATTTTAGGCCACCAAAACTCCTGCTTTAGATCATGATACATTTTTGTTCGGCCAGGATGAATCGAATACGGTGTGTTATGAGCTTCATATAAAATATCTTTTCTTAAATTACCCGCGTCAGGGACGCAGATTCTATCATTCAAAAACAGTAATTCATTTTTCTGGGTAAAAGCAGTTGCTTCTCCCTTTCTTATCTTCTCTAACACACCCATCAGAAACGAATCTTGTGGCATTGCTTTCTGAATTCGATCTTTCAGCGAATACTGGATTTGCATCTGGAATAGTTGCGCTCGCTTTTCCTCGTTCGACAAAATAAAAACAATTTCCATTTCTTGTAACTCTCGTAAGAGCTTTCTGTTAAACTGCGGCATTACAGATATTGCAGCTACACTTTTTCGACTCAAGGCATCTGCAACAACATTTGCTTTGCCAGGATGATACTGAATATCCAAATCATAATCTTTAATCAATTCCAGCCACCTTCTCTGTCGCAGATTAATTTCTTTCTGATCAAAAATATACTTTAAACTCTTATGATCAGTGAAGATTTCACAACGCACACCATACAAATAGTGACACCAGATCTTTAACGCAAACACTACTGCCGCAAGCTCCAGATCATGCGTTGGATAATTCTTTTCAGCATCCTTTAATTGCCTAGAAGCAAAGGCAATCACTTTTCCACGTTGCATTAATACGCAACCTAATCCCTTATAGGATGCATCACTATAAATTTGAAATCCATCTGATCCTTCAGGCATTACCAAAATTGGAGCAGTTGTTAATCGATCTTTTAGTGCCTTAAATGCTTGCTGGCACTCGCCTTCCCACTTGAGCGGTACATTCTTTCGAGTTAGTTGCGTCAAAGGTAACGCTATCTTGGAGAAATCCTTCACAAATTTTCTATAATACTCTGCTAAACCCAAGAAACTGCGTACTTCAGTTACCGACTTCGGTTGAGTCCACTTCACAATTGCTTCAATTTTAGCTGGATCAACCGATAGGCCTTCTTCATTAATCACGTGGCCCAGAAAAGCTACTTCTTTCAACCAGAAGTCGCACTTCGAAAATTTGCCAAAAAGACGTTGCTCTCTCAACGTCTGCAAGGCTAGACGCAAAGTGCTGGGAATGATCTTCTTCTGACTTAGAATAGATCAGAATATCATCGATAAAAACGATCACGAACTGATCGAGAAAAGCTTTAAAGACTCTATTCATTAAGTCCATAAAAGCTGCAGGAGCATTTGTTAGACCAAAAGGCATTACAACAAATTCAAAATGCCCATACCTGGTACTAAATGCAGCCTTCAGAATATCTTCTTCTTTAATTCGCAGCTGATGATATCCTGAGCGAAGATCAATTTTTGAGAACACTCGCGCACCCACGAGTTGATCAAATAAATCATCAATTCGAGGCAAAGGGTATTTATTCTTGATTGTCAGCTTATTCAGTTCACGATAATCAACACATAAACGGAGAGATCCGTCCTTCTTTTTAACAAATAACACTGGAGCGCCCCAAGGTGAAGTGCTCGGTCGAATAAATTTTTTATCTAACAGCTCTTGCAACTGCACCTTTAATTCCGCCAATTCTTTAGGCGCCATCCGATAAGGTGCCTTGGCTACTGGAGCAGCTCCTTCAATTAACTTGATTTCAAATTCAACTTCTCGAGTCGGAGGCACACCAGGCAAATCTTCGGGAAATACATCCAAGTATTCCCGCACTACAGGCACCGCTGTAATTTCCTTCTTTTCCTCTTTAGACTCCTTAATCATTACTAAAATGGCATCACAGCCTTTTCTTACTTTCTTCCATGCCTTCATGGCAGAGATCATAATCTTGGAGACTTCTCCCAGTCCCCTAAAAACAAATAAACTCCCGTCGGGATATTTGAAAACTACTTCCTTCGATTTACAGTTGATTACTGCTTCTTGATTTGACAACCAATCCATACCGAGGATAATATCGTATTCAACTAACGGTAGCACTGCGACATCTGCTTCAATTCTTTTCTCGTTAAAAGATAACTGTACCACAGCTCGTTTTTGAGTAGTCAGCACCGTATTATTTGGCATAAGAACATTTAACGGCTTCGCAACTTGATATTGGTGTGTATGAACAGAATCAAGTATATATGACGAAATAAAGGAATGACTAGCACCAGTATCAAATAAAACCTTTAATAACTGATCGTGCACATTTATCATACCTGTAACCACCGTATCATCAGCTTTCGCTTCTTGTTGCCCAAGATTGAAAGCTCGGGGCTGGATCAGCCTTTCTTCTAGGTCTCCTTCAGCAGGAACAGATGCTGATGCAATAGACTCCCCTTCCTTGGAAGTCCCTATATGAAACATTTTCTGAGCTGGCAAGGCTGGAGCTCCCTTCTGGCTTTCAGTCCGCTGTAGTTTCGGACAATTCTTCCGCTGATGTCCCGGTTGGCGACAATAAAAGCAGACACCAGTCAAACATTCCCCCCTGTGCATCTTGCCACACTTGGCACACTTCGTCACCGTCGATTGAGAGACCTGTGTACTAACGGTCGACGAAGACTGTTGTTGTTTCTTCTTCTTCCACGGGGGTGCATTTGCTTTGCTTGAGGGCTCTGAACTGATTCCTTCTTTGAATCGTTTCTTAAATTCAGATCTGCGTTGCCTCTTCTCAGCATCTAATTCAACCATTCGAGCTTTTTCCACAAGGACTGCATAATCCGTAATATCAAACGGAACAACAGCTGCGCGAATGTCATCTCGCAAGCCTTCCTGGAAACGCAAGCATCTTGCCTCTTCTGTGGCCACTGCAGACTCAGAATAATAGGCCAAACTAGCAAATTCCGCTTCGTACTGCGGAACAGAACGATTTCCTTGCACTAAACGCAAGAATCTCTCTTGAAGCTGTCTCTTTTCAGTCCTTGGTACAAACCACTTCGTGAACTCACCAGTAAATTCAGTCCACGTTACGTTCGTCACGCCCCTCGCAGCAAATTTTCCTTTCATCATATTAAGCCACCATCGCTTCGCCTCACCCTCCAGCAAAAAGGCATCTAACTCCACTTTCCGTTCAGCTGGACACCGCATCACTTCGAATATAGTCTCAATCCGCAAAATTCAGTCCTCGGTCTCTATGGGCGAAAGACCTCCACGGAAAGTTGGCGGCTTTAAATCCAAAAACGGCCTCAGATCCGTATCCACTAGTGCTGGGGGAGGCACAACTGGCACAATCGGTGCTGGAGGAAGCATAGCTGGCACAACCGGTGCAGCTACAGGAAGAGTATCCCGTACCAGTCTAATAGCCTCCGCAATGGCCTGAGCTATATCTGCAATTTGAAGCGGGGCAGCTCTATGCCCATTATCACTTTCTTCAGACATAGCTCCCCTAGCAGCTTCAGGTTCCTCTCGAGCCTCTCGGATTCTACGGCTCGAGTATACTTGCAGGGGCTCCTGAAAACCAGACATGACTCTATTCAATATATGAACATCACAATAACATTATGTCCTTCAATTGGTACTCTCGTACTCTCTGCATTAAACAACTCGTGAAAAACCTGGCTCTGATACCACTTAATTGTAACGGTCCGAAGTCCGCCACAATTTAAATATTTTTTTTTCTTATTCATTTCATTTCATTCCATTCATAAATATAGGAAATAATTGTTTTAATTCCCCTCAGAATTTCTATCGCTTGCTAATCCATATTTAGCTTTTTAGCGATTTCATACATTTCAGTGATTTCCATTCTTCCACATTCTATATCAAAGCAATTCATATTCAGCAAAATATTCGAATGTATACGAAATCAAAGCCGTAAGGACTCACCGCAGCTCTTCCTTTATCCTTGTCCTTCGCAGGATTCTCGTCGCGTCTATTTCCGGACGCCATCCACTGCAGTATCAAGTAAATCATTTACTATAGGGTTGCGTCTTTAATAGCTACGAGTAGATTCCCTAAGATGGACACAACTACGATCTCGAGGAGTTGCCTAGGGAAGGACAAGCCTAGTGACTCCAATGACATGTGTAAAATCAGAATTTAAATGCTATGAAACTCCCCTCCCAAAAATCAGCCACTAGACTTCTCAAAATTCAGCCAATACAAGATCTCAAGTGGGCATTTGATTAGGGCTGATAATGACAATACCAAGGGTTGCTAACAGCAGCCCCATGGGCTGTCATTACAGTCCAATTTCAGCAAGAGCATAAGCTAAACAGCAGCCCAGAAACAGCCAAACAGCTGGCCAACCATCAGCCAAACAGCCGGCCAAAAGGAACAGCAGCTAGCTGACAACAATCAGCAAACAGGGACAGCAATAGCAGGGATTACAATAGGGGAAAACAGCCACGAAATCTCCCCAATATCAAGACGAATAAAAGCCCTCTAATTCACAACCAAACTAGGGAATAGAAGAGGGAAAAACCCTAGGTGCACTTCAGATTTCATAGCCAGCCAACAACCCCATCCCCTAAGTTCTTTATAGCAAAATAATAAGTAGTAAAGGAGGGAAAAGAATGAAAGAAAACTTACAAAGCTGGTCACAATCTCAACAAGGCCCCTAGCCAATCAACAAGGCCCCTAGCCAAACCAGCAACCGACAAGGCACAAAAAGAAGTGGCGGCACAAAGAAGAGAAGGCCTCAAGCTCTCTTTCCCAAAGCCCCAAGGCTGTCAACCAAGAAGGAGCAGAGCAGCAATAGAGGAGCAGCCAGGTTATAGCAGGTGGTAAGGAAGAGAAGTAGAGGAGCATACGGATAGTCCAGCAGCAGATAAAGAGGCCACCGCTTAAGGCTCATAAAAGAATATATTAATATATTAATATAGTATATATCTGCCAGCTCAACCAGCCCAAACCAGCCCAAAAGAAATGGAGCCAGCCAACTTTAATCCACAGCCAACACAACCTACCATTAGTATTTTAATCCTCCTCTTAAGCTTAAGTAAACCAACTTAACTTAATCCATGCCTTAATCATGCTTAATTTCAATAACGAAATTTAAATCGAAAACGAAACGAACGTCGCAAGAATATGGAAATCACGAAACTTCAAATTCAATTGCGACGTCGAATCAACACTGATTTTCATTTCATCATAGGGGAGTTCTTTTATATTAAACTATAATAAAATAATTATACAAAATCAGGTTCGGGTCTTACATTTGACATCCATCCTCTATCAATGATACTTCACGTCCGTTGATCCGACACCACAAAGGAAAATGAGGAAAAATGATGAAACAATCATGATCATGGGTAAGTCGACTAATAAAGAGAAGATTAAATTGTGAACTAAGAACATGAAGTACATATCGTAGAGAAATAGAGGGAGTAAGAGGCACATCTCTACATCTGCTAACATGAGTGGTTTCTCTATTAGTAACTGTGATAAACTTGAGACTAACAACATTTGTGTATGTAGAAGAATTGACTTAGCCCATGTGAAAGCCCATGCAAAGGCCCGTTGTTGGCATGTTTGGTTTAGTCCCACACTTTGATATGGAGTTGAGCTTTCACTCCTCCTTCCTATATATTTGTGTATAAATCCTTGTATTATGTATGTAGAAGTGAAAAATAAATTCTTTTTCTCTTTTGTATTTTACTTTTCTACAGTGTACCGAGATGATTTCTGCGGAGTAATATGATTTATGGCCCTAAAGTCCACTATCCAAGAGGAGTTATGGGAAAACATGATACACCTTCATTGGATGTAGAGGTGATGGATCCGAAAGAAAGAGTAATCAACCCCCGAAGATGCTGGAGTTCCTCCCTCAATGTGTTAATATATGAGCAGGACATGCTAGGAGCATCCACCGCATGGGAGGCGTGGTGAGGAGGGTTTGGCTGTTACTGCGGGAACTCATGTTTTTTGTATTAAGTTACTTTAGCATGGTTTACCCTGCCACAATGGGTACACATACGAGTACTTTGTCCCTTGGGACGATTTCGTACATCACGGCTACTGCCTCGAGACCCAATGCGACCTCCACGGTGCTCAATAAATAGTGTGTGTGGGGGGGAGGGGGATTCAACAGAATATTGGATCAAAATTAGTCATGGAGACATCAGTGGGTGGAGTCGCCTACAGAACCATGAAGTAAACATCTCTAAAGAGAGATTAATTGGAGAGGATAAGACATTGACACGGACACTGTGAAGATGAGGTGGTATTCACGCCATCATCATCACGATGCCAACAACTTCCTTTTGAGCTCTTTTGGTCGCTAAGTCTATAAGCAGAGGTTGATGTTGAATCCAGGTCTCAATAAGCATCTTATATTATGCCATGAACGACGTCATGTCACTGTCAGAACTAGGTTCAAAAGTTTGGAGGTCCCGAAATAGATCGAATAAGTGTTGAAGACTATCTTTCTCAGAGTAGAGAGACTTAAGTTCATTCCACATAACCTTTGTAGTTTCGTAGTGCATAGCCATTCGATATTACTCACCATCCATAAAGTTCAAAATTCAGGAAAAAACGCGGCCATCATCCTGAAGTCATTGCTTAAAGGGCTCAACTAGGGGGTCGCGAGTCAGATGATAAAGGAGACCCTTAGTTTGGAGTACTCGACGCACCGAGTGGACCAACTCAACAAAGTTCTTCCTAGTGAGGGAGATAGTGGTAATTTTTAGTTTGTCTCGAACTTCATAGATGGGAGTTGGAGTGAGTATGGCCGGAATGGTTGACGTGGCAAACACAACATTCACCACCATGTTATAAATATAAGCACGAATCGGGTTTGCCTAGAGGTGTCGAGTTCAAGCTGCGAGTTGGTGACAAGGGTGAGCTAAAGCAATAATTGTGTTGTCGGCATATAGGAGCGAGCTCAAGAAGCGGGCAATAGTCCCGACGGACTGGAGATGCCGACTTCAAGCAGCGAACTTCAGCAACAAGGGTGAGCTCAAGATGGAATCCAACAATCAACGTCGGCGAACAGAAGAGAGTTCAAGCCACGAAGTCGGCGAGCAGACGAGTAGAGGGGATGACAGGCTCTGTTTAAGAGGAAGCGAATTAAGGGTGAGCTTCAATGAGCAGAGGGGATGGAGAGCTCTATTCAGGAGGAGGCGAATCAAGGGCAAACTTCAACTGTTGGCGTCGACGGACAGAAGCGAGCTCAAACAACGAGTTTGGTGAGCAGGAGAGTAGAGGGGATGGTGAGTTGGAGTCGGTGAGCTACGAGTGAGGTGAGGAAGGCGAGCTTTGAGCAAGGTGAGCGAGGAGAACATGTGAGAGTTGCGAACATGTGAGCGAGGTGAGTGAGGAGACTGCGAGCTGGAATCGACGAGCTGCGAGCGAGGCGAGCAGGCGAGAGCTGCTGGGTCTATAAATAAAGGGGAGGTTGACACAGGAGAAGTAGAAGAGACTGCGAGCTGCGCATGAGGAGAACCAAACTGTGCGTGTTTGCAAGCACAAACGGATAGTGGACTCAAGATGACTGGACGAGCTCAAGCAGTGAGCTGAAGCAGTCAGGTCGCCATTGTGCTGGTAGCAGAAGTGGAAGCTCAATCGACGAGAGCGGGAGCTCAATCGACGAGAGCGGGAGCTCAATCGACGAGAGCGGGAGCTCAATCGACGAGAGCGGGAGCTCAATTGTCGAGAGCGCACTTCATGAATCGTATTTCTCTGATACCATTTGAAATGTCAAGCATTACAACGTAATAATTTTATTACTTCACTTAAATAATTAAATACAAACACAAGTATCAGATTTATAGGTGGGAGGAGTGACATCTGAACTCCAAACCATAATGTAAGCCTAAACTATACAATATTCTCCTAAAGGGCCATAAATGTGGGTCTTTACATTAGGCTTCAAACACTTATATAAAATTGAACTGTATAGCAAACCTCCAACCTTAAAATAGGTTATTCTGTCATAATCCAGCGCATATGAAGAGGAAATTCTGGGGTTTGTTACCACCGTTCACAAGGCAGAAGCTTAACAACAAACATACCAAAAAAAGTATACACTTTCAATTATAACTAGTCAAACCTATAAAAAGTTAAAAAACTTAACAAAAAAAGTACAAGTATAAAAACTGCCATACCATCCTCCAGGTAATATGACTAGTAAAGCTTGAACGAAAATAAACTAAGGATTCTATATTACCTTCCCTTTTGCTAGGTAAATAAAACGTCGTGAAAGAAAGACAACAGCTGAATTAAGGTCCAAAGAGATTGGAAATTCAAGCTCTTAATATCAGCCATCATGATTCTAAAAGGCAGGATATTATAAGGCATGTGAAAGCAATCTCTCACTTAACAAATTTAATTATCTATGTATATATTATGAGAGTCATTTATGCGCAGTTATTTCCTACTAAGTCATGGAGGTCAACTGAGGCTTTATAGAACATCAATCTAATAAACTTATTAAGATCAGTGAAATTAAATCTTATTTTGTGTTGCATTACTCATGCTTAATCTTGAAACTATATCGACTATCCTGCAAAACTCTTTTATCCCTTAATAGCTCTCACTCAACATAATGAATCAAGTCCGCTTGAATATGCTAGTAATAAATGATGTAAGATAGACGAATATTTGTGCTTTGATATGTCCTCTGTTTTTTAAATTTTAACCAAAAGTTTGCCAGACGCTGCATGTATTTCAGAATTCTCAATCTTAGAGTTTAAACCACCAAATTGCACATTTTCATTAAATATTTCCTCAAGCTCAACATGTTCAGTTTTGTAGATCTGCCTCCTTGCAATTTGTAAACATGTATTCAGTACTGTTTGACATGTATTTCCTGCAAATAATCAATTACTAGCACTCCCTCCAAATGCATGAAGATCAAACACTGGAAAATATTCCAAAAGGAATGAGGCTGAGCTGTGCGTGCTTTTGAAGAAATATTCTATCTGCAGCTGGGAGGAAACATGTGGCATTATGATGGTCCCATCCTATTGATGAGCATAGTGATAATTAAAATCTGTGTTCCGTCCCTTCTACGAAAGACCAACACTAGAATTATCATAATGCAAAAAATAGGGTTAGAAACAATCGAGGACATATAATAAGGAGTTATCGGAGTCTAGGGACCTTAGTAGTAATGGTAACCATAGCAGTATACATTGGGTTTCCCTTATCAACGTCCTCATCAGATGGAAGCACCCCCTCTGATCATTGGAACGGCACATCGGAAGGGCTAGACAGAGGAATATTTCCTTCACCGATTGCGCTTTCCGATGGGGAGAGAAGTTAGTTTAGGATCTTTCATGCCCAAGCAAATTCAAAGAACAAAGAGAGGAGAAGAAGAATAGTTATATACGGTCAAGTCAAGACCGGAGAACGGTTCTTCAGCAAGAGGCCCAAATGTTGCTCCTCCGAGGGTGATTCTGTTATGGGCCAGCGTAGACATGGGTTTTGAACCCACCAGGACCTTCCACAACAGGGCCGCGGCCCGCACACCCCAACCCTTCTCAGCGCGTGTTCTCGGCGCTGCGGGATGTTGAGGCCGGGTCTCGAACCCTTTACCTCCTTGATGTAAGCTCTTAACGCCAGCTCACATCACCAACTGATCCGCGTCAGTTGGTGATGTGAGCTGGCGTTAAGAGCTTACATCAAGGAGGTAAAGGGTTCGAGACCCGGCCTCAACATCTCGCAGCGCCGAGAACACGCACTGAGAAGGGTTGGGGTGTGCGGGTCGCGGCCCTGTTGTGGAGGGTCCCGGTGGGTTCAAAACCCATGTCTACGCTGGCCCATAACATAAACCCATGTCTACGCTGGCCCATAACATAAACCCATGTCTACGTTGGCCCATAACATAAAAGTGCACTTTTATGTTATGGGCCAGCGTATAAAAGTGCCTCCTTGATGAGAGGCACTTAAAGCTTGCCCTCATCACCAACTGATCCGCGACTGATCCGCGGATCAGTTGGTGATCCGCGGATCAGTTGATGATGTGAGCTGGCGTTAAGAGTTTACATCAAGGAGGTAAAGGGTTCGAGACCCGGCCTCAACATCCCGCAGCGCCGAGAACACGCGCTGAGAAGGGTTGGGGTGTGCGGGCCGCGACCCTGTTGTGGAAGGTCCCGGTGGGTTCAAAACTCATGTCTACGTTGGCCCATAACATCGATCAGTTGGTGATGTAAGCTGGCGTTAAGAACTTACATCAAGGAGGTAAAGGGTTCGAGACTCGGCCTCAACATCCCGCAGCGCCGAGAACACGCACTGAGAAAGGTTGGGGTGTGCGGGCCGCGGCCCTGTTGTGTAATGTCCCGGTGGGTTCAAAACCCATGTCTACGCTGGCCCATAACAGATTCACATATTGGATAAGTAACGACTCAACCCACAATATATGAGGTAATGCATATTGTAGTTCAACCCATCTCATACTAAGCTGAACCTCACAGTTTTATATTTTTTCATAAGTGCCCTACAAATACTTCCTAGGAGATCAATCATCTCAAAATTACTCCCACCAGAGCATGCTTAACTATGGAGTTCCCAACATAACTCCACCATTTGCTCTGAAAAGGCGCCTCTGGTATTGGAGAGTCCAAATTATCACTTAAAACTAATAACTTCACTTCTAATTTCAATGTGAGACTTGATTCATTATTGCACCTCCATTCACCTAGAGGCATGACATCATAGAAGTGTGTAAGGTGTCTTTTTCTCTAGGTTTTTCTACCTGAAGGACACTCCCCTCAATCATCGGACCGCCCTCATCGGATTCGAATGTAGCAAAATACCCACACGAGCTTTTCTTAGGAACAACAATGCCACTAAAAAACCAACACGTGCTAGTAGGCCCCAACAATGCCACTAAAGAACCACGACGAATCCTTTCTTAGCTATTGAAAAACTCTCTTATGGTCCGTTCATTTGGACAAAATGAGACCATTGAATTAGAATTGAAGGTCATTTTTATTGGAATTGAACCTCTAATTTCAATTTTGAAGCCTCAATTTCATTCAACCGAACAACCCCTTACAGTTCTCCTGATTAACAAGATGTCCCTACTTTTAGGAACATCCTAGAGTATGGTAAAGTTAGCATAATTCAGAAAATTTTGAAAAAAAGAGATTAAATTCGATTAAAACCAATTAACAACTTATGCCAAGGGACCTTACCCAAATAAATCCGATTTATTTGCAATTCCTAATTTAAGGTAATTTGATCAGTTATATAATTAATGGAAAACTCTATAATTCAACATTTGAATCAAGACATCTCAACATATAATTAATATGATTAACTATTAGGATGGACAATTCAAGAATAGAATCCCGACTTAAACGTGTACTACATGAGAGATGTCAACACATTAATAAAGAGCAAGTTTTGAAATTTAATCCAGAGGTGTAGCCACTATGCGAGTATTCGTAAGGTCTGCTCCGCCAAGTCTCATGTTAATAATTTTTTGTTGTAAGAAAAAGCATTCACAAGGACAATGATCACCTTCAATCCAAGAAAACAGTGTAGGGGGTCAAAATCCTTCAACTCAAATTCGATGCACTATTATTGTTTCACTTCTATAATGTGCGCATAATCTTCCACATTAATAATCATGCTATCAACATACAAAAGAAAGAGAAGGATCACTAGAGCTTGCAATAAATGCAGGGGCGTGAATGATAGTGGCGAGCATGGAAAACTATGCTTGAGGAGACTACTTAAGCCATAAAAGAGTCTTAGGAAGATAACAAACTTATCAAGTAGAGTGAACAACCATAAGAGGTGTCATGTAGACATTCACATGCAACTCACCATGAAGCAAAGTATTCTTTAAATCTATCTAAAATAGGTTAGGAACAAACAGAGACAATAAAAACCATGTTTTGCACGATAGTCATCTACACAACAGGGGCAAAAGTCTCATCATAATCAACTCCATACCACTCAAAAAACCCCTCTAGAAACTAGGCTCGTCTTGTACTTGTCATGCCATTAGCTAAAATCATAATTATGTACAAGATCTCTTATGTGAGTATATGTCAAGGCTCTTAACTCGTCATCAATAACTATCATCTACTTATGCATGGTAACAACGTCCTGGTAGTAACTAGAAAGTGGTGTCAACAAAAGGTCGAATTGCACCTTCTAATAATCCTCAATCTACATCTTCTAATATCTAAAACTAGTTGATTATAGATGAAACGGCTCATGATCTACATTAAGTGCACAATGCTATATGAATTTCCTAAAGTGAGATTATATTTACAATAGTAACTGTAAGAGAAAATATCGAGAAAATAGAAAACAATATATTAAGTCCACAACTGCATAGAGACATATGCCCCCTAGTCTAGAGAAGCTACGCAATCAATTTTGTACATCACAAAATTTCTTATCACTAATTAGAGTCTCTCTCTCTTCTTTGTTAATACTCTTAACTTTTTTTTCTCAAAATACACATGTACAACAGTGCAGACTTGTTTTGCTTGAACCCGAATATTTGTCTTTTGAAATTTATTTATTTTCCTAATCTAATCATTTTCATTAGGACGAAATTTATAGGAAAAATATTTAATAACCACTGATTTAAATTTAGCAATATTTAATAACGAATTGAGATATGCTTTCTAATTTGTTCAAAATCCTTTGACAAGACCTTTTAGCCATTAATTAAAAAGTTGAATTTAATTAATAAAATAATATATGGAATTTTAAACCAATTTAAATGTGTGGTAAAATTATTCACATTCAACACAATTTTTTCTGATTTAGTTTATGTCCTTTCATCTAACACACTGTTTTATTTTACTTGGGATCAGTTAACGGTTTAGATATAATGAATTGAAATGCGTATCAATGCAGAAATACCTCTCATCCAAATGCATAAGGATCATCAGTGTAGGGATTCAAGGAGCCTTCAGAGAACAAGTCACCTAGATTGGCTGGATGAGGTTGTGCCCCACTTGTTATCTGCATAAGATAATGATTACTGAAGCAGTGGGACAGCGTAAGTTAGTACCTATGGACAGAAATAAAAAATAAATAAAAATTAACTATGATATGCAATCGATAAATAATGCATAGTTCAGCTTGGCATAAAGCATGGCAGCAAGTTGAATAAGCTAAAATCATTTTTCCTTTATCTATAAATTCAATC
This sequence comes from Dactylorhiza incarnata, assembly GCA_033032865.1. Lineage (NCBI taxonomy): Eukaryota > Viridiplantae > Streptophyta > Magnoliopsida > Asparagales > Orchidaceae > Dactylorhiza > Dactylorhiza incarnata. The sequence continues at coordinate 7,400,887 of JAWHQI010000072.1, forward strand.
ACCACCCTCAACTGAGCTGTTGGGGCTTTTACTATTATACATCAGTAGAAGTCATTAGCAAATCAAGAGTTATGATATTAAAGTCTGAATAATGTTTTGGCTCCATTCACAGCCTCTGTGACTGAATTTTGAAGAAAGTTGAGTTCAAGTGGGCTAGGGCTGCCCAGAACAGCTTTGAGGCAGTAAAGGAAAAACTATGTGCAACCTCCACTCTTGATTTACCTTATTTCTTCAAGACTTTTGAAGTTGATTGTGATGCCTTGAGAGTGGGCATTGAAGTCATTCTTATTCAGGAGGGTCAGTGTTCCTGGTATTTCTATAGTTGTTTATTAGGGAAACTCATGGCGGGGCTTAGCGGGTCCTTTTGGTATCAATAAGGCCCTCACTGTATTGAAAGAACACTTCTTCTAGCCCAAAATGAATCATGAGGTGCAACAAATTGTGGAGAGGTGTCACTTGCCATCACTCCAAGACTCGAGATAGTTTGCATGGATTTATACTTCGCTTCCTATTCCGAGGATTCCATGGCTGGATCCTAGTGTTGATTTCCATCTGAGACTACGTCGTACTCAATGTGGGGAGAGAATTGATCATGGTAGTTTTGGATTGATCCAAGATGGAGCATTTCCTTCCTTGATACAAGACTGACGACGCCAAGCATATTGCTAATTTATTTTCCAGAAAGATCATTTGTAGAAGGATCAGTTGTTTGTAGGGTGTCCCCGGTAGTATTAAATCAGATAGGGATGTGAAATTCCGCAACTAATTTTTGAAGTCTTTGTGAAAGAAGCATGATATGAGGCTCCTGTTCAGTACGACTTATCACCCCTTAGATGGATGAACAAACTAAAGTGCTGAACAAGAGCCTCTCGACTATGCTTTGAGTACTCGTAGGAAATAATCAAAGTGAGAAGTTCTTTTAGATCATGCTGAGTTGCTTGTAACAGGAGACTGTATTGTACTATAGTTACAACACCTCTCGAAGTTGTGTATTGTCAACCCCATTACTCAAGTTGACCTTATTTCATTACCCGTGTCAGAACACATATGTCATGAAGATGAAGAGCGAGGTTCAACAAATGAAAAAATTGTATGAGCAAACCTTTTATTGGATTGAGGGCAAGAATGAAGTGTACAAGAGAGACACTGATACGCATCAAAAGCACATCATCTTCAAACTAAGGGGCTTGGTATAGGTGCACTAGAGGAAGAAGCATTTTCCAAGCCGGAGGAAATTGAAATTGACGACACGAGTAAATGACACTTTCAAAATTTTACAAAGGTATGGAGATAGTGCGTATAAATTGGACTTATCAACTGAGAATAACGTATCAACCTCTTTTAATGTGTGTGATCTCTCGACATTCATTGAAGATGAATAATTCAAGGATTTGAGGATATATCCTTTTTGAGAGGAGAAGATCGAATTTTCAGTTTGGTCCAGAGGTGGAATGTGGTGGTTGGGCCCTCATAGTTTTATCTTGGGTTTTTAGTCAAAAACATGTGAAGGTTTTTAGTGTGTAAGTTCTAACATTGTTTGTTAAATCTAAAACCTTAAGGAGGGGGAGGGGGATTTGTAATTTCCCAATTGGAGGCTGCAAGAGGGGTTTGTTCGACTACAAGAGGGATTTGTCTCGATATCAACATTAGGCCAAACTCCAGGAGCAGGCCGGCGGGATCTCTAAAGGAGATACTCCTCTTTCTATTGCTTTTATCGTTGGGAATTCTCCGTAGCATGGGAAGTGGCTCTTATACTCTGGTGGTAAGGGCTACCCTATCCTCTGGCAGCGATGTATTCGTATCTTCCATCCCCGATCTTGTTCTTCTTCATACAGGAAGATTTACATCTCGTCTCTTTAATTTATTACCTAGTGACTTTAGCTAATAGCACAAAATCCATAATTTCCTTTATGTTTATTATCTATTAGCAAACTTACTGAACAACTTGATCGCAGAACCACTTTTCTCTAACTAATGTATTACAAAATGTTAGATGCTAGAGTTGAAGAGGAGGAAAGGGAAGATGAGAGAAGAAGGGGGAAGAAGAGGACAGAATCAGCCCCTAGGGCTCTTCCCAAAAGTGATCTTATTCCAAGGTAATCCAAATGAGCGACATACATAGGCTTATATGGTGTCTATTTCTAAAACACGCAAGAGAAAACGGTAAATAACCCACGACCCGAAATACATGTGCGATAATAAAAGATAAAGCTGACAGGTGCGCTATGCCCGTGCAAACTACTAGCGAACGTCTGTCGTAAAGTTGGGATCCGTGTCCACGTCACCTTGGTCCCAACGTCGACATATGTATCGTGTTCTCGTCCCTCGCCCTCTTTCATCTTTGTAACAATGCCGCCCAATTGAAAATTCGACTTGTCCTCAACGCAGAAGAAACTTCCTGGACGCACTGCAACTGGGATGGTGGAGGGGTGGTCGGGCGGGTCGGCTCGACGTCGTGTCCCAGGTAGGCGGCAAAGTCCACTTCCGCGGGCTACTGAGGAGCATGGAGGACCACCATCGGATGGGAAGGGACGCCTCCCCTGCCAAGTGGAAAGGGACTGCCGCTTGCGGAAAGCGCATTGTCACTGAGGGTACAAAGTTAAGCGACGTCGAGTATGACGTCAAGGCCACCGAGCTCAAAAGAGCAGAAATCCGCAAGGAGAGGGCAGGAGCCCATAGTCATGTGCAGGTCCGTAAACATGCTCTCGGTGTAGTGTGGCGGCCGTCGCCCAAGCAAAAAGAGAAAGGAGAAGCAGGAGACAAGTGAATGTCGAGTTGTATCACCAGGTACGAAGAGGAAATTGTGGCTGACCCCACTGTCAATCAACACCGTTAGAGGAGTGTCATACATGGAACCAGCGAGCGTCATAGTTGAGGGGGCCAGAGGTGCCGCCAACCGCAAAGCACAGAAGTTCTAGATGATGCAACCACGTGTGGGGTCACGTGGCAGCAGGCGAGTCATCGCCTCTAGGGATTTGAAATCCCCAAGGATGATCTCGGGGTCTTCCTCGTCAATGGTGATGAGGAGATCCTTCAGAGGACAGTTATTGGTCGGGGAGTATGGTTGTTTACAACGAAAATAGAGACCCTTAATGCGAAGATTGTGGTACACCGGTTTGGACAATTGGGGCCGTTCGGTGGCCGGGGCAGTCGGGGAGGTGGTCTAAGACGCGGGGGAGCCACAATATGCATCTGTGGTAGCGGTCGAAAGGGTGTTGGAGGGTAGGCAATCGGCCGGGGAGGAGAACTCCCCGGTGTCCATCCAATGTCGACAGAGGTAACATTTAAGTCTGCTTCCACCAAATGGGTGAGATCCATGACATCAGTAATCGTCCTGGGTTAGTGGGTGTGAAGGCGGGACCGGATGTGAGGAAGGATCCCCTGCATGACGAAGCCCATGTAATGATCTGGCGGTAGGCCAGAAAAGTGTGTTGCCAGGGCAAGGAACTCATCGATGTAGTCGTCAAAGGGGCCCGATTGGCGGACACCACATAAACGTTCTATCTTCATCCCAGAATAACGAACATCATAGCGGAGAATGAGGCCTATTGGAGTTTCGACCAAGAGAGGGAAGGGTTGTTCTGTTGTAGTCGGCGGGACCAATAGAGGGCCGACCCCTCCATGCCGATGAGAGACGTAGCAACCTTTTGCGGATCCGGAGCCAGATGAATGTCAAAATATTGTTTCACCCGGGCAATCCACCTCACAGGGTCGGTGTCGTTGAAGGAGACAACCTCAAATGAACGGTGAGTGGGAGGGAAGTCCGTTGACGGTGGAGCGGAATCCCATGGAAGGTCTGGATGCGCACTGAGAAGCGAGGGGGGTTCCGCGTTGGAGTGGAGGAGTAACTTGCTCGGCCGGCAAGGAGGACATCAAACTTAGCCTCCATCCGCAACATGAGGGCTTGGAAGAGGCGATGGACGCCTCATGAGCATCGAGGCGGCTGGAAATGACTGGGACCACAGGAAGCGGAGACGCTAGTGTGTCGGAGGGCACCATGGAACAAAATCGAAGAGGCATGCACACATGAGGAAGGATGGTGCAGAGAAGGAACAACGAGTGGGGCGTTGTTGGGTCTGACAAATGGGTTGTCGCGGTCGGAAGTAGGGACGCTGAGGTTGGGCATGCACAGTCAAAAATAGACAGAGACGGTGTTGCGGGAATGGGGGTACCGGCGAGAGGTGAGGTCGGCGCGGGCCGCGAGAGGCGCATTCGATGCGGTCGGTGGCGGGACTGACAGGATCGGTTGAGGAGTCGACGCGGAGCAAAGGCGCGCAAGAGATTCGTGGAGTAGTCGTGGAAGCTGAAGGGACGTCTTCGGGCAACATAAACTATGTTCGAAAGAGTGGCAGGTTAGACCAAATGTTAGATGCTAGGGTTGACGAGGAGAGGGAAGAGAAGAGAAGAAGGGGGGAGGAGAAGAGAGGATAAAATCAGCTCCTAGGGCTCTTCCCAAAAGTGATCTTACTCCAAGATAATCCAAATGAGCGACATACATAGGTTTATATAGTGCATATTTCCGAAACACGCAAGAGAAAACATTAAATAACTCATGGACCGAAATACATGTGCGATAATAAAAGATAAAGCTGACGGGTGCGCTATGCCCATGTGCACTACTGAAGAACGTTCATCGCCAAGTTGGCATCGGTGTCCATGTCGCCTTGGTCCTGATGTCGACATATGTGTTGCATCCTCGTCTCCTCGTCCCTCTCCCTCTTCCATCTTCGTAACACCGAACCATAAGATGAAGATAATTCGGTTGATCTCCAAGTCAGGTAGATTATACTACTTGGATGTAGTTTCTACCTTTGTTATTGTTTCAACCATTGTTAATGTTTCTACCATTGTTATTGTTTCTGGCTCTCCTTCCTTATTTCAGTTGCATTGTAGACTTGTACACAAATCCTTGTTTAACAAAATAATCTTACCCTGAATTCAATACAATTTCTATTTTTGATGCGAATCATGTGAATTGGGAAAACATAGACGCGTATTTACACGTCAAGAAAAGAATCCGCACAAAAAGAGTGGGAGGAGAAGAAAGTGATACATCAAGGTCGAACCGATAAATTTTAAGCCTAAGCTCAAAAACCGTCAAGGCCATCAAGAAGTTTTCGACCTTGGTTATAGGGCGAGCAACAACTATTTACTTCTTACTCTTTCACATGATAAATTTGTCCGAAACCATGGTAGATTGGCGGTCATCCACGGATCCAACATAGTTGGCATTTGAATAGGCCACACAAGATAAAGTAGATGAAGAATTATAAATGAGTCTATGGACAAAAGAATACTTTAGATATAAAAAATTGCGCTAAACTGCCTATAGACCCTTGGAGCATGTGCATGAATTGAATCACAACACTCATTACAAAGGAGATGTCTGGATACTGTCAACAAGATAAGTTTCTCAACTAATCTCTGATATTACTCATAATTGGGAAATTGATATATCTAAAACAGAGGAAATGGAGGAGAGATACATTTGTCCTTATAAGTGTATTTGTTAGTCTACAATCCAACATTTGGCATCCTGAAAAAGGTTCGTGCAATACTTCCTTTCATAAAGTGTGACGGAATGACATCGAGAAGCTACCTAAATATCCAAGAAGTAGTGAAGACCAAGATCTTTGGTATTAAAGTTTTTGACCGGGTGAAGCTTGGCCTTAAAAATCCCTGCAATATCATCATCTGTGATAATAATGTCGTCAATATACAAAAAAAAGTCATTGTGCCCTCCTGGTAAGGATGGGTAAAAAGAGAAGTTTAAAAAGTTGTGTCAGAAACTAATTGTCAAACCAACTTGACTAAACTTCTCGAACCAGGCTTGAGGAGACAACCAAAGCCCATATAGTGATTTTCAAAGATGATAGACAAGCGACTCCTCTTGTTGTCTCATTGTCAAATGGTGGTGGCATGCAAACAATCTTAATCAGCTCACAGTTGAGGAAGACATTCATGATATCAATTGGTCTTCCAACGACGGTGAACGACATGGAATATAGGAGCTAAACAGTGTTCAATTGACTACCGGAAAGAATGTATCATCATAATCAATACTATAATGTTAAGTAAATCCTCATGCAATGAGTTGTATCTTGAGGCGCTCAATTGACCCATTCGGGTTGTAGTTCACCATAAGCACCCAAAAAACCCAACAGGATAGTGATTGGAAGGAAAATGGATTAGGTCCCCTTTACTATTAGACCATAGAGCATGTATTCCTCGTCCATCCCCACAAGCTTCCCCAGATGTTGTAGTGTCTCATGAACAAAAGAGAAAGTGAAGAATGCAGAATGAGAACTATCAAATATGTGGAGAGGACTAATACGTGAAAGGAAATAAAATTTGATATGAGGTGAGCAGTGCATGAATACTTACATGCAAAGAGAAACGGAAGATCCTAAAACGCAAAAGTATTAGTGGTACATGGATAATCCGGAACGCGAGCTCTGGGATGGGTAAAATATTTTATAGGTAGGGATGACAAACCCGAAAAAGTTTTGCAGGTGAAGGATTTTGAGGTAGATGGTGTAGAGGAAGACGCGGGTGAAGTGGGAGATATTTTTGATGCTCGACAACCAGGGATGGTAGCTCTACGCGAGAGGAGTGGATGAGGAACGACTAATCCTTAAGAAATATCATATAAACAAAAACTACAAGTTTCTAAATACTCAAATAGTAGCGAACATAATCTTTTTGAGTCCGAGAGTACCCAGCAAACATATATTTGTCAGCACGAGGTGCAAATTTGTACATAGAGGGGCTCAAATAGTGGACATAACAAATACAACCCAATATAGGAGGTGTAAGAGGAAATAGCAGGACAAAAGGAAATATAATAGACATAGGAAATACAAAATTGAGAGAGGAAAATAACTGATTGATGAGATAGCAAGATGTCATAAAGGTGAAGTGCCAATAGAGAAGGGAAAAATGCATTCAGAACATGAATGACCAAGCAACCTCAACAAGTGACAGATTTTGTGTTTGACCACACTATTTTGTTGTGATGTATAGAAATAAGAAGTTTGGTAAATATCAAGCGCAGTACAAGTCTCTTGAAACTCGTAACTTAAGTACTCTTTGGGCATTATTGACACAAATGATTTTTATAGTGGTAGCAGGAATTTCAACTATAAATTATAAAAAATGTGTAGAATCTCAAAATGATCATGCAAAAAAAGTATAACCACTTCGGTATCAATAAAAGTGATCAAATATTTAAAACCAGCTACGCTAAGAGATTTGTCGGGTATCTTAGAGTGCACTATGGAAAATTGTACATTATGGTTGAAAAGCAAAAGGAGAACGATGTACCTTAGATACAATACTGATGGGAATCACCCGCATGTTCGTGATCTATGGAGATCGGGCCACCACTCGGCGTGACCCTTTTTTGTAGATTTGTCGGAGATGCGTTGATCGGATAGGCGGTCCGAGGCCGCAAGCGCATTCAGGGTGTCGTTTTACATTTTATATGTATTTTATTTTTTGGGCTTGTATTTAGTGTTTTAGGACACCGGGCGCAACAGACGATCATAGTCGTTCACGTCGGGTGCCTAACTGCCCCTCTCGTTATAAATAGGGGCGAGTGTTCTGATTTTCATTTCATTGTTGAATTTGTGAGCGAATCCAGATCCGGGAATCATTCGCGGCGTGATGCTGCGAGATACCGGGGTGCGACGTCCCAGTTTAATTTTCCTGAAATTCCCATTTTCTCTTCTGTTTCCATTGTTGTCGTGAAACGTTCCCCTGTATCCCATGATTCCCCCTCTTAACCGCTCGAACCTCCCATTCATCTTCATAGTTCAGAAGGAGATAATCGCCCCTCCCCTCCTGTTCATCTCCTTCCCCACCGACGGAAGAGACGAAACCCCTAGTCCTGTATAGCCGCCAGTTTCCCTGTTCATTTCCTTCTTCCTCGACTGGTCAAAAACCTCCCGTCGCGTGTTCTTCTATCCCGCCGCACGACTTCATCGCCTCTTTCACGGGAGCCGCTCACCCACCCTCCGTCGACTCATCCAGAACCGCTCGACTTCATCTCTCCCTCCGTTTATTTTAGTCGTGGAACCACCGCATGTAAACCACAGTCCTACTCATCTCCTTCTTTGACGGGAAGGATCGAAGACCCCAACCGCAAGCCCTAGTCGTTGAAGCCTCCTTCCCTCTGTTTTTTTCTGAAGCCGCAAATCTCTTTCCTACCTTTCCACTGGCCGACAACCGCTCCCTTCCTTCCTCCACTGGTAAAATCCCGCCCCTTACCCAACTCCTTCATTTACTGTTTCTAGTTAAACTCCAAACCCTTACCCAAACTTCACCTCCAGAGAAGAAAGTCTGCCTCTTCCCTATTCTCAGCAGCCAAGTTAATTCCGGCGCATCACCAACCCGACTTCACCAGCCCGTTATCAGATTCGTCTTGCTTGTGAGTATTATTGTAGTGTGTTATCTACTTCTTTATTTAATAGTGGATCGGTACGTTATATTTGTATGGTGTTGAAAATTGTTAGTGCTATTGTTTTATTTTCTTTTAAATCCTATATTTCATTTGTACAAGTTGTAGTGGAAAGCACCACTTGTGAAAAGAGTGTGATTGCTTGCTTACAAGCGCGAAAATTATTGTGAACAATATTGATTTGCTAGCCGCTTATAAACTTGTTGCTAACGTTTACTTCTGGATAAATTGAAAACATGCACACATCATTTAGATTGAGCTTGATCGCATTCATTTCACACATGCACGTATGATTGCATTAGTGTGTCGGCACCACCATTTATTCACATAGGATCGTCCTACGCCAGTTTGGTATCAGAACCCAGGTTAGGGCTTATTTTAAAATACGCGAGACTATATGTTATGTCACCCAATGTCTTATCATAGTGGTTGTTACTACACTGATCCTCAATTTGAGTAACCACCATCCGTCTACGCTCGATCCCATAGAGTGTCGTCAGAGAGGTCTTCACATTATTATGACGATTATCGTCTTCCTTATCCCAGCACTCGAGTGGATTTTATTGATCCTTCGACATGATTTTATGAGGGTAGAGTTGAGTATCGTTCAGGTCATCGTTGCTACACATCTCCTTTATTTGAGGAACCTGAGTTTGTATGTGCACGATCACCGGATCGACATAAGGGTCATCAACTAGTTATTCAATAACTGTTGTCTTGAAAGCAACCCGTTTTTCCATCTTCAAGTTCCATCACCGAATTTTTGGCAACACTTTTGTCTTTGTCTTAAATTTATTATATTTAAGACAACACATGTCTTAAATTTATTTTGGCAACACTTTTCCATCTTCAAGTTCCACCACAACACATGTCAATCAACGGAAAAAAATGGGGAGACTCAAGACATACGCCTGGAGGTCCGTGTGGGACTAAGACGAGAGTTGGAAAATACCATCTGAGTCACCGTCATCCCAAACACTCCCCCTCACGTGAGGCACACGTGCAAGCAGACATAACAATATCATACTAAGCAAACACTAACAAAAACCAAACAAAGCCACTTAAAAACACATAAAAATGACCAAACCATCACGAAGCTTCATAATCAGCGAGAGATCAACACCCCGGAAGGGGTATCAACGTCTGGAATCGATAGAAACACTATAGGCAGTTGTTGGAGTCCACATCAATAAGAGGTAGCGAATGGATCTGCATGAGATCTTTGACAGGAAGGCCGGAAGGGAATGTCAGTGACGGGATCAGCTCCACAGAGGCGTGGAAGCTTCAGATCAGCAGCAGGGAACTACCCTGGGACACACCCGAGCAGGGAAAGACTACAGAAAGAAAAGGACTGCAATAAATGATACCCGCAGGCGTCATCGACAATGGATGAATCGGCAAAAGGCGTCATTGGTAGAAGCAGGAAGAAGTGAGGACATGGAGCAGATCTGGAGCAGCAAGAATCAAAGACGATATCAACACGTGAGATCATCGTTAGCGGGAACAGTAAAGGAAGTTGTCGTCGACTGGATCAGCTTATGCGGGATCGACGACGGACGGAAACAGTAACTAACAAAATATACGATGGAAGCAGCTGTCGGCATCATCGACGGAAGCAGTAGACGAGATTGATGAAGCCAGCGGAAGACGTCGAAGTCGCCAATAGTGCTCAACGGGATCTGCAGGACGGAATCGATGAGAGGGTATCATCAGCGGGAACAACGGAAGATCATCGATGGAAACAACAACAAGATCGTCGACGGGTCTGCGAAAGGGATCGGCTGACGGGATCAAGAGAAGTTGCTGACGAGAGTGGATAGAAGGGGGCATCGATGGGATTGACGAGCCACGGGATCGACAGAAGCGTGAGCGAGCGGCATACGGGAGCAAGACAATACGTATTACAGACGCCCTAGACACGTGCAACGGAAGGGCGGATCAGGAGGGAATAAAACCTGCTCTGATACCATGTTGAAATTAAGAGATAAGAATAAAAAGTGCTATCTTATTTATCTACAAATGGGCATTATATAGGAAATACATGAACTCATAAACTCGAAACGGTAACGCGAGACTAAACCGAACTCATAAAGGACTCCTATATAGACCTAAATATTAATATAAAACTAATAACTCTAACAAACTTCAACAGGTTGTACTACCTTTGTTCACACTCCAGTATCTGGTCATGACAAACTCTCAGATAGCGCCACCAACTGTATTATCGTGTGAGATATTCTCCTACTCAAAAAGGTTATCAATGCATTGACTGAATTTCCAAGCATCAATTTGTCTTTGCATATGCCAATTTCTTTGATACTACTCCCTATTTTTCCAAGGACGTCGGGCCCCTTTCTCTTGACATCTCACCTCTCATATCTCCCACCTCCTCTTCACCAACATATGTGTCATGTCTTCCTATCATTCATGCTCCTCCATCTGATGTCACATCTCCTGAACCCCTTCCTACGCAAATACCTCATCCTCTTTTCCTACCTTTTCCTTATCATTATGAAAGACATCATACTCTTATCACTCCTTCCACATCCGCTTCCCCCATGACAGCTTATAGGTCAGCTCTCTTCTATTCAGAAGGTTCTATTCACTCAGATGACTCGGACCATGATGTTCTCATTGCCTTGTGAAAAGGAGTTACGAATGTGTACTCAATATCTTATTGCTAATGTGGTTTCTTATATCAACCTCAATCCTTCTTATTGCAGATTTGTCTTATCTACCACTACTATTCCTTCAACATATCACGAAGCTCTTCGTATGCTTTGCTAGAAAGCAATCATGGAGGAGAAGATCTTTGCTTTAACATCACGGGGTATGTGGGCACTTGTTCCCACACCTCCTTGTGGTGATATTTTTGGATGTCGTTTGGTATTTGTCATCAAATTTATTCCCGACGACACTGTGAATCGATATAAGGCTCATTTGATCGCAAAAGGGTTCACCCAAATATATGATGTTATTTCGTTGACGCATTCTATTCGGTTGCCTGTATTAGCACTATTCGAGTTGGGAATGATTGTAGATTCTAAACATCATGTGTTTCATGAAAGAAAACAACCTATAAAAGTGGATTGTCATTCATCAGAGAGAAAATTATCAACATAAGTATATGAACCCCATTTGTAACATTAGACAAAGAGCTCACGGATATATTCACTAAACCCATTTTTTCATCCTTTTCTGATATATGTATCAAGTTGGGAATGCTTGTAGATGCTCCAACTTAAGAGAGACTGTTGAAGCCTATTATAAAAGCTCAATATATGAGTCCATTGTAAATTCTTCATCTCTCTTGTAGTCTCACATCTCCTAATGGAGATTATTTCTCCTCTTTTACTTAGAGGAGAACCTCAATGTAATATATAAGATTGATAAAGTCATAAATTTAATTTTCAAAATTTCACAGAGAGGAACTCCCGGGCCTTAGTTTGTTCTACGAGAAGAAAGTTCATTTCAAGGTTGAGGTCCTTTTAAATGCAAATTGAGTAGGCTCTCCATTCGATGAGAGGTTAAATATAGGTTATTGTGCTTTGTTGAGGACAACTTGGTATCACAAAAAGAAGCACAACATTGCTTCATGTTCCAGTGCATAGTCTGAGTATATAAACATGGCTCAAATCACCTGATAATTGGTTTGGATGAAACAAATTGGAAGTCAAGAAGTCAATGCAGTTATATTGCGCTACTGGGCAGCTATGTATATAGCGTCAAAATAGTATTTCATGAGCATACCAAATCTATCTAGATTGATTGTCATTATGCTTGTGAAAAGTTTAAGAAGGATACCATATGCACCAAATTTATGCTGGCAAATAACCAGTTGACTGGTATATTCACCAAGTCTATATCAGGAATCAGATTCGTGTTATTTGAAATAACCTACACATATCTAATGTGCTATCTCCAATCCTGCTATAGTTTGAGGAGGAATGTTACAATAAGAGGCCTATATATTTGCATTAGACCCACATCAGATGTTAAATTTTTGTATGATCCCCTCCACCTATAGATAGAGGATCCTTCCCAATTGATATAGAAAATCTACTCTTCTCTCCTTCTTTATTAAATAAAGCAATAAAGATAGTTAGCAACAATTGAAAGTGCACCTTTGACTTTTTTGTGATGTCCTTGTTGGAATTTGGGGTCGTCATATTCATAGTCTTATGAGAACTTGGATCCTGGAAAAAGAAAAATAGCATTTTAACATGCTAAGATATGATATTTTCTTAAATGTAAGTGGAGATAATACCCCAAACATCACAGTGCTCTGGGTTTTCCTGCGCTTCATAAATGTCTGACCATTAGATGTCTCAACTTCATATTCATGTCGAGTCACCTACCATGCCATGATGAAACAATAGAATAAACAGAAACTCAAAGACCAGCGATGAAAAAGGTGTTGGAATAATTATCATATGTATTCCTATATTTATATATTTTTTCGATTTTGAAAACTCTTATACAAGTATAACAACAAATGATAATAAACTATCATAAACAGTGAGGTGAGAAATAAAGGAGATCAGAATAATATAGTTTAGAATCGAGTCTGGGTAAGGCGTGTCATCACTGCCCTAAAGAAGTTGCACCACCCTCCGGCAGGGCTTCAACCGATGCTCACTCCTCCAAAGTACAACACCCGGCTAGATCCCGTAAAGTCTGATGTGCGTGGACACCGAAGAAGCACAGAGCACCCGAACTCCCACTTGATGAAGAAAATGTCAAGAAAATAGAATCACGGCGAAAGTCGTAAGAACGAGAGAGAGAGAGATCGCAAGCAGTTTTTCGAAAGCGTAGCAGAGCATATAAAACGATCCGGAAAATTCTCCTATATAGGAGTCTCGTAAAATAACACGTAATTAATTTTTAACGGTTATAATTGGTAAGAGATAATCGTGCAGACAAATGTGGAAGATTTCCAACGTAAAGGCGTAATGGCGATAAAACGCGTAAAAGAATGGTTAGAAATTACGCGTAATAATTGCGCAGAGAAAACAAAAAACGATAGAGGTCGCGTCGAAATCATATCGACGCAACTCGACACTACGTCGAGATCTTATTGACGCAGGTCAAGACGACGGAGAACATGTCGATGCAACTCGACGCTACGTCGAGTTCTTGTCGACGCAGGTCAAGCCGACGGAGAACTTGTCGACGCAACTCGACGCTATGTCGAGTTCTTATCGACGCAGGTTGGGTGCGTCGAGTTCTATTCGACGCAACTCCAATTTCAAGCGAGCTAGTCGACGCGACTTCGAGTTCTACTCGACGCAGCTCCAACTTCTATTCGACGCAACTCCGAATAAAAGTACTGAAACTATTTGTACAAAAAATACAATTCAATTCAATTATTCCTCAAATCCCAAATCCGGATCCGGTCCGGTGCGGTGCGTGCGCGCGCGTGCATGTGTGTGGTTCATAGTTCCTCCTTATGTTCCTTTGAACAAATAAGAAAGTGTGAAGATAATTATATACTTGCTAACAAGAATGTTGAATGACAAGATGAGACTAAAGGATTCATCATTTCCTTCATGAAAGTTTCCTTCCAAAAATTTGGATTCCCTCAATTTGGTTTTGGAGCTTTTCATTAAATATGAGGAGCCAAACACCAAACAAGGCTCCAATTAAAACATTATAAATTAAATAAAGTTTTAAAATACAAAATTTCTAACAATCCCCCACAAAAGCGAAAAACAAAATGCGAACTTCATAAGTTATGATATTAATAATGATAAATAAAATCAAATACAAATTTGCTTCATCAAGTTGTATCTAATGCAATGGGTATAGGTGGAATGATTACCTTGAACCTATACTTAATACTTATTTCTTCTACCGAAGAGTATAATGTGTCAGAGGCTTTGAATTATAAACTTTTGACCGGTAAATTAGATAAGCACACAAAAGATTAGTTGTTCATTGGGTTATGGCGGTAGGCGCGTTAATGGCCATGCACATTCCTTGATTTTTCTTGAGGGTTATTAGGGTTCAGCCCGGATCCCAAAGTCACGGCCTCATGACTACCCCCACATAGGTGGTGTCTCAAGAGATATTTCGTAACTAATATCTCGCAAAGATGTATGTCTTTGGCAACCATTAAGAACTTAAACGTTCATCCTAAACTGTTACGTAGAGCACAACATCATAGGAATGGGGAGAAGGTTTTCTCAACCTTTAAATTTGTGTCCCAACTTCGCTACATCAACGACTTCGTTTCTACCACATTGAACCAAATTCATGGGATCTCCAATCACATGAGTTGGTATCCACCGTTGGCAGCAAATCATGTGGGCTTAAGTCCCATTCCTCTCGATGATAATAAAATCTCTCTTCGGGACAATCCCTTGGTAAGATTATCAGTCAGATTCAATTCTAACTTTACATAATTGAGTGATATCACTTCTTTTCTTTTTTGCTTCACGGACTTGTACCTAATTCTCATGAACTTGTTCATTTTAGCATTAGTACTATTTGAAGCAGTTAAATCAATCACACATTTATTATCACAATGCAAAGAAATAACAGGTAATGGTTTTCCAACTAAAGGAATTTCATAAAGTAAATTTTTAAGCCATTCGGCTTCGGCACATGTAGTGTCTAAAGCTATAAGCTCGAATTTCATGGTGCTTCTTGAAATCACAGTTTGTTTTGTAGAAGCTCATGAAATGGCGGCTCCTCCAAGGAGGAACACATAGCCGGTTGTTGATTTAACATCTAACGAATTAGATACCCAATTGGCATCTGAATAACCTTCAAGCACTTCAGGAAAACCCGTATATACTAAATTATAATCAATAGTTCCGCGAAGGTATTTAAATATTCTAGTTAATGCTATCCAATGGTCATCACATGGATTGTTAGTATATCTACCAAGCCTGCCTACAACATATGAAATATCGGGTCCAGTGCGATTATCAATATAAAGCAGTGACCCTATCATTTGTGCATACCTGTGTTGGTCAATAGGTTCACCTAAGTTTTTACAGAATTTTATGCTAGCGTCATAAGGAGTAGAAGCATGTGCGGAATTAAATAAATTAAATTTATGCAATATTGTCTCAATCGAGTGAGAAAGAGATAATGAAACATAAAAATCAGATTTAGCTAATTTCATTCCCAAAATGACATTAGCTTTTCCTAAATCTTTCATATCAAATTGGGATGATAAATTATTTTTGATATTATTAATAATTTTAATTGAACTTCCAAAGATCAAAATGTCATCTACATAGAGACATAACAAAACATATTTATTTCGTTCTTATTTTGCATAAATGCATTTATCATATTCATTAGATATGAATCCAAAAGATATGACTACGAAATCAATTTTTTGATATCATTGATTAGGTGCTTGTTTTAATCCATAAAGAGATTTGATAAGTTTACAAACTTTATTTTCTTGACCTTTAACTACAAAGCCTTCGGGTTGAGTCATATAAACTTCTTCATCTAAGTCTCCATGTAAAAATGCAGTTTTTACGTCCATTTGGTGAATAGTTAATTTATAAATCGACGCTAGAACGCGAAGGGATGTAATCCTAGCTACGGGAGCATAGATATCTAAATAGTCCTTTCTTTTTTTTGCACATAGCGTTTAGCAACAAGGCGAGCCTTATATTTTTCTATGGAACCGTCCGGATTTAATTTCTTCCTAAAGATCCATCTACAACCTATGACTTTGGTACTGAAAGGAAGTTCGGTTAGAATCCAAGTTTTATTTTCTAGAATATAATTAATTTCAGCATTTATGACTTCTTTCCAAAAAGGAGAATCAGATGAGGTCATAGCTTCCTCATATGAATTAGGATCTCCTTCAACTAGGTAGGTGAAGTAGTCCTCTCCAAAAGTTTTTTCGGTTCTAACTCTTTTGCTTCTCCTAAGTTCATCAATTTCTAATGGATCTATATTGGAGGAAGGTTGAAATGAGTTAGAAGATGGTTGAAATGAGATGTCTAATTTATATGAGAATTTATCTTCAAAATAAACGGCATCTCTAGCTTCTATAATAGTGTTATTTGATATTTCACTAATTTGAGAATTGGTAATAAGAAACCTATTAGCACTACTATCGGAAGCATAACCTATAAAAATGGAGTCCAATGTTTTTTGTCCTATTTTTTTTTCTTTTAGGTTCAGGGATTGCTACATTGGCCAAATACCCCCACACTCGAAGGATTTGGAGATTAGGTTTCCTTAATTTAAATAATTTAAATGGAGTTTTATCATCATGTTTTGAAGGAATTCTATTAAGAATGAAAGAGAAGGTGAGCAACGCTTATCCCCAAAGATTTTTTGGGGCACCAAACTCGGCTAATATGACATTGACCATGTTCATCAAGGTCCGATTTTTTCGTTCAGCTACACCATTAGATTGAGGAGAATATGGAGCAGTCATTTGATGAATAATCTCATGTTCTTGGCAAAACTGGGTTAGTTCATTCGAAGTGTATTCTCCACCTCGATCGGATCTAAGAATTTTAATTGAAGATCCTAATTGATTTTCAACCTCCGCTTTGAAAATCTTAAAATATGAAAAAACTTCATCTTTGGATATTAATAAATAAATGTAAAAGTATTTAGTGAAATCAATAATAAATGTTACAAAATATTTATTTCCATCTCTAGTAGGTTGGCGGTTCAAGTCACACACATTCGAGTGAATTAACTCTAAAAGTTTTGAAGTTTTGAAGTTTTTTCAACTGATTTAAAAGGTTTTCTAGAAAATTTAGATTGCACACAAATTTCACATTTAGCACTTAGTGCAATATTAAATTTAGGAATTAAATTTAAATATATCATTCTTTTCATATAATCTGAATTCACATGTCCTAGTCTAGCATGTCAATAATCAGAATTTGAGCTTGAAACAATAGAAGTTGAAATTTGATTTACTTCTAAATCAGCAATATTTAATTTAAATAAACCATCAAAAATATATCATTTGCCAATAAAAATATCATTAAATGTTATTACAGCTTTATTAGACACTAAGACAATCTTATAACCATTCTTCACTAATAAGGATCCGCTCACTAGATTCTTCCTAACTCTCGGCACATAGAGCACATCATGCAAGGCTAGTGTCTTACCTGATGTCAACCTAAGGTCCACTCCCCCGCGACCAAGAATTTGTGTCGAAGAAGCATCTCCTACGATCACGCTTCCTCTACTAATGTCCTGAAATGTGGCAAAGCAAGAACGATCAAAACAAGTATGAACATTTGCTTCAGAATCAAGTCATCAATCTGATGAACAAGTGAGAAGAAGACTAGGAGAATAATCTAACATGAAGATAGGTTGATCTGGTGCTTTGATCATGTTGGCCTGAGGCTTGTCACCACAAGACTTGTCAATCACGGGTTTTGTCTTCTTGTAGAAGCAGTTGGTAGACAGATGATTTGTGCGGCTGCATATGAAGCATCATTTCTCTTTACCTGGGTTTTGGTTTGAAGGACCAGGCTTGGGATGATTGGGTTTTTGATGGCGGGAACCTGAACGGAAAGGTTTCTTATGGATTTTTCCCTTACCTTTGAAGTGATGGTGAGAGGAAGGGTTGCCATGAAATTCAATGAGATTCACTTTAGGAGCATGGTCTTTGGGGGTCTTGGAACTTTTAGACGTATGTTCCTCATCTATGCGGATAGCATTTTGGATTTGAACATAAGTGAGGTTGGATTGGTCATGCCTTAGTCTACTACTAAAGCCGGACCAAGAATCAGGAAGAGCATCAATAAGACATGCTACTAAATAATTTTCGGAATGAATTGAGTCATCGGCTCGGATTTTGGACAACATCTCATCAAGTTGATGGAGTTGAGGATTGATAGGCTTGGAAGCATCAATCTTGAATTTGTGGAGGTTAGAAACGTTGTAACATTCTATACCCGCATTATCAAGGTTATAGCGTGCTTCAAGAGCATACCACAAATCCTTAGTCGTACGATATTGAAGGAAGACATCGTAAAGGCTGTCGGACAAGACACTAAGGATTCGGTTGCGACAATGATATTCTATATCTACGGAATCTTTATAGGGAACACGTCTAACATAATTTCTAGTGGTATTTGCATTGGAAGATGAAGACGATGGAAGAGAGGAAGCGACTGCAGTTGCAGCGCTGTGGTTTTCTTTTTCTACAGCAGGAATATCGAAAATGGCAGACAAATGACCTAAAATGTTAAGCCAATATTCTACTTGTGTTTGCCAACGACGAAAACCATTTCCGTTAAATTTTTCGGGTTTAATCCCAGCAGAATCTTCAAATCTAGAATCCATTACAGATTTCTGAAATTTATAAAACATAAAATAAATTCCAGTACATATGAAAATAAAAACAGAGATAAACATTTTGATTATTTGATTTAATTTATCTTGTTATTCTTGGACTTCCCAAGGAATACCCGATGAAGGGCACTCACTGGTACTAGGCGGTTTTGTGGGATGATAGCCCAACACGGCCCTTTCGCAAAAGATTATGTGATGTGATCTACAACTTCTTTAGATTGTTGGAATAATTATCATATATATTCCTATATTTATATATTTTTCGATTTTGAAAACTCTTATACAAGTATAACAACAAATGATAATAAACTATCATAAACAGAGAGGTGTGAAATAAAGGAGATCGGAATAATATAGTTTAGAATCGAGTCTGGATAAGGCGTGTGATCACTGCCCTAAAGAAGTTGCACCACCCTCCGGCCGGGCTTCAACCGATGCTCACTCCTCCAAGGTACAACACCCAGCTAGATCTCGTAAACTCCGATGTGCGCGAACACCGAAGAAGCACAGAGCACCCGGACTCCCACTTGATGAAACAAATGTTAAGAAAATAGAATCACGGCGAAAGTCGTAAGAACGAGAGAGAGTGATTGCAAACAGTTTTCCGAAAGCGTAGCAGAGCATATAAAACAATCCAGAAAATTCTCCTATATAGGAGTCTCGTAAAATAACACGTAATTAATTTTTAACGGTTATAATTGGTAAGAGATAATCGTGCAAACAAATGTGGAAGATTTCCAACGTAAAGGAGTAATGACGAGAAAAAACCGTAAAAGTACGGTTAGAAAATACACGTAATAATTGCGCAGAGAAAACGAAAAACGATAAAGGTCGCGTCGAGTTCAATTTGACGCTGCATCGAAATCATATCGACGCAACTCGACACTACGTCGAGATCTTATTGACACGAGTCAAGACGACGGAGAACATGTCGATGCAACTCGACGCTACGTCGAGTTCTTATCGACGCAGGTCAAGCCGACGGAGAACTTGTCGACGCAACTCGACGCTACGTCGAGTTCTTATCGACGCAGGTTGGGTGCGTCGAGTTTTATTCGACGCAACTCCAATTTCAAGCGAGCTAGTCGACATCACTTCGAGTTCTACTCGACGCAGCTCCGACTTCTATTCGACGCAACTCCGAATAAAAGTACTGAAACTATTTGTACAAAAAATACAATTCAATTCAATTATTCCCCAAATCCCAAATCCGAAATCCGGATCCGGTCCGGTGCGGTGCGTGCGCGCGTGTGTGGTTCATAGTTCCTCCTTATGTTCCTTTGAACAAATAAGAAAGTGTGAAGATAATTATATACTTGCTAACAAGAATGTAGAATGAAAAGGTGGGACTAAAGGATTCATTTTTTCCTTCATGAAAGGTTCCTTCCAAAAATTTGGATTCCCACCATTTGATTTTGGAGCTTTTCATTAAATATGAGGAGTCAAACACCAAACAAGGCTCCAATTAAAACATTATAAATTAAATAATGTTTTAAAATACAAAATTTCTAACAAAAGGATGCTAGTAATCCTACGCGTGCTTATCAGAATAAGCAATATCTCAAAGCATGTCAACAGGTATCAAAGCACACAAGTATTCAAAGGAAACAAAAGGTGAGCCTATTAATGAATAATCTAGATGAAAAATCTGAGGTAAACAATATAAAGAATTGTGCAAAATGATAACCTTCCGGTGTTTAGGCACAGTTTTTTTGTCATTTGATTTCTTCAGCAGGTTCGCCATAGGTGTTTGCATATAGCCAGACAATTTCATTTCCTACATGAAGGCAGCAGCCGATGCAAAATAACCAATAAATAATCATAGCTAGATAAAAGATTATACAGAAAATATTCATAAGAGTGAGGTGTTACCTTCCTTTCACTTTCAGGAGTTGGCAAGACAATTTCATGTCTGTAAGAACTCCTCTTCTTGATAGATGAAGTAGAATATTCCTGCATATTATGCAAGTACTCTGGTTATGTGTCAATCCTACACTAGAGAAGCATGTTGAGAATAAGTCCAGACAAATATTTACGAAAGCACTAAAAAGGGATTGACTTTGAAGCCAATTTTAGTAAACAGTGGATTCCACTGCAATAACTTCTCCTAGATTGTACTTAGCCTGCACTTCTTGGAGAATCTTAGGAAAGTAGTCTCAGAGTATCTCAGATGGTGTTTCTGAGAGCCACTAGTATTTGGGACTCATAAACAAGAACGATTTAAATGGCTTCAAACCAACTCTCTGTTAATTTCAACCATCTGATCAACAATATCATGATCTATGCTAACCGATAATCATGCAATGACGTTCATATAGTAAGTTAATTCTTTTAACCTCTGGGTTGCTTGATGTACCAATCTAGAGGGGTCCTAGAGGCATATCAATCTGTTCAACAATCAAAGAAATCAGCAGCACCAAACTTGGTTCCCTTGGCCCAGATTCATTCTACTATATATCACACTCAGTGAGTATAATTCTCGAACATGGCCTTTAAAGACAATGTGACTCAACACACCCTCAAATCTGTTGTTGGATAAAATTGCCTATGATCGAAGGACACATTATTCCAGGATGCTTATTGGGGAGATGTGCTGCGGCTACAAGAAGTGAATCTACATCTTCTTCTAGAGATTCTTAATATCAAGACTACCATTGGCCTCAATTATAAATATAAAACCTAGGGTTAGTTCTACAAATATTCATTCCATCCCAAATGGATGGTTCAAAAGACCAGTTACTCACTGGACCAAAAACTAAATATTCAGTATCCAGAACTCCAAACAAAAATGGGCTTCTCAAGAATATTAGCAGAAATATGTCAAACCCGGCTCCTAACTTTTAGAAGACTTCTTCTGACACTAGCTCTCAGGTGAGGCAGCTGCATATTTCATTTGAACGGCTTGTGTACCGGTCTTCACAATACTACGTCCTCATTAGATACTACCAAAATCGATGATATCTTTAAGAGAAACTTACAATTTCCAAGAGGGAAGACAACCTATGATTAGAATTTCAATAGACAATAAAAGATTATTATTCTTGGTGATGCAGGACGGGCATCACCACCCGCCTGCCACCCTGGATACCTGGCATCCCACCACAGCCCAGGGGTCCCACCGGGAGTCCACCCGATGAGCCTTATCAGGTCCCGCAGACCGTACACCCCAACTCATCCCCGGCCCCACCACAGGGCCGATAGGTTGTTGAGACCAGGGCTCGATCCCCCGACCTCCTTGATAAAGAGTCATCGGGCGGACTCTCATCACCAACTGATCCGCGCGGGCATCACTTGGACTATTAAGTGTCTGGATAAAACAGTTCAAAACACAAAAAAAATCTAATTTCATATCTAATTAGCATTTAAACTGCTAAACCTTCTTAGAGTTCACTTCTTGATTGTCCTGTTGATTTTCACTCATTACTTTCCACTGCAATTGTAGCAATTTTCTCTGCTTCTCCTCCTACAAAGGCATCGCATGATAATCAGGGCAGTTAACATCACATTTACCCAACATCAAAAGTGTTATACCTTTGACTTTTGCATCTCCAAGTCTTCTTGCAGCCTTCTATGTTCATCATCATATTGCATCTTTAAAGATTTCATTTGAATTTCATGTTCCTTCCGCAGGGATGATGCTTTCTGATTTTGCAGCTTTCCATAGTAAGACAATAAGGAGTATGAATAGACAAATGGCATATTAGATTTTATTACCTCCCTCATCTCATTCTCCGCATGAAGCTGAATACGCTGCAATTCTTCTTTGTGATGAGCATGGAGATTAACTTCCTTCTGATCACAGTCCTGATTAATTTTGAAAATCTGGAGGATGCAAAATATTTCAGTTTGTTTTCCAAAGAAAAAATGCAGTAAATTGTATGCCAGGTTTGTCGTTTGATAGATCTCAACATAATTGTGTAGCATTGTCAATGTTCATTAATTAGACACCGGATTATTATCATAAATGAAATCATTCACAAACAGGTAATTCGTTAAGGTAGCAAGCAGCAAGTTGTTCTGTTAGATTGTAATAAGCAAAGGTTAATTAGTAAAATATTTTACAGATGAAACTTTTACAAGATCGTCAACTAAAATTAGAGTGTTGATTGGGATGTGGGATCAGTTGCCCATGAGACCATTTGATGGGAATCAACGACTCTTGGAAGTTTTTGGGACCGCTTGGAGCTGATTTATCACTTATCATAATTGGCATCACCAGATGTACGATCCGAGTCCAGAACCACATTCAAAGCAACGTTTCGATATTTTTTATGTATTTTGTTTTATTTTGAGAGATCGGACCACCTTCATGAACACGCAATCTATGTGTCTTACAAGATGGTTGCCCGTGGAGTGATTTGTCTATTTAAGCAAGTGTAGGGACTGGTTTAGAGATGATCGCTGATTTTGGAGAGCTTTTCCATTTGCCGGTCACCCGTAGTGCTGACTCCGCGAATCCTAGGTGCCGACTCCTAGGTATTATCTTCCTCTTTGTTTTCATGTGTTTTCACTCATCCCAACCCTAAAATAGCCTAGCTACCCACTGAATATCATCCCCAGCCATTATCCAGCTGCTGAATAGCATCCCTGGCCCTCTTCAGCCACTAAAACAACACAGACACCCCCTCTCCTCCCCCAAACTAGCCTTCCTGAACCCTTCCCCTGCTTGGCGGCATCTCCCAGCCCCTATCCTTGGTCAGGCCAAGCTACTCCCAGCCCCTTCCTGCTCAGATCCACCCACCCATGCCCACTCCAAGGCCTGGCCGACCATTCCTTCCCCTCCTGCTTGCTGAAAAAAAAAACTCCCATCCTTCCGTACTAGCAGCCACTCCACCCCACCTCATTCCCTGAACCATGGGCGGATCCAGAGGGGTACCCCAGGGACAATGGCCCCGTATTATTTTTTGAAATTTTTTACAAGCACCCAAAAATTAGGATATTTACCCACCTAAAATAGGGTTTATGGACCGGCGTGACGGCGGACCGCAGACCAGGCGCAAACATCGCGGCTTTGGATCGCTAGAGCTTTCTCTTTTCTTTGGACGATATCGCTATTCGCTGCTCTGTAGTCTCTAGGGCTTTCGACTCGTCGTCCTCGACTCCTCCAGCCGCGTGCGCGGCGGGACGCCAGGCGCCAAGATTCAGCTACTAGTCCATCATCCTCTTTCTTCTCTACGGCTCTGCCACCGCATACCCCTCTTCTTTGACGACGATTCCGGCAACTAAGGTGATTGCGACTTGCGGATCTTGTTGTTGTCTTCACTGTAGATTTATGGATCTCTCTATGTTTTTCATGGGAATGGGCATTGGGCAAATTCTCCTTCTCCCCTAACTAACAGTAAGCTCCCCTATCTTTCCGCTTATTTATTCTACTAGTAATGATAATAGAGGCTTGATTTTGGCATGGATTTGAGGAAAAGTTTCTGGATTGGTACCTTCAAGGCTGCAAGAGTATTAGGCCTAATTTTTTTCTTTTGAAATGTTAAACCGACTGAAATATTTATACAGAGTTGTGTTCATTTGCTTATTATAATGGATTCAGTTGGCAAACCATGATATTTTTTATATTATTATGAGCTGGGATTGGCTTTGCCCCTTAGGAATTTGTTGGTTTTTATCACGTGATATCATTTCTTTCAAGTTTTATATCTTTATCAATGTTGATCGATGAAGCATTCTTTGTGCAGGTTTTACCCCTTAGAATATATATCCAATTCATAATCAAAGGGCTTTGCAATATCTACTTTGAGTTGAGGTATACTTATTGGTTTTGCTCTATTCATCTTATTTCCTTTTATATTAATGTATTGTAGGTGTGCTTTGAGGTATTAGTCAAATTTTTTTCATGTATTTTGTAGTTTTCAGTGTTATGTAGTTTTGTATGACTTTATAATACAAAAAATTTAATATTGACTTATTATTTCATTTCAAAAAAAAATTTGTGTCCTCCCATTATCAATTTCCTGGATCCGCAACTGCCGGGCCTGACCTAACTATTCCTCCCAGCCTTCCATACTAGCAGCCACTCCACCACACCCTCTGTCACGATTCAATTAGACTAGTGGTGATCACTATGATGATTATCAGAGATCTCAGAGGATATTTTTACAAAGATGATATGGCGCGTAAATTTAGGCTAGATGCATCATCGTTTTACGGTCAACTAAACTCAAGGGGGTTTATGGATTGGATCGTAGACATTGATTATTATTTTGATTGTTATGATATCTGAAGAGTGTCGCCTTGCTAAAATGAAGCTTCAGGATTGGGCTAAGGATTATTGGATGGCCTAAAGTGTAGGATAGAGCGCGATGGTCATTGCTCCATATCCCGATGGGTAGACATGAAGCGGGAGTTAAAGAAGAAATATCTTTATGCATCCTTTAGATGTTAGCTACTGGACCAGTTTTACTTTTACACCCTGCGACAAGGGACTATATTTGTTATATGACCCACGATTCAATGAGCTTGTTGTAAGGATCGATATTCAGGAGGAACTCATCGCACTCGCATCCCTGTGTAGATATGGGCTCGCATAGAGATTCTTCGAGAGCTGACCCTCCACCACTTAGAATCTATTGATCTAATATTTCAGCTTGCTCTCCACTACGAGCAGTCCCTGAGATCCTCTAGAGTTATTCGAGCAGACCCACAACCTGACTGGCCTATCATGAGGAGTCCTCCCCATCTTGAGACCCTCCCTGTGCTTACGCGTGCCCTTATGGACACCATAGATGGGACTCCTAATACAAATATAGCCCACTCTAGAGAGATTCAGTGTCCAATGAGTGGCATGACACTTGACGATGGGATTGAATGTGGCGCAAACCTTATGACACCAACAAAAAACAATCATGAGCTACCTAGCGAGCCCGGAGCAGTGGATTCCCTCTTCTTACTCCCTGCTTAGGACTAGTTAATGCCACTATCATAGACCATTCCATCCGCACTCCACCCATGGATCCATTCTTGAGTATAAGTTCTTCCCACTTTATCCTCATCGTTTTCCCAAGTCTCATCGCGAATAATAACCTAGAGTTTCGTACTGACCTAGTGGTAGCTTACTCGCTTTGGAGGACACTGATGCTCATTGAGACGAGCATCACCCAATTATTGAGTTCTTTGATGAACCTCCTCATGAGCCTTCTGACGAACTACCAATTATGATAGTCTATCACGTCATCGATGATTCATCTTTTTGCTGAGTTTGTAGGCTTGGTTACTCACCATTCACATGAATTGCTTGCTTCTCTCACATCTTGTGCGTTTATTCGTTGCGCGTACGAGGATATTTTCAATACCACGCTTAGTGATCCACCATATGAGTTATTTTCGTTGGGATACATTCGACACAACCTAGAACCTTATCCTAATGTTGATGTCTTAGGTATTCATTCGGGTGATCATCACATTCAGGATGAAACCAACAAATCACCTGGAAAGTCTCCTGGAAAGTCACATCCTTTAAGAGACATTTGACACATCATGGACTCGTACCGTAATGTCATAGTATCGTATAGTCATTTGTATGTTGGTCACGCACTTGACGAATACTTTAGACACCGCCAAAAGAGCCTCCAGATAGGCCACCTCTTTTTGGAGACATTTAGCTTTGTTGGATTACCCCACATACATGCATCATTCTAGGTTTGGCTAGGATTTCGACAACACTGCACTTAGGGCTTACATTGCTTAAAGTTCACTCACACATCCTTACCATGTTTCAAATTTGGACCACAACCTAGAGAGTGTATAATGGCTGTTGTTTTCATTTGCATCATCTGCATGAGTTTGTTGAGTCATTTGTTCGCAATTTACATGAGTCTACTGAGTCTTTTATTCATCATCCCTATGAGTCTGCTGAGTCAATTGTGATGAGAAGGTCAGAACAAACACCTATGAGCTCGACATTCCTAGAAGTATTTGTATTTAACTTTGAGAACTTGACTCCTTACTTTGAGTCTTGCGAGTACACAAATACGTATCTTGAGCCCATCTCTGAGCTTCACATGCCATAGCCTCAATCTCATCCTCAGCCTACCCCTTAGGCACATAGGGTTACATCGACATCGCTAGTGGCTCCTCCAATACCACCAACATAGTAGTTAACTTTTGAGAGCGTAGTTCAGCCAGCAGAGAGCATCACATACATTGTGGCTCATGATTCCATAGCCACGCTCCGCAGACCAGCACAAAGATACTTGGTTCACTAGAGAGGATACCCATTCACAACCGATGCTTGGATGGCGTCCAAGGAACCACATTGATTTTTTACCCGGTCTGCACTGAGAGAATACTCATTTATATTCATCAGGAGATGAATTCTTTCAATCTGTGGAGAATGATAAGGCTCAACGAGATTTTTGGAGCAGGACCTTTTAGGACCGCTCGGGGTTGATTTGTCACCTATCACATTGGCATCACCCGATGGACGATTTGAGTCCGTGATCGTGTTCAGAGCGATCGTTCAATATTTTCTATCATTCTTTTGGAGAGATCAGATAATTATCGTGAGCATGTGATCTAAACCGTTCCAAGACAGTTGCCCTAGAATGGTTTATCTATTAAAACAAGTACAGAGGCTGGTTTAGAAGAAATAACAGATCTTGAAGAGCTTTTCAACGATCCGTCAATCACCAGTGGTATAGACCGCGAACCCTAGTTGCTGACTCTTAGATATTGTCTTCCTCTTTGTTTTCATGTGTATTCACTTATCCCAGCCCTAAAATAGCCTGGATGCCCACTGAATATCACCCCAGCCATCTTTCCAATTGTCGAATATCATCCTCAGCCTCTTCCAGCCACTAAAACCGCACAGCCGCCCCCTCTCCTCCCCAAAACCATCCTTCCTAAACGCTTCACCTGCCTGTTCGCACCTCCCAAACCCTCACATTGATCAGGTCGAGCCACTTCCAGCACCTTCCTGCTTAGATCCACTCTCCCAGGCCCATTCCAGGGCCCAGCTAACCATTCCTTTCCCCTCCTGCTGGCTGAAAACCCACCTTCCAACTTTCCATACTAGAAATCACTCCACCCACCTCATTCCCTAACCTAACCATTCCCCCCAAGCCCAGTCCAAGGCCTACCAGCACCGTTCCCACCCCATACACTCAACCGAACTACTATTCAGCACCCCAAACCTAGCGGATCCAATTTCACTCCACCATAAGGCATATTCCTTCACTGACGGCCCATGCCATAGTTGTATTATCATTCCATTTACAACCATCGTGACTCTTACAACCCCAAATCTATATATCCTTGTCTCCTATGGTCCGTACACTTGTGGTCCTTAGTTCGATTTCTTTTTTTCTTCATTGATGTATGGATCAGACTATTTATATGATCATGGATGTGTATTTATGTTAGCGTTTGTTCTATGATTGATCTTGACTTGAAGGGCCTAATCTTATTGCACATTTAATTAAAGCACTCTCATTGAAGGAGAAGTAAACTTGCTTGCTCTTCTTAAATTTTCTGAGAATTATTGTGTTAATTGTATTTGTGTTTTATTATTATTTGGAAAGCTTTGTTGGATCACCCCCACATACATACGTCATTCTAGGTTTGGTTAGGATTTCCTATCACCTAGGATTACATAATTGAGCTAGCCACGGATGTAGTCAAACAAGTGACTGGCCTTTAATTTGGAATTTAAAACCTCAAATATGGGAAACTTACTATACACATTTACCAACAAAGGAAGCTGAATTTTGAAGGAAAATGGTGTCTTTATGTGATAATAACTAAATATTACAGTTCAAACAACTAAAGAATTTTTTTCTCTAATACTACAGTAAGTACACTTAAGCTTTAATGAAACCTAGTCAAATTCAGGTTCATGAATTAGGTATAGCTTCAATATGGGCAATGTTATAAGCAGTCCTATAACCGCTAAACGCAGTCCATTGATATTCGCAGTCCAATGAATTTAAGTGTATTTAAGACTGCGAATAGCCGTTTTAAGTGTTTTTAGGACTGCGAATAGCCGTCTTAGGACTGCTAATAACACCGCCCCTTCAATATTCATGAATAGACATTCAGGAAAGGGATTTCAGCTATAAAGAAAATATTAAATGATAAAACAGGTTGTCAAGAATGCAACAAAAATCATCACCAACATCTCAGAAATGAGTAAATTAATTCTTCTCTCATAAAATAGACATACCATTGCCTTATGTTCCTCCTTAACCTGCATCAAACAACTCTCTGCTTCTTCCCTATTTTTCTTGATTTTTTCCTCACAAATTCTTTCGATTTCTTTTAAAAGCTTGTTTGCCTGACGTTTTAGACAGCTCTAAGATAAAATAGTTTCATATGATGGAGAATCTATAGGAAATCAGAAAAAGTGGAAAACCTTTTCTTTTTCCTCAGAAGAAATCTCCTCCTTCTCAGCCTCATACTTCTTTCTGATCTCATTGATAGCCTGCCATTTTCCAATAATTTTTAGATCAAGCCATATTTGTAACATACTTCTTAGTGGATTTTCGTAAGGATCAATACCTGATCATTTTTCTGTGAAAGTTCTTTCAAATGCTTAGACAATTCAAGCTGTTTTCCTTCAAGCAACATATCGTACTGCTTTTTGGCTTCAGTGAGTTTACACTCTGCTGCAACAAGTGATATCTGGACCTAAAGAAGGGGTCCAACATGCAGAGGTATATCAAAGCATTGACTCACCAAAAATTCATGATTGGCACTAGAGCAAAAATAAAAAAAACTTGTGTAAACTAAATTAAAATCCATTATCACAGAACATGATATAATGGAGAAGGATTCAATCGATAGCCTTAAATAATTGATTTAAGGGCAACAATGATGAGATGATAATTGAAAAAAAAAATGTGATATGTAGGTTAAACCTCAGATTTCTGTTCTTCCAGCTGTTTTTCTCTATCTTCAAAGTTAGTGATAAACTTCTCCTTCTCATCCAAAGCACCACGAAGCTCTTCGATTTGATTTCCTAGTGAGTTTGCATGCTTATCATACTTTCTTATCTCAGCACGCAATGCTTCTGTTTCCTCAAACTTCTCTTTTAACTCTAGTTGCATCCTACACCGAATGTCTTCATTCTCCAATTCTAGCTTTGAAATTGTATGCAAAAGATCTTGCTAAAAATTAACAATGAAGATCAGAAAGTATCACACAATAGTTACTTGATTGCTACAAAAATAATGGAAGGTCACCATTTTGTTCTCAGCAACTTTAGAAACTTCTGATAAATGTGCAACTTTGCCTTCTAGTTCAGTGGCCAGCTTCTCTACTTCATTTTTTCTTGAGAGAAGTCCATCAACTTCAGATTCCAACTTCCTTACTTTATCTTCTGCTAAACGGCATTCATCAGCATGCTGGACCATAACAAATTCCTGGGCTCTTTGCAGCTCAATAATCCTATTGTTGAGCTGCTCATTGTTCAATTTAAAGGAATTGTTTTCTGTCATGGCATTCAACAATTGTTGCTGTAGTTTATCTATTTTTTCTTGATTATGCTTAGAAGCCAAATCCTTCTCTTGATGTATAAGATCATAGTATTTTTCAAAGGAAGATATCAGCTTCACAGTATTATTTGATATGGTTAAAAAATCCTTATCCAGTTGAGATATTTTAGTCATCAAATTATTGATGATTTCTTCAAGATTCTTGATCTCCAGACAGGAATTCTCTATCTGCTGCTCCAAAGCAAGGTTATTGCATTGCAGCATGTTCTTTTCACTCTCAACTTCATCCTTGGTAAGATTCAGCTGCTTAAAGAGCTCTTCTTTAGAAATGAGCTCATGTTGTAAAGCTTGTAGTTGAGAATCAAGAGTCTGCTTGTGTTGTTTACTTCGTTCAACCACATCTTCCAAATCCTTAATTGTAGAGTCTGCATTTACAAAAGAATTAAAGATCTCTTTACAGCTATCTGAAGAATAATGAAGACTATGAAAATCAAAGAAAGAGCATAACCCATGAAATCAAATCTAACAAAACTTCATAGAACAACGGTCACCTAGATAAGTTTGCAGATAACAGGCCTACTTTAGATCTAGTCAGAGCATATTAGAATAATTTGTCATGTGAATAAGTTATATCTAGTTTCCTTGTTGGTTGAAACGTGTAACTCATGGATTTAAAAACATCTGGAATAACATCTTCAACAGTTACATGGCAGAAAAAGGGCGGCACCAAAACTGACATAAAATTCCAAAATGGAAAAAAATTTAGAATAAATATTAGCATTATGTAATCACTAAATATATAGTACAGGTACAATATTCAAACAAAGACATGTATACAAAAAAGGTAAGAGTTGATTTTTCATCTAATTGGTTTAAATGAAAAGAGATTGAGCACTAAGATTGATTCCACGTTGAAAAAACATGTTATTAAAAATAATGGAGTTATTTCAGAATTATCCAAATAGAAGGTATTAGTATTCATCCTATATTCAACCTAGTATTGAACAAAACTCACAACATATTATTTAAGTTGATATTCTCTTTTAACATATTAATCATGGTAAGACCTTTAAAACCATTTTGAAAAAAAAAATACCTTTCATAACTATTACTTTATCAGCTGCAAAGAGCTCATCCTTGAAGCATTTCTCTGCTGCCTCCTTCTCTTCTATAAGTTTGGAAATTTCTTGTTTTCCTACCAACGGAAGATGTTACTAAACAATCTTACAAAATAAGCGAAGAAAGAGGACTAAAACATTTTCTATTCCAACCTATTAAAAGAAATAAGAAAATAAATACACCACTAGTGGGAAATGCTGAAGATCTAACCAATTTTTATTTTATTTTCTGCACATTCGAGTTTCGTAGATAAGTCCTTAAACTGCAACTCGAAGTTATCAAGAGCTTCAGTATTCTTCGAAAGCCTTTCCTCAATCAACTTTTTGTCTTCCTCAGCTACCAGTACAAAAATGCAAATGTAAGTTTATAAGTTAAACAATAAAGGG
The DNA here is from genome assembly GCA_033032865.1 of Dactylorhiza incarnata. Classification (NCBI taxonomy): domain Eukaryota; kingdom Viridiplantae; phylum Streptophyta; class Magnoliopsida; order Asparagales; family Orchidaceae; genus Dactylorhiza; species Dactylorhiza incarnata. Next base: position 7,432,593 of record JAWHQI010000072.1, read on the forward strand.
TCATCAAGCACAGAGAAAAATCAGTACTTAACCACACCAGTATCATTCTGATCGGCTACTTTGTGTACTTCCTCACTTAACTGATCACAAAGTGCCTTAGTTGAACTGAATTTTGTATCTAATTCATTCCAAAGCTTTGCATCTTCTACTTGCTTCACTTTGACCTTTGCATTTTCATTGATTGCGTCTTGTAGCTTGGCTTCTAGCACATGTATCTGCTCTGTTGCTTTCCTCAGTTTTGTATTCTTCAATAACAACATAAAATTCATATTTATAACATCAGTCAGTTCTGTAGAAAAATAACTTTGAAAAAAATAGAACAAATCTTCTTCTGATAGATGTAGAAAAATATTTCAATATCAAACAGTGCTAAATAACCATACTGATTAAGAAGATCATGAAAATAATCATAACTGAAGAACTTCTAGGACATAAGAAAATACTTATTAATACGGACTAATCTTTTACCGCTAATTCAAGGTCAGTTTTCACTGAAGTTTGTTCTTTAACCAGCTTCTCTGAAATAAAGCTCAATAAGAAAGATAAGGGTCAAGCAAGCACGAATCCTTGAGAGGTTTGTGTTGGGTGAAGAAGGTTCTTCAAGGAAATGAAAATACCTGCAGTCAGCTTTAGGTTCGTTAAACTTCCATGTGATACAGAATCCAGCGAAGACCTCACGATTGCGACCTGAGGCGTTTTCTCTGCTCCTGCTTCGGATCTTCTCAAGGATCGGAGCTTATCGAAGCTCTGCAAACTGGAAATCCCGAGCTTCTGCATCCCGAACCCTCGACAAAGAACAGCTCGCCACGGAATCAGAACACTATTTATCTACCTTCTTGAAAAAGAGGAGGCCGCCACTCTGGGACGACCGTGCTTTTCTCCTTCTAATCCCTAGTAAACTGAGATCGGGTGATGAACTTTTAAGAAACTAAAGATCGACGTGGATTCGCCTACAGAGCTCGCAGCAGCTAACGCGCCGGACATGAAACATCTGAAACCCTGGCCTCGACGAAAACCAAGGGAGATCTATCTCACCTCCCTCGGCCGTGCTGTCTACCTGCCGAAACCAGATTTACCCTACTTGGAGCGGGAAATGGACATTGATGAAGACAGTTTCTCTGGCTTTTCGCCGTCTAAGAAATTGGGTGGAACTACAGATCCGGCAGCTGCTTTTTGTAACAGGATTTGGCGCCAAAAGGCCGTATTTATACTGTGAATCGCTTCTAGAATGTGAGCCCGGGTTCGTTTGCTTAGGTATAGCCTCCTGTGTAGCGGCTCGCAAAATAAGGGCACTAGCCGCTGTCTGAACGAATGGAGCAAATTTTACGTGAGCTATGGCATATGGAGTATATGGGGAAAATTTATTTCGGTTATATTTTTTATTTTTTCATTAAATAATTAACGGAATATTAAGTACTCATATGTATACATTTTGTGGTGAAAATACACTTGTAAAAAACTATATATTTTTAACTATTGTATAATTGTATTTACAACTGAAAATACAGTCTATATACAGTTGTATACGACGTTACAACTATAATTTTGCAAGAAAATAATGTCCTGCAGAATCCTCCATAAGCGCTGAGCGCATAGAAAATTTGTTCGAACCAATGTAGGGTTACTAGACTCACTACTACATCTTCTCTTCCTCATTGAAGGGGTTCTTTGAAGAAAGTTCTAATTCGAACACCTCATCTCAATGTTTTGATGTAAGTAAGGCTCCGTTTGGCATGGTGGCAGCGATCATGAACTAGGTGGTATGTTTTGATGTAAGTAAGGCTCCGTTTGGCATGATGGCAGCGATCATGAACTAGGTGGTTATGAACTGTCGTTCATGAACGTCCGACCTTACCTAAGGAACTTCATCCACTTTTATGTCCAAGACTAAGGCTTCGTTTGGCGCGGTGCTGGCGGTCATGAACGCGGTAGTCACGAACCGTTGTTCGTGAACGCCCGACCTCACCTAAAAAAAATTCATGCAATTTATGCTTAAAACTAATTTATTTTCTTCGTAGTGGTCATAACTGTAAGAGTATATTCGGACGAATAACGAGCTCGGGGGCTATGCGTATGGAAACCCTAGGTATTCTGCTATATATACCTAGCTGGAGGCAACGGAGAGTTAGTTCCACCTTGACTTCCTCCGGATGTTTCGAGCAGCCCCCTCTACATTCTCGAAACAGCCTTAGGGCTCGCTCCCGTCGTCCGTGTCGAAGTCGCCGCTCGATCGCGCCATCGCATGCTGCCGATCGTGTCTTCCCCGCTCCCGCTGCTGTCGTCGATCGCTCTCCCCGTCCGCGAGTTCCTGTAGACGCGAAGCCTTCGCGATCTGCTGTCGCTGCTCGTTCTCGCGAAGGAGAAGGCCTGTGCCGTCGCGTTCGTCGACGGTAAAGCTTCTCCCGCCGCTGTTGCCACTCGCGATCGACGAGGACGGGCTCTTTTCTGCTGTTGCCGCTGCCGCTCGACGAAGAAGATCGTTATCTCCTTCTCCAGCCGCCGTCGTTCGCCGAGGAAGAAGCTCCAGATCTGCTTCAGTCGGTGCCCTAGATCTGCGAAGAAGTCGAAGCCGCTGCTCCCAGAAAAGGAAGTTCGCACACGACTGCTGATCGTGCGCTCGACCCCTCGTGCACGACCGCTGATCGTGCGCTCTTCAGCAGCCAGTTCCCGCACGACCACTGATCGTGCGCTCAGCAGTTCACGCACGATCACTGACCGTGCGCTCTTCAGCAACAGTGCTCGTGCGTCACTGTTCTCCAGTGCCTCCAGATCCCCCTCAGCCGCCTTCCGCCTCTTCCCGCCGCCGCCGTCTCCAAACACAATGATGAAGGGGAACTCCATGGCGTCCCTCATTCCGATGATAAAGCTGGAGAAGTTCACGGCGACTGAGTTCAACGCCTGGAAGTTGAACACTCAGTTCGGGATGAAGTTTCTGAACGTGTTCTACACAGTTCAGTCTGATGGTGCTGAGGTCGTTGGGACTGCTGATGAGGCACAGTGGTTTTTAGATGAAGACTTCTGCAGGGACTACCTGCTGAACTGTCTGTCATCCAGCTTGGCCCAGACCTACATGAAGATGAGTACTGCAAAGGAGATCTGGGATGCGTTGCAGGAGCACTTCAGGCAGGAGGAGGACCTGTCCAAGACGCACCTCGTGGACAAATTCCACTCTTTCAGCTTCGACGAGGAGAAAGCCATTCTCCCTCAGGTATCCGAATTTGAAAATTTAATTGATTCCTTGCATAGTGAGTCTATTAGTCTGCCCGATAGTTTTGTTGCGGGCACGATTGTGTATAAGTTGCCCTCCTCGTGGTACAATTTCAAAACGGAAATGTATCGCAAGAAGATGCAGGTTGGTCTGAACGACCTCAAGCGTTTTATACGCATTGAGGACGAGAACAGGACGAAGCACGTTTTGGGAGCTGTTGGCAAGCAGAAGGCTGCTGCCAACATGATTTCAAGCTCCAAGCGGCCTCCTCCCCCTCACAAGACCAAAACGTCTCGTAGTAGCCCCCAGGTTGTAGGCCCGAGTAAACCCTCTAAGAAATTTAAAGGTAAATGTTATAACTGCAACAAGTGGGGACACTGCGCATCTAACTGCAAGCTACCGAGGAAAGAGAGAACCCGGGCACCACAAGAAGGCAACCAAGCCCATTTGGTCCGCCAAGCTGAGCCATCCGACTTTGTTGCCATGGTCGGACACGCGCAGGCCGGCACTGAGTGGTACCTGGATTTTGGGGCAACGTGCCATGTTTGCAACAATGCTAATCTTCTAACAGAGCTGAAGGATGCAAAGGAATCAGTAAATGTGGCAAATGGAGGCACAGCTGACGTGTTGAAGGTGGGGAATGCAACTCTACTACTCTCCTCAGCTAAGTCTTTATTATTAAAGAATGTTTTATTCTTTCTCTAGCTGCTAACTTAGTGTCTATTAGTTTGTTATGTGATGCGGGTATGTCGCTTAGCTTCTGTAGCGGCAGGGTGACTTTGTCAGTTAACTCGCACTATTTTGGATGTGCTTATGTCCAAAATAGGATGTACCGTCTGAGTCTAGCAAGTGAGGTAGTCCAACAAGTTCAATTGAACTTAGTTAGCCATAGGACTACACGAGAGACTAGGACACGTCAACTACAGGAAAATATTCCAAGTAGCTAGAACTCACAAGATCACATTAGACACTAAGTCTCCACTTGAAAAATGCGAAGTGTGCGCTCAGACTAAGATCACTAGGAAACCTTTTGGGACGGTTACTAAGAGCACAACACCTCTTGAGCTTATACATTCCGATATTTGTGACTTTAAAAGTTTTGTCACTAGAGGTGGAAGGAAGTATATGATCACGTTTATAGATGACTGCACGAGATTTTGTCATATCTCGTTGCTTAAAACTAAAGATGAAGCGATTGAAAAGTTGTCTTTTCAAAACCAGGGTAGAAAATCAACTAAGCAGGAAAATAAAACGTTTTAGGAGTGATAGAGGAGGAGAATATATGTCCAGTGAGTTCAGATGCTTCCTTGCTTCACAGGGCATCATAGCAGAAACCACTGCTCCTTACTCCCCCCAATCTAACGACATAGCCGAGCGCAAGAATAGAACGTTAACAGAGATGTTGAACTCTATGATGCTCACTGCAGGCATGCCTTCCGCTTATTGGGGCGAAGCAGTCTTGACTGCGAATCACATTCTGAATAAAGTTCTTCATGCTAAGTTAGAGGTTACTCCCTACGAGCTTTGGTTTAAGAGACCCCCGTCGTTTACTCGACTTAAGACCTGGGGATGTATAGCCTATGTCAGGGTCCCTGACCCTAGAAGGCCTAAAGTTGGACCTAGGACCAATACCTGTGTCTACTTAGGTTGTGCTGAGGATAGTGCTGCAGATAGGTTTCTTGATATTTCTAATAATATCATAATAGAATCTAGGGATGCGGTGTTCTTCAAGGATAAGTTCCTCAAAGATAAGAACGTAACAATCTCAGGTATGCAAGTAACTATTACTGAGGAGGATCCTGAATCAGTACCGAGCACCTCCTATTCCGTTCCGGTAGATACCTCTGGCCTAGAGTCTAGGAGAACTTCTCTAAGAGAGCGAATTCCCAGAACCTTCGGTAGTGACTTTGTGACTTACCACATTGAGGCCGATTCATCCACCTATAAGGAAGCGATGAGATCCAGGGATTCACTACTCTGGAAAGAAGCTATAGATGAAGAGATGAGTTCTCTTCTTCAGAATAACACCTGGACGTTGGTTGATAAGCCAATAGAGGCTAAAACTGTAGGGTGTAAGTGGGTTCTGAAAAAGAAATTGAATCATGATGGTAGCGTAGCTAAGTATAAAGCACACCTGGTGGCTAAAGGTTTCACACAAGTCAGCGGAGTAGATTACTTTGATGTCTACTCACCCGTGTGTCACTTGGCAGCCATTCGGGTTCTCCTTGCTATTGCATCTATTGAGAACTTTATTGTTCATCAAATGGATGTTAAGACTGCGTTCTTGAACGGAGATCTGACCGAAGAGATCTACATGAGTCAACCTGAAGGTTTCATTGTAGACGGTCACAAAACGAAAGTCTGTAAATTACTTAAGTCTTTATACGGACTAAAGCAAGCACCGAAATTATGGCATGAGAAGTTCGACTATAGTGTAAAGAACATGGGATTCATGTCGAGTCTCTCGGATAAATGTCTTTACATACGTAATAGATCGGATAAAGTCGTCATAATATGCTTGTACGTGGATGATATGCTTATTCTGGGGTCTGATCAATCCGAAGTGGATGACGTTAAGTCAGATCTAATAAAAGAATTTAGCATAAAAGACTTAGGTGTAGTTAACACTATACTAGGCATGCAAGTGAGCTTTGGGAAGAATGGTATCTCCCCAAGTCAAAGCCACTACATAAAGTCCATGTTGGACACGTGGGGATACAGTGTCAGTAGAGCATCTGAGACACCATACGACTACATTAACCGCCTAAAGCCCAATGAAGGAGCTATGGTTAGACAGTTAGATTATTCTAAATTGCTTGGTAGCCTCATGTATGTCATGGTCTGCACTAGACCTGACATAGCCTTTACGGTCGGCATGTTGTGCAGATTCACTAGTAATCCTGGTAATGACCACTGGAACGCCTTAGACAGGCTAATGAGATACTTAAAGCACACCCAAAAGTATGTTTTAGTTTACACTGGTCATCCTTCAGTTGTTGAAGGTTATTCTGATGCATCTTGGTGCTCAGAATTAAACGACAGCAAGTCCACTAGTGGTTTTGTGTTCACACTAGGAGGAGCAGTTGTAGCCTGGAAGTCCAAGAGGCAATCTTGTATTGCACTCTCTTCTATGGAATCCGAACTCTACGCTCTTGCGTTAGCAGGAGAAGAAGTCGAATGGCTGAGAGATTTGGTGATGGACATTCCTTTGTCGAGCCTGAAAATGAGTTCTATTGCAGTTTACTGCGACAATCAGGCTACTAAAACGATTGCTACGAACTTTTTGTTCAATAGCAAAAGAAGGCATCTCAGGCTGAAACAATCCTGGTTGACCTCTCTCACAAGTTAAGGGATTATGACCCTAATTGATGTGAGATCGAAAGATAATGTTGCAGACCCTTTGACCAAATGATTGAATAGAGCTCTCACAATCAAAACATCGGGGGAAATGAGATTAAAGTTCATAGAAATATGAAACTTTCCTCCGCAGTTTATGTTTTAACAGTGAGAAACTATAGTCGCAACATTCAAGCATCTAAAAACAGACTGAAAACCCAAATAACTTCTTGATGAAAACCCAAGATGGTCTGGTGCCGGTTATTCCACATTTGATAACCAAGCAACTTTCTCATTGTAAGTTGATTCAAGAGATATTCAACTGGAAATTGAAAGTCGTTGTAAATGTTATTCTAAACATTATTGGTCACAGCACATTATTCCACATTTGATAATGTTGCACGTGATGTGTGCCCACATGTGTTGGTGAGGCACATAGTGATCAGTAATGAGTAAGATAACGGGACTAGTCCTAGTTAGACTGGATGAGATGCTGACAGAGTTACTTCACCGTTGCTAGAAGTGCTAAGCTCATTTAGTAAGAGCTAGTTACTTTAAACGTTACTGCATATGATTATGAATTCATAGAGTCTGACTCGTGAAATTCCTTGCAGGCTACAGTGGAGATTATAGAGGAGATGTAGACCTGGACATGGATGACGATGATCTACTAGACGAGTAGAATCATCAAACGTTTAATTTCATGTTATGTTTTGTAATAATTATTCAGACTATATTTTTTGGGATAGAATCTGTGGTTTTCTGACTTGCCGTTTAGGCAAAAACCTTTTCATATGTTGATTAGTATGATCTATCTTAAATGCTTTGTTTAGTTTGTTTATTATTTTGTCTACTCTCCAGCACCCCGAAACGTTACGTTATTTGTCACGAATATAAGAGGAGATTGTAAGAGTATATTCGGACGAATAACGAGCTCGGGGGCTATGCGTGTAGAAACCCTAGGTATTCTGCTATATATACCTAGCTGGAGGCAACGGAGAGTTAGTTCCACCTTGACTTCCTCCGGATGTTTCGAGCAGCGCCCTCTACAATAACCTCGGTCATGCCAAACATACATTCTATGATAATGACGTTTTTGACCAAACTCACCGGAGCAAATAAGCCGCGCCAAACGAAGCCTAATTTTTTTTTGGTGGCGGTCATAACCATTGTCTTGCCAAACATACATTCTACTACGATGATGACATTTTTATCCAAACTCACCGGAACAAAAAACCCGCATCAAACGGAGCCTAAGAAACAAGCATCCATACTATGTTGTGGAAGGTGATAAAACTGAATCTTGAAGCGAGAGCACTGATTTATCAAAATTGATTTTTCCGGCATATCTTCGCAGTTTAGCTAGTGCGACTAGAGATGGTAAAAACTCGCATTTTGTTGATCGCTCAAACTAATTGATGATATGGGCGAGTGCGCAATAAAAACTACACACTGCCTATTCAATAATGTTTGTTGGGTATTCTTAAGAATAGAAAGCGGCCGACTCAGACACGAGAGACCACGATGGTGACGGGCTTGCCGGTTCCAACGAGTCTAAAATCGTGTGATTTAGAGTTCGTTTGGCCTCTCAAACGAGTGTCGAAGTCCACCATGTGATTCCGACCCGAATCGGGCACGGCCCCCGGACCGGTCACCCCCAACCTCACGCTAGGGCATCGACTTTAACGTGAGGTCGGTCCCGGGAGGGGCGCCAAAGGCCCTCGTGGACGTGGATGCCTCCTCTCCTTTTTCCGCCTTCCTCCCCAAAATTTTTCCAAACCACCATTATGGGGAAGAAGATCCGAATTTTCGAAAGTTTGTATCTCACTAACCGCTCGACGAACATTGATCAGAAAGTGGCATTGGGCGGCTCTCGGAAAAATACACAAGATAGACTGTTCAATCAAATGTACTTGTGGAGTTTTATCGGGACGGCCATGTCACACAAATGAACCTTCCGCCGTCGATTGCTGGAGTTCTAGACCTACGATCGAGAAATCATCGAGCTCCGAGATATTTATTTTTCTGGCGAGGCTGGGGAACTCCCCACGTGCTGCTCGCCGGAACGCCACCGCGTGTTGCTTAAGAAAATAACATTGGGTGAAGTTAGCCACACCTAAAGAAATCCTAAATTACATTTCCACTAAGGAATAATTACCAAAACCTCCCCTGGAAGTTAGCATAATTACAGGTTGCTCCCCTCTTACTTTCGAAATTACAAAAACCACCCCCGGAAGTTCACAAGTCAAGGGGGGTCTTTTGCGCATGTATGTTACGAAATGTAAGCTTAAAAAGGAGATTTTTGTAATTTCAAAAGTAAGAGGGGCGCAAGCTGTAATTTAGCAAACTTAGAGGGGAGATCCTGGTAAATGACCCTTCCTACTAATATATGTGGGTTGACATTAATGCTTTCTTGAAGAGGAGCAATGTAGTTCTTTCCTTCAATCCCGACTTCTCGAAGTTGAGTTTATTTTTTAAAAGACAAGTATGAGGTGTTTGAGAAAATCAAAAATTAGAAGTGCATGATGTAAATATTTCTTCAAAGTTTATAAGGTTTACAAGCTTTTGATTTCTCTCTTTACTTTGAATAAATATTTCTTCAAAGTTTGATATTTTGCTTTACTATCTTCAAAGTTTTAAGTAATATAAGTATCTTTCTTAGCACCAATTGTCCACATATTTAACGTTCACATTCAAAAATATTTTGAAACTAGATTCAAATTATACAATCCAGAATGCTGTTTTTATGTCATTCATTTTTACTTATAATTACACAAACCTCCCATGGGAGTTAGCATAATTACAAGTTGCACCCCTCTATCAACTTAGAGGGGGAGTTTTTTGTAATTTCAAAAGATAGAGGGGCGCAACCTATAATTTTACAAATTTAGAGAGGAGGTCCCGGCAAATCACCCTTCATATTTATACTCATTTAAGAAGACTGGACTGGAGATTTTTTTTAGCGGAAAATCCTTAGCCCGAATAGGAAACCCTTATCACTAGTTTTCATGCTCTCTTCCTGTTTATTACATCACCAGGAGGATATCAACTTATCTGAAACAAGGATTTCAGTACTTGTTGCCTTCCAATTTTCAGGAAACACAGGATTAGCATGTTCTCTGTGTATGTTTATAAGCTACCAATGTCAAACTCTTCGGAAGGATCGAGCAAAAATGGCAACACTGCTCGATGCACTAGCATCGTGGGTCCCCATGTGCTCGACTAAACCCAACAAAACCCCATGAATGGCTACACAGACGGTCTACTGCATGTCCCGATATAGTAATTATCTTTTCTCAGAATCACACTTGTTCACACAATTTGTAAATCAGAGAACCATACATTAGGAATTTAAGAAATAGCAGTTGCACCGAGAACCAACAATCACATGTGCATGTACATTTGAAAAGGATCTTCAAGCCTCCTCTTCTCTCGACTATACGGAGCAAACCAAGAAATTAAGAGATAGATGCCGTGCAAAGAACCAAAAAACAATTATTTCCTTCCTCCTTTGTGTGGCTTCACGAAGAAACGACTAAGCTTTCCTGCTGCTCTCTGTTCTGGTCCCCATCATCCGTCGTCGGTTATGCATATTCCATTAGCGTGTTGTTATGTATGTTATTTCGAGTGTCAGAGTCGAGTCGTAGTTACGACTAATTAGAGTCATCGTATTTTATTAATTCGTATTTCGCGCATCTATTTCTATTTTGGGGTTATTTACATCCATGTCATTCTGTAAGGTAATAAATAAACCCCTTGGGTCATTGTATTAGATATGAATGAAAGTAACCAAGTTTTTATTCATCTCTCTAGTTCTCTTCTTCTTCCTCGATTTCTAAGGTTAGGGTTGAGCACAGCTCCCCTTCTTCCCCTCCCCTCACATTCTTCGCGGGGCGAGCTCGGCTCCAGGGGCGGATCCAAGGGGGGGCCGGCGGGGGCCCGGGCCCCCCCAAGAATTTTGCAAAAATATTAGGAGATTTGGATTCCTCTCGTCGAGTCAATGAATTTTGACTACTTACACGTCAAAAACGGTGTCCGAATGAGGGAGAAATGTCTCCGAGAAGATGAAGATTTTCATTTTTTTTACGAGAGAAAAACGATGTTTGACCCCCCTTCTATGAAGCCGCTGCCATTTTGATCCGCCCTGCTTCGATTCCCTCAAGCGTGCAGCGGCCTCTACGCCAGTAGATGAGCACAAAAATATTTGCATCGTCTACAGCATGAGCGCCGACGCCTCCCAGCATAGCCAACGTGTCCGTTCCCTGCATCTGCCATCTCCTGCGCCTCCACGATCCTTATCGTCGTCGACGAAAACATCCATTTGGTAAACGACACATTTGTCAAGGGAAAGCAACAACATATTATCAAAAATAGAGGGTTTTTTTTTTAATCAAAAATGTAATTGTAATTTGTATATTGAAATAACATCAATATGATTGTTTGTCTCGTTTTTGTTTATTAAAAATAGAGGGTTTTTTTTATCAAAATTGTATTTTTATATTTAATACATTACAAACAACAACAACAACACTCAAGCCTTTATCCCACTATAGTGGGGTCGGCTATATGGATCCTTTGTCGAACTTCTACCATCTTAGTCAAGCTTCTCGCATCTTCTCTGCATTTGGTGCTACTCCTGTCATATCCCTGATACATTCATTCCAAATTTTAACCAATCTCGTGTGTCCACACATACTCCTAAGCATTCTCATCTCCACAACTCCCATTTTTTGCTCATGTACACAATTCACTGCCCAACACTCAGAACCATAGAGCATCGCTGGTCTAATTGCAGTACGGTAAAACTTGCCTTTAAGTTTTAATGATACTTTACGATCACATAAGATCCCTGACGCGCCTCTCCACTTCAACCAACCTGTTTTGATTTTATATTTAATACATTATATTAAAAAAATTTGCTTCACCTTTTGATTGCCCCCCCCCCCTAGTCAAAATTCCTGGATCCGCCCCTGCTCGGCTCCCCCTTGTATCTCCGTCACGTCCGACGAAACTTCGAAGTAGGCCCATATCATTCTCCTCTTCCATGAGACTACTCAACTTGCTTATACACTCTTCTCTATCAATCATACACTCTCTTTCTCTCTATAAATACATATATATAGAGAGAGAGACCAACTCACTCAAATTGATAAAGGAAGAGAGGTAAACAATTCAAAGGAGGTTTATCACAATCAATAGTAAGGAAGGGAGATGCGAGGAACCTTCCCATTGGCTTTATCCAACGCGATTTTGAAAGCTTATTCAACATTGGCTTTAGAAGAAACTTAGGCTCCGTTTGGCATGGCGGTGGCGGTCATGAACGGGTTATGAACCATCGTTCATGAACGCCCGACCTCACCTAAGGAACTTCATCCACTTTTATGTTCAAAACTAGTTTTATTTTTTTGGTGGTGGTCGTAATCGTTGCCAAACATACATTATACGCGGCGTTGTTTTTGTCCAAACTCACCGGAGCAAAAACACGGCGCCAAACGGGGCCTTAACATTACTTCAAAGGCCTAACAAGATGGAATGCTGTGCATAAAAATCTTAGGCTCATATGCTCATCTGTTCCAGTCTATATTACATGCATTTATGGCTTGCAAATTATATGCTGGGTTTTCTTCTTATTATGGATGCAAAGCAAGTAATGAAACTGAAGGGATGGCTCTACTTGATGGGCTTGAGTTATGTGGAATGCTTAACATACAAAAAGTTTTTACCTTGGTGGATTCAATAGTGATATCTCAATATGTTGATTCAAGATGCTTCTCCTCTTGGAGATTTGAATGGATTGAAGATTCTAAATATCCATCAAAACATATCTCAGACAATCAATCCTATATACACATAGGGGAATGTGGCGGCTGATGCTTGCTCAAATTATGATGTCAAGATGAAATGTAATTTTATCTTCAAGGGACTCTTAATGTATTGGGGTTTATTGATCTGATCTTAATGGTTGGTTAATGTAAGTTGGTTGTTGTATGTCTTCTGATATAAGGTTTTTGCCTCACATTTTGGATTGAAGTTGTGCGCTATCTCCCTACCTTCTTCTCATTTCTATTTATCAAAAAGTCAAAAAAAGTTGCAAGAGAAAAGCTTTCAAAGGGAGAGGAAGGGAGGAGAGTGGGTATACGAGTAAATAAGCAAATATACAATTAGAGAGGAAGTTGAAAGGAATGTTGAAGGCTCTTCGAGAGGTTAGACTTCACATAAACATGGAAAGAAGATGGATATGATCAGATAGTTGATTCTTTATAAGTTTACGAGGAAAATGAAATGAAAGTAGTTTCGAAAAGTAGATTATCTCTACATTAACAATTCCTTCACAAAAAGAAAAGAAAATTAACTTACATCATCCATATTGCTTATTCCAGAAATAGTTAAGAGTATACACCAAAGGGTGAGGCAATGAATGAAAGAATAACCAGTAAGAAGATAGCTATAAATGAACTTCATTTCAAAGGAAAAACAAGTGCTTTAGATCATCAATGTCATTTTAATTACAATTAAATGATCATATAACAAATCACATTACCAAATCTCCAATCACTGCGAGTTCTTCCTCAGCAAATGCCTTGATGATTCAAATCATAATGTGCAGCAGCTACATTCACACAGCATGTTCAGCTGCAAAGCTCAATCCTGCTCCATCCAGCTTCCTTACTCAACCCTCTCTTATCCATCAAAATTCTGAAGTTTCCAGCCTCCTTCCACTTCCCTTCAGAAGCAGATATGATAGCAAGCAACACATGGTTCTCAGCCCTCTCACTCTCCGCCTCCAAAAACTTGTTAGGCATGATATTCGAATGACGAATACCACTATGATCCCTTAATCCGCTAAGAAATGGAGTCCATAACCGACTTCTCAATTCGATCGGAGCACGATGAATGAAACTCAGAGCAGAATCGAAGTCACCGGCTTTGCTCAAAAGATCTACCATGCATGAGTAATGCTCTTTGCTTCCTTCGATACCAAATTCTTCTCGCATTCTACGGAAACATTCCAAACCTTCCTCGACAAAACCACCATGGCTGCAAGCAGATAAAACATCGGTAAAAACTACCGCGTCTGGTTTAATACCTCTGTCATTCGTCATCTCCTTGAAGAGGGCGAGAGCTGCTTCTCCTTTGCCATGTGAAGCATAGCAGTTTATCATGGAGCTCAATGTGGCCAAGTCCTTCCGAGGAATCGCATCGAATATTTCTTCGGCTTTCTCCAAACTCCCGCACTTGCAATACATGTGAATCATCGATGTTTGAATCTGCAGGTCTGAGCTGAGCTCAAGAGAATTTATATGGTTGACAATTTGTTCGCTGATGGAGAGTGAGCCAATGCTAGCACATGCTGATAGGGCAGTGAGGATTGTTATCTTGTTTGGTGGCAGGCCTGCGCCCACCATATCCTTAAGAAGATCCAACGATGCTCCAGGAAGTCCAACTCGAACATAACCGCCAATCATCGATGTCCATAGAAGGATATTCTTGTCCATGGCTGAATCGAAAACCTTCCTGGCAGAAGTTATATCACCGCATTTCGCATACATGTTGACTACTGAGGCGGAAACATCTGGTTCCCGATTCAACCCAGTTCTGATCAGGAGAGAAAGCACGGAGGACGATAGCAGCGAATTAGTGAGCAGAGCGCAAGAAGAAGCGAGATTGATGAACACGATTGAATCCAAAACTGTTTGTTTCCAGCGCATTTGGTTGAACAGGTTGAACACATTGGAGCAATCTCCAAGTTTTGCATAACCTGCAATGACTGTGGTGTAAGCGACCGCCGATCGATTCTTGGATGTATTAAGAACGGTTACAGCGGCATCCATCAAATTGAATCTCACGTACATATGCATGATCGAATTCGAAAGGCGCGAGTGTGAATCAAACCCAATTTTAATCTCATGACAGTGCACTGATAGACCCAATTGCAAGGCAGAAGTTGACTTCGAGCAGCCTGACAGAAGGCTGACGAAAGTGCTCGATGTCGGGAGGGCGCAGACAGACCGCATTTGATTAAAAAGACGAAATGCTTCCCCGGTGCGCAACTCGTTGGAATATGCAGAGATTATGGAGTTCCAGGAAACCACGCTCCTTGTAGGCATATCGTCGAACACCCTGCGTGCATCCGACAGAGAAGAGCATTTGGAATACATATCTACAAGAGAGGTCTGAACGAAGACATGACAATGGAAACCGAGAGAGACGACGTGGGAGTGGACTTTTCTGCCGTCTCGTAAGGAAAGGAGATGAGCGCAGGCCTTGAATACGAAGGGGAAGGTGAGGTGGTCGCCGTGAAGAGAAGATTTTACCAGTGAAGAGTAGAGATCCAGGGATTCTAAGAAGAAACCATCTCTCGTGGAATTTTGGATAAGTAAATTCCACTGCCTGCGAGAGGCAAACTGCATGGAACTACTAAGGTTCTGCAAGGTCCGCTCAGCGACTTGACAACGACGACGACGACTAAAATGCTTTTGATTTCTCACCGCTGTTTTTTTCCGACCGCCCGAATCTCACCGTTGATCATCCTTGAAGTCAACAGCATTCCCAAACAGCAGAAATTTTTCCAACCGGTTCGTTTTCAAATTCCCGTCCGCGATCAATGACGTGTGATGTGCATTTTTTCGCATGGGATGGGATCATGGGAGAGGAAAAATTTGTTGGCACCGTATATTACAGTGCGCGATCGTCTATTACCATCGTATATTGATCTAAAATACAGTCTCTTTTCAATACGATTGTATTGCACGAATATTATCGGAAGCGATCCACGCCATTGAATCACGGATCATACGACTCTATTTGATCTCCATGTCTCACCAGAGAGAGGGGGAAATCAGCAGCCTTCCCAAAGGCTCTGCAAGGGTTCGCTCAGCGACTTGACAACGACTACTAATGTTTTTGATTTCTCACCGCTGCTTTTTTCTTACCTCCCAAATCTCGCCATTGATCATCCTTGAAGTCGGCGAGAGATTTTTTTACATACAGGCGTATGAGAGAATCATGGGGGTGAAATCGCATCCGTCCAATCTGCTATCGGACCGCCAGCAAAATCCAGAAAAATGTGATATTCTGACAGATTTCAACAAAGTGTGATGTCCGGTCAGATATTATTTAAAAAAAAATTATTTGATGAGTAAGTAAGATCTTAAAATGTTTGCAATAAGTCCCTAATTAATATTCTGTACAAATTTGTTTAAAAAATCATACATATTTTTTATTAAAAACCATTTTTTCCTTTCTCACTGTACAAAATTCCCAAACATGAGGAATTTTTCAAACCGGTTCCGTTTTCAAATTCCCGTCCACGATCAATAACGTGTGACGTGCATTTTTTGCACATGGGATCCAAGGAAAATACGTTGGTGCGTGTAATGCACTTTAGATCACCGTGTGCACCCGCCTATCACGCCGTATATTTTTTCTAGCACGAATTTGCACGCATGATTGATCTAAAATACAGTCTCTTTTCAATACAGTCGTATTGCACGAAGATTGTCACAAGCGATCCACACCGTTGAATCACAGCTCATACAGCTGTATTTGCCCCTGTGCGATGATCTATTTTAATCGGCACCTAAATATTTCTCGAAGTCAGCAGCCTTCCCAAACAGGAGGCGAACTTCATGGAACTCCAAAGCTAACATTTAGGTGCGTGTAACATTGCAAACTGAATGGAACTCTAGAGCTATGAAAAAAGTCCCTAATTTTTTTTTCACATGAAATTGGTCCTCAAACTTACCCAAACATAATAAATCAGTCCCTCGTCAGTTTTAAAGACACACAACCGACGCACACGCCCGTGTGCATCAGACCGTGTGTCAGTTTTTCTTCTTCAAAACTGATAGCCCCTACTTTATAACCCCACTATGGTTGGTTTTTCTCCCAATCCCCTCCTGTCTCCGAATTTATACAATTTCTACTATTTTTTGCTACTCCAACTCCGAACCAAGACCATTTTCGTACTTGCACGAATTTGGATCCCCCTCCGTGCTATGCACCAGGCATTTAATTTCTCTGATTTTATCTTTGGGTGCCCCTATCATTACCATGCTTATGGTTCTGTGTACACTGTGTTTTACATGTTTAATTCGCTGCATCTCTCATTTTTTTCTGCGAAGTAGATCATACTCATCCCTTTTGCTAATATCAAAGGGGGAGAACGAGTTCATGAGTACTAGTCACGTACTAGTTAATCTAGGGGAGATATATGCAGGAAGAAGGTGACAGAAAATTAGGAAGAAGACCGCAAGCACCTTCAAGAAGAAGAACAGTGCAAATAAAGTGAAGGTAAAACGCAAAAAATGAAGACGAATAGTGCAACATAAGGCAAGCTCCGTTGGAGAACTGGATAGAAATCATTAATGAGACTTGGGCTTTATTTGGCGCGGCGGTGGCGGGTGGCACCTGCGGGTGGAGAAGGGGGTTTGGGAACGGAGGGGAGGAGGCGGGGATCGAAACGGGTGTTTTGCCCTGTTTTTCATGGTGCGGCGGGTCCAGCCGGAGCAAACGTCGTCGGAGGGCGTTTGTTTACCCCGTTCGGCGGCGTTTGCCCCAAACGCGCGGCCAAAACGCTGCGCCAAATGAACCCTTATTTCATCAGCAAATAAAATTTAGGGACCTTTTTTCATGTAAAAAAAAAGTTTATGAACCTTTTTGATAAAACAAACAAATTTAAGGAACTGATTTATGAGTTTTGCCTATGAAAATAGCTTAGAAAATTATTTTTAATAACTTGAAAGAACGCCCCGAGAATAGGATAGTTTAGCATAGACTTGGGCTTTAAAACTGGGCCTGGGGGGCCGGCCCAGGCCCGGCCTGGCAAAAGCCCGGGTAGGCCCGGTGGCGGGCTAAGCCCGCCCTGGGCCAGGCCGGGCTACGGGGCCCTTGCAGGGCCCCGATTTTGGGGCAAAGCCCAGCCTAAAATCCGGCCCGGGCCAGGCCGGGCAAAGCCCGGTTTTAGGCCCGGGCTGGAACTGGACCGGGCTTTGCCCCGGCCCATTAATTCCAACAGCTATAGAGTCGTTGGAAGCCAACGGCTCTATAACTGTTGGGTTGCTGCCGCCTACAACATTTAATGCTGCAGGCGGCGGCAGCAGCATTAAGTGGCTGCTGCCACTTGATTAAAGTGGTAGCAGCCACTTTTGTTTTTGTTGAAACCGTCAATCGGTCTCTGAGTTCGGACCCACAGGAGGTGTAGCCTACGCCTACTTCTCCCTCACTAAACTCTCCAGACCGAGGATGAAAAATCTGGAACAGACTCAAGGCTGCAGCGAGGAGGTCCCGCCACACACCCGGAAGATCTTAGAGAGCTTCCCCTCCCAAACTAATGCTCAGTCGGGCACCTTGGAGGGCATTAGCAGCCAACTCCGAAAACTGCCTGGAGGAGAGAGCTCAAAAGATCTGATCTCCTCCAAGGTGCCCTTAAGGGTCTATTTATAGATTTTCCAATCGTGGACTGCAAATAGCGTGAATCCGCCTTTTGGTTTTACTAATCGCACCCCAAAGTGGTCTGCTAACAGCCTAACTCCGCTGTTCTGAAGGGCTATTGGCAGCCCACAAGGGGTATCTAGGTAATTTTTCCTTTAAAAGCCATCTGGGCGAGTGGTCCGCGAAGGCTTCACTCGCCAGGCTCCCTGCCCATCATTATTCGTCGGGCGAATGGTTCACGAGACCACCACTCTCCATAAGTTCGGTTTGCTTAATAGGCGAGATCTTTGGACGCTCTCGCCTATCTGCTACGGTTCCGTGCGAGTGAACCGCGAGTGGTCCCTCACTCGCTTGAGCCCCCCCCCCCCCCCCCCCTCTATTCTTCACCTTGACCCACTGCGGGGTGTTGGGGACCCACTTGGCGAATACGGGGTTGTACACAATCCCCGCTCTTTGTGAGCGAGTCCTACGCTCGGAAAGAAAAGTCCAACCCCAATATTCGGCGAGTGCGCTGCTGACCTGGAGGGAATCTTCTTGGTGGAGCCCTCCGCTCAGCTATAAATATGGCCCCAGTTGTTGCCTTTAGATTTCCCCTCTTCCAATCACTGTTCCTCGTTTTCTCCCTCGGAGCACTCGCCATGACGTTCATGAAGCCAACGCCACGGCCACTTTCGAAAGGAATGATGGCTTGTCTCGTCGTAGCACAGGGAGGGACCGCTCCCAAGACCACTCGCTACGACGCCTGGCTCTCGTCGGCGAGACACCCCTCCAAGCCCTACAGGCTAAAGAAGTCCAAGACGGTCCGGCGAGATCGGGGGGAGAGGGAGTCGGCGTCTGAAACTCCTCCCCTTTCGGACATTCCTCCTGTCAACACTAATGCGGTAACACGATACATCTCACTTTCGAGGTTTATTATGACAGCGCGACTGACTTCCGCCTCTTTAACCATTCGCAGGATCTGTTGACGACTGAGGGTGGCCCTGGGCTCAAACAGGTGAATGCTGTTGTTCCCCCTCCTGCCCTTGAGAACGCCGCTCCGACCCAGGAGCCCGCCCTTCTCGATACCTCTGGCGGAGTCCTGTCCTCGCTGGGTGAACATTCCGTTGCCCTCTTACTTATTTTTCCTCTTCTCGCGATTCTTCTGACTCAGGCTCTCGCAGCCCCTACCTTTGGGACCACGGGGTTGCCTCCTCCTTTGCGCACTTCTTTCATTCCAGATGTTATCAAGAGTCCTGCTCCGGAGCAGGAACGCCCGGCGAGGAAGAGTCCCGGGCCCAACTCTCTTGCTGCGGACCTGGCCGTTGCTTCCGCCGCGGTCGACCAGGTGCACCGCCCCGGGAAGGGGAAGTCTCTCCACCTCCCAAACCAACCATTCGCAGATCATCCTAGCACCTCTCACCGATCTCCCGTCGAAGAATATGTACCGGGTCGGTTACCCCTCTTTATAAAACTCGCGTCTTACACCTATGGGAAGTCTAATCTCTGCTTTTGCAGGCTTTCGTCAGATCCCGATTACTGACCCCTTAGAGGAGGAGGGGCTGATCTGCCCCCCCCCCCCCCCCCTCTCCTGCCGACGTCTCTGAAATTCTTGGCGACCACGAGGACCCCCGTACTATGAAGGAACGGATGACGGAGCTGTTTGGCAAGCTGATCTGGATGCAGCGAGACCAAGCCAACCTGACGGAGGAGCATCGGGCAGCCTTCGAGCGTCGGATTAGCGCCCTCGAGCGAGATTATGAGCACCTGGTTGGAGAGATGGAGCGCCAGGGAGGTGGGTGTGAGGAGACCTCGCCCGGGAGGCATTTTGCGCGAGCCCGGGATCAAATGCGCTTGATCAGCCGAGAGCTGACAGCTGTTAGAGCGTTCCATTACCCGCGAGTGCCTCCAAGGACAGGGAGGCGAGGCCGGGGCCGATGGCGATGGGATCAGTACTAAGCCTACCGGCACTCGCCCCCTGCGTTCTCCTGCACCCCTGCTATTTCTGTCTGTTTTTGTTCACATCGGACTAGGGCGAGACCTTTTAAATCTCGCGAACTATGACTTGCGCAATTATATATATATATGTCTCGCATTTGCTTATTTGTCAGGATGCTGTCTCGGTATTACTTTTGCTCTCGCGCCCTTTGCTTCGTATTTTTGCAGGGAAGATCTCGCATGCTGCTTTCGCTTTTGCGCGCGGTCGAGCTCAGGCGGTCGATTCCAATCCCAGGGTATTTGAGGAGTCGCAAGGGCTATCCACACCCCGCGCGCAAATGATTTCAATCATTTTCAACTTTTTTCTATAAATAGTTCAGCCAACCACCG
Organism: Dactylorhiza incarnata; assembly: GCA_033032865.1. Taxonomy (NCBI): domain Eukaryota; kingdom Viridiplantae; phylum Streptophyta; class Magnoliopsida; order Asparagales; family Orchidaceae; genus Dactylorhiza; species Dactylorhiza incarnata. The sequence continues at coordinate 7,452,874 of JAWHQI010000072.1, forward strand.
TTATTACTGCGCTTTCATTTCTCTCTCTACTCTTTTGCTCTCGCGATATCACTCGCCCTTCTCTCTACTCTCCTCTTCTCGCGATATCACTCCCCCCCCCCCCCTTTTTCACGATGCTGAAAGAAGTGGATGGCAGGGCTAATTGCGCCCAGGTGTTCTCCAATCGGGACTTCGACACCTGCGACCTCTCGGAGGCAGACTTCAACCAAGCCGTCGCGGATTTTGTCCCGCCGGGTTTCGCTGGACGGCTCCCGGGGAGCCGGGATCGCATCAATCAGTTCTCGCCTGACACACTCGCAATCCCCTTGGAGCACTTCGAGGTAGGGCTCCGCCTCCCGCTGTGGCCAGAGGTGCGTCTGACCCTGCGCTACTTCGGGGTAGTTCCCGCGCAACTCAATCTCAACTCTATCGCTATGCTGTTAGCATTCGCCTTCTACCTGCGCGAGGAGGGGATTGAGTTCTCGCTCCCGGTCTTCCGCAAGCTTTTTACCTTCAGGGCCACCCGCGGAGTGGCCTTTTTCTCCTGGCAGAGCCTCCTCAACGTGATCGGCACCGTCAACAAGAACCATGACTGGGTTCGCTGGTTCATCTTCATCACGGGGAAGTTCGGCAACGTACCATTCGCACCCGTGCAGGAGGAAGAGTCAACCTTTCGGCCTCCAACGTTGGGAGGGTTCGAGGCCAAGCTCCACACCTACCTTCTGAATCATGACATGGACGTCGTGCACTTGCGAAAGCATGTTGGTTCGCTGCCGGTGGTACCGTCGGGAGAAGGTAAGCTGAATTACCTCGACCCGAACTCTCGCCTCTTCTTCATTCTCCTTCGCCTATTTTAACTGACCTTTTGAACGCAGGGCTTCAGAGCCTCCCTCTTCATCCGCCGAATGCGAATGTGGGAGTTCCTCCTGCCGACGCTCTTGCCCGCGCTCAGTCTGCTGTCGCGGCATGTCGCGAGAACCTGCCTCCCGCGAGATCCAGTGGGCAGAAGCTGAAGCCGAAACGGAAACCCGACGCGGCTTCGAGCCCTTCCGCCAAACGGTCGAAACCCTCCATCGCAGAGAAGGGCAAAACGGTCGTGGAAGACGTTCCGCATTTGAGTGCTCCCGTGGAGGGGGTCTTAGCCGTCCAACCTGCCGCCGCGCCAGCGGCAACTTCTTCGGGGCCCCTGCCGAGAGGCCACCGGAACTTTCCTCTCTGCGAGAAATACGTTGATCTTGCCGGCGAGCCCCTCGTTAGCTGGGACCGGCGGGCCAACCGGGTCTCCATTTTCACTCTTCCTCCATCTTGGATGGAGAAGGAGACCACCAGCGGCCACGCTTATGGCCTCTCGTACGCGCTTTACAGCCGCGAGGGTGCCTCCATCTATGACGCTGAGTCGACTCAGACTCTCGCACATGAGGCAGCGAGGGCTATGATGCGGGCGCATGAGCTGACCCACATGTCTTCTCGCCGGGGTATGACGCTCGCGCGAAATATCGTAGAGATCGAGAAGACCCGCTCAATTGAAGCTGCCGAGGCCGCGACAGCGAAGCAACAACTGGCCGCTGCCGAGGCTCTTCTCGCTAGCCGCCCGAGCCGAGAGGTATCCCTTTCTTCCTCTCGCGATCCGAGCTCTCGCCTCCCTTTATTTCATCCTTGTGTGTTAACCTTCTTTTCTTTTGCAGGACGTAGCCAATTATGACACCTTGCTCGTTCGGTTTCGTATCCTCGAGGAGCGGAATCTGGCGCTGGAGGCCGAGAACCGGGGGTTACGAGATGCTGCCGCTCGGCCACCTCTCGCGGAGAGAGAAACTCAGCATCTCTATTCCAACGCCGAGTTTGAAGGGCCGATGCAGAGGACGGCCCAGGGAGCGGCGGAGCATGCGCTAGATGTGCTGCAAAGGGCCGGCCTTCTGAAAGAAGATGGCGAGAGGATCCTGGCCCGTCACGTACTTCCAGAGCTCTTCGCCCCGATCGATGCCGCGGATGAAGCTGGCGACGGGCGATATCCTGGAGGCCTCTCCTCTCCGAGCAGCGGGTACTCGGACGACGAGGCCGGTGACCCTTGAAAATTTCTTCTTTCTTTTGATGTAAGGCAAGAGCCGCTTGTAATTTAATGGCGAAATAGAAAGTAATATTTTTGTTGCCATTCGTGATCTTACTTATTGCGCATCTCTTTTTTATTATTATTATTATTATATTTTTTTTCTGCACTCCTCGCTATCGTCCCCCGACAGCTCGCGCACTCGTCTACCCCTTTTGCATGTTTCTCGAATTATCGTGGTCGCACTCGCATTTCCTACTTGCGGAAAAAACCCTTTTCGCATTCGTGCGGGCCTCTTTTTAAAGACTTGGACAATTTCACTGGTTTTGCCGGGAGCAAAACCGCGGCGAGGACCCGCTTCATCTCGCATATCTCCCACGTTCTTCGGGACTACTAGCGTTTCGTCATGCATTCGTCCAGCGAATGCCTTTTGAGACTGGGCGAGATCATCAGACTGGAGTATTGAGGCGTCGACCGCTGGGACCGCTGAGATTTGAGGCGTCGACCGCTGAGATTGAGGCGTCGACCGCTGGGATGAATCGTCGTCCGCCGAGATTGTGGCGTCGACCGCTGGGACAAATCGTCGACCGCCGAGAGGAATCGTCGACCGCCGAGAGGAATCGTCGACCGCCGAGATTGAGGCGTCGACCGCCGAGAGGAATCGTCGACCGCCGAGATTGAGGCGTCGACCGCCGAGACCAATCGTCGACCGCTGAGACTGAGGCGTCGACCGCCGAGACCAATCGTCGACCGCTGAGACTGAGGCGTCGACCGCTTAGACCAATCGTCGACCGCTGAGATTGAGACGTCGACCGCTGAGACTGAGGCGTCGTCCGCTGAGATTAAGGCGTCGACCGCTGAGACTGAGGCATCGATCGCCGAGACCAATCGTCGACCGCTGAGATTGAGACGTCGATCGCTGAGACTGAGGCGTCGTCCGCTGAGATTGAGGCATCGACCGCTGAGATTGAGGCGTCGACCGCTGAGATTGAGGCGTCGACCGCTGAGACAAATCATCGAACGCGGAGTGTCTGCCGTCTGTCGAACGCAGAATGTCATTTGTCGAACGCAGAGAGTAAGCCGTTCGTCGAACGCAGGGAGCCATTCGCCGAACGCTGAGCCTTACCTTTTCCTCTAGTTCTGGCTAACTCCATGGCCCAAAACCTCGACCCTTTAGGCTATACCATGGGGTCAACTTAGTCTTAGTCAACAGATAGCGGTCCTAGGCCAAATCAGCACCAAGGTTATTCATTGGGGTAATACTCCCCCTTAGGTCCTTCATTCATAATCCTTCCTTCCCCTGGGCTAACCTTTGGAACTTTTGGAACCTGCCCCCGAGTGAGCCTTCGGCCCTGCCAGCTAGGTGAGAGCCTGGACAGCAGGTCTGCTCGGGGCCAACCTCTAGAACTTTTGGAACCTGCCACCGAGTGAGCCTTCGGCCCTGCCAGCTAGGTGAGAGCCTGAACAGCGGGTCTGCTCGGGGCCAACCTCTGCAACTTTTGGAACCTGCCTCCGAGTGAGCCTTTGGCCCTGCCAGCTAGGTTAGAGCCTGGAAAGCGGGTCTGCTCGGGGCCGACCTCTGGAACTTTTGGAACCTGCCACCGAGTGAGACTTCGGCCCTGCCAGCTAGGTGAGAGCCTGGGTAGCGGGTCTGCTCGGGGCCAACCTCTGGAACTTTTGGAACCTGCCACCGAGTGAGCCTTCGGCCCTGCCAGCTAGGTGAGAGCCTGGACAGCGGGTCTGCTCGGGGCCAACCTCTGCAACTTTTGGAACCTGCCACAGAGTGAGCATTCGGCCCTGCTAGCTAGGTGAGAGCCTAGACAGCGGGTCTGCTCGGGGCCAACCTCTGGAACTTTTGGAACCTGCCACTGAGTGAGCATTCGGCCCTGCCAGCTAGGTGAGAGCCTGGACAGCGGGTCTGCTCGGGGCCAACCTCTGCAACTTTTGGAACCTGCCACCGAGTGAGCCTTCAGCCCTGCCAGCTAGGTGAGAGCCTTGACAGCGGGTCTGCTCGGGGCCAACCTCTGCAACTTTTGGAACCTGCCACAGAGTGAGCATTCGGCCCTGCCAGCTAGGTGAGAGCCTAGACAGCGGGTCTGCTCGGGGCCAACCTCTGGAACTTTTGGAACCTGCCACTGAGTGAGACTTCGGCCCTGCCAGCTAGGCGAGAGCCTGGACAGCGGTGCTCGGGGCCAACCTCTGAAACTTTTGGAACCTGCCACCGAGTGAGCCTTCGGCCCTTCCAGCTAGGTGAGAGCCTGGACAGCGGGTCTGCTCGGGGCCAACCTCTGGAACTTTTGGAACCTGCCACCGAGTGAGCCTTCGGCCCTGCCAGCTAGGTGAGAGCCTGGACAGCGGGTCTGCTCGGGGCCAACCTCCGAAACTTTTGGAACCTGCCACCGAGTGAGCCTTCGGCCCTGGCAGCTAGGTGAGAGCCTAGACAGCGGGTCTGCTCGGTGCCAACCTCTGGAACTTTTGGAACCTGCCACCAAGTGAGCCTTCGGCCCTGGCAGCTAGGTGAGAGCCTGGACAACGGGTCTGCTCGTTGCCAACCTTTAGAACTTTCCATCTTCTCCTTGCAAGTCATTCCTACCACACACCGCTCCACGTGTGATTGAGGGACTCTCCCTCCACATTTTGGAGGTGGTACCCCCTGATTTCAATGCTTCTTCTATGACATAGGGGCCTTCCCAATTTGGATGGAGCTTCCCTACTGCGGCTGACCTTCCGGCCACGTCGACCTTTTTCAACACGAGGTCACCCTTCTCAAATTGTTTGATCCTGACGTGCTTGTCGAAGTACTTGGCCATCCGCCGCTTGACTTCTTCTTGACGAATGGTGGCGAGATCTCGGACCTCCTCGATCAGATCCAAGGAGAGTCGCAGCTCCTCCTCGTTTCCTGTCCTCCATTCTTCGTCACCTTCCGAGACGACCCTTACCCGCGGCGTCTTGACTTCAAATTCCACTGGAATGACGGCCTCGCAACCATGAGAGAGCTTGAAAGGGGTCTCACCAGTGGCGGTGTTGGGGGTAGTCCTTAGAGCCCATAGGACCGAGGGGAGTTGTTCCACCCAATTCTCCTTCAAGTTCTCCACCTTTTTCTTGAGCAGGTTCACTATAACCTTGTTTGCTGCCTCCACCTGCCCGTTGCTCCTAGGGTGGTGGACGGATGCGAACCTGAGGTCTATCCCCAGCTGGCTGCAAAAGCTTATGAACTCCTCGATGGCGAATTGCGGACCGTTATCTGTGACTATGGCTTGAGGGAGCCCATGTCGACAGATAATCTCTCCCCATATGAAGTTGCGGATGACCTGGGAGGTCACCTTAGCTAATGCCTTAACCTCCAACCACTTTGAGAAGTAGTCGATCATGACCAAGAGGAATCTTCTCTATCCACTAGCCTGAGGAAAAGGTCCTACCAGGTCCATTCCCCATATGGCGAAGGGCCAAGGCGTGGTGATGCTCATTAGCCTCTAAGCTGGCAAAAGTTGAAGCGGGGCGAATAGCTGGCACTTTCGACATTGTTTGGCGAATGCCGCCGCATCCTTGCTCAGGGTCGGCCAGAAGTACCCCTGCCTCATTATCCTTGCTTCCAACGTCCTGCTCCCCGAGTGACTACCACACTCGCCGGAATGAACCTCCTCTAGGATTCTCGAGGCCTCTTCCTCCGAAACACATCTTGCCAAGAGCCCGGAGATGGTCTTCCGATACAAGTCCCCTTCATGAAGTACATAGTAGGCGGACTTATATCGAAAGCGTCTTTGATCTAGAACCTCTTTTGGAAACTCTCCCGTTGTCAGAAAGGTCATGAAGGGATCCTTCCACGAGTGGCGTTGTTCTATGTCCATGAGCTCCCCTTCCTCAATCGAAGGGCGAAACAGATCTGTCAAGGTTCCTCCGACCCGAGGGCCGGACCTGGCCAGCCGGTCTGCTTGGACGCTTTCTTCCCTTGGTATGTGCCTGATGGAGAAGGTCTTGAATGCACCGATGAGACCCCTTACTTTGGCTAAATATCTCATGAGTGTGGGCTCCCTTGCCTCGAACTCACCCTTGATTTGCGAGGCTATCACCATTGAGTCTGTGAGGACTTCCACGTCGTTAACCCCCAACTCCTGAGCCAGACAAAGGCCGACGATCACTGCCTCGTACTCTGCCTGATTGTTGGTGATGGGGAAGTGTATTACCAGGGTTTGTTCGATTTTCATCCCATGAGGGCTCTCCAACACCACCCCTCCTACTATGGAATTCCTGCCTGATGCCCCATCGACCAACAACTTCCAAGGGGCGTGACGAAGAGCTTGACCTTCCTCCATTTCGATTACGTAATCTGCCATGAAATTTGTCACCGCTTGAGCCTTCATCGACAACCGGGGAACAAAGGAGATGTCAAATTCGCTCAACTCCATCGACCACTTCGCGAGCCTTCCCGAGTGCTCCACCCCCTCGAAAATTTTGCGAAGGGGGTGATCCGTCACAACCTGGATCGAGTGAGCCTGGAAATACGACCTGAGCTTCCTGGCCGAGATGACCAGGGCGAAGGCCAGTTTCTCCAAAATCGGGTATCGGAGTTATGCCTTCTTCAAAACCCTACTTACGTAGTAAACGGGCAGTTGCTTCTTTCCCTCTTCTCGGACCAAGACGGAGCTTACGGCTTCAGCCCCGACCCCTAAATACAAGGATAGATCCCCCCCCCCCCCCCCTTTGGACCTTGGAGTAGCGGAGCTTTGGTGAGCTGGCCTTTCAGGGCCTGGAAGGCCTCCTCACACTCCCCTGTCCGGGAGAGAAACATGCTCAACCCCGCGAGCTTCCCGGTTAGACGCTGAACTTCCTTAGCATTTCGCGGCGACTTCAACTCCATTATGGCTTTGACCTTGTCCGGATTTGGTTCCACCCCTGCTGGGGTAAGGAGATGTCCTAGAAACTTCCCCTTGCTGGCCCCGAATACACACTTTAGGGGGTTTAGCCTCATCTTATACTTGCGCAGAGTGGCAAAGGTCTCTTCGAGGTCGTGGAGGTGAGTGCTCACACTCTTGCTCTTGACCATGAGGTCATCTACGTAAACCTCCAAGTTCCTTCCTCTTTGTTCCCGGAAGACCGGGTCCATCATCCTTTGGTAAGTTCCCCTTGCGTTTTTCAGCCCGAACGACATCATCTTGTAGCTGTAACACTCTTCCCTTGTGATGAAGGAGACATCCTTGACATCCGGGGGATGCATCCTAATTTGGTGATAGCCTGAAAAAGCATCTAAGAAAGACATTACAGAAAAACCGACGACTGAGTCAACCAGCGCGTCGATTCGAGGCAAAGGATAACAATCCTTAGGGCAGGCTTTGTTTAATAAAGAAAAATCGATACACATACGCCAGCGACCATCGCTTTTCTTTACCATAACGACATTGGAGACCCAGGCCGGGTACTGGATCTCCGATACGAATCCTGCCTTGAGGAGCTTTCCTACCTCCTCGCGAATCGGCTCCTCCAGCTTGTCGGCGATGGCCCTCCTCTTCTGCCTGATGGGGCGGGCTCCTGGCTCAAGGTTGAGGCGGTGGCAAGCCACGCCTGCATCGATGCCTGGCACGTCCGCCGCGCTCCATGCAAAGATGTCCACATTCCTCTGGATACATTCCAACATCCTCTTCCTGTCCTCTGAGCCAAGACCCCCGCTGATCCGCACCTTCTCAACTCTTCCCCCTTGGGCGGTGACCTCCATCTCGACCACTTCTTCAGCCGCCTCAAGACGGGCTGGCTCTTGTCATTTACTCTTCTCTTCCCTCCCCTCGGGCAGGGTCTTTTCTTCCTCCGGATCCTCCTCCTCCATCAGTTCGACACGCTCCTCCGGAGCCACTTCCTCCTCCCCTCCGGGGATGTTGCTCTCTACTTCTTCTTCCCCCATCTTCACCTGGCCCCTTCTGCCCCTTCATCTCCCTATCCACCTTTTCGGCCTCCGCTATCCAGGAGATAGTGTTGACGGCAATCACATTGCACTGCCTCGCCACCTTCGCATCCCCCCGGATCCGGACCTGAACTCCTCCGCTGTGGAACTTTAAGCATTGATGGAAGGACGAGGGAACGCACCGGAAGGTGTTGATGAGAGGGCGTCCAAATATGGCATTGTAGCTGCTCGGAGCGTCAACAATGACGAACCGACAGTTCCTGGGGACCCCTCCAAACATCACTTGGAGGCCAACTCCTCCCTCGACTTCCTTCCTCTCCCCTGAGAACCCAAACAAGGGTCCATCTGAGGCTTGTACTCCCTTTGCTTCCACGTCTAGCGCGTCAAAGGCCTTCTTGAAGATAACATTCATCGAATTCCCGTTGTCCACCAAAATCCGGGAGACGGTGAAGTTTCAATCGCCGCCTGGATCACCAAGGCGTCACAGAACGGGTCTTCAAAGTCTGGCATATCCTCCGCCGAGAAGGTGAGCTTCTCCGAGGGGGGTGGGGTTTGGGAGGTCGACGCGACGCTTCTCCTAAACATCGCCTGGAAGCTTCTCTTGCGAGTCGCTTCTATTCCCACCCCACCATGGATCACTCCGACCCCTCCCCTAGCTCCCACGTCCATCCTGTCTTCGCATCTGTCCTCTTCATCTCCGGGTAGCACCTTTTCGATCCACACACGTCGCTGCTGCTGCTGGCCTCTTCCCCTCATCTCCAGAAATTCTGGGCAGGTGGCCGTCGCGTGACCTTCTTCCTGATGAAAGTCACAGTAAGGCAACGCCACCCTGCCCCCTCTTCCACCTCCTCCTCTTCCTCCTCTTCCTCCTCTTCCTCGGCCTACCGCCATGGCTTGCTCTCGAGGGGGGTGAGGTGGCCTGGGACCTTGCCTCCACCCTGGAACCCTTCCTTCCCCCCTTCGTTGGTGATCTCTTTCCTGACCTCTCCCCGGACCCTCCTGGGGCCTCCAAGCCAGCCGGTTATTGGGCTCCTGATGCCCCCAATCCCGCTGCTGTCCCTGAAACCCCTGACCTCTGGGTTCTTCCCTTCTCCTTCCCTCCTGGTGTCTCACCTCTGGCTCGCTCATCTTTGCCAACCTCTTATAGAACTCTGGGTTGGCGGCCTCCCCTTCTATCTCCTCTGCTGCCCGCTCCATTAGTTCCTCAAAGGATAGAGGGGCCTTTCGCTTTAGGTCCATTTTAAAGAACCCATCTCGCAGCCCCACTATGAACGCCATCTGGAGGGTGAACCCCGGCACCTCCTGCACGAGGAGGACCTCCTCCTGGAACCTATCCACGTAATGGGCCAACGACTCCCCAGGCCCTTGCTTGATCTTAAAGAGTGCCTCTGCATCCTTCTTCCTCTTCTTCGACGTTGAGAAGCGCAACCTGAAGCTCCGCCGCAAGTCCTCGAAGGCGTAGATGGAACCCACGGGAAGCTGGTGGAACCAGTCCCTCGCCTTCTCCTTCAGAGTGGTGGCAAAGAGCCGGCACTGGAAGGCATCTGTCATTGGAAGGATCGAGAACCTGTCCTCAAACCACTGCAGATGCAGGACTGGGTCATCTCTGGCGGTGTAGTAAGACATCCCCGGCCCTCTGAACCCTTCTGGCACCTGGGCCGAGAGGATCAACTCACAGAAGGGACTCCCTTCCCCTGCTCGACGAGTGGTCCTCTCGCGCGGAGTCAGTTCACACACCTCCGCATTCGCCGGGCGGCTGAACAGCTGCCGCCCGGGGAGATCTCGCGCACTTGCTTCCGCCGCGACCTCCTTTCCCAGCCGCTGGCCTGGAGCGTTCTCGCCGATCTGCTAGGGCGGAACCACCGGGACCACGGGTGTCTCACACTCGCTCCTGCCGGCGAGAGCTACTTGCATGGTCTGCATAACCTCTCGCTTGAACTTCTCGAACATATCCAGCCACTCCATTGCTGCTGGTGGCTGCGAGTGGCCTGGGTCAGAACCATTTCCTCCATCTCCTGTCATCGAGCTCAACTTGGGATTTTCTTGCACTGGCTACGGTCCACGCTCACCGCACCAAAAATGTTGAAACCGTCAACCGGTCTCTGAGTTCGGACCCACAGGGGGTGTATCCTGCGCCTACTTCTCCCTCACTAAACTGTCTAGACCGAGGATGAAAAATTTGGAACAGACCCAAGGCTGCAGCGAGGAGGTCCCGCCACACACCCGGAAGATCTTAGAGAGTTTTCCCTCCCAAACCAATGCTCAGTCGGGCACCTTGGAGGGCACTAGCAGCCAACTCCAAAAACTGCCTGGAGGAGAGAGCTCAAAAGATCTGATCTTCTCCAAGGTGCCCTTAAGGGTCTATTTATAGATTTTCCAATCGTGGATTGCAAATAGCGTGAATCCGCCTTTTGGTTTTACTAATCGCACCCCAAAGTGGTCTGCTAACAGCCTAACTCCGCTGTTCTGAAGGGCTATTGGCAGCCCACAAGGGGTATCTAGGTAATTTTCCCTTTAAAAGCCATCTGGGCGAGTGGTCCGCGAAGACTTCACTCGTCAGGCTCCCTGCCCATCACTGTTCGTCAGGCGAATGGTTCACGAGACCACCACTCGCCATAAGTTCGGTTTGCTTAATAGGCGAGATCTTTGGACGCTCTCGCCTATCTGCTACGGTTCTGTGCGAGTGAACCGCGAGTGGTCCCTCACTCGCTTGAGGGCCCTTGGACCCCCCCTCCCCTCTATTCTTCACTTTGACCCACTGCAGGGTGTTGGGGACCCACTCAGCGAATACGGGGTTGTACAGTTTTATTATTATTATTTTTTAAATAATTTTAAATTAAAATTTTAATTTTAGTTTTTTAAATTATTATTTTAAAAAAAATGTTAATTATACCTCCCCTCTCTCTTCATTTTATCTCTTCTCTCTCTCTCTCTCTCTCTCTCTCTCTCTCTCTCTCTCTCTCTCTCTCTCTCTCTTACTCTCTTACTCTCTCTCATAGTCTCATTCAATGTCGTCGAGCATGGCGTCGTCGTCATCAACGTTGACGCACGAAATTGTGGAGCACAAACGCACGGCTCTAGTGTGGGAGCATTTCGAGAAAGTCAAAGTCGACAACAAACACAAGGCAAAGTGCAAACTTTGCGCGAAACTGCTCACCCTCAGTGGCAATTCAACACTCGCACGACACATTAAGTTGTGCATGGCAAAGCAAGCTCCCGAGTCCAGTCAGGCACAATTATCGGGATCCGCACAAATATGGACATACTCATATCTTTTTTTAATATTTTATAGTTTATAAATTCGGAAATATGTATAATTGTATATACACGCAGCACATATATGCGCGCTAGCAGCAGTTCGGCGAGCGCCAGCCGTTCTACGAACGGCCTGCCGTTCGTCGAACGGCCTGCAGTTCGACGAACAGCCTGCAATTTGACGAACGGCCTGCAGTTCGAGAACGACCTGCCGTTCGACGAATGGCCACGCCGTTCGACGAACTGAGCTCTGATTAAAAGCGCGGAAATGAATTTAATACGCGCTGCGCGTATAACCAGCGTGCCCTTATAAATTTTTTAATAAAAAAGTAAAACAAATAAATATTAAAAAAAACTAAATAAAAAATATAAAAAAAATCGGGTCGGGCCCTAGGCCAGGCCTGGCCCAGCCCGGCCCTGGGGGCCTAGGCAGGGCCCCTTCCATTGGCGAAAGCCCGGCCTGGCCCGGTTGCAACCAAGGCCCAGCCCGGGCCCGGCTCCAAAAAGCCCGGGCCCGGTAAGCCCGGTTCAAGCCCGGGCCCGAGGGGCTTTTTGGTCAGGAATAGTTTAGCATAACCAAAAGTCTTATTTTCTTAAAAAAATTGTGTAGATGTAAAGCCCTAAAAATAAAAAATTCAAATACATTATAATTGCTCTACGGTTCTAGTGTTGGGCAGTGAATGATGTATACGGGCAAAAAAACGGGAGTTGCAGAGATGAGAATGCTTACGTGGATGTATGGTCACACAGACTGGATAAAATTAGGATTGAATGTGTCAGAGATAAGACGAGAGTGGCGCCAATTGTAGAGAATATGTGAGAAGCTCGTTTAAGATGGTTCAGACATGTACATAGGAGACCATTAGAGACACGTGTTGGGCGTTGTGAGAGTTTAGTCACTAGACATGTTAAACGGGGGAGGGGTAGACCAAAAAAGACTTGGAATTAAACTATAAGGAAAGAGTATATTCTTTCAAGAAAAATTTGAGTGGGACCCCACTATGGTGGGATAAAGTCTTGAGTGGTGTTGTTGTACATTATAATTGCTTTATACTTATATGGTATATAAAAGAAAAGTATATTCTTTCAAGAAAAATTTGAACTATCTATTTTATACGCACATTAAAATTTATATACATACATATATATACTATATTAAAAGTAAAAAAATGCCTGTTAAACATTCATTATACCAATAATATCCCTCTTATCGGATTTAATGACATTTAGTTCGCAGGCAGCGCCTGATTTAGGCTTCTTTTGGTTCGGCGGCGGGAGCCGGCGCGGGAGGAATCGCCGCAGGGTTTCGAATCGGAGGTGGGGAGGCGGGGCTGGAGACGTGGCGTAACCGCTGCTGTTGCGAAGGTTTGCAGTAGCAAACGCCACCGCCCGTGTGCGCGGGCATTTATTTTCCCGCCGTGCGATGGCGGTTGCTCCCGCACCGGAGCTTAAAGGAACCCTTAATTTGACAGCTTTTTGAAAGAGAGAAAACACGCAAAATCAAGCAACTGACAAAATACAGACTACAATAACACGGGTGATCCTTTACAGAAATTACCACTACAATGGAACTCAGACCTTCTGGTTCAGAAGATAAAAATAATAAATAGTGGAAAACAATCATGGATAGAAAAGTTAGGTCAAAAACTGAGAAACAAAATCACCAAAATGCCCTTTTTAATAACACACTGATAACTACTGATAATAGCAAGGCAATTCCAAATCTATCCATCCAACAAAATGGGTGAAATCTTACAGATTAATCACTCCAGAAAGCCTATATGCTGTATATATCACCTAAAAACATTCAACTGGTTCCACAACAAATTATCGAAAGAACCCGAACAGCCACAGCAAAAGAAGCACACATCAGACTACCTGCCTCATAAAATGTTGCAAACAAAAGTTAAATTTTCCCCAAACAACAGAGACCCTTCACGCGGGCGCTCGAAAAGGGACCTACCCCATCCAAAGACTGAATACATACATACAAGGTGCGTCCGCCTCTACCCGCTTAATCTTAGCAAAGCGAAATTGTTACAATTAGACCGACAGACGCGATGACGGTTCTCCGCGTGTGTCCGAGCAGTACCAAGCTGGAATGTTAGGGTCTTCCCAAAGCTCTTCAAATTCCATCATGAAATCGCCAGCATCAGCATCTTCAACCTCGTCGGAAGCTCTATCCTGGACCGCCTGAAATTTACGAAATATGAACAAACTAATGGAGGCATATATTTGTCAGAGAATGCCCATTCATGAACTGCTATTAAGTAAACAAATAGCTCATCAAATGGCTGAAATAAATATATTAAAATTTTATTTTAATATGATATGATTAAAACAGTTCTTACAATGGCTTCTTTCTGAAACCTCTATTTATGAACTTTTGATCACGATGGCTAGACTTATTGTATGGGAGTCGTTCTGATGTAATATTTACGTTATCACGTACGTGAACACAAGTTTTACTGTAGAAGAGTAGCAATGTTCGCTTGATATTGATGTTATCACGTATATGAGAGTCTTACAGGAAAAGAATAATGCTTGTTCAATATTGATGTTGTCACGTGTACAGAAGTCTTACTGAAAAGGAGTAGCCAGGGCCCTGTTTGAGAGAGTGATTGCGCGATGGCGGTTGTGAACGCAGTTATTAAAAATGCATGTAGTGCTTGGGTAGGTGCGATCACGAGTACTATTTTTTCAAAACGACATTTTAGGCCAAAAAGTCACCACAGTTACACAGATGTGGTCAAGCTTTAGCAGTTGTTAACGACCAAATCAGGAAAATTGGAATTTGGGTCAAAAAATGGTAGAGGAGTTCCAAATAAAGGAAAATCACCCACACTGCATTTACTACAATAGTCACACTGTCACTGCTCAAAAGCCACAGCTGTCAAGCAGAGCCTAAACCTCTAATACAACTCTACTGTTTTAAGAAAGTACAAACATACACCAGAGCAAATTCTAACAATTGGACATTTCTATTATTCTCGCCAAACAAATTATTAAGTAATGAAATTTCAAAAAAAAAATTGAAAAAGATGCTTACTTTAGAGTCCTGGAGCTCTGAAACGACATTAAGCAGCCTCCGGTACTGATCTCTTGCTTCGGGGTACTGAACCATGGACTTCACTCTAGCAAGAGCCTTCTGCATCCTTAACTCAGTCTGCTTTCTGCCTTCTTGCAAAAAATCATACTCATCTTCGTTTGGGGGTTGCGCATCTTGATTCGAAGAGGCCTCGAGAACGCCTTCTGATCGAAACCCGCGCAAGCCACTCCCTTTTCGTCTCCAGCGTAGTATTACTTTCTCGATAATGCCTACTGTCCACACAATTTTCTTGTATCGCTTTCTCACTTGATGACCACGTACATAAGCCTAGTGTTATCAGATCAGTGCAAGAAAAAAGTTATCTTGATGAATAAAATTCTAATTATTCATGACAACCAGTGAAAGGATAAAACAATAAAGAAGGGTTTTTTGAACGCAGTTTTTAATTTTTATCGCTCGGATCCATAAAACATCGCAAGTCCAATTGCAGTTCTATAGAATCTATTTGCAGGTTTCCTCCTTTTGTCACGAGGAACTTTTCCATTTTACTGCCCAGAATTAAGGCTCCGTTTGGCGCGGTGGTGGCGGTCGTGAACGCGGTGGTTATGAACAGTCATTCGTGATCGCCCGACCTCACCCAAGGACCTTCATCCACTTTTATGTTCAAAACTAGTGTTTTTTTGTGGCGGTCATAACCGTTGTCATGCCAAACATACATCTATGATGGTGGCATTTTTGTCCAAACTCACCGGAGCAAAAACGCCGCTCTAAACGGAGCCTAATTCTAGCTGTATATAGTCATTTTAATTCTTCACATTAGTCATCTCTCAATCATAAAAGTACGTTTCTTTTCCACAACAATTTTTTGCACCACCAAGTCTCCTCACGAGGAGAGATGTAATTCTAAACTCTCCTAAAATGTCTAATGTAATATTTATAATAGAACTAATCATCTTATCTCCTATATAATTCCAATTTTCCTCTTTTAACAACCTATCTAAAAAGATTGATAATTTTCACCTTGAAAGTTAATGGCCGAGTTGCATATCAGCATTTAAAAGGGCATCACTATGTTGTATTAAAGAAAACCTAACAATGGACACAACAGTGAAAACAATTCAGAAAGTTCATGTTTAAAAAGAAAGACAAAAATCACCTGAATTTTTACGATTCTCTGGCGAATTAGGAGGAACTCTTTCCTCCGTTTCCACCCACGAAACTTGTTTTGTATACGTATTGCCGCAAAATGTGCAGGCGCATCATGCTGTCCAGGCTTATTTGCTTTGAAAGAAATAAGTGAAAAATCTTGTACATCTGACATTCTGGACATTTCTTTACTGTACTGGACTAATCTCTTTCTTTGGAACGATTGGACTCTAAATACTTGGTGTATCCGAGCCGCAACTACAGTAGCATTGCGAACGGCACTGAATGAGTCCTTCATAGAAGGCCCACCAGGCGCATCTTCATCGTACTTCGCAAATTCTTCAATGTCCTTCGAGCTAACGACCTCAGAAATTTCACCTTTACTGGCATCTTTAAAAGTGAGGGTTTCAAGTTGCGCGGTAAGTGTAGACTCAGCAAGAAAACCTGCAATTCCTTTGTGACCATTTGCAGATGCAAGATCTGCAGGTGTTCTCCCAGAAGGGAACTCCGGAGTCGGATCGGTTAACACGCCAGGAGCTGCACCCAGTGTGACGAGCGAAACTACTGTGCGTTCTCTGCAAACACAATAGATAGATACACTACTTTGAATGGCGTACTACGTTAAAATAATCTATAAGAAGGATGCATCTAAAATTTTACCTTCCACAAAAGGCCGCCCAATGAAGGGCTGTCCATCCCAGTGCATCCCTAAAATTAAGTCCCACACCTGCAGTAACCGTAGGTCTTATAGCCCATTCATAACCAATGGCTGCTGCTAGATGAAGGACACCCTGCCCATCTTTGTCAAGCACACAGGGTCCTTTACCACCCTCGGAAATCTTCCGAAGAAGCCAATCGTGCAACTGCTGTTTCAATAACTTCTGAAATAGGTGATCTTTTAAGCTGTCTGTGTTAAGCTCTTCGCCGCTAGTTCTTTCAAGAGTATCACGCCACTCATCATCAGCATCCATAAAAAATGAACTAATTTCGTAGCATAGATTAAGTTTTTCGTCTGTCATGTTAACAGGGGTCAAATGGTCTAAAGAACCAAGTGATAACAACTTCCCAAAACGAATGTGAAGATGGAGCTCATTTATTTCGCCGCACTGGGAATCTAAAGTGTCCATGCACTGAGAATGAGGATCTTGGAATTCAAATTCGCGCACTTCGCTACACGCAAATCTATTAGAGCAGGTGATATAGAATGGAACCGTTCCAGGTTTATGTGATGGAGCAACACAACGAAGAACACCGTCAGCTATGATCTCTGCAGGAACTTCTACTTCCCCAAACATGCAAGACCATTTACAGAATTCCAGATCCTTTTTATCCTTTAAGAATGCACCAGTAATAAGAACCTGTGAAGAGATAATGAAAAGAAAATCAGAAGCTTAAAAACAGTTCCTATAATAAAATGTTGACATTTTTTAGAAATCACAATACAGAAACAAAGAATTTAAGTGGAGAGTTCCATACCTTTGTTTTAAATCCAGTATATGCCCAGTTGGGAGAAAAATCCAAAATACTAAAAAGTTGATCTTGAGAAACTGACGGGCTCATTATATACGAATCTAAATGCTCGGCAGTGTTCATGCTAGCGTCCTCGGGAAGCTCACTTCCAATAAAGTTCCAACATGACTGAGAACTGGATTTCATATTCGAATCATCAACTTCTCGAAGTTCTTTGCTCATCCATCTAGAGAAGCTATCATGTTTCTTTAACCCATCTCCATGAATGTTGGAGAGGTCCAAAGACGCATCTTTCAGAAGGGAGACACTATTCCTCTTTCCATGGAGAGAATGGTCATTTTCTGAAGTTGTTCTGCATAAAACAGGTGAATCTTCAGAATCTAACAGCTGCACCACAAAAAGAAAATCAACAAAAAGTTGTCAATAAGAAAAATTACAAAGAAATAATATTATCTACAGCCAGAGTGTTAAGCATTAATAGCATTATTAAAAACATCTAGGACGAGTGAGATGTGGTCATCTCTGAATAAGAATTGAAGAACCAGAAGAACAAATAATGTGTAGATTGATAGGCAACTCATTTAGATGCAGTTTCTCATTGTACAAAATTTGTCGACTTTTGGAGCATGATACGAGGAGACGATATTGTTAGAACATATGTGTTAACGGGCTTTCTTCGGGGCTTCGTCGAAGGTGGTGATGGAGACGGAGATACATGAGGTGGTCAAGCTCTACCCGCGGAGAATGATGAAGGAGGAAGAAGGGGAGCCGAGCTCAACCCTAACCCTAGAACTTGAGGAGAAGAGCAAGAGAAGAAGAGGGAATAGAGAACTTGGTTAATTTGTTTGATAATCCACTCACGGCCCAAGGGGGTCTACATATAACCTTACAAAATGACAAAATCGTAATAAATCCGAACACTTTGATGTATGTTTAATTTATGTTCGTGTCGTATGGGACCATAACATCTCACTCGTCCTTCAAATCGAGTTTGTCCTCAAGCTCAAACTAGGCTCGAATGAAATGACCGTCTGGCTCCTTAATTTCTTTCCAGAACAGCTTCCGGTGGCGCGCCGCTGTGGTGGCGGCTGCATTGAGTGGCGGGCCATCATCGTGCCCACAGATGGACCGAAAGACGGCGAGGGTATGGCGTGGCAGAGATGCTTGCGGAAGGAAGATCGTCAGACAAAAGCTCTGGAGTCGGGGCGAGTGTGCCCGGTGAATGCCGACAGTCGAGGGCAATGGAGAATCGAGTTGCATGTGAGTTTTGGCGATCAGAAGTGGCGGTGCATGCTGGGGGGGACGGTCGTCGGAAGTAATGCCTGCAAAGGGGCCGACGGAGCAGGTGGCCTGAGCAGAGGCTGCGGGATGGAGACCACGGGAGCTGACGACGACGACACAATTTCTGGTGGTACCACCGCGGGGCGTGGAGGCGACAATGTCGGTTGTATGAACCGCGGTGAGGGAATAACTGAAGGAGATAGTGGAGCGACTAGAACTGCGGAGAGCGGCGGAGCATCTGCGGTCGTTGGTGGGAGCGGAGACCGTTCTAGTGGAATCGACGGGGGAGGTGGAAGTTGCGTCGGGAAGCGTCCTGCAGGGTCCGACAGTGGCAGGGATTGCAGCGGCGTAACCGACGGCCTTGGTGGAGGAGTCGCGGACATCGGCCCATTGGTGAAGTCGGCGAGGAGTTGCCACATGACGTCCTGATATGAAACCATCAGCGAACAGAGGATAGCCGCATCGGCCACGCTTATTTTCGTGTCCATAATTAATTGATTACATAATTAATCCAATTAGGAATTAATTTGTTCATCAATTAATTAAATCCCCATGAGAATCCCCCCCCCCACACACCCACAAAAAAAAATATTGTATTTCTCCTCTTTTTTTAATCAAACAAAAGGGGCCGGTTAATGAAGAGCACAAGGCACGATACCAATCGATGACATGCGTCCACAGGGCTCAAAACGATTGCGCAGATCTGAAAACGAGCGTGGGATGGGGGCTTCAGACGGAATCGATGAAGTAGAGTGGGGCGTTCCTCGAGAACGAGGGAGAAGTTGTTGTCAGTAACGGTGTCGACTGGGCTGCTGATGCTGGAACGATCGAGGAAGACGGCCTTGGAGTTGTTGATCGAGGAGGCATGGTGGTCGATCGATCGAGGAAGCGTGGTGGTTGATCGATCGAGGAGGCGTGGTGGTCGATCGATCGAGGACGATGGTCGAACAAGGATTTGTTGCTGCTGCAAGAAACGATCGAGGAGGTCCTGGCGCTCTTGGATTTCCTGTCGCGGTTCCGCTCGAAATAGAGGGAAGCGTCGGGTGACGCTGATGAAGCCGACGAAAACAGGGAAACTCGTATGCGATGAAAGAAGCTCGACGAAAACAGCGTCGATCGACGTCGTACGGATCGACGACGGAAGAAGGCGATGTCTCGTGCAGCTTCGACGACGACAGTGGCTTCGGCGGAGGAGGATCGAAAGAAGCTCTGATACCAAGATGTTACGGGCTTTCTTCGGGGCTTCGTCGAAGGTGGTGGTGGAGGCGGAGATACAAGAGGGAGTCGAGCTCTACCCGCGGAGAAAGCAATGGAGGAGGAATAAGGGGAGCTGAGCTCAACATATAACCTTGAGAAGAGAGAGTCAGAGAGAGCAAGAGAGGGGAATACAGAACTTGGTTAATTTGATTGATAATCCTTTCATGGCCCAAGGGAGTCTACATATAACCTTACAAAATGACAAAATCATAATAAATCCGAACACTTAGATTTTTATAAAATAACTCTAAACCTTGATAATTAAAAAACGCGACATGGGTCGACACGAACATAAATTACACATACATAAATTAAAAATGGATAACGGGTCGTGTGGGACCATAACAATGTGACATAGGGTAAGCTCTAAGCGAAGCTATGGAGATTAATGGAGGCAACTATATATGCACTAAACAATAATCCGGTAATACTAAACTCGCAATAATAAATATTATCAAGATTATCGCATAACAAGCTGAGATTAAATCGAACTCCAAAATAAAGGAGTAAGTGATGTTTGTATAAATGCAAGAGAACTAGGAAGTAAATACACAAGCGACTAAATCCTCACAAATTACAAGAGTCTAGGAGGCAAAGATTACAAATTAGTATGCCCAAAACAGTGATTAAACGCACAATTCAACAATGTAAATATGAAAACCAATCAATAAACTTACAATGATTACGAAGTAGAAGACTCGTTGGGTGTCCAAGGAGGTGCCGATGGTTGGAGAGACAAAGGAGGGCTGCACCTGGACTGTCGAAAGGAGAATTGAGAACTGGGAGGGGGCAGATGGCTGGCTGTTTTAAGGTTTCAAGGCCTGGTTGTAGACAGCTGGACAGGGAACTTGATGTAGGGTAGGCTGCGTGGGTGCGCGACTAACATGCAATCCTAAAGTGAAGTGCGGGGAAAGTAAATCTAATACCATTGAACACTATATCACATGCATGCAAAGCCCGACGGAGAAATCAAAATCATAATAATAAATGATCGCACTTAGATAATTTTAGCAATAGCAAAATAATTCTTTAAGCAAACGGGCTTAGGCTTTCCTCCGCGTGGAGGGCCAAAGCGAGAGCGCACGGCGAATAAACCCTGCAAATCACAAAATAATCTAAATCAAACAACTACTATTCCGGAGATCCAAGCAAACAACTACTCATAACACCATATATTAGTATTGAGAATTAAAGTTCCTTACAACAAATAATAACTCACGAGCATGGGACTGTCGTAGGTGGGTAGATTCGGCAAGGGCAACGGTTCGGAGGCGGGGCTTGGAGTTATGGGGCTAGAACTGAGTGGAGGTGGCTGTTTTGGAAGGTGGGGGACTGGTTTTAGGCAGATCTGGGTGGAAGTGGCTGCTTAGGAAGGTGGGGAACTGGTTTTGGGCAGATCTGGGTGGAGGTGGCTGTTTTGGAAAGTGGGGGACTGGTTTTGGGCAGATCTGGGTGGAGGGGGCAGATTCTGGATGGGGTGGGACTGGTTGGCAGATTTGGGCCTGGTTTTGTAAGGAAAAACTGGCGGGCTGTATTGGAAAGGGGCGGCGGAGGTAGGGTGGCTGGAGGGAGCGACGACAAGCAGGGGGTGGCTGGATGGGCGGCTGTAGGCAGGGAGGTGGCTGGATGGGCGGCTGCAGGCAGAAGACTGGGCAGTTGTTGCTGGACAGCAGGGAAAGGGGAACGGAGGCTGCTGTTGGGGGGTATGGGGGTGGCGGTAGAGGCTTGAGATGGTGGACGAAGGTGGCTAAGGGTTAGGGTTACCTTTGGGGAGCGGGAGAGGGCCTAGGAGTCGTCACCTAGGGTTCCACAGAGTCGGCACAGTGGGGTGATCGCGGGATTCAGAGAATTCACTTCTCCAAAATCTGCAATAGCTCATGGCAGCCCTCATACACTTTTATTTATAATAAAGAGATATTAGGACATCCCACCATCGACGGCTATGATTGGTCGGAGATGGGGTAGCCCGATTACATCAAAAATAAAGCAAAAATGACAATGTAATATATGAAACGTGTCGGAACGATGGGCCGGACGCATCCGTGGAGTCGGATCATCGATCCGAGTACGCCATATATGGTAAGTAGTCAATTGGCCCCGAACGGGCCCAAAAGTCATCCTCCGTTACGGGTCCGCGTCTCCGATCCGCATCAGAACTGTATTTGGAGAATGTAGTTAGGTTGTAGAGAAAGCACAGGAAGGAGGGATATGTGGACCGACAGTGGGATTCCAGCCAGAATTTTGGGTCCAGGTGGTATTCTGATACGTATACGCATTATTATGTATTGTGTCTTGTAGCGGCCCGCCAGCGCTTCGACGGCCTCCCAGAGGCTGCTCGTCACCCTCACATCCCTCCTGCGGCTCCGACCGCAACCCGACAGCCCTCCGGCGGCTCCTGCAGCAATCCGGCAGCCCTCCGGCGGCGCCTGCATCATTCTGGCAGCCCTCCTAAGCCTCCTGCCGCTTTTTAGCGGCCCTCCCCCCTTTTTCCACCATGGCTATCCTTCCGGACTCAGTGCATGCTCGTTGCGATCGAGTTGAAGCTTCCCTGGAAACTCTCCTCTCCATGGCGCTTGAGATTCGTCATCAGCTTCTTCCACATGCCCCTTTACAGTCCGGCCCACCACTTTGCTTCCCAACGAGCCTCCTCCTCCATCCATCCCACCGCCACCCCTCAGTGGGTCTTCAACCATTAGAACCGCCGCCACTTCCTCCTTTTCCGACACCCCATTCGTTCTCCCGCTGCTGACGGCGGCACGCACCCCCATAATTCCCGCTCATCCTTTGATTCCCACCAGTTGCCCTCCCATCCGCAAGCCTTCTGACATATCTGTGACAGAGGTTCCACCTGGCGCCTTGCCAGCCTTTCACACGTCGCCACATACTTTTTTTGCTCCCAGCCGTTTCTTGGAGACCCCCGCCCGCCTGTCAGCTCTCTTATCTCCCGACTCCTCACTTCCCACATCTCTCGAGTCCACTGTTATCCTACGCACACATCTTGTCACTCTCCAACCTCGACCAGACTTCCCATCGGGTTTCCTTCCTAATCTTCACTACCTACTCATCGACTTAATGTTCGGCATCACGACCCTTGTTCAGGATCTAGATGGGTTTTCGCCATCAGCCTTCATAGCATCCGGCCTCCGACCGAGGCCCTGGCTCAACTAGCATGCACCTCGCTCGACCTTGAGAATGAGATATTTTTCAAGCATGAAGTTGCTTCACCTCTCGGGCAGTCCCATGCCGAGTTCTACGCCTGTTTCGGTCGCCTATCCCACAGCTCTACAGCAACCAAACCGCCACGACGCCTCTAAGCTTCTGATGTTTCACCTGATCCGCCCACCAGAGGAGCCGCCCGAGTCTCGCGATAGGCCATTGGGACCCTTCCAGGCTCGACCTTGGGGGCAAGGTCGCTTTTCAGGTCGGGTGTGGTGATACGTATACGTATTACTATGTATTTTGTCTTGTAGTGTGGGGATCCATCTATATAAGGAGACATAGGGATGAAGTCTTGCTTATCTTTTGAGTCTTGGATGTTTGACTGTTGGAGAGCGGAGTGTCAAGGAGGACCCAACCTCCGGATGTTTGACAGGAATTATCTCCTGATTGTATCTTTATTTTCATTTAATGCAATGCAAGTTATTTGTTCTCGATCTTGATACGACTACGGCGTATCATATTCTTGAGCTGGAATTGTATATTCTGGGCTGAATTCAGGCATCTGCGGAGGTGGGACGCTGCATGTTGACGGAAAGTGGAGTCTAGGAAAACTGAAATGTTAATTGTGGATTTTCTTTGTGAAGTGGAAAAGTAGTTATTTGGGAACGTATGGATAAATGGTAGTTAATGGAAGTTAAGGGTAGTGGAGATGGTTGCTAGGAAGTTATGGGGAAGATGGGTGGTGGAAGTAGTGGTGGAGGTGAAGAGACGGCCAAGGGGTGGTGGCTGAGAAATGGGGGATGGAGGCTGCTGAAGATGATGGTGATGGTGTCCGGAGGTAGTGGGGAGGTGGCTGGAAATAGGAAAAAGCGAGGATTTGGAGTGGCCGGCCAAGGTGGGAAGGTGAGGAGGATGCCCGAGCTTAGCACCCTGATTCAGGCTGCGGCACCGGTGATCAAAACGAGGGATTTTCTCTCTAACTTTCAAAGTTTTCAAATGGATCCTTCTACCTCTATATATAGACTAAGGAGACACGTACGGTCATGATTACATCCAAAAACAAGTAAAATAATGATCAGAAAAATACATAAAATCCTAGACCGAAGATTCGCTCGAAATGAACGATCTCAATTGTCATTGTCGACCCATAGTGTGGCGTGACCTCCATCAATATGCTTGGAGTCTACGGGTACATTAGTAAAATACCAATATAAATGTATCAAATAAGACAAATAATCGAGATAGTGAACCCTTGCCGGTGGTTCCACAAAAGCCGAGGCTAGAGCACAAGGGATGCATGTACGCATGTAATTTCAAATACCAAATGGTATATGTTGATATGAAAATCTTGAAAGCCAGGGTATAAATTTGCATTATACATCAACAAACACACTCCTCTCCCTTTGTCTGCATATATGTACATGGATATATACAAATACATGTGTAGATGCATGCACTTCAGCAGCTAGTTGGCACTTTAACACTTGATCCAACTATTTGGGCTGACTTATTGAATCGTCATTCTCAGTTTAAGGTGATCACAATAGTTTCAACTTTCATCTATCTTATTTGTGTCATTCTCTTAATTATACAAGCTCCAACCACCTAAGTATGGGTGTTAAAACAGCCAAAAACTAGATTCTGTTTTTACTCAGCTCAACTTGCTTTTAAGTCAATTTTGAGCTCCACTTTAGAACTGAAATCAATTTTAAGCTCACACATAAAGTCAATTTGACATGAAAAGAAAGGACTACTTGTGTAAAGCACAATGCATAAAATACATAATATGTATATATGAAATTTATACTTATGTATATTATTACTTAAAAATCAATCTTGAGTAGATTTAAAATCAAATCCATTTCGTTGAGTCTGATGGACATGCAATGATTTTGGTTGAATCGAGTTGACATCAAAAGTTTTGAGTTTCAGTTGAGCTAAACTCATTAAAAATTAACATGGCATCAACCCTACAACCAGCCTAATTTAACAATACACTTTTTTTCAATCAGAACCGCTCTTATAGTTCCACTTATATAATCCTTTCAAAAACTATCCTCGCAATCTTCCATCCATCTTAACAATCTTATCTCTATCACATTCAACTTAGTTATTCAACTTTCTTTATCATCCAACATTGGATCCATGTAGCATAAATGATCTCATTGTAGTGAAATTCGTCTTTAAATCTCTATGATACTCTTACTACGTAAAACTACTGAAACATTTCTCCATTGTATCACCTAGATTTAACTCTAGAAGGTATTTACTTAGTTTATCCATATTTTTACACATAATAGATAGATACAAAAACCTATCATGCTGATGCAACATACGACACAAGGTATTACCATGTTTACTTTATTTACGCATTTCATTTTTGCTCGCATTTTATGTTCACGCATCTCAATTGCACACTATATGATCACACTCTTTGTTATGGCTTATTGGCATGACCGACTACTAAGATTCTGAATAATTGGTCCATCAAATTGTAAAGTAGTGGTAATTATGACAAGCAAATTACAATTTTTTATTAACAAATTATAAGATATAGCGACATAGAAGAAGATAAGGAGAAAATGTTGATACATTTAGTAATGCATTTAAATCTACTGGAATAATGAGACGAATACAAAAAGTACATATTCTTCTTCCCTCAAAGGGGTATTTAAAGAACTACAAAGACTCACAAAATATGAATAGCCTATGTGAAACTAAACTCATGCACACATACCTAAAGACTCTAATACATAGACTGAAATAACAATATTAACTCAATGCGATAACTCCAACACTCCTGATCAAGCTAAAGGGTATAACCAACAACTTGAAAATTTCATATGTTGATAAAAGTAATGGAGGTGGTGATGGAAAAGGATGGACATCCGTGGTGGCTCGGGGTGCGTCGACATGAGCACACAAAACACACGAGTAATGCACACATGATTCCATCAGTCAATACCACAAACACACGGTGGTACGACAACATCATCTGCACTCAAAAACATGTGGAAGAAACACGATAATGGAAGATGTGGGGTCGAGTGTATACATTTAAGCACACAACAAGCCATTCACATAGAAAGTTCATACCAGAGAACACACGCCTATCAAGATGAGGAAATGGGGGGAATGCAATGAGCTACATCTAAAAACATATAGATAGAAGTCTGGTGGGCCGTGTGGGACTAAGTTGAGAGTCGGGAAATACCACGCGGTGACGAAGTCCAACATGTGGGGGTCCACTCGAACGAATTTCACTATGTGGTGTCAACCGTAGTCGGGGTCCGAGTCGCCTTTGTCTCTAACACTCCCCCTCACATGGGACACACTTGCATCAAAGCATAAGGAAACACACACAAAACTAACATCTGGATGACACAGACATAAATAATATAACAGACTGTGGAAGACAACATAAAGATGAAAAAACCATTAAGAAGCTCCATCATCTGTGAGATGACAAAACCATAGAAGGGAAAGAAACAGCTGGAACTTGATGCTCATCGGGATGGAAAGGAGATTGCGGCTTGAAGTTGATCTGGAAGGAAGGCAGCATTCCTTGATGTTTGGAAACACATCTTCTGTGAATGGTAGAACACATCTTCTGCTTGTTCTGTAACATAGAAGCATCCATTGCCCCATTATGAATTTTCTTTAGGAACAACACCTTCCGAGCTTGAAATGCAAGAGATTATTGCACTCCCACCATATTTTCACAACGTTGGGACCATCAGATGGTAGAATATTTCTTAAAGAAGGGTAAATAGGATTTTTGTCTAAACATTTCACCCAATTCAACATGCCAACTAGCTGCTGCCTCTTCCTATTAAGAGAAGAAAAACTCACATTCGGCAATGCTGGCTCAAGACTAGTAGAACCATTCATCCAATCACATTCAGCATTGTTAAAAATCAACATTGGCTCCTTCTCTCTTGTTGGTGTCAACAAACGAACCCTGGAGACCAGTTTCAATGGACACTCGAGACCCGAATCTATTTCAATTATTTCGGCTACCACAGCCCAAAACTGTCTGTCACGGAGTCGCATCCGCCCCATTCGGAAACAATGCGTTAAAGTTCGTACAGATTCACTAGCCACCCAACGCCTAGTATAACCAGAAACGACGGGATCTGCAGCGAGCCAAGGAGCTCCTTCAAGAAAACTGAGAGAATATGCTTGAAGCGAGGGCCGTCGGAGCTGTGATCGAAACCAGAACAGAAGCGCATGCTTCGAAGTTGGCAAAGGATGTAGAGATCCTCGAGGAAAGAGGGACCGATCTCCGAGATTAACCGTCCTTCCAATGGATCCGTCGTTCTGCAGTAGGGGCGAGCGCTGAAGAAGAACATTGGATCGAAGACGCGTAAGAAGAGTGCTCAATCTGGAGACGGGACATCGTCATCATGCCTCAGTCGACGAGAACGACATGAGATATCGTGATCTGCGACGAGCGGAAATAGCTAGGGCGTGACGGGTCGTGGATCTGGCGCAGCCAGGAGATTGTCGTTAATGTCGTGGATCTGTGACAGAAAAAGCGGCCTCAGCACGGGGGAATACAGCAGGCAGAAAACAGGTCGGCCTTGAGAATAATGAAAGCGGAAGCCTTCTTCGACGCCACAACGCTCACATACCAAGCGGGGAAGCCTTCTTGAGAATAGTGGAAGGAAAATATTTCTGCTCTGATATCATGTTAGAATATTGAGAGGAATACAAAAGTACATATTATTCTTCACTCCAAGGGGTATTTATAAGAATACAAAGACACAAAAATGAATAGTCCATGTGGACTAAACTCATACACACATACCTAAGGACTCTAATGTAACACCCAAATAACGTCACACAATATAAAATAATTTATAGCTTTAGAATTTAAAATATTACTGCTAGTTTGTGTCTCCTAGTCATAAAAGAATTTACTGAAATTGGTGTGCCAATAGTCATAAAAGAATTTACTGAAATTGGTGTGCCAATAGTCATAAAAGAATTTACTGAAATTGGTGTGCCAATAGTCATAAAAGAATTTACTGAAATTGGTGTGCCAATAGTCATAAAAGAATTTACTGAAATTGGTGTGCCAATAGTCATAAAAGAATTTACTGAAATTTGTGTGCCAATAAGCAAATTAATGTATTAAGAAGCAAAGAGGTGGGCTAATAAGAAAAATAATGAGCTAGATAACCTTGCTGTTGTTAAAATGTGTTAAAATGATTTCAGGTTTTATTCTAAACTATTGAACCACAAATTAAACCCAAATTTGAGTCTTGAGCGGTGGTTTTGAGCGGTGGCATGCGTAGGTGGACCGGCCCTTGCGATAAAAAAACCAAAACTAAACCGATCCTCTCATTAGAAATCCCGCACCGCCTTCCGTTCCGAGAACCGCTGCTCGCCTAGGGCTATTGAAAGCCGCACGCCGCTCCTCTCCTTCTCGCCAGTTCTTTCCTGTGCTGCCAGTTGCCGGTGAAAAGAAAACCCCTCTCTACGAACCCTAAAGCCTTCTCTTCTTTGGCAGTGAGGGAGTGGGGGGAAAAGAAACCCTAAGTTCTCTATTTCTGTATTCTTCACTGTAAGCCTTTAACTTCTTTTTCCCTTTTCTTCAAGTAGTTAATTCATACCCTAGTTGAATTATTGGATGCTTTATTAGATGATTTGTTGATGGTTAGATGATTTGGAAATTATTTCTGAGCTTGGTTGATAGAGAACTTTATTGGATTAAATCAGGAATTAAGACAACTTAGTCATGTTGTTATTGCCATGTACCATATTTGAGTCCATTTTCAGTTGAAAGTTTTATGATGATGTTGAATGGAAATTGTAATCAGCAATTACATGTTATATAGCTGAACATTTCATGAAGAAAGTAATTAGAAATGATGGAGTCTTGATTTTAACCTTATTGTAATTTATTAGAATTATATTTGACTATTTGATCAAGATGTGAAATACATGCAAATTGCTGGAAATGCATGTTTAAAGAAGAAATTGCCATTTTATCTTTGGAGGTGCTACTAATTTCTGAATTTATTATTTGTAAGTATGGGGTTGTTGTTTTATAGGCAGTTTTTGCATAGAATGGTTCAATTTCAACTATGTCATGATAGGTTTGAATTATTAATAGACCCCCTTCAACTATATAATTGAGTTACATCAGTTTAATGTTGAAATAATGAAGATCCTTGCTGAAATGGGCCTTAGGATTGCTGAAATGAACCTTATGATTGCTGAAATTGGCCTTAGATGATGTACTATTGCTGAATTTTAGTATGGGATTGTTGTTTTTGCCTCATTGAAGGTCGTTAAGCATAGGAAAAAATAATATGACATATTATATGGAGTCCATTAGCTTTTGAAGATGTTGTTGGTAATGGGAGCGGGCATGGAAGTCACTTGAGATTTAGTTTTTAAGACAACATATGGTAAACATTATATTCCGCCATGAAACATTCATTTCCTTTACTACTTTATACATAATCAAAGCATCATATTCAATTTATATGCATTTACAGCTACGAAGAAGGATGGTATCACCCGATAGGCGTGATGATGACCCAAGGAAAGATAAAGAGAAAGTCAATGTGAAGGTTTACTTCATTTTAAATATTCTAAAGTATACCCCTTTATTCCTTTTCATGTTCTAGTTCCGAATAATGATATCATAACTATATGGTTGATTGAACTTTTAAAAGAATGAATCCTACAATATACAATGAAAAGCATCGATGCAAAAATGTTAAGGGATCTGTAGAACATTGAAAATCCAGTTGGACCTTAATGGTCTTAAGCGAGTTGTGCGCACTGGATTAAATTCTCGGGTTAACTTAGTTGGGCCTTAATAGGTCTTAAGCGAGTTGTACGCACTAAGTTTAACCAAGAGAATGGGCCCAAGACTGATTATTGAAGTACAGTAACCCTTAACTACATGAAATGAAAACATATAATATTTAGTCATTGCTTATGCTTAGTATTTGACTTATCAAACTTTGTTATATATACTGTATATTATCTCACTAATGTTATTCAACTTTATTTTGCCTATATAGCAATTGCAGAATATTCCTCGCTTAGTCTTTTATTTAAAAGACTAACCCTTTCTATTATAAATATTTTTAGGATCTAAACATAAAGCAGGATGAGGCAGAACGTTACCAGCGATGGTTTAAACGAATAGTAAACAGTTTTGAAGTGGCCACCAATTCAAAGGAAAAATGTCAAAGCTCGAAGTGCTTCACTTGTTCAAGGAACTTATAATATAGCTTTTTAAAGTTTAATGTTTTGGACATGTAAATGTATGTAAAATATCTTGAATAAGAATTCCTTTCTGTACTGTCTTTTCAATACATATTTGTGGCATATTAAAACTTATTGCTTGGCTGTAAACGCTGCTAAATGTGAAATGTATATTGTTCCTCTGTGGCGGCCTACGGGCCGTTACAGAAAATGGTATCAGAGCTAGGTTTAGGTGCCACAAA
The DNA here is from genome assembly GCA_033032865.1 of Dactylorhiza incarnata. NCBI lineage: Eukaryota > Viridiplantae > Streptophyta > Magnoliopsida > Asparagales > Orchidaceae > Dactylorhiza > Dactylorhiza incarnata. The sequence goes on from JAWHQI010000072.1 coordinate 7,482,879, forward strand.
TAGTATTGTAACACTGTACAGCATATAAACTTGTATATATATTGTGTATACATGTCCTTACGTTAGCATCTAATTCCTTCCCACTTACAGGAACCTGAGTGTTCTAGTCGGAGGGCTCGAGAAGAGCCAGTGGTATCTGCAGAAAGTGAGACAGGTCAAAGAGTAAATCTTCAATTAGCTGATGTTGCTAAGGCAATGGCAGAAGCAATTCGGCTACTTAGAGATACTCCCCCAGTAGTACCTCATGGTGATCCCTTACCTAGGCCACCACAACGTCTGATAGATGTTGAACTCCAACAATTTTTGGAGTTAAAGCCCCCTACCTTCCGAGGAGGCTTAACTCCGATAGAGACTGAAGACTGGATATTGAGGATAGAAACTATCTTTCGGGTCATGCATTGTACTGAGGAAAGGAAGATTGATCTGGTTACGTTCTTACTCGAAGGAGAAGCAAAGAGATGGTGGGATGCAGTGATGAGTGGAAAATTTGCTGCTAGGGGCATTGCTGCAATTACTTGGAAGGAGTTTGTCGAAGAATTCACTAATTGGTTTGTGCCAACTATAGTAGCTTGGTTGCGAAGGCTCGTTTAACCGAGATAGATATGGAACGGACTCAGAAAAGAAGAGAGTTTATGAAGAAACGAACAAGTGAAGGATCAAATAAGGAATCCTCAGACAGATCAGGTGGGTCTTCATGGAAGAAAAAGAAATGGTCACAACCTTCCTCATCAGCTACTACTGGCAGTGTGACCCAGTCATCTCCAGGCAAGTGCGAAAAATGTGGAAAAGTACATAAGGGGCAATGTTTATTTGGTACTGGTATATGTTACATTTGTCGCCACCAGGACATCGACAAAATGAATGTCCAAAAAGGCAAGCAAAAGAGGGAAGTTTCAAAGGAGCCCCTGGAGGACAACCTCAACGAATGTATCAGATGGGCACAATTAAGGAAGGCGAATCCGTTGCCTCCACTTCAGCACCAGTGGAACCCGGTCATGAAGAACGACAGATACAGCCTCGTGTCTTCAATTTGGGACAACAAGACGCTAAGGCGAATGACACTGTTATTACCGGTATGATTTATGCATACAAGCAATTTTTAAAGGTTTTGTTCGATACTGGAGCAAGTCACTCTTTTATTGCAACACGTATTGTGAACGCCTTGCAATTACAACCATATACAACACATAATATCTTACATGTCATGATACCCAACAATCACATAATGACTACGCAACTACGAACTCAACTTCAAATTCAAATCAACGAAAAAGTTCTGGAAGTCGATTTGGCAGTATTACCAATTGCTGAATACGATATCATTTTGGGTATGGATTGGTTATCAAACCATGAAGCTATAATAAATTGTAAGACGAAGGAGCTTACAATTAAATGTCCCGATCAAAGTTTAGTATCATTTAAAGGTTTGACTGAAGTAGCAAAAACGTTGATATCTGCGATGAAGGCCGTGAAGACGATCCGAAAGGGAGGCGAAGCGATATTAGTTATGATACAAGAAACAAAAGAAGAAAAGAAAGACATTTCGGCAGTGGCCGTAGTTCGAGAATTTCCCGAAGTATTTCCTGATGAACTACCAGGAATACCTCCAACCAGAGAGATAGAATTTGAAATTCCTCTCATTGAAGGAGCAAACCCAGTTGCTAAAGCACCATATCGTATGGCTCCAAAGGAATTAGCAGAGTTGAAATCTCAGTTACAAGAATTATTAGATAAAAATTTTATTCGGCCCAGCTCTTCTCCCTGGGGAGCTCCCGTGTTATTTGTGAAAAAGAAGGATGGAACACTTCGCCTTTGCATTGATTATAGAGAGTTGAATAAATTGACGGTCAGAAATAAGTACCCTCTTCCGCGCATCGATGATTTATTTGATCAACTAGTACATATGACCGTATTCTCCAAGATTGATTTACGATCAGGTTATCATCAACTGAAGGTTAAAGAAACAGATGTATTTAAAACAGCTTTCAGTACCCGGTATGGCCACTTTGAATTCGTAGTTATGCCGTTTGGATTGACAAACGCACCTGCAGCTTTTATGGATTTAATGAATCGAGTATTCAAGGAATACCTCGACAAGTGTATTATTGTTTTTATTGATGATATCTTGATATATTCCAAAACTGAAGAGGAACATGCACAACATTTGAGATTGGCCTTGCAGACATTAAAAGACCATCAACTATATGCGAAATTTTCTAAGTGTGCTTTTTGGTTACGAGAAGTATCCTTTTTAGGACATGTTATTAATGAACAAGGATTAGCTGTAGACCCCAGCAAGATTGAAGCTATCCTCCAATGGCCACGTCCTACGACCGTAACAGAAGTAAGAAGTTTCCTTGGATTGGCTGGGTATTATAGAAAATTTGTAAGGAATTTTTCAAAGATCGCCTTACCATTGACTCAACTAACAAGGAAAAATATGTCCTTCAATTGGAATGAGGATTGTCAGCTTGCTTTTGAAGAATTGAAAGAGAGATTGACAACTGCTCCTATTTTAGTGATGCCGTCAGGATCAGAAGGGTTTCAGATCTACAGTGATGCGTCTTATAAAGGACTTGGATGTGTTCTAATGCAGCATGGAAAAGTAATCGCTTATGCTTCTAGACAATTAAAAGATGCTGAGAAAAATTACCCGACCCATGATTTATAACTAGCAGTAGTAGTGTTCGCATTGAAAATATGGCGTCACTATCTATATGGGATCCGATGTGAAATTTTTACTGATCATAAAAACTTGAAATATATCTTTACACAGAAAGAGTTAAACCTTCGACAGAGGCGATGGTTAGAATTCATTAAAGACTATGAGGTCGATATTCATTATCACCCAGGAAAGGCTAACACGGTTGTTGATACTTTAAGCAAAAAAAGTATAGTCATATTGTCGGCAATAAATCAGTATAATCAGAAATTGATTCAAGAATTACAGAAGATGGAAATCTTTCTTGTGTTTACTTCAGAAGATAAGCAGTCTCAATTATTTCAAATGCAAATTCAATATCCGATTAAAGAAAGAACGTCGAAGGTAATATTGCAGGATCCATTCTTTGTAATCTTATTAGAGAAAGTAAGGAATGGACAATCAAAGAACTTTGCAGAGAAGGACGGATTATTATTTTTAAATGACAGACTTTGTATTCCAAATGCAGATAATTTGAGACATGATATTTTATATGAAGCCCACAACACACCTTATTCTATTCATCCTGGGCGCACAAAAATGTACCACGATTTAAAACAAGATTTTTGGTGGCCAGGGATGAAGAAGGATGTAATTACTTATATTGCTAAATGTCATACCTGCCAAGTAGTGAAAGCAGAACATATGAAACCTGGAGGTTATTTGAAGTCATTGCCTATTCCAGAATGGAAATGGGACGACATTGCAATGGACTTTGTGTGGGGTTTACCTCAGAGCAGGCAAGGAAATGATGGGATATGGGTGATTATTGACCGACTGACCAAGAGTGCACACTTCATTGCAGCAAAACAGGGTGGACCAACTGAAAGATTGGTAGATGAATATATTGACGTTATTGTTAAATTTCATGGCATACCTCGCACAATTGTCTCCGATAGAGATGGCCGATTTACTTCTGACACTTGGAAACTTGTACATAAGCGTTTGGGAACAAAATTGTTATATAGCACTGCCTTCCATCCGCAGACAGATGGTCAATCAGAGCGTACTATCCAGCTACTAGAGGATCTTTTGAGAATGATTGTCTTGGATTTAAAAGGATCATGGGAAAAATATTTGTCATTAGCTGAATTTTCTTATAATAACAGCTACCAATCGACGATTCAAATGGCTCCTTTTGAAGCCTTGTATGGTAGAAAATGTCGGACTCCTCTCAGTTGGGCAGAAAATGGTGAAAGAAATCTGTATAATAAGGAAAGGGTGGATAAGATGTACGAAAAGATCTTATTGATTCAAAAAAGAATGAAAATTGCACAAGACCGTCAACAAAAGTACTATAATGCACGACATCAGCGGGTAGAGTTTAATGTGGGTGATCAAGTATGTTTGAAAATTAAACCATTTAAAGGCGTCTCGCGATTGCGGAAGATTGGAAAATTAAATCCGCGATATGTAGGACCTTTTCCTATAATTGAACGTATTGGAGACATGGCTTACAGATTGGCACTGTCAAATGAGATGCAGAATCTACACGATGTTTTTCATGTGTCATCACTGCGAAGATATATTGTCGATCCAAATAAAATAATTGCCGCTACAGATGTACAAATTGAACCAGATCTATCAAGCCCAACGGAACCCTATCAAATTCTTGACTGGCAGACTAAACGATTGCGGAACAAGGATGTCAATTTTGTGAAAGTATGGTGGAAGGGCCATCCAAAGAATGAAGCCACGTGGGAGCGAGAAGATGTACTATGGGATTTATTTCCAACATTCTAAGGTATGTTATTTTCGAGGACGAAAATATTAATAAGGGGGAATGTAATTGTAACACCCAAATAACGTCACACAATATAAAATAATTTATAGCTTTAGAATTTAAAATATTACTGCTAGTTTGTGTCTCCTAGTCATAAAAGAATTTACTGAAATTGGTGTGCCAATAGTCATAAAAGAATTTACTGAAATTGGTGTGCCAATAAGCAAATTAATGTATTAAGAAGCAAAGAGGTGTGCTAATAAGAAAAATAATGAGCTAGATAACCTTGCTGTTGTTAAAATGTGTTAAAATGATTTCAGGTTTTATTTTAAACTATTGAACCACAAATTAAACCCAAATTTGAGTCTTGAGCGGTGGTTTTGAGCGGTGGCATGCGTAGGTGGACCGGCCCTTGCGATAAAAAAAAACAAAACTAAACTGATCCTCTCATTAGAAATCCCGCACCGCCTTCCGTTCCGAGAGCCGCTGCTCGCCTAGGGCTATTGAAAGCCGCACGCCGCTCCTCTCCTTCTCGCCAGTTCTTTCCTGTGCTGCCAGTTGCCGGTGAAAAGGAAACCCCTCTCTACGAACCCTAAAGCCTTCTCTTCTTTGGCAGTGAGGGAGTGGGGGGAAAAGAAACCCTAAGTTCTCTGTTTCTGTATTCTTCACTGTAAGCCTTTAACTTCTTTTTCCCTTTTCTTCAAGTAGTTAATTCATACCCTAGTTGAATTATTGGATGCTTTATTAGATGATTTGGAAATTATTTCTGAGCTTGGTTGATAGAGAACTTTATTGGATTAAATCAGGAATTAAGACAACTTAGTCATGTTGTTATTGCCATGTACCATATTTGAGTCCATTTTCAGTTGGAAGTTTTATGATGATGTTGAATGGAAATTGTAATCAGCAATTACATGTTATATAGCTGAACATTTCATGAAGAAAGTAATTAGAAATGATGGAGTCTTGATTTTAACCTTATTGTAATTTATTAGAATTATATTTGACTATTTGATCAAGATGTGAAATACATGCAAATTGCTGGAAATGCATTTTTAAAGAGGAAATTGCCATTTTATCTTTGGAGGTGCTACTAATTTCTGAATTTATTATTTGTAAGTATGGGGTTGCTGTTTTAAAGGCAGTTTTTGCATAGAATGGTTCAATTTCAACTATGTCATGATAGGTTTGAATTATTAATAGACCCTCTTCAACTATATAGTTGAGTTACATCAGTTTAATGTTGAAATAATGAAGATCCTTGCTGAAATGGGCCTTAGGATTGCTGAAATGAACCTTATGATTGCTGAAATTGGCCTTAGATGATGTACTATTGCTGAATTTTAGTATGGGATTGTTGTTTTTGCCCCATTGAAGGTCGTTAAGCATAGGAAAAAATAATATGACATATTATATGGAGTCCATTAGCTTTTGAAGATGTTCTTGGTAATGGGAGCGAGCATGGAAGTCACTTGAGATTTAGTTTTTAAGACAACATATGGTAAACATTATATTCCGCCATGAAACCTTCATTTCCTTTACTACTTTATACATAATCAAAGCATCATATTCAATTTATATGCATTTACAGCTACGAAGAAGGTGGTATCACCCGATAGGCGTGATGATGACCCAAGGAAAGATAAAGAGAAAGTCAATGTGAGGGTTTACTTCATTTTAAATATTCTAAAGTATACCCCTTTATTCCTTTTCATGTTCTAGTTCCGAATAATGATATCATAACTATATGGTTGATTGAACTTTTAAAAGAATGAATCCTACAATATACAATGAAAAGCATCGATGCAAAAATGTTAAGGGATCTGTAGAACATTGAAAATCCAGTTGGACCTTAATGGTCTTAAGCGAGTTGTGCGCACTGGATTAAATTCTCAGGTTAACTTAGTTGGGCCTTAATAGGTCTTAAGCGAGTTGTACGCACTAAGTTTAACCAAGAGAATGGGCCCAAGACTGATTATTGAAGTACAGTAACCCTTAACTACATGAAATGAAAACATATAATATTTAGTCATTGCTTATGCTTAGTATTTGACTTATCAAACTTTGTTATATATACTGTATATTATCTCACTAATGTTATTCAACTTTATTTTGCCTATATAGCAATTGCAGAATATTCCTCGCTTAGTCTTTTATTTAAAAGACTAACTCTTTCTATTATAAATATTTTTAGGATCTAAACATAAAGCAGGATGAGGCAGAACGTTACCAGCGATGGTTTAAACGAATAGTAAACAGTTTTGAAGTGGCCACCAATTCAAAGGAAAAATGTCAAAGCTCGAAGTGCTTCACTTGTTCAAGGAACTTATAATATAGCTTTTTAAAGTTTAATGTTTTGGACATGTAAATGTATGTAAAATATCTGGAATAAGAATTCCTTTCTGTACTGGCTTTTCAATACATATTTGTGGCATATTAAAACTTATTGCTTGGCTGTAAACGCTGCTAAATGTGAAATGTATATTGTTCCTCTGTGGCGGCCTACGGGCCGTTACATCTAATACATAGACTGAAATACAATATTAACTCAATGCGATAACTCCAATAAAATCCATTAGCTAAAGTGGCACTGGGTTAAAAAAAAAGCAGATGTGAATATAATTGCATTTCCAGTCATCTAATCAATTGGATGCTCCTGAGTGAATGACCCAGCTAAATTGAGTAGGAGATGAGAGACAAGCAATGCTAGTGCTTGAAATCTGAACAAAAGCAACTGTAAATGTGTCTGAATACTGTGATTAAGAATTTCCTCTAGAAATAATCCACCACACGTATTCTTTATTGGATAAGTTATCATCCTTGATTCTCATGTAGACTAATAGACTACATACCTTCTATGAGCCCAACAGTAGTTCCTCTAGCTGGAGATCTCATCCAACATTTAGAAGTGACAAAGCCTACATACCCTCAAGTATAACAATTGGGACTTGCCACAACCCATTGTTCCATGGAATTCCCATGATTTTCATTACAACATTTTCTACTTCCTCCAATCTGCTCTCTAACAATGTGTCATGTAAAATAGGAGGGCTTGGCATTGAAAAACAGATGTTTAAGTAATCCTCACGAGTGACCGTCAAAATCCTTTAGAAGACCTCACCCATGGGGGTCACTGGGACATCCCCTCAGATTTGGCAACGAACAACGTAACTTTTGGTCTCAAACTCTCCAAAAATGACATCATTGCCAAGAATTCTACTTGCTATATCATCTAAAACATTATACCTGATGGGAAGAAAAAATTCAATGTTTCAATTAATCTCAAAAAACCTGCAAAGCGGGTGGTGCCAATTTTATTACCCATTTCACTGATTAAAAGCCCGAGAAATGCCACACACATGTCTAACATTGTTTCTCCCTGAATAGACTGCATGATGATTCCAAACATGCTTTACCGTTATGCAATGTGAAACGAAATATGAAACCCTTGGTTCCATGGTAAAGCATTCCCAAATGGCATCCGTTATGTGTCACTTTATACCTTCATGGGTTGATCCATCTGGATGTTTCATAGTTACATTGACGCAGGACGGTCCTATAAGGGGGGATAATGGGTGAACTCTACATGCGACATTATGAGCCCGACGAATTTTAAACTTGCAATAATAATTTTCTTTTATAAATCAAACTATAAGATAGAAATAAAAGAAGTTGTATGGATGCGAGAGGGCACGTAATTAAATTACATTTAATAAGAACATACAAAGACACAAAAGTTTGGAGACAAAGGTTACAAACAAATATCACCAGAGTAGTGGAAAAAACACTAATTTCAACATAAAATAAGTGACCACAATCTAGAAACTTTACACAATTAGGTAGTAGCTGGCTTGGAGGGTTTTCCCAGGACTGGAATCGAAGTAGGCACTGAATTCTGGGCTCCCAATGAAGCTGAAGGGTGCTGGACAGCACAGATCAAAGCTGGAATTGGTGGTTGGCTGCAGGAAAGTGAGGAAACCTGAGGTTGCAGTGGCTGGAGTTGAATATGGACTGTCGGAGAAGCTTCGGAGGGCTGTACGTGGCGGTTTGAGTGCTGAATTGGGATTTCTGTGAGTAGGATGGGTGTGGGCATGAGTTGAGAAGGACTGGATGGTGTTTGGACTGCCTGGGAGTGGGAATTGTGTAGGTTGTAGGTGGGTTGAATGAAGGCTGGTGGAGGTGGGGATGAGTAATGAAGTTTGTAAGAGTCAGAAGGGAATTTGAGGGGGAAAGGGATGAATTTCCAGATCTGAGAATTAAATTCCAGAAGCTGTATTGGAGTGAAATTCAGTCAGAATAGGAGGACGGCAACAGGATGGACCTGGAGGGAACAAGGGAGGTTGGACCAGTTACTGGAGTGAAGAACGTGGATTTGTGGGTAGTCAAAATAGCGCATGGTATTAGGAGATGGAGGGAGCAGTTATTTTAGTGGGGATTGCAGGTTACAGTTTCCAGAAGTGGGAGGGAATGGCTGTCCAAATACTGGAAATGGGGGTTATGGAAAGAATTATGTGAAGAGTGGGGAAGGAGTGATGGGAGTAATTTTAGGAGTGGGCCTAAAATTTAGGATGTGGGGGAAGTGGGGTAGTGGAGGTAGTGGGGAGGTAGTTATGGAAGTTATGTTGGTAGAGGGGGTAGTGGCTGGCTGTAGGTGGCCGGAGGTGTTGGTGGTGGGCGGAGGTGTTTTCCGGCGATCGCCGGAAATAGAAAATGTAAGGAATTTTGTGGAGGTGATGGTGGCTTGACGTAGGTGGCCGGAAATGTTTTCCGGCGATCGCACCGGGTGGTGGAGGGGATAGGGAGGAGATAACTTCCAAGCTTCGACACTCGGATTTTCCGGCTTCGGCACCGGGTGATCGAATGGAGGATTTCTTCTTCACTCAAACTTTCAATGCCTTCCAATTGAACCTTCTATCCCTATTTATAGACTACGGAGTCATCATGGATGGTCATGATTCTCCGATCATGACGGCCCTTAAAATACATGAAATAAAATTCAATTAAATACAAAAAATAACTAAAAATCTCGGATCGTCGATCCACATAAAATGGACGGCTCCGATCGTCGTGTAGGCTGATGTGTGCCGTGATCCCCATCATTCATGACTTCACTTTCCTTGCTTTCCAAGCTCATCATCACCGCATTTTTCTATGGACTGTAGTTTTCCAACCCCTTCAATATTTGGTTGGTCAATTGTGTTAACTACATCAGTTACAACCAATGTAGTTCAGTGAACTAGTTGAATTTGTGAATCTCCCATAATATTACCAATGATGAGAACCATCTCTCCTCGCTCTGATGGAAACAACTGTGACGGCAATGACTTACTACATATCCTTCTCTTACTACACAACCTTCTCCTACATTGGAAAGAAACAATAGCCACTCCTTCCCTTTCTTCCAACTACATAGCCATCTACCACTCTGGAAAGAGACAACCACCACTACTTCATATCTTCTCCAACTACACAATCAACAGGCGGAATCAACTCCTTCTCTAGAAAGAATCCACTCCTATTACAACTGAATCACCAGACGGAATCAAACCTCAATCAATCGTAATGCAAGAGATGTAGTTTCAATTTTTTAACCTCCATATCCTATATGACATTAATTATGGCTTCTTCGAAAACTCAGCCAGACTCTTCTCCGATCTCCTCTCTCGTCAATCAATCACACTCTATGCTACTACTGCCTGCTGTTGAGGAGCAAATCAGAAGTCTTCTATCTCTTGTAACATCCAAAATTTGCACATCCTCTCATTTTTCAGGGTCTGATCGTGAGTAATTTTTATCGGCGTCATCGTCCGGTCAAGGTATCTACACTCTTTACGGTTTTTTTTTTTTTTAGTCGATATGATGTCACTTTAGGCAAGTTTTAGTGCCTCGCGAGGGGGTAACACCTTTAGTTAATGAGAATTTTACTAGGAGTGGTGATTTTGTAATATAAGAACAATTGAGCGTTTAAAGTCAAGCCATGGTACTTAAGAACCAGGTGTTTCAGTTTTCCTTTTAAAATCCATCCCCCCTTAGCCGACAATCCCATTTTCGTCATGCGCAGCGTAAGTCGTACGAGATCCGAATTCCGCAGCTATGGCTCGCTTCTTCCTGTAGATTCAATATGCCGATCGTCTCTCTCTCTCACTGGGAGCCTTCAACGACCCACTCTTTTCAGTCATAGAGGCTCAGCAACGTCTTCCCGTCTCTGTCCACGATCAATCACTTTCGTCGATTTTGCGCAGGTAACCTTCGACCCTCCTTCATCATAGTCGAGGTCTTTCTTTACTCTGATTATTTTATCGGTGTCCCACTTCAGTTGCATCTTCTTCTCAACAACTTCCAATCAAGTTTATGTCATCTTTACCTGAAACTGTAGTCCTTATGTCGATTGCCCTAAGTTAACCATGCCTAATAAGGGTATGTGGCAGCCCCCTTATGTACTTTATTTTGTTACTCTTTATCCTTCACTTCGCTTACATGTTATTTTTGAAGTGAAGGATAAAGAGTAACAAAATAAAGTACATAAGGGGGCTGCCACATACCCTTATTAGGCATGGTTAACTTAGGGCAATCGACATAAGGACTACAGTTATTTTTGAGATTTCAGAGTAACCCTAGAAGTATTGTGCTTCACCAATGCTCTGGATGCTGAATGAAGGAAGCATGGTTATGTGCACATAAATCAAAATGGATTCTTGGGTCTGCCCTCTCTGATGTCTTTGGCTTTGATTTGAGGGCATGATTCCGCAGCAAACGCGATGGTATAGGGGGCCACTATTTCAGTGGTACTCTGTGAGCAGCCACTTTGTGCATTTATTGTCAAAGGTTAGGTCTTTCTCCTCTGAGAGAAGCCACTTTGTGCATAGTGCCAAAGGTTAGGTCTGTTTCCAATCTTCCCCCGCCCATACCCCCAATGATTGGGGACTGTGGGTTCTGTTGTTGTTGTTGTTGTAGAGTAACCCTAGAAGTGAGGAAGGATTTTTTGTGTGGAATTCAGATTAACCCAGAAAATCATGTTGCTACGCCGTGTTTATGAACGTCGTAACACCGAGGTAAGAAATTCTCTTCCTCTTGTCAAAACATATATAGGCCTGCAAACGAGTCGAGCTCATCAAAAAGAGCCGGCTCGAGCTCGAGCTGTTTTATTGAGCTCGAGATCGACGAGCTTGTTTTGACAGGCTCGAGCTCGAGCTCGTCTAGCTCGATGGGCTCGGCTCGAGCTCGCCAAGCTCGATGGGCTCGGGTCGAGCTCGACTAGCTCGACGGGCTCGATGGCCACCTTTCTCTCCATTCAAGCCATTCATAACCCACCAAATCATAACCCTTAATTTAGCATCACTCAAAATATCAAATTTTAAGAATAAAAATGCATGTGCATGTTCAAAAGATATGAAATGATTTCCTGTAATTATGAAATCAGGAAATCATCTTTGCAAGTTTATAAACTTTGGCGAAAGATCAAAAACAGAAATAAGAAATAATCGGAAGTAATCATGACAGAGGAGGAACAGGCGAAACACCAAGGTATCAAAGTAATCATGACAGCGATAGGAAACCTAAGTATCGTCATTTTCTGTTCTCAGTTCTCACCTTCTTCCCGATTCGGAGACGTCGACATGTATGGTAGGAGGATGTGTTGCTATCACCAAAGAAGAACTTCGCGAGGTAGGAAGGGGAGATTAGCCGGCAAAATAGAGGAGGAAGAGGTTGGCTGCTTGCGTCGATGAAGAGCACGCGTGAGCCGTGACTCGGGGGGGTGGGCGGCGGAAATAGAGTCCTGATCGTGAACAAAGCTGGGAATGGCGGAAAATGCAAAACCCTAACAATTATATTTATATATTAATAAATATTTCTTGAATTTTATTTATTAATAGTTATTTAATATATTATTTAAAAATAAAAAATAAAAAAAACTCGCGAGCCGGCTCCCGGGCTCGTGAACAAAGCTTACAAGGCTCGAGCTCGGCTCGAGCGCAAGATCGAGCTCGTCGAGCTCGAGCTCGAGCTTGACATGCTCGAGCTCGAGTCGAGTTTTTTTCGAGACGGCTCGATTCAACTTGCAGGCCTAAACATATCACATCTTATAGATTCACTGCTTAGGTTGCGTGAGATTGTATATGAATTCGAATTTCACGTAATCTTTTACTGCAAGTGTCGAATAGTTTATTATAAATCAGCATATTAGTTATCACATGAAAATGTATTCCTTATAGTAAGACCATATGTGATAAAAAGGGATAAATAAAGCTAGACAGAAAATAAATAAGTAAAACAAGTAATAAGCCTCAGACTAGTGGCATCAATTGATATAATGGAATGATCGAACATAACGGTAGATGATCAGTTCAAGGGGCATGAGAGGTGTTTCTCTCATTATTGATGCACTCACACCATCATACTCATAGGACACATTAGACCATATGAGCCTCATCAGGGGTCAATGACCCATTCTTTCGGGTATGGAAGCAGTTAGATGAGAGTTCGTGTTTCGCGCAAAGGACACATTAGATCAGGGCACCTTCGACTATCATGGACTCAATACCCAGAATGTGCTCAGTAAGCCATGAAACATAAACTCAGAACTCGGAAATCTCTTTACTTCAAGAATGTACAACTATGATTATAACTTATAATGTGACAATTACAGAAATGTTGATTTATATTATTACAGTTTATTTTATTCAAAGCATATATAATTACCTTGTTAGAAATCATGATCCATAGATTCAATTGTTGCATATTTATAGATGTTCGTATCAGTATTACTTATGTTATTTTAGTGTCAATGGGAGGAAGAGTTTTTCGTACTCACCAGTGAGTTGACCCCGTCTTTGGACCTTTCTTTTCAGGGAACACGGGTCAGACTTTTGCTTAGGATAAACCACCGAGTGTCTTTATGCAATTTTACTTTGTCTTTCGTTAGAACTTCTATATTGAAGAAGAAGAAGAAGCCTAGATACGCTTCTTCTTCTATATAGGATTTATACAAGAAGAGGCCTATAAAGAAGAAGCTTATAAAGAAGAAGAAAAAGCCTATATAGAAGAAAAGGAAATATATATAGAAGAAAAAGAAGAATCGTATATAGCTTCTTGTTGTTGTTGTTTTCTATATAGGTGTCTTCTTTTTCTTCTATTTAGAAGAAGAAGCTCATATGCTTCTTATTCTTCTTCTTTATAGACTTCTTCTTCTATAAGCTTATTCTTCTTCTATATAGAAGAAGCTTATATAGGTATATAGACTAATTATTATTCTTCTATATACCATATATACTCTCCCTTTTCTTCTTATTCTTTTTCTTTTTTTATATAGGCTTCTTTTTATTCTTCTATATATAGACTTCTTCTTCTATATAAGAAGTCTATATATGTTATATTCTTCTTCTTCTATATATAGGCTTCTTCTTCTCCTACTGTTGCTTAATTTACTTCATATAAGAGTCGTCCAGGCTTTTGAAATGTTGTGAAATTAGGTGGTGGTGTTACATCTTTTCTAGTCGGTGACTGTTGTCATAAGTCCTCTTAACCCTAAACTGCATGAGATAATGATAAACATAAAAGAGTCTAGTCACCTTGATAAGTATAAGGAATTACTACTATTCTAACATATATAATATAGAAATAACTCCCTTCTAAAGTATTTGTGCATCATCACTATGTGCAAGTCTTGTGTTCATTCCAGTAGTAAAGTATGAAACTTAGATTCTTATTCCCGCAGACAACAACTAGGAGTGCAACTCGGGCCGGTTCGGATCGGTTCCACCCAAAACCAAGAACCGACACATGTAGGTTCGGTTCCGACTTTTGGGAACCGGAACCGATCCATGTACCCAAGATATAGAACCGGTTCCGAACCGCAAAGCTCGGTTCAGTTCTACTCAGACTTCATAATTTTTTTCGCAAACCCTTGTAAATGTAAGCATTCCTAATGATTAAACAAAAAATTTATAAAATCATATACTTCATCTTAGAGAAAAACGAACCGAACTACTCGGTTCTAAGTTTTGTGGATCTGGAACCGAACCGAGACCCATGAGAACCAACCTGAACCGCTCGGTTCGGTACGATTTCGGTCCGGTTCTCGATTCTTTGGTTATTTTTGCACACCCCTAACAACAACACATCATAAAACTTTTTCCTTGTAGTATTGTTACAAAACTGATGTTTAAAATTGTTGATCACAGACATTGCCTGTTTTATTTTGTCATCCACCATACCTAAATCTTCTACAAGAAACTTAAAAATCAAGGCAAAGGGCAATACAAGATGCAAACTGAGGAGCATGTCAACCCAGTTAACTAAAAGAAGCATAGAAGTAAGAAAGATGCACAATATGATTAATGGAAACATATACCCAGATGAAAGGAATGCATAATAACCTGTGAATAATTGATAAGAGATTTTTCCTTATCATTGCCTTGAGCATCTTTTTGCTTGGAAATCAATTCCATTGTAAGAGGCTCCCGAAATTCCAAATCATCTTGATAAGGGATTTTTCCTGGCCCAGTAGAACTTGCTTCAAACACACTTTCGAAATCTGCATCACCATTCCTAATAACTTCCTCCCAAGAAGTTCCACTAAAAACAGTTTTAGCCCTGTTAAACTGTAAATCTCGGTCTGCCTCGTAATATTCTTTGGTCGTGCCCTCTTGTGGAACTGAATAGTAACCAGAGTTTGCTTTATCAGGGAGCACTTGAAGATCATATAAGAAATTTGACACATGTAAGTCACTGAGAAACTAATGCCATGCAAGAACAATGATGCATCTTACATTGACTGCTTCCGGAGGGAAGCACAATATTGCGGTTTGAGAGGACAGCATCTGTCAATGATCCTTCAACATGCTGATGCAACTCAGGGAAAGGGTGGTATCTGGATCTTCCTTGATGATAATCTGCTGAATCGAATTTCTCTTTAGATACACTGAAAGAGAGTGTGTGATTAACGATATGAATCAGCAACACGCGAAGAACCATAACCATGAGCTATCAAGTTAAATTTATTTTGCCAGTATACAAATGACATGATATCTTATGGTGATTCAGATGATAATTGTACCAGATTCCGCATCTGCATAATCTGATGTCTGAGTGCTACTTGGGCTTCCAGTTTCCATGGTCTGCGACGAATGAAGATTATTCTGGCTATTAAAAGAATTAGTGCAGTAAGAACTGTCCATATGGGTCACTGATGCAATTTCACCATCATCCCTGGCACGACTAAAGCTTGTTTTACTACCCTGAGAAAATAGTTTTGGAACCAAAATTTGAAGGCATTTCAAAAAAGTAAAATAATGTAAGCTCCTACCAGTTAGATAAAAAAAATAATGAAAATAAGCAAGCATAGTTGCAAAAGCTAAGAACATAGTAAACCACACAACAACACAGAATGGCATAGAAAGGTATATGGGCAACTCGAAAACAGTGAATTTAGATTGATATGATTTATGAAATGTATTCAAGAAATAAGTGAGAGTTAAAAGGAAAAATGAACGATTATACTTCTTAAAATTTATGAAACGTCTTCAAGTAAAAAAGAAACTAATTCTGATAGAGAGGGTAAAAGAACAAAAGAAACATGCATTGAAATGAATTCTGATAGACTCCCTGCAAGATGCATATAAAAAAGTGCAAACTTTATATTTAACTGCCCATCTACTGTGTATCGCTAGTATGAAGCTATTCAAAGAAAATAATTATACCTACACGTGTTATATATGTTGGTTTCTCAAAATTTGTCATATTTTTCTCCTTTCAATGTAGATCTTTTAAAAAAATATGACTTTATGTTTAAGCGCAACATGGAGGAATAATTCACCACCATTATTCATGATTTTTGATAATCTCAAAGAAGAGCCAAGCGAACACAAATCCTTTTGTTTTGTTCACAATATGACATTTGATTTATTCGTATTTTCATCATCATCAAGAGCCTTAACCTAGAAATTTGGGGTCGTCTTTGTGAATCCACACTTTCCATTTGCTCTTGTTGAGAAATGTCTTGGGCGTTAAACTAAACTATACAAATCATCTTGAACAACCTTCATCCATGATAGTATGGATCTACCCCATATCCTACATAATCCTTCAACGCAAATTTTATCTATCCGTCCAATTGGTGCATCTTCTAATCATAGATGTACATGCCAAAACACATGCATCTATTTTCTTCATATTTTAAAATCTAAAATTTTCATCTCGTGCATTTCACCCAACATAATAACATTTTTACATTCTTAATAGGATAACATAAAAATCTAAATCTTTTATGAAGGAAAAAGAATAATGTAATTCGCATACAATATCATGTGCTCTAAGCAAGGAAAATACCTCAGGTGAAGAGAAATTTATATAGCTGAGAAGCAGTTTACATCCACGTCTAAACTTAGGTCCTTTATCAAACAAATATGTCCCAATATCAACTTTATATGATAAATGAGGACACAGAGTGTTGTTTTAGAATTTTGTCCCTGATATCATAAATTGAATCCATTGTGGTATCATGGTTTGACATTTAAAATCGCTTATGAAGTCAATCTGCTCAAGCTATTCTAATAATGTCCTATATGTTTCCATTTCTATAGCTTATTTAGTACGAATCTTTTCCTTCAATCCACTCATATTACTCATGCTAGTTCGCAAAAATTTTGGGAAGCTAGGCAGGAAAATTTTGTGGGCTCAGAGATGGATATTAGTGAGTT